>OY776095.1:4227342-6779543 GCA_963675205.1 Catocala nupta | reverse complement strand
AGCAATCAGGTATATAGCCTGACTGATGGTTAACTGTTACCGTAGTATTTAAAAGGGGTAACACTCGCGCGTTACAGATTTGTAACGCGCGAGTGGGTTCTTGAGTTCCTGGAATCCCAGGAAAGCTAATTAAAGATATGATAAAGGAAAGGAACTGTATAGGAAGCTAAGAGCGCAATTTTTTTAATTTAATTTATTTATTTGAATACACATCTTCCGCACTGGGAATACATTCTGAATAGCGGGGGAATTACAATTATTCAAACAAAGCATACAGCTTTATGTCTGTATGTTTTGTTTGAATGTTTGTAATTCACTACACACTACACATCCAGACTCAAAACAACCATTTATGGACCAGGCATATTTTATTCCCGTGTGGGATTCGAACCCTCAACACTTAGTGCAGTGGCAGTGGCGACCACTTAAACCACTTAGGGTGCGAAGGGCAGAAAACGACCCTACAAAATGTCACACCGTTTTTTTTAATAACGATTTGTCTACAACCGGTTCACTCGTACCTTCACTGAAAAGTTTGTAACGGTGGACTCTTCCACGATTATAGATGCAAAATAACACAGCATTTTGCTCATTATTACGAAGAGATAGGGATCCCAGCGGATCGGATCTACATTTTACCAGACATGTTCAAGTTAAGTCAAGCCTGCATGTCGTTACAGGCATTTTCCTTCCAAAAAAGCCCTTATATGTCATTGGATTTTCGCATTGCACGGAGGACACAGTTTAAACCACTCTACCATCCATATGCATCAGCCAACGTTTTATGCGCAGGAGTTGAATTTGTAAAAACATTTCTAATGCAAAGGATAGTAATAAAAAAGCACAATAAGAGCGTTACAAAACACTTCAAACAATATATATTATTGCAACCTTGACTCTATACGTAACAGATCCAAACACAACTACACAAAGCCATAAGGATTCGAAGTATGTTACTATATTCGTAGTGATACACGATTTTCCTCATACTAATTAGTTTCAAACGATGACAATCAGATAGACACACATTTTTCTTCAAAACATAATCTCAGAAAAATAAACAAATAATTACAAGAACACACTCAAGGCTACTTTTTATGTCTCATCTTTTGATTCATTTTATAACAAATATTTTCTAAGAAATAATGAGTACAGAGGGATTCACCAAGAAGGCGTGGTAATACGTAGCTGTATGTTGTCTGTGGTTTCTGTGACGTCACTATGACGTGTTTAGTGGCTAAAAGGAGGGCAATCAGAGGAATGTCTGCGTTTTAATATCTGTCTGGGGTTAAGTAGAGGAAATTAACCTACGAAAATGGGGTGGAACGAGTTTAATTTATATAGTTTAGTAAAAGTTTTACTTGTTGGTGCTTCAGATGTAGCATACAGAGATAATGTCGCTTAAAATGAGTAAGAGAAAATGTAGGTAATATAAAAATAGTAGATATTGAGCATCGGATTCAGACTAAAGTGGTATATGGGCCATAGCCCTGTTTTTGGCTAACGACACGTTTATTTATATTTCTGTTACGCTGCAATATTACTATATTATTGTGATTAATATACATATATAACTAAACGTTATTTACAGTTATTAGGCCGGAGAGTAGTAATGGCTACACAAATTTGTATCCCCAAAAACGCGCAGTGCATTATTTTTTACGTAGTACTACGGGAGTAAAGCCGGTTCCAAAACTTGTCACATGATAATGTAAATACTAACTAATATTATAAATGCGAATGTAAGTTTGCTTGTTACGCTTTCGCGCCTTAACTACTTGAGCGATCATCAAGAAATTTTGCATACACGTTGTCAGAGGTACAGAAAAAGATATAAGGTACCTTTAATCCAGAAAAAGTACTGTGTCCGAGAAATAAAATGGATATAATCTACATTTACTCGAGCGAAGATCCGGGCAAAATCTTATGCTTTATAAGAATTTCACTCCATCTTTTAAAAGGTTGAAGCATAATCTCAAAAAACCTCAAAAGCAAAAAAAAAAAAACGGGTTGCAAAGCTAACTTAAGCTCGGAGGGGTTACGGTTTGACTATTTGACTAGCATCACAAAAGTTCAACGTACTTATACTGTTGTCGAAAAAGGGTGATTAATCCTCTTTCTCAATCACTAGAGCTTATAGACCGATAAAGTCTAGACTAGACTATTATGCAATAGAGATATGCCGTTTAAACGATCGCAGTTTAGTAGCTCCGTACATAGGTATATTAACGCAATAATATATTGAGTCTATATACCGTTTATACCTTACTAACCTAACTAATTCCGTGGTTTATGTACAAAACACAATGGTAAATTTAAAAATATTGTACTTTTAAAAAAAGGCTTTTCGTTAATAATAAATATCATAATCTTTTATACAATTAATATTATAGTTATCGCTTAATATCTGCTCGAATTCGGTATTGTTTCAATTCGCTATAATTACATGATGGTTTATGCTTTTAAAAGCAAATAAAGCAAAGTGACATAAATACAAGCAAATGAAAATAAAAATAGAATTCAAAATCAAAATCAAAATAAATTTATTTAAGTTAGGTTACAAGGTAACACTTTTGAATGTTAAAGTTACACGTAATTTTTTTCCTGTGAATTTACATTTACTGCCACGTTCAGCAAAGCAAGGGTGTAGGGCTCATGAGAAGAACGGGCAAGAAACTCATAGCCACTCTTTTTAAACGCCAAGTGTAAAATAATATTTCGTTTACAAGTCATAACTGTAAGGTGCTGCAACCTTTTCTCCATGAACTACTACTAATTCAAATTGGCAATAAAAAATAATATTCATTATATAGTTAGTATGAAAACCACAATGTTTCCGATTTTATTTATACAAAGCGGCAACTTCATATTTTAACCTCTATTATAAGGGCAATCAAATTACATATCAGTACTTCAATCTAACGACTAAACATTACAATCAAATCGAAAATGAGTAATATGTGCGCGTGTCTGCGCTAGAAATCGATATCAACATAACAAATTTCTGATAACAGGAATACCGGTAAATGAAACGAAATTAATTTATCAGTAGAACGTAAATGTAGAGGATTTATCTATTAAAGGATTGAACAAAACGCCCAAAGACTGTCCTTCCTATCGATGAGTAATATGGTCTCCCCGTGACCATGGCTGCTGAAAAGCAACCAAAACGTCGGGGAATGTGTAAAATTAAATCAAAATAATTATCAAATAAACAACGCGATAAAATCCGTATATAGTAGTTTAATTTCAATGAATAACATTCGCGTAAACAGAAGACAATATTATAATATGATCTATGTTTAAAATGACATATGACATGTGAGCAAAGTAGCGGATTGAAGGTAGTGTATAATATTAAGTGTTTTAATATCTTATATTACCGACCATTTCTTGAGCCCAATAAACACTTTTGAGGTTCATTGATGGCTACGTCATAATGACGTAGATTAAAAATGTAAGTATTTTTCTATGTAACTAGCCGCTATTGTTCCAGTACATGTAAATATTTCCGCACGTAATTTTATGATGCGTAATGTATAGTTTCCAAACGGAATTTATACAGCGTAAATCAAATCAAATCATTTATTCATTCAATCCATTTTGGGTATTACATGATTACAAAAAGGTTATTAAATTAGTACCACCAAAATCTGCCTGAGGAGGCGTATGAACGTGTCGAGTATAAAAAATATTATAAAAACATTAAATTATCAAATTACATATTTAGATCAGAAATTAATTAAATGTAACAAATTCAATTAAAATCTCATACCTAACTAATTAAAAATACATTTAGATAAATAAATTTGTATGTCAAAAGGAAAAGTTAAATAAATTATAACATTAAATTAAAAATGTCATGGTAAGAGGTAAAAGTCAAAATAAAATAAAACGTCAAAATGTAAACGGTAAAATAAATTTGAAAATCAAAATTTCATTTATTTAAGATTATTGTCATTCAAAAAGTCATTAATACTATAATAGCACTCCGTCAAGAACTTCTTTAATTTATAATTATATTATACAGCTTTATGTTACATAGTACATATTTTATTATAAATTTTTGGCGCCATTCATAACAGACTTTTGCCCATCAGACTTGATTTTGCGCTATGTAGAAATAATCTGTTATCGTTGCGCCTGTTCCGCTTCACAACATCTGATATGCGCTGCAATAATTGAGGATTTTTATGGACAAACAAAGCTACCTCCAGTATGTATAGAGACGGAAGTGTCAGGATGTTGTTTCTGATAAAATAAGCTGTACAACTATCTGATGACTTCAGACCATACCGCTTGCGTGTGTGCAATGTGTTTATTATTTATCATTAGATACAAGTTACGGTCAATGAACTCTGTCAAGGGCATATGGTGGTTGCGAAGAAAAAAGTATAACCGCCAAGTGTAAGTATGCTTACGCATCGCGGATGTCGTACCATCACACAATGGGGCAAGCCCGACTCAAACTTGGTCGGTTTATATGTATTATATTTTCTTTTACTTTAGAAATAACATTGTGTTTTGTCCAAATTTATAGTTCGAATATGTTACTGTTTTTACGATAGAGTTATATTAAATTACTTAAAAAATATCTTTTGTGAGTAGACCTCTTTAAATTGCTATTTGTTATGTTTTTACAACTGCTACGTATATAAAAGTATATTAAA
The DNA here is from genome assembly GCA_963675205.1 of Catocala nupta. Taxonomy (NCBI): domain Eukaryota; kingdom Metazoa; phylum Arthropoda; class Insecta; order Lepidoptera; family Erebidae; genus Catocala; species Catocala nupta. The sequence goes on along the minus strand of OY776095.1, from coordinate 6,774,873 downwards.
AGAAGAAATGCAAAAGACAGAAAGCAATTGAAGACGTTAAAGAAGGCATTTGCCAGCAGGCACACTGTTTTCCGAGAAATATTATTACTAAAGGAAAAATATCAAGAAAAGAGCTGACGGATATAAGGGCTAATGATTGACGTAGCTATATTAAAATTAAATTTGTAAAAATTTCAGCTACCTACTTCTTATTTAAAAATAAAATAGAGCCTTAAGGGACTCTATTTTTATATAGGAAGCTTGCTGAAATTTTCAGTCATTTTATGTGTGGGTAGTACTGAGAGACAATCTGTATAGTAAGCTTAGTTATGGGATGGATCTTTAGGCAAGGAACCATTAATATTTATACTGCAAACTGTTAGAATATTATTCTTATACAACACGTGCGAAGGTTTTGTCTATAAAATTTAGACAAGAAGACTATAAAGGTGTCTTAAATCTATAATTACTAATAGCTGTTTATATATAATTAATACCTTTAAATAATATTGTCTTCTGTTTACGCGAATGTTATTCATTGAAATTAAACTACTATATACGGATTTTATCGCGTTGTTTATTTAACACTGTATCTGCTACATAATTTTGAAAATTGTATTCAATAGTAGCACTACTGTAACAGTTTTCAAAATTATGTAATAGATACAGTGTTAAATAAACAACGCGATAAAATCCGTATATAGTAGTTTAATTTCAATAATACCTTTAAATATTAAATTTCTTGGTGTGGCAATCATTTGGCACACTGTTATTAATGTAAATTGCTGTGATTAAACTACATTTAAGTATAGTATTTATAGTAGATATAAATGTAAAGTAATTATATTGATTACTATTAAATTTGTTTATGTATGTGGAATTGTCGACTATGACGTCATCAATTGCTCATCACACCGTGCCCTACTTTCACGTTGAGGAAAGGAAGTGATAATTGCAATTTCGTTTTAGTAGCAAGGACGCGTCAATACTGAAGGATGGATCCGGATTCGATATTTCGTCAAGAGGTGCAAATTATGAGTCAACGTATTTTTTGTATGTGACATGTTTTTAGATCTATGTTTTTCGAGGTTATTGTATACAGCCCGTTACAATAAAGTGTTGTCTTATTTTTAGGTCTTAAAATGGACCTGTAAGAAACGTAATATTTTTTGTGGATATAATTTTTTTTATATTTTCATAATCATTTTGGAAATCAGTATATACATACAGACTTAAAAAATATTTATTATTAGATAAAGCAGCTAACTAAATTTAACTGAAGGTAATGTTATCAGAGGCACTAATAACTTTTCTAAATATATCGGACGAAGTCCATATAAAAATTAAAAAGCTAAATTAATGATAGTGACATTCGAACATGATAAACTGTAGTTAGAATTATGTAGTATGAAAAAGTTTATAAGCATACCTAGTAAATTAAATGACCAAGCCAAAAACTCTGTTTTTCGAGATTGCGATGTTATTTATCTATATGTAGTTTACAATTTTTATGATAACCACGTCTTTATGATACGCGCTGTAAAATAACCTTGTCAAATATAGAAACAACCTTGATATAGCTAAATCAAGGTCTAAGCCAAGGTAACTGACTATCGATGCACAAGATTAGGTAATCTTGGGACGTTTAATACGTGGGTACAATAGATAATTGACCAATGCGTAGTTTCTGATTAGAGGTTATCAGTACCTACATCTGTGGTTCAATAATTTGTAACGTTTGGATGAGTTGCTGTATTCTGTAAATTTTATGTAGCCTATTGTTGAAAATAATAAAGAATATATAATAATAATAAATATAATAAATATTTCAAAACGGCAAAATAAAAAGCAATAGCAAAAAGAACTAGGTAACTAGAAATTTATTTTATAGTTTCATAAATAGGTACTTGCACTTTGCATTCTCGAGGAATAATTAATTTAATAAAAGCTGTTGGACTTCTCATAAGAATAAAAATAAACTATTTTATTGAAATAGATAAATGTATTTTATTCATAAATGTCAAGGTAAAGAAGGAAGGAACAGAATATATTACATTCCAAAATTATATTAAATTGTCCGAAGACATAAATAGGAACTAGGATGTTCAGATCGAAGTCACGCTATCTATTTACAATGAAAATATCAAACATTATTGTGATTGTCTGATCCGTGGGACTGGGACGAATATGAATTACATACGCAAACATCCGCCCGTCACGTAAAATAAATACTTCCTTTTATGGATAGAATTTATTGGCAAAGTTTGCTTAGGCTATCAAATCAAATTAGTGACGATCTTCGTAAACTTGTCATTCTCTAAGTTTGGTTCTCGTGTAATAATATTTTTTATTATGAAACCATTTCGTTATTCTTCTACCAGACATTTCTCTTGCCACAATTATTATGAGTCGATTGCAATTGTAAGTCAATTATATTTATAGGGGCCTATATCATCTAGCTTTTCTAATATGCCAGCCATATTGCTAATTCCTTTTAGTTGTGAACTACTGTGTACTATTTCTTGTGTGTTCTCATCTTGCTCTTCTAGTAACACAGGCAACCAATTACCTGTTTCATTTTTGCTTCTAAATCTCTTTAAGTAGTCAATTTCTAGTAGTATTGAATTCTTAATGCAATCTGCATCGAGACAGATAAAACCATTACCCCCTATGATAATATAAAAATCACATCATAGTAAAATATAATTCTTGCCTTGAATATCACTTATAAAAAATATATTTGTAAACTTTCGTTCAATAGAGCAATCCTCGCTACAAAATAACTAACAACATTTGTATGTTTGAAACCAATATTTTTGATTTATTCGGCTCTACACTCAAATGAACCCAATCCTTTTGAACAATATTATTGCAGCAATCAGAATTTTTTTCATAGATATGTTCACAATTTTTGTTTTTGGTAACTTACAACAACAATAATTAGGTTGACAACAATAAAAATAAATTTATACCTAAAATACATTTTTGTTTTTTTATTGCGAATTCACTATTTTAGATGCGGTATATTTTATATTTTTTTATTTCGTTTTATTATTACGATCTGCGGTGGTAGACAAGCCAGTGGTTTCCTACGATATTAAGCGATTATAGTCACTCATTGACATAACTTTACAGAAGCAATACCAAGGAAATACTGCATATCTACCATAAAGGAAGAGAGATGGATTATTCTGCCTTTTAGTCGAAAAGCATATTTACTTGGCGGTACCGACCCACTTGAAGCTAGAAAATACAATTTAAAATGACGACCATAAAGAGATAGGATATGTGGCAGAAATATGTGAAATATGTGGTTCAGTGGAAGGAATAAAGTGTGCGGAATTGATGGCCTGAGAGGCCAGTGTTGTGTAGCCAAGTCAGTTATTTCTTTTATTCGTGCTTCACCTACAAATCCATAGAACGGATTGCGATACGATCTTCATAATTTCATAACTTTGACTTCTACTTAAGAACTATGCATCAATTCGTGCAATTCCGTTTAATAGACCCAGATTGGCTGGGTATTGTGTGTTTTCACTGACAATATAGTAACAATATAAAAATATCTATATAGGTATATATATGTACAGTGTACACAGTTTTTAAGTACAATTCTATTTGACATTCGATCAATAGATTTCAATCAATGAACTGAATGTCTTTGACAGAAAACCACATCGCATTCCTAGCCTCCTTAACTTGTTCGTGAGCATTCACTTAACAACTCTATTTTTGGAAACCACATGCATGCATGCAATCTTGATTTATGCCGTCCGTTTGTCATCATCGCGTCGATTTTGGAGCCGTCCGTTATGATGACGTCCATTAGACAGTTTAGGTCGTGATACGAGCGGTCAGACACGTAGCTACCAGATCTTGAAAGGAAAAGTGGTATGTATTGGGGCACTTTAAAACAGTATATGTTCTGACTGGCTCAAATCGGTAACTTTAGTTGACTATAAATATTGCTTGCGGCATATTTTAACCCTTCTCACACTGAGAAAAGGTCCGTGCCCAGCAGTGGAACAGTTTAATACAGGGCTGATATTATTATTATTATTATATTCATTTAAATAAAATCTAAGTTAATTTAGTTCTATTGAGTTTTTGCCAAAACCCTTCTCACACGGCAAGTAAGGTCGCGTCTAGAAGTAGAATATTGTATGGATAGGCCCGAAATTATCGAACATTTGTCAAGAATGGTTTGTTAGTGATTTGGCATAAGCTTGGACTTATATTTGTGATATGTTAGTCATTGATTTGATAGCAAGGTCTTTTAATCACTTAACAGTTTTTATGTGTGGAAAATTTCAGTAGCAATATTTAGTTTAGATAATTATGTGCAATTATGTCTAACATAATACTAAGCTGACAAAATGAGGGTGTAATACGCTTTGCCCATCTCTTCAAGATTATACCCATGCGAATCTAAATAATATATAGAATAAAGGAAGCATTACCAATTCAAAATACGTAGACTCGGAACAAAACAAGTTTTTGTTTAGTGTAGGAATTGATTACACAGTGCGCGTGTTGGCATGGTAAGCACGTAAGCCATTGTGCTGTTTGTGCCGCCGATCTCTATAAAAACTCTTCTGGAAACATCTACAAATAAAAGATATTTCCACATACTTGAAGGTAATCTTTCAGATGGTAGTTAGGATAAGTTTTGCTGAACCTGAGTATATAGAGAAAAATATAGGGTTAAGCAGCAAATGTAATGTTTACTTGCTTTAGTTTTAAGTATACTAACATTAGTTTATAAGAATAAATCTAACTAACTATTTTGTACGGGTTAACGTTGCCTGAATAAAGAAACTATTATTATTCTACATTGTCCGCTAATTGAGCAGCGATAGCTCAGTGGGGAGACCAACAGACTTCAAAGCAGAGGGTCTCGGGTTCGAACCCACGTCACGCACCTCTGACTTTCGGAAGTTATATGACTTTTCGAACTATTCGATTATTTTTTTAATGAAATGATGTGCGTATTGATTGACAATTATCTCGTGCCTCGGAGGGCACGTTAACCCGTCGGTCCCAGCTGCCATGAACATCTATATCTATGGCAGTCGTTATTGGGAAGTCAATGCCCTATAATATCCACACTAGGCTAGCCTTAAGGTATCGTTAGCCTTCGGGTTGCGGAGGTCACGTGGCAGCCGCTCCGTGTAAAAACTAATATCCAGTCAAATCCTGTTAGACTAGAAAAGCCGACCTCAAGTGACTTGGGAATAATAAAGGCTAGGAAGAAGAAGAATGTCCGTTAATTGTCTGTCTGTTAATTGTGTACCTGTTCTGTCCCAATACCTGTGTATTGCCTAATTGTCAGCCCAAGCATTAGAGCCCAAGCCATAGGGGCTAATGCGGCATTTGTCTTATTACTAGTGAATACGACTAAGAAGCGGAGTAACGTATATTTGTCTTAAATACTTACCAACGCGATTCAGAACCGTTGTTTTATATCGTATTTTATATTTATTTTGAAGGCTCTTCTATATAGATGCTCATAGCTTTCAAAATATCTCTTAACACATTTAAACGAGATAGTAGAGTATTTGTAAATGATATGTAAGTATTTTGAATTAATGAAATGCCTTATGCTCGTGTCAATCATAGATCTACCAGTAGTATTATATACGTATATTAATCCGGGAAATGTTCTGTGTACCAAGTTAGACCTAAGTACGTTCAACAGTTGACGCGTGATTGAGTTACAAACAACCAAATATTTTCAGATACTTTCACATTTATTTTATTAATAGGATTACAAAATGCGAGTTAGCATCTTTCTGCTTTCTTTACATGTGTGAAGCACGACTGTCGTTAAAAACTGAAAATGTTGTAAATATATTGCAAAATTTCTAACATTCGTCACGACTTGACCTAGTTTTGATAACAGTATCAGGACACTTTCAGACGACATTGTTTGTTCAAGAGAAATTACAAATATGAAAAATGAAGAAGTTAGACAAAAGCGAAAATACTTGTGACGAACTCGTTCAGATGAAACTGACGTCTAAGACAACAATGTCTTAGACGTCAGTTTGATCTGAACGAGTTTGAATTAACATTTCTTGGTACTGCCAGAGGTACTACTACTGCCTAAGTAAATGTCGCTAATTATGTAGTAATAGTTAGGTATTATTCTTTGCTTTAGCATGTGAATAGGTAATTCTTTATCATAGCCTTATTATTTCCAATTTATTGGGATGGCTTTTTCAATCAGATTGGGTAGAATATCTGGTTTACTACAGGTCAGATGACCTGACGATAAGATTATCGTAAAAATAAAATACATAATAATATATGTCGGAATAATGATGTCAGAAATTTTGTCTATCTGAGTAATGATTACCTATTTATTGTTAGTTCAGCTCGACTGATTTCTTAAAACATAGTTCTGCTCATTCTATTAATAGTAATGATTGCAATATGAATCATTAACTAAATATATGTTGCAGGTCAATGTTGGAAGCGTTGGTAATCTTTGGAGACAAAGACTTTGTAGTGCTTTATCTTTCAAAACTGAAGAATAAATGTTACTCTTATGCATCGCAGTTATAGGTTTAAAAGGAAGGCCACATTAATAATATATAACTAACGTGAATATCATATATATTTTATAGCTATAGTGTCGATTCCGTTACATTTTACGCTGCGCCGAAAGTTGCGGATTGGGAAACAGCATGGGAACAAAAATTTGTGTGATCCACATATAGTTCTTTTGTGTCTCTTGTTTCAGTGTTTATAAAGGCTGCTATGACAAAATTCGTCAGTATGTTTCAAGTTACTATCATACTTACATCTATAGTTTTACGAATTACACCCACTTTTCGCCAAATTTGGTTTTAAGACCTACGTAACAGATGGCGAGGCTTTTGTCGTTTACTTCGCATAGTTCTAGACTCCGCGCTACTATTGAGAATTTCTTTGCAGAAAAATTCAATAAAACGTCAACCTACAATCAATAATATCGTAAAAAGATAATGTCTGTTTATCAAAGAGTAGAATTGCGATGTAAATCATGTCATCATGTGTTGCAAACTTAATCTATTGCAATATGTTGTTTTATAAATGCAATGTTGGGGTTGATATACTAAATGACGACGTAGTGGGCCGCTTTGCTCATAATCACTGTATTGCAATGGAGTGCGAATAAGCAGGCTCACTCGGGGATCAGTAACACCAGACACTCCGCTATTAGTAACCTACTTAAGAGTAGTAACACTTTTATTGCGTTTCACTGGATAAGAAGGAATGCCGGAGGCTGCCATTCCTATCCTTTTATTTCATCTCTAATTATTTTTCCTTAGGGTCGAAGCAAAGGCAAAGCGCGAATAATGTCCTGATAAAGTGATGTAAATATGTCATTTCTGTATGGCTGTGGATATGTTTAGTATAAAACTTCTGTTACATATATTATATGAAACACGACCCGCGATAGTTTTAAAGTTACACATTTCCAACGGTTCCGACTTTTTTCACACTTAGGTAAATCCGTCAATTGTCCACTAACTTCCACGTCATCTCGTCCATTTTCACTACCACTAATGATATTGCTATCGTTATTTATTTCATGAGAAACACTCGACATTATGAACGCAAAACAATAAGCAAAATAATAATAAATTATAGGAAATATGCATACACGTCGATAAAAATGATTTCCAATTAGAGTCGAAATGCATAGGCACGTCACGCGTCATAATGAATAAAGAATAACCACTAATTAAATAATTAATCATATAACCCCAGTAAAAATGGTAACGCTTTGACGGTTGAACGTGCGACTCGAGCATCGAACCCCGAGTCTTCAACGCTCGCGAGTCTTAAAGGCTCGAGCGTTCAAGACTCGAGCATTACACACAAAACGCTCTCGCACTCAATTTAACGCTCAAAAGCTTCGACTCAGCGCTCGACGCTCAGTGCTTATTTTTCCAACACTACCTGATAGTGCAAGCGATTATGGACTACGGTGACCATCAGGTAGGCCGTATGCTTGTTTGCCACTTAAGTTTACTTTTATTTTTCTTGAATATAAAATTACCGCACTTAAAATGTTTTCTGTACCCCTGCGGTCGCTACAAATATTCAACAAGGTACAACTATTTGTAGATGGTGTGGGGAACGAACCCACAACACTCGAACGTGTGACAGTTGCGAAGCGCATTTAAACCCCCATCAGTGCATATAATAGTATTTACGTATGCATAAGTTTTATCTATTAATTAACGAGAAATATGTAACTTATTGGATATTATTTTTATTGCTATGTATGGTTGCTCCGGCAAGTTGCTATAGGTACTGTGAAATGTACGACAATATTGTGGCCCAGTTTTATGCGTATAGGTCAGACCAGCCACATACCGCAGTACAAATATTGCCTGTTTTAAGCCCCTTAACATATTTATAAATATTTCTTTGTAACTTCAATAGATGATATGAATTAAGTAAATAATACCTTTTAATCTTAAACGTGTAGCCTCCAGAGTACGTGACGAAACGCAAGTACTAACAGATGGTGCAATAAAGTCAAGAATGTCATTCGAGAACCGGCTCACAATTATGTCATGTAGCAAGTAAATTATCCAGTATTAACAAACTTGCCTCTTTGCCTACAATTTACATTGATACTGCTAATCTCAATATTAATGGTTCTATTTTGCAATATAAAATAGCATATACATGTACCAAAAATAGTGTCAAGATAAATTTCAATGGTAGCCCGAGTGGTACCATGATTTTTGCGATTATTTGTAGTTTTGTTTAGTTATAATATACAAGTCATTTTTCGCGGCTTCGCTCGCATAAATGTAGGTTAGGTTAGATTAGTAACAGAACTTTTTTATAGATAAATGATACCCTTTTCTGTTCCCCTGACAATCCATATGCGAAATTGCATGATGATAAGTCAAGTAATGAAGGCGTGAAAGCGTAACAAACGAACAATCTCACATTCGTGTTAATAATGTTAGTTAGGAATAGCGATCGCCAAGTGGTCGAAATTCGACCATAATTGATTTAAATTTTAAGTTTGATCGTTATTAAGGATTTATTATAACCTTATAATCACATTTAATTTAGTCACATACTCCGCATACATATGTAACCATAGTTACGAAGAATTCGACGACATCACCCGTACAATGCCAAAATACTACGAACGCGATTCGACTGCTTGTGCCAAATGCACGGTTGTGTGCGTGTAGTGTTTTTTCATTAATTTAATGGATTTATAATGCATATTTCATAAAAATATTAGGATTGGCCCCTCCTTCTGCATATAAACTTTAATTGTGCCAAATTTAATACTCCTCCGTCCGCGCAATTTTCGTAAAAAGGGTACAAAGTTTTTGCTTCACGTATTAGTATATACATTCTTATATACACACACCGATGTATGTATCTGCTCCTTTACTTGTTCACATGAAACGAACCACACAGGGAAGACGGGTCAGTCTACCAGGAGTATTCTAATAGCAGCCCGGTCAGAGAATCAGTCCTAAGATCTAACGATCGACAGTAAGCATTGGTGTAAGCTTAAGCTATTAGACTAGACAGCCAAAACAATAACATTAAAAATACGCTTTAAAGAGAGACATTCCAAGCAACGGAATCATCTTTTTTTTATGTTGCTCGGCAAAATGACCACACTCCGCCTGATGGTGAGCAGTCATGTGGTCTAAGAGACTGCTCCTCCACACTGCCCTCATAGCATATTTTTAATTAAGTTATATTTCAGCATCTTCATTCTATATTATATTTCCTTTCATCTTAGTTATTTAACTAACATATACGGAAAATACCTTTATTGGCTTATAATATTATTAAGGTACACATTAAATACTGATAATGACTAATAATTTACTGTGTCTTACTATATAAATATAGATAATAAATACAAAATAATGGACCCTTCCAAGGCTCTCATAAAACAAATACACTTTGTTTATCTTTTGTGAAATGATACTACAAATATGTAGTTGTTACAGTATTTTGCCTCAGGGCTGAAACAATGTCTCGTATAATACATTGTATAAGGCGTATTACGTGTTACATTTTCCAAGCTATAACACAATAATGCGTAATATATTGCATATTATATGTGTAAATTTTCAAGCCATAACAACTTGTTTAGAAGGATATCTTCGGTACACTAGACGTTAATGCGAGTTATAAGCGAGACAAATTATAATTACGAAACACAAAAACTTTTTATCAGTGTCTTTTCATGTCTGGGTGTTTATACATGGTTATACAGGGTATCCGGTAATTAATGGATAACCTGGAAATGTTTTATAGTGGAACGGACGGCCGTTCAGAACAAAATATGAAAAAACATCTATCCTATCTACTACCTGAGATATGTGTTTTTTTTTTAATTACCATGTATAACTTTCTTGTATACTACAACCATAAATGAATGAAATCCATCGATTTTTGTTGTTTTATTATTAAACACTAATTATGCTAATAGATAGACAGTCAAAAGTATGCTATGCTATAATAGCTTGCACTTTATAATATATATATTTTTTTTAAATTATTTTTTTCATTTTTCTGAACGGCCTTCAGTTCTACTATAAGACATTTCAAGGTTATCCATTAATTACCGGACACCCTGTAAATATGGATGGAAAACGTAGACAGATATTTTTAAAATATGACTAGTATAAGTTTAGCTAAGCTAAGCGATCCTCAACCGATTATACGGGAGTATAATAAATTATTTGTATCCTACTAAAGATAAAAATAAGAGTGAATCGGCGCATTGTTAACCTAAATATTTTAGCCAACGCTCAGATCTGAGAGTCCAGACATAATGCTTTTTCATTCGGTCTATGTTCCAGGTAGTTTATAAGTCAAATAATTAAGACGCTGTGCCACCCCTCGCAAATAATAACTCAACCCATTAACTCCAAACAGAAAAATGTTCAGACAATCTTACTTATTTTATTAATTGACACTTTCTTAAGTCAGAGGTACCACCCTAATTAAGCTGCACTAGATTTGACCGGGGATTCTTTTCTCGCTCTACAATCGGAGTTACGACCTTTACTTCATATTTGTTATAATATAATATATAAATACATAAAAAATACAACATATATATTTTATAACGCACAGCGTCGATCCCGTCGTTCGCGACCCACGCTTAGTATGCCGGCGCCTTATCACTAAACGTACAAAAAACTTGTAGTCGTTAGATGCAGGTATTATTATATGATAAGTTTACAATGTAAAGGTCTGCCACGGATTAGTCCCTGCGCACATTGACCTACGCAGTTTACTTGCATTGTTCTTGGTTAATAATAAATGATCTGCTCTTATTACTATCAGTCATGTTCATGACCGCTGCCAGATTGCTGATACAACGTAAATAAGTAAAACGCTGGTAAGTCAAATTCGAAATCAGTTTCTACCTTAAACGCACAGCAAACGCAATATATCCAAGACATGTAAAGTGTGCCAACCTGTGGTGGACCAGCATGGGCCAAACCCATCCTATAATGACAATAGGTTCGTGGACAGCAGTAGGACAGTTCATACAGTATTGATTTTATGATTAATAAGAGGCATAATCCTAACTATAATAATCATTATAAATAGGTATGTGAGTTTTTTGTTTAATTGTTTGTTTCACTTTTATGAATATTTTACTTACACGTTGTCAGTGGTACAGAAAAGGACATAAAAAAGTACAATTACTAATCTAACCTAACCTACATTTACGTGGGCGAAGCCGCGGGCAAAATATAGTGTAATAAAAATATTTTAAACGCCAAAGATTTTGAAAAGGTTGATTGTAAAGAACTCAAAAATTTTACCATTTGACAGAATATTTAAAATATTGGCCTCTCATATTTAACTATAGTGGCGTTTGTTACAGCCGGTGCATAGTTTATGTGCTCCCAAAAAGACTAACGGCATAGGTACCTGTTTTGTAAACGTTACCATAACGGAACCTCTTATACAGCTTGACTTTGGTAAAATAATGTATAACCCCTTTGACCAATGTACCCTATAGATTTGGTCACTTACACGATACTACTAAAATTTGTGTTTATGTACTACGACAAACTGCACTAAATTCACAATCCAATTTCAACAACAAACTGTTTTGTGACCATTTTCCTTCCTTATTATTTACCGTTCTGATTCATATCTAATATCAAAAATTACACATTAAACATAATACGACACATTATTTGTTTGCAAACCGTCTACGATACAAAAATATTATCTTTGTGATAAAAATATCATATGATAACCGGGACAATTACCAATCCGAATGTATGTCAGTATGTGTGAATATTAGTGATAAAGAGATAGTTTATCAAAAATACTGATCACTATAGATAAAGTGTTCTGACCGGGTTAACCAAGTGCTATTGTACGTGGAGGTATGCTTTGGAGGTTTGATAATGTTTGTTTTTATATCACCGCGATTCTGCGAAATGGCAAACTTGATTTACTTGCAATTTTCCTTAGTTTGTTTGAATTGTTAACACGTTCTTGTTTTTAAGCCTATATAAGATTGATTTATAAAGCCTTGATTTATTGCGAATATTTACTGCTTTTAATAACACCCTGCACTTACTTTTTCAGCTTCCTTTGTTGCAGTTGGAATCTACCTCATAAATGCAGCTAGAATAACCATTAGTTTCGAGAACCGTGGACATTATATACCTGCAGTGTTTTCCCAAAGTCAAAATTAAGAGGACACGGAATAAAATATATGTATGTAGGTAGAGGAAAGGAAGAATGTTCCGACGAGCATCGTTTCGAGACGTGGACGATTTGTCTTATATCCATTCTATAAGGATATTCTTATTGCCGACCTATGTAAATTATTGACTGCTAGCTGCAAATAATTAGTAGCTAACGTCCTTACAAAATAAATTGATCAGATACTCTATTTTAAAAATCTCTGAGTTAAGAATATGGTAATCCATGAAGTAATCAGCGCTCATGATATTATGAGAAGTCTGTAAGTATCGATCACCACCGTCCTTGTAGAAGTACGTAAGCGTAGTGTGCAAGAAACACAACATCGTCCGCTTTGGCAAACCATTGAACAGCTTTATGTAAGTACGGCAGAAGATTTCTTATGATAGCGATAGTAATAACAATTTTTTTTCTAGACTACAAAGGTTAAAAACCATGATACAGCCCACCTGATAGTAAGTGGTTATCGTGAAAAAGATTTAAAATGAAACATAAGGAATAGAATAGGAGCAGTTCGTATGTGAACCTCTAGAATCCTTTCGCACTGGGAAACAGGTACCTAAGGGATTGGTACTTTCCCCAGCGAGTCAAATAATTGACAACAGTGGGTTCTGCCACGAAAATTGTTCTTCATAATATTACCAGGCTTACTGACTCATCATAAACATCATAAAGAAGTGCCCTCAATATTGTCAGAAGTCACCCTGGATAGGAAGTGGATGGTATCAAGCGTTCACCAGTGTGTCACGCTGTTCATTGTTAGTTGATTGTGTTATCTTAATTGACGGAAGGATTTGCTGATTACAATGTCAATATTGTGGTGTATTTTTATTGAAGCTTGTTGTTATTTTATGTATTTAGGTCAGAAAATAACACTTATGAGAGCCTTAGTTTTGTGGTGTGTAGTTTATTGCAGGTACATTAAGGTTAATTTTTATATTCGGGCAACAGCTTGACACTATTAGAAGACCTACAAAGAATTTGGAGACATTTTTAAGAATATCTTTTATTACCGTTTATGTTTAAAAGGTTGTGTGTATAAGAGGTTCATTCCTTGGCATTATCGAAAGGAAAGCAGATACCGCTTGTGACTCACGATATTATAAAGAACAGCTGGCATTAATAATTCAATAAAATAAAGATAAATGGATGATTTAAAGTTATGTTTAATGGACAATTTTTCGAGTAAAAGCAAATGTTCAGAAAACAATATAAAAAAATTACATTAAAAGCTATGTTAACTTCATATTATGTTCCCGAAGAGAAAGATTAGTTTCTTCAAAAGAGTACATATTTAAAATAGGATTTATTCATCCGTCTAATTGTTTAAAGTTTATTTTGTACCAATATACAGGTGTATTAATAAAAAAACCAACATACTTTTACCCGCTGCTTAGAGCAACGATAGCTCAGTGGGGAGATCAACAGACTGCAATGCAGAGGGTCTCTGGTTCGAACCCACGTCGCGCACCTCTGACTTTCGGAAGTTATATGACTTTTCGAAATTATGTGCGTATTTATTGACAATTATCGCCTGCTCCGTGCCTCAGAGAGCATGTTAACCCGTCGGTCCCGACTGCCATGAACGTCTATGGAAGTCGTTATTGGGGAAGTCGACACAAAAGATCCCACTGGGTCGAAGTGTCACCGGTCTGTATTGACTGGCCCTCACACAAGATAAGATAAGATACCCGCGGTTTATTTATATCTTCCTTAACAATTTTTGTTCTACCACTTTTTATAATTCATTATTTGAATTTTTTTATACTAACAAATATTGAAATAGGTTGCTCTAATCGCACGACGACTTAAGACTACTAGCGGTCACAAAAGAAAGTAGTGGCGTATCCAAACAACACACCGCGGGATAGGAGGCGTCGTGGTGGGGCGCATGCAATTTAAAAAAAAAATTAATATGTCTACCATTTACATCTTAATTTTATATAGCTGTAATAGATTTTCAACCGCCGCCTGACAGTAAAATATTACTGTACTTTATCAACTCTAGGTAATACCAGAGGAAACACCAAAACTATACTGCCACTGCAAAGAAATAATTATTGTTCTACTAGACGATCTTTCAACAATAAAACATTAAACCCTGGAAACCCTACTTTGCGTACCAACACAATACAAGGCCATTTGGCTCTGTTCATCTCTAGGATGGAGATATTTTCCCATTGGGATTGCTCTTCTCAGAGGACATTCCGTTCTGACTAAAGTGAAATTAAATTAGCGTAAGCAATAACATCTATGTGTGTACGCGTATCAACGTATCATTCACGAATAGACACTCACACATGTCCGATTTATGTGTTTGTTTAACTGTCTTATGTACGTCAAACGCACGCGAGCTAATTACATTCGTCGATGCGCACGCACACACCTGCCTTTTATGAGCCAGTTTGATTTGCTTCCCTGTTCTTGAGTATAGTGCTTGCATTATTTCTAAGGTTTCGAACACATTCATTAGGAGGTGATGGCCATAACTGATATTGCTTCCCAAAAGGAAAGAACGTTTGAACTACGTCAGTTATGTAACGATTACCTCATGTATGATTATACCGGTATGATTATTTGTATTCAAGATGGGGATATTAATGTTTCGCTAAAATTTTACCAAGATTCTATTTTAGCAGTACCTACAAATAATCTATTTATTACGGATTTTATCCTAGTTTATTTAAATTACGACGTTTGCATATTTTATTAGAATTTTTATATGAACAATGTCGTTTATTAATGTTTCGACTGCTTTTAAGCAGCCATGGTCACAAGAACCAAAGCCGTAAAATAAAATTTGATTATCGTGAACATAAGACAATATTATGTAAGTCCCAACAATTACTTATTACCTTTATTAAAATAAGAAAGAGGTGATATTAACTAAGTATTTCACTTGATTTTTGGAAAATAAATAAGTACACTGAGAAACTTATATACATTCTAGTCTTTGGTCTTGGACGATGTGTTATAATACGGCTATTCTGTCATAAAAAATCTTGAAGGACGCAGTCTGGATCCGTGCGCGGTAGACGGTAACAGACAGGTTACAGCGGCGAGCTGTCCGTATCATCGGAGATCCAGAGGTCACGAGTTCACTGGAACCTCTGCAACTCCGTAGGGATATTGCCTCTTTGGCATGTTTCTACAGAATATACCACGGGGAGTGCTCTGAAGAGTTATTCCACCTTATCCCGGCCTCCCCTTTCCTATCCAGAACAACGCGTGCTGGGCTCAGATGCCATCCTTACACGGTGGAGTCGACTAGAGTGCGTACCAACAAGTTTGGGTCCTCTGCCGAACGATCAAGGCATGGAATTCTCTGCCAAGGCACGTGTTTTCTTCTTCCTTCAATCCTGGGTCCTTTAAGCGGGGCGTGAAAAAGCACCTTCTCAGGCCGTCAAAGTAGAGACCTCAATATCGCCTCGGCTGCTATTAGGACGATGTGGAGGCCACTGCTCTTAGACCACACGACTTCTTACCATCAGGCGGAGTGTGGACATTTTGACGAGCAAAATTAAAAAAAATTAAAAAAACCCTATTACGTAAATATGGGTGTAATACAACTCAGAGGCGTAAGACCATATAATAGAAAGTCTTATAAAAAGCCTGTATATATGAGAGAAGTCTTATAATTTTTTAATCTTGTATTATATTTGCTATTTTCAACAGCCTATCAAACGCTACTATTTCTGTGATTGGCTGACGGAATCAGCAGCAGCCAATCAAATCAATTAAAATTAGTTTTATTTTGACACGTCGTTGATTACTTTATCAGAAACTGGGTTAACTTCATATCTCTATATAAACTGAGCAGCGGTACGGTCCTTAAACAAGGCTATATAATATAATATTATAATCTAATACAGCTAACAGGATAACTACTATTAAAACAAACGTATTTTTAAAAATTCCGTGTGCCATCTTCGGGCGGATAGTGATATCATAAATTCATAATACAGCGTAATCACTGTTTCAAGGAAAAAACATTTAGCAATGGGTTTTTAATATGGCGACCTAAATTAGCACGTTATTTAATATTACTAATGTGTTTTCCTGCTGGAATATTATTTATTAATTAAATGCTAATTTAATTTTATTAAGTATACAGGGTGTCCAAGAACCTGGCGTCCAACTGGATTCCCACGATGCCCCAAGTTCTAACAGTACTCAGAAAAATATTTTAAAAAATCCACCCCATGTACTTACAGAATTATACTGATTTCAAAAAAAAAGGGGAAATGAGCACCCTGTGACATACTTTTGAATGCTGTGACTGCTAATGCTGATAATTTCGATATTTCTTGGAGGTTTTGTAATCTAGGGTATTGCTGTGTCTAAATAGAATGTAAAAATAAAGTACTTATTGTACCATTTTAAAATAAAATATTATTTTAACTAAAGGTGATATGGAAAACTATTGAATTTCGCAACTTTGACCGACTGTAGTGTAAAAAAAATGTACCAAAATAGTATGGCAAGTGACGTCAAATTTTGACGCGTTTATTCCTCTTTTTAAAAAGGTATAATACTTACACATTAATTTGAAAAAAAAAATTTTTGATAATATTTTTACTCAACAACCCAATTTTTACGATGTCTTACAGAATTCTTAGAAAGAAAAATTTACGACGAATTGAATCTAACCTCTAAAGAATTACTGTTGTATGCTCATAAAAATAACAACAGGCCTCTCAAAAAACAGGTTAGACCGTAAGGGACGGTATGTGCATGCATCTCACCATAGTGATTCGTTATTACAACAGGAGGGAGCAAGACAGAAACTATCTTTGCGATTTGCTGGTTCTTCTTTATGGTACCCCATTATTCAGGTAAGAGTGAGGGAGAAAAAGGTTAGAGGTGCGAGTGAGATAGATAGTGACGCTATCTGGGATCGTGCTATTTAGGATAACAGTACGGTCAGTACGCGTCACTGCCTCCTGCCGTTACTACGCACCTCTCTCTTATTGTTACCATTGATCACGTACTACGATTTAAAGCTTTGTTTATTGGACTCGATTACTCTTTGTGCTCTGGACTTTGAAACGAACTCTTTACGACGACCTTTGCCTGTGTTTGGACAGTTTGTGTTTTGTGTGTGCTACCATGGCGACCTACACTCCGCAAGAATACGCAAATATGCACTACATTTATGGAGAATGTAGAGGTAATGGACGAGCTGCAGCGAGACTTTACAGAGAAAGGTATCCGAGGGCTACGCGATATCCCGACCATCGAGTTTTCATTAATGTGCACAGATCACTATGTGACGGGCGGTTCCCCAATCAAGTAGCTGGTGAAGGACGACCCGTAAATGACTTCATACGCGATGAAGTTTTAGAGGCGGTGTCGGCAAATCCAAGCATCTCTGTGCGAGGAATAGAAGCTGATACGGGGATACCGAAGAGCACAGCACACAGTATTCTCCAAAAAGAAGAATATCATCCGTACCACGTACAGCGAGTGCAAAGTCTTTTACCTCGAGACTATCCGAGCCGAGTCGCGTTTTGTGAAACAATCCTGCAAAAACATCGAGAAGACGAAAACTTTATCGACAAAATTTTGTGGTCAGATGAATCTACATTTAAGAAGGATGGCTACATGAACCTACACAACTTGCACGAGTGGCATGTGGAAAATCCGCACTTGATGCGAGAAGATAGATCCCAGTACCGGTTCAAAGTGAACATGTGGACCGGTATTCTCTGTGGGAATATTATTGGTCCATTTGAGATGCCCGAGAATTTGACTGGCGAATCATATTTAAATTTTCTTCAAAATGATTTGCCAAACTTACTAGAAGAGACCCCACCAGATATGTGGTTCCAACACGACGGCTGTCCAGCACATTTTCGCGTATCCGTTAGAGAGTTTTTGGACGAGCAATACCCGAACAGGTGGATTGGGCGATCAGGAACAATCCCGTGGCCAGCCCGCTCACCTGACTTAAATCCGCTGGATTTTTTTTTCTGGGGAACTATGAAGGAGCTCGTTTATGCGAAGCCCATTAATGACATCGCTGACCTTCGTGAGAAGATAACACAAGCAGTGCAGGTGATACGTCAAAAAAGTTACTCGCGAAACATAAAGCGGTCCTTTTTAAGGAGAGTGAGAGCTTGTATTGCCGCGGGTGGTCAACATTTTGAACATTTATTGTAATAAAATATCTTTAAACTAACATTCTTTGCTTTTATTCTACTAGGAAATACACACAGGTAGATACCTGTGTGTATTTCCTTCTTGCTCACTCTTGGAACCGAAGTAAATAATAGTAGTAACATAACAGTTTCTAAGATAAGAAAGGGTCCGACAGTTACCGTTAGTAGGTAGGCACTTCGTAAAAATTGGGTTGTTGAGTAAAAATATTATCAAAATTTTTTTTTTCAAATTAATGTGTAAGTATTATACCTTTTTAAAAAGAGGAATAAACGCGTCAAAATTTGACGTCACTTGCCATACTATTTTGGTACATTTTTTTTACACTACAGTCGGTCAAAGTTGCGAAATTCAATAGTTTTCCATATCACCTTTAGTTAAAATAATATTTTATTTTAAAATGGTACAATAAGTACTTTATTTTTACATTCTATTTAGACACAGCAATACCCTAGATTACAAAACCTCCAAGAAATATCGAAATTATCAGCATTAGCAGTCACAGCATTCAAAAGTATGTCACAGGGTGCTCATTTCCCCTTTTTTTTTGAAATCAGTATAATTCTGTAAGTACATGGGGTGGATTTTTTAAAATATTTTTCTGAGTACTGTTAGAACTTGGGGCATCGTGGGAATCCAGTTGGACGCCAGGTTCTTGGACACCCTGTATATCTTGATTACTAGGTACACATAGTCTTCATATCTATACAAGGAGTAGGTAGACGCGTATTACAAACACATTTCGCAAATTATGTTTTTAGATCCCAGATAATAAAAAGCGAAACCTGTGGCCTTTCAAACACGTTGTCGGACTCTATGCAGCTAATAAGAATACATTTAAACTGTTACAGTTCTTTGATTTTGCTGAATATTATTAGGTTCATACACTAACCGCAGTATATTGCCGTAGGTGGCTATAACACTTACAGCTGGCCATTTATGTTTTAAGTCCAAAGTAACAAAAGGCGAGCCTAACGCAAACATTAGCGCAATCTTAAAGCGCATGGGACCAACGAAAGAGTCTAAAATCAAGATCATACAAATTATAATACTTATTTATATCACAACATAACACATATGAACGTCTAAGTTTAACTAACTAAGCTGCACTGTAAATTACATGTTACCACGTTCAGCAATGCGAGGGCGTAGAAGTTGTGAGTACAATCGGCAAAAATTTATAGCCACTCTTGTTTTATAATTTTCTTTTGCAAATAAAGCTTTTCTATAGATAAATAGTACCTACACAACTGGATACTTTAAAAGTAAAACTACCAGATGTAAACCATCTGGTAGCTTTATTCGTCTGCGCTCAGAACTTAATACCTATATGAAGTCGCAATACAAAATATGAGATATACAATAATTTATAGGAGACAATGGTGCCAATTCTGTTGTCACAAAATTCTCTTATCTTAGCTAAAATCTCTAAAATTTAGTTTAGTCCTGTCAAACGATATTTTGTATTCTGAAATCGCTTAAAGTGACAGGACTGAAATAAATTTTAGAGATTTTTAGCTAAGATAAGAGAATTTTGTGACAACAGAATTGGCACCACTATATACAAATAAAATATCTGCAACATAAAGGCGGCATATCAACAATATCTAGAGTACTAAACATTTTTTTTGCATATAGCATACTTATTTGTATATATAATGATATTGAAAGTTAAACTGCCTTTCAGTTGGAATGCAAGAATGCTTAGCGATCAAAACACAGAGAATGGTACTACCTACTAGTCGGCATTAAACTACGATGCAAAAAACCCTGACACCGCTACAAATCGGTGATACCATACGGATGAAAATGGGCGTAAGGTACCGATTCTACTTTTATAGCGACCGCATATCCGAGACACCTATCATGTTGCTAGCCATATTGTCGCCTTGCCAGTAACCTTAGGTTCCAACTGTGATTGCCATGGATATAGTAAAAAACTCAAATTGTGACAGCCGAGCCGGCTGTCACAATTTGAGTTTTTGTGAATTATTAGTGAGATTTAACCATTGCAATTAGGATAAAACAATAAGGTTACAATTAGGGTCAAGCCTTTATCTTCAAAACATATTATGTATTAACAGCATACCTTCATATTGAGTAACTACAAGAGTATTCTATTGTCAATTAGTAAGCGATAAAATTTTTAGCATAGGAGAGAATATGACGTAAAGTATATTTCATGAGTGACGATCTATTTTAAACATAATAACGTTATGAGTAATGTTGTGCTAAGAAATATCTGGTGAAATGCTAATGCAATCACACAGATTTCTCGTAGAGAAAACAAGGCTTTTGTATGTATTGTATAGCTAGTACGGTAGTCACTGATAACGCTATTGTGAAAACTATTATTTACAATGAGCAATGTTACTCAACATAAGAATTTTCCTGAACGCAAAGGAAGTCTTGTGACTTATGTGTATTGGTATTGAATTTCTTCTAGAAGGGATGGAATAGTACTGCACGGCGCGCGGCGTAGTGGTTATCATGTTAAATAATGCAGGCACGATCCCTACATGGTACGAAAAAAGTGTGATTCACAGATATTGCAAGTCTAAACATCCCTAATATCCGGTATTTCATTGTTCGTTAAGTTCTCTATGATAGAACAGGTTGAGTGACACTGGGGTTAGAGTCATCGTGCCTTCTCTAGTGCAGCAAGTTTATATTATAAGGAAAATGGTCGTAGGACGTTTTAATGAATGATGAAATATTATCCCACGAATGAAATAGTGTATTATGTTACTCATTGCATTTAGGAAATTTACGCGGATTTTAATGCGGTATTTTTGTAGACAACTTTTAAACTTTTGATATTAACTATTCATATTTATATTTTGCACTACGTTCCGATGCATAAATGTCAAAGAAAGTAAATATAAATACGTAGGTACAATAAAATAGATTATAATGTAAAAAATAAACCGTGATAATACCTGTAAACATAATTTAATTACAGCCATCATGTCAGTTGGGAACGGTAACAATAAACAAATCTTGAATATATTTGTTGATAATGTTGGTAATGACTATTTTTCAGTAATTTTATAAAGTCTGATGATTTAGTCGTTCTAAGAACAACTGGTTAAGTCTTAAGCGATTTACCTATACATAACAAAAGTGGATACCATCTGCCTAGTGGTAAGCAGATATGTTATGTTACGTATAACCGCAACATAATATATAGGTTGTCTGGTAATTATTGGATAACCTGGGAATGTCTTATAGTGGAACTGATGGCCGTTCAGAAAAAATTTGTAAAATCTATCCTTACTACTACCTATATTTGTTTTTTTTTTAACTGTGTATAACTTTCTTGTATACTACGACCATAAATGAATGAAATCCATCGGTTTTTTGTTGTTTTATTATTAAACACTAATTATGCTAATAGATAGACAGTCAAAAGTATGCTATGCTAATATAACTTGCACTTTTTAATATATTGTTTTGTTTTTTAATTTTTTATAAAAAAAAATTCTGAACGGCCTTCAGTTCTACTATAAGACATTTCAAGGTTATCCATTAATTAACGGAACCTCTGTATAACCGCATAACCATTTTTATGTTGGTTTACCTGGAAGTGGGGGTTTTGTACCCTAAACTACAGACACTATCGGTCTGATTCGCTAAAG
The DNA here is from genome assembly GCA_963675205.1 of Catocala nupta. NCBI lineage: Eukaryota > Metazoa > Arthropoda > Insecta > Lepidoptera > Erebidae > Catocala > Catocala nupta. The sequence goes on along the minus strand of OY776095.1, from coordinate 6,752,365 downwards.
TTTATACGTCGATTCTGGAGATAAAATCATTTTGCATTTTTGTCGTGTATCGTTGTGTGGAAGCCGAGCTCGTCAAATATTACGTTAGAATAACATATTGTATACAACTTTGTCTAAACTCTTGAAAAGGATACATAAAAATTTATGTTATGATCGTCGCTGTTATATAAACTTGATATAATTTAGTTCACTTTTCACACATCAGGTCTGTATTCCTTTGACGGGTAAATCTGAGTCCGACCTACGGTTTGTATTAAGTTTAAAGCCTACGTTACTAGAAGACGAGTAATTTATTTCAATTCGAAACTCCTTACTAAGATTGAATTCCTCTTGATGGAATAAATTAAATACTTATATTCTTATGGATCAATAAAGATGAAGCAGTTTTAGTTGTGGACTATAACTTAAGTATTTTATGAACTTTTTGCTTTAAAACAACTAGGTATATTCACTAAGTTTGTCGTCTTCGAACCAGATTATGCGAGTAACTTTGTTCAGAAGTTAATAAGAGTCTTAGTAGAAAATTATTTTATGTACCTAAGTCTTAATATATAAAGATAACTATATTGCCGAAATTGTATTTACTGCATCCACTTTTGCACATGTCTGATATTTAGAACCCATATATTATTACATGTATTATTACTATCACCTGGGAACCTTGCAGAATTTTAATGAAAATGTATCCATGAGAAACCGTCTTTATTCGACACGATCCTCACAATCGTTTTACTGCCATCACGGGACCAAAGAATTAGCAATTGATGTATGCCTGAAATGCGTAGGAACTATAGAAGTTAATCAGGTTTCAAACTAAACTTGTTATCATTATTGAGAGCATATTAACTGGTAAAACAACATTGGTTGTCTAAGATAGTAAACAGGAAACTTAATATCAAATCGTTATTAACAAATCTATCGACTACTTTATAACGTAGCAGTATAATAAAATGGTACCGCTTAAAGTTAGACATAGTTTCTGAGGCTGGCTGGCCATGTTCGCCACATTACGTCACAGACGACCTAAAATTGGTTCAGCTATCTGTATAACTTTAATAGAAGTAACCTAGATAATATTAAAAGTAGAGACAATTACAAGATTATTGTAAACTATGGAATATCTGTTGATATCACTTAAAATTGGCGGAATCTCTTACCTACAGCAGTTTGATTGCAGAATTTAAATTAGCATCATTCATAACATAATACATACAACAATACAATTGTTGTATTATGAAAAGGATAGAATTGTTACACTGTTGTTTTGTTTTATGGATTAAGCTACGCCATGATTCCTTTCACCAAGGAGAGGGTAGCATACTTTGTTTGTCAAATAGAAAGGTATATCTGCGTCTGAATGTACCTATTATGTTAAAATATGGTTAGTGTTTTCTACTTTAAAATGATTAAATTCATCATAATGACTAAATTTATTACAACTTAAATATAACATCCACATATTTATGAAGGAGAAATCTAAAAATAAATAATTCACGATAACTTATCGATTATTGCTCATGAATATTCTATATATAGTTTGTGGTTTAACAGCTTTTCACATGGACGTCGACAAAAAGAAAGCATCGAGGCAATCCCAGCAAATAAAAGCAAAATAATGATTGCGATTAAACTTCAGACATATTTATGTCAACGATCAATATATAGAGATAAAGTATATTTTTATCTCTCTTTATATTTGTCATAAAATAAAAATAAGTGTTTTTGTATAAATAAATTATCATTTTCGATAAGAACTTAATTAGCCATACTTCAGACTAGTTGATAAAGGTTGTATCGATTACTGAATATTACCTAAGCGCTTAGTGCCTACTCTTACCAGTAAGTGCAACCAAAGGTTATCTGGTACAGATCGCTTTTAGCGATAAGATTATATCTAGTGATAAATTGCATTTAAGTTCTTTTTTAATCCTGAATTATTGAAATGCAATATATTGTATTTAATTTAAATTATATTTTGTCATGTCTAAAAGTCACATAATAAAAGTAGAAAATAAAGGCTACAAAATAAATATACAGATTTTATCGCGTTGTTTATTTGACATTTTATTACATAATTTAGAAACTGTTACACTACATAATACTACTATTAAACTTTACAATTTTTTAAGCTAATTAAATTATTAAATCTATTTATATTTGAGTTTACTCTTTCCCCGATGTTTCGGTTGCTTTTCAGCAGCCATGGTCACGGGGAGACATATTTTTATATTTATTTTATATTTAATTGATTGTAAAGGAATTATTGCAGCACATAATACATTAAAAAGCTATAAAAAATAAAGATAGGATAGCATAAATATTTTAAGATATGTTGAGTATAGTATTCTTACAAAAAGAAGAGCTTAGCTAAACCTGGCAGTAGTATAATTATGCTGAAATCGATCAAACCTGAAACAGTCTGAATGAGGTAATTTTCTACAAAAGATTGAAGTAAAATGAACTTTTGTGCCCTGTGGACTGTGCCTGTTAATTAGTTGTATCCAAAGTCTATTAAGCTGACGTAGTCAGCAGACGGTGTTTGTTAATAGCCGCAAAGCTTTTTTTTACAGGACCCGTAACAACCGAGCACACCTCATTACCCGCTCACTATCAGGTTATTACTTTTTGACTGTTTCTCATAAATAAATAGGAAATATTTTTCGTATGCTGCTGTAAAATTACAATCCACCACGAATATTTAAAATCTTAGTCATGTAGAACTGAACGCTGTCATACGCACGTAAGTACATTACAGAGAAAATCTAATTCCCTTATGGAAATTTAGCAGCTAATGAGTAACAGGTTAAAAAACTTAAACTAACAAACCCGATTACTCACCTCCTTGCGACTACAGTCATGTAAATATCTCTACATTATCTTTGTGTATCATCTAAATTGTATGTTAATACTCTTCAAAACCATCCCATCTTGTTTTTATTTATTTAACATTCCTACACTGTAGACAACAGCAAATAAAATTTTGGCCAGCACCAGATTCAAAACAAAATAAAAAACAATTAAAACTCTATTAAACAAAACAAAGAAAAACCACAATCCTAAATAAGCACGCGAAAAAATCAATTAGAATCAACAGGTAAACAAAGATAATGGTTACTCCCCCCACATCTCACGCACACATGTGAATCATCAAGGCGTACGTACACTAACTAACGCCAACGCTTCACAATCGTCCGACGCATCGACTCATGCGCACGTTCCTACACTTGACATTATACAGAGTGTAACTTCGAAACAAATTGTTTTTAATATACTTTTTCTGTATGATGTTCCTATTACTCTTGTGATAAGTGTGTGTTATTTAAAATAATTATTGCTGTGTTCAGTGAAGTGCTGTGATATTTTTGTTACAAAAATGTTTCCTAGGATTCAGGGTTTGGTGAGTACCATAGTAAGTTTTGATTTTAGTTTTATAATATAAGCATGGTTAGATACGTGTTTTTATATTGGTAGGAAATTTGACTATACTATGAAAATATAATGCGATAACTATTATGACAACTGTTTTGTAATTACGAGTTGCTTCAACATGTTTTTTTAATCAAGCGGTATAAAATATTAACCTAAATAATAACTTTCGTATAATATGCGCTTGTTTTATTTGGAAACAAGTTGAAAAGGCACGTGCACTCAAACAAGTCCAAACAACTTCGCAATTACTCTCAAATGCAACTTCATTTAGATGTCGTAATAAATTTTGGAGCCTAACAGGGAGTAATTTTATTATTATATGTAGTAAAATACAAATAAAATGTTTATTTTTGTCTGGCCATCTGGTACGATGCACATGCAATGCACATGGCGCACTGTATATTAACTAATGGTGTCTTAAAGAATATTTTATGAAAACTAAGTAACAGGTGTTTTATGCGCTTACCATCAGGCGGTCTGTATGCATGTTTGTTTAAGTTATTGATTTCTTTCGCACGCAAGCACGTAGTTTATTGACATAAGTCTTGCATTCATAACTGTTGGATGCAGCTCGATTACGAAGACTCTTTAATACGATTACGATCACAATTACAAGCTGGATTACCTAACAAAAGAATTCCAAAAGAAAGGAATAAGGAAGTGACTTCAAGAAACAATTAACAACTAAATTATAATGAGTGCACTGTAATTACCTAGTTAGTAATTTCCCAACGTTTATTAGCGAATTCTGTGAATAATAGTGACGTGACGACTATTAAACAATTAAGCAATGATTAATCTATTGTAAAACAGTTATAAAGTGTTTAAAATGGCTCAACATAGTTAATAATATTTGATCCAATGTTTGACCAATATTTGTTACTCTTGATAATGTTTGAGCCAACATAATTCGCATGCTTAATAAAACAGCGACTAACTCGAAATTTGGGAGTATGGCAATTTGAACTCTAATCTTCTGACTATAAATTCTAATAATATATACGTGTTAAATTATTGCAACAGAGTTCAAATTAGTTTGATCCAAAATACTCAGATAGGTCTCTGTTTTATTAAGAATGCGATATGCAATACAAATCGATGTGACTCTACAGGGACTCGTTTAAAAATATAAAGCTGACTAATGTCCATCTCATTAGCATAATGAAAGGTGCTACCAAATACGAGGTAGAAAGTCAATACCCAAGCGTACATATCATAGATTATCGTATGACCTATTTATTCATCGATCTTGCTCATTAGCCTAGAGGAATTTCGATCACGTCTTAACGATTTCACTTCTAAATGAAACACCACGTGCGTCGGTCACGTCCGCAGATATTTACAATAATACGCCAGTTAGCGATGAAGGAACATAAAGTTTAGTAATGAACGCATTTCCGAATACAGTAATTGATTGTAAAATGTGTTATATATAGACGGTTACGATATACATATTTATGCAAGGGTTATTATTTAGTAAACTCTAGAAAGTGGAAGATTATTTTCACATTATTGTGCAATTATTTAAGTAATTTGATCGCGTATTACTTATAAAAAATATAAGTAGTACATTTAGCAAGTACACACCTTAATTTATTATAACAATGTCCTTCATACACAGAAAAGAGGTCCATGTTCAGCAAAGGGACAGTTTATATAAAGAGACTGATTTCATATTATTATTATATTTCAGTAAATATTATCTCTATTACCACATGCGATTTACCAATTTTATACGTAAATTTAATACCACAATTGTAATTTAACACCAAAATTGTATACGTAAATTTATTGCCAATAATAAATTATAAACTTAACATATATACGTTAATTTTGATATTTATAAATGTCAGTCAAAATATATTTATAAATGTATAAATTAAAACAACAAATTAATTTAAACTTTAATAAATACGTGTTTACTAACATAAATTAGTCTACACGCCTTGAAAATAGACATGATTGACCTTTTTAGTAGCGTCTGTGTATGCAACACTACAATTATAACCCTGTCTCAGTGGCACAGAGGAATATATGCGACTACTGCGCATGAGGTTTGAATGCAGAGTCTGTCAAAGTGTTACTTACTTGTTCAGTCAGTAAAGGCACGAAGTCTGGAAGTATGTCCGGTAAACAATAATATCCTCCAGACCGGTTGGTCACGGCGGCCAATCTTAACGGAGACGTGCCATCTGCGCAGGAGATATTATAGTGCACTAGTACGAGCGAAATCACAAGTGTACTCTTTGTTCCCTAACTCTCACGATCCGATGGGACGGTAATCAGACACGACCGGAGAGAGATCAGGCACAGGACTGCTTTACGTGCTTTCTGAGGCACGGAGGTGTGTAGCTCGATAGATAGCAACAGGTTCGCATATAATAATAATATCAGGCCCGTATTAAACTGTCCCACTGCTGAGCACGAGCCGCTTCTCTCTGTGAGAAGGGTTAGGCCATAGTCCACCACGCTGGCCTAGTGCGGGTTGGCAGACTTCACATATATTTGAGAACATTATGGAGAACTATTATATAAGATCAAAAACCATAGTCGGTGAAATGCGGTTCTAATACATCTCTCTGCCTACCCCTTCGAGTATAAAGAGGAAGACAATATATGTAGTACAATCGTAAATCCTAAAATTAGTAACCGCACGAGGAAATGTTCTAAGAACAAATTGTATGGTCATAATGTCCATTGTTATGGCCTATAACTCGAATGTTTGCCAGATAGTGTAATAAAATGTTAGGTCAAGTTATGGTGTAATAATAATGTAAGAGGAAGCAAACAATGATTATTATAACTCGCATAATCATTAAAGAAAAGGAATGTAATATCACGATACGCTTTTAGTAATCTTCTTTTTATATTTTCTTGTTAAAGAAATCTCTCGCTCTAGGAATAATTACTGTATCGCAGAGAAAGCTTTACAAACATTCCAACAACTAAGAATATCCAGACTCGGAACTACTAAATGGTTGTAAAAAATAATAATAATAATGTCCTCCAGACCGAATTTCGGCCACGGCGGCCAATCTTAACAGAGACTGGCCATCTGCGCAGGAGATATTATAGAGCACAAGTATGTGCGCAAACACATGTGCACTCTCTGTTCCCTAACCCTCATGATCTGATAGGACGGTGATTCGATACGACCGGAAAGAGATCAGGCGCAGGACCAATGGCTTAACGTGCTTTCCGAGACACGGGTGTGTCTAACTCTGCCAAATTCCTTACTCCGGGCTCGTATTGAGATTTCTAAACAGAAAAACTCAATATCTTTTTGTTGGCCTGACCCGGAATTCGAACCCGAGTCCTCATGCACAGCAGTTGCCTTTCCCTACCGCTGCGCCACGGAGGCGTAGTCCATAAACATGGACCACACGTATTTTTGTCCCGTTTGGGATCGAAACCACGACATTAGGCGCAGAGGTGGTAGCGAACACTGAAACCATCGTGCTATCCGTGCAGCCAAATTAATTTATAAAAAAGTGTCAACGCAGTCAAGTGCATACTTGGGTCGAGATTAAGAACTAATACATCTCTATGTGCCGAACATCACGTACGCCGAACTCAGTTATAATACATAAAGGCTTCAAGACTTTTCCGAAGAGTAAGCAGAGGATATATTGCACTGATATTTTTTTTGCCCACGTAAAGGAAGAGTCAGCCTGGCACAGTTGCAGATTCTATACTGCTATTGAGAATTTCACATTAGAAAATCCCATCAACATACACAGATAATTGTTTTAAGCAGTGTAAGTGTATTGGAAATAATTAATTAAAAAATAATTTACCCAACCTAGGAATCGAACACGAGACCTTATGCTTTCGCATTCATTGCCGCTATAGTAAATCTACTATTTATAATTAGTTGCTGTCGACTTGAATCCCAAGGAGACGCATACTAGGATAAAAGGCGACAATATCCAAGACGTCATCTTAGTAATTCAGTATTAAGTTTCATTCAAATCCGCCAGATAGCTTGACATACATACAAACATCCTTGCAAAACTTTCACATGAATAATTATTAGGATATTAATTAATGTCAATTACAATTCATATCATCTGTATAATTACCATGAAAACTGCATTGTCAAGACATCATTAAAATGACTTGCAATCTAGATCGTTATTACTTCTTTCAGACTTAATTGTGTATTTCTCCTCATGTTATTGATGGATCATTGGCGCTATTTTTACATTGCCTTAGTTTTTCTTCGAGCTTATATTTATACACTGACAATTACTGCTAAAATTAATCACACTTTTTAGATTCGTAGATAAATTGCATAATAACAAAAATTGTGTGAAACAAACTGCTACAAGTTGTTAAGGTTTTCAAAATGTTTTATATGCTTCTTTTCGCTAAGGAATTTATTATAAGATTAAAGAGCTAGTATTAAACTCAATTTCATTAACAGTACCTAAACGAACTCTAGGTATTAAATTTGCAACAGTGTGTATGTGATTTAACATATCAATAAAAAACAATGAATCCAATGATATTTGAACGGTGACAGCGGAAACGATAGATAGTAATGTTTATAATAATTTGTAGATGGTAGCATTTTTATTTTAAATAGTGATGTGGGCGTCGCCGGGGGCGGAAACTAGTTATAAATAATACAGCTGTCTTATTTATCTCGTGAAACAATTAGGAGATATTTGAGTCACTCAGCGTGAGTCAAATATATGTGACTAACTGCCACGCTATCCCGTAAATGTCTTTGAATTAAGAATTCCATTGAAATCGCCTTTCTAACTCATTTGTTTAATAAATAACGGTAATGTCAAGAATACACATTAGGTATTATGGTAATACGTTATAAGAAAGCCAGAAATTGTAAAAGTAATTTACATTAAAATTATATAGAGAAAGTATTATTATGACATTTTAATATAATTTTTATTTTCTTTTAACTTATACTACTATTAGTTTTTACTACTAATATTACAAGGTTCTAAAATTTGTTTGTTTGTATGTAGAGCGGTATCTACAGAAATACTATAGTAAGTCAATTATATTTTAACAGTACTTCAAATAAATAACTTATTTAATCGCAAATTATGGGTATTGTCGTGATAAATTTCAAAAAACGGTCACAGTTTTTGAGGTCTGGATGGTTAATCCAGACCTCAAAAACTTACTTGCGAGTCAAACATTTTTTATTTCGTATGGTAGTGTAAATCGTTCCTACTAAATATGGTTATGCGATATGTATACTTTTAGGTATCTAAACGTGTATTGAGCTGAGTTATTGAGGTTGTCGGTAATCTCTATATATCTGTTTGACACTAATTTCTTAAGTCTTACAAACTAGATTCATGTCAAACCTCTCAGTAGGTCACTTCAAAGTAAAATATATTGCTTTGTTTTCATAACGCTAAGCGTGCCTCGCCTCACGCTTTTGTTTAGGGGAAACTGTATATGATAATGTAGAGAAAATGTTTGAAAATATAAAAATTGTGTATATAAAAATGTTAAAGAAAAAAAGAAATATGTTTTATATGAATCCCCATACATACATAATTTAAAACAAAACGTAATACTGAATACCACTAAACAGAAGGCGGTACATGGAGATCAAATTAGGCACTGCGTCAGCTATTGTTGCAGTATATACTACAACGCTGGTATTCTCGCAGGCCTACTAAATAATAATTTATTATAAACCAATACATAATAAAATAAAACATACAAAAAATGGGATAAAGTGAATTAATTCTGCATTTGAACAGTGTATATACATACAAAACATTCGATCTCATATAATTTCCATCGTAGCTGTTACCATCTGACTTCGAGCCTGTGTAAGCCTGTCATCAACATCTAATTGCACTTATTTTGACAGCGCGAGAGGACGCGAGAGTGCGCATAATCGAGACAGTGTATTAAAGGGGTTTGAAGCTTTGTCTCTTTCGTGCATATGCAATAAAATAAAAAAGTGTTGCTAAATTTTAAATTTGAGAATTAAAAATTTATAGGACTTAAGCTTACTGCCTATAAACTAGATTACTAGAAGAGAGAACTAGACTCTATAAATTAGATGGGTTGTTCCGTATTCGTTCTATGACATCTCATCTTATTTCTTTACTCATCCTAAACTAGAATGCCTAACTGATCAGATTATATTAATTTATTATAGTTTCTTTATTCATATGAAATGCGTTCCTTACTCTACCTGTGGCAAATATTCCCGAAAAAAGTATGGATAGCAAAACAATCTCTGGGTTCGTAAAAGTAGGTTAGATTAATAACAAAACTTAAAAAAAAGTATAGGCTATGTTAGGTACTCGGTGCTAATAATAATAAAGTTTTTTAATGATGAAACAATTTTAAAATCGATTAAGCAAATCTTTCCTCTTTATAATGTAAGTACCTATAGATATAGATTACAAAAACAATATTTTTTGTTCAGACCGTGAAACCAAACCTTAGAGGTTTTGGGTAATTTCGTAATCGGTTGAACTAGTAATACTTACAGGTGAATAAAGAATTAAAAATGAAATAATTGCTGTTGGTGGAGTAAGGAACGTAAATAGGTTGAGTTAGAAAAAGGATGAGACATCATCGAACAGCCCAATTAGATTTCTATTATCCAATTATCCAATTCTAAACTTGGAATAACATATACCTACCAGGGTAAGTACCAAACAAATTCAAAAATAAATGTTGCATTTTATACCCATAATTTAAAAAGCTTCTCCATAGCTGATATTCGCAATTGTCACAAAATATCCCCAGATATACGCATTTAAATTATTACTTTTTATGAAATAGTAAGTTATTTCACTTTTTACTTCAAACACAAAGAATGCTGTAGATTATTTTTATTTGTATATTCTAAACATAAAAAATAGCCAGTACATATATTTGCTTCTAAAAATGCGTTTAAGCAACAAAGGGACATGTTTTGTTACGACATAATTTGCACAATAGGAAGTAGACACGAATAGATTCTTAAAATAAGCATTTAAACCTTCAGACAGGTAAGTATGTACTCGAGCACGAAGTCTTTGTTGAACATTTGTATAGATGAGATAGAAGACTTCATTGCAGAAGCTAATGAAGAGATAAAATTTGCTTATATGTTAGGTCTAGCCTATGGCACTAATAAACCAAATTGACAAAATGATACATTATAACTAAGTAACATTAGCTATCCTTTAATAATAAAACACGTGTGTAAGACGCGGTACGAAACCGTATTGACAAGATTGTTGCAGCATATAGGTAGAACAAAGGACATCAATAATTTACTGCAAACCCTTATGTTTTATTAAACTCTTAAGATGTTGGCTGAACCATTTTTACCAACTAAAAAGCAATAGGAATACATTGATAATGTAATTATAATCAAAAACGAATATATTAGGAACACCTTTAAACATGATCACAATTTTTGAATACACGTTCTATTGTGTAGAATTTCAAATTTCTAAGAAACATTCATTTAGATTATTTCCTTTATGGAAACAAAGAGTAGGTGATGATAGGCAAGGAATATTAAACTCTAATTGCTTAATTACTATTCTTTGTACAGAAAAACTTTATCAACTGTATAATTTTTCTAGTCTTTGTTTGAAATGACGACTTCTTTAGATAAAATCTTCAATAGCAAGGAAATGATCTTTAAGACCAGTAAGACAACATCTTAGAAAATTGATTTTCTTTATGTGGTCTTTAAAATGGAGGTTATTTATTTTAAAATCTTTGAACAAGCTCATAAATAAATAACCATGCTGAGATTATCTTTTGTTCTCTTCGCCGTAAGGAGTACTTACGAGAAGACGTAACACGATGCATAATTAGCAATCCTTATAATAGTTAATAAAGACTTGATTACCGTACACATTAGCTTAACAAAGACTGGTATGTGGGTAACTAAATTCTACCCACGTCTTCGTGCGCCACTGGGGTGAATAATATTGTAATAACATTTAATCTGTGTGTTAATACAGTTCTTGGCCTGTGTACAAAAAAAATTGTCTAGATTCGTTCAGGGCTTTACGCGTTATTAATTTACAAATATGTAGACATATTTACAACCTTTCACATTTATATTAGTAGGTTCTTAATAGGTATGACATCATCATTAGTAGTTCGAATAATATCTGACTAGTCACCTCTTCAGATCCTCAAGGAAAATTTAAATGGATTCTTCTGTTGCAAAATACTTTTGTGTAAAACAGGAAAATATAAAAGGATAAGCACTGTCCGTTCCAATAGTCGCGTAAAAATGACTTAGTAAGTAAAATACCTAATATTTCTAGTGTTATACTTTATTGTGCAATGTTTTGACCTTAAGTTTTATGTGTTTGTTGACCTGTTGCTTTGTTGTCGTATTAGATAAATACTCGTTCCTCTTAAAGGGGCGTCCCACGCTGCGCTTTACTGTACATGGTAACTACTAGAAAACACGTCTCCAAAATTGTATTTATAATTTTTATATTTTGTTCGTTTCCGAAAATAAAGACGGATGATAATAAATTACATGCTACATATTTCTACATGCTGTCGATTTACAAAAGCTTGTGTAGAACGCACTTAAATATTTGTTTTCTGGATAATTTATAGAACGGGGTAGTACCTCGCGCCTCCAGCCGCATCGAAATTCGGACAACGTTTTTAGATGATACCAGGACCAAACAAACAGTCTTAAATTACACCGGATTCTTATTAAAAATACGTCAATGTATAGAATATGAACAGCCTCATTCTATGTTTAAGATAATATAGATTACTTGTTAAAACTAGTGTCGATATAATACAGTACCAAAGTAACTAGATCATAACCTTACTTATAATCGCCTTATATTACTTACAAGCCTTGCATGCTACGACCTACTTTTTACACACTCTTGTAAGTATGTATTGCATTACATAAGACATAACTAAAGCCAAAGATAATTATATAAACAACTACAAATATAGTATATATATATACATTATTATTTATATAATAAGTTTCATTTATGCCCATACGCGTTATTTGGTCTGTATTCGTATCTGTGTCATATTATTACGATTGTATAATATCATTGCGTTCCATATTAAGTTGTCCGTAAAAGATGTTACTAGTGTTGCCAATGTACAATTTCGAATTGCCCGACGCAAGAAGTGCTTATCTAATTCTCCACTTAACTCAGCTGTTTTTTATTAATACCTCGAAATTATTATAATATTCTGTAACATAAGTGATTAATGTTTGCGACTGCAGTGCATGAAGTTTCCGTCTTGGTCACAATTCCCGGGTTCACTAATGTTATTGGATCTTTCTTTGAAGAAATCCTCAGTTGCAGTGCGAAGTCTGAAACTGTGTTCGGTAAACGGCGATAGGCTCGTTCCCTTTTACGTAGGACATAAAAATAGCTGTCAAAATGTGGGTGTAATACACACCTGACTAATACTTTAGACGTGAAACTATGTATATTACAATTCAGCTTTTGCTAGATCAACGACCATGTGAATGCCGTAATTCTAATTAAAAGTAATAATTAATTTAAAGCGGCTTATAAAATGCACACGAAACGTCGTGTATTTATGCAAAAAAAAATGCTAATGCAAACGCGTGTCGTGCGAATGCATCGCGTGCGTCATTCCTGTCCTTGTTATGCTAATAATTCTGCACGATAATAAATAAGTGGTTTTGATAATAATCTAATAAAATTATATGTATAATTTTGCATTATTATATATAAAACAGTTCTTTTTATATATTGATTTAGATGTCTCTGTTCAAACATTAGCCAAATTAAATTGTTAATTCAGACGGCCAAATACAGCAATTGACATGCGTTTGACCGTACGTAAAATTATTTTTAGCTGTTGAATCTTTTAGAAACCTTTAATGTCGTAAATTTCTAGGCTACGGAAACCACTACTTATACTTAAGCGGGTCCGTACTTGTTTGCCTTCATATACTACAAAAAAAGGTGACTAGAGCAGGTGGAGCTAATAGAGCTCGGGCAATAGCACTTCTCTTAAAATATAAATATCTATATGGCTTTGCAAATATAATTTGACTTAGCGTGCAAAAGTTATAACTATTCAAGTGACAACAATAAATCTCTTGATATTGTTGTCATTTTGAAAGCTATAACTTACTTTAAAGTTTAAGTACTGGAGATAAAGCTAAGAGTTTAAACAACAGACGGATCCGCAAGTTCCTTTGTCCCATAGTACCCGAATCTTTCGGGTATAATTCAAGTAGTCTACTCAGAGCCAGAGGTACGTATTCGTTAATTTCTTCAGTACTCTTAAGGCAAAATTATTTAATGAAACTTCTCGGAATTTGCTGCAAATATTAATTTACTAGTTTAATACAACATTTATATGTTTGAATATTCGTTATGTAAATAATTAACGGCAATTTTCTACCTAAAACAACAGCTACGCAATAAATTATTCCTTACAAACAGAAAGAACAGTCACGCAGCCGCAGTATAACTATTTTTAGATCTAATGTTTATTTATTTGTGGGTCGAACCTACAAAACTTAGCGCATAGGCAGTGGCGAACACTCAAACCAGTTCATCATCTAGGCAGTCGCAGGCAGTTTTCAGGAACTAATCTAGCTAACTTAGAAATAGTGCCTTGAGTACTATCTATTTATTAATTCTATGACGTATCTGCGGGAAAAATGATGTCAGGGTAAAAAATTATGTTATCATTTTTGCTAATCTTTATAAATTTGTGAATTCGATACATAATTTGAAGGTGAATAAGGTTTTAATTGATTACACGACATCGACTGTCTGTCTGCCACCATCCAAAGTGTTAATTGGCATAATATTAATCATAATAATATGACATAATTAGAGTACTAGATTAGGAGTGACTTCTAAGATACTTATATCCCTTGTTTAGCCAACCTTTTTTTATGATATAAATCAAATGTCAATAAGTATCAACACTCAGTACAAGCATTTTCGAGTGAAATTGAATTAACTAAGAATATGTTTGTTTAATTATTTTAGTATTTTGTTTGTAAAATCGCAATTTATAATTCATCTAACAGTTAATTAATTTGTGCAGCGAATATAATGTAACTAAAGTACATTTGCTATTACGTAAAATAGTTGACACTGAAGTGTGCTACAAGAAACAAAGATAACTTTTCTAAGGAGCTCGGCAGGGCTTACGAAATACGGAACTTAAGGAGCTTGAACAACTTAGGCGCGTTATTGCATACTATTCCGAATTGCAAAAATATCCAGCGCAATATACAATCTAAATATAATTGTAATATAAACGCCAATGAACGCGATTTTGGTATTTATGTAACTTTTTACGTAAATACCTACCCTGGTCAAATGCCCGTTTATATTACATAAATCATACAAAACGAAACCATAAACATATTAATTTGCATATAATTAAAGAGTACGTCCCCAGGTCGCCTAGCTTTGGCATTTGTTGACAAGTAAATGGATTATCTCTATTTAAAGCTAGAAATTAACATAACTAAGGTCAAAAGGGTATACAATCTAATCCTGGCATATTTTGACTTAAATGTTATTCATAACTTAAATTAAAAACGCATTCATTATGCCTAACAAACTCATTATTATTTCTGAAGCGTCTAATACATAAATCGATGGATTAATAGATTAAAAACATGTTTTCAGAATACTAATTCGGTAATGCAATACGCCGTTTTATTGTCAAAATCATATTCCAAATAGACTATCTAATCTAATTAATATGGTATAAGGTAGCCATATTTGATAGCCAAGCACATTAAAGTGCTTGGCTATCAAATATGGCTTTAATTACTTGAGATAATTAAGCATGACTAATATAAAATAATTTATACATGGACGTAAAAGAAGATATAAAAATAACATAGAATAATAACACATCTATTTCTAATTAAAAAAAGGTACCGATCGTGATACCCTTTTAACTGAACTCAAAAACTGTAATAAAAAAGGTAATACAAGAATTACTATCAAGTCATTTTCAAAGAAACTGTACTTACATTTTTAATATTATTTTTGCCAACGCTACGGAAAAGGAATTAAAGATGGGATAAAAGGACAGGAATGAGAGAGACAGTTATAGGCGCCTTTGGAACTCTTATCCGCCGGGAGAATCGCAGTAATAGTAATGATATTACTATTCTTACGCCGGTTTACTATGAGATTAGAACATTCTTTCTCCAAATGAGCCGGCTCATTCGTATTGTTACCAAATAATTGACAACAGCGGAGAACTTTCGTGTATTGTTCAGTCCACATTGCTTTAACATTTCAATAGTTAGAATACTGTATGTATTTTTCTATATTTGACATAATCGACTCCAGTTAAGGAAAGTAGCCGCGTTGATCTCTGTTCTATTCTCGAACGAAACGCCACACGGAAAGTCCATGTGGTTGGCATAAACTACTTTAATTATTATGAAATATATTAATTTTGTCATCTAAATATATATTTATATTTAAATACGTCAAAGGAACGAGTCATACATCACGTAATATATATCGTCTAGCTTTGGACGCCAGATGTTTATGGTTTAAACATTTATAGAATAATAGAGAAGAATTTTCGTGACCGTGTTAACCAGTTGCTTGAGGTTTTGGGTTCGAATCCCAGATCGGATCAAAACAGAGAAACAGACTTGTCTATGATGAACCCTCGTGTCTCGGCAAACGCCTAAGTCCTTTAGTCCTACGCCTATTTCTAACCGGCCCTGTCAGATTGCCGTCCTATCCGACTATAAGAATGACGACAACAACACAAATACATCACATTTACAATTAAATTCATTTAAGTCAATACTTTACTTATTACTTTGGAATAAAAGTTATATTAAACGTCGTCTCCTCAAACAGTTTTAAATACTTACTTCGAGCTGACTTAGGATATATAATATTTTCTGTTACTAGTTTATTTCTTTATGATCCAAATGAATAAATCATTACGATGTAAATTAATAAAATTTACATAATAGCATGTATTTTATGTCTTTTCATATAAAACTTCTTCAATATACATAAGAAAAGAAATACGTTACTTTCGTATTATGTACATAATATATTATAGCAATTTACGTACGTGTTTAATTTTATTTAATTTTATTGATTGAATGTTTTGTTTTCTATGTATAATATGTATGTATTTACAAAAAAAAAGTATACATGTATATTTATCCATTGTCTAGTACCCATAGTACAAGCTCTGCTTAGTTTGGGCTAGATGGTGTTGTGTGTATGTGGTAGAATATTTATTTATTTATTTATTTATTATTTATTCTAGATGCATGTTATATTTGATTTTATTGTTTACCATATCTATTTAATATATAGTAGGTTCATATAAAAAGCCTTTTAAAGGCTGAGACCATACATTTATTATTACACTTAGTCGCTAGACTTTGCACGCTACTTATTTTTTTTATTATGTTTTATTTGCTAATATAAACTTAAGTATGTATTTATACATAGATAAGCGAGCTGAGCGCGTGAATTAACATTTTACAATTTAATACTGATATGCAACGTAATCAGGTATTTGCTTATACATTTTCCAGTTTTAACTGAATATCACGATGTCATTCCATGTAACACAAGTATATGTATGCATGGTTTGTATAAATATATAGATACACCTATATCATTATACTTTATAACCAAGATATGTAGATATAACTAAACAGGTATAATTTAATTAGACTGCACAGTTGGCGTAGGCTTAAAGTGGTCGCCGCGCCGAGTGTTACGAATTCAATCCTCACTCAGGACAACAATTTGTCTGATCCACAAATGGTTGTTGAAGTCTAAGTGCTCTTTGTGTCTGTTTAAATGTTTTTAAAGACCTCGCGACACAGGAATTACTCCTAGAGCAAAAAATTAAATACTTTCTTGTAATTTCTATTAAGACCTAGAGTCATGTCTGTATAATCCAAAGGGCTAGGCAGAGATGAAATATTTCTTATATGGCTTTTACCACGGTTGTATTTTAAATAATTATAATTATACAGTTTCACGGTAAACCAATCTGAAAAATCCACAGAATGCTAATAACTATGACTAAACGTGTGACACATAATAAAAATTCTAGTAGCCAAATAGATCAAGGTGAACGACTAGGACATTTACTAAACAATACATAATAGAGTCGTTTTGTAGTTTATAGTCGTTTGCTTAAGTGTTAAGTTGATCTTTAGTAAATGGCACTGTCATTACTTTCTGCGGTTGTTTTGACCATAATGACATTAAAATGATTAGGCTATTGGATATTGATTACTATAATGGTTTAGAAAGCTAATAATTCAAAACAGTTTCACAGACAGACCAGATGTTATAGATAGATTTAATAGCTGTAAGATCATAGATTTGTACATTCATAGTAGGTGTAGTTTAGTTAGCGTAACTTTGAAGTTCATAAGTGTTAGTTTGTGACATACGCGCAGGGTGACATAAGCAAATTCTATTTGTTTTTTTCTGTCAACAAATTCTTAGTTGTAGCACGGAGTCTGGGAATATGCCCGATATATGCCAATAGGTTCACTCCGAATTACGTAGGACTTCAAAATATAGCTGGAAAAATGTGTGTGTAATCTCTGCCAACCCATTTGAGAATATACAATAATGGTATTAAAATAACAAGTGACTTATCGACTGCTATATTGCATATTAGTGAATGCACTCAAGCATAAAATTACGTATATTTTGTCACTGTATTATTATTTGTGTACCGCAGTGTAACTCTAGCATTGTCGGTAATCAATATAACACAGAGGATGTGTAAAACCACCACTTCCTCACAAAAAGGCTTCAATAACCGCGCTTATAATGAAAATATTTTATAGTATAAACATTGTACGTTTAACAGGATGTCTCAATTGACTACATAGTCTTTCCACGGAGTCTTACGTTGACGCGAATGCGATGAATTTAAATTAAACAACTTTTGCGGATATCAATGTAGTTATATATGTGCATTAATATCCTTACTAATCCTACCTACTAACCAAGAACAGTAATACACAACTTGATAACATGCATAAGTTAAGGCATTAAACTTTGCACGGATTGCTTGCATTGTTTAAAAAGCTAACGCCAATCACCCGAGTTCTCCATATCACTCATCATTGCATGATGCAGGTACGTGATTTTTACATTAAGATTATAATTTTGGATAGGTCACTATTAACCTTGTTCAACCTTCCAGCTAAATTACATATATATATCTTAGAATATATAAAATATAATACTAGGTACAGCAAATAAAAATACAGTTTTCCTACTAAAGGCCATGTAGGCTCCACAAACTTCTTGATATCTTGTAGACTGCGTGTTGACATGATACACACATAATACATCATTATCTTTACAGGTCTTTAAACTTTAACATCGTAAATAATAGTATTTTATTAAAGCTTGTTTGTAGCATGACAAGGCACGTGGTACCTTGTAGAATATAGTCTATTTAAAAATACAGATAAATGTATTCATTTTTTAACGAAAATTATTAATACTAATATTATAAAGCTGAAGAGTTTGTTTGTTTGGTTGAACGCATTAATCTCAGGAACTACTGGATCGAATTGAAAAATTGCGTTAGTGTTGGATAGCCTATTTATCGAGGAAGGCTATATAGCATCACGCTACAACCCACGGGGGAGGCGCAGTAACCATAAACGCGGGTGAAACCGCGGACACAGCTAGTATAATATACAATATCAGCCCTGTATTCAATTGTTCTACTGCTGGGCACGGACCTCTTCTCAGTGTGAGAGGCCAGTCCACTACGCCGGCACATTGCGGATCGGCAGACTTCACATATCTTTGAGAGCATTATGGAGAAATCTTAGATATGCAGATTTCCTCGCGATGTTTGCCTTCGAGCGATACTTAATTATTTAATACCATCGATCAAATATACTATTTGATCGATGTTTAATACGCACATAATTCAAAAGTCGGAGATGTGCGTATTGGGATCGAACTCGAGACCTCTGCGTGGCAGTCTAGTGGTCTTCTATCTAATCAAATAAAAGTAAAATGTGAACTGAAATACAATTTATTGTCCACATTTCATTATTTTTGTTTGATAATGAGATTTATAATATTTATGATACTAGGAATAGATCGGAACACTATTTTGAACTGATTTAATTTCATTGATGTATGCATATTAATGTGACTTATAATGCTTTACAATCGTTACAGCTATTATCCCTATTTTAATCTGATATCAACTTTGTCAATGATCTCCTTTTTTCTGTTTACCTATATATCGCAGATTCTATCTTACAACGTTAGACGGGTTGGGACCCGTTGGCCCCTAATATTCGTCCCTCAGAATAAAAGTTGTAGATTCGGCACCTATATAGGTGCCCATTGGTCCCCTGATAGGAAACCAGTCAATATTAATTTAGTTTTAAGGTATCCATTCCTTCCCTGGAATAAAAGTTATAGAGTCGGCACCCGCTCAGGTGCCCTTTGGTACCCTGATAGAAAACAAGCCATAGTAGAGTGAATGGGAAATATAAATTATTTTTTAATAAATAATATATCAGGGGACGAGGAGACCTCAAATATTTGAGGGGACGAATGGGCACAGGGTGCGGATTTCAGAGGACCAATGGATACCGACCCCGTTAGACCACGCTACAAATTTCATACAATAAACTACATTTTAAGCGCCTTGGACGCTAAAAAGTACTACATAAATCTAAAATGGGTCATTGTTGTGATAGATAATTAGCATAAGAATTGATTGTCTAATAATTGTAATTATTCAAGGGAGAATGTCGAGGCAAGCGGAGTAATTGAGACACTTATTGGGTAATAACATTGTTTTATATCTCCATTGTAAGGAATTTTATGACCATAGGCGCGACAATTCCCTTAGGGTAAAATATTTATTTAATATATAATTTTATAAATTAACATTAATAGGTAATTAGGCTTAATCACTGCCTCGGTGGCGCAGCAGTAGTTTGTGCGACTACTGTGCTTGACGTCTCGGGTTCAATTCACGGATCAGGCAAAATGTTATTGAGTGTTTCTGTTGATAAGTTCTCAGCACAGACGACACTATTGCCGGTACCATGTAAGTAGATATATAAAAGCACAGCTTGCAAAATGTGAGTATAATATACTTCTCCCAAACCCTTTTGAATTTGCCCAAACGGGTATAGAGAAGACGAAGGCGTGTGTACAAATATATAATTTACTAGCCTTCCCGCTCAACTTCGTCACGTAAGAGCAATTGACCTGTTTTTGCATAATTTTTCATTGATGCTCCGGTCTTATTGGTCGTAGCGTGATGTTATATAGCCTATAGCCTTCCTCGATAAATGGGTTATCCAACACTATAATAATTTACAATTCGAACCAGTAGTTTCTGAGATTAGCGCGTTCAAACAAACAAACTCTTTAGCTTTATAATATTATAGTATATAGTATAGATTATTCTATAATAAAAAAAGTAATTACCGGAAGTATATAAATAGAATTCTGTCCATACAGTTTAATAAATAAATTCGTTTGTATTAAACATGTAAATGTGGATACAATCATTGTGTTTGATGAAGAGGACATCGCTCATCAAACGAACGATTAAAATGAGTCTTTCTGTTTGATGAGATATTGCAGTGTTGATGCCAATAGTCGATAATTGATTTGAGAGAGTATCGGGTTAAGGTCTGTTGGTTAATACCTATATGGATCTATGTATTATGTATTTGAGCGACGAACTGTTTTATATAATATACCTAAAGGAAATTAAGTATCTGAAATCGGACGAATAATTTGTAACTTACAACGTATACATAAATATCTGCTTAAGGATATGTTAATTATTGTATAAAGATTATTCATTATTGCTACAATTAATAAAGAAATATATTAAATTGAACGAGGTAATAAACTTAATAAAATTTAATAAGTTAATAACTAATAGTTTAAAAGGTATAATTGCTTTAAAAAAAATATAAAACCACACAATTATTTTGTTTACAACATTCTTGAAACGCGCAGACATTGCCGTCAAAACATACCAAATTTGACTAAAATATTTTACTAGCCGTTACAAAAAGACACAAATCTATAGACTAAATACTACGATCAGCATTTATCATAATCAAAAGGAAATCAATGATACCATAAACAACGTTTTATTGCCTTATGTTCATATCGGACTACTATCGATCCAAATAACATGTATCGATTTAGATAAAACAAGACAAAAAGTTTGCTAACAAGTTTTTAATTATTGCCAGAATAACAAATAGGTAGAGAAAGGTATTTATGTTAGTTTTTACTAAAGATTCTAGAATGGTTTAAATTATGCCTTTTGGTATAGGTTAAGTGATATATTTATTTATTTATTTTCCTTTTGCTTAGTTTCAGTTTTTTTATACGCCATGTTGCAAAAAGTGGGTCTTATGATAAATAAATAATAATATATATCGGACATAAGTATCGATGTTATCAACTTATCATCGATCTAAATAAAATATACTTTAGTCTATCTATTAATTGATCTATTTGTTTATTTAATAAATTATTTTACCTAATAATGGTAGTAATAATTAAAGCATAAAATTTGTATTTATGATATATGGTTTTGCTCGCATAAAAGTAGGATAGCTAAGGTTATGTTAGTAAAAGTAATTTTAGAAATAAAATATACTCTACGTAACTCGGTAATAATATAGCTTTTCAATGGTGAAAGAAATTGTTTAATCGGTTGAGTAGTTTATTATTATTATTATTATTTATTATACATTTAAACAGGCAGGCAGTTGAGACAACTGATGATGCCCGTATCTCGCACTTCTACTCGCTTTCACTTGTAGCCAAGTGTTTGTCCAGTCGGTTTTTAAACTTGTTAATGTTGTCAGCTGCGATGACATGCGCTGTTTATTAGCTAAATCCTTACAAACAAACAAAAAAATCAAGTCTTTCCACTTTATAATATTAGTATCTATAGATATGGCTGCGAATCTCATACGATTATTTTTGTATAGTTTATAAGTTAATAGTATGTTTGTAAAATCCGCCACGACAAAGGCCCAGAAAAAAATACGGAAGTTACTTTAAAAATAGAGCCCTTTTTGTTCACAAGCCGCCGCCCGTGCTGCCGTACTCTTTGCGTGATGATTGGCATAATACAATACAAAGTCCAAATAATGTTTGTAATACGAAATATTCGAATATATCATTCAAATACAAGTGTGCAAATCACTTTTTGGCAGCAATCTTCTATATAAAATTATTTTGATTTTCGATGCTTTGAGATCAATACGATTTAGTTATAGAGCGTTATGTTGCTACGCCATCTTGGTAATTCAAACAAAAAATATCTTCCATATGTGCAGCGGATGCTCTCTGCCGTATTAATTAGCTATGTCCTGGCAGGTGGGATATGGGACAGCTTTTATAATGGCTTTTTTGTCAAGAATACAAGCAACAATGTATCGTTGTTATTCCTTTTATAGGTGCATGTTTTATGCTGGGAATTGAATTCGTTAGAAATAGATATCCGAATAGAATGAAATTGTTGATAATGTAACGTGTTACTGAATAAATATGTAGACACGTGATAAAAAATGAAAGAAAATGTGTAAACGTGTTAATTCAAGAAAATATAGCCAATAATAAACTGCGAAATAAATGAAGTGCTAGATTAAATTCAAGGGTGGGCGAATTCTAAGTAGCCATTTGGTATCTGGAATAGTGACCGGTAGACGTAGTAGAAGGCTTACCTGCTTTTCCGTAGAATTTTATAATTCAGTACCTTAAACAGAGGTGCCGAAATTAGGTTTCTGGCGTGATATAGTTCTGCCTACCACTTAAGGCCACTTAAGGGCAATAGAGGCGTGAATATATATGTGTGCTTGGTGAAAATTTCACTTACATTTAATAAAGTTTTAACAGTTCAGCAGCTGTGTACAGGATTACGGTAGTAGATAGGCATTACGCACAGACCCCTCGTTTCATATGAAGTAACATAAAACAATTCTGTTTTTATTTTGAGCGTAAGTATTACGAACAAATATGATATAATTCTTTTACTCTTGTAATAACAATACGTTTTTCTATCTCTTTATTACAGGCAATGCTTGTATTATTTTATTATTTTTGATACCCAATAATACATACGGGCACCATGTTTCCTATTTCGAAGAAGTACTTAGCTACTGAGAAAGTCCAGAGGGCTTATTTTATTACAAATAAATAAAATTATCGTCAGTAAATTTATTTCACACTGTAATTCGGTTGTTTACGAATTCAAAAGACAATAAATAAATTGTTTTATAAGATTAAAATCTCGTGAATATAGTTTGACTTTGACTTCTGTTAAATAATATTGTTTTAGTTTTGTTTGTCTATGTTGACAGCTGGTATTTTATGTTTAATAGATGAGTATTGGTGCAGAATGTAGGTATATATGAACTTATGATGTCACCAATATAATAGCTGTGGTAGAGTCTCATAATACAATTCCTTAATTTTGAAATATGATCGTTGATTGAATTCGTCAATTATATTGTTAATGTTCCGTACTCATCTCTAAGTCTTCCTTAGCCCCGAAAGAGAGAAAAGCAGAAGATATGAGATGCAGAACTTTCGGGACTAAGCAACGTAAATAAAGTGTTTACATTGCACAGCTCCAAAAATATAAATGAAACCTTTATAAGATCAATCTGTTGATCACCTACCCGTCTATTCCCTAAGACCATATTTTTGCTTGATACCTTCTACGAAACCAGCCATCATATTATGTTAAAATATTCTGATACGCCTAATGTATGATTCAATCAAAATACGTCGCAAAAGATTTATGGAGTGAAGGAATATTATGGAAATGTATGACACTGAGACTGATTTTAAGTAGACTGAATTATATCAGAATCCAATTTCGTATAAATCTCTTTAGTACATTACGATACCTAGACGTATATTCAAGGATTTTTGCCCCAAAATATTGCATGGTTACGGTGGTGTTTCTGTTTGTAAGCAAGTTGACGCATAGTGCGTGAATTACCTATGTAAGCACAGAAGATTATTTTCACTACCTAAGTTCTCTCCAGAAATGAAGTAAGGAAACAAAGCTGCTTAGTGCTTACCATAATCGTTGACTTTGGCCGTTGATCGGTTATGCCGAACTAAGGTTCAGCATGCACGGTATATAGTTTTATATTAGTATAGTATGCTGTACATAAAAGACCGACGAGATATTATCTTTATTTTGACTAGCATAGCTAGAGCCATCAAATAATAAATTTTCTTGCCGTCTTTCCAACAACTTTAATACGTATATAATGTAATATGTAAGCACAGGCTTCATAAAATTATAAGATTGGACAGACACCTATTTGACCGCAACTCTTTATTATCAACTACGCTATCATCATATTCTTTCAACTATAATACATATATCAACAAAGAGACACATCGCTATCAATCAAAAACTCAATTATCATGCACCAAGCATCACTTCCCAATACTTCCTTAATCACATTTCGAAGTACGACCTTGCAATCGACATTGAAACTCATAACTTAAGAATAAATACAGGCCATAACGGTGTGTACAAATATATTACAGATGTTTGCTCAGTATTTAGTATCTTTGAACAGAACGCGGAAGAACGAGATGGGACTGATTGTGAATAAAGGGCAGGTGTTTAGACTTTACTACCTGAATAACGGCTACTTGAGCTTAAGTTACTAGACAGGTAAAGGGATATGTTATTTTAGCGTAGTACAATAGGTATGATGAAACGGGGTATGGATTTAATACATACTTATGTTGCCAATCATTTGGTACTACATTTCGCACGCGGCTTTGCTTCAGATTAAAGGTAACTGTGTCCTTTTCTGTATCCCCGACAACGTTTATGCAAAATTTCAAGATGATTGGTCAAGTAGTAAAGGAACAAACGCACATTCGCAATTATAATGTTGAAAAATATAATCGGAATTTATGTTTGAATGACCCAACTCGAACAGGAAAGTGCCATCCTTTTACAAGAAACTTTAAGTTAAATACTGTTACTGCGTTTCGTCCGATAAAGGTTACGGAAGACAATGGTGCCAATTCTGTTGTCACAAAATTCTCTAATCTTAGCTAAAAATCTCTAAAATTAGTATATAGTCCTGTCACTTTTAGCGATTTCAGAATACGAAATGTCGTTTGACAGGACTAGACTAAATTTTAGAGATTTTTAGCTAAGATAAGAGAATTTTGTGACAACAGAATTGGCACCAATAACTGTCTAGTAGCATAAGGAATAAGCGTAGGTATGTATGCGTGGTTGATAGTCTCGTAATTAAGGACTGCTTATTACCCAGCAGAATAACAGGCAGGTAGGAAAGAAATTGTATTTAAAAATAAACAAGAATATTAACGTCCGAAATATAATAACCGTTCTTTTTTTAAATGCTGTGTATAAAGTAAAAACTGCAAATAAAAACTAAATGAACGACCTTCTTAGAGTTTGCTCACAGTTGAAGGCGATATAGTGATAGTCGAAAGTCTACCTTGAATTCCACTCGATAGTCGATGCAGATGAATGGTTCAGGATAAGAACTAAACTTAGCTGAATGTTTTTCAATAATAAGGCATTGTTCGTTATTTAAACTGTATATTATCACAAGCAAACCGACGAGCAGGGCGATTTGAGAGAGTATACAATACTCTTTCAAATCGCCCTGCTCGTTTTCGGTGCACTGCAAAGAATTATATTTTTACACATTGAAACCGGCAAGTCTAAGCAATTTTGCTTTCTCTGTCTATAATCGGACTTTTAAATTCAGTAACATAATATATGTATATATTGATGCTTAAAAACCCCGCATCTTCTTTTTGCTGGGTTATAACGCAAGTATTACAGGTGACGGTAACATCCTATCTAGAAGCCGTATGCTAGTTAACAACTTTAGTGATATTATATATAAAAACGTGCAGGATTTTTTACTGTTTAAAGAACGCGTTATTGGTTCAAGTAAGCAAAGTTCAATGAAAATAATAGGCGAGTATCTGACTTTACAAGCATACAATAAAATAATATTATGTACACCCAGACCCAGAACCATCATTTGTTGATCACACAAATAATTATCCTTACATGTTGTGCCATCTGTAAAATATTTTGTCAATTGCTTTGCTTAACTATCTTTACTTAAACATTTCATATCAAGAAACACTAACATACCACACATTCATACAAATATTTACTAGCTAAAACTAACGATAAATATCTACAAACTAACATTAGTATTCTCTGTGTCGCCGGTTCGATTCCCACGTGAGATAAAATGACCTACGTAATAATTATAAAGGTACTTTACGGCCTTTGTGTGCTATGAATGTGAATATTAACTATTATTATACACAATAACAAAAGCCTTCAAGGGTGACTAAAATAACTTATTAGTTAATTTAAATATTTAAATTATTTCCACGTTGTCTTTTTGTACGTGATTTGTACGTGTTTTAAATGGTATATAGAAGTTTTTAATAAATTAGGTCTAATTAGGACCGATTATTGGAAAAGACAGCTGCGTTGACGGCCCCGTGGCTTTCATATTTACTTACCCTTTCGATCGATGCGAGATCTGGGATGTATCTATACTAATATTATAAAGTTAAAGAGTTTGTTTGTTTCTTTGCTTGAACGCGCTAATCTCAGGAACTACTGGTTCGAATTGAAAAATTATTTTAGTGTTAGATAGCCCATTTATCGAGGAAGGCTATAGGCTATATAACATCACGCTAAGACCAATAAGAGAGGCGCAGCAATGAAAAATGTGGTAAGAACGGGCAAATTCTCTTATGTGAAGCAGACGAAGTTGCGCGAGTCAGCTAGTAGACACATAAAATTGCTGCATATTGTGCAAAACCGGGTTCGATTTTCGGATTAGGGAAAATGTCATTCAGCACAGCATGTCACACAGCAATCACTTTGAGGCTTTATTAGTGAAGCAAGCCCGGATATCAACCAGGCGTTTAATATAGCATTAGAACTAAACGAAACCGGTACAAACATGAATGGTTTCATAACAAAATGATAAAAATATGTAACAATACATTTTTTATCGTTTGTTTCCGTGAATGTTCTAGTTCACGATAACTCGTGTTTGTTACCGCCCGTGGTTTCGTCTGTAGAATTATGAGTCAGTCTTTCGGGAACAGAAGTCTGATATAACTTTCTACTAATAATGTTCCGTACCGTGTTTCATGTACCGATTAAATGGAGTAGCGCGCTAATGCCGTAAGTATAAATCCATGTGCGATAAAATTTAGTCATATAGACCCGTATATAAACAAACTTTGTAGCAGCGGTATTCCAATGCGTTGGATTTACGATCGAGAGGTCGTGATTTCGAATCCTAACCATTTCACTTACATTTCTTTATTTACTTAACACTGCGTAATGCTATTATGCATGACCTCTCCCCGGGACCCAATACGCTACCTAAGCTTTACTCCTAACATAAGCATATTAGATTAGCTGGAGGGATTAACAAGAATACTAGTAATTTGTAATATAATTTTCTAGTAAAGAAACACTAAAACTATATATCTGCGATCTTTAGATAGCAATTGACTAGCCATGTGTTACGTAATATTCTTTGTTTTGCGTGGGAGTAATCTTCTTATCAGACTTCGTAGAATAGTGAATTGATTTATGTCTGAGCTATTTCTTCGTTAGAATCAGCCTCTTTAGATTAGCAATAAAGACTGCCTTGGCAGAACAGCGGTAGTGTATGGTAGTGGATGAGGTCATGAGATCGATTTCACGTTAGGTGAAGTGTTATTAGGTTTGCCCATTAATAAATTCTACCAATAACTATTACTGGCACGGATGCATGATCATTGGAAATGTGCCCAGTAAGCCTGAGCTCCTTGTACTTGGAACTTAGAAGCTTAGCTGGTTAAATATGGGTGTAATATCTCTTCTTATTCCTTTATTGGACGACTGGAACTACGGCAGCCTTCCTATTTTATATATTGTAATTATTATAACTCTTGAAATCTGAGTATTATAATTCTTCACAACCCTTGACGATGATCCAGGCGTGACGTCACTAAATATACCCACACATTTTTTTCATATTTTAACTAGAGCTACATTATAATATCTAATAATAAAGAATGGAATGACGCGTTTGCATTGACGTAAACATCTTGGTGAACTTTTTAGACAAGTCTGTCTAAGTTCATCACAAAAGCGTCATTAAAATATTACATTTATATAGCGAGTAGACAAATTCAAAATGTGACGCACAATATAATCATTAAAAACGTCGGTATAGCATTTTAATTACATATCTTAATTTTGATGGTTAGCAAAACAGTTAAAGGGAGATAATCGCCAATAACGATGGCAACAATCGTAGTTCTAATGTTTGCGAGGTACATAAATAAGGATGCTCTAGAATTAAGTGTTCGACAGGTCCATTGTTATTAGGGGTTTTTAAACTGACGACACAAGCTGTAGAGCTTGGCACCCAGAGCACAGATGACTTAGTAATAAAAAAAATTACATTTGCAGCTACATATTTGTAATATTATTTGTTTGTCACCGTACTCAACAATATTCGGTCGCGATATTCTTGAACACAACAAAACTCCATAGACATAAAATGACAAAGAGATGAAGAGAAATTCCATTGAGTGAATCACACATCCGACTTTATTATGAACTTATTGCAATACCCTCTTATTGTGCGGTCATAAAGACTCTTGTGACAACGTCGTGAAACAATGACAGCTGCTTAATCTAAATATTGAGATACTAACTGAGATACGGCCTTGAGTTTTCATAGTATTATACGCACTCGACGTTTGACAGTTAATATAGTATATATTTATATTGATTGATTGATAATTCCATATTGATTGATTCTGGAGAACATAGAAAGATGATAGAAGTATCTTTTTTGCGGTCCTTAATATTCACGCCTGTTTTCAGAGGCATAGAGACGTTCATTTGCCTCTTGTTTCATCTTCTCTCATTACATTCATCATGCAAAATATCTTCGATGTGATTACAAAACATTTGTCTAGGTTTTCCAACTATGTGCAAATTCACCTTATATTCTTTTATGCTCAATATTTCTATTTATAGTCGTCCATGTCGTTACATAGGTCGTTATGTATTAATGTTATTATATTTTTATTATCTTAAAATGTTTCATAACAGTGTTTGTCAGAAAACTAGTCACTAATAAATCATAATACTTAATTATGATAATCCTATTGTCCTTTTAGCTAAAATAACAAAATCCCGTAACAAATTCTCTAAAAACCAGTATTTTAGTTTACATCATGTCATAATCTTAAGACCGTAATAAAATGTTTATTGAATTTTTAAGTAGAATACATAATTCTAACAACATTTATTCCTAACGATAATAATAAGAAATACAGACGCAATTTTAAAACTGTCAAATTAATCCGCTACGTCCGTCGGTTCTGACCTTTTAATTTTTTGCTAGCGTCGTTGAGATAAAAAAAAATAGTGCATAATATGTAATAATATACTTATTATTTGAATTATTATAATTATTATTGGCTCGTTGGCACCATAAATAGGTAATTAATGCAAAGCACCGTAGGAAAGTTGAAGTAGATTTAATAATAAAGACGGCAACACGTGTAAAAGTTCAGCTAAGTCGAAAAGAGGTTGAAATAGTCAATTGCATTACTTAAAATCTTTTTGTTACCAGACTCACACAGTCCTTCAGCATACCTTGAAAAAGCTTATGAAATGATTTATCTATATTTATAATGATGACATTAGTTGACACTGGAGCATTATATCAACCTATGCTTTCAACAATGCTGTTG
Organism: Catocala nupta; assembly: GCA_963675205.1. Lineage (NCBI taxonomy): Eukaryota > Metazoa > Arthropoda > Insecta > Lepidoptera > Erebidae > Catocala > Catocala nupta. The sequence continues at coordinate 6,722,111 of OY776095.1, read as the reverse complement.
TCAGTGTTCCTAGGACTTTGTAAACAACTAAGAGTTCTTGTAAAGGAACGCGATGCGACCATCCTACTTATTAATATAAGACCTAAATCACAATTATTAGCATGAGTAAGTTAATCTTAAGCATGCGTATAATTGTGTTAATAATCATGGATTATGAGGATCCTCCCCGCTTAATAGTAAGCGTAATCATCATAGTCTACGATAGCTTGCAATACCAGATGCATCGCTCGCACGTTTCCGGTCCAAGGGAAGTAGTCCGAAGGAACTCAAAATGGGATGAAAGAAACGCTTAGAATTTTACTCCACGGATGAAATATTATTAAAATATTTTGCCTGTACGCCATTTGCCAGTAAACGATAGTGCTTTCCCGGACAAGTTGGCTTATACATGGTAACAGTACACCAAATTAATGACAATGGTGGGCAATTCCAGTCAATTATTGTACGACTTATATCATAATCACTAATATTTACCATGGCTTAATTAATTATATCTCAATACAAACACTGCCTGAAAAAATGTCGTTATGGAATTTTACTGTTTTAATACATATAATTATAATTATAATTACTGGGTTTTTATACATATAAAATCCCTTGGCGAGATTTATTTTATTGTACGATAAAAAAGCATAGGTATATATTTAAAAAATATGTCATTGAAAGTTTTAGCATTACGCAATATTAGAGCATTATATGAAAATGAAATATCCAAATAATATAGTGATGTCAAAGTTTTAATCTTAAAATGATATGACATTCCATATTCATATCTAAGAGTAATTACGTAAGTAAAGAGATTCTGCAGATATATTAATCATATCTCCATGCATCATACTTATTGTGTAAGATGACGTATATTACAAGCGTAATAAGAACAATGCCGTAGAATTTTGGTTTTATATAAAACACCTAGTTGCCTTTTTAAATAAAACATCTAAAACTTCTTGTTTTAAAAATATGTGCTGAAAGCTATTGCAGTATTGTGAGTGACTTTACAAACATCAAACAGCAAAGCAACGACCACAATGAACACCCAGCATCGCAACAACTCTTATGGATCTCACCATGATCACACAAACGGTTGTCTTGCACGGAGATCGAATGTACCAAAATCAGGTAGTGGCGAGATGACCACATCTAGTTAATACGTGAACTCCATTGTCACAATCAAATATCGTTATGTATATTTGATTGTTTATTGTTCTTAGTCTTGAAATCTATATTAAATCCGAATTAATAATGTAACAGTGACTGACTACCTCTGTTTCTATCTCCGCTATGTTTTTGCGCCGAAACCACTGGACCGATTTAGACGTAATTTAATGTAGAGAGCCGAATATTCAAGCTCTTACTTGAAACTCAAACGAAGGCTAACTAACAAGCATGAGATAAAATAATATCTATTAGTCTCATATACGCTGCAATTGAAATAAAGAACAATAATATTATAAAGTCTTTTTTAAATACAATACAAAAGTATTGCAACATATTTTGTTCTGTATATTGAACCTTAGAATTTCGATACCGAACGCTCCCGAAACATTTTCAACAGCATTCTAATTCATAACAGTGTATTTTAGTTACAGCTATGCAACATTTAAAATAAGCTGTTATAGGTAAAGCAGTAGTGATGACACAGTCATCCGGGATGACTCACCCGCCGTTTGTTCCCGAAATAGTCTGTCTGTCTGTGCGAAGCTATATACAGAGCGACGGTTAACGATTTTACAACATTCGATTATTAAGTACTGATGTAGAACTTCCGTAAGTAATTAAAATATCATGTTACAAAAAGTATGTGCATTTGTTTATCACTTAAAAGTTAAAGGTCTATCATTTTATGTAGGGTAATGCGAGCCCAGCGTATTAAAGATGCACGTCTAGGCAAAAACTGCAGCAGCTAAGAATTTCTTATAAAAACATTTTAATTTTAATGCGCTTTTGAACTGTATTTCTCTTTAACCACAGCAGTCGGTATGGGACAGTAGACAGTCCCCTAGTTACAGTCAAATAATCTTGTGTTGTGTATCTGCGGGGAAAGATTCCACATTTCTAAAGAAGGCAAGGGGACCTGGTATCTTAGTCTTTAGGAACAACTGCACGGCTACTCTTTTTTGGTAACGTGAGCAAGAACAAGCAGAAGTCTAGGTACAGTAACAGTTCAACGTCATTCGAAACGTGGACAGGTTTCGAATCTTACCTATATAAAAAAAATATTCTCTGGCTAACTATTCTAGAATACGTATCACATAGATGATCATGTTTGGCTATATTGAAGTAATACAGCGATCAAGGTAAAACTAACATTGAAAATTCTACACAGTATATAAACATTTTAAACTATGCTTCCATAGACATAGGTAAATCCAAAGGAGTTATTCCAGAATTGCTTGATAATTATAAACTGAAATAGCGTCATTGGGAAATACATAAAACCAATGTGTTCCTATCCTAAGAAAATATGCATATTGTTCTCACAAAGAAACAATTGGTATGGTAATAACAATATAATAAAAATATCAGCCCTGTTATATAAACTGTCCCACTGCTGTGCACGGGCCTCTTTTTAGTGTGAGAAAGATTGTGATTCTTCTCATGCCTCGAGAAGAATCACAACAATATTCTGAGAAGTCCGAAGGAAAAGATAATAATCAGAGTGGAATATCAAACATCCCAACAACTTCGAATCAACATGAAAAAATAATTATTCGAATGATAATAAGTGACAATGATTTGAACATGACCATTTAGACGGGGACACATTGGTCTTTATAGTTACGTTTACCATAGCACATCGCTCTCATAAATAAATAATTAGATATAATATCAGTTGTATTTAAGTATATATTACTTAAATACAACTGATATTACATCTAATTATTTTTACATAGTAATTACTTTATGCAGTTAATTAATGGTTCGTATTTTATATTCTCTAACGTTCTACGTAAAAGTTTATCAGTATTGACGTCCATTTGCGTCACCGTCCTATGGCACTACGTTTCATACCTATATAACAATATTATTGTGAAATGACATTGGCAATGGCAATTGCCATTTGTTGCAACAATTCCAATAAAATTCATCATCGTTTATATGTAGGTACTAAATCTAGGCCACAGACTATATAATATTTTACTATTATTATACTGAGTTCTAAAATGAATAAAAAATGTATGGATTTTTGATTTTCATACACAAATGTACTTATACTGAGAAAATCAGTTTAAATGATTTTGTCATTTTTATATTTGACAAGTTCTCATATAGTACATCCCATGGGAGCGCATATCGGTTTAAAAACCTTTTTTTGTAGTCCAGGTACACCTGTGCAGTTCTATTGAAATATGTTCAGCGGTTAACGCAAGTTTAAGTAACATATGTATGTACATCCTAACATATTCACAAAGCTTTGCAATTATTTTGTTTATCCTTCAGGTTACTCCCCACACAGTGGTTTAAATTCCGATTGCAACCTACTGAGCCGAATGGAAAGGCTTATTGACCAAGTTTGTTATAAATAAAAATAATATAATAAGTCACACGAGCTCCTTTCATACTCAATATTATATGTAGGTATAGTAATATACTCGTCTTGAGTAGTAACAGTTAGAAACTGCGTGTTATTTTGTTCCCACGATAAGAATAGTTAGCTGACTTTATCTAATAAAGTATTAAATATTTGCGAATCTTATCAGTATATATGCCGTGCTCTACATTGTATGCATCTGACATATCATATTAACCCACTTACAAAGATGTGGATTATGTGTTGAAGTCTAGATAAAAATTATGAAGAATTTTATTATGCATATAGGCCTATGTATGCAAGCTGACTAAAACGTGATACAGTGCTGATATTGTTTGGAAAAAGTAGTGTGATGTTTTTAAGTAGGTAGGTAAGTACTGTGTATGTGTTTTGGGTAGACTACACCTTTTTACTTGTTTGGAATACCTAATCTCTCCCTCGCTTGATTTATTCTCATCACACTCGAAATTCTGGTTAACCGGATCATTAAAAGTGATAATACCTAGTAATTGTCCGCCGAAAAACGGACAAGAAATGTATGATCAATAAATAGCAGCGTCGGGTCTGGTTATTCTTTATGTCTGTTATTTGATTGTGTATAAAGTAGCCCTCGTAGCTGGAATACGCGAGTTACATCTAGTACGATCAGACTTTAGAATGAAAACAAACTAAATTCTCAGGGGCAGTGTTCCAACATGCATATTATTTGATTAATTTGATTTTATTAAATTAGGTATTTATTTGTTACAACTCTTATAACTATTACTAAACTTTCGTCATATAGACGGGTGTCTTATAAGCACTTATAGTATGTTAAGGTAATCTTATCTAAACAAAAGCGAGATAACCTTATTACATCCAAACATAAATAAATATAACATATGCAATGCTGATGCATATTGACACACTTCTAAGCTATAAAAACAGATTATAGGGTTAATGACATTTATTTGATAAATAGTGACGTGATCGATAATTTTCTGTTTAATCGATTGATTATTTATCGAGAAGTACTTATTTATTTGAATGCAGGAGGTCATTGAATTGGATATTTGCTGTTGAAGGGAAACTAAGCGAAATTGATAAAAAAAAACTCTGCAAACGTTCACTTAATGTTATAGAATAGGTACGTGCAGAGTTCGCCTATTTAGTTCGCCGCATAGTGGACAGTGATCTCAGTTCTCTTATTCTAAGAAAAGGCTCGTGCTACCTGTCCTGGTAGCTACCTGGTCATTATGTAAACAGATTCGAGAATAATAATAATATATTTTAGTACGTAATTAGTACGTACTAAAGTACCCTCAAACCTTATCTTCTACTTAAGTCTACATACGTACATTCAAGTATGATATATCAGTAGTCATAATTCTTATTTATATTTAAAAAATAATGTATGAAGGTCATTAACCACGATGATAAGTTTACGTCCTACTTAGATAATGCATGAGTTACGTATTTTCGGCAACATTATTATAATATTGAATTCACTTGTATATTCGTGTGTAGCTTATCATTTTAGGAAAATGGTATTTATTTTCGGTTATAGAAATGTTTTTGTAGACTTTACTGAACTCAACTCAGAATTTGTAAATGTAAACACGAAATACAGTGTAGTGAAAGCCTATTTATGGATTGCTTATAAATAATTATAATGTAAAGATAAATCTGTACGATTATTTGACTAAAAGAATATATCCTAGTCAAGAGTCTACTCTTGACTAGAATATATTTTCATCTATATTTTGAAGACTGAAGAGAGGTAGGCACTCCAAAGGTAAAACCACACTAACAGGTTAGAGAACACATTAATAGATTAAAAAATATTACATAGAAAACAAGAAAATGTTCATAATGTGTACCAAAGATATTTATTCGACGAAAACATTAATGCTACCTTCGCATAGGTACGAAATTGTGCAGTAGAAAGGTTTACTATTCTCACAACGGATGTACTGTATTGCATATCCTTTCTGAGTTCGTTAGATAATTCACATAGAACCAGCGGACTGGAAGTCCGCTCTTATAAAACATATCCGTTTACCCGTATCTTTCTCAAATGCCTTTAATATTATGCATCCAATTTTATTAAAAGTATACATTATTAAGTTAAAAAAGATATGTTATAGTATTATAATACTGCAGTGGAGTAAGGTCGCATTTAAAAATATTAATACGTCGTTAATAACTTTAATTATGTTCGAATGTTTCTAACTGATAAAAAATCTAAGTTGATTGTACTTTAATCATTTGGCCAATGATCAGTCCCCACTCAGACATAACATTGTTACCATTGGTCTCTAAGCAGGTTTTTGAAGGATTACTATAATTTCATGGAAAAAGATAAGAATCATTAGTGATTAAATTCAAATGTCCTGCTTACCCTGCGCAACAGATGTCTATGAAGACTTAAATATATTATGTGAACTATCCCAGATCATCTAAATAAATCATAATTACTTACTAAAATTTCAAGTTAATGTCAATATTGACGTTACACCAACTATATTTTCCTATTTTCGTATACAAGTTCGTTCACACATTGTGCTCTTTTTATCAGGTGCAGCTAATTGCTTTTATATCACCATGCGCCATTTGGAATTTTAAATTCAGCTCAGTGTTTAGTAGCAATCACTATGTAAAGCAGGCTAAAGAAAAACAGTGGAATTCTGTCTTGTTGTTGGCTAGGTTCTTTAAAAACATACCTACAGTTACATTTTTTTTATATTCTTTAAAGAATAGTTACCATTGTGTGCAAGTCAGACAAAATACTTTTTACATAGTTTAAAGTCACAAAACACAACACAAACATACACAAGCTACTTGGAAACCTGGTTTAAATTTTAGTGCACCAGTTGTTTAGTTATTTCGTTTGCCACATGTGTTTCAACAGCTGAGAACAGCAAATATGGTACGTCAAATAAAACTAGCCTTCTTACTCAAGCTAATTTGATAACTTTGAATTGCAATTCGAGTTTCCCGCTTACAACTACTCCGATAAGAGTAAAACCACTTCAAACAAAGGCATATTTACTAACATGCATAAACTGTTGAATTTCCACTTCAGGAAGCGGTGTACTATTGTTTCGAATTTCCTCAACTAGCGACCACGTGGTTCAAAAACCAAAAACAACTAAACTTGGAACGTAAAAAGTGACACCATTGTTAACAAAAGTTGGTCTTGAGATACTTTTACATTCATTGTCAGTGCGTTTCGATCACGGCTTTGGGTTAGACGTAAATAGTTTACAATTATTAGGTAATACCTATAGATTTTTACTCTATTGTAGCCTTTTTCAACCATTTAAACTGACTATCAGAAATAATAACTAAGAAACCAACCAAAATGTTTACCTAAAACATTAGTTTTGTTACGAAAATTTGCAATATTTTAACTTGTGCAAACATAATTTGTCGGTAGACCGTAGTAATTTAGAACATTTGTCTTGTAGTTTTCATAGTGCAGTGATTTATGTTACATAGTGACTAAAATGCGTAGACACATCTACTATTACTCATCTTCAGATGACAAAGATGACTGTTTCTATAGCGTCCAAAATTATAGGCGTCTGAGACGAGAATCTAAAATGATCATTCTCAGCCAATCGGTAAGTTTTTATACCGTTAATAAAAGTGATAATTTATATAACATAGAAAAATATTATAAGATGTATGTTAAGTGTTAACCCTTTGACTTTATTTTTTATCGATAGAGTGTTTTCTAGAACGTCTGACGGCATGTATTAATCATATCGATAAAACGATTAGTAAACATACATTTTGTGGCATCGTCATAATATTGACATTTATGAATTCTTGAACGGATTTCACTATTAGGACACCTGTCAGAGGGTTTTGATCTTATAAAACAATATTCAATTCCTTGCTTGTAGTGAAAATATTATCAGAACATAGCATTGTGAAATGTATTGCCTGCTAATTATTGATGTCAAATTTATAATTTAACAAAATATTGATCTGATATAATAATAGCAGAATAACTAGATATTATGCGCATCTTACAATCCTGACATATTGCAACTGCGCACAACTAAATCAGTTTCTAATTATTTTCGAATTAGGTATTTATAGATGACAAAAACAACATATCATAAACGTGTTATTTTTAAATATTTAGGATAACAAAATAATAAATATTTATCAGGAATTTAAATACTGTTACGTTACTAGATTATGCTCGCGACTCCGTCCGCTTGGACAACGATAGTATTGCAAGGACAGCTAGGCGGATAACCCTTTAACCTCGGTTCTACTAAAACGAACTACTATAGACATAGAAATATTTATTTGCATACAATGTAGGTTTACAAATTATGATGGTTACATGTTTGTCGGAATCCTTATACATTCTACCTTACGGTATGCAAAAATTAATACAGTCATTTAAATAAAAGGGAGATAATAATATACGCAAAGTAAAAATGCAGAAAATAAATACTAACGCTAACCTGATAAAGATACTTACTACAATATTTATTATAATGTATCATCCAAAAAGTCTGTAACCGAGTAATAACATTTCTGAACCAGTAAGGCCTCAACACGCTTTTTAAACAGAGTAACAGATTGCTCCTTAATATCTTTCGGCACTTTATTATAAATGACAGGCGCCATGCTCATCATACTCTTTTTAAGTAGTGAAGTGTATATCCACCTGTATAGAGTAAATTCTGATATTGAGTTCTTGGAGCCGTTGTTCGAGTTCTATTTTCTTAAATAGTAGCTGTTTGTTAGTTTTTACAAATATGGTTATTTCCAGTATATAGATGTAGGGAAAGGTTATATAAATCGTATCGTATCGTATTAAATTCCGTACCAGTAATTCCTAATTGAAACTCGAACAAAGGAAGAAAAATACATAGTTTGAATTGAGAAACCCGCAATCAGCTAATTTGTCTTGGTTTTTTTTTAAATATTTTTATACACGGATACAGATCCTTTACAATTTTATAATAATAGTACAGATACTCGAGAAACATCTAGAACTATAACGTAATCTATTCGATCTATTAAATACACGTATCTTAATTCCGCCAAAAAAACTTCTAGTGAAATAAATATCAGACGTATTGATAAATGTTAACTTTGAACTTCATATTGGCAAGTAATTTGGTAAAAATTTGCTTATTTATTTAACCACTGTACAAAAGTAAAACAGAAAAAAGTAACTACGAATTAATAAATATGAAAATTAATTAAGTTCTTAATATACTTGTTATTAAACAGTTAAACGTAGAAACATGGATTCCAAACTTTCAACTGTCTCAACCAATCTATCTATTGGTATTTCACCAATGTCCAATGCAATGATAAGATTGTCTATAGAATGAGAAGACCAATGTTTCAATAGCTGTCTTTACAAACTTAAGATGGATATATTTGAGTTACACCCAAAATTGGACTAAAACTACAATTGTTTGACCAACACTTGAGGTTGAATTCTGAATGAACTTGAATTGGAAACCAAGGACGTATTTAAATGAGTAAAATTATATATTTGAAGTATATCGGTTATGTGACGCAAGACTAGTACGTTTCGTTTTTATTCTTTTTGCGTGTAATATAGCAAAACTGGTTTGTTTCAAAAACAAGGTACCCACATGAGTCATAAATGTTGTTATGGTACCATCATCCGACCAAAAGTGACGCGTGTAATTCAACAAGCGAGTCTTTTTGTTAGGTATACAATTTCAATATTATTAACGATCAAATCCTAGATTATTTTCAATTTTTTATATTTTCAACCTGTAAGGAAATGTTTATATAAGTATATAGTCTATAATGACTAAGTTTATAAAAGCCTTACGAAGCGAAGAGACAAGCAAACTAAACGTACCCTCAGATATTCACATTACAGTATATTGCCATAACTCTTTAAAAGTCTGAACATATTATTATTAATTATAGTTACCAATTTGTAGAATGTAAAGCTAAACTTTTAAGTAAGTAATTTCTATTTTAGTGTCTAGCTACTTATCGTCTGAGCTTGACGGCAAAGTCTTAAAGTGAATGTACGATGACCTTGCCTTGTAGAATCTGTTACGTTGCGTTATTGTCTTATTTTGTAAGAGTTCGAAATTTAATGAACTCATTGTACTTACTCAAGACGAGTCGTTTACGCATTGAGTAATATTAGTAATGTACCCGACAGACGATTTGCATAACCAACTTTTTTACAAGATGACCATCTCTTTGGAATTAAACTTCTGAAATAATATCTTACAAGTGCCATGACTTCTTGAAAGTTACACATGTCATTTTTAATAATGAACAAGAAAAGAACCTAACAAGTGCAACTTTTGATGCTGAAATTATGTTCACATATTTCATATCTTTGTTGAAAAATGATAATCTTCTAGAATAACACGAATGAAAATATATAATACCATGCCATTTAAGTTGCAAAACAGGTGCGCGTTTAATTCTGTAAAATAAAAAAATGGACTTGGATTACTTGAAGCTAACAGCTATAATTGAAAATATCAAAGAAGCTGCAAATATTTACACTCACTTTAAACTTGAAGAAACTTATATGTGAACTCTTGATTTGACAAATAACAACACTGAATATTTAAAAAGTGAATACTCCAAATTTTCCAAGATTTTAATAAATATGGCTCATTCAATTGATATACATTTTTATCTTTAACAAAGGCAATTATTTTTACATACCTTTCCTAAAATAAAGAAAATAATAAATTTAAAATTCTAAATATTATTCGCATAGCATGGCAACACAATAACCAAACCGGATAGAGAACTAATATGTGCGTAACATATACATTTCATTATTATAAAAAATAACATTATTATTATAATAATAGTACAAAATGTAACAGATACAACTGTCTAAGTGTTAAGTGACGAGTAAGCCGACACTTCAGCTCCTTGAAGGTTCCAATCACGCTCCATGCACATGTTCATACAATGTTATATTGATGACAGATTTATATACACACTTCAATTTTCTAGTATTCTTCGTCTGTTAGCGGCTTTTCAATGACGATCTTTTATAATACGGTTGTTTATTGGTCGTGATTGCTGGCTTAAAAGGACATTATAGCTCGTGGCGAAGTCATGGTACAGTTTAATAGGCACGAGTAGGTTCTGCGACCTCTAAACATTTATTTATTGAAGAAACTAAAACTTCAAAGGAATCATCTCAAAGTCTGCAAATATCTAAAATTATATACTGGTTAAAGTTGATTAATTAAATCTGGTTTGTATAGTTTATAGTTTTATCTAAACTAAATAACAAATTTTTTTTTTAGTATAGTATTAATCTTTGCTTTAGTTTACGTTTACCTTTTAACACTATTTTTGAGGTCTTAAGCAAATTAGCGTACCTCAAGAAACAATAATTGTCTGGTCAATAATTGGTCGAATATTCAAAGTCAAATTTCTATACATCATTGTAATTTATAATTATAGAACGGTTTTTTACAAACTCACGTGATTTAATGGTATGATAACTGTCGTCCTTATATACTAAATACGTGTAGACTGGTTTTAAGTGACACTTCATTTTGTTCTCTTTAAAAGGCCAAATGCCTAGTCGACTAATTTAAAAAATACATTGGTTGCATACATTATAATCATGAGTTATGTATTTTCAATTAAAGGATAATTAATTACACTGGAAACATTATTTAAAATTAAGATCTTTTTATCTTTATTCATTGTTAATAATAGTATTGTTGCTAGCCATAGCTTAACAACTGCATGTGAACACTCATGTTCCTTAAGCCAGTCGTATAAACAAGGTATAACTGTTCCTATAGCTATAAGTTACTACATAGGTGCAAAAAACACCGGCTTATTCAACCGTTCTCATTTCACATCGAGCAGTTTCAAAACACCGAATAAGCTCGACGTCCTCTGAAAGACACGCTATATGGGAAAGTATAGCTTGTTCAATACACCCACATATTATTTTTTATCCTACTTCATCTTTATTTATAAGTTAATGAGATCCAAACCTGTCGTATTTAATAGCGCCGCCTGTGGCCGAAGCAGCGTGATATATCGTAAAATACGTCTTTTAAAAATCACTAAGCGCCGTGTATAGAAGCGTCATCGTTATTTATTTCGTATATGTTTTATTTTTGCCTGATTAAAAAGTTGGTCAATATTTGTTCCACTCAGCATGGAACTTATTATTAGCGATTTCATCAATATAAAATAAGAAAAGAAGATTTTATTTAATCATTTTAAATAGAGATTTTATTAAATATGTATTATTAAATAAACTTCTAATAATATCATGTTTATTTAGTTTTAAATTAATGCCGTGGACGATCGAGCTTTCAAGAAATTAACAGATGTTATGCAATATTTGAAATTCGTCGATAGCTATCCGGTATATTCCACGTATAAGCGAATATTGTTTACATATAAATATAACCAATTTGCTTCGAATTAACGCTCGGCTTACCGCAATACTTGACATACACGCGCTCCTAGCAATTATATAACTATTACAACTAAGTTTTTAATTTTACTTGTTTGGGCATTTATCTTGTGGTTAGCCTTGTTATTTGCAGAAATATTCGGGTCGACTGTTAATTTCTACAGATATGGATAAATACCTATATTTGTTATTACAGAAGTCAACAGAATCTTTATTCTAACAATAGGATACATATAAAGAATACTCCCTGCTAAACTATATAAATGTTGTTGGGTATAATATCACATACACTAATGCCCCTATATCCTCAAAAGGGCAGGCAGAGATGACCGTTCCTAAGAACTTAAAAAACATTTAGTTGAAATGCGTGTTACATACAGACATTATTCATTTTATTTTTTATTTTTACATTATTTGCCAGCCTCCCTTCTGCTACTAGGTATTGCCTAACATAAAGATCTAGCAACACTGCCTGACCTAGAAATCTAACGTGGGACCTCATGATCAGACGCAAACATAACTGTAAACTGGCAAAGGACCAAGGAAGCAATATTGATATTAATATTGTAATGTATTGGATTAGAAGAAAAATGTGGCAACTATTTTTTCGGGAGTCCTTGACATTTATTTTAAAATCGACATGAGTAACATTCCGATAGAGTTACAACAATTAACAAAACGCAATTACTAATTTAGTAGCAGCAATCGATTAAAGTCTTAATATAGCTCAATTAAATTATTAGTACAGCCAACAATGGTGTACAAACTTAACCTTTACTACGCAACAGTTCATTGACTGTCGTAAATGGCTACAGATTGAGGTTCGATTCCCGGTTCAAGTAAGAAAACATATTGAATCACACATTGAGTTGTTATGTGACATATTGATGGGCCTTTGCGAATGTGTGTCATGGCTGACAAGTTTTAAGAAGAGTTTCCATTTATGTAAGAGCGTTCTAATTTTAAGTTTACTTTTGTGTAAAATTGAGTTTGTGTAGTACTTTTATTTATAATAGGTAACAAGATATTTAGTATTTGAGATGGTGAGACCTTAGTCCTGTTATCTTTTGTAACCTTTTATAAATTATTTATTTCTATATTTATTTCTTTTGATTAATTTCTGGTACAGCACAGAAAAGCAATAGCCATTTTTTAGCTTATGCGAGTAACCCAGTAAAAACGTGGGATTTTATATTAGCCGACGCATGCCACTCTATTACGTTCATGTACACTCACACACACTTGTCAGATTCTGATGAATGTGGTAAGTATATTTAGATTTTCATTTGAGATGAGACTAATAGTGCCACTGATCCGTAACTAAGTATCTGCCCGTAGAGTAATCGTTAGGACTTCCATTTATCACGCATTACACAATAACAAAAGCAGAAGCCGTTGTGATTCATCTTTAGAAAGTTTAGTTTTCCTTGCAGTTAAATTATAAATGATTTCAGTAATAAGCTTGTTATCTAACATGAATGTTAGATCATCTCTTTATACTAATGTTAGCTTCATACATATGTATATTAAATGCACTTAAATGTACATATGTCAAGTGAAAACGTTGATAAGTCTCGTCAATACAATCGTCCATTAGCAATTGGCTGTATCTCGCGATTTGGAAATTCTTGCTAAATTATGACGCTAAGAACGGAGTTTATAGCTTTTCTGTACCTAGTCTTTTAAACTTGAATATAGATATCGACAATAATGTGATTAATGGAATATTAGTAATACTATTCAGTCGAAAACAAAGTTCATGATATGAACATAAGAATAGGTCAATGGCCTCATAACTTTGATATGTTTATAACTGTTTAAAATAATTATTCACATGATCTAACATGTCATGTTTTATTAATTGTAACCTAATAAAATACTTAATATAAATCTGTAATGTCTGCATACACTTACGACAAACAAACATGAACTATGTATGATAGTGGTAGAGAAGAGGAATTTAAAACACAGCTTCGGTTTATAAATCGTAATGATGCAAATCAAAATCTAATTTAACGTGTTATTTAATATGTAATATACCGCCAAAACAAACGGCATCATTAAAACGTGTTCCAATTACTATAAAAAGTTATACATATTCATATATTTAAGACGACTTGGAGCCTTGACTTTCAAGCGATCATTTTTCTACTTCTGACATATAAAAACTAAAGAATTAACTGTGCCAATTTCAATATCAAAAAGCTGCAGTCTAGTAAACATAAAAAAATAGTGATAATATTAGCAACAAAGTAAAGAAAATCCAGAAAATTAATAACAATTGTCACGAAACAATAGCTTTTTCTCTTTACATTTCCGGTATTCATTGTTTTAAGTTAAACAATATGGATTCCTCGTGGACTCTAATAGGAAGATATTGCCACGCCATTACAGAAATGGCCTCCACTCTAGGTAATTACGACACCTATAAATGACATTAAGGTCAAGGTAATCTAATATACAACCTGAACAAATTGTACCAGAGTTTTGACTGGTTTTGTTGCCTACCGTGTCATGTTACATTCTCCATAGTGTATATATTCTACATTTTATATAAACTGCAAGACCGAAGTGAGGTGGATGACAGGTTTAGGTCAATGTCAAAAATTATGAAGTCATTGATTGTTGATAGTCTTCATTTCTTAATTTGTTTACGTTCAAAGTCAAAGTCAAAAATTATTTATTCATTCATTTAGGTCACAAAGTAACACTTACGAACGTCAGGACGTTTGAACTTTGTTATTGCTATTTATTTTTGTTGTATGGTGAATACACGATTATAATTTTATTTTTAACGTAATTAAGCGCATTTTCTCCTAACTATTCTTGAGTTAGAATTTCGTCATTATAATTTGCAGTAAGTTAGTAAATAACTCAGTGTAAAATGAAAGCAAAAATATATGATCTAATTTTCAAATCCAAGTCAGTACTGAGACTACTGACTCTAGTTGCACTTTGTGTAAAATATGTATATTTTCAAATTTAGAATTAATTATACTTTTATAAACAGAATAGTTTTTTTAACGTATGTTTTTTATTTTACAGTTCCACTCCGTAACGGAGAAGAGATCACACAACAACGATTGCGGCGAAAATAGTGTCACCATCGTCACTGAGAAGAAAATTGAAGATGATTCCTCCGATTCATCAAGCGGAGAGAATGTAGAAATTGAAGGTATGTTTATTGATATGATGCAATACTTTGGATTATTCAGTAGTTTATGCTCTATAAGACGAAAGTTGCTTATAGAAATAACAATTTTTATTTTTCATGCAGCCACTTAATTATTATATTTCATAACAACAACCTCTATAGCGTAGTGGTTAGTGTAACCGACTGCCACTCCTGAGGTCGCGGGTTCGATTCCCGCACAAGTCAAACATTTGTGTGCATGAACATGGATGTTTGTCTTGACCTGGTTGTTTCTATGTATAGTATGTATGTATTTACAAAAAAAAAGTATATAAGTATGTTTATCTATTGTCTAGTAACCATAGTACAAGCTCTGCTTAGTTTGGGCTAGATGGTGTTATGTGATAAAATATTATATTATTATAATAATGTCTTCTTCATATTACCGTGAAATATTAGATATAGTAGAAGAAAACATGTGGATGTGGAATTTCTGCCCGCACATACGCACGTCACTACAAATCAGTCAATTTTATCTTACTTCAAAACAAGCCTTAAACAAACAGAAAAACAACCTCTGCGTTTTTTCCTTTTAGTCACTTGATCGTACCTATTACATCATGGTATTGCAATATTGCTTTATATGGTAGAAATACGTCAGCAATGACCATGTGTAATTTATTGAATGTATCATTACTTTCCTTTGGTTTCGAGCACTGAATGTAGGTCAAGATAGTGGTCTTTTTCTTTTGACCATACCTAGATAAGACAAGTAATTTCGCGTTTTGTTATGGTTCTCTCTCAAGCCTCTGCAATTTAATCGGATGATTCACACGACGTTTTTGCGGCAGTGTTTAGTATGAGTGTAGAGTTCGGGAGCGGTAGTAGCACCCGCACAATTATTAATTGAGATAATGTTCTTTAAGTTAGTCTGATCTGTGTTTTCCCCTCGTTTACCTGCTAAAGTCTGCACTTGCTTTGTAACCTTCAGAAGAGCAGTTAAAGACTTCCTCCAGTTCTTATGATTATTAGCTGGGTGTTACTATTTTTTGTAGCTGGTAACAATACCACGCATGTCATGGTTAGTTAGGAATATTTAAAAAAAACCAGCACAGAAGATTCTTTGACTTAAGTCACACATAAACTTTACGCTCATTTCTATGATCTGGCCTTACCAATGGAAAACAGTCTGTCTGAAAACTGTTGTCAATGTTCTCTTGTCCCGATCATGGACATTCTAAGTGCTAGTTTAAAAGTATGTTTGCCAACAAGATTGTCTGCAAATATGGTTTTTAATAGAATCAATCTAAAACAACATAAAAAAATCTGTAATTCTAATTAATCGAAACAGATTAAAACATTAAAAAAAAAACAATAAAATTAAAGCAATGAATTTTTGATTATCATTCAAAAGAAGTATAACCTTGCTACAGTAGATAGCAAATTCGGATGCATAATCTGAGTTAAGTGTACCTACTATTAAAATGCATATTATACTTGAAATGGTATTTAATAAAATATATTTTCATATTTGCTATATTCAAGGAATAGAATCTCATATTGATCTCACGTATAATGTCGTGTTCTAAGTGATTGATTACCTTGTCGTTTGCAATGCGCTGCGCGTGGAGCATCAATTCCTACATAGACTAGCTAATAAATACAATATATTATGCATGATTTATTTCTGTAAACGCTCTGAGATAAAATAAGTGCCATCGACTACCTATTCATTATTGTTTTATGAATTTTATATTATTTTATTGTAGCATATTTTAATACCGATTATAAAACGGATGACGTTAAAAAAAGGTGACTTATTCTTTATATCCGGTGGACACCTTTATCCGCTCCTTAAACAAATAAAATCTTAATGAGATCACTGATTCCGAGATTCAGATCGTTCGTTATAACGGCAATTGAGCTCAAGTTCAAGGGAAAACTTGGTAATATTCTGCGAAAACACAATTTAAAATTCATTGGTAGCAGTTCAGAATATGTAACTGCAGTCAGTAGATTCTTTATGACTCACGATTTCACCCGTAATAGACTGTATTAGAGATTTGCCTAAACATATAAGGAAGACACATACCAAAAAATAACGTGTATCAAGAGAAACCTAGTACTAAAATGCTACGTAACTAAAATACTCTGGGTGCTCTTTATGTTTATCCTTTCGCGACTCAAAAGTGTAAGTGGTCTTTAAAAATATAGATAGACGTCGGAAACTCTAGTATACTCTCGACCCTACTTATTTAGTACCTACTTATTAGGTTGGGCATTCACGATCAGCAGTTTACTTTAATGCATCAACGAAGCAATTGATGAAACTTCTAGGTCACTCCGATTAAAGATTCTAACTTTTTCAATGTCGTTTTTGATAAGTTCATAAATAAAAAGACACGATGTTTACATTGCAATAGAAATATGTTACTATACTTTATCGAATACTTCAATATTTCCGTTACAACGGTATTAGGTCACGTCTCCATTGATCTCAGTTTTAACACTTAAATGTACAGGTAGATCATTGTTGAATTTGAATTAAAACGGCGGCTTGTAAATGTCGATATATTTTTTCTTGGCGTCAAACTGGTTCTAGACTTGGACATAAATTGGTTAACGGTTGAAAAGATGTAAGGCGTAACTTTATTACCAGAATAACAAGTTATTAATATTAAATTTCGGTGACATAACAAGCTAGTTTGCTTTTTACTCGAAGAACTGCAAGTACTAAATGTACTGTGCTGGACGAATATATTTTCTCGTTTCTTAATATATATTGTCGATTAACAATACCTTTGTCTATACCTTCTACAAGGACTAGACTACCATGGTGACGCAGTGGTGGCGTTCTTGGGTTTGATTTGCCGGGTCGGGCAGTGTTATTGGGTGTATAGGCTAATAAATGCTCGCTAGCAGCAAGCTAAGACTGTGACCAGTAGGCAATATTCTTGCTTTTTATTATGTAGGACCTTAAAATATTCCTTACGTATATAAATATGCCAAATAATGTATGATAATCTAATGATAGAAAATGGTAAATTATAAATTTGTGAGCAGAGGAAGGATTTAGGAGGAACTTTTATTACGTGTGGATATCGGCGTGGCATGGTGGCGAGGTGATTATTCCACATCTGCAAACAATACGCTATTTCTGCTGTCAATAATATCTATTAATTAGTTGCAGTTGTCAATAATTATTTGCAGTACAAAGTTTCGCCAGAAATTCATTCATTTGATTACACTAGCATCCCAATTGATAGCAAAATACTTAGTCTACTATACGGCTTTCTGCATGACGAGTAAACGAAGTAGGAGGTAAATCGGTACCAAGACCACACGGCCACTTTAAATACCACGTGCATCTCATTCACGTGCTATATCTATATTTTCGCCACGTGTTTTAAACGTCACTTATTGATATCTAAACTAAAGGTTTTATATTTTCGGGAAATAGATAGTATTAGATTTCCTCATTGATTTTAATATTATCTATACTAATATATATTACATTATATTATTAATATTATAAAGCTGAAGAGTTGGTTTATTTTGATGCTTGAACGCGCTAATCTCAGGAACTACTGGTGCGAATTGTAAAATTATTTTAGTGTTGGATAGCCCTTTTATAGAGGAAGGCTATAGGCTATATAACATCACGCTACGACCAATTGGATCGGAGCAGCAATGAAAAATGTTGCAAAAACGGAGAAAATTCTCTTATGTGAAGCAGACGAAGTTGCGCGGGTCAGCTAGTATATACTATAAATACGATTAATAGTTGCAATGAAATACGAATTATACGATTAGTTATGCTGCTTTGGGTTCGATTCCCGGATCAGTAAAAGTGTTATAGGTTTTCTTGTTAGGAAATTCTCAGTAACAGCATGCAGTCTGTGTGACTAACTAGACGAAATTAGGCTTACCCTCTATTACTTAAGACCTACATATCTCTCTCTCTTCCTAGCTATGTATCCCACATGGTGGTGGGGTCAGCTTTCCTTATTTTCTCCTCCATTTCGCTCTGCCTTCGACATCATCGGCAGTAACATTACATTCCCTCTTGTCCTTTAGCACTACATCTTTCCACCTTGTCATGGGTCTACCTCTAGGTCCGGAGACCTAGAGGTAGACCCAAGACAAGGTCCTAGGTCCCGGTTGGAACCGGAGAGTTCAAGCTGTAGTGCCAAATTTTCGACATAGTCTGGTGGCCTTCTTTTCACGTGACCATACCATCTCCGCCTACTCTCCTGCATCTTGTCGGCGATGTCGCGTAAACCGAGGCTTTCTCGCACGTAATAATTACTGCATATCGGCCTACCATGGGTATGTTATAACTTTGTAATTGTTGTCATTATTTTAAGTAATATTTTCTAGTTGTTTTATCAGTGATACGTCTGTTTATATATATCCTAGCTAGCTTTCTTGGTAAACTGAGTTCTCAATAGGATGTAAGTAGACTAGTAAAAAAGTTGTGCCGTGGTACAAAGTACAAGTTGTTATTTTGCTCAAAACAGAATATTCATAGTAGCTTCTCATTTATCAGATATAAATAGATATACGTCTCAAACAGTAAACGAATGTTCCGTTGACTCCAGGAAATAACAGGAAAACGTAATACGACACTACCGTTAAAAATAACGTGTTACCACATAATTAAAATTATAACGAGCGTGAATTATATTTTCACGTTTAACTGATTGAAAGCATTTTATCGACTTATAGCGTGCTATAGCAACATGTTGCTAAATAATAGTTTAGTGAACTTTAGAATCGTCAATAAAAATTGAATCTTAGTATTTTGCCGTTATTTTGTATGCAATATGAAATACAGTTAGTTAAACAAAAACAATGTACTTTAAGTTGGTAGTTTGTTTAATTAAAAGAGATAAATAGCATCTATATGTCGCTGCAGGGTTGGCAGAGGAGTATTGCACTGCATTTCACCAGCTGTTTTCCCATGTAATAGGTACCAAGCCTATCGCCGTCTAGAGTTACAGACTCCGTATTCAATCAATCAATTAGCTCACCGCAGTCCAGTGCTGGACATAGGCCTCTTCCATATTACGCCACAACAGACTCCGTATTGCTACTGAGAAATTCCCAACAGAAAAATTAATTCAATAACACTTTGGTCAACCCGAGAACAGAACCAATAATAAACACAAACATATGTCACGCAACCAACAAGACGACCACAAATAGTTATGAGTAGCAAATTCATTAAATGACCGGAACATCAATGATAGTTACTATATATACATATCTAGAACGAAACGTATTTGAGAATATTTTCAAGGTTTCCAACTTGAATGATTCCATTTAGTATTATGCAATACTAAATTATGTAATATAATATATTATGCTTATCAACATTAACATGTTATTTGAATATAACATTCATAAGTTTTTTTAAATAAATCAATCACAAATATTTAATTATAAAATTATACGAGAGCTTAGTTTATTAAGAATATTTAGGTGCAGCTGTCGAAAACCAACATGTTATAAAATAAACAAAAAGAGTGGAAGAAATATCTCGAACTCTTTTCTAAAGAAACTTTATCTTAAGCATGCGATGATGTAAAAAGGTTTGCAAGAAAATCAGGTGACTTCAAACAAAAACTAAGTTAATAAGAAATACAGTTATAAAAACCATTTTAAAATAAAGCTCAGCTTCACAATTTTAAATCTTATTCCTTCCTATTACATTACACACACTATGTCTTTTAATTCAGACAACTGACAAATTCAATTTACATTTGTTTGAAGTCATTAACGAGCTTATTATATTGTAATAAGGAACAAAATAACTGCAAATATATGTGTTTCAATACGTCATCATGCGGTACGAATCAGTTTTGTAACGTAATCTGTGATGCTGACTGACACTCGTATCTCGTTTCGTAGAATTCGCTTACATCAAAATTCTTAGTAGATAAGTAACGTTTTGCCGAAGTAATGTCATAATGTAAACAGGAAGGATTTATTTATTTACTGACTGTTATTTTAGTAGTATTACGTGAATTCATATATCTATATACAGATACGATGACTACATCGACAATATAAAGAGAGATTGCAGATGATCAGGTATAAAGTACTTGAGTTCTAAGTGTAGTGCGAAATCAACTGGCCTTTTGAACTGACGGATGTATCGAGTTCAATACCAAGGATTTTCGAAGATAGGTGAGTATTAAATGGTTAATTACCGCTCGCTTTAACGGTGAAGGAAAACATCGTGAGGGCACCTTAGGACAGATGTCTGAAGTCTGCCACTAGGCCAGTGTGGTGAACTAAAGCTTACGTATTCTCATACAGAAAAGAGGCTCTGCCGAGCAGTAGGCCAGCTTATAAACAAAGCAGATATTTTCATTGTGTATGTATATATAAGCTACGCATGTTAAAATAATAATCTAGACTACAGATTTCCACTTGCTATCTTGGTATAATTAACTTTCTTGCTAAATTAATAAGCTATACATTCTTTACCTTGTCTGAATAGAGTCCTCCTAGAGATAAATAGTTTTATATAGAAGTCAAACTCACAGATTACTTCCCTCTGTTTTTAATTTTCGAACAATCTTGCCGCTTTCAAACATTCTACTACGTGATGCCGGACTAATCCTCTTTCTGAAGTCGTTTTCGTCATTACTTAGGTTCGTGCCTTCTCTGAAATAGTCCTTCGACGATGCTTTGCCATCTGTGTCTATGACGTCGACGTACATAACATGGAATTAATTCGGATAAAGATATAAGATAGTTCAATTTAAGCTATTTAAATTATATTAACTATTTAGATTTAATTTTACACTTTCCCCGACGTTTCGGTTGCTTTTCAGCAGCCATGGTCACGGGCCCGTAAATTAAGGTGAACAGTAATAGTTAATGTTCAACAATAGTAAAAGTGTTTAACAATTATAGTAGTTTAGAGTTTGAAAATTATGTAATAATAGTGTTTTATAAAAAATAAACAACGCGATAAAATCCGTATAAAGTTTGTTTACTTTCAATGTATAATATTCGCGTAAACATAAGTCAATATTAATAAACAATTATTATTATAAAATATATCATATATACAAAAAGATCATAAAACGTAATAATAAATATATTTTTTGTACCTGTATGGTATTGTAAGACAATTCAGATTACAGCTCCACGATTTTATTTTTGCAATTCTTTGTATATTGAGCAAGCTGTTTTTCACAAATTATGCTTTTCACAAATTATAACTGCGTTTGTCAAATGCATGGTTGCACACAACCATGAATTTGACAAACGCAGTCGAAATATAAAAAAAATAGTGTAGTGTAGTGTTTTTTAATTTATTTAATGTATTTCTAATGCATATTTTAACTGTGCCAAATTTCATACTCATTTGTTCGCACAATTTTCGTAAAAGTTTTTGCTTCACGTATTAATATATAGATACATAAAAATTATGCTATAACTTCAGTATAAAAACTTCGTTGTACTATGATCGCAGCCCATAATTTAAGATACATTTATTATGGACTAAGTGATTACTATAAGGAGCTTAATATTAGAACATAATCATTTTTAAATCTAAAACATTTATCCTTCCGACTAATGTAGCCTATGATTACGTCAATCGCTTGACACAAATACATTAAACATACGTAGGCAAGAGCTGCATTGTCGTCAAGACTCCATTTTCATTCTAAACGCAAAATCATGACAAATCTAACGACCATATTAAAAACGAATCGTTCGAACAACTCAATGATGACTCGATAAGTTAAAGTCTTCTAGAATAAAGGTCACGCCAATCAAGTGCTTAGAATTTGAAGACTAACATGAACTATTTTGCCACCTGTTGGGGCAGCTTGATTTATCACTGAAACTTTTCTTTAGCAAACAAAAAACTATGTTTCGACAGTAGAAGGGGGCATTATATTATGTTACGCGACGTGAGGTCTAGACGTTGTTAATACTTCTCTACTACGGCGATTGAAATCTAGTGAAAATCTTATAAAAAGGAACATTAGAAATAGTATGTTTAATAAAACAACTAATAATAATAAAATGTACAGTTTTAAATATCAAGGTCAAATTCATTTCTAATAATAGATATCTACTACATATTAGAAATGAA
This sequence comes from Catocala nupta, assembly GCA_963675205.1. Lineage (NCBI taxonomy): Eukaryota > Metazoa > Arthropoda > Insecta > Lepidoptera > Erebidae > Catocala > Catocala nupta. Next base: position 6,698,896 of record OY776095.1, on the reverse strand, counting down.
ATAAATAAATAATGACATATAATTTTCATTGTACTGAATTTATATGTATGATTGTCATGCATATTGATTCCGATAGCTGCAAAATTTATTACTGCCTGCGTTAATCTCATTGACTGCTGTATTCTCTTGCCGCAATATAGCTTTTCCATTTCTCTTCATTAGGAATGTGTTAAGACTCAAATAAGTTAAGTGTTGTACACAAAATGTCATTGAACAGGTATTCAAAGCACGTTATTTTGCACCACTACAGTTACAATACAATTTGTAACAGCGTTCAATATTTTTTGCGAATAAAAACAGTATTTGAAAATATCCGTTGTTGATTTTGGTTACTGTTACTTTTTACACGGTTCTTAAAAAAGTAGGAATCTGACATACCCACTGGAAATTATTAAGCAATAAATATCAATAAAGAAATAGCAATAACCCGCAAAATGGCAAGCGTATAGTAGGAACGCACCTGACCGACGCGACGGCCTCACCGAAAAAGATGACTCATTTGGATTGAATAGTAAAGGTGAAATACTAAAAATTATCTGTGTGATCGATTGATCAATAAATATGTATAATTAAGAAACAATTAACTGATACATTTACACGTATTTCATTATCTCCAGGTAACAAAATAATATGTATGTAGCGTGAATTGTCTTACCCACCGTTGCGTCGCCTTTAATCAGCCTTGTCTTGGTAAAGTTCTTAAAGGTGAAAATTACGTAAAATCACATAAAACGGGTTATAATTTCACATATCCTTGCAAACTACTTAAGCAGGTGTACTGCCAGGTAATAACCGCGCGAAACTACATAGATAAACATTAATGTCACATGACATTAATATTTAAATAAACTAAATATCATATGTATAGGTTCTTGATCCAGGTTTGTATGTTTGTTCGGTCGTGATCTAATTTTAAAACGCCTTTATCTCAATAATTCAGAGTTTACTCCTACTACACAATCACAGCAGTCTTTAGTTTACTTCGGAAAACTAGAACTAGAATATTGTATATTTCAATGTCATTCAATTTATCTGTCTAGAAATTCTCCCTAACAGGCCAAAGTTTGTAACTGGGCACGATAGATAACAATGTAATCGCTCCTTATGACCTAAATATATCTTGCGAAATGTTAGTTTTAACTCTTGCCTAGCCTTTTGGATAAGTATAGTTAGGTCTGTCAGATTGTGTATATGTATATTAGAAATATTTCTAGAATTAATCTCATGGTTACTTATTAAGACTTTAAAATGTCTATTGGAGATAAAATTAACACATTTTACAAAAAGCAGAACAGATTACAGCTGCAAATTTAATTGCAATTGTTATTAAATCGATATGGATTCTTAGGCCATTACCTTACGCCAATACATATAATTTATCGTAATATTACCATAAACTATTGCTAAATAACTACTCTAAATTGACAATAAGAGTATCATGTTACGAATACACGTCATGATTATTGTACAATTTGAATGTTATTATACTATTTGACTATCATAAGCTATAATGTTGACACGCTCCGCTCGTTATTAATGAATAAACAATGATAATGAACGCAATAAAATAAAAGACATTATTTTCACGTGTGCAAAGAAATATAAAGCATATATGTATATCTAAAGCTTAAATTCAACATTGCCATTAATTGATTTGGTATGAATTAAAATTATTTATATTAAATGAATCCTTCTTCTTTTTTTTGAGTATTTGAAATTTTATATTATCCCCTGCACTGCACCACACATATAAGTATCCTGTGTCGCGGCAGACTTTACAAACATTTAGACAACGGACACAAAGAACACAGTGCAAGTACAGTGGCAATGGTGATGCGATTACTTACACTACAACGTTATGAATTCACCTTTGTATATAATTACTTTTTAATTATTTTATACCTGCAATTAATACACATAAAATATTCCTATCATAAGTTGTCCGCATGTAAAGAGCAGCAGGTAAAAAGTAGCACGTGATTAAAAATGGTGACCTAGTGTCGGCCTAACGTACACTGTTATATAATTGATAGGCAGCCTTGATGGCCGTGAACATAATGGATGAACTTCTAAAATGGCATTCGATGCCATTAAAATAACGCTTTCAAAATCATAGGTCATGTGATGAGTAGAGGTAGTAATTTATTACAGATATTTTATATTCCGTTTATTTAATTATGCACGAAATGTTTGCTTTCTTTCGTGTAATACAATCTAATACCAGAGTACTCAAATTACCCGGAGGCGTCAAACGCCTTTGAAGCTTTGTAGCCTGAGTCTTAAATTATTTTGAATGATATTTCTAAATATACTGTCTGGCTGTCTAACTTAAAGCTGTTTAAGCCAGATTCGAAGACAAGGTAAGCGTTAGTCAATTTCTGTGTGATGTTTGTGACACAAAAATCCATTAACGCGTGGTACTAACTGTGTATTTTCATATATGTTCATTTATTCCGTGGTCAAGCTAATATAATTCTACCAAGGCTGTGATAAGTCCACAACCACTTAATTATGAGAGCCATTATAAAATTTACAACCTTCTAGCAAATATCGTATAATTTTATGTGAATTTTTATACCACACACTTTTATAAATGAGATTTTAATTTTTAAGTGTTTTTTCATATTTCCTTTGATGGAACATCCGTTGAATTTTGATAACAACATTTTGTACGTGCTGTGGTTATTATAACTCTAATCACAAACGATGCAGACATTTTAAGCCTACATATGTATATAATATACATTTTTGATTTGTGATGACTCAAGTATGTGTAATTCTGAATAATAATGTATAAGTTCAAAATTATTAATACATTGGGTAGCTTAATAATTTTAACCAACTTAATATATTAATATTTAGTCTGGTGTAAAATTATTTCAACTCTGGAGGAATAGTGTCCTTATCTTGATTGCTCTCAAATTATGTTTACGTATATCATGTATTTTTTAATAAACTCTATGGCAACTAATTATGTATAAAGCTACCTAATATGTTAAAATATAGAATCCAAAAACGATACGAATCGGAATAAAATTAAGAATGACGTCATTCCATGATTTTAAATGCATTTTTTTATTTCGTTGCTTGTATTTACATGTTTGTCTTTAACAATCTCAGCGTTTATAAGCGAATCGTCTATAAACGATCTTCTTTATTAAGGTAATATTAAGAAATGCATGGAAAATTTTGCGGCGATATTATACCACAAATATTTTAATTTCATTACCTAATATAAAATCTTTTCGAAATACGCCAAAAGCATTGAATAAATTTTTATTGAAATACATATCTATGTTTTATGTTTTTATTTAAATGGAATGTTAAGTGTTAAATAATTATTAAATAAAGAAATAGAAGAATTTAATCTAAAATTTATTTATGGGCAAATAGATGTATATTAAATTATACAAAACATTAAATGATAACAAAATAAGTATAATGAATAAAAAAGTGAGTTTAATGTCGAAAGATGTTCACTGCCCAATTCGCAGATAGCAACGGGATATAAAATGATCGTTTCAAAAGTATGTATCTGAAATCTACAAGGAGTTTGGTATAGACCAATTTTTATTATTCAATCCTAACTAATCAAAATGCGAATTTAAGATTGTTTGTTTGTTATGTTTTCACGCCTTAATTACTCGACCGATCATCATACAATTTCGAATACATTTTGTCAGAGATACAGAAAAAGTACAGTTGACGACGGATATAAACTTATTGACAAAACCTGCATTAATACAAGCAAATCCGTGAAAATCAAATGATTTATAAAGTTTTGTTTGTTTACCAAATAAGACAAGTACACAAATATGGACTATAGAGATGTGTTAGTCACATAATAATATTCCCAATTGGATATTTTATTCATCACAAAGTAACACCATGGCATTGGGTATCAAATCATAATACCAAATGGCTGACAGGCCTTCGGTTATTTCTCAATCGGCTAGATTTTCTTCAAACAGTTTGCCTGTAGCCTTTCTCTCTCGACACAGATAACCATTGCTTCATAGCTTAATGTTACGATATTCTGTTTGCAGCAAATGAGTGTTAAATTATCCAGCTAACTTTTTGACAAATTGCTTATGTTTTGAAGGCAGTGTCATAAAAATTTAATTGTTTAACGCCATCAAGGTATAGTTTGCATAAAAAGTTGTCTTATGTAAGTACAGTGCTGGTTCGACAAAATAAAAATCAGCAAGAATATACTCAGTTTCTGTAGCGTTTAGCGTAAGGTAATCTCGTAAAATTACCTTTGCCCTACCTTTCGTACATTTCAGTGAACTTGCACGCAAAAATAGGTCGTTGGCCTGTTTTGTCAGTCCACTGTCGTTTCTCAATAATTAATTCCCTATCGAGTGTACACGGATACGATTTCCAAAATGCTGTATTCGTGAATCTATCCAGCGTTTCAGAAAAGTAGCAATTAGTTTCTTACCAGAGTTCTTTTAATATAGATTTGTCAATTTGTTATTTATTTAGTATATCACAAAATTGTAATATAAAATATAACATAGTACGTAACTTATAATAATATCTTACAAAACCAGTGAGATCAAGTAATTGCAATGTTTTAAAGAGCTCATGCAACGGGTTTTATTATATAGGTATTAATTACTAATCATAAATCATACTATAATCATAAATTATGAAAGAACGGCTGTGAAGATAATTGTACGGAAATTATGAGATATGATTGTTTTACTGACTACTACTAACTACTGCACAATGTTTCTAGAAATAACATAGCAAAAAAATGCAATTGTTAGAAATATCTTGCAAATTATCTGCACGTATAGCGTAATAGTTCAAACAGACAGCTAACAATAAACATACTTAGAGTATGTTTACACTATAAACTAAATATTTTAATACAAACACAATATTATTGCTAACTTACAAATTACAATAAACTTATACTCGTAGGTACCCGCATAGAATAAACAATTTGTGTTATCCACATCTAGAATTGATTAATATTTGTCTTTACATACATATTTGTTATAAAGAATGTTTCTATTATAGGCATTTTAAGAGAAGTATAAAGTCTGACTGCTCCCATATCGTAAGCGCAGCGTCCTGGACAGGCAAAGTATTGTTGGGAATTTTCGTTATGAAAATTCTCAATATCAGAACGGAGTCTGAAACTGCACTCGGTAGACTGCCTAATAGGCTCGCCCCCTAACTAACTAAAAATAATATTCTATCACATACACACAACACCGTCTAGCCCAAATTAAGCAGAGCTTGTAGATACGAGACAATGTATAAACATAAATATAATACTTTTATTTTTTGTAAATACATACATATCATAAAAACACCCAGACCAAGACAAACATCCAAATGTTTGACTTGTGCGGGAATCATACCCGTGACGACCTCAGGCGTGGCAGCGTGTGGTGGGATAAAATGCTAGTGGGTATCATACAAATTATACTAGTAGCATCACGAAGTATCTAACTCTACCTGGTAGACGGCAAAAGGTTCGCTCCTATTAAGTAGGACCGAACTGTAGCAAAATGTAGGAGTAATACCTACACATATGTGTACCCTTTGGGTGATATAAATGTGCCCCACTCAAATCCTAACTAATATTATAAAAGCGAATGTCAATTTGTTTGTTACCCTCTCACGCCTTAACTACTTGACCAATCATCATGAAATTTCGTATACACGTTCTCAGTGGAACAGAAAAGGACATAAGGTACCTTTCACTCAGGAAAAAGTGCTTTTCCCGAGTGATAGAAATCTATTAAGAAAATCTATACTCCATTTGGATAGGTATTTAATTTAAGGTAAACAATCTTGATGTGTCTTTTTTATATTTTTATCTAAAAACTCAGTTATAAAATAAAATGCTGCTAAAGAACAATGTAAATGCAACAATAACGATTACTAAAATCAATTGTACCGTTAGTTTAAGCAGTAGTTTATTTGTTTAATATGTGTTTGTGTAAAAAGTCACATCAAGATTGTTCACCTTTAAATAAATACCTAACCAAATGGAGTATAGATTAATTCGAGCGTAGCTGCGGGCATAGTCTAGTGTATTCTAGTCACAATTATCTATAACAACCTATTACATCAATATGTGATCATGTAATTATTAAAACACTTAAATTAAACCGCACTATTATGATAGTGTAATCACTATGACCTCGTCAAATTGTCTTACGCTTTACGTGGTTTTCTAAAAAGAAGAGCACTTGAAATTATCAATGCATTAATTGATTTTAAGTTCAAACATACTTAGAAGTAAAATTAATTAATTGATAATATTGTTTAATTAAGATTACGTTGTATAAAGATAACTGAAGACGACATTTATACATTTTATTTGCGACTGACTTGGTGGCGCGGCGGTAGTTCTATTCGACTGGTGATTGTGCATGAGTCATGCAAAGTGTTAATAGTATTTTCTGACATGATATTCTCATAATATTGTCTTCTGTTTACGCGAATGTTATTCATTGAAATTAAACTACTATATACGGATTTTATCGCGTTGTTTATGTGGCACTGTATTACAAAATTTTGAAAATATTACACTACTACTACTATTGATTTTATTTTACTAATTTATAAGCTAATAAAGTTATTTAAACTATTAAATCTATTTATTTTTGGTCTCCCCGTGACCATGGCTGCTGAAAAGCAACCGAAACGTCGGGAAAAGTGTAAACCAAAAATAAATAGATTTAATAGTTTAAATAATTTTATTAGCTTATAAATTAGTAAAATAATATCAATAGTAGTAGTAGTGTAATATTTTCAAAATTTTGTAATACAGTGCTAAATAAACAACGCGATAAAATCCGTATATAGTAGTTTAATTTCAATGATATTCTCAGTAGTAGGTTCTAAACTACATTTGGAAAAATGTGGCAATAATAATCCTCTTCGTACAAGGATAGAGGCGTGAGACTAGATTATATTCTTAGACTCTTGTCTGTTTCTTGGAGATCTAAGCAGAAAATACTATTTCTGTTTGCTACAAACCTGGCATAATTCACTAGCTTTATCTACTATTATCAAAATTTGGCCTTTCTTAAGAACATCTCTGATGTACCTGCTTACTGTCGACACTGCATTACGTTCAAAATGGAAACTGAAATCGAGTTCTCGTCATTTGGGCTCGTGTCGTCACTCTAAAATGCATCACAAGTGCACGAATCGAACTCGAAAATCAAATTAAAGTCGAATTGAATGCTAAACTAGTTCGGTGTAACTAAACGAAATCGACTCTACTCGAATACGAAAGCATTTTTCAGTACTATTGACGTGAATTTGACATTGACATATCGTGAGATCGGAATCGTGTTTACAGTCGCAGTTTCAGTTACAATAGTTAACTTTAATAACCTCTTAACTCTACTTCATTCACACATAGTCTCCAGCCTTTATCTCCGAAATTGTAGGCAGAGATTTATGTATATTATTGACACTTCGCCAACTATGGCTTTAAGTTCCAGTAATTGAGGCCGAACTTATTGATGTTGACCGAGCAGTTCTAGACTCTGCGCTGCAACTGAAATTTAATCGGCAGGAAATCTCTACTATAACTCTACTCAATTCATTAAATAGCTCTACTTGATGGAACGACATAAGTTATTGCAGTAAAATTATGTTTATATAGTACATACCCATGACCCCGACTTAATTAAGTACAGTTCAGCATATTTCTCACATTTTATTTATTTATTTATTTATTTATTTTCTTAGGAAAACCAACAGCTTTACAAACAATATAGATAATGATTATTTAAAATACAGATAACCATTAATAGGTTTTCGCCGATAGTAACATGGTATAAATATAATAAAGTAATGAGCATGAGATAAAACAACGCATATCTCATAAATTTCTCGCACACGCATAACTCATCGCCAGAGTGAGAATTTAACTTAGTATTTATACATAAAACAACCTCATGAATCCTCTAAAAATTAGTTAATATAGTTTAACAGTAAACCTGTCAATTTATGCACTTACTTACTAAGCAGTCGCCTCGCCGATGCAACGCTAGTGTTAAACAGGTCTATATCAACATTATTTAGAATTTTGTTGAACCCATTACTCGCCCGCCGAATAAATGCATTCTGCCTGTAATTAGTAGATGCGTGCGGAAGGCTTAGTAGTGCTCCCTTCCGCAAGCCCATCATAGGCACCTTCAAAGAAATTAGGGACAGCAATTATGGACAATCCAATAAACCGCTTGCAACTTTCATTAGATACAATAAATCTGCAATATTGCGACGTTTGGCCAGCGACAGGAGGTGGTGTTTATTGCATATGTCAATATAACGGTCGGAGTGATATTCGACATTAGTCCTGAAGCATAAATATCTGACAAACTTGCGCTGGACTCTCTCAATGCGAGAGATGTATGTCTCGTACCTTGGGTTCCATACTTGCGAGGCGTATTCCAAGTGACTCCGAACATAAGTACAGTACAAGATTTTAAGCGTTTTTGCATGTTCGAAGTCCTTGGAGGCTCGCATAATAAACCCAAGAGATTTATATGCCCTACCAACTATAGTATCGACATGAATGTCAAATAATAATTTTGAGTCATGAAAGATGCCAAGATCACGTACACATGATACCCTCTGCAAAACATGGCTGTTCAGTGTGTAGTCGAATAGTAACATATTGCGTTTTCTCCCATAAGTCATAACATTACATTTGGATGGATTAAGTTCCATATGATTAATGTTGCAATAGTCTTCGAGGCGTTTGAGATCCATTTGCATGGCGACGGCATCCTGCATATCAGTGACGACAGAAAATATTTTCATGTCGTCAGCAAAACACAAGACACGTGCAGAATGGAAACACCTGTCGATGTCATTTACACAGACCACAAACAGCAAAGGCCCTAGTAAAGATCCCTGCGGGACGCCGCTGGGAATGTCAATCCAGCTAGATACGTAGTTGTTGATAGCAACAGCCTGAGAGCGATTTTTTATATATGAAGCTAACCATCTTAAGAGATCCCCACTAATACCGATTCTTTGTAGCTTAATCAATAGCAGATTATGGCTGATACGATCAAAAGCTTTACTGTAGTCTGTGTAAACGACATCGACCTGCTGACCAAAAAACATATTTCAAGAATATGCTATATAAACACAAATTGTATTTATAGAACAAGGCGGTTGAAGGAAATTGCTACGAGGAAAAATACAATCAATACTGGTTACATAATTTAACTTTGAAACAACCAATAGAAATGACAGGCCGTGATATGATTGACGGACTTTTAAATGAACTACGAAGAAGCTAAGAATCGTCATATTATGGAGTGTTGCAAACACTGGCTGTGTAGATACAAAATACACACGACCTAGATTCGAACTAACAAAGAATCATTCAGTTTCAATGCACTGATGGTGTAGTTGCTTCGCCATTTACCACGCACCAAGTAGTGTGGATTCGGTCCCTCAAATAAGTGATCCGCATATAATTGTCCAAAATCTTGGTGTTCTTGTTTAAATTAAATTTATTAATTTTTAATTAATTAAATTTCTACCGACACCCGCTACATAGGATTTAATCCTTGTAAGGTCAGTATTTTTAAACAGAATAGTTACGTTTCGTAAGTAAGTCAAACTCATAACACAACGCACAAATTAAGAATGATGACATCAACGCTAAAACCTATACGCAATCATCTTCTAATACAGTTAAATGTTTGTATGAGTCTATGGTATCAAGTTTTTACCCACGAACGAGTTGCTTAACATTATTCAAAGGCACATTTAAATCATCTGTCGAAATAAAATAGCTTTCTTCCAACGCGCGCTGGACTTGACAGCCAAACACATAAGATGACTGCCTATATTACAATATTTAGCTGACGTACAATACATTTACACAACACAGTGTCTTCGTTATATAAACCGATAGCGTTATTAATAGTGTTAATATAATAAAGATAGCTAAGTGTGTCTGAGTTGTGATATCGTTGTATAAATATTATGCCTTTATTGCGCAAATAAGCGGTCAAGTTCAATGCGTATTGGCGTATGCGGTGCCTATTTCAATAGTCGTATCTTAGACTACATTATATAGGTGTCGCATCAACAGTGAATGAGATTCCTGTGCATCATGTGCATGTGAAATCTGGGAATTGATTCTCTGACCGGTCCAAGCCGACCCAGGTATTCTAATATGAGTTTAGGATGTATCAATTAATTAGTTAGTCTATGCCATAGCCTTTGTTATGACTTAGTCACCTCAACTTTTCCTGGTCCATGGCGTTCTTAGAGTTCAGGCCTTGGACTTAAATAGCGTAGCAAATATCACTACCTTGTAGGCTACATCTAAACTTATAGACACTGTTTAACAAATATTCATGACTAATCTCTTTGTTCACAGATAAATCTCTCTCAATTGTACAACAGACCGCCCTGGATGCGCCAGAAGAAGGCCACGCAGCTCAATGCTCCTGCCCCAACTGTGACGAGGTCCTGTCCAGATTCTCAGAGTGCAGCATATGCTTGGAACCATTACAGGTAAATATATGTGGATTTAGTAGTACAACATCTATAAAGCAGTAAAAAAAAAGTAGTGTAATCTGGTGCAGTGACAATCGATTTTAACCTTATAGGAATAGACGATATTTATACACATTCGAAGCAGTAAGCGCAGTTACGGGTTTCCGATGTATAATATTATAACGCATTAATGATAAATATCCGCATTTTAAACTACCAATCTAAAGTTATAGAAGTATATTTGTTTGGTCGTAGTCCTTATAAATGTCATTCGGGAAAAAGGAAAAAGTCTTTTTAATTCATTTTTAATCGCTACACACAGGGCGTTATAATGATATGTTCTAGCGAGAGCGTTAATATAAATAATCATTCTCACGTCTCTTAGATTTGATTTATATGTTATTTATACTTTAAGTTTAAAAGACTCAATAATGACTTGAAAATAAATTGGCTCCTCTGGAAAACAAGTCATCGAAAATTGAATATCTATAAATGATCTTAACGACTTGTCTCAAAGAACGTGCCAATCACCAAAATATACATGATAAATGCGTCTCCTTTAAATTGCTGTTGATGTGCTAAATTTATTTGTTTTCATTGAATTTCTGACATTATTACAATATTTGCTTAAATAATATATGGCCAAACATTGCAGTTATGTCTTGTTATATCTATTAAGCGTTTTATAGACACATTTATGCCATAAATCTTTGCAGAATACAAGATATATAGGAATTGAATGGACACTTTATATGTAAATGGCTTACCCCCCAACCTACGTCACTTTTACAAAATCTGTCACGTTGATACAGACTCCTGTTGTTTGTAGACTAGTGTTCGTCGTGTTAATATCTCAACAAAGGCGCTCCAGTGAATCTTAATCACTGTTAATATAAGCCCACGTGTACTAGACCTTAGAAGTGCCGTCTTGCTAAGACGATTGCTCCCTGGAAAGACTGCGATTTTGTGTTGATATTTGCCGCATATAATACGTATTTTAAAAAGTTTGAGATCTGAGGAAATATTTCAGTATATTAATTTATTATACTTAAAAATAAAACCATTTTTTAAAACATATTTTACGCAGTAGGAAATGTGAGCATAGTTGTAGTTATAGAGAAAGAGAAGAGCGCGTAAAGTAAACGTTTATTATAAAGATTTTTAATATTAAGTGATTTGCTGTTGAAATTCTACTGCAATAATAATCATACTTTTACTTCGTTTTCTGAGACAAGAAATAGAATCAAATACCGAAATAATAAATACTTAAATCCGAAGTCTTATCCTATATCAATACTCAGGTCAAAATAACCATTTAAATTACTACGGTATCGTTACAATCGTTTTTAGGATGTGTTAATAACTAATTCAAGTTATTTAAATTTATATACGTCGATATATGTGCATATTCAAGAAAACAAAAATAATATCATAATAACAAACAATTTATTACTAAAATTACCATAACGAGCGATAAAAACTAATTATAAATTCAGTATTATTAGATTATTGCAATTTATAGTCTTAGCGAACACATAAAGGAACAATCCTTTATTTCAATAGGACAATTTATGTATGTACATTAAGAATTAAAAAATCCCATATATCAGGATTAGTTAGCAGAAATAAAAGAATACATATATTATAGTGATCTTAATTGCTATGGTACTGTAAAATCTGTAGGTATTTTGATACAAAAAATGTTGATAGATGTTTACGTTGTTATTAATTATGCATGAATTAATTAAAAATATCCATCACTTGATATTTTATTTCTTAACATAAGACATTATTAAAACCTCACCCAACAAATATTTGACCCCTGAAAATGTTTCGACATTTTTAAACTCAAAAAACGACGAATATGTGCATCAAATATGCACATATTCGTCGTTTATAGTCGGTACATTGTCCTCACTAGTATGCAAGTTAGCGTGAGGTGATTACACGCTTAACGTGCACAACTTGGGTGTTTCTAATAGTTCATTACGTTGAAGTTGGGAAGTACGTTGCCGGGGTGCGCATGCTTTAAATATAGATCACTTTGTTACTGTAATAATACAGGTGTATACGCTACTGCGACTATTTTGAAAGTACGAACGTAATTTATGATTCCAAGTTCTTATAAAGTCTCTTTTGTATGTTATTATATCGCTCTTAATGTCTTTTAGAATTCACGTTCTAGTACAGACGTTGGTAAAGCACGCATGTTGAAGTGCTTGCGTGGATTCTTAGCATCTTGTACAAGATCAATGTAAGCTATCCGCGTTAGTACCCTGTACGATTAACTCGTGTGTATACCCAACGCTAGAAGCTTGCGCATGTAGTCCGCATCAGCTATAACATCGTGTATAATGCTTAGTATGATTATTTGTAAAATTTTATTAGGGCAGAGTATGTCACCGATTAAATGAGCTCATGATGATGATAACTTTGAAAGACGCGTCATCAGACTCATCAGAAAATTTTGTCAGATTTATTTTAGGATAATGACAATGAGTTACGGATTAAAATGTGTTGGATAACTTATTTGTCAGTCTTAGGCCTTTGTTTGGTTTCTAAAGATTATTCATGAATCATATCTATCCTTTACACAAACCTAAATTACAGCAGATCTCATCTCTTGTATCACAATTTAATTAAGCACTAATTAAATATAGACAAAGGTATGTCACCTTTGTGACTTCTGGAGATCCAAACCTTCTTTCCTAGGGGCAACAACGGTCAAGTAATATTGACGCTTCTATTGCAAGTGAATCATAGGCTACAGTAACCGCTTATCATCAGGCAGGTTGTTTACTTGATTGCCACCCATGCCGTATATAAAATATAGACTGTCAGTTTTTATGCAAATTCGGAGAAATATATCACTGATTCGGATTTTTCATAATTTTCTGAGACTAATATAATATCGTAATAATGCACGTGAACGATATCCATCAGCTGTGTAAGAGTTCTCTACAATGTTCTCGAAAATATGAGAAGCCTACTAAGCTGTACTAGGCTAGCGTGGTGGACTATGGCCTAATCCTTCTCACACTGAGAAGAGGTCCTTGCCTAGCAATGGGACAGGGCTTATCATAGTATCTTTCTCCGGTAAAGAAATTGCCAATATAATAACACTGTCTTCTTTTGAGTTTTAGTAATGTTTTATATTTGTCCTTTCTAGTGCTGTGGTCCCTGCGTCTGCCCATGGTGTGGAGGCGTCTGGTGCGGGAGATGTTCACGACGCATGTCCAGATGTGCTTGGTGCAGAGGAGCTTTACGTGCGCCGGCTGCGCCATGCTTAGCGCTCCAAAGATTGATCAACGATCTCATGTTGCCGTGTCGGAATTATAGGTAGGTTAAATTGGCTTGTTGATATAATAATAAAAAATCAATTAAACAGAAATAGGTCTATCAATGGAGAAACAAAAGATCATCGATGACAAGGGTGATGATAAACTAAGAGATCTATGAAACAAATTTTAAAAGCGTTAGTTAGACGATATGCAGAATATGTAATAGTTTTGAGGCTTTGGTGTCTTTCAACACAAATGGGCTGGTGTGATGAAAATAGCAATTTATAAAATTTACATCCATTAAAGTCCCTAATGAATCAATAAAATGTTCCGAACTATCAGGAACTTTTTTAACAATGGACTTAATTTTGAATAACACGCGCTGGACAAATAAAAATTTAATAGTTCAAGTAATTGATTGAAGAACACTTCCGAAAACAAACATGGCCTCGAATAGATAGTATCTAAACAGTAAATGCTATACAATAAAGAATATGAATGCCGAGGCTCAAGTAACGGTTATTATTAGCTATTGATATTGAGGTCAGATAAAAACTAAAGGTCATTGATATTCTTCCGTCATACGCGAGTCAAGGCCGGATCTTGCACCGGTACCTACTTAATTATAGTAATGACATTGTACTCGTATACTGTAGAACCATCAGACGGTCAATGCTTTTATGCAACGTATAACGGAAATGCGTATATTAAAAGGTCGATATACAATCAAACTAATATTAAATTATATAATTATATTCAAGTTTTTTATTTAGTAACACAATTTTTTATTTAGTAACTGAATTTTTTTTTGCACGTTTATGTAATAATAAAATCAAAGCATGATCATATTGTAGGCCAAGGTATATTCCTTTCAACATGCAATATTGGCAGAGTAAAACCAAGCATTGCAGATAAATCGAGCATGATATAATAATTGATTATGATACACGCGTTAAGCATAAGGGCATCATCGAGCATGACTGTCTAATACAAGTAGAGCGTATTCAGTTTTACTTAAGAATTAAAAGAAATTATAGAATATTGATATGTTACAAGAAATAAAACAACACTACAAAACACAATATAGGACCCTATCGGCAATATTAGAAGTATATCAAAAATATTAATGCACTTAATAAATTGACCTAAACCAATCACTTGTGAACTCCCAAACATCGTAAAAGTAACATAAAAGTTAACTAAACATCTAACTAATAAACTCAACATCTGATACAAACGCACTTGTTTGTCCAATAAACCGCAACTTTCCGATAAATAAACCGTAAACGGTGGATTAAAGTTACGGTTTTATCGTTTCGGGTCTCTATTTTATTGCGTTGTCTTTTTACTGTCTTAATGTTGTACCATCCTAAAATTATGAGATTTATTAGGCTATAGAAAATCTATCTAATATTTGATTTATACGTAGATTTTTTTATAAATACAACCTGTATTTATAAAAAAGTGGCCAGTGTGAATAGTTTTCTCTTCATAATAGATTTATCCTCGCACTGGCCAACAGACAATTACATTTAATGTCTTGTTTCCAGTTCTGATATTCATCAGGCCCCTTTTTAAATCTTATTAAACTATACAATACAGGAATCAACGAAAATCAAAATAACGCGTTTCTCTCATTGAAGATAATAACGACCACCTTTTCATTACCCTCATATATTAAGTATTAAAATCGCTTCCTATTGTAAAGTCCAACCAACAAATTAAATAAAACATCGTACAATACTATGTAAAATAAATGAAAATTATCATATTTGCTACATGAACCAACTGTATACCTATATTTTTAACGAGAACGTTTAAATTTTGATAAACAAGTTATCTATAATTAATTTACGACCGTGTGTTAAGCAAGTGCTTATATATAAATATTCGATACTCTATTTATATTATAATGAATATGGGCTCGTGTGTTGTTGTTTTACTAACGGTGATTTTTTTCTTATGATCAAAGTTAATTTAAGTTAATTTACGAGCTTGAAATTAATTTAAACATATATCAATATTGGTTGAAATTAAAGTATATACTTTTATATCATTTATCACAAATTACTTAGTTTACATTTATTCTAATATTTCGGATATCTTTAGTAAGCACGATCATTTAAAAACTGTGGTAATCTGCCTCAATGCCAATTAAAGATTCAATACATGAAATCATGATTTATTCTAGAATAGGTGCAGTGTGCCATTGACGCAGACAATGGCTGTTAATATTGAGTCAGAGAAGATAATAATCAAAATAAAAATAATTTTGTCTTAATAATACACTGTATAATTAATTAATATAATATAAGTCTTAGCCAGTTCTAATCAATTCATTTACCTAACGACATGAATATTAAGATGTCGATATACATAAATGACGACGTCTAAAAGGCTCTTCAATATTGTTTTGAGATTTATAAGATACATGAGATAGCGTACATAATAGTTACTAGATTGGTCAGCATATTCATAAGTAAAAGATGAGATAAAACAACAATCAGATAAGATTATCTATCCCGAAAGCCTACCTGCAGAGAGAAGAGATTTTTAGTGTGATTTTTTCTACGTGACTAAATATATACATATATAGACGTGGAATTATATAGGAACATAGAAAGCATTTCCTACAAATTGTAATTTTGTTTTTTTTTTCGTAAGTAAGGATACTAATGTTTTTACAACAATATTTAGTTGAAGTTGTTTCGTTAACCAGACCAAGATGACAGTTATAACCACCAAAATTTATATTATTATCTGTTTTTATATTAGCGTCTTGTCCATAATTATAGTTCCTATTTATATATTGAAATTATTTAGACAGTATAATTATGTTGATTCTAATTGAGTTTTCGAAACTTATTAAGACGGTTGATGTTTTTATTAATTTAGATAACATTATCAACATTTTGACACTTTAAATTCACTCAAATTACTCCTATCAGCATTAAGATATGGCTATAGACGATTATTATAATATAATCCAATCCAATCTTAATCTGATAAATTGCTTGTAGTATTATAATTAGAGCAGTCAAATTTGTAACTGATATGTTTTCAGAAAGTATCTGATTTGTTCAATGCATATAATTAAATATAATAATTCCCAACGTATATAATAAATGTAGTAAGATTAATAAAATGAATACCATATATACATTAAATAATAACAAAATGAAAAAAGTAATCTACACTTGGCTACACACTATGGATTATGATGATGTAGAGAAATTATTATTACAAGTATTATGAACACACACACACACACACACACACACACACACACACACACACACGCACACACACACACACACACACACGCACACACACGCACATACAGTCACACACGCACACATACACTTACACACACACAGAAGCATGCCATCTATAAAATAGTTTTAAATTATTATCATTGTTGTAAACAGTAATAATTATTTACTTGATGTAAAACTGTACCTGTATATGGGGAAGCCACTGACACCTGCAACACAGTTTTAACTAGCGCGGGTGTCAGCGTATTCTATAATTGAAATGTACTCATTTTTATGTCACTAAAGATTATTATTATTATAATTTATCGCATTTGCAGATTCATTAATAATGTTAGCGCAGTAATTATTTTTGGACTCAATACACGTTTACTAATACGAGTTGTTTTGTTAACAGACGCGGGTGCACAGAGCTTCTAACAGCTGTCACAAGAGTCAAGCATGAAGAAGACTGCAAATTCGACACAATGATTTGCCCCATCACAGCCAACTGTTGCTCCGTCCCATTTGAGGAACTATCATCGCACCTGCAGGCTAACCACAACATCATCGCTGTCTATTCACAAAAGATCAAAATCTTGATCGAAAATTTCCAGACTAAGCTGAAGAAAACAGCTTGCTGCAGAACTAAATACAAGATCATTCTTCTGCATCAAAAGAGTGCATTCATTATCAAAGTCTGCATCTACAATTACCATGTCAGAGTCGAAGTCATGAGAAGAAAGCTTGGGTACATCGCTGACATCAAGTCAGAAACTAAGAAGAGCGACTATTGCGCTCTGATCGAATTCCAGAGTAAGGCATTATGTACTAAGTCTGCTATTTTGATTGAGAATGAAGCTTATGGAAAGAAAGCTGAAGTCCAATGGAATGACGTTGTCATGAAGTCGGAGAACGATGAAGCTATAACCATCCATGTTAATATTGGAAAATCGGATTCGGATCAGCTAAGAAAAGATTACGCCGAGTCTTGAGTTCCTAAAGAAGATAAAGATGGATGTTTCCCAATTTCTGACAGCATCTCCTTGCTCAACGATAGAGTAAAGAAAGATGCTGAGGAATACGAGCGTGTGAGAATACAGACATCGTGATAAACATTCAGTGCTCAACGTGCTGCTAATTTTATAGTTCGCAATATCATTCCGATTAGATATGCATTTAAATATAATAGAAACATTTGTATTTGAAGTTGAGTTTCATTAATGATAAGCTGTTGGGAGTATTCGCGATCTCAAGGGATTGAAAAAGAGATCACAAATGTTATGGCGGCTAAGATATTTTAGCGTAGTTGTTCTATTCTGGTTCCATATTTATTCTTTAGAATTGATAATATGGTAGCACAGAATAGATGATTGATTTTGCGAATCATGACCAATTGTGACTGATGTAGCCTTAATCATAGAATAATTTAGTAATAAGATAAAATATGTAAGATAAAATATATCGATAATATTTTTTATATTGAAGTTTCATTTGTTCAACTAGGAGCCATTAGAATTTATGAATAAATTAAAGCTGTATTTTGCTTATAAAAAATGTTAAATAATTCGTAGGTATGATGGTCGTACGACCATCATACGAATAATCATCTAATCATCAATAATCACCATCATAATAATAATTTATATGGTGAAATGTTAAACAAATCGTATGATTTGTTTAACATTTCACCCATATATATAAATCTCTTATCTTGTATGAATAAAGCTCGTTGCTAAAGCGATGTTTTTATCTTTAACTGTGTCGGTGTTCGTCAGTGGAGTTCCTTATTTCTACCTAATATTATTATGAGCTGAATTTAAACCACCCATTATGGTATGCGATTTGTGTCTAGTACATTTCCTATTTTCTAACAATGTTTCAGATAACTTTAGGAGGATTCAACATCTCTTATTTATTTTATTTAGTTAGAGATGCCTATATGTGTTTATTTAGTTTCACTTTAATTTAGTAACGTACAAAGAAAGAAATAGAGTGAGAGAGAAAAAGAGACATTTAATATTTTTAATATCTCTAAAACAATTACAGTCAAATATAACATGCACTGTGAAGACAATACATAAAATCTTCACAAATTATTCATATTAATATATAACTTTAATAACGTAAACATATTAAATATCTTTATTATTATAAATGAAGAATAAAAACTACTGGCACACAATCATGCAAACAATAAAATAAAAGACAGGTTATTCTAACAATTTTAATTACTAAGGGAATTTCTTTACGATAATGCATCGCGTACTTGGATAGTTCAAAAATAAAATAGAATGAACTAAAGTGAACCTCATTAATATTAATGCACTTTTACGGAATATGGTAATCGAAAAGTGGTGGATTCCAGCGGGATAAGTATATTTCACAAAAGAAAACCTATTCCGATATTATACTTCCACAATCGGTAATTCAAGCTAACAATGGAAAATTAATTCTGTTAAAAGGAAATTTGCACTGAAATTAAAACTAAACCTATTTCTAGGTTTTGTATTTTACAGCTTGCATGTTTTAGAGAGTTGCCCAAGCAATATTCTTCATAATAATTATGTTAGGTAAATATATTAGGTATATTTACGTAAAAATATTTTCTAGGAAAACACTAGTATACTACTACACATTAATTTAATGTATATCTTTATTTATGATTAGATGGTCTTTAAGAAAATTGGAGCAAAATATAGCATTAAAAAAATCACATATCAAAACCTAAACCACTTAGCTTAGAAGCTGAATTTTTATGATAAGTGTAGAGACGCTTCGGCGAAAGGTCAAGTTAAGAGTACCCTAAACAGACAAAGGGTACATCAAGAATTTGATAAGTATAAATAAAGTGCGCAAGACGAAGCTAAGGCAGCGTTGTAGTATCTGCCTATCTTTTCGTGATGAAAACGAGTGTCATATGTTTCTAAGATTTTGATTTTATAGTACCAGCCAGTATACATAATTACATGATATATAATAATTTTGAATAGATTAAGACTCTACGTTTTTCGAAATATAGCAGACATCCGCAAAATTTTACCACTGTGGGAATATATTTTGGAATGCATAAAATGTCCATATGTTTTAATAAAATGCTTTGGTGTAGAACAGTTTTTAAATGCTACTTCGTATTCATGTGTTATTTATATTTGACATCTGTTAAAAGTATCGATTACATTTTCAACTAGAATATTTTACTAGTATAGTTTAAAATGTTTTATCCGTAGCTAACTAGAAATTTCGATCATACACTTGAGAGCAATAAAATCGCACACGTTGACTTTTTGTTGTTAAAGCAGTTTTTTTCATAAATGTGAATACATATTAAAATAAAACTTACACTATTTGAATGTTTACTTCAGTACCTTTCTAATGATATCAAATACAGTGTAAAAAAAGTACCCATAGGGAGTTTTAGGGCACAAAACCCAACATACGGATAAAATTACCCAATTTAGCTTAACAAAGAATAAAAATAAAACTCAAAATGCTTGATCAAATTGTTTTTTAATAAGGTGTATTCCCTCCCCTAGCCTTGATTACAGCTCTTAATCGGTTTTTCATGGACCGTATTAATTTCACCATGAAATCTTGTGGTATGGCGTTCCACTCCTCTTCAATGGCAAGTTGAAGCTCTTGGAGGCGCGTAGGAGCAGGGCTTCTTGCTCGAACTCTTCTTTTTAGCTCATCCCAGACATGCTCAATCGGATTGAGATCAGGACTACGAGCTGGCCACTCCATCGCGGTGATTCCAACATCTTCCATGTAGTCGCAAACTGTTCTAGCGACATGCGGTCTGGCGTTGTCGTGCATTATTCGTTTATGTCGGCTTCGATGGCGTAGTGGTTAGTGTAACCGACTGCCACGCCTGAGGTCGCGGGTTCGATTCCCGCACAAGTCAAACATTTGTGTGCATGAACATGGATGTTTGTCTTGGTCTGGGTGTTTCTATGTATAATATGTATGTATTTACAAAAAAAAAGTATATATGTATGTTTATCCATTGTCTAGTACCCATAGTACAAGCTCTGCTTAGTTTGGGCTAGACGGTGTTGTGTGTATGTGGTAGAATATTATTATTATTATTATTATTATTAAGAGAAAATCTTCTCCCATAAGCCACGCAAGCGGCCTCACATGTTCTTCGAGCACTTCTTCGACGTATCGTGCAGCCGATCTCGGGCCGGTATTCGCCGTAGTGATGAATACAATGTCAGTTTTAGTGTCCAACATTATGCCACCCCAAAACATACACGATCCACCTCCAAAAGCCACACGTTCGCTTATGCAGCATTGTGAAAATCGCTCTGATGACCTTCTGTAGACCCTAGAGCGTCCATCATGACCATGTAAAGTCATTCTGCACTCATCAGAGAACATAACAGCCCGCCATTGGTCATACGTCCAATTTAAATGTTCCCTAGCAAATTGTAGCCGGGCTTGTCGGTGAGCTGTGGTCAATTTGGGACCATTTGCTGGGCGATGTGAAGTCATTCCTGCTTCACCTAGTCTTCTTCGAACTGTCCACCGACTTATACTGACATTGCGAACTTCTCGAAGCTGTTGTCCCAGTTGAACCGCGTTCAGTTGCCGATTTCTCAAAGACCTTGTCACAAGAAAGCGGTCATCACGCTCTGATGTTGTGCGTCGCCGGCCAGATCCTGGTCGCCGAATGTAGCCACCGGTCTCTTGGAACCTCTGGTATACACGACGAACAGAGTAGCGGCTCAAATTTAGCCGTCGAGCAACTTCACTTTGGTTATGGCCTGCTTCGAGCAAGGCAATAACTTGAGCGGCTTCTGCGGGCGTGGTATCCATATTTTTCCAGTAAATCCGTATGCTTCCAGTAGAGATGTTATCACGTTGACCTTCGGTATGCAACTGAATAAAAATTCCAATAAACTGACCTTTTTATACCTGCGGCTAAGGGTGCAAGTAGTGACAACGCAAACGCGTGAATTTGGGGAATTCGGTGTACGGTCGGTTTTTGTAAGTTACGTGAAGATCAATGATTTTAATTTTATGTTTTTGTAAAGCTAAGCTTGTATGCTTTAATTTTGTCTAATGATTTTTACTCAATATCTTTCGATTTTAGAAAACAATCAGTAATAAACCAAATTACAAGGGGTGTGCGATTTTATTGCTCTCAAGTGTAATAAGCAAATTAATTCCAAACCAATCAGAGTCAATGCATTTTTGCCTACGTATTCTAATCCGTGAGTATTTTTAAGTTGATGGCATAACGGTAGTGAATGTGACAGCTAGGCATGAAGACTAAAGATTTGATTGCCGGGTCTAGAGCAGTGTTGTTTAATTTTCTGTCAATAAAACTTATTTGTTAATTTACTTAAATATGGCATTTTTATATACATACAATAGAAATTATATTATAAATATTATATAAATTGTTCAAATATTATTTAGTTAGGAATACCCAAGGTGCATGAAGAATTACATCTGAGGAAATGTATCGCGAGAGATTATGTCAGTATTTTAACAAATTTAATTTTGTAAACTGCTCTACTTATATTGTGTCAGTTACATACATAGTACATATATAACTAATTATTTTTAAATATATTTAATTTTAACTGAATAGTGGGAAACCGTTGGACTGCCACGCAGAGGTCTCGAGTTCGAACCTTGAGTTCGAAGTTCGAAAGTTCGACTTTTCGAAGTTATATGCGTATTAAATAGTTAATTATCGCTTGCTTTAGCGGTGAAGGAAAACATCGTGAGAAACCTGCATATCTGAGAGTTCTCCATAATGTTCTCGAAGATATGTGAAGTCTGTCAACCCGCACTAGGCCAGCGTGGTGGACTATTGCCTAACCCTTCTCACAGTGAGAAGAGGCCCGTGCCCAGCAGTGGGACAGTTTAATACAGGGCTGATATTATTATTATTATTGAATATTACATATAAAATATTCAACAATTCTTAAAGTATATACTTTTTATTAACATATTATTAACTATATACATAATATAAACACAATTCTTTAAACCTAACTTATACCTAAAATATTATAAAATAGTCTCCCCGTGACCATGGCTGCTGAAAAGCAACCGAAATGTTTAAACGTTCGGAAAAAGTGTAAACCTAAATATAAATAGATTTAATAGTTTAAATAATTTTATAAGCTTATAAATTAGTAAAATTCAATAGTAGTAGTAGTATTGTAATAGTTTCAAAATTATGTAATACAATTATATAAATAACGCGATAAAATCCGTATATAGTAGTTTAATTTCAATGAATAACATTCGCGTAAACAGAAGACAATATTATATTATAAAATATAAATAAAAAAGAAAAAGACAAATAAAACCCTCTAAAAGGCGTCATAAATTTCTTTTTATTTGATTAAAATATTTTGTTTTCGTGGAAACAGTATATATCCGCAAGATTTTAATACTGTTGGAATATATTTTAGAATGCATAAAATTAACATAATTCTTTATTAAAATTACACTACACAACAGCATGTCTGATGATTGGGTTATGTTACATGATATTAGTCCAACTTTTAATGACAATTTCAAATCTGTGACTGAAATTTCTCTATCAGGTCTAGTTAACAAAATATGACAGATGGGTCTTTTTATAATAAATCATAGTATATTTAAAGATTATCTTATTTTATTTAGTTTTTAAGTTGAAAAATGTTTCTTTTATTTGACTTCCTTGCTGAAGCTAAAGGTAGAGAGCTGAGCTTATTATTATTATTTATATACTCTCCGCGAATGAAACAAAAATGATTCGGATTATTCACACAAACACGTCTTGACGGTGCCGTATCAAATTATATTAAGAAAACTTAATATTGTTCTAGTAATCAGCAAATTTAGTGAAAGCTACAACTCGTAAACAAGAGCTATTACAAAAAAAATGAGGGTATATATAGAATCAGCGACGTCAAATTAGTAAACATTATGTGATAAAAGTCATTCATCAGACAAAAGTTGCAATTTTATTGTGCAGTGTTATTTACTACAAACAAATTTTAAATGCTACTTCGTTTGACATCTAATATTAAAAATATTTTGTAAAATTTACGCGAATGTTACACTTTGATATGAAACTAAAGTACTACTACTTTATAAAAACAAAATCCTTATACATTTTAATATTTAAAAATGTTATTGATACTTCCATCAATTACATTTTCCACTAGAATATTTCAGCAATGTAACTTGTTACTAAGAGAAGAGTAATGAGAACAATTAGTACACCAAACCTAGTTTTTAATTAACGGCCATACTGGTTAATAGTAGACCAATACATCAAAACATACATACATAGTCTTTCACCAATATCCTTAAATTGGTTGACAGTGATATTGCATCCGTGTACCGCCAGGTCTGGTTTTAGATCCCACATAATACAGGTTGATTCTATTGCCATCTATCGGACACAGTTTCAAAATGCATTTTGCTTTAGAGAATGTCTTCATAATAGGTTAAACCAATAACTTTAAGCTCGACCTGGGAATGTAAAATTATTTAAATGACTGTTTATCATATATAATAATAATAATAACAAAGTTTATTTCTCCATAAGAAAACACTTAATATACGTACTAAATTTAAGGCTTAAGAAATACATAACAAACTGGAGACCCTGACTTCTAAACTAGGTATGGACCTGTACAATCGACAGTGGTACCTTTTGATAGTTACTTTTATATTAGCCTCTCAAATGGTTACAACCATTGATATTCTCATAAATAATGAGAAAATACTAAGTACAAAATAGCTAAAAAAACAAAAGGGCTAGTGAAAATGGAGAAAACTATCTTTCTTTATTGTATAGTAGGAATACAAAATCTGCAAGTTTTTGTTTTTTCTTTCTTTATTAAAAGTGTGAGGTTTATATTTAACTGTTGTGTTTCGTGTGTCTATGTGTGTGGGTGGGTTTTTATAAGGATGTTTGAGTGTGTATGAGTGTATATATAAATAAATATGAGTGTGTGAGAGTATTTTTCTACGTAACTGTATATGTGTACATATTATCCAACTGTTAATTCCCCAACAGGAGTCCCTCGGTATTACGGAGAGTAAGTCTTTTAAGAAAATCCTTTTGTGCAAGTTTAAGTAGAAATTTAATTCCAGATTTTATTTAAATTATTATAAAGTTTAGTACTTACCACGTAGTAGTGTCGTTTTGCGAATGAGGTGTTATGTGAAACTTGAGAAAAGATTTTGTGTTTTAATCTGCCAACTGCCTCCGAAAGAGGGCGAAATGAGTGCTTACGCAGGATGGATATAAGAACATCAAGCTGTCGAACTGTTAGCATATTCGATTTCGCATATATGTAGCTGTATCGTAGGATATCTAAGCGGCTGTGAAAAATAACTTTAAGCACTATTCTTTGCGCACGTTCAAGTCTTATGAAATAGCACTCAGCGGCTTCACCCCAAGCAGGGATACAATACGTTAAGATCGATTGGCAAAGAGCTAAGTAATCTTTTGAAGATGTAAATAAGCTTGCGTGTCCTATTGGAAAGTGTGTCCAGGTGTTTGTGCCAGTTCAGACGTTGGTCGATATGCACACCTAAATATTTTATCGCTGCTCGACTTAGTGATGGGACTGCAGTTACAAAGAGAAGTATGGTCACGTACATGTACTTAAGGAAGGTGAAGGAGATAAATTTAACTTTATAGCAAATGACAAATAAGATGTTTTGCTGAGGTTAAGCGAAAGTAAGTTATTTTCTACCATTCCATTACATGTGATAAAGCCGCCTCGGCATTTTTATAGCATTGGCCCCAATCTACTCCTTCAATTAGCAGGGAAGTGTCGTCGACATACGTAATTATTTTACAGTTTTCAATAGATATATTACAGAGCTCATTAATATAAATAAGGAAAAGAGTAGGTCCTAGAATGCTGCCCTGCGGTTCACTGTATGTAATAGGAAGCTCAGTACTCTCATATTGGCCTATTTTTGTCACTTGAGCTCGCTCCGTCAAGTAATCCCTGAAGAAGTCCAAAATTATTCTTCGAATGCCAATGCTCTCCATCCTCATAAGTAAGGTTGAAGTCGATAGTGTCAAAAGCCTTACTTAAATCGAGGAAAATAATATAATACTATCAGCTCTGTATATAAAATGTCCAATTGCTGGGTATCTTCTTAGTGTGAGAAGGGTTAGGCCATAGTCCACCACGCTGGCTCAGTGCGGATTGATAGACTTCATATATCTTCAAGAGTTTTAAGAAAACCTCTCAGTCATGCAGATTGTTCACGAAGTTTTCCTTCTAAAGGTATTACCACCAACCCAATCGACATGAAACACATACTAGAAAAATCATATATCTTCAAGACCTAAAAATAAACCTGTCAGCTCCTGACCTCCTCATGCGCAGAACATATAAATTTTATAAGCCAATTTCAAGCCAAGCCTTTACCCAACCAACTATTACAGTTTACAAAGTAAATTTAACCTCAATTATATAGTAGGAAAAGTTGGGACCAGTAAAATTATACGACAACAAAAGCTGTGTCTCTGAAATTGGAATGAGTTTGGAGTTATATTGACGGATCGAATGCAATGTAACTTGAACGTTTTCATTTATGTGTCCAATCAAGAGAAATGACATGATGTTATTGAAATGCAACATTTAATTTGGAGTATTTTTGATACCTATTGGATCCTAAGGAGTAAGACACCAGGTCAATTTTTGTTTTAATGATGGATTAGAGAAGCTTGTCGTAGTGCTAATCGCCTTACTTAACCTGATTAGTACCCAGCACTCACCTATGAGTTGAAAAAAATCTTGTTCGTGTGTCCAGAACTCATATCCAAGTCGTATCTATACATAAAAAATTGTTGAGTCCCTGCCATGCCCAGTACAGCCTGCCGCACCCGAGTTGAAATCACTCATCACATGACTCGAGCGAGTTATGGGCACGCGAACCATTTTTGTTCGACGGTGTTAGCCTTTGAATGGGTTAATGTCAAAACATTATATTCAATAACAAATACATTAAAATGAAGACTAAAGAAGATATTTGTAATTGCAAGGATACACAAACACATCTAAAATACACGTGTAGTAAATTATCAAAAAGCAAAACTATGCTATTCCTATATAGCTTTATTGTACAAACATAAATTGTAATATTGTAATTAAAATTAATTAACTAATGTATGAGCTTAAACATGCACTTGTTCAAATTAATTTCAGTCCGTGTTTCCCTTGTTTATTAAAGCTTGCGGCGTAGAGGACAGTATTTAACTGTCATTTGGAGAAACAGTAAATTAATTATAATCGCCAACAAAGCTTTTTGGTTTATAACACAATTTTTAAATTCCTAACTCGATGTTTTAAAGCCAGTCCAGACGTTTTTTTCATTACAATGTTTTCTTCATTGTGTTTAGTTATGGTTATATTAAACTGTTTTATTGTACCGACACTTTTTAGAGTCTTTAGTAACCTATTAAATATCCTCTATTTTATCCTTACTAATATTATAAATGTGTATTTGTGTTTGTTGGCTGTCCTTCTTTTACCTAGTAACGGAGCAACAGATCGATATGTCTTTTGCATGGATATAGTTTATAGGCCGGCATGACATTTAAGAAATGCAATATATTTTATAATGTCAAGATACTTATAAGCTAGTAATACTTTTTTATAATAGGGCACTAGCAATTTGGATTGCAAACTACTAGAACTCTTGTTACCCTTTCTAATTAAACTAAATACTTGTGTTAGGAGTAGGTTCACAATAGCCAGTGCAATGAGTTATAAATGTTCATTTAGAACTATTTAACATGGTAATTATATGGACAAATCGGACGTCCCATCAACCTCTATTTATAACTTAAGAGTTCATTATTGTCACGTGTTTGTCATTAAGCATCATTCCTGATAGCAAGTTACCAGCTGTGATCAATAAATGTTTGTATTTTAGTTAATACAACTGCGTTGTCCTTATAATATATTGACTTAATCCATTACAAATTCAGAAATATTATATAACTGAGATATTTCTTTTTATTACCTACGTCAATATGACTTACGAACCTATTCTTCTATGAGTCTCAGACTCCATGCTACTATCAAGAATGACTCGATAGAAAATCCGACATCAAATTTGATCCTCGATCTGGACACGGGAGTAGCATTCACTATACACACATCACTGAAGTCATAACAAAAAAATAGAAAGTTGCTCTAATTGAATATTACCAATATATTGCACATATAAGTGTGTTCTTATCCTGACCATACAGTTGCATTTTTGGAGTACAACGCAGGCTCATTTAAAATGATGATGATGAGAACTACCTAATATTTTACTTTTTGTTGTAGTGTTCTAGATCTTATAATTATGTCGTATTATCCATTTCTAAGGCATCCCTAATATGTAGAGCTTAAAATACCCAGCAAATAACTGGCGTGGACATGGGACGTAATAACTTTGTCACGGTAGTCGTTACTACTCCATTGTCATACTATAAACTAATTTTAATTGGATTAATAGGTACGTACTTTTTCCTACTCATTATATTAAAAATGCACTAATTTTAGGATCAAGGGTATTTGGCCAGTGATATAAGAGCCCTATATAAAAGTAGACGAAAATAAAAAGTTTTAAAAGTTTTACAACTTTTTAGCAGCATAGTGAATTCTGGCACAAGGTTGGCAGGGCGCAAGGTGATTTTATAACATGTTATCATCAGGCCGTGTGTCTGCCTATGGATGCTTGCTACACTAAGGTCGCCGCTCATACGTTGCCGATGCTTCAACAAAAGAGACACTGTGCTACTAGCGAAGAGGTCAACAAAATCTGATCCTTATAAGGATTCCAAAGCCTATTTCTGCAGGAACACAACGCAAGGTTGTTTGGAGTCAATCTTTGCTATTGCCAATCATACTGCTACATCGGAGTTGCTTCTCTGAGTAGTAAAGTTTATTCATTCAGTATTGTGAAGAAACTATCCCAGCCCGGCTGTACCAATTTGATGATATCGTAGATTAAAACGATGTGCGCACCCGCCTTATGTGTTTAAGCTTGCCTGAACATCTAAAAAACAGACTCCTTTAGTAGAAGTTTCGTAGCTAAACAAAAGTAAGCCAATGAACACTATAAAACTGCATAAACATTTGCTAACTATAAGTGTTGATCTAACAAGATAAGATCTTTCGTGACACAAAGGTCTGATAATATTAATCGGTCAACAACTAGTGTCATGTGTATATATTTGCCCTTCGAATATATCACATCGCTTCAAGAGTAATAAACGTAAAAATTAAGTGGATTGGGTATAAGTTCGATGTCCAAGCTGTTGGACTAGATCAGATAAATTGGCAAAGTTTGTTTGATTAGATCGCGAAAAATGGACGGATATGTGTAATTATAGAGATTATGTTTGAATAAAAATCGCATGCTGTTATGTCTGATTTTTTTGCAGCAGTTAGACCTACAATTAATTGCTCTTGGACAACTACTGCACGTGATTTAAGCGGTAACCTTGCCACTATGCCGAGCGTCAAGTGTTGTGATTTCGGTATGTGATCCACAAACAGGTGTTCTAAGTTTGTGTTCTTTGTGTTCCTTGTTTCAATGTTAATAAAGTTACCTGCGATAGAGTAGCCCTTAATAAACAAAAAAACATCATGTGATTACCGCGACGTAAAAATAGTCATCGAGTTTTGTCCTATATCATTTTCATGTTTACTGAATTTAAAACTAAACACACACACAAGCTGCAATGATGTGGCTGTATTACAAATTACTTTATTTATCCTGCACATAAATATACATTGATCACATAGGTATTTTATGAGATATATATATATATATATATATATGTATATATCCTGCTTGCTATGTTATACTACCAAATACGGTATTAATACTTGGATCTGCAAGCAACGATATCCTATTTTATTAAAAAGTAATTAATGCTCGAGGAAACCCGAAATAAGTAATTAATCACGAGGATACCTGCATATCTGTGAGTTATAATGTTCTCGAAGATATGTGAAAACTGTCAACCCGCACTACGCCAGCGTCGTAGATTTAACCCATAATTCTCCACCCTTCTTACACTGAGAAGGGACCCATGCCTAAAAGTAAGACAAAATTGTCTTGAACAATATTGGAGTCTTGTAGAGATCAGATTTAAGGGTAATGATAGGTATCAGCTCTATTCATGTTTATGAATAGGGCTGTTATTATTACGACACCAGTGCGAATAATTTGAAAGAAACTAAGAAACATGTTTAAAGGCATTCGAATTATTTATAACGTCCCGGCACATGGACGGGCGCAAGTTAATAAATTTACATAAGCTGTTATTTAGGCCGCCTTGTCAATACTTGGTGGCCTAAATAATGGTGACAGAATAACAGTCATCTGTTTTTGATTCCACGCACGTAGTAGGGTACGGGTGCATTTTTGGTAGCGTCACGATAATGTCTGAACGGACTTTTTTAAATGCAGTTTGTCATTACGTGTAAATATTCTAAATTTAAATCAAAATATATATGATGCGTATTGGCGGCCTCGATGGCGTAGTGGTTAGTGTAACCGACTGCCACGCCTAAGGTCGAGGGTGCGATTCCCGCACAAGTCAAACATTTGTGTGCATGGACATGGATGTTTCTCTTGGCCTGGGTGTTTCTATGCATAATATGTATGTATTTACAAAAAGTGCCTCGGAAAGCACGTAAAACCGTTCGTCCTGCGCCCGATCTCTCTCTGGTCGTGTCGGATTACCGTCCCATCCAACCATGAGAGTTACGAAATAGAGAATGCACTTGCATGTTTGCACACAAACTTGTGCACTATAATATCTCCTGCGCATATGGCCAGTCTCCGTTAAGACTGGCCACCGTGGCCGAAATCCGCCTGGAGGAATAATATATAATAATATATAAAATATATAAAAAAGAAGTATATACATATGTATGTTTATCCATTGTCTAGTACCCATAGTACAAGCTCTGCTTAGTTTGGGCTAGATGGTGACGTGTGTATGTAATAGAATTATTATTATTATAGTTGGCTAAAATGGAACTAGATAGGTCTGTCACATGTCGGACTAATGTAGTCAAGTGTTTCCATATGATGGCGGGACGATGGAGGGATAACTAGAAAGGCTCAGAAGGCTATGGTGAGACGGACTAAGCGCATCTAGGAGGAATTGGATTTAGACTGCTTAGGATAGGTAAAAGTGTAAGAAAGGAGAGGAAGCATTTTCCCTGCAGCAACACAGCAACTAGGCTTTTAATAACAATACGTATGATGAACCTGAGATGAGCATTTCTATACTCAGGTCCATGTATGAAGGTATGATATTTGCATCAGTTATTTAGATTAAAACATGTTCCCTCAAATATTTTCGGGCAAATGCGAGTCCTCGACATTTATAACTACTTTTTACTACATAAAAAATTAAGTCCTTTCAGAAAATGTAGATAAACGTTAGTAAATACCTTAGACTAAGACAACATTTTATTCTTACACACCGTATACGGTATACCTATACCGGATACCGGATCACAACGGACAATGGAAGCAAACACAGGATTATTCATTCACAAAGGAAAATGGTCTCCATTATATTTTTTCTTCACGAATAATTACATTTCACAAAACAACAAAGTTTTTACTTTGAGGAATATCAAAAGCGAAGGCTTTTTCAGTTGTTTCAATAGTAATTACCGTAACTAAGTACTTTTATAGACATTTACTTAGTAGTGCTAAACTGATTATTACTACTGAATTACGGCTTCAAAAGATAATTGCCATTTACGAGTACTTGGGGAATAAAGGAAACGTTAAGTAGTTAATAATTTATTGTATACATATGTCGATATAAAGTAGAAGGAACAAAAATTTATAACTTGTTTTGATCGTAATTATACGTATTATTGTGTGCCTGTGTAATGCCTCGATGGCGTAGTGGTTAGTGTAACCGACTGCCACGCCTGAGGTCGCGGATTCGATTCCCGCTCAAGTCAAACATTTGTGTGCATGAACATGGATGTTTGTCTTGGTCTGGTATATATATGTATGTTTATCTATTGTCAAGTACCCATAGTACAAGCTCTGCTTAGTTTGGGCTAGATGGTGTGTGTGTGTATGTGATAGATAGAATATTACCTATAATTTTTAAAATTCTGTATCTTGAAGATGGCTACAGATGCACTGTTAGACCTTTATTCTGCTTTACTTTAAGGTATAAATGTGACACAATGCTGTTTTCATTCTAAAATGGAAAGAGGGTATCATCTTTTCTGCTGGAATCCCAGCAGAAAAAGCATTGTGTGGAATCCCAGAGACATACTTACCTTAGGGCAACTTCTATGTCTAGGATTCCAGCAAAAAATATGTAGGTAACCCTCTTTCCATCTTAGAATGCAAACAGTGTTATGTCTCGCATGGATCTGTATTCCGACATAGAAGGGGTTAAGGAACTCAGTCTTGTGAACCGTTTTAGATATGCTGACATGTTCTCAGTATGTGCGTTATTAAGATGGAAGTATTAAAATAATGTGAATACAACAAAAAATATATGTCTTGGTAAAACAATGTCAGTAAAGCCAATTGCTGGTCATGAGGATTCGGGTTCGATGCAGATCTGTGCGGAATGTTATGGAATCTTAAACTATGCCCTAAACACATATCGTACTTAGGTCTCACGACGGAGGCCGACTGCTGTTCCGGCCAAAAATCTAGACACCGTGCTGGTACTTAAAATTTCTTGACAGAAAAATAACTATTTTGCCTGATCGGAAATTAGACTCGAGACCTCATAGGCAGCAGTCGATTCACAGCCGGTGCCCCACTAAAGCAGTTAGAGAATAAATTAATTAGTTTGCCTAAATATGGAATATAAATCTAGTATATAAAGATTTATTTTATAAGCATTTCCCACGCCAAGGTAGAATATAAATTATGATCTACATATTATATATGAATATAATAAAGCTAAAGAGTTTGTTTATTTTTGGTTTACTATATTACAACACGCTACGTGTCACAGAAGCGCACCAGTAATCATAAAAGTGGGTGGAACTCCAGTGGACAGTTAGGGTAAATTATAAAGGTGGAATGTAAATGTTACGATATGGCGTAAATACAATCCTATCCCAACTAATATTACAAACAAGCTGATCCGCGCAACTTCGTCTGCTTGACAATTTTCCACGTTTTTGCAACATTTTTTATTTATTATGCTCTGCTCCTATTGGTCGTAGCGTGATGTTATATAGCCTATAGCCTTCGTCGATAAATGGATAAATGTGTGTGTGTGCGTGTGTGTGTGTGTGCATGCGTGCGTGCGTGCGTGCGAGCGAGCGTGCATGCGTGCGGCCGTGCGTGCGTGCGTGCGTGCGTGCGTGCGTGCCTGCGTGCGCGCGTGCGTGCGTGCGTGCTTGCGTGCTTGCGTGCGTGCGTGCGTGCGTGCGTGCGTGCGTGCGTGCGTGCGTGCGTGCGTGTGTGTGTTCATGTTTGTGTGTATATAGTGTATTTTTAATCTATGAACTTGAGGAGCACTTCAGTTTCATCGTTATCTAGCTGAAGTAGCTACCTGGTTGTGATCGACTTAACTTCATGGATGTCGAGTCCCACAATAATAAGTAATAAGTAATTAACATACTTAGTAAGTGTTACACTTTTACTTATTTATAAAAACTTACAAGAAGCTTATAACGCAGCTGTGAGGAAATATCTAAATAATAATAAGACACCCACAGAGACGTCTTTGGTTTCCCACATGTAAACCTAGCCATAAATGCTAAAAAGGCTAAAAAATTTAATATGAAGGCTGTGTTTATAAATCGTGACTACTAAATTAGACCGTGTGAAATTTATTTGATCAGGTAGGTATTACATTATATGGGTGGCCAACTGAACTGGTTTTCAAGAATACAGTCGTGATCAGCTCATTATACGGTATTTTTTATTTATTGATGATACATATCAATCAATATCCTGGAAACAAATACTTCAATAATTTTCGTTGGTTATTTTGTACTTAAATAGATATGTTAGCAGGCCACAGTGGAATCTCAGTTAAAACTCGGACTTCATTGAAATTACAGCAACCCTAGTAGAATCCGTTGATGATCGCAGTCAAACAATCTTATTTTGTGTTACGTCAAGTAGGTTTAACAGATTTCTTTAAAAGGTACTGTTCTGTTAGCGGAAGATCAGTGTAGTCTACGCAAAACAACGACAATTCTATTTAAGGGTAACCTACGCACAACAGAACCCCCTTTATTACGTAACTGTCCATAACCGCTTACGTTCAGATGCAGAGTAAAGTAGTACACTTCAGAAGTATAAAAAGTACATTTATTTATTCTATATAATTATTCTATTACACAAATTCTTTTCTTTTAATAACATTTTACGGTAAGTACAGTATTATAGATTTATTGATTTAAGGTACAGAAATAGGACCTTGGACGGAAGAGTCGTTAAAATGCTCGCTCTCAATGAACATATTTAGCCCTAAAAATATTCCATCAGCGTAACCTTTCACGTCGCTTATTTTTACACCACGCAACAATAGCTCCATTATTTTTACACCCCACATTTTCTAAATAACCCGTAAACCATCCTCAGTCCATGGACTGAAAGCATTTTCTACGCTGGCAAACTATATTTTAGATATTATGTGGCTTGGACAGATACTAAAAGTTATATTATACATACTTAAGGTGTAGATAGTTTTACGATTATAGGTTTCTCTCTACTCCATCGGGGTATATTGTCAGTTGTTCTCACTGTCAATTTTTCGACCTATCCCCGAAGCGAAGAACAACCGCACATGGTATTGGCTAGGTGAAGTCTTTTGCAAAAACAACAAGCAATACATATAGAAAGCATTATAGTAAGCGAATTAAAATCCCTAAATTCGATATATATATTCAAAAATATATATACTATATTATACATATGCAAGCACATGAGAATAAATGGAAAAAGATAACCAGAAAATCTTTTATCATTATATTTTTTTTATCTTTTTCCATTTAGTCTGATTATATACTAAAAAATAAAACACTTTACTGGCAAAAGTAAAACACAATACAATACCTGTTACGCTTCAAACAAACGCTATTATAATATCAAACATAATACGGTAGTGCCAAACTCTTGAGTTGTAAGTTTATTAGTTAATATTCATTAGTCACGACTGGTTCTAGTTAGATAAGATAGTTTATTCAATTTACATAATTGAATAAAGTAGTCTTAGAATTGTAGGCAGATTCTTTTCAAAAATACCCGTCATATCTTGAACTTTCAAAATTTTAACGCAACGTTTGCAGTAGAAGAATGTAGGCGATAACGGTTGTACCTGTTAATAACTGTTTCGTGAGCGTTCCGAATTGCAGCTGATTTCTCATATTGCAGCCAAGATGAGCCAACTTACTAACTGCAGAGTTGTTCTTACAATGTCGTCGGGTAAAGACGAAACACGTGTAAATTACCTGTTATTATTTATTTTGAAGCGACTGTTTTTGCCCCGGCTTTCATACTCGTAATACTGTGAAGTAGTTAGTAGTTCTATGTCCTATATAACTAACCTAATAAAATAGTGATCCAATGGGATGCAACTTTTCAATCTATAGACATAACACAAAAACTGATCGAATAACGATAATCGATAACATTGCGTTTCCACGCAGTTAAACGTCAATGAAGTTCAGCTCTTTAGATTTTTCTATTTTCCTAACAATGTCCTTCAACTCTTAATAAGATTTTCAGTATAATGTTGATTGAAAACAATAAATTGATAAATCTGCTGAAGAATTACAGAATTGAACCAATTGGCAGTTTAAACAACCAAGCTTGCTAAATGGGATTATTTTGGAAATCTTTTAGTAAGCATTGAAGTCGTATAGTTATAGAATTATGAAGCTGAATCGTCCTGTCTCTCCAGAGACGGGGCGGTGCAGTTCTATATAATTCTTCAGATTGCAATCTGGTAGCACTAGTTTATAACAACAAGTTTCTTCTGTAAGCAATTCATTCTGTCACTTACCTCTGCGGCAATATAAGCTGGTATAACAGACAGCAGCAGTCTCTCCTGCTGTTCTCTCTCACATTCCAGTTTCACTCTCTGCTCCAGGCAAGTCCTGGTACCAGCAAAAGTGTTTCTATGAGCTCTCTCTGTAAGCGCTCGGTAGTAGATGCCAATGCCGCTCGCTGAGAGGAGCAAGGCTAGCTCGCAGGCCAGCTGTTGAAGAGAAAAATAATTTAGTCAAAGCCAAATTCTAGAGCAACTACTAGATGAAGGAGCGGGCAATCGGTCACCTTGCGCTGTCACTGTGACTATTGTTGTGTCTGTGTGATCCACTAATGATTGCTCTGAGTTTAGTTAGACTTTACGTTTGTTAATCGTAGGTTTGTAATGATGTTAGTTTTAAATTCACCAGAAAGATTTTAACTCGTCTCAAATATTGTCGAGCTATCAATCTGTATATGTGTATTTATTTATCCCTTTCGCACTTTAGGTACCGTATTCTGGTGGGTCGATCACGTTAGTGGCCCGACGATATTTGTAGATGTTTTATCATCTCACAAATAAAATCAATCAATAACTAATGCATGCGAATATTATTAATATTATTTGAACACTAATTTATTTAATTATTCAAGTGTGATTGATGACTTTTATATGAAAATTTGATTGTGTTCGAATCAATACATCAATCATGCACATCGTTTTGGTAGAGTGACATTGGTAATGCTGAGAGCATTTAGATTAGACTTTAATCTAAGCTGAAAAACATTTCATACATCAGTCGTGAACATTAATATTTATATACTGTTACCTTTAAGGCAATACTAGCGAGATAGATACTTTATTATCTATTCCTTGTTATTATTAGTGTAAATAGCCAACTCTCATTACTGTCAACACATATTTACGTAACCAGGGCAAACCAACGCGTTAATGAGTCCCGCCTTTCATTAGGGTAAAACAATATTAATTACGTATAATGGTGTTATAGAACGCATGCTTAGGAACTTACTTCTTCTATAATTATGTTATGTTTTTATGCCTTTGAGGTGACAATCAAGCATGTGATCCGGCTCGTGGTAAACGGCTTCTGTAGTGATTATTACAATACTGGAGATTTAACTCGCGCGTTGTAGATCCTACTAAAAGACACCGCTGTTTTGTTAATACAAGGTATAAAAAGCATTGTGCAGCCCATGAACAAAACACTCTTCAGATTTTAACTGTAGTATTTTATGGGATTCAGGTACTTGCCCAGTCGGTCTTAAGCAAATTGGATCCGGAAAGTTCATTCCTAACTTTTGGTTTGAAGTCACCGCATGACTTTAAACCAAAGGCTAAGAATAAACTTTTTACAAATTCAATGTGACTTTACTATCAATTTTAATCGGCAGCTCTCACAGTACAGTCAGCTGTCCCCGCACGTTTCAGCCCTAAGCGTACACTTATATATTATTATAGGCAATATATTATTGGCAACTAACAGCCCAAGATTTAAAAATCGTATAGCGCTCATCTACTGCAATTATTGTTTTATATTAGGTAGCACGAAAAAATAGTTTATAAATCTCGAATATTCTAGTCCTAAATAAATGCTGCTTAAACTAAGGACGTTCGTGTCAAAAGCCTATAACAGTGTGAATTATTTACCCTTGGTTCTACTTACGATTTGTACGGGAAAATATATTTTGTTTATTTAGGCTTTCGGGAAGTGTTATGACAGGCTTGATTTGGTTCTAAGTCAACACACGCACCACTAGTTTTATTAATACCTACTATCAGCCGCCGCAAGCGTCATAGGAGGTGTCAGTTACCAGGCACTTGATTTGGAATTACCAGAAGCCTTTGAAAATCTTCCCCGCTCCCCGCTAATGAAGCTGGCTAAATGGCTCTAAGTTTAAGTCTAGATGATCACATTTAGATCCGTCCGTTAAGAAAGTTAGCCAGAAGATCCGTGACGATTTCCTTGTTACTACTAAGATAAACTAAAACTAAAGAGGCATACATACGTCCCGCTTTATGGTAAACGGTTAGTTGCAACGCTAGAGATATTCCTAACGCATTGGTTACTCTTCGATTATGGAATTGCTGCATAGACATCGCAAAGGACCAAAAAAATGATTTACTGTCAAAGCAGTGTCTTAAGTTTAGGATCTTTAAAAATCTTAGCAGGAACAGAACAGTAGTGTGTAAGTACTCCCTCAATATAACAGGTACTTCATATTGAAGTTGTGATACCACTGTACTCTATTTTAAATAGATTAATACAATATAAAATATTTTAAAAGGCATTTTCGAGTCCACTTATGATTTTCCTCTCGTTGACTCTAAGAGGCCCTTTTAGATCCTTGAGCCAATATGACAAACAAGTACCGTATGTAATAAATGAAAATCACAAGTAATGTCTACAAATTATAAATGGAAGTAAACATCATTAAACAATGTAAATATACATGACTTATAATAGGACTCATCAAATTTAGTATAATTTGTATTGAGAAATATTAGCAGAGCATACCTACAAATGTTTTATCGATTTTAAGCTAGGTACTCGTTTTTAGAGAAAAGACACATACATTTTTTGTTGCTGGGGACTTACTTAGGACTACAAACATTCAAATAATCCTGCTAAACTCGAAACAACTATTTCCGGATGACACAAAAATTATTGGCTCGTGTATCCAATACACAACACTTGGCGCAATGGCAATGACGACGCGACCACTTAACTAGTTTTAGTGATCGCGTCGCCATTGCCGAGCCAACAGTACAGTCACCAAAACTTTAAATAAGTTTCGTAGACGTTCTTATATTATGTTCCAAATAAAGAGACCTATTATTTTCTGTCATATAACTTTCTTATAACCATGTTTGTATTTATGGTAGATTCGTGACTACACGTCGTTAAGTTGTTGAATTTAAAAGAAATCATTTGTACCGAGCTTTTTGTTTCATTTATTTCTACCATTTCATTTATATATATTTCCACGCTGATTCATATCAGCTTCCATAGCTATTAAGCTTTTAAGAGGTGAAAAGAAAGGTAACGAAGGTGGTAAGTGTACTGCCTTTTCTATACTTTTATAAACCCATCAAAAGTAAGTCTTTTGAATCATTACTCATAATTATGCTGACTAATTGTCACTAAAATAAATATATTAACTAAAAGTAATTATAAAAGGACATTAAAAATAACTCACACTGTAGACTTGTGTTATATAATTACTATTGTGTGCTTCTAGAGGTCCAAAAACAGGTACTGTACTATCAGCATAGGTACCCACGACCTAAATGACTATCTAATAATTTGACATTAGTGATACACTTTGTTCGATTATATCATGGCTAGAAAATAATAACGTAAAGATAAATTTAAACAAGACTCAAATAAGGCACTTCAGTCAAAGACAATCTATTGATTACATAATGAGAATTAATTACCAGAACAATTATATATGCAATATATTTTAAATTCCTTTGGCCTTGAAGTTACGGATAGCTGTAGACCATAATATAATAAATATAAAAATTTTACACTTCCATCTTTATTTACATTTGAAGTCGCGTTATTTGTTAAAACAGATCCGCATCTATTTAATAATTTATCAAATGTTATCATACGCAATAGACGTAAAAACAAATTATGTATTCGTAAGGTTAATACGGCGCTTTTGTGGAAAAGTATCTTTTGTTTAGCGCCGAAAATATTTAACAAACTGCCAAAGACAATTAAAATATTAAACATAAGCCCTTTGAGAAAGAAATTAAGAATATTTTTGGCTGAAAAGCGTTACTATTCCATCACAGATTTTCTTAATAACATTATTTTAAAAAAATTGGTATCTTTTAATGTATTAGATTAAGTTTTGTTATTTTATAGATCTTTTATTATTTGTGTTTTTAATGTTACTTAAGTTTTTTATTAATATGTAAATATTTGTACGCCAATATTGGCAAGGCACAGAACTTTATATTTTTATCGTGACATCTTTTAAACCTGTGTATAGCAAATAAACTTAATTTGAATTTGAATAAGGACATTAAAAACAATTGGCAGTTTTAAAACTTCATTTGTATTTCTACAGAATGTCGATGTTTTTGATTTTTGCTTCTAAAGCAGGCGCTGTACATTTAGTGGAAAGATCAGCGACGGATTTCCGACCCTCTTGTAGTCTTCCTTTTTTTAAATACGTTGTATTAATACTCCGCTAGTATAAAGCCGTTGCATGGTGTATTTACAAAACATTCAATTTACAGATACAAAGTACACTCAAACCTAAAACAATCGCTTGTAATTGGGCCGTGTGGGATTTAAGCCAACAACACTCAGTGTGGCAATAGCGGCGAGGCGACCGCTTGCTATCCGTGCAGTCAAAATAAACAAACAATAAAGATCAATGACGGCGGCCTCGATGGCGTAGTGGTTAGTGTAACGGGCTGCCACGCCTTAAGTCGCGGGTTCGATTCCCGCAAAAGTCAAACATTTGTGTGCAAGGACATGGATGTTTGTACTGGTCTGGGTATTTTTAGGTACAATATGTAAGTATTTACAAAAAAAAAATATATGTATGTTTATCCATTTTCTAGTACCCATAGTACAAGCCCTGCTTAGTTTGGGCTAGATGGACTTGTGTGTATGTGTTAGAAAAGTTATTATTATAATAAAATTATGATAGAATGTATTCCACGTGACTAAGAACACTTTCGGTACGCATATATATTGTCTATTGCATCACAGGAGTAACGCCTACACAAAAATAAGCTGCACTATTATGCCCGGCAATGAATTCTCGTTAACATCAACAATGCTCATTTTTATTGACCCTACCATAATCTTAGGGCTTTTGTTATATTCTACATCGTGGGCTGCCCTGACGGGGAATTATGGTCTCCATTAAAGAAAAATATGGGCGTTTGCCATGTAATAACGAACGTTTGTATGCGACGCCAAAACACCACGCTTAGGGCTTCATATGTAATGTAATGAATGAAAAACACATTTTTCTATCTTAGATAGGTATTCATGAAACGTAGTTATGAGGTCGAACACGTTTAGAGCAGCTTAAAGAAGGTATGTATTTTACGAGTATTAGCAATGATTTCTTTAAACGTTTTAAGGGATATTAATCAATAAAATAAAAATAATGCATGATCTATATCTATTAGTACGTGAAGCAAAAACTTTGTACCCCTTTTTACGAAAATTGCGCGTACGGAGGAGTATGAAATTTGGCACAGTTAAAGTTTATATGGAGAACCAGTGGCGAATCTTAATATTTTTATAAAATATGCATAAGAAATACATTAAATTAATGAAAAAGCACTACACGCACACAACCATGCATTTGACACACGCATTTGAATCGCGTTCGTAGTATTTCGGCATTGTTTGGTTGATGTCGAATAATTCTTCGTAACTATGGTTACCCTTAAGTACCTACCTATTGCAATTGCGCTGTATTGGCCTTTAACAATAAAACCTTAACAATGATCAAAAACGCGTAAACAGAAGACAATATTAAATTTAAATCAATTATGGTCGAATTTCGACCACTCGGCGACCGCTAGATAATCTCAGATCACCATCACGCTTGAAAACGTGCAAAAAAACCGTCCAAAATAAAAATCCGGCCAAGAATTTTCAATGTGGCGGGGAACTTTACAAACAATCAAACAACAGATATGAATAATACTCAAACTCAGGAACGACTATTGGTAGAACACACGAATTTTTGTTGCCATACGGGGTTAAAATACATTTGGCGTAGTGACAGTGCCTAAGCGACAACTTAAACAATTACGCTATCCGTGCCGTCAACAAATACCTAGTCAAATGATGGGAAATACTGTTTCATTGTGTAATTTCTCAATATATAGGTTCACTCTAAAACATGAGAAATGGATCGAGCCAAGGGTTTAATATTTTTATTTTTATTTGTCAATTTGCATATTTTTGCTTTTTATTTTCTCTTTTTGTTTTAATAAAAAAAACTTTTCAATTATTTTATGTTCGCTTAATGTAATAGTTATTTTAATTAATGATGCCATAAATTTAAAAAAATATTGTATTTTAAATTGTCATTTACTTTTGTCCTAGTGTCCCATTGTCTTTTCTTGTCTAGCTGTATACTACGTTTATGCTGTCTGCAGTATGTGTTGTGTTTTCTGTCAAAATATTATGTATTTTCTTTCTTTTCTTTCTTTCTTACTTACATATGTGCCTCACTCTTCGTGAAGTTAGCGTGACATTAAATAATAATATGTTTATTCTATGGATCTCCAAAAAATACCACAAGAAACGTAACATTACTTTGTACTTTTGCAGACGAAACTTTATACATTTACGTTTAGCAGGTGTATTTTTCACAAAGGCCACCCACGATAATGGCTTAAGTTTTCCCATAAAGCCTAAAGAACAACCAACTATGATAATTTCTAATATATTCAAATTTAATGTAAATGCTTATTGAAGCAACTGAGAGCTTGATGTCGTTAATTATTTAGTGACAGAACCGATAAGCCCGCTCGGCGAGTAAATGTTGTAGTAAAAAACACTATCCTTGCGATCAGCCGTCAGCTTAAGCGCCAAATGATATCATGGGATCAATGAAAAATGGGTAAATGCGAATATGAGTTTGTTTGTTATGCTTTCTCACATTAACTACTCGACCGATCATCATGCAATTTTGCATACACTCATCCCAAGAGATATAATTTCATTGACAAAATCTAAATTGACGTGAGGGAAGTTGCGAGAAAAATGTAGCAACTATATATAATACAATTAATTTATAACAGGTATCTATATATTAATACGTGAAGCAAACACTTTGTAAGTACCCCTTTTTACGAAAATTGCGCGGACTTAAGAGTATGAAATTTAGCACAGTTAAAGTTTACATGGAGAAGGCGTGGCGTATCCTATTATTTTTATAAAATATGCATTTGAAATACAATAAATTAATGAAAAACACTACACGTACACAACCATGCATTTGTCATACGCAGTCGAATCGCGTTCGTAGTATTTCGGCATAGTTCGTCTGATGTCGTACAATTATTCGTAACTATGGTAACATACCTTATATATTTATGTAATAAATAAAAAAAGGAAACAAAGTAGCAAGCTTAGGAATATCTTCAATGAAAGAGTACAGCTTAGTAAATAATGATTTGTTTAAAAAGATTTTAAATTAACCTGTATAGCCTTCCGCCTAACCGAAGTTTAAAGAATTTTGTTATAAGGGTTATAGTCATAGACAATAAAACCTTAATAACAATCAAACTTCAAATTTAAATCAATTGTGGTCGAGTTTCGACCACTGGGCGACCGCTAGTAATAAGTAATTCGTATAAGTGCATTAATAATAATAGAAAGCCGCAATTTTGAACACGGGCAGAATAGTCAGGAAATTCATGTCCCTTGATAAAAACGACACAATACAAACAACACCTCCAACGTAATCTTTACACACTACACACTACATTTTACTTGGTTTCGGCCCGTAAATATAGTCAAAACCAGCCACGAGGTGAGAACAAAACATGTGGGGTAGTCTTAGGGGACTGCCGATAGACGTGAAAACTAAGTAACTAGCGTGCGATAATGCAAGATTCACGCTTTTTGTTCACCCAAAAAGTACACATAAATATACACAGTATACATATAGCTCATGGAAAGCGTTCGGTGACGATGACGCGAGTTCCATGATTTTTGTTCACCCAAAGAGTGCTCAAAGTGCTTAAAGAAGTTTTCACTTCAAAAAGAAAACAGGAAAATAATAGTAATAATAATTTGTTTGTGTAAAATGTGGTAGTTACTAAAGTAGGTGGTAAGTACATAATTATAGGCGCTGAGCACATTTCGCCATATTTAAATAGCATGCAAATTTTTATACATTTACACTTTTAGTAAATAGGAATACTTAACAAGAACACAGTACTTTATATACCTAATGCAAATCATAGATCACAGTAGTTACATTCCAATGATATTGGAATATAGTTGGACTACAATTGTGACAACGGGGTACATATATCATAGATACAGTGGACATACCTGCTTATAATACTGCCAACACATTTGAATGTAATTTGAATGCAATAGTGCATTCCACTAGATATAAACAAATAACACAAACGCCTGCAATAATATTCAGAGCAACACTGTCAATTAGTAGACAGAGAGTTATTGCTTATCTCGAACTGTCAGGCGCTTTCGCTGTCAACTGTAAAAAGAGCATTTTGCCTTGAAACCACGCTTCACTGAAATGAATAGACGAATGGGACAATAGGAGTTACCTAACCATTGTCTTTGCAAAGTTCAAGCTCTATGTTAGTATGAATGAGGGATTTTCTTTATAGGTACGATAAGGGCAGCTGCGTTTGACAGTCAACCTGATATAAGAGAGCGCGCGGATAACTTTTTTCTTATTGCCTCGCATAATTTTGACACTGGATTTTTTCAAATAATACCTGCACATTTTATAAGTAACCCTACAG
The DNA here is from genome assembly GCA_963675205.1 of Catocala nupta. NCBI lineage: Eukaryota > Metazoa > Arthropoda > Insecta > Lepidoptera > Erebidae > Catocala > Catocala nupta. Next base: position 6,654,353 of record OY776095.1, on the reverse strand, counting down.
GTCGGCATGCGCAATCTAAATCCACAGAGAAACTTGTTCGTAAACTACATAGGTATAGTAGATGCGAAGATATAAACAGTCTCTTTGTTTACATTTTCATAGTTAAACCGCTGTAAGTTTATATTGATTAACTTTAGAAAAAAGATACTTGAGTTCCATAATACAAAAGACTATTCCTAATAAAGTACTTTTTAGTTTTTTGTAAGGCAATGTCAGAATAATGCCCAAAATCTCTTCTAATGCCTTTGCCCAAAACCATTAATATCAATTTAACTTTATGAGACAGGACATGAATATTAAACACAAAGAAGTCCATATTTTCAAAAGAAAATTTCTTTGCCATGGGTAATCTATTATAGAATATTTTCGTCGTTAAAAAAATAAAATTTAATTCCCGATTTTATAGTAGACTATCTGCTTCCTTGTAATTCTAGCTATCTCCATTTTAAATTACTTGCGTCTTTATCAGTTTAGCGATTTATTCATAGAAAGCCAGGCAGAGTAACCTCTTAACCGCGGCTTTTCTTGTGTTTTTATAAAGTAGCTTATGAACTTTCCAAGATAACTTTATAGCAAATTATTCAAAATCTATTAAGCGGGTTTGAAAATATAACAAACTAACGAAAGTAGGTAAATAACTTTAGAATGTTTAATCTTAACTAATATTTTTAATGCAAATATGAGTTCGTGTATTTGTTACGCTATAACACCTTGACTACTGAACCGTTTATCATGAAATTTCGCATACAGGTTGTCAGAGAACAGAAAAGGACATAGGGTAGGTAGGGTACCCTTCATCCAGAAAAAAGGACTGTTACTGACCTAACTCACATTTAAGCGAAGACGCGAACAAAATCTAGTACGTTAATAAAGATTAAAAAACTATAAGTCCCTACTGTCTTTATCTAATCCTCATTTTCAACTTCGGTAAAGTAGACTTGTGACTGTTCTCAACTTGAAAATAAAGATCCAACTTATCTTTGACATAAAGCAAAAGTGATTGTTACTTTTAATGATAGGAATTACAGTTTAAACTTTAACTTTCTAACTTTTCCTTGCGAAGATACTAAAGATAAGTTGGCCATCTGATTAAATTAAAGAGAATATAATTATATTAGTGTGTTGTGATAATACTGAACAAAACTATTATTATTATTGCTTTTATTTTAGAAAAGTACACCAGAAATTATTTTGTCTACGTTGTAAGATTTCACCATATCCCTTTTACGTAATTTATAAACAAGACTGGCTGTAATATAACTCTATCTAATCCCTCGGGGATATATTTAAACGTGTTAATGTTACGCAATCATATGATAAATGCAAAATACTCATACACAGACAACGCTTTACAGCATTAATAAGACCGATTTAGTATAATATATAAGTATCCTCTTAAGTATAATGATAAATCTGAATTCAGAAGAAGAGTTAATAGGATTAACTTAAACTCTTAGATTTTGTTTCAGAATATTTTAGGAGGATTAAACTGACAAAAACACGTCTTGACTGACAGTAAATGAACCCTCGAATAAATGTGCTTCTGTAAAGAGGGTTTCTACTGGTTTTCATTTGTATTAAATAGTAACTTCAAATGAGGACCAAAGTTCCTGAATGTAGGTTGAGTTATTCGTACCTTTATTGAACCTTTAATTATATTTTTAGGAAGTAGATTAAAGATTTAAGATATTTAGAAAATAGAAAGAAAGATAAACTACGGCGACCTTACTTATCTTAAAAAAAATTGTAGATTAATTGAGATCAAAAAAGAGATCATCGTTACTGATAATGACGGTGCAAATGAAATGCCTAAAATACCACTATTTTAAAGTTTTGCCCTATGAGAAGGAGTTTCGAAGGCTCGTAGTCCTACGTTTTCTAGTTCTTTTTCTTCGTCTTATCTTTAATTCATTTTACTAGCGTCGGTAACGCTTAAGTGATACGCAGTTATTGTGAGCGAACATAGACTAAGATAATGCTTTTAACCTGTTTGCACGTGTTCTTCTTTCTATTTCAATCTTTTGAAACTAAATGAATTTTTGGCGTTCTGGTTAACCGAAGTAGGAGATTCTTGAATATGGCAATCTGCTGCTGTGTTAAATGCCAAACGTAATGAGACCTATTTTTAAGACGTTATACCGACCATGTATTAAAAAAATTTCTTTAATATACCTGTGTACATTGTAAGTGCCATTTTTGGTGCATGTGATTTTATTATGAGTATTATGACACTTTAAATTGTGTGATAAATTAAGTGACACATATTGGTCGTTTTGTGCACAAACATATGCATATATGTATATATGTAGTAGGAACAGGACACCAGGGAAAAACTTGTGTCGCGGCAGACTTTTAAAAATAGTCAGACAACGGTCACAAAGAACACCTAGACTCGAAAAAACAATTTGTGGATCACACAAGTGTTTGTTCCGTGTGGGGATCGAACCCACAACACTCGACGGCAGGCAGTGGCGAGGTAAGTACTTAAACTACACAGTCCGTGCCGTCATCGTCGTCGTATGTTTAATTAGTTGTATTAAATTACTGCCAACTCAGAGCACTGAACCAAATCATACTACCTTCCTCTTAGAGACGCCCTGTTTGTCATATTCTATATAATCCAAGCGCGTTAATTATTACGCAGATGTTTACAAACAGATTGCTCAAGTTATTTATCGAAGTGACGGTGCTGCCTGCACTTGGCAGATGACACAGATATCAGTATTATTACTTTCGTTTCAAGTAGAAGCCAGTAAGTAAAGTACTTCCTGCTCCGTTATTTTCAATGACGTCGCGACATCCAGCACAATACAAATCGGAATAAAAATAAGATTCTTGCAATAACAGTGCGATATCAAACCTTTGTGTTCGGCTAGCATCTTTATTCAAATAAGCTTTAATGTATTATAACTCTTGAAGAGCAAATTATTGTTACCTGTGGGTAAAACTGCGCCTCCGTTAAGCCTTCAGGCTTCCCTCCAAGTGCCAATCCAGTATACGCGACTGTCAGAACAGCAGCCATAGCTACTGCTATTGGACGAGCAATCGGCATCATTGTATGCACCATCTGTAGGACAACAAAAATATAGGTTTTAATAAAAAATATACATACGTAACATAAAAGTATATCACCCCTGTATTAAACTATTACATTGCTGGGCACGGGCCTATTCTTAGTGTGAGAAGGATTAGGCCATAGTCAGTTTTGAAGGCCAGTGCGGGTTAGCAGACTTCACATATCTTGGAGTACAATTTAGAGAACTCTCAGACATGCAGGTTTACTCGCGATGTTTTCCTTCACCGTAAAAGCAAGCGATAATTAACTATTTAATACGCACATAACTTAGAAAAGTCAGAGATGCGGGCCTCGGGATCGAACTTGAGACCGCGGCGTGGCAGTCCAACGTCTCTCACTATGCTATCTGCTGCTAATATATAACATAGGATTAACGAAAATATGGTAATTAATTTTGATTAATAATATACCCAAATGAATTGGCAAATCGCTAAGGAGAAATACTACAGAGGTCATAATTACTTATCGATTAACACGTTAGAATAATGAAGAGATTCCTAAAATTAAACAATGTTTTACTATCTGTAACGTTTCTATGTTAAATTGAAACAGTAATTCGACACTAACCAAAGTTATTACCCATATTCTTACTCAATAGTATGATTACTCTAGAGAAGCTCTGTTAACCACTGCGACTTCAGAAGTGACTTTGATAATGAGATTTTACAAAGATAGCTTTTATAATTTACGTATCTAAAGTGTTTGTTTATATTTATTAAAGTGCTTGGGAACCAAAAAGGTTACTCGAAACATAACCTGGCAAGTTAATCGAGTTTTGATTATGAACTTCCTTTAACTAAAACGATTTAGCCACGTAGGTAAAATTGCGAGCACAATATTATGCAAGGTTAAACAAAAGTACGATGTGAAGTTGCTCCGCAGACTACATCCATTTAGTGTCGTGTTCAACATACCCCAGCTCATGTACGATGCGCGCTGAAGCAACTTATGAAAGCCGTCGAGAATAGAGCATATTGGAATAATGCAATATAAACTTACCAATAGACAAGTTATCAAGACGGTAGAAATAGAATGAACAATTACAAATTAACTACTACTTTTGTTACAACTTATATTTTTGTTATATAACTTATGATACTATAGGTTCAAATTAAACGAAGAGCATACATATACCATGACAGCATGAAATAACCCATCTTGATGCCGCCTGTTATTTCACTTACATCCATGCCATCAAGTGTCTGTCATCCTAGCTATGTTAATGTGACTAAAATGACAGATATTTCAGTGACATCATTATTTTAATTTCTTGAACTTAAGATTAAGATTCAAGAACTTACTCTACTTAACTGAATAATTATCCGACAACTGTGGAATTTTATTTCATACTTATTTTCCATATCTTTTTTTTTCCAGCACGTTAGAAATTGGAATGGCAAGAACTAACCAATCGGCAACAGGTGCAGTTTGATTTTTGGAGACCAAGGTGTTGAAAATGCAACACCGTTTGCTAAAGGCTACTTTGGGCAACAATCACAAGACCTATCTGTGTATATTGAGACGTGAAACAAAAACGGCTAATTCCTTGTAATGGAAAAATTAACCGACTGCACGCAGTGGGGCATTCTTGCGTAAGTTTATATTTTGCTTTCTGGTGCGGCAGAAAATGTATTCATAAAGCTAATTGACTTTGACTTTGACTTTGATAGGATCCACCTATATTGGGTATTTTCAGGCAATCTAATGTACTCATGTAACAACTTTTAAATAGGTCGTTTAATGTTTCTTAACATACAAAGAAAGCAATCAGAGAGGTTTTACTGGAAAACAGAAAGTTCTCAGTTCTTGTTTATATCCAGTACGTGTGCCACCCACAGAACTTAGAAGCAACTTTAGCTGAACAAAATTAATTTTAACTTGGCGCATTCTGTAGTGAGAATTATTTTTATTGCCGCTCTTTAATTGCATTTTGTTTTGCACTTCATTTGAAAAGTGTTCGCAACAAATATTGTAAGTTAAACTGGATTAAGAAGCTTTTAAGCTGGAGATGGCTTAAATGTTTTGACGCTGTTAGACTTAAGCCAGCAGCCTCGAATAAAATGTTCATTTATTACCAACAAGCTTCGGCCTACGTCTTCGTCACGCGTGAAATGCACACGGATACAGGCACAGTAATAAAAAGTAAGTTAGTATCCTATGTGTTAATCCAAGATATGCTGTATCTGCGTGCCAAGTTTTATCCAAATCTTTTCAACTGTTTGTGCATAATTGAGTACACATCTAAATATCTTTAAAAGCTGTCATATTTATAATATTAATAAAAAGAAGAAAAATATTAATAACTGTATTTTGTGTCTACCCTTTTGTAAATGTATTATTCTTTGTGTTTTTTTTATCATTTTGAATATCGCGCCTGCACTTTTCTACTACTGTACAGCATGAAAACTTACAAACATAATTGAAACAACGTACACAAACACCTCGGCACAATCTATGATGTATCATAATTTTTTTTGACTTTTGTGGGATTCGAATCGATCCTAAAACCAGCGCCATTCACGCAGCTGATAAACTTACAAAAAAATAATACATTAGAAGATAAGGCTTATTTAGTTCTTCCTTAAATTACCTTTTGTGATAAATTAACAGGGCACTTATTCTGCCTCACTTATGGACCAATTTATATATTACCAAAGCTTGCCAGTAAAAATAAATGTAGCAAGAATAATAGCGAGTAGAGGTAGATATAGAGTAGTAGTCTAGACTCATGTGGTATACTAAAATGGTTTCCTACGTAGAGCTTTCATATGGTCAGATGATAAAGGTCAATGCTATATATATGATTGATAAGGCCATTGTCAATTGAGCTAATGTTGCCATGGTAGGCGGTGTCTCCAACAATACCAGTCTTTTCTATATAGAAGTTGAATCTATTCGTTGATGAAATATGTAACGTGTTCAAACAACTGTTTAAATGTGTGCTGTCTTTATTTATTTGTTGAAATTATTTAATTACATATACAAATCCTACAACACAAAAATTACCCGAACAAAGAAAATAAATGATTTGGGTACACAAACTAAAAAAAAAATCCTCAGCATCGCTGTTGACCGGGAAAGTGCCCAGAAGACTGGCAGCATTGCCACGTTGAATGGCAATGCTGATTCTTTGAGCCAAGAAAAGTGCAGCAATCTGGTCACTGTTTCATAATATATAAAAAGTGTGAATAATTATGCATGCTTTAATATATAATTAAATAAATATAGTGTACGACAAATCCGCTCCTTACACACTATATGGACCCTGTGTCTAATATGTACTAACTATTGCATCTCCTTCTACAAGTAACAGTTGCTTAGGCCATTTTTCTTATTTGTTTTATTTAGCTTTAGCAAATAACAATATTTTATAATACATTTTTGGTAAGGAAAAATTTACTATATTACATTTATTGGATCTTTCTATGCCTAGCAAAACAAACCGAAGCTTGCCAAAAACCAAAGCTGGGATCGGAACAACGTGTGGAAAAATTGTGAGTACAATATTACAGGAATAGTGACAAATGTATACAATCAAAAAACCAAATCCCAGCACAAAAGGTTCTATACACTAAGTAAACATTGGAGGTTCTGATATTGTTTTGGACCTGAGTGATCGTTTGTGATTTGTCCTTTTGTTACGCATACGATAACACAAAGCGGGCGTGCTTTAATAAAAGGCAACACACAAGAATATCGATGCCATTCATACAGAAAATACATTTTGTGGTCCGTTGTATACATTTAGCATACACAAACTCATAACTGTGTAAAGTATCGCGTGAACAAATCGCAAAAGCAAACACCTAACATTGAGGCTCTGAACAAATATATGTTTAGCAGATAAATGGATGGGAACACATGGTGTATGTTCTTCGATATTGCCATATTTAAGAGTTTTTCGAATTTGATACAATTGTTGTACGACATATTGTTACCTAAATATGCACTAATAACACGTTTTTGCTCCAAGTTAAAGAATCACAAAATCTAAGCTTTCAGCTTAGATTTTGTGATTGCCTTAAAACTCAATAAACCTTTTCTAGGATAGCGAATTGAACACAAAATACAATATTAGAAAACGGCTCTTAAACCGATTGGTAATTATTGATCGAGTTAATTCTTGACCACGATCGATTGAACTCGATCGAAACGGCGTGAAATAAATAGGTAATGATAACTTTAAGTACTTATCTACGAAGTAAAGGCCCGTTGTCAAATATTGTATCAATAAGGGTCCGCCGCACCGGGCGGTGTCCAGACACAATAGGTGTTCAATGATGCGGGTACCATGAAACGTAAATGCCGAAATTTCGAGCCTATAGTCGATACTATTTGTACCGTGAAAGACATGAAGTAACGCTTTGATCGTCCTAATCCCCACAGTGAAGTGGTCCGAACAACGAATTAATGTCAGTTTTAAAGAAAGAAAACCAAAAGCACTTCGCGGATATCTAAATAAAAATAATAAATATGAGATTGTTTATTTATTTGTTACGCTTTCACGCCGTAATTGCCTGACCGATCGTCATGAAATTTCGCATATACTTTGTCAAGGGGACAGAAAAGGACATAGCGTACTTTTCATTAAAAAACACTTGACGCATACGTCTCCGCGGGGCTACGTAAAGGTTATGTCGGGCTCACCGGTGAAAGGATACCCCGATAATACCGACTAAACCTACCACGGTGTGCCTCGACATAACCATAGACGGCGAGGCCGCGCGAATCGCTTTTACATGCAATCGCGACCCCGCCGTGGTTTCGGCCCGCCGTGTGAAACGGCAGGCCACTGCACAAAAATACTTCCTCCACCGACCCCCTAGTGGGGACAAAGACACGACACAGAGGCGCACATGGGAACACGCACGCCGCCTCTCGGACCTGGTGCTGATCGGGTGGCGAGCAGACCCACACTTATCTTTTCTTTTTTTTTTTTTTTTTTTGATTCCCAGGAAAAAATGCTTGATGCACTACCCGCCGGCTAGGGGACGGCACCGGCGGGGCGTGTGGGACTCACCAGCCTAGTGCTGGGATACCCACTAAAAAAACCTGGGGTGTTCCCTCTCCCACCTAATGGGGGGGGCCAGTTGGGAGTCTAAAAAGATTCATCCATAGCAGGCCCCCCCGTGTGGGTGCCGGCCGGGTCAATCGGACCCGACCTCCTCTCGTCCCCGGGGGAGAGCATTTCACTGCTCTCCCCTTTCGACGTTAGAAGGCGCGCGGGAACACCGCGCGCGCCCTCTGTGGGTTCTTACTCACGGGTGGCAGGGTCCCCTGACGCCTTGCCACCCAGAACCCTTAGGTGGGGGGCAGGAGAGCGACATAAGCGCGTCTCCTGCGCCCCCTCAGACCCACACTTATCTAACCCAACCCAACTTACATTTACGCGAGCGAAGCTGCAGACAAAATCTAGTAAAATAATAAATGCGAATGTGAGTTTGCTTTTTACGCTTTCACGCCTTAATTACTCGACTGATCACCATGAAAGTTCGCATACATGTTTTTACGGGTACAGAAAATGACATAGAGTACGTTTTATCCAGAAAACAACCAAATGAGTGTAAAAATCCAAGATTAAACCTCTTCGTCTCTATGTGAACCTTTTTTTTTCTTTTTATCAACTTTTTGTAATGTTCCACTGCTGGGCAAAAGCCTCTCCCTTGGACTTCTAAATCACTCTGTTGGTGGATATTCTCTGACCTTATGAAACCTATATCTCGGGGGTCTTTTGACCCAGACCCACAGGGCCCATATTCCTATTCTCATACCCCAAACTCGACCGAGGGATGGCTCCAAGGTGTCTGTACACCAAGTTACAAGTCAATCGGTCCAGTGGTTCCGGAGCTATGCTTGTCACTAACAGACAGACACACAGACCCACATAGTGTTTTCACTAACCTCTTCGAAGAAGACTCAGTTAATCATGTATCCGAACGACAAAATGTTATTGACATAATCTACATGAACGTGAGCGAAGCCGGAGGCTAAATCTAGTTCTTAATATTTTGTTCGAACCAAGTTTTGGATAGTATGTATTTGTTTAGTAGACCAACTGGCATTCCAATAACTGACACATTGTTCATGCTTTTAGTAAAGGAAATATCACGAACGTAACAAACGCTATATGTTCAGCGATTTACATGATTTGTTGCTGGCAATACGACGTACAATGGTGATACATCTGTATGCCGCCACATAGGAAATTGAATCCCGTAGCAAGCCGATTGCATCTGCGATACGGCACTGGTAACAGCATTCAATTTGCGTTTTAAACAAACATAAAAGCCTTAGCCGTCTAGTCTATGCAGAAAACTCCTGCAGAGATGGGTCAGTTCTGATACTGGGAAATGAAAGGCATAATGAAAATAATTGACTTCCTTAGGTTATAAAGTAACACTTAAGAACATGAAAGGCTTCTTGGTGAATTTAATGAAATTCCACTTAGTTAGGAACTAAGTAAAATTATATAATTAAAACGGCTCTTAAATCGGTTGGTAATTATTGATCGAGTTAATTCTTGACCACGATCAATGGAACTCGATCGAAACGTCGTCGTGGAATAAATAGGCATTGACAAATTTAAATACTTATCCACGAAATTTCACTTAGTTCCTAGGTTAGCCGGTTGCACCTATGTGAGGATACCTGCAAAACATTCTTCGCCTTTGTTTTTTTTTTATGTAATGGTATATAACAATTTTGGTAATGTAACATTAAATAGCTGCAAAATGTATAACTATCCATTACACTACGCAAACCGAATGAATACACAAATCTCAAAGACAATCATTAATATAATCTTTTTATATAGACCCGTGGCGTAACGTTTTAAAAACACATTGCTGTCTATTCAAACCCGTCTAAATCAACCCTAGCAGAGAATATTTTTCTAATGCTAAGCGAAAATCACCGCTTATGGGATAGGCTTAAACACAAGCAAACCGTTGCCATGTACCAAAAAGATGGTAGGTAAGCACACGGTCTGTTGCCTGGTGGTAACGAGCTAGCGCAACTGTATAAAAGGGACGGAAAAAAAGGGAAGGAAGGGGCTGACGAGGTATGACTGAACATCTGATGGTCTTACTAACCGAAAGAAACGCAACAGTACCTACATACACTTTCATTAATATTCCGTGAGAGGACGTCGAGTTCAAACATAGAGGTTTAACCTAGTTCGGGCAAATATCTATAAGTGCACTTTATGTAATTGTTAAGATGCAATTGTCAAATTGATAATTTTACTGAAATAAATAATCATTATTATTATAGAGTTTTTAAATGTATGTTTATTGAACGGCAATAGACTCTTTCTAGGGCTGAAACAATAAACGAACGGCCCCTAAGAGATGTCCAGTTGAAGGGTCCTACAGTTTTCGTTAGATCGAAGAAAACGAATAGTTAAGCACTTATAGTTATCGCCTGATTTGTTCCGTGATATAAAATTCTCAGTTTTAGTAGTGACTGAAGATAATTTTGACTATTAGATGGTGAAAGTTAGGTATAGTTGGCGATATATTGGTATAATGCAGCTCAGTATACCCGTGCTGGTAATGCTTAGCATACGTTGTTTAACTACACGTTACACATATATTGTACATAAATCCATTGTGTTGAAATGACTTGGTTTGGTGGCTCTGGGATCTAAGGCGATAACTAATAATTAAGAGTTTCTAAATCCATCCACAATTTTTAACCGTCTTTAAAGAGAGCCAGGGTTCGTAATTCGAGTCATTTGTTCTTGTGTTGTTCATGTTTCATAATTTCGGCATTTCTCAACCCATTTGGATAATTGTTATTTATGTATTTGATTGTCGGTTTCAGTGCCAAACAAATAGCTAAAAATCAAAATACCGCAGCACCGATTTCTCATTGCTAAGTCTTTATGAATGTGTGTTTGTTCAAGCTTCAGACATAAAATTACTAAACGCAGTTACATGCGGTGTTCAGTTTCATAGCTTCTTGAGCTTCTACTTATTACTATACTTATTATAATGAACTATCCTTAATTCAATTCTTTAAATGGTAGTTATGGAAAATAGTGTGAACCGTGTACATGACTATGCGAGATAGAAGAGACAAGGCTGCGGGCATAATTTAGGTTAAAAGATACTCAAATACTTTCCACATACTACATATTTATTGAAATTTTCACATTCTTTCTTCGTAGAATGTAATGTCATCAATTTTACGCTGCAGCGCGCTCAATACAAATTGCTTACTGTCGAGATACTCTGGAATTTATTTAATATTGTTACGATAAAAATAAGTTATATAGAGTATATTTATTGCAAAGGAAGTTAAAGGTTAGGATGAAGTGTTTCGTGGGGCCAATGGCACAGTGCGAACGAGAGGTTCCGAGCTCGTTTCTGGAGTCGGGAGTAGTTGAGTATACGTTAGAGTGGGTAGTTTAAGTCGTTATCTCAGCAATGCTACTATACCGAGGTAGAAAAAAATTGTTCCTTGTATATAGTTGTGCCGATTTCGTGTGGTATTTTTTAAATCATAGATACAAAGTTTGTAAAGTTTTATTGTCTACATCCTTTGCATAATACCATGTACGGCAAAAGATACTACTAATTGATTTTCACCATTTAAGTTATATTCATGGTGTAACGAACGTGTCGGCACATTTTGTAAAATGTTAAACTATATGTACTTGTCTCGACGGTAACTTTAATTCATGATAATAACGCAAGATTAAGATCGCACAGAGTCTCATCGCTACGCACCGTGCTAGCGTACAGCTGATTACATGAACCGTTTTTAGTTGAATAATATGATAATTGTGATTTTAATAACAAAAATACTGTTTACACATCATATTATAATTCACAAATAATATATAAAATTGCAAAATTTATATCAGATTTTACTACGAAAAATGTAATTTTCTTAAGTTTTTTTTTATCCCCCTTACATTGGTCAGAATCTACCATTTCAGGTTTCAGTACTCTTGCCCTTACATCTTGGTATATAAAGTAAACCCAATTGTTTCACTGTTAGTAAAAATCGCACTGTGTGTAAAAGCCTTTTACTCGAGTGGCCTGCATGGGAAATTGAATTTCGAACGAACGAAGCGTTCTTTTTCTCTCTAGGCCTGTTGTTAGATAAATTGCATCGGCCCGTGATTGCACCTGGCGACCGCTTGAGTGGCCGCCGTGTCGGACAGTCTGCAACCAGACATTTTTATTTTATTTTAAATGTCAGCTTCAAGTATTTTATTAGCTAGAGATTGTAGTTTGTCTGTTAAGTGTGCTAAGTATCTCTGTGAAAAAGATTTATTACAATTTTTTTACACTTATTAAAAGTTATCTTATAAGAGGAGTCTCTTTTAGAAAAGTATCCACGAAACTAGCAGGATTAACATCGAGATTGGAACATTGAATTATCTTAAGCTCTAACAAAACACCTGCTATATTTTAGAACTTAATAGCGTATTATAGAAAAATCTTTACTTCCTATAATGCCGTTGGCAGTTGCACGAAATCAGGGTATGTGCCGGGTTGAGTCAGTACGCTCTGGCTTTATGAACGCACACTTTGCGTATAAAGTAAATAAAATGTTGTAATATGTTTATATAACAGAAAAGCCTAGCAAAACTATGCCCTACCCGGTAATCGAGGCCTCGATTGACTGTAAATCTCTTCCATACATTTTCTTCCCATCCATAATAATTTATTTCTCTTGGGTCAGTAAGACATGTCTAATTTATAATTTATAAACGATCATATAACAACTGGCTTCAGTATCAATTACCGTTAGCCGGAACTTAAGCTTGTTTGTCTCTTGGCGGGTTAAAAAAGAACCAAGTCTTGAGTGAATAATACGACACGAAATATTAAAAACTTAATCTTAAGTGGCTTAAAATAAATTCCGGTTTGGTGAAATCCTAAAAGTTATGTAATTAACTTTATTAAAACTGGACAGAGATGAAAATATGCTAATCAGACACAATTATGCACAGGGTGGCGAACTAGCCAGATGCAGAGGTAAATAGTCTTGACATTGTTAGGAGGATCTTTTATTTTATTCTGACATAATTTTGCGATTCCTCGGATGGCGTTTTTGTTTAAGTGGTAGTCTCACCAATAATACTGCGTCGAGTGTTGTGGGTTCGATCCCCACACAAAAATTTAAAGCATCCACAAATAAAAGTTCCGTTTCTGAATGTCTTATTATGTCCGTTGTTTGAATAGCTGTAGTGTATGTAATGTAATATACATATAATGTAGTAAATCGCGACACAGGAATCCCTTCTGGTCTTAATAAGTTTAGACTTTCACGTTGAATTATATGTCATTTATACATAGTGTGATAAAAAAATACGTGGGCGTGATCACAACCACACAATTCGTTTGTAACCATGACCACTGGTACCTGGATGAAACTTCAATCATCTTAAGGTAAACATGCATGATTGCCATAATTCCCATTACGAATTACGTACTTCTTGGGCTCATTATTGAGAATTCATTTAGATTCGTGTATAAGCCTCATTTAATAAAAGCCAATTTAGCTATTTCCGTGCCGCTGATTGTTAGCTTGACGGGAAAACCCAATAGCACTCAAAACCTGAGAATAATAAAATAGAACTGTAAGCCTAAGCCACGGGACTAATAAGGCAGTAATAAAATTACTTGCTATCCCTCTCGATGGAAGGTACCGACCCGATGTCCTGTTCTGTAGCCTAAAAAAATACCATGACCGATCAGTCGTATAGTCAAGACGTGATAGCGTAACAGACAAACAAATTTACATTCGCATTTATAATATCAGTTAGGAATCAATTTTAACTTAATCATACACGTTTACCGTGACCTCTTCTGTTCAAACAGTTCTCAGAGTGTTTAGATTTCATGTACTAAAATTAGGCAGAATATTATTCTGACCTAAAATAATATCGTGTTACTTATTTTGCTTGCGACGACCCTTTCATTAATCTACACCGTACGCTGCGGCTTACCCTGGCTCTTCTACTGAGCCCTCCATTCGTGACAATGCATAATTAATTTTAATTTGATCGATGAGTGACCTAAAGAAAATGTCGCGCCTTATGCGAAATTTTTGGTTTGACCTTTAACTAAGAAGTTGACGACTTATTAGATCAAATCATAATTGTATATTTGGGAGTACTCCCGTACCTACTTGGGATACTTGGTGTTTGTAAAAACAAATATGAAAAAAAATACCTACACTTGGAACAGTTAAAGCTGTAAATCACTTCACCGGCGCATTGCTAGTAACAAAGAATTAGTATTTATGCTCAGAAAAAATGTATACGTGCCTTAGCAAATATATTTGCACCTGGGTCTTGCGAACCGTATATTAAGAAATTTAAAAAGTTTACATTCACTTCAATTTATATATGTATATGAAGTTGTCGTTTTTGTAAAAACAAATAAATCTTTATTTGGCGAGCTCAAGTCAAAGATTCAAAAGATTTCTACTGTGCCTCATAAAACTGCTCCATTTGATAAATTTTTCTTCGGTATGGCATCAAACATATATAATAAAGTAACAACTCAGACATTGGACATTCCAGTACTAAAAATATTTAAAAACAATTTACATAACGGGTTGATTGAAAAAGTATATTACACGATCAAATATTTCCTTAATGACAACATTAATTAGGTATTGACCTTGTTAATTATATAAAAAAGCATGTATTCGTTATTTCTTTGTTTAAATTTATAAATGTTGTATTCTTAACCGCAGGACATACTAGAACCTATGTTTTTATATGTACACTTCTTTTTACCTATGCCCACAATAAATGGATTTGATTTGATTTGATTGTCTGTGTACAGGTGAACAGTTAAACCATTGCGCCATTCATGCAGTCATAATATAAATTCAGAGACTTTATTGATGTACGCCAGTTCTATATTATTCTCCTTCTGATAACATCAGTCATTGTGTGATTTTTCAGATTTTCGCTTCGGGTCGTTTTCCTTCGCTTTTATTCTGATTAATATTAGTCTCCATATATTATGCATATTTGGTCTAAGCAAATATTCCATTTGACATCTCGATTACGAATTAACGGAATATCGGTTTCTATCAATATTATTAGAAGCTCCTTATATCTATACTCCGTAGAATATGGCTTGGGTCCTGTTACACTTATGCCGAGGGCTGAGACAATGTTAATTATTAATCTTATTATAGTCATTGACGTTTGTATAATTATTGCGCTTTAATATTTTATAATAAATCAAACAATGATAGAAATCACATTTCTATTAAATTTATATTTGAATAGTACGTACTTTACTAGACGACCTCGAAGGCGTAGTGGTTAGTGTAACCGACTGCCACGTCTGAGGTCGATTCCCGCACAAGTCAAACATTTGTGTGCCTGAAAAATGATGTTTGTCTGGGTCTGGGTGTTTCTATATATAATATGTACGTATTTACAAAAAAAAGTATATATGTATGTTTATTCATTGTCTAGTACCCATAGTACAAGCTCTGCTTAGTTTGGGCTAGATGGTGTTGTGTGTTTGTGATAGAATATTATTAAAAAAATATTATTATTTCATACAAGTTATTTAAGGTAATTCGTACAAAAAAATTATCATGCACATTATTAATAAAGGTTTCCTCCGAATTTACGTTGTGTTATATAATATTTATATTATAAATAATAATTATTACAAGCCTGCTCAGTACTTTGTAGTTCGGCTAAGAGGACGCAAGGCACGTCACTATTGGTGCACTTTTATCGATAAAGCATGATATTGTTTATTGCCATTTTATACCGCCATGAAACAGAATTTGATGAGCATAATACGAATGACATATGTCACAGGAATCAAGTTATATTTAAAGAGTTAACATTATATTTATATAAATAATATGTTGACCCTTAGACCCGATTTCTCAATAAGTTTTATATTATAAATGTTTCCTTTTCTTTGCTTAATGAATTTATTGAAATGATTGAAATTAAACTACTACATACGGCTTTTATCGCGTTGTTTATTTAACACAGAATATATAACACGATAAAATTCGTATATAGTAGTTTAATTTCAATGAATAAAATTCGCGTAAACAGAAGACAATATTATTGAAATGATTTATTGACGGATTGGCGCAGTATAATGGAGACTGGTATGAACAAAAAGAGGCCTACATTCAGCAGTGGCTAAAAGTCACTTTGTGGAAGATGATAATTTTATTAAAAATGGGATTCTACAGAAATCATATATCTTTTTGAATAGATAAGCAGCGGGTATCAGAATTCAAAAATTACTTCTACGATCCTATAATGTCCGGTAAAACTTTGCTCTGATCTACTTGGTAGCTTTTTTAGAATACTTTTCTGGTGTGTAGCTTCTCCGTCCGCATCGGTCAACGAGCCAGACAATTTATAATATTTTATATCACTGAGCCTACGCACGAGAGTAATCGTTATCATTAATTCAGGTCTAATACCAGCCATAACACGTCCCTCTGATATTATTATTAGCACCAAAAATGCGAGCATTCCAAAAAATAACCATCTAGGATCATGGGGCAAAGCTTTCACGAGATTATATTACATTTATAGTATTATGATGTGATGGAAGGAAGGTAGTTTGCTTCTTCTCAATATAGCAGGATTTTCATTTTGTACAAATATGATTTTATTACCATACAAAAAAGAAAGTTATCGTTTTCCTGTTTTTTCCTGTGGCCACAACTATTTGTATTGCTGTGCTTATCGTATAGCGTATATAAAATACTACAGAATATTTGCATTTCCATAAATATTTTATTTCGTAATATGGCAATTTTAGTTTTTAATTACTTATTTAATTATAAAAGGTAATTAAAAATACTATTTATCTCAGGTACTGATAGTTATTAACTTTCACCGGGAACCTAACTGTTACAAGGTATAAACCTTTATAAGTATTATAAAACGTAGGTATTCATAACGAGCTTGACAAAGCAATTCACGCACCATTTTCGACGAGTTTTCACCTCCACCTAGAAAATTCTATTAAGCGGTCATAAAGACTAAATAAGTAATCTGTAAAGTACAGAGTAAGCTACATCGAGGCTGTCTAGCACGCTGTCCTATCAAAAATGTAAGAAACACTCCCCGGGGAAGTTTAAAGGCCCTACAAATAATAAAGTTTGATAGCTAGGGCCTCCACTTTATGGCAAGAGGTGAAGTCAGGTACGCTTAATGTTCCTTCAGTATAAATTGTTATGGCGCAAAAAGAAAATGTCTAAGGGCTTTTAAAATAAATTTTGTGTAAAATGGACAGTTTTATACTTGAGATTTTTTATATTATGATAGAAAGGCACTATGCCATAATACTCTTGTCTGTCTTATGTTTGTCTTCAACAGTGTTCTCAGGAGAGATGAAGGTTATATTCATCATCATCTCTAATATAATGTAAAAACAGACTTCATAAACAAGTCTCTTGTGTCCAATATTTAAATTGTAAATGTTTTCCGTTAGATTAAATATAGTTTTAATAAGAATTTAATACAATAAATAGCCTGTAATGTGTTTTGTAAACACTATTATTTATTGATAAAAATGTATTATTATTTATTTATTATTATCTCAGCCGAAAGACGTCCATTGCTGGACATGTGCCTCCCCAAAGGTATTCCACACAAACCGGTGGACACAGGTTGTATTAATAATAGGTAAATTATATAATATTTTTCTCACACTGAGAAGAGGCTCGTGCCCAGCAGGGGGACAGTTTAATACAGGGCTGATATTATTATATATTTAAGATATGCCAACCATTTTGACTCACATCACATTCATGTTTTGTGACAAGAATGTAGAAGTACGGTAATGTCAGTTATTACATATTTTAGACAATAATTAATATTTTGCCATGGAAAAGGTAAATTGTCAGTCCTTAAGCCGAATTACATTCGTAAGTATTAATTTACTGAACAAGGAATAAAAACAGCCTTTGTCTGCCAAACAACAAAATACATTAATAGCATGTTTTCACAGGATTCTTCTAAGAATTATTTTATAAAACGTGTTTTCCCTCACACCTATTGTTCGAGATATAAGTAATACATATAATGTAGGCAGTTTCTATCTTATGCCAGTTTTGTACAGAACCAACACTTATGGCAAATAAATATATTCAAATTTAGTTTAATTCAAAATAACTCCCAATGACCTTTGCTCTGATTCTAAGTACCTACTTATTGTACACACAATATATATTTCGCAATTACTGCACATTAGTTGACATTATCTCAGAAATAATTTAATACTTACCAGTATTAGTGCAAATAATGGCAAAGGCGCATGATGTCTTGCATGATGCGTCGCTAATAGCGTGCCAGCCCCAAGACTCAACGTCACTAATAACGAACCGGATAGCGCTAGAGCTTCCCACTCCGGCGCAACGGGAAGTAGTGCAAGGCATAACACTATCGACAGCACGCATGTGATCACCGATAGAGATGCGATTGCTTCTGTTTGGGTACCCAGTTCCTGTAACAATAGAGTAAAATGAAATTAAAAATTGCTTAATTATGAAGTAGGTTAGCAGCGATACCTTAGTGGGAGATGATGTTGTGGTATCGAGCTCGTTTCCAAAGCAACCGCTAGCTTTTCAAAGCTATGTGCGTATTGTATACTTAAGTATCGCTCGCTTTAACGGTCAAGGAAAACTTTGTGAGGCAACTTAGGTACATGTCTGAGAGTACTCCATAATATTTTCTAAGATATGTGTAAGCTGCCAAACCGCACTGGACTAGCGTGGTGGACTATGGCCTATTCGTTCTCACACTGGAGGCCCGTGCCCAGCAGTGGACGGTTTATATACAGAGCTAAAATTATTATTATGAGGTAAGCTCCATTGAACAAAGTCTAAGTTCGATATGTTTAGTAAATAATTTCCATTAGTA
This sequence comes from Catocala nupta, assembly GCA_963675205.1. Lineage (NCBI taxonomy): Eukaryota > Metazoa > Arthropoda > Insecta > Lepidoptera > Erebidae > Catocala > Catocala nupta. The sequence continues at coordinate 6,635,382 of OY776095.1, read as the reverse complement.
TCGAACGGCCAATTCGCTGTTGCTAGTGAAATTTCTTTGCAATTTATGATTAAAATTTACATTTTCCTTAATTATAGGTAGGTACCCATCATTTATTTAATCGAATTAGGCGTTACTTGGCCGCGAATCATTGTAATTATATAATATACATATGTAAATATCCAGAGGAGTTCGGTATTGTCAACTTTATTACTTTAGGGCGGGCAACCTGAAGAAGCATGACGGGTTCCCCTCCTCCCAATTATTCTATCCATAATTGGATGTAGATTTTTGTGCAAAGCTCGTTCTGCTATGAACCTATTTATTACGTGATTGTATTATTATTACATTTGCTAGTAGACCATAAATAAATTAGTTCGGTTCTACAGCTGACTGGATTGCAGAACTAGAACGGCTAACGTAAGCGTGTGATAAAGATAAAGATAAAGATAAAGATAAAGATAAAGATACTTTTATTTGCAAAAACATGTGTGAATAATAATACATTGACATGCTTATTATAGATGTTAGTTTACATGATTAGAACAACATGTTTTACCATGATTGGTGTACAAATATTAATTTTATGATGATGTTGGTTTGACGATTATACAATAATAATATTAATTTAAATTATAATTTATACTATTACAGAACATGAAATAACATTACAAATGAATTAAAATTTAAATAAAAGTTAACAATTTATTACCAAATAAGAATATGCATCTAAATAGAATTGTCATTCAAGAATTCATCTATATTATAATAACATTTACCAGTCAAAAAGGCTTTTAATGTGTTCCTAAATAAATTTGTATTTAATTGTTTAATTTCATTGGGAATTTTATTATAAATTATTGGAGCTTTACATATGATACTTTTATGAAGCAGTGCTGTTTTAGCTGGATGAATACAAAGTCTATGTATATTACGGCGATTACGTTTTACTTTATCACATAACCGAGGAAATAAATGGGTATTTTTTTTAACGAATAGTGCTGTTTCTAATATATAAAGCGACGGAAGTGTCAATATTGTGTGGTGCATGTTATTTGATTATATGTAACATCTCAGCACATCGCCCGAGACTGAATATCGCCTCAGGCTAACTCCTGGCTAAACCACTCCATTACCATCGCAGCAACAGTATAACTGTATTTATATATTGTGTGTAACATTTTGCATTGCATGAACTATATACAGCGTGTAACAGAAAGGTGTAGTCATGTTTAAGCGGCACATAATATAGCATCTATACAATGGGAAAACACTTTAAATAAATTCGTATACATTGATCATTTGGTCGGAGGGCTTTTAGGACCGGGGCCGTGGTTCTGGATGCCACCTATAGATACAATAATTATTTTTGAGTGGTATCATTGGACCATAAATAAAATAAACAAAGTTAAAATTAAGAAATATTTCTTTATTTCTAAAATTGCAGCATTCTATAAGAATTAAGCCTAAAAAATTATAAAAGATAGATACTTTAATAGATAATATATTTTTTATATTTTATTTTAATTATTGAGTATTTAAAAATTAAATTACAACAGTTTAATTGAAAACATTTCTGCTTATTATCCCTTAAATATACTCTAACGAAACGTCAACAATAAAGTAAAAGAAAGCTTAACTATCTTAATTAGCACATGGCAGCGGTCATAACCATTACAATTATTAAATGTCATTACTATTATAAATTTCTAATTCTTGTATATGTCAATTTTTCATAATATTCATCTAATTGTTTGTACTTTCTCCTTTGGCATGTTGTGATCTCTGGTAATTGAGAAAACATGAGACCCTATTTTAATAATCAAGATTTATAAATTGAGAAATTGTATTTCTTGTAAAAGATCCTTAATAATCTGTCCATCACACTTTTAGACTACCTCTTTCTATGCGAGATAATTCCTGTAATTTTAGCTCACTAGTTAGCTATATTGATCTAAGGTGTGTCACTAAGTCAAAAGTATGTGTGTTCGGCCTATAATATTATCGATTCAGTTTCTATCCACAGCTTCGTCTCCACGAGTCCCTCAGGCTAATGCATGCCTAACAAAATCCTATGTGTTAATTTAGGACATCGTTCATTTGTATGCCAAGTTTAATTGAAATCCGTTCGACGGTTTACACGTGTTTGAATAACAAACATCTTCACAAACTTTTGCATTTATTAATAGAATTTACTAAATACAATCAGAAACTGTTTCAAACTCGTCTGGACATGAAACAAGCTAATAAACTACTGTCAGTAAACACTTGTTTGATTGAAATTTAATTAATTTAGATGAGTAACTTTGTGATACCAAATAACAAGTTATATTTCAACCAGGAGGACAACAACAAAAGTATGAATTGATATTTATATATTACTCTCCTAGGTTTATTATGTATCGGCATCGCACGAGTAAAAGAGCAACAGTGTCGCATCAGCTTATTGCGTTGAGCATATGGATTAGGTTTTAATATTACATATGTCCACAATACTTGGCGGCGCATCAAGCATCAAGCGAATCTCGTCCCTGTGAGACCGGTTGAATTTATTTTCTCGCGCGTTTGTTTTTATTTTGCGATATAGCCTAAGATATTCATTGAAATTGTATAGTGTACAGAGCTATTATAATGTGCATAGAATTCTTAAGATAACTAATGTATAGTTAATTTCATAACGATTAATACTGTCTCCGTCTAAATAGCTTTCCAATTACCATATTACTTGTGACCATTTTTTTAGAAGTTAACAGGAATGTGTATAGTTAGCTCTCGTTAAAAAATAGACATATGCCATCGCGGACTTTTCCGTATACCTATAAAAGACGAACAATCCTACCATACATTGTTTTGTAATATGTTAAAGGGATTAGGCAGAGTTCTCGATGAAAGCTTTCAGTCGTCTTGTTTTTCCAGACATCTTCAACAATCATCGTCATATTTTAACGAACCGCATGAAAATCCGTTTAGTAGTTTTGCGCACAGACAGACAGACAGGCGTGGACTATAGGTAATTACTTATTTAAATGTATGTATAATCCAGCACATTAACTTAAACACAGCTTCCAATACTGTTATTAGTTCACTGATAGGCTCACAGTGCAAAGAAAAAGCAAGGATTTAAAAAAAATGCACATGCATTTTATTATCAAAATTACAAAAGATATAAGACTACTGGTAAGTTTGTTAAATTTCGCCCATTAAAGAAAGAAATAAGGTTATTTAACGACATACACATGCAAATACAAAATAAAATAAAACAAACCGATGGATAAAACTTATTAAGATGTCGTTGAAAAGGTATTATCTGAGCATTAGTCGCAATACCTCAAAGGTGTGACGACGCTGGTCTTCCGATACCTATTTGTTGACAGAGGGTGCAAGTAACGGCAATATAGCTGATACAAATATAAATCATTACATTAAATTTACATTTTGTAGAGATAAATACAAATCGAGCAAGCATGTGCATGCGCAGATCATTACAAAAAGATTTTGAAAAAAAAGAAAATTAAAGCTTTAAAAACACAGTATAACATAAAATGACATTCAACCACATAAATAACAGTTTTTGTTTACCTAGAATCTCTGCCTTAAGTTTCCTTTTAAAAGTATAAATATTTTACAATTTCTCAGCGGTGGCGACAGATTATTCCAACACTTTGTGGCTGCATACCGAAAACTACCACGAAACATGGCTATATTGTATTTTTGGCACGTCACTCGAGTGCTAATTCTAAGCGGACGTAATGAGAAACCTGATTTTTCATAAATATAGCGGAGATCTCGTCTTTATAATACCCGATAAAAGACAATAAAAGTGATAATAACGTCGAGACTCCATGGCGATAAGGTTCCCGCGGCATAAATAAGGAGTGACATGAGCTCGGCGAGATATGGGGAAACAAAAACAACATGCGTTCAGGGTGCGCTGAATTAGTTTTTTGGTTTGGCCAGGAAGACACTTACTAATAGCAGTGTCGGCAAAATTAAATTATGAAACAATTAATGACTTGCATAGTTTAATTCTAACATCTACGCTCAGAAATTTGCGCACCTGATGCAAACTCTTAGCCTATAGAAACAATTTTTTACTAATGCTACAACGTGATTGTGAAAATTTAGTCCATAAGAACTCCCAAATTTCTTGCATCCTCTACTAGTTCAATGGGTTGATTACAATTTTTTACCACAGAACCATAGCTGCTAATCTTATATACTTGACTTTTGGAACTTAGGTTTTAAGTCAAGTATTGAGTGAATTTTGCATTGCATTAGAGATATGTATATGTAACCATTCCTAACAAAACGATTTATCATAGCTGAAGGGGTTAAAACGGATATTAGTAACTGTCAGCCCAACTTGCTAATAGGCTTCAAAAAAGGAACAAAAGATATGGATCTAGTAGACCGTCCCTTTGTAATAAAATTCTACGACGAACTTGGAACGGCAGCACTATGGGAATTGTGTTAATATTGAATATAATACATGACACTGGGTGATGTTCAAGCAAAAGTCGCATCGTTCTTAAGTGCTCTAATGTCCTTAATGAATCTAGTTTTTACAAATACTATAGTACTAGAACTGGGCTCGGCTACATTGTGATGCAAGCTAATATAAAATAAAGTTGTTCATCTCGCATATTTTATATTAGAAAACAAACTTGACCTTTATAATATGTTGTTTTTAATTAAGATTTTGTGAAGACAGCACGTGATAAATCCATGTAAGATGTGGGCTGACGGGTGTAAAGTATCTGTCAGTATTCTGGCCACTACATTCAATTGGACCGCCACTAACGACACCGACTATGTGTTGTCCAAGAATAATGGACCACCAGAGTCACCGTTCATATATAATTGGTTACGTGAACGCTTCGGCGATACACAAATAAGGTATTTACTTATTTTTGTACATGGCTCACGACAGCTTCGGCAATTTGTAGCGGCAGTTTTAATCCGAGAATGAATGTCTTTAATTTATCTGGTATTTTACGAAAGCCAGGCAGAATTTTATAGCCTACGGCCGATATGCCATTTTTACCGGCTTCACGAGTAGCAATCCAATGTCATTCTGAAGAACTGAAAAGACGAATCTCGGATGTCGTATCCTCTTTAGCACTACGCTCTTCGATTCCGTGTGATTTAGTAGCATTGACATATTACCATATTCTATATTTAACGTTGATTTTAATACATTGTGCAGCAGTGAGCACCCAAGACGTAGTCAACAAAGAACCGCTACATAGTCTATGTTCTAATTGTATCTGCAATATAATGCCAGATTTTAAGCAGACTACATATGGATATTTTGATGTGACGTCGTCTTGGCCATTGTACATATATGCGGCGCATATCGTAATGCGGGCTCAGTGATGCGTTAGTTACCACAAGTAATATTACGATTAAAGTATGTAAACCACACATCACACTTGAGTAAGTACTTTAAATGACGCAAGAAATTCTTATATAAGTTATTTTTACAAGCATGTACGCAATTATTTGCTATGTTATGTTTTTCGTTACTCTGTTAAGCAAAGAAGTAAAATTTTGGAAGAACCTAAAATATATGATAATTCTTGATCTTATGCTGGCTGTACAAATCAGAATACAAGGTTACTAGTTTGATACGAATTCAACACGTTAAATATTTACAATTTTTTTTTTTTTTTAAAGTGCGTAATTACTATAATAATAATATATTCTACCACATACAGACAACACCATCTAGCCCAAACTAAGCAGAGCTTGTACTATGGGTACTAGACAATGGATATACATACAAATATACTTTTTTTTTTGTAAATACATACATATTATACATAGAAACATCCAGACCAAGATAAACATCCATGTTCATGCACACAAATGTTTGACTTGTGCGGGAATCGAACCCGCGACCTCAGGCGTAGCAGTCGGTTATGTATTTAATGGCACGTTGATCACTCTTTCGCAACATACAAATCGATATTTATATTAAAGATTTATTTTCATATGCTTAGATTCTTTTAATATTATGTAATGTTAACGTCACATACTATATAATAAAGATAAAATAAGATTTTATTATTAAAAGGTTAACAAATAACAAACAATTTCTCACGACCATTGCAAGTTCGTTCTTATTTTTAATTCGTATATCCTCTCGGAAGTATATGGCACTGCCGGATAAGTCCGTACGTTTCATCAACTTCCTAAAGGTTTATTACTTATGCATAACACGCTTCAACAATTATATAATATTAATAACATTTTATTACAAGCTAACTATCTATAGACTACTCCTGCACCGAGAATAAATCCTGTATGACGCGGGATTTTATAAACATTCAGACAACGGATACAAAAACAGCCGGGCTCGGAACAACTATCTTTGAATCATACAAATTTTTGTCCGTCCCGTGTAGTAATCGAATCCACAGCACTTGGCGCAAACGTAACTGTGGCGAGACAAACATTTAAACGACTACGCAACCCGAGCAGTCATATTTAACTGGTATCCGATTAAACATTAAAAATTAAGGAATTTTGTCGAGGTTCTATTCATTCTTTTACATGTTCCTTATATTCAAGTACATTATAAATATTTTAAGACGATGATTTGGGTATAATTATGACATTATCTTTATCTTAAATATCGTGTGTCTACCAGAACTAAGATGTTTAATAGGTAGATCATTAGTATGTTATTACAAAAGCAAGGGAACGCCAAGAAACACGAATCAGTGACAATCAAAGAGAAGCGAGCGTGATTTAGTTGCGTATGATGTGGTAATAACCAAAAACGCATCAACAATAGCAACTCATCATGAAAGTCCAGAAATTATTGCCACATATCCTGACAAATATAGTACCAAGATTTCAATTATCTTCGTTCATACAAAATTAAGTCTTAAGTTCAATTGTTTGTCTGCTATTAAAGTTAGTCGCATCAACATTTTTATTCTGTGTTCAGTAAATACTGTTTTACGAAACATGATACTTTGTAGGCTAATACTTTATATTTCGATATAACTCTATTTGTTATGTTTTAGATTTAGTTAATTTGGTATGGATATAAAGCAGTTTCAATTGTCTATGCGAGTAAAGTTATCCGCGACACTTTGAAGCTAAAATGCCACTGGTAACTAACTCGCACAGTAACAACTGATACAAAGAACTTCTAAATGCTGGTTTCAAAAGGAATTTTCGCCCACGGACGCTCAGGTTGTGGAATGAACTCCCTGCTCAGGTTTTCCCACAAAACTACAGTATGGGGTTCTTCAAAAAGGGCGTTAAAAGGTTTTTACAAGGTCGGCAACGCGCAAGTGATGCCTCTGTTATTGCAGGCGTCGATAGGCTACGGTAACCATTTACCATCAGGTATACTTGTTTGCCACTTTAGAAATATAAAAAAAAAAAAACAAGTAGTTGTGGATCACATAAATTTTATCCCGTATGTATCAAATTCATGAAATTCGACGCATTGGCATTGGTGAGACGAGCAATTAAGCCATTCTAATAGCTTATACATGAAAATAATAAAAAATGGAAAGGCTAAAGGTAGGTTGTGGATGGCGGCTAGTATAAATGTAAAACTAATTAATTCTGTACAACGCATGTAATAAGATTTAGTATTAGTACTCGTAAGTATATTTTAGCTTTAGAAGATCAAAAGGAAACTCATGTTCAACAACGTGAGTATTTTTTATCAGAACATAAACCTGTAGGAAACCAATTTACCTATTGAAAATTGTGACAGAGTTAACCAATATGCCATTAAAAATCTATTGTTATTGGGTTGCGAAATATTTGAAACTATTATATTTAAAAAAATGGCAATCTGTTGATAGTATTAAACAGCCTTTTTCCGTCTGAGGTAGTGCCACATCCTAAGCAAGAGTTACATTATTTTTATTATATTGATAGAAATACACTTCGTGACAATCATTTTAGATTAGCACGCAGGTGTGATGGATAATGTGCTCGTATTACTCGTAGAACTAGTCACAACATACGTGTTCACGCTGAGTACGCATAGTAATATACTTCGCGTATATAATGCCATCGATGACGTCACATCAAAAAATCCATAAGTAGATGCCGAACGTTTTAATGACTACGATATATTGAAGTGCATGCATTTGTATTTACTATAGAGATAGAAATAGAGAGAGGGAGAGAGCAAATTTGCCAAAATAAAAGAACCAATGCATGGTCTAAAATTAGTTACAACAAACTTTAGGCAGATTTTACGTAAGGATATTTTGATGTGACGTCGTCAATGCCGTTGTATCTGTAAAGTGCGTTGTTATGCGTGCCCGGCGTAAACGTGTACATAGCTACCAGAACTATGACTAATGAGTGCAAAATACTCATCACCCTTATGTACAAATCTGCAGTGATTACCGCGAAGTATATTTCTATTAGTATTATCAAGATAATGTAGCTATTGTTTAGGATGTGGCATTACTTCTGATGGACAACGGCTGTTTAATACTATCATAAAATAAAATGTATGAAACGAACACCATTTATAATTAAATTTTGGACACTTCTTTGAGGGCCAATACTCAACCGAGTTTTAATTTAATATTAAATACGTCTTAATCTATTTTTATGTTGCAATCGGCTAATACTGCACTAGTATAAATGCACCTTCACGAATGTTGTTTTCTTATAACAAATGGCGCTGCATAATAGTTACGCAGCCAATCAAACTTGGCCGTTATTGCAACTATGTCACGTAATTGTATATAACCGATATTGCTCGCACAGTTTAGTAAATTGATCTTCTTTCGTCACCATAGTTTACACCACACGATTTTGTGCTGGGTGAGCGATTCATATGTCACCTAAAGTTTTAATATTGTGAAAGGTGCAATGTCAAAAAATACGCAGAATTCTTTTAGCTTATAAACATATTGACAGGTTCTCTGTCCAATGAATCAGATTATGATACATAACAATAGATTACCTATTGTGTCTATCAAGGGACAGATAATGGGTTAAGTATAACCAAACTTGTATTATTTCCATTGAGAGGGTTCTACAAATTAAAACAGTATAAATAAATAAGTGCGTTATTTTTGAAAGATGCCACATTATATGTATTACTAATATTATTGTGAAATGCTTTGAAGTTGAAGAATGTTAGTAAATTAATTATAGACGATTGATAGTAAGTCCATATCGTTTAAAATAATTTGGATGCTAAAATTAAGAAAGGGAAGCCTTCCTCGATGAATGGGTTATCCAACATTAAATTATATTTTAATTCGAGCCAGTAGTTCCTGAGATCAGGGCATTCAACCAAATAAACAAACAAGCTCAGCTTTTTTATAATATTAGTATAGATAAATATATATATATTGTCGATTTAATAAATCAGGGTGCTTAGTGCGACTTGTTTTTACGTTAACGCGATCGAAAGGTTTAGCGCATTTGGCTCTCTGATTAGTTAAGAGCTTGGTGCGAGCCAATCAAAGCGCCGAACGTCATAAACTTGTCGATCACGTAAACGGAAAACAAACTCGCATTAGGCAGTCTGATCGAATTTGGTTTGACGTTATCTTTTATACCTTACAAACCTCATGCTTATTCGTTAAGAATGTTATTATCATAATCGAAAGCGTGTGGTATAACATAATAAAAAACGATAAATAATTCGAATGTTTAATCGAGTACATCGCTACCTAGCACATATTTAATTTAGTTTTTATTAGAGTTCGAAAAATCTCTTATACAATACATATATATACACAACAACATAACATAAATACTATACAACAGCTTTGACTATCCGTCTGTCTGTTATACAACTTTCAACTCAAGAACCGTAAGCTAGAGACTCGCGGTCAACGCCATTCGACTCAGCATAGTCGATATACCCCTGAAATGACTATGACCTTTGACCTCTGACTTTGACTTGAACCATTTTTGCGAACTCTAAGATTTACTCATTGCCGTTTCTCACTGGTATGAGGATATCGTTTTATGAATCCATGACAAACGAGAGCTGATTGGTGTAAAATATCTGTCAGTATTGTCAGCATAAATCTTGTTAGGACCACCACAAAGGATGGCCACTATCTTATGGTCAAAGAACAATGGACCGCCGGAGTCTCCATGTAAAGTGAATTGGTTAGTTGAGCACTTTGGAGACACACAAACAAATTTTTTTAAAATTGGTTCACATGGCATCGCTACTCCCACACCAATTTGCAACGGCCGATGTGAGTCCTTCATGTACTGTTGCATCTTATTATGTTTAGGTATAACAGTAAATCCATAGCCAGCATACTCCACAGGCAAACCTGTTAATGTTTTATAATCTACTGCCGACAAACTGCCGTACTTGGGCATTTTTACCGGTTTCACGAGCAGTAATCCAACATCATTAGTTGCGAATACAGCGACCTGCCGTGGGTGTCGCAACTTCTTAAGCACTTTACTCTTCGATTCTGTTTCATTTAATAACAGCGACATATTGCCATATTTTATGTATTTTAATTCTTTCGTAATGCAGTGCTGAGCAGTCAGCACCCAATTTAACGTTATTAAAGAGCCAGTGCACAGTTTCCTATCTGTTTGTTTGTACATTAGACAGACTACGTAAGGATATTTTGATGTAACATCGTCAACGCCGTTGTATATACGAAGTGTATCGCTATACTTGCTCAGCACCACAGAAGCTTGCGTTGCTACAAGTATTAACACTATTGAATGCATTCTATCCATCACAGCTAGCTTAATTTAAAGCAATGGACTTGTTTTAGTTGTTTTCTGAGTGACGTAAGACTACTTTATTTAAAATACAATTGTTTGTTTATGGGATCTTGGTCCACTGTGTTGCAATATTAAATTTAAACCAGTTTTTACTATTTCTAGTTTTATAGGCAATCTAATAAAAAAATGATCGGTTTTGTGGTTAATGTGATGATTTTTGTATTCAAAAACAATCGCTGTAATTCAAGTATAGATAGAGCTAGCTGTTACTCGCGACTTCGACCGCGTGAAATATAACAAAAGTTTAATTAATTTTTATTTGTCTAAAATAAAAGTAGCTTACGTTATTCCTTATAACATCAGTTATCTGCCAATGAAAGCCCCGTCAAAATCGATCCAGCCGTTTGAGAGATTAGCAGGAACAAACAGACAAACAAAAAAATAAATCGTTTTTTTTTATATTAGTTCCGTATATACTTTAGTATGCGTTTAGTATAAAGCTGTTATTTTGACATTACAAAAAGACACATAAATTTTATTTATTTTTATGTATAGGTAGATAGATGCGAGTCGTATTCGCATCTATGACTATATAAAATCGGCATTATAAAGACATATGTAAGGACCCTTCCACATTAGCGTTTTAATCAGCTATTTCTTAGCGGTTTCTTAGCGGCGAAAACACACGTGTAGCTTGCGAGCACGCCTCGAGCTGGGTTGTCATCACGATCGAAAACTATTATGCTACGTGCAGGTAGCCAGCGTGCTATTATTTAACAAAAAAATGTCAGCAGTTGACGTAACTTCTCTTTAGATTATATTTTGTGAATGACGATCTAGATTTCTAGAGTCTAGTTAGTAACAGTAAAAATCTTAAAATAGCGGCAAGCTCACTGCGAGCACGCGTATCCATCAAGGCGATTTTTTTTTTGATAATTTTATTACACCGCCAAGAAATCGCCGACCAATGCTCTAGTGTGGAAAGTGCTTAACGGCTGCAACGTATTTTTGAAGTTGTTGGAAACATAACACCATACATAAATGAATATATAGCAATCAAAAAATTAATACTAAATCCAGTTCCAATTATTCAGGTTCCATCGAAGTATTTAATAGTAGTCATATATTATATACATTTATACAATACACACTTAAACTACTTTACAAAAGCAATTATATAGTCGTAGACTGAATCCTTCGCGTATTAAATAACTTTTAACAGACAACAAAATAAAAATTACAAAGATCTATGTTTTACTAGCTGATCCGGCAAACGTTGTTCTATCATATAAATTATTTCTAGAACAGGTATATATGGACGCCAAATTAAAAAAAAAAACAATATAAAGTGGTCATAATAAAATAGAAATAAAATTCTGGACACCCTAATCACCTAGCGATTTAAAACATACTTTACGATCTATTCTCATACCTACCAAAAAAACATAAAAATCGGTCGAGCCGCTTCGAAGGAGTGCGACCACAAACACCGTGACACGACATTCATTTATATATATCATATAGATAACGATGGATATTATTAAAATTCGTGTAGGTTAGTCCTGAGTAAATGTATACTACTATTTTGCAATGTATTTCTGTGGCTTCATTCTCAGAAAAAAAACCAAGCTTTATTTTTAATATTATTTTCATGCGTTTTATCCCTAAAACCCTTAAAATGGCTCGTATACTTTACTGAAGGAAAATTTTTTTCAGTTGCTGGTAGCAGCTAACATTAGCATTTTAATATAATTTTTAAATGCTTGTGTGTATTAGAAACAGTTCCAGCTTCTTGCAGATATAATTTTTAAAATAAGCGGTATTTATATTTAACCGCTATTAAATATAACGATGTATATAACGATATGAAACATAGCAAAAGGATTTTTAAAAATAAAATCAGATGGTGTCAATTAAATGAAACTAAAATAAAAATGGATATTATAGCAATGTACAGAAATAGTAAAGACTTCGGGAATTTCTGGAAAGAAACCAATAAACTAAATTATAAGACAAATAGGCCTTTGTCTGTTGAAGGAAAACTAGACCTATCTAGTATAGCTAACTTGTTTGTAGATAAATTTAATCCTCCGTTGCAGTCCCAGTCTACCTTTACCAGTTACAATAGTCAAAGTGTAGAGGCGAGTCGCGGGGCCCATGGTGGCTCGGACACTGCAGACAAGTGCTGCACAGCGCTGCGCGTCACGGCGGATGACGTGTACCGGTGTGTCACGCGCATGAAGCGCGGCAAGTCTCCGGGCCACGATGGGCTCAGCGTCGAGCACCTTTTATTTGCACCTGAGTTACTTTTTGAGAAGCTGACTATCTTTTTCAATTCATGTATTGAACATAGTTATTTACCTACAGATTTTATGAGAACTATTGTTGTTCCTGTTGTAAAAAATAGAACGGGCGATGTGTCCAGTTCTTCAAATTACCGACCTATTTCTTTGGCCACTATATTTTCTAAAGTATTTGAAACTGTAATTATGAGACATTTGAATGAAAACAATATACCTTTACATAATGCACAATTTGGTTTCCGACGAGGCTCATCCACCGATTCAGCCATTTTTGCTTTGAAAAATACAGTATACGAGTATTTAAATAGAAACACTACAGTTTATTCGTGCTTTTTAGATCTAAGCCGCGCATTTGATACAATAAATTATAATATACTATGGGACAAATTAAGGCAAACCAAAGTACCACCTAAAATAGTAAATATTTTAGAATACTGGTATGCCAATCAAGTAAATCAGGTGAAGTGGAATAATACTATGTCAGAGACGTATAGGCTAACAAGTGGAGTGAGGCAGGGCGGTCTGACGTCACCGGTCTTATTCAACCTGTACATAAACGAGCTGATCGAGGAACTGAGCAGCACCAGAGTCGGATGCCAGGTCGGTGGAGTGCGCGTTAATAACCTTAGTTATGCGGACGACATGGTGCTGCTTAGTCCGTCGGTCAACGGCATTAGGAAACTAATAAATATATGTGAGAAGTATGCAACTCGACACCACCTAACATACAATGTAAAGAAAACGGAAGTTATGATATTTAAATATAAGAAAGGCCCTGATGTAATACTACCGATAAGTTTATGTGGAACAGTGTTAAAAATTGTTACGAAATTTAAATATCTGGGGCATATTGTAGCAGATAATTTATCGGATGATGACGATTTGGAACGACAGAGGCGCAGTATAGCCTGTAGAAGTAACATGCTAGCCAGACGTTTCTACCACTGCTCTAAACAAGTGAAGGTAACGCTGTTCAAGGCGTACTGTCAGTCGTTATACACCAGCCAACTCTGGTACCGGTACACGAGGAGTGCGTATAACACTCTTCGTGTACAATATAATAATGCATTCCGGGTGATGATGAACCTGACATGGCGGTGTAGTGCGACTGACATGTTCGCTGAGAGCAGAGTTGCAGGTTTTGCCGCGCTACTACAGAAACTCAGGTTCTCATTCTACAACAGAGTAGCCATGAGTAACAACGAAATTGTGTTCACTGTATTCCATTTAGTCCATCTAAAAAGAGAGAGAAAAGACTTATAGTTATTGCTCTTAATTTAATTTAGGTTAAGTTTTTAAATGTTTATTTTGTTATTATTGTTATTATTTTATTTTTAAATATTAATGTATGTTTGTATGTCTTATGGGTTTAAAATTGCCTGGAATAAAGAATATTTATTTATTTATTTATTATTATTTAAATAGTGTGGTCATAACATTTTGGCCAATTTTTCTCATCGGTTCTACGACCTTGCTTTATTAGTATTGCTCAGTTAGAATAATGTTGATGTTCATAGGTACTAAGTTTTTTAAACTAAGTTTCGTACATAAACTAAGTTTAAAAAACGTTATAGTTTTACTTTTATTTTGATATCTCCGAATGTCGTTTGTAACAATAACTCTTGACCATAAATATACATTTCGAATGCATATAAAATACGTTCATAAAAATATGTACCTTTACAGGTATGTTTTCTTCTAGAGTTTTTAACAAAATAACGTTGACCTAAAAGTTAACTTGTTAATTCCGTCATAAACTGTGGAACATTCTAAGATCGAAATTCAAAGGAAACTAGTACTTGCGATTTTTTATCGTTTTACCTATATTCGTTTTGTTCACCACGTAGTGAGTGTACTAAATGAGAAAATATTAGCTATTCAATAAAAAATGAGTCTTAGTCACAACTACGGTTTGGAAACCTATAATGCACAAGTTTCAATCCTGGCCCTGGTAGCGAGAGTCGCAGCTGTGCATAGCACCGTACTACGTGTATACAACGGACAAGACGCCAACAAGTCACAGTTTCCTTATGTAGTCTGTTTAAAGAGCCCAGGTTCACGAATAAGACGATGTACAGGATCTCTTATAACGGCGACGTGGGTGCTAAGTGCCGCGCATTGCATAAACAATAAAACAACATACATACAGTACGGCAATATGTCACTGTTGCTAAAGAAAACAAAGTCCAAGAGAAAGATCATAAAAGCGTTAACACATCCAAACTACCACAGTCCCAGAAAATTATTATCAATTAATGACATTGCATTGTTGCTTGTGAGACCAGTGCGCATGAAAAAGTACGCTAGTATATCTGCAGTAGACTATAAAACACTGCTGGGTCTACCGGTCATGTACGCTGGCTTTGGAATAACGTTGCCGAAAAATAAACAAAATAGGAAGAAAAAGAAACGCATACAGCAGTTAGATTCTATTCGACCGTTGCAAATTGGCGAAGGTGTTGTTAAGTCAACTGATAAACATAGACATAAACATTTTATTTGTGTAGTACCGAAGTGTTCACGTAAACAGCATATTTTGCCAGGTGACTCCGGTGGTCCTCTGCTTTTGAACCTCAAGATAGTGGGAGTAACATGTGGAAACTCCGGCGATGAGAGAATGTTTACACCAGTCAGCCCTTATCTGAGATGGATTTATGAAATGGTTTCTTCGCAAAATAATAAAACTGCATTCGATTGAAGATATATGCGTCCTTATGGTTATGGCCTGTTCGTAATAATATATCGACGGTTACTGGCTATTTGATCTAAGCGCCATTTTTTGCGAAAATTATTTATATACATATTTGGAATCGGCGATTTTTTCTGCGTCGTACTGAGTTTAAAATTTTTATGAGCTCTTTTTTGGCGTTTGTACCCCTCAGTAACTTTGCCCTCATTTTGATGACCGTGGTATCAACGGACACAAAAATTGACAACTTTTTGTATTACGCGTCGATATGATAACAAGCTTCCATTTATTCACAAATATCCTTGGAATATCGAACCAAAATCGACTAAAATGTTTTTTTGATTTTGTTTATAGATTAAAAATATTTTCACTTTGTTCTTTTGTTTAAGAAACCCTTAATTTGTGAGGAATGTATAGCTAATAAAACTAGATATTTTGCTCTAAATTACTGTCCCACTGCTGGGCACGGGCCTCTTTTCAGTGTTAGAAGAAGGGTTAGGCCATAGTCCACCACGCTGGCCTAGTGCAGGTTGACAGACTTCACATATCTTTGAGAACATTATCGAGAACTCTTAGACATGCAGGTTTCCTCACGATGTTTTCCTTCACCGTTAAAGCAAGCGATAATTAACTATTTAATACGCACATAACTTCGAAATGTCAGAGATGCGCGCCTTGGGATCGAACTCGAGACCTCTGCGTGGCAGTCCAACGGTTTCCCACTAGGCTACCGCTGCTAAGTATACTTCCTAATAATAGTAATTTGTTTACGAAACTTTATATTTTACTTTACCACCAACCCTATTATTCGTAGTATTGGTGTTGGTAATTTTAATTTTTCTGTAGTATTTATATTCCCAGTTTTAGGGTTAAACACAGCTTGTGGACTGAACAACTGCTTCACGTCAGGCGGAGTGTATATACATTTTGACTGGATCTCATTTTGAAAAATTATAGAGACGTGAAAGGATGGAGTAATAAGAACAGTATGGTGAAAACACACAGACTCTAGCAATGACAAATGGGTAATCATTTTTATTTGGAACTATTAGTAAACAAATGCAGGGTGCCAATTTAATTAACTTTAATACCGAAACAGTTAATCAGAACACGACTTACTACCAATAGCAGCAGAAAATATTCCTTACCTTACCTTTTCATTGCACTTTATTAAGATTTATTATTGTTATTTTATCATTTATTTTCTAATAATAATAGTAAACCTCAATAACGTGCAACTTACGCCGATCATATGGCACCTCGCCTACAGTCAAGGTGCACGATTATGATGCATATGGTCAATGTACAATTAGGTACATGCATGAACTGAACAATCAACTGAAAAATCAAACTGACGCAGATAATATGCATTATCTGCGTCAGTTTGATTTTTCAGTTGACATTTAACATTATCTTTTGAATTTTTAACTATACATACGACTATCCTATCGTATTTATATTTTCGTAATACCTTGTGATATTTGTTTTAGTAAAACATATCCATTCATAGCCGATAAACAGATTTAAGCGTTAAGGTTTTATGTGACGCGCACTTGGTTGCTCGTATCCAAGCCGGTAAAAAATAGACAGTACAAATATAGCTGCTCGTATGCGAGCCTCTATCCAAGAGCAGGACTACACCATGCTGACTTCAGCATAAATTTAATCACCTGCATTATTGAAAGCCGCCCAATCGCAATCGGCATTCTGTATGGTTATACTTGGTTAAACACACAACAATCACAGATATACATAATACATTTACGTTACGATACGTAAGTTTGTCTTCTTGCATTCAAGTCACAATACCTCATGTTACCATAGCCGATTATAGGTAAAAGTAAGGTTGCCTTTGTTTTGACAAGTAGGATTTTTCCAGGTGAAAGACTGTAAGGCCTGATAATGCCACGTGTTTCCTTGTTCCTTCAATCCTGGGTCCTTTAAGCGGGGCGTGAAAAAGCACCTTCTCAGGCCATCAAAGTCGAGACCTCAACATCGCCTCGGCAGCTATGAGGACGATATGGAGGCCATTGCTCTTAGACCATACGACTGCTTACCATCAGGCGGAGTGTGGTCATTTTGACGTGCAAAATAAAAAAATAAAAAAATAACAATGACAACTTGAGGTGGCCAGTTGAGAGTATTGTCCATCTTCTTGAAACTTACTTAATAAAGATCTGCTCGATCTTCATAACGAATATGTTAAATACGAATGTTGGAAGATATTTTGTGTCCAATCTGCAAACGGTTGCCTTCTATGATGATCGTTTAACATTTTGACTGTTAATACCATAATAATAATAATGTGTAAAGGGATTTAATTCCCGGATAACATCGTAAATATCATTCGATAAGCCCTTAATACTTTCCTGATAATTCAATTGCACATCAACTGCTTACAAGTAACGGGCACACGAATAGTTAGGCCATTCGGCAATTCATAAATAGAGAAAATAGATAAGGCAAAATAATCTTATGGAACGCCTTGCCAATAAGTTATTCGCGGATAAGAGCTAGTCTTAAATTATGTGTCAACTATGTTGTCACTGCTCACCGCTTTATTTTTTTATGTAACACTGAGCAACTGGAGAAAAATGAGAATAATTGGTAAACACAGTCCTAACGGTAAGCGGAGTCTGCTATACTAGGAGACATTTGCATTATCCCTAATTGCGACGGCGGTTTTCCCTCTCATTTTCGTGAATACATAATTGCGGCTTTTTTTTAAGTACAACTCCTGCACTAGCGATAATTCCTGTATCACGGGGGATTTACAAACATTCAAACAACGGACACAATGAACAAACCAGACTCCGAACAACTACTTGTGAATCACAGAATTTTTGTCCCGTGTATTGATCGAACCCACAATACTCGGTGCAGCGGCAGTGGCGAGGTTACATCTTAAACCATTACGCCATCCGTGCAGTCAAAAAAGGCTAAGCAAAGAGTATTAAGGTCCTTCGTAACCTCTTATATTATATCCTTCTTATCCTTAAATTACAAGACCTTTTATTACATAGTCAGTAGTCACGTTATATACCGAAGCGATTTGATTGCATTACTTAGCGACGTCTAACTAGAGTGTACCTAATCGTATGCAGCAGGAAATGCATTAGCCGTCCCTCTAGGCAGATAACTCGATTGCGGGTCAAGAGATTAATGCGATGTCCAGCTAAGGTCTTGGACGCAGTTAAGTGGTGACCTTTGAGATTAGGTAGGTACTAGATATTTATATTGTAGCTAAAGGACTAAAATCTTACCAATAGATTGCTAATAAGCAATCGATGTTTTAACCATTGCTTCCAAAATATGCTCGGCAAGATACTCCATTGGCTTTTTGTAGCTATTACATCATCAGGTGCATATGATGCTTATAGAGATAATTTCACACCCCAGTGGAATAAAGGCGTAAGAGGAATATGCTAATTTTAGAGGAGAGCAAAAAACTGTTTGGTCTGATATATTAAATATATTTATTACAGGCAGTACACACAATAATAATCTTTTGTTTAATGTAGTGAAACAAAGACAGTAAGTAAGATTTAGTTTTAAGCAAATTTTAAGCATTAAAGTACCTAGATTTATAGACTTTTATGATTGAAAATATCAAACTCATTATGACGCGAAAAACGATTTTTATAGGTATAAAGCCTTTATTTTTGATTGAGCTTGTGTATCTCTACTTGCACTATTCGAATCTCCAATAAAAAAATCGACGTATTTGTATTTAAGCCTTTACAGAACTGAGGGTACAATCTTATAAAAACGAATTACGTCGTGATCTGATAGATTGCATCGTAGATTCTGTGGCATAAATTAACGCTTACATTTGTGAGTGATCGGACAGTATTATTTTGTTTTCCTTTAGTAACTTAAGCTGCCGCTACCGATAATTTAAGAAGTTTGGTAACGTGACTGGTAGACGGCATATAGCCTGAGTAATTCTGCGTGTAACTTCAAAGACATTTAAAGTTCTGCACTACTTCCTACCACTTATTAATTCAGGCGTTATATACAGATGTGAATCTATATGTATTTATTTATGTCGAGACATTTTCCAAGACGCATCTCGCAACATCTAAAAGAGCGTTTAATAAAACTATAATAACGTTCCGTTCTTTGTAAAACATGCTTAGGTTTATAATATGTTTATAAATCTTATAGTCATATGGATACAGCTGTTTGAAAATGTTTAGTTAACAAATTTATCCGAAAAGAATCGCCTTCATCAAAAATAATTCAAGATCGCAAATGTATTTTGTAAGTTTTTAATAAATTAAACAGTATTAGAAGGGCTTTAAATAAAAGTGCCATTAACTCATATAATGTACAAATTAATAAATTTAAACTTTCGCGTTATATATGTATATATATATATACAGGGTGATTTTGAAATCGTGTAATTCCTTTTAACCACGCATTCTACTGGTGATATAGAATAACCCTGACCATATTTTTTCTTAATTAGAATAATGGTTTCGGCAAAATTAGAGTACAGATTTTTTTCATGAAATGATTTCAAATAGTCATATTTTAACCACCTGACACAATCTTAATATTTTACTAATTTAAAAATAATAACATAACAATAACTGATGTCGTAAATAATAAGGGGCAATAAAAAAGACCGCCCGTTATTATTTACGACATTAATTATTAATATGTTTTTTTATTTTAATTAGTAAAAAATTAAAATTGCCTCGGTTGGTTAACATATGACTATCTGACACCATTTCACGAAAAAAACGGAATAATAATTTTTCAAAAAAAATTAATCTAATTAAATAAAAATATGGTCAGGGTTATTTTATATCACCAGCAGAATGCGTGGTTAAAAGGAATTACACGATTTCAAAATCACCCTGTATATATATGACATGACATCGCAGCACCAGTCGGCTTGTGACCACGACCTGCTTGATGCCTGCGGTATGCTTGATGTTCCGAGAACATCAAGCATAAAAAATATAAACATTATGCATTATCGCGTTAATACCCGTTACGTATTATATATATAATGTACAAATTGTAGCCTCCTATATCCAGATGGTTATAAGAGCATTTTGCACACGGCTATCTAAATAGCAGTATACAATATAATATGAATGAATAAGTTTACATATGCAGTTGATCAAAAGGTCTGTGTTTTACTTTCAGACCAGACTAGGAGTTATTGGCTCGCCTGTGACATTATTATATTTTTATAACGACGACATGGTAACAGGGCCACTAAAATGATCTTCGCTGGAATCTTGCTTCTTTCTTACATTAATCTTCAGAATACGAAGTTATTAATATATTGTTTGTCCATAGTTACAAATACACATTTACATTTTTGTCATTAGTTACAAAAGATGATGATGAAACTTTACTGATATTTTGAGTTAATACTGTATAAACATGAGTTTATTAGCGAAAGGTATAAAAGGATAAAAAATATTCAGAAAGTTGTTCCGAACATGAGTAAACTTTTATCTATACTTTTGTAAAGGCATACACACAAAAAACAGACAAAGCAGGCGTTTGAAAAACTTTTTAGTCTACGTATCAAAAAAATATATAATAATTTAAACCAATATTTATTTACTACATAATCTTAACCGTTGAACCAATTATTTTAACTACAAACTTTAAAACCTTCTATTTTAGTTTGTATCATGGGTGTAGCCGTATTATTTAAAAGAGCTCCGTCTAAGTCTAACACAATGGTTTACAGATTTTTGTCTCAATAAAACTCACAATCAACCCAAGACTTACCTGTGTGGGCAACAGTTCGCCTCATTATTTACGTGAATCACAAGCTTATATTCTCCTGTACACTAGTTTGTCATTAACAAATAACTTTATGCCGAGACGATGTTGATCGTCGGATTGTGCCTATAAGTAAAGAAAGCCCCTTTCTAGATTAATAAGAAGATATTTCGTTTTTATCAGCATTATAATTAGGCAGTCCACTGCTAGATATAAGCAAATAGCTAAGCGCCATTTGAACTAGTCTTTTCTGTAGTATAAACAAATTTATCAAGATGTATATACTTATAAACACAGATCATAGTCTCTGAGTTAGTACATTGAATAGTACTTAATTTAGTACATTAAATAATATATTACTGTTGAAATATTCACAGACTATGTTATTTACAATATCACGTCAGCCTCTTTAAATTAGGGTGCGTCAAAGCACAAACGCTTATATAATTCTCTATAGATTACATACATAATGTATGTAAACAATTTTACATAACAATGTGAGTGCCTCCAGAAGTTTCTATTCAAGGAAGTGATGAGATCGTGGTAATATTTTAAGGTAGCTTTTCTTTTACGCGAGCTATGATGGTAATAGTAAGATTATTCAAACATGTTGATAGAGAACTGGTCTTCTAAAGTAAATAAATTAGCTCACTTTATATTATTCACGTTTCTTTCAAGATAAATCTTGTTTATTTTCCTAAATATTTTATATCTACTTATAATTTCTATGAGATTTTACTTATATTTTAAAGCATCTTTTTCACCGTGTTATAATAATAAATAAAATATCTTTGGCACGATTTATTGATTTAAATATGCATATTATTTAGAATACTTCTAAATCAGAAACTTTCAAGTAATTCGATGTAATGGTTAGTGTAACCGACTGCCACGCCTGAGGTCGCGGGTTCGATTCCCGCACAAGACAAATATTTGTGTGCATGAACATGGTTGTTTGTCTTGGTCTGGGAAATAGAAACATCTATGTATAATATGTATGTATTTACAAAAAAATAAAAGTATATATGTATGTTTATCCATTGTCTAGTATCCATAGTACAAGCTTTGCTTAGATAGTGTTGTGTTTATGTGGTAGAATATTATTATTATTTTTATATTATTATTATAGAAACCTCTCACACATGTGAATATTGCCGAATTTGCGAGTTAATAATATTGATATTACATACTCAAAGTACACATAAACGTTTTTTATATTTTGTGCCTATCAAACTGACTATATGCTATCCTGTTATGAAAATTATTATTATTTTATTTGAAATATACGAGCGATACCAATATACAATATTTTCAAGATATATGTATTCTTTTTTCAGTTTGTGTTGGAAATTGCTAGTATTCTTGTTAACTCCTTAAGCTATGCTATGCTTTTGTTAGAAGTAGATATTGGCCAGCAGTGCAATAGATATGAAAGTCTTAAAGTATTGGTTTACAGTTTACAATATTTTTACAAATAACTGAAATATGTACTTAGTCATTATTACAAAACAAATATATTATCGTTTGAAGCCTATTGTCGTTTACTTGGCATAATGCTATTACTATGAATTTCTTGGCAATAAGCTGTAAGACCCAAGAACTAATGTACAGCATTTTCATATACCACCGCAAGGCTGCCAAGGAAGTCATAAATACGAACATATCTACAGATGAAAAGCATAACCCTGGTTTTGACTTTGGACCCAACGAGTGCCGTTATAAATTAGCAGAATGATACAATAAACTATAAATAATAGACCGTCAAGTTTATAGATTCTAAGTGTGTTCTGCACCCACAAAAGAAAAATGAATGACCATACATCATATTTCTTAGTATATATTTCATACAAATAATTATAACATTAATAGCCTTACATATAAACTAATCTCAAATATTCAAGACATCGCTCAGTTTAAATTAGCAAATAATGAGAAAATACTCATTCTTAACATTACTGAGCGTTGGCTGTTACTTGACTGGTAGTTAGGTAACAGCGGCGAGGCATTCATCAAAAGTTAATCATGGATCAAGACAGCGAACTATTGAGTTGAGAGGTAGCTAACTATTAATTAGCGATATTTTATATATAAGTAAGGCTAACTGCTACATACTGCGATCGCACAAATGAACCGCGACCTTTACATCACTTCTGGTACTCCATTTTCTCGTATTTGAATCACCCGGAGGCCCTGTTACAGCTTCGTATAATGAATCTGCGTAGCCTGGGGAGCCTTCATGATTGGATTAATTAAGCTCCTAGTGCTTACTGCATTTACCATTTATGGTAATACAATAAGAGAGCCAAGCAGATAGCGCCAATAGTACTACTTAGATTAAGGTATGGTACATGTTATGTCTTAGTGCGGCAGCGGTAGTGTATGCGATTGTTATGGATAAGATCTCGAGTTCGATTCTTAGGTCGGCCAAAGTGTAATTGGATTTTTCTGCCTAGAAATTTTCGGTAGCTGTACAAAACTGAGCACAGTAGAACGATTAGCTCGCCCACTGTTAAGTGAGACCATGAGCAGCTAGCGAAATGTGAGTGTAATAAGTCATTGCCTACTCTTTCAGGGGTATAGGCGTGATAGTTAATTATGTATGTGTGTATGTATTATATTACAAATACGATAAACTAGGCAGTCTATAGTCACAGTCTCAGGAAGACGAGATGAAAAGAGAAAATATACAGACGTAATATAGGACTTTTGATGACCTCGATGGCGTAGTGGTTAGTGTAACTGACTGTTACGACTGAGGTCGCGGGTTCGATTCCCGCACAAGTCAAACATTTGTGTGCATGAACATGGATGTTTGACTTGGTCTGGGTATTTCTATGTATAATATGTATGTATTTACAAAAAAAAATAGTATATATGTATGTTTATCCATTGTCTAGAACCCATAGCACAAGCTCTGCTTAGTTTGGGCTAGATGGTGTTGTGTATATGTGTAGAATATTATTATTATTATTATTATTATTACTTCTGTATATTTAAGACTCTCATTTCGTCGACTATGTCTAGGACCTAAAAACAAAACCATGTACCGCACATTTAGAGTCTCTGTGTTGCTACTGAGAATTTCCTAATAGAATGAGCTCTCACAAGCGGAACCTATGTCATGAGACCAACAAGATAGTCCTATATTTAGTCTAGTAACAAATGTATAGATACGCCATCTTACCAGCATAATAAAAATCTAACTTCAACTAAATTTACATAAATTCAAATTATGAAAAGCAAGATTAAGTGATTAGTCAGTTAACTAAAGATACTTATATTTTAAGTGACTTGCCTTAAATAAATATTTACTACAAGGCAAGTTATGTTGTTCAAACATAGCATTAAATCGTTGAGAAAATATCTAAAAGTAACTTACGACCTTTTTTTCTAAATCATAATCGTATTACAATGTTGCTAATTTACAACTTACTTGTAATAGTTGATGTAATGGCTGTGGTTATCATCCATTGCATAGATATTTCAAGGTACAATCATAAAATGTACAATTTACATAATTATATTAGCTCTTTTTAAAAGACTACAGTCGTAAATATCTTATTACTATAATTAAAAATATCGTACACTTCTAATTAGTAGAAAGTATCGATCGTAGCAATACTGCGTAGCACTTCTTCATTAATTTCGTAGGTCAATATCTACGTCGTAGTACGTAAGCTACGAAGTTGTGTAATTACGTACCCTACTATATAACAACACGTGGTTTACTTCAGTTAATGATAATAATTATACTTAATGACACTAGGCCTACCGCCTCTATAATAATATATACAACACATACATAGACTTACATGTATAATTATATCCACGAAGAGATAGGAGTACCACACTTGCTTTGTTTTGGATCGTACGTAATTGTGTAGCCTTAGCCGTCCATCACCAATATGTCTTATGTGCAACTATTAATATTTCTTAATAAAGAATCCAATAACACTTGCCCCACCCGACAAACTAAACCGGGATCTCACAATCAAATACCAGGATCCAAGAGGTATACATATCCTACATTTACCCGAAAAAAACCGCAGGCAAAATTTAATATACTATTATATCAATTACAAGCAATAATTTTATACAGTACATACACTGTAAAACATGTTGTTAAGATAGTATGCAGGTAATACCACCAATCATGTAGATACAAAGACGCGATAGGTAATCTTATTAAAGAAAATGTACATGCTATGGATGATAACTATAAAACACAGTAGGTATATTTTTTATCATACGATAAATAAATATCACATTGACACAAAAAGAAAGAAGAAGCAGGAGGTAATATTCTATAGAAGACCATAGCTGCTAGACTATACATTTTTTTTTTAACGTAGGTGAATGCATTGACGTTTAACTCTCGGGCGAGCGGAGGGTTTATGTCGGACTCATCCGGGAAAAGATGGAGATATCCCGGTAATACCGACTAAACCTACCGCGGTGTTCCTTCTCACAATCTATGGTTGGGGCGCAGAGATCACGCGCGCATTCATCCTGCAGCATAGCTAGTCTTAACCCAGCGCTCTTTTAAAAAAGCACTCTCTTTTATGCCCTTAATACTGCAGTGACCCTTTTTACCACAAACACAATAACTACATTTCGAGGTCACAATACATGACTGATACCAGAAAATAAATTGAAAGAGGTACATAGTCGGGTTAATACAACGCTCCAAACCATTTTGCTCCACACACGAGTCTATGTGTACTAAACTTTACAAATATAAAGGGGCTTTTGAATTAGCATTAGTTTTACTGCGTTGTATTGTTGCAATATACTGGCTAGTAATAACAGCCATATAATAGAATACACGTTAATATAACACACGTCAATATCAATATATGGCTATCCAAATAAATATATGTTCGGAATGGATCGGCCATTCCATATTATCATATTTTTGAGATGGCCAGGTTATAGAAGAAAACATCGTAGACATACATATTGCAGTAAAAATATTTACCGCTTAGAAGTCCTTTAACCCTTTATCTGGCAAGAGAAAAATTAATGGCGAATTATGTTTCTTTTTGCATTTTTAGCTTCATTAGGAGTTGTTAGAACAAGAAAAAAAATGTAAAATATCTAGTATATCCTAATATTCTGAAAATGCGTGTTCAGTATGCTGGACCTTGCTGGGTTTGCCATAAAGTTGTCAATAATTTTGATGTGCAGTATAATGCACATTGCCGAATTATCACTTTCCAGAACGTATTTCTATTTTGTGCAAGTGATGAATTTTAGGACAATAAAACGCAAGAAAATGACCATATATTTTTATTTTTATAGTAAAAAAATATATATTTGTTATAAAATGTCTAACAAAATCATTATTTTTTAATGTAATAGCAGACAATAAGGATAATTTTACTTATTACTTACTTATAGCTACTCTACATGAGATCAATAATATAATCAATCTAAACGAAAAGATATGTAACAATTATAATTCCGAGTTACGGATAAAATACAACAGTTTTAATCATAATTATAATAATAATCAGTCAACTTGGTTAGAAACTTTTACTTAATATGGAAATTATAAAAAACTCTATCATCTTTTGCGTAATAAACACAGCCTTAAATTGCACTTAACACAATACACATCAGTCTTATTTTTATATACATGTAGTTTACAGTGACTGTATGACTCTCCAATTCTAGGACAATGACCAATACCATCATAGCGTAAACTATCACCTGTTCGACAGTTGTTGTTTACGGATATTCGAGATCTCCCTTTATTATGTACCTCTCTTGCTAATTGGCACCGAAAAGACCTCAAAGACCTCATATGCTTCACTGCCCGTCTATTGCAATCGCTGCGATAAACTAAACAGGCGTTGTTCACACAAATGTCGAGCATTTGAGCAAAGATTGCAGTATACCAACGTCAGCTCTTGCAAGTAGTCCGGTACAATACGATCAGTATATCGGTGAGATTGACGCCCCCCATGTGCTTATTGTAGTGCTTTATAAGTTTCGAACAGTCCACGTCAACACGGGCTTTCATTTTCTTGCTGTACCCCTTAATTTTTCCCACTGGGTAAGCATCAGCGTCATTCTACTCAGTACATAACTGAGTAGAGTGACAACCTTATTGTCATACTATTTGAATACCGCTATCTTGTTGTTATTGTCAACTACTTGGCAATAAGACGCTCTAATTTTCTTTTTTCAAAAATTGTCACTCAAAAATAGTTTTTCGCAACTTTTTAACTATTTTAACGTATAGTGCATAGACTAAAATACCACATTCGTTTCTTAAATGTGATGCGAATTCTACTACACGACGCCGGCTCGCGTCTGTATTGTCTTGCATAAAGCAACGACAACTTTAGTTCCCAAGGTTAAAGTTTCTTCGACTTTTGAAAATTGGATGTATCTCAATGTATCTTCGCCTCCATAAAGCAGAAAGTCATATACAATGCCCGACATGCCTGCTCGGACAAAGTTTTCGCAACTCCATTTATTGGATTTCATGGGATTGTAAATAGTCTCCTATTACCGGCATTTTTGCCTTTATATGGTACTGTCATCTCATCAACGCTATATCTCATCTCCCCTTCCGTAACTAAGCAGTTCCTCCTCATCTTCTCTACAAAAGATCTTACTTTAAAGTAGCGATCCGAATCTGGACACGAGATTTCAGCAAAATGGTTGTAATTGCGTATGACTTCAAACCTTTTCAGTGACATGATATCGGCAATAGCTGGGAAGCGTAATTCTTTTTACTAATAATCTACATAGGATGGAAAATTAACACCCATAGATAACAAAATAGCAATAAAATCTTTAATTTCGTCCTCGGAGATATTGATGAATGGTGGCACTAATGCCAATAACTAACACGCGTGATGTTTGTTTGAAGACCTGCAAATAATATTATTGTTAGGTAAAAATTAAATTAGATGTATGAAATACGCATATTAGTTCTTAAAATCATATTAATAGTTAGTTTTCTATCTAATTGGCAGTGTCTAATATATTACACATCATAAAATCTCACTAAAATAGTACGTACTTGGCAATGGGAAATATACTGAACACACGAATTTCATAGAATATTACGAAAAATCTATAATGCTATTATAATCTAAGTCAGTATACACATATTGACAGGTTTTATAAAATATATTGTGAAATAATAAGTAAACATTGCAACATGAAATAACAAATAAATCGAGACTTACCGAGAGCGGTGGCGGCACGTCCTTCCTGTAGACTTGTTGATCTAAGACCCTTATTCTCCCGGGCACGCCACGATCGTGGCGGTAAGTCCCGTGTTTGAGGAGTGGCTGGAGAGGCGGCATGGCGCCCTCACCTTCCGGCTGACACAGGTACTGACTGGCCACGGTTTTTTTTTAATTTTTTTATTTAGCTCGTCAAAATGACCACACTCCGCCTGATGGTAAGCAGTCGTGTGGTCTAAGAGCAGTGGCCTCCACATCGTCCTATTAGCAGCCGAGGCGATGTTGAGGTCTCTACTTTGACGGCCTGAGAAGGTGTTCCTGTGTTGTATACGCCGGCAAGAGACATCCGGTTGTCACCACTGCGGCGACTGCCGCGACGTTGTAGAGGACACGGCGCTGCACACTTTGGCGGTTTGTCCCGCTTGAGCATCGCAGCGCCGTGAGTTGATCGCGGCAGTCGGATCGGTTGCCCTCTTGCTCCCGGCCGTAGTTCAGTCTATGGTCCGGAGTGAGAGGTCGTGGAACGCCGTCGCCTCCTTTTGCGAGGAAGTGATTTCCATCGAGGAGGCGGCGGAACGGGAGAGGGAGCGCTTAAACCCTCTCCCTAACCGCAGAGCCGGGCGCCGGAGGGCGCGAGATGACCTCCAGCCACCCTGGGGTTTGAACTGGGGGTGGCGGGCTTTGTGGGCCTGCCCGCCATCCGTTCAGCACCAGGTCCGAGAGGCGGCGTGCGTGTTGCCACGCGCGCCTCTGTTTCGAGTACATCTCCCCTCTAAGGGGGAGACAGTAGGGTTTTATACTGTGAAAAAGTGCCTATTTTGGGAAGGTCTTGTTGTGTAGTGGCCTGCCGTTTCATACGGCGGGCCGAAACCTCGGCGGGGTCGCGACCGCATACGAAAGTGATTCGCGCGGCTCCGCCGATAGTGGTTTTGTCGAGGAACACCGTGGTAGGTTTAGTCGGTATTCCAGGAGGTACATTATTCTTATTCCATCTTTCTTTTACCCCGGCGAGTCCGACATAATCCCTCCACCCGTCCCCGCGGAGGGGTATGCGTCAATGCATTGACCGAAGTAAAAAAAAAAATTGCTGATATGAACATTTGAAGGATTAAAGTTTACAACTCAGAAAAATAATAACAAGATGTCAATAATAAAACTGGGTTTATTATTATCAATCTACAAGAATATGCATATCCAAATCAATTAATTTCAATTTGTAAGTCGCGGATTTGCGGGTTATTCCCTGAGTACCCCGATCCCCGCGGTCCCCGTCCCGGAGGACCCCGATTTATTTTTATCTTGATAACTCAATTAAAAGTCAGTTTAGCTTAAGAGTACCGTCAGCAGATGAAAAGTTAAATACAGTTTTATTACTTTATTCTAAAATTATAATACTTAACTTTAAGGTTTAAGAAAAAATGGTTACGATAAACAATATAATAAAATATAGAGTCTCTTAGAGCAATTGCAGGTTTTTAATTATTATCACAATAGTTCCTTCTTCGATACAGAAAATCAAAACCCTTCTCTATGCTGTGCTTCCTGAATTTGAAATCGTTATTATTGTCATATAATTGTAAAATATATATGATTTGTTAATATTGTAACAATTATTATTATACACTTTATTCAAACTGCAAATAAAACTTTCGTCTTATGTATTTCGATCATATACATTTAAGCTTTTTTATGTCGACCATACAATTTGAAAACAATTGAAAAAGAAATGTAGTCATATTTAACGTATTCGGGGTTCGCCGAGACGGGGGCCTTGGAGATCGGGATACTCAAGGAATAACCTGGATTTGCCACGTTAACCAATAACACAAATTATAT
Organism: Catocala nupta; assembly: GCA_963675205.1. NCBI lineage: Eukaryota > Metazoa > Arthropoda > Insecta > Lepidoptera > Erebidae > Catocala > Catocala nupta. Next base: position 6,604,909 of record OY776095.1, on the reverse strand, counting down.
CTCTCTATCTATATTCATATAACTCAAACCAATAGCTAGGTGGTTAATGTTGCTAGTCTAGTTTACTAGCCTTGTAGTATTATATAATTAGTACAATTATTAAAAGGATGCTTACAAATCTGTGACCTGATGTAAGTCCAAGGCCATTAGGTAGTATAATAAAAATATGTTACAACACTTAGTTATACTAATATTATAAAGACCTATACATACATATTACATCGCCCTACGAGCCACAGAAGCTCAGCCGTAATACAAAACGTAGATGAAACCGCAAAAATGTAGTGTGATTTAAAAATAGAAATCAAAATTTGACAAACTTAGCTCGGGTTAGATAAGCATACCAGTAATAAAACAATATAGAACGCGTTTCCCGAATTCAATATACAAGCGTTCTTAGAAGACACGATATTGCTTTAACTGCAGTCAAACGACAACAAAAGCAAACGAACTTGTGTTAACCTACCAAATCAGGTGAATATATTTTACGAAATACAAAGGATAGAACTTACATGAGAATGCAATATGCAGACCGCACAGAGCAATATGATGCTGCATAGGAGAGTGACACATAACGCTGATACGAAGAGCGCATGTTTGAGCCGGACACAGTATCTTCTGTATAGAGCTTCCAATTCCAGCTCTGTGCCTTCTTCCTCTGTGGACAAAATATAATAATATATTAAAGAAATACTTTACTTATAGCGGTTTACATAGTAGCAGCAGAAATTACTCGCAATCCAATTTGAATATAAGTTAGATGCATGGAGAAGGTGGTCACATTACTAGAAACAAATGGACAGCGTGCTTCCGACCGTACATGAATAACAATAAAATTATCTATGAAGATTCTTGTACACACAATCGGCTAGCACGTACTACATGTGAAGGTTTTTCGATTGGGCTACATACATTGAAGGTCTCACGTCTATATCCGCGAAGAGATAGGAAGAGTCCAACAATATAGGAGACGAGCTTTTTACCGTCTTTGAGGCATAACTCAAGAGTTTCAAGACTCCGTACTGCTACTGAGCATTTCTTGACGGAAAACCCAAAAATATATTGGCCGACCCGGATATCACGCCCCAGACATCATGTACAACAGTCGCATTAACTGTTACTTCGCCACCGAGAGCCATATGTAATCATGCTTGTTACTCGGCAGGTAGCTGGCATAGGTCGTGTACATGATGCATACAACCCACGCGCACAAGTGCCTCAATCTGTGCACAACACGCTTCGTGTACAAAAGCCATGCTATACAATATGATCTGATTTCTCTCGCTACAAATTTTGCACATTTCAAACAACATTTTTATTACATTTGGCGAGATCAATATCTTGCATTTCTAGCCTTTTGACGAAAATATGCTTGCCAGATATGTGTGTAGTAACGCGATACGGGTTTTTTTATAATAAAATAAATGTGAATGTGACTTTGTTTTTTAAGCTTTCACGCTGAACTACTCGACCGATAATCATGAAACATACGTGTACAGGCAATTTATTTAATAGTACAGAAAGAACATAGGGTACCTTTCATCTAGAAATAAAGTAGGTACTGTTCCCGTGGACAAAGGCTAGTTTCTTTATAATGAGACGTTGGTCACCTTGCACTAAAAACCGGTAATATCGGAGTTTTGATACCAGTAAGATTAAGAATAAAGGTATCCGTCCAAGAATTAGGACAATCGAGCTCTTATATAGTATGTAGTAAAGAAGTTGAGTCTAGTCGTGGATACATAAGCTCATATAACCATTGGCGAATAATAGTTCGACTATGAAATATGACCGTGTCTTGGGAATTTCACTGTCAGATGAACAACGGATGGGCGACCTAGTCAATAAATTCAGACAGATGCAAGCAACACAACATCAGTCACCGTAGAAATGATTTCTGGAGCAGATATTCAGCTCATACATATATTCATAGACACCCGTTCTCGGATAGATAGGTAGATATTGTAGATTTCTACTAGCTACGATTTTGATACCTATATTATCTCTTACTTTAATAATTTTTGTACCGTACGATTCGATAAGCATTCAATGCAATTCTTCAGCAGATTTCGCCAAATGAAAACAGAAAACTAATGCCCGCAGTTCGTAGACGACATGTTTAAGGTTATAGAAAAATATACCGGTGTATGGAACTTGAGTTATTATGCGTTAAAAACTTCATCAGCTGTTAGAGAAAGATCATGGCGCTTCAAAAACGCAGTCTTATGGTCCAAAACTGGTGGCCAGCACCATCTATAGGGAAACTCCGGTTTTATCTATAACTATTTATTCATCATTTTCATAAATTATGACCAATTAAATTAAAACCAACATTATTTAAACCTTAGTTGTTATGTTAATAATATAACAAGGTAAGATATACTCATTCAACAAGTTTCGACTTAATGCGGAATCTAAAAGAGATTTTATTCACAAAGGATTCTTTACATTAGATAATAATTTGAAAAATATTTGGAAAGGTTTATATCTGGCGATTTAAGCAGCATTTCCTTTTTGTGTTAGATAACGATTTAATTGTATTCCAATTTGTATCATGAACAGTTTTATTACGTTCACACTTTTTGCATGAACAAAGGTTTGGATTTGTGTTTACAGTATTACGAAATGGCTAAAAATGCTTTGCTTATTAAAATTCTCAGGTTTAAGTAATTTCTGAAACGTGGCATTTCGATTAAAGCTTGGGCGCGAAAAATCCTTCATCCTATTGAAGATCGCATTCGATCAACTTGTGTTAGGTATGTATTTGTGATACGAGCGGTGAGAATAATCAGGCTGTTTAAAAAGGCACTGTGATGCGGTGCCTCAGTAATCGTAAATCCTTTAATGGCAGCACAGAGGCTCGTTTTCGAATCGGTAGGATTCACGCTAGTGATATTAGTGGAGTGGCAAGGTTCCACAGCTACGGTAACGGCCTACCACCAGGCGGTATATAAATTCTCTTTATGGTATATTCGGTTTGTATGTCTAAAATATAGAGCACATACAAGAGAACGATTCTATAGCTTTAAGCTGTCTAGTATATGTAACACTAAATAAGCAAAGCTGATACACAAAACGAACCAATATTGTCTTCTGTTTACGCGAATGTTATTCATTGAAATTAAACTACTATATACGGATTTTATCGCGTTGTTTATTTATCACTGTATTCCGTATATAGTAGTTTAATTTCAACAAAACGAACTAGATAAACGGAATTGACAGTACTAAGTCATAAACAAAAATAATCTGTAATTAAACATTTTATTTAATTTATATTATTATCTATTATTTTGGACTCTACTGAACAGACTGAACTATTTCCGGGAAATATAATTATGTAAATTTACTTAAATGTGGATAAGAAATGTTCTTTGTAAAGATATAAGGGGGGCCTGTCTTAGCGAGGCGAATTATATAGTGTGAGACTGAACCACTACATTTGTTAATTGTATGCTCAGACTAATTTAGTGAGAAAAACAGCGTCAGCAAGAAGGCAACTATATAACTTGATTTTCTTGCACTTTTAAGGAAATGCGAATAAATTTTAAAGCGTTTATTCCTCACATAATATGCGCAATACTTCAGACAGATAAATAAAGGCAAGAGAAACGACTGCCTTGTTAGTTTCATTGACATTTGTTTTTGAGGCCGATCAGGTAATCCGCTGTTTTATTGAAAGAAAGAAAGAAAGAAAAGAAAGAAAGCATATTTTTATTTCTAAAAAACACGAAAGCTTTCACATGTAATATTATACATAGAAGGGGATACATATATAATAAATATCAATTAATACAAGTGACAGCCCTGCTCTGCGCCACAAATACCACGTTTCAAGTGTGCCATCAATACATATATTCTATGGTCTATACCTTACTTTTAAGTTTATTTTTAATCTGTGCCTCAGACGTGGCCTGCCACGTTGACACGTGGTAAACGTGTTAACTGTCAAATGCATCGTTTGGCAGCAGGTAATGTTCAAGACTTATTTATCCCAATATTATAAGAATAGTTACAATAATACTCTAATCAAAGTTAATAGCGACAGGCCGCAGACCGATCATTTCATTGTTTTTCTTTAGTTAGTAATTTCTCATTAACATTATTGAATTGATAGTCAGCAAAATATGGGTGTTTAATATAACTTAGTCTACACTTTTAACGATATACAGGTGAAAAATTAGTCACGTACATATCTAAATTGATTGGATTCGGTACAATAAAAACCCTGACACAATTTGGACTCAATAAACCACACCGTATCAGAACACAATAGTAAACATAGTACAACTTGATTCAATTTCGTTCTGGCTGTCCATTCGTGCATATCACTGTGTAGCCACAAACCACTACTAACACACGCTAATTAGCATGCTGATGTACCCAGATAATGGACTTATTTTCTGCATTTGATGATCGAGTACACTTCACAGTTCTATTTCTGTTTAAAAAGACAACTCTTGTACTATGAATAAATTCTGTATCGAAGGGTACTTAACACACAAATTACACCTAATATAGCAAAAACCATTTCTGGATCACAAAATTCGATTGGAATCCGAACACTCGGCATAGAGACAATGACGACTATTAAGTCACTACACCATCCATACAGCTATTAGTCATGGTCACATATTTATTATATAAAAACATTTTAACACATAGACTAAAATACAAATATTAATATAAAATAGTCTATGTGTTAAAATGTTTTTAAGACAGCCAATAAAGAGAACATTACGTCTAACGTAGATCGAGTTCCAGGTATGACGGGTTAAGAAGCATAAATAGATTTGACGTTTTCTCAAAACGAAACAAAAATGAGTAAGCATTGTTTCCCGTCAGATACTAACCCTTTTTGGCTTTACCAAACAAAATCAACGGTTAAAGTATTCACAAAATGGAATGCCGTTCTATTCCCGCTTAGGGGTCCAAAAAGAAAACACAGTAAAGACTATCTCTGCCTTTAAATAAAACACATTTCTCACGTAAAGAAACGATATGCTTACTATTTTATATGTTCAGCTATCTTCATTTTATTGATACACAAAAGACAAATACACTGAAAGGTATTTAATTAAATACTCTATTGTAGGGAAAATAAGGTATAAATAAATATATTAGTAGCAATATGAAGTCTGCAATTGGATTCATATATGGGGCATAAATGCATAGCAGCTGACAAAACATGAATGTAAAACACCTCCGCCAATCTCTTTGAGGATATACAGACGTCAGTTTATTCATGCAAATTAAATAGAACGCGTTATAAAGCACATTTTCGCGAATATAAATACTTAGTTATGGCACGCTATTATGCTAATGAGAAACATTGTACTCACATCACCGTGCACATATCAAACATACGCATTAATTGCTCGCTTTTATCAAACAACATCATTGGACGGGAGCTTATATTGCAACAAAGCGGTTTTGGAATTACATTATTTACATTAACAGTAGTTGCCCAGAGGAGTAGAGACTACGAATCTCCATTTGCTATGGCTCTGGAATATCATTTTTATTTCATTAAGCTCTTTAGCTCTTTCTTAGCGAGGTTAAGCAACGTTGGGTGCGGTCAGTCTATGAGGGTCTAAGGGTGACCGCTTAGTGATATTTCATCTGAGCCCTTCGAAACCCGGCGCCTCTGTCACGTAAAATGTCGGTCCCGGTTGTTGCCAAATTGGCAGCAGTCGTTAAGTCATGTCAGAGGCCTACGGGCGGCTTGAACAACTCTTGACAACAGGTTGGCCACTAACCACACGAAAAGAACAAGAAGAAGATTCTTTATGCATGCTCGTCAGTTCAGGGTACTTTTAATCTGACCTTTTCCCAGAGTGTCTTTGATATGAAAGGACAGTTCGATGCACATTTGCCTTGTACCCTTGCTTGGTCCGCCTTTTGTCATCCATTCTTTCTATAAAACTAAACTATGTATGTAAGTACATGTTTTCCATTTATACTTACTATATTTTCTTTTTAAATTATATATTCTATTTTAATCAGTAAATGTAGCCTTACAAAAAACAACAGAGATAAAATGTGTACTGATTTAGGAATTCTTCTGCTACATCAACCAAGTAGAAAGTAAGATTGATATAAAAGATATCAGATATCTGATGTTTTACCTATAGAGGAAATTTGCTGCCATTTACGTCCATGTACAATTGTAGGTGTCAACTATTAATTTGTTCGGTATGTAGCGATAACTAGCTCAGTGCCACTATGTTTTGTATATAATACAACTTGAAACTATATATAACTTAAAATAAACTGAAAACTTGGAATCTTGCTCTTATCTTATCTTGTGTGGGGCCAGTCAGTACAGACCGGCGACACTTCGACCCAGTGGTGTCTTTTGTGTCGACTTCCCCAATAACGACTGCCATATACATATGTTCATGGCAGCCGGAACCGACGGTTTAACGTGTTCTCCGAGGCATGGAGCAGGCGATAATTGTCAATCAATACGCACATAATTTCGAAAAATCATATAACTTCCGAAAGTCAGAGGTGTGCGACGTGAATTCGAACCCGAGATCCTCTGCATTGCAGTCTGTTGTTCTCCCTACTGAGCTATCGCTGCTCTATAATCTTGCTCTTAACATTTCAAGTTATATTATACGAGTATAAGTTATAATATCTACATAATAATATGCTTTGAAGGCAAATTCTACGCCAACGCTTTCAATACTTAGCGTTATAATCAGCGAGTTGCTGATTTTACACAAAGGACACCTTTCATGTAGGCACTAGCGCGAAGTTTATTATACCTTTAGGGTTAAAAGCATTCCATAGATGGTACGGCACCTGCATGTCCTAAAGCCGACCTTAGGTATACTCGCGTAAAGAATAATTTATTTTGAACTAGATTTAATTTGCGTCATCGCTCGCGTTAATCTAGATTATTTTTATTTGATTCTGCCAGTAAATATCTATCCCTCGAGTGAAGTTCTCTTTTGTGGACGAATGGTACCATTAGTCGTTTTCTGTACTCTTGACAATCTGTGTGCGAAATTTGATGATGATCGGTCATGTAGTTAAGACGTGAAGCGATAACAACAAATATAAAAACAAACAAACACAAACATTCACATTTATAATATTAATAAGTTAAGAAGTTTGGATTAGCCTTATCAACAATATACATATATGTATCAGTATACAAAGGCTCAAGCACAAGGCTATGCCACAGAAGAGCTATAGGGAGACTAGGTATTACATATCACCAGCTATGATTTAAGGTTATTGGTGTTTATAGAAGGCGAGCCTATTGTCGTGTACCAGACTCCTTACTGATACTGAGAAATTCTTGACAGAGAAAACGAAAGAAGAAAGTCATACACAATTTGCTCGACTCGAGACCTCGTGCATCGCAGACGCAGTTATTACGGGGCTACGGAAACTGGATACCATCGAATCGGCCGAATGCTTAAATACCAACTCAGTAAACGATAATTTTAGTAACCATTTTAATACTATATTTCTCTGTTCTGTACCTAAATATATCTACAAAAGATTTCAAACATGTCTTACATGACTTATAATGCCACATTTGAATTAAAAGATATTCAATAGTTTCCGAGTTGGCTTTTTGAGCTTGTTATCCTAGTGCAGAGTGACATCTTGACAGCTTTCACGTTGCACAAACGTGTTCTGTCCGTTACCGTTTGACTTTGCTTTATCGAATATACAACAAATGCTTACAAAGGAATAGGCGAACACTCTCCAAAAACACACATTATCATTGTATGAAATGATAATGTGTGTTTTTTGTTTGCTCTTTCTTCGCGTCTAAAAGGCGCGATAATTCCGACTTTGTCAACGTAAGAGGGATGATCTAACCTTGCAAAAATTATATAAATCTGCTAACAAAAAAAACTTTGCTTTTCTTAAAATGTTTCTGTTTTATGGAATGACTACTCTCTTATAAGAAATCAAAAAGAAACACAATTTCGGAGTATTAGTAGGGATATTTTGGTTGTTTTTTTTTGATAAAATTGTCAAAAACCCTGTTTAAGGCTCCCTCGAAGGCGGGTTTCCACCAACATTATATTCAACACATTCACAAACATTTTGGACAGCCACACTCTTCTGAAATTCATATCAGACATGATTGTCGCCTCATCAGTAACTATAGCACAACCGTTGCTGCCTTGGTTCTATACGCAAATTACAACAGCCGGTTCGGATGTAAATTCAGTAGTGACATTTAGCAGAACTGCAGCAGTATGTCTGTGGGTGTTCGTGTACTACGCACAAGCGTTAATCTGGTTTGCCACCAACAAAGCTGTGCGTAATTTTGTAAGCGTACACTGCAGCACATTTGAAAACGAACAAGTTCACCTAGATCGAGTGTTGTGTTTGACTGAACTCAAAATAATCTTCAATTTTTTTATTACCTCAGCCGAATCACAGTTTAATTTAGTCATCTCCTGAATGTTTTGTCATGTTTTTATATCTTTATGACTGGAATACCTAAGTATTGGATGAGTTTCAATAGCTTGTAAAAATTGCAACGGTTAAATATCCGTTCAGTTAAAATACCCTTATAAGATGAAATAAATTATTTAAGTTATAAAATGTCACAACACAACAAAAGTAAAATCTCCTGTTTTTATTAGGCAATATATAATACATTCGCCGGTTGCCAATAATCCAATCACTTGTATGCGTAGTGTACAATAAGCTAGTAATCGAAATCGTAGTATAAATGTAATAAGATAGCTCTCAGCAAATGTACTAGCATTGTTAAAAGTTTGTGAAGCTGCGACAACCAAGCAGAGAGGAAAGAGAACAAACAAAAATTAATATAAATATGCGTCTTCTTTGTTGATACGATAGTTTATATTATTCACGCATGAAAATAGACGATCACCAGCGATCGCTTCCCCATCACTAGTTACAAAAGCGGCTCAAACGACTCAAATCTAGTGTGCTTATACAAACGACAAATTTATGCTACCCGATTGAATTGACATGCACGGCCGATTTGCAATTGATACTATCAAATGTCGCCTGTCACAACCAAATGTACGCATTTGGCTTGTTCTCACGAAATTTAGAACGTTTATTTCGGAAACCGGGCTTGCGTTTATTCGAATAGGTATGTTTTGGATTCTTGACAAACAAAAAGATGCCGTGTTTTGCAATTGAATTCGTTATTCTAAAAACACATAATTCAATTTATGTAAGAACTGGATCTTAGACACGCGTAGTCTGAAAATTAATTTAGTAGATGGATAGATCAATTTTATTTGTTACTAGGTTTTGCCCGTGTCTTTGCTTGCACAAAAGTAGGTTAGGTTATGTTAGTAACAGTACTTCTTTTATTAAAATAAAATATAGCCTATATTTCTCGGTGATAATATAGCTTTTTGATGGAGATTTTTTTTAAGTAGGTTGCGTAATTTTTTATCAAATCTTTACAAATAAACAAACAAAAAATTTAATATTTCCTCTTTATTATATTAGTATAGATAATATATAACTTGCGGAACTGACAGACGTCCTGAACTCATGGAAAAAAAAAGCAAAATCTAAACCATTCTTGAATCCACCGAACACACACAAAAAAATTCATTAAAATCGGCCTAGCCGTTTAGGATTTTAATTACAAACACACGCACAGAAGATTTAAACATATAAAGATGTAGGTTTCTAAATTGGTATTTATTGTCAATATAATGTGACCGTTAAGAACTAAACGGCTGAGAGACGACTCCATTCTCAAAAAACAAATGATGAAATCAATATGGGTTGCCAATTTAGTTACAATATTTGTGTTAGAAGTGGGTTATGTGGTGCAAGTAAATACGTACCTACCCAACATCAATGTTTGTTTCAACTGTTTGTTACTAAGAAAAATCTCAGCGACAGGTGATTACTTGTGCCATTGTTTGTTAATATATTATAAAGTAGCTTTTTACCGCGGCTATGCTTGCATAAAAGTAGGTTAGGTTATGTTCGGGTACGCCACGATCGTGGCGGTAAGGCCCGTGTTTGAGGAGTGGCTGGAGAGGCGGCATGGCGCCCTCACCTTCCAGCTGACACAGGTACTGACTGGCCTTGGTTGTTTTGGACAGTTCCTGTGTCGTATACGCCGGCAAGAGACGCCCGGTTGTCACCACTGCGGCGACTGCCGCGACGTTGTTGAGGACACGGCGCTGCACACTTTGGCGGTTTGCCCCGCCTGGGCATCGCAGCGCCGTAAGTTAATTGCGGCAGTCGGATCGGTTGCCCTCTCGCTCCCGGCCGTGGTTCAGTACCACGGCCGGGAGCGCGAGGGCAACCGATCCGACTGGTATGGACCGTATGGTCCGGAGTGAGAGGTTCGAGAGGTGGCATGTGTTATTTTGTCTTCGTTCCCCCACAAGGGGACAGACCATTCCTCTACTGGCTACTCAAGTTTATAATATAGCGTTCCCACTCACCCACCTTTCGGTATTTAGTGAGAGCCGCTGTACCTTCCAGTGCCCGAAAGCACCTTCAGGGACCAGTTATAGTGAGCTATTGTCCCCAAATACTGAGACCCGGTTCTCGTTAGTGAGCTACCTCGTGCCCAAGTGGCACTACCTATTGTCCAGATAGGTGCCGGAGTAATAAAGCGGCTCACTACTCGCAAATTCTGAGATTTACTAACGATAACCTCGCTGAAGCCAATGGAGAAGCCGCCTCTCCTCCTCCTCTCCTCATATCTCCGGTATGGTGCCGGAGCTGTATAAGGCACGCTCACTTCCCGACGTACATCCATACGTCTACCCATTTTGGCCTACAAGCCGGGTACTGCCTGAGTCACTCTAGCTATGACTCTTACTTGCTGAGCAGGCAAGCGCCCGAGATGCGTTGTGGCAGTGAAACCACACCACCACTTCGCTAAAGACAACTTTGTGCCCCGCGCGACCGACTGGTTCGCACTAGCCGCGCTTGAGTCCGACGCTCGAACGCCATATAGTTGCCGAGCAACGAACGTGTCGTCCTCTGCGGCTAACCACATAGCCACTACGAATCCAACCTCAATCTCAGGCACCGCGCACTTTAATCAGCGGCCGATAGAACACGCCTTTCGAGGCGCAGTGGGCTAGCCGTAGTACCCTGAGCCTAAGGGAGAGACCCGTAGTTCTCCCCCCGAAACCCTATCTACTCGGGTCCTGCAGTCTTATTAATATCTGCTTGATGACTACTGTAGTTGTGATCGTGTGTGTGTAGACACATTAATATTGCGAACACAAACGAAACTGTAAGCTCATTCCTTGTTAAAAATAATAATCTCTTCCTCTTTCTCACAAAACATTGCATTGCTAGCATTAAAAAATGTATAACAATAACAATGACATTACTTTTGTGAATATCTGGCTGAAGCCTCCGGCACAAGTACTGACATAATAATACAGACCTTGAGCGAGGCCTTTGTAGGCTGTCTGTGACAACCATCTCTTTCAGCAGTCAACAAACTTTAAATGTTTGCTTTTATTCCTTTGAACGCTTGCATGAATTTCCTTACATTAAAACAGAATACTTTATAAGGAATGTGTGAAGATTTTGCGAGATAGGGTTTGGCGAAGTGTAGCGTAAACCTCGCCTACGCCGTAACCTTTGTCTACGATAGATCACAGCAAAATGAGTCGCATTTCTTGCAATCAGAGTAATTTTCATTACTTATTAAGGACTGCAGGGATCACAGTCAAGGATGTATAATGGTTTAAATTTTACCAAATTATGTTCTAGAACATTTAAGAATGATTATGAAGAAAATAAACGATATTTGTATTGCATTAAATCGCAAAACGCTAGTTTGACAGTTACAGGGATCGGAATTCCCGCACTAAACAGACATTTGTGTGATCTAGACACAATTAGTTAATTCGGATCAGGGTATTGTATGCGACTATTTTTCAATGAATTTAATGTTAAATATTATTAGTGCGGGATTGTCTTTTTTATATACTATTTTTGCCTAACTCTACTTAATATGTAAGCTATGGATGTATTATTTTGATATAAATAGACAACGTCTGCATTACATGTTATTATAATATTCACACGTAGGAGATTTTCCATAAGGCTGGATTTTCCAAGTTCCTTAGGAATATAATATTGTCTTAAGTTTACGCGAATGTTATACATTGAAATTAAACACTTTATACGGATTTTGTCGCGTTGTTTATTTTACTTTAAACACTTTTATTATATAATTTTGAAAACTCTAACGCTACTATTATTGAACTTTACTATGTTATTTAATTTTATTTAAAACTATTTATATTTAAGTTTACACTTTGCCCCGACGTTTCAGTTGCTTTACAGCAGCCATGTTCACGGGGAGACTAATATGGTAGTTGTCCCAATCATCTTAGTACCTAATCATATCATCAAAGTTCAATAATAGTAGTGTTAGAGTTTTCAAAATTATATACCTAATAAAAGTGTTTAAAGTAAAATAAACAACGCGACAAAATCCGTATAAAGTGTTTAATTTCAATTCCTTAGGAATATTTTCGCATTTAAGTTGCCTTCTTACATTATGTCATATGTAGGTAATTATAGCCACTGTACGTGACGCGTACGCCAGCCGCGGGCAAAAGCTAGTTTACCAACAATACTGTATAATAATGTAATATTGGAAAATAGTTTCTTTATTCTATCCGACGACTACCCCTATTAATTCAGCCTGTTTTCACACACAATAGCACCTTCATTAGATCAGTATTTGGCCCGAAATGGCCCACGCGAAACATTTATAGAGCAGTTATTACAGTTCATCGCGCTTTTGGCTAGCAATAACGTAGAAACTAACCATTAATTGGGCATTAAGAGCATACGCCGTGTTGGTTGTTTGTAGCTCGTATTTGCTTTGGCTCTTTATTACGTTCAAAGCTATTGTATTCCGAATTATGTTACTGAAGCCATATACTGCCAAAAATGTATTTAAATGCAACGAAAACACGCTTGTGCAGTTGTAATTTTTGTTATTATTGCCGTACTTACACTTAAACACTGCAGACACCATAACCCGAAATAAGTGTTCCTTTTATCTAGTTTATAGCAAAATTTTAGCTGTTCTGGAGCTGGAATTTAGGTTTACACAAATCGTGAGCTCAACAATCATTACCCAACCAATCGGTACCCAGGTTGTTGTGTGGTCTAGTAAGTAAAGGAATGTGCGTGGTAGACAGCAGTTAGGTCAAACGCGTATTGCGTGCGAGTTAAAACAGTAGCGGAGGCTTCTACCTACCCTTCCGCAAGGCCATATTTTATTATACACACGCATACTAACGCATCAAAAATCTAATGAATCTTCATATCGACACTGTCGTATGAGTCAGTCAATCATGAATGCGTTGTCTTTGCATCCTGTCCGAAATAAGTGTTAGTAAAGATTAGCAGGGTACGTGTTGCAGTATGTATATTTTTACCTTCTTTGTGATACTAGATTGCTATTGAGGATGCCTTAAGCAATAATTGGAGCAACTCTTCGTGCTGGTGAAAATGACTCGCGTCGAGTATTGTAGGTTCGATCGCCACGCGGGATAAAGATTTATCTAATTCACAAATAATGTTTTCTGTGACCGTTGTATTAAAAGTAAAAAAGAAGAAAATATTTGCTACAGTGATTAGGACCAATCGTGAGGCCTCGGTTCGATGCCCAGGTGAGGCAAAGTATTATTAGGTTAGGTATTTAATTAAATCAAGAATTTTTTTATAGCAGCGTCACTAAATAGACCACGCAAACAGCAATTAGCTCGCCCCATATTCCGTGCTATCTAAAACATAGATGGCAACATGTTTAATATATCTCTAACAAGCCTTTCAAAAATATACAGGTTTAATTTTAAATATGTATGTAGGTAACGTTTATTGAAAAAGTATTATGCGGTTTAGAAGTATATATACTTCTCTTGAGTTTATATTCTGTTCATGCTTTCATCTTTGTTTACAAGTCAACAATTCCGCATTTATAAACTCTGAACAATGCATAATATTTTCTTCACCCGAGAAACTTTCTCGTGAATAACTTTTAACAAGTATGCAACGCATATTACTGAGATTCCTTGCCCTTACCATGAAGTTCTAGAGTTTGAATATCGCTTGTAACTATAGTACACAAACGACACGTTTATAAAGATAAAACTATATTACTATAGTAACGCTCAAGAAAGAAACATCCTGACGCATTTGAAAATTATTTTCGCTGTTAATAGGCCAATTTTATACCAATTTAATGAAAAAGCCCAATAAATCATATCTGTCTTCTAATTCTATAAACAAATTACTTACGAATACGTGAAAGGTTGGGTAAAGGTCCTTCCCCGTATTCGGTGACAACGACCCACAGGAATCACAAAATTAAAAGTCAAATCTGTTTTGATAATTTATACATAGAATTTTATATAGAGACATATTATGTACACGTTTGTATCTTCGATTTATGCTATTATAGGTATAATAATTTAATAACATACAAGTTTTTACAATTCAAACTATCCCCGTACCTAATTTCATTACAACTATTGCAATAATTATAAGGTTTAAATCGTAACAAACAAACAGTAACTTTCGCACTTCTATATTAGTATGTCTATGCACGAAACTTCTGGCCGACACTTGCTCTTAAAAAGCTTATGTCTTTAAGTTTTCGAGTGATTTAGCTTAAAATCTCTTTTGCTGTAATAGTTGCTGCACTAAAAATAATAGTAAGGGACCAGAGAGTAAGAAACAACAGATTATGTTAATTATTTCTACCATCACCACTAAACTTGGATCTCTAGTTATTTATAATCTCGAACCTTCCTAAAAATACCTATGTCGGTTATAATAGCTTTTAGAAAGTTAATTGTTTCCCAATTGACCGGATCGGGACACTTACCCGAATGTATTAAAGGCATCCGGGTCAGATAAGTAATTATTAGCAATTAACCCAAGCGGAGGCGGAGTTTAATTTTGCACGCATTTTCCGGCAGATGAGCTTTTTAAAACTTTTAAAAGAGCTATTATGATTAATTAATTGTATTAATAAACGAAACAACCTTATTTTTACAACCTTTTATTTCAGCCCGAATATCACATCATATGAAAAAAGACCTTTCGTAATTTCCGGAAAATTGATATGGTGGCGCGCAAATCAACTTAATTTTGCACGCGTATTTATTACGAACAGTTACTTAATTTATATTAGATTATTAGTTTAAATAAAGTATGAGCTAGACGAGCAGCGATAGTTCAGTGGGGCGACCACAGAATGCAATGCAGAGGGTCTCGGGTTCGAACCCACGTCGCGCAACCCTGACTTTCGGAAGTTATATGACTTTTCGAAATGATGTGCGTATTGATTGACAATTATAGCCTGCTCCGTGCCTCGGAGATCACGTTAAGCCGTCGGTCCGGGCTGCCATGAACATCTATGGCAGTCGTTTTTGGGGAAGTCGGCACAAAAGATACCACTGGGTCGAAGTGTCGCCGGACTGTACTGACCGCACAAGATTTTTTATTTTTTATTTTTTTTTATTTATTTATTTAGATTCATTTACAATATTTTTACAGGAACAACTCCCAAGACAATATTGTAAGCTTATAACTAATTAAGAATAATGAATGATTGTATATAATTACTAATTACTTAATAAGAATTAAAAATATATTATAAATATACATGAAAAATGAAATGAAAATGAAAAAATTGTTTATTGTTTTATAAATACAGTAGTTTCAAGTAGTGGTTGGAGCCTCCTTTTAAGCAAATAAAGCCTGTAGTAGAAAACTCCACTCTTCCAAAACATATTCATTTAAAATTATAGCTACACAATATAGAAAATTATTGATCTACAAAGGATAGAATATAAAAAGAGGAATATATGCTTAGGTGTGTGTGTCTGTATGTGTGTGTGTGAATGTATATGTGTGTGTGTTTGTGGATGAGTGTGTGAGTGAGTGTTGAATATTAATTAATTATATGCCAGAAATAATGCAAGTTTGCGCTACTTCTGTGAATTTCGGCAGTCTACAGTTATAAATATCTATATATGTAGCCATTACGTTAATAATTCGTATGGCACGCGACAAGGGAGCAAATTTAAGTAAGTTGGTCCTCGCCACCGGGACGCTGAGTGTGACTGGGCGGCGCCGCGAGCCCACGTACCCGTCGGGGGCACACAGTTGCAGGCGCGCCAGCACGGCCGGCTGATGCAGCTGACCGCGCAGCACGCGCCACACGTAGCACGCTATCGCGACGTCGCGCCGCACGCTCAGCCGCACGTACCCAACCATGCCAAGTACAAATAAACTGGGGTACATCAGTGGGTACAAAGGGTACACACCATATTCTTTGAAAAACAAAAATCTTGTGAATTTATTTTGAATTTTTTCCACCATAAGGCTATACTTCGCCTCATGGGGATTCCAAATCATGGCCGTCGACTTCAAATGACTCCGAACAAGTGCGTATATAATATTCTCACGACTACTGTATTGTTAAAATCTTTACAATTTCTTATAATGAACCCTAAATTTCTAAACGCCTTGCCGCAGATGTCAACAATGTGCTTACGAAACGTTAGCTCAGGTACCATTTCCACCCCTAAGTCACGGGTACAACTTAAGCGTGGCATCAATTCATCATTCATTTTATATGTATAGTGCAGCGGAGTCCTCGCACGTGTATAGCTCATTACTCCGCACTTAGCTATGTTAAAATAGAGCTTGTTAGTATTGCTCCACTGCACTACACGATCTATATCGCCTTGCAACCTCTGCGCGTCCGTCGCGTCCTCTATTGACTGATACACCTTAAGGTCATCCGCAAACAACAGACACTCGGCATGCTGGACTACTGCTGGGAGGTCTTTAATCATTAAAATGAATTCTAACGGTCCCAAATTGGACCCCTGACTTATGCCCGAAAAAGTAAAATATTGTCGTGATTCGTAACCTGCGTACTCCACGTACTGTCTGCGTTCGCCAAGGTAGCTCGCGAAGAATTCCAGCAGTTGCGACGTGAAACCTATCGCCGCTAACTTCGACAACAGCACGTCATTATTAACGACATCGAAAGCCTTCCGGAAGTCAAAGTACGCGCAATCTACCTGTCCTCCCGCATCAATGACTGGATAAATGACTAGATAAGATAAGTATCAGCAAGTTGTAGGTACTTTCCACAGTATTTTTTGGGATTACGCGCACGTCTAGTTTTTATTTAGAAATTATTTAGATTAAAATTATAAAAAATGACGTAAAACATAACTGAAAACC
Organism: Catocala nupta; assembly: GCA_963675205.1. Taxonomy (NCBI): domain Eukaryota; kingdom Metazoa; phylum Arthropoda; class Insecta; order Lepidoptera; family Erebidae; genus Catocala; species Catocala nupta. The sequence goes on along the minus strand of OY776095.1, from coordinate 6,587,665 downwards.
TATAAATAAAATTCATCTAATGTTGTTTTAATAACTTAGCGCCTTTCTAAGGAAATTTTCTCAGTTCTTTTCTTTTTTATTTAATAAGAGTAATATTATGGCCTATATTTCCTTTTGGAAGCTACTAAAAGGAAGTCCTTTGGAAGATAGCGTGCTTGAAATAGTAATATGATAAATCGTGTAGCGTAAAAACTTCAAGCATATGCTTACAAAGCTCCTTATTCCTCAGCCCATTATCGCACTTCAGTAGAAAAACGGTACGTCAAAGAAATATCCATTTGCACACATCATGCGTAGAAGAACAACTTTATCTTATGAAATGATACTATTTGCTTTTAGTGTGTGTTATACACACGTGTTGTTTTTCATGCAAAGTATATAACATGCAAAGATTCCTTGGAAATTTTATAACATCTTGGAGGAAATCTTCGATACTTATATCCCAGTTAAACCCATATCTAGTAACAATAAATACCCACTTTGGTACTCTTTGGCTTTGATCAAAATTATCAAGGAAAAGTTAAAGTTCCATAAAAGATGGAAATCTTTAGGACAATATGGAGATTATTCTACGTTTGTTCTTTTAAGAGATAGACAAAAAATAGTAGCTAAAGAATGTTATGACAATTACATATTAAAAACTGAGAGTATTCTTGCTAAAAATAGCAAATACTTCTGGACCTACATTAAATCTAAAAAAGAAACAAATGATTTACCTGACAACCTGCACTTAGAGGACGTTAATTCATCGAACGGGCAAGTCATAGCAGATCTCTTTAATAAATATTTTGGTGCCGCATTTGAGAAAGAATTTACTTATTCCTCGTCTTCCCAAAATACTGTTGAAAATCATACTTCGTTGAATACATGTTGAAGTACAATCAACATTCCATTGGATACTGTTCTGAAATACCTGAAAAATCTCGATACCAGTAAAGGTTGTGGTCCGGATGGAATTCCTCCTTTGTTTCTTCAAAGATGTCATAAAACTTTATCAGTTCCTTTGCATATACTATTTAATGCGTCACTTAAATCTGGCACGATGCCAACCTTATGGAAACAGTCTTATGTGGTCCCTATTTTCAAAAAAGGTGACAAACACGATGTTAAAAATGATCGCCCTATTTCCAAGCTTAGTATAATTCCTAAACTTTTTGAACATATTGTCTGCGATAAAATCACGCCGTTAATTAAACCAATATTAATACCTGAGCAACATGGTTTCACGTGTCTGAAATTTACTGAAACGAATTTGTGTGAATTTATTGAGCATATAACAGCAGCTATGGATGAAGGCTTTCAGGTGGATGTCGTGTATACTGATTATTGATTGAAAAGCATTTGATAAAATTTCTCATAGATTACTAATACGTAAACTAGAGAGTATCGGTATACACGGTGATTTACTTCGATGGCTGGAGTCTTACTTAAGGGATCGTAGCCAGGCTGTTACTATCAAGGGCTTCTGCTCAACATTTATACCCATCACATCTGGTGTACCACAGGGCTCGCATCTCGGACCGCTCTTATTTAATATTTACGTAAATGATGTTTATTTAAATTTCAATAAATCAAATTTCTTACTATATGCAGACGATAAGAAAATTTTTAAAGTTATAAAAAATAGTGATGATTATCAAGAGCTCCAAAATGATATTGATAAGTTGTGTAACTACTGCAAGTATAATATGCTTTACCTCAATATCCAGAAATGCAATGTCATTACCTTTACTAAAAAGAAAAAATATATTGAATATAAATATAAATTAAACAATGAACTTATCGAAAGAGTATCCGAGATGCAAGACCTTGGGATCCAGTTAGATAGTAAACTAATTTTTGATCGTCAAATAACATCTATTTCTAACAAGGCTCTACGAATGTTGGGTTTTGTATTCAGGGTTACCAAGGAATTTAAGCGTCCATCCACAGTGTTGCTCTTGTATAAGACTATTATTAGACCGATACTCGAATATGGATCGGTAGTGTGGAATCCACAATATAAAATCTATATTGATCAAATAGAAAGGATCCAAAATAAAATAAATAATCATATTGCATGGAGATGCTATAAATATGAAAACTGCGGTGAAATGACTGCCTTGCCATCTCTCGAGACGCGATGGAATGAACGTGACCTAGTATTCTTGTTCAAAATTATAAGGAATCAAGTAGACTCATCTTATCTTTTAAGCAAAGTTGGCTTTGGATGTCCACGTATCAACGCAAGAAAAAAGCAATTATTTTCTGTGTCCTTTGCTAGGACTAATTATAGGAGGAATTCCTTTATAATAAGATCCTGCCGCTCGTTTAATAACCTTGTTAATATCTGCAGTGACAATTCCATTGACGTGTTCCACCTTTCTTTACCAAAATTCAAGAAATCTATCCATGCCTGTCTTGTTCCTGCTTTGTGAAACTGAATTAAATAATATAACTTTGTAACTCTGTGTTCCTGTGTCTGTGTTACTCCTTGTTCCTAGTACTGTACTTCTTTTTTAAAATAATATTTTTGTTTTTTGTTGTTGTTTTATTGTTACGCTAATTACTTGTGCATTTGTTATTTTAGATTATAACTTAAAATATTTTTTGGCGCTACTGTATATTTATATGTGGAAACTGCTTTGGACTAAGTGTAGATAATTTGAACATTAATTATTTTTAAATTGTATCTGTTTGTTTCCCAAATAATATAAAATAAAATAAAATAAAAATAAAAATAGTAAGGAATTCTTAGGTACAATGGTTTTATTACTCACCTAATCTCCACTCCGAGAGTTGTGAATTGAATAAGAGTTTGTACGTATTAAACTGCCTCGGCGGCGCAGCGGTAGTGTACGCAACTAGTGTGTATGAGAGTTCGATCCCTGGGTCGTGCAAAATATTTTTAAGTGTTTCTGATGAGACATTCTTAGTAGCAGCAAAAACCATACATGGCGAAATGTAAAGGATTTTGGTTTAGGGGATATAGACGTAAGACTATCTATGTATGAATAATAATAATAATATAATATTCTAACACATACACACAACACCATCTAACCCAAACAAAGCAGAGCTTGTACTATGGGTACTAGACAATGGATAAACATACATATACAGGGTGTCCAAGAACCTGGCGTCCAACTGGATTCCCACGATGCCCCAAGTTCTAACAGTACTCAGAAAAATATTTTAAAAAATCCACCCCATGTACTTACAGAATTATACTGATTTCAAAAAAAAAGGGGAAATGAGCACCCTGTGACATACTTTTGAATGCTGTGACTGCTAATGCTGATAATTTCGATATTTCTTGGAGGTTTTGTAATCTAGGGTATTGCTGTGTCTAAATAGAATGTAAAAATAAAGTACTTATTGTACCATTTTAAAATAAAATATTATTTTAACTAAAGGTGATATGGAAAACTATTGAATTTCGCAACTTTGACCGACTGTAGTGTAAAAAAAATGTACCAAAATAGTATGGCAAGTGACGTCAAATTTTGACGCGTTTATTCCTCTTTTTAAAAAGGTATAATACTTACACATTAATTTGAAAAAAAAAATTTTGATAATATTTTTACTCAACAACCCAATTTTTACGAAGTGCCTACCTACTAACGGTAACTGTCGGACCCTTTCTTATCTTAGAAACTGTTATGTTACTACTATTATTTACTTCGGTTCCAAGAGTGAGCAAGAAGGAAATACACACAGGTAGATGGGTTCCCAGTAGAATAAAAGCAAAGAATGTTAGTTTAAAGATATTTTATTACAATAAATGTTCAAAATGTTGACCACCCGCGGCAATACAAGCTCTCACTCTCCTTAAAAAGGACCGCTTTATGTTTCGCGAGTAACTTTTTTGACGTATCACCTGCACTGCTTGTGTTATCTTCTCACGAAGGTCAGCGATGTCATTAATGGGCTTCGCATAAACGAGCTCCTTCATAGTTCCCCAGAAAAAAAAATCCAGCGGATTTAAGTCAGGTGAGCGGGCTGGCCACGGGATTGTTCCTGATCGCCCAATCCACCTGTTCGGGTATTGCTCGTCCAAAAACTCTCTAACGGATACGCGAAAATGTGCTGGACAGCCGTCGTGTTGGAACCACATATCTGGTGGGGTCTCTTCTAGTAAGTTTGGCAAATCATTTTGAAGAAAATTTAAATATGATTCGCCAGTCAAATTCTCGGGCATCTCAAATGGACCAATAATATTCCCACAGAGAATACCGGTCCACATGTTCACTTTGAACCGGTACTGGGATCTATCTTCTCGCATCAAGTGCGGATTTTCCACATGCCACTCGTGCAAGTTGTGTAGGTTCATGTAGCCATCCTTCTTAAATGTAGATTCATCTGACCACAAAATTTTGTCGATAAAGTTTTCGTCTTCTCGATGTTTTTGCAGGATTGTTTCACAAAACGCGACTCGGCTCGGATAGTCTCGAGGTAAAAGACTTTGCACTCGCTGTACGTGGTACGGATGATATTCTTCTTTTTGGAGAATACTGTGTGCTGTGCTCTTCGGTATCCCCGTATCAGCTTCTATTCCTCGCACAGAGATGCTTGGATTTGCCGACACCGCCTCTAAAACTTCATCGCGTATGAAGTCATTTACGGGTCGTCCTTCACCAGCTACTTGATTGGGGAACCGCCCGTCACATAGTGATCTGTGCACATTAATGAAAACTCGATGGTCGGGATATCGCGTAGCCCTCGGATACCTTTCTCTGTAAAGTCTCGCTGCAGCTCGTCCATTACCTCTACATTCTCCATAAATGTAGTGCATATTTGCGTATTCTTGCGGAGTGTAGGTCGCCATGGTAGCACACACAAAACACAAACTGTCCAAACACAGGCAAAGGTCGTCGTAAAGAGTTCGTTTCAAAGTCCAGAGCACAAAGAGTAATCGAGTCCAATAAACAAAGCTTTAAATCGTAGTACGTGATCAATGGTAACAATAAGAGAGAGGTGCGTAGTAACGGCAGGAGGCAGTGACGCGTACTGACCGTACTGTTATCCTAAATAGCACGATCCCAGATAGCGTCACTATCTATCTCACTCGCACCTCTAACCTTTTTCTCCCTCACTCTTACCTGAATAATGGGGTACCATAAAGAAGAACCAGCAAATCGCAAAGATAGTTTCTGTCTTGCTCCCTCCTGTTGTAATAACGAATCACTATGGTGAGATGCATGCACATACCGTCCCTTACGGTCTAACCTGTTTTTTGAGAGGCCTGTTGTTATTTTTATGAGCATACAACAGTAATTCTTTAGAGGTTAGATTCAATTCGTCGTAAATTTTTCTTTCTAAGAATTCTGTAAGACATCGTAAAAATTGGGTTGTTGAGTAAAAATATTATCAAAATTTTTTTTTTTCAAATTAATGTGTAAGTATTATACCTTTTTAAAAAGAGGAATAAACGCGTCAAAATTTGACGTCACTTGCCATACTATTTTGGTACATTTTTTTTACACTACAGTCGGTCAAAGTTGCGAAATTCAATAGTTTTCCATATCACCTTTAGTTAAAATAATATTTTATTTTAAAATGGTACAATAAGTACTTTATTTTTACATTCTATTTAGACACAGCAATACCCTAGATTACAAAACCTCCAAGAAATATCGAAATTATCAGCATTAGCAGTCACAGCATTCAAAAGTATGTCACAGGGTGCTCATTTCCCCTTTTTTTTTGAAATCAGTATAATTCTGTAAGTACATGGGGTGGATTTTTTAAAATATTTTTCTGAGTACTGTTAGAACTTGGGGCATCGTGGGAATCCAGTTGGACGCCAGGTTCTTGGACACCCTGTATACTTTTTTTTTGTAAATACATACATATTAAACATAGAAACACCCATACCAAGACAAACATCCATGTTCATGCACACAAATGTTTGACTTGTGCGGGAATCGAACCCGCGACCTTAGGCGTGGCAGACGGTTACACTAACCACTACGCCACCGAGGCCGACGAATAAAATCTGTATACACATACATGTTTTATTATTTATTCTAAATACATAGTACAAATAGAATAGAAATAAATAACTCTACGACATCCAAAAGAACTCTAAAGGTTCCACTGCAAACTAATAAATCTTATTCAAATACGAAATTTTCCCAAAAGTTTGTAGTTGCCTTTGGCATCTTATAAATTGAATGTACTCTGGTCCGTTCATAGCGAGACATGGTAAATATAACCTTAAATGTAAAGAGTTTCTGCAAATACATCAGTCGAGAGTATGTGACGTCCTTGAAGTGATATATCAATGTTTACTCTGCCCACTTGTTGCTGTTAGGGAGGACGAAAATGTTCGAAGAATACGCAATCTAAAATCATATGCTTTTGTAACCTATGTACTCAATTTACGTGTAAATATTCAGATTTTATAACACTTTTTTAATAAAATTACTACTTTATATGAACGAGAATACAAAGTCCATTATTTTGCTTAAAAAGCGGTATAGTAATATAATATTACTTTTTATTTAATACTATACCACTTGTGCGTTTTGTACAGATTAATAACAGAAGGTTTAATTCTAGACCTCAACTGTCGTTCAAATCAATTTTAATAAGAAATCCTCCTTCGCAAGGGTAGTATAAAACGTTAACAAATTATACACCTAAACCTTCCTCATGAATCACTCTGTCTATTGGTAAATGTTAATGACGCGTAGGACCACAGCGGGGAAGCAAGACGCGCGGGGGCCGTAATGCGCCGGCGATCGCGGGCGACGCCACGACTAGGATAATAAGAAGAAGATGGCGAATTCTAGTCTGTACAGGACGCACGTTATTGATAAAAATTAATTTTGTACATTGAATACAGTCATTAAAGGACTTTCAGTTTATACGGTGTTTTTGTGCCAGTCACCTAATATCGTAATAAACAGTAAAAACCTCATGAAAATCCGTTCAGTCGCTTTTTATGCTTTTTTGCGGACAGACAGGCAGACAGACAGACAGATAGACGAGGCAGAGGACTCTGTTTTATAATATTTAGTGATGTAACGTAGAACTGTAAAAGAAGTAACATATTTAAGCAATAATATTATACGAATGTTACTGTCTGTAAATATTTTGCTCGACAATTTTTTATAGGCGTTTCAGTATGAACAACTTTTAAAGACTATACCAAAAGTATGGTTCTATTTTACAACTAAAACATCTTTAATATGACCTGCTCCATTTAGTATTCAGCACAGTCGGTAAAGGAAGAGAAGCCCATATAAGCAAGTCTATCTACATATGTATACGAACTGATGCAACGAAAATACGTAGACTACGATTTGCTTATTAATTGGTAGATTAAACTATCTTTTACAAAGTTTATTGCTGTTTCTATACTTTATAATTTTCACACAGTCTGAATATATGATATAAAACGTTTACTCACTCGGCTCGATAAAACTTTGCCATCTTAACAAATTACAGCGGCATCTTCTTATATCGCAGATAACCATAACAGATATTACTAAAGCTAGCTATAACAATCAAAACCCGTCAAGGTGTCATACAAAACCGAGCTTGTAAAAAATAAGGTCGGGTGTAATTTTTTATCACAATCCAGTCCCTCGGCGGGTTGTGAGTGATTGGCGTTTCTGATGTTTTCAGTTTATTTTTTATCGCTGACCCTACCCTTTCCGAATCAGGATTTGAACTTTGTTAATAATGAGGGTAGCGCGTATTTGGATAATTTCGTGTCGTGTTAGACTCAAACCACCGATAATGAAATTTGACTGCGCTTCTCTACGAGCCGCTGCGCCGCTTACTAATGTGATTTAGTTCCATATTAACATGCTTCTGTAATTGACTCGATAGAAAATTGTCCAGATGAGTTCTCTTGTCAAAGTCGTAGCATCGTAGGTATGTCTTTTCTTGTAATTTCTTAAAGCCTTGCAGCTATGATTAACAATGTACAATATCGTATATCACACCAACGTGCAAAGTAATCTGGACGGATGGAGCAGTGATGTGAGTTGCGTGTTGCGGTTTCGATCTCCACATGGGATAAAAGTTTATGAACCGCAATTCCGAAATTGGGTGTTCCTTGTGTCACTTTTGTGAATGTTTGTAAGTCTTCCAATAAATAGCAATTATTCCTATAGCGGCAGTTGACAATTTAAATCATGATCGAGAAACTACAGTATGTTTTAAAACTGTCGCGCTAAACTGCTCACAAGCTAACCATAGCCACTTCAACGTCACAAGTTTCAACACAAAACTACAGACAATCTTCTCTATAAAGTAAAAAATATAGATTTCTTTAACAACTTCTCACCGCTGGACTTGGCAGTTACATCGTCAGACCATTGCATTTTAAATGATAATAAAAATATCCAACTGTAAAACTTATGCCAACAATAATAATTCAAAATTCTTTTATGACAGTATGTTTACAAACATTCTTCATCAAGATTATGTGCGTGCGTACGTGTAAACAAACGAACATATATACGTGTATAAAAAAGAATACTTACTAATATTATAAACGCGAATGTTTGTATGGAGGTATGGATGTATGGATGTTTGTTACTCTTTCACGCAAAAACTACTAGACTGATTGCGATGAAACTTGGTATGTATGTAGATAGCTAGAGACCTATTTAAGATTCACACATAGGCTACTTTTCATCCCGATATTCCCACGGGAACGGGACTTACGCGGGTGAAACCGCGGGAAAAAACTAGTATATTACTGTGACATAAATGATTTTTGACTTTGAAAACAATTTTGGATGTTAGGTGCACAACATAACATCCAAAATTATTATATTTAACTATAACTATATTTTAAAATACTATCTAGCGACCGAACCGATCGACCGATTGTGGAACTGAAAACATATAGCCTTATAGAGACTTGTAGCTTAACAAAGAGGAATACTCTCTACTACTATCGCAAATCCTTTAGTCCATTAAACTCAGCTTCTTAGTTTAATGGACTACAGGAGTGAGATCAGAATACTATATTTTTGATTCTATGATTCTACAATTGACCTAGATTTGGGTTCTGTCCTTTGTTACTTTGACGAAATCCGCACACAGAACATGAGTAAAATTGTTGTATTACATACTATTTTACAAATGATTGTGTGCGAATTCAGTTTATTTGTTTGTTACATTTTTACGCATTAACTACTCCAGTCATCTTGCAATTTCGCATACAAGTAACCAGAGGGGTCAGAAAAGGACATAGAGTACCAGAAAAATACTGTTACCAATCTAATCTAACCTACATTTATTTGAGTGAAGCCGTAGGCAAAATCTAGTAGGTACTAATAACTATACATACCTATGTAAATTAATTGTTGTTTTAATCCTCTATAACTTCATAGGTAAAGCGAGCCTATTTAGGCAATCTCTCTTTAAAATAGCGCATTTCAAAACGAATTTGCTCTAAGTACGTTTTCATGTTTTCAGCGCTAGTTTAATGTGTGAGTAAAATGTTTTACAACTGAATGTTTAATTGACGGATATACATACATAGTCTAATTTTTGTATTAACCCAAAAGTGTATAATATTGTCTTATGTTTACGCGAATGTTATATTGAAATTAAACTACTTTATACTATTTTATTTGATCGCGTTTTTAATTTTTATTTTTAAAACACTTATTACATAATTTTGAAAACTAACATTACTATTATTAAACTTTACTATTTAAGCTATTTAATTTAATTAAAACTATTTATATTTAATATTACACTTTGCCCCGACGTTTCGGTTGACCATCTTAGTCTCGCCGTGAACATGGCTGCTGTACAGCAACCGAAACGTCGGGGCAAAGTGTAATCTTAAATACACACATCAAAAGTGTCTAGGGATCAAGTACATTTTTAAGTATCTATAAAAACTATCAAATGAATATTTGCCAAATCTAGTTTTCCAGACTAGCTTTTTACTTTAATTCCTATGTTTAAGTTATTACATTATCCCTATATATTGAAAAAATTAAGAAATTTGTAATTATTGCAAATTGTGAAAAATTAACCCAAGTTAATGTCTTCAATTAAATGGAAAAATTGGCAAAAATGAGGATCTTTTATAGTTATTATTTTAATACTAAAAATTAATAGCCTGTGTTTCCACCATTGACACGAATAACATAATCACAGCGATATGGCATGCTTAAAATCATTACATCAAAATCACTTTGAGGAATGGCCGTCCACATTCTTTCTAACAAGTCAAAAAGTTGCTGTGGTGTATGTACGGCATCCATAGTGAGCAGAGCTCTTCTTTGGAGTATATACCATGCGTGTTCAATTGGGTTGAGGTCTGGAGATTGAGCAGGCCACGGCAGGACGTTGATACGAGCATCGACAAGAGTACGTGTTACGACTCTAGCCGTGTGTGGACGTGCATTGTCATGCATTAGTCGAATGGAATCATCCAACGAGTATCGCAAAGGGATGATCATGCCTGAAACAATCCTCTCCGCATAAATCTGAGCATTGAGGTTGCCCCTGATCCAAGTGAGATTGACCACATCTTCCACCGATCCAAATATCGGCCCAAACCATTATTGTTCCACTTCCATATGAATGAACTTCCTGTCAAAATTTCAAACGTTCTTGACGGCCCAGACGTCCTCCAAATCCGAGTACGTCTTGTATCTGGTCTCACACCGAAACGAGATTCATCGGCAAAGCAAACAACGCCAGCCTTCTATCTCCCAATTTCTGTGTTCGCGAACCCATGGCAAACGGGACCTACGATTGCAGGGTGCTATAGGTGGAACCCTCAGCGGTCTTCGGAAACGCAGACCCACTTCATGTATACGATTTCGGATGGTTTGGTCGCTTATCAGCAAGCCTGAAGAGCTGTCGAGCGATCATAGCGGTCATGTTATGATTCCGTCGAGCAGTATTTGATGGATGGATTGAATGTACCGGTCTTGTCTGCGAGTGGAGATGCGAGATCATCCTCCATGTGGCTCGGCCACGCTGCCCGTGATTCGAGAGCAAGTCCAGAGACGACTTATAACGCTCTGTGTAGTGCCAAGAGCGACAGCCACAGTACGTTTCCTGGAAACAGCTTGCAACATTCCGACGGCTCTCATCATCTTTTCTCGTGTTAAATGGTGACTTCGCTCCATATTGATGCAAGTTTTTTCAATGCCGATGCAGAAATTGTAATGGTTTTATAAAAACGCTATTAGGTACACATTTTAATAGAAATCCTGATTGACAGTTGATTTACTATTTTTTAGCGAAATTTAAAGAAAATTCTTTTTCAAATAGTGAAAATCACTAAAAAGAACCAATTACAATCAAAAAAAGTTAAAATAATAATCCTTAATTACGGTGAGCCTCTAAAACGTATTTGACCCCTAGACTTTTTTGATGTGTGTATAAATAGTTTTAATTACATTAAATAGCTTAATTAGTAGTAAAGTTCAATAATAGTAGTGTTAGAGTATTCAAAATTATGTAATAAAAGTGTTTTAAAGTAAAATAAACAACACGACAAAATCCGTATAAAGTGATTAATTTCAACACTATTATTGCATCATTTTAAAACTTTAAACTACATTTGTTAGACACTGTTACCAGAAGCATTTGACTTAAACTACAAACAGATTGTTTATAATGTAACAAGTCTTTTTATTACATGATATGTTCATGTGCTATCATTTATCACTACAAAACCAATGGCATTTAACATTATTTATCAAACAATTGACGTATTAAAAATTAAGGATATGTTAATATTATTACTAAAAGTATGGACTAATATAATACCGTTGCGCCACCGAGAGTGGCGCAACGGTATTATAAGCTGCTGCGCATGAAGTATTGGGTTCGATTCCCGGATCGGGCAAGACATTACCTATTGAATTTACTGTCAAAAAATTCTCAGTAGCGTCATCTGCAACTGTTCCCAATAACCGACAATAGACGCGCTCCTTTACGTGGGATTGAAAACGTAGCTGGTGTACATACATACATAGATTCACGCCTGTTTCCCAGAGTGGTAAGCAGAGACTACGGATTTCCATTTGCTACGATCCTGACACATTTCTCAGGCGTCATTCACTTTCATAACAATCCTCATACACGCTCGCCGGTTTAACGTGCTTCTTAACCTGACCGATATCCAGAACGTCTCCGATCTGATCAAGAAACCTACGCCTAGATCTTCCCCTTGCGACTATTGCATGCACACTAGCCTTATAAACTTTCTTTAGTCAGTCTTTTCTCTTCCATTCTTTCTACATGCCCAAACGAGCTTAACATACCTTTTTCTATTCTCGTCACTATATTCACATTCATGCCGCATCTCTCTCTAATCACACTATTCCTTATTCTATCTTTTAGAGTCACACCACATATGTTTCTCAGCGCTCTCATTTCTACAGCATTTATTCTGCTCTCATGCTTCTTTTGCCATACCCAACTTTCACTTCCATGCATAAGTGTAGGCACTAATAGTCCTCTATGAACAGTCAAACGCTGTGCCTTTTCTGATACATTTCGACTATTCATAAAAGCGCGTAGAGCGTCATTCACTTTATTGCCAGCAATCGTTCTCCTTTCAATATCTCCCTCATGTGTACCATCCTTTGTAAACAAAATACCCAAATTTCACTTGCTCCACTCACACAAACTCTTTCACTTGCTCCACTTGTACTCCATCAATCATAATATTACACATCGTCATGCACTCCTCCTTTTCAAATAATTGCTGGTGAAAGGTGGAAGTAAAACATTTCTGCCTACTCCTCCAGGAATATAGACCTGGCGCTATGTACACGATGTACATACATAGTGTACATAGTATACTGCCGGTTATGACTAGTAGTAGGTAGTCGTAACCGGCGGTGACTACAGTTCAATCTAAATCTAACCTTTAGTGTTTGCAGAAAATAAAATAGTCTAAAACTGTCCGCCGAGTCAATATTGAGTTAGTTACACAATTGACTTCTTGCAAAAGGTCTCGGCGGACATACAAGGACAACATCTGAGTTTCTCGTGATTCTGATACAAGCTCGTAAAAATATCGTAAATTGTACTCGTGAACGTCATGTAATGAATTGTTGGAATTAAAACAGCTTTTGAGATTATTTTCGCTGTTATGCCGTTTCATTTTAGTACAGTTATTATGTGTGAAATGTGAATGAAATACAAGGATAAATTAGTTATTCCATGATATTAACTTACTTGAACAAATATTTCAGCTATGCAATGTTTCGGTGTATAAACATACAAAGCATAAATAACAGGCACACAAACTAAAAAAATATTAATTATTAAATTTGACTGCACGAACGGCGTTGTGGTTTAGATGGTTGCCTCGTTACTGCCTCTGCGCCGAGAGTTGTGGGTTCGAATAACACGCGGGACAAAAATTTGTGTGATCTACAAATGGTTGCTCCGAGTCTGGATGTTCTTTGAATGTTTGTAAAGCTCCCCGCGATACAGGAATAATTTCTAGAGCGGGAGTTGCATTTTCAAAAAATTTAAACTAAATTTGCGTTGGTTATTTTTAAGAAACACTTGCCCTACCCTAATTAGATTTGCACTAATACGTTATTTGTGTAATGTAATCAATGATGGTTAAAATGCAAAAGAACATTGATTTTAATTAAGACAAAATTAGCGTAGTTTATTAATTTAATGCATGTCACCGCCAATTCTTTTCATAAGTCTATTGGTATTGGCCACTGCTTTGCAAATTTGATTTTAAAATCACTTTATCTTTGGTCTTTTTGCACGTAAATACTCCATACATCTAATACGTCGATGTAATGAGATTTTATAAACATTTATGCACATCACTTTTCATCTAAATCGTTCAACACAGAGTCACCGCAAAGACACATTAATAAGTTCACTACTCAAGTAGCTCAAACAAAAATCACAAGAGCGTAAAACGCTTATCTCTAATCAGTGCGCATGACAACTGTGTCTAGGTACCGTAAAAATTGCTTTATAAGAGACAAATTGCTAACCATATAGCTGCATAAAATAAGACTTTATTTAATAGCCTAAGAGAACGAAGCGAATACCTTGTTGGTAAACAGAGCGTTATTGGGTTTTTCTGCAATAAAAGCCTAACTATAGGTTATATACCTATAGTTAGGCTTTTATATAATATAATATATGCGAAAATGAAGTTTGTTTGTTTGTTACGCTATTACATCTTAACTACTCGATCAAAAAAGATCTAAACCAGAAAAAGAGAACTGATCTCGAACGAAACCGCGGCGATATTAAATTAAGTAAACTTCCATGTTTTGGTTACAGTACATGACTACGCGTCATTTTTGTCGCAAATAAAATTTTAACCATAATAAGTTATATCAATTATATTGGTATTAGCAAAGCTATGTTAAGCTCTTAAAATATGATGCAAATAAATTGGCATTTTCAGTTTTACGTACGCTTTCACGCCTTATGAAATTTGTCGTTACCAGGGGAACAGAAAAGTATATAGGTTACGTTTCATCCAGAAAAAGGTTACTGACATAACTTAACGTACATTTACTTTATTTCACACATAATAACTACACTGAAATAAAACTACACTTATATAAATTAAAAGTGGTATGTAACACTGACATTGCGTCTCACCGGCGAGCAGGTACCTAAGTGATCGGAGTGTCGCATATCTACTTCTCGCAATAATTACCTTTTATCCCACATTTATTCACTTTTTCCTAAAATTAACAATGCGTGAGTAGCACTCCTGATATTATAGCAAATGATGATAGCGGCATCAAGCGGGCTGTATAGGTGTTTGTAATCTTGATAGTATAAAAGATAAAAATACAAATTCAATTACGTTTTGACATTGTCCGGGTTATGTATATACTTGAAATTAAATGTTACTTATTTATTTAAAAAAGACTACCGCGCACTGTAAATAATGCCTGTGTCGCGGGACATTTTACAAACATTTAAATAACGGACTTACAAAAATAGTAGCACCAACTATTTTTGTATCACACAATTTTTTATTCGGATGTGGAAAAGTCGGCCAGCTAATTAAGTCACTACACCCTTCGTGCAATCGCAATGTCACTCATTTTTACGCCTCATATAATGAGGAAATTTCAATCTTTTCCAAGAATTGTCAAGACCAAACGTAAACTTTAATATTTAGCATATCTTTAACAACGCAATGAACATAAAAATAAACGCGTTTTTGATACTCAAATTCTCCGAAATATGGAAGAAATAATTTTTACTTTCAAGAAAGCCTGCTTTACTTAAAAACAACATAAAGGTTATAAACTCGATTCCGATACAGGGACTCAATAAAACGCAACCACAAGCACGCACAAAGAAGGGAAGTATATAATATACATATAATGCTGTAAGCATGCGTCTGTGTAAGTGCGTTCGTTTTCACCCATTGTATTGAGCTGACCATCAGATACTATTTTAGGCTTTGATTTAAAGTTGTGTTAAAACTGACATTTGACATTCACGGTTCCTAAACAAACCAATCGTTAGGTCAGGGCCATATCACAGCGACGCGATACCGTAATGCGCGCTGCACCGTTCTATGGCTATGGGTCGTGTAAAATTCCGATACAATGTTTTACTTTTAAACCTCTGAATTGTCGGTTCTACAAGTAAATACGAATAAAACAAAGAAAAATAGTAAGTATATATGTAGATACTATTCTATTATGAACCATGATAGAGATCATTTCAAAAAGGAATATAAGGTATAAATCACGGCAGTCACAGTGCCAATACATGGCGCAAAAATTTTTTTGTAAGTTTTCTTTGATGAGAATAGAATACTGCCACAGTCTATATAAAAGTATAGATAAGATTGATTCAAACAAAAGTAAGTATTTGTGTTTTAATGACGAAAAATAGTATATCTATATATTAATACGTGAAGCAAAAACTTTGTACCCCTTTTTACGAAAATTGCGCGGCCGGAGGAGTATGGAATTTGGCACAGCTAAGGTTTATATGGAGAATGAGTGGCGAATCCTAATATTTTAATAAAATATGCCTTAGGAATTCATTAAATTAATAAAAATCACTACACGCACACAACCATGCATTTGACACAAGCAGCCAATCGCGTTCGTAGTATTTCGACATAGTTCGGCTGATGTCATACAACTCTTCGTAACTATGGTAACATAATTATGTATGTGGAGTAGGTGAGTAAATGAAATGTGATTATAAGGGTATAGTTATAGACAATAAAACCATAATAACGATGAAGCTTAAAATTTTAATCAATTATGGTCGAATTTCGATCACTCGGCGACCGCTAGTAGGTATATATCAATATATGTATCTAGGTACTCGTTAAAAGCAATTTGAGATACTCACACACACGGCTCACCGCACTACGTTTAATTAGGTTTACGCGTATATTGGGTCTCCAATGAAACTGCCGGTTTGTATGGAGAAAATCAATTAGGTACCTACGTTTTGTTTTTCATAGTCGGTCTCGATGGCGCAATGGTTAGTGTAACCGACTGCCATGCCTGAGGTTGCGAGTTCGATTCCCGCACAAGTCAAACATTCGTGTGCATGAACACAGATGTTTGTCTTGGTCTGGGTGTTTCTATGTATAATATGTATGTATTTACAAAAATAAAAGCATATTATATGTATGTTTATCCATTATCTAGTACCCATAGTACAAGCTCTGCTTAGTTTGGGCTAGATGTTGTTGTGTATGTGGTAAAATATTATATTATATTATTATTATAAATAATTTTAATGGGAAATCTGAATTCAATGATATTTTACATGTATATTTGGCTTCATTTTAAGCTAACTACGATTTGTCTTAAATTATGAAAAACATCAACCATCATGTTTTGTATTTATTGCGAATTGAGAGCTGGAGCTACGAATTAGGGAACACTAAACGACGTAACTTCAAAAACTAATTGTATAAAAAAATATTTAAGTAGATCATTAATAAATTATTAATGATCTACATAAATCAATTTTAAATTTTGTATTAACATGTAATTAAAAATAAATACCTAGTGCTTTGTCGATATAAAAATGTTATTTTTTTTGTATTTTGTGTAGGAATCATAAATTACACATAAAAGAGAAATGGAAATTGGTTACAAAAAATATTTTCAGTGAATTTGCCATCGATTTTCAGAAAACTAATTCACTTGTATTTTATGACACCGAAGAGTGAATTAATTGAATATTCGAAGACCATGCAAAGAACGCCTGATTTAATTAAAATTATGTCAATATCGTAGTGCCTAGTTGCCTACATCAAATGTGCTTGAAGAAGGTCCGATATTGACGCCCGCCGTTAAAAGGATATGAAGAAACGCGTTATTCATATAGAGGTACTAGTTTTTGCTCGTGGCTTTACCCGCGTTGATTTAGATTTTGTCAATAAGTCTCTATTCCTCGGGAATAGGACTTTTTTCTGAATAAAAGTTAAATAAGTTTACCTGTGTCCCCCAGACAACATGAATGAACAAAATTTCATGATAATCGGTTGATTAGTTAACGTGAAAGCGAAACAAACAACAACCAAACTCACATTCGCATTTATAATATTAGCTAGGATAAAACAGCTTGAACTCAGTTACTAAACCAACTACTTATTCATATTAAAAGCTTATAAACTATTATTAATATACATAAGTATGAAGCCGGCAAAGCTGTGTTTAAGCCGGGTAGTTATAAATCCAAAACATACAAAACTTCCACGAAGTTGGAATTAAGCTTTATGAGGTCTGCAGTATCATAGTAGTGCTGTTTATCAGCTAAAGCTCTTAACATATGGTATTAAGAGGAAACACGAGCGACAAAACATTTAAAGAAAAGGTTTTCACAGAACTACTGCTGTCACGCTGGGCCCGAACTGTGCGAGAGAGAGAGATAACACCTGGACTGATTGCACTATAGTGCTTGACACAAGTAAGATCGCATAAAAAATATCAAAATCGTTTTGTGGGAAGCATATACTCTATCAAAGCGATTTTATATCTATTTTTTCATAAACTTAATTAAATATTTCGAAATTTTGGAAAATTTGCCGTGACACAAGTATTCAAGGCAATACATGTTTTGTTTTGGTACAACCGCTTTGTTTTAAATTAAGATGAAAAGTAAGTAAATTCGGTTTAGGACATAACAAGATAGATAAGTAAGTCAATGATGTGGTTAAATATTTTAGGAGAAAACTTTTACATCAAATTTGTCTCTATTTGATTGATGTTGTATTAATTCGTTCCTGGAAAATTTAAATAAAAAGCTCGAAAAGATACGTAAAATTTATATCAAACATCTATAACCGTGGATAACCGTACCGTGTAATTATCTTTTTATTTTCGTTTAACTATATTAAACACAAATCTGGTTTCTTTTAAAATTAAAATAATACATGCTTTTGTGCTTTACGTTTACAATATAAATTTGTTTATTTAGGATTATGTGCCTTTATTATTAAAAAGGAAATATAACACTTTACCCATCAGAAATAGCTATTACTGCTACATTTACCTACTGACTGTAGTCAGAAGATAATAATGTTCTTATTCAAACTCAGATCATTTATTTATAAGCTAAGTGTACATACATTAGGATAGTTGCTTAAAACTTAGCGGGCTTTTATAGCCACAGTAAATTAGAGGGCACTGTAAGATATTATTTATTTATAGCTAGTTCACATAAAACAGAAAGCATTCTTAGTAAAACATTTGTATAAATAATGTTTGTATTCTTGTAGATTGCCGTATTTTTATTCGCAGGCTTATATTATTTTATGTAGGCATCTATTTGTTTTTAACCTCCGACGCAAAAACGACGGGGTGTTATAAGTTTGACGTGTCTGTGTGTGTGTGTGTGTGTGTGTGTGTGTGTGTGTGTGTGTGTGTGTGTCTGTCTGTGGCATCGTAGCTCCCGAACGGATGAACCGATTTTAATTTTGTTTTTTTGTTTGAAAGGTGAATTAGTCGGGAGTGTTCTTAGCTACTTTTGATAAAAATCGTTCCAAGATGGCCGCCGCC
Source organism: Catocala nupta (assembly GCA_963675205.1). Classification (NCBI taxonomy): domain Eukaryota; kingdom Metazoa; phylum Arthropoda; class Insecta; order Lepidoptera; family Erebidae; genus Catocala; species Catocala nupta. The sequence goes on along the minus strand of OY776095.1, from coordinate 6,568,688 downwards.
ACAAAATGGCGGATTACATATTTTTTCACAACTCCCTCAATATGGGTATCAAATGAAAGGGCTTGACTAGTAGAATACTATACACTATGATAAATTTCAAATCCAAGATGGCCGCCGCCATAAAATCACGTATTTTCACAAATTAAAATTTTTCAATATGGGTATCAAATGAATAATGTGTCGGGGGTTTTTTAAATTTTAATTTTATTTTTATAAGTAAGTAAGTAAGTAATTATGGCGCGTAAATTGTGTTTACTATTTGTATATTTAATCTTTATTTATTATTTTAGATAGGAATTCTTTAAAAGAATAATAAAATTTTTGTACCAGAAAAGCTAGTAGTAGTTTATTAAATATTCTTATTGCCATATATTGCGGACTTTAATGTAGCATTTTAATTTTTGAGGGTGGTAGGTGTAGTCGATTTTAAGGCGGGTATCAATTCTAAAATTAAATGTGTTTAAGTGTTTGAACACAGTTTGTTGTGAGACAGTATGCAACTTGAACACAAAGTTACAGATGTCGTATATATGTATAGGTATATAGAAGGAAGGGTAAGATGCTTATATTTAAAAAAAGTATGGTTTGCAGCTGTGAGTGTTTTCTATTTGGGCTACAATTCTGATGCATTTTTTGGATTGAATGTATTATATTAAATTATATATCGGGCTCGAACAATTTAGTAACGCAAGCGAGGCTGTTGGGCTGATAAAAGGTAACGACACTTCTCTAGACCGTCAAGCATGCAAGAATGTGATGCAGGTAAATAAAGCAAAAAAATAGGCATGTCTGAATTATAGCTAGTCGTTGTTTGTTCTCTGATCGGAGGAGCAGATAAATGTCGAATACTTAAACACATATTCATCTTCGTCGACGTATGCAGGTGCTGACAAAACTTCGAAACGTTCACAAAACCGTTAAGTTTAATTGTGATAATGATATACTCATTCACCCACTCACAAAACATACAAACTCCAAATTCATTTCACTTACTCATACTCAAAATAATAAATCATTCTGTATATACTAAGGAAACACAACATAAATATTGAGATTGAAGAACGAGCGAAGTAGCGAAAACAATCCAGAGTAAGTACGGTTTACTTTGAGTATATGGATTATATATATATGAACATAATTATACCGTTTGTCCCAAAATGAGGTGGAATACCCTTAGGGGTGCTACCTTATTTATCCTAATTCCGAAACGTGTATGTTACGTGATTTTTGTAATTCTGTCCGAATTTTTGTTCCGTCATTATTTTCTTTTGTAATTTTGTCGATCTTCAAATTAGAACCAATTATTGGTCATAGAGATACGAAATAATGGCGTACATGCTGGAGTATTTTCTTAGACGAATGTTATTAGACGAATACCTTATAGATGCTAAACCATTAAATGTTGTCATATGAGTTACACGCTCGTTTTAAAAAGGTACAAGGAACCCAAAGATTTCTAAAATTCTGGACATTTCAAATCTTTCTTCAAACTATATTTATTTATTTTTAAGAAACATTTGTGATGTCGTTTTTGTGTATATACTCTTATAGTAGACAACTTTAAAGCCTTTTTGTAATAAATAAAATAATAAGCGGCTTAAATCTCTTCCATAATTGTTCTTGTACACAATTATTGACTATTGCTTATATCCATCTGTTGTTTCAATGACCAACGCGAACTACCCGCCCAGGAAGCCCGTATTAATAACCGGCGCATGCAGTCCGCGTGTTTATCACGCACTAGCTACGTACGTTATAAACAAGTACCATGACCTTAGGTAAGGTAGTTATGCATATCATGCAACACCAATGATGAAACCATAAAAAAACAAATACATGAGCTCACTTATAAAACAGTTAACCCAGTAATATACACATAAATCAATCAGTTACTCTACTGATCTGTATAACAGGCTAAATCATAAAACATAAAGTATATTACCAATAAACATTTCATTTTAAAATAAACTATAATACAATAGCGCGTAAGTTCAGCATCAATGAATATTAATATGATTCATTTTAGTAAATAGGTATAAAATTATCACATATGTTGAAAATTTTGTATAAAATAGTTTATAAAATATGGGTTGTATGTAAGGTTAAAGTAGCTTATGAAGGCGTTTGCATCTATTGATACCTAAGTATTTAATGCCGCCACTACGGCTAGTATAGGCAATCACGTCTTTGGTTCGATATCTGAGTGTGATTGGGATTTTCTGTCAAAAAATTCTTCGTAGTCAGCACGAAGTCTGAAACTGTCCGGTTAAAGGCTATTAAGTTGCGCTTAAAAACATAGGTATTAAGCCAAAATTTGAGTGTTATACATCTGACTATTACATCGGGTATATAAACGTGAGACTAAGGGCCTGTTCCACAACCTCCAAATAGCACTTATCTATTAGATAAAAATCTCGCTATCTCTCTTCTTTACCCTAACAAGAGCGAGACAGCATGTAATATATATTACGGATAACTTTACTTGATAGTTGTGAAACTGGCTATAAGTACTCTTTAATCATTTTTACTCTACTTAAACCCTCTATAGTTACCTATATACAGAACATACCTCGGCATGACACATCTAATTACACGTTCAGTATTATTATTATTAATTAACCCGTTACGGATGTTAATTAACATAGCATAACGATCAATTGTACAGCAGACATTCGATTATTGTGCGCTAAATTAGTTCGTACCTTCAGGCACGAATCGTTGGACAAACTTAATGAAGATTATGTGTGTTTGGATCGTCTAATAATATTATTATTAGTGTCAAAGTTTCAATGTTTGTTTGTTTAACTGCCTCGGTAGCGCAACGATAATGTATTCGACTATTGTGGGAGAGATTTTTGGACAAGTAATTCTCAGTAGCAGCCCAGAGTAAGGATGTTAGTGTTAGTACACAGTGGTGATTTATATGACGCACGTGGGCGTCAGAAAGAACATAAAGCCGTTGGTCCTGCGCCTGATCTGTCTCCGATCGTGTCTGATTACCGTCCTATCGGATTATGCGAGTTAGGGAACAGAGACTGCACTTGTGTTTGCGCATATTGAGATATTATAGTGCATAAATGTTATGCACTATAATATCTCCTACGCAGATGGCCAGTGTCCGTTAAGATTGGCCGCCATGACCGATATTCGGTTTGATAGACCTTGCTTATTTATTAGTAAATTACTAGTGATTCATATAAGTTTCTTTTTAAATTGTTCATTAATATAGCTTGAGGTAAGTAAAGAGTGCGAAATAATACTGAATAATATATCTTTTATTGTTGGTTATCGTAACATTGGTCGTCATTTTTTCCAACCTTTCCTAGTTCTTTGGCCTGGAAGTTGTATATGTAGTTGTGAAAAGTATTAGTAAATTTAATATTAAATTTCAAGTATATTATAAGATAATAGATGACATGTGACGAGTTGACGACTTTTATATTTCTCTTCAAATTCCTAAAGTATTTTTATAGCAATCGATGTACGCTTGGTATAAAGACCTAAAAAACTTCGCACAGAGTTGAATGTATATTTTGTCACAATGGACCTGTGACCATCCTAAATATATAAATAATAATAATAATGTCCTCGAGACCGACTTTCGGTCAAAGCGGCCTATCTTAACGGAGACTGGCTGTGTGCACAAACACAAGAGCACTCTCTGTTCCCTCGCTCTCATGATCCGATGGGACGGTAATCCGACACGACCGGAAAAAGATGAGGCGCAGGACCAACGGCTTTACGTGCTTCCTAAGGCACGGAGGCGTCTAATACCGCCAACTTCCTAACTCCGTGCGGCTATTGATTTTTTAACAGAAAATCCCAATAACCTTTTGTTGGCCCGACCCGTGATTCGTACCCGAGACCTCATGCACAGCAGTCGCATTCACTACCGCTGCGCCACGGTAAGTTCCTAACTAATATTATAAATGCGAATGTGAATTTGTTTGTTACGCCTTAACTACTCGACTAATCTTAATCATCTTGAAATTTCGCATAAGTTTTCAGGGATACAGAAAAGGACTTACAGAACCTTTAAATAAGAAAAAATTGTTCTTGTGTTAGATAATCCGCGTGCAAAAGCTAGAAATTAAAAAATGACAGTCTGTCCATATTCGATTATTATGTCGAAATATTGTAATGTCATCAAATTATAGTGGGCAAAATATCTCCTTCAGACATAGCAGACTTATGAAATAAACTTTGGTCAAATACAACTTGCTGAATGACGCCACATTCGAGATACTTAAATTATTAAAAAATAAGCAAATTAATGTTCTAAAATTAAATATATTTACTAGACATATCTAAACGGTAGCCACTTCCGAATATTATCAAGGTTATCGCCACACTTCGATATCTATCGATAAAACTTGACAGTATGGACACCTTCACGATAACAATGAATCAAATGTAAGACAACAATTTGGAGATATTACACGCTTGTCATGATATGGTTCATTCAGAGGAAAGTCACAATACAACTAACTCAGTAGGTAAACATTGCGCAAAAATATTCTATTGTCCCTATGTGCTTTTAATTTTTGTGAGGGCCAACGCGATTGAATACAAATATCCATAATGGATGCTTTATGAGGCTATTAGGAGTAAGATACATTCAAATTTCAATAAAGAAGATCGTTGGAATGTACCACCAGCTTGGGATCCTGTGATTTATATAGTCCAACCCAAAGCTAAGCAAAACACAGCAAGAGTTCATGATACTTATTTGATATCTGCGTAAATAGGAACACTAATAATTAAATTATGTTGGGGTATTTTGAAATAACTATCTACATTTCAAGACATTGAGATAACCACCATCTCTATCTCCCCGTGACCATGGTTGCTAAAAAGCCACTGAAACGTCGGAGAAAGTGTGAATTTAAATTGTTTAATGGTTTCTATCATAAAAATAACTTAAAATAGTAGTTAAATTTTACAGGAGATGTTTAATTGTGTTTTTAATTACTTTTTACGAAATTAAACATTTTATCGCATTGTTTACTTTTATATAATAAATTTAAAATTTAAAAAACCCCCGACACAATATTCATTTGATACCCATATTGAACAATTTTAATTTGTGGAAATTTGTTATTTTCTGGTGGCGGCCATCTTGGATTTGAAATTTATCATAGTGTATAGTATTCTACTCGTCAAGCCCTTTCATTTGATACCCATATTGAGGGAGTTGTGAAAAAATATATAATCCGCCATTTTGTAGTGGCGGCCATCTTGGACCGATTTTTATCAAACGTAGCTAAGAACACTCCCGACTAATTCACCTTTCAAATAAAAAAACAAAATTAAAATCGGTTCATCCGTTCGGGAGCTACGATGCCACAGACAGACACACACACACACACACACACACAGACACGTCAAACTTATAACACCCCGTCGTTTTTGCGTCGGGGGTTAAAAAGAGAGAACGCGAATTTTTGAATTTGTGTGTTTGTTGAACTCTAATCTTCGAAACTACTGTACTTATTTGCAAGATTATGTCACTATTTAAAAGGTTAATTATTCCAGATGTACATAGGCTCTATATAATGTTCAACTCGGCTAAAGTTGAAGTGGGACGCTAGATGATATGCTATTACAAATTGAGCTGTTTGTCAATCATATTATTAATGACGAGTGACGTAAATTTATGTATTAGAATGCGTAATAACTTTACTGCATCCAAGTGCACATGCGCTATCGTTAAATCATTGGTACCACAAGAAAATAAATTATACACGACAGAATATTTATAATTATAGAACATGTGCAATGCAAATGTATATTTTATTTTAATCAAATAAAAACATACAAGTCGGCTCCAGATACTTCGCATACTGTAGCTAAATAATATTATATGTTTAATTAGATTATGATTGCGATTAAATCGTGACTAACAGGGCAAAAGTGTTTTTAACCTGTCAATACATGGAATGCCAGACATAATTGAAAACCTATTGTATAAGGCCGCCAGTGTGCCGCTGCGACTAAATAGGTAAAGCGAAAAGTGAGAGTATAGATACATATATTAATATATGGGCTATTGTATTTTTGATGTAGCTAAGCTATATAATCTATTGAAAGGTAAGTGGTTACAGCAGCCTATGCATGCTTATAAAAGTGGGAACAAAATTCTCTTATTACCAACCTTGTTATAAAATAGTATTGGTTTCCAGAGGGGTAGGCAGAGACTACGGATTTCCATTTGCTACGATCCTGACACACTTTCGTGGCTTCATTCAGTTTCGTAACCTTCCTCATACATGCTCGTCGGTTTAAGGTGCTCTTAACCTGGCCTTTATCCAGAACGTCTCCAATCTGATCAAGAAACGTTCGCCTAGGTCTTCTCCTTGCGACTGTTCCATTCATACTAGCCTTATAAACTTTCTTATTCAGTCTTTTCTCGTCCATTCTTTCTACATGCTCAAACCAGCTTCAGATACCCTTTTCATACATATAATACTAGGTAACCAGCGCAACTTCGTCTGCTTCATATAAAAGAAATTCTCTTATTTGAATATAAGAGAATTTTTCCACGTTTTTGCAACATTTCTCATTGCTGCTCGTCTCCTATTGATCGTAGCGTGATGTTATATAGCCTATAGCTTTTCTCGATAAATGGGCCACCCAACACTAAAAGCCAAAATTTTTCAATTCGAACCAGTAATTCCTGAGATTAGCGCGTTCAGCCAAACAAACAAACAAACTCTTCAGCTTTGTAATATTAGTATAGATATAACTGTGTCCCAAAACATGTTCGCAACTTTCAAGATTGAATAATAAACACAAAAGCTGCATATTTTTATGATTTACATTATTTTGCGCTAAATATATATTTATGTCTATTATAATAATTCAAGTAGAACGATGATAGGCATAATCAGCTGACACCTCGAAAATAATATTGTGAAGCCGTTTATGATTTAGAGTTATTTCTTGCCCTTAAACCATAACACAATAACAATTTTACAATTGGATCACAATCATAAAGGATCAATAACTTAATTCGCCACTCACATTATAAATCGTTACCACTGATGCATACTAATGAAAAACAACTGACAAAAATGTTTAATTACTGTATTATCTGTTCTGTGACACCAGTAATGGCACACATTAACCCTAAATGGCTCAATGATATCATAAGAGCAATGGAATTGTTTCATTGTTCGGCATTGTACAGATGTTGAGATTAGAACAATCAGTGAGATGTTTGTATTGTTAGCGTGGCCGCTAGGAAGGTTAAATAGCATTCGACGTTCGTGTGTTATTAGGCCAAATAAGGCGCCGTCGCCCGCAGATATACTATAATAACATAATTCTGCTCGTCTTACTACACTACATTTGATCGTGGAATAAAAGAAGGTGTAATCTAATATATAATCATAATAGATGTAATGTATGATGCTAAAATTCAGTGGTTCTAAAAGGAGGAAATAAGTATCACAGAGGAATTAAGCGCATTTTTTGGGATTACAAATAGGTATATGATTATAAACATAAACTTTTTGTAAAACAGACACACTGCCGCATACTTTTTATTAAATAAGTAGAGAAATAACCTAAAACTTAGATTTTTTTATAAAACTCCTTTGATAAACAGCCTTACGCAACCGCCTAATAACAGGCGGTTATTGTAGATTATAATTGTTTGCAACATTCGCACGTTGCCAATGATAGGATCAAAATATAGAACGAATAGAAAGGAATGGGACGTGTCGAGCCTCTGAGACAAGAGAAACGCAGTAACAGTATTACTACTATCATTTCCGGATTTTCTGTAAGAATATGAGATATTGGTATTCCCCCGGGCGAGCCAAGCAGTAGTATCAAGTAACCAATAAGTAGCAACGCGCAAAACGGTACTAATAATAATAGTAAAACTAGTACATCAATATTAATAAATGCATGGCGACTGATTGAGACTGAACGGATAGCGTAGTGGATTATGTAGTCACCTCGCCTTTGCCACTGCGCCGAGTAGGTTAGAACCACACAATTTCTTGGCTGTTGGTATACAGAGCCAAAAAATTGTGTGATCAATAAATAGGTGTTCCGGGGCGGGAATTGTCTTTTTTTAACACATAAAGGATAGGCAGAACTGCATAACATCCACATTGCGCCAGCTAAAGTTTAGGGTTTCACGAATGGGGCAAGTCTATTGCTACTTACCGTGCACAGTCCCATAGCCATGTGATGGTGTTATTTTTCCAATAACACCATGCCTGATTCGGAAATCGTACAGCAGTCGCAATCACTGCTGCTCCACCCAAGCACTCAGTATATAATTATGCGTTAATATGTATGTTTGACTTTGCTCTGAGTTTCTGATATAATTGTCACAGATAACAAAATAAAGATTTTGTGCAGAATCAAACCCTAGCCACAATATAGGTTATTGTGGCTAGGGTTTGATTCTGGAAGGACAGCACAGAACAATTAACAGGGCAATCTTCTTCTTTTATTTATAAGCGTAGCTCTTGTCGGTGGAAAAATCGCCACATATCTCTGTCTTCTGCTGTCCTTTTAACCTCTAAATACGACTTTCCTCACTTGTTGGATAAAAGTATGTCTAGATCTACATCTGCCTCTCCTTTCTTCAATTTTCCTTTGAAGACGGTTTTAAAGAAGCAGTCATACCGTATTAAGAGGCCAATCAACAGAACAATAGCTGGAGTTATCGTTACATATTTGGCACGATCGTCGTTTTTTATGAGCGTTGTTTATCCAAAAATGGTCATACAGACAGAGCAATACATAACAAAAATTATTTTAAAGAAATATCGTTCCGTATTTGGTACGTTCGCTTTATAAGGAAGACGGCAGTCTTAGACATAAAGGCCATAATACACGACCATTACTTGAGGACAATTGAAGCGGTAATTTAATCTAAATGTCTCGCTGTTGCGTGGAGCGCCTCGTGCAATATACTGGGTGTTGCGATTGAGTTATATACGTAGATACAATGTATGTATATCTATCTAAAACGTGTGGTCAGATTCAGAATGAGTGAAACGTGTTTCCTATGTTTGATAAACGAATACTGTCGCACTAGGAATAATTTCTTTGTAGCGGGGTATTACCAAACATTCAAACAACGGACACAAGCAATACCAATACTCGAAACAACTGTTTTGTGAACCACACAAATTTTCTCGTTTTGTCGCCACAAAGCCCGTCGCGGTAGTATTGCACCACTTAAACAAACGGTTTAAGTATTACGGTATTTTCGTGCATATGATATATCTCATGATAGTAGCCTATCATGAGAAATTCTGGCAAAATGTATGAGAGAAATGCTATACTTCTCTCATATGTTTAGTTTTCTTCATAGATTGATCACTATGGCTAAAGATAAAGTTCAAACAACAGATAAAACTTAGCTATGCAATTAACGCGTTGACAGGTTTTGTTTGCAAAAGAGTTAAATTCGCTATAGGAAATGAGATCTCCTAAAATAAACTGTCTGAAATAACATCGGCCCGTAAAAATGTTGCAATAATTAATACTAACCTAAACTAACGATATTAAAAAAATAAAGTGCATGTATTGTTATTTAAAAAGCAATTCCAGTAGTAAAGCTGAAATAAGAATTTAGCAAACAATTTCAAGGCCACTCTTTTCAAACGCTATTTGTGTACAACATTTAGTTAACTAAATGTATCACACGAGACGTTTGTTTGACGAAAATCCAGATATGTACGTCGCTTCCAAACAATAAAAGATCTCGTTTTTATAAAGCTTGACATTATTGTCTATACGTGTATGTTTTGTGAGCTGTTGCATATTAGTAAATAGGCAATATATTAAGTCGGAAATTGCATAAGTACCAATATTATCCTAATATGTATCTTCTTTTTTTGTAATAACACCCTCTATTTTTGGGTACATTCTTAACTGTCATGAGTCAAGCTAACCACACCTCGGACCGCGAATGTCGGCTTTGGGTTTGAATCCAAATCTCTACATATTATATAAAACCGACTGAAGAAGTTAGTTCCAACTCAAAATTAATTTATCACATTAGCTCCGTAATGACTAATGAGTCAATCTAACCATACCTCGTACTATGAATATCGACTTTGGAATTAAATCCAAATATCTTCCTATTTAAAATCGATTACAGAAAGTAAGTTACAGCCAACTCAAATTAGTTTATAACATTAGCTTGGCACTTACCATCAGCCACCACAATGGTATATCCCATTTTACCACCTCAAGTGTATAAAATATTCATGCAAACAGCAGTTTGCTTTAAGCCACCGCTGTTAATACGCGTATTCTCATATCAGCAAGTTATCTACCACACGGCGTTTACCATCACTTCATCACCATAAACTATTACAGCTTATACTGCAATTAAACATGTGACGGACTTCCCACAGTAAAGTTGCGTTATATATATATACTATTTTAGGGATTGGTTAGTCAAGCACAAAATATGTTTATAAGGTTTCGTACATAATTGGAACTGTTTTGGTACGATTTTGTCCGTTCGTTCGTCGTTGAGAGCTGTTGTTTTCAAATACTAATAATCACAATTTAAAATATATATAAATAAAGCTGGTCAACAGTTTAAAGCAAATAAAAATATTACGAAATATTTTTCTGTTTAGTGTAAAGAAGGCGGTTTATCAATGTCTCTAACAAGCACATTAAAAAAAAAAGGGATCCAACTGTAAATGAGTAAATGCTATGCGATCAATATTGATTACATAAATAAAATGTTACCTGCCCCTAATCATGACCTAATGTTCTATTTTTGAGGATACTAATTTAAATATCGACGGTTACAAAATGTTTAATTATAGCCGAAACCAACGATTTGAATTGATTTTGTAGGAACCACGTGGGTTTCAAACAGTCTGCCGCGATCCATGCTGTTAAAAATATATCCTGGCAGATTAATACCGTAGGTAACTAATATTATAAATACGTATGTAAGTTTGTGTGTTTATTACGCTTTCACATTTTAACTACTCGACCAATCATCATGAAATTTCGCATAGGCATATACCACCTATAGGCCTGACAACTCAGGGGAACAGAAAAGGACGTAAAGTGGTATACCTTTCATACAGGGAAAAATCTATTACTAACCTAACATACATTTTCGTAAGCGAAACCGCAGGCAAAAGTTTACAAGTAATAAAAGGTACTGTGTCCGATCGAGAAATCAAACCATGTAATGACATGATCACGATCAGCTGTAATCGTATAAATATTGTATAATCGTATAAATAACGGTATAAACCGACACAATAATGTCTTAATCGTTTGGCATAGTTAACCAAGTAAGTAGCGTAAGTATCTATTTAACATACTTGCATACTAACATTAGACGGTTCACTAAAGCAAGGGTGGTGAACCGCATTGAATAATATACATAAATAAATTCACGCCTGTTTCCCAGAGGGGTAGGCAGAGACTACGGATTTCCATTTGCTACGATCCTGACACACTTCTCTGGCTGCATTCACTTTCATCACATACCTCATACACGTTCACCGGTTTAAGGTGCTCTCAACCTGGCATTTGTCCAGAACATCTCTGATCTGATCGAAAAACGTTCGCCTAGGTCTCCCCTTGCGGGGGTGTGTGGCCAGAGAACCTCCCCGTGCGCTCGACGGCTGCTGGTCCTTTCTACATTTTTAGTGGATTGGAACGTCAGTCGTTGGGCCGGTACACCCCGGGCAACACGGGTAATAATGTCCTTTCGGGGGCATTATTACTCGTGGCTAATACTCTGGCACGCGCGTAGGGAACCCGAGGCAGTTTGTCTCGGGGTTATCGGCCCGCGAGTGCCGCGTTTGGGGGTCTCTCCACGTGTTCCTCTGATTAGCAGAGGACACGTGGATGAGATGGGGGAGTTAGAGGAAGAAAACCTCTATAAAAAATTACCAGTGGGGGCCGTCAGGCCAGGGTTGGGAGCGTAGGCGTCCTGCCCAGTCGGGCGGTCTTGGGGCGGGTGGATCGGTCCAGCATGGACCCCCATCCGGCCCAACACGGGGGCATAGAGGAAGACAACCTCTTTAAAAAATCACCAGTGGGGGCCGTAAGGCCGGTGCGGGTCGCGTGGCGTCCTGCCCCGTCGAGCGGCCTTGGGGCGGGTGGATCGGTCCAACATGGACCCCCATCCGGCCCAACACGAGGGGGATAGAGGAAGACAACCTCTCTAAAAAATCACTAGTGGTGGCCGTTAGGCCAGGGTTTGAAGCTTAGGCTTCCTGCCCAGTCGGGCGGTCTTGGGGCGGGTGGATCGGTCCAGCATGGACCCCCATCCGGCCCAACCCGTAATCCTGAACTGACAGGACCGGGGGCCTTCGGGCTGTGAGGAAGAAAACCTCTATAAAAATTACCCAAAGCCCAAGTTTTTGGTGGCCCGGCGAGGGGCTGTATGGCTGGGGGGAACCCAGTCATTAGGGCCACCCAAAAACCAAAATCATGATGTCGGTCCAAGGCAATATACTACCCCAGGAGGGTACCAGGCGCCCCGCGCCTGGAGAATCCCTCACGGAGCCTTCTGGCTCCGTCTGCCCCTCGTACTCTGGGGGGGGCAACCAACATCTTGCCAGCGTAGTGCCGCGCGATATATCGGGCACAGAGAGATTCGAGGAGTCAGGTGCTGACTCTGCGGTAGGTGTCACCTTGGGCTTGGGCCCGAGCAAGGTGAGGATGGAAGGCCCCAAAAAGGCGAAGGCTGGAGGGGGTATGCCCCCGCCGTCAGTCCGGGATAGTGTGCCGGCCGTGCCAAGGACACGGTCGAGGTGTCGGGCGGCGGCGCTTGCACGCAGCGACTCCGTGTCGAGCATGTCTGGCGCCGGCACCGGCACTGATATAGATGTCGGGTCGCGGGCGGGCTCGGGCTCAGAGGCCAGTCGGCCTCAGAGCCGGTGCTCGTCGGCGGCACGACGGGAGAGAGAGGAGGGGGGGGATAGCCCTGCTTCCCTCACCGTCAAGTTCTGGGGTGCACCCGGCGCTTCTGCAAAGCGCCAGAAGACGTCGCACCATGCGCTGTCCGACTCTGGCTCGGACACGGAGGTGGAGGTGGTGAAGGGGATGCCCTGTGGAGGAAGGGCCGGTTCCCCGATGCCACCTCCCTCCGCGGGGAAGCTCCATGGGCAGCCTCTGCCTGCCCGTCGAGCCATCTCGAGGACGGCTGGGGTCGCGGATGCGTCCCTCTTGGGAGAGGACTCGGTTGCCGACCTCAGGCAACGGTTCGAGGCTGGCGCCGAGACCGTCCTGAAGGTGGCGGCCCGGTCCGGCAATTTGAAGGGGGGATTTGTCCGTGACCTCAAGGTTGCAACCGAGGACATGAGGGAGGCCTTCTTCGGCCTTTGGGGACGGGCTTCCTCCGACCTCCAGAGACGCTGGAGGTCGGAGAACGAGGGGCTGCATAGGCAGCTCGCGGAGCTACGGGCTGAGGTGGCGGCCATGAAGATGGCCGCTGCCACTGCCGCTCGGGCCAGCGCCGCCAAGACGCCCTCGGCCATCGCCGGGGCGCCTGCCGGGAGGCCGCGGGATGAGTTCCCGCCCCTCCCGCGGTGCACAGCGCAGCCCCTCACTCCCGCGGAGGACCGGCGTCCCGCCTGGGCACACGACCTGATGCGGGCCACGGTGGCTCAGGCGCGCAACGTTGTGGAGGCGTGCCTGGCCAACTATGGCCTAGCGCCCGTCCCGACCCCGGGCCCTCCACTCGGAGGCCGCCCCCGGATGGTCGGGGGCACGCCGGCTGGCCCACCGCGGCAGACATCTGCCCCCACACCGTCGGCTTCCTCCTTCAAGGGGAAAGGGAAGGGCAAGAAGAGGGTGACCGTCACTGTGGCGCCGCCGCGCCCCGCCACCCAGCCTCAACCCGCCCCAGTGGCCTCTACCACGGCTGAACAGCCGTGGACAGAGGTCACCAGGAGAAAGAAGAAGAAAAAGAAGAAGAAGGCCTCCCGGGCTCCCCCAGGAAACAAGAAGAAGGGTCCCCGCCCGGCTGACCTGCGCCCCCCGCGCTCCACCGCCGTTGTGGTGGAGCTGACGGAGGAGGGGCTCCGGCAAGGCGTGAGTTACGCGGGCGTCCTCCGGCGGGCCACACAGGCCATGAAAGGAGACCTCGCAGAGATGGGCCTTGCCGGAGGCGTCCAATTCAAGGTTGCCGCTACTGGGGCTAGAATTCTGGAGGTCCCAGGTGCCACCTCCGGCGACAAGGCGGATAGGGTAGCCGCAAAACTTCGGTCCCTTTTCACGCCTGAGGAGGTCAGGGTCTCCCGCCCGGTGAAGTCCGCGGAAATGCGGATAGCCGGGCTGGACGACTCGGCCTCCTCCGAGGATGTCGCCGTTGCGGTGGCACAAGCCGGAGCCTGCCCTCAGGCGCAGGTTAGGGTGGGAGAGATGCGCCGCGGCAAGAGTGGTATGTGCACCGTGGTGGTGCGCTGCCCCATCGCCGCGGCGAAGAAGGTGTCGGCCGGCCGTTTGCTGGTCGGGATGGTCTCGGCTCAGGTCAATCTCCTGGAGCCGAGGCCTAGGCGGTGCTACCGCTGCCTCGAACCGGGGCACGTGAGGCAGCAATGCACCGCCGAAACTGACCGCAGCGATTTTTGTTTTCGCTGCGGCCAGCCCGGCCACAAGGCCGCCGCCTGCACCGCAGAAAAACTTTCCTGCAGCATTTGTTCGGCTGCAGGAAAGCCGGTGGAGCACCGAATGGGGAGCAAATCCTGCTCCCCACCCAAAAAACGTAAGGCCAGAGGGGCGGTCGCCAGCACTCCGGCCGCCCCGGCCCCGTCCCAAACAGGGAGCAGCAGGGAGGCGATGGAAACCTAATTGATTATGGCCCATCGCCTCCTACAGGTGAATGTTAACCACTCCGCCAGGGCGCAGGATATCTTGCTGCAGCACATGGCGGAGTGGACAATAGACATCGCCGTGGTCGCCGAGCCTTACTGCGTCCCCAGCCGACACAACTGGTTTGGGGACCTCGGAGGCTCGGTGGCCATTGTTTCGTCCGGACCCTCGCTCCTGGTGATGACAGACAGGGGCGAGGGATATATATGTGTGGATTGGGAGGGAACCGTCCTGATCGGGGTGTACTTTTCTCCGAACCGGCGCCTCGCCGAGTTTGAGCGATTTTTGGGCGCGGTGGGCACCGTGATTAATCGGTACCCATCGCGTCCGGTCGTGGTGGCGGGGGACTTCAATGCCAAATCATCGGCTTGGGGATCCCCTGTCACCAACGCTCGCGGCAACGCGCTGGAGGAGTGGGCGATTGCGACCGGCCTCGTGGTTCTTAACCGGGGGTCGGTCGCCACGTGCGTGCGCTGGCAGGGCGAGTCCATCGTGGACATTTCGTTCGCAAGCCCTGCCGTAGCGCGCTACGTCCGGGACTGGCGAGTGCTGGTCGAGGCGGAGTCGCTTTCGGACCATCGTTACATACGGTTCGACATCTCCGCCTTGCCGGCGATCCCGGACGATCGCCCGAGGAGAGTTCACACCCCGTCGTCCCCACGATGGGCGTTGAAACGTGTCGACGTAGACGTGCTGGTGGAAGCCTCCATCGTCCAGGCCTGGACCCCGATGGGTGAAGGGCCTGTGGAGGTTGAGTCGGAGGCGGAGTGGTTCCGGGGCGCGATGACGCGGATTTGCGACGCGTCGATGCCCCGGGCCAGTGCTCGACCTCCAAGGCGTCAGGTGTACTGGTGGTCTGACGACATCAGCCAAAAACGCGCCGCGTGCATTGCGGCGCGTCGCCAGTACACTAGGTACCGCCGACGCAGGCGGTACCGTGACGCGACCGTGGAGGCACGGCTGCGGGGCGATTACGTACAGCGGAAGTACGCCCTGCAGTCCGCCATCAGCGAGGCCAAAGCCCAAAGATGGGAAGAGTTCCTGGGGACTCTCGAGGCAGATCCGTGGGGCCGCCCGTATAAGGCGGTCAGGGGCAAGTTGCGACCCTGGGCCCCGCCGGTCACCGAGAGTCTCCAGCCCCGGCAATTGCGGGAGGTGGTCTCCGCTCTCTTTCCTTCGAGAGCGGAGCACACGCCTCCCGTAATGGCGCCGCCCGAAATTGAGGAGGGCGGTGCCGATGCCGGGGTGCCAGTACTAACAATGGCGGAACTCGGCGCGGCAATGGTGCGGCTCCGGGGCAAAAACACCGCTCCGGGGCCGGACGGGATTCCTGGCCGCGCCTGGGTTTTGGCCTTTGACGCCCTAGGGGACCGGCTCCTCAGGCTGTTTAGCGCCTGCTTGGAGTCGGGACGGTTCCCTTCCATGTGGAAGACGGGCAAGCTGGTCCTCCTGAGAAAGGAGGGCCGCCCCGCGGACTCTCCCTCCGCGTACCGCCCCATAGTGTTGTTGGATGAGGTGGGCAAGCTTTTTGAGCGCGTGTTGGCTGCCCGCTTCTCCAAGCACCTGGTGCGGGTGGGCCCCGGCTTATCCGAAATCCAATTCGGATACCGGGAGGGCCGATCGACGATTGACGCGATCAGTCGCGTCCTGCGCCGAATAGTCGGGGACTACCTGCACCAGAGAAGTGTATTCTGTGTGGGGCGGAACGGAGAGACGTTCCGGAGGGAGGTGTCGTGCGGTGTTCCACAGGGATCGGTTCTGGGTCCGCTCCTGTGGAACATCGGTTACGACTGGGTGCTGCGGGGCGCCCTGCCCCCGGGCGTCGGCGTAACTTGTTACGCCGACGACACGCTGGTTACGGCCCGGGGAGAGGACTACGGGGCAGCTGCCCGTCTTGCCACGGCTGGAGTGGCTCTGGTTGTCGGCAGGATTAGGATGTTGGGACTGGAGGTGGCGCTGGAAAAGTCCGGGGCCCTTCTATTTCACGGGCCTCGGAGGGCGCCGCCACCAGATGCCCACATCATTGTTGGGGGGGGAGTATGAAATACTTGGGGCTCCACCTCGACGGCCGCTGGAACTTTCGCGTCCATTTTAGCCGCCTGGCCCCCCGGCTGATGTCGGCGGCGGGAGCGCTTAGCTCTCTGCTGCCGAATATCGGGGGGCCGAGTGTCATCTGCCGCCGCCTCTATTTGGGGGTGGTGCGGTCGATGGCCCTTTATGGGTCGCCCATTTGGGCTGGCGCCCTGAATCGCCGAAACGTCGCCCTCCTAAGGAGACCTCAGAGGGCGATGGCGATCAGGGTGTCGCGGGCGTACCGCACCGTCTCCTATGAGGCGGCATGCGTTTTGGCGGCATCGCCGCCCTGGGATTTGGAGGCGGAGGTCCAAGCGTCAGTGTATTACTGGCGCGCTGACCTCCGCCTCCATGGCGAGGAGCCCACGCACAGGGCGGTGGAGACGCGAAGGTCCCAGGCTCGACTGGTCCTGGAGGCCAGGTGGAATGAGCGACTGGCCCAGCCCCGCTACGGGGTGAGGACAGTCGAGGCTGTCCGTCCAGTACTAAGAGAATGGGCGGACAGACGGCGCGGACCGCTCACCTACCGGCTTACTCAGGTGCTCTCCGGACACGGGTGTTTCGGAGAGTACCTCTGCAAGATAGCTGGTAGGGAGCCGACAACCAGATGTCACCATTGTGAGGTGTGTGACCGGGACACAGCGCAGCACACGCTGGAGGAGTGCCCGGCGTGGGCCGCGGAGCGCTGTGCCCTGGTCACCGTGATTGGCCCCGACCTTTCGTTGCCGACCGTCATATCCAAGATGGTCGGCGACGACAGGTGCTGGGGCGCAATGAGTTCCTTCTGCGAGACTGTCATCTCGCAGAAGGAGGCGGCGGAGCGGGGGCGTGAGGACGATCCTTACGCCCCGGACGTCCGCCGCCGGAGGAGGGGGCGCAGGAGACGCGCTTATGTCGCTCTCCTGCCCCCCACCTAGGGGCTCCGGGTGGCGGAGCCTCAGGGGACCCTGTCACCCGTAAACTAAAAGCCCCGAGAGGGCGCGCGCGGTGTTCCCACGCGCCTTTCTGATGTCGAAAGGTGAGAGCAGTCAGGCTCTCCCCTGGGGACGAGAGGTGGTCGGGTCCGAAAAAAATGACCCGGCCGGCACCCACACGGGGGGGCCTGCTATGGTTGAATCTTTTAAGTTCCCAACTGGCCCCCCCCATTGGGTGAGAGAGGGAACACCCCAGGTTTTTTAGTGGGTATACCAGCGCGTCTTCTTGCTGGGAGTCCCACACGCCCCGCCGGTGCCGTCCCCTAGCCGGCGGGTAGTGCATGAAGCATTTTTCCTGGGTAACAAAAAAAAAAAAAAAAGGTCTCCCCTTGCGACTGTTCCATTCAAACTAGCCTTATAAGCTTTCTTAGTCAATCTTTTCTCGTCCATTCTTTCTACATGCCTAAACCAGCTTAAGTTACTAGTTAATGCTCGTGATTGAAAGAAACCGCTTTCCTTTTTAGCGTAAGCCTGTTTTGTATGCACGAATGGCGTAGTGATTTAATTAGTCGCGTCGCAACTACTGCTGCGCCTAGTGGAATGGGTTCGAATCCCACGCGGATCAAAAATTTGTGTTATCCACAAATGGTTGTTCCGACTCTGGATGTTCTTTGAGTCGGTTATTTGAATGTTTGTAAAGGCTCCGCGGTACAGGCATTATACCTAGAAATAATTATATAATAAAAGGTTCCTTTGTCGTTGTCAGCGTCTATAGATACTGCGTTCGCTTCCAACCCAGTGAAACATATGCTTATCTACCACCTTATTGGTATAAAACAAGTGCCAACACAATGTTGGCAAATTAACAATTACATTTATGTGAAGTATATATGCATAATGACTGTGATCTGTTATCTGGAATATAAAATCAAGGTCACTATATGACCGGCGAGAATGTATCGTTTTAAAAGTCAGAAATAATAATTTTAACCTATTTTTTTCGCTGACTATTTTTTTACAGAACTGCTCTTGAATGTACTAAACTTGGCAACCCTTTATTAGATCTTCAACGATACACTATTTAGGATTAGGTCACTCTTAATAAGGCTTAGAGTAGCAATTAGGAGATAATAAGGCTATCAGTCGAATCGCCAAACATAATATTGGCCAATTTTGTTTTAGGCACTAACATTTGCAAAATGCGACAGTAACGCGGCAATAACGCGTCGTTCATTGCTGGCGACTTGAACGCCACCGTAATAGTTATCGAGTTGAGCCGTGTCGAGGCGAGCAATGTACACAAGCCAAGAATTTGCGGTTATCTAAGGATACGCTCCCATCTTACACCGGATGTAATCAAGGAATACGTGGTTACTATGTCCACTTTCTAAGGTACAACAGCAAACTGGTGTGCAGCATTATCGTAAAAAATATATCGCTACACCAGCTAAGAGACTAAAGCCTGCAAGACATAGCGATTAACGATATTTCGAAATTTGTCATATTACCCATCTTATTAAAATGATAGATCCAGAAGATATAAATATATAGATGGCCGTCTCAATAAAATATGACGAACTATAATGGTTTAGGCATGTGCCTGTGAGTGCTTGACTCTGTTTCGCGCGTCGTATTGACCCACGCATGTGTATTTTTGTAGTTTGTATCAATATAGACAATTTATTAGAGTTCGAAAAACTCTTATACAACAGCTTTGTCCGTCTGTCTGTTATACAACTTTCAACTCAAGAACCGTAAGAGCTAGAGACTTGCGGTCAGCGCCATTCGACTCAGCATAGTAGATATACCCTCGAAATGACTATGACCTTTGACTTCTGCCCTCAAGGTCACTTGGTATCACGTGACCTTTGCATATTACTTGAACCATTTTTTTCTTACTTGTATTTAAGTAGAAAGCACTGGGTATAAATCTGTGTCGCAGAAGACTTTACAAACATTCAAATAACGAACACAACATATACTCGGACACGGAACAACTATTTGTGGATCCCACAAATAGTTGTCTCAATGGGGATAGAGCTACACACAACACGTCGCGCATTAGCAGTGGCAAGGCGACCACCTAAACCACTACATCATCCGTGCACTTGACTCTTCTGTCGTTTCATGTTTCTTTTTAGTGTGATAATTGTGAAAAAGTATCGCACAATGCTTTACGTTTACGTGATAGAAACTCACAAACAATTTTACGGCTTTTATCGCTATTTATTTATTATAGTACTAAATTCGGCGTTACGGATATATTCCAACCAACGTAATCACATGGTAAATCTTACGGGAAAGAAAGGTAGTACCTAAAAATAACGCAATAAGGAATACCTGCATCTTAATAGCCAACATCAGTAATACTGGGTCATGCGAAAAGGAAATAAGACGGCGAATAGGTATGGCCAAAAATGCCATGGATCAACTGGCAAAAATATGGAGAGACCGGAACATCTCGCGAAACACAAAAAAGAAACTTGTCCAGACGTTGGTGTTCTCCATATTCAGCTATGGCTCTGAAACATGGGTTCTGAAAAAACCTGATAGAGACCGCATCGGCGCTTTTGAAATGTGGTGTTGGCGAAAATGCTACAGATCCCTTGGCCTTCCGCACCAATACGTCTCTGCGAGATCTAAACATAAAAACCAGACTATTTACCATCAGTCTACGCAGAATACTGGAATTTTTTGGACACATTGCCCGCAAAGACAGTCATAACATCGAACAGCTGATGGTGACCGGCAAGGTTGACGGCCAAAGACCAAGAGGCCGCAGTCCAACGAGATGGTCGGACCAAATCCAATCGTCGCTAAAAACCAACCTCCACAAAGCCTTCCACGAAGCAAAAGATCGGAACAGATGGACGGAGATAGTCAATGAGAAAGTGATGCAGCGGTGGAGTCACGACCTTCAGTAATGAGGAATACGACGCGAGGATGAGGAAGAGACGACACAAATATTAAAATCACGACCCTAATTTTCTTTTTATGATTATGACGATGACAATTACTCATTGATTCCTTTCTCAGTATGTAAGCGAATTATAATTCGGTGGGTTAGTATAATTCTGTTATATTCATATTATTCTTACTGCACTGAAACTAAGCACTTACATACCTATATAAGCAGTCTCACACACATACACAAACACACTCGTTCACACACACAGACACACACACGCACACACACACAGACACATACATCCATACACACACTCACACCCATGCACATACAAATCCAAGGATGGCACCCTTGTTTAAAAAGTTTTAAATATTATAAAATTATATATACATTTTTTTTTTATTTACTCTCATACGTTTCCTTACTTAATATTGTTTTTATGGCTTACTTACTAATGCCCCTGCTTACCGTGGGGTGAGGACCTGGTGATCTGTAATATAGGCATTTTATATGCCTAACTCAGACACCAGCTTCTCACATATTGTAGACTAAGTTTAAATTGTACCTAAATAGATATAAGTAAATCTGTAATAATGTTTAAGTCTTTTTGTGAGGAGGAAATAAATATATTATATTATATATTATATTAATTATGTATATTCAGATATATACACGTAAACAGACCAAGCTAACGTCAGCGTGTAATTGCAACAAGATCACATCGCATCACATTAAAAGGTATCGTATATCACAGAATTATTACATAGATTGTATTAGTAGGCATAAGACCTTAATGATTTCGGTAGATTATGTAAATAAATAATTATTATAGGACACTAGACCTATTGACGCAGAGACGAATCGAGCTCTACAGCTAATTTCTGTGGAGTTATCATTTATGTTGTTCATTCCTATTTGCGCACATAATCAAAAATATATTAATGTAACCGATACCCACAAATGTTCATATAGTACGAACCGTCAAAGTGAGTGAATTAAATACATTAATAGACACAATCTATTCCTCGCTGTTCCTCATAAAGCTGCCAAATAAAACCCAAACATCACCGTATATTCACTCCATGAACCATCTACCGTTGTAAAAACGATTCTATCACAATAGATATAACTGTCATAATAAATATTGGCGTACGTAGGAAGTTCTTGGTCCAATGCCAGAGCCGAGTCAAGGCCAATGACCGGCGTGTAGTACATTAACTGTTTTTCCCTTGAATGACAATTGTATTGTAGAGTAAAACTGTCAATGTAAAGAGACATTCTCAATGTGTCGGATACGCCGATTTCTAGGCTATATAATGCTGCCAAAATGCGATATCTAAGAATATGTTGGGTTAGCCGATTTGTATATAACTAGTAACAGTGATATATCTAATGTTTCTGTGTTATATTGGTGTAAGTTGTTTACTAATAACTAGGTACGCGCAATGTCGCTTGTGTTAAGTAATCTAATGAGTTAATAGTTTGTTGACGTATTTTTTGTACACATGTGCGTCTTGGGTAATAACTCGCTAATGGAAATTCTGTAAGGATGTTCCGGAAAGGATTGAATAACGACCTTGTCGCAGTTTATTATAGACTTTTGCAATTTGCATGACAGTCCCATGTCATCCAGTCTATTTCAGCAAACTTCCTCAGTTAGCCGTTAATCGTGGCGCATCTTTCTCACATTGATCAATTCACTCTACGACAGGTTGGCTTCAGCGGATGCCGGTCTTTGGGCTGATATATTCTTCCGAACTTTTACTGCAAGCTATAACTATGCATGTTCCACTGGTGAGCTGGGAAATCGCCTATTCCATCTATTTCCAGTGATTTCTTGTATTGGTATATCAATTAAACTGTCACAACTTTTTTATTTTAGTCGTCACCATTAAATGTTTTATAGCACAGCTGGTAGTTTTCAAGACCACGTACTTGGGCCCTTCAAATAAATCTAAACCCTCTTACTGTTATTAGTTCTTCTATTCGAGAGACTCGTCTATACACTTAGCGCGCTGCGTAGCGTAATATATTTGTATCTGACTGTCGACGCTAACACTTGCCGAACTTACCGTATCCGCCATTTTAAACGTCTACTTTGTGACACACGAGTAACTCTATTTTTAAATGAAGAGATGAGAGCACGTTTCACCAACGCCCGTTTGCAACTACAAGATATGCATTCAAGGCATCACATGCTAAAGCGAGTTTTAAGTGGAAGTTACGCGCGTTATAGCTTGTTAGCTGAACGTAACCTAATCCTCGTAATAAATTGTATTGCATATGAATCCATGCATGTGCTAAGACATAAATGGCTGGATAAGATCGTGCCGAGTTTTTTGCCGTCAATTGGCTCCTATAGTTTATATATACGAACCTACTTAGACATACGCTTTTCTCCTGGAAAGGCTAGTAAGAGGCATATTACACCTAAGTTGCGCCAGCTAAGATAGGTCCCACTTGAGGGTGCGAGCATACTGCCTTCTACTGGACATAGTCGCAGACGCTCAGAATTTCTCGTCGGAAAAAACAAATAACACTTTGCACGATCCGGTAATCGATCACGAGACTTCATTCAAAGCAGTTGCATTCACTAGGTACCGCTGTGCTATCTAGCCAATCTTAATCGAGGCATGTTGTAATATTATTATATGTGATGATTAATTAATGCTTAGCAAAGATGTTCTAATCCAGATTACGTTATATTGCGTAATACATATGTACACATGCTCTATTTTTGTATAGGAAGTGATAATAACTGTCAAATTCTCGATCGATGCTACATGGATTGGGCCTCTAACAAATTTTATTTTGAATTATATGTACAGTCAGCCTCAAAAGTCGATAACCATATCCATATTTCCATAACCCATGAACAACGTAGCATGCATAAATCGCTTACCAAGACTAATGCCAGAATTAAATGAACATTGTAGAATTTCAAAATGAGCTAAATACCACATTGTGAGTATTAACTGAACACTAGATTGTCAAAAGTAGCTAAACAATATTTATCTCGAAAATATATGAACATCACGCATTACAATTGTAGCTAAACAATATTAAATGTTGATTTCTGCTGTCTAGTATTTTATATACCAGATTGTAGTAGAAAGTAGCTGAATAATATGAAATGTATAGCGGATGTTTAGTGTTTTTAAATAAAACGCAACTATTTATTGTTATTATCTCTTGAATTATTTCTTGCGATTACAATAATTCTAACGATCAACTTTATCATCCTAAATACCAATCAAATTCTTCATCGCACAAAAACAAATTGAAATGGCGGAAGAATACAGTGAACCCTAAAACTGGAGGTTCAAAACCTTGTGTGACCTCCATTTGCATCTATTCCACTTTGTAGACGTTGGCGCATAGAGCTTACCATGTTAGCACAAGTGTTTTGTCCCCTAAAATCTTCTCATATGGTCATTGCGTGATTACGAAGATTTTTACTTAGTTCTAGGAGTATTCATGTCCTAAGCCTGCACCATGAGTCCCCATAAATTCTCAATGGGATTTAGATCCGGACTTTTTGGTGGGAAAGGAATTTCATTGATATGTCTTGCGTTCTCTCGAAGCCATGCTTTGACCACACGTGAAGTGTGGATCGAACAGTTATCATGAATAAAAGGTACGGGTAAGGTGTTAGAGAACACTATCTGAGTTGTTGGCAGTAAAACATTTTGCAAGATGTCTTTGTATCCTTCAGCATTCAATCTGCCACTAATCTCAATGAGTTTGTCTGGACCGCTTTTGCTCATCCATTACCATAACTATACGGAAATCCGACCACTGGATCTATTTTC
The DNA here is from genome assembly GCA_963675205.1 of Catocala nupta. Lineage (NCBI taxonomy): Eukaryota > Metazoa > Arthropoda > Insecta > Lepidoptera > Erebidae > Catocala > Catocala nupta. The sequence goes on along the minus strand of OY776095.1, from coordinate 6,544,146 downwards.
CACGATGTTATTTCCATTATAACGAGTTCTATCCATTTTTTATAGTGTAACTGGACCATTTTGAGCAGATGTAAATGTCATTTCATCCGAAAAATAACGTTTGTAAAATCAAAATTAGTTAGTAATAGATAACATTCGGCAAACTGTAGTCGCATTAAATAAATATAGATAAATAAATAAATAAATATATATATATAGGGTGATTTTGAAATCGTGTAATTCCTTTTAACCACGCATTCTACTGGTGATATAGAATAACCCTGACCATATTTTTATTTAATTAGATTTATTTTTTTTGAAAAATTATTATTCCGTTTTTTTCGTGAAATGGTGTCAGATAGTCATATGTTAACCAACCGAGGCAATTTTAATTTTTTACTAATTAAAATAAAAAATCATATTAATAATTAATGTCGTAAATAATAACGGGCGGTCCTTTTTATTGCCCCTTTTTATTTACGACATTAGTTATTGTTATGTTATTATTTTTAAATTAAAAAAATAAGATTGTGTCAGGTGGTTCAAATATGACTATATGAAATCATTTCATGAAAAAAATCTGTACTCTAATTTTGCCGAAACCATTATTCTAATTAAGAAAAAATATGGTCAGGGTTATTCTATATCACCAGTAGAATGCGTGGTTAAAAGGAATTACACGATTTCAAAATCACCCAATCACCAATCATATATATATATATATATATATATATATATATATATATATATATATATATATATATATGTTCATTTAAATTATACTTATAGCAACACCTGTTTCTCTAGCAATATCTGCAACAGAAAGCCCATCCTCTTTCAATGACACTATTCTATATCGCTCGTGTTCAGTAATGTGAGCATTAAAATTAAACGGCATTGGTGCCAATTCTGTTGTCACAAAATTCTCTTATCTTAGCTAAAAATCTCTAAAATTTAGTTTAGTCCTGTCAAACGACATTTTGTATTCTGAAATCGCTAAAAGTGACAGGACTAAAATAAATTTTAGAGATTTTTAGCTAAGATAAGAGAATTTTGTGACAACAGAATTGGCACCATTATCGTGTTATCTATTACTTGACTAAACAAAAATTAATTATAAATAGACGATAAATAACCTAACTGCAAACAAAGGACCGCGTTTATGCAACGACAGACTAACATCGGATACACACTCTAAACACCTCACATTAAAATTACTTATTACGACTACCTACATTATTTTATTTTGTTACTTTAACTATACGTTCAGCTCACTCTAAACACCTCACTTACAAATACCTTATCTATACAAATAAATAAATGTCAAAATTACAGCTTTTTACTAAATGCATAGCCACTCGAACGTCTATGGTCACCCAAAACTTTTTGTAGTTGAACGTTTTTTGTTCAGCTACTTTTGACAATCTGATGTTCAGTTAATTCTCACAATGTGGTATTTAGCTAATTTTGAACTTCTACAATGTTCATTTAATTCTGGCGCTAGTCTTGGTAAGTGATTTATGCATGCTACGTTGTTCATGGATTATGGAAATACGGATATGGTCGTCGACTTTTGAGGCTGACCGTACTACAAAAATGCGTAGTGAATTACACGTTTGCGTAAACATTATCTAAAATTATAGGCAACGCAAAGCTTATGGGTATCTTACTACCAACTATCGTTCATGAAAAGGGCGATTAAAATTAAGCTGGATTAATTCTTGCCGAACTGGAGCTTAGTCGAGTGTCCACCATTCGGCGGTTACTAGGGACATACGGAATACGTAAATAACTTCAGTCTAGATTCATATTATGTCGCACACACCGACTTTACACTATGGGAGAAGCTTGTGTCCAGTTATGTAGGACAATCTAGCCAGAGACCTGAATTTATAACTGGTTTCTTTTATATATAAGTATTCTAAAAAGATTCTGTATATGTCCATACCCAAATTGTATGTCATAAATTTCGTAACACATTGTTCATAATACACATTCAAAGAAAATTCCAGATACATTTCTATTCTTCACTTGACGTATATACGTATCCAAAATTAGATTTGAACAAATTAACGGATCTTTAGACCTGAATGGAGTGTCCTCAACAAAATTGGATTCGTCAAACAATAGCTTGGGTCTCATACGTAATACATTTTAGGAAGACTGATTATTCACCCTTCAATTGTTACAAGATTAAATTGTCCCATTATTTAAGATCTTTACTACCTCGTTTCGTGTAGTAGTCGAAACTAATGACTTTTTAAATTTGTCATTATATTCTGTTACACCAAGAATTATAATTATGTGATAAATCACAATAGTTTAAGAAATCAATATCAAACCTGGTCAAAGCCAGGAGCTACTCAACGGCAAAACAAATTTAATACAATAGGGAGGATCCTTATTACCAGTAACAGAATACAAAAAGGAGTAGGTTACTAACACTGCGAATGGTGTAGAGTGCATCGCTCAATTATCATAATAATTCTCCCATTCGATGAAGAAAAAAAAGGAGTAAAAAAGTACTTCTCGGAGTTGAAATAAAAATCATCATTGTCAAAGAATATGTCTATGTAGTGTCGGTTCTATACATAATAACTGTTATCACGTAAAGAAGTCGCAATCACTAACGTAGCAGTACGCCTGGCAGTACTGCAAGGCCAGTGTCATTTAGCTGTCAGTGTTCGCACGCGAAACAGACCTTGCTTACATGTCGCGCTGACCATGTCCCTCTCAATGAGCTCACCTCTACGATGATTAACTCAGTGCTGCCGTTGTAAAAGTAAATTTTATGCTTCCGTAATAGAGTATCAGGGGAGTTTCATTGTAAGGCATAGGACACATTATACAGCAAGGTACGCTATCTATTTAAAAAATCTGGTAATATTCCAGAATTTATTTGTTCATAAGTTACTCAAATAATATGATTATTCTATTTAACTGTATTTCTAACGTGTCTAATATCCTATTCCTTACATAATACGTTATTTAAATAGTTGCTCGGCTTAGTGATCATGTTAAATAGATAATTCAAAACTAACATACGTTGTATTACTGCTAATACTAATATGGAGAGGATTCCCTCGACGCTAATAAAAGGCAGCTTGATGCTTCAGGAATTTATGTACTTATTAGGTATTAAAGTAAAAGCTCATTTCCACAGTCCATTATAACATAAACCGTACTGAAAATATTGATATGGCTATCATTATAATGCCTTGGTATAGTTGATATAGAAATCCAGTAGATACAAGCCTTTTAGTGGTACTTAAGAAAGAAATTTATTATCTACTTTTGATTGAGTTTAAAGATCTGATCAATGAAACGCCTGATTGTAAGGCATCACAGTATTTTCAATAGAATTTTCCAGAGTATTCCGTTACGAGTATATATTATTTTCCTCATCATTTTCATAACTGCCGCCTGTATAGATAAATATTTTACCTGTCTTCGTAAACGAATACGGCGTATTGGTAGCTAAAGAAAAGACATAAAGATCCGTTTCTATTTATTAGTCCTATTTTTTGTCATACGTATTTATTTTTTCAGTTAAATTATTCGATAATACCTTTGTATTAAAGAGAGTTAGCAACACTAGCAATACATTGAATATCGTATACGGCTTATTGGCCCTGTTACCATTTGAATCATTGTGCGACCGGTGTAAATAATTTTTCATGAAATAAAGTATTAATTTACCATGGTGTGTGAAGGATATAATTTATTTAAAATGATATTGTTTATGTATCTATATGATATGGATGATATGGTTCTCCCAAGGGAGAGCAAAGATAAAATCAATGCAAGAAATTTAAAACGTTGTACTAAAATATAAATTCTTCTGAAAAGAAACAATAAAAAACCCTATGAATCAAATACAGATACGATTAGATATGTTATAAACGATCCATCACATAAAACTGATAACATAATCCGACTATGAATTTAGTGTTCAGGCAAAATTGCTAACATCGTGATTTACGAGAAATGTGCAAATGAAGTCAGCATTTTGTAGAATATGTCTAGTTCATTAAAGAGAAATTCACACTTATTAATCATTTCAAAATATTCAAATCACTTTGTTTTCAAAATTGTGTATTTATTGCCCACGTCATTTTGTTCCTATGGCAATGTTCAGGCGCTGGCGTCATGAAACAATGTTTTTTATTGTGTCTTTATGAGTTATTATATTTAATTTATTGATTGAGACGATTAACAGAAAAATACTATTTTCTTATGCACCCAAGTATTTAAGAACTTATTGTGTCGTAATATTTCATCAGCGGACGTGATTCTAAATACTCAATATTCTAGCCCAGTATCGTGTCATGCAGACATGATGTCCTTTAACCCATACGATTGAGTATATGTTTTGAAATGATTACAATTAATTGAAATGAAAATAAATTAAGAGCGTGGTGGATGTTTTTGATATTGTAGCACATTGTTGCTTAAATGTATATTCAACTTACGGTCGATAGAAGTATACATTTGGAAAGCAATGAATAAATTACCTGTAATATAAAGAAAAACCATAATTAATACAAATTTTATTAATAGTTTAGAAAAATATAAAATTAATCAAAACATTAAATTATAGCACTTAATGTATGAATTTTAATCTAATCTAACCTTTTATTCGATATAAAATATTAAAACACACGCGTACACACACACACACGCACACGCACACGCACATGCACACGCAACACACACACATACGAATTTTATTTCTAATTCAAAATATGTATAGGTAGATATCCTAATAAACTAAAATCACCACTAAGACTTGCCCAGGAGGCGGGCGCCTGCTGATCTGTAACACAGGTTTTACTTATTATAGACAGGAGACAAAAGACAAAGGAATGAGAATTTTTTCAACTAATAAGTACTTACCTTTGTGAAAGAGGAAATAAATATCTTTATTATTATACTCTTTATTCAAATCTTTACAATATATTTTTCATATTTAAATATATATAAATGAAAAATATTTTTTTTTATTTATTAATTCCAATAATGTCATAAAATATTTTATTACTACACATGATGACCAAGATGTCATGAATCATCAATGTCGTCATTATTATTATCGGTAGTAAATATGCAATATCTATTATTTACATGGATGACTGATCGGTTAAGGCAGGTACGGCAGCTATTTCTTATTGCATCTCATTTTTAAAGGGGATTATATTCAGATATTTGTTGGTAATAGACATATATTATTCTAGCATATGGTTTACGAACGAAAATGAACGCCATAACACTAAGTATAACTAACTATGACTGACCGCGGCCAACGCAATCTAGCCAAAGACTTAGGTAAGCATTTCAAAAAGAAAAAGAAAATTCTTAGTGTATCTATCAAGATCGCCTACATTCTCACTTGTATTACATACATATTATATTGGTGAATTTTAATAGCATATTTGTCACTGCTATAATCTTAATTTTCTCCTTTTAGCAGACACAACAACTTCAAGTAGAATACAAATTATGTTAATTTTAATGAACCAGTTGAATAAGGTTAATTTTCATTTAATCTTCAAATACATAATATAATGTGATTTGGTACACAGGTAAAGTTTTCTTTGAATTACCTTTCAGTTTCAGCTCATCTTGGAATCCGTAGAAAAAGTTAACGATTCGTATTCGACATATAAAGAATAATAAACTACCCTCTGTCCGTTCTCTTGTCAATAAAAGTCGTTTGACATTTTAGTCGCAAACTATCGCGAAAGGATACACACCTATCCAATAGAAGATATGAATAGACTGTTTTATTAAGATTTATTTACACATGAGTGTAAGCGACAATTTCCGTATTTCTTATATAACGTGTTAGCACTGTCTCAATTTTCCAATTCACCGTACAGGATTGTCAGTATAGTTATATAGTTCCATCATCCGCTAAAAATGCCGTCTTATATCTTAAGCTCCCCTTTATATGTTTACTTAGGTAAGGTAAGTATTATCAAATAATAATGTTTATTTGGAACAAGTTAAATCTACTTACATCAATTTTACAATAGCAACATTGATTACCAAGGCTTTTTTAAAACCCGTGGCCCAGCTATCAGCGCCCAATTTCGGGATTGGTATATCTACAAGTTGTCCCAGACTCCATAAGAAATAAATACAATTAACATTAAAAAAAAATAACGTACTAATTTGTAAAGCAGAAATGAGGTGTGTTTGCATACATTTAAGTAGTGATGGTTTGTGTTGTTATGTATGTGTGTGTGTGGGTAGGTGTGTGTGTATGTGTGTATGTGCGTGCGAGTATATGTACGTCTTTTAAATTATGATACCATAACTTGCTCAGTATCATCGTAAGTCTTAAGTTTCAGCCAATCAGACAATTTTTGACGAAGTAAATTCTCGGTTAAGGGTTATATCATATGTTAAATCTTCTGTTGATGTTGTTATAGAGCTTAGAACTAATATATTTGTATCTGCTTACTTGACTTGGTAGGTAAATGTTTATAACCATCTGCTCTTTTGACGTTGTTAATAATTAATTTTGCTGTGTGTACTTATTTTTATTTGCTATCTATACTAATATTATAAAGCTGAAGAGTTTGTTTGTTTGGTTGAACGCGGTAATCTCAGGAACTACTGGTTTGATTTGAAAATTCTTTTAGTTTTGGATTATTTATTTACCGAGGAAGATTATAGGCTACATAACATCACGCTACGAGCCACGGGGATGGCGCAGTAATCATACACGCGGGTGAAACCATGTAACCGGGCATATCTAGTCTATAATAAAACCAGAGTTATATCTTATATCATTGATATATTTTTCGACTGTAACTTGTTTTGTGCATTAAATAAATAAAATAATAAGGCGATAAATATTTGTGAAGTTTCGTATTGGTTTATCATGTAAACTAATAGTCATTCTTAATTTTTATAGCAGTAATAGTTAGAGTTTAATTAATCGAAATACATGAATACCTCAGTTGGCAAAGCAAAGACTCGGTTTGGGAAGATCACAGGTTCAAGTCCTACTTCATGGAGGAAATTTTGCCTCTGCTTTAATTTTCTGTTTTGTTTCATTTTGAGTAATTTTGCTAACTTTACATAGGTTAACCGCCGTAAGCGTGTTCCTGTAACCGATGTTTCAACAAATAGCCCACTATCAGCGCTGCCAGACTTGTGGCAACGTCCCGGTACATGAGGATGACAGCTTAAACTTTGTACCTTATCTTGGACAACCGTCCGTCGCTGAGACGAAAGCCTCGTCTAGTCAACACCGCAAGGAAAATAAATGAAAATAGCTTTTATTTACGCCACGTACTAAAATAAATACGCCATGTACTAAATAAATAAAATAAGTGTTTATCATTTGTTTATATAACAAATATGGCACTATGAATAATTCTTGAGTCACAGAGGACCTTTCGAACGTTTAAACCACGAACAGAAAAAACACGCAGGCTTCTTCTCGGTGTAAAAGGTTATACCATATAAGACTATACCAACCTGCACTGGACATGCTTGGCTTGCCCAGTGCAGGTTGGCAGACTTCACACGCCTTTGAGACTCAAGCATACAGCTTTTCGCACGATGTTTTTCTTCGTGATGAAAGCGAGCTATAATACATAATATAAACTTGATATCACTACGTGGCAGTCCCACAGACCATAATTAGACTATTGCTGCTATATATTTACTTTAAAAGAATAAATGAGTCAGTTATTAGTTTAGTCTATATATATTATTAGACTACCCGCCGCCAGTGTTTAGTCACTAAATCGCATTTATACTTTGGTCAACTGGGAAATTGGAACTGAGACCTCACTATTTGGCAACGCGTTGGTGTAAATTAGCAATATTATAAATATAACTTAGTGTTATTTATATACTGAATTTAAAATATATTTGAGAGGTACAGCCACCAACACAGAACAATCTTAAACTATTTTATAAATTAAATATTATTGTATGTTTGCGAACTTTGATTAAATCAATGCCATTGCATATGTAAATCTTTTATCGATATACTATGCCAGGTTCACAAGATTTTCAAAAGTAAGTGACATGTCTTTATCAGGTAATGCTCTCTATCGGATATTAACATGTCGAAAGTTGTATCGAGAAAGTTGATATCATTGCTTCACATCTACGCCTCACTAGACAGATAAAGAATAAATCATGATATCTCTTTCGTTGTTATCTTGTAATATTGTTATCAAAGAATATACCAGAAGAAGATACATATAATAGTGATCAAGGTATTTATTTACCTATAGCATTACGTCTTATTCCCTCGTGAAAAGGGTCGAACCTATTGCAGTCTACCGGGTACACTGCCAGACACCTTGCTGCAACTAAAAAAACAAATAGATATATACAATAACACTTTTCAGACACGAAAATCGTACCCAAAACCTCACAGTCACACGCAAACATCAGCATAGACATATGCTTCGAGCCCATATTTTAATTTATTAGTCTACTCATCTAAACTGTCTCGCTGCTCGAATGGCGTAACCATTAAACTGGTCACCTCGCTACTGGCACTGCGCTGAGTGTTCTGTAATATCCACATATAGGTAGTTAGTTGTTCTGAGTCTGGGTATTCTTTGTGTCTGTTGTTTGAATGTTTAGAAAGTCCCTCGCTGCAAAAAAGTGTAGAGTAGCATTTTAAAAAGAAAATATCTAGTGTGGTATCCAGTGTGAGTCCCACGTAAAGTTCTTCTATCGCCAAAAATATAGCTGCCGTGATGTGAATATACTGCGATATAGTAGTCTATCCCTTTTGGATATAAAATCGTGGGCTTATATGTGTAAAAATAAACATTTGAATGTGCATTTTGGCTACAACGAAAACCAATATATTATGTTATGTAAGTCACGAGACATTATATATGTACCTATATATAGGTATAAATTACTTTTTCAACATACATAATGTACGACGCGCGCAAGTAATTAAGGAATAAATTAACATACATTTCCCTTAAATTAACTGCAGGAAAGACGATCTGTTAACATATAAGAGCTTGCCCTAAAAAAGGCTAATGAATAACTGAATAGTGAATTAATTAAACATAACGAAACGCTACATACATTGTCAAGCACACAAGCATATCAACGGTATAGTCACAACCATACCGTTGATATGCTTGTGTGCTTTAGGGTTGGTTATGTTTTATTATTATTCTAATACCTACTCTTATATAATATGACTGTATCGGTGGCACAATTTTCAATAACTTTAAATAAAATTTTCAATAGCAGCCCGGAGTTAGGAAGTTGTAGGTGTTTCACACCTCCGTGCCACGAAAAGCATGTATGACTATAGCAAATAACGCTGGATGTTTATTGCTGTTGATGACAGACGAGCCGGCGGCGCCTGATGGTAAACGGTAATCGACGCTCAAGGACATGGATGTATTTTCTTGAGATCACAGCACACGGTTCGTCTTATAATAACTAGATAACGTAGCCCGTGTGAAGGGTTCGGATGGAAGAGGGTAGTAGAAAAAATAGAAGGAAGGTACCAATGGTGTGATTGTGACATCCACCAAACGATACCAAACAGATTAGTAGAGACTTTACATCGTGAGAGGATAGTGCATAGCTTCCCGATCGGGCTGGCTTATTTATTCTGGAACCAGCACAACGAATTGATATTCTACTGTTGCCTTCTTGAGCAATGGGACAGTACTTTATTTAATTATTTCTTGTATGGAATATTTGCAGAATTGTGACGTACACTTGTGACGCAATTTATTGCTTGAATAAAAGGTCGTGTGTCAAAGGTGATGCATTTATAATTAATATTGCATGGAAGTGAATTATATTTGCTACCTCATTAAGGAATAGCAAATAAGGAGTATTAATCGTACCTACAATAAATTATAAGTACGTATAAACAATCATTACTAAATTTTACCAGCCAGTAAAGGCGTCTTCGTACGGCACTCTGAAGGAGCACGTGTCTTAATGACTAAGCAGGTCACAAGCCGGAGACGAGTACGAGCATAAGAGATCGCAAGACAAATATGTAGATAAAATACGGACTTGATAATTAATTGTCAATAGCACAGAAAGGTAATGAGAGTATTCGTATAGAAATTGAAGGAAATAGAAAAGAACCACAGCCCGATGGATGAACCTATTGCAAGCATAGAAGATTACGTCACAAAAGTAGTAGATGAAAAACAAGCTGATTAGATATATAAGCAGTGAAGCAGATAGTATCAATCGGCCTTCACTGAAACTTTTTATAGTGACGGGTTGCTGGGAGTTAAGAGCTGGAAGTTGCATCACGTGATAGTTACTAACTAACACAAAACGAATGCTACGCTTTTTTAAGTCGAAGGAAAATTACAATAATTCGTTATTTTGCTCCATAAAAATACTTTTAGGCATTGAGGAGTCGCTATAATTGTATGCATGGTATAAACCAGCTTCTTGAAATTAAATACATTTGCAAACTATTATTTGGCCACGAGGGTAGAAAGCGAATGATATTTCTAAAATTGTTCAGATTAATATTAACACAAATATATATTTAGGCTAATATAGTATTATATTATCTGTGATTTAGGTAAACTTAAAAAAGAAGAAAAGTAAAGTAGGTATGTTAATAAAGCCACACGGAGCCGAAACAATGGTGTCGATATAACTAAACGTGTAATTTATTTCCCTGATAGAACCGGTAATATTTGTACAATAAATATAATATTTTCCAGTTTTTAACGCGGTTTATTAACTTTACGACCCTTGCGACTATGAAGGTTAAAGCGGCGCTAAAACTTCGGAATTTGTCCTCAGGGACCATTGGGGAATTCACGCATGGCTATTAACTGTACCGTAACGTGCCTACGCGATTTTACAAATCGTAAATGTTTAAAATATTTTTACAGCTTTCGTGTAGTTATATATTTAAGTGTTGGTAGTGTCGGTTAAATTTCTCAAATATTGTGGTAACAAAATATACTTACTTTAAAAATTACCTAGTAGATAATTCTAATCAAATAGCAAACACTAATAAAATAGCAACTGTCCTCCTCTCTTTTAATGACTATTCCCTTTTTCGAACTCTCTGCGAAGACCTGACAAACAGATAAATTAACGCATATAACGCTTTTGAGTGATCAAAAAATTACAATTTATTTATTTTTTTGGATCCCACAAGAAAATTACCGCATACACAACACTCAGCGAGGCTATAGCGGCATGGCGACCGTTGCCCGCTAGACCATCCGTGCAGTTTATTAATGTAATTTAGTTATAATTACTGGTAGTAATCCTTTTGTTTGAAATCCTTCGAGTCTAAAAAAGGATAGATACTTTAGTTGGATGACCAATAAATATTTGTCTTACTTCTTTTTACATGTCGGATTTCTATGTAAAAATGGATTTGTGGTAGCTGATAAGCAATCTCCACGCTGAAATTCGCCGTGATAGAAGTTTAATTTAGCAAAAACTCATTTTCTTTTCTCCTAATGGAATAACATCTCTCAGTTACAATAAGAGATTGGCATTAATTGGTAAAAATAAGCTATGTATTACCAAAATGATTTTATCCTATGACATCAATATTCTTTGCTTGGTAAGAAGACAAAATCATACTCAAATACAAAGGCAATGATAATATAGTAAAACCAAGGAAGAGCGGCTAAATAAAAAGGAAACAGCAAAATGCACTTCCATTATTCGCCGCCTCAACATTCAAAGTAGTAACCTTCAGGTCTTGACCATGAACCGATCGATAACTACAACATGGCTATTAACGCTTCACGGCACACGAGACATCGTTGGTAAGGTACGAACTGATCAGAAAATACACTACGAAATGTAGATACCAAGTAACAAGCAAAAAGTTTCTCTATCAGAATTTTCAATCACTTATGGCCAGTACGTACATATACATTTTTGTTAAAACAAAAATTTACCAGATGATCTATAAATCTGTGGTTTTATGAAAAACCCGGGAAACAAATTGCCACTTGTCCAATTAACTAGAACGCGTTGAAAGCCAGCTTCATTCTGATAAAAAATATGAATACGAAATAAGAATTATTGCCATATTGGCTATGATGATACAACCTTTGTTTGTTTTGCTTTGAGAGCTTACCCTTTCTGATAAGTTGCACTTATCTGCTCACTGAGGCTAAAGCTACAGTGTAAGCTCGCTAAAATGTCAAGTAACGAAAGTATGATTGTGATTATCTCATGTTGAATACAAATACTTTGTTTAACGTCAAATATACATACATACATAGTCTTACGTGTATATCCCAAAAGGGATGCACAGACGGGACAGAAGGAATGAATACCTGGATTTCGTCAGCATAGTCTGTCTCACCTTATAGAGGTTCAGTTCCATCTACTTAGCACAGTTCTTGATTCCGGCCTTATATTCAGAATTGCTTGACAGAAAACCCATAACATTTTGACCGTCCTGGACCTTACTCATTTAGTCGCATTTCTTATCGCTACTTTACCTAGGTTCAGTTCAAACTAATGCATTTTATAATTAGTCAGTGGTAATATATAGTGTGGTATAATCACATAGATAATTATTTTAATCGTGAATATAACAGGCATATTTAAAAACCGTATGCTTTAAACTATATATCAGATTCCACAATAAGTTTGCACAGATTGCAGCAATTTCATTTTATAATGCAAATTATTTGGTTTAACAATAACGTTTCTGAGAACATAAACCACCAGCAAACATTATTTTCTTTTTACCGATGCATGACGAGGCTAAACGGTTTGCCTATTGTATAAAATATGAATGAATACTACTGTCTAATACTATGACAGCTCCATCTATGTCCACAGAAAGGTAACCATAGACCAATTACGTTTTAGTTCTCACGTAATAGAGGATAAGCCTATTGCGATCTTTCGAGCACATTGTCATATTAGGTTTATTAATTTGTTACCAACTTTTTGTTACAATACAGAATTATTATTATTATATATCTATTTTGAATGAGAATTGTCAAAATAAAAGCAATTAAATCTTGCATACTCAAGCAAAAGAAATGAAAGAGGCCCAGCGACGTGAAGTTAAATTATCTTGACGTTGCTGCTCGAAAGCAAAGTAAAGAAAGCGGCTCCACTCTCTTTACTTTGCTTTTTTTTATTTTGACACGGCGAAGTGATTGTAACGGACCTGAAGGAAAGCCCAGTTACAGTCCAGAAACAGTGTCAACGAGGAGAAGATAGATGTCTTCTAGCCGTCTTCAGTCTCAAGCCGGTCTGGCCAGATGCTTCTTCACACTACGTTTGAAGGACCCAATGTCATAGAAAGGAGGGAACATATGTGCCGTAAGACCGTTCCAAAGTTGTATAGTACGGCATAAGAATGAATTGCTGAACCTTTTAGTGCGAGACGGGATTGTGCTAACCGTCCATCCGTGGTTACGAAGACCGACACGTGTGGTTCTCAAAAGGAAGGGGGAAGGTGGGATGAGGTCAAATAACTCTTCGGAGCATTCGCCATGATAGAGGCGATAGAAAACGCTAAGGGACGCAATGTCTCTACGAAATTGTAGCGGCTCGATGTCCTTCGTAACCTCCTGGCTGTCGATTAGACGTACGACATGACTTTGCAGTTTACCTTTGCTTGTCTTTTACCTGAAATTACAATTTCACCATTGTCCTTACAAAGGGAGAAGTCTATCTCGGTGGCTCAGCGGTAGTGAATGTGACTGCTGGGCGTAAGCTATCGTCTTCAATTTCCAGGCTGGGCAAAATGTTATTAGGATTCACTGTTGAGAAAATCTCAAAAGCAGCACGTAATGGGGAACAGTGTCCGATAGAGGCAACATATAGGATCGCACTCGTTTACGTGGTCCTAAAAACATAACTGGTGGAATATGGGTGCGTTACTCTGCTTATCCCTTCAGGGATATAGGCAAGACCACATGAATGTATTAGTATCTTAAGCACTACGTACATGTATATCACATGTACTTTGCCTTTTATTGTTTGATGATTAAATAATATAGGTACCACAAGAAAAATTCAATTTATAAAAATATATAGACATACCGTTTCATAACTTAAGCCAACATCTCAAGCACTTGGTACAAAGGAAAAGGGAAAGATAAACAATGTAAACGTAAAAGTAAATATTGTACTTTATTAGGTAAGAGGAATAAAGTCTTAATATCCCTAGAGAAACGTGATATTGTCTTGGAACGTATAAAAAATAAATAATGTAATCTGAACAGAATATAGGCAACTGATTGTGTTTTATTTCGTTATAAAGAATCCATCATATTAATAAGCTTCTCGAAACTGAAGTCAATATAACAACGTGATATCACGTTATTTGCCCGAAGCTCTGAAACTTTCTCGTCTCTATACGAAGCTCTATAATTCACCAGCAAAGCTAAATTTAAATATATTATTTGACTGCACGAATAGCGAAGTGGCAAGGCGATCAGTGTGAACCTAATCCCCACAATGGACAAAAATTAGTATGATTCACAAATATTTGTTTTGTCTGTGTGTTCTCTGTGTCTGTTGTTTGAATGTTTGTAAATTCTCCCGGGACACACGAATTATAACTAGTGCGGCAGAAATTCACAAAAAAGAAACAATGTTAAGTTGTTAGAAAAAGATAAATAGTTTCAGTGGTCGCCTCGCCACTGTCAATGCGCCGAGTGTTGTGGGTTCGAATCCCAAACGGGACAAAAATTTGTGAGATTCATAGTTGTTATCTTTTGCGTATAAACCGGCGTAGTTATCAAAAGTTTAAAAGGTCTTGAAAGGATTTTAAAGGTATTAATTTGATTGTATTTTTTCATAGGTGGAATTATAAGCAACGGATTAGGTTAGGTTAGGTTAGGTCTGCAGCCCTATTTTCCCTTTACATTAAAGAGAGCATTCTACTAAGCAATACATCTCTTAAATGAATATATAATTTAAAATAGGTCTTTCGTTCTCATAAGTTTGACGCGTGGGTATATCAGTCAATAAATCTATTAGGTAGGTATATTATATAGCACGATAAAAGTTAAAAGTAAAAAGCCGGCACGCGTGTCGGTTAGATCATTAATAAATAATATTACTGTATTCTTGGAACACCGTTATGACAGTTTATGATGGTAGTTCTGGGAAATTGATGATTGTTTGACGTGATAATTAATGATAAATATATGTATATGTAGATATTGTTAGCATCTTACCAGTGTCGTATCAGCTAATTCCAAGTTCAGTGTAAAGACGAATTACCTATTTGTTAAAAGAATTAATATTGAGAATCGTTTCAGGTGTTAGTAATATTACGCCTACATAAAATGTCTCACATACGTATATTCCTAAAGGACTAGATAGCGGTGTCATAGAGGCACTTTCGACATCTCTGTTTTAGATTTATCGTAATTCGTCCATTGCCTTTTGGCCAGTATCATTATGTAGGTGCTGCTATCAATATCTTACTAAAAATAAATAAGCACTACAACACTTTGCCGGACCCATAAATAGAGTCAGAGTATCACGAAACGTAAACTTAAGACACTGAATATGGCAATTAAAGTCATTTAATCGTCGAGCTTTTTTGACTAACAAGAACATTTTACTTGAACGGCAAACGAACTCTATTAAATTTGAAATTGTTTGATACGTATCAAAAGCACCTTTACTTTATTAAATCGACCCATTTACGTGAACTTCATTAGTGTTCTACCTGGCTAAGTATCTCCACGTAGTTATGAGCTAGTTAGTAATAACAAGTCGTTTATTTAGATATATCTTTATTGCTGAGCTACGATTAACGTATATTTTTATTGCTCTACCGCAGCGATAATTGCACATTAGATGTGTTATGATCACACCATTTGTATTGTTTAGATCGTTTGGATTATAATGTTTTCAATGCACGGATGTCGCACCAGGCAAACGATTGCCTTGCCGCTGAGTGTTGTGGGTTAAAATCCGAAGTATTGTCGAAATATTTGTATGATCTACAAATTATTGTTCTGTTTCTGCGTGTATTTTGTGTCAACTAATATTATATGTCGGTAGTCTCCCGCGACACAGACCTGAACTCTAGTGACCACTATGGGGCATTGTTTTTTAAAATGAAATGCAGTATAACTTTTAGCATCAATTCACGTGAAGCCTCGTTTGTCAACATAATTTTGCATGCGGTCATTTGCCGGGTAGGCAAAGTATCTACTTATATTATTGGAATTTTCTGCTAAGAAATTCTAAATAGTAGTCTGAAAAAGAGCCCAGTTAAGTTTAATAAGCTTACTGCCTCGTGGGCCCTAAAATAGTAGCTATTAATGTGGGTGTATACTGTTTATACATATCTAGTTAAGTCTAACTGCCTCTGTGGCGCAGCGGTAGTGAATGCGACTGCTGTGTATAAGGTCTCGGGTTCGAATCCCGGTTCGGGCCAACATAATGGTATTGGGTTTTTCTGTTAAGAAATCTCAATACGAGCCCGGAGTTAGGAAGTTGGCGGTGTTAGACACCCCCGTGCCTCGGAAAGCACGTAAAGCCGTTGGTCCTGCGCCTGATCTCTCTCCGGTCGTGTCGGATTATCCGTCCCATAGGATCATGAGGGTAAGGGAACAGAGAGTGCACTTGTGTTTGCGCACACACTTGTGCACTATAATATCTCCTGCGCAGATGGCCAGTCTCCGTTAAGATTGGCCGCCGTGACCGAAAATCGGTCTGCAGGACATTATTATTATTATAGTCTACCCTACTACCTCACTACCTTTGGGGTTATACAGGCTTGAGTATAAGTCTACAAAACTAATCAGGTGCTGCAAACAATGCCTTTAGATATATTTTAATACGAGTTTGACATGTTAAATCCAAAAAATTAGAACTGAAACATGTTTTAGAGGATTTTCCTCCCAGGGTTTCTGTAAGGATTTCCACTGACATGGTTTCACAAGATACTATAATATGGAGCTGTTTAAGACTAGATTTTGTGGGCGAATGATAGGCCTACGACGGTGTAAGAGTCCGTAATCTACAGAAATCATATACCATCAGATGATTATGAGATATTTTATATATATGTACATTCTTCAATAACCTGAAAGGTCGTTTTATATTATTTAAATTTATTTTAGTACTTATAACAGCTTTAATAAGTTAACGCTAGCTATAAATACTTAAATAACTTTACAGTAAGCTCTAGCCGCGGATTGTAACAAGTTAAGTTAGTTGCACGATAAGCATCGAATAAATGACAAAAGTTAAATCGTGCATGCAGCCTGCGCCCGCTAATTGCGTATGTAAACATCATTCATACCATTATGCAACCATTATTTACGTGTTATTTATGTGTTAATGTATACAATAAAATCAAGTATACAGTCTAGTGTCTTTATTAACAATAAAATTGCTATAATTATAAACAAAACAAATCTTTAATAATATGATAGCTTCTGATAGCTAAAATATTATTAACCAGGTTTTGCGCGTAACAGTAGATAAGGTTATGTTAGAAACAATATTTTTTAAATAAAATTGCCTATGTTACTCGGTAATACCTAAAGCTTTCTAATGCTGAAAAATAATTTAAATCGATTAAGTAGTTTTTGAGTTGAATGCCTACAAACAAATTTAAAAAAATCAAGTCTTTCTTCTTTATAATATTAATAGATATATTACTTGTATACAAAACTTCACATAAACATGTTGATTTTTTAACTTAGGTAGAATATGCGATTGGGATGACAATACAAAAATATAATAATGTTATTTATCAGTTCAGCCAACGTGTATCGTGAGTAACGGAACAGCAGATATTATATAGATAAGTGACTTTACGAAGCGTAAACGTGTTGAAAGTGAACTCGGCGTTTTTGTATGATTCAATTAAGTCTGGCAGAGTCCTCTATGCCACGCGCAGAGTTCTTAATCTCAAAGGTCTATCAGTGCCATGGAAAACTCCTGCTGACCCCTGTCAATGTAACTTACCGGATTCTTAAATCGAAGTCTAAAACACCTATTAGTTGTATATGTTAGGTATAAGTTGTATATACGATTAAAGCCGTATAACGAAATTTAATGTCAGCATTGTAGCATTTGCGTAAACGTAAGATACTATATGGTACCGTTTAAGCTTCTAAAACTCATCAACTACCATTTCCTTGTTTGCTTAATTTGGGTTCTTTACGTGCTCGGCAAGATTTGAAGTGGTTTTATAATCATACTACTACTGCGCACTTCCTAAAAGAAACGCCTGCTTTGCCAAACCTAAGAATCGAAGGAGCAATCATATCATATCTTTATCACAGAATTACCAAGACAGTCAAATGTCAAATCTAATCGTTAAATGTTTTAATGAATGTGGATGAACAATCTATGGCAGACGGTTAAAATATATTATTGTTTTGTTTTAAAACCCAAGTGACCTACTGTCATGCGCTTGTCTGGTTACCGCTAACTTAAGCTTTACTACAGGCGCTTTTAATTTCAAGGCTAATAAAAACTCGCATACCTTACAAAGAGTATAAGGTAAAATCAAAAATACAAGTTTAAAGATCTTGCAGCTTTACATCCTCTGAATGTCCATCTTTCTCTGAATTGAAAAGATGAATTAGTGTAATTGAAAGTATAAGAAATATTACATAACTGTCGCGGGGAATACCCCGGTAAAATCTTAACGTAATATTTACCTACATAAAATATGCTTGTCAAGATTACAAGGAAAATACATAACAACCAAGAAACATGATGTGTCGTTGCATAAAGTGAACAATGAAGTAATTATTACTTAATTCACAGATAGCACACATTTCTATCATAAATACCTCTACGCAACGATAACCTAGTAGATAGATCTTTAGACTGACCAGTCAAGGGTCCGGAGTTTGATCCCAGTGCACGCACCTTTGACTTTTAAAGTTATGTGCATAATCAATTGGTCGCTTTAATGATAATAACTATGTATCTGAAGGTTGTTTAGCTTGCTGTTTGTATACAGTACAAAGGCCAAATGAG
Source organism: Catocala nupta (assembly GCA_963675205.1). Classification (NCBI taxonomy): domain Eukaryota; kingdom Metazoa; phylum Arthropoda; class Insecta; order Lepidoptera; family Erebidae; genus Catocala; species Catocala nupta. The sequence goes on along the minus strand of OY776095.1, from coordinate 6,525,207 downwards.
CATACGTTCTGCTTGTTGGTACCATATACGATGATTCGTGTAATACATACATAGATTCACGTCTGTTTCCCAGAGGGGTAGGTAGAGACTACGGATTTCCAATTGCTACGATCCTGACACACTTCTCTGGCTTCATGTACTTTCATAACATTCTTCATACACGCTAATATTAATGATTCGTGTAATGTCAGGAGTATATATCACTGGACACGCGTCATTGATCGTAGGTAAAAGTATTAAAGATAGGATGAAAGAAAAGAAACAAGAAAGGCAGAATGACTAAAACTGGGTAAATCAGTCAGCTTGTCATTAAAAACGGGATTAAATTACTATTTTAGTAGTTTATAAATCAGAATTTTGAATATAGTAATGTATCCACACTTATAACCGACTAGCTGTGCCCGCGGGTTCACCCGCATTTACAGTTACTGCGCGGCTCCCGTGGGTCGTAGCGTGATGTTATATAGCCTATAGCCTTCCTCGATAAACAAGCTATCCAACACTAAAATTATATTTCAATTTGAACCAGTAGTTCCTGAGATTAGCGCATTCAAGCAAACAAACAAACTCTTCAGCTTTATAATATTAGTATAGATTAAACAATCATCTAAATCATGGTATTATTGGAAAAAACGCTTGAAGTTTCGTAGTAATATAAAATAATACCTAATTATTATTATTTCCATAAAAAATACACATGCACATAATACAGTATTTCAATAAATATAAATCTAAAAATAATAATATTAACTAATATTATAAATGCGAATGTGAATTTGTTAGTTTATTTGTTACGCTTTCACGCCTTAACCCCTCGACTGATCATCCTGAAACTTCGCATACATGTTGTCAGGGAAACAGAAAAGAACATAGGGTACCTTTAATTTAGAAAAAAGTTCTGTTAGGTACTAATTTAGCCTTTTTTTTTTTTTTTTTTTACGTGGGGAAATGCGCCTGATGCATACCCTCTCGCCACAAGGGGAGGCGAGAGGGTTATGTCCGGCTCTCCCGTACTTCGGGCCTACGGACCAAAACCCCACGGTGTGCACGCTCGCTGCCTTGTATAGTGGATGGGCCGCTGGCAACAATTACTACCTCAGCGACCCATCCAGCAGTCTACAGCTCCTCGGCGACGCCCCGGCACTACATAGGGCGTCGGACCGACTCAATGGCTGGCGGACGGGAGATCCCCGTTCTCCCGCCCGCAGCCTTCATTATGGCGGCATAAGGCGCGCGTAAGCGCGCCTGCGCCGCCCGGTTCGCCGGCGACGGCTCGGATCCGCAAGGATACTTTCTTCACGGATCCGCTCCGCCGCCTCCTTCTGCGAGATGACGTCCTCGCAGAAGGACGCGACCGCTGCCCACTTCCTCTCGCTGTCGACCATGGCTTTGATCACGGCCGGCAGCGAGAGATCTTCACCCACTACCTCAATGAGTTCACGGCGCTGCACCGCCCAAGCAGGACATTGCTCGAGCGTGTGCTGCGCCGTGTCCTCCTCACAGTCGCAGTGGTGGCAGATGGGACTCGGTTCCCTCCTAGCGACCGTGTGCAGGTATTTGCCAAAGCAACCGTGCCCTGACAACACCTGCACTAGCCGGAAGGAAAGGGTCCCATGCTGCCGCCCTGCCCACCGCTCCAATACCGGCTGGAGGGCCCCAACGGTTCTGAAACCGGCCAGGGGCGCCTCCAGCCGCGCCTTCCACTTTAAAATCATGCCCTGGTGGGCTCGATTGCGCGCGCACTCAATAGCTGTCGGGAGGGGACGACAACCCGTCTCCTCCCGCACCGCCTCACTCACTGCAAACACTTCGGCGAGCACTTCAGCCTCTAAATCCCACGGGGGTGCTCCGGCCAACGCGCAAGCTGCGTCGGCCGACACCGTGCGGTATCCACGTATTACCCTGACCGCTATGACTCTCTGCGGTCTCCGCAAGAGAGTCCTGCACTGAGCGGTCAGGGAGTCCGCCCACACCGGTGCGCCGTAAAGCGCCATCGACCGGATAACCCCCGTGTAGAGTCGCCGGCAACCAGCACTGGGCCCGCCCAAATTTGGTAATAACCGCCCAAGGGCGGACGCAGTGCCTAGAAGCTTCGGAGTGAGCTGTCTGAAATGCTCGCCGAAGTGCCACCTTCCGTCCAGCACCAAGCCCAAATATTTCATGTGGGTCTGGACGGGAACGCGCGTCGAGCCCACCATTATCGAGGCGCCGCGGGGTGGACTGCGACGAGGCCCATGAAAGACCAGGGCCTCCGTCTTGTCAATAGCCACCCGTAAACCCAGCGCCTCGATACGCCCGACCACCTGGGAAACCCCCACGGTAGCCAAACGGGCCGCCTCCTCGAAGGTACCCCCACGGGCTGTGACGAGGGTGTCGTCAGCGTAGCTGATGACGCTCAGCCCGGGGGGTAGGGCAGCACGTAGGACCCAGTCGTACCCCATGTCCCACAGGAGCGGACCAAGAACCGATCCCTGCGGGACACCGCACGACATGGGCCGCCGCCAAACCTCGCCTCGAACCTCGAGGAGGACACTCCTGCCTCTCAGATAGTCTGCCACCAGCCGCTCCAGGTAAAAAGGTACCCCGTGATATCGGAGCGCCCCCTGGACACAGCTGTATGGCAGACTATTAAACGCGTTGGCGATGTCTAAAGACACCGCCAACAGAACACCGCCGCCGGCGACCGCCTCCTCGGCCGCGGCCTTCAGGCGTACTAATTTAGCCTTTTTTTTTTTTTTTTTGTTGCCCAGGAAAAAATGCTTGATGCACTACCCGCCGGCGGGGCGTGTGGGACTCACCAGCCTAGTGCTGGGATACCCACTAAAAAAACCTGGGGTGTTCCCTCTCCCACCCAATGGGGGGGGCCTGTTGGGAGTCTAAAAAGATTCATCCATAGCAGGCCCCCCCATGTGGGTGCCGGCCGGGTCAATAGGACCCGACCTCCTCTCGTCCCCGGGGGAGAGCAATTTCACCGCTCTCCCCTTTCGACGTTAGAAGGCGCGCGGGAACACCGCGCGCGCCCTCTGTGGGTTCTTACTCACGGGTGGCAGGGTCCCCTGAGGCCTTGCCACCCAGAACCCTTAGGTGGGGGGCAGGAGAGCGACATAAGCGCGTCTCCTGCGCCCCCTCCTCCGGCGGCGGATGTCCGGGGCGTAAGGATCTTCCTCACGCCCCCGCTCCGCCGCCTCCTTCTGCGAGATGACAGCCTCGCAGAAGGACCTCATTGCGCCCCAGCACCTGTCGTCGCCGACCATCATGGATACGACGGTCGGCAACGAGAGGTCGGGGCCAATCACGGCGACCAGGGCACAGCGCTCCTCGGCCCACGCTGGACACTCCTCCAGCGTGTGCTGCGCCGTGTCCCGGTCGCACTCCTCGCAGTGGTGACACCTGGTTGTCGGCTCCCTACCGGCTATCTTGCACAGGTACTCTCCGAAACAGCCGTGTCCGGAGAGCACCTGAGTAAGCCGGTAGGTGAGCGGTCCGCGCCGTCTGTCCATCCACTGCCTTAGCACCGGACGGACAGCCTCGACGGTCCTCACCCCGTAGCGGGGCTGGGCCAGCCTTTCCTCCCACTTGGCCTCGAGGACCAGTCGAGCCTGGGACCTTCGCGTCTCCACCGCCCCGTGAGTGGGTTCCTCACCATGGAGCCGGAGGTCCACGCGCCAGTGATACACCGACGCTTGGACCTCCGCCTCCAAATCCCAGGGCGGCGATGCCGCCAGGATGCACGCCGCCTCAAAGGAGAGTACTAATTTAGCCTAACCTAACCGACGACCGAAACCGAACGAGCGGAGCCCCGGTCAAAACATAATACAAATTGAATTTAAGAAATGAATTTGCATTCATGATCCCTTTGTGACAAATGCAAAAGCAATACATTACTGAATATATGTAGTTAAAAAAAAATTACATTATAATATTTGTTTAAAGGATAACATGATATATTAACATCACAAATAATCACCTATACATTATAAGGATGACATACTAATTGAAACAATAAACTAGTGCCACGAGATTTATACATATTGTAATACTTACAATAATATCTTACGTTAAGGCGAATGTTATACGTAAAAATGGAACTACTGTATACCTTCCCGAGTCTGAGTCTCTCTATGACCAAGGCTGCTGAAAAGCAACCGAAACATCGGGAAAAGTCTAGGCCTAAATAGTTTAAGTATTTAAATAACCTAAAAAGTAATAAAATTTAACAGTAGTAGTGAAATAGTGTTTTAAATAAATAACGCGATAAATTTCGTATAATGTAGTTAAATTTCAACTTACAACAATATGAATGAAAAGTTAAAAACTATATCATACCGTTTTAATTAATTTTAAGCCAGTTTTCAGTTGTTATTGCGTCAGTATTAACTATTGCATGTCACCATATAAATTATTCAACGATAACTTCGGTTACCGGCCTGTATTTAAAATAAAGAGTTTTCAAGTCAAACACGTAGGTATTGCTTTCTTTCCAAATCATCTCATTATTTTGAATAAGTTACAAAAATACTTAAAACTAAAATAAGTCCGTAAAACTTGCCTTCTGAAATATTTTCTTCGTCCATATCAGCCATTCTCATTTTAAAACTTAACAATAACAATAAAAACTAAACCAAAAACATATCAAATAACACAGCACAAAACAAATTCAACTTAAAACTGCGAAAACACACTTTTTCAAAGTCACGAAGTTCGCGGGAAAATTCGGGAAAGCGCGCGACTTCCCCCGACAGCAGCCCGATACGAACTGACGGTATGAATGGAGGAAGATCGTGAAAAACAAACTGGTGCGCGGGAAATCGTACCACGCAATTTTGAATTCCGAACAAATTTTTTTTTTGTGTCCTGTCGTAAATGTCAAGCAAATAGAATAGAGGCCAAATTAAATAAAGTTTACATTATTTTTGTTTATAACGCAAGCGCATTATAAAAAAGATTTATATTGTTATCACACAAAATTACTATGTTTACACAAGTTTATCTTCGTGTTTTGAATAATATTTCAGCGCTTCGCTTTAAAATGTACAAAAAAATGTTTAAATAAATTCCTAAATTGAAATAACGACCTAATTTTCTTAAGAGGTTTAAAACAATTAACTCGGACAACTTTTGTATGCAAGGTCGTTAGCATCTGTACTTATTATTTTTAATTAGTTTTTAAAGTGTAACATTTTGACAACATTTTAGTCTTTTTAATAGACAATGTCGAATAATTCATAACGTAGTTTGGGTCATTATTCATTTGTAGCTACAAATTTACGCCTCCGACTACGCTCCCATAGATAGTCAGAACCATATGACATCACTATCGATTGTTATTTCTTTGGCGGTATTTCATATATTATGTAATGTGTTATACATATTTATATGTTTATAAATATTCTTAGTGGTGGCAGTTGCCATATGGAGATCCAAGATATACATAATTTATTAATTATGTCAAAGTAATAATTATGAACGTCAAAGTTTATAAGTTAGTGAGTTTAATTAAGCTTTTTATCTTTTTATTAGCAGATTGTCACCTTTTCCAGAAGCCAGCCAGATTTGTGCCTCACTTAAATTGAAGAATCGCCATTTTGTTTTCAGTGGTTTGCCTATGTTACCTTAAAATGTATTCTTCAATGTCACATTGATGAATCATAATCAATGTTACAATTTGACCATTAGCCTGTCTTCTCTCGGCAAGAAAGCAGTCTGCACGGATGGCGAAATGGTTTAAGGGGTTGCCTCGCCGCCGTCATTGATCCGAGTGTTGTGGGTTCGAATCCCACACGGGACAAAAAATTGTGAAGTTCACAAATGGTTGCTCCGAGTGTTCTTTGTGTCCATTGCTTGAATGTATGCGATATGAGAAAAATTCAGAGGAGATGTGGACTTTAAAAAAATGTATTCGGTCTAACACAAAGACTAGATCATTTACACACGTTAGTGTGTGTTTTGGGCCTAGTAGAAATATAGTTTAATAGCTACATCCAACGCTTCACAGCGTCTCAGTCTGATATTAATTTTATTAGAAAAGTTATTCCCGTCCCCGACGGCAATCCGGAATATACTTACATATATAGAAATATAACGTTGTATATAATTTCAAGTTAATTCATAGGCTCCTTTTCCAGTTTTGCCGACGCAAGAATACGTTTGAATAAAATATTATGCTTTAAAATCGTCTACTTTAGTTTATAGGGCTACGGCCATGACTTTATAAAACAATAAATATTGAAATTAAAAAAAATCATGGCTATGATTGCTGACAAACAACTGAAACGTCGAAAAAGTGTAAATATTTAAAAGGGTTATCATTATATCTGAGATAAATTGAATTATTTTCCTTATTGTATAATAAAGTAGGTACATTTTCAACACAAAAGTAAATTACAGTAAAAACTATATTAGATGAATATTATAATGACTGCTTTCTAATAATTATTAATTGCTTACTGATAGTATAAGTGTAAGCATAAAAGCGCCTGTGGCTCAATGGATAACGCATTGGACTTGCGAACGTAAGGGCGCGGTTTCGAATCTCACTCATTACACTACCTATATGAACCCACTTCTTATACAAACTTTATAGCTTAGCTGGAAGAGTGTGCTGGTAGTTTGTTAATCGAATAGTACCTAATTGTAATCTTCTATTAAAAACAAATCTTGATTTTTACAACAGATATTTACTCAATTAGAAATTAAAATTGAAAATGCAGTTTAAAATACAAACTTGATCAAGATCAATAATCACAAGTGTATCAATACTTGTTTTTGTTGGAAAAATGCATTCACAATAAGATGTATCAAGAGTGTCATTATATTTACTATAGTTGTCGGCACATGGTCATGGATTTAGTATTTATAATTATCTATCTTATTACTAGCGGTCGCCAAGTGGTCGAAATTCGTCAATAATTTATTTAAATTTTAAATTTGATCGTTATTAAAGTTTTATTGTCTATAAATTAACACACTTATAATCACATTTCATTTAGTCACCTACTCCACATACATATGTATGTAACCATAGTTACGAAGCATTCTACAAAGTCAACCGAACAATGCCGAAATACTACGAACGCGATTCGACTACTTGTGTAAAATGCATGGTTGTGTGCGGTTTGTGCGTGTAGTGTTTTTTCATTAATTTAATGTATTTCTTATGCATATTTTATAAAAATAATAGGTTTCATCCCTCTTTCTCCATATAAACTTTAACTGTGCCAAATTTCATACTCCTCCATCCGCGCAAATTTCGTAAAAAGGGGTGCAAAGTTTTTGTTGCATGTATTATTATATAGATGTTAACCGTAAGATTAATTAAAGTATATAAAAATTTAATACATAGTATTTTAAGTATTGCGCTAAAAACTTATAACCTGATATACAAACAGTTGTTCCGAGCCTGGGTGTTCTCTGTGACTGTTCTTTGAATGTTTGTAAAGATCTCCACGACAGACATGATTCCTAGTGCGGGAGTTGTATTTATCAAATAAGCTTTTTAGGGGATGACGAAACAAGTACCGGCTTAATGCATCATTACATCACCTGTCAAAATTTGTTTAAAGGCCATAATAAATTTCCTGGACACAGAACGGAGAGTTACACGACTGTTCCTAACGCTCTTGCCGACCGCTAACTCTCTCAGGCGCTTTTCGATTAAAAATGTCCTACAATACTGACTAATAGCGTATTAGTGGAGGTAGGCAAGAGACCTGCAAAACGTCCATTTTTTATTGGAAATGTCTACGAGCTTGTTTAATAAGCCTGTGTGTTAATGTATATGTAATGTAGATGCGTATTTGTTTTTCTCATCATTTAAGTTGCTTCATATTAGAGCACAAAGTTAAAGTTCTATTCAAGTCATGGTATTTATTGAAATTCCTTTGAAGTGCTGAAAAACGATGGACCTGATATTCTAATGAACTTTTTATTGTATGTTTTTGGTGTTATACGCAATTATTATCAGTTATAATTCTCGGAAGAAATTAAGTCCCTGCCTGATTTTCTTTGCACTACATATCATAATTTGGTAGATTTGATATAACATAACATAAATAATCAGATATAAACATTATCTGGTAATTCAATGGAACGGCAATTGAAATCTCTCATAACAAAATTGCTAAAGGTTCAGGAACCATATCTAGCCAGAACACGTCCGAACTTAAATGAAGGAGGAGTTGAAAAATGCAGTCTTAGATAGTAAATTTCTAGCTCATAACGTTGAGGGTTAATAAAATCTTGCAATTTATTTCTCGCATTAACCCTATCAGCGTCGTACGCCACTCGCTAGACATTTTTTACAGTCAGTGCTATTTTTACTCGGACACTTCACAAATCACAATCGCCCATTATATTTTTACTGTTTATTTATGAACTGTGTGCTACGAAACAACACCTACATGTAAACTTATACTATCAGCTATTTTTACACCGAAGCATGTGGGTTTGGTCCGCCAACGTGTATTTATTTTGGTCTAGAACAAATGAATTATTTTAACTATAACAATAGACGGCTTTTACACGCTGACGAAGTTTATTCGCCTGCACGTAGGTATAGCGTTGTGATATGAGAGGTTGACTCGCCATGTCATAGTGAGTTCAACTTCACGTGGGACAAACATTTTCATGATCTAAAATAGTGGTACCGAATCTAGGTGTTGGTTGTGTCTGTTGTTTCGACGACCGGGCTCAGTTGTTATACCTCAGTAACTGTCATTTTAAGGAAAGCGTAGCGCCACCTTCTAAACACATCTTTATATTTCTTCTAGGTGGAAAACTCGTAGACTCTTAATTATTCGTAGGCTTTCACCGTACGGTCTACAAATTGGCCAGGCAACGTCTGCAAACACGGCATTCTTCTTCCATCTGTCCTATTTATATTCATAATGCTGATAAAAATAATATTAAGCTGGATATCGAGGTCGAGGTAATAAATTATAGATTTTATGATGCAAGCAGCGTACATAGAAATTTATGTTAATATCTAATATTAATCACTATTCTCACCTATCTTATTAATTAATATTATCTACTATAAGCAACAGTTTTAAAAAAGTTGTTTAAGATATCGTTTAAAAGTTTGTATTTTTGCCTACCTACCTAGTATTTAAGTAATTTTGGGTGCGGGTACCATATGCTCTTAGTTTTCTTAAAGTTTTTATACTGACCTTACTATTCGCAATGTCTTATATATCTATCAATTTAAATATTATGATTATATTGTTCTGTTATTCAAATTATCCATACTAATATAATATATGCGATAGTTTATTTCATTCGCACGTCTAAAGCTGGGTTTCAGCTTTCCGGATTATCTAGACGAGCTTGCGTTTGCACGTATCCGTCAAAACATGCACTTTGGCAGAAATGATGACGCATGATAATACATTTATTGTTATTTACTGCCGTGCAACAAGCACCATAGATAATTTATTTAATTGTCCATAGTCAGCTGTAGCTGGCGGTACTCAAATAATATAATATTCTATCACATAGATACAACCATCTAGCCCAAACTAAGCAAAGCATGTACTATGGGTACTAGACAATGGATAAACATACATATTGTATACATTTTTTTGTAAATACTTATTTATTATACATAGAAACACCCAGATCAAGACAAACATCCATGTTCATGCGCACAAATGTTTGACTTGTGAGGGAATCGAACCCGCGACCTCAGGCGTGGCAGTCAGTTACACTAACTGTCGACGCCAGATTTGACCATCGTCGACCCTAACGCCTTGAGCACAAGGCGCATTTTTATTTTTTATTATATCGAGCCATACTCTACACCAATCCCATTGCACCACGACACCCACGTCATTCATCGCGTCAGCTACACAGCACCAATTACACAACACTACGTACTCACTCTTTTTCGTACCTGAGAAGCACACTACACACAATAAAATTAAAAGGCAATCAAGTTTTGGACAATATAAGATTCAAAAATCTAGCCGAATTTTTCTTTTGTTCATCACGAACAAAAATTGGCGACCGTGACAGGACTCCTGCTACAAAAGGATCGTTTGCGGGTCTGCGGATTGAAGGACACTATAAGGTCAAGCGCCACGTCGTAAATTGCAGCACCAAGTCAGGCCTACGCTGCTCGCCGTGAACGAGATCGTCTTTCGTCTAGCCGCGCCTGAGCCTATTTCGCTAAGAAGCCTATGCCTAATTGTACTACAAGGAGACTCACGCACATTTTGGCAGTTAACACCCAGCGGTTGGAGCTACGTTACTTCGTCGCCTCAGCAACGCCTGCCTGCCTACCTAATTGTGAGCCCGTTCCATTTATTTCCTAGTTCTTTCCACTCAATTTGTGCAATTGCTGTCGCTAATTCCTTCTAAAATGCAAGCTATCATCGCCTAAATTCATTTGCCTAATACCTATACCAGCCTACTTCTGTGTAAATTCCACGCCTAGTTCTTCTAAACGCTTAAACCTAGCTTTGCATTATAGTGTACTTACAGTAAAATAAAGTAACATCCGTTTGTGCAAATTATAAGTGCTTCACACACTACGTAATTTCATTACGCCATTACGCTACATCACAAAATAGCTCGCTGTAAGTTCACATAGTCACAGTTCATTAAAAACACTTCGCTAATATTCATTATACAAATAAAACTATAGTTTTTAAAACATTTAACTATTCAACTTAGTCTTTTACGCGATGTACGCCCATTTTTACTAGATTTTCATTTTTCAACTTTCTAAACTATAAATCCTAATTGCCCCTCGCTGCTAATAATTAATAACTGTTATTTACAAGATATTTAGCATACTTATAAATCGATTCCAGTGTAACGGTGCAGTGCGAGCGCGAGGACCCTTGTTGACGTCATCCTTTGTCTACGCGGCTACCTGAGTTACGTGTGGCCGGCCCGTCGCTCGTGCGCCGATCAGCTGGTGTGAACCGGTTCATCACAGCTGTTTATCAAGATAACAACTAGCGAGGAGCGTACCGTATTGTTATTCTTTATTTACTTGTTTCAATTAATTAACTGAATTTAACTAACTTAAACCTACTTGACTAGATAGTTTCATCTAATGGCGTCTAAAGAGGAAGACGTTAAGGTTTTAAAGGACCTCAGTGTTAAACGTAGTAACCTTAAAGGTCGATTAACAAGATTTAAAAAATATTTAGACGAGATTCAAAGCCAAGACAGTTTATCCGATTTAGACTTACAAAAGTTAGACATGAAACTGTCTCGATCTAAAGAATTATTCAAAGAGTTCGACGAGTTGCAGGCACAAATTGAGTCGTTGCAGGTTTCCTCTATAGAATCCGAGTTAGCTATATGCGAAGCTATTGAACAGGATTTTGTTCACTACATTGCTCTTGCCAAAACTATTTTAGCCAATCATTCCTCATCTCACAATCTTAATGAATCTAATTATACTAATGCAACAGATCACACTTCTTGTTGTGGTGAACCTCAGGGTTTCATGGGGTTCAAATTGCCTGTCATTAAAATATCTAATTTTAACGGTGATTATAGCAAATGGCTTGAGTTTAAAGAAACTTTTAATTCACTAATTCATAGTAACAATAAAATCAAAAATATTTACAAATTTCATTACCTTAGTTCATATTTAGAGGGGGAAGCTGCACGCGTTATCAGTAATTTAGAAGTTACAGATAAAAACTATATTGAAGCCTGGAAACTCTTATGCGAACGATACGACAATAAACGTCAACTAATAAATAACCACATAAAGGCTTTATTTAAATTTGAAAGCGTGCGAGAGCCTGATAAGTCGTTGCGTTATATTATAGATCACATCACTAAAAACTTACGGGCTCTCGGCACTCTTGGATTGCCCACTGACAAGTGGGACGTCATAATTATTTATATGGTCACAGCAAAATTGGACAACAGTACTATTTACAAATGGGAAGAACATAAGAATTCTTTGTCCGAGATTCCTACTCTTGATGAATTTTTTACATTCTTGAAAAATCGTGCTGATGTTTTAGAGACTGTTAACCGTAGCAAACAAGATAAAACTTCTTCTACTTATCATAAACATATTGCCTCTAGTAGTGGTTCAAACAAGCCTCAAAAGAAAACTTTTTTATTAGCAACAGATAGCGATTCTAAACGTAAATCCCAGTGCCTAGTCTGTAAAGACAATCATCGCTTATTTGAGTGTGCCACGTTTAAGGCTAAGTCACCTGAAGACAGGCTACTCACAGTTAAATCACTAAGTTTGTGCGTCAATTGTTTGAGACCCGGGCATGATGTTAAGAAATGTAATCTTCCAGGGCATTGCCGTTCTTGTAAAGAACGCCACAATACTTTAGTACATATTGTTCACAAACCCGAATCAAATAAGTCTAGCCAGACACCAATTGTTATGTCCGCTTTGGCTGATTCGTCTCAAGTTTTGCTGTGTACTGCCAGTATTCTTGTAACAAACCCAACAAGTAATGAAACTATAAAGGTTCGCGCTCTGCTCGATAGTGGGAGCCAGTGTTCCTTCATAACTGAGTCACTGAAACAGCGGCTCAACCTATCTAGTCATCCATCTAATGTCGATATTTATGCCATTGGCAATACTCAACTTAACCTAAATACAAAACGTTGCATGATACGGCTACAGTCTAGTGATTGCCTATTCAGTGTCACAATGTTTTGCTTAGTACTACCTAAAATATCTGATAACATTCCCAAATTAACCTTTGATATAAAAGGTCTAGACCTATCTAACTTTACCTTAGCAGATCCTAACTTCTACGAATCATCCCCTATTGATGTGCTTATTGGAGGTGATCTATTCTGGGATGTGATAGGTTCTCAACAGCAGTCCTTAAATACTAAGGGCCCTATACTGCGCAATTCTAAATTTGGATGGCTCGTAGGAGGTTCTGTGTTTATTCAACCAAGGCAAAGAAAGTTGCCGCCTGAAATCCCTATTCATGCTTGTCATGCTCACCTAAAGGAATGTGACTTTCCTAACCTAGAGCATCAGGTAGCCAAATTTTGGGAACTGGAAAGTTTTCCCCAATCCATACCCTACAGTGAGGAAGAAAAGCTTTGTGAAAAGCACTTCATCTCAACTACTGTTCGTCTAGATAATGGTCGTTTCTGTGTAAGTCTCCCTCTTCGTGATGATAGAGAGTGCTTGGGTGACTCCTATCAGCTAGCTAAGAAAAGGTTTTTGAACCTAGAATCACGCTTTAAAAAACAACCTGACCTAAAATTAGCCTATACTGAATTTATTCAAGAATATGCCGCTCTCGAACATCTGTCTGAAGCATTTATCCAGAGACCTACAAATGTCTACTTTCTACCTCATCATCCTGTGATTAGGGAAAAAAGCGAGTCGACTAAACTTCGTGTTGTGTTTGACGCATCAGCTCGCACTACTTTCGGAATTTCAGTTAATGATCTCCAAATGGTAGGGCCTACTATACAAGATTCATTGTTTAACATTTTGCTAAGATTTCGTCTTTACAAATATGTAATTTCAGGCGACGTAGAGAAGATGTTTCGCCAAGTATTAATGAAGGAGGCTGATCGCGATCTGCAGCTAATATTGTGGCGCGACAGTGAAAATGAACCTCTGCGATCTCTACGTCTCAACACAGTTACTTATGGTTTTTCGTCTGCTACTTTCCTCACCACTAGGTGTATTTGGCAAATCGGTGAAGAATGTGCAGATTCTAAAATAAAAACTATATTACAGAATGACACCTACTGTGACGATATTTTAACAGGATGTGATTCGCCACAAGAATTGCGCTATATTCAACGCTCTGTATCCAATGAGCTAGCTAAAGGTTGTTTTCATCTTAGGAAATACAGGTCTAATCAGTCTGATCTTTTCCCAGATAAAAATAATTCTGAAGAGGGCAATCTAATTATCAGCAATTCTACTAGCACTCTAGGAATAGGTTGGTGTCCTACTTCAGATAATTTACACTTCCCTTTTCAATCAGCAACAGACACAATTACTACTAAACGATCCATTCTTTCTTCAATTAGTAAAATTTTTGATCCTCTAGGACTGTTGTCACTATATGTTATTAAATTCAAAATTATTTTACAACAGTTATGGGTTTTAAGGTTAGGCTGGGACGAACCAGTACCTAATGATATCTGCAAAATTTGGCAATCTTTTTCTAACAATATTAACAATTTTTCACAATTAAAAATACCTAGACTAACTCTAATTAATAATCCAGTTCTAATTGAAATGCATTGTTTCTGTGATGCCTCCCAACAAGCTTATGGTACTTGCATTTATCTAAGGTCTATAGACTCAAGTGGATCAATTGAAGTTCATTTATTATGCGCTAAGGCACGTGTGGCGCCTTTAAAGGCCACCACTATACCTAGGCTCGAGTTATGCGCTGCACTACTGGGTGCACAATTAAGCTCAGCCGTATGCAAAGCTCTACGGCGACCTATCAATCGTTACGTGTACTGGACAGACTCGCGTGTAGTGCTAGGTTGGATTTATACACCTAACAAAACTAAAACATTTGTGGCTAATCGTATTGCTGCATTATCTGATCTTACAGAGCCTACATCATGGCGGTACGTGCCCACTGCTCTAAACCCAGCAGACCCCGCTTCACGAGGCGTAGATTTAAAAGACGTGTCCTCTAAACAATCGTCTTTGTGGTGGCATGGGCCTCCATTTTTACTAGAACCAGAATCTTCGTGGCCTTCAATGACTACACCTAATGTTTCTGATCTACCTGAATTAAAAACGTGCTCCGTTTTGGTGGCGGAGGTTGTGTTCTCAGTACCCTTTATAGATTTCACAAAATTTTCAAAATTTTATAAGTTTCAAAGGTTCTATGCTTTAGTTTTAAGATTTGTATATAATTGTCGTAATCATAACAAGTTAACCGGAGCTCTACGAGTTGAAGAACTCGATCGTTCAACTAAGTTACTTGCCAAATTTGCTCAAAAGGAATCTTTTCCTGGCGAATTAGATCGTCTTCAAAATAAGAAAGGCCTACCAGCAAAAGCAACTCTAGTTTCCCTTAATCCATTCATAGACTCAGAAGGACTGCTTAGAGTCGGGGGTCGTATACCTCACTCAAGCTACTCCTACGATAAAAAACATCCCATTTTACTCAAGTCTGACCACCCATTAACTAAATTAATATTTCAGGCAGAGCATGATCGTCTCCTGCATGCTGGACCCCAGCAGTTACTGGCGTCTGTTAGAGATCGATACTGGCCTATCGGGGGTAGGCAACTAGCTAGGACAATCTTTCGTAATTGCTTTACTTGTCGAAGATTTGGGGGCCAAACTCTATCTAATATTATGGGCAACCTACCAAATGATCGCGTAGAAGCTAATTTTCCTTTCGCTACTGTTGCTACTGATTTTGCTGGACCATTTTTTATTACGGACCGTAAGGGGAGAGGGTGCAAGATCATAAAATGTTATTTATGTATTTTCGTATGCTTTCGATATAAGTGCATCCACCTTGAAGCGGTGAGCGAACTGTCCAAGGACGCATTCATTCTTACACTTAAAAGATTTATCGCTCGTAGAGGAGTTCCTAAATTAATCTACTGCGATAATGGACGCAACTTTGTTGCTTCTGCAAAGGAAATATCTTCCTTCCTACAAGCAGAACGTGACTCTATTTGTGAATTTGCAGCTCGTCGCGGTATAGAGTTCAAATTTTCTCCCGTGTACGCTCCTCACTATAACGGGCTGGCCGAGAGTGGGGTAAAGTCGGCGAAATATCATATTAAGCGTGTTCTAGGCAATACGCACCTAACTTTTGAGGAACTATCGTCCTTATTTGCACAAATTGAAGCTATCCTCAACAGCCGGCCCCTTTGTCCTCTCAGTCCATTTCCTAATGATCTACAGCCTCTCACTCCGGCTCACTTTTTAATTGGCAGGCCACTTACGTCGCTACCATCACCGGATTTCATGGACTGCAACACCAATCGTCTCGACCGATACCAGCGTCTGGAGCAGGCTAGACAACATTTCTGGCAACGATGGGCCAGTGAATACATCGCCGAACTGCAGCAGCGGTCTAAGTGGCGCACCAAGAGCAAAGACCTAGAGCTCAATGATCTTGTTTTGATTAAAGAGGACAACCTGCCCCCTCTGTGCTGGCGCCTGGGTCGTGTCACCAAATTGTTCCCGGGCAACGACGGTGTTCCGCGAGTTGCGGACGTCTCTACTTCCCAGGGAATAATAAGGAGAGCCCTCAACAAAATTTGTCTTCTGCCAAAACCAACGGAGGAAACTTCTTGAAAGCGATAGAGCTTTCAACGGCCGGGAGGATGTCGACGCCAGATTTGACCATCGTCGACCCTAACGCCTTGAGCACAAGGCGCATTTTTATTTTTTATTATATCGAGCCATACTCTACACCAATCCCATTGCACCACGACACCCACGTCATTCATCGCGTCAGCTACACAGCACCAATTACACAACACTACGTACTCACTCTTTTTCGTACCTGAGAAGCACACTACACACAATAAAATTAAAAGGCAATCAAGTTTTGGACAATATAAGATTCAAAAATCTAGCCGAATTTTTCTTTTGTTCATCACGAACACTAACCACTACGCCATCGAGGCCGACTAAAATAACAAAAGCTTAAGCAATCTTTGTTATAAACCATCTTTATTAGGTATAACAAAAAACTGAATACATTTTCCTCCTCGCCAAAAATTGTTCTGAACATCAAAAAGCATTTTCCGCATAAGCCGAATTACGATGAACATTGTTATAGCGGAATGCATAATAACCTTGTATCGTTAGAAAACTCTTCAAGTGTAACATAAATGTAAGCTCCTGATTCTTATTATTTTTATACTTAACCAAAGAAAAACGTTGGTAATAATACTGTATTTTTATTAAGTAAGAGATTTAGAAAAGAGATTATAGAAAAGGAGGGAGAGAGAAAAAGAGAGATCAAGAAGTGATAAGACGTGGTGAGTGAAAGAAATAGTGAAGACGAAGGCGTAAATGTTGATGATGAACATGCTTAAGCTTATGACATCAAACCAATGTAGTTAATTAATTAGTTAATCTAACCTAAGCTGTCTAAGCCAGTTAGGCATTTATGCCAGAATTCTTGAATTTGAACACACACATATATTATAATACATATGTATACACATATATAGTAGCAAAGGCAACGTGTACTATTAAATTCTGACACTAATAATATAATAAAATTCTATCACATACACACAACACCATCTAGCCCAAACTAAGCAGAGCTTGTACTATGGGTACTAGACAATGGATAAACATACATAAATACTTTTTTTTTGTAAATACTTGCATATTATACATAGAAACACCCAGACCAAGTCAAACATCCATGTTCATGCACACAAATGTTTGACTTGTGCGGACAATTTCACTTCATTAGTTCCAATTGGTATTTGTAGATATGTTTTCGCACGGTTTGCAAAACTAAGGATGTAACTCGCGAGTAACAAACTCTTTAAAGGAGGAGTTACTGTCTTGACAGCGCAAGTTGCAATGATTATTTCTGACAACTGACCTCTTTTTAAGAAACGCAAGAACCAGTCACTAGGTTATTATGCTATACAATTTTATGTAATATGGACGTATAGGCTTGCCCGGTCAAACTGTTCACATTCTAGTCGAATCCTAGTAATAAATTAAATTTTCATTTTAATTTTTTTTAAGCACAACGAAGTTTTCACATTCATTATAATCATTAGTATAAAACACATTAAGTTGAATACCTTGTTATCGGCCTCGGTGGCGTAGTGGGTAGTGTAACCGATTGCCACGCCTGAGGTCGCGGGTTCGATTCCCGCTCAAGTCAAACATTTGTGTGCATGAACATGGATGTTTGTCTTGGCCTGGGTGTTTCTATATATAATATGTATGTATTTACAAAAAAAAAGTATATATGTATGTTTATCCATTGTCTAGTACCCATAGTACAAGCTCTGCTTAGTTTGGGCTAGATGGTGTTGTGTGTATGTAGTAGAATATTATTATTATTATTACCTCTTGACGTGTTATAGAAAAGTTTTAAATGGCGAATATAATTCAAATCGATATTTAAATGAAATCAAGGAAAAGGAAAGATTTACAGTTGAGCAGGCATAAGTATTTTGTAAACAATTTAGTAGTGTTTATAAACTGCGGCGTTAATTCATAGATGTTATGAGCTGGTTGCAAGTGCCGCCCACTATTTTAAACAATCAGAAGAAAATGTATAAACAATATCAATTTTTAGGGTTCCGTACCTCAAAAGAAAAAATCAGTACCCTTATAGGATCACTTTGTTGTCCGTCCGTGCGTCTGTATGTCTTTATCTCAGAAACGCGTGGAGGTATTGAGTTGAAATTAAAACGATATACTAGGGTCTAGTCTCCTGAAGCTGTGAAAATATCAAACTTCTAAGTTAACGTAAAAAAAAAGATACGGCCGTTTATGCCGCAAAAAATATATATTTCGACACTCAAGGGAATCAAAATTTATAGGGTATTTTCCGTTGACCTAGAACTATGATATTTGGCAGGTAATACCGTCTTATACTACCATGTGTAGGACTATGTGTAGGAGAAAATCTGAAAACTACACATTTGTAATTAAATTAGGTATAAAAAAACAGGGTCTTTATGCAAGTACAAACATTTTTTATAATATGTACCTACAAATTTGTACGGAACCCTCGGTGGGCGAGTCCGACTCGCACTTGTCCGGTTTTTCATCTTTGTTTGAAGACTAATAACAAGGCAACACTAAATAAAAGTGCTAATCAACCAGTGAAAAAGTACTAATAAAACTAATGTACTAATATAAAGAGCTAACATATACGATCACCTTCCGAGTAGTAGCAATTTAGCGATATACAATTATCAATTGAACGTTCGAATGTTTAAATTATGGATAACTCGAATACATTCGGTATTGGAGTTATTGATAATTCCGAATCAGTTTGATATGCTATTTCAATCAACGAATCTTTATTCGTTGATTGAAATCGGATGTCAACCTCTTCATATGACAAACGAAGCTAAAATATATAACGTGTTTTCCATGAAACTGTTACAATGCCCGAGCAGATATAAAACTAGAGTGACGGCAACGTATTATAATATGGAAAACTTAAAATGTCAAAATAATAACACTCCCCTTCCTACCTTAAGATTTCAAGATTCGATTTGCAGCTCTTAATATAGCCATATTAAACGGCAAAAGCGCATATGTTTTTAACGCCTGTAAAAGGTAATTTATATTAAACAACAAATCTGTTGTGTTGAAATTCTACTGTCCGTCTTTCATTTGGCTCGCTCGATTGGCAAAACTCCCCGTGTTTTATCACCGTTTGGCTTTTGGCGTTAACGCGCTATCGGAGGTTGGTTAGTCAAAATTCAGCAATTGACTCCTTACCCGGATTTATAGATTTATACGTGTATATATGCGACCAGAGTTACATTTTGTCAAACATTTATTTATTCATATTCTACCGGGTTATGCCGACCGAACTATTTTTGTTTATATGTATATAATATTTCACAAGCCCTTTCGCCTATAAGCCTAAATAGATTTTATCCTCACTCTGTGTCAGACGAAAGCTGGACTTCTAACCTTATTTTAAAATAAGTCCTACAGAGATAGACGAGTAGACATGTGTCGAGACATCCTAATCTCTGACGTAAAGAGTATTAATGGATTAAACAATGATACATTAATCTCGCTAATATGACATGAAACACTTTAATCTTGCGCCTATAAATTACGTGACGTGTCAAATATGTTTTAGTTTTAAAACTTAGAAAACCAGCTTTCACCTCTGTATCCGCCCAGATAGATACCTATTATCCTGATGATAAGCATTACGAGTTAACTTAGAAACACTTTCGACGACGGGGAAAACCAGTGATGAAATATTCTTTATTTTTTTTTTTAGAAAGACTTGTCCCGCTTTGGTATTAATTCATGTGTCGTTGGGGACTTTACAAACATTTAAACAACGGATACAAAGAACACCCAGACTCAGAACAATAATTTGTGCATTACACAAGTTTTGACCCGTGTGGGGATCGAACCCACAACACTCAGCACGGGGGCAGTGGCGAGGCGACCACTTAAACCAGTACGCCATCCGTGCAGTAAATTATTCTAATTATTATCTAGGTCACAGTTTAACTGATGGCTAAGTAAGTTTAACATTGCTCTGTTTGATCATTTCACTCAAATTATATTGGACCTAAAGTTAGATTACGTTGCTAAACGATCTCCGGTCCCCATGAACGCTGGCCTGGGGCGACAGACTAGGACAGTTCGACGTCCGTGCAAAAGCAGGCCCGAGACGCGTAGTGTTCCGCGCGCGCCTCTTAATAAAGACTAACTAAAAATATGACGTGACCGCCACGATCAAGTGGTGGCAAAATACGCCGGGGCTGCAGGATGAATGCGCAAGTGATCCCTGCGCCCCAGCCACAGATTGCGAGAAGGAACACCGTGGTAGGTTTTGTCAGTAGGACCGGGATGTCGCCTTCTTTTCCCGGGTGAGCCCGACATAACCTCTTCGTCGCCCTTGCGGAGGGTTATGCGTCAGCGCATACCTCCAAGGTAAAAAAAATAACCTAAGGTTAAGTATACAAGTAATACCATTCCTTGGCATTTAAAATATTTTAATTTACACAGAAAATGGCGACTTCGTAAGTAAAGATATAATACATAGCAACGTATAATGCATTTTCGGATCAAGTCTTTCGAATGAGTCGACTAGAATAGGCCGTCTAACCCTATGTAGTTTGTGGTAATAGTTATGGTAGGTAAATTCGGCTTTTACTATTTGAAACTGAATCGCTTTTGTTTAATACAGAAAACCAATCAAAACATACATAAATATGTTTAAACATTAAACATATGAACACCCGAAATACACGCGGCAAGTATCATTGCTATGATTGCTATTATTAATGTTTCATAAACAAAGAACTAACGGTTTCATAGAACTTAAATAAACAAAGCCCTAGGTTTGTTAAACAGTACGTCTGGAAACGTGGCTTCTACTTTAAATGACGTCTGTTGAAACTTTCGTTGTATTTAGACACTCTTATTATTAACAAACATTATTTTTTCTATCACAAGGTGTCCAATTTTTGTTGTTTTAAAGGCGATACTCGCATTAGGAATATCCTGTGTCGCAGGGGCTTTACAAGCATTTAAACAACGGACGAAGAAAACCGAGACTCAGAACAACCATTTGTGGATCACACAAAGTTTTGTCCCGTGTAGGATTCGAACCCACAACACCCTGCGCAGTGTCATCCATCCGTGCAGTCGAATTAACAAATAGCTTACCTGATGATAGTTATCATATATAGGAATCGTGTATAAGATTAGACTAGCTTATCTAGTTAAATAAGCTAGCCTAATCTTATACACGATTCCTATATACATGCACAAATTCAGCACTTACCCGATTTGTAGCTGAATTCAGCATGAATAATCCCGGCTCGACCGGGGAAGTACTACCATCTCACAGAATATTGACGTGAAATTGCAGTGTTCCTACTGTTGTGTTTCGTTTGGTGAGTGAGAGTGCCGGAGGCCCAATCACTCTCTTTCCCCCTTCCCGCTCCTTCTCCTTCCCACTTCCTTTTTTTCCTAAAGGGTCGGCAACGCGCAAGTGATGCCTTTGGTATTGCAGGCGTCTATAGCCTACGGTGACCACTTACCATCAGGTGGGCCGTATGCATGGTTGCCAAACATAGGCGAATAAAAAAATTAACAAAAAAGGAATTAAAACAAAAGTGTGAACGATCGACACGCGTACTTGTGCATGTAAGCCGCATGTTTATCTCATGCATGTAGCGCACCAACTTGCACATGTAGCCGACTTTAGATGCGTCATGTACAAGCACACAGAAGACACCCACAATACTAGAGATAACTAACCAATAATACTTACGCGTTATCACTCATGGAGAAAATAAATTGCTGCTCTGATTACGCAAAGAAAATGAACACCGAGCCCCCGTCGTAATAGGAGTAACAATAATTCGATTAACTGATTAATCATGTAATGTAATGTGCATGTTAAACACCACTTAGCTCTTCAGGGAAATGGGCGCGTGATATTTTGTTATCTATGTATATATTAATACGTGAAACAAAAACTTTGTACCCCTTTTTACGAAAATTACGCGGACGGGGAGGAGTATGAATTTTGGCACAGTCAAAGTTTATATGGAGAAGGAGGGGCGAATCCTAATATTTATATAAAATATACATTAGAAATACATTAAATTAATGAAAAATCACTACACGCACACAACCATGCAATTGACACACACAGTTGAATCGTGTTCGTAATATTTCAACATTGTTCGGCTGATGTAGTACTATTCTTCGTAACTATGGTTACATATCAGCAATATCTTACAGGCAACTTTTGGGCGGATTGGAATGATATATACTATTTATATTATAGTACATTTACGTATTTATATATAATAAAGAAAAAAGGAAACAAAGTAGCAAGCTTAGAAATATCGTCAATTAAAGAGTATAGTTATGAAATGTGATTATAAGAGTATAGTTGTAGAATCTAGACAATAAAACCTTAATAACTATCAAACTTAAAATTTAAATCAATCATGGTCAAATTTCGACTACTAGGCGACCAGTAGTTAATATAATTGGTTCTCATTCAAAATAGCTAATAATTTCAGACCGATGACTATTTCATTTGCATATTGGCCCTATACATTACATGAACTGCATCAGTGATAATGCAAGCTATTATTATCGTGGTTCTGTAGTTTTTGAGCAAGCTAGTCTAATGAGTAAGAATAATCCTAATAAGAATGTAATTGTTGTTAACATATATCCTAAATAATATTATAACTGCGAATGTGAGTGTGTTTGTATGTTATACTTTCACGTCTTAACTACTTGACTACTTGAAAAACTACTTAAAGACGCAGGTAAAATCTACTACATAATAGGTTTAATACAGCCATTATATTTTACTTTTAGATATTTGGTGATTTATTAGGGACTGCACTGTCGTGATTTGATTGATACCAATCTTACCAATCTACAAAAACCTTTATTTTAAATGTTCTTAAATACGCCGCAAAAAGCAAACATAATTTTATGGGTAACTTAGATAATATACGGTTTTTCCATTAGCGCTATGGCAGGCAACAAATAACTTTTTAATTGGCTTTGGTATGGTTATCTGTATTGTTTTAATACTATAAAAATAAACTATACAAATTAAACCAAAAGTTTACAAAGTTTAACGAACAAATACATACATATATGTAAGTATGTGTATTTTAAAACTAAACCGTGATCCTAAATATTAACAAATTTATCTTTACTGAGCTTAGATTCGTTTGAAGTGTCAAAAGGTTTACGTTTTGTAACAAAAGTCTAAAAACCTTATTATACTCAGAAATGCACATTTTACATTCTAAACTTTATTTACTGTGCTACAGTTAATAAAGTTTAGAATGTAAAATGTGTGTAACGGGATTAAGTTTGACCACAGTCACTGAACTTTAGTGACTGTGGTCAAAGTGCGAAGGAAACTCAGTTTAAAACGAATCGCCAAGCGTATACAATACTTATACTGCATTTTTGTGTAAGCAATTGTGTCACAATTCTCAAACTGGCTGTTGCCTTATTTACTGATATCTAAGAGTGCTAGACGAATATATTCAGTAGAATATGTTTTGAGATAATTAATATATGTATATTTAAATAACTGGTGAGGAATAAGTATACAGTGTTCACATCAATTAACTGCCCAAACAAATTGTTAAAAAATCCAGCAGTACAAAATGTTGGCATCTACAGTATATAGAAATATATATTAGTTATCTTGCTACTAACACGATAAAGTCTCTCTAAGAAGCTTAGAAAATCCTTCTTACTGCACACAAGACAAGCTTGCGATGGTCTGAAGGATAAGGGACTTTCCCAAGTTTGAGCGTAATTTTGTGGGGATGCTGCGTTGCTGTCTCCAAAGCTTAATATATAAGGCTGAGTTATTTAAACGGGGCGTTAAACAGTAACTCGTTAGGCTGTCTACCAATTGAATAGGTAGGAGTCGTATTGGAATTCAGGCCAGATCAACATAAAAATATCATAATTATATCGATTATTATAGTCGTTTTATGGCTGTCAAGACCGATGATTCCCTACGAAGCACGAGCTGAGTGCGCATTTCTTTTGACTGCATAGTGATTGTGATTCTTTCTTTCTTGGTCTAACAAGCAGTCTTAAAGCAAGCTTTTACATTTACTATGGACAAACAACATTATTACTTAAAACATATTGCGTCCTTTTAAAAAGTAGGTAGTATAAATATATAGAAGATTGTTTACTATGGTATCATATCTTTCAATATTAAGAGGCATGAAAACTTAATAAACAGACGCGTTACTTTAGCATATATAATATTCTAAATGCGTCGTGTATATGTGAACCTACTTGACACAAACTACTGTAGCACATCCATCACTTTATGTATGACTTACATATTATTATGCACATTATTAATGACACCTATTGGTTCTTTGCTTGATTTTATTATGTATATATTGCAATTTTGAAATGGTCTAGCGTGAGAGAGCCTGGGGATCTGTAACACAGGGGTAACCCTAGCACTGACTCCAAGTCTCTCACAAAGGTATAATAAAGATATTAACATGTTTTTAAATTTTAAGATCAAATGTTTGAATGTCATAATACCTTTGTGAAGAAAATAAATAAATAACTTAAACTTTAAATCACAGTCAAAAAATCTTTACACTCTAGCACGAAAATAATTAGGTAAAGGTTTCTGTTTCTCCCACATCACGTCCAAATGCCTACGATATCTGAATGACATCAACCACAGTTTTAATCTTGTATGTATATGGCAGACATTCTGGACCCATGTTAACAAGTTTCCTCTACCCCTGACCACCGCTTGGCAACGAGACGACAAACTTTTATTAGAAAAATTTCATATAAGTGAAATGTTTTTTTTATGAAAGAACGAAAATTGGTATTTTGAACAAGATAGTTTACACGTTTATTATGGTAGAGTGATAGGTACCATTTAATAATTCCCGATGGAATTATTATTGAGGATGGAAGAATGAACGTACGTCGAGAATAGTGAGATAATAATTATGCATTATTGATATTAGTCTTTTTCTGTTTTACCTTATTATTTTCTTTCAGTTTGCATTTAATCATATTATTGGTGCGTGATCTCGATATAACGCCTAAGCATAAAAAAAGATACAAAAATTGCTTTCCAAATGTCAGTTTGTCTGTATGACCGAGCACCACGCAGAAACTACAGGACAAATTCTTTTAAAATTTTATACACTCTATTCCTTACGGCAAACTAAAATGATAAACAATGTACTTATTTGCCGTGAACAGTGAGCAGCAAGAGTACAGCTAGTCTATTATATGCCAATTTAAATATCTTTATAACTCTTAAGTTGTACGAAAACATTTGCTTTAACCTTTTATAATGTTACATTATTCCAATAATACGTGTAAGTAATCGAAAACAGAAGAAAACTTTATCACATAACTGAATTGTATTCTCACAGGAGCCGATCACTTAAATAGTTCCCAACATTAAAATTCTATACATACATATATTCTACATAATACAATTCCGTCATAGCCCACTGAACGTCCAAAAAGAACCAGGGCAACCTGTGAACTTCACGCATCGCAGAATACATTTTCACACACGTAGGCTCAAAGTGATTGCGTGACGGTTTCATCCAATCTCTCATAAATTCCATACACCACTCAGTCATAGCTTATTGAACTTGAAATATCATTACAACTGCTACGTATAAGTAAACCAAATAACGTGTAATATTGTGTCCCTCTCAATGTTACACCAGATTATAAAAATGCCTTTTGAGAGTAGCGTTTCATTTTGGCTGTGGTGTGATAAAAGTGTATTTATTAACACATACAGATAAATTGTACATCGACCATCTGAACTTTCCATGTGTGTAAATATACATACATAATTATAATACAATCTTAATCGTGTACATGGATTTATATTTTTATTACTCAATCTAATGTTTATCAAGAATCATTACTATCGATACAAGGGTAAAATCTGCATTGATTTTCTTGTCTGTCTATGTGTTTAAACACGTGTTACACAACATTTTCAGTACAAATTTTGAAGAGTCTGTTGACCATTGTACTTTTAAAACCGGTTAGGTAGTCGTCACGTCGAAATGTTTTTGCATAGACTATAAAGCTTCCTGTATCATTTTATTTAAAGGTTTTTATAGACAACGTACACGTTCTTTAACGTTCCAACGAAATTTAATTATCCTGATCTCAAGATCATCTTTTTATTGGCATACTTTGCGCGATGCTTTCGGCGAAAACATGATTATCCTATAATACTTGTTTATTAATATCTCAGGATAATTATGTGTGCATTGATCCATCCCGATTATCTGCCACATAATTATGAAAAATGTTGGAACAAAATATCTCAATTTTAGTATGTAAAGATTTATATTCAAAAGTCAATTATTGTATAATCGATCTTTCAGGTTTAAAATTTCAATTATGTGTAGTATACGTAACTGCCGTTAAAATGAAGAAAATTGATTTAGTTTACCACATTTACCTTCATTCTTCATCGCCGTTATTTTTATATGTGATACCAATTTAAGTAAGATTACCACAGTAATTTAAAACAAAATCAAATATAGATAGGATAAATATAGATAGGATTTAAAAAATTGTGTTACACTAGTTTCGCATAAATCCGCAATAAATAGAAAACAACTTAAAGAATGTCATATTCTAATACTGGACGGGATAAAATTTAATATCTAAGTTAAATGAATAACCGTTCATACTATACGCTTATGTGGCAGATGTCATAGTTCAGACAAAATTAGATTCCGTGGACGTGAATGAAACTTTCCCTATGGTACGATCGAGCGCGGGTTACTGGTGTAACAATATTTTGAGAAGTAGCGTAACTTTTATCATATATGTAATCTTGGAATAAGTCGAAGTTTCATAATTTGGATTCTTACGCTACTAAACTGTATGTAGTAATGTTACTTCATGTTAAACGCACGAGTTAACGTTTTATATGGAAATATATTAGGTATAAGTACGTGCTTAACATCTACGTATGGAAATGTGATAAAGTATTTTGATATACAATACATACATAAACATAGTACATTTATGTAGTCGTATTATATAGAGGGATAAAACATCTGGAGTATGAAAACAAAATAATTGGAGTGTAATATGTTAATTTAATTATTTGGTACCTAGTTAATTTTTTTTATTTACATCTCGTTACTGGGTCTGGCCTTATAGTTTTACGTTATCAAGTCTGCCATAGCTACTCATTTTAATTACGTGAAATGTATAATATATCTTATAATTTATAAGTACTATTTGTAATTATAGGCAAGGAGTTCCTTGCCTATAATTACAAATAGTAAAAAAAGTTACATATTTCTAAAAAGATTTTTGTTCTTGTGAAATTTTAAATACTAATGAAAACTTCAGGTACTTCCTTTGGGATTCGAACTCTCTTAGCAGTCTTACATCTGTTTTAGAAGGCAGATCATCATACCAATTAGTGAACAGGCGGTCAAACAGATGTCAACTGATATGATTGACTGACTGATTAAGTAACAGTCACACTTGACATAAGTGTAAGTAGACATGTTGATCTGCATTTCAGAGTTCGAGTTTTAGCAATTGGATAATTATGTTTATTCGTTCTACTTAATCCAAAGCAAAAAGCGTCACGTTCTTACACAAACATGATTGTTTATAAATATCAACAAGATAAGCGCTTCTCTATTAATCCCTTATTATGTAACTGACTGAAACAGCGAGAAGTCTCAGAATGTCGTAGAGCGTCGCATGTTTACGTTACAGAATACAAGCATGCGAATGTTATGTCAATATATTATGTACATAAAGACATTAAAAGTTATAATATTTAATATTATAAATAAACAAGATATTATATTATACATAAACTAATATAAAGGTCATATCTCCTAAAACCCTTTCACGAATTAATACTCTCTTATGTATAGCGAGTAAAGTTTAAACTGGTAGAAAAGGTAAAGGGAACCCTATTGTTATTAAGTATGTAAACAAAAACACAATATTTATCAATGCCCAATAATAAAACCTACACAAATAATAATAGTAAGTACTCATTTGTCAAACATGTAAAATTCTTACAAATAATAGTGGTTAAAGTATGAAGTTGCCGTTGTATAGTAATAGATACTTTGAATTAATATAAAACCTTCATGGTGTGAGATTTTCGAGTGAATTTTTTTTCACATGATACATATAAGATTCTTCTTTTAAAAAATATGCTACATTCGATTTTCGACTTTCAATTGTTTTTTTTATGCAGCTTAGACGGGAAAGATGGATACTTCGAAAATCTGAGTCATTTTTGAATACGAATTCCGACGCGGAACTAACGCGGCAGAAACGGCTTGCAATATCAACGCTGCGTTTGGAGAGGAGTTTTGAGTGCGTGTTTGGTTTAAACGCTTTCGTAATGAAACTTTCGACTTGAAGAACGAACCACGTGGAAGACCACAGGTGAATAACGCTGAATTGAAGGAGATGGTGGAAGTCAATCCGAGTCAAACTACCCAGGAATTAGTGGCATGATTATGGTGGTGGTATGATATCGGCTCATTTGCATCAAATCAATAAGATAAAAAAACATGAAATATGGATGCCTCATGATTTGACTGATCTGCAGAAAGAAATGCGTGTTGAAACTTGTGTTGCCTTGTTGAATCGGTACGAACGGTAAAATGAAGAAATATTGGTTCGAATTGTGACACGTGACGAAAAGTAGATTCTTTACGATAACCGTAAACGAAAAATGCAATGGCTGACCGCAAAGCAAAGCTTACCAATAAAAAGATAATGGTAACTGTTTGGTGGTCTTTTCATGATGTCATTCACTATAGCTTTCTCACGTCTCGTCAAGCAATCAATGATGGCGAAACTGGCAGTGAAACAGCCCCGACTCGAGAATCGATCTTCACCATTATTGCTCCATGATAACGCAAGACCTCAAACTGCACGAGAAACCTTTGTAACTCTACAGGAGCTGCAGTTAGAAACCATACGTAATCCTCTGTACTCGCCAGACCTTGCTCCAACGGACTACCTTTTTTCGTGATTTGTCACGTTGTTTATCAGTTCGAACCTAGATCCCCGGAGTTCTATCGTAAATCGTAGAGGCATTAATGAACTTCCGTTTAGATGGCAGCAATGTATAGATAATGAGGGTAAATATTTCGATTAAATAAATATGGTACATGTTAGAAAAACACGAGTTTCAATTTTTCAGTACAAATCGGCAATTTCATACTTGAACCCCTAATATTTAAACGTTGTCTTGCACTTTTAAAGGGAGGCGTAAAACGTTAGTCCTAAAATTAAATTAAATTATTAAATTATTTACTTATAATGATATAATAAAAACTATATACGAGTATCATACGGCTCGAAACCACACCATACCAACATACGCTTAAGCTAACCATTGGAAGAAATATTAGAAGGCCAATAATATATGATTAATACTATGGCTCAAATTGCTAAAGACTTCATTTATCAAAAACGCTGCTTCTTTCCATCGACTTCTCGTACTTTTACTAATATATCTACCTAGTATAAAGGCATCTCAAACTGAGACTCTAAATTATCCAGATCCGCTACGCTAGGAAACACTACTCAGACATCATACCAAAAAACAATAATGAACGGCAACTAAATAGATGCAGAGTCAACAACAACACTTAAGTATCCTTATTCACAACTATTTAAAAGCAGCTTAGAATGAAACCATAAATAAATATATCTCTAATGAAACGTAAATTTATAATTCAAAGAGCGGTCGAGGCGTTATTTCGTAACGCTAATGAGTTTATTAAATTATTTATCGCGCTCCTTTTAAGGGAACCACAATAGGATTATTCAGATTTAGCGTTGTAGAGTCCCTTTGTGGGTAATGCAATCGTTTCGCTACATACTACATGTAAACACGTATGTGTTCGCACGTCACGTAGTCGGTTTTATAAATCATAAATTGGTCGTATAAGTCGAGATCTAACGAGCATTGCACCTGTTTCATGTCACGTATGATATGAAGACTGATGGTAGTAAGTTTACTGCTGATGAGTAGTCACTGTTTAGTGGCTAGTTGGCGCTAACCTATGGTTTTAATGTGCATGTTGAGGTGACATCCCGGAACCGACTACTACTACTACTACTACTACGATAGGTGTACTGTACTACTAGTGATATTAAAACTAATTGACTCTTACAGTCATAAGCAGAGTTGTCTGAATCAAACGAGTGTAGTGTTAAGATTGTGTGGTGTTGTTGAAGAGACATTAGGATTTAGCGAAAGTCTAAAAGAGGTCGTTGAACAAGCGAACTGGAAAACAGTAAAAGTACAAGGTCACGAATTTATTCACGCATGTGATTACCTTTATGAAATAACTAGATGTGCCCGCGGTTTCACCCGCGTTTATGATTACTGCGCTGCCCCCGTGGGTCGTAGTGGGATGTAATATCCTTCCTCGATAAATGAGCTATGCAACACTAAATAATTTTTCAATTCTGACCGGTAGTTCCTGAGATTAGCGCGTTCAACCAAACAAACAACCTCTTCAGCTTTATAATATTAGTATAGATAAACCTTCTATAGCTAACAATCACTTGTTTTATGACATAGTGACTAAACTACTGTTTACAAAGATATCTAAAAACTTCCAACTTGAACCAAGACAGTATGGTAGACTATGACCTAAACCTTCTGAAAATATTACCAACAGCAATGTTAGTTGTCACGAAAACATTCAGCTTTATGGTCATGATCGACAAGTAATACTTTAAATGCTTTACGTATTAAAACGGTTCATCTTTCAGTTCACCAAGCTACATAATATTATTTAGTATGTTGTTGACATCCAATAAAAGCGAGAGAGAATCGAGCATTGTTTAAAACGGGACATTGTTACGTGGGGGCTATATCGAGCATTGAGCATTGCTGTATGTGATGTGAACAGCTGTAACTAGATTATATGACGGATTTATTTATTTGTTGTGGGTAATTTTGGTTGTGTTGTCCAATTGTCAGAGGCGCGTGGGTTTAGATTGTTTATTTCTGTAATTCTAAAGGACACTTCTCTTTTGTATCATAGCATCGTATTTATTCAACTGTAGTGAGTAAGTCAATGGTTTTTACACTTTTTATTTTATATGACTATCTAGTCAAACATAAACACTTGGTTTATGTTAAAAAAGAAATAAATACTTTATTTAAAAACACAAGTTGAGTCTGTACTCAACTTGTGTTTTTAAATAAAGTATTTATTTCTTTTTCTCTCAACAAGACTGTTGTTGTTGAGCAGTTGAAAAAAAAAGGGTGACTTAATGCTAGGATATATTGGTTTAAATTTAGTTAAATCTTATACATGTGTGCTGTCCGTATGAGATCCACGGGCTGCTTGTTTACTTGGTTCAAGTGACAGGATCAATTAACTTAGTATTTCGTCACCTTTAAGTTTATGGTTATTATTTATGTTATGGTTACATAGAGCTAAGATCAAGTGCTGTTGCCAAGTGTGGCGAGTTTATGGTAATTATTTAAGTTATAGTTCACTTTGAACTTAGATCAAGTACTGTTAAGTGCGGTGACGTGATGCTTTCTTAGCTTACTCATGGGAACGTGGGAACGCATAACTATCTTTATTTTAGCCTGTTATTTGTTTTTTTTTCTTTTCTCGCTCTAGACATAATTCCTGTGTTGCAATGTGTATTACAAGTGGCAATACACTTTAAAAGCCAAGATCAGGAGAGGGTCCTCTCCTGATCTTGACTTCTGGAGCTATCAATACTCGTCTCCCTGCCATATCCACAGTATTTATGTCCCACTCTTTCTCCTTCTGTGGCTAGTGGCAGGACTCTGTATCAATTCGAATTCATTACTTAGTGCTGGCTCAGAGCATAAAGCACTGTGCTATATATTGTAGGCACTAAACAGAATAACATTTTGAATTAACGGTAGAAAAGCCGCTGTTGATTCCTCACGCTCTATGGCAGGCAACAGCTTGATGGTGTAGCCTTACATGGCTTAAGGAAACATCGTATCTTTAACATCAATTGCCGCTTACCACTTAACAGCACCTGACTAATATGCTTTAATTAAAAAATTACTACGTTAAGATATCGGAAACCATACATAGGAAATTGCAAAGGTCAAAACCGTTGCTTTTAAATAAGATATCGTAATTATACTGGAGTTATTTCTGTATCGCTCCCACTTAAGTATATATAAAAGAGAAATCATAATTTAGTACATTGGCCACGACCCCTTTCGAATTGTCCAATAAATACAGTAAAAGTGATAGTTTGAAGCCAGACGTGCGTAGGCTTCGGAGTAATTTCATATGATAGACGTATATGTAGCAATGCCAAAAATATATTTAGCCACTTTTAAAAGGGACGAGAGGGCAAAAACGCAATAAGTACAAATACAAATTTTTTATTTTTTATTACGTACAAACTCGAAATTGTCAGAGTTTATTTATTTATGAATACTAAACGACCGCAATTTTCTAAGAACATAGCATAATTAAACTGTAAATCACGCATTAATATCCAAAGGGTGAATTCTATACCCACATTTGACCAGTAAGATTTTATTATCGTATAATAACGGTTGTTGCTGTTTGCTCGACATTTTTCGTACTGACTACTAACTCAAAAATATATTGCCCACTCCTTGTAATGACAAACTGATGCCACGGGGTCAATTAGCCAAAATTAAATTAAAGGTTTAAAATGAGTATAAAGTCACACGTAGATGATACTTCTTTAGAGGTGTTTGATAACTGTGCACAGAGCACATATTGTTGTTCTGAGACTGGGTATTCTTTGTGTTCGTTTTTTGAATGTTT
The DNA here is from genome assembly GCA_963675205.1 of Catocala nupta. Taxonomy (NCBI): domain Eukaryota; kingdom Metazoa; phylum Arthropoda; class Insecta; order Lepidoptera; family Erebidae; genus Catocala; species Catocala nupta. Next base: position 6,492,198 of record OY776095.1, on the reverse strand, counting down.
GTGAAATCCCACGCGACATAGGAATTATCCTAGTGTAGAAGTAAATTTTTTTAAAAAGAAAAGAGTAAGGAAAGGTTTTGCCCAATGGATAAGAGTGCAATTGAACTTGCGACTGTAAGGCCAGGGGTTTAAATTTAATTAACCTGTACAATATCAGGTAAAAGAATCCGACAGAATAATAAATAATTACGTAACCAAGTGATTATAACCAAGTAATACTTCCGACTCATTTAAATATACATATGTGTAGCTCATGACACCGAGGATAATCACTTGTAATTATTGCACAATAGTCTTTACAAATTACAAATTTTCGTCGAAATGTTTTTGTGGTGTAGGTTGCATAAATATTTGACGATGATGTCAGGCACATATTAAAATATTTCAGTGGAAGAGTCCATAGTTGCTAATAATTCGGTGATAGACTGAACCGCCACGCCCAAGGAAGTACATCAGTAAAACAGCATAACAGCACAATATCACTGGTTCTGCTCTTTAACCGGTAAGTGTTTGGAACGCTCACATTCCATTTTTGTCATTGAAGTTAGGTCTGAAGGACGCAAGTAAAAAAAATGACCCGTCATTTGCTTCAATTTCACATTGCTTGTGCCGTTGCAAAGGTCTATTGTATAGGGTTGAGTTTGAATTAATTATTATGACATCATATCTGCAATGCCATGCTTGTTAACTCAAATGACTTCAAAATATTACGAAAACAATACATGCCTAGTCTTTAATCTGGATAAATACAGATTACACTGTAATAAAATTAATATTATTATTATCTCAGTGGGGAGACCAACAGACTGCAATGCAGAGGGTCTCGGGTTCGAATCCACGTCGCGCACCTCTGACTTTCAGAAATTATATGACTTTTCGAAATTATGTGCGTATTGATTGACAATTATCGCTTGCTTCGTGCTTCGGAGAGCACGTTAAGCCGTCGGTCCCGGTTGCCATGAACATCTATGGCAGTCGTTATTGGGAAGTCAGTGCCCTATAATTTCCTGACGCTGGTCTAGCCTTAGTGTATCGTTAGCCTTCGGGTTACGGAGATCTGATGGCAGCCGCTCCGTGTAAAAACTGACATCCAGTCAAATCCGGTCAAACCAGAAAAGCCGACTCCAAGTGACTTGGGAATAATAAAGGCTAGGGAGAAGAGTCTTATAGCCTTATATTTCTGCGTGAGTCTTTATTTATACATTATTTTCCAGATAATTAATTTAATTTCTCAGTAAGACCACATAAGTACGACCCTTCTTCTGTCAGGTAGTACTTAACGTGACAGTAAACGGCTCCATTCTTTTTACAAGGGATTTAAAACATAATTGTCAAAATGTAGATATATCACACCTCTGCCTGCCTTTAGAGATTTATAAAATCTTAGGTCTAAGTATATAATATATTATACTAAGTATATAATATATTATTATTACTTATGTCTGTGATTTGTGTGTTTGTTGAAATTAAACTACTATATACGGATTTTATCGCGTTGTTTATTTAACACTGTATTACATGATTTAGAAACTGTTACACTACTATACTACTATTAAACTTTACTAATTTTAAGCTAATTAAATTATTAAAGCTATTTATATTTAAGTTTACACTTTCCCCGATTATGTTCGGGAACTTTGAAATAACGACACTGGAACATTGAGACAACTACCATCTTAGTCTCCCCGTGACCATGGCTGCTGAAAAGCGAACGAAACGTCGGGGAAAGTGTAAACTTAAATATAAAGTAGTATAGTAATGTAACAGTTTCTAAATTATGTAATAAAGTATTAAATAAACAACGCGAAAAAACCGTATATAGTAGTTTAATTTCAATGAATAACATTCGCGTAAACAGAAGACGATATTGTGTGTTTGTAATATTGTCTTTTTACAAACATATATGTAAGGCACATCATTATTTACTGTAGTAAAGCTTATTGTAAAATCATTAAATGCTAATGAGAATCGTTTACCTAATAAAATAAAACACCTAGCAGATTTCGTATCCATCTCTTTTGGCAGATGCTTATACGCAAAATGTTGTATAAATTGATCCTAAAAGCTTAGGTATACATCCTCGTGAGAGCTTATATGATTGATGTTTATGTGTTTTAGAGATTTATTTACATGTGGATACATGATTTATTTATATTACAAATATAATTTACCTTTTTTGCAAAACTGAGCTTATTATACGTCTCTTACTCCACGTCTCATTTGGCAGTTGTATATAAACTTACGTTGTGCAATAACATACATACATAAATAGATTCTCACGATTGTTTTCCAGGCAGAGACTACAGATTTCCATTTGCTACGTTCCTGACACATTTATTTGGCTTCATTAACTTTTATCACAATCTTTATACGCGCTCGCCGATTGAAGGTGCTCTTAACCTTGCCTTTGTCCAGAACATCTCCGATCTGATCAAGAAACAGTTGTGCAATTGCTGCGAAAAATTCGAATAATAAATACCTGCACGATCTGATCGTATCCGAATGTTATTTAATTTATCGTCATTGATTACGATTCGACTCATAATCGATTACTCGTATCTCTATTGGAAAGTCTGGACATGGTCTAATCGATTGATAGTTATAGGAACACAATGTTTTGTTTCGGCCTTGGACAATCTCGTAATATTACTATATTATACTGGATGGTAATGTTCTTATACATATATAGTCCTCCTCACTGATTTCGAAGACGGCGACCTTAGAAATCATGGACCTTTTCTTTGATGAGCCCTAATATGGCTTACTAGTTATAACAATATTAATTTACAAAATTTTAATTATTTGTAAACGTCCTTGACCTACGACAACTCGCGTTCGTTGCGTTGCTCGCCGGCCGCCGCCCATGTTGTTGTACTTCGGAATTCTTCGGTAATCGTCGTCCTTCGGACGTTAACAACATCATGCTAGCGTGAGAGTGCTCGGCTAACGACGTAAAATACCACCTACGCGCAACGCTTGTACTTATCACTAAGATTGCTCTTAAACCATGGTGCAGTGTAAAAATGCAATGAGTTTGTGTCGTTGGCAAAGGATGACGCGTGCAAGGGCCCATGTGAAGCAGTTTCTCATAAGAAGTCTGTTACGAAGAAAATATTAAAAAATGAAAAATTTGAGGATTGAATCACCCTGCTCAGCTCACCTTGCCACGAGGAATATGATATAGTAACGATACTAGCTGTCAATAGTGTTAGTAATGTAGTGACGAACTGCAGGGTATTTATGTACGCCGATGACATGTGCCTGATAATTTCCTCTAAAGATATACAGGAGGCCAGAGGTTTGCTGCAGGCAGATTTTAATAATATCACCAAGTGGGCACACGATAACGGTATTATACTAAATATAAACAAAATTAAGGTAATGCATATACACTTACCTTATAACAGGATAGCAAAGAAAATTAGTAATTCTACAATTAGTATCGTAAGTCTGCACTAAGCAAATTCTATGCTTTCAGTACACCGTTAAGTAGAAAAACACTGCGGGTTATTTATTTTGCCCTCGCCGAGTCACTGCTCAGTTACGGATTGAGTGTGTATAGTCGTAAATTCAAAACATATTTAGATAGTATTAAAGGACTGCAAATTAGATTTATAAAGTACCTTGTGAACACTAAAATAAATCTGGAATGTAAACAAAATTATGAAAGGCTATTTGTTGCCTGTAAAATACTTCCTGTTCATATAAAGATCGAATACTTGGTAGTTCAAGAACAATTCTTTAGCGATCAATATAAAATTCATATGAAATATATCTATAATACTAAAAGCATACGAGAACACAAGCTAGTCCGAGCACCAGTAAAAAACTACTTTGGCAGTAGAACCAACAAGTATTTAATCCCTACAATATAATTAACAAACGTAGATGGCTTAGAGACATGAATATTAAAATAAGTAAATTATCTCTAAAACACAAGCTAAAGAAACTGCTGCTTGCTGACGTCACAGATAACTGTTATGTTTAGATCCTCAAGTTGCTGTAATGTGTGTAATGGTACCTAATGCAATATGTTTTTTATTTTATGATTATATAATTAAGCTAAGTGTATGTAGTATAAGTGTACGTGTATGAAGGTTTAGGTCTTTCTTTGAGTCCGTCTTATCCCCTACGCTCTTTCTTCTTCATATCAATGATATGTTGAATCTTGGCAACATACATTGTTATGCAGACGACAGTACCGTGCATGGGCGATATCTCGGACGTCCTGGAGCCAAACAGGCTGAGGTTGTGGGGAAAAGGCAGGATCTTGTCGTTGAACTTGACCAGACCTTGAACCGCATCTCTGAATGGGGTGCCAAGAACTCGGTCCAGTTCAACGCCAAGAAGACCCAGGCATGCTCGTTCTCAACAAAAAAGTCTCCGTTCCTTTCCCTCCCTTCTCTGAAGAACACTCCACTGGTGATACGTGACAGCCTCTCCATCTTAGGCATGGATCTTTGCCGCTCCCTTAATCCCAAAACCTACATCGAGAGCGTCATTAGGCAAGCTTCGCGACAACTCGGAGTTCTGAACAGGGTGAGGCGGTTCTTCGCGCCTGGGCAGCTGTGCCTATTGTATAAGGCACAAGTGCGCCCTTGCGTGGAGTACTGTTCTCATCTTTGGGATGGCTCCGCGCAGTACTTGCTAGACGCTCTTGACAGGTTACAGCGGCGGGCTGTCCGTATCATCGGAGATCCAGAGGTCACGAGTTCACTAAAACCTCTGCAACTCCGTAGGGATATTGCCTCTTTGGCATGTTTCTACAGAATATACCACGGGGAGTGCTCTGAAGAGTTATTCCACCTTATCCCGCCCTCCCCTTTCCTATCCAGAACAACGCGTGCTGGGCTCAGATGCCATCCTTACACGGTGGAGTCGACTAGAGTGCGTACCAACAAGTTTGGGTCCTCATACCTCTGCCGAACGATCAAGGCATGGAATTCTCTGCCAAGGCACGTGTTTCCTTCTTCCTTCAATCCTGGGTCCTTTAAGCGGGGCGTGAAAAAGCACCTTCTCAGGCCGTCAAAGTAGAGACCTCAACATCGCCTCGGCTGCTATGAGGACGATGTGGAGGCCACTGCTCTTAGACCACACGACTGCTTACCATCAGGCGGAGTGTAGTCATTTTGACGAGCAAAATAAAAAAAAAAAAAAAAAAAAACTGGCTTTTTACTACAATTGTTTGGAGACGGTTTTCCTCAAACGTCTTAATCTTATTAAATATAGTCGATCACCATGTAGACCTTTTTGTAGTAAGCTTCTCCCAAGACGAAACGTCGATACCGCAAGTGTTTAAGTGACGCTTGAACACATCCTTATAGCGAAGATGCTGGCCGCCATCATTCCTTTTACCACCTACAATCTCCGAATAAAATATAGTTTTCGGCATACGGCAGTCATCCATGCGCAGAATATGTCAACACCATCTGAGCTGTTTTTGCATGAGAAGAGCTTCCATACCATACATTCCGGAGCGACGCAAAACCTTAGAGTTAGGTATACGGTGCATCGTATAAAAGGACAGGGATAATTAATGCCTTTTAGACACTGACTTTTGTCTTCAGTTTGAGATCATGAGACTTCCAAACACGGTCATTGAGTCTGCCGAAATTGGCTGCAGCTTGATGGAATTTCTGAAGCTAAGGTGTTGTCGTTGCGGATATTACTTCTAAGATATTTGAAGTGCAATACTTCTTTGAGCGTCTATTACGATAAAGAATCAACGCTATTGGATTAGCCTCGCTTCTTCTTAGTGGTTGTTTAAGAATTTGAGTCTTAGAAGTACTTATCACCAGGCTAAAACGTTGACAAGATTGATCTAAAGCGTGAACGTAGCTTTGGAAATGCGCAATACTGTCAGACATAAGGCACACGTCGTCGGTGTAGAAAATTTCTAGTATAGAAATCTTTTAGACCTTCGATTTCGCTCTGAACCTTAAGAGATCAAAAACGACCTTATCAGTTCTAACATTAAGCTGGATTTGGTTCTCGCAGCATTTCAAAGCGACTTTCATAACAACTGAAAAGTAGATAGCAAAAAGCGTAGGTGCCATGACGCAGCCTTGCTTTACTCCACTAGAAAAGTGGATATCTTCAGACAGTTCGTTTTCGTGCTGAACATGTGTTTCATTGCCAGTATGAAATTGGCAAATAAGGTTGACGAACTTCTTTGGATAAACTGACTTTCGGAGAACGAGCCAATGTGCCTCACGCCATGCCTTTCTATCAAACGCCTTTTCCAAATCGACAAGCTCATGAAGAGTGGTCGCTGTTGTTCAAGGCTTTTCTCCTGCAATCGCCTCATGACAGCGATGACATCTATATTTCCTCTTCCGGGACGGAAAGCGCATTGGCTTTCTGGGAGGTGTTGTTCTGCTAACTCACTCACTGCTCACTTACGCGGGTATTGAGAACATGCGCGAGAATCTTACCGACTCTCGGCAATGTTCTCATACGCGAGGGTCAATTACAATCACCTATTTTGTTTTTAATCTTCAAAGTCTTCTTCTACTAATAACCCACTGATTCTCATACCATGTAAACAATGAAAAGCGGTATCTACATTTGTATTTATGTAGGGTTAATACGTATTCAAATAGGTACTTAATCAATATCAAAGTTTAATGCATTTGAATTTTGATCATAGTTTCGAATATTTAAATGTTTGGACATTCGAATTGTTTGAGTTTCAATAATAACTAACTAACACACTCGATTATCGTTTAGCTCTAATTTAAATAGTCTTTTACCTTTTCAGCTTTTAATATTAGTTATTTAGTACCTATATCTACTAAAAACAGCAAACATGCTTACGCTTACAGCATTAGACAAGAGAAGAATCAAAACAATAGAAACGATTTGATACATAGGTTAGCTGCCTCATAAACAAAATAAAAGACGAGGAAGAATAAAAAATGTACGCCTTTTAATATTTAACAGCAGTGTTCGTTTAGAATGAGTTGTACACGCTTCCAGTGTACATAGATAATATTTTCATGTTATTTTTTAATTAATGTAGCGTGGGTGTTACCGCGGAAAGCTGTTAAACTGTAAGAATTACAACGTTATGGTGTTTATGTGTTCGTGTTATAGCGATATAACGACTGTGACATTAACAAAATGACGTCGCGTATTTTGAAATATAAGTACTAGCTTCTACTCGTGACTCTACCTATTAAAATGTCTAAGGAATGAAAATAAAATTAAAGATTGTATATCGGGTAAAAACCTAGACAATAAAATACAAATCCTTTAAGTGATTCAAAATAAAGTATACCTAAGTAAAACATGTACCAGATTAAGGATAGTTATAATTTATTGTAGTATAATATTATGTTAGACTAATAACAAAAATGTATACCTATTTATTATTATTGAATTAATTAGATTTATTACTAAAAAAAAAGAATTAGTAGTATTTTTGAGGAAGCAAATATTTACTACTAAGGCGACCGATAAAAATATCATCCGAATGATGATTAGAAACTACTAGGCTTATAATAAATAGTGTCATCACCGACACGTAAAAAACTCTAAAACATTTAGAGGTTACGTTGTCCTATTTAGCTTTAGCTACACTAATCAAAACATAGGAAATCCTTAGCTACTACGTAGGCTGATGCTGAAAGGGAATCGGTTTGATTTCTTATTTTTTTAGCTATTATATAATGGTTAAATATGATGTCGAATATTTCAATATGAAAGCGTAAAATTTTGTCAAAGTATTTTCTGCATGGTGAATGTATACCCACCTTGCGCCAAATTTTCAGTGCCCTCTGAATTTACTGCGGGTAGCAGGCGTACACAGGCGTAAGGGGCGAACGCGGAAAGTGGGAGGGGTGGAACTTCGCAGGCTATAGCAACTTTAGAGCGAACGTGTAGTTTGAATGCAAGTTTTACCTATTTCCTCAGGCAGTCTGCTCCATAGTAGAAAATAATATAAAATATTATAAAAGTCCCAATTTAAAGTGCCCAAACAATATAAGTAAATATATTAATGTTGCCCGAATATGCCGAATATAAAGTTTTCTCTGTTTTGTAATATTACGAAACTTTGTAACAGTCACGAAGCCTCTTGGCTAATAATAAACATATCCAATAATATGGCAAAGTTATAACTTATAAGACAAGTGGGGTCAACATTTGTTTGTTGGAACATCGTATCAATATTAAAAACATTATCTTCTATTGTAGACAGACAAAACTAATTATATCAGATTGGTAAAACTTTTTCTATTACAATAATATGTCTGCTCCATATAGCGGATATAATACAACGCACAAACTTTTAGTACCAAAACAAAGACTAAATGTATTCAGTCACAATGTATACTACTGCATGGCAATACGTATTTATAATAAGTTACCAAATAGACTTAAGGAAACTGAAAATTTAAACACTTTTAAACAAAAATTGTTCAAATTAGTCATTATTTTTATAATAATAATTGTTTATTGTTGTTCCATAATCGTTACATAAGTATAGCATGAGGCAGCCCCATTAAGTTATTAACAATACTTGTGTTGGGGCTGACTCGCTACTTCCCCTGTAGTACATTTACATAATGGAGACTAATAAACTTAAATAATAAACAGGATACAAATTGAAAAACTAAAAATCTATAAAAATCTATAAAAAGGAGCAGCTCGATAGTGTACGAGTGTGTGTGTGTGTTTGTGTGTGTGTACGTGTGTGTGTGTATGTTTGTGTGTGTTAGTGTACATATGTGTATGTGTGAGTATGTGTGCGTGGATGTTTGTGTATATAGTATGTGAGCGTGTGTGTGTATATTATGGATTCCATTTTAGCAAGGTCTGATCAAAATTTGTTCGATTTCCTCGTATGTTAACGTTTTTAACCTGATTGGTAATGATCTTCTTGCATTTATGTTTAGACTCTGGATGAAATTTTAATTTTGAGTTAATGTTATTGTAGATAAAGGCAGATTGGGCGCTATACTGACGCTCTGCAAAAGCCATACGAACCCGAGAGGAGTGAGCCACAATATTATTGCGTCTTTTATCCTGGTCTGCAGGGATATATGGGGTAGATTTATGTAGGTATAAGGTTATGTTTAATAAATATAGCTGCCTAACTGTTAGTAAACCACACAAACTATATAGATTGCTAGTCGGATATCTGTATGGTTTAAAATACATAACTTTTAAAAGTGACCTCTGGGCTCTTTCGAGCTCGAGCAATTTAGTTTTGGTGGCTCCTCCCCAAACCGGGATGCAGTATGTTATAACAGATTGTGCCAGCGCAATATAGATTCTACCAAGCAGGTCTGGAGGCATAACATAGCGAAGAGTCTTAAAGATCCATATGAATTTCCTGACCCGAGAGATATTAGTGTCAATCTGTGCATGCCACGATAAACGCTCGTCCATAATAATGCCTAGGTATCTTGTAGTAGTGACTCGTTGTAAGTCTTGACAACTTATGTTTAAGTCAGAAGACGTCATACTCTTAGGGATTACTATTTTAAAATCTGGGCCTGGTTTAGATTTTGCACTTGGGGAAAAGCAGATGTAGTTCGTTTTAGTAATGTTTACGGTTAGAAGATTAGCTTTTAACCAGTTCCCAATAATAGTTAGGCCACTTTCCGCATTTTGGCGCACAATTTCCCATGATTGCCCAGTGAATACAATGGCTGTGTCATCCGCGTAGGAGAAGATCTTCCCACCGCTATCCCTGAGGTTACATAGGTCATTTATGTAAACCAGGAACAGCGTTGGGCCGAGCACACTCCCTTGCGGGACGCCAAAAACAACGTTTTCTTCATCACTATACATGTTCTCTATCTTAACCTGTTGCTTCCTTCCCCGAAGATAGCTGTCGAAAAGGGAGAGAACCCTACCTCTTAATCCTATGGCTTCAAGCCTCTGCACAAGGACGGGAACAGAAACGGTGTCGAACGCTTTTTTAAGGTCCAGAAATACTGTAATGCATTTATACCCTTTGTCCACTTCTCTAACGATTTCATTTATCAACGCCGAAACAGCATCCTGTGTCGAAAGCCCCTGTCTGAAGCCATATTGAGAGCTAGAAAGAATATTATATTTATTTAAGAACTTTACAAGTCGGTTGTTCAGTATTTTTTCTAAAATTTTGGAGATTGATGGCAAGACAGAAATTGGGCGGTAGTTATTGACATCGTTTGTGTCCCCCCCCTTGTGCACAGGTGTAATTAAAGAACGTTTTAAAGCAGTTGGAAATATACCAGTTTTGAAGCACAAATTCGTTAGTCTACATATTAATGGGACAACAAAATCTCTGGACAATTTGAGGAAGTCATTGGGTATACCGTCCCATCCAGGAGCGCTAACCGAATCAAGGGCCATCAGTATTCCATCAACCTCCCCTGGGTCGGTATCTAGCAACACAAAAGAGGTCGGTTGAATGTATGAATTAGAACAACTTGGCAGGGTCATCATATGTCCTGTCTGAGTCATTATTTCCTCTGCCAGTATTTTACCTATAGTAGCAAAAAAGTGATTGATTCTATTCAATGAGTCAAGTGGGTGTAGTGAGATTTGGAGAAGATGTACATTTGAAGATTTAGGTTTCTTATACTGGGTGATATTATTAATGTTACGCCAGAGTTTTTTAGGGCTTTTGATAGAGTACGCAATTTGTTCTTTATGATATTGTCTTTTAAGTTTTTTAATTAAATTGGAGCAGAACGTGCGAAAACGTTTATAAGTTATTTTTATCACAATATTGTAAGGATCTTTTCTCAGCTGTGACTGCATTTTATTTCTAAGCCTGATGCACCTTAATGCCCCCGTCGATATCCAGGGCTTTAGAATACGTTTAGAGGAAGGAACTGTTTGAGTTGTAGTGTTAAGAAGGAGGGTCTTTCTGATTACTTCAATTAAAGAGTCAGCAAAATAATTAGGATCACTGTAAGTGTCAAAAATAGATATATTCGTGTCTATCAAGTGTAAATAAGCTTTTTTAAAATTAGTTACTTTTTTATGTTTAACAATATTTTTACTTTGGTACGAGTGTGAGACATTTAACAATACCATATAGTGATCAGTAATCGTAGTATTCAAGACGACAACACTAGCAGAGTTCTTGGATTTTTCAAGTTTAAGTAGCATATGGTCAAGGCAACTCTCACCTCTGGTAGGCAAGCAGTGTCCCGGTAGAAATCCATGAAGAGAAGACATATTTAGATATGACGCTCTGTTAGTCCTAGCTTGCGACATATCTGTGGGTTTTTCAATTAAGTTTATATTTATATCGCCGGTAATGATAATGTTTTTATGAGCGGACATTGTTTCGAGGTGAATATCTAATGAATTAATAAAAATTTCCGCCGATACGTTAGATGGTGACCTGTAAATTCCTAATATTGTGAAATTTGAGATCATTATTTGAAGAGCAGAAGCATGAGATAACTTAATTTCTACTACCTGCGGTACATGACAATTCTTGATATACGCAACGACACCATCGTTTTGATTAAGATTATTAGAGGTATAAAATGATGTATAATTAATTAGAACTGGTATAGGTTTGATTGAGTTAAGCCTACATTCAGTTAGGATTATAACGTCTACATCCAGATCATTTGAGACAGTGCTATTTGGAAATCGTCGAAATTTCCATAGATACTCCTTATATTCTCAGTTAAGACAGTAAAATTGTTGTTGTTATGTGACCAATAAGTAGATAATTGCTCAATATTAATGAAAGCAGAGTTTGCAATTTCAACAGCTTCCAATTCCTGAAATGTACATATATTACTATCCATTATTAAATATTGATATAGAAAGATGCTTCTCATACTTTACTCGAGTGTACGACATGGCCGGCGAGAGTATCTTTGGAATACTATCTATTTTTATTTGTTTAAAGAGAGATAAGTGTATTGTTACTGTGTTAGTTATCGTGTAAATTATTATTAGGAAAATGTTTTATAGTATAAAAGAATTCATAAATGATAAAAATCTATGACATAATTAATGCATGCTAATATTATATGTTTATGTGAATAAATTTATTATGTGACTATAAAATTGTAATAAATTTAACCAATTATTAATATTTTGTACGCCAGATAATGGCAGAATATGGCTGAAATGATCAACAACTGTAACAAATGTGTATACCTACCTATATTCCGACAAATAAATATTATTTCATTTCATTTTATATAAACGATGTACTCTTTCTTCTTTACGTTAAGATATTGGACACATTTGAAGACAACTGAAAGTTTCTTTAAAGCCGGGACATGACGATCAGACACAAATCCAAGCTTAATTGTATACCATGGAACCAAAGAACCACTTCATCTATTATATTTTATTTTACTTTACCACCGGTCAAATCACAGCATATACGTTAAGGTCAAAGCATATATCAAAGTCTTATCAAATTTTCTTAGGCCGTTAAAGCATATACCTCGGCACCACTTCAGCTTTATATGGTGCGATAGGTTCTGGTCGTGGACTACACGACTGCTTACCATCGGGCTAAGTGTAGTCATTTTAACTGGCTACAAAATAAACAGTGACTAAAATAATGAAATCCAATATCCTCAATGACGTCAATACAAACCTATGAAAATATGAGATCCCATATAATTGGTGTATAACAGCTAAACGACAATGTTAACGTTGTCTTTTGTCTTCTGGTATTTTGTTAATAAACATACATATATACATTTGTTATGGCGACAATACCCGTTATTATTCATTCTAATGTTTACTCAAAGTTATGAGCATATATTATACCGATTACAACGAAAAAATAACACTCAATCCCGACAATAATATTTAAATCTGCTGAGACTATAATAAAATAACGGAGAATTACATAAACAGGATTATTTTTTTGCCGTCATAAGTAAAATAGACGTATCTGCCAGTATTTTTATATTTAACATAAAAAACCTGCGGATACATCTTTTTACTGATTCAAACTAGGCAAAACTCAATTATGAAAAAAATTTGGATACGTCTTTTTTTATGATGGTAGTATTATATCCATAATGTAGTAAAATATCGATTAACTATAAGCATTGTATGATATGAGATATCCCCGGATCCGAATACAAATAAACAAACTATATCCTATATTTAGAGTCTTGTCAGTGTCAGTTCTTTTCTGAATATGGTTCTGAAATTACTTTGGGGCTACCTATTCTGAGTACACAATACTTTATCTACACGTAAACTATATTTAAAATGTTTAATATGAGAAGTATATAAAGCTTCAAATATCTATTAAAAAGCTTTTCCTCGAAGCGATATTTTACTTTAATTGTTTAAAAAATATCCACTGTACGTTTGTTTTGATAAGATCGCAATAGCAGATATGACTGGTGCCCAAAAATATGTATATTTATAGTCATATTTATATTGACACGCGATGCATACTTGGTCATTAAACAATCATCTCATATTCACGTTCTGTTACGTTTAAAAACAATAGTTTGGTAGTTCGCTGATAATAAGACAGTTTCAAATATGTTGTACCCATTGGACTGTAGAGTTAGTATCTTGAAAATAGTGTGTATTGTTAAGTATTGATCCTTAACAATCGAAAAGGATAACAAAATAAGCCACACAAAATATTCGTTTGAGATAATATTATGACACATAAAATGTATAATTGAAATCTATGTTCCGCTTCATAAACTATCTCCCGCATTGAACTCAGCGGGCATTCTTTTAATTAAGATGCTACAGTTTAATAAATTGTGCCCACGATTTATGGAGACATGACAAAATTAAGTCTACAAACCTGTCTATCCACTGAATTGAAATATTGAGCAAACTGAAATCTTCTCAATTTCTACGCAATTTATTTCTAAGATTTTGAAGTAAAGTTAGACTATGACGAACTGGTTAATAAAACCGAAACACTTAAAGATTTCGGCGAGCAAACTTTGAAACAGAAGTTTAATTAAGATTGGCGAAACCGCGATGAACTCAATCTCTGCCTACAGAATTGTCATTGAAGTTGGGTCTGAACAAATGTGTCTCTGTAAATTGGATGACATTGAACATGACGAAAGAAAAAGAAAATTTGCATCTTTGTAATAATAGAATTTGAAATTGTTTCTGCAAATGAAAAGTTATTTAAAGATTTATTTGTCCGCAAAATACCTTTGTATTATTACTTATGTAAAATATTTGTCATTACATTATTTACTTATTTAAAGTGAGAAAATTAACAGCTACGTGAAACGTTGATTCGGAAACGCTTAAAGAGTAAATTTTTATATAAATATTTTTATTACAAATATTATCGGGCTTACAAGCGCTAGGAAGTATAAAAATACGCTAATATTGTGTTATACAAAATAGCAAGATGATTTGTAGACGCCCACATGCGTTTCTTGGAAATTATCGCAATCACGTCAACTAGACAAAATAAGTCTATCTAATGTCGTAGCTGAAGCAATTTATTCGACATGGCATGCATTTCATTTTATCATTTATTTGTTATCCATATTATACTATATACTAATACGACACTAATTTTAAGCATAAAACTGACAGTTTGTTCATTTTAACAGCCACCACAAGAAACCACGTGGCTGATTTTAATGTTTAGTATACCTACAAATGTCTTGTTACCTGGGGCACGAAATAGCCTTGAATAATGCTGCATCCAGACAACGATACGATACGGCTCATATCAATTAGTTCTTAAGATCTTTAAGAAAATCTATTTTGCTGAGTGTTTTCTTGTTAGTGTGTTTACGCTATAAGTAGGTAATGCATTGCAGAAGTGTTATCAGGACTGTGACTGAGTCGGTAAATACAGTGAACATACAATTAGTGTCAAAAAGCAGACATTAGTCGAACTAACGATAGGTAATGACGTCGCATTATAACAAAACTCGAACTGCGCTAAAGAAGTTTGCACGAAGATACCTAAACTACGTAGTCAATTGCTCGATAACGACGGTTAGACCACTGTCCAGTAGGATTGATTAACCAGCTTGGTAAGACGATATTTTTCTTGTTTATATAGGAAGATCAGAAGTTGACCTCGATACGCTACACTCTGTTTTACGTATAGCTATTAAATGTTTTTGCCACTCATGTTCCAGATTTCTTTAGTTATAATAAATATTAACGCCTGATTTACCAGTACATTTATAATATGTGAAACTAAGAACAGTTCAATTACTTTCTTACAGGCCATGTTACAGGTAACACGATGTTCTTCGATGTTTCGATTTTCTGTCGGCAACATTTCAGAGAGTGTCCAGAGGAACTGCATAATTTGATTCCTGCTTGCCCATTCTACCATCGGACGACCATACAATTAGACTAGCGCCACAGGTACATGGTAGATATACTACATTTACGCACGAAGCGCTATGCTTACACTTTTATAATGCGTGCCGCAAATGAGTGGAACTCGCTAACTATGTAAGTCCGTGTTTCCCGATGAGTACAATCTGAATGTCTTCAAGTCGCGGGTAAATAGGTATCTTCTAGGCAAGCGTGCTCTATCGTCAACTGCATCTTTACTTTACAACAGGTAACATCGCGGTCAAACGTAAGCCTGTTAAGAAGTAAAAAAAATGGTATCAATTTAAACATTTATAGATAGACCATGCCTATACATCTATCCGCCAAAGGAGTATATATGATCATATCCACATCTCGCTAGCTACATTTAAAAACCCTCGTAATATGAGGTCAGCCGACATTTACGAAGCACTTTCTAGAATCCGTGCTGCTACTGAGAATTCCCTATCAGAAAAACCTATTAACCATGTGTAAACCCAATAAGATTCGAACTCGAGATCTCGCGCATGATCACAAACACAAGCGTAAACTTACGACAAGGGACCAATGAGGTATTCCATAACCTATTTCGTTATATTTTAAGAGAACTAATACTCTTTATCCTAACCTATGACCTAACCGCGGTCGGCGTCAATTGGACCCAAACGTTGAGGTCAAAATGTCAAATTAAATGGGTCGAATGTATTCGACGTATTTCTCACCTTAAAACCTACAGTGGTTGAGACCCTTTCTGTTTGACTAATTTAGACAAATAATATACACCCAATCAAACTAAACATTTCCAAGAATATTGAGATCAGTCTCCTAGTATATTTTTATTAATAAAAACCGACACATGATAAATAGCTTGGATATTTTTAAGATAGTAATTGTAACATTCATATAATTTCACTTTATTAATTTGATATCTTTGACAATACCTGGTAACATTCAATTAATCACTGCACATATACTACCAAAATTTTAGAGTCTTGAAGACCATAATAACAAGTTGCTTCAAAAATATGATACAGTGGTGCTTACAGAGACTTGGCTTAACAGTGGTGTATACGATTCAGAATTGTTTGATAGTAGATACGTAGTTTATAGACAAGACAGGGAATCCACCAAATATAAGTAGTACTCGTAGAGATGGTGGCGGAGTCTTAATTGCTGTGGCGAATCATCTTAAGTCTATACTATCACAGTTTGAGAGTGGAATCGAAGATCTTTGGATAAGTATCGATATAAAATCCTCAAAGCGCACTACCACGAAGATACACCTAGGCGCTGTTTTTCTGCCGTCACCTTTACAACATGAAACACTAGATCATTACCTTGAATGCGCTCAAAGGAGCATTAATAACTGTACAAGTACATTGATAATAGGTGACTTCATCCTCCATAGTATGTGGTCTGTTGGTTAACTAAAGATTGCAACCTAAATATATAACTCGCAAGGTAATACTAGCTTCATCGATTTTATAACTTTGAATAATCTCACTTAGTTCAATATTATCTTAAATAATAAATATAAATCTCTTGACTTGATACTGAGTAACACAGCTCAATTCAAACTTCAGCGTCAATGATGTCCAGCGTAGTAGTACCAGTTTGTCGTTAGAAGATCTTTTACATCCTCCCCGTTAGAGTTTTATTTACCTGTTCTAGCTGACTTAAATATAAAGACAAACTCAGTCCTGAGACCTAACTTTTTTAAAGCTAATTACGACAGTATATCAAAATCTACTATCTACTATGTCTTTTAGGAAACGAAATGGTGAGTGTATTCTACAAAAAGTTAAATAATGTTATCGTCACATCAATACCTATCTTCTTTTAGCTATATTTTTATACATCTGCCTAGCCTTTGTGGATATATAAGCGTGGCTATGAAAATTATAAATGCGAATGGATGTATGAAGTTTAGTCCTTCCTTTACACAGTAATAGCAATAGTTAGGTTATGGGCCTAAGAGTGACAAACAACTTTAGTACACGTGGAATCCCTTAATCAGCGCGAGGAAGAAGAGGCTAGGCTAGTGAAATATAAAAAAAAAACAACTCAGTCATGCCATGCTATTTTGCTAAACACACTGATCTTGAACTCGACAGTCACCTCGCCAGCATCATAGTAACCAACTGTTATTATCATGGTTACTGCAGAAAAACTCAAATTATAATGACTCGCATTTAAATTTCGTTGCGAGATTTAGCAGAACTGCACAACAAAGTTACATATTCTTTAAGGTTTAACAAGCTATCTCAGTGCACCGTTCCCGTTTGCAATGAGCACCCATGTATCTCAAAGCCATTACTCAGACAATTGGCTCGCAACTTGACATTTATATTCAATGCTACACTGTGCGAATCATAAAACAATTTTACAGTGAGTTAACAAGGAAACGGTCGTATAACGATCAAAGCTATTTCGGTTCTTATAGTCATGCAGCAAGGGGGACACCCTTACCGTCCGAGTACCATGTTTATAGAGACATCACTAAAATATATACCTACACCCGATATCTGAAAGGCCAATCTACAACGCGTGCGTTCAACTCATGTTACGTGTTTTTAATACTTGACCGACTAACACGTAATTTTACATACGTGTTGTAGGTACAGAAAAGGACATGGTACTCTATGTCCTTTTCAAAATATACTTCTTTCTTCCAGAAAAAGTGTGTGTTCCTGAGTTATAGCAATTTATTAACAAAATCTAGATTACGTGAGCGGAGCCGCAGGCAAATTCTAGTAATACAATACAAGATGTGCCCCTTGATTTTACTAGCATTAAATATTGAATGTACAATATGCGTGCTTCATTCATTTAATTCATAGCGTGACTAGCAAACGCATTGTTTTTTATATCGGGCCTATACAGGGTGATTTTGAAATCGTGTAATTCCCTTTAACCACGCATTCTACTGGTGATATAGAATAACCCTGACCATATTTTTTCTTAATTAGAATAATGGTTTCGGCAAAATTAGAGTACAGATTTTTTTCATGAAATGATTTCAAATAGACATATTTTAACCACCTGACACAATCTTAATATTTTACTAATTTAAAAATAATAACATAACAATAACTGATGTCGTAAATAATAAGGGGCAATAAAAAGGACCGCCCGTTATTATTTACGACATTAATTATTAATATGTTTTTTTATTTTAATTAGTAAAAAATTTAAATTGCCTCGGTTGGTTAACATATGACTATCTGACACCATTTCACGAAAAAAACGGAATAATAATTTTTCAAAAAAAATAAATCTAATTAAATAAAAATATGGTCAGGGTTATTCTATATCACCAGTAGAATGCGTGGTTAAAAGGAATTACACGATTTCAAAATCACCCTGTATATACAAACTATTCAGCTTCATAATATTAGTTTAAACATATATATTTTATGCAAGCTGTGATTTAATACGCCTGAACATGTATCGCCCATCTGCATATATGAAAGCACTTTCAAATTTACATTGATATATTTATATATGCCAACCAATTTAAATAAAATAACTATTAAGATAAATGTAGTATTATTTCAACACATTACTTATAGCCACCTCCAAAATTGATTCAACCATATAGATATTAACGTGCACAAATGCAGAAACCAACAGGCAGAAAGATGGTCATACATCATAGACCATAGTGTACGTAAATGATTTGCCGTTGTTCGTGCAGGATATGTGTGAACACACATCTCTTATTTTTAAAGTAGACAGAAGAGCAACAAATTTAAATACTGTTCATGTTTGAAATTAAACCACTATATACGGATTTCATCGCGTTGTTTATTTAACACTTTATTACATAATTTAGAAACTGTTACACTACTATACTACTATTAAACTTTACTAATTTTAAGCTAATTAAATTATTAAGACTTTTTATATTTAAGTTTACACTTTCCCCGACGTTCTTCGCCAGGGAAAGTGTAAACTTAATACGTATAAACAACGCGATAAAAACCGTTAATAGTAGTTTAATTTCAATGAATAACATTCGCGTAAACAGAAGACAATATTATACTGTTAATGATTCACTCGCGCACATCCTGGACTGCTTTACGTCGCATAATTTACTACCAAACTCTAAAAAAAACAAAATGTACCAAGTTTACATTGCCAAATGTATAGAGTCCTAACATAAATATAATGAAATTATTACTTTCGTACAATCGACAGTTTTTCTAGGTTTTACTTTAGATCACAAAGTTCAGTGGGGCGCTCATATATCGTGTCTTGCAGGGAAACTTAGCTCAGCCGTATACGCAATTAGGAAAGTAAGACAGCTTACTGATGTAGATACTGCGAGACTAGTATACTTCAGTTACTTTCACAGTGTCATGTCCTACGGTATATTGTAATGTAATGTAATTGGACTCCCTTTTCCGCATTTGAACTCCAGGTTGGTCCATTATGCGTGAGAGTTATAGAGATAGCCAGCCCAACTCCGCCCAGAAGCACAAAAGTTTCTTGGGGTCTTCGCAGCCTTCGCGGAGTGACATCGGGTTGTTCAGGATTTCCTTACGTTGTGCTGTTACTCCCACTCGTTCCAGGACCACGTGGGCAGCAGATTCTTCTTCGGTCAGTCATCCCTACAGAGTGGGCTGTCTGTTGCTCCGATGTTGTACAGATGTTTGTTAAGGGGACAATGTCCTGTTAGGGTCCCCACGATGGTCCGAAGGTCCAATCTTTGTAGGTTGAGCAGGCGGTGTGTCAGACGTATTGAGATGGCCGGCAGGGCTTCTCTCGACTGTCTGCAGTCCGTTGTCCGTGCCCAGCGTTCGTTGTGTTGGCTCTGAGTGCGAAGCCGCATCCATGTTCTTAGTTGTTAGAATGGTAAAGGGAGGAAAGGGGGTGGACCTTCCCTGGTGGTTCCCGATCCTCTTCTAGCCAACCCAACTGTAGCATCGTTGCCCAGTGATTCACTGTGCCCCTTTATCTATTGTAAAATCACAATGTTTTTCCTCGAAATTCTTTCAAGAGCAAGGTGGCATTCGTAGACCTCCTGTCGATTGCGGTAGCGGCCTCCGTGATGGCCACACATTCGCATTGAAAAATAGAACTGTGTGAGCCTAGTATTATAGATATGTTAATATTGAGATCCAGGGAGTGAACTCCAGCGCCCGTTCCCTGTATGGTTTTTGAACCATCAGTGTAGACTCGGACCTCGTTAATTCCCGATTGATCTCTCTGTTCCTCATGGAGTTGTATATGGTAGTTTCTCTGAAATAGTTGTTTGGGGATCTTGTCACACGGAGCGGCGAGTAGTGGTTCGTAAGCTGTAGCTCGCTCTAAGATCGATGCATGTGGACTCCTAGTGGTTCCCCACAGGCCCTGGTGTTTCAGCCGTATTGCGGCTATAGTCGCTTCTTACTGTATATAGAGGTCTAAGGGGGCCAGCCCTAGGATGACTTCGAGAGCGGCTGTCGGTGTTGTTCTCATACACCCTGTTATTGCTGAGCATGCCATTCTCTGTAATCTCTGCAGCTTGGTGATAACGGTATTGAGTTCAGTCCTGGTCCACCATACGAGAGCACCGTAATTTATTGTTGGTCTAATTACGGCGGTATATAGCCATAGTATTATTTTTGGGGAGAGTCCCCATGTCTTTCCGATCATTCAGCTGCATTGGAAGTCAAGGTGCTTGTTCCACAGCAGTTTGCTGTTCCTACGGTATATTATTGTGGGGCAAGGCAGCTGATATCGAGACAATTTTTATTCTTCAAAACCGTGCAGTACGTAACATTTATAATTTAGGACCACGAGTTTCCCTAAAATATCGATTTAAAGAAATAGGCATACTTACTGTTGCGTCGCAATATATATTTGCTAACATTATGTTAAACATAATATTCACTTATATAATAAGAATAGTGATATCCATAACGTAAACACTAGAAATAAGCATAAGTTAGTAGGCCCATATCATCGTTTACATAAAGTTCATAATACATTTGCGGGACTCGGTATACGTTTCTTTAATAAACTACCTATTAATATAATTAATTTACCTTTGCTTAAATTTAAAAGCGCCGTTAAAATACAACTTATTCGGAAGGGTTATTATTCAGTCAACGACTACTTAAATGACAAAAACTCATGGAACTAGTGGCTTGTTGCATACAGGATTTAAAGATCTGTATTACTTTTAAGTCAATTTAGTAATGTAGAGGTACCTCGTGATTATTTGTGATGTTAACAAGTAACTTGTTTCTTAATTTGATTATTATTGAAGAATATAAATGCACAACCGCATTTAGTCACGGACTGCCTTTGCATTGTCATAAAGTGTAAGTGTATGCGCCATCATGCCATCCTACTGCCTATTTTAGATTTATATTAAAACATATACCTTAGCCCAAATTATTATAGTCTATGGCATAATGGCTGCAACACCTTGTCAATCTGAGTTGTAAAATACTGAAATTATATTTAATTGGCAATTTAAAAGAGTGGCCGTGAGTTTCTTGCAGGTTTCTTCACATAGGCTCTACCCTTTGCCTGAACCTAGCAACTAACCTAAATGTAGCTTCAGTAACTTAGTAAACTCACTAACCTATATATTCTGACGTTCATAAGTGTTACTTTGTGACCTAAATGAATAAATGATTTTTGACTTTGACTTTGACCTACCCATGAAAATATGTCAAGTAGTCCTGTCATTTGTAGGACTGGTGTGTGGTGCCAGAATTGGTGTACAGTAAATTATCTTTAATGCATATACGACATCGTATTAGAATCATTTAAAATATGCAAAACTCATATTTTAAATCTTATTTTTTGTATATTAACTCTGCAACACTTTTAAACTTTAAAGTGTCGACACATAAGATCTAAAAATGATCGCCACTTTGTTTTTCGTATTTTTGTGAGGCGTTCTAATATTATACATGCAAAAGTTTATTTGTGGGTTGTCCTTCTTTAACGCAGCTACATATATGACCAAAGCCACATATTTTTTTGCATAGATATGGATTATGTAAATATAAAGGCTGAAGAATGTCTTCAAATATATATATGTTACTACGATGCAAAACAAAAGTTTTTATCCCGCAATAACACACGGTTCTCATTCACACGGTTCACACGGATTGAATCTTTAGAATCAACAGGGCACTCTCTTGATTCTAAAGATTTATTCCAAGTAAAACCAATCAACTATGTATTAAACCGCTACTATATACAATAAATATATGTACGCTGGGTATATAGCAACGATCTAACGAATCGATGAATTGATTTTTGCATAGAGATAGTCTATGGGCCGAAGCGTGTATAGGTGTTGATGCCGAAGGAACAGACAATGTACAGGCAGTTATTTTCCTAAAACAACGGGAGTGAAACCCAGTGAAAATCTAGTCAACTATGAATTCATGTTCTGAATATAGTCCACATATTTAAAACAGCTATTTTGAGAAGTCATTATCAGCTGATTTATGAAATAAGTTTCTGAGTGTTTCTTTGATGTATGATGTACTTACAATTTAGGTATGGGAGAATAAATATGTGTTTTAAGCCATCGCTAGCGTTAAAAATGCTTACGTTTTAAAATGGATACCTAAGTTAAGCTTTAACCGTAAACGATTACGCAATGGTACGCGTGTTTCCAACCGTGTTTTAATAATATTAAAGGGTAAACAAAAACCGTCTTAAAAAGTCACATAGACACTGATTCCTCCATTTTGCTTAACAAAATATTTTTAATATTTTATCTGGTCTAGTCATACCATATTTAAAACTACGTTCATTACAAATCTAACCTGCGGCGTGAGCGTCAATCATAAAGTAAAAGCTTGAACAATCTCTTAACTTCTGTTAGACAGTTTTATTTTAAAAACTATTGCACACAGCTCTTAAAACCTTAAGAGTGTAAATGTTCTGTCAAAAAATTTTTACTTGCTGAATAATATATCCGTACACGGCTGAATAATCTGTGGTGTGCAGTGTGTACGTAAGTCTGCGCCAAAAGCAGTACCGTGACAAAACGATTTCATATGAAATTTTCTCGCTAAAATTTTCGTGTATTTTTGACAGGAACACGGACTGGGTAAACCCAGATTTTGTGGTTGAAGACTTTAAACATTTAACATCCATTTTATGTGGTGTCGACATTTTGATGACACCGGAATCATAATTCTTCGAAAGGTTAATAATTATATTTAAGGACTTACCAGAATATCCTTGGCAGTTATAAAATGCTCACAAAATCTTTTATTACCCGTAATATTGTGAATGTTTAGTTTGTTTGTTTATGTTAAACTTCACATAAACACCCGCTGATATGAATTTTATAATTATGTGGATAGTAAACAGTGGCGTAAAATGCTGAAAGTACGTTTTATGCAACGTTTATACGTGCCACATAAACATAATTCAACACATTACCCATTTCTCGTACTGTAAGAGAGAAATGAAAATTTTACAGTGATGGATAGTACCGTTTTCTCTAAGATGTTATGTGAAAATCCATCAATCAAAACCATCGGTACTATTGTTAACTGAAACTCTCAAAAATTGTTTTTCCGGTAAAGGTTGCTGAATACTCGCTCAGATCAACAAAGAATGTGCAGCAATATTTGAGAAAATAAACCGAGTGAAACGTTTATATAATTACACATTTTCTTTGGATAGTTCTTATTATTAGCATTATTTGGTAGGTTAGCGAAACAGCTCTAATTTTTCAGACTGCATTTGGATTTTAACAAGGAAACGACGGATTTACATTTATGGTTTGAAAACCAAATCCTCATTTATGGATTTGGCTATTTTACCGTATGTGAATCTCGCTCAAACAAGACTACAGATTTATATTTGCTTTCACTCCAGCATATTACTCATCGTCATATTCTTTCGTAGTCAGTTTAGAATAACCAATATTACGACAAACGATTATCTATGCACACATGTATATTATCATACTTATATCGATGACTTCACACAAGTCCCACTCAACTTGATAACACAACAGTTAAACTCCAAATCTTTAGGCTCGAAGAACATCCATTTGCGCATGATCACATGTACATTGTGTATGTAAATGTTGGTGCAATCACTCTGGAAAAATTTACATACATACCTAATGCCGAATACAATTATGCTTACACACGTTTTCATAATGGTGATGGGATAAAAACGCCGTCTCTCTAAAATAAACAACCAATACGTGAATTGGAAACATATTTGGTTGTGATTAGGCAGGATTCCCATTAAAATCGGGGATTTCGAGCTCGGACAGTTTAACTGAGATAGTTCTTTCATCCTATAGAAGAACTAAGCTAAGCAATTTCATTTGCAGCAGGCTCCTTAAGAAGGCGCTGGCAAGAGAGCGCCCGCCAATGACTCGCTTTTTAAAGGGTTGGCAATGCAGGACTAATACGACTTTCATGGCAAAGGTACGACTACGACCGTGATTTAGCACAATGGCTACTTTCCAAAACTAGTTGCAAAAACCCAATGGCACTATCGAAAACGATATAACATTGAGCTTCTTTGCCGGTTATTTACCTTGATGCTTGTGTATTAATTTTATATTTAAGTGATAACTACTAAACTATAAAATTTTAGTAAGAAAAACAACATGAGCGACTCTGGTCACACTAGCTAGTAACACCACAATGATTACGAGAAATTATTTTCTTCGCCTTCACGCGCTACTTTTACTAAATAGATGCTATGATGATTACTTATACTAAATCTTTAAACTTAAATGTTATTCATTGGCGCTGAGATAATGGAAAATCGCATGGCATGTATGATACTACAATTACACGTATTTCTCACAATAGTCCAATAAAATGTCCCAACATTCCTTCGCGACAAAATCAAAGTTTAGATTCGATTTCAAGAGTTCATTGCGGGTGGCAAGGGATATTACATATGGGACGTAGCACGCGAGTCTGTGCAACTGGAAGTGATAGTTTGCTTGTCGTTACTTATTTATAATATAAAATTTAAACAACACTACAGAAGTTAAGCATATATAAACCTTGCCGTGTCACATAATGATGAACGGTTGATTTGATATAACCCCAAGTGAATTGTATAGCAAGTTCGCCCTGGAATAACACATTTAAGATTTTAGATATTTTCTACGTAATCAAAAGCTGCCATCGGTATCCTATTACTAAACCTAAGCCGCCTATGTGAATAGACACAGTAATATTGCACTATATTCATGAAAATGCATCTAAAAGACATCTTTATTTTTTTATCTTCTTAACCATAATACCGATAGCTAACTAAATGCAGGGCATGCGTTGTTATGGTGAATACCGAGCAACAATTATTCATACAAAATTAAAATATTTTATGTTGAATATAGTACAAACTCTATAAACCGACCAAATGTGACTCGGTTCGTGCCAACGTCTTGTAGTACTAAACTCTAGGTGCACTTGAGCGGTTTATACAATTTTACTATGTTACTAACCGGTGGACTGCCACGCAGAGGTCTCGGGTTCGAACCCAAGGCGCGCATCTCTGACTTTTCGAAGTTATATGCGTATTAAATAATGATTATCGCTTGCTTTAACGATGAAGGAAAACATCGTGAACCTGCATGTCTGAGAGTTCTCCATAATGTTCTTGAAGATATGTAAAGTCTGCCAACCCGCACTAGGCCAGCGTGATGGACTATGGCCTAACCCTTCTCACACTGAGAAGAGGTCCGTGCCCAGCAGTGGGACAGTTTAATACAGGGCTGATATTATTATTATTTATACAAAATAATACTGAACCAATTAATTTCATCGCATCTCTATCGGGTTTGCCTTCGTTGTATTCTATTTGCCTTAGGTTTAATACAATTTGTACCCAGTGCAAATAAACACCACTACATACATAAATTTGCACAATATACGACTTGAAATCTTTGTAAAAATATGAGATCCCGACAAAATCACTTCAATTTACATTCCTTATCTGAAGAACTTGTAGAAAACTAGCTCGAGCTTCAATTCCCCGCAGAAATCTCTGGAATATTCCTATAAACTGTATGTAAGTATATCTGGAACTGCATGTAATGTTGCGTCCCCGGTAATACAAGTGCAATTGACCTCTTGCTCGGGTTACAAATACTGATAGAACTTATTCCATGTCTCATGCGACCTTTTTATTAGATACATTTGCTGGATAATTTTAAGTGTATCTTAAGTGCAAACTTTTATGGTATATTCATTGAGTGTAGTAAGAGATATAACCATTTTATAATGCTCGTATATTTAATAATAGAACAATAACTTATTTTTGAAGTTATGTCCGTTGGCAGTGTGCCAGTAGACATGTCTGTCGTAGAATGGCAATGCTAATTAATTGCGCCAAAATGTCAAGCATCTAATCACGTGAGGGGACGATCTGTTGCTTCTCTATACATGCCAACCTAGTAGTAGTACTTGGATTCCATAGCGCCAGAATTTCAGCCTAACAAACTTAGATACCTAATTACTAACAAGGTTTTACTTCGCTTTGGCTTTAGAATAACATGTAAACTAATTTTGTCCGTGTGGTAATTCTTAGGATTCTAATATTCTTCTAAGTGTAGTACTAATGCAATAAAGCCGGGAGTACAATCAAACTCCCAGTCAGTTTTGAAAATTAATATGTAACCGGTATTAACGCGATCATGCATAATTCTTGACGAAGGCTACATATTATAAACATGGTAGAAACCGCAGGGACAGTTAATATAGTAACATACTACCTTTTTTATTTCGTAGGACTTAAATGCCTAGTAAATTGTAGTATTTCATAATTTGTGCATACATGATAATTGAATGTTTTTTATAATGAGATTCCACAAATCACGCAGCGACCATAGACCGATACCTATAAGCAGAGTTGTGGTTTCAATCATGCATATTTCAATATTGATTTGATACCCAAAATATTGTTCATTTTTTAGTTAAAGAATTTTATATAATGTTGCCGTCTGACAGAGTTAATGAGTAGAAGAAATACTTTTCTTTTACTTGGAAATAATTTATTAGTTAAGGATTACTCTTGCCTTAAATACTTTTAGAAAATGTCAAGCTGTATTTATGTGTTGTGTAATACGCAACCATACGCCTCGTGCCTTCTTGTTAAGCGTGTTGAAAATAACCAACTTTGCATTAATTGAAATTGTTTCCATTAACGCCTCACTCCATAATTCATTAGTGATCACTGAAAATATGATTCGCTATCTAGCCGGCAATATTTTGTAGTTTTGTGTATAAGAAACTCGTTCTAAATATGGATTTAAGAAAAGGAAATCGTAACTGTGTGTGCTGTATGTTGGAATTAATCGAGTTAGGCGGTGTAGAGGACTAACATTACAAAAAAAAATGCTTGTCTCTACATGTTGTAATACGGCAACATAAAACCCACTGAAAGGTGTATGCGGTTTTTACAGTTGTACGTAAATAGATGTAAATGTAAAACACGAAAAAACAACCGGCTTTATATCATTATGTTCAGCAAAACAGCAAATATGGGTGCGTACTGTGATCAGAGTATGTGGCAGTAGTTCACGTGTACGAAGTCGCGAATGAGGACTAGTAAATAATAATCAACATTTACGGCTTGTTATTTCCTCCGGGTAATAAATAATATAAAATAAGAGTAATAAAACATACATTATTACACACAGTGTGCGTGTTCACGTGAAACATGATGCGTATGCACGCCGACATACTGTAGGCTGTATACTGTGTATGTATTATATTTGCTATTGTCGAAAGAACTCTATTTTTTTTTATCTTATGTATGGGGGCCAGTCAGCACAGACCGGCGACACTTCGACCCATTGGGATCTTTTGTGTCGGCCGCAAGATTTATCCCTAACAAATGATCATAAAAGTACAAATATTGTGTTATTTTTTAATCTTTTGGTGACATGTTTTTAGGATTGTTTATTAAAACCATGGCAGCAAAAACATTAAGTACATCTGGTGGTAAATGGATACCGTAA
The DNA here is from genome assembly GCA_963675205.1 of Catocala nupta. Classification (NCBI taxonomy): domain Eukaryota; kingdom Metazoa; phylum Arthropoda; class Insecta; order Lepidoptera; family Erebidae; genus Catocala; species Catocala nupta. The sequence goes on along the minus strand of OY776095.1, from coordinate 6,463,961 downwards.
CCTAAAATCACTTGCAATTCCAGGAGAACGACTCACACGTTATAGGTCATAGCACAAAATAATCAATGAAGGGATAAAGAAAAGACATAGGTCAGGTAGGTACATCAGTCTCCAGAATTTAGAATTTGCATCCTGTAATAGCAGTATTCAATTTTAAAAATCAAACGCGTTTGAATTTTAAGAAATGATAGTATCCAGCGAAATCTTTACTTACCTATTATATTATATTGATATTGCTCGAATACAAAAAACTGCTGCCAAATCACCTTGTGTTCTACTCCTGTGATAAGTAAGGTTTCTAGACTCTTTAAGACTTTCTTAAACAGGAGCTATGCTATCCATCCTGTGAAATAGTGCGATATGCAGTATTCGTATTATATTTGAATATATTGATATGCATTATTTCTTTTTTTTTATAATAATAAGATAAATAATTTTTTTATAATAATTTATTTTATTATAAATAATATGGTAATTTTTTTAGAGTGAGAAATTATTTCTTTTAATTCAGTAAATATTATTATATCTATTTTATTGGAGAGTAGGGAACTGTGTTGTGGCTAACTGCATTTAAATATTATTCAATGCAATTATGCGCATCATTAGTGCTTCCCCTTGTGTTGCAAGCGTCCATAGCTTATATTAACCGTTCACCACCAGACATGCTGCTTGTTATGGGATTAAAAATACAGTATTTAAATAAACAAAGAAAATTTGGATTTTATGGTTATTAGGATAAGTTAATCGAATCTTTGTAAGGTAGACGTTACACCAGAAAAATTATGATGAACAATCCTATTTGTTACACGTTATGTTTGCTAAGCTACTTTAGTCCCTGATAATAATTTATTTAGAAGTTACGATTGCCAAGTAACTTAGTTGTCGGTTTTTAAGTTTTTGTTACGTATAACTAGTTACTCAAGTACATAATGATATTCAAATAGAGCGGCGTTGGCCATCTGTTTAGCATTATTAATGCGATGTTAATAATTTTCGGTGCAGTATAAAAGTGCACGCAATTCAGCAATAGGCACTAATTACAGTTAACAGTCCAATTTGGTGGTAGTGTACCAGCAGCTGAAGAAATTGTCACGATGTCTCCAGTTACGGTAAGATAAAATGTACTTTATAATAATAATAATTTAAAATACAAAATAGTAATTAAAATGTTCAAAATATATTAACTTGAATATATTATTCTATGACAATGTCTTATTATTATATTATTTTATAAATATATTTAGAATATATTATTATTATATACATAATATAAACACAATTCTTTAAAACTAACTTATACCTAAAATATTATAAAACAGAAATAAAAAAGAAAAAGAAAACTAAAACCTTCTAATAGGCGTCATAGAATTCCTCCGCATCACATTCGACTGGTAGTGTGCCCAGAAGACTGGCAGCATTGCCACGTTGAATGGCAAGGCTTATTCTTTCAGCGAAATAAAGGCCAGCCCTCTGGTCACGGAAGCGTCGATTAACCTTTTCGCTATGTCTCTATAGAGAGCACGAGCACTGGGACCTCATGACCCCAAACGGCTCAAAAACATATTAAATTTAATTCTTCAAATTTTTATAGAAACGTCTAACTATTATGCACCATTCTGCTTTAAATACAATATTGCATAATTTGCAATGTATCTCACCAAATACTTGTTTGTTTTAAAATTTTGATTTTTGTGAAACTTTGATATTTATTACCTTTGGCATTATTAGCATGTGTGATCTTTCAAAATGGAACGTAGTTTTAGGTCATAATTCACTAAGCAGGCCAACTCCGCTCCGCATCGAAAATTATATTTATTACTTCTAATTATAAATTCTTTGCATGTCGGGTAAACCGGCGAAATATGTGAAGATTTTTTATCATGTACATTTTGAACAACTTACTACCATGTTTCATACAAATAAATTTCAAATCATTTCAAATCTTCAACCTAATTTCCACAAACATTTAGCCATTTACGCTTAAATTATCAATTTTATATACTTGCATCACAGAAATGCATTACGACTACGAATTTAAAATTTTATTGGCTTTACATGTCAGACATCAACTGCAATGGCAAACACAATTTTATTGTGGTCGATCATACGATGACGCAACAGCAAAGAACAAAGCCAAGATTCTTTAATAGATAAATTTAACTGCAGTTGAAAGCCGCAACCAATTAGTCTAACAATATTGAATTAAACATAATTGCTTGATCACATTCAAAAATATTTTTCAGATTCTCTTTGTCATCGCTATAGCGTATGAAGTCACTGGTAAGTAAACATCTACAGAAACATAATAGGTCTTCTTCAATATTAATAAAGAATAAATACTATAACATAGTAAATAAAAGAACAGTTTATTATATTCAAATTTGTAAAATATTTATAAAATAAAATCGGCGTGCGGCGTCTGTGACTATGCGGATTGCTAACTGTGTTTGTCTATTTTCAGGGAAAGTAGCAGATTCGCGTGCGGAATCATCCGGTATCGTATCACCGGTAATTGCTGCTGGTCACCTCGGAGGATATGGTGGTTCCGTGTTAACTAGTGGGCTAGCCGGCGCAGGACTCGCGGGTGCTGCAATTGCAGGCTCTGGCTACCTTGGCGGCCCTGGTGCTATTATCAGTGGCCCTGCCGTTGTTGCTGGCCCCGCGATCGGTTCTGGAGCAGCACTGAATAGCGCTGCCGCTGCTGGTGCCGCTCAACTTAGCGCTATTCAGAACGCTCAGGCTGTCCACGCTACTCAAATCGCCAACTCAGCAGCTGCCGCTATCCAAGGCGCACGCGTCACTGAAGCTGCAGCCCGCGCCGGTCAGGCCAACGCCATGAACAACGCTGCTGCACTAGATGCTGCTCGTGTTGCCAATATCCAACGCGCACAAGCCGCTGCTTGGGAAAACGCCAGAGCTGCCGACGCTGCAAGACGAGCTGCTGCTGCCAGCGCTTCTGAAGTTGCTCGTGCTGTTCAGTCTGAACGTTTAGCCAATGCTGCGCGTGTTCAGGCAGTCGCTATTGCTAACACTCGCGCTATAGAAGCCGCTCGCATCGCTAATGCTGCTCGTGCTCAGGCCGCTGCTGTAGCCTCCAGTGCTGCACAAGCACAGGCCGTAGCCGATGCTGCCGCAAGAAACGCTCAAGATGGCGCCCTGCTTCTTGGAGGCGGCGGTGCACTGATCGGGAATGGTGGCGCCATCGTAGCGGCTGGACCAGCAGTAGCTGTAGGCGCTGATCTCGGTGGACTTGGCTACGCCGCTGGAGGATACGGAATTGGTGGTTTAGGATTGGGCGCCGGCAAATTACTCCACCACTAGAAACTGGTGAATCAACTGTGATCTCCATTGTCTCAGACAAATAGATATCTACATCCATTTCTCTGACTATCAATAGAAATGGTTAGCGGCAGATGTTATACAACTTTGGACAGATGAACTTTTAATTATGTCTATTTAGTGTTGTAGTTAGCTGATGATTGATTATTATTTAGTGTATATTTCTTCTTCTTATTATATAATACGATAATCCGATTGACAATGAGCCGCAATAAACATTGAGATTGAAATATTTGATATTTATTTATTTTATAGACTTTAGCTGGATAAATTATGTACACGTCCTAGTTTAAACACTGTGTATTGCCAAAACCGAAAATACCAATGCTTTATTTAAACCAAAAGATCAAACAAATATACCTACGATCGATTGGCAGTATTTTTACCATAAATAATTAGGTACGTAATTGTCCGTGTGATTATCATTTAGAAGTTTCTTTAAGTCTTTTGTGACATAATTTGGCTTGCCTGTTATTATGAAGTAATTGTTCGTATATCCGTTCCGTCATAAATCCGTTTGTATTAGGTGAAATAAGTTGAAACGTAACACAGATTTTAAATTAAATTCAACCTCCCATTATATTGCCTGACTTGGATTTTGCGTGATGCCATAACTACTACTGGTGGACAAAAATTTCTATAAGCCATTGTCTTGAGTTTAGATTCCCTTCAATCGATTACTTAAAGACAGTCGATCTCAATTTCTTTCTCAAGATCTTCTCTTACACACAAAATCCTATTGGCAACCAAGTAAATATGAAAACATCAATAGTTACATGTAATCTTACATTAACATAGCTGAACTAGGTCACATATTCACTGGTTCTTACATGAACGCAATGACATGTCATATAGCAACAGGCTTGCCCAGAATGTGCAACAGGCCAAACAAACATTAAACGATTCAGTGTCACGGAAAGATTTTGTGCCGTCATACGGTAAGAATACGTCAACACATTGATTTATAATTATATCCTCGATCAAGATGAATCAACTTTTATTTGTTTACACAGCTTCAATAATATAATAGATTTGAATATCATTTAAATGTGGCTTCAAATCATTTTTAAGTAATATATAATTACGTTTTATGCCAAAGTATGTATGTATAAATCACTACTAACTAAAATATCATCAAGCGTAAACAGTTGGTAGACGTTAAATTTAATTTTATAAATATCTATTAGTAATTCTTTATTACAGTAGTTTATTTACACTGGTAACCATCATTGTAAATAACGAGTAACTAGAACCATGTTTCAACAATCCTTTTACGATATAAAACATTATGCTTAAAGCATAAAATCCGTTTAAACAAGTTTAATTTCAATGAATAACATTCGTGTAAACAGTAGACAATATTATATAACTATTTATTATGTCGGCCTCGATGGCGTAATGGTTAGTGTAACCGACTGCCACGCCTGAGGTCGCGGGTTCGATTCCCGCACAAGTCAAACATTTGTGTGCATGAACATGGATGTTTGTCTTGGTCTGGGTGTTTGTATGTATAATATGTATGTATTTACAAAAAAAAAAGTATATATGTATGTTTATCCGTTGTCTAGTACCCATAGTACAAGCTCTGCTTAGTTTGGGCTAGATGGTGTTGTGTGTATGTGGTAGAATATTTATTTATTTATTTATTATTTTTGACAAGTTTACAAAACAGCTTAAAGTTTAGCATAGCAGTAACAGAAGAACTACAGCATTGCGTAGACCATACTACATTTACAACAGTCAACTGAAAAACCCGATCGGAGTTACACAGCAAGTTGTTAATCAATTGTTTAAACAACAATCGTACAAATTACAACTCTACGCTTCAATGAAACAGCGAGTCAAGACGCGTACTAATGGAACATTACGTTTGTACTTATCAGTACTTCATAATGTTAATGTAATGTTCACTTCCTACGCCAAAGATTTTTATTTTATATACATTGACGTGATTTATCTCGATCATCATCATAATATAACGGTCATATAGATCTATAAAGAACCACATATATTTTTGCCACTATTATGAGAGTTATGTAATTCCTTGTATTGAGCCAGTAAATAGATACTTATTGATATAGAAGTGATCAATATAATTACTTATATAAACAATAATGGGCATCACTCACATTCTGCAAATTAAACAACAAGCGGTTGTTTGTATAATATAATGCTTTACTATAATACAGCCACTAAAATACTCTTAACTTTCTCGAACTGGATGGGATGCGTTTCGGATGGGCAATAGTCGCCAAGTCAACATCGTGCCATCAGCCCTTCACACAAAACCGCAAAGAAGAATCGACGAATCGGAGAATTTCGGTACAATACTACAAGAACAAATTGGAATAGGAACGAATATGATAGAAGTCTTTCAATATTATATAGAAATATATTTTATATAATTATTCTAATGCATGATGATTAAAGAATCTTTACATCTTTATAGGACCTTCAATGACGTAATCACTGCGTGTCTTACTGGACCTGTAATTGAATCGGACCAAGACGCATGGCTTCTCAATCATAAACATATATATAGTATCACGCCTATATCCCTGAAAATGTAAGCAAAGTTGTATTACAAACACATTTCGCCAACTATATTTTTTGGTTTTGCGTAATAGGTTGCTATTGAGAATTCCTGGACTAAAAAACTCATGCTCCACATTTTCCAATCCAGTTTTTTAACGTGAGACCTATATATACCTATGTATATGCACAGTAGTAGAATAATATCCTGTCGCTGCGCCACAGAGGCGATATCCTCATGATTTCATAAATATATTAATAGCACTCCTAAACAAAGTCTGAACAAAATTCGAGGAAATTACGAGCGATTCAAACCTAAACAAATTTGATTAAATGGGTATGCGACGCTTCCACATTCCAATAAATAATATTAATGACAAAATTTCTAATCGGTGAAAAAACTTAAATCCCTAGCCAATTTTTAGCAAAACTTTCCTATCACGCCACGAAAATAACCATTACCAAGCAATAAAACTACCAATCAATGACCCAACATTTTTATTAACCCGTGAATAAAAATTTACTGATCGCATTAACGGTATATTACCATCAGGCCACCGACATGAGCTGTTGCGCTGGCGCCGTGCCAAATGTCATCACGATTTGAACTTGAGAACTGTTATTCTTGTAACATACACCATGTTATTTGTACACAAAAATGTCACGATATGGGATTTTATGAGTCGACTGGAAGCCAAACTTGTCATGTTTAATGTGAAATGGCTAATTTACCGAATATATACAAGGCGTAGGCGTGTAAAATTCGTTACATGCAGCTTATGGTAATCCTACTTGAGAAAAGTAGCCTAATCCAGTATCGTAATTATATAATGCCATCAGTTCTTACTGAGATGCGCGTCAAAACTTGACTGGCCATTTAGAAGTCATCACTGACCTATTTAGACCACTTGGTGAGAACCTTGAAACACTAAACATTGTTGACAATAGTAACATTCTGAAGAAAGTAGGGCATGTAAGTAAATTAGTGCCAACTAGGTGGCCTGGCTAAGGTTACCAAACAAAACAAACTACTAGAGGTCTACCTGCAATAACAGCTAATGATGTAAAGATGTTCACTGAATATTTGTAATGACCATTATCCTCAGCTCTGAAAATTAATTTAATGATGGGCATAAATGAGGAAACATATGTTCTTCCGCGTGCCCACTAAGGCTTCTGTATTCGTGGAGTAAGGCATTACAAAACAGAAAATGTCTCATTTCAACCCTATATATCAAGTCGTAATTTTTCCTTTTATGATCATATTAATCCTACGTTTTAAATATGGTACCTACGTAATAAATTTATATTATAGTATCACGTCTTTATTTCCCCGTAAAAGTTCTACAGAGGCGGACCACAACCACAATTTACGACGTACCTACATTTGTTTTAAGTCTTTAAAAACGGGTCTCACGGAACAAAGTTTGAGCCTGTTCGAGTCTGTCGATCAGTTCCAGATATGATATTGACTTAAAAGTTTTTGAAAGAAAAATAGCGATGGCATTTTTTTCGACAGGTAATGTATCGAGCAGCAATCAGCGTTTACCTTTTTTTGATGTAAACGATTGCATATATTTAAACTAACGAAGCAGTACATGAATCCATATTGTTATTAAATTTATATATGAAGGTATTTGCCTGCCAACCACACAATTTATATAATTAATGAAGAGCAGCAGAGGCAGATGTTGGTGAAACAAAACATATTTTTGTCTGAGAACATTTGTCAGTTTCAGCTAATCACTGCTATCACACACGCGGAACCGCGAACAAAACGGAGTTCAAAATAAATCACAAGTTATATTCTAAACATTATTTAAATACTACTTATATCCCAGAGCATTACACAATGAAAAATAATTTATGACAGATTGAAAATATATCCCTGTCGCAACATTTCCATTTTTCTACGATTTAATGTCGCTTAATGCCAACCAACATAATCTATTGGAAGTTTGTACCACGTGTTTCGCATAATAACTAATGGTAAAGGCACAGATTATATAATAGCTTCTTCAGTATAGAGTGTTTAAGTTTTATTTATATTCGCGTAGTTTAAAGCAAATGTGATTTCGTCTACAATGTCCGTTATGGTGAAGGCAAATGATAGCAAAATGTACATACACATAAATAATATAACATTGTAATATCAAATTGTCTGTTTAATAATTAAGTGTGTTGAACTGATAGCTAAATTAATATTTATTTACTTATTTTCATGTCCTACTATTGGGCAAAAGCCTTTCCCCTTGAACTTCCAAACCACTCTGCTCGAAGATATGCCCCTGCCAGTCCTATCGAAACCGTCCAAGTCACACAAACACTTAAATTATAACAATATTTCTATATCAATTGCTTATATATGTATATCCCATACTGGACAAATAATTTTGGATTACCAATGTACAACAGGGGACCAACCACTACCTGAGATTTGACAAACCACAGATTCTCACTAAAGAACACCGATTTCTACCAAGGATGCTTCGCGAGGCTATTGAGATCAAAAAACATCCAAATTTCAATAGAGAAGATGGTTGGAATGTACCACCAGCTTGGGATCCAGTACTTCAAATAGTCAAACCCAAGAAGAAACAAATCACAGCTAGACTTCATGATACTTTGAGCTCATTCTGCGTAAATAGAAACACCAATAACTAAATTATGTTCGGGTACTTTGAAATAACTACACTGGAACATTGAGACAACTACCATCTTAGTCTCCCCGTGACCATGGCTGCTGAAAAGCAACCGAAACGTCGCGGGGAAAGTGTAAACCTAAAAACAAATAGATTTGATAGTTTTAATAATTTAATTAGCTTAAAATTAGTAAAGTTTAATAGTATAGTATAGTAGTGTAACAGTTTCTAAATTATGTAATAGAGTGTTAAATAAACAACGCGATAAAATCCGTATATAGTAGTTTAATTTCAATGAATAACATTCGCGTAAACAGAAGACAATATTACCAATGTATTTAAAAAAATTAGGATGCAGAGGACAAGAAAGAGCCCGCTATAAAAAGAAAATTGTAGTCATAACAAAAATAAAAACAATTAAGTAGCAATATTTCCAGCACCTCGAGTTTATGGTTTCTTTCTAGTTCTACTTTAATAGCTTACATCTTTAACATATATACCTACAAATACCATCCATTACAAATAGATCATAGATATTCAATGGTTTACGTCAACGCTTTTTATACATATCTCTCTTAGACTGGCTAGTAGATATCATCAAAGAGATTAAAGAATTCCGTCGCAAGTATGAAGCTTGCACCCAGTATTTGATGAACGATTTATCAATAGACTGCCAATATAACGTGTGACGCAAATTTCCGCCGGTAAACTAAACTTCCCGTCTTGTTAGGGGAATTTTGAACATTTTAAACAATTTACTCGTTAGAATGATTTATTGCGCTTTAAAGATTTGCTTTTCAAGATTATTTTGATTTTTTAACGAAGAAGTTCTTAATTTAGTAGTAGAAAATATATATTTTATAAGTCATGGAGAATCGAAGAGGACAGTTAAATGTTCGGACACTTGATACAATATGACTGCTTATTAAGCAAGATCCAACTTAAAAGGGAAAATAGAAGGAAAACGTGGAACGGGTACACTAAGGAGAAGTTACATAGATCAGGTGAAGTCACGTCGTATCAAGCAGCCACAGTAATGGTGGAGAATAGACATGGAAGAGGCTCCTTCAACAAGAGCAAGGCCCTTAAATTGATTGAAGAATATATATGAAGACAATTCTCGTGGAGAATTGATATTGAGCTACAATAAAAAGTACGCTATGATTCATTTTGTCATCTATTTTCAGACAAACAATCACGCTATTTGATAACTACTATAAGTAATATAAGACGCAAAGTATAAACAAACTCACTCTCGTATTTAGAACATTGTTAATTAAGATTAAACAGCACGTTGACTACGATTGCATCTAACAAGTTTGTTGTGAAAACTGTTTCTGTAGCCTGAAGGACGCTTAAAACACGGTAGAAGAGAGCGGATCAGTTGCCTTTTCGAAAGCATATGCTTAAAAATGTAAAGGTACTGTAATATAATACTATTCAAACTTTGCCAGTTTTTCCCAGACCTTGGCTTGCCTTAATCTAGATTTGGTAAATATCCTTTTCTGTACTCCTGACAACGTGTATGCGAAATTTTATGATGATCGATCGAGTAGTTAAGACGTAAAAGCGTAAAGTCAGATTCTTATTTATTACATTGGGATATCGTTTTCACTTCTATTGTTGCAGAACTATAAATATAAAAAATCAATACTCTCCGCGACACAGTTATTAAATCTAGTGCGGGTCTTAAAATAAAAAATAAAATTAGAGCTGTAAAGTCTGACTGCACAGGTGTCGTAGTGGTTTACGAGGTCACCTCGCCACTGCCGCCACACCGAGTGTTGTGGGTTCGATCCCCACGCGAGACACAACTTAGTGTGATCCACAAATCTGGGTGTTCTTTACGACTGTTGTTTGAATGTTTGTAAAGTCTCCCGTAACTAGGGAAGTAGGTATTCCTAGAGTTGGATTGTCATCTATTAATTTAAAGTGGTTGTAAGTACACTATCGTTATAATGCACTTGCAATATTAATTATTTGAACGTTTAATAAACCCAGCAAGATATTAGGAAAACAGTAAAGTTCCGAATGTGCGGAAGGAAGTGGGACAAACGCATACTAAAGTGAAATAATCAATTTACGTCGAGCGATAACATAAAAATGCATGGGCGGTTTGTTTACATAAATTATACACCAAGTTAGTTAACTAAAGTTTTGGTGGCAGAGTAAATTAAACGTCATAATTGATAGAGTAAAATTTGAATAGTTTTAGTAGTTCATTTATGATATTTGATACATATTTTCTATCGACTAAATGTAAAGTTTCAGGTTTCGTTACTGTGTCAGGCAAATTTGTTTTCTGTTTTAGTCTATAAGGCTGCGAATTGCTAAGCATTTTTCAGGGACACCACCAGGTAATCAAACCAAGGACTACACCATCGGATACCGCAATCACTTAAATTTATATAATTAAACAGTAAAACTTAACTTACTACTTACATATACTGCGAATTTTGTTAGTTTGTGTGTATGTAAAGTGTAATCTCCAAAACTGCTGCATCTATTTAAAAACTCTTTCTACTATTTGAAAGGTACATTATTCCAAGTAGACATAGGCTATTTTTACCCGACTACGGCGAAGCCAAAAGGAACGGTAATGATTTTGGCAGTCTGGGTATGTATGTTTTATGTTCCACCGTAGCGCCTAAACTACTGTATCTTTTTAATGAATGAGGTGTCAATAGATTTGTAACAATGGCCCGGATGACATAGGCTATATAAATTTTAAATTCGTCGTTTAGACCCCTTTTTTACGTAGTCGGTCAGTTTAAAACTTTTATTACTATGTTCTACCCGTGTAAAATGACGCTAGTATCAAATAAACCGTTATTACAATATTTATTCTAGTTTATTCACAGATAGCATTTAATAAAATCAATTCAAGCATTGAAGTTTTATTGAAAACTAAACCAAGATTCAACTTAAATGCTCTCAGTGTGCCGTAATATCGGATAATTGCCAATATTCTCCAGTGTATATCCAATAATACTACTACCAATAATACAATGAATCATCCATTACAGCTCTCTAGTTTTCATTTTTATTAGGAAGGAGTCCCACTGCAATGAACAAATTATCTTCTTTGATGCATCTATTTCGAGGTAGCGATAGTAGGTAACAGTTGGACTACCGCGTACAGGTCTCGATTTCGATCCTAAACTACCTCTGAGTTTTCGAAGTTATGTGTAAGGAAAATATCATGAGAAAACCTGCATGTCTGAGTGTTCTTCATAGTGTTCTCGGTATGTGTAAGTTGCTAATCCGCACTGTGCCAGCATGATGGAGTGAAGAGATTCGTGCTTAGCAATGGGCCAATTGATAAAGAGGGTTATATATCTAAATCGATATCATCAAGATAACTTAAAGCTACCAACATGTACAGGTAGAGAGAATATATCTATATAGATAAATGAATTTGGGTGAGTTGTTGGCGTGTATGCTTAAAGCGCTATATGTTTTCCGTCAACGTCGTAAACACGCTTACGTCCTGCATGATGATAAACGGTGACTATAGCATACGGATGATTGCAAGACCAGAGCTATAAACACCCTTTAATAAGAAGTCACTTTGTTGCTAACCTTCTTCTCCCTAGCCTTTATTATTCCTAAGTCACTTGGGGTTGGCTTTTCTAGTCTAATCGGATTTCAGTGGATATCAGTTTTTACACGGAGCGGCTGCCACCTGACCTCCGCAACCCGAAGGCTAACGATACCCTAAGGCTAGAGCTGACTTTCCAATAACAACTGCCATAGATGTTCATGGCAACCGGGACCGACGGCTTAACGTGCTCTCCGAGGCACAGAGCAGATCATAATTGTCAATCAATACGCACATAATTTCGAAAAGTCATATAACTTCCGAAAGTCAGAGGTGCGCGACGTGGGTTCGAACCCGAGACCCTCTGCATTGCAGTCTGTTGATCTCCCCACTGAGCTACATAGCTAAAATGAATGGCTAGTTTGCAGCACAGGACTTTTTTAAAGAGCCTGAAAATCAAACGTACCGGCACACAACACAAACAATTTTGTAATGACGTCCCTCGCTGTGGTACTGTTAATTTTTAACATAACGTTGACTGATTTAAATAATCACTTGCCTTTTAACATATATATATCAAATGAGCAGGCAGAGGTGTATTACACTATATAATAATTTCAGATTTGGTACTTGTATTAATACTTTCCTACCAGATAAACTAAGCAAGTAAGTTTTGCCTGACCAGGACATCAAAATCGAAACCATACCTTCTGTATCATAGTCGCATTTACTACTGCACCACTAAGGTAACTCCGATTTTATAATGCGAAAAACGAAGATGCCAGTATTCATTTTAAATCCACCTTCACTTTAATGTCTTCTATTACCTTTGGCAATGTGACGAGCGCATTATATGCAGTAATGACTAAAATTTATTCCAGAACTTCCAGATTTCGATGCCAGAGTCAATTAACATTGACCATTAATTGTCGTATTAATAGTTTATTAAGTCAAAATATACTCAAGTGTGACTACAATAGATCATAGTGACATCTTTGGACGGTTGCCAATATTATATTAATTTACGTAAAGTCCTCAAGCGACGAGTAGGTATATGCCGTGACACATATGATAAAAACAACCACGATTCACGCCCAATTACCTTTAGCAGAAATCTGGATACTGTTTTCTAGATTATTTTTCAAAGAATAGTTGCGACATTAGATTTCAACGCTATGATTTAAACAGACGGATGAGTCTACAAAAAGAAATGATTCACATTTTTAATATAAGATATGACAGAAAATCGGAAAATTTCTTAACTAAATTACATAGATATTTTAATACGTCTATTTTTAATTTGTGATAGTAGTATAACAAATAAAACGAGATGGATGTAAAAACCCAGGATTCAACCTCTTCGTCTTAAATGTAAAAGTAATGAAAAGGAATGACCCCTATATCTCGGGGGTCTTTTGACCCACAGGGCCCATATTCAAACTCGCCCAAGGTATGACCCCAAGGTATCTGCACACCAAGTTACAAGTCAATATTTTTCATTTAAAATACAGGTGACCCCTATATCTCGGAGTCTTTTGACCCACAGGGCCCATATTAAAACTCGACCGAGGTATGAACTCAAGGTTTCTGCTCACCAAGTTACAAGTCAATCGGTTTAGTGGTTCCGGAGTTATGCCCCTCACTCACAAACTGTCACTAACAGACAGACACACAGACCCACATAGTGTTTTCATTAACCTCTTCGAAGAAGACTCAGAGGTTAATCCGATCCTTTCTATTGTTGATTTTCTTATAATTTTAATATTTCCTAACGTACGTGACTCTACTCTAAGAAACGGATTTATTTTACTAACGGATTTTAATATTAGATATACATGAGAATATGCCTCTTTTTTTTTTTTTTTCACGTGTTGGAATGCAATGACGCATATCCCTCCGCGGGGGCGGGCGGAGAGATTATGTCGGACTCGCCGGGGTAAACGAAAGATGGAAAAGAAATAATGTACCTCCCGGAATACCGACTAAACCTACCACGGTGTTCCTCGACACAACCACTATCGACGGAGCCGCGCGAATCGCTTTCGCATGCGTTCGCGACCCCGCCAAGGTTACGGCCCGCCGTATGAAACGGCAGGCCACTATACAAAAGACCTACCCAAAATAGGCACTTCTAACATTATAAAAAACCCTACTGTCTCCTCCCTAGAGGGGAGACGGACTCGACAGAGAGGCGCGTGTGGGAACACGCACGCCGCCTCTCGGACCTGGTGCTAAACGGATGGCGGGCAGGCCCACAAAGCCCGCCATCCCCAGGTCAAACCTCAGGGTGGCTGGAGGTCATCGCGCGCCCTCCGGCGCCCGGCTCTGCGGTTGGGGATAGGATTTAAACGCTCCCTCTTCCGCTCCGCCGCCTCCTTGATGGAAATCACTTCCTCGCAAAAGGAGGCGACGGCGTTCCACGACCTCTCACTCCGGACCATAGTCTGAACTACGGCCGGGAGCGAGAGGGCAACCGATCCGACTGCCGCGATCAACTCACGGCGCTGCGATGCCCAGGCGGGGCAAACCGCCAAAGTGTGCAGCGCCGTGTCCTCTACAACGTCGCGGCAGTCGCCGCAGTGGTGACAACCGGGCGTCTCTTGCCGGCGTATACGACACAGGAACCGGCCAAAACAACCGTGGCCAGTCAGTACCTGTGTCAGCCGGAAGGTGATGGCGTCATGCCGCCTCTCTAGCCACTCCTCAAACACGGGACTTACCGCCACGATCGTGGCGTGCCCGGTGCCCTATCCCTGTAGAAAATTGTGCTTTCCGTCTACATTTCGCCAGCTATGGTTTTCAGCTAGACGAATCTAATTGGTTTATCATGTATAATATGTATAATAACTACCCTGCGAATCTTTCGGTACACTATACAGGGTGTCCGGTAATTAATGGATAACCTTAAAATCCCTATAGTGGAATTGATGGCCGTTCAGAAAAAATATGAAAAAAAATCTATCCTAACTACTACGTGAGATATGTGTTTTTTTTTATTACCATGTTAACTTTTTTGTATACTACGACCATAAATGAATGAAATCCATCGGTTTTTTGTTGTTTTATTTTTAAACACTAATTATGCTAATAGATAGACAGTCAAAAGTATGCTGTGCTTATATAGCTTGCACTTTTTAATATATATATATTTTTTATATTTTCTTTTAATTTTTCTGAACGGCTTTCAGTTCTACTATAAGACATTTCAAGGTTATCCATTAATTACCGTACAACCTGTATATCCAAACGTTTCTTTTTCTGTCGCACACGTAAGCATAATCTCGGCTGGCAGCTAAAAATTGTATAATATATCTTAAAGATGCTAAGGGATAACCCTAAAAAATATAAAGCGCCAAGTTTTATGTAAATTCACGAAACGCAGTCTTCAAATTTAATAGAGCCTTAATTCTCCCTATTATTCTGAAGACGTAACCTTTTCGTACAAAAGGTTTGGCGAATTACGGTTTTAACCGGCAATGTTGGCCTGAGAATGGCCGCAGTTATTAGGTATAATCATTTCAATTTTCTAACGAAGTAACCTAATTTTATAGGATAAGTTTGTTGTACACCTTTCTCTTCGGTCGTTGACTCTTTTTGAATATTAACAACAATATGCTGCAATTTTGTGCAAATTAAGTGCGCATCACATTGTTCAGAATTGGATTCGTATACTATTCGACTACAATTATATGTGTCTCTTCTCTTTTGCCTGGCGTAATACGTTAAACACAGTTTTGTAAGGTATTCGAAAACCCTTATAAAAATACTTACGGACAGCTGGTTTTCAGAGAAGCACATAAATATAATATAAATGTTGCACATTAATACTATAGTACATTTGAGGCTATGAGCTTCAAAATAGAAGCTAAAAAGTGACGAATAAAACGTGGATAGGTAGCCATGTATGATTATGCTGTATAGATGACCTTGTCATCTACGACTTCGTATGTATAATAAGATTTACGTATCTTATAATACATACAAAGTCGTACGTATAATACATACAAAGTAACATGTAATATTACATATATTTACAACAAAACAACAAATTTTGACTAGTACGGAACAAAATATTCGCTTTGCGAATTGGTGAACAGAAAGCATGGTACACGACAATGCCAGTTGCATTCGTCGGTAGAGGTAAAACCAGTAGAGCGATGTCTCATATAATATTTATTTTGTACCGGTACAGTTACGAATTTGACCATATGCCGACCGACCCGTTGTAAATCCTAATATTAGATATAAATTTTTTTTTTTCTTTCAAATCTTGGCGATATAAGCCTTTTTGGAAACTTGAAGGTTATGGATCCTTCTAATTCTCAACGTCTCCATCTAATATTTCCGGGATATAGGTATGTACACACACATACTATGCAACATACGAACAACCAGTTACATAGAAAATAAAAACTTGTTGGAATGCAATAAAATTTGCTGATCATATTTAATAGTGTATATCACAAAACCGCAAGAGCATAAAATAAACAAAAAATCGTCATAAGAAATATAATAAGGGTCAGCTTTCAAGAATATCATAGTCTCTTGGCCGAATTTCGTAGTACTAATACTTTACTTATCTTACTATATCTAACTTTCACATACACAGAACTTAAAACTTCAAAACCTCGAAAAAAGATATACTTAATTGAAAAATTTATTGGGCACCTTTGATAACAAAATTTGCTTATTTTCGTAATAACACTGAAATGACGTCCAGTAATTAATAAATTTAATGGCGATTTTAATTGGAACTTGACGACAGTTGGTATGGTTCCCAAACTTATAATAGCCACAATCACAGTAGTATTGATTTCAGTCGTTTTAATGTTTATAGTTCTGCAATAGTAGAAATGAAAACGATATCCTAACTTGATATCATAAATGCGAATATCAGTTTGTTTTTTATTTGTTACGCTTTCACACTTTAACTAATTAATTAATTATAATATAGGGTAGAGAAAAGGATATATGATGCCCTTCATTCGGAAAAAGTACCGGTCCCGAACGAGCGAGGTTGCAGGGAAAAGCTCGTGCTGTAATGTCATGTTTAAGGTTGTGGGGCACAGCGAGATTTCCAGCCAGACCTAGAATAGCTCAATCGGGGAACTAACGGGGCAGTTTCTGCAGTGAATAAGGGATGCATTACCTACAGAGTTAATGTGCTCCAGCACACTCCAGTATCAATGCTTGAATTAATGTCACATTTAAGAGTGTAAGGATAGCTGTATCTCGTATCGCTTACTAGACATCCATGTTGTATAAAAAGCTTAAGTGAAGCGAACCTAAGCTTTTGTTTGACAATGTTAACACGTTTTAAAGAAAGTTAAAGGCTATTTCTATTGCCGCTATAGATGGAAAACTGAACTTAACCTAATAAATGGCTCCGGCACACGGGTGGCCAGACATAATAGGTTTTCAATAAACTACGCAAAAAACTACGAAGCTGTATTTTCTTTTTAAATTATGGAATGAGTCGCATTTAATTAATTAGATGCTCAAAGTGTTCCTACTGGATTACTAGTGAAATCCTCAATCGTACGGAACCCTAAAGTTAATAATTAAGTTCGAAATTGCTGAGACAACCTCATCATTAACATAAATTAAAACAGTATAATGTTCCAACATATGATTATTATTTAAAAAATATTAAAGCTCTTCCGTGGAACTGTTTTAAGCGTCGAGTCAAGAATAAATTGTTTTATTATATTTTCTCGGTACCTATGCTAATAGAAAGCTTTAGCATAAATGTTTTTTTACATCGATTATATGAAGAACTAGATCAACTATTAGGGATCTGAAACTAGGATAGTGTTTTTAGTTTGAATGCCTGACTCTTTCTTCCGATATCATGTAAACATCATTACACATATTGATTAAGTTTTTACAATATTGTACTTAAAATAATTTCGCCTGAATACGTTTAGTTGAACCAAAGATATAAAGCATAATGTGATCCATATAAATGAAATCGCAGGCGAAAACATTCACGAGTAGATGCTAGAAAATATTTATTCTAATAATACACTATCCTCTAACTTCTACTTAAAATATTTTTACCTGAATTTTATTTAGGTACTAGACTAGTTGATTACATCAGCCACTTCTTAAAACATAGCACTCAATACCAGAACACATTTTAGGTCTAAAAATATTTTAAGGACTGGATGATCATAATCTATCATAATCTTTGAGTATGCCACGAATATATTCTCTCATGCTCTCAATATAAAAGAACTTTTTAGAGTATGAAATATTTTTCTTCAAAGCCAAGGCTTCCCTCTATTTTTCTTAGAATATTCCAGAAGATGTTTTGAAGATCTTTTTATATGATTCAATTATTATTATTATTATGTTTCTCTTATCACAGGTACTTTTTAACATATTATATTAGAAAATACCTGGTCCTTTGGGAGGCTTACACGGAGACATGGGTCCAACGTGAAGAGGCCCTTCGAGAGTTTTAATCAAAGGTGTTATGGAACACCTACAGCGGCACTAGCCGCAGCAGGCGTAGGACTATTGCTACGTATGGATTCTAATATATGGGCTATAGGTATGGGTGTTTGGTGGACCGGTATATTGCTAACTATGGATGAAAAACGGCGTCTGCCCTGAATACTCTAATAGCATCAATGCAATGGGCAGACGGTGACTCACCAACTCACTAGATGGGCCCCCTGATAAGCCACTATAGGCATACAAGCCAGCAGCAGAGGGCAACACCGGTGCAAGTGGCTAGGGGTGTCGAGCGGTGCGGCGCCGGTTTCACCATCACGGGTCTCGTGACAACGGAGACCCAGAGCGGGTTTCCCCGTAGTTATGCCCTTGAAAATGACACTTCCACTCCCAAGCATATAGCTCTAGCGGCCTCTCTCTCGCCCTCTGGCCGGCCGACCAAGGCAAGCCAGAGTTGAGAGTCCTGCGGGCGCTCTTGAAGTTCCACCCCGGCCAACCCGTAACGGCAAGCCGGGGACGAGGCCCTAACCAACTCTCTGAGGCATTCAGGACCGCAGTGTCGCCACTCACATTCAGCCCGCCACAAGCTGCCCTGCGGTTTGTGCGCTTTAATTTAACCTAGTGATACATTTTTTGTTTATATCACAAGGCGAAGGTGATAGTTTTAAAGCTAGTATACTGTGCCCTCCGATATCGCGTTAGTCTCATGATGAGATAACGACTGTCCCATAGGGGTTATTATTATTATTATTATATAGTAGAAATAGGTTGCCCTTCGCTTTGCTAAAATACTATGCACGATTTTTCCGGTTGACATCCATGATTTGTAATTTAAAACATGCTTAGCTATAACTCTTATAGATTGGACTATTTAGGGCCTCGGGCTCAATGTCCTTTTGTTTAAAAAACCTACGCTGGTATACTTCTAAAATCTTGCAGATATAACTTATATTCTGCAACGTACTTCTACAGGTCAGTTAACCATTTTGATGAGCATGGAGGACCCGGTGCACCATAGATAACTTGGTGGACGCAACTGCTGATGCGATTGACTGATCATTGAATAATTGTACCATCGACAAAGAAGAAGATGATCACGTTTGTACTTGGGCTTAATCCTTTGCCTGAACCTAGCAACTAGTCTAAATGTGGCTCAGTTACTAAGTAAACTCACTAACCTATACATTTTGACGAGATGAACTTTACCTTGTGACCTAAATGTATAAATGATTTTTGACTATGATTTTGAACTTTGTGCACCATAGATATTTGAGGATTGGCGAAAATGAACGACAATTTTCATTTTATTGATTGATTTATTCAGGCGTTAATTAAAAATTACACCAACTAACCTTCACCTAGTCTATATGAACTGAGTTTTCGTCGAGCTAACTACAAGGGAACGGCAGGCATGTCAACGCTCCTTTGAAGTCGGCGTTTATTTACCAATCTCAAACTTCAAAGAAACTTAGACGTGCTAGGGAACTACTGTTTTGGGAAGTTTACCATTCAAGAAGTTAGGAAATCAATGGGTTCACGCCCCTCAATTGAGAATAGTTTGCATTCATTATAATTAGTTACAGTAGGAGTGATATTAAATTTGATTCTGGCCAGTTCATCCGTTTTCTATCAATGTTAAAACCCGTGAGTTCGAATTATGTACAATTCGGCTCACTGTTTTGTTATAACTTTCTATTTTTCAATAAATATAATCTACTTTGGGGACGCAGCGATAGTGAATGCAACTGATGTGTATAATACAGGGTTATAGTGTATACTCAAAAGTGTATATCATCTAGTACATTTCGACACCTGTTGTTTCAGATCCCATGTAATGAGGGCGAGTCTATTGCTCTTCACCGAGCACAATTTTTAACCCGAGATGCGAACCCGAGAATACATCATGCAAGGTAGTCGCCTAACCTAACGCTGCGCTACCGAGGCACACTTATTTTATTTTTCATAATTTTGCTATTTATTTAATATAAATCAGATGAGCGAAATAAATCAAGATTTATTGATATCGCAAACAAATTAATTTCGAAGTTCTCAGAATAGTATCTTATTATCTCTATTATAATTCTAAGAAAGATGTCTTATTTAAAGTTTTTTAGTTCCACAGAGAGCTTATACTACAAATATACAGATCCAGACAGACATACTCCGTTACAGAGACTATTAAAATATATATTTACGAATACTATTTTCGAGAGCCTTTTCTGGGAATTATTTAAATATGAACTTGAACGCGTTGAACTAAATCTAATGGGTTTATTTTACTTCAATGGCTTACCAAAAACTATAAATAATATAATAATCACAGTATTTAGGTTCTTGCATTTAGACGATTATAGATATTATATAGAAATGCCACGCAAAGTTTGTCTCCCACGCACCTCTGCTTTTCGATTATCACTCGCTTTAACGGTGAAGTCAAATCGGTCATCGTACCTGCGAGCTATATCCCCAAAGGTGTTTGGAAATTGTGCATTACATTTCGACAAGTATAGTTTAAGTTCTCATATAACAAAGGGCGAACTCTTTGCTAACTACTGGGCACAGATCAAAATTTCGTGCTACTGTTGAGAATTGTTTGACAAATAAACTCAATTCAGGTTTCCTGACATAAGAAAGAAAGAAAGAAAAATATTTATTTTGGCACACAAAACACGAAGATATCAAAAAATTTTATAAAAGAAACCAAAAGTATACAAAATAAAAACGGAACCATAATAAAACTAGAAAAATTAAAAATAAAATACAACACTAAATTAAATTTCTGCTCACTGGCAACACCACACTTTCCGCGTAACTAAACGGAAACTGCCTCCATTCAGGTCAAGGCTATGTCAATTTGTCAGTGTGCAGCGATACAAACAATAATAAAGTATTAAATTATATAAGTATAATTTTATACTTTATTGTTTGTATTGTATTGTATTTGTATTGTAGTTGTTTCCAAGACCTTAAGCAAAGCAGTCGCACTCTCTAGCGCTGCGCCACCGAGATACTCAATATTTGTGTAGATAATCATTATTATTAGAATTTATATTTCTGTAGTCTAGTAAGGACCCTAACCGCAAGTGAAAATCGATAGTGCAACGAAACAATTGTAAATTAATGCATGAATAAAATTGTTTATCCTACTATTAATGTCTAATATGTTTGTTTTTAAAAGAAGCAACACGTTAATGTCATTTACTTATCAGTAATAGGCGTAATAGCTGTAGAAACGAATAATAGCTGTAGAAACGAATAATATTTAACATAAGTAGCTCTAGTACTAAAACGCGAAAATGTCTGATAAATTAAACGACAGTAACGTTAAGATTGAAACTACGCCACATACTAGAAAATAATGTTTCGAAATAGAGATATAAAGACTTACAGATGTCTTTAAATCACGATTTTGAAACATCACTCTTGAAAATTTTAATGGCTTTATAAAAAATAATACACTCATAAATATCATCATATAAATTTGCTCTGTATTTCAGACACTAATAAAAGTTCATAACAATGTTTCAACAAAACATTAACATATCGTCACCTACCATCATTTTAATAAAATCAAGCTCTAATATTTTTCGCCTATTCATTGGATAAACAAGCAAATATTCATAGTTCAACGTTTGGGTTGACCAACGAACTCTAAAAGTTATGTTACATCTGACATTTAATCAAAATATTTATAATATCTTGGCTAAGAATAAACTACCCTTTTAGACCACGTGGGTGTCGCACAACAGATTTACGGTAAACGTCTCATACAATGCATTTTTATTTGGTAAAGAACAATAACCTTTACGTCATGTAAAGGTCTTTATAATCAAGACCAGCTAAATTTTGCTAAAAACTCATCTCGAACTCGATTGTCGCCTCGCCAGAAACCATAGTAACCAACTGTTATTACCATGGTTACTGTAGAATAATTCAAATTATAAGATCCGACTCGGATTGTGAGTTCGAGATGAGTTGTGAGTAGTACGATACAGCAGAATTGACGGGCAGTCTCTTGTTAATAAGTGATTGGTCAGTCTGTGTTATCTTCGGCTCAATAGTCTACAAATGGGCTAGTGTTAGACAAAGAATAGCCAACCTTCTCTTTGTATGTATATATCCTCAGCTATGCTACAAAGGAAAGATTGTTTGTTTTTTAGTTAAGAATTTTTTTATACCTCTCGTGTAATTATCCCTTACTAATGCGCACTTATAAACTATTCTCAAATACTTAATTATAAAAATTTATAAAAATAAATATTTGGAAATATTGATGCTCGGATGGCGTAGAGGTTTAAGTGATCGCCTCGCAGCTGCATCCACTGCACCGACTGTTGTTGGTTCGAACTCCACACGGGACAAAAATTTGTGTGATCCACAAATAACTGTTCCGAGTCTGGGTGTATCTTGAATGTTTGTAAAGCCCCACGCTACACTTGTTGTCTTCAAGTTGTTATTTTATAATATTAAATTTAAAAAATTACAAATTCTGACTTCTTACCTATACCCATAAGTACCAACTTAAATAAAAAGTAAAAATAGATTTGAAGTCGGTTTTTGGATTCTTTTTTATTAATTTAGTTTTTCAGCTTTAGTAGGAAGTGGAGTATTTTTCATATGTATTGATCTTTATATACCTATAATATGGGTAAAGTGTATTACGTATCATAAAAATAATTATACGTCACAAAAAAATTGTGAAAATCTCATCCAATTTTATATAACAAATAATTTTTGAAGTATTATCAAATATAAATTTGAACATACACTCATACAATGCAATGTAATCTTTACTAAATGCGCTGCTCAAATGACAGCGCCACGCCGTTTGGAAGATATTACCTCTGGGTATACAGAATGATTTTGAAATCGTGTAAGATGAACCCTGACCATATTATTTTTTTATTAGAATTATTTATTTGTTGATTTTTTCAAAAAGCGCTAAATCAATTTCATTTAATTTCATTCAAATTCCTCTGAAGTATGATCTACCAAACAAAAAAATTTATCATCAAAATCGATTCACAATTGGTGGAATGATCGTGTAACATACATACAAAAATAAAAACATACAGTCGAATTAAGAACCTCCTTCTTTTTTGAAGTCGATTAAAAAGACAAAGTTAGTATTAACTAGAGACAAAACAGGAAATAAATAAACATTAATCAACGTTGTTTTTAGTTAGCCTGTCTATGCTTTGAATGGCAAATAATACCTGTTGTGTCTGGCCGCCGGTGTGCCGCTGCAACTTACTAGGTAAAGTAAGAGCGGTTAATCAATGATGCAGGACTAGCTCTCAAAGTAAGCGATATTTTTTTAAATTAAACTACTATATACGGATTTTATCACGTTGTTTATTTAGCACTGTATTACAAAATTTTGAAAATATTACGCTACTACTACTATTGATTTTATTTTACAAATTTATAAGCTAATAAAATTATTTAACTACCTATTAAATCTATTTATTTTTGGTTTACACTTTCCCCGACGTTTCGGTTGCTTTTCAGCAGCCATGGTCACAGGGAGACTAAGATGGTAGTTGTCTCAAAGTTCCAGTGTAGTTATTTCAAAGTACCCGAACATAATTTAATTATTGGTGTTTCTAATTACGCAGAATGAGCTGAAAGTATCATGAAGTCTAGCTGTGGTTTGTTTCTTCTTGGGTTTGACTATTTGAAGCTAAAGTAAAAGTCACAAAAGCTATAAGATCTTTAGAACAAAGTAAGCGATGCTGTGGATAATAGCTACTCGTCTATAAGTTACACCTGATTCTCATCTTGCAATGTCACAAAGCTTCAATGACATTAGGTTCCCAATGTTTTAATTAAAGCAGACTCAAGAAGATAACACCTTGATAATAGTGCCTTAGTAGTTAGATCATTGATATGATCAAGTTTTAATCACTTACCTTTAATTGATGTTTGAGATGAAATCTATAAAATGAATCTTATGATAATAATACGAAACCATTTAAACTCTCGTCGATATTATGTTCTTAAGTAGATTTATACTCGTATTAGTTTACATAATAGTTGTAATATAATATTGCTAATGTTTTCTGCTATTTTATATTAAGTGATACTTTTATCATATGATTTTCAACTCATGAATTAGAAACAAATTGCATTCGATACAAAATTATTAATTGTTATATTGAAAACAAAATCTTTATTACAATTTGTAATGAAAATAGACACTTTTCGGTACAAAAAATAAATACATGTGTTTTGTGTCTAAACATAACATTCCCCATTATATTGCCGAACGAAGAGAATCATGATACATCCGTATGTCGCCAGCTATAATACTCGCAAAAATGCAAATATATTTTTGTAAATTCGGGTAAAATATAAAACTAACAAAAAGCTGATATCAGTTATAATTTATAAACTTATAACCTAGTACGTTCTTTGATTTACAATGGATCCTTGTCAGATAACAATAATTAAATTTATTACGATAATAAGTTCCGAATTTTAAAAAACATCACCTCTTCTCTCCTGTCTCTATAGCCACCGTTAAGAAATCTAATATCTCAGACCATGGAACTATAAGTAATAGTACTTATTAATTCCATGGCACAGGCATATTTTAAAGATGTTTTGAAAATAAAGATTTGGCGGCATACCAACATAACCACATATACTGTAGTGGTTTATGTGGTCGGCTCGTCACTGCCGCCGCGTCGAGTGTAGAGGTTTCGATCCTCATACGAGACAAAAAAATTTTGATCCACAAATGGTCCACTCGCCCAAGTTTGCATTAAACGTCGATCAAAGTCGCAAGCAAAAACTAACACAGAATAATATTGTCTTCTGTTTACGCGAATGTTATTCATTGAAATTAAACTACTATATACGGATTTTATCGCGTTGTTTATTTATCACTGTATTACAAAATTTTGAAAATATTACTCTACTACTACTATTGATTTTATTTGACTAATTTATAAGCTAATAAAATTATTTAAACTATTAAATCTATTTATGGTACGGAGAGTCCCCGTGACCATGGCTGCTGAAAAGCACCCGAAACGTCGGGGAAAGTGTAAACCAAAAATAAATAGATTTAATAGTTTAAATAATTTTATTAGCTTATAAATTAGTCAAATAAAATCAATAGTAGTAGTAGAGTAATATTTTCAAAATTTTGTAATACAGTGATAAATAAACAACGCGATAAAATCCGTATATAGTAGTTTAATTTCAATAACACAGAATAAGCTCTACAAAACTATGACTGCAAAGAATAGATGGCGTAGTGGTTTAAATGAACGCCTCGCCGCTGACACAGCGCTGAGTGTTGTAGGTTTGATTCCCATACGGGACAAACATTTGTGTGGTCCACAAATTGTTGTTCCGAGTATGGGTGTTCTTTGTTTGACGTTTGTCCCCCGCGACCCGCGACACAAATAATTCTTAGTGCAGGAGTTGTCAAAAACCTTCATGGTGGCTTTTCTCTTGATTTATATTTATATTTTATTGTTTTCTCTTGTTTGTTAGATGCCTGTGAATTAAGTTGCAAATATCTTTATACCTATATACTTTATAAAACTGTAACGTAAATGTCATTGTAAACATTTGTGGATTAATATTTCCTTCATTTTTAAATAGAAGCACTTAACTTGGCTGAACAGATTGATGTGAACATTAATAAATATCGTGCAATATTTAATGGTATTGTTACCCTTAACATTGATTAGTTAAAAAGAATAGACCAAGGGCATTTATTTCCAAGCAGGACAATATCTCTAGATATCTAAACCCAAATTAAACTGAACTCATTCAGCATTTACTTTTCACCAACAAAATTGTCTTTCAAAAGACGTAAAATTTTCTGTACACGTACCAATTCAGTTACGCCGAAGAATATGTCATTGATTTTGTATAGAGTTACAAATTACATTTAGATTTGTAATACGCCATAGTTTATAATTCAAATAGGTTGGTTAAGTATATACGCAATTTATGCCCACTTGTTTAGTCTAAAGTAAATGTTTGGATATTCTATACCAATTATATTATGTTTGTACATAAATATATAGTTACTCCAAGTAAAATACTTATTTGGAACACCGACGGTTGTTTCCGTATATCCATATATTTTCAGTTTTGCTTGTGCTTGTGGTAAATCATATGGTGAGTAAGTAAAAAAATAAGTAAATAAGTAAGTATTATGTTTATAAAACATAATATTCACTTATATAATAAGAATAGTGATATTCACAACTTAAACACTAGAAATAAGCATAAGTTGGTAGGTCCGTATCATCGTTTACATAAAGTTCACAATTCATTTGCGGGACTCAGTATACGCTTTTTTAATAAACTACCGATTGATATTATAAATTTTTGTTTACTAAAATTTAAAAGTGCTGTTAAAAGTCAGCTTATTCGGAAGGGCTTATTGAATTAAATGATAAAAACTCATGGAACTAGTTGCTTGTTTCATACAGGATCCAAACAATGCATGTATTATATAAGTCAATTTAGTTATGTTAAGGTACTTCGTGTTTATTTGGTGGTGTTAAAGTATCTTTCTTTTCTTTTAAACAAACTTTATAAGTATTAACGTAAATTTTGTTTTAACTACATTTAGTCACGAACTACCTTTTCATGTCACAAAGTGTAAGTGTATGCGTCCTCATGCCATACTACTGTCTATTACAAATGGCTACGTACTGATAAATATTATTTCAAATCTCAAATGCTTTTTACATAATATTACCAACTTTTCTTTATTTTAGAATTTAGTTTTATATGGACAGTGACATATGGCATAATGACTGCAACACCTGGTACATAAATGAGTTCTAAAATACTGAAATTATAAGTTGATGGCGATTTAAAAGAGTGGCCTTGAGTTTCTTGCAGGTATCTTCTCATAGGCTCAACCTTTTGCCTGAACCTTGCAACTAACATAAATGTAAATTCAGTAAATATAATAAACTCACTAACCCATTTGACGTTCATAAGTGTTACTTTGTGACCTAAGTGAATAAATTATTTTTGACTTTGACTTTGACTTTTGACTTTGACTTTGTAAATATAAATCTCTGAAAGAGACTTATGTATACTTTTGCAAATAAACAATATACATGGTAGTCTTTAATTTTTAACCAATACCTGAAAATGGTATTTGTTATATATGTACTTTCTTTCTTATTTTACTTTCGTCTATTTTGCTAAGTTATAACGGCTGTTTAACCGATTTACATTAGTATGGAGGTCTTTGAAAGCTTGGGCAAAACATAAGCAACTTATACTTACCTCATAATATTATTGTTCTCACGTAAGTGACTGTAATGTCTTTCTGATAATAAATGGCTAAACCTATTTTTAAAGAAAGTTAGCTGTCTCATCTGTCTTGGGTAACGCGAAGAAATTGCTAATATTATTAATACGCAACGAATATCTATTAAATGAGTTTTGACTTTTTCCGATTGATAAATCCATTTGTCCGTAATTCATTAAATACATTTCCAAATGAATTTAAAAGCAAATATTGTACGAAAGTATTACTTGATATTTCTTTAAAAGTATTACGAACATTTGACCTTAATTCACAGCTACGTTTCCATAGTTCTAGTTCCGTCGGGGCTGTCATGCCTTTCTATACATTTTGATTAATACATTAAAGTTAACGCTACAGGTGCCACTAGAAAATGTACGGCGAGATGGCATATGAAAGGACGATGCGACGTTGGCGTCGTAAGGAACGTAGTTAGAGAACAGACAAATAAAATTCGCACAGAGATAAAAATCCACGCGTCCAAGTTTACATTAAACGTCGATCAAATTCGCAAACAAAAACTAACAATAAATAAGCTCTACACAACTATGACTGAACAGAACAGATAGCGTAATGGCTTAAGTAATCTCCTCGCCGCTGACAAAGCGCTGAGTGTTGTAGGTTCGATTCCCACACGGGACAAACATTTGTGCAACAGCGACACTTGATTTGTCCATTACGACGTCTCATATTAGAGTATTATAATCATATATAACTTCACATTACGTTACGTTCTATTTGATGCAGCTCTTCTGCATAGTAAAGGCACCTCCCCGAAATCGATGTGGGTATCAGGTTTAAGCGGTGAAACCGCGAAATGCTTTACGTCTAATATCATCACAATTTGCGATATTCCTTATTTTAGGTAGGTGCGAGGCAGATATTCTATAGAAGTTTGAGCAGGAACATATTTTAAGACGACCTTGTATAGTTTCCGGGGAAATAATATTGGAGTTAGTATTTTATGCGTTGAATAAGTATGATAATAAATTAAGCTTCACTAGCTTTTGCAAGCGGCTTCGCTCGCCAAAAAATAGGGTAGGTTAGGTTTATGTTAGTAACAGTACTTTATTTAAATGAAATATAAATTTAAATTTTTGAAATATAAAATCCAATATTTTCTCTTTAAATTTTATAGTAGGTATATACTTAATATACTGTATGTATAAGCAAGAAGGAGCACACCTGCTCCACGATGGAATAGATAGAGTTTACGGATTCCTATTGCTTCATTCCCTAATACATACGAAACTACGTACGCGTCGGCTAGATAGTAGACCACTTTAAGTCTCCAATCTGGTTCACAGTTCACTTTTCTTCGCTAGCTATTTTAATGAGTTTATTAGAGACCAAGAGTAAGTTTCCTTTGTTATGTAGAAGTTAGAATAATTTACCAGCAATGCGGCGGTTTACAAACATGTACTTGTTTGCTTTTATTTTTGTTTGTAAGTACGTCATATACGTAAATAATATCTATGTAAAACCTACGCTTAGTTTTCAAAACTCTATAAAGCTAATAAAAAATATCACTTCAAATTATGTTTAATATCAAACATCTATATGTATGTACGTTTTTCTAATATCGTAATAAAATAACCGAACGTACCGATAATAAATGTAGAATACACTTTACAAAATAAAGTTTTATAGGCACAAGCTTATTTAAAGAAATCTAGTTGGTAAATTGTTCTAATAATAATTTATTTATAAAACGTAATCCTCGGCAATGAGCTTACCTTTGATATCATCTTTTTCGCCAGAAGTTGTTTCGACGTCAGCCATAACTATTAACACAAAAACGAAACTGCACAAAAATCGGAGCAACTTTAAAATAAACTTGTCACCCTTAATAAATTACTCCAAAATTGTCATGCCGCACATCACTTCATGCTACACTTGTTAATTCTAACATCAATGATCAAAGATGCAAACAAAACCAATTACTTTACACACCAATTCGTAAAAATGTAAAATCAATCAAACATAAAAAACGAGAAGTTCACTTTCGCGCCAATCCGCGATTTTTTCGTCTTGGCACACACATCCAAACGCCTCGGGAGATGATCACAAACTGATCTATTTTCGTTAAGGAACAAAATTAAAGATTTATTCGGCAATGCAATTTTGCGGTAAATATTTTGATTCTAAATTAATTTATCTACGGTATGTTATTAATCTTATTATAATTAAGTATCTACTTACCTACTTATCAATCTACATTCCTATGTTTTTGACCAGTATATTTGTGTTGCGGTTTCGCATTATTTACTAGAAATGTTATTTTCTTATTTATCAACAATAATTTCGATATTAGTATTGATGTAATTTTTATTTATGTGTAAGTTCACCATTTCACAGTTTAGGGATCATTTTAGGCAACCTACTTCCTCCAAAAGGCATCTATTATTTTAAATAAGTACTAAGTTAAAGTCCAAATGAAACATAGAAAATAGTTTTCAAGTATAAATAATTATTTATAGATATTATAAACAATATCATATTATTCTCCTTGACATAGGTACACAATAGATAATATTGAATTTTTTTTTCTTTGTTGCGATCGCAATGCACTTGTGCCGGTAGTGATCTCTATATTAAGTACTTTCTCATCTCTCTTTTTTTAACTCTAACGACACAAAGTAAAACGCAAGTTTAATGAATGACTAAAACGCGTAAACATGTGTTTTTGTATATATCTTTGTAAAGGTTCAAACATTATCTGAAACAAGATAATAACGTAATTGTAAATTCACTACATAACTTTAATAAATTGAATACTAATCTTAGCTAATTATAAGAGTCCCTTTGTGACCTACCTAAATGATTTTTGATTTAATTTGAACGATTGAAACATTCTTGTGCTGCTCGTTGATCGGGCAATTTTGATACAATCAAATAATATCTAAAAGCTAATAGTTGTCCTACAAAGATTACAGAGACATTTTCTTGGACACATAAAATAATATTATCTCTTCAATGTTTTCTGGAGTTAATTCAGAATTACGCTTCCCTCCAATGAAACCAATTTCCCAAAACGTGACAAATCCTCGGAATACGTCATACGATAAAAAGCAATTTCAATGTTAATTAACTCATGTGAAATAAGGCTTCACTGATCTGAATTTTATTTCACAAGAAACGAAATGTGTTGCCACGCTGCTAAAGACACATACTTATACAAAGTAGACAAGCAAAGATGTATTTGTGTGCGTCATTAATTTTATTCCTTAGTGGTCTGAAATCTGACATCGTTCAATGCATATATTATGTGGTTAATTGAGTAGTCTAATGCTTTCGTAACAAGTCCTATTTTGTGAATCCTAAAGATTAGATATTTAGAATTCAGAACTTTTGTTTTTCTGATTTATTATTTTTAAATATTTTATTTTATTTTGTCTGTTCTTCTTGCGCGTGTGTCGCATACTAGTAAACATAAATCTATCTGTTTTATAAAATCTGCATTACCATTCTAAAAATTTTAAGGATAATACAATAAGCTGTCTAAATAAACTTACGCCAAAGTTTACGGAGGAGAACAGCTGCTCCTTAGGCAATAAAAAAATAATCTACGTGGCACTTACATTTCAAGAGAATTATTGTTTAAAATGTTTAAATGTCGCCAAACATTTTCTAAATGTTTCACTGAAAGACGACATCCAACTCGCAAGATATTAAAATTATAGTAGGTATTTAGAGCAATAATTATGAAGTGAGTTAAATACCAATTGACCTGTTTCTTGGGATTATATTTACTGAGGATTAGTCAGTCAATGGTCATATTTAGTCGTATGTATGTATATTGTGCAACTACGCAAATCGTATCATCAAAGCTGATTACCGAAACTACTCAAATGGAGTCAATGTATAACTAGTTATATTTTGTATTCTGCCTTTATATTCTATGCCATTATTCTTATATATCGATATATAAGATTTTTGTGAAATACTATTGATGGCTTGCTATTTGTTTTGTTAGTTTCTTTGCCTCTGGTGACATTTTTACAACACCTACATACCTTTTATGATAAATAATATACCTACTGCAAATTCTGGCGTCCAGATTTTGTTATTGTACTTGTAGCCCAAGCAAATTAGACCAAGAAAAGGCCGTGCTTCCCGATAAATTGTCCAAAGCTGGAAGTGTTTTAATACCTTTTGAGGGATCCCAAATATGAGTCCTGTGAGTTTGCGACGGATTCTGACTTCTGCTTAAGTTCTGCGGGTCAAAAAGTCGCCAAATTGTCGCACTTCTTTTAGTTTTTGGATCGATCGATCGATCGATTTTAAAGAACATTCAATTCTGCGTTAAATGGTTTTAGTCCGTCAAAATCGGCCCCGCCAGGCAGCCGCAATCTATTTTCAAGGTTGGGCCATTGTTACCAACTTGGCTAAAAAGTTGATTCTTTGTTAGGTTTTTCGCTTACAGCTCCTAAATAACGTATCCCACAGAAAATTGACTCATAGCTTTTTTAAGAACATTAAATTCTGCGTCGAATTGTGCTTAGTTTGTCTAAATTGGCCTAGCCGTTCAGTCGCAATCGATTTTTTGAGTTGGGCCGTTCTCTATCTTTTATTAATTGGACCATCCCTCTGTAATTTTCTTTTCCAATCGTGCAGTTTTCAAAGTGGCAAAGGAGCAAATCTGGGTTGGCCCGGTTCCCCCACTTGGCCTTACCAACCCAAGAGCAGCCACCAGTCCAGTCAGTTTTATCTACCTCCCCTTCTAATACCTTCGCCGGTCTCCCTTCATACCCCAACGGAGCCTCACATAAAGAGACGTCTCTCTTCATCTATTCATATCTGAACTGTACAAGCTGTTCACTCCAATCAAAGTATATCTAACTATCTATAAAGTATGTCAGACTATGTAGTGGATGGTGGTTTTGCTCCTGCACAGAGTTGTGTGGAACAGCGGAGAACAGTTTTGCAATATTATTCAGAAGTACCTAAATTACGTGAAATCCAACTACAAGTCTGACAGTATCACCATAGTTTTTTATGGATATCCAGAGGATGTGGCCGAGAAGAGTATAAAGCCTGCGGAAAGAGGGCGAAGAGTCCGTGTTATGTCATCTTCGTTGGTTATACCAACATACCAAGGCCACAATGCCTAAAAATCTTTTCTTGTTGAATGATCACAACAAGAAACGTCTCATATCGATGTTGACAAGCAAACTGATGGACGAGGGCATTCAGGTGAAACAAGCCTTGGAAGATGCAGATTCTCTGATTGTGAGCACAGCAATGGAGACGTCTATAGAGAGAGGAAATGTTTTCATAGTGGGAGAGGACACCGATCTGTTGGTTATGCTCACTTTTCATGTTGCTGTCCATGAAGAGCCTATCTCCAACGTGTACCTCATCAAACCCGGGAAACAGAGCCAGGAAACTGTCGTTTACAGTCCGAGCAATTGCCTGCTACTTGAAGACATGAGGAAGCATGCCCTATTTCTCCATGCCTTTACGGGGTGCGACATTAAGATATTCATAGCAGACCAAAACCTCTTTCATCAGGCCTCTACTTTTCTTAACCCGATCTCAATCCTTAACCAAGTTGCAAATGCAGGCGTTCACATCAAAACTTTGTACACGGGTGGCAGCAGTAAGTCCCTTAATCAAGTGAACCTAGACATCTTCCACGGGTCGCTTAAAAAAAGAATTTCGTCCTGGCGTCCTTGTCTACTACAGAAGCGGCTGCTCGCCAGCACTCCTTCAGAGCATATTTACAGATGCAGGTATGGAGGAGTAAGCTACTAGATCCAGAGAGATGGGGATGTAAAATAACCACCAATGGCTTAACTCCCATCACAACGACTGATCCACCGGGCCCACAAGAACTTTTCAACTTCATATCGCGCACATCTAAAAAAGGGTGCAAAGCAGCTTATTCTTGTAGGATCTGCCAAGGGAACAAATGCCTCAATTCCATCACTGAAGACAAGGATGTTATACTGGATCTCACTCAGTGTGACGAGGAGATTGATATCACCAAAGAAAAGCAAGCAATGAATCCTCATTTTCATAATTCTGATGATGGGGAGCTAGATGACTTGATCGGCGAAGAGCCACCGTTTTCTCCTAAACGGCGAAAGATACCGTCAACATGAGTACCTTGTACCTACATCTTTCACATTACGATGTTTCATGTGCACACAACTAATATAATTCATCTCTCTGTACACAATTTTTATCGTTAAACGATAACGTGTACATCTTTATATACATATTATGTAAATGTATCTGATGCATCGTTTGTTACTTTCAATAAAACATAATTCATTATAATGCCTTCATATATTTTAAAAGCACATAACGTCATTTTTTAGCCAAGTTGGTAAAACATGGCCTTCAGAAATCGATTGCGGCTAAACGACGTGGCCGATTTTAACGGACTAAAAACCATACGACGCAAAATTTAATGCTCTTAAAAAAGTAAACAGTACAATTTTCTGTAGAATGTGTTGTTTAGAAGTTGTAAGCGAAAAACTAAACAAAGAATCAACTTTTTATCCAAGTTGGTAAAAATGGCCCAACTTTGAAAACCGATTGCGGCCACCTGCTGCTGCCTGACTGGGCCGATTTTGATGGGCTAAAAACCATTCAACGCAAAATTTAATGTTCTTTAAAATTAATTTGAATAAACTTTTCTGTAGGATGCGTCATTTAGGAGTTATAAGCAAAAAACTGAAAAAGTGCGTAAATTTTGCTCACAGGACTCTTATTTGGGACCTCCAAATGGTATTAAAACACTTTTCAGCTTTGGAAAATTTTTCGGGAAGCATATCGCCGATGAAGAGTCAATATATAATACCTAACTGACATGTTGACCATTTTTGTTTTATTGAATTATTCATTGTAAAATAAAGTAAAAGTAAAAGTAAAAAAGCTGATAAAGATCTTGGGTCCGTTTCTTATGAATTTGGCAAGATAAATAGTTATTGCAATATATACTAAGTGTTGTTACGTCATTTATGATGGCAATAGACACTACATAGGTTAAATCGCGGCAATTAAAAAAAAAATAATAATAATAACCCCTCTGGGACAGTCGTTATCTCATCATGAGACTAACGCGATATCGGAGGACACAGTACACTAGCTTTAAAACTATCACCTTCGCCTTGTGATATAAACAAAAAATGTATCACCAGGTTAAATTAAAGCGCACAAACCGCAGGGCAGCTTGTGGCGGGCTGAATGTGAGTGGCGACACTGCGGTCCTGAATGCCTTAGAGAGTTGGTAAGGGCCTCGTCCCCGGCTTGCCGTTACTGGTTGGCTGAGGTGGAACTCTAAGAGCGCCCGTAGGACTCTCAACTCTGGCTTGCCTTGGTCGGCCGGTCAGAGGGGGGCCGCTAGAGCTATATGCTTGGGGGTGGAAGTATCATTTTCAAGGGTATAACTACGAGGAAACCCGCTCCGGGTCTCCGTTGTCACGAGACCCGTGATGGTGAAACCGGCGCCGCATCGCTCGACACCCCTAGCCACTTGCACCGGTGTTGCCCTCTGCTGCTGGCTTGTATGCCTATAGTGGCTATTCAGGGGGCCCATCTAGTGAGTTGGCGAGTCACCGTCTGCCCATTGCATTGATGCTATTAGAGTATTCAGGGCAGACGCCGTTTTCCATCCATAATTAGCAATATACCGGTCCACCAAACACCCATACCTATAGCCCATATATTAGAATCCATACGTAGCA
Source organism: Catocala nupta (assembly GCA_963675205.1). Taxonomy (NCBI): domain Eukaryota; kingdom Metazoa; phylum Arthropoda; class Insecta; order Lepidoptera; family Erebidae; genus Catocala; species Catocala nupta. The sequence continues at coordinate 6,428,456 of OY776095.1, read as the reverse complement.
ATAGTCCTACGCCTGCTGCGGCTAGTGCCGCTGTAGGTGTTCCATCCCACCTTTGATTAAAACTCTTGAAGTTCCTTTTCACGTAGGACCCATGTCTCCGTGTAAGCCTCCCAAAGGGCCAGGTATTTTCTAATATAATATGTTAGAAAGTACCTGAGATAAGAGAAACATAATAAAAAAATAATAATAATAAATAAATAAAATATACTATAAACAAAATTAAAAGGCCTTGAAACGTTTTTTTCGCCTCCTGAAAAGTTGCATTTTTGCAGTTATTATTTATTGACTCTTCATCGGCGATTGGCCTAATTTGCCTGGGCTATAGATACAATATATGGTTATATTAACCACTTTTTATTTTATTGGAATTACCTAATTGTTATATGCATACTCAAATGGCATTGAGTAGACGACTACCAAAGATTCGTCTGATGTTGGTATTATAGTTCAAAGTCGCACCTTAATAAGTGGATTTAAATGAAAGGAAACCAAATTTAAGGCTTTGTAGTAGGTAATAGCTATTTATCTTAGGAAGAAACCAATATTGGCGAGTAGCAGTTTGAATGGAACGCATCGGCCAGTAGTAAATATAAAATAATAACAAAACAATCTGTATGTTGAACACATAGTAGGTGCACTACGTGTAACTGCATACATAAGGGTTTTATCGTATAGCTAGAGACAATAACAACAAATCCTCCAGCCAATCGTATTTCTAGTGTTGGTGAAATATTAAATGACAATAATATTTTGTTGCACCTCGCACCTTAATCTTAGTGGAATAATGGTGTAGATTCGTGAATATTGTTCGATATAGAAGTCACCGCTATGAATAAGTATTACAGTGTAACATCTATGACTTTAAAATACAGGTATAAATTAGTTATTTTACATTTTTATGTGTTTATGATTATTGCTTGTGATATTAAGTGCCAATTCATATTTCTATTATAATTTAATATTTAATATTAGACAAAATGGCAGTAAATATTAAACTAAAAATTATAAGGCCAACGACAGGATCGTTGATGTGTTTTTAAGAATCGTATCTATTTAATTATGTCAAGTATATTTCTGAATTATAAATACAGTTGTAAGAAAACTACACCATTGTATTTAGAAGTATAATACTATTATTAACTACCACGATGACGCAGTGGTTATGATTGCGACTGCCTGTTTGACTGACGAATCGCAATCGAATAAAATTATACCTATTAGGATTTTCTGTCGAGAAAATCTTAGTCCAGAATGTTGCCTGGTAAATACCAGTAAGCTGGTATTAAATTATATTATTATTTTATTAAATTAGTTTATTAATTTAATTAATTATGCTATTAAATTAGATTTTTTTATTTTTGACAAAATGTGGGTAAGTGTATAATATATTTTGTAATTAAAATATGCAATTAATATATACCTAGAGAAGCATAAAGCTAATTTACAATAAATACTTGACAACAATTGATCATGCCTCAAATATTTTAATCAAGTCAGTCATTATTTTTGTCTGTAATGCTGCCTTTTTGATTATGTATACAAAATACAAGCTCTAGCCCACGAATTTGTTCGCCTTTTTCTGGATGAAAGGTAAAAAAAACATAGAGATGTTTTGTGTCCCCTGATAAGGTGTAAGCGATATTTCATGACGGTCGGTTGAGTAGTTATAGCGTGACAGCATAACATACCTACAAACAAATAAACTCACATACGCATTTTTTATTAGTTACGATTATATGCAAATACTTATTATATGATACTATTTCAATTAATTTGTTACTCTTCTAACATTGTTCTCACGTAGATAAAAGGCCCGTAATCAACATTGAGATAAATAGTTTGTGGACAGAGTTGATGTAAATTTTTATGTAATTTTTATTTATTACTTGTCTTATTTAGAACGATTTGTAATATATTAGTGCTGGCAATATAGATTGACACAAACGTCATTGTCATATGAGTGTCAAATCTGTCATTAATGTTTTCGTCACGCGAGTTGCAATGTTTTGTAATTTATTTTATTTTATTTAACATAATAAGAATATTAAACATCACATAAACTAGTGCTTTTGTCTTAGTTATAAGTGTCAGTGAGGTGAAAGCTACGGTACTATGTCAGAAGAGGACGAAAACTTGCATCGTTTGGAGGGAACATCGGGGGAAGCTCCAGGCGGCCTTATCATTATAAAGAAGGATAAGCCAGCGGAATTTCAGTTTGCAAGGCCTTCCTTACTTGGTCTAGATAAGCTAGCAGCGGCCAAACGTAAGCAAAACAGGCTGATATCGTTCCAGGATGAGACTAATGATGACGATACTCCAGACGACAAAGGTGATTCCAGCGCGGTAAAAGAGCGTAAATATAGAAAGCACAACGAAGAAACACCAACATACACCGGTGGTATATCCGAGCAAGCACGGGAACGCATGTTGGAGCGATTACAAAGGTTAAAAAAGTTTTATTAATTAAGTTTACTTTGTCTCAACTTTGTTTATACAGTGTAGTACATTAAATTAGACTAAAATACAGGCCTCTTTTTAGTGTTTATTGACTAAGTATTATATATTATTATCACAAGCAGGTGTTAAAATAAAAAATTAACATTGAATTATGTTGGTAAACATAACCTATGTGCAATACAAACCACACTGTGCTGTTCTAGTTTTGTTTAAGATTGTAGCTACGATTTCTTTTTCTGTTAAGACTGGATCATATATTACCAAAATTTAATTATAATATGTTAAGACATAATTATAATTAATTTCTTTTGGTAAAATGTATGACAGGATTAAGATCCTGTCATACATATTTACCAAAAAAATTACTATACTTGCAAAATAGTCAATTAAAAGTTATTTATGTATTTATTTAAAAGCAAGTCTCTTTATATTCTGCTATGTAGGTAAGGATATACCATTGTGAAAATATGTTTCTTTATATTAGCGAGGGTGTTGAACTGACTAATAGTCATTTTGTACAAGATAGTCTTACAATATACCCAAAAATTATTTCAAGTCTAATAAATGGCTCAAATTTATTATCATCTTGACATCACTGAAGATTAATTTCATAAATCATTGAGGACACTAACAGACATGTTATAATTGATTATAATGCATTTTACAAGATTGCATGATATTGCGTAATTCAAAATATTGTCTTAATCCATTGAGTCATAGCAGTCAGTAGTGGCCAGACACAACAAATTTTTAATTATGTCTGGCATACCAAGACGTCAGGATATTGTTAAAAAGCTTCACTCTATCTCTTATGTTAGTGACTGACTGTAAGTTACAAGGGTCAGGTCAATTGGATTTTCATATAAGAAACTCCTTTAGATGATCATCTTAACACCCCATGATGGACATTTAAAATGTATCTTTTTAAAATTTAGAGATTATATTTTTGATTGAAACTTCTTACTGATTTGAATTATAAAAAGGAGTTCATATCATTAATAGCAATGCTTAACTGAATGCCTTATACTAAGGAGTACTGAAAAGATCTGCTGTATTATATCTTTGACTGCACAAAATAAACAAACTTAACAAAACATAAGTCAAACAGTTACAATATGGTGAAGAAGCATTAGAGCTTTTCTTTTAATGTGTTCCTGTCTCAGTACAAATTATAACTTTGATTAATTCGACTTTTTATTATTATTATACTACAGGTACAAGTACTTAATTAGAGTGCTTGACATTTTAACCAACATCTACTTACTTATATTAACTTAAGAGGCTAGGCTCAGGTATACCAGGACATATTACATGATGAAGATGACTAGGACTTTTTCAAAGGGGGCTGGCAGGAGATATCTTTGAACAGAGTGATAGAGTGGGACTTAAAAGAAGGCTAAGAGAAAAAAAATTACATATATATATATAGGTACTAGCTGACCAGGCAAATATTGTGTTGCCATTAAAATAAAATGTTAGGAGTGGACAACCCTTATCACTAAGGGGTATGAAAAATAGATAGTAGCCGATTCTCAGACCTACTAAATATGCATATAAAATTTCATAAAAATCGGTCAAGCCGTTTCGGAGGAGTATGGTAACTAACATTGTGACACGAGAATTTTATATATAAGATATATACCATGGTACATAGATAGATACACAATTATTTTATTATATTAATTACAAACTAATACTTGCAAAATAAAGCTATACCAGAATTATCGGGTTACATTTCCAATTGGGACTTTATCATTGTATTTGTTTGTTTTTTTGAAGAAAATATAAAATAAGTGGGAAACCCAGTGTACATATAAGTTTGCGTTGAATACCATTGATATGAAATCCTTCAAGTAGATAATGAACGAAAGGCAATAAAAAAAATTCAATATGGTATGAATAAATAGAATCTACAGTTATATTTATATTTCAGATATTCATATGTAAATTGTATTTTCGATAAATCTCACTCTTTACAAAATAATATCTTCTTGGTTACAAAGGACCGCACATTCTTCTGGATCATAACTTTCAGCTTCATTAGTACTGGTAAGCTCTTGCAGCAAGTCCAGATTAGGATTAGATAACAATGTAATTGCAGCTGCAAGCAAAGAAATCTTACATTGTTTCTTTTGTTGTTAAAGAAGCTGTGCATGTGAGATTAGAGGATCAGATGATTTTAAAACTCTATGGAATAAATTAGTCATAGTTTTACTATGCATTTTCCCACAGTGATGTTCACAATCACTTCTCTAAAATTTTCCTGGTGTCCGATGCCTGCTCGGAGAGCATTCCAATAAGAAGCCATGTTGAACTATATTTTATGTAAGGTGACTGTCATCGGATGCCAGTCGTACTTTTCTAATACAACCACTCAAAAAATATCTAACTTTGCCATTAAATGTACACATCGCTCTAAATAAATATCGCATTTCGATTATGTAACAATAGTTTGGTCTTTTAGAGTCCTACATCAGATAATGGATTATTGATATATTAAAATTAAATTAAAATTAAAATTTGTTTATTTCGGACCGGAATCCATAGTGTTAGTAACAATAATCTTAAAAACTATGTTAGTAAATAACAATTTATACATATTTATTCATACTAGGTACATAACAGGATACCACTATTACACATACTGGTTATATGTAACTGCGGCGTCCTTGGTTATGTGAACGCGTGTCCAGTGCTGCATAATAGCACTGTCAACATCAAGCCTGTTGGCCACCGTCTTCAGGAGGCTGTTGGAACTGCCACGGACCCGCTGTAACAAGGAGGCTATTTGTTTTCTGATGATAGCCGAAAAGCTATCAACCCCAGCTGTGGCTAACATCCCCGAGGCACTACAATGGCGTCGCAACCCCAACAGCGCCCTGAAGGCATTATTATATTGGGTACGCAGGGTCTTATATGCTCCTTGAGTGTATTTCATCCACAGGCCGCACGTGTACAAATAGTGACAATATGCTTTGAAAATCGTGATTTTACATTGTTTAGAACAACTTGCAAACCTGCGGGAAAGCAAATTAGCTCGAATGCACAGGGCCCTGCGCTCCCGTTCCAAGTCCATATCATACTTCAGATATTCCGTGACGCAGTGCCCCAGGTACTTAAAACTGTTTACTTGAGCTAACGGGGTCCCATTGAGCGGCACTGGAGGTAGTTTTTACCAGCCTTGAATACAAGAAGTACACTTTTAGTTGTGTTTTACTTAAGACCATGAGCCACAGCGAATCTCTCACAGATGCCTATCAGTTTATTAAGAGCATTAATTGATGGGCACAGCAGCACCATATCGTCGGCGTAGCTTATGTTGTTGACAAAGGTACCGTCAACAGAACAACCCACTCCAGCGCTACTGAGCTCATCAATCAACCTATTTACATATAGATTAAAAAGGGTAGGCGAGGTAATTCCTCCCTGCCTTACTCCACATTCTAGGCTATACGAGCATGAAATCCCCCCAGAACATTTCACATATTTTTTCTGATGTGCATACCAGTATCTCAATAAAGATATAAACTCATGTGGCGTGTTTGTGTCCTCATAGAGTTTTTCCCAAAGAAGATTGTACTGAACTAGGTCAAAGGCTTTTGATAGATCCAGAAATACAGCATAGACAGGTGTATTCCTAGCTGTATAGTACTGGACAGTCTGCTTGAGACACAAGACAGCAGTTTCAGTAGACAATCCCGGCCTGAAACCAAACTGTGCATCATGAAGCCTAACATGAGCGCTAAGCTGCAGGTCAAGCAGTCTATCCAGCACCTTAGCCACTATGGTTGCCAATGATATTGGTCGGTAATTGGATTTGTCACTAATATCACCAGTCTTATTTTTGACTATAGGAACAACTAATGTTTTTAACATACTATCTGGCAGGTAGCTGTGATTCAAGCAAAGGGAAAAAAGCAAGGCTAGGACTCGTGGCAAGTGTACGCCAGCATGTTGGAGATGTTCTATACTTAAGTGATCATGACCAGGAGATTTCCCCCTTGTCATTTTTCTCAACACAGATCTTATGTCCTTTGCTGTAACCACAACTGGTTTTCCACTAATACGGTGTATGCCAGAAAAGCCAGTGTTTTTACTTTCATTTACTCCCAATGGTGACGGAACTTTAAAGTGCTCCATGAACATTTCAGCTATGAGCGAGGGATCACTTAGCCCATCCACGTTTGCAGGAATACTAGGTTTAGGGTTTAGCCTTCTAATTTGTTTCAAAAAATTGGAAAAGTCTTTATTTGAGTGATGCATAGCCAAAATGTCCATTTTGATCTGTTGTTTATTTGTTTGACACCTTTTAAGTTTAGCTTTAAAATTCTTTTTTGATTCACACACTTTATCATATACATATCCAGATATAATATCTTACTAAGTTTTAAATAATTATCAACAAAAATGCAACTCCTATATTTTTTGATGATTGATTTAACTTAAATCAGATCCAGATTTATTTATATAAATTATTATCTGAATGTGCGACAACCCTAACGTCGTTAAATCGGGATAAAACTCTAAATGCTTATAATTTCTAGATTCCATGGAATTGGGCATGTGTACCTAATTTATGTAGTTGTTTGGGAAAGCAAAGACAATAATTTCAGTGTAAATAACTTTTCCCAATACGGCAGAATACTCAAGAAAAATAAAATATCTAAAGATAAAATAACGCATACGAAAGAAAAGAAAGAAAGAAAGAAATCGTGTTTATTTCCTACATAATATATAAGTAAATGAATCTAATAAAGCTACAAGATTCATTTTATGTCTTAAAGATACAGCATATAAGACGCCATTAATGTCCTTAACTTTTGCGTATATTGCTAATTTTCAGAGATATATTTTTTTATTTAAATATCTGCCACGCCTGAGGTTGCGGGTTCGATTCCCGCATAAGTCAAACATTTGTGTGCATGAACATGGATGTTTGTCTTGGTCTGGGTGTTTCTATGTATAATATGTATGTATGTTTATCCATTGTCTTGTACCCATAGTACAAGCTCTGCTTAGTTTGGGCTAGATAGTGTTGTGTGTATGTGATAGAATATTATTATTATTATTTACATTTATTTACTATTTATCAATAAAATTACATTTTTAAATATATAATTATAAAAAAACACATTTAAAAATATAAAAATTATGGATGTCCACCGACATCGAGACAAGGTCCAAGCTGTCGGTGTTTAGGGGTCCAGAGAGAGGAACCTCCTCACTATGCGTGCCGTATCGAGGAGGACCGCCTTCTGCATCTGACCCTTGACCCAAGCACCTAACGCGAGCCTCTTAAAATGTTGGTCGAGGCTCTTGGCTATTAGACCATTTACCGTAACGACTGTCGGTACAATGATTGCCGAGTCCATATCCCACATATCGACGACCTCGTGTGCTAAGTCCAGGTATTTTAGTTCTTTTTCCTTCTCAGCTTTCACGAGGTTGCCATCATGAGGGATGGTAATATCGACAATCATTGCACGGCGCTCTAATCGATCTATTACCACAATATCGGGCTTGTTGGCAACAACATTCCTGTCTGTGATAATAGATCAATCCCAATACACTGTGATATGGTCTTTTTCGAGAACCGGTTCCGCTACATACCTGTAGTAAGGCACCTCGACCTCTACAAGTTTGTACTTCAGAGCAAGTTGCTGATGGATAATTCTGGCTACTTGGTTATGTCTGGGCAAGTACTCACCGTTAGCAAGACGAGAACAACCGGAAACTATATGCCTGAGGGATTCACCAGGTTGGTGGCACGCCCGACATATGTCAATCGTACCATCCCTCAAGATATATTTCCGGTAGTTATTCGTCTTGATAACTTCGTCCATAATTGCACAGACAAACCCTTCGGTTTCCCCAAATAGGTCACCGAAGCGTAGCCAGTTCACGGAGGCGAGAAGGTCTACATCAGGTCCACATAGGGCCTTGTAGAACCTACCGTGAAGCTCCTTGCTCTGCCATACACTCTTGCGTTCGTCAATGCTCAGTACTACAGGGATGCGCCAGCTCTCTTTAGCCAGATTAAGCGGGGTGAGTCCGTTATCCACTGCGACAACATCACGATGCATATCCACGTTCGTTTGAAGGAAATACTCTCTAAGGTTGCACACCTCACGGTTATGGAGAGTTTTGGCATTTAGAAATCCTCGAACCCCACATTTCCGCGGGATGTACAACCTCATCACAGACGAATGAGGATGATGCATTCGGCATGTCGTCAACAGTGTACGGATCTTCCTGTCCAGGGCATCTAACTCAGTCTGAGTCCACTTAAGTATGCTAAAGGAGTATAAAAGAAGCGGCATGACCCAACCGTTAAAAGCGCGCACCTTGTTGCCGCCTGGTAAAAGATAAAAATACTGTTAAGTACTTTTCTCAGTCGACCAAAGAAGCGCTCCTTCAACGATTGTTTCATGTCCGTTTCATTTATAACTAAGGCTTGTGACATACCCAAGTATTTGTAGGTATCAGTAATGAGAAGCGATCTTAAGTTAATGGAATCTGAAAGTTCAATGCTCTCAAATTCCACCATCCTTCCTTGCTTTACATGCATGACTGCACATTTATCCACACCAAACTCCATGTTGATAGATTTACTGAAGCAATCAGTTACTCTTAGTAAGTCTATCAAATGTGAATCAGTGCGGGCAAACAGCTTTAAATCATCTATGTATAGCAAGTGTGATACGACCTGACCGCCTCTCTTTAACCTGTAACCTAGCCCTGAACCCACTAGTAATGTACTGAGAGGGTTCAACGCGAGGCAAAACCAAAGAGGACTCAGACTGTCGCCCTGAAATATACCTCGCTTTATCTGTATTAGGTCGCTTGTCGCCTGGGTCTGTCGACACTCTGGATAGTAAAGAGCCGTTTTCCATTGCCCCATACACAACTTCAAGAAGGTGCATAGCGTTGTATTTACTTTATACAGCTCCAGCACCCTCAAGAGCCATGTATGCGGCACTGAATCGAACGCTTTATTGTAATCTATCCAACATGTCGCCAGACTCCTGCGATAACGGCGAACCTGTTGGCTAATGGCCATATCAATGAGGAGGAGTTCCTTCGTATAACCATTCTGAGAGGCCGACATAATAGAATTGATTTCAATATGTTTCGAAATTTTGGCTCTCAGAATAGATGTAAGAAGCTTATAGATCGATGGTAAACAAGTGATCGGTCTATAATTTCCAGGCTCGTGAGTACTACCTGCTTTGTGGAGCAGGTGCGTAACTCCTGTGGTAATAAAATCTGGCAACGACCCAGATTATACGGATGATTGAAACTGCGATGCCAAGTAAGCATGCGAACTACGTAGCCACTTCAGCCAGAAGTTATGCAGCCCGTCCGGACCTGGAGTCTTCCAATTTGATAACGAACGGACTGCACTGGTAACATCCTGGTCTTCAATGACTACGTCTTCCATCTCTGGAATTTGTTCAGTCGTTCGCTCGACATCACGGATCCAATCGCCCTCTGTGTGGCCCATGGGCACCGACCAGATGCTACGCCAAAGGGTGTTTGTGGTATCAGCATCCTGCAGCCGCCCACCAATCACACATTGATTCGGTCGTTCCCAGCTTCTATAAACACATCTCTGGTCTCTTTGAAATGTGCAATTCACGGTATACCGGTCCACGCGTTTTTTGTATCTGCGCAAACGGTTTGCCCACGCATAAACTTTCTGCTTCAGGAAGTCAATGCGCTCAGTAATGCGAGATGTATAGTCTTGTGGGCTGATGTCAGTTCCCAAGAAAGCTCGGCTCACAAAGCGCATCACTCTAGGGCGAGTATTGTCCTCCCTGAAGCAGATTAGTTTACAAAGAAGTGCCCTTGCCTCAGCGATACGACGCTCAATCCTGCATTGCCATGCCGGAGCAGCATTTCGCCATACAGCAGTGTCGTTCAGAGGAAACTTGATGCCTGCTGTACGACATGCCGCTACAGCAGCACAATACAGGATAGAATGGGTATCACTGAGATTCTCGCTATAGTCTAAATAACTAGGTAGTCAAGGGCACCTACCAATGCCATATATTGTCTATGCGTAGGCAACCGCGGCAGTCGAGGCCTAATGGTATGGGTTGTGTACCGATATTCCCGAATCGCACATTCCAAAGCTACCCTTACCTCATCATTGTACTGGATGCTTACATTATTAGTCATGTCATCCACATCCTCGCTGGTAATGTTGTGGGGCAATGATGTAACCCTACCTGTTGTTACACCAGGTTGGACGTGAATGGCACGACTTGTACGTAAACACTCTGAGCGAAGCCTATCAAGTACGTTATCATCCAGCATCCGATTGCGCTAGATAACTCGCACTTGATCCGATAGTCGTTGTGCCATGACGTTGAAGCTTGGTTCAAGAGCCTGAAACAAAGGCAGCATTCGGTTACGATACGCACTGAGGTTGGTTCCTCCCTCTGTAGCCACAAAATATGCCCGCATGACGTTTTCATTTATTGACTTCGTCCATCTCATGCGGCGCACATCACCACCGACAGCGGGGGCCCAGTTCGAGGCCGGCGGGCCTCGGGGTCCCAAGCAGGACGGTAGGCGGCGTCTCCCCTGCCGACGTACAGGTGTTGGCGACGTAGGCGGGGAGAAATACTCGTCGCTTGATGAGCTCGACGCTTCACTGCCCGTCGTAGTCGCAGGTGCAGGTGCCGACGGCTGCGAGGCGGAGCTGAGCGACAAGTCCGGGGGTCTACTTTGTGCCCTGGCTCTTGTTAGCATTCACGTGACATTATTTTTCATGCATTTACAATTTTCATTTTGACATGTGTTGTCATTATATGTTATTATTATTATTATTATTATCGGGCTAAAAATATTATGATTTTCTAATATTTTTTTCTCAAAAACTATTCATGCTATCTAAATGGAAATACGAAATTTGCATTTAAATGATTATATCTAGCAGGTTTTTCAATAAAATGCGGTGTCTGAAAAATAGGTTTCTAAAACATTGTCCGTATCATTGGAGATCCAGAGGTCACGAGCTCACTAGAACCTCTGCAACTTCGTCGGGACATCACCTCATTGGCATGTTTCTACAGAATACACCACGGGGAGTGCTCTGAAGAGTTATTCTACCTTATCGCGTGCTGGGCTCAGATGCCTACTTACACGGTAGAGTCGATTAGAGCGCGCACCAACAAGTTTAGGTCCTCAAACCTCTGCCGAACGATCAACGCATGGAATTCTCTGCCAAGGCCCGTGTTTCCTTCTTCCTTCAAGCCTGGCGTGAAAAAGCACCTTCTCAGGCCGTCAAAGTAGGGACCTCAACATCGCCTCAGCTGCTACGAAGATGGTGTGGAGGCCACTGCTCTTGGACCACATGATCGCTTACCATTAGGCTGCGTGGTGTCACTTTATTGAACAAAAATCCAAAAAAATAAAAATTTCCTGGGTGTATAAACTGGCTTCATGCTGCTAATATAACTAATAACTAAAAATAATTGAACCCAGCAACTGGTATGCTTTTATATCTGCTAAAACTTATACCTGCTAAAACCTAACAGCTGCCTTTATATGTTAACTATTCTTATAAAATGTTCTTATTCTGCCTTGTTGCCATATTTACAGAAGAGAAAAAGAAGCAAAAGAGAAGGGTGTACACAATTCCACTCAAGAGGAAAAGCAGTCTCGATCAAAGGATGATGAAGATGACCGTTTCTATCGTCACCGGTATGACAGAAGGAATAGAGATAGAAGAACAGATGATAGCAGAGATGACAGGCGAGATGACAGAAGAGACAGGGGCGATAGAGATCGGAGGCGGGATTCGGAGAGGAGAGATAGAGATTCAGAAAGGCGGGATCGTGACAGCGAAAGAGGTAGAGATAGTTCTAGAAGAAGCTATTATGAACCAAGATTTAAAGATGAGCCAAGGACTCCGAGGTAAGCTTGTGTTGAGCTGTTTATTGTTGTTTTGGTAGCATATTAGTGATTTGTTTAACTTTTAGTTTACTGAGCCATTTACATACATAGATATTTTACTCTCATTCAGGAGGACAACATTAATGATAATGAACCAGGAGATGATAAACTTCTGTCAATGTACATATGTTTACCTGTTGACTTCCAGTGGCACACTGGCGGCCGGACATAGGTTTTTAATTATATTTGGTAATCCAAGAAAATATCTAATTCCTCTATTAAGGATTTCTACATATATATTAAGCTTTAGGAAATATTAGTCATTAAATTTATTTTATCTTAATCCCCTCTTATGTAGGACAGACAGACTAAATACCTTATCTATATTTTATTTTTTTAATTAGGGGAACTGCTCCTTATGCATACCCCTTCGCCACAAGTGTAGGCAAGAGGGCTATGTCGGGCTCTCCCGAGACTTCAAACCTACCGACTAAAACAACCACGGTTTGCCACCTCGCTGCTTTGTAATGTGGGTCGCTAGAACTAGAAAGACAGACTAAATACCTGATGTAACTTTTATGGAGCTACTATAAATTTTCTATTTCTAGTAGGTTATTAAATCTCGCCTTTTTACGCATGCAAGCAATCTGCCGTAATCTGTACTGCACTCAACATACCATCATAGTATGATTCCTACAAACTAAATTCTACACTTTCTAATAACAAATTCCAGTATGAAAGTCCTAAAACCAACGGACAAGACGCCTTGGGATGACGACGATGATGATCCGAAGGCACCGTTGCGAAAGTCCAGCTGGGACTTTCCTACGCCTCTACCAAGAGATGCGCCAGACCGGTCACAGAGAAGCGAGAGAAGTGGGAAACCGAATCGGGATTATAAAGGAAGATTGTATGACAATACACCAAGAGCTACTCCACATAAGTAAGATTTCTTTACATTAACATAGTTTTATTAAATAAATTTACATCTATTATAATGACGAACAAGTTTACAATATGTAAGCGATTACTGTTCCATGGAACAGTAATCGCTTACACACTGTAAACTTGTTTGACAAAATTTCAAAGTATCTCCCAAACCTCCATATGGTATGCTATATGGAGGTTTGGGAGATACTTTGAAAATATTACACAACCGTGTTGCTGACGAAAATCTTTGGAATTTTTATCAGGAACAATCACAATTTCTTTTCCACATTTTTATATTTTTCTGTCTGTGAATTATAACATAATGCATAAACTATCCATTTTATTAAATAAAAACCAAGAATACTTACTACACTTTACTAAAATACAGAAATATAATTAAATTGTCGTGATTTAAACAGTTCAGCTGTTTATGAGCGCGCAGCGCAGAGGTCAGTCCGTGCTTGCGGCGCGCGCCGGCGCGGACGGTGCGCTGTATAGGTAGCAAGCCATGGCGTACCGCGTAATAATGTTAATGAATATAAAATCTTAATCTTGCGTCTTCATGATTAATAGATATTTGCGTTGAGATAAGTACCTATAGAAAGACGTCTTGCTAAAGTTTTCGGTACACATAGTATATTAAATGTTATATTAATTGAGGGAGGACGAGTTACGTATCTCAATGCAGTTCAAACAACATAAGATTATTTGGCGATCAACAATCTTCTTTTGTAGAATAAGGTCTCCACCACTACCTGTTTAAAATGTTCCCAATAGTAACTCATGAAGTTTATGGAAATGTACTTATGGTGTCTTTCCTACATTGACGGTCACATGAGAGTGATGATATTTAAATGTAAATAAAACATTTCAGATTTGCAAGCTCAAGACGTGTTGTGGACATTGATGACCCGGATTGGGAAGAAGCAGAGAAAAAGTTAGACAGAGCTTGGTACAATATGGGAGAAGGTAAAGAATTTAATTCATATTTAAATACAAATGCAATACAGTGTATGGTATTTGCTGGCTAAAATATTATATCAGATTTTAAAATTATCTGTTGTACAATGCACCAATTTTTAATTGTCCAGTGATTAGGCAGTATTGTTGATTATTCTGTTAAGAAGCTTAGATTAGCAGCGCGGATCTCACTCGGACTTATGCAAAAATGTGAACATATGATCTATATTTCTATGAGTTGTAGTAATACTTTCATACTTAATAAGTAATTACTGAGCTCATAAGTTCATAATAATGTTGACCCCCAGGCGAAGCCGACGAGTCCGATCCGTTCGCGGGCACTTCGGCCGAGTACGTGGCGCGCAAGGAGGAACAGATCGAGAAGCGCCGCAACCGCAAGGTGTCCGCGCAGCGCCAGCAGATAGACAAGGACAACGAGCTGTGGGAGCGGAACAGAATGCTCACCAGCGGAGTCGTCCACGCGATCAATGTTAACAATGACTTGGATGAGGTGAGGTGGTTGTCTTATTTATACCATCTTAATCCTTTAATGGTCATAATAACCCCAGGTCCTAACGTTGGCTAAATTCCAGACATAATTGAAATCGTATTGTGTCTGGCCGCTAACGTGCGGCTGTCACTCAATATATTGAAAGCGCCAAATTAACAATAAATAAGACCAAGATACGACGAGACAAATTAAATTTATTTTTTGTGTCATTAAATGTTTAAAATTTAATTCTATAGACAAGATATACAGATAGAACAGCGAGAAATAATTGTCTCCCAAAAATGTGACGGAAATTGTATTAAGTACACAAATCGTCAAAAATCATGTGGCGTTGGTTATTAGAATGTTTGTAAACTCACCATAGAGCAATTATTCAAAGATATTAAAAAAGACACGTAAACTTTGAAGTACTGATATTTTATTTTATTTGTTAAAGCATGGGAAAGTTTATTTAGAGATTAATATTATATTATGTTTTACCATTTCTAGGAGAGCGTTGATCGTGTTCATTTGCTCGTGCACAACATCGTTCCTCCATTCCTCGACGGCAGAATTGTGTTCACGAAACAACCTGAACCTGTTATACCTGTAAGTGTCATTTTAATAATACAAAGTGCAGTCGAAAGTACAACCAAGTAAAAACTATGATTAAATAAAAAAATAAAAAAAATTATAGATTACATTCATAGTAACGCCTATATCCTCAAAGAGCCAGATAGAAGTGTATTACACCCACTTTTCGCTGGCTTTAGTTAAGCATCCAAGTAACAGGGGTTGAAACTGTTGCTGTTTACCGAATGCAGTTCAAGAATTCGTGCAATTTGAGAATTTCTGCCTACAAAAATACTTATCGATCCGGGAATCAATCAACACCTCATACACAGTAGTGTCCCTAGTACTGCCATATCAAGGCTCGCCGTTAACAAGTGAGAAACGGCTATAAATTGCCGTAAATCTTAGAATTCGAAAAAATGGTTCAAGTAATATGCAAATGTCACGTGATACCACGTGACCTTGAGGTCAGAGGTCAAAGGTCATAGTAATTTCGGGGGTATATCGACTGCTGAGTCGAATGGCGCTGACTGCGAGTCTAGCTCTTACGGTTCTTGAGTTGAAAGTTGTATAACAGACAGATGGACAGACAATGCTGATGAATAAGAGTATTTACGAACTCTAAAAAATGTGTTTATTATTTTAAAGAATTGTACAAATTCCACAAAATAATTTTGTCACTTTTTTGGTAAGTCATAACTAGAGAACATGCATAGATGTGTGATATATGTGTGATGGTGGTGCATCTGTATATCAGTAACAGCGACATGCTTTTCAGATAAAAATTTAACTATTTTCAATAATGTTTTTAGGTGAAAGATCCAACATCCGACATAGCGATAAACGCGCGCAAGGGGTCTGCGCTAGTGAGGGCATTCAGAGAACAGAAGGAACGACGTAAAGCGCAGAAGAAACACTGGAAACTCGAGGGCACCAAAATTGGTATGTTTATATACCCAAATAAAATATAGAACCATATGAGCCCTAAAATATTATTTAGGTTAGGCCATAGTCCATTAAGCTGGCCCAGTGCGGGTTGGCAGAGTTCACGTATCTTCGAGAACGTGATGGAGAACTTTTAGACATGCAGGTTTACAGTGGGGAGACCAACAGACTGCAATGCAAGTCTCGGGTTCGAACCCACGTCGCGCACCTCTGACTTTCGGAAGTTATATGACTTTTTGAAATGATGTGCGTATTGATTGACAATATCGCCTGCTCCGTGCCTCGGAGAGCACGTTAAGCCGTTATTGGGAAGTCAGAGCCCTATAATATCCTGACACTGGTCTAGCTTCAGGGTATCGTTAGCCTTTGGGTTGCAGAGGTCAGGTGGCAGCCGCTCCGTGTAAAAACTGATATCTAGTCAAACCCGGTTAGACCAGAAAAGCAGATCCCAAGTGACTTGGGAATAATAAAGTTTTCCTTCACCGCTGAAGTGATCGATGATTAAAAGGTCCTCTACAAGAGGATATATAAAATAACTAGTAATGGTAAAGACCATTATGAGTTATTTTGAACAAGTTTTAGTATGTATCTCAGTCATTTTGAAGTTTTTTAGGCATTTTGAACTTATGGAGGCGAGTTCACTCAGACTCGGAACAACTATTTAAGATAGAATTTGTTACGGTTATCGTCCGACATTAATTAATTAAGTGACTACAGTCAAATGCGTTAATCATTCAGGTCTGAGAGCTCTGTATTAAATTATCTTTGCGCTTTTCAGGTAACATTATGGGTATACAGAAAGAAAAAGAAGATTTAGAAGATGGTCCTACAAAAGAAGCTTATAAGTACGCTGAACATTTGGATAAAGGTAAGACATCTTTACAACACGCTCTCTTCTCTTCTTTCTATTCTATCTGTCCGCTGATGGTTTCCCCTGACGGGAAAACAAGGACGGAGTAAAAGTTTGATCTGTCCCCTATATCTTATCAAAGGGACAGATTGATCTAGTTATTTTCCATATCCGCCGCTGTTTCTTCAGGGGAACAAACGGGAATAAAAGTTTTGATCTGCCCCTTATAGATAACAGAGGGACAGATCGAACAAGTTATTTCCCATTTGTCCCCCGTTGTTTTAGAGTAACAAACGAGAATACAAGGTTTAATCTATCCCTTCGTAGATAATAGGGAACAGATCGTACACATTATTTCCATTCTGTCCCTCTACTACAGACAGAATGACCTCGATTCCTTTTTTAAATGATGTGTAGCCGCTTACCTTAAGCTTGCTTGTTTACCATCTTAGTAGTACAAATATAATTGTTTATTACATCTCACTCACAGAACCAAAAGAAATAGAATCCAAGTCGGACTTCGTTAAGAAGATGACCATCTCAGAACAGAGACGCTACCTGCCCGTGTTTGCAGTGAGAGAAGAACTGTTGCAAGTCATCAGAGAAAACAGCGTCGTTATTATTGTCGGTGAGTCAATCTTATACTTTACGTCACACTAATTAAGGTACACATTCCCTTGAGCCTATTGCTAATAAAACTTGCTTAATCTTTTCAAAGTATGTAAGAAAACGAAATTCTTATTGATTTATGAGACTACAGTTAAAGTTTCTTTAAAAAAGCGTATCAATATTTTTGACCTATACAGAATAGTTTAGTATCGAAAAATTTGTTAGACAAGGATGTCACCCTGGTTGTTTAACCTATACATGGGCAATTGTTTTCAAAGATTTAAAAGATTGTGAATGGGGATTAAGAATGAATGAGTTACAAGTGTCAAATGTCTTCTTTATGGAGACAACCAAGTAATACTTGCGTCATCAGCGGAAGAGTTGTAGGCGATGGTAACTATTATGCATGGTGCTTTTGAGAGTAAAGGAATGAAAATGAATGTAAGTAAAATGAAAGTAATGGTATTTGAAAAGGAGGAGTGTATGGCGATGTGTTTGATAAAAAACAAGTGGAGCAAGTGAAAGAGTTTGTATATTTGGGTACTTTGTTTACAAGGGATGGTAAACATGAGGGGGATATTGAAAGGAGAACGATTGCTGGCAATAAAGTGAATGGCGCTCTATGCGCTTTTATGAACAGTCGAAATGTATTCGAAAAGCACGTTTGGCTGTTTATAGAGTACTATTAGTGCCTACACTTATGTATAGAACTGAAAGTTTATTATGGAAAAAGAAGCATGAGAGCAGAATAAGTGCTGAAGAAATGAGAGCGCTGAGAGACATACGTGGTGTGACTCTGAAAGATAGAATAAAGAATAGTGTGATTAGAGAGAGAGATGCGGCATGAAACTGGATATAGTGAAAGGATTGAAAAGGGTATGTTAAGCTGGTTTGGGCATGTAGAAAGAATGGACGAGAAAAGACTGACTAAGAAAGTTTATAAGGCTAGTGTGATTGGAACAGTCGCAAGAGGAAGACCTAGGCGAACGTTTCTTGATCAGATTGGAGACGTTCTAGACAAAGGCCAAGTTAAGAGCACCTTAACGGTTTAAAGTAAGACATCATTACAATACGCCCTCGTGTATGAGGAATGTGATGAAAGTGAATGAAGCCAGAGAAGTGTGTCAGGATCGTGGCAAATGGAAAACGGTAGTCTTTGCCTACCCCTCTGGGTAACAGGCGTGAATCTATGTACGTAAATATTTTTGGTAATAGTACGAGATCAAGCCTGTTTCCTGTACCATTTTAATGTTCAACTTCATCGGCACGTGATTTAGTTAAGCAACCTATTTGCGATTTATCAATGTATACATTATCTAGCATATATTTTCTATTATCATTATATAGATAAAATATGCAATTCTAATTTGTATCGGATTGCCGTTCTTTCGGATTATGAGAGTTAGGGAACAGAGAGTGTAGGTACTTGTGTTTGCGCATACACTTGTGCACTCTAATATCTCCTGCGCATATGACCAGTCTCCGTTAAGATTGGCATCCGTGCCGAAATTCGGTCGGGAGAACTTGTTGTGAAAACTACGATTGCGTGTTCAGAATGCTTGTTTGTTGATAATCACGAGAGTATTTAGTAGCATATTATAGTATACACACATGGAAACAGAAATAACGGGTGGTGAAAAGTAATGACGGTCGTCGGGTGTACATGTGACGGTGATGGGAGAACAAATAGAACGAGTGAGTGAGGCTCGTAACCTGGGTCTGTTAATAGACGAAGGCTTGAGGTTTGAAAGTCATATCTCGAATTGTGTGAAAAATTGTTTCTACCGTTTGAAAATGCTTTATAATTTGCGTTCTTACTTGAGCCAGGAATTAAGAATTCAATTAGTAGAATCTATAGTTTTATCAAAATTAAATTACGCATAATATTGTCTTATGTTTACGCGAATGTTATACATTGAAATTAAACACTTTATACGGATTTTATCGCGTTGTTTATTTTACTTTAAACACTGTTATTACATAATTTTGAAAATTCTAACACTACTATTATTGAATTTTACTACTACCATCTTAGTCTCCCCGTAAACATGGCTGCTGTAAAGCAACCGAAACGTCGGGGCAAAGTGTAAACTTAAATACAAATAGTTTTAATTAGAAAATATATAGCTTAAATAGTAGTAAAATTTAATAATAGTAGTGTTAGAGTTTTCAAAATTATGTAATAACAGTGTTAAAAGTAAAATAAACAACGCGATAAAATCCGTATAAAGTGTTTAATTTCAATTAAATAACGCAGACACAGTTTTCGGTCCCAGGCTATTAGCACGTACTGAAAAACTTTTATAAAGAGTTCAAAACGCCTGTGCAAGATTCTGCTTTAACATACCTCCGAGAACCCATGTAACACCCTTCTTAAATAAACACCTTATGTTGAAAATTAAATTGCGTCATAAATTACATCTTGCTTCTCTTCTGTTCGGCGTTCTTGCACATAAAACTCCAATGTACCTGTACTCAAAAATCTCCTGGGTGAGCAGTCATCGCAAGCGTGAGGGTCGTCGATGTGCGCAGCAGCTGGCTATACCCCAACACCGATCTGCTTCATTTCGTGGTAGCTTCCGATATAAAGTGTCCAAAATTTGGAATAACATCTCTCCGCCAATAAGAAGCCTAAAAAATATTAACAATTTCAAGAATAAATTAAAAAGTTTTTCCTTACAAGACAAATAATGTATGAATCAGTCAAATGTAACTTATCAATTATTTAATCCAATCTATATATTATTTTCATATAATGTTTTTTATTTTAGGTCTTCTACATTATTATTATTTGAACACGGTTGGTATATTATATATTGGTTGTATTAGTAGGCCAAGGCAAATTGCCAAAACGAGAGATAACACGGCCTGGAAAAGCATCCCTAATTAAGTCCATAGTATCGCGCGCTGTGTGTGCCGTGGCGCCGTCTTGTTGGAACCAGGTGTTCTCCAGCCCCATTTCATTCAAATTGGGTATCAAGAACTCACGTAACATGGATCTGTAGCGCTCACCAGTGACAGTTACCGCATTGCCTGCAACATCTTCAAAAAAATAGGGACCGATCACTCTTTCTGCACAGAGGCCACACCATACAGTAACTTGAAACTTGAAGAAAAATTATCCTC
Organism: Catocala nupta; assembly: GCA_963675205.1. Classification (NCBI taxonomy): domain Eukaryota; kingdom Metazoa; phylum Arthropoda; class Insecta; order Lepidoptera; family Erebidae; genus Catocala; species Catocala nupta. The sequence continues at coordinate 6,407,613 of OY776095.1, read as the reverse complement.
TTCAAGGTTGAGGTTCATGACGCGCTGGCTGTACTCTAGACGATCTCGGTGTTCAGCAGCTGATGAGTCATCGTCATCAGTTTTATACGGAAACATCTTCAATTCTTTGACCAAAATACGCTGCAGTGTCCGCCTGGAGATCCCCAATTGCGTGGCACGTCGCCTCGTTGATGTTTCTGCACACTCTTCCACATTTTCGCACACAGCCTCAATATTTTCAGCTGAACGGCCTGTTCTTGGTCTGCCAGACTTACGTCTATCCAATGTTGACCCACTTGCTTTGAGGCGTGTGGCAAAGCGTCGAATAGTGCGACCAACCTATGCCGGACGGTGGGGAAATCGTCAAAGAAATTCACGTTGTGTTTTTATCACTGATGAATTATTCCGTAAAAACATTGACACAATTATTCCACGTTCTTGGGGAGTAAAGCGGTCCATGATTATTTTTAGTGAATTTTACATTTGATTACTACAACATTTTCAATATCAAAATGACAGATGTCATAAAAAAAATAAAAGGAATTTTTATAGGGTTATTACTTTTGAGCCACCCTGTAGTTTACTACGGTCGAAACGTCGGGCAATTAATAGGTATTTATACCTATTAATTGCCCGACGTTTCGACCGACTTGCATCGATCGTGGTCACGGGTTGTATTATTATTTATTACCTTTTAAATACTTTATCGCGAGTAAGACCCGTTGTCTAACATAATATTAAGAAATATCTATGACTAAGTAAAATATTAAATAATGATTCAGTACACTAATTGCGGTCGTAACATATACAGTTGTCTGTGCATATCGGCGCGCGCTCGTTTCTGTTGATGCACGCTGAGTGTCAGGTGCAAGCGCCGGCACTTATGACGTCACTCTCGTTGGCGATGATTTGTGCGCATTGTTTTCATTCCCTGTAGTGTCCAAGATAAATTATTATTACTATATGTATAGTTTAATATTAACATGGCGTTCTAACACCTAACTATAACATTGCAGGTGAGACGGGCAGTGGTAAAACAACGCAGTTGACGCAGTACCTGCACGAGGAGGGCTTTAGCCGCCTCGGCATGATCGGCTGCACGCAGCCGCGACGCGTCGCCGCCATGTCCGTCGCCAAGCGCGTCTCCGACGAGATGAACACCAAGCTGGGTAAGTACACAAAACAACGCAGTTGACGCAGTACCTGCACGAGGAGGGCTTCAGCCGCCTCGGCATGATCGGCTGCACGCAGCCGCGACGCGTCGCCGCCATGTCCGTCGCCAAGCGCGTCTCCGACGAGATGAACACCAAGCTGGGTAAGTACACAAAACAACGCAGTTGACGCAGTACCTGCACGAGGAGGGCTTCAGCCGCCTCGGCATGATCGGCTGCACGCAGCCGCGACGCGTCGCCGCCATGTCCGTCGCCAAGCGCGTCTCCGACGAGATGAACACCAAGCTGGGTAAGTACACAAAACAACGCAGTTGACGCAGTACCTGCACGAGGAGGGCTTCAGCCGCCTCGGCATGATCGGCTGCACGCAGCCGCGACGCGTCGCCGCCATGTCCGTCGCCAAGCGCGTCTCCGACGAGATGAACACCAAGCTGGGTAAGTACACAAAACAACGCAGTTGACGCAGTACCTGCACGAGGAGGGCTTCAGCCGCCTCGGCATGATCGGCTGCACGCAGCCGCGACGCGTCGCCGCCATGTCCGTCGCCAAGCGCGTCTCCGACGAGATGAACACCAAGCTGGGTAAGTACACAAAACAACGCAGTTGACGCAGTACCTGCACGAGGAGGGCTTCAGCCGCCTCGGCATGATCGGCTGCACGCAGCCGCGACGCGTCGCCGCCATGTCCGTCGCCAAGCGCGTCTCCGACGAGATGAACACCAAGCTGGGTAAGTACACAAAACAACGCAGTTGACGCAGTACCTGCACGAGGAGGGCTTCAGCCGCCTCGGCATGATCGGCTGCACGCAGCCGCGACGCGTCGCCGCCATGTCCGTCGCCAAGCGCGTCTCCGACGAGATGAACACCAAGCTGGGTAAGTACACAAAACAACGCAGTTGACGCAGTACCTGCACGAGGAGGGCTTCAGCCGCCTCGGCATGATCGGCTGCACGCAGCCGCGACGCGTCGCCGCCATGTCCGTCGCCAAGCGCGTCTCCGACGAGATGAACACCAAGCTGGGTAAGTACACAAAACAACGCAGTTGACGCAGTACCTGCACGAGGAGGGCTTCAGCCGCCTCGGCATGATCGGCTGCACGCAGCCGCGACGCGTCGCCGCCATGTCCGTCGCCAAGCGCGTCTCCGACGAGATGAACACCAAGCTGGGTAAGTACACAAAACAACGCAGTTGACGCAGTACCTGCACGAGGAGGGCTTCAGCCGCCTCGGCATGATCGGCTGCACGCAGCCGCGACGCGTCGCCGCCATGTCCGTCGCCAAGCGCGTCTCCGACGAGATGAACACCAAGCTGGGTAAGTACACAAAACAACGCAGTTGACGCAGTACCTGCACGAGGAGGGCTTCAGCCGCCTCGGCATGATCGGCTGCACGCAGCCGCGACGCGTCGCCGCCATGTCCGTCGCCAAGCGCGTCTCCGACGAGATGAACACCAAGCTGGGTAAGTACACAAAACAACGCAGTTGACGCAGTACCTGCACGAGGAGGGCTTCAGCCGCCTCGGCATGATCGGCTGCACGCAGCCGCGACGCGTCGCCGCCATGTCCGTCGCCAAGCGCGTCTCCGACGAGATGAACACCAAGCTGGGTAAGTACACAAAACAACGCAGTTGACGCAGTACCTGCACGAGGAGGGCTTCAGCCGCCTCGGCATGATCGGCTGCACGCAGCCGCGACGCGTCGCCGCCATGTCCGTCGCCAAGCGCGTCTCCGACGAGATGAACACCAAGCTGGGTAAGTACACAAAACAACGCAGTTGACGCAGTACCTGCACGAGGAGGGCTTCAGCCGCCTCGGCATGATCGGCTGCACGCAGCCGCGACGCGTCGCCGCCATGTCCGTCGCCAAGCGCGTCTCCGACGAGATGAACACCAAGCTGGGTAAGTACACAAAACAACGCAGTTGACGCAGTACCTGCACGAGGAGGGCTTCAGCCGCCTCGGCATGATCGGCTGCACGCAGCCGCGACGCGTCGCCGCCATGTCCGTCGCCAAGCGCGTCTCCGACGAGATGAACACCAAGCTGGGTAAGTACACAAAACAACGCAGTTGACGCAGTACCTGCACGAGGAGGGCTTCAGCCGCCTCGGCATGATCGGCTGCACGCAGCCGCGACGCGTCGCCGCCATGTCCGTCGCCAAGCGCGTCTCCGACGAGATGAACACCAAGCTGGGTAAGTACACAAAACAACGCAGTTGACGCAGTATCTGCACGAGGAGGGCTTCAGGCACATCGGCATACTGCGCCATTAGTTAGTCCATATTCTAAACGCAAAGATAATTTTGCCTCTTAGTGACGTTGTACTTAGTCAAAGTCAAAGTCAAAAATCATTTATTCATTTAGGTCACAAAGTAAAACTTATGAACGTCAAAATATATGGATTAGTAAGTTTACTAAGTTACTGAAGCTACATTTAGGTTAGTTGCTAGGTTCAGGCAAAGGGTTGAGTCTATGTGAAGAAACCTGCAAGAAACTCACGGCCACTCTTTTAAATCGCCAATTAAATATAATTTCAGTATTTTACAACTCAGATTAACAAGGTGTTGCAGCTATTATGCCATAAACTACAGACTATAAAAAAACTAAAGATAAAAACAGTAATAACTTAATAATATTATAGATATTAAATAATTTGGGCTAAGGTATATATGTTTTAATATGAATCTAAAATAGGCAGTAAGATGGCATGATGGCGCATACACTTACACTTTGTGACAATGCAAAGGCAGTCCGTGACTAAATGCGGTTGTGCATTTATATTCTTCAATAATAATCAAATCAAGAAACAAGTTACTTGTTAACATCACAAATAATCACGAGGTACCTCTACATTACTAAATTGACTTAAAAGTAATACAGATTTTTAAATCCTGTATGCAACAAGCAACTAGTTCCATGAGTTTTTGTCATTTAACTACTTAAATGACAAAATCTCATGGAACTAGTTGCAAAGACTACTCTTTGACTGAATAATAACCCTTCCGAATAAGTTGTATTTTAACGGCGCTTTTAAATTTAAGTAATGGTAAATTTATTATATTGATAGGTAGTTTATTAAAAAAACGTATACCGAGTCCCGCAAATGTATTGTGAACTTTATGTAAACGATGATATGGGCCTACTAACTTATGTTTATTTCTAGAGTTTACGTTATGGATATCACTATTCTTATTATATAAGTGAATATTATGTTTAATAAACATAATGTTAGCAAATATATATTGCGACGCAACAGTAAGTATGCCTATTTCTTTAAATCGATCTGTCAGGGAACCTCGTGGTCCTAAATTATAAATGCTACGTACTGCACGCTTTTGAAGAAAAAAAATTGTCTCGATATCAGCTGCCTTGCCCCACAATAATATACCATAGGACATGACACTGTGAAAGTAACTGAAGTATACTAGTCTCGCGGTATCTACATCAGTAAGCTGTCTTACTTTCCGAACGTAAGTTTCCCTGCAAGACACGATATATGAGCGCCCCACTGAACTTTACGATCTAAAGTCAAACCTAGAAAAACTGTTGATTGTACGAAAGAAATAAATTCATTATTTAAATTTATATTTATGTTAGGACTCTTTACATTTGGCAATGTAAACTTGATACATTTTGTTTTTTTAGAGTTTAGTAGTAAATTATTCGACGTAAACCAGTTCAGGATGTGCGCGAGCGAATCATTAACACTATTCAAATTTGTTGCTCTTCTATCTACTTTAAAAATAAGAGATGTGTCATCTGCAAATAAAACAATGTCACACAAATCCTGCACGAAGAACGGCAAATCATTTACGTACACTAAAAACAGAAAGGGTCCTAAAATTGAGCCCTGTGGCACGCCCATTGTGACTGGTAATCCAGAAGATCTACTTCCGTTGATATCAACGTATTGTAGTCTATTGCTTAGGTAGGAACCAACTAAGTCAAGTGCAGTATCTCTGATGCCATAATGCTCGAGTTTTCGCAACAGCGTATGATGGTCAACGCAGTCAAAGGCTTTAGAGTGATCACAGAATACGCCAATGACATCTTGCGAATTTTCCCAGGCACTGAATATATGTCTTAAAAACGTAACACCCGCATCAATCGTAGAACGGCCTTTTCTAAAACCATATTGATCTGCATGAAATAAATTATTTACACTAAAGTGGCTCTCTAATTGCTGTAATATAATCTTCTCAAATATTTTACTAATAGCAGGTAATATTGAAATTGGCCTAAAATTACCAGGGTCACATTTGCATCCATTTTTAAATAAAGGTATTATTTTACTACATTTCATTAAATTTGGAAAAATGCCCACATCAATGCATCCGTTGAATATTGCGGCTAGGTGTGGCGCTATATTAACAATAATACTTGCAACTAATTTTACAGAAATACCCCAGAAGTCGGCTGATTTTTTTGAATTGAGCGACTTAAATACTTTTATTATATCATACGGATGTACACATTCAAAACTAAATTGTGTCTTGCACTCTTCCACGCTGCCCCTAACCAAGTATTCTGCTCGAGCTGGGCAAGATTAATAAATTTAGGCTTAATAAATTTAGTTAAAATTTTTGATGAAAATTTCTTTAAATCTAAGACCAGATTTGCTATTGTTTATATCATACATACATCCGCTAGCAATATATTAACTTTAAAACTAAAATCATAATACAAAAGACAGACAAAAGCTAGTTATTACATGCTTTCACATCCAGTAAAAAAGGCGCGTTATATTCCATAATTAATCCAATAACCTTCTTACAGGAGACGAGGTCGGCTACGCGATCCGTTTTGAGGATTGCACTTCTCCGAATACCGTGATCAAGTACATGACGGACGGTATACTTCTCCGCGAGGGTCTGCGAGAGCCGGACCTGGACAACTACTGCGCGATCATCATGGACGAAGCTCACGAACGGTCCCTCTCTACTGATATGCTGTTTGGGTTGCTGCGAGAGGTAAGTGGTAGATCGTAGTTCTTTTTCCGAAATTGAAGAATTTTGCAGGTTTTGTATTTTAAGTATAATTTTGTTGTTGGGAGTGTTATCGTTATTAGCGATACTATCGCGGATATAACCAGCGCTCGCAATAGAGTGTAGAATTATTCTCTACGGATTTAAGCGTTCTTCTCTGCGAAATATAGCATTGTTCTCTACAAAGTGTAAAGAAGAATGATTTTGACTTGACTATCGAGTGTTATTCATTTAAGAATAATGGTGTGGTAAATCAAGCACCATTATTCATTACGGAGTGTAGTATTCTTCTCTACGGGGTTAAGCGTTCTTCTCTACGAAGTGTAACGTTTATCTACAGTGTAGAAAAGAATTATTTTAATTTGACTTCTATATGGAGAACTCTTTCAGATTATATATTATATTATAAATTAATCTGAATTTAGTTCCATTTTCTACTTATCATTTAAAATATAGGCGTTAACTTTATTATTTAATACACAAGAACTATCCTTTAAAGTTTCGTTCGTCATTAACTGTTATTTAATTTATACTTATTCACCAGTTGAGATTTTTCTCTCGCTATTATAATACTCGCATAAGAAAGGCAATATATTAATCAAAAACATAAACCCCACACAGACACTTGCGTACAACAATCGACGGCGTAGTGGTTAGTATAACCGATTGCCACGCCTGAGGTCGCGGGTTTGATTCCCGCACAAGTCAAACATTTGTGTGCATGAACATGGATGTTTGTCTTGGTCTGGGTGTTTCTATGTATAATATGTATAAATTTACAAAAAAATATATACGTATGTTTATCCATTGTCTAATACCCATAATACAAGCTCTGCTTAGTTTGGGCTAGATGGTGTTGTGTGTATGTGGTAGAATATATATTATAATTACAAACGAGGATCTCTTTGGTTGAATTACAATAACAGTTGCCGAAAATCGCTGTACGTATACGTCGCAGTAAATATGTTCAAAGTTTTGATAAGCTTATTGTAATATGCAATATAAGTGCGATATAGCATGTTGGTTCATAATTTAACGGCTGGATGCCATAAAATTACAACTTAACGAAATTGAAAGTGTTATATTACAAACTAAAGATTTTTACAATATGCCGGTGACATATTTACTAATAAACGACATACCTTTAGTGGGTAGTATGATTACTACCTAATGTTAAACAATAATTGTATTTTATTATTACATATGTAGTTACCTAAATTAAAATTAGCTAGTAGTAGACACAGCGACACATCAACCTAGACTGTTTGGACTTTGAACTATTAGAAGTTGAACGCTGCGAATCGTGCGAGTGTGTTATATTTTTGTTACGCTCTATCCTTACCATTACATCGACACCACTATGCACTGTCCCTTTCCGACAATTCTCTATTTTGTATGTAGCGTAGTTATGCGTATATAGGGTGTCTAACTTGCTGTGTAGCCGTGTGCAGGTATCGGTTTTAAGACAAACCCATGCCTCCGTTCTTACCTAAAAGTTGTTACGGGGTGAGACGTTCTCTAGGTGGATATTTATTTGTCGGCTTCTACAGTATCACAGAAGGTTCGCTAGTGCATTATTAACCTCTGAGTCTTCTTCAAAGAGGTTAATGAAAACACTATGTGGGCCTGTGTGTCTGTCTGTTAGTGACACTTTGTTAGTGACAGGCATAACTCCAGAACCACTGGACCGATTGACTTGTAACTTGGTGTGCAGACACCTTGGGATCATACCTCGGTCGAGTTTATGGGCCCTGTGGGTCAAAAAACCCTCGAGATATAAGGGTCACAAGGTCATAAGGTCAGGCGATTTTCGCCAACAGAGTGATTTGGAAGTCCAAGGGAGATGCTTTTGCCCAGCAGTGGGACATTACAAAAAGCTAATGAAAAAAAACATGCGGGGTAGTCTTGGGGAACGGCCGATAGAAGTGAAAACTAAGTAACGTGCGGTGACGATGACGCGAGTTTCACGCTTTTAGTTCACCTAAACAGTACACATATATACACAGTATACATATAGCTCATGGAAAGCGCTCGGTGACGATGACGCGAGTTCCATGATTTTTGTTCACCCAAAAGGTCCTCAAAGCGCCTAAATAAGTTTTCACTTAAAAAAATTTAAGTTTACATGAAGACGAAGAGGTTGAATCCTGGGTTTTTGCACCCATCTCGTTTATTACAATATTTTGCCCGCGCCTTCGCTCGCGTAAATGTAGTGTAGGTTAGAATATTATCAGTCCTTTTTTCTGGATGAAAGGTACCCTATGTCCTTTATACCCCAGACAATATCAATACGAAATTTCGTGATGATCGGTCAAGTAGTTAAGGCTTGAAAGCGTAACAAACAAACTCACATTCGCATTTATAATTCTAGTTAGGATACTTTTGGAATTACATCTCTGCTTACCTCTTCGAAGATATAGGTGTCAGACAATGTATGCGAGTTTGCGTCTCAAGCCATATCAATAACATTTAAAGAACGTTTGTAAGTATGATAAGTGTATTGTCAAAAACTTAGTTCAGTAATAACACGTGATATACAGCCAAAATCACTTTCGTGTTCATAACATCGATGCAGACACGTGTGTAATTCACAACTTTCACAAGTGTGTTATGAAAAGCTGTCACCTTGAGTTTATTTACTCAACATGTGAGCGATACTGCATGATCTTGAACAAGTGTATTTTATTATTACTCACTTATACTTATTATAAAATTGTAACTGGTCAATGTTTGTACATAGAAGTAGTAGTGCTTGCGGCCTCGTTCGCGTTATTGTAGACTTTGTCAATAAATTTCTGCTCTCGGGGACAGTACTTACTCATGAAGAAGAGGTACTGTATGTCGTTTTCCGTACCCTTGAGAAAGTGAATACGAAATTTCGAGTCGACTTTGAAAGGTCGAGTAGTTAAGGCGTGGAAGCTTAACAAACAAAAAACTCACATTCGCATGAACAATTATTAGGTATTATTAGGTTAGGTTTAGGAAATATGTATAGAAGGAAAACAATTATTTTAGAATTTGTCTGTCTATATGTTTGTACTTGCATCACACAATAAATACATTACAAATTTGAATACGGTTTTCCCGGTTGTATTGTTGGAGGTTTAACTTAAAATCTGGTGTTTGTTTCATCTTTATACGCCGACTAGAAGTCGAGTAGGTACCTACTATTTGTGTAGATCAGTTTCTTTTACATGCAAAGAAAGAAGAATATAAATAGGTATTTACTTTAAAATTCAATGCTTACGAAGTCGTGGACTATGGTATTATTTAAAAAAATATATAGGTACAATACATCTATGGTGTTCCTCGGATGATCCGTTTTTGATCGTGTCACTGTTTTGATCTGAAATATATAACAAACAAAAGATACAAACAATTTCTGGGTATAATTAATACTTATACGTATTTACGTATTAGAGGTCGTTGTTCGTCAATATCATTTACAAAAAAACATAGCAGTAAAATGGTTTTACTGCTCTGTTTTTGTGGTGTTTTGGATTATGACGATTGTTGTTTATTTTTCTGATATAGGAGTATAACTGCTTCCGTGGCTCAGCGGTAGTGAATGCGACTGCTGTGCATGAAGTCTCGGGTTCGAATCCCGGGTCGGGCCAACAAAAAGTTATTGGGTTTTTCTATTAAGAAATTTCAATAGCAGCCCGGAATGAGGAAGTTGGTGGTGTTAGTCGCCCCCGTGCCTCGGAAAGCACGTAAAGCCGTTGGTCCTGCGCCTGATCTCTCTCTGGTCGTGTTGGATTACCGTCCTATCGAATAATGAGAATTAGGGAACAGAAAGTGACCTTGTGTTAGCGCATACGCTTGTGCACTATAATATCTCCTGCGCAGATGGCCAGTCTCCGTTAAGATTGGCCGCCGTGACCGAAATTCGGTCTGGAGGACATTATCATTTTAGGAATATATTTAAAGATAATAATTTAAGGTTTTGAACCCATAGTTAGTTATCGTAGAAAATATCCCCGAAATTACTCGAACTATTGACATTGTGCAAAAAAATATTGAGCGTTTATCTTAATACCTTAACAAGGCAGGGTCGCCTATGTCACTGCCATATCTGCTCATATCTTACTTAACAACTTTTGTTTAACCACTTTGCATTCATGATTTCATTTTTCATGCAAACATACATTCATAAATTGATTGGTTGGTCTAATCGCACGACTACACGTGATCGCAAAATAATCGCAACCAGACAACACACCGCGGGGGTGTGATATGTGTGTGCAAGAGGCGGGACGCATGCAAATTTAAACTTGTAAACATATATTTTTGGGAATGATATTAAGTTTTATAATTAGAATGTAAAGAAGACTCGGTTTAAAGGTTTTTAGTATTTTCTTTTAGACCTGTATCATTCGTAACGAGAATTAACACGATTATAAATAGTGGTGTTAGACGATTCGACCATGTCGTAGGTACTTGCCGTGGTCATAAGCTGAGTTAGCTAAACAAAATGCATGATCGCGTTAATGTTCGTTATGGATTCTGTGAAATTTAATGTTTTTTATACATATAGTCTAAACTATTTGCCGTAGAAAAGCTTTCTACACTAAAGATATACTGCAAACTAACAAAGCTCAACTAGGTAAATAAGGCTTTCTCAATTTGAAATCTTGAAAGTTTTCGCGTTTGTTAATTCTTTTGATCTTCACGCATTAATTGACAGGGTAGGCAATGCCCTATCAATTGTTGGAAAGCCAAACATAATTAAAAACCTATTGTATCTAGCCGTCGGTGTGCGGCTGCGACTTAATTGGTTAAACGGATTTCGATACAGTTTTCACGGTTTGAAAGCTTGAAGTTAGGCGTAAAGTCTAAGCTTGTTGCATAGCGCGAACCGCGGCAATGACGTTATAGACGTACTGAAAGTTGATTCTTTTTAACGTAGCAATACTAACCATATAAATTTGGACGGAAATACCTAATTGATAATCTACAATTAGGACATTAATAACGTGGATAGAACAGAAGACTCGAGAAGCCGCCTCTCATATAATAATAATAATAATTACTTACCCGCTTTTGATTAAAACTCTCGAAGGGCCTCTTCACGTTGAACCCATGTCTCCGTATAAGACTACCAAAGGGCCCGACATAATATACTTATTAGAAAATACCTGTGATAAGAGAAACATAATAATAATATTCTATCACATACACACAACACCATCTAGCCCAAACTAAGCAGAGCTTGTACTATGGGTAGGTACTAGACAATGGGTATACTTTTTTTTTGTAAATACATCCATATTATAATAAGTAACACCCAGACCAAGACAAACATCCATATTAATGCACACAAATGTTTGACTTGTGCGGGAATCGAACCGGCGACCTCAGGCGTGGCAGTCGGTTACACTAACCACTACACCATCGAGGTCATATGTATGTCATCTGTTTTGGAACTGGACAAGCTTTTAGCAAGAATTCAGGATAATCCTCTAGGAATGCATTACAACATATTAGAAATAATAAATTGTAATGCAATCAGCTATTAACGCCAAGATTAATTAATCTTAACGTAATTGATCATGACTTACGAGTCAAGGTCAGACGCAATTATAGTGATATGCGTTCACTTATTATTTATGAACATAACAATATTTGCATCTGATATTAATGAATCAGTCGCTATGCAATAAACAAACATGAAGACAGAATCTGTAGCAATTATTACACTAGTATATTTTGGCCGCCATTTTATTTCCAAATGATTTCTACAATACAACAATACACAATTTAACAATTGTATACTAATAATACTAATAATCTACGTTTGCTATCGTAACCAAATGAACATTAATCAAAAGGGTCTTCTATAGTTACTAAAAAAAATACATGTATATCATGCTAGTGGTTCACGAGTTATAAACGTACGTATAATCGACAGCCAGGAGGTTACGAAGGACATCGAACCGCTACAACTTCGTAGAAACATTGCGTCCCTTAGCGTTTTCTATCGCCTCTATCATGGCGAATGCTCCGAAGAGTTATTTGACCTCATCCCACCTTCCCCCTTCCTTTTGAGAACCACACGGGCCGGTCTTCATAATCACCGATTGACGGTTAGCACAACCCCGTCTCGCACCAAAAAGTTCAGCAATTCCTTTTTATGCCGTACCATACAACTTTGGAACAGTCTTCCGGCTCATGTGTTCCCTCCCTTCTATGACATTGGGTCCTTCAAACGTAGTGTGAAGAAGCATCTGGTCAGACCGGCTTGACACTGACGACGACTAGAAGACATCTATCTTCTCCTCTTCGTCACTGTCTCTGGACTGTAATTGGGCTTTCCATCAGGTCCGTTACAATCACTTTGCCGGGTAACAATAAAAAAAAAAACACGTACTTTCAAAGGGACGTCATGTTTTGTAAAGATACTTGTATGTTCCTAAAAACATAGGTTACATAGATACAGATGGCTGGTTAAATAAAACACACGAAAACAACCAATTACACATACTCGATAGCGAATGCTTGCTTTCGTGTACATGTGATTGTAGTATACCGCAACTACGATAGCGAACGGGGATCAACCTTGCCAAATGCAGCAACTGCATTGAGCTAATCTTCTAGACCTAGTCCTAATCTATTTTGTGTCACATTAAATAGGTAAAGAAGTATTACACACAACTTTCATTGGCTATGTTGAGGGTTTATCAAAGCTATTTGCATTGCCGGACAAAGTCCTAGATGTCGTATCTACTGCGGAGACATTACTTTTCCTGACAGATAATTTCACGTAACTGCTCTTACTAGGTCGCAGGTATACACATTTAAAGGCCCACACACTTTGATGCGTGCCACACAGACGTGCATACAGTCATTTAAGCCAGTGGCGTAGCGTGGATTTAGGTGCCCGGGGCGGAAGATAATTTTTCAATGTAAAAGATGTATGAATGTAAAAGAATATAATAAACAGTAATTCTAAAGAACTCTTTAACAATAACGGTTATCGTTATTGGGTATTATATATCTGCCCATTGCTCTCGTTCGTCATGAAATGGTTCAAATATTTACAAGATATTATAATTATTTATTTTGAAATTTTGCCGTCCCCTAAAAGCGCCGCCCAGGGCGGGCCGCCCCTGCCGCCCCCACTACGCTACGCAACTGATTTAAACTCGAGACTTTAACATTTGTATACGCAATGGTCATTCGTATCTCTGTGTTCTGTGGCGAGGCTTGAACTTGTGTTTATGATACTGTTTTCTTTTTCTATTTGTAAGTGACTAAGCACAATCACTACTAGTCACGTGATTCAAATTCAAATTCAAATCTTTATTGATTCCATTCAAATTAATTCTTTAACCTTAATTAAATATTAATTATTGTATTTAAAAACAATTAATACTTGCTCATCTATACTAATTACCTTGCCCTAAATAACTGCCCAAATTTACATACGGCTTCGCTAGATGATTTCAACCAGGTACTTTGAAGAATCGACACGCACATAGACTTATGCCAGTATTTCTCCAAAAGAGTGCAGAAGGCAGACGTGTAAAAGAAACATGTTGCCATCTATATCTTAAGTCTCACGGTATAGGGGACAGTCTTTTGTAGTCTATCGTCATTCTTTGTTATGGAAGAGGGGGTATCCTAACGCGGGTAACATTTTATACTTAAAAGGATAAGTACCTCCATACCAAGATATAAGTATGTGATATCCAAATAAGACATTTTAAGTTTTTAAATTAATATAATAAATAAAGCATTTGTAGACTGCCCACATATGAAGTAGTTCTGGAATAAATTACGCTATGAGTTATTCTTTCTAACATGAGATTTTTATGAAGCACTAGTAACAGCGACTTCGTCCGCGTGAATCCCAGGAGGTCACATACCAGAATAAAACTATCTAAAGTATAGTCCGGGATCCATCCAAAACCGTAAAACAATTCCAAATCCCAAATAGGTTTATGCATGATTGAGTCGCACACATCCAAAGCTCAAAACATATATAGAAACTGTACATTACATTTATAATATTATTAGAATTATTATCACGTCAAGCAGTTCCTTGACTGATAAGATAACTGATCTTGGAGAAATTCACGGTCGACTAGCGCCATTAGCACTTACCAGCAGGTGACCCACTAACCTGCCTATCAATAGACACAATTAAAAAAAAACGTCCTTGTAACAAAAAATAAGCTTTATTAAACCTAATAACAAAATTGACCTTGGGTCCGAAACCAAAACGAGTTACCACCATTAATAGATGTAGCACGTGTTTGATGAACAAAAGGCCGTAAATATTGGGCGATTTTGACCTTGACATTGAACACAGGCAGTTATTGACTTCACATATAAAAATAACTGATATTACATATGACGCAGTTACGTTCGACTATCAGAAAACACCATTGATAAATTATACAAGTTGATAATATTTTAACAATTATTGCAATAGCATACCCCGTCGTCCTCATTTTTACAATAAACAGATTTAATTCTAAACAGATTTAATTCTGCGTCTATTTACGTAGGATGAGCTCAAAGAATTATGTTTGATTATAACACAAATATGTACTAAACATACTTTTGTAAAGACCAATACCTTAGTCTTACTGTGACCATGTCTGCTACAGCAACCGAAATATCACACGAAATTGAACTACAAAAAGTTTTAAATAACTATAAATAGAATTATAAAGTCGTAACTAAAATGACCCGCAATAAATCATTATACAGTTTGTCATTGATTGGTCTAATCAAAACATTAAGACAAGAGTCTTAAATTGTGATTGGTCAATAACATCTTGTGGTTCTTTAATTTCGTGGATAATCGCTCGAACCCCCGGCGATCAGACAAGGCTTTTTCATTGTGTCGGGTTTCAGCTAATTCATGAATGAAATACAAAAAAAATCACTCAGATGATAAAGTTGCTTTCAACCCTTGACGTCGAAATACGAGGGGTGTTATAAGTGTCTGCATGATAAAATGTTAGTTAACCGTGGACTGATTTTAATGCAATTTTGAGGGTCTGTACAAAATTAGTAAAAACAGAACGACGTTTTGCAGCCTAGTCTGTTTTTAATTGGGTTTAGAAAAATCGTTATACCTACTTGTATTTGACGAAAATCTGTTCCGCTGATTAATAGTACATACATACATACATAAATTCACGCCTGTTTCCCAGAGGGGTGGGCAGAGACTACGGATTTCCATTTGCTACGATCCCGACACACTTCTCTGGCTTCATTCACTTTCATAACATTCCTCATACACGCTCGCCGGTTTAAGGTGCTCTTAACCTGGCCTTTATCCAGAACGTCTCCGATCTGATCAAGAAACGTTCGCCTAGGTCTTCCCCTTGCGATTGTTCCATTCACACTAGCCTTATAAACTTTCTTAGTCAGTCTGTTCTCGTCCATTCTTTCTACATGCCCAAACCAACTTAACATACCCTTTTCTATTCTCGTCACTATATCCACTTTTATGCCGCATCTCTCTCTAATCACACTATTCCTTACTCTATCTTTCAGAGTCACACCACATATATTTCTCAGCGCTCTCATTTCTACAGCATTTATTCTGCTCTCATGCTTCTTTTGCCATACCCAACTTTCACTACCATGTATAAGTGTAGGTACTAATAGTCCTCTATGAACAGCCAAACGTGCCTTTTCGGATACATTTCGACTGTTCATAAAAGCGCGTAGAGCGCCATTCACTTTATTGCCAGCAATCGTTCTTCTTTCAATATCTCCCTCATGTGTACCATCCCTTGTAAACAAAGTACCTAGATATGCAAACTCTTTCACTTGCTCCACTTGTTCTCCATCAATCATAATATTGCACATCGTCATGCACTCCTCCCTTTCAAATACCATTACTTTCGTCTTGCTTACATTTATTTTCATTCCTTTACTCTCACAAGCATCATGCATAATAGTAACCATCGCCTGCAACTGTTCTGCCGATGACGCAAGTATTACTTGGTCGTCGGCATAAAGTAGACATTTGACCATTAATTATTAATTTGACATTTAATCCCCATTCACAATCTTTTAAATCTTTCAAACAATTGTCCATGTATAGGTTAAGCAGCCAGGGTGACGCTACACATCCTTATCTAACAGCTTTTTCGATGTTAAACCATTCTGTGTAAGTCCCATTTATCCTAACACAAGCTCTGGAATCGTCATAAAGAGATTTCAGAGCTCTGTGAGGTTACTATTCACTCCATACATGGACAAAACCGACCAAAGTTCATTCCTCACCACTTTATCATAAGCCTTTTCCAGATCCACGAATGCGCAATAGACTTTTTGACCTTTGGCCAAAACTTTTTCGGCTATGCTCCGTAAGGAAAAGACCTGACCCGTACATCCCATACCATTTCGAAATCCCGTTTGTGCATCCCATATTTTCTCATCGGTTACTTTCACAATCCTTTCAATTAACAATTTCGCATACAATTTACCGACGACACTGAGCAAGCTAATGCCTCTATAGCTTTTGCAATCTTGCTGTGAGCCCTTTCCCTTGTATAAAGGTACTATGACGGCCTTGCACCAATCATTAGGTACACGGCCGGTATTCCAGCACAAATTAAAAAGGCGGCACAACTGATTTACTATGAGACCCTGTCCAGCTGTCAGCATTTCGACTGTAATCCTATCATAACCACCAGCCTTTCCTAATTTCATGCTTTTCAATGCTTTCATTATTTCATATATATTATACTTGCATATATTATACTCGATTTTATACTTATAATAATTATATTAGTTTTATGAATAAAAATGCACGAAGATCGTTTATACGTATTTAGTTAATTAACACATCAACTAATTAAAAAAATATATGTATCAAATTATTTTTAACCCTTAAAAACATTTTGTGAACGTCTAAAGTACTTCTTTTTTTTTAATAATAATAATAACAAAACTTCTGCAGTTGACCTGATCAGATCGGATCCTCGGCTGATGCGGGAACACCTTTGTGCCACCTCCAAATTTCTATAGTTATCAAGGTAGCATAGTAAACAAATCAATAATGATAAACAAAATTGATATTTAATCGGATGATGCGATATAATATAGGAGATATATTTCATAAGTTATGGAAGTTCAAATATCCCGGATATTTGGCCTCGCTCCACATAGATAGTTCCATGAATAGCTGGCGTCGGTAAACTTGTATAACCTTAGTAATGACACCTTAATCTCGATTATTTATAACGGCTATGTTTATGTTATATGATTGGTTTGTCTTATTAGTAATTGTTACTGTAACAATATTAGTTTATTAGTTGATACTTTGTTCTTTAGCAGCAATAGCCTACTGGGATACAGTAAGATTGCACGAGGTCTGCAGTTCTATCACAAAGCACGTATTTCAGACTTTTCGAGGTTATGTATGTATTGTCAGTCGCTTTAACGGTAAAGGAAAACATCGTGTGGAAAATGTTTGAAAGTTCTCAATAATATTCTTGAAGATATGGCAAGCAAGGCAACCCGCACTGGACCAGCGTGGTAGGCTCCATAGTCGACCACAATGGCTTTCTTCGTCTTGTTGCTTTGAGTAGGGTTACGCCATCGTAATCCTACTCGAAGTGAGAAGGGCCAGTGCCCAGCAATGGGACAGTTTATATACAGAGCTGATGCTATATATTTGTTTCCTATTGTGACATTCATAGCAACGATATCGCTACAGTATTTTAAAAGATTATTTATTACTATTCGTAGTTTTTTATTGTCGTATACCTACTGATCCCAAAAGCTACGATTACGGTAATGAAATAATCCCGCAGGACAGGCTTAGCCAAGTGCGTGACATTTAATTGATTCAGAAAAATTCCGATAATAGTAAAAAGGTCTTGATTTTTGAAACCTGTTCTTTATTATTTGTAATTTTTATGTTAATAAAAATATTATTATTATTATTAAATAATCGACAGCGTGAAATTCCAAGATCGTAGAAAATACGAAAGACATATTCACACAGTTAAATCTTCTTATATCAGGAGCGAGAGGTCCAGTGTCATTCCAGAACATAATTTTATTGCTCTCATGTATTTTTATACAAGGAGACTGGTATGACATTTTTATTTGCTTAACCTTGCTCGGGCTTCGGCGCGCATAAATTATGAGTATTAATTTATATGTATTTAATTTTAATCTTGAAGTTTATCTGTTATTTAGATTACAGCAGGACGGTCATCAGTAATATTACCTAAGTGGCGCAAATTTGTGAACTCACATGCTCTGTAATTTATCCGCGCTTTTAAGACTATTTAACGGTATAAGCAGAAATCATATTATGCTAGTATCTATAGGGTTCAATACTAAAGGCGTTGCAAAATTAATTCAAGCCACAATTGCATTCGAATAAATATTCGATTATTTTGACGCCACTATACATGAGTACGTAGGCTAGCAGGCAAAGCAGATGGAAATTAGACTATTTTATACGGATTTTATCGCGTTTAATTTTAAAACGTTAATTTTAAACTATTAAAATTTACATTTTCTCGACCTGTACGTTGCTTTTCATCAACTATGGCCACGAGAAAATCGGTTTCAGTGTACGACAGTTTAATATCAATACATAACATCTGACGACAACGTAAGAGAATACAACGCAAAATAGTATTAAGGCTTTATAAGCCCAACTGTTTAAATAACATTCGAATGAAATTGCCCATCACTGGTGTCTATCGTGAAGGAATGGCACAGGAACTGCTATTATGCCTGTTAGTCGGAATGCAAATCTAGGCGACTGATATAAACAGGATGGTAGTAACAACCCGCTTGTACAGCACTAAGTAGGAAATCCCAATTAATACAAGACCCTGCTATTAGTTATAAATGTTATAATAGAGAGGGGAGCGAGTAGGACAGCAATAGCGTGGATAAGACAGGGTGCGGCAAACAAGTTTGAGCAGCTTCAGAATACAAGGTCGAATGGGTCGCTTCTATTGAAAACGGATTGGGGATAATTTGGACAACCCTCTCACTACGGAGTGTGTGAAATTAGCGTTTATGGAAGATTGTCATCTAATTTAATTTATATCGTGATGCTATGTAGTCCATTACAGTTGAGAGAATTCAATTCGATAGCTTTGTTAGCTTATATAAAGAAACATGTAGCCAAATGTCTCCTAAAAATGTTAAAGGCCTCTTAAGAAATAAAATAAAATGTCGGCTTCGATGGCGTAGTGGTCAGTGTAACCGACTGCCACGCCTGAGGTCGCGGGTTCGATTCCCGCACAAGTCAAACATTTGTGTGCATGAACATGGATGTTTGTCTTGGTCTGGGTGTTTATATGTATAATATGTATGTATTTACAAAAAAAAAGTTTATATGTAAGTATGTATATCCATTGTCTTGTACCCATAGTACAAGCTCTGCTTAGTTTGGGCTAGATGGTGTTGTGTGTATGTGGTAGAATATTATTATAATTCTCATGAATTAATAAAACTACCGAGTCGTATTAGATAGTTTTGTTAAAATGCAGTTTTATATCCGCTAAAAGCTGAAGATTAAGCAATTAACTTCAATAGATCGCTAATAATATGCGTATTAAAATAGTTAATTATCGCTCGCTTTAACGGCGGCAGGAAGCATTTTGCGGAAACCTGTATGTCTAAGATTACTGGATAATGTTCTCGAAGATATGTGAAGTCTGCCTAGCCCTTCTCACACTGAGAAGAGGCCCGTGCCCAGCAGTAGGACAGTAATTTAATACAGTGTTGATATTATTATTATTATATGCTTGCGTCTGATCTTGCGTTTTCAGATTAGTTTCTCTAGTAGATATGGTATTGGGTTTTCTATTAGGAAATTCTCGGGGTCTCATCACGGGGCGAGGGGCCCGATAGGCGGTGGTAAACGGTGCGACCTGAACCTTGTTGACCAAACATGTTTGAAGTATACCTACCTCTGCCAACCCCTTCGGGGACACACAGCCGCGTGCGATTATATTATTACAGCTTGTGTCGCCTAATTTAAATGAATGTAATTAGGTTACTGTATGAATATGCGACGAACATCTGGCACTTAATTCGACTCGTTTCTCTTATATCATCGTGACAAAGCCCAAATATATTATTTGGTACGTGTACTTATTATTAACGTTTGTCAATTAGGCGTGAAAGTTTCTGGCATCAAATTGATTGTTGTTCTTGTTATAATGATTTAATTCTTTTGGTTTTCTCTATTATAATATGAAGCATATTAATCTTTTATCTATCTATGTATAGGTATAACGTGTAACATTAAAGAGTCATATTTCAAAATCATAAAATGCATGCGATAAAATGATCTGTCAGTCTTTCGAAGATTAAAGGATATACCTACTCTTCTTTTAAGAATTGGACGTTGCATAAAGCGATAAGGAAATTCTAACATTAAATATTATATCAATTGTAATGAGTCAACAACTTTATTATTATATTTTTGACAAAACTAGATAATTCAGCAACATCCGCGAAGCATCTACATGTTATGGTAATTCAAATATATTTCTGCAACATTAATTTATTCACTATTAATTTCTTGTCTATATTTATTCATTCCTATCTAAAAGGTTTTTTTTTAATATAGGATTTTATTTTTAATATAGCACGTATGTTTAAAAATGCACCGACCCATCTCATCTAGGTACTTCGGTTGCATCGGTTGCGTAAAAGGGTGAAATGCCTACATTAAATTGTTGTATGAAAATATATGTATAATTTAAATGTTCTTTTAATTTTATTTAAATAAGTAATTAAGCACCGCGTCTGGCTCTTGCAAATATAATTCGAACTGTATTTGAAACACGAATTAATTGTTTCTAAGCTGGGCATTAAACCCACTTACTGTAATTCTAGTACTTGCATTTGTCATAAGATGGCGCTGTAATAAGTTTAGCTGCAGCTTAAATTACCCTTGACAGAAGATCTATACACAACACTGCAGTGCAATGCTCCGCGTGTCGTGTTAACTTTATTCGTAACTCGATACAGAGTCGCAACATACCTATAACCGTCATTGCATTGAATCGTTGTACTTTAAATTGACATCATGATGTCTTGGTTCTTGTGTGACATGACCCAGAATAAACATATAATATTCTACACGTCCTAGTAAAGGCCCATTAAGCAAAATACCTATATAACACTGTGTCGAGAACTTGTGGTAGATCCTTCGGTTCTAATATGTGAGGAACTTTGCCAATGTTACTAATTATTGTGACTTAATAATACAGAGGCCACTAGTGTGTATTTAAACTCGAACACACTTGACCATGCACAATCTATGGGAATGCTGCCAACTTGTATATTTTGACTGAAGAGGGCGCTATTTTTATATGTAGTAGTAATCTTTGAACTTGACCTACGCTGATAACACAAGTGTCTTTATTCAGATGGCCTTTAACATGAAGTATATAAACAAAAATATCATTAAAGAAAGCTTGTTCTAAGTATGTTGATAAACGACTAATGATTATTTGGGTAGACTCTGGTAATTTTCCAAACGTTGATATAATCTAAATCGTATAGCAACCTAACTGTTCACATAGCGACTAGTTATCTCGCGGGTACTTTTACCTGGATGAATGTTACCCTATGTCCTTTTCTATACTTCTGACAACGTGTATGCGAAATTTTATGATGATCGGTCGAGTACTTATGACTAGAAAGCGTAACAAACAAATTCAGATTTATAATATTAGTTGGGATATACATAGTTACAATTTTTTGCATTACTTACACATAAGAATAAAAAGTACGTTCTATAACCTAACTCGTCGCGGTCAGAAACATTTAATAATTACTGAAATCACTCATTCGTAATTGTTTACCGTATGAAGTAGTAATTTCAGTAATCGATAAATGTTTTAAAGTGCTGCAGTTCTCGTTAAACAAATGTGAAAATCTTGCATCTAACGCAATGGTGTGACTATTGATTTTACCGAGGGCATTGTAAAGCAACTGCTATCGCGCATGTCAATCGGTTAGCCACGTTAAGCTAGGACGCTGCAGTCGAGTACTTGATGGGATAATTATTTTTAACCACTTAAATTTTCTTAATCAGTGGTGTATCTAAGTGGTCTCGGTTGTTATAAACAGTTTTAAATTAGGAGTTTCATTGGTTTGAAAATAGGCCGGAACCTCTCTTAAAACACTGTTTTATAATATTGTATAGTCTGAAATACAAAAATATTGTTCTTCAGTATGAATTGAACCCACACAAAACTGTATTGTAATAAAATTTATTGATGTTCTTAAACATTAATATTTTATTGAATCCAATCGTTAACGCCTATCTTTAACACCGAATAATACAATGTAATATGTATGTAGGTACATTTCTGTATCTCGATCCAAAGGTTGCCTAATGTACACAAAATACAAGCTTTTGTATTTTACATAACATCTAGCGTACTACGAAATTAATGTAAATAAAAACACAGCATTATAAAGTAATCATTTATTCATAAAAATGCTTCATTATAAATAAAACGTATATTCATACACGAGTACAACTCTCACAACAGTCAATCTGTCACAGTTAACATTAATTAGGTCGCATAAACAATAAAGTTTAAAATACTCTTCATATTCCAACCCGACAATGGTTGGACAACGTATCAATACTTTATTTTTGACTAATTCAATTTAAATTGAGCGTTTTGTCAGAAACAAAGTCGTTAGTTCAAAATCAAGTTGGAATACTAAATTCCAATTTGGAAAATAAAACAGTCTTATTAAATCAGAAAGTGTTACAAATACTCGTAAGACTAGTGCTGCCACTATCAGACAGATACAAAGATTAAACATTAAAAAGTTTAATATTAGCATACAGTTAACTTTATATACGAGCCAAGGGGCGTCTTTTTCTTTTATAAACAGGAATGTTTTATAAGTTTTAGTTATGATAAATTCGAATTAAAGCTATAGAGGGCCACTTTCACAATTTCCTCTAATATAATTTTATGTATTTAGGCGGTATTATAACCTGATTTAACGAATTATACATTTTCTATCTATATTTCTAGTTTTGTCTACAAGTAGAAATATGTAAAAAAAAGGCGCACTAAATTGTGAATCTTGAATTTGGTCCACATAAAAAATATAAATAAGACGACGATATATTTATGAAAGATGCCCCAAGAATTTATTATCAAAAGAGAAATAGTAATATATAGTTGTCGAAATAAATACTGGCAGGAAAGACAACGAAACTAAAAGAATACAAATAATGAAATTCTTAGAAGGAACATAAAGATATTAAAACCTTTTTAAATAATATCCGATCGTTTCAGGAATATAATTCCAAAGTGAATGTATATCCAATTCAGAAATTCTAAATTGAAATCTATTCAATTTAGAAATATAATTCTAAATATAAATCTTTACTATCCAGAATCTACGTTCTGAACACATAAATATTTAGTTTTAGAAATGCAATACAATTCCAAATATTAACCAATCCAATCCTTTCCAAATTCGTATTGAGATACTTCATTCCAAATTGAAACCCTTTAGAAAGGCAATTCCAGAACCAAATTCACTTAGATGTTGTCGATTTTCTTGGGCGTTGGCCAGAAGCAAGCGTAGCAGGAGTATTTGCCAGCGGAATGGGTCCCGCTGGAGGGTGTTTCTCAGACAGACTTAGCCTTTTCACGGCCATAGCTCTGACTGACAAGCATCACGCCCATATTCATGCCGACATTACCCCACTTGAATGACTCGCTTATCTGAAACAAATAGATGGAGAAATTAGTCTAACGAATTAGTACTAAAGCCAAGAGGTTTGAACAAAATACAGATCGGTTTAGTATAGATACTATAGACAGTCACAAGTTAGTATCGCTTCATAATAGTAAAGGAAATATTTACAATATCGATAACAAAAGGATATTTAAAGCACTCCGTGGATATGAAAACAGAAAAAATATAATGGACTTTGCAACTCTTGGAAAGATAAATAATGTTGCCGAAAATGCTATCTTCCATGACGTTGGTACTACAATATTAAGAAAATGACGTCTGCGATAACTAAAGTAATGCTTTTATATACAATGCACGTGTCTTAGTTTCGGAGAAAGGTCAGTATTTGGAAACAAAAGCCATACGTAAACGGTTTTGTTCGTGCGAGTATTTCTGTTATGTCAAGTTACATAATATGGAAGCGGTGCGCTAACAAAATAAATATTCATTAAACATAAACATGATATATATATAACGAAATAATAATTATTTGATATGACGTCCGGTCGGTAGGTTTGCGTTCGATAAATTCTACAGCATTGAATAATCGTTGACGCAAATACTTCCCGCGCGAGTTGTCATAATTGACAGATTTTCTCGATTACGAAGAAATTAATCGGCCTTTTGATGCAACAATTCGTTGTCGCGTCACTAAAACTGTTACGAAACGCCGTTTTGTTCGCACGAATTCTAAATTCAAATTTTGTAGCTACAAAATGTCCTATATTAGTTTTATTCTAAGATATTTCTGTTGATGTTTTACTTGTTGCCTCGATCGTGTGCCTTGATAATAATTGCCCATTGATACGGACTGACTTTAACCGGTAAATACCTGTTTGATTATAACAGATAGTAATGATTACTAAGGCGTCAACTACGCCTTACTAAAAATGCTATTGATATAATATTACGTACGTGTTTACCTTATCTATTTAAGTATGATTTATTACTTGCCGTTCTTAAGTTAAATATTTATTGATACCGAAATATTGAATAACCCTAAAATTTAATAATTTCCTAATTATAAATCATCTATTGAATAATTATTGAGTTAGATTTTCGTTTATATACACACAATATGTTTCCTTGTTTATATTGTTACGTATTTTCCTAACAACATTGACGCGTGTACTTGTGTTTATCAAAATATATGTAGCAGTGTCTGGTTAGTACCGTTATATTTAAATAAACAATTATCTTCTCATATACGCGATTCATTCTGGTAATACCGGTAGAACTGGTTTAGAATTCGAGAAAGTCTACACGAGCAACTATAAGAATAGAATATTAGATTATTATGTAAGAAATATTTCTACCAATAAATCTATGTAAATACATAAAGCAGCCTACATAACTACCGATTGGTTTGAAATCATACAACTCTATAGTAATATGTACTAAGATAACAGATGAGTATAGATTTTAAAACACTCATGCGCATTATGGCATCATGGCCTCCATTTTGTTCCGAGAAATTTATAACAACAAACAGTTTCTTCAATGATTTATACAGTGGAATGTTGAGTTATTTACTAATACTTACTTTGAATCATGGGTAATACGTTTTTAATCAAATTGATTGGTGTTTAAACATCCCATACTTTAAAATTAACGGCATGATATTTTATGCCGTTAATTTCGTTTCTATTTGCATAATTGAGAACTATGGCTGTCTATAAATTATTCCGTAATTGTCTGTTTTGTTTTAGTTAAATATTTTGACTTTGATTCAAGTAATCGAGCGTTGCTTTGTGTACTTCGGCAATGCTAGTATGCCTAGTTCGATCACTGCATCGTACAAAAATGTTAAACATGTTGAGTTAGTTGTTCTTTGTATAACTTGTTTGTATGATTTCTCATGACAGGGATTATCCCTTGTTCGGGTGTCGACTTTAAATAGGATTTACCCACAATTAGTTCATCCATTTTTGCTATCGCAGAAAATCCAAATTAATTGTAATATAAATTCGATTGACGGTCATTAATTAGAATTTTAGAGCAACAGTTTCAATTATTGCTGCACGGGCTATATCACGTAATAGCACAAGACATGCATTTTGAATTATAATTTTAATGATATCATAGTGGATACAGGTGTTTTATAAACATTTCTTTTGTAATTTATTGTTCAACTACTAACTTAAAATGTTTTAACACAAATAGTGTTGCAAGTATTTTGAATTTGTTATCTATACTAATATTATAAAGCTGAAGAGTTTGTTTGTTTGTTTGGTTAAACGCGCTATTCTCAGGAACCACTAGTTCGAATTGAAAAATTCTTTTAGTGTTGGATAGCCAATTTATCGAGGAAGGCTATAGGCTACATAACATCACGCTACGACCAATAGGAGCGGAGCAGCAATAAATTTTTTTGCAAGAACGGGGCAAATTCTCTTATAAGAAGCAGACGAAGTTGCGCGGGTCAACTAGTAACTGATATTCAGGCCAATCCGATTAGACTTTAAAGCCGAACACAATACATTTAGAAGTCAAGAGGCGCCGAAGATTCCTGTGATTGAAACCTATTATAACAGAATTGGAGCTAACAAAGCTAGGATAAAAACGCACGTAACTCATTCAATAATATGTATATGCCGTACATAATCCATTATTCTGAAAGATTACCATAAATAATTTCGATTACACGATTATAACTTGTTATTAACGGTATGTAATTCGCAAATTGGCGTTTGTTTTACACGTTTAAGTTCAATAAACTACCGAATTGCCTAATTGTACAATAATCGTGCTATACAAATGCATATTATCACGTACCGTGACCACAAAGAAATCAGCAAATGTTTTATGCCATTGTTAATAGTGTAACGCTTAATTAACTATGCACGTTTTAGTTTATCGTCGTCGAGCGCATATTTTTGTAATATAAACTTTTCCTGCCCGCGACGAAAGTTTACGTTTAGCGATGTCCATTATTCAATAGCTGTATACAATGGGGCAGTTGTATTCACATTTGTATCGTCTCTTATTGCGTGACGCCACTAACGCACACACACAAGGGCACGCTGACTCTTACACGTCATATACCAATCTGTTAAAATTCAAAACCTCACCGGTATTTTTATTCTTGCCAGCTGTAAGTGTCCAAAGCGCCTCAACAATTACCATCAAAAGATGATAATCATAGGTGTTTTCGACGTCGTTAAGCTGATCTGTAACAAAATTTCTTCGTTGTGCGATCTCTGTTTTGTATTTTCCGGATCCCAATCAATGCCCCATGCATGATGAATGATCGCCAGTATCGATGTGCCCGGTGCCCCATTCAAGTCCATATTTTAAACATAACCGGCTTAGACTTACACATAAAGCTGAATAAAAATCACTTTACGACTTGATCCAACGTAAAATGTAGTGGGGTGAACAGTGCTGCCGTTAAAACGTGTTTGGAACAAGTAAACGTTGTAACGGCTGGCTTACTTTCCACTTGCGGACATGCACTAGCATGCATTAAAAAGTTAAGAAAAGAGTTGTAAAAACAAAACTGAACAAGTAAAGAAACGCGTTTGATTTATTTATACGCTAAACATTAACGCGTGCTTTATTGTTGACCTAATGTGTGAATGGTATGTAATTTACCTGTCTCATGCGAGCCTCTTGAGGTGTTTCTCCGTATCGGCACCAGTGGACGAAGTGCAGTGTATTATGCCAGTTCCTCTCGAACCTTGACTTAGTTGCCATATCCAGCTGCAATCAGTAGAAGCTCCTTAGTAGCCGTTCCACTGTTCAACGGAGACCATAGTTTCCAGTAAACGAAAGCCCTCTCGAGGCTTTCGCTATCTGAAACGAGAGGTTTCCAATTCTGACGCAAGCCTACGGTATTTGAAGAAGAACGTCTAAGTTCGATAGAGAGTGCTGATAAACCATTAAAGGTTAGAATTTAATCATGCATTAATACTTTAATCTCGATTAGTTGAGGAAATAAAAGAGGATTAAGTTTGATAGAGTAGTTTTGAGATAACACTTACGGTGTATTAAGGAACTGTACTGTACAAACATAAAGTCGTATTTGCATTCAAACGAGGGCATGGTATTGGAGTTTATAAGAAATTAAGCAACGATACATGATCACAATTGTTTAAACATTTGAACTGGTCTGTTGTAATCTATCTTACTGTGTAGACAGTCTGATTTTAGCAACGCTACATTACAAAACAAGTTTAACCTCGGTATTAAATATATCGTGGATTACTGAAGGCCGAATTTCGTTATGTCATTTGTACACGTATCAGGTTGAATGCATTTCAATGATAAAACTAGTTTGATTATTTTATATATCAGTTGCAATTATATAATAACGAAGCTATTTCCAGATATCTTGATAAATGTGATTCTAAGTACAGTCAGTTCGGAGTGGGAGTGAATGTACGCATTGTAATAAAACGTGTTTTAGTAAATATTGGAATTGGAAACGTGGACTTCCGTATTCGTTGGTATATTTACCTTTGCTCTGATATCCTTCTCGCTGTTCGGCGTCTCCTGCTTGTCATCCACGTTGTTGATGCGTATTACGGAGTCCTTCTTCCAAAAGGCACCTAATGTGGTCTTCACGACTCGTTTTCTTACACCTTTCTGTTGAACGGTGTACACATCTATCTGTTCCGGGTTCTTTGTTTTTTCTGTCGGAAGAATAATATCGAATTAATAACCGGTCTGCTTAAACATCGGCCGCGGAATTCCATCGGGTATTTTTATACGAGAAACCCAAGGCCTTTGCCCTTTCGAAATGCAACGGTGTAACCGCGGTCGTTTACGAGCGATTGAGTACTTCTCAACGCATCAACAATCCATACGTTGATCACATTAGCGCGAATCGTGCATGCATATGAATTATTTACAAATGCTATTGTGAATTCGTCTCGTTACGTGTGGCCGTGGGTGAGCTGTGCCAACTTTATTTAGTCTCGCGTCGAGGCTCGTACTAAGCGAACGTTATCAACGCGTCCTAATTACGATGAATATCGCGACATATTACGACTGAATACTCGTTCTTCGGTTGTTTAACAGTGGTACTGATAATGGAATTATTATGAATATACACACCTTTACCCTTCTTCCACATGGCGACCGCGTACATGTGATAATCTGGTGACAACACGGAGTCCGGTGGAAGCGGATCTTCGGCGCGCACCTCGAGTATGAATCCCGACTCGAGGACGGCGCACAATATGTTTTGTTCATCGTGCTTGAACCACTTGGTCTCCCTTAACTTGTGTATAGCGACTGATGAACCGAAACGGGGTTTCTTCGGCGCGAACAAAGCCTGTGCCTGACTCCCAAAGCGAGAAAGGAGCCCCTTCACCGTCGGCGGTGACGGCGCGAGGCTCTTCTCAGGCGGCTTGATCTGCTGGAAACTCCGGCAGGTCACGAACCTCGCTTCCATTGAACCCCTCTCCACGCTCAAATACACGAGACAATTCCCCCACCGATACTTATTACGATAGGTTGCGAAGGCGACGCGTCTTCTTTCGTAGTTCTTAGGCGCGGCAAAGTACTCTCACTCGAGAAATCACGTTTTATAAGCAACACTTTCACAAATTATTTAGCGCGTGGTTTCGCGGTCGTTGTATGACCGAGCTACACGGTGGCGCAGTAACGTTAGACGCGGCGCGCGTGTGGGGGCGCCGCTTTATACGGCCGGCGGGGAGTGCGGGGTACGGGCGGGGCCCCTCCGGTCTCTCTGACCTCACTAGTGTTGGGTATTGTGCGATAACACGCATGTTGTTTTGTAGTTTACGGTGTTGTTTTATTGCAGCTATTGTGAACTTCCAATTCACGTTACCGCACTTATGTATTTTTTGGAATGCCGTCTACGTGGTTTTTAATTAACATTTGAAAGGATCTAGTGGGATGTTCGTGCCATTGCTTAGCATAGGCAATCAAGTTAAATCTATTGAACTGTCTTACTAGCTATTGGTACATAAAGTACCTTCGTAAGTTTTTTCAGGATCTTATTGTGATATTATGTAAACTCATATAGTCTAAATGTAACCAAATAAGCATCAATTCGCTATAGCTAGAGGAAATTAAAAACTTACGACCTAGGTAGGTATTTTATATCTGAACAATGTAAACAATTTACTCTAATTGACCGACTCATTCATACAAAATTCCCATACCTACAGACCGTTACCTAATGAAAACATCTACAAATAACAGTTTTCCCATCCCTCGCACTCCGATGCACCGGCTTGACCTCACTCGTTACTAGTTGTCACACTCCCTCCCACTTCGTCTCGCCGGCACGCGCCCCTCCCTCGTCCCGCGTCTCCGACATACCGGCGCCAAACAGGTACGATTTTTTTTAAACTTTATGAGGCATTCTTTTTCAAACTTTAACATTATCTTTTTAATTACAAGTCGTTACGTTTCGTTTTTTTGATTTGTTTAAATATCGAATAGTTACGTTATTTTATGAACAGTTAAAGAATTGTTAAACAAGTTATGACATGTTATCGATGGTTCGTTAAAGCGCAGACCGGTTTCTTCATTGTAAACATTACATGGTCATTTGGTCATAATTACTAATTCAGTTCAGGTGGCCCGCATTAGCTACTTTGACTGTGATGTTTGTACATGGCACGCGGCACGTACCTAGCTTTTAAAGTGGGTGCGTATGTATTATTTACTAATATTTATTTTACTTGCCAAAAGCCGAGAAACAATGTCAAGGAAGCAATTATGACTGCCATAAAAGTAGTTTATCATTGATAAAAGTTATTATTGACAAAGCTTCTATGATGATACTTTTAATCCTGTCAAAATAATAGACTTATTAAACTCCATATTTTGGTTAGGTATTTAACTAAAGGTTGTTTACCTTTAGTTAAATACCTAACCGAATGGAGTAGAATGGTAGAAATAGGTACCTATAGTTTAATTTTGATGTCTGTGTTCTGAAGCAGATGTGAGCCAAAATTATGCGTGTCTCTCGATAATGACAATAACACGTTGTTAATTGTTCATCAAATTAACCTCTATAGTCTTATATTAAGACTATAAATAGTATCGTAAATTAAAATAAGTATCTATTCTCCTACATCGATCAAGTTTTGTCACTTATAGTTGATTTCTGGTTGTTTAAACAGTAGGTCATCCATATTTATTAAATAATAATTCGCTGGTGAATAGTTTCAACGTTTCCTGTATAAAAACAAAGCTGTCAAGTAGCTCGTGGGACAATTACATTCATGTATCTTTACGTCACTTTCTTGCAAAATCTGAGTTTTTTTTTGGCATCTTATTTATTTAACAATAGGAAAAATGGTTTGAATATTTTAACATACATCCAAACTAAAAGAAATAAGATACAAAAGGCTCAAAATACATAATGAGGTTTATTCTTTCCTACGATAAAGGTCAACGAGTAACATTATTTTTATAATTATCTGTATTTTCTAGTAAAGTCGCAAGCAAATTTTCTATGGTAAGTTGTTAGCCTATGGAGGTTTGCAACTGCGGCGCATTACTCGTACATTGCTGACCTGTCAATAAAGTAGTTTGCATAAAAGAGCCAAAGAGTACTCCGTTGCTAATTGTTATAAAACAGTGTATACTTGTTCGAAAGCATGGGAATTCCGAAAAAGTAGTTCCGGTTCCAGCGCTAAGATTATTGGTCGTCAGTTTGGTCAAGAACCAGCTAAAGCTTATATGTAAGAAAACTACATATTTAACATTCGAACCAATAAAATTTCAAAAATACCTTGATGAGTTCTATTTAGGTATAGTCTTGTAGGCACCAATAAAGCGAGGGATAGTATTTAAAGGAAAATCGTTTGCTACTCTCTAATCAGAAAGTTTCAGTTCGTGTATATTTTATTTTCATCAAATTTGGTAGGTACTATATCTATCTTGTAAGAATGTAATATCAAGGAGCAATGGGTAACAAATTCTGCATTATGACATTCTCTACTGCATTCCAAGAAAAATGAAGCCGAGTTATTGTGGAACGAGATATAGAAAGTCAAGTATCTACTTATAGATCTTGTTCAAGGCAATCTGTATTAAATACTGAGAGAAAAATATCAAGGCCGTAGATTTATTGGTGGTGCTCCCAAGATTAACGACCATTTCATCATAGCTGTTAACTCTTATCACATAATACTATACTACTACTATACTATTATTACATATGTTAAGAATACAGTCTACAAGTACTTTAAACTGACGAACGTGCTTGAATAATTTAATAAGAGTAGTATAGAATTCGAGAGATTTCTATGAGAATCTTATTAAATGGAAATCCACATTCACAACCGAGTCTGCTGAGGAAAAGGCGTTAGTTTATGTATATTGCATTTATATGCAACTTGATCTTGTCCGTAGCGCCGCCCACATTAACCTAAATTTCTTCAATATACAGTATAGTATCTTTTTTGGATGCAACGTACTGTATGTCCTCTATGATCTCTAACGACGTATAAAATTTCATGATCGGCCGAGTAGTTAAGGCGTGAAAGCATAATAAACAAACAAAATCACGCATTTTTATTTACCACAGATACATTGTTGTGTACATGTGATATGTGAGTTATAGCGTAACTATAATTGCTGGCTGGCGGGACGAAGCTCATGTTACGCATACATATCGGTTCTTCTTGCAAGAATACAGCCTATTACTGATTACCGTTTAACTTTTTAATACTGTGCTGCTCCTGAGAATTCCTTTACAGAATCCTACCCTTTCTGATTTCTCCAAATCAATAAGGAAGTCGCACATTACATATATTTCTGTCCACGTACTAACACGGTCTGAATCAATCTAAAAATAGGCTTAAATATAGCAATGTATTACGTACTCTTTTTATATCCGGCAACAGAATGAATGTACCGTTATATTTTTGGATAGAAACCGATGAACTCGAGGAACCTGTTCGTTAATATACGGGCAAAGATGTGTTGAATTCACACATACATTTGTCCTTGTATATCAGTCGAAAGGGTAGGCAGACTTCTATTATACCCCCTTTACAAGCTATGTTATTAGGTCCCACGAATAGGATGCGATCCTATTGCCGTCTACAGGGGACGTATCCAGACAACGTGTTGATATTAAAAATGTTCTAGCAGAGACACCGTGTTGATATTTAAAATGTTCTAGCAGAAAAATCCAATAATATTTTATTCGAACCATGAACCGTTATATCGATCGCTAACAATTATATCCGAAAATATTGACAGCACTATACATAAGTTTTTGCTTCCTTGATTATCCATGGTAGATATCTGAAAGCCTACTGCGAGTTGTTTGTACGTTAACGATTACCGCGTTTGGCTCTCTGATTGGTTAAGATCTTGGAGCGGGCCAATGGGACCTTCGAACGTCATACACGTTTCGATCGCGAAAAAGACTTGCACTAGGCACTCTGTATTCGAATGCAAAAAAGATATCACGTCGCGTATTCGAATATTACTAGAATGCAATTAAACGCATCACTAACAAATACTTATGACTAAGAAGACAGCCAGTTTATATCAGCTGTTACAACTTTACATGTAAGCAGTAGTGTTTTCTTTGATATTAATATAATATACGATACCGTATTTATTTACCTACGAATGAGGCATATAAACAGAGCTACGTCATTTTGAAGATAGTTGTTTTATTCTTGTAACGGTGGCATACTGCCGTACTACAGATTCAAGATCACTGAAACGTTGTTAGGTAACGATTAATTAATAAGGAAATTACTTTCTTCTATACTGGTACTTCGTCATCTCTGTCGAAAATCGACCATTGTTAGACATAGGACTTCTCCAAGGCTTTCCACAAATACCGATCTTGGGCCGTTCGCATCAAACGGTTCCTCGCTAGTGACTCTTACGAGTAATAGACTGTATCACATTTACTTGACATTGGTAAGTGATCAAAATTCCGCGTGTCTATATGTTTTATGTATATCGTTCAACGTAAATCTACAACGCGTACTTTTAAAGTATAGATGACTAGACAAATATATGAATGCTAAAGTATTATACCATCCGATATATAAAATAAATATGAGTGCTGTATCATGTGTGTAGAGATGCTTAGAAATAACAAGTTAGTACTTTCATTAGAAGATAAACAATCTTTATCATAGTAATGCAATTTGTCAGAAAATGTAAAATTATACAAAACATAATTTCAATTCTTTCAGGTCTTTGTTTTACACAGATGTTTTACATATATTCGGACTATTCTATACATTCTAGTAAACCTTGAAATTATACGGTAAGAAGAAACTGTATTCAGATAGATGTGGCTATAGTCGTCTATCGAACATAATTTGAGACGCCGCTCTAGTAATAAAATTTGACTGACAAAATTATCTAAAACCTAAAATATTCTAAGTCTATGTATAAAACAGATCGGTGCACATTCACTGCTTAAAAACTATTTATTATCATGTTTATGACGCGCACTTAAGTCTGCTAATTTATTTGCACCTGTATTAGTGCTGTACTTCAGGTTCAAGATGTTCTGCAAAGTTTACTAGATAAAGATGATTTAATAGAGAAATT
The DNA here is from genome assembly GCA_963675205.1 of Catocala nupta. Lineage (NCBI taxonomy): Eukaryota > Metazoa > Arthropoda > Insecta > Lepidoptera > Erebidae > Catocala > Catocala nupta. The sequence goes on along the minus strand of OY776095.1, from coordinate 6,373,230 downwards.
ACTTTCTTTTATAATAGTACTTGAAGGTAACGTATGACACCAAGTTTGTACACGCTTCATAGTTAGGTTGAGGCGTAAAACTCTTCGTCAATACATACTACCTTATCTTGTCATTTAATATAATGTTCTTTCAAAAGTATGCGCAGGTTATTTACATTTTTATTTGATTCAACTATCCAATTCCTATGTAAACACGAGTAAATTGTTCAAAAACAAATAATTACAAACAGAAGTTAAACACCATAGCAATTTACATTACCTTGACACCGCACACCATTATACTACCGATTCCACCAAATTCATTTGCCCTTCCTCCAACAAAGCCTTGAGATTTGACCCTCGTCTGATCAAACCACACTTCAATGCATCTGCTTTAATAAGTATTCACTCAGATCGCTCTACGCATTTACGTCCTTCATTATGACCTTGACCGAGTTAGCTCCTCGAAACAAGGAACGTACTAATAGAACATACTAGAAGAAAAGAGTACCTACATTAAATTCAACTACCGCTTTATTTATAAATTTCTTGTCTAATTTTCGCGAGTTATTTTCAGTGGCTTTGCATTGTATGTTATGTCACATGTAGGGTTGCCAACTGTGCCGGTTTTGTGCCGAAGCTCGTTTTTAACGGTTTTTGACAAGTGAGCGATCGAATTCTCTTCGTTGCCAGTGCTAGAGACGCCACTAGCTGTTCTGTAGCTGACAACATAGCGGTTCTACGAGTAGTACTTTACTGAACTCTATTTGGATATGATACCTTATAGAATCCTTCTTGTCTATTCTGTTCGTGTAAGATATGAGCGGAAATTCCACTATTAAACGTGCGCTATATACGATAATTTAGGATATTTGTCCAAACTTATACTCTTCTTACACCCCTATGCGATTTACAACACTATTTTTGCTTTATATTTCATTATTAAATTTGGCAAGTTCACTTGTTGTGTTGTCACTATTTATTGAAGCTACAATTACATCCAGAGCTTTCTTTTTGTCAGCATTTCTATTTTTCGCGTTGTTATCGTCAAATTCTATATCAGTACTTATAAAAAGTGTGCATTTATTACGTAAATAATCCACAGCTATACAATTATCGTAAGCGTATAAGATACCAAGATAAATTGCACATAGTGCCTAGCAAGACTCATTTTATGCATGAGAGTATATTTTGTACAGCGTCGCGGATATACAATAATATACCAAGAGAGATTAGAGTAGTTACGGCAATACTTACGTTTAAAAAGAAATTACATGAGTTTTTAACACAAAAATGTTACTACTCAGTAAAAGATTATCTAAACGATAAAACACCATAGCATTCCACTATGTCCAATCGTGATGTGTTCAGTATTTTCCACTTTTACATTTTTATTACCTATTTATAAGCTCTGTGACATAGCTACACATATTGACATTGACTAAAATACTTATTCTATGAATGTACCTATCTAATTCAATTGACATCAGTTAATTATTATTATTATATAGATTCAATTATTGCAATTATTGTATGCCCAATGGGCAGGACATAGCTGACCTAATAATTTTAAACTATAACATCTGTATTATGTACCTACCTATGATCCACAATAAAGAATTACTTACTTACTTACTTACTTACGTTCATATATTTAGCAACCCGCACTGGGCCAGCGTTGTGGACTAATTAAACAATCTGTGCCTATGGACTAAATCTCCCAGTAAAAGCCTTGAAGTGAGACGGTTTATAAGCAAGGATGAAATGATTATATTTTTATGCCTCAACACCTAAAAGCAATTCACTTACCTTGGTTTTAATTTCATAAACTGGGTTTGTACCAAAATATATGCACATACTTGATACCTTTAAGGTGTTATTGACCGAAGAACGGTCGAAACAACCTGTTATATGTGAAACCCCTTCTTATTTAAGTACTGTAAAACTACATTAATTCTGATATCTCTTACTAAAATCATTTAGGCTTTTAGAAACATTATAGTTTTTTTACGTACATGGTATTCTCCGATTCGATACATGTATATTACATTAATACTTCGCTAGCAATGATTAGGTCTCACGTAATAGACGGTGAGCGCTATGCATGGTGACCTACACACTTCTAGACGCTGCCGTCATACTCTTGTTTAAACCTTTAACGAGTCTGCCCACTACCCCGCCTCATACCATGACCGTGCTAGGAACGTGTCAGGCAAAACAATATTCTTTGTAAGGTAATGTATAAGACTATGCCCACTAGACCGTTCCGTCACCGACCAGCAGTTCCTATAGCAAGGCGTATCGTGTTGCTTTTCGTGTCTGATACGTTCCTAGCACGTTCATAGTATGAGCCGGTGTAGTGGGCAGACTCCTGTACCGTGTAGATGTTGCATTTGTTCAGGTGACGTCATTTGCTACTGACGTCATTTGGACGCATGCAACTATACCTGGTAGATAAATTTGATTTAAATTATGGCAACTGTAATAATGATTGACATTTAATAAGTTTTCAATGTTAACAAATATTTGTTTGCCAGAAACTTTTGTAACATCATTGTATCAATATTATGAGAAATAAATGCATTTTCATTATCATGCCGGCTTGTTCTGGGTTAGAATGAAGGTACAACTATATTGTACTTCTCTTGACTCTAGTCATATTGGATAAATTAAATAATGATAATAAGATATTAAAATAATTATTTTCATTTCTATTTGTTTCAGCAAGGTTGAGATGCACTTATATTTTTACTCTAATGTATAATAGATACCATTGTTATAATATTAATTTCTATTAGGTGCATAACATGTTTTAACATAGTTTTAAAAACCATTATTATAGTATTGTTGATAATAAGTTGTTATTCAAGGTTAATGGGGAAATTAAAAATATGTATTGTATAACGATTTTCCTCTCAACTGACTAGTGGGTATTGTACCTTATTAACCCTATAAGCATGGTTGTAAGTACAGACAATACATTATATCATTACACCTCTGTCAGGGGATTCTCTGACTGATATGAGATTATCTGAATAAATAGGGGATTTGAAATATAAGTGTATAAATAAATTGCCTGGCATGGCACGTTTTCAATATAATCTTTATATATATAAATCTTCTGTGCGTGAGTTTGTAATTAAACTCCTTCTAAACGGCTGGACAGATTTTGATGAAATTTTTTGTATGTGTTCAAGTGGATTCGAGAATAGTTTAGACATGGTTTTTTTTCCGTGTGTGCTTGGTAACGTCTACACACGAAAAAAAAAACATGTCTAACAACTACTTTCTCGACTTCTCAATATCTCTTGTGGTCTCGGCATCAGAATTAATTCTCTTTTAAGAATAAGTTGAATGTCACCTCAATTATTACGAATTAAAAATAATAATAAAACAAATACTTAAATATTATCAAACTGTACCGTTCGATAACTTAGTTATCGTACGGTTCTGTATCGGTCGGTTGGTGAAATCGAAGACTAAGATAAGATAGGAAGCCAGTAAAACGTATTTTCAATAAAGATCCAGTAAGTTATACATACATTTCACTCTGTTAGAACTTAATTGAATTTCTGAACGCAGAAGCGGGTGATTACATTGCACTGTACAAGGTCAACTAATAAATATTTAAAGCTGCGTCTAGCGTTTGTTCAGCTGGGAACGGAACACGCGAAAGAATCGTTGACGTAAATTTCAATTATACCTACGTCTATAGAGTATTAAAACTTGGAATAATTCTTTACCGAGGCACGTGTTTTTTCGGCCTGAGTCCTTCAAGCAGGGCCTTAAAGTAGAAACCTCTGCATCATTTCACGTGAGGACGTGGTGCACAGGGCTCTGCTCGTGGACTACACGACTGCTTACCATTAGGCGGAGTGTAGTCATATTGGCAATAATAAAAAACAAAATAATGATTCCCTCATTGCATTGCGATTGCAAACATTACAAATTATATTGTTGCCGGTCAGAATGCGAGCACATTATCGGAGAGAATCATCAAGTCCTGTTATTGATCTTGGTACATGCAGGGCAGTATGTAAAGTGGTGTTTTGATTTACACTGCTATAACAACCTAGATTGTTTACGCAGTTTCACTTTCATACACATCCAAGAGCAAAACCAACCAAATGTAATGAAACAATTCCATGTACAATTACAACATGAGTTTTTAAAATATCATGTAATCTATTCTCATAAATAAATAGTGATAATCAGGCCTATTGCACCACAATGCCTTGCCATGGAGGTATCTGCATAAGAAACCATTCAGAAATATGTACATAATATATATAAACAGTATAAACATAATAAACAGATAAAGATAATTTTACGAATATAGTAGATAACCTTGAAACTAAATTATACGTATATTTTTCGTGTTTAAAATGTCGAAATACAGCTATTTGAGACCATTACAAGTAGATACGAAGTGTCCTTTTGTCACGGTCGGGTGGCTTGACAGAAATTATTTCAGCACGACACTTTGATGTGTTGACGAAAAATAAGCTCACAATTTTATTTAGTTCTACCTAGCTTTTGTAGTGTATTTAAAAGTTGTTGTTTTCTGTTTAAAGATTGCCAAGTTTCTTTAATCAGAAAACGAGTCTAGATTTATTATCAATTTGGCACTTTACTCATATTGCCGTCGGCGTAGCATGGTTCATCCTGACTATCTGAGAACATGTCCATCTAGCACGGTGCTCTTTCAAACGCTCATTTCTACGCTCAAAACGCTCATCTCTTCAGGTACGTGTAGGCTCTGTAATAAACTACCTGATGCGGTATTTCTCGAGCGCTATTACTACGTCAAAGGAGGTTTAAAGAGAGTACTATTTTCTCGGTAGCCAGGGGATTAGCTGAGTAGACTCCTGATGATGTTTAAGTCCATGGGCGGCGGTTGCTGCTTATCACCAGCTGGACCGCTGGCTCTTCTGCCACTAGAGGCAATAAACAACTTACCAACTGTTCTTCTGCTCTGACTCTTAGTGTGATCTGTAAAGACGTAGCAGATTAATTCTGAGTTGATGTGACAGACAAGCTAAAGATATTTTTGGTTCAAAAATCTGCCAAGGTTTTTAGTGGCAAGGCATTTTCAAAAGCAGTAGTAGGTCTTGAAAGGTGCCCGTTAGATTCGCCTTTTTTACGTGGATCCTGAAACTACAGCTGGCAAATGTGGGTGTGATATATACCGCAGTAGCGATATATGCATGAGATTATGTGTACATACATGGTACTAGTGAGTCTTCACTACAAGCTACCTTGGCTTCTGGATGCTTAAACACAAATTATACTAATAATATTAGCCCTGTATTAAACTGTCCCACTGCTGGGCACGAGCCTCTTCTGAACGGGAGAAGGTTTAGGCCATAGCTATGGGCCATAGGCCATAGCCATAGCCGAGCTAACAATGTATGTTAAGTAATTTAGTCGCGTCTGGTACCCACAGGACAGGCTTGTCTAGTGTGGGGCCACAGGATATTGTATTTGACATTGTTAATATTTTTTGGCCATAAACAAATTTTTTGGCCATAAACAAAATGTCCACCACGCTGGCCCATTGCGGGTTCGCAGACTTAACATATCTTGGGGAACATTATGGAGAACTCTCAGACATGCAGGATTCCTCACGACGTTTTCCTTCATCGTTAATGCAAGCGATAATTAACTGTTTTAATACGCACATAACTTCGAAGTCAGAGATGCGTGTCTTGGGATCGAACCCGGGACCTCCGGATATCCTACATAAAACCGAAGTATATAACAAAGTACTGCTTAGTTATTCTCCTAGGATTGTTCATTATAGAACCCGCAGCCCGCAATTCAACATTCAATGAATGAAATAATAATTCAGTATATTGCGCATTATGACAAGCCAACCTATACACGTCACGGCGTTCCATGTCCTGATACAAATATATATATGTATGTACATATATGTATAGTACATGCATATATCTACGTGGATATGACTAAGGTGTGCTTTGTGATTCATCGATTGTCTTCTAAAACTGAAACTATAATGGTTTGTCTATAGACATTAGTTGTGACATCGATACTTCGCTTCATGTTTCGTTTGTACACGACACGGATAACATGCGCAAGTTGAGGCATTTGCACGTGTTGCATGCATCTTGTAAACAGCCGATACGAGTTATTTACTTGAGGCCTACTGAGACTAGCTCGCGCATGGCCGATGCGAGTAGGTGACGCATGCAGCCCGCACTAGTAACTTGCGTATATAACTGTGCATGAGACCTAGGGTTGGAATCCTGAATCGAGCAAAGTTTTGTTTGGATATTTTGTTGATTAGAAATTCTCTGTAGCAATACGGAGTTTGGAACTGGGCCTGGTAAATGGCATATAGTAGCGGTCCCCAATTAGGTATGTAGAACCTAAAAATCATTGCAAATCTGGAGGCAACACCTCAGCCGAACCCTTCTGGGATATAGGCGTGAAGACTATATAAGTATATAAGTGAAGTTAATACGTTGCAATTTAGTGTTTCCTGTGTTTTTATTGTTCTTAGTAATGATAACGTATATCGCGAATTAATGTTTTAGATGTTAGGATAAAAAAATATGACATAGAATTAATATCTAAACGATTGCATTATTGCGAAAATACTTTGTTATAAATTATTTATGTCTTGAAGTCGTCATACACCTTTATAAAATATGTAATACTCATTGTGTTTCCCCCGGAGTAAGATTACTCGGTAGGCACGTACAACCGTAAATATAATATTTTAGAAATCTCTTATTCAAGTAAAGACAGTTCTCCCCGTATTTTTGCCCAGATTTTACAACTGCATCATGTAAAATGTATAAAGCATGGCATCTCAGCATCTCAAAAGAACAAGTAGTGTATACTGTACTTGTTTCACGGATGTTATATGTTGCACTCAGATACATGTAAGTAAATGTCTTTATACTTGCCAAAACGTCATATCACGTTTTTATTTTTTATGGATGAGAGGTCTTTCTGATGATAAGCGGTCATGGTAGCTAATAGTCGCTTGCTATTGCAAGTTCCGTTATTGATTGGCTACAATAAAACAAAAAAGGAATTTTGGATTACTCTCTAGCTCTTTTCGATTCTTCCCACCTTTAATCCTTCTATCTTGAAGTCGTCAACGCCCGAGTGAATCTATGCAATATCAGAGATTGTCAGCGTCAAAATAACTACACTTTGCCTAATGGTAACCAGTGTGGCATGAGTAGAGCCTTTTAAACCACGTCAACGTTACTGCTGAAGTGGTGCTGAGGTCTCTATTTTGACGCCCTAAGACGCCAGAATTAGGTAAGCCGGGCTTACCTTATTCTGTCTTATCAGATAAAGCGGAAGTAACTGTATTACCTGATCTGTTACATTTACGCTCATTTCCGAAAAAGAGTCGTTAACCTTCAAACAAGCCGGCACATTCGAACCGCCAGCAGATATACGCAAAATCAAGCTCTTCCTCTCATAAATATAGTAAGCGAAGTCTTCCTATTTAAAATTGACTAAGATGTTAGACTGAACTCTCAATATCGCTTATATCAAAACATCTCGTGCTAATAAGAAGTATGTCGCAGCAAATTGCATTAAGGAACCTTATCCCCTATCAAATGTGTTCAGCCTCGCTGGCGGATTTACTTCCCATTTTGTTCCGCAGTCTTTTATAGGGATATCGAACATACGTATGTAATAAATTGACAGCATGCCTGTGGAACTTCAATTTATCCGACGTGAATAAATTTGATGTAATGCTTGCTAAGTTTCTAGAATTGCATTTATTCATTTCTAAGCATAAACATAATTCTGTAAACTCTGTTCGATTGTTTTGTGAAAATGTAATCTTTGCTGATATTATCAATACGAAAGTGTGTTTGTCCTTATTTCAAGCAGTAACTGAGCATCAGGTAGACATGTTTTCTAGTAAAGAGACAGCTTATTGGTCGGAAAGTAACATAGGCTACTTTTTATCACGGCAAAATTACATGGTACCTATGGTTAGTTATATTTTTTAATCACCGGAGCTAAGCCGCGATTAAAAGCTAGGTTTATAATAACAAAGAATGGAATTTCTTTTAATAGAACTGATTCAGTTACTAAATTAATAATTTTCATGATTGTCATTTGTCCGAATAATTAATTCGAAACTATATTACGTGGCATAAGCATAAACTTATGCCATATGATAACGAGGCTGTTTAGCTTATTCCATGATTGTGATATAATTTACCTTATAAAACTCAAATAGCGATGTAAAAATTGTTTTCGAATCTAGAGCAAGTGTTTTAATTACAGAATACTATGCATAAGTGCGAGCGCTATGACCTCTCGACTATGTTAAGTAAGTACGACCTGTATGAGCAATTGTATTCGAATGTCTTTCGAATCTATACGCATGGCTTATTCGAATATATATTAAACAGTTATTATTATATATATATTTAGCCATATATATCTATTTAGCTAATAAAAGGTGGTTTGCCGTTATTTATCGATTATATAGCCGTTTCTGAATGATAAGCAAAACGTGATAAACCACATGTTTCTTTAGATATTGTTTGCACTTGCACGTGTAGTAAACATTTTTTTTCTTATTTACCTCGCACTGAACAAAAAATCTAAGTGTTAATATAATATAGAGCTACAAAAAGTTCCATGGTTATACAAATCGACAGAAAAAACAGTTGTGATATAACAATATATATACACGTTTTAACAAGGTATGTTTAATTTGGCATAGCTTGCTGTATTGTAATCGCCGCATAAATATTGCGGCGATAATTGCACAGCAATATATGCTGAATTGACATAATAAGTCAGGAGACGCTAGGAGAAAATTATTGAAAAACATATTTTGTTAATAAAAAGGAAAATCTTAGAAATATATGTAGGTATATTATGTTTATGGTAAGCATATCACTTCTTACGGAGAATTTGGAAGTTATTAGTTTCCTCGTATGTTATTCAAAGTCACTTTACCTATTTATCATATATAAGGAGTGACTGTGTCGTTAGTTTCATAGTATAAGTTTCTGCTTATATTTGTGGCTCAGTATAAGATCCGGGATTCCATTCACCAGGTATTCACCCGGATCGACTAAGGAAATACATAGCAGCAGTGTGCGATAGATGGCTTACAAGCGTAATAAATGGAAAGTCCGTTATCACGACATACATTATAGCTGACTAAATAGTCCTGTATAAAATATGGTTTATAGAAAACCTCTACTTACACCCATGTATCCCACGGCAAGTACAATAAGTGTTAATGCAAAATTGTTTACGTTTAATAGATTACAACAGTAGTATGTATCTATATGCTTAATACAAATCATATAAACTCTAAATAAGAAAAAAGGCAATATCATTGCGATTATAAGTACTACGCCGTGTCTACGTGACTGATTGAGCACATTGAGACTATTTCCATTCGTAGTTGCTTCTGCTGTCGGTAATACAACACAAAATGCACTCAATTGTTACACAATGGATAGTTAACCATTTGTATACCGTCAATAGCTGGGATGAGCTCGGCTCTTTTTAGATGAGAGATCAGGTAAGAGTGAGTCATAGGATTTACTGGATGATCTGAACTCAAGAAATGGGGGCTATCGTTTTTGTCCTCACTAGTTAGCGCTATTAGCGAGTAAGTTCCTGTCAATACTGTAAGAGATGCTATCAAAAGCTGTATTTGGCGGTAATAATTGTTGGTTTCTATGGTTACTATTGAAGTGACTAGAGAATTTGGCTTCTAAATCTTATTATGCACTAGCACCTCTAGCGATAAATTCAAACGCGATAGCAAGATAGATAATTTTTCTCGCCAGTTATTTTGGTCGGGTAGTCTTCTTTTTTAGTGCATATGAAATGCGAATAATTCTGTACTAGTTGCTCTTAAAGCGTCATTTAGAAGATTTCAGCTTAACACATATATGTTATGGACTTTTAGGAGCAGTCTATATAGTCAGCTCTTAAAGGTGCTTACTGTGAGACAGGCCGTGAACTTGTTAGTCGCCTATGTGGTTTGCAGTAGGCTGCGGCTTGGTTGATTCCTTGAAGTTGCTTCTCTACCAAGAAAAGCCATGTCAATGACCGATGGTGCTTACATGCTAATGACCGTTTACCTTCAGGTGTGCATGTCATCTGCTACCAACACCAGAAAAAATAAAAAATAAAAAAAACATTCAGTCATTATAAACTTGCAAGAAAACAAAGTTGTTATTATTTTGCACTAGTTTTCTCAAGCCAAGTTACAACTTTCCTCTCAAAAATATGGGACACAATGAGTGTTTTGCGTTATTGGAATTGCGTTTCGGTGTAAACCCACAACGAACAACGTACACATTTGGATGAATAATCAATTCCGGTTTTAAGTCATTTTTGTCCCGGAAAATATCCGTTCTTACATGTTTTTGTCGCGATAATAATATTGTGGTTTAATTAAACATTTCATTTAAAGTTTCTGAAAAATGACAGAGGCTAATAGTAAAGTAAAAGTATTACAGCTTACTCTGAGCGACATGGTGCTAATCTTATGGATACTAATATAACATCAAGCATTAAACTGTCTCCATCTACCATCGAATGAGTTGCTAAAGGCAATTATGTACCCATAATTCATAAGTCAGCTTTTACTCCTAGATATCAGAAGTCGAGTCTATTTCTATATCTTAAACATACATTTTAATAATGAAAAAACCTCTGTAGTAAAATGAGCCGGTTTATCGGTCTTTTAAAATCGACATTCGTTACATTTACGACGGTCAGTAATTACTATTGGGTACGTCTCATAGCAGATACTGTAAAAAGAGTCTAGCAACACTATTTGCTGGTAAGCTGCATGGTTTCTGTTATGCTTCCTGTTAGCTAAATGCACTGCAATAATATATGTTATATAATATATGTTATATACGCTATAGTGTACCATGTCCAAAAACATAAAACATCGACAACCGCTCACGTTTGAATGTGAACTTAACTTATACATCGCCACGTGAGGTTTACCAATTAATGCTTTCAATATTTGAATACGAAATCATCCTTAAGGCCACAATGAAATGCTAAGTGAGCGCATAATAGAAGAATGTTTGAGATTGTAAGGTCTCGTGCAAACTGCCTAATAATTTCGTAGGCTCCGTGTCGTAAGGAACGTTTCGTCAGAAAGCAAATTTGCTTTAAAATTAAACCGCTTTTATGGCCTGCCAACTATATCGCATTTACAACAGTTTATCTAACATGGTCACAGGGAAAAAGCATGCAATGATAAGAAAGATGTCTGCTGTTAAGAAGTATCCAAAAAAGAATATATGCAAAACGTAAGGCAATACTAAACGACATTGACTTTTACTACCGATTTATAGTAATATCAATAAAATATCCATGATATTCAGGCATACTGATTTTATGTATTCTACTAAATAGCCTTGAAGGGCACATCGGCCTTGATTTGGAAAGCCAGTATCCTCATATATTTTTGACGCAACCCAAAACACGTAGGTTCTTTGCAACAGCCACAAGGCATAATCCGAACCCAATACACTTGGCATTAATAAAACTAGGCTGAAGACTGAAGACTGCAGATAACTTTTATTGATAAGTAGATATTGTACATTTAGTGCATATATTTTGTTTCTTTACCTTAGTTATAAAAAGTGTAATTTTTTGATGTTCAATAAATAATTATCTATCTATAAATTAAATACAGGTGGCGGCGCTATGTGGGTGATCTTAATACACTCAATTCGAATCCTTAACTAGAGATATAAACGCTAAATCGTGCGTTTTCACTGCATTAAGCAGCGGACTAAGAATGTTTACGTTAGCATGTTTAAATGTTGAGACGTGCCAACCAGACGGGTGACGTATTCGTCCATGGGTGATAATTGTGTTACGTCGTGCGATATATTAACACTAGCCTACGTATTGTGTTCGAGATTATGACTGGCAGTAATATAATCTATTGTTTTGATTTGTAAGTTATGTATACGTTAGTTTTAAATATAATGTTTTGATCAATCTATCTATCAACTCAACAATGAAACGTTATGTAAAATGTTTATAATTATTTGCTAGTACACAACAGGAAACCGTCATTCACCCTTACCCATCAATCAAATTTGTATTTATATTTGTAACTACACTAACTTCTGCCCACGGTTTTGCTGCCTTAAATCCGACAGGGACGCATACCGGTAATAAAAGTATTATAGGTATGTGTTAATCTAGGACAAGGTCCTAGTGCCAAGTTTCATCAATATCCGTTGAAGGGCTTACGCGTGACAAACATCCATACATTATCATAAACATTTACATGTTTTGTTTGTTAAAAGTTATATATAGGTATCTATCGCTTTTACTTCGGAGCACTAACTTTTGACTGTTTCAGTAACAGAGATAAATCGATTTAGTTTCTGAAGATCCACGCGTCTTTTAAATACGGGTATACTTTAACAAATCAAGCCGTACCTAAACTTGTTTGCCACGTTATAGTATAACAGTAAGCTGCCTATTGAGATCCTTATAATTATTTTTAGTAATGGCTCACAATAAACCTCTTATTGTTTTACAATTGGCAATATTCAAACAGGCTGGTTGCACGATTAAAACTTCTCATACAGCGCAATATTTACCTAATCTTTAACTAAGTCGTATATTGTTCATTATTACCGCTTTGTAATCTAAACCGTAATAAACGTTTGAATTAGAGCTTGTAAAATTAACTAGGTCAGATCACAGCAGTACCTAATTTCTTCTCCGTCGTATACTGCTAATGACGTGCTATTTGTCGCAGTGTAAACTACTAGAAATATAAAGACAACCATTTTTATGAGTGTTTGTCAACCATTCCGTTTAAAGGACATTTTCATCATCCACAAATAAATCCAAGGTAAAAATAATGCACTCAGATCAACTCAAGTCGTCTATAAAACTAGCTAAACACACATGGAAAGATCAGATGAGCAAACAAGTACATAATGATAAAACTGTTTGCAGCATATAGGCGAAGGCCTCAAGGAAGAGGTCGGCCAGTTCACTTCCGAGACGTCGACGTCGCGTCGGCGATGTCGGAAGCTAAGATGAATGGAACTTGGCCATTGTTTTATGATTGGACTAGTTTTTATTGATTTATTTATTGTACTTCTAGATGTATGTAGCAATCTCTGCAGTTTCTGGAACTTGATCTACGTAGCAATAGAGATTATAATGTGCCTTTTAGATGATAATGGTTGTTGACAGACGGCCATTGTCCTACGTAGATGGCAAGAAAATATCTTAATCTCTTTCAATTTTTCCTGTATATTGTTAAGTCCATATCAGATTTTCTTTGCATAGAGATTATCTTTATCCTGTAATCTCCCGTAGTACCCAATCAATTACTGTACAATTCCCAGCTACTTTCCTGCGGCACGTTTAAATATAATTAAATTTACAAATAGGACACGGTGAATGAATTAACATTTAATGATGATATACCTGATTTGAATTCACCTGCTAATGTGACCAAAACATTTCATTATAAAACGAAATAATAGTGGAACAACATAATTATAGATTCTCGATTTTCTAAACATAGACATGACAAAAAGGTCATTTATGTAGATACAGTCTCAATATTTGAGAAACTTCTTAGTACCTACTATGATGTAGATCGCACATATTATGATTCTAGAAATTCATGTATTTATAATTATCAAGAGCGTCAAAAGGTGTTAATTAATAGGGCTGAAATGAAAAGCTTTAATGAGACATGCACGATATATTATATTTTTTAAATATTGTACTGTATCAGAATTTATTTATAGCTTAACTCACAAATATATTTCTCTATATACGATGCAGCGGAATGATTCAGAATGTTTTTAAAGATAATAGTTTCCTTAAGCAGTAGATAGTAGAAATGTAGGAAGCATAATATGTACTATGCTTGCAGAAATAATAACAAAGCAAATTGGTGTAAAACCGGGAAACTGCCGCACAAACATGAATTATCTGAAATACGGCTTTATCTCAATGAAAGCGGAAAAGTAAATTAATCCGGTCTCAAGGTTGAAAATATCACTTCCTAAATCTTAAACTTATACAAACACCAAAAAAGTCGAGGGAAGTTACCAAAATATTATAATTAAACTACTATATACGGATTTTATCGCGTTGTTTATTTATCACTGTATTACAAAATTTTGAAAATATTACTCTACTACTACTATTGATTTTATTTGACTAATTTATAAGCTAATAAAATTATTTAAACTATTAAATCTATTTATTTTTGGTTTACACTTTCCCCGACGTTTCGGGTGCTTTTCAGCAGCCATGGTCACGGGGAGGTCTACCCGTGACCATGGCTGCTGAAATAATTTTATTAGCTTATAAATTAGTCAAATAAAATCAATAGTAGTAGTAGAGTAATATTTTCAAAATTTTGTAATACAGTGATAAATAAACAACGCGATAAAATCCGTATATAGTAGTTTAATTTCAAAAGGTCTCCCCGTGACCATGGCTGCTGAAAAGCACCCGAAACGTCGGGGAAAGTGTAAACCAAAAATAAATAGATTTAATAGTTTAAATAATTTTATTAGCTTATAAATTAGTCAAATAAAATCAATAGTAGTAGTAGAGTAATATTTTCAAAATTTTGTAATACAGTGATAAATAAACAACGCGATAAAATCCGTATATAGTAGTTTAATTTCAATGAATAACATTCGCGTAAACAGAAGACAACAAAATATTATATTTACAAGATTTCAATTTTCAACTATCAATCTTAGCTGATAAAAGTGATAGATTTAAGTTATGTCTAGCGATAATACTAAATGCGATAATTCCATTACATATCAGTAAAGTTATTAAAATTAAAATAACACGTGCAGCTGTCCAACCTTGAATACGAGAACTGACCTCAGAGGCAATGAATAACATCCTAACTCTAATAAAAAGGGCCTTTTAAGAGGGCTAACCGGTAAATATTAACCTCCAGATGCTTAATGGTATAGTCGCACCTATTTGAATAACATCCCGTCGTCACATGTTCTAATCTACGACAATAGGTAGGTGCAAATTATTTATGTTGATGTGACGAAATCAAAACCGGGTCGAGCGAGTTCCTTGAGTGACACCATGGTACAGCTTATTCGAATTAAGCCTTTTATCAAAACACGTGTCTCGCGTATCTAAATCTGCCAAATTATGCTCGCGTGTCGAAAACTTCTAGAAATCGTCGAATGTTATTGTTTCAGTTCCAAGACGGAGCGGTGACTCCATTTGATTGCAAACAAATTTAATATCAATAGCTTTATCAGATGTTGTATTATACTATTTTGTAATCTTATCTATTCCTTGCGCATTTATCATCGGATTGAGTCACTGGTGCATCATTTATTATTGATTTGATTTCCCTTTCAGTTCCTCGAAATGGAACAGGGTTTCCACGTCATTAGTATTGGAAACCTGATGCTGTATATCAAATTACGGTAAATATTGGATTCTTATTTGTTTGAATCATATGTTTAATTCTTCTTTGTGTGTCAGGTTATTAATAAATGTGTGTATGAATGTAATTGTTTAAAGAAGTCGTATTTATTTTACTGTTCCATTCTACCAGTTGTGATTCACAATTATTTAGATGACGTTATATGACATATATTTGTTATGCTATATTTCCTTAGTTGTGTAATGGCTTTCCCGAGTTAGAGAATAGCAATTAGTACCTAGAGTAGCAAAAGTCTTATATTATTTTTCCTCAAAGTCTTTTATACGCATGATAGTGCCTGTCCTGTAAACCGGAAACGATACACGGGATCACTTCAACACGTTTACTGCAGTTTATTTTTTTACTAGAGTTATGAGACCAGTATTATGGGCACAATGAAACATCCTAACATACAAAAAACGTAAATATTTTTTAGTACCTGATCTGGTTTTAGTACATATATATTTTATAAAAATGAGCGTGAAATTTTGAAAATAATTTTGCTGTGTTATTAAAACTGCCTCAGCCTAGATCACTTTATGTCAACATATATAAAAAAGGATGTTTATGTTTTAATAGAACACAAATAACTGTAGAATAAGAAAAGGTCGATCATCATAATTATAACAAATAGTCGTTGCGGTTTAATTTATATGTATAAATATAAATTATTGTGATACAACATTTAAATTGTTATCAACCCCATGTTTTATTCTTAATATAATATTATATCTAATATTAATCATGATTTTATTTGAGCACATGTTCATAATTTTACATTAGTATATAAGTAGCGGATTTACTCATTATTTCAAGTACATATTTAAACTACCTGGTATTACCAATCCTTTATCGTTGATTAAGTACAAGTATTGATATGGACTCTTCATACTAGTAATTTATACATGTTACTTGATTTTACAAATTCATTAAAGTACTACACTTTGAGGTCTAAGTGGGGTGAAGGTTTGCGTTTTAATGGTACTTTTTAGCGTGATTAGATCAAAATTTAGTAAAGAAGAATTTTGATGCTTAGGCGGTCTGCTGATATAGGTATTTTTTAGTCCCTTCCATATACTTCTTTATTGAGGTAGCCTTCTCCAATTCAGTGGTAGATCATCCTCCCACATTTTGTGTTGTCAACTCATTTTTCTGGCTTTTCCTGGGCTACATATTATACCGTTGGTCACTTTAGCGGTGCCAAATTAACATTAGGCTTCATTGATTCATGGATAGGATCGAGTCAATTAGTTCAACTTGACAGAAGTCTAAAATCTCGATCAGTATAGAATACTGATCGAGATTTTAGATTTTCATGATCTATAATTAATGCGCCTAGTTTAATCTGATAAAGTTGACTGTGAGCTATGTTCTATGTTGCAATTTTTGTATTATCTATGTCCTCTATTACCATGAAGATATTTTATCTATGTCCAATTATGATAAATGTTATCCAAATTATTCCTTATCAACAGTGACACAATTTAGTTAAGTGTTATGCATGTCATGATTATAATCTAAACAGTAAGCAGAAAACTATTATTAGTGAGACATCGTTACTCATTAGTCTAAAAATTTTCGGTCATGAGTAATATAATTTTTTCATTACATTTAAATGTGTGATCACAGAATGACCAGGTTTCCGTATAATGGATTAAAGGCACTTGCCTTTCATCCATCATACGGAATCCTGGGGCAGAAATATATAATATCTATTTAGACCTATGTCTCTTATAATAGGGGACGAGTCTATAGCGTCTATCGTATAGTCTATCTCTCGTGAAGCTACTTAAAATATCTTAACAGAAACTCTAATAATACTACAATTCGAGTCCGAAGAAAATATGAAAGTCTTAACACAGTTTACGAGTTAGAAATAAGAACCTTGTTTCATCATCATCTCAGCCGAAAGACGTTCACTGCTGGACATAGGCGTCCCGCAAGGTCTCCTACACAGACCAGTCTTAGGCCACCTACAGTCAACCGCTTCCCGCGGCTGTTACCAGGTCTTCGGTCCATCTTGTAAGGGGCTATCTCTGCTGCGTCTTTCGGTGCGTGGCCGTCACTCCACAACCTTGAATCATTACCTACTCAATACAAGCATTATTTAGAAGATAAAGATTGGCTATACTATAGTAATACATATATTTATTTATTATTATTTCTCTCTTACTAGTTTCTATCTTCATCCTTTGTTAAGTTCTTTGCTTTTACGTACACAAACCCAAATTGTAGAGCCAATTTTTTTTTTAGCATTCTATTGAACACTTTGGCACATATTACCAGTAATCCGACCGAATGTGTATGTACGACTGTTAAAGACGTCGGCAATCGCAAATCCATTTTCAAAGTCCATAAAAGTGAATTATGAAACTCTCTTGTTATGTTTTGTTTCAGTTTCCAGATTCTATTTCAGAACTTTGGTTGCTTATCTTTCATTTTTAAAGGACTTGTCCTGCAATCGTCATAATCTTTAAGTTACGGAGCATTTGTTATAGACGCCACTATTTTTTGTAGATAACAAAGTCTTAGTCGCGTGTGGGAATCGAATTCAAAACACACTGCTAGTGGCGAGGTGATCATTTATGTGGTATAAACCTCTACTCAGTCAGTTATAACACGTATAACAGTAACAATTTTTAAAGAATCGATATTGCGACGGTCCTATTTTCAGCATCAACTTCAGCTAGTAAAAAGTACCTCACTGCACAACATGGAAATCAAATCCGGGGCTTTCTAAAGGAAATTATACAATACGTGCACCACTGCAACAAAGCAGTTTAAAAGTTTTCATCATAATATTGTAATCCTAACTAATATTATAAATGTGAATGTGAGTTTCTTTGTTTGTTACGCTTTCACGCCTCAACTACTCAACCGATCATCATGAAATTCTGCATATACGTTGTCAGGGGAACAGAAAATATAGGATATAGGGTACCTTTCATCTAGAAAAAGTACTGTTATTGACTTTTTTTAATTTTTTGTTTTTTAGTTCCCAGAAGTTCCCTGGGGTGTTCCCTCTCTCACCCAATGGGGGGGCCAGTTGGGAGCTTAAAAGATTCATCCATAGCAGGCCCCCCACTGTTACTAACCTAAGCTAACCTACAAGAGCGAAACCGCGGGCAAAATCTAGTCGTAAATACTTTTATATGGCCTCCAATCATGACCCAGTTATGTCGGTCATCGGTCCTTCGTCCCATGTCCTTTTTAACTGACGTCATTATTTCCCAAGAGTGGTCGCCAATCTAGTTCAGTGAAACATTTTACTTTTTTAATTAAATTCAGCGTGAATTGCATTCATACTTTTGTGTTATTCTGACTGTTGCCTTTTTAGGGTGATATGAATATTAAAATCTTAAAAATAAAAAAACACGTGACGATCATTGTACTTATACATATATATAAACGAAAGATACTTACTTATATTTTTACGCTTAGTACTGAGTTATTAAGTTTTAGATGAATCTTAATAGCATCACTGTGTCTAAAAATGTGGACAGTAGTCGGTATCGACATGTATTACGTGGAATCTAAAACATAGAGAGAGGGAGATAGTAGAGTTATATTTTAATCCACTGCGTATCACTTCAAAGATATGTTTATTTTAATAATATGTGAAAGATTGTCACTTGCAAATGTCATTACCATATGATGATAATTTAATCAATATATTAATACGTGAAGCAAAAACTTTGTATCCCTTTTTACGAAAATTGCGCGGATGTACGAATATGAAATTTGGCACAGTTAAAGTTTATATGGAGAATGAGGGGCCAATCAATGCATTAGAAATACATTAAATTAATGAAAAATACTACACGCACACAACCATGCGTTTTACACAAACAGTCGAATCGCGTTCGTAGTATTCCGGCATTGTTCGGTTGACTTCGTAGAATGCTTCGTAACTATGGTTACATATATATGTATGTGGAGTAAGTGAATAAATGAAATGTGATTTTAAGGGTATTAAGTTATATACAGTAAAACTTTAATAACGATCGAATTAAAAATTTAAATAAATTATGGGCGAATTTCGACCACTTGGCGACCGCTAGTAAGTATATATTATTAGGCGGCGTTACATCGGCGCGAACCCATTGACATCTATTTACAAAAATGTCCAATTTAATTCCCCGAAAGCCCGAAACAGACGTGACAATAGCAAGTTATGTCTACATCCCGCTAAAACTACACTTGTGCGAAAAAGTATCTTATGCATGGCACCCGTCATATTCAATAAACTGCCTAAAAGCTGCATATTATAATGTCACAGACTTCCTATCGGATAACTTATTATGAAATATAGTTCATTTGACATTTAAATATTTTTTGACTTTTAAACATTGTGACATTTCATTATTTTCGATATATTTATTATTATTCTAAACGTATTGATTTAAGTTTTTCCTTTGTATACATAGGTAAAATTAATTTTCATATTAATGATTGTAAATTGACATGTTTTTAATTTATATTTGCATGTCATCGTATAACTTGTCGTATATGTATATACTCGTATATTACGGTAGGCAGCGGCTTTGCTGTGTCCTGACATTGCTGAAGTCCATGAGCAGCGGTTACCACTTTCCATCAGGTGGTTGCGTCTGCTACCAAAGGCAATAAAAAAAAATAGAATATGGATGGCAAACATGTTAAATCAAAATATATTTGTAACACCTTGCATGCGACTGTAATTTTGTATGTGTACACATATTTAAGCAATTAAATAATAATTATTATTATTATCTACAAAGCGTATATTCAGAAACCGTGTTGTTACTGAAAACTTCATTACAAAACAGGAAAAATGTACTTGGTTTAATAAACAATATTTATTCTACTTCTTCCATTTAAGTAATCGCTTCACACTTATTTGTCTAAGGACAGGTGCACTAAGCTTTCATTGGATTAACAGCGAGCTCAGCTAACACTTGTATGTCCTCAAATCCAATATTGATCCATTTACTCACCATTCAGTGCACTAATACAACGTAGGATATTTGTGCAACGCTGGTACTAACTTTATACTTAGGTATGTATTAATGTACCTACATGTGCTTGCTTTAGTTCCTTAGTTCCCAAGTGGTCTAGGTGGACCCCCAGGGGTCCACGGGAGACTCGACGGGGGTCTACGTTGGCGTGACAAAAAAATGGTGGTCCACAATTCGTAAGCGGTGGTGCACGAAAATTTATTTGCTTTTGATAGTGAAGAACTAAAATGTTGGCCTGACTTCAACTATCAATGTAGGCAGATAATATTTTAAGAAGCGACTGTTACTTGTTTAAACTTCGACCGACGAATATTTTGAGGAATACACCCGAGAATTTTAGTAAAACCCCCGGCGACTCAAGCTTGCGGGAGATGCCATTAAAAAAAGAAAAATCAAACTGAAAATAAATCCTGTGTCGCGGAGGACTTCACAACAAACAATAACGGACACCAAGAACGAATAAGTACTTTTTTATTTAAAAGAAAACAGGGTAATCTGTATCAATAGTCAGCTTTGTCTCGGTAACGGTTAATGTTTAATTTAATGTGTGTTGTCGGAAATTTAAGTGGTTGAACATGACCAAAGGGCATTTAGAAGAAACAATAATTTCTCAATACAATGTTGTTCATCGGTTTGTTTCGCCAAAACCATTTGTAACATTGTTGATAGTATATGAGTTAGTATCACGTTTCTCGAAAGTCTCGAAGATCAGTCATAGATACATATTATATTGTATACTACGAAATATTACAAGGTACTTATTCCTATATTTTCACATTGAACATCCATAATCTGAACAACTATTAACCAGATACACCAGAACCAAACACAATAGGTGTACAATTATGCCTGAAATTCTAACAATTGACAGGTGGATGAAATATTGTGTGATCCATATGATCGCACAATATTTTGCGGTGTGTCCCATGCGGAGCTAAATTTAGGTATACCTACATCGCTGCAAATAATTAAAGGGGAGTCAACCTAATGTTATTACGAAATTATGCATTTTGAACTTTATTTACATTGAATAACGTGCATTTTAGATTTGAGTCCAAAACACAATGCGCATATTCCTGAAACTTCTTAAGCATGCTCGACAGTTCGCGCGAGGAGTCCTTGTGCCTCTCGCCCCTGCAAGGAAAGTGCGGCGTCAAGGATATAAAGAAATATATCTCTTTATATCCTTGACGTATACCTCAGTTTTGTAAAACAATTCAATTTTACAAAAAGAATTTTAAAATACTTTTTACATAAAGAGTATAAGAAATTTTACATTCTTACGACATGAAATATCTTTTTCCTAATGCTGGCCATATACCTTTGATCTTCTTCTAAGCGAAATACAAGCAATATCCCAGCACACTGATAGAGGCGTTTGGTTGATTACACCAAAAATCTCTTCCAGCCGTGAAACGTGGTTTCGATTTTAACTTGCACCCCAAGCTACCCAGCTGTGGAAACTGCAGCAAAATGCGTTCAAGCGATTTTATGTAACGCTGGAACAGACAGACATACAGAATATGTATGTCCGTCCGCCTACCAGTTTCTATAGATACCTCACTTTTTTTTTTCTTACATATCTCTTACTAGATGTGCCCGCAGTTTCACCCGCGTTTATTATTACTGCGCCGCCCTCATTGGTCGTAGCGTGATGTTATGTAGCCTATAACCTTCCTCAGTAAATAGGCTATCCAACACTAAAATAATTTTTCAAATCGAACCAGTAGTTCCTGAGATTAGCGCGTTCAACCAAACAAACAAACAAACTCTTCAGCTTTATAATATTACTCGATGTGTCCGCGGTTTCACCCGCGTTTTTATTACTGCGCCGCTCCCGTGCGTTGTAGCGTGATGTTATGTAGCCTATAACCTTCCTCGGTAAATAGGCTATCCAACACTAAAATAATTTTCAAATCAAACCAGTAGTTCCTGAGATAAGCGCGTTCAACCAAACAAACAAACTCTTCAGCTTTATAATATTAGTATAGAAGTATAGATGAGTAATAAGAGACCCATAGTAAAAGCTCTGCTTAGTTTGGGCTGGATGGTGTTGTGTGTATGTGGTAGAATATTATTATTATTATTATTATCCACCAGTCACAATCATATTAATTATATTAAGTTTTCATTATAGTATGTATATACAGACAGTTGTAAACTAGTAAAGATAAGATAAATAGATTATAAGTTATAACTTTATAATAACAATTGTTACTTAAAACGTTTTGTGTTCATTTTGGGCAAGGTTGTTTGTATGATGTAGGTAGATGGTTAATTATGTTGCGGAAGTGTGTAGTCGTGTCGTTACTAACATTTCCTGGTGGGTATTAATATGTTTGTTGTTAAATTTTCTTATGTATCTTATAGAAACAATTAAGGCTTACTGGTATATAAAGACAATATATAGAAATCTCCGTATCTTTCTTTTTTGTCATCTCTATTAAAGAAGGAATCTTGACTAATATTATAAATGCGAACGTGCGTTTGTTTGTTACGTTTTCACGCCTGAACTGCTCGATTATCATCGTGTACACGTTGTCAGGGGTACAGAAAAGACATAGGACCGTTCATTCCGAAAAAAGAAGAATAAAATATAGACATAACCTAATATTGTCTTCTGTTTACGCAGATGTTATTCATTGAAATTAAACTACTACTTAGTCTCCCCGTGACCATGGCTGCTGAAAAGCAACCGAAACGTCGGGGAAAGTGTAAACTTAAATATAAATAGTTTTAATAATTTAATTAGCTTAATATTAGTAAAGTTTAGTAGTAGTATAGTAGTGTAACAGTTTCTAAATTATGTAATAAAGTGTCAAATAAACAACGCGATAAAAGCCGTATATAGTAGTTTAATTTCAATAGACATAACCTTTATATATTTAATATTTAAGCGAGCGGAGCCGCGGACTAATTCTGGTAATATTATAAATGTGAATGTGAGTTTGATTTTTACGCTTTCAGACTTTAATTACTCAACTGATCACCAAAAACTTTCGCATACATGTTGTCAAAGGTACAGAATAAGAACTGACCAGATTGAGAATAGGGTACCAGAAAACAGTACAGTCAGAAGTACAGTCTAAAAAATTGCAAGGTTTTACAACGAGTGTTTGTTTGCCAAATAATTCATGTAAGAAAAATGCGTATACTATATAAATAGTAATTGTTGGAATGGTTGTTTATGTTTTAATGGTTTGTACGCCTATGTGGGCAACGGTAACCGTGAACCGTAATATATCATCTGTGACCCACATTTTAACAGATAAATAATTGTACTCTATAAATATTCTTTGGATCTATATAATGAATATATTACCGTTAAACTTTACGAGGTCTGTCAAACTGCTTTAATATAAGTTTGCATTTATGTTTGTGACTGGTTGTGTTGTGTTACATCAAAATTTCGACAGCTGTGTTTTCGATATCAAATCAATAAGGGCCTCTTTAACTGTCGTGTAAAAAGCACCTTTACAATCTATTACTAACAAAATTCTCAGACGGAATATCTTGATTACACTTTGCCCGATGCGGTGATCTAAACCGATAACTCACTATCATACAAACCTATGTGCAAACTTATAATTGTTATTACATAGTAAAGTAGTACCTAGGATAGAGTAGTCGAACTCCTAATCCCTTTGAAGTCTGAAGTTTATCAATATATGCGCGGCGAGCACTCTAAATTACTCTCTTTTGTACCTTAAGAAGATTATCGATAATCTTACTACACAATAATATTAGCGATAAGTAATAACAGAGAAGAACGATCTGCTTAAAAATATCATCATTATGTCTATACAATCAGGGAACACTTACTTTATTTGGGAAACAAACAGATATTTGAAATTAAACAACTTTATACGGATTTTATCGCGTAATTTTTTCCTTATAAAGCACTATTATTACATAATTTGAAATTTAAACTATTATTGTTAAACACTGTTACTAGTTACTATTTACTTATATCAAAATTGTTTAGATTAAATTTTACACTTTCTTCGACGTTTCGGTTGCTTTTTAGCAGCCATGGTCACGAAGAGACTAAGATATTGGATGTCTCAATCTCAATCAATCGTTGTAGTCTCCCCGTGAACATGGCTGCTGAAAAGCAAAATAGTATTACAAGAGTAATAACAGAACAAACGACCTGCTTAAAATTATCTTTACTGTATCTACAATATAATACTTACCTACTTTATTTAGGAAACAAATAGATGTAATTATGATTTATGATAAACCGTACATACACAAACGATACGACGACGTCCTAGACACTTCTACGTATTCGATCCATTTAATTCTAAGTCAGATACATGCAGCTAACTGACGTCATAGTTCTATGACGTAAACTATAACGTCATACAATGCAGCAATTCAATAATTTTAGGCGTTCCGTAGACGACTGTTTTTTGTCCAATACATAAAAAATTCACCCCTTGCCGATATCATCCGAAGGTACAGTTGCCACGATAAGCAACCGCGATCTGTTTTGTCGGCCAACTTCCATCGGGCACCAACGGGCTTTTTATCTTTGTCCTTCGTGTGCGTTATTGCATAAGTTCTCTAACGCAAGTCAATTGCCCCAGTCCACTGATGTCCATCGTCTGTGCAACGCCTAAACTACATAGTTGCACTAACAATGCACCGGAAAGCAGTAAATCTTAACGTTTTATCACAGTTACTTCTTTATACTACATATTGTTCAGTCGTAAACTTTCAATAGGTTGAACCACACATTAGTGTGAAAACATCTATTTTGTAGAGTAACCACAAAACGATAAATCGATTAGATGTGACATATTTCTATTCACGTGTTGTTAACGATGCTGGCATTGCTTTGATTCAGGGTTACTTCGTTATTATAGTAATCTTTATTATCTATCAGGATATTATCATTAAAAATTAAGATAATTATACTAACGCTGTCTACCATAATAGTAATTCGCGTAATTGCATTCGAATATAATTGCGTACAAGGCGATAATAGATAGTTATTACATATTACATTATAGCAAATAGTATTCGAAAGTAACCTTTTTGAGTAAACAGCCATACCATTAATATTTTAAATTACGGCATGAGGAAAGTGGTGGAATATATCGTTACTCCCCTCACACGCCTTTATTAAATTGGGTCACACAATATCGTTCGTCCTTTTTTCTATTTACTTTATTTTAAAATTACATTTGAGAAAACACTGTATTTTCAGAGCATGGGTACCTTAAATGAAAATATGTCGCAATGAAAAAAAAATCTAGTGGAATACCCTTTTACTTTGAAACATGAAGGTTCATGGGCTGTGGGAAGTACACAGCTCATAAACCTTTATGGGCTGTGTTCTTCAAAAACATCCCCGACTTGAGATAAATAGCTTCCTAGTAGAATGTTGACCATTCATTCAAATATAATCTAAACAAAATTTTGCGCTTCATTAAAAGTAGTACTTTACTTCACTACAAGCATGAAATCTAGGGTTCGATGATAGGGCCGGGCAGTGTTTTGTGTTGTTCTGTCAGTAACAGCAAGAGTCTGTGTTCAATATTACTGTGTCCAATAGTTATTAAATGGCATCTAAAATCACAGTTAACGAAAAGTAGAAACATCTCTGCCTATCCGTTCAGGACATAACCTTGAGATAAAAGAAGTCATACATAATGTCATCGTACAAGTTCCTAACCATACCGTTTTGTCAGTAAAACGCCATTATCGATTTATGAACAAATGAGTCCACAGCGCACCCTCATTGCACAACATACTGCAACACTAGTCTATCATGCATGAATGAGTAGGTACGAGCATAAACCATTTGCAGGCAATCTCCTACTTATACAAACATTAACTAAATATCCCACTGTTGTTGCCAAAAAAAAATGATGACTGCGTAGTTTCTCCGTGCGCTAAGTCACGTAAGCCCCCATTTATTGAACGAGACCCTCTTGCTACATACCTTTAAACAAAAAATAACTTTATCATATTTAAAATTAGGTTGTCTTTCGTATGATTTGGTATTGATGCTTCAGTCTTTGTTCAAGTTGGCTACAGGGCCCGTTCGACCTTTTCCAAACGTCAAAATACATTTTCTTATATACGAGTATATAGGCTGTGAGTTGTGCTTCTATTTTCTATATTTAGAGGCCTATTGAATTATTTATGGTATGTCCTTTTACGCATAGTTATTTTGCCTTGGTAGGTAATATAGTAAAGGGTTTTATTTATGTTTATTGCAGATATAAGTACGTTCAGAGTCCTGAGTCTGAGCGATAGGGTCTCGTGTTCGATTTCTGCCTCAGTCAACATGTTATTGGGATTTTCTAATATAAATGTTTGTTAGCTGCACGTAGTTTAGCAATGTTACCGTTAAACGGTAATGGCCCGTTTGTTTAAGTCCGAGCTGGCAAAAAGCCTAGTTGTAACTAGTCCTTCGTGTACATACAAGGGAGAATATATGTAGGTATATTATTACTTACGTGATATTTATATGAAAAGCCACATCCTACTTTTAATAAAAATGCAAAAGTAAATAGGAACCTATCTATTACGCCTAAACTTCTGAACCGACTTCGATGAAATGTCGGTATGGATGTAACTTAGATCTTGAGGACGTAGTTTACTTTTAAGCAAAGATTATATAAGTAGTTAGGTTTGCATCTTTGCACTGGGGGATTTTTGCATGACGTTTGTAGTGAGGGCACTATTATGGCGTGCATGCAACTACAGTATACAACTATACGGTATCTGGTAAACAAGGTTCCGGTGTATAACCGTTCTTCGCCTCTCACTGCTGAGATTCAAGTTCGATTCCAAGGCCTCCTTACAAGGAATTTCTTAACTCAGCGTCAGCGATAGGTCGTTGATTGCTTTCTCGTTTTAACTTATCTGTATCGTTAATATTAAAATTAACTACTATTTACGGATTAAATTGCAGCCTATTTTGGTTTCAACTTTCAGAGTTATTTATAGCTGGCTTTTATCGAGATAAAAATAAAAAGTGCTCGAATGACGTCAGTGGCTTCGCCCCTTCGTTCGATCTGAAACTGTGGTGAATTGTGGGTAAGTTACACATCTGCCTACCCTAGTAGGCATTTAGGCGTAAACGTGAATGTAAATATATAAGGCGGCCTCGATGGCGTAGTGGTTTGTGTAACTGCCACGCCTGAGGTCGCCGGTTTGGCTCCCGCACAAGTCAAACATTTGTGTGCATGGACATGGATGTTTGTCTTGTTCTGGGTGTTACTATATATAATATGTATGTATATACAAAAAAAGTATATATACATATGTACGTTTATCCATTGTCTAGTACCTACCGATAGTACAAGCCCTGCTGAGTTTGGGCTAGATGGTGTTGTGTGTATGTGATAGAATATCAATATATTAATACGTGAAGCAAAAACTATGTACCCCTTTTTACGAATTTTGCGTCGACGGAAGTGTATGAAACTTGGCACAGTTAAAGTTTATATGGATAAGGAGTGGCGAATTCTAATATTTTTATAAAATATGCATTAGAAATACATGAAATTAATGAAAACAACAAACAAACACACCCATACATTTGACACAAGCAGTCGAATCGCGTTCATAGTATTTCGGCATTATTCGGCTGATTTCGTAAAATTCTTCGTAATTATGGTTAAATATGTATATGTGGAGTAGGTGACTAAATGAAATGTGGTAAGGTATAAGGGTGTAGTTCTAGATAATAAAACTTTATCTAATAACGATCAAACTTAAAATTTAAATCAATTATGGTCGAATAATATAATAATATAATACGTTAGTCAGTGCACTGCGTGTATTTAGAACTTCTGCGAATAATATTGACGTAAACAACAGAAAGGAAAAAACATTATATGACTGCGTATGATTTTTGAGGGCTTATTCCCGTGCGCTCCACAGCTCAGTATTATTTTCTGCTGTTTGTGAACCGATTTTTTTGTTGTATTCTTTTGTAATCATTGACAAGTTTTAGTGTTAACAATAACAGACAACAATAGATTTGGAGCGTACGGGAGGATTCCGGCGACTGGGACCGCAATTAACTCGGACCGTGGTCCCAGTTGCCGGATGCATTTAATTTTAATATGTTTCTTCCGGCAACTGGGACTACCCAAAAATAAATAAAAAAATCTATTTTAAAGCCAAAAACAGTACAGTCAAACGAAAATAGTGTAAAGTAATAATTAAAGAAAATACTCCTTGATTCAAAACTATCACGACGGACTCAAGGAACATCTGGAGCCTGGGCTCGGAGCAACCATTTGGGGATCACACATATTTTGGACCCGTGTGTCATTCGAACTCACAGTACTCGGCATAGTGGCAGTGACGAGGCGATCGCCTAAACCATTACGCCATCAGTGCTGTCGTCTCATGCAGTAGTCTCTTTCGTGTAAGACTGCTGACCCATTGGACAAGAAGAGTTAGCGAATAGAGAGTGCACTTGTAGCACATACACACTGTAATATTTCCTGCCCAGATGGTCAAACTTCATTAAGATTAGCCGCCGTGACCGAAAATCGGTTCAGAGGAAAGATCCTCAGAGAATAGATACGAGTTATAAAGAACTAGATGTGCCAGCGGTTTCACCCGCGTTTATATTTACTGCACCGCCCCCGTGGGTCGTAGCGTGATGTTATATAACCTATAGCCTTCCTCGATAAATAGGCTATTCAACACTAAAATAATTTTTCAATTCGAACCAGTAGTTTCCGAGATCAGCGCGTTCAACCAAACAAACAAACTCTTCAGCTTTATAATATTAGTATAGATTATCCCATATTTCATTCTATCAGCTATGGTTTTAGGTTCCACGTTTTAGTAGATGCTGATGGGTGTTCATAGGATTCTGAGAGATAAACCTTACAAGTAATATCGTGGCAACAAAGTATATATGTACATAGAGACTGTTTTTCTACCATGGATACGTTAGTAGGTATAGCAAGAAGAAAATTTTATACACAATACCTATATACATATATATTTATATATATATATATATATATATATGTTTCACTATTTCAAACTACTTATCTTGAATGTTCATGAAATGAAATAATATTATTTACTGAACAACGCCAAGCATTGCACAGTCAAACGCTGCCTATTCAGTAATTAAGCGTTCGTACGTCTTTATAAATTCACCAGTCCTATTTTGTGCAATATAAATAAGGAAAGTTTCATCGCAATCAGAAAGTAGAGGAATGCATACGTTACAAATAAACAAATATACATTCGTATTTATATTTCTATAGGCTAGCTGTGCCTTTGAAATTCGTACGCACGACCTACGACGATGGCTATGACGCACGAACATGAATCATCCACGTTTCCTAAGCACTTAAGATTTACATATCTTTTCTTTGTCAACCAATTTTAATAAAATACTCATTAAATGTTAAACCAGGCTTATTTCAATAGAATACTACTAAACAATAAACCACATCTGAGTTGGTTAAGATGTTTTGGCGATACGCACAGACAGATAAACAGACTAAAGATCTGTTTACAATATTATCTATACTAATATTATACAGCTGAAGAGTTTGTTTCTTTGTTTGGTTGAACGCGCTAATCTCAGGAACTACTGGTTCGAATTGAAAAATTATTCTAGTTTTGGATAGCCGTATTATCGAGGAAGGCTAAAGGCTATATAACATCACGCTACGACAATAAGAGCGGAGCAGCAATCAAAAATGTTGCAAAACGGGATAAATTCTCTTATATGAAGCAGACGAAGTTGCGCATGTCAGCTAGTTCATAATAAACTCGCTTTTAGATGGTATCCATCTATTTTGCCGGTACTACAGCGTACTAGATTTTGACCGCAGCTTCGCTTGTGTAAGTATAGGTAAGATTAGATTAAATTAGTAACACTACTTTTCTCTGGATGAAAGGTAAATTTAAATCCTTTTCTGTTTCCCTGACAACGTATATGCCAAATTTCATGCGATGATCGGTCGAGTAGTTAAGATGTCAACGCGTAATAAACAAACAAAAAAGCAATCAAGAAAGAAAAATTACATGAGCATTTATAATATTCCCCAAGACACACTTAAATTGCAACAGTGAATTAAAGTAGGATACGATACGGGTCGTATACCGAGCATGCCAATCAGAAACCCAACCAACCCACTGATAAATGTCCCTGTGGTGACAAATCGCAGTGTAAAGGGAGACAAGAAAAATAATTATAGTATTAATAAGATATGACTATACATCGCACACACTGCTACTATTTAAAAATCACGTCGTTGCATCATTACTGCGTGAATGAATGACAAATCAATTAACTTACTTTTACATTTATAGTATTAACAGTTACACATAAATTACATTTTTATTTATATTTGCTCAAATTAGGTTGCATTATATTCAATGCAAAACATATGCCAACCTCACCAGATTACGTGAATTCATTAAAAGTAATCTACGAAGTGAGAACTGCCAAGAGTCTATAAAAATACCGCTAGGGCCCAAAGCAAGTTCTTGCGATTCCAGTCCATCTACAAAAGTATCGTAGCAAGAAACGCAAGGAACGGTCCATTCAAGCCCGCAATCAGACCAGCCACTATATCAAACAACTTTCTATGTCAACCGGCCTATACAAGGCACGCACCAAGAATAGGTAGCGACAGCGAATTATAGATATATTTTCTTTACTTCGATTGAATATTTCCGAGTATTTTCTATACTTAAGTCTGAGCTACAAGGCAAAAGTAAAAACGAAATGTTTTACTGTGGGCCTTGTTGGTACCATGACATATGTTTGGCTCAAGCTTACAATCGATCCAGAACACAAGGTTTGAACTTTTGAATTTTAATTGCAAATATTCAGTGGCAACACGGAGTCTGTATATGTCGTAGAAAATTATCCACAAATTACACAAAACTTGAAGATTTTTGTGCAATGATAAAAATAAAGAAAAATATATGTACAAAGATGTTAATATACAAGAGAACGAAAGACGGCGTACGAAACGTGAACGTATTATGCTTTCGAGGATGTATTTATGTCTGACAATCTGTGTAAATAATTGTTTATGCACAGGTCACAGCTGTTTCTATGAGAGGTAGAAGTACACCTATTGTAGTCTCTAACCTACTAGTTACGATCTTTTTCTCTTGCTTTATTCACTCTCATGACCTCGTCGCTTTAGGGTAACTTTAGCGTTTGTTTCGGGTACCTAACTTAGTTTTATTATTTACTAGCTTTTTGCGCGCAGCTCCGCCCGCCTGGTACCTACTTTAATAAATAGTAGCCTATGTCCATCCCCAAGTTTTAAACTATATCTGTACCAAATTTCATCTTAATCGGTTGAGTGGTTTAGCCGTAAAAAAGTAACAGACAGACAAAGAAACAGCCAGTTACTTTCAAATTTATAATATTAGTAAGGATAAAGACAACATCCGCACTAGGAATAATTCCTGTGTCGCAGTAGATTTTATAAACATTCATATAACTGACAGAAAGAACACCCAGTCAGCTCTGTGTGGTGACGGAGTAAGAGTACTATATGTCACGAGACAGTCGAGGCCATGTACGAAGATATTGCTAAAGCAATTAATGGTACGGCCAAGGCTCACTACAACGTTGTGATGGGGGACTTTAATGGCAAAGTGGGAGTACAAGAACGCAGCGAAATGATACTCGGACTCCACTGGCTGGGGTGTAGAAATCACAGGGGACAAATGCTAGTCAACTTTCTAGAATCACAGGGGCTCTTCTTAATGAATTCGTTCTTTAAGAAGAAGCCTCAACGAAAGTGGACTTGGCAAAGCCCCGATACCGTGACAAGGAACGAAATAGATTTCATCATTGCTGAACGGAAGCATATATTTAGAGATGTCTCCGTGATCAATAGGTTCAATACTGGCAGTGATCACCGACTTGTCCGAGGCACTCTAAATATAGACTTCAAAGTAGAGAGGGTTCGAATGGTGAAATCTACCCTCCGACCTACACCGCTCCAAATATAATTTTATTACCTTATAAATTAGTAAAATTCAATAGTAGTGTAACAATTTCAAAATTATGGAATATAGTGTTAAATAAACAACGTGATAAAATCCGTATATATAGTAGTTTAATTTCAAAGTATTTACGAAGTTTTGAAGAAGGCACGAACTACATAATCATAAAAGCGTAATGATTTTCTACGTTAACCTAGTTTTCATCGTTCAGCGTATATAATATAAATATCAATTAATTATAAAAAGCTACTCTTATAATGTACCTACTGTGCTGTAACAGCGATTTTATATTTTATATCATTAGGAAATCGTCTTTTAACCACGTTGTGATTTATATTTCTTTTATATTTGCTACGCGATTTAAGTTCTCTTTATATGAACCTAAGGGTATTTTAATGTACAGGATGTTTGGTACATCGTTTGCCAAATTGAATTGGCTGAAAGGGAGTATCTCTTGCTATAGTTTAAGCACCCAAACCCACTTTTCACGCCACGAGATATTTTTTTTAAATAACGAACATTTATTTTTTGAAATATTACTATACTCAGCTTTTCAGCCAATTCAATTTTGCAAACGATGTACCAAACACCCTGTATAATTAAAAATAACACACAAATTTGTTTAGCTGTAACGACAATTAGGATTCACAAACGCGCAGGCAAATAGACAAAAGATCTTAATTGAAAACTATCATTTTTGTCTCGTAACAATAAATGCATTTGGCTTCCAAATTACTTATTCTTGTTAAACAAAAGTGTCCTTCCAGTTAAGCAAAAGTGGTTGTGTTAGGAGAGGCCTCACGTCGGTAGTGCAGGGGTAAATTATAAACCTACGACAATTTGATCACTAGTGTAAGGCTTTATCCATTTGACAAATACCGTGCTTCTACAAAATTATGTCTTTAATTTATGTGTATTATAGCTGCAGTTTCTTTAATAATTTATTCTTCTCCTTAGCTTTTATTATTCACAAGTCACTTGGGGTCGGCTTTTCTAGTCTAACCGGATTTGACTGGATATCAGTTTTTACACGGAGCGACTGCCACCTGACCTCCGCAACCCGAAGGCTAACGATACCCTAAGGCTCGACCAGTGTAAGGATATTTTAGGGCACTGACTTCCCGATAACGACTGATATAGATGTTCATGGCAGCCGGGACCGACGGCTTAACGTGCTCTCCGAGGCACGGAGCAGGCGATAATTGTCAATCAATACGCACATACTTTCAAAAAGTCATATAACTTCCGAAAGTCAGAGGTGCGCGACGTGGGTTCCAACCCGAGACCCTTTGCATTGCAGTCTGTTGGTCTTGACTAATATAATAAAGAGAAAAGATTAATACTTTGTATTATTGTTTGTAAATTATAAAATCTAAAACTATTTAACCGATTGTATTCTTTTTATTTATTTATTCTTCTCTTCTATATAATTATTTTGCCTTTCGACAACTACTTTATCCAGAATAACAGCTTTTAGTTTAAATAAATTCTTGTTAATCTATCAGCTGCAGCTAAAACTATGTTTGTACTAATAGTAAAGGTCGCCAGATATATTGCTTTGGGTTCAAACACATGACCACTTGAACATAGGTTTGATATCAACCATTCGGTTACACCGGCTTTCTTTATTTTATTGAAATGCTAGCAGTCGCCTAGTGGTCGAAATTCGACTATAATTGATTTAAATTTTAAGTTTGATAGTTATTAAGGTTTTATTGTCTAGAACTATATCTACCCTTATAATCACATTTCATTTAGATTTCGATCTATACAGGTTAATTTACCAATCTTTGTCAAACAAATTATTACATTGATATATAACCATAGTTACGAAGAATAGTACTACATCTGCCGAACAATGCTGAAATACTACGAACGCGATTCGACTGCGTGTGTCAAATGCATGGTAGTGTGCGTGTAGTGTTTTTTCATTAATTTGATGTATTTCTAATGCATATTTTATATAAATATTAGAATTCGCCTCTCCTTCTCCATAGAAACTTTAACTGTGCCAAATTTCATACTCCTCCGTCCGCGCAGTTTTCGTAAAAAGGGGTACAAAGTTTTTGCTTCACGTATTAATATAAAGATTCTTAGTGACGCACAAGGTACGAACCGCAACACACACTCGGATGTAGTAACAAAGTTATCATTTCATCATTTACACCATTATGCGCAGTTTGATTACATCAATTACTTTAATATTATGTTCGCGATAATTGCAGTAATTAATTGACACGGTGCTATTATGCTGTTATTAAATAGCACTATAGGTGACGTGTTTTCCTAACGTCAGCAGCAAAGCAATCCTTAACAATTAGCCAATAAATAAAAATAATCGGTCTTTACATAAAATTGCATTAAAATTAATCTATTTTAATTGCATTGCAATTTTACGGTTTATTTAAAAAAAACTAGCTTTAGATTATTTTGAAAGTATTAAACAGTTTAATAGTATGCGGGTGGCGCAAGACGGGTCAGTGTGGAAATCCTTGGAGGAGTTCTATGTCCAGCAGTGGACGTCTTTCGGCTGAGATGATGATGATGATGAATAGTTTTAAAATTATTAAAAAGTAGTCATTTCAAATAAACGGCGATAATATTAGTAATTATAAAGTAGTTTAATTTGGATATTATTTAACTGCCCTCAATTTTTTTGCTTTTGTTCCATCAAAATACTAACTACACAGCAAAATATGCTCATCAAAAATACTAATTGCACACCAAAATATATTTGAAGAGATCAAACTCGGGGCTCCTATTTGTGGGTGGATTTAAGAAGGAACCTAACATAACCTAACCCTTCCGAGACGGAATGCAGTGATTTGAGGCGTATAGGTGCTCGTTATGATATATTTTAGTAAACATATTTTGCTGTGCAATCAGTATTTTTGGTGGTCATTATATTTAATCCCGTTTAATTTCAAAGTATAACACTCACATAAACGTAATCTATACTACTAATATTATAAAGCTGAAGAGCTTGTTTATTTGTTTGTTTTGTTGAACGCGTTAATTTCAGGTACTACTGGTTCGAATTGCAAAATTATTTTAGTGTTGGATAGCCTATTTATCGAGGAAGGTAATATGCTATATAACATCACGCTACGACTTATAGGTGCGGCGCAGTAATCAAGCGGGTGAAATCGCGGGCACAGCTAGTGCATTATTATAAAATTGCATTTTAGCAAAACCTTTGTTTAATAGCGTTTTATACTAGTTGTTTCTTGCACTTTCATCCACATTTATGATTACTACTTCGCTCCCGTGGCGCAAAGCGTGATGTTAAATGTCTATGTTAGCTTTCAGTATAGCTGATGCGGTTATCAAGACAACAAAAAAAATATTTTCTCATAGCTAGTGGACTCCAAAAATAAAACAATTCTAAAACTCGACTACGGTCGTTTCAATATATTTTAAACCCTGTGTCTGCTTCGGTAGCGTAGTAATAGTGTTTGCTACTACTGTGCATGTGGTCTCGAGTTCGACTGCCGGCGCTAGCAAAGTGTTATTAAATGCTCCCTATGCATACCCTCTCGCCACAAGTGGAGGCGAGAGAGTTGTCGGGCTCAGGACTTCCACCATGGTGTGCCAGCTCGCTGCTTTGTACGGTGGGTGGGTCGCTGGAACTGAAACTACATCAGCGATCCAACCTAGAACTATACCCAGCCAAATGTGAGTGCAATACAACTCTACCTATATCTCATATAGGCGTGAGGTTATGTATGTATGTAAAACTATCGCGTCGTAGGCATTAATGTCCTCCAGACCGAATTTCGGTCACGGCGGTAAATCTTAACGGAGACTGGCCATCGGCGCAGAAGTTATTATAGTCCACAAGCGTGTTCGCAAGCACAAGTGCACTCTCTGTTCCCTAACTCTCATAATCCGATGAGACGGTAATCCCACACGATCGAAGAGAGATCAGGCGCAGGGCCAATGGCTTTACGTGCCCTTCGAAGCACAGGGTTATCTAACACCGCCAACTTCCTAACTCCGGGCTGCTATTGAGATTTCTTAACAGAAAACCCCAATCACTATTTGGACCTGACCCAGAGTTCAACCCGAGATCTCATGCACAGCAGTCACATTCATTACCGCTGCGCTACGCGTTTTACGTGGAAAGTGATTTCCTAGTGTGAAATCACTTTCCAAGTAAAACGCATAAATGTTTTTAATGATCATCAATTCAGCCGACGTAATCGGATAAACGCTCGGTACATAGCTGTAAGGTAATGTCTGTATCATAATGAAGCTTGTAGCCTTGAAGGCATTTATCACAATTTATTTTTATCCGACATTTGTCGAGATAATTGCTATTTGTTATTTATAGCTGCTTTAATTGTTGGTTTAGTTTAAATGCTAATGTAATAAAATTTAAAGTATTTACTTAAGTAATGCAAAGAAAAATAGTTATAAGGACCATGAATTTATAATATGAGTAGGATCTGCCTGCGGCTTTGTCCGTATTGATTTCACGGAATGTATGGATAAGAATGTTGTTTTGATTTAGAACATAGTCTCTATGCGTTTCAAATTTCATCGAAATCCGTTCAAAGGTTAAATTTCAAACATACATTTTTTGTTGTTTAATAATATTACGACTAATTATTATCAAATTATTATAGCAGACGTATAGCATGGTGTAACTATATGCACAATTCTATTCGATTTTATTCGAATGTATTGACAACATTATGCGTAAGTACGTGCGCTGCGTCCTTGACCAGTCATAACAGGCATTACGTTGGGCACAACTACATATATTCTATATCATTTGCAATGCAATTATGTCATACTGACAGCAATGCGACGTTGGAATTACTCAGTCTGCTTACAGAAGATGGTAGCTGGAAGACTTGTTTTAAATATTAGGGATGAGTAGGGCTTTTGTGAAGAGGGTGCTCTCAGTTGTGGATCAGTCCTTGCATCAGCAGCAGAATTGAGCAATAATTGCTTAAACGCTGGGGTGACATCGCTCAAGCGATATCCGATAACCTAGGTGTTGCAAGCGTTGGTTGATCAAATATTGTAGCTGATTGTTGCTTTTATTAATTTGTTGATTTATTCTGACGATAAGTTCTAAGAATATGCATTTAGCTTATACCAACTTTATTTATTCAGCTTTACGCGTATAAAACATTTAATATCCGTTAAGAGTCTAAAATATGATCAAAAGTATAATCATATGTATATTAGACGAGTTCTTTGGTTGTTATTTTTTGTATAATGATAACATGAAAATGCAAATATGAAACAACATCATATTTGCCGCTGAATCGTAAAATAGTCATAAAAGGTCATAAAGTTTAAGCGTGTCGATAAAGTTGATAAAACTCTGTCTGCTTTTGTCTATCGCTGTTACACACTCATAAAGGCAAAATCTAAATCTTTTTTATGGATCTTTGAGCAGTAGCGATATTTTACGCTTGTGTTAGCAAATTCAGATGAAAAATCGTCTAGCAAAAGAACATTGGTTAAACTCAATTCTTTTTTTACACGATGACTGTGCGTGATAACCATTTTAAAGAAAATGGTGGTGTTATTTCGGTTTGCTTTCATTCAAGACTTCTTCGTGTGATGTGCATAGCTGATACTGCGATAATGATTCCATCTAGTTGCAGTTTGGAAAGGTTGCACGCAATCACTTTCCGTTCTTATTATACGTACAAGCTGGCAAATTGACGTTGTCTATCTAAGTGTTTACTGTGGTCTCCGGGGCTAATCCTCGCGGATTACTTAGCACTCAAAAAGCTGTTTATCCTTCTTGAAGAACCCAATTGCCATGTGTAATAATAATAATAATAATATTCTACTACATACACACAACACCATCTAGCCCAAACTAAGCAGAGCTTGTACTATGGGTACTAGACAATGGATAAACATACATATATACTTTTTCTTTTGTAAATACATACATATTATACATAGAAACACCCAGACCAAGTCAAACATCCATATTCATGCACACAAATATTTGACTTGTGCGGGAATCGAACCCGCGACCTCAGGCGTGGCAGTCGCTTACACTAACCACTACGCCATCGAGGCCGACAAAAAAACAACCATCCGTGAAGCATTTTATTCTGAATCATCTTACAGCTAACATAGGCTGTAGTGAACCTAGATCAAATTTTATTTTGATGTAATCAAGTTTAGTGTAAATAGGTTTTTATTTAGGCAAACATGCCTCATAGTTCATTGTATTACAGCATAACATTACGCAAGGCAGTGATTATGCAGGGTCATATTATATATAAAAACCAACTAGCTGGAATGTTAACAAGATTACTAATAATAAACGATCAATAAAAATACCAGTATTCTCTAAAAATAATATAAAATATATTCCTAATCTAACAACGCAGCCTCATCGAATATCAATATCATCTATATTCATCGCACCGCAAAATTCTTCTATCATAGCAATATTTGAACAATTTGTTCGAAATACCCTCATATTTCTATATTAAATCATTCTTATCGACAGATCCATGGCTTGGGTCAATGACTTCTTACGGTCCCCGGAGAAATCACGTTCAGGTCATAAACTATAGACCCACCCTTGAATGAATTATAAGTTTGTCTTTTTTATTTGCAGAGACCATTTTATGTGGTCTCTTGTTGATAGTTCTTGGTAATTGGACGTGAGTGTCGATTTTGTGAATACGCTGTTCGATGTTTGCGTATTTGGTTATCGTTAAGCATGGAATGTTTACATATTTATATATATACATAATTATATACTATAAGAATATGGAATATGAAGTTTCATATCGTGTTAAACATAAGCAGTAGCCTCTCTAAGGATTCAGAGTAAAGCGACACCGACATGATATGTATAGCTTTATAATGTTTATATAATAATACCAGCGGACCCGATAGACGTTGTCCTGTACAGGCAAAAAAAAAACCCATACCATCCTCGAATCCACTTGAACACACACAAAAATATCATTCAAATCGGTCCAGCCGTTTAGTAGGAGTTCACTGTCAACACACGTATAAAAGAATTATATATATAAAGATGATGTAATAAAGCCTTTCACTATGATAAAATGATAACCTTAATAATCTATTTGTATGTGGTTTATTAAGAAAATAATCTTATTTTCAATTAAAAAAAACATGCAGAAGAACTAGAAATTTCGCGACTAAAAATGCAGAGAAATCGAGAGAAATTTGTGGTATACGCCGTAAGTGTACCAGAGATATACCGTTTCATGGTATTTACTTAAAAGAGGTTACTAAACCGCGCACATCGATCTATGTTAAACTGTCCACAGATAACATTTATCTAATCAAGTTTTCTTGCACTCGTCTCGGTATAAAAACGTTGAAATTAGAAGAGACTGTTGGAAAATGATATTGGGCATTTATGCTAGGCGCCATTTTTGATACTTTGACATTTCTTGCATCTTTAAGACAGTCTTGATGTCTAGACGACATTTTATAATAAAAATTCTTTTGTTTTTTTTAACCGGTGAGAGAAAGAAGTTTGCTTAGTTCTAGATAACTTGCGCGTAGGCGGGTAAAAGCCTCTCAATTTTGACATACAGAGAAATTTACGTTAATATCTATTGAATGATTTTTTTTGTCTATACAGGACAACCGTTTGTCGGGACAGCTAGTACCTTTATATATATAATTCTTTCTGTACGTGTGTTGACAGCGAACTCCTCCTAAACGGCTGGACCGATTTTGATGATTTTTTTTGTGTATGTTCAAGTGGATTCGAGAATGGTTTAGATTTGTTTTTTTTTGTTCGTTTGTACACGTACACGTCTGTTGGGACAGCCATTTGCAAATAAAAAATAAGCGTGTTCAAAGATTGAACTGGAACTTGTTTAATGTCAACAGAACAAAGCATAACGATTACACTTATGCTTGTCTATGATGTCGATAGAACTGGATTTACCCGGAACGGATCTATAGTTTTACTATAAATTCTATGATTATTTTATAGCTAAACTAGATGTGGCCGTGGTTTCACCCGCATTTATGATTACTGCGCCGCCCCCGTGGGTCGTAGCGTGATCTTATATAGCCTTCCTCGATAAATGTGCTATCCAACACTAAAATAATTTTTTAATTCGGATCAGTAGTTCCTGAGATTAGCGCGTTCAAGCAAACAAATAAACAAACAAACGCTTCAGTTTTATTATATTAGTATAGATTACACGATATTTTTTGACCTTATCTTTTCTCTATCACTCTAAATAAAAATAGAGTCAGAAACCCCCTCTCTTTATCTCTCTTAATTTACCATTAATAAAATAATTATCATTTTGTTGCGTAAATGAAGATTTGACACATTCGCAACTAACCAAAAACCAAATTTTGGAAGCATGAATAATGCTTTCTACACTTATCAAATCATCAAATACGATATACTATTTAAAAGACATCTCCATTCTAACTTAATAATTGCATGAAGGAAATTCATTCTCTGTGCGCCTTTGAACCTTCGAATGAAAATTTACTTTTTAGTCAATATGTGAATAGGTCAATAAACTGTTTTTTTTACTAAAGATAATAATTCTCACTACGACACTGTGATAGTCTTCACAAATACATGAAGACGAGCTAAGTCAATAATTATCTCGGCATCTAACGGAATAAAACACTTAAAAATGTTTTAAACTTATAGATTCCTCACGTCTATATTATGTAAATAGTCTGATTTATTATAAGAATGGTTGGAAATTCGCAAGTGGCGTTGAGACAAACGATATCAAATGTAAAGCAGTGAGTCACTATGGAAAACCACAATGTATCTCAGCTTGTTAACGCCAGCGATAGCAATAAAGAAAATTTAGCAATACCAAATTCTGTTCTAGGTGAGTCAGTACACCAATAATAATCTGGTTTCTTTAAGACAAGAACGAGCGAAGTTAAACGCCAAAATAGTATCGATACATTCATAGATCGTAACTGCATTGGTTGATAGATTATCTTGATTGCGAATAGTTGTTAAGTCCAAAAAAGCCTCGTGTTGAAGCGAAACACGTGATGAGCGAGCATTTGTTTTCGAATCCTGGAAATTGAATAACGGCTGATGTCTACGGCACACCTATTTGTTTCTGTAACATAATAGATTACTTATCATAACAGATACAAATAAAGACCTTTTAACAGTTTGTGAATGTAAATACAAAGTGCTCTCCGACAAGTTTAATAGTAATTTCTGTCTGTTTGAAACCAGTATTTCAAGTAACGTAATACATTTTGCATGCACAAGATGGCTACTGGCTAATAACACGGGTTATCCCAAGCTGATTAACATCAAATCGCAATGCATGCCCAAGGTCGACAGACCGGTTTTTATGTTTAAAAATATTTAACAGCATAAGAATGTCTGCACTAACGTTGTTTACAACTATTGGACTAGAAATTTCGATAAGATTTTATGATACGAATTGATAGATTGAGATCATATGGATTTAGGTCGATCGTTTTGTTTTCTGAAGACGGAATGAAGGGTAGGGCCGATGTCCTACTGAAATTTATCTTTGGGCATCGGTTACGCTTTTTTGTATATAAAAAGTTAGTATTATGTTCAGTGTGTTCTGTTCACCATCTTTATACATGTAAAT
The DNA here is from genome assembly GCA_963675205.1 of Catocala nupta. NCBI lineage: Eukaryota > Metazoa > Arthropoda > Insecta > Lepidoptera > Erebidae > Catocala > Catocala nupta. The sequence continues at coordinate 6,331,207 of OY776095.1, read as the reverse complement.
ATATTTAATGTTTGTTTTTTGACTGCATAATAAAAAATAATTACTATGCACTTAAGAGTTCTCTTACTTCGAGAACATTCTGTATTGCAGGACATCACTTGCCTATTATATATAACATACAGATTCGGAATAATCATTTAGGTACCTAAGTTTTGTTGTGCCGTAATAATGTATGCACGATACAGGTAGGTGAGATTTCTTATACTGCGTCATTCGCATAATCACAATTGTACTGTATTTTTATATAACCAAGGTCGTAAGCATGGCAAGCGGCTACTGTAGCTTATAATTGTGTGCAAAACTAGGGGTTAACACTCATGCGTGTTCGAAACCAAAAAGGATAAAGATAGGATGAATGGAATGGAATGGGCAAGTAGGTCTTTGGAGCTTTTACTCGCCGGGCAAGCCACAGCCACTCTTAATATCGGTTTCCTTTAAGAAGATGGTATCTACTTCCCTTGACAAACCGACTCATTCGTACCATCAACAAATAAATTGCCAGTGGCGGGCTTTAGCACTGGTTTTCCCTCAAACCGAGCTTCTGTAAATTAATGTATTAGATGAACATTCACATGCTTTGTTGTCCAAATGATTACGATCTTGAATCTCAACTTGATTCGCCAGTCATTAGAGTATTCAAGACCACATTTAGAACTAACACGTCAATGTAAAAACCACACATTCTACCCAAGTTTCCCAAGTCATTAATATAATATACACGGTGCTTATAACAATATTAACAGCATAATCGCTAATGTCGAGCGCTGTTCTGACCTACTCCACTTTTATATTAGTTGTCAATTCATCATTATACTGTTAAGTCTATCATGCAAGTGCGACAAAAAGAAACTAAAATGCAACATGTACAGAGTCACATAGCAACGTACCTATGTTCTTCGACAGGTGAACAGAGTATAATATTACAGTGAGATATCACCAGATATTTTTCAGGTACAATATTCTGTAGAAAGGCCAAGATAAGAGTAAAATCGCTAGATCGACAAGGATAAGAGCAAAATAAATTGTGAGGGAATGTTAGCAAGGGAGGTATGCCAGGATCGTAGCGAGTGGAAACCCGTAGTACGTGCCTCATTCCTCCAGGAAACAGCTTTGTTATTTAGGTATAGTTAGGTAAGTAGTTGAACGTTAAACAAACTTGTAACCGTATTTTACGAATGAAAATTTAACTATTATTATTCTACTAGGGACCCGCCCCGGCTTAACATGGGTAGTACAAAACCTTAACAAATGTTATACCTAAACCTTCCTCGTGAATCACTGTCCACTGGTAAAAATCGCATAAAATTTAGTTTAGTATTTTTTGAGTTTATCGCGAACAGACAGACAGACACGCGGCGGAGGACTTTGATTTATAATATGTAGTGATGATATATTGATATAAATGCATTGCAAGTAAAATATCCATAATTTAACTGTAAATACTGAATTGACATTATTGTGTTTGATAAAGCGATTCTGAACCTCACAAATGTTTATTTTCTCACGTCGCTGATTGTACAATACAGTAACCATGAACGTGACATAACACGGGTGAAACTGCTATACATACCTAGTAAATTATAAAGTTGTTTTGCTATTCGGTTCTAGAATGATATCTTGATAATGATATGTAGGTACTAATGCCATAAATAATTTGTATATTTAACCACTGCGGTCAGACGAAGCATGTCGATATAAATGTAAACAAACGTTATAATTGGATGGCAATTTATAAATAGGTGTATATGTATATTTATGTAACATCATACAACATAACAAGTTTACATTATGTTACATAAGTCTTTAAATACCTATGAGTTTATTTCAATTGACTTGGTAACTGTCTTTTCGTTCATCAGTTTTATGAGTAGTCTCTTTGGCCTCGTGACGTAATTGTGCGTGTATTCACGTTCCATCCTGGGTTTGACACCCAGACAAGGAAAATTGATTCTCTTAAAAAAATCTATAACAGCGTGCACCAATAGCCTTGCTCTCTAGTATCTGGGACCTAGACTTTGCGATCAAGTATACTTATTTTTTTAATCAACTTATTGCTCACTAGCTTTTGCCAGCGGCTTCACTCGCGTAAAAGAAGGGTTAGGTTATGTTAGCAACAGCAACTATAACATAGCTTTCCAATGATGAAAGAATTTTAAAATCGGTCGAGTAGGTTTGTATTTAAATCCTTACAAACAAAATATCAAATATTTACTTTATAATATTAGTATAGAAAAACCGGATGGGAATTTTAATCAGTATGCTAATAAACTATGTCTAGACTAAGTCATTATACATTTGTTTTTCTTTTTTTGTAAATGCTGTGGTTTTAGCCTTTGTTGGGGAGCTAAGAAAACGAAATAAAATATAAAATGATTCAATATGCCATGAAGCAAAAAGATTATTTACGTGACTGTTTCTTAGGTCCACGGTACAAATCGTTAGATCATACTTGCCTTGCTACTATTGAGTGTGTCTTTATAGAAAACCCATAGGATTTTCCTATTTAATAGCAGCTTAACTTAATACAGAATCTGTCACTTTCCTTGATAGCCGCTCAAACCTGGAATATAGACCACTAGCACGTGGATTAATTATATACAAACATGAAAATAATCGACTGGCTGAATGTCCAATCAGTAGTGAAAGCAACTGCTGTGTTATGAGATTTTTCAATCATGAAATTCTCGTTGTCTGACATGAGAGAACAGAGCCATTGCTCTGTTACAGTTCCACACACCATTGTGTATGGAACTGTGTGAAGTGATTAAAAAGACTCATCTCCTATTAAGTGAAATCTGAAAGCATAGCTGGAAAGTAAAATGGAGGCGTAATATACTTATACCTCTTCAGAAATATAGGCGTGTGAAATTGTATGTTTGTGTGAAACAATAGCACTAATAATAATAATAGACTGCACGTTAAGGCATAGTGGTTTAGGTGGTCTCCTTGGCGCTGCTATTGTGCCGTGTGTTGAGGGCTCGTCAACTTTTGTCCCTATGGGGAATCACGGAAAAAAACTGGTGTAATCCACAAATAGTTGTTCCAAGTCTGTGTGTTCTTTGTGCCTAGATGTTTAAAAACCCCCTGCAACACAGAAATTAATCATGGTGCGAAAGCCGATTTAAAAAAAGAAAATGGAAAACGGGCGAAATAGACTATACTTACTATTGACTGTACTGGTCTTGGTAAATGTAACAGCAGATCACAAAAATGCATATCACGCAATGCATTGACAGGCACGATTTGATCATACGTGTATATCGCGATTAAACCACGAAGATACACACTGGCGTCATTCTCAATTTATCTACTTACGTCAGTTTTAGGAAAATTTTCTATGAAGCTATCAATCATACACCGTTATCCTAAAACCTACGAGAAAATTACGTGATGATCTATAGAATATTCCAGAAACATCTCGTTGAAACTCAACACATTATCTATATATGCAAACAGATCAATTTGGAATATACTGAGACTAAAAGCATGTTTTATTTGAACTAGATAGGATAGGTATGACGTAAGCAAGGGATAAACAGCTACACATGCAAACTGATTACTGCGTCAACGTATGTACCTATCGTCAGATGTAAACGCAAGGGACCTAATGTTTATACCGAGTGATTTAAATCATTGGCATATTCGTCAATTACTGACGTCATACACATCACCGACTACAATCTAAAACAAAGTCTTCTTTTTTATTCTGCTAATGTGGCCAACAGGGTTACGAGCTGCCGTATGATAAATAAGTGGTCACCTTAGCATGTGATCGCTTGTATTAACGTGACGTTGCGTTGTGCCGATTCTAGTATATTAAATATGGGATGAAAGGAAAGCAATGAAATAAATAGATGTGTAAAGCTGTGGCATTCTTACTTCTCATTTTTGTTTATTCATAAGAGCTATGCTGTCGTCGGTGGAGCATACGCCATCTTTCTCGATCTTCGGCCAAAACCGTGACTTCCTTATATGACCTCGCCTTTTCCTTTATCTGAGCAGTGAATGCTTTACTGGGTCTGCCCCTTCCTCTCATTCGTCCTATTCTAACTTATTTAGCGACATTCAGTAACAGCGTTTATAGGTACTCTTACGGCGTATTTGGATGAAAGTGTGGTACTTCTTAATAATATTAATAATCATTTTATTTTCGGGCTGCATAGGCCCATAGACCTTAACCTAAATGTACATATTATTATTTTTTTTTAGTAAATACTCCTTAATACTATGTTAGTAAAACTTCTCACTTGGAAGTACTTAAACAAGTCGAGTCATTCATGCCGTCACCATATACCTAATTGTCATCAGTAACTAACAGGACTGACTGACAGTAGAGTGTAATTGATTGTCTGCCTCGATGGCACAGTGATCTTGAATGTGACGTTGTGCATGAAATATAGGGTGTTGGGTGGTATAAGTGTTATTGGGTAACTTTGTCAAGAAATTGTTAGGTACTAGAATCTCGAATTCTGGTCATTTCTGGTAAATAAAAAGGTAGGTTAATTCCATCGAAAATAGAGGCTCGTGATTATGTATGTAGACAGTTGGCGGCGGTTCAATCTGTTCCCGGGTGAGCCCGACATTTCTCTAGAGAGCGTAAAGCTTTTCCCGCAGAGAGGTATGCGCATTCAATCGAGTTAAAAAAGGATTGCTGACCCATAGATCGCGAAAAGTTGTTAAAACCATCTGCGGCTAACAATTCCCAAAATCTACGAGAAATACATATATCTATCTGCTCAATATGTTGTTATATTTAAACATTCACCATGACTATCAAAAGTAGTTTTCCATTGTCCCTGTAGATACAAATTCTGTTGAAATACCTTATCGTACATATTAGATCTTCAGAGATAACAGTCACCTATGCACAAATAAACCTTTCCTCTTAAAATATGCTGATTATATTGAACTTTGTTGATAAGAACTGATCCTTATAGATTCTAGCCGCTTATAAGATCAGATAACACACGTTTGAACGTCTTTAGAAAGGTTGAGTCATATCAATGGAATAGTATACAAATGTTTAAAATAATATAAGTTTTGGAATAACGATTAATAGAACATAATTGCTGAGTCTAAGACATAAAATATTTATCCATTAATCATATAAGAAACTTTAAGGATATAATTATAATGAACGGTAATGATAGTTACACTTTCTTATGTATAAAATATCTTCGAGATCAGAAGTAGCAGTTCTGGACATCAATGTTTTGTCACTAGTAAGATTACTGTAGTATGGTGTAACTAGCCGTAAGTAAGTCTTAGTTTTATGTCTGAAAAGGAATTAATGGCAAGAAGGGTATCCTAACTTCTGATGCACTTACTGGACCATCTAAAAATAGAAACAGAATTTTTAAATTTCACATGATTGCACCAGCTTGTTGACTTCGACTTTATGCTCACGAATCTTAAAACATGCATACACAGAATCACGCCTGTATATTGCCGAAGGAGTAGACACAAATGTATCACACCCACATTCCGCCAACTCCATCACTTTGTCGAATCTACTAAAATTCCACGTAAAAACAAGTAATATGCAAAGATCACGTGGTATCACGAGATCAGAGGTCAGAGGTCAAAGGTCAGGTCATAGTCATTTCGGGGGTATATCGACTATGCTTAGTCGAATGGCGTTGACCGCGAGTCTCTAGCTCTTACGGTTCTTGAGTTGAAAGTTGTATAACAGACAGACGGACGGACAAAGCTGATGTATAAGAGTATTTTCGAACTCTAACAATTGATTCTCGTCCAACATGAAAAAGAAAAGTGTGGTCTCCAAATATAGGTAGTACTGCGATATTCTGTACTTTAGTCCAAATTTACGGTTTGCAAAAGCACAAGAAAAGCTCCTAGTGTGGGATTATTAAATCTAATCAAGTGAATTAATCAAAGCCCTCTGCGGTACACTATGTTTAAAATACAGCAGTGCTATGCGGCTTAATTTGACTCGCTTTCTCAAACGACGTTTGATTACCTATTTTAAAAACCTATTTATTTTATTTATTGCATAGGCTAACCGTTAATGTACCTAAAATAGAAAAATTACTTCACTGCCGACCAAATGTATGTGTTTAGTTATGAATATGTGCCAATAAAGAATTCACGTGTTATGAATTTGACACAGAAAAAGTAATTTTAAATTTTCTAGACACTCATTTAGAATACTATTCCACTTGTCGATCAATCAGTATTAAGCTATCTTATCAATGTCAATTGTCTCCGAGTATATGTGCCAGGGATCGCAAAATGTAGGCGAATTACTTTTATGACATTTATCAGATTAGAATTGAAATATTGCGGCAAAAGCCACTGCCTATAAGAAATCGTATTTCTTTTAAAAATGAAAACTTTCCGAACAGATAAAACAAAATAATATATCGTAAATTATTTAGTTTCTGACACAGACATTACTCATTGTCGAATATTCTTTGACCATCTTGCATTTATGTAGGTACACTTTCATGTAAAATATAATTACATGGTTTTTTATTAGCCTAGTATGTAAACTGTTATATAAAAATGAAGATGCGGCGACTTTAGCAAAGTGTTTTTCGGCTACGCAACCGCTTCTAACATCAGAACGTCTTATATGCCACCATAGTTATAATATAAAGTGATACCTATTCCTTCCCTGAATGTTCGGGAAAAATGGTTTTTGAGTTTTTCTGTCGAGAGGTTCTAAGTAGCAGCAAAGAGACTGGTACTATGCTCAGTGTACGGCAATAGGGTTGTACGTTTTTTATGAAACGTTCCTATAACCTAAATTCGATTGCGTGGAAACTCTGTTGAATTGTTGGTATATGAAACAGGCGAAGGTTACTGACGAAAAATATATACATCTGAGGAGGCATTTAACCTATGCTTGTCATTAGGTATCTGTTAGTATGTGATACTTGTAATACAATTAGTATTTAAAAAGATCGTTCTTTCTGCCTAAGATTTGTTTGATACAAACGCTTTGCTTTATTTGTACAAAGGAATTCGCTTATTTGCACTAACAATACTTTTGCTCACATTTATCATACTTTTTTATTAGTTAGAACAGAAGACTGAGTATCTTCATATGAAGAGATACAAAGATCATAGAGAAAATGGAAGAGATCTTAGAGTTTAGTCGGCTTCGATGGCGTAGTGGTTAGTGTAACCGACTGCCATGACTGAGGTCGCGGGTTCGATTCCCGCACAAGACAAATATTTGTGTGCATCAACATGGATGTTTGTCTTGGTCTGGGTGTTTCTATGTATAATATGTATGTATTTACAAAAAAAAAAATATATATGTATGTTTATCCATTGTCTAATACCCATAGTACAAGCTCTGCTTAGTTTGGGCTAGATAGTGTTGTGTGTATGTGGTAGAATATTATTATTATTATTTATTATTATAGAGGCACAACCTATAGAGGTGTTAAAAAATTTAAGTAAGTATCTCGGGTTCACGATCACGGAGATCGTGAACCCGAGATACTTACATTTTTTAATTTTTTAATCGAAGGGAGGACGAAATAACTATCTGCATCTTTAACGCGTTAAGGTGTACCGCAGCCCTTCATAAAGTGTTAGTGTCGAAGTTGATAAACAGAACCACAAAAATTCGCGTCTACAAAACAGTAATTAGGCCGATTTTAATGTATGGGTGCGAGACTTGGACTTTGACACTGAAGAAGGAAAATAGACTATTTTTCGCAGAGCGAAAGATGTTCCGTAAGATTCTGGGACCGACAAGAGGAGAGAAGGGAGAGTGGCGACAAAGATTTAATAGCGAGATTGAAGATCTAGTGTTAGAGTCGAATATCATTGGGAAAATAAAAGTTACCCGACTTCGCTGGCTCGGACATGTGGAACGAATGGGAGAGGATCGAGCTGCCAAAACAGCATATCTCGGGTGACCCACCGAGCGTCGTCCGGTTGGTCGCCCAAGGTATCGCCGGAAAGACGAACTAGCTAAAGACCCGAAAGAGATGAATGTGCTCGATTGGTCTGACTTGGTACAAAATAGGAAAAAATGGCTCTCTTTAATGTCGGAGACCAAGCTGCACTTTGGATCGCTGAGCCAGCGAAGTAAGTATTCAAAACAACGAATTTATAAGTAATACTGAAATGTTTCTGATTAGAACTAAAGCGTCACCGCTGCCAACGACTTAGCCTTTTGTATTATACTCGTACATATGAACATTCGTAGTTTCTCGCCTATATCCCTGAAGGGGTGGGCAGAATATTAGACCCACATTTCGCTAGCTGTAGTTTTTATGTCTCACGCCTTAGAGGGTGAGCTTATTGTCCTTTACCGTTCATAGTTCCAAATTACGTACCTACTGCTACTAAGATTTTTTTATAGATAACCTACAATACTATAGTTACTCGTACGGATAATCAAATCGATCCAATAGCAATAGTCCTTATATTGCGGATGGCTTTACAAACATTGAAACAACTTACACAAAAACCATCCAAACAAATAAAACGGCGGTACTGCAGTGGATAAAACATTCGCACTGCAAACGAGTTCTCAAATCTTATTGCACTACCAACGTGAAGAACTAACACAAGACTGTTAGCTGAGCTGGAGAGGTAAACAAGAGTATATGCTACAAAAGTATTCTTAGAAAAAAGAAAACAATGGATTAAATAAGTTTAGGGATCAAACTGACAACACTTGCCGCATTGGCAGTGGTAATCTGACTTTAGGTGCTGTGTCTTCAGTCAAATTACGTCCCGTATTGATTATGAAATTGTAAAGCCTTCCAATTCTAAATTATTACGGAGATAACCGACTCCTATAAGTCAATATAATACCTAAGTCTTAGCTCCACGGAAATAAAGCAACTTCCTGCTTAAGTGATACCGGTGAAAGTATTTTATAATACGCTTATTATGTTCTATATCCGAACTGCTATCTCTTCCACTGTCGTAAACATAAAATACATTGTGAAGCTATCTTGATAACGATGTATATTTTTCCACTACAATATTTGACTTCTGAGGTTTTAAATAGCACGCTATTTGAAGTAGCAGTGATGAATGAAAAAGCAAGTAAATAAAGCTAACGCTGTTTTGCATATTCTTTTTTATTTATTTGTGGTGAAATCTGCCAATCGGTCGAATGATACCTAAAAGATAGGTCATATCGAAATTTCTAGTAGTCTTTTCTACTAGGACTGCCTTCATGATCCAGTGGTAGTATAGGTGCTGTACATAAGGTGTCGGACTTGATTTCTGAGCCGGGCAAAGTATGTGTTGTTTGGCTTCGGCTACCAAAATCGCCTAGCATCAGAACTGGCGTATACTTGTTTGCCTCTATAGTTGTATAAATGAAGTTGTTATGAAGATGCGCAATGACAAGAATCTCACTGGTCCCGCAGAATGGCGTGTCTCCATCAAACTAGAATGTCAAAACTAAGAACCCTGATTAGGTTCGAAATTTATCAGCCAATTCTAAATAAATAACACACGCGAATCTCACTGTTTTAAAGATTATATTACGATTACCATTGCCATTCACAAAAGATTCTATAAGAATTTATTGAGTAATCTATTACCGTCAGTTAGAGAGGATTTTCGATTCCGTTTTAGCTATCTTTGACAGTAAAACGTAAAGGAGAGATTTTCTTAAATACCAATCGTAGACGTAGACCTAATCTACACTGTAGCTAAACGATTTATTTTATCATATCTCATTTCTAAGAGTTGACAGAAACAGGTTAATGTGTCTGCTAGCTATGTTTCAGCTTTCGCTGTTTAAGCACGTTTGTGATGCTTAACCTCGATAAAGTTGCTCAATATAGACTTATGGAGCACCCATATTCATCACGAATGGTTCCTGAAATGTCGTTTTGTTTTCGAATAATCTGCGGAAGCATGGAGAAGCTAACTATAAAATTAAAATAAATTATTAAATTTATTATAAATTAATTTATTTTGCTCAAATTACATCAATACATTTATTGAGTAGCAAGAAAAACGGTATGAAATTGTCACGCTGAATCTTTTGAAGTATAACTTTGATAAGGCAATTTAAGTTAGTGATCAATTCAAATCTCACAAAATGACCTATTTAGTACCAATATTATAAAGGGAAAATTGAGGCTAATAAAAAGAGAATACCAAGAACAAGGTACACAGATCAACTCAAAGAAAACTAATAAAGAAAAGAAAATATATATATACATATATTGAATTGAAGGATTTGGCAATAGATCGAGAGATGGAAATCGTTTCACCTAAAAGTTTCTGCACTTAAACTTTAGATGGACGGTTGTATAGTAGTATATATACATATATATATATTTATATGATTGAGAACCGGCTTTCAAATTATTTCATAGCTTCTGGGAAATTCTGGGAATTCTGGGAATCAATTTAGCTAAGAAAGTTTGACAATATCGGAAAATCTATTCCGCAGTTAAGGTCTGATAATGAATAAACCAACACTAAGTTGTAGTGCTACAATCAACAACCACAAGTATATCATAAATAATGAATCATTAACCATCAGAAGTATTACATTACTACGTGACGGTATATCGTTGTTATATATCATCTTCATACACATTATAATTATACTAGTGTGTATAATAGTATCTGATTATGACAGAACTCAAACAGTCATGGACCATGGCGTATAAGTATAGTTGTAAGCAAAATACACTTAAACTAGCGGTCGCCTAATGGTCAAAATTCGACCAAAATTCCTAAGCTTGCTACTTTGTTTTCTGTTTTTCTTTAGTTATTACATATAAATAAGGTATAGGTAACCATAGTTACAAAGAATTGTACGACGTCAGACGAACAAATCGAAATACTACGAACGCGATTCGACTGCGTGTGTCAAATGTATGGTTGTATGCCTGTAGTGATTTTTCATTAATTTAATGTATTTCTGATGCATATTTTATAAAAATATTAGGATTCGCCCCTTCTTCTCCATATAAACTTTAACTGTGCCAAATTTCATTCTCCTCCGCCTGTGCAATTTTCGTAAAAAGGGGTACAAAGTTTTAGCTTCACGTATTAATATATAAATGAAAACGTATACTTTGAATGCTATAAGCGGTACTTTTATAGTATAATTAATAAATTATACACACCAAATTAAAGCACTTGTCTCAAAACACACAAATAAAATCGTAGCAGTTGCAAATTAGAAAATTTACTTTTGAGAATTTTTACTTAAAAGCAACATCTTATCCTCTTACTTAAAGTTGACAAGTATGTACGTACAAATATTAAACTCATATCTTGGCTTTTGCTAATTTAGTTAGCAAATCAGTCTCTGCCATGAAAACTGAGTAAAGAACTTACAAGTAATCATTTGTCGCACGCGCCCATGGCCTGACTTGCTTGCCTTATTGTCTCAAATGCTCTCTCCATTGCTCGTTAACGCTAAGACGTGTCTCTAATGCGGTTTTATCATAGCCAGTAATCGAGATGCTAAGTCCCACATTCCAACTTCGTACAACCTCTCTTCCAATTTCTTCCGCAATCCATTGACAGCTGTAAAGAATGTATAAGCTTCTAACTGTCCATAATAGATGTACGGGTGGTAATGCTCTACGGAGCACGTAGGAGGTCTTAGTACATAAATAAAGCTCACTTGCGTCAATATTTCGTAAGCTAGGATCGATAAATCTGGCCAATAGTTGTTTAGTCACGATCGTCCCACACAAACTTTCGTTCTAAATTGAAACATGATACGTACTAACTGTGCGTTGGTGCATTGAGAAAGTTGTCTCCTTTCGTAATAAAAATGCACTGTGTGGGTTTTTAATATTTGCAAGCAAATATTGAGATTATTCATACACATTGTGTGGGTGTACCATGTGCATGCATAAAGAGGTTATTCAAGCAAAGTAGATTCAGAATACGATAGTAGGTAATCAATTCTATAAGGACTGTCGCGATTTTCTTTTTGAAACAGCTAACCTAATTATTTTTGACCATTGCTGGTCAAAAAGAATTATAAAGAAATAAAGTCAATGATATTATACACTGTTACTTTTATAGTAATGGTCGTCGATAATCTGATGGCCAATCCGGTGGCCGAAAATATATTTTATTTAACTACTTCAATGGTGTTGATAATTTGAACGAATATATAGCGTAATACTTTTGAAAAAAGCTATGTAAAAGACTTAGCTATCAATCAAACAATTGCACTTTAGATATTTTGCAAGGGATTATGTTGAATCATTTTGTTTTGAGACCATTTGAGTTTTCACTTTGCTTGCGCTAGTAACTCATTTGCTTCTTTTCTGCATACAATTTGACTGGCTATTGTATTATTAAAATTACGTCGCGGATGTACTGACATACAAAATCGAAGACATTCGCTAGTATAGATATTAAGGTGTAAATAAAATTAATCTCCTTAAACTACATAATATTGTCTTACATTTACGCGAATGTTATACATTGATATTAAACAACTTTTTACTTATCTATATATTAATACGAGAAGTTAAATCTTTGTACCCTTTTTTACGAAAATTGCGCGGACGGAGGAGTATGAAATTTGGCACAGTTAAAGTTTATATGGAGAAGGAGGGGCGAATCCTAATATTTTTATAAAATATGCATGAGAAATACATTAAATTAATGAAAAACGCTACACGCACACAACCATGCATTTGACACACGCAGTCAAATCGCGTTCGTAGTATTTCGACATTGTTCCTCTGACGTCGTACAATTCTTTGTAACTATGGTTACCTATACCTTATTTATAAGTAATAGAGAAAAATAGGAAACAAAGTAGCAAGCTTAGGAATTTTGGTCGAATTTTGACCACTAGACTACCGCTAGTATTATATAATTTAAATAGCTTAAATAGAAGTAAACAGTCACTAGTAGAGTGCTTAACAATAGTAGTTTAAAGTTTCAAAATTATGTAATAATACCGTCTCAAACTCTTAACAAGTAATTAGTTCTTGCAGGTATCTCTCAATAGGTTGAACCGTTTGCCTCTATCTTGCAACTAACTAACCTAAATGTAGCTTCAGTAAATTAGTCAACTCACTAAGTAATAGATTTTGAGGTGCATAAGTGTATGTCTGTGACTTTAACTATAAAGAATACTACATAAGACAAACGAAGAATTCTGGTGTATAATATGAGGTAAGTGTGAATGGAACAGTCGTTGCCAAAATTATCCGCTCCCCATTATTAGCTACTGGAAACAACTGTAGCAATAAAATGTATGAAAAAGATCACCCACTTATACTTTTTGCTAACATTAGTAAAGAACAAATATAGAAATTTGCACCTAATTTAAGTTATCATTTGTACTTTCGTTCTTATCTGCTTTATCATTACTGTATCAGTACAGGTCGAAACGTGAAGGAGATTACAAAGTCAATTTAATGTCATTTGTAATCTTTACACGATTTCTGGCAGATTACATTAAAAGAAACATGTTGTTGTCAAATGTATTAAGATATATTGAATAAGGCGTTACTTGCATGATGACGATGGATAACCAGGACCGTTAAAAAGAGAATAATAATAATATTATTCTACCACATACACACAACACCATCTAGCCCAAACTAAGCAGAGCTTGTACTATGGGTATTTAGACAATGGATAAACATACATATATACTTTTTTTTGTAAATACACACATATTATACATAGAAACACCCAGACCAAGACAAACATCCATGTTCATGCACACAAATGTTTGACTTGTGCGGGAATCGAACCCGCGACCTCAGGCGTGGCAGTCGGTTACACTATCCACTACGCCATCGAGGCCGACTGAACGAATGAATGAATGAATGAATGAAATGAATGAAAGAATGCAGGGTACCTACACATAAACCGAAGAATAGGGTGAAATGGGCAAAACAAATAGGCAGACGTAACTCGGCCGCAATCCGTTGTAAAATTGTGTTTGTCACTGCCTTATCCTTGCCGTCCTCAAGAATGCAATAAATAAGTTTTGCGGACTCTTAAAGATTGTTTTTTTATAGGTACCTAACAACAATTCGCAGTAAGAACCTAATTTTGAGAAATCTATGTGGGAAACCCCGCCTTTGACTTGTCTGTGGAAGTAGTGTTATACTACTCTCACGCCGGTTTTCTTTCATCATCCTATGAATATGAATGCATAACAGGACTGCAGCTGCATGCTTAAAAGTATCATAACACTGTTCACCAAACTACGTGCTGTTATTATAAATGGCTTGACAGAAAAACCGAATAACACTTTTCCTCACCCGGGAATTTCCAGCAGTGCTTCTTTTTTTTTAAGTTTCTAAATATAAAATATGGCGTTTGTAAATTACTCAGCTCATAACTTATTGATATAAAAATAACTTCGCTGATAGCATTGCCAGTCACATTAATTGCTACCCTGATAAGAACCCTATTTCTCCGTCCTTGAATATTCCAATATTTTAATTGCTCCTTTGCATGTTCATTGTACATTACAATGATTGTAAATATTGACGTTTTATTTTAACATTTAGTTTAGTCGCATTAGGTGGCACGATTGTTTGTTTTCAAGATTACCCTTTGAGAAAGGTGCAGTCAGTAAGTTTATGCGGTCAAGGTCATACTCATTCAAGTAGAAACTGATTTGTTATTGTTAGTGACTGCCTTTGTAGCGCAGGGATAGTGAATGCGAATGCTGTGCATGAGGTTCGATTGGTCAGACAAATTGTTATTAAGTTCTCCTGCCAAAAATTGTCAGTATCACGAAGACTGCAACTGTACCCGTACGGCAGTAGGCTTTCTCTTTATTATATGGGTCATAAAACCATACTTAGCGAACTGCAACTGCAAATGTTCGCCCTTTATTATGAAGATATTGAAACCAAAGCTAGTGATATGTGGATGTAATAGAAGTACTTATATTACACCCACATACCCCTTTTTTTGCTCGTCAAAATGACTGCACTTCTCCTGATGGTAAGCAACCGTGTGGTCTAAGAGCAGTGGCCTCCACATCGTCCTTAGCAGCCGAGGCGATGTTGAAGTCTCTACTTTGACGGTCTGAGAAGGTGCTTTTTCACGCCCCACTTAAAGGACCCTGAATTGAAGGAAGAAGGAAACACGTGCCTTGGCAGAGAATTCCATGCCTTGATCGTTCGGCAGAGGTATGAGGACCCAAACTTGTTACCACTGTGTAAGGATGGCATCTGAGCCCAGCACGCGATGTTCTGGATAGAAAAGGGGAGGGCAGGGTAAGGTGGAATAACTCTTCAGAGTACTCCCCGTGGTATATTCTGTAGAAACATGCCAATGAGGCAATGTCCCTACAGAGTTGCAGAGGTTCCAGTGAACTTGTGACCTCTGGATCTCCGATCATACGGACAGCCCGCCGCTGTAACCTGTCAAGAGCGTCTAGCAAGTACTGCGCGGAGCGATCCCAAAGATGAGAACAGTACTCTACGCAAGGGCGCACTTGATATATATCCAGCGCCTACCCCTGGGGATATATATCCCCCAAGGGATAGGTGGGTATGTGGATGTAATCACTTAAAATAGATACATGCATATGCATCGATCTATTTTTAAATGACTACGGACTATTTGTTATTTACAATGTTTTTCTTCTTGCTACTTCTAACATTATAAACGTCGGTATATATAAATAAAACGTTAATTAGAATGTAGTACATAGATGGTCAGTATAAAATACCTTGCAAATTAAAGTTATACAAGTAACATAATCTCAAACCTATGTCATACCCAAGGTGCCACCACCTGTACATATGCCGTGTGCTTGTTTTATAAAACTCTTACTATCATATAATTTGTGCTGATATGTCGAATCAAGCTGTCATGCTAATGATGTCATATCACGTATTGCAAAGCAGTTTCATCATCTCTTTTTGTCGTCGTAGCGTATTAAATAATACAAGGAAACGTGAGTTTGTTACGGTTTAACGCCTTCAATACTCGACAGATTATCATTAAATTTCGCTTACACGTTGTCAGGGGAACAGAGAAGGACATAGGATACCTTTAATCCATAAAAAAACTACTATTACTAACCTAATCTACATTTACGCGAGCAAAGCCGCAGGCAAAATCTAGTTATAACATACACTGCCGGTCAAAAGTTTGAGACCACCTACATCAAAGTTGCAAATGGATGTAAAACTCAAAATAAAAAGCTAAACATGAAAGGATTTATTGTGATATTTATTAAGTATGGCAAATGCAATTAAATATAAATAAAAAATATTAAATATTTCGACAATTTAACTTAAAATATATGTTGACAAGCTAAACAGCTTTTTCATCAAAAAACCCTCCCTTGCATTGAATCACTTTGTTGACAAGTCTTGGCATGCAGGCAATCAATTTGTCGATTGTTTCTTGTGAAATATTGTTCCAGCTTTCTTGCAATGCTCTCCACAAATCGTCTTGTGAGCTGGGACAACAACTGCGCACGTTTCTGTCCAGCTCTTCCCACAAAAGTTCTATAGGGTTAAGGTCGGGGCTCTGAGCGGGCCACACCATGTTTTTTAACACCCCTTCTGCTTCTTTTGTATCTAAATAACCCCGGCATAATTTGGAGCTGTGTTTAGGGTCGTTGTCTTGTTGGAAAATAAAGCCATCTCCAACTAGCCGAAGTCCCGGTGGTACAGCATTACACTCCAATATTGCTTTGTACTGCTCCTTTTTCATAATTCCTTCGACTCGTACCAAATCTCCAGTTCCACGGCTCGAGAAACAACCCCAAACCATAACGGAACCACCGCCATGCTTCACTGTGGGCAGGACACAGTCTGGCATCATCTTTTCCTCGGCACTCCGCCGAACAAAAACACGTCTTTTGCTCCCAAACACTTCAAATTTGGACTCATCTGTCCAAAGAACTCTTTTGAAGTCTTCTTCACTCCAGTCTCGATGGGTAAGGGCCCACTGCATTCTCTTCTTTTTGTTCTGTGGCCTTAAGAGAGGTTTTCGCACTGCTACGCGACCAAATAACTTAGCGTCTCTTAGTCTTCTTTTCACTGTGGTCAATGACACAGGTGTAGACCGGGATTTGTTCACTTCAGCGCGGATTTCTGGTGCTGTCAGGCGTCTATTCCGCTTGCTTGTTACCACGATGAACTTATCCTCGCTAGAAGTGGTAGCTCTCGGCCTTCCCGACCGCGAACGATCTTGATTATTGCCAGTCTCCTTGTATCGGGTTATTGTGTTATGAACACAAGTCTTCGACAACTTGAGCTGAGTAGCAATCGCACGTTCAGATTTGCTTTCGTTGTGTAAAGCAATGATGACAGCACGAGTTTCACCGCTAATTTGGCGTACTTTTCCCATAATGAGATGTCTTCACTGTAAGAACGACGAGCTCGGACTAACCAAGATTAAGAAATATTTACTCCATGGAAACTCAGGTGTTCACAGTGTTTTAGGAAGTTAAAATTTCCTAAAATTCTGTTAACACAAAACAAAGCCCAAATAATGAATAATAGTCAGGTAACAATAATATTACAATGACTTTAGCGCGCGGTCCGCACGCGGCGCCCATTGATGTTTCTAGACAAAAGACCTTTGTACGATGATTACATAAAAATAAATAGAAATAATGACTTCGAAAAATAGTTAAATATCCATTGTATATGCAGGTGTTCAAATTAATTGTTTATCATATGTATTTTTAACAAATTTTATTGTGAAACAATATTTTAACTTGTGGTCTCAAACTTTTGGCCGGTAGGGTAAGTTGCAAAGGAATTTACTTGTTACAAGTCTTATGTAAAAACAATTCGACCTTAATCTTTTTTCACCATCGATATCGGTAAACTATTGTTAGCCACGTAATCATAATTTTACGTATTTTTATAATCCCTACTAATATTATAAACGCAAAAGTTTGTATGGATGTTTGTTACTCTTTCACGCAAAAACTACTGAACCGATTGCGATGAACTTGGTATGTAGATAGCTGAAGACCTGGATTCACACATAGGCTACTTTTTTCCTGTGAAGTAACCATGAATAATCCTTCTGTAAATTACAGTTAAAAGTTAAAACATAACTACCTACCTCAGTTTTAAATAAAATGTTAGATTTTTGCCCAACATTGAATTCAAAATTATTACATCAACCAACTTTAACCGCGTGTAGTATAAAAAAAATGTACTACACTATTTTGGCAAGTAACTTTAAACGATGGCGCGTTTAGTCTGGATTCCAAAATGGTATGCCATTGTAAACTAAATATCTTAAATTGTAGTAAAGTGTAATCTATACATATATTAATACGTGAAGCAAAAACATTGTACCCCCTTTTTACGAAAATTGCGCGGACGGAGGAGTATGAAATTTGACACAGTTAAAGTTTATATGGAGAAGGAGGGGCGAATCCTAATATTTATATAAAATATGCATTAGAAATATATTAAATCAATGAAAAAACACTACCCGCAAACAACCATGCATTTGACACACGCACTCGAATCGCGTTCGCAGTATTTCGACATTGTTCGTCTGACGTCGTACAATTATTTGTAACTATGGTTACCTATACATTATTTATATGTAATAGAGAAAAACAGAAAATAAAGTAGCAAGCTTAGGCATTTTGGTCGAATTTTGACCACTAGACGACCGCTAGTAGTAATAGTTTAATAGTTCCAAAATAATAAAATTATAGTCTTTTAACATAAGCAACGCGATAAAATCCGTATAAAGTACCCATACATAAAACAAATACTCTTGATGATCTCTCTCACACTGGCCTTTTGCCGCATTTTTTTAGATCTGGCTTGAAAGCGTTGGTGCAGGTGTTTCCATACTTTTTCCCTTAATAATAATTTATTGTCACTAATACTGCACTGTCAAAGGTCTTTTGTAATGTACTGACATCGTCATCAATCATCATGGTAATTGCTGATGACGTTAATAAATTAAATAATGGTTTAGTGTTATGTAAAATTTTAATTCAGTCTTGTCTGCAAAGCCTCCAAAATGTTGTGTATCTTGTTTCTAAATAGTCAGTCGTCCACTTGAAACATGGTCACGAGACCCTGAGTCTTATCTAAAATATTTTACATAACCTTGACCAACTACCAACGGCGCACAGGTAAATGAACTTTGTATCCACGCATAGGTATTTTGCACGCGATTTTGTATCAATATCACTATCTTGTATTAAGGTTTAAATGATTACTATACAAAATATAGATATTATACTTAAGTTAGATAAAATAGTAGACCTTAATTATAGAATCTTATATAATACTGGCTTTGGAATTCGACCGGCTTGAATGTTATGTATCTATAGCCAATTTAAATAGTGAAAGAATTTTAAAAATAAATTCAGTGGATGCCCTCAGGTAACCCGCCATATACAAACTCACACAATTGACATTGTCTCGTTATAATATCACTAATTCAACCCGCCTACGCTTCGCTGCGGCTTAGTCTGATATTAATTATTACAAAAGTCATATTTGCCGTTCCTGTTAATTCGTGAATTAATTTTGGGAAGAAAGATATACATCCACTCTTATATATGTAACGTTGCGTAAAATTTCCCTTCGATCAACTACTTTTAAGTAAATTTTTTATATATAAGGATTATTAGTATATTTATTTTAATATCATCGCGTATCTTCGCGCTCTTCAACTCGTAGTTGATTAACGTTAACCTGTCGGCTTATGTATTTCGAGACATACTGAGAAAATGCGTTTGGAAACCGGCATCCATACATCGATGGACAATTTAAAATGTCTACCTAAATCCAATAAATACGTAAGCTCACATCTGCATTCTATAACAGGTAGGCTAAGGTGTATTATTTAAACCCACATTTCGTAAATCATGACTTAACGTCCCACGTAATAGGGGTGGAACTACTGACTGTAAAGTCTACCGCCACATTTCCAGTTTCCATGGGACGTGATAACATTTCATCTAACAGTCATCTTAGTGTATGACAGGTTAGACCATAGACCAGTGTGGCAGCGTGGTTGTAAACCGCCCGGGGCGGAAGAAAATTTGCCGATCTCTTATTTAGACATTTTCAATTTAAAATACTATTAAGTATAATATTATACAGCAATTCTAAAAACTTTGCGGCAAGAACAGTCATGTATTGCATCTGCCCGTTGCACTAGTTTGTCATGACATAGTTTAAACTATTGCAAGATATGGTTATTATTTATTGTAAAATTTTGCCGCTCCCTAAAACTGTCGCTCGGGGCGGAACGCCCCTGCCGCCCCCCCAACGCTACGGCACTCCCATAGCCCACTACGCTGGCCCAAAGCGGGTTGGCAGATTTCACATATCTTTGAGAATATTATGGATAACTCTCAGACATACAGGTTTACTCTCGATGTTTTCCTTCACCGTTAAAGCAAGCTATAATTAACTATTAAATACTTTGAAAAGTCAAAGGGAAGTAGCTTGCCCAAAATATAAACAAAATACGCTACTGATGGCAACTATAGTTAAAATGTGTCCCTGCACTTTGCCAACGAGACGGACTTTGCCCAATACAGTCAAAGCGTTACAGCTGCAAATAACAACTGAATTGCTTGCACAC
Organism: Catocala nupta; assembly: GCA_963675205.1. Taxonomy (NCBI): domain Eukaryota; kingdom Metazoa; phylum Arthropoda; class Insecta; order Lepidoptera; family Erebidae; genus Catocala; species Catocala nupta. Next base: position 6,310,690 of record OY776095.1, on the reverse strand, counting down.
CATAGTGTATTACGAACTATAAATACTGGTAATCAGATCGTAGGGCGAACAATGAGCGCGTGTCATATGTTTCTTTACACGTCGCTTACACGTCAAGTGCCAAACATTCGTCGGGAACTCACTAAAAGCATCTTATAGGTAGTGTTTTGTTATGTAGAAAGTAGCAATGCAATATTGCGTACTATTGTTTTTATTCGTAGCTTTGCTCGTATCATATTGGCAACAGCTGTCACGCTAAAACATGGTACGAGTATTTCGTTGAAACTATGGTGCTCTACGGAAGATAGTTGAACAACTATTTATTATGTTTCTTTTAGAAGCAGTGTCAGTAAGAAATCGATTATATATTAATTTTGCAATTAATAATTGAGTATAAAGTTTTCTGCGATATAGGGCTTGTTGTATCTAATCCACGAGAGAAGTATAATTTTTTAAATAACTAATTATATTTCTTCTTTTTCAACAGTGACAACGACAGCATAATGTCTGAAGAACAGTATCTATCCGTTTAAATAACAGTTAGAGAAAAGTTGCCATATCCCGTTTATCCAGCCATCCATTTATGTTCAGCCGTTCACATCAAGCATTGCCAAATGGCTAAACAGTACTAGGCGCCGTTTCTTTATATAGGCGATAGGCTAACACGTTTAGCTTGTAAAGCAAACTGTATACGTAGTACAACATACCATTCAAATTTATAGGACGTAAGCCAACAATATCGCCTTGTAAGAACTGCTATTTCTACTCTAACAACGGACGATGGCTAATTGACTGTAGGCGTACATCGCTTAGTAGTTGAAGGAGTCACGTTGCACCAAGTGTTGTAGGCTTGATCACCACGTGAGACTTTCATTTGTGTGATGTAAAAATACTGGTGCCGATACTGGGTGTATATGTTCGATGTTTTCGGCAAGGTCTTCCGAGACCCAATAGCTATAGCAATTAACTAGGCCTTGTGTGAGAGTTACCTACCAGTTGTAATTCAACTTTTCCCAACTCCTATGATGTGATAATAGTAGGAGGAGAAAAGGACCTCGAACGTAACAGCAGTAACGTGATGGATTATTATTGTATGAGGTTTATCAGTTACGCATTCAAATTAACCAGCTTTTATGACGGCTTTGTTTTGTTTAATTATTACCTTAACCTTCTCTGAAACATCGTATACTTCTTAGAGCAGATCCGTCTATTTGCTTATTACCACAAGGATACTATATTATAACCTACAAAGGTTCTATGCATACGTTTGTGTATACCCTTACTGCTAAGTGTAAAGCCAGGGATTTAGTCCCGAGCTAGGTATTGTTATAGGATTGTTCTATAAGAAATTTCTCTCTTAGACTACAATTGTTTCGTTCCCTATAACGTGCGCCATTACAGCTGGCAAATATTCACGCAAAGTCATATTACACCCATCTGTCTGTGACAAGATCCATTCAGAGTTATACAGACATTATGATCTTCTAACGTACAAACGTGCCAAGTGCCATTGATGGATGATATTTTTTAAAATGCACTCAAAATAAAAAAGGTTTTGGAAAAGTAATACCGCTATTCCACGGCCAATAAATCAGTCATTTAAATAGAATTCACAATAATACATCAAGTCGAGATCGTATCCAAGAACGCGGTAATCGATTACATAATCGTTATCACAGTGGTTTCACTCGATGCAGTTCTATTCGATTCATTAGGAAGACTCGTGAGATATTAGGAGACGGGTTTCGAGTATATTTATGCAAGTGCAAAAGGTGTAGGTGTTTTATACGTCTGCCTATTCTGCCGGGAATATACAGGCTCTGTTCCATATGTTTGTTGTATGTAAAATATAATAAACAAATATATTTGGGGCGCTTGAGAACACTTTATACTAGCTTACGATTCGAGTGATTATCTTTTCATTCCTTAAAGTAGGTACTTTAAAATATTTAAATATTTTACCAACCAATTAAAATAAAACAAATATTAGATTTTAACCTAAATACATTACTTGAAACTACTTTCTAATTAATTGAACCCTCGTGTAGATTAACGTATATTTAGCCATTATTATTATTATTATTATCTACATTAATATTATTTAAACTACGAACTAGTAATAAAAGGTTTTGAGCACTTGCATCACTCTCGCGTTAACTAGCGCTACTCTATATAAAATACATCTTTCCTTCTGTGAATAGCGACTTCCTAAGAAGATCAAAAAATTTGTGTAACTCAGCGCAGAAATGCTACAGACTGTGTTCTTTCGTAGGGTGGCTGTTGGGTCTTCCTTCACCGAATGCCATGGTTGGGCTTATTTACTTTGCCATTGCAAAAGTTCAAGAGTGGCGATTACCACTTACAATGAAGTGGGCCAATGCATAAGGTCTGTTTAATTAAGGAACCAATTCAAAAATATATCGGATCTCCCAGTTGAGCACCGCATGAATCACGAGTACCTGCCACAATGCAAAATCAAAAGCAAAACATATTCAAAAAATTGTTTCATACACCATTGTACTTAAGCACCGTCATTCGTGAGAATCTCTGGCACGACCAACGATTTTTCGTCACTGAGACACGTGCTATCAAATTCTAAACCTTATCCCCTTCTTATAAGATTCCTTTTACTATCAGATGCGAAAACCACTATCTGTATATCACGTTCGTGACGTAATATGTTGCGTAACAGTACGCCCACAAATTGTTTATGTTTACATTCGGTTACGTTACGATTTATCTTCGCATGTTTCAGCTATTTTTGTGACACGCCCGGCTTTTTTATACTATTCGTTATCACAAGTTATTTGGTCTTGACCTATTTGTGTACCATCACGCGAATGTTAAGTTAAGGCGGCATAACGTTGAAGATAACAAAATAAGGTAATAATACCAAAGTATATCTAAACTGGAACTTTGAGTCAGTGACAATTATAGTGGAAAAGATTATGGCAGTGATAGTTGCTCTACATATTACAAACATAATTGAAATTTATAGAGATTCCCGCACTATGTGTCGCATAGTAAATCCTGTGTCGCGAACGCAATTAAAGCAATGGACAGAAAGGTGTTCTTTGTGTCAGAGAGAGACTCGGAACAACCATTTGTGGATCACACAATTTTTTGTCTTGTATCGGATTCGAACCCACAATACTCTGCTGTGGCAGTGGTTAGTCGACTACTTCAACCAATCCGCTACCCAAGCAATATCACATCTATGTACCCGTAGGGGTAGGCAGAGATATACCACATCCATATTTCGCTAGATATGCGTTTGAAGACTTGATATGGCTATGATATATGCCGTAAGAAGAGAAAGAACTGTTCTGCTGTCTATCAGATGCAGTGCCAGACTCTGTGCTGTTACTGAGAATTTTTTAACAGCAATACCTATTTACATTTTGTCCAACCCAAGCACATGCATAGACACGTGAGTATTTGTAGTGAACTTAGTTCAATTCACAGTCGCTGACCTTCAATTGGCATGTTCGACCAACTTGATCCAAAATTTAGCACTTTCAATTTGGTAGTAGTCGGTAGTCATAGATATTTCAAAATAAATTTTAAGTTAAGTAGCCGGTTTATTGAGGAAGGTTAAAGTCGATTTAATATTAGGCTTCGATTAAAAAAGTAGCGATGAGCACACACACCTTTTAATTTTTGGCTCCGCGAGGCACACCTAGTCTTCGATGGAAGGAAAACCATTGTACGAAGTAATAAAATAATATCAATATTAAAAGCTTCTGTCCCAAAAAATATATCTATGCCATTATCATATTCTTAAAATATCATTGAAGTACCAGGATAACTTTTTAATCCCTCTGACTTGTAGAAATTATTTACATCCCTTCATCAATTAGAGAATAGCTGAAGATCTTCAAATGATTGAACAGATTTTTTAATACCTAGCATGCTAATGGCTAAGAAGGATCGCGATCAAGACCCCTTCAAAAAAAAAATGGAATCAATATCGATTCATCTGTTTAGGAGCTACGATGCCATAGATAGAACACACGTTGAAAAAGAAAAATAATGCAGCGTTCTCATTTATTTTTATATTATAGGTCATTAGTTACGTATTGTATGTATACAATATCGTACTATAATACGCTAAACGTAAATATCTATAAATAAATCAGCACACAAGCTCGATGCGGAAATATAAACAACGGAAACACAATCCCTGAGAGTAATTCATGTATTATAAATAAAGATTGTTATGTACTTGTTAAGAACAATCATGGTTTTATTGAGAAGTATTATGTATGCGATATCATGGACGGCGCAATAGATTTAATGGTGACCATTATTTTGTATACTATAATAAAAATGTCCTCCAGACCGGATTTCGGTCACGGCGGCCAATCTTAACGGAGATAGTGCTCAAGTGTGTGTGCAAACACAGGTGCACTCTATATTCCCTAACTCTTATAATCCGATGGGACGACAATCTTGATATAACCAAAAACAGATCAGACGCAGCACCAACGGCTTTGCGTGTTTTTCGAGGCACAGAGGCTGGTATTGAGATTTCTTGGCAGAAGAACCCAATAACATTTTGTTAGCACGATCTGGGATTTCGACCCGAAACCTCATGCACAGCAGTCGCATTTACTACCACTCCACCATGCAATTTGTTTCGTGTGGAGATCGAACCCACAACACTCGGGGCGTCGCAAGGGCGAGGCTACTACATACATACATAAATCACTCCATCCGCGCTTTCATATTTACCAGCGGTCGCCAAATCGTCGAAATTCGCCCATAATTTATTTAAATTTTAAATTTGATCGTTAGTAAAGTTTTATTTACTATAACTTAATACTCTTATAATGACATTTCATTTAGTCACCTACTCCACATACATATGTATGTAACCATAGTTACGAAGCATTCTACAAAGTCAACCGAACAATGCCGAAATACTACGAACGCGATTCGACTGTTTGTGTTAAATGCATGGTTGTGTGCGTGTAGTGGTTTTTTATTAATTTAATGTTTTTTTAATGCATATTTTATAAAAATATTAGAATTTGTCCCTCCTTTTCCATATAAACTTTAACTGTGCCAAATTTCATACTCCTCCATCCGCACAATTTTCGTGAAAAGATGTACAAGTTTTTGCTTCATGTACTAATATATAGATAGTATTACGGATAAGTTATTTTCATATTGAATGCAAGTCATGTCGCGTTTATTTTTAATTCTAATCACTGATGTACTTCACGTTCGTTATGTTGTTATTTTTCAGGGTTTCTAACTACACGTTTACATGAACGACGATTAAGCTTCCAGGGTCAGTATAATTATTTAAAAAGTATATACACATTGAAATTAAACAAATTTATACGGATTTTATCGCGCTGTTTATTTTTTATGAAACACTATTTTACATAATTTTGAAACTTTAAACTAAGTGTAAAATTAAATATAAATAGTTTGATAACTTAAATAGCTTAAATAACTACTAACTAATAACTAGTAAAAGTGTTTAACAATAATTTCAATGTATAGCATTCGCGTAAACGTAACACAATATTAAGTATATACACAATAAAATAAACGTGAGTATTGACAGCACACACCTACATATTTATGTCAAGGTCATCTTTATATATACCTATACATTTTCTGTGCGTGTTTGTAATTCAACTCTTCCTAAACGGCTGGACTGATTTTGATGATTTTTTTGTGTGTATTCAAGTGGATTCGAGAATGGTTTCGATTTGTTTTTTTTTTCGTGTGTACAGGGCAACTTCTGTCGGGTTCACTAGTATATACATTATACCTGTATTATAATATCCATATTTTCCAGCTATGTTATAAGTCCAAATAAGAAGACGAGATTGTTGTCGTGTACCAAATAAGAATATCCTAATAGAAAACCCCAAAAACACTATCACATTGTGGAATCAAACTTCCCATCAACATATGAACAAAAAAATTGAATAATACTTTTCCCTCACCGAGAATTCAAATTAAACTTGAATGCATGTTTGGTTCTTGCCCATTCTTCTGTTTCATTCTAAAACGTGGCAACAGGTAAATGTAAATTCATAGTAAAGTTTGGTTAGTGTGAACTTGACGTTCATGACGGCCTCGATGGCGTAGTGGTTAGTGTAACCGACTGCCACGCCTGAGGTCGCGGGTTCGATTCCCGCACAAGTCAAACATTTGTGTGCATGAACATGGATGTTTGTCTTGGTCTGGGTGTTTCTATGTATAATATGTATGTATTTACAAAAAAAAAAAAGTATATATGTATGTTTATCCATTGTCTAGTACCCATAGTACAAGCTCTGCTTAGTTTGGGCTAGATGTTGTTGTGTGTATGTGGTAGAATATTATTATTATATTATATTATATTATTAGTGCCTCTTTCTGATCTATATGAATAAATTAATATATTTTGGTTTTAAAATCCGCAATTGGCTGCAATATAAGCTAACATATACCACAGAATCGACGAGACAGTCAAACATAGCAACAATAATATTTATAATATAAACCTAGTAATAAGTCGTTTATTACTACATAATAATAATATACCTCAAAATATGTATTCTGGGAATGTGTTATCATCTGCCGTAGCCTAAGGGTTATCATAACACAACATTGTTTATTTTTCCAACGGACTTTGAATGAAGACAAAATCATGTCGCAAGAATTAAGCCAATTATTATTGAATTACAGCTTATTAATATGATACGAAGCGCCATTTAATTAATTATTATTTATATTACACGGTCGAAAAGAACTAAAAGAGAGATTGGCGCGTGCAGGTTTCGATACCGCAATGCACCTCTGATTTTTTTAAGTTATTTGCCTATTAAATATGTGGTTAATCGGCACTTGCTTTAACGGTATATTAAAACAGCTTAAGGAAAATGCTGAGGTAAATTACTCAAATTTGGGAACTATGTTTACATTCCACATATTAATAGCAAGCCTATCGAGCCCGTTTCTAAACTTTGTGTTGCTATTGAAAATTGCCCGATCCGAGGATCAATTCGGAGCTTCACGATCAACCTTAAGCATAAGTCCAAACTCATCCCACAATACACAATGAACCATATTTAGTTTTTCTATATTACTAATACCGCAATCAAGCGTACTGTTGACCTTATAACAAGCGTAACCGCTTCTTGGTGTTACAAGTGTCCACAGGCTTAAAATTACCTTCGCCAATAGTAATACCGAAACATGTGCAAACAGAGCCTCCTCAAGAAACTTTAAAAGATCATAGCAGACGATCATTTGCTCATCATGCTTCTGTACTTTAAATGTATTACCAAATTCAGGCTTTTCAACTTGAAGCATAATCCTAGTAAGATTTAAGACTCTACCATATACAAACGCTAATTTAAAGGTACTTTAGGGTTAAGGCTCTTTAAATACCTCTAAAGTGAAAGGTCGCATAAAATAACCGATTAAAAGTAAAAAAAATAACAATTACTCGTGATAATTCAATAATTATAATTGAATTGAAGCAAGGTCGGCAGGTTCATTGTCAATAGCAGAAATCAAGGTATTTGTAGGTACTGAACTTTGTAATTTCAAGGCTGTCATTTGTAATTCACGTGAAAAAGATTAATGGTAACGTGATGTAACGTGATAATGAAACTGCCATTTATTAAGTTTCAGGATAAGGTACAAATAATCGCACTGTCTCTGTTTCTTATGTCTTTGATTAAGTTGCACTTAACTAGAACCCAATTAGTGTAGTTATAAATTACTAAACCGTGACTCCTTTGAAATACGAGCCGTGTATTTGTCTAATTGAAACGAAAGTCTATAGTCGTTTTAAAGATCATAATTAACGTTTACGCTAAAATAATGTACAAACTTTCCAAAAACTCCATATTGATTATGTTGACATCTATGATAGAATAATGAGACCAGGGAATGAAATATAACAAGAAATAACATTACAATTCTTTAAATTCTATTATAGTATGTGAACAAAATGTATGTTCAAATCCGTAAGCGGCCTTTTGAAGAAACACTTCGTGTTAGTTAAGATTTAGTTTTAGTTTTTGCATATTGTCCCTGCCAGTGTTGTGCATATTTATAATTAGGGTAGCATATGCACTTTGATAATTGTCAATTATATGTGAACGTCTGTGTTTACCCTATAAATATGCCTAAAAAAATAAATAATAAAATCGTAACCGACATCAGCGAATCTTTATACATATTATAATTGGGAATGAGAAGTGTATAATTGTTAAACAAGACACGCGTATGCGTTTAACACTATAACGGGTGTCCATGGGTGGCGGTAATCGCTTACCATCAGGCGATCCACAAGCTCGTTTGCCACCAATCTCATAAAAAAATAAATAAACAATAAATACACTTACACGCCTATAGAAGTTTGAAAGAACTTGCGCCTAGAATAATATAATACTACAATCGTGAAGCCTTGTTGCTTGTATGAAAAGAAAATCACTTCCAAATAATGAATACTCATATGAGTATTTTCTCAAAACACTAAAATAAATAAATGTTAAATGACACAAGTCCAAACATTAAAGACAAATTAATAAAACCTGTATGTTATACTCATTTAAAAACAACAACAAAAAAACATAGACTCGTCGAAGTAATACAAAATAGTATTAAAATAGATTCTGTCCGTCTTCCTGATCTAAATGAATGTCATCAAACCAGCCAATCCAGTCCAAATATGTCGTTATCAGTATGCGGTAATTTTCCGTATCCTAATTGATAATACGCAAATACAAATAATTGATCTGTGCTCAACATAATGCGTATTGACATGATTATGGAAAGTAATGTGTCTGCACCCGATAATAGAAACGATAACAACAACATTGCACCAAAATTCATCTTTTGGACACCTCGTTAAAAATTTCCTGGCTGTCGCACATTATTTGAAATTATAATTTCAAATTTTGCTGCGTTGCCACGTTTTATTTTTTCATTTCCAAGATCTCTTGAGGCTTTTGTATTAGTTTAAAAATATAAGTAATAAATGACTAGTATTCTTTTTAAGGAGCCTAAAATCCTACTAACCACACAGTAACGGTTATCTAGCTGTGATTCCCTGTGGGGTCGAGGTACCTTCACAGCCGAAGTGCACCCGTTTGTGTGAATCCCGGGCTTGAACGTGGCGCCCTTTGTGCCCGACCTTTAAAACAGAAAAGTTTGCACTGAACCCTTAATGTCTTAGAAGAGATACCTGTAGAAACATTTGTGTTATCATCATACGGCGCAGGAACTTCAAATACAATATAATTTTATTGATAAGTAGATAATCTAATCAAATTTGTGATAGAATCTTCTAAGAAGAATTTTTGTCCTTGAATTACTATCAGTCTGCTAATAAAATAAAGCTATTTTCTGATAATATCCTCTAGTCTTGTTATCACATCCGCAGGAAGTCACTGAGTGCTCTGCACTCTATCTAAATGCAGTTAATAATATATTTGTAGCATCTATGAATATTCTAAGTATATTAAGTTTTAATAATATTATAGTCAAGTGGCACAATGCTTCCTCAGGCAGAAATGAGAAAGCGCAAGAGTTTCTTAACAATGGAATTCACTTATATATTATCGGTTAATTGAATCTCAAGTTGTTCCGTTAATTATGAGATGAGTATTATCTCATAACTCATTTTTAATCCAGGCTTATAATCGCATCCAAAATTAGACATTCTGGTCTCGTCTACAATGAAGACCCGATTTCCATATGAAGATTATAAACTTTTACTCCCTGACCTTTTATGAGTTGTTTGCTCACTAACATTATTTGAGCCCTGACGTCGTTTTTATTTTATTTAGTTAAATTATTCTTATATTCTTATATCCTTATTGTTGTTGTTATGTTGTTGATGTAAGGTGGCTGTTAACTATTTCAGTCCCTCGTATCCTATTTGCTATTTTGGTGTTTTTTGGGTCTATTATTCTCAATTGTAAAAGCAAGCATTTGGGCATTTGGAAATATCGTTTACCCAATGCTTGGATTTTCCATGACCTACTTCTTATACCCATGAAACCATAGTATGACCTTGTAATATTATAACGAATTCATTATTAAAATTTCTGACAGCAGTTTTGTAAAAGGCTTCCTAAAAACTGCAGTTGCAACGCTTCGAACAATCAATTAAGTTACGGAATGCGAACATCTTTCTTCTTGTAATTTTCTGCTCATTGCATTATTGCGGTTCTATGTCTGGCAGTTGCAATTATTTTTTAAATCCTGTTTTTTAAAAACTGTGTTTATAAAGATAACAAGTCTTCAAAATACACTTAATTTCAAATATTTTCATATAACCGTGATTATAACTATGAAAGTCTTTAAAATATATTGATGACTTTCTCTTGCATTATGATGATCTTATACATCATCATGGTTACTTAAAATTAAAATCATTTCCAATGACAAGACTTGCATTATACTAGTTCAACGGTTAAAACCAAACCACAAGTTGCACGACTAAACTGTGGAAAATACTTCTTCAAAAAGTAACATTCTATCATCGAAAACATAATAATAGCAAGTAATTGCATTTATAGTATTACGTCTGGGTCGTTACCCTCTATTCGGAACAGCATATCGTCCGCCACGACGTTCAAGGCTTAGCATAAATTTCCTGCTTCACTGGCATTAAGGAAATTATTTGATACTGTTGGCCAGACTATGGTATGAATGCACCGTAAATAGACTGCCAGGGATATTTTGATCAACAATTACACTTGTGTATTATATTATATATATGTTATTAATAAGTCCCGCTTATACCGGTTGCTACTTGGTTCCGGTTGTGATTTACTTCGGCTAGCTATCTTTGATGTTTATTCAAATCCTCAGTAGCATTACCAATTCTGGAACTGTGCCTGATAGACTTATTCCCTATCGCCACAGTGTGTAATTAATCTCTGCCTAAGGCCTTGCGATATAGGTGGGTTAGGCTATGCTTTGTTATGAGCTATATAATGTTATCTATAGCTTCATATGTACCTCTTCGTTGTTGTTCCCATTATAATAATATGTCTTTACGTTGAAGCCAGAATTATTATGCAAGGAATTATAGAGCACGGCATACGCTGGCTGCCTGACTTTTCATATTCGAAACAATCGAGTCAGTGACTACTACACAAACGATGCAATTATGACGCTTATAATTATTTTTTTTCGTATTAATTACTCTGGCTGTGACACGGCAACGCACAGTGTTTTAAGAAACCTAAATTTCGGATATCGCATTTTTTATTTTAAAATCTGCCAGATATAATCATTTAAATGCAAGATAACCCTAACGTCGTAAAACCGGGATGAAACTCAAAATGCTTGTAATTTCTAGATTCCATGGAATTAGGACGTGTATTTTATGTAGTTGTTTGAGGAAGCAAAGACAATAATTTTAGTATAAATAACTTTCCCCAATACGGCAGAATACCCAGAAAAAAAACTAAAAACAAAAAATCACATATATAAATAAATATAAGAAAGCTAAAAGATTCGTTTAAGCTTTAAAAGACGCAGCATGAAAGACGCCGTCGATGTCCTTAACATTGCTTTTGAGTATATTGCTAAGTTTCAGAGATATATTTTTTTTTCTAAATATCTGGCTGAAAATATTATGATTTTCAAATATTTTTCAAAAACTATTCATGTTGTCTAATCTATCTATCATTTAAATGATTATATCTAGCAGTTTTCTAATAAAAATTATGTGTCCGAAAATAGATTTCTTAAAACTGTGCGACGTCGCGCGGTTAGCTAATTGTATTCTGTGCCCGAAATGTAGTTATGGTATGAAAATCCTAATTCTAACTAATATTATAAATGCGAGTGTGAGTTTGCTTGTTTGTTACGCTTTCACTCCATGACTTATCGAACGATTTTTGTTGTCAGGGTACATAAAAGAACATAGGGTACTTCTTATCCCGGAAAAAAGTACTGTTACTAATCTAACCTAACCTACATACCTATACGCGATCAAAGTCTCGGGCAAAATCTAGTGCTTTTACATTCCCACAGAGCCTGTTAAATTAAACGCTGTCCTGGTCTTCTTACAATATTTTCTTTTGCCTTCTAGTTTCAAAATTGGAACACGAATACGGAGATAATAATTAATTAGTTTCCTCATTGCTTGTGTCTTAATGAGCAATGTTTCAAAAAGGTCAACTCGCAATTGCCGTTGCAAAAATGCTATGATTATTGCAATAGTGAGTGGTGTTAGGCTGATCTCATCACTTGCGATATCGTATGAGTCTGGGTCGGTTGCTAGTTGTCTGAGAATTAAAAAGATACTAACCTCTATTAGTTCAACAACACGAATTTAGTTTACTCGCCGATATGCAATTTTGTTTATTTATTTATTTATTCATTTGCGAATATGGGTATACATTTGCAGATCTTATTAGCTAACAATTATTGGTCTTTCACCATATTCAACCATAAGGCATGCAAAAAATAAAGAAAGAGAAAAGACATTGTAATTAATATTAAAAATAGTATTACATATCTAAAAATAGCAATAAATTAATACAAAATGTCAGGCTGTCATAATAATTTCTTAAAATTTCAAAATAATGTCAAGTCATAATAATAAAATGATAAAATGTCATACAACTATAATAAAATGTCATATCATATAAATAAAAAAAAACGTAAATTTGGCAGTCTTTTAGCTATTTTCTATATGCTTGTCCTCTAAGAACTCTCGAAGCAAATAATAGCACTACTACTGTTTCAAGTACTCTTTCGTATTCTTGAATATCATTGTTAATTTAAATCAAACAAATCTATTTATATAAAAATGAATCCCTATTTTCCGTGGTCACGCCACAATTAGAGAACGAATGAAAATGGAACGAATTAATGAAATCGGTTAGATTTCTTTCATCTTTTTTAAGTTTTCTAATATATTGTAAAGTGTCATACGGAAAGAAAAGTTAAGAAATTTGCGCAGAAACTTCGATAATTTCAGAAAACTTAACGACTATATTAACTTTGCGAGTTTGACATTTCGTCTAAGACAGAACAACGTCTGTCGTTTGGTATCTAAATAATATGAAAGTGACATCATCAATCATATATACTAGACAATCAATTAATATCTGGCCTTATTAAATCTGAATGGGTGAAGCTCTTGACCTGTAGCGGCCGTCTGGCGACCAGCCACAATTGTTTTTCAAATTTGGCATTCCAGCAATTTTCAGGTTATGCAAACTAGATGCATTCAATACCAAGTAATCAAAGAATATTCAATTTATTCATAAATATATTATCATATTATATTTGTAAATAAATTGAAAATTCATTCTGATTTCCTCGAGTGAATTCATTAAGCTTATTTATTGGTACCTTCCGCGCCATCCATCATGGATTATATATTGCGTTCTGTAGTCGTATAATTTACGTATTTGCCACAACATTGTGATACGGTAAGTTTAGAGGCTCATCTTTAAAAGCATCGCAGTGCCGTTCATCCAGGCAAAGTACTTTAGCTTATTTTTTTTTACCTGTGGGAATGCATTGACTTATACCCCTCCGCGGGTGGGTTATTTCGGACTCACCGGGGTAAAAGAGAAAGATGGAAAAAGAATGATACTAACGTACCTCCCGAAATACCGACTAAACCTACCACGGTGTTCCTACAAAACCGCTATCGACGGGGCCGCGCGAATGACTTGCACATGCGGTCGCGACCCCGCCAATGTGTGGAGCGCCGTGTCCTCAACAACATCGCGGCAGTCGCCGCAGTGGTGACAACCGGGCGTCTCTTGCCGGCGTATACGACACAGGAACTGGCCAAAACAACCGTGGCCAGTCATTACCTGTGTCAGCTGAAAGGTAAGGGCGCCATGCACCTAACCGAACCTAACCTACATTTACTCGAGCAAAGCCGCGTAAATGTCATTGGAGGAAATCCATACTCAATTGCCATACAAACCCCATTTAATTGTCAAAGTAACTTTGTTTGTGTTTTACATTTTCACGGCTGAATGGCTCCTAATGAAATTTGGCAAGAATATTTGATTGTATTCTGGAGAAGGACATAGGCTTTAATTTAGGATGTTCTATCCTGGTATGTGTTCCCGTAGCATAAGCGTGGGCAAAGCCGTAGCTAGAACTAGCGTAGCTAGAACTAGTATTTACTAATTGAATTTAGGTTATTAAACCCAAAATATAGAGTTTTACATTCTCTAGTAGTAATATGTTTGTTTCGGCATCACTTTAAAACCACTGCACGAAAATATGCCATTTTCATAGATTAGTAGCTTAGGGTTCAATGTCAAATCTAATCCATCTAGGTTTTATCTAGCGCTGTCCACCAGACTTCGAACCAGAGACACAGTACATACTATACTAATAATAATGTTAGCGCTTTTTTTTAAAGCTAAATCCGTATTACCTTTTATTAGTTCCCTTGATCTATAGAAATAACTCTAGGCAATTATAAGTCTTTAGTTGACAAGCAGTGAATTATGATTGCGGTTGACTCACACCACGTCTGAAACGAGACGTATTTCCCTTAAACCACATATCGTAGACTTGTCAATAGTAATTCCCAACATACCGGTCTGCTTGTAAACATCGAATATCTGTCTGTCACTTTATTTTTTGACCTTCATACATGCTAACTACATTCTCGCTATAACAAAAGGTTATTTGGCTATTATCTTGCATAAGATGTAGGTACTTCAACACTTGACTGTTGCAGAATGAAACTGATATGTCTGGAGAATAAAAGAAGTGGAGAATCACTCCAAATCTCTTCTCTTACTTTTCATCAGCTGACTCTGCTGTTTTACCTACGTTTAGGATTACTGCTCCGCTCCTGGCACTTATTACGTCATGTATTCTATGATATTTCTGGATAAAGCAACTAATTCCTGCTAAAAGATTTTTTAAATCGGTCCATTACTTGTTTTGTTTATTAATTACAAACAATAACACAAATATATAATCTTCAAAATTTTCTCTTTATTATATTAAGTACATCTTTAAACTATCGTTCTGAGTAATCATCGAATATTTTCCTGTTCCTAGTACTTATATGCACTTAGTATAAAATGTTGTCTGCTTAATAATATCAATGTCATTAGTTCTAACTAATCTTATGTTAATGAACGCATTCTGGCACAAACTAACGGAAATCTCAAATATATTGAGACATACATTTGATACCCACAACCCTGAAATATATTTACACGTGAGTGTAGCAGTCAGTGTCGAAACATCAAAATAGTTTTAATGGAAGGGACAACCTCGGAAACGTTACATGTAGACATCAACATCAATATGACAAGGTGATTTTTTTAAAGAATCCAACAGGAAAACATATAGGTATAATTAGTATGAGTTAAGAGTTAAGAGAAAATGCTTTTAGTGGCGTCGGTACTAAACAAATAAATACGTTTGAATGGCATATACGAACATAGCCAAAACCCTTTCCATAATGTTTATGAAAAAGATATTCAAATCGGTTAAGTCATTGAGGAGAAAATAGGAGATGATGAATTCACAAGTATAATTAGTCCAAGCTGTAGTTA
This sequence comes from Catocala nupta, assembly GCA_963675205.1. Classification (NCBI taxonomy): domain Eukaryota; kingdom Metazoa; phylum Arthropoda; class Insecta; order Lepidoptera; family Erebidae; genus Catocala; species Catocala nupta. The sequence goes on along the minus strand of OY776095.1, from coordinate 6,295,178 downwards.
TATCTTTTGCACATTGATATTTCATTCGGAATCTCTTTTGCACATTGATATTTTGTTCGAGATCTTTTTTGCACATTGATATTTCGTTCAGGATCTTTTTTGCATATTGAAATTTCGTTCAGGATTCCTTTGCACATTGATATTCCGTTCGCGATCTCTTTTGCCCATTGATATTTCGTTTGGGATCTCTTTTGCACGTTGATATTTGGTTCTGGATCTGTTTTGCACATTGAAATTGCGTTCGGGATCTCTTTTGCACATTGATATTTCATTCGGGATCTCTTTTGCATATTGATATTTCGTTTGGGATCCCTTTGCACATTGATATTTGTTCGGGATCCCTTTCCACGTCGATATTTCATTCGGGATCTCTTTTGCACATTGATATTTCGTTCAGGATCTTTTTTGCATATTGAAATTTCGTTCAGGATTCCTTTGCACATTGATATTCCGTTCGCGATCTCTTTTGCCCATTGATATTTCGTTTGGGATCTCTTTTGCACGTTGATATTTGGTTCTGGATCTGTTTTGCACATTGAAATTGCGTTCGGGATCTCTTTTGCACATTGATATTTCATTCGGGATCTCTTTTGCATATTGATATTTCGTTTGGGATCCCTTTGCACATTGATATTTGTTCGGGATCCCTTTCCACGTCGATATTTCATTCGGGATCTCTTTTGCATATTGATATTTCGTTCGTGATCCCTTTGCACATTAATATTTCGTTCGGGCTCAGCGCGACGGCAATAGATCTGTTTAAACATTTTCTTTTAATGTTTTGGAGTGGGTATTTCCTATTAACATGAGTAGGTAGCCTAGTGGGAAACCGTTGGACTGCCACGCAAAGGTCTCGAGTTCGAACCCAAGGCGCACATCTCTGACTTTTCGAACTTATATGCGTATTAAATAGTTAATTATCGCTTGCTTTAACGGTGAAGGAAAACATCGTGAGGAAACCTGCATTTCTGAGAGTTCTCCATAATGTTCTCGAAGATATGTGGAGTCTGCCAACCCCCACTAGGCCAGCGTGGTGGACTACGGCCTAACCCTTCTCACAGTGAGAAGAGGCCCGTGCCCAGCAGTGGGACAGTGTAATACATGGCTGATATTATTATTATTATTATGAGTTAATCACGGTCTATCTGCTTGTTAAGTTATATCCAAATCCGTCTAACCGTTAACGCGTGATTTAGGAACAAAAATCCCAACATCTACCAAACATTCACATTTACTATGAAGGTGATATATAAACAAGGTCGATGGTGTAATTTCATTGGAATTGGTTTAGTAGTTGCGCCTAAAAACGTGACAAATAGTGTTACATTTGCATTTATAATATAATATGCATATACTATCAGCTGGGATGGGCACAAGTGTATATAGTACAATTAAATTTCGCCTACTAAGTTTTAAGTTGCTTGTAAATAGAGGTAAGTCGACTGTCGTCGAATGCTGCGTTCCCGAGACTTAACTATTAAGATAATCAACTAATAGATCCTCGGATATTATTTCTTTCCTTAGACTCAACTTTATGCAATTTTTTCAAGTAGTTGTGTCTAGGATAACTGTGATACGTATCCTATGCTCAAATTTGAAGTTCAACTCAGAGAGAGAGAGAATAAACTCTAAAATAGGTAGCTATTATAATTTAATTCAGCAGCGGCCGCTATTCATAACAGTTCGCACTACCCGGAAAAAGAATCCGGAATTGTATGATCGTCTTCAAATATAAGCGCAAATTTATATTGCGGAACAAACGACGCAGTTATATACATATTAATATAGATAAATAATCAGTATTAACTAATGCTTCCAAATGCACTTAAATTAACAAGTTAAATGATTGATAAATAGTGGGTAGGTACTTAGACGGGTCATCTGATTCTTAAGTAAATATTGTTCAAAGTTTAAACATCCCAATCAATATACCGACTTGTAAACACTAGATTACACTCAAACTTGTGCGTAATGTTAATATTTGTGTCAGATACACAGTATTTACTCTATTAGTTCCGGGAAATAAAAGTAGACCGTATTGAGAATGAATTATGCAATAAGCGTAAAGTTCACGGCCATTTTGAAAATAAATATCGATACTGCCTTATTACAGATTTTTATGTTTTTATTCTTAAAGGCATCTATAAAATTATATTGTTCAAATAAGTATGTGTTTTGAATTTTCCTAAATAATCAGGAACTAAATAACTAGCGAAATACAAAATTGAATTCGAAAGCAATGCAAAGTATATGTACAAATAGACGATCGAACATGGTGTGGCCGGACCGACGCGACGCACAGTACTGTATGCTCAACACATCACACCACACCACCGCACCGCACCACAGATCGCTTTACTATTGGTACCGCACCGAGTCCGATATGCAAACGATCGAACCAATATACCGGTATTAATAAAAATAAATGTTCGGCGATCTGTTTGCCACACTATACAAGTTACGTTGTGTACAGATATGTTATTCGAATGAAGATGTACTGATTAATGTTGTATTCGAATATCATTTAAATGTAATTATGCGCATTTATGGTGGCAGCTCCATTCCAATGGCACTCATGTAAATCTACGGAAGCTCTCACTGATATGTATATATATATTGTAATACACACAGGACATACGCATATAGGTATATATCTCGTATATATACCTATATGCGTATGTCTTAAAGTAAAGGTAAAACGCCTTTAAGCAGCTTAAAGGCGTTTTACCTTACCTTTAATTGTTGGAATGCCAGACATAATTGAAAACCTATTGTGCCTGGCAGCCGGTGCGCCGCAGCGATTCAATTGGTTAAAAAAAAAAAATTTAATGAGGATGAATGGCAAAATAAATCGTAAGCCACGTCTACCCTTAAAGGAAATAACGTTGTTACGTATGTGACCATAATATGTATAAGTAGAAACTACATATTTCCTAAAAATAAACCTACAATGTGCATTCACATAGCAAAATAAACAGCAGTCCTTTTATTCATCAGATTGGTCTAGTGCCAAAACAGAAATGTTTATCGTTTGAAAGCCAGAAAAGCTGCCTACATTGATACGAGTATGTTGTACTTTACAAATTTTAATATACGTAAATAACTAATAAAATTTAAATATGCCAATATGTACATTTTAAATCTGATTACGATGATTCTAAGGAAAAAAACTCTTCTAAAATAGTGTAGAGTATAGCTTTCAGTAAATGAAGAATTTGCTTTCAATACGCTAAACCGATAAAGCATTTATACTGCTATGGAAATGCAAATGTTTAATTTTCAAATATCGCTCTTTCGTTATACTGGCAATAACTGTTATCATATATATAAATAGGTTTAATCATTTGACTCTTATATTCAACTGTAGAAATGATGAATTAGAAGTTTTTACGAAATACTTTATTTGTCCATCTCCCCTTTATACAATATACCTAACGAGATTATTAATATCGTGTTCTGTACGATGTATGCCCTCAATACACTTGGCAATAAAAAGTAAGAATACCCTTTGTACTAGAGACAATAGAATTGACACCGATGTCGTCCAATCAGATGGAACAGCTTTTCGCATGACGCATTTTCCAGTAGATGAGCGCTTGATACTACGTAGCAGTTTCAGTAAACAAACTATGACCTAGGTTCAATAATAGTCTCGTATATCCTAGATAATTGTGTCGCATCGCTTGGCAATGTATAGCACATTACAATAACATAGCAATATATACGTTATTAAGGCGTACGCAGTTGGCATTGTTGAGTTGATTTCGATAGGTCAAGGGATGTTTGAAGATGACGGATCGTCTACTAAGTACGTCTTACCATTTTTTGTATGGAAAGGAAAGTTTTCATTTCGCGCGAAATTGGATAATGTCATATAGAAGACTGTCTACTAATATCAAATTGAAGTTAAGTCAACGTTGATATAAATAATATTCATGTACATTTTAAACGGTAAGGTAGTCAATCAGTTTTGGACAGGTTGCTAGCACGGAACAGTAGCTTCCCAAGAGAAACTTTTATGACGTATTCTATGCAGTCCAAGCATGTCAGTGACAACTACACATGTTATAGAAATATGACATTTAAATTGTCGAATTGACTTGAATTTACGTTCCGCGATGTTCGCTACTTGTTATATGAATACTTTTATTATTTTCATGTCTAGTAGAAACACAGCCAACGTTATTCCGTACTCCATCGTTTAAGCAATGATTTGAATATACAAGATGTCTGCAAGTAACTAAATACCACTATTTTTAATTGTCGTTGTTTTATAATTCTGGTAAATTGGAAATCATATCAGCAAGGTATTGCAACTTATGTTATAACCTGTAAGAAAAGGATAGTGTTGACGTTTATGAAATAGCCGAAATTTATTTTATGGGGTACGCGCAGGTTTCATGAGACTCCAAATATTTCATATTTTTCATTTGATACTGCGAATAATAATTAATCTCTTAAAAAGAACTACAGCAATTAATCCTAACTATCCTTACTAGTATTATTAATGCTAAATAATAATAATATTATTCTACCACATACATACAACACCATCTAGCCCAAACTAAGCAGAGCTTGTACTATGGGTACTAGACAATGGATAAACATACATATATACTTATTTTTTTGTAAATACATACATATTATACATATAAACACCCCGACCAAGACAAACATCCATGTTCATGCACACAAATATTTGTCTTGTGCGGGAATTGAACCCGCGACCTCAGGCGTGGCAGTCGGTTACACTAACCACTACGCCATCGAGGCTGACACATTACATTAAAACCTTAGCTCATTTCCTCTACAGTTGACCTTTTTATAGAACTTATAATAAAATGTCAACACACTTTATGATACACACTTTGTTTATGTTAATGTCTGCGCAATGCTAATTTACACAGTATGCTAAAGATCATACTTAGACGCTCACGCGAGGAATGTAGGTCAAAATATGCAAGGAAAGTAGTTTTCTGTCATCTGTCAACCATTGATGATAGTCAGATAACACATTGTGATTTTACAATACCTGGAAATCTTCGACGGTAAATATTGCAAGGTAGTTTCGTAGTAGTCAGTTTGTGTAAAATTTGTGTGAAAGGCTTTATAAATAATCAAATTAAAAGCCTGGTGCTGGATATGGGTATAAAACTCTTCTGTCCTTTTTGGCGATACACAACCATAAACCTATAAAAACCTGCTTCTTACAGCACTATACGACAGTTGATTTTATAAAGATATAATATGCATATTTGATTTTAAACAGTTTGTTAGGTCTGGCAGACGGGCAATAAAATAAGCCAAATTTATAATCTATGTACCTACATTTTAGAAATTTTAAACTTTGCAACAAGTTATTATGAAGTCTAATAATAAAAATAAACTTATTCATTCGTCTGTTAATGGTAATAATAATAATAATATTCTACCACATACACACAACACTATCTAGCCCAAACTAAGCAGAGCTTGTACTATGGGTACTAGACAACGGATAAACATACATATATACTTTTTTTTTGTAAATACATACATATTATACATAGAAACACCCAGACCAAGACAAACATTCATGTTCATGCACACAAATGTTTGACTTGTGCGGGAATCGAACCCGCGACCTCAGGCGTGGCAATAGGTTACACTAACCACTACGCCATCGAGGCCGACAATGAATGAAATGTGAGTTTGTTTCTTTGTTTGTATATTTTTACCCCTTTACTACTCGACCGATCATTATAAAGTTTCGCATACACGTTGTCAACGACAGAAAAGGACATTGGGTACCATTTTTCAGAAAAAGTATATAAGTAAGCCGCGGGCAAAAGCTTGTAATAGATAGAGTAAATATTTTCCTTATTCTGATCCAAAGATACGAAAATCAATAAAAGTGAATACCAGCCAAAGTCCAGTCCCCTTGATTGATAAAGTATGTTAATTAAATGTACATAAACATAATCCAAACTTTCCAATGTTCTATTTCCATATCCATCCAACAAAACAAACGTTTCAACCAACAAAGCCGCCTATTTATCTGTTAGTAAATTCTAATTATAACAACAAATAATAACATCAGAGGTCAAATATTTATTCTTATTTATAACAGACCCCTGATGCACCGAGAGAATCAACCTATCGCTTTGTGTCGAGAAATTGAACTTTAATACCTTGTAATAAGGTCCTATTATGGTTAATAATAGCTGTATTCAAATGCACATGATAGCATTTAGATGTAGGAATAATACTAGTATGTTTGTTACATAAGTATGAAGCAACGATAAAATAAATAATGCAATCATTATTGTAATGAAGATATAAATAAATGATATCAACATGTCTAATGTATTCTATTGAGATCTTATAAACGGTTAGAAACTATTTATATCTAATAATATCTTAACGCCCACATGTATTTCCTGCTGTGTAAGTTCCTATACATGATGCATATACCCACGCATGGCCATACAAGCATATGTCTACCTACATATAAAAAAATGTGTGATAGATCGCTTACCATCAGAATGGCATTAGGATATATGTACTTTTGATTGAATGCGTACGCATTCAATTCACTCGATCCTAAATGCTTATACATTCAAAAGAAAATCATCGCAACTAGGCCACAAAAAATTACACGAAATATCATATAATTCACAAAGAATATTAGAGTGTTTTATTTATAGATATTATAGCATCCCGCCGGTACGACCAAATGATTAGGCAGAGATATATCACATTTAGAACCTAAGCCACGAACAGCATTTGCACATGCGCTTACTTTTACGCCATTGAAGAAAGACGGCAGTTAATAATTTCTTCATATTTTTTTTTATTTAAGCACAATTCCTATTTCATGGAGACAAATCTCTACACTTCTATTATTTTTGCAGTTTTGTAGCTAATTGAAAAAGCTTCTTTAAATTTTTTCATATTTTATTCATAGCACGTGTTCTGACGCAGCATGGTTTTTGGCAATTACCCCCAGTTCTTAGTACGTTAAATACTTTGACCTCACGATCGACGATAAACAATATAACTAATTAATTTTACAACACGGCTGGCGTAGTGGTTTAAAAAGTCGCCTTGCCATTGCCGAGTCTTGTGGGTTCAATCCCCATAAGACAATTATTTTTAAATCTTTTTTTACAATTATTTTTTCCAAATGGAGATGTTCTTTGTTTCCGATGCCTCAACGTTAGTAAAGTCCCTCGCGATTTAATGCTATTGCAAAATTTGTAAGCGAAATATGGGCGTGATAAAACTCTGTGTACCTCTATTGGAATATGGCCTTGAGGCTATATTTGTATTTAGTACTTTACAAATGATTCTAGAGCGAATAAAGACATCGTAACAGAACTACAGCACACAAAATTAAAGCATTTAAGTACTCATTTCAATCAACTAATGATACATACGCCTAGTTATAAAGTAGGTGTGTCAGTGGCTAATAAACATACAGGTCTCTGAAGCTCCCCTGGCTACTTGTTTTTACTTTCTGTAAAGCTCGCGTGTGCCACACCTTTTAATTTCCTCGGAGTGTTGTAAAAGTAATGCTCTGTTATGAGTATTTGGCTTTGTAACACCTGAGAGGAACGTATTCGGAATTGTAGGATTACAGACTTCATGTGTTTTTATACGAGCTGGTATATGACAAATAAGCCTACGAGCCGTGTGGTGATAAGCGGTCGCCTAACATCTACTAACGCGATAAGCGTTGTGGGTTCGCACCCCCGGAACAGTTATTTGTGTGTTCCACAAATGATTGTTCAGACCAGAGTCCTAAATCTAGACAAGTCTGAACACCACGACACGTACTTTGTGTTCGTTAATTTAATGTTTGTCATGTCTCTCGCTACATAGCGCCTGATCACTTGTGGTTTTGGTAAATCAGTAAATTGTTCGTCCACTATATAAACCACTGCATGTGCGAGGTCAATTGTTTAACAATGCGAAATTTTGTATGAAATTAACCTTTAGTATATTGTGTTTTTTATGTATACCCATCAATTTTCAATTTTCAACATGTTGTGCAAGAGGTCTCGATCGCCAGTTCAGACTTTGTTATTAGGATTTTGTGTCAAGAAATTGTCACGTGTAGCACTAGATCCGTGCTCTATAGACGACGGTAAACGCATCCTCTACAATGTGGGACTGCTAGCTGACGAAATGTGCATGTATACCTCAGCGTCCACCATCAGCGATATAGGCATAAGACTTTGTATGTGTGTGTTAACAAACAAGTTCTCCACACATCGGCAAGTCAGTCGGAAGAACTTTATTTACTTCCTATCCCTTTCACATCCACTTGTCGCCCTTACACTACAGGTTTTCATGCTCTCGACGTGTCTCCACGTGTCGTGACGTGTCTCCGTAAGTCAAAAAGGCAATGTTAAAAATCATTTATTCATTTAGGTCATAAAGTAACACTTATGAACCTCAAAGTTTACGAGTTAAGTGAAGTTACTGAATTTATATTTAGATTAGTTGCTAAGTTAAGTCAAGAGTTTGAGCCTTTGTGAAGATACATGCAAGAAACTCACGGCCACGCTTTTCAATCATACATTTTCTAAACGAGCGTCTATACCTAATAAACATCGATAAACTGATCAAAATACATAAAAATACAACGATCAAATGTGCCGTCTAGACGCTCAAATCTGTCGGTATTAGTTTATTTTAAATGAATCTTTCGTATTGTAGATTTTAAGCTTTAATCGCGTGCGTTTTAAGTTGTTACCATTTACCGACTATTATGGGATGAAATTAAACGCACGCCGTCTAAAATACCGATGTATTTCAGATACTAAAGACCACTTGTCAGAAAATACACATCGATATATTGAACATTAATTTTGCAACTGAATGCAACAACGGATCTTTTTAATTAGTTTCTACATGCCAAAACATGTTTTTACTGAGCCACTTATTTTTCTTTACTACGTATAATCTAATTTATAACACCATCAGTAAATACATTCACATTTATAATAATATAAATAGGAATCATAATAATACCGGTCATTAGCTATATCAATGATTATATTTATTTGACCTTAATTTGATTTTAATACGTTGTTATTTATGGTAGCGCCACCTTTTATACGATAATTACGCGTTAATTGACTTAAGCCTGTTTTATTTACCAAAAGGTAAGCAGAGAATGCACGAATAGCGTAGTGGTTTAGGTAATCGCCACGCCACTGTCGCCGCACCAATAGCTGTAGGTTTGAATCTCACTCGGGACAATAATTTGTGTGATCGACAAATAGTTGTTGCGAGTATGGGTGTTTTTTGTGTATGTCTGAATGTTTGTAAAGTACCCTATTAGGCATGATGACAGGGTTAAAATAAGTGATACTTATTTGTCCATCTTTTAGATTTGAAAAAATATTGGACACCTATCTTTTAGGGTTCCGTACCCAAAGGGTAAAACGGAACCCTATTACTAAGACTCCGCTGTCCGTCCGTCTGTCTGTCCGTTTGTCACCAGGCTGTATCTCATGAACCGTGATAGTTAGACAGTTGAAATTTTCACAGATGATGTATTTCTGTTGCCGCTATAACAACAAATACCAAAACAGAATAAAAACATATTTTAGTGGGGCTCGCATACAACAGACAGGATTTTTTTTGTACGGAACCCTTCGTGCGTGAGTTCGACTCGCACTTGGCCGGTTTTTTTGTTTTAACAATACAATAAACATTGATAAAGATATAACGAGAGATTAAAGATTGGGAGAGGGGACTTGTGACGTCACTCTTTTGTAAAATTTGTACCTACAAGTGACGTAGCACGAAATTTAAACGCTTTGTATCTTCGTTGTTATTAGTTTGTGGAAGAAAAGAAAAAATGCGTGTCCAATATTTCTTGCTAATCTAAAAGACAGCAAACACTTTATTTTTGTCATCATGCCTAAGAGCGGGAGAGGAAAGGAAAAAAAGGAAAGGTGTAATACGGACACATTTGGATGACCATATTTCAAGAGTTGCGTGATACAGATGAGCCAGTAAATTGCTAGACACGATACTGTAAAAGATGAATTGAAAATTTCGCTATAAACGAAGCTAATAATCCGGGAATAGTATCCGTATGCTCAAGATGGGATAAAAGCATAAGCGGGTCATTATATAATGGGCTTTATTTATAGACTTTCTTCAAACGTGGTATAAATACTTATGTACTAGGATTCCTCCTATAACTTATCATTTATCAATTTAAATCTCCCATCTGATATTGTACGATTGATATATTGTCTAATTTGAATAATGCATAAAATGCTCAGGGAAAAATTCTGTCTCCAGTGAATTATAGACGTAACAGAAACGCCTTATACTAAGCTATCTTTATTTTACAGAAAATAAGTTTTGATTAACCACTTAATGAGACTGGTGGCTTTTTATAGAGCAGTGGTTTCTGTCTTACATGGATAGCGTAACAAGTTTATAGAGTCGGTTTTAAGCAGATAATGCTTCTGGTATTGTAAGTGCTTATAGTCTGCAATCATTATCATATTTATGTTTCTAAATTATGCTATCTTTTGATAGGTAATGTTTAAATTAAATGCGTCTCAGTAAAATTAGATTTACCAACACGATTCTATCACATATACACAACACCATCTAGCCCAAACTCAGCAGAGCTTGTACTATGGGTACTAGACAATGGATAAACATACATATAAATTTGCTTTTTTGGAAATATATACATATTATACATAGAAACATCTAGACCAAGACAAATATCCATGTTCATGCACACAAATGCTTGACTTATGCGGGAATCGAACCCACGACCTCAGGCGTGGCAGTCGGTTACATTAACCACTACGCCATCCTAGAGGATCTTAGAAGCTTTTCTACTCGTTCCTTTTCCTTTCTGCTGCTTTATTACGCCAGTTTTTTTATAGAGGAGCTGTACCCCTTTTTGGATAAGTAGTTACTTATCCTTGACGCAAGCTTAACGTATTAAGACTCCATTTGCAAATAACCTTAGAAACTTATACAGTTATAAATTACAACGCATGAGAGAATTATGAAAATAAACAAAGCTAAGTGAACTAACTCAACAATGTCCATGCGATAACTTCCAATCAAAGTGACTGTGCGTATAAAAATTGCATAATTAATGAGACATAAAAGAAAAAATCTAAAGAAATTACTATTATTACGTTGTAATAGTTAGCAATTACGCAGTAAAGTTAATTAAAATGATGAATCAGCGTTCTATTGGCGTTTGTTATCGGGTCCTTGATTTTAAACGTTTCGTACCACGGTACTATTTGATTTAACTGGTAAATAAGGTTTACTAGCAATAGTTCCAATGTACAACGCTGTCAGTCGACTAGTTCAACGAACTGCCGACCTTCTACTCCGATATACCTTCTAGCGATTTTAGTACAAGTTGAGACAAGACGCTGTTACTAAATCATTGGATACGTTCATGTTCTTATCTATAGTACTTACGTAAGAAGACATAGTAAAAAAGTTATCATCTACTATAGAAAGTAAAGGGTGACTTTTTTATACCATTAAGATAGTTAACAAGTATGTGACATACCTGGCAAAAAGCGGTTTCCATAGCTTATTTATTTATCAATAGTACGTGAAAGGTAATGGCACGTGGCCAAAGTGCTTACATTTTAAATATCTACTTATTATAATTCATGAAGACAGTATAGATTTGCTTGCAAAATGTCATATGGCTTGTCGTAGAATATGTCTAAATCTCCCTTGGGTTCTAACCGCTGCATCTCGCCGATTACGAACCCCATGAGATTCAGCAACGAATTTATGATGCCGACGCGGTTTTTCAATACTCTGATCGTTTCCAACCGCTTCGGAACTGCTTTTATAGTCTCTTACTCTAAAGTTGATGGATTATCAACTGTACCTATGATCGCTTAAAAACTAGATATGTCACTCTTGCGTTATCGATTCTGGAGATTAAAGATGAGGTTAAAAGAAAGGATTGGGAGATATAAGTACGTGAGGTTCACGAATTACCATACAAAGCGCTAGTGCTATTATGGCAGTTGCCTATAAAAAGGTGGTAGAACTGTTTCATTCGTATCGGCACCAAATAATTGCCAACATCACGCGGCCTCCTCCACTCCATCAAATATAAAATACTGACTAATGAATCACGACAAAATCGTTAAACCGATTTTGATTATCTTTATTAGGAAATAAATAGACTTCTAAAGACAAAGGCTAATTAAAAATTAAACTTATCGTAAGAGATAAAATGTTATGATCAATAAATAAGCGATTACGGTTATACCAATAAAAGTAGTAAAACAAACAATTTTATAACGAGTATTATTGATCTAGGTCGACCACAGTATATTGATATATAATTAACTCAAACTCGTCAAAGGTCGCAGTTCAAGAACACACGTATTAATGTATGCTCAGTCTACGATAGTAGACACGAACATTTCTATTATTTTATACTCTTTATACCATACTAGCAAAGAAATATTATGGGTAATAATATTTTAGGGTTCCTTATCACTTGCGTGCCAAAAGGTCAACTGTAGAGCAAATGAGCTAAGGTTTTAATGTAATGTGTCAGCCTCGATGGCGTAGTGGTTAGTGTAACCGACTGCCACGCCTGAGGTCGCGGGTTCAATTCCCGCACAAGACAAATATTTGTGTGCATGAACATGAATGTTTGTCTTGGTCTGGGTGTTTCTATGTATAATAAGTATGTAGTTACAAAAAAATAAGTATATACATATGTATGTTTATCCATCGTCTAGTACCCATAGTACAACCTCTGCTTAGTTTGGGCTAGATAGTGTTGTGTGTATGTGGTAGAATATTATTATTATTATTACCATTAACAGACGAATGAATAAGTTTATTTTTATTATTAGACTTCATAATAACTTGTTGTAAAGTTTAAAATTTCTAAAATGTAGGTACATAGATTATGAAAAATTTGGCTTATTTTATTGCCCGTCTGCCAGACCTAACAAACTGTTTAAAATCAAATATGCATATTATATCTTTATAAAATCAACTGTCGTATAGTGCTGTAAGAAGCAGGTTTCTATAGGTTTATGGTTGTGTATCGCCAAAAAGGACAGAAGAGTTTTATACCCATATCCAGCACCAGGCTTTTAATTCGATTATTTATAAAGCCTTTCACACAAATTTTACACAAACTGACTACTACGAAACTACCTTGCAATATTTAGCGTCGAAGATTGCCAGGTATTGTAAAATCACAATCTGTTATCTGACTATCATCAATGGTTGACAGATGACAGAAAGCTACTTTCCTTGCATATTTTGACCTACATTCCTTCGCGTGATCGTCTAAGTATGATCTTTAGCATACTGTGTAAATTAGCATTGCGCAGACATTAACATAACCAAAGTGTGTATCATAAAGTGTTTTGACATTTTATTATAAGTTCTATAAAAACTAAATAAGTGAAGGTAGTTACAGTTTATACGGCGTCCTCAAGGCACGAGTTTCACTCGCACTTACCCATTTTTAATTTTATTGTACGCTTTTCCAATTTAGTACCGTACATCCATACATTACATTTTCAACAATTAATCAAACCTGATATCGATCGCGACATGAACTCAATGCCGCTGTTATGACCTTCTGAACCTAACCAGCTAGAACTTCTATAAGTAAAAATGTATTTCATAAGTTCAAAGCAATTTGTGTCTACCCATGCCATATGTATGTATTTCTATAACTTTTTTGGGAAAAGTAACGTAAACATGAAATCAATGTTGTAAGCGCTTTTTCAGCTTTATTAATATGTGAATGTTTATCTATAAGCATATAGTGCTCTTCTTTTATTATTTATAAATATGTAAATAGCCTTCGTATTCTAGTTCTTCATAAAAATGGATAAGTAGATAATATTCGTACTTCTAGGTCGTCATAAAAATGGAAATTACTTAATTCTCCTTATAATCCTTATCGTTAAAAGGAAATTACAGAGATATATGTATATTTCCAAATAGCTTTTTGATGTCCTATTACCATCTACGCGCGTCATAGCTAGCTTTGTCTAATATAATTTGCAATATATGTCCAATGTCCATATCCATAATATACCTAAAGTCTTTATAGTTATCGTTCTTATTATTAATATAAGTAAATTAGTTGCTTTATGGTGCCTTTTGACGACAAACCTAATAATTACGATAAGTAAATATATCCATTAATTTATATGACTTTTTATGAAGCAGCGATAGCTCAGTGGGGAGACCAACAGAATGCAATGTAGAGGGTCTCGGATTCGAACTCACGTCGCGCACCTCTGACTTTCGAAAGATATATGACTTTTCGAAATTATGTGCGTATTGATTGAGAACTATCGCCTGCTCCGTGCCTCGGAGAGCACGTTATGCCGTCGGTCCCGGCTGCCATGAACATCTATGGCAGTCGTTATTGGGAAGTCAGTGCCCTATAATATCCTGACACTGATTTAGCCTTAGGGTATCGTTAGCCTTCAGGTTGCGGAGGTCAGGTGGCAGCTGCTCCGTGTTAAAACTGATATCCAGTCAAATCCGGTTAGACCAGAAAAGCCGACTTCAAGTGACTTGGGAATAATAAAGGCTAGGGAGAAGAAGAGTTTATATAACTTGATGTCATATACAAATTTTATCAATGTGGCAATTTTTAACGTGATATAGGATATGTCCTTTCAATGTGAAATAGTTCTGACCGCCGACTACGGGTTAACGCAGTATCTGACTACTAATAAAAGACAAAATATGTATGTAGTTCATAGTTGTATCAAGGGTTGAATTTCTTAGTATATATTTTTTCCTTTTTATAGAACTACGCGGTATATGAAACCTTATACATAAGATTTAGGCATCATTCTAAAGTTATCAGTTACTATAAGCAAGTCTCAGTCAATAAAAAAGGGCCTTTAAGGAGCTTATTGAAGTTAACTTGATTTGATACAGACATTGATTTTATTTAGGTATCTGATATCTGCAAACCTAAGATGTAAAATATTATAAGTTATACCATACAAACATCCATCTATCATGTCATACCAAACTTACACCGACTATATGAATTTCTCTAATCGATCAATGTGCACAGCTATCTATGCCTCACGTGCCAACTTATAGTTATTTTTCTAGGAACAAATTAAGTCAACAATTTACTACACGTCTAATAATCGTGGCATGATTAATTGGGCGAACGTCCAAATCGTGCTCTCGTACGTCTACTTTATACCAGTGCTTAACCGGTAAGAGAAAATAGTAAACATCTGAGACATGACCATTTCTATGAATAAATTGCCACAGAGCAAGTGAAACTGGCTGTTAATATAGGCGACATTATTCTAATTGAAAGTTATCAATATTTATTTTACCACGTCCACAAAGCTTAGAAAGAATATTATCTAGAATTCTACGTCAAGTGCTTCCTACATCTTTATAACAGCTCGAGGCATCTGTAGCAATAGTCAGATCAATGCAATAGCTAAAAGTATACATTACTTTTAGCTATTCAAATCAAACCTATATTTTTTCCAACTACAAACAATATCAGTTGCAGTTGCATGGATTTCACCGTGAAAATCGTGTGTCCATTTTAATTATTTTAATTTTAAACACGTACATTTATTTAAATTATTTTCTGTTTTTGACGTGGAACGTACAACTATAACTTTGTATTTATAATATAATTTAGAATGTAAACAAGTCACAATAAATTAAAAATACTAAGTAAGTTCATGGCCAAAGAGAACAATCCCCCAACCATAACTTTCAAACATTTGGTACAAAGCCAGCTCGAATTAATCTCCAGATTAATGTGTTCTTTCAAATGAATGCACAGCATCACCTTAAATAACAACTTTATTAACGTAAACATCTGCATGAGTTGTTCTAGTATTTGCTATGCACTTCAGCTTTAAGAGTTACTGGTGTTGAAATATGTGTGAGTCACGTAGTCTAATGGTTACGAATCTGCCAAGAAGCTAAACATGTTGTATCGGGTCGGGATGTGACGTCATCGTATCTTTACCAACTATCGAAAGTACTTCAAACATTTAATGAATTTTAATAAAAGTTCATTATTTCATAGAGAACACAATTTACACAAGTGCAACTGTTTTAAAATTATCACGATTAAATTCTTCAATACTCTTTCAAAGATTTCCTCAGCTATTGACACGCTGCACCATTTATGCAACGGCATCACCATCAGTCATGGCCAAATATAAAATTTTGAGGGAGTCTCATGTTTATATAGTGGACATCATGTTTATGATTGGAATGATGATTAAATACAATTTATTTTTCACTCAGCAGTCGCTTCTTTAAAAGCAAATAAATGGAAAGAATCATTAATTTTTCAACCGTAGCAACTGAAAAAGCAAATAACCTACACAATTTAAAATTTGCGATCTGTTTGTTTCGTTATCACGTTACGTCACTAGGCTTCAGAATTCTGTGGCTTGCATACTTTGAAAGGAGAAAACGAACAGTAGCATTTGCCTTTAAAACTGCAAACCAATTTGCAGATCACAGCTAAAACATACATACCAACGTGTACTTATTATTATATGTATGCTATTCACTGGATTTGCTTTTGTTAGCTCACGGCCTTCATTCTGAATGTTTAGGAAAAGACATCATTCAAATTCATATTATAAGCTACTATTCACAGCTACTTTTTGATATTGACCCTACAATTTATTAGCTGGGGTTGCCTCTCGGTAGGTTAGTAGGTCAGGGTATTATTTGGAGTTACGTTTTTGTTTGTCAGTAACAAACTGGGTCTTATTGATGTATAATATTTGTCCTATCAGTTGACGTGATGTTCGTGATATACATACATACATAAATCTAATCTTTCGCACTTAGGCGTAAGGCAACGAAATTGATGTTCAATTAATAATCAATTCATAAAGTAAAGCAGGTTTTATTGAATTGATTTGATTTCCCAGACAGTTCCATAACAATACGATCGTATTGAACTAAATGTACTCATTTAGTTCAATACGATCGTTGCTTTAATTATATTCAAATGTGCTCAATAGGGTCTAATTTAGATTGTAAATTCTGTTCCAAAATACGTAGACACTAGATTACTACACAAACATTGATATTTATGAGAGTTTCGTTGGTTATTGGATTATAATCCCAAGCTTGCTACAAACAAGTTTGTTTATAGTTGTTATGACTTTCAGTAAAGCGGTAATCTACTTGGTATCAAAGTATACGAGTGACGGATATATTAATGTTGGTATCCTATTATTTGATATTGTCCCTGTTCTCAATTCGCAAATATATTCCTCATTCAATTAAAATCATTGGTTCACACAATCTGGTACGACACATCTAGAGTAATTGTATTTCATTGCACCATTAGACTAGTCTCCATTTATAGACAGCGTGCAGTCATCGCTTGCATTCAGGTTTGTCTACAGTTACCATGTCCACAGTAAAAAATGCCGGATTTCGTGTTATCTTAACAAATTTATAATATTTATGATATGATGAATTTTCTCTGCACTATGTGTTATTTGTGTTATTTTTGTTTTTATCGTTTCTCAGTATTTATTTTACGAATCTTGAAAGTATGTGGCACATTTTTAGGCGCTAGAGGAGTTTTGACGATATTGGAAATTACTAAGAGGCTGATTATTTTAAATTACTGTTAATTTAATATAATTTCACTACTTAAAAGGAATTAGGTATAACCTGACCTAGAAGTACCAGTAAAGAAAGGTAATCTCTGCCTGCGTCGTGGATAGTCCAAATTGCGATTTTGGTTGTTGGTTGTCATGCCCTGTTAGTTGCCCTGCCGGGAAGGACTGACCTTCCCGGCATAACTAATTGGGCGTGACACCAATCAGTCAACGGGTAAACACGATGAAGCACCGGTGTTAGTGACTTTTCTAAACCCATGGCTTCCCGTTCATTTACGTTGGTTCATATAAGTAGCGGGTAGAAATCCTATATACACTAGATTCATCATCATATAGCACGCTATTCAAAGATTATTTAACTAAATACAAAGTTATACAGTCTTAGCTGTATAAAGAGCAAACTTCGTTTTGTTTCAAGGCGTAAGATTTTTTAACGCACCGAATGCACTAAACATAATCTGTAAATTTTCAGTTAAAATTATTTGCTATTGCTCTGTTACTATGCCACGTTTATTTCAAATTTCAGCCGTTTAGTATACCACCTATTTCTGAAATCGGATGTGTCCCGACAAATCTGCTATGTTGGTCGTAGTAAGTTTATCTCAAGTTAGAATGAATGTCGCCTTGTATGGTATTGGCGTCATTGCAACTTAAAATAACCTCTGTTTTATACGAACAGAAATAGACAACATGTGTAACTGATATTGTACAGTTCTGTATTACTTAAGATAGTATCCCGGAAAATGAATTGGTAAGAGAATGAATTATTCTACATAAAACGTTGACTATTTATTTTACAGCATTGTTTAAATACATCTTCCGCTCAAGAGAATAATTTATGTGTAGTCGGATGGTAAACAAATATACATAAATTCATAGACGTCTAATTATACTATCATACAAATATTTATTTCGTGCGTAAATCGTATACTGTTCATTCAGCTATTAGTATAAATAAACGTAACGAAATAGCCATTTAACGTGAACATTATGCTAAAGACCTTCGAAACTTTGCGAATTCATGCACTAACAAATTTTTAAATACCAGTCAAGTTGTTTTACTGCTTCTATAGCTCACTTTGTTCGAACCACCTAAAATTCCTTAACGCCTATATGATAGCTTCTGTTTCTTTCGAAATGTAGGCTGCTCTGCTATCCAAATTATCCAACTGTGAACTAAAATTAGCATAAGTTGCTTAACATCGCTAATCTATTATCGTTCCAGTTCCGCAGGACATGTGTTCATAGACGTATAGTGAATGCCTGTCCTGTTATAAATAAGGCGATTATTCTCGGAATTCTATTAGAGCTACTTTAAATTTAGGTAACTTAATATTTTTGAAGTTGTTGCCGTAACAAATTTATTGATTACTAGATGCGACTTCGTTCTTATTTTAATGAACTCTGTATTATATACCGAGCTTAAAGCATTCAGCTTTTTCGCGATAGTCAAACTCGCTTATTAAATTATACATAGTTTTATAAGGATATCATTTCATTAAATTTTCGCTTTCGTTTTCGTTTATGTTTTTATGCCAATAAATCAGTGCTATGCGGACTGTACGCTTAATACCTGTACGTCGAAAGACATTGAAACGATTGATTATAATAGACGTACTATTTATATAATTGCGACTTGACATACCTATTACTGCCAAGATGTATCAACATAATTCTGTAAACAATATTAATCAAATGCAGTTCTTCGCACATCAAATATAGCTTGACCCCTTTAAACTAATAAACAATATTAATAATATCTATTTATCTACTTCTTTATATTTCTGCGTATCATAATATTAAACTCCTGTATTTATTGTTTAAATAAAGTATATAAGGGTATAATATTTGTTAATGACTTAGACTTGTTATTATTATACCTATATATATGTACAGGCAGTGTTAGTATTAAATATATGCAATAACAATTATTATCTCTATATTTAATATTACTATGCTTAAATATATCATATTTAACATAACAAATAATAATTATAAATATCATAATACATTCATATCTTACATAATAAGTTGTACGGCATTGATTTATGATAATTATAAAATAATACTTATCCGAAAAACGAAATCCAGCTTTGATTTTAATAAAACTTTTGATAAGGTAATTCATAGATAATGTCTACATTACTTTTAAAACATATAAAAGGAGCTTTCTACAATGATTCCATTAATAACTAAATAAGTGCAACGTTCAGATTTGGCAGATGTAACAAAAACAGAGGTTTTATTACTATTTTGGTGACTAGCTGCCAACCAGGCGCCGTGTGGCGTACTGCCAGGTACGATACTGGGTCCAATGCTTTTTAGTGTTTTGTTATTGTTATGTTCTAGTTAGTATGTGGCAACGCATATTAGCAGTAGTTAATCAAATGGGTGATAATAGAATTAGATGCAATAAAAGGCGTAGCAGGAATTGAAAACAATTATATACATATATTATTGTAGTAATAGCGTAATAGTATTTTGGTATAAAGATATGCGCATTCTACCGTCTCTCTCTCGGTGATTGCATTAAGGAACTGTGTGGTTTTGTTTCTTGCCGTTTCTCTATCATAGTCTTACGAGTATAGGTAGATACTACCACTCGACTTTTTAATTATATCTGGGATTTAAGCAACTGACAGATTACCGAGATAGATATCATCAGGGTAAGCAATAGCCAAACTCTCAAAGCTCAGAGTATACCTTCCAGTGCCCGAGAGCAACTTCCGAGACCAGTTATAGACAGGTCTTGTCCCCAAATCTCGATTTCTTTAACCTAACTAGCCTAACTCCAGAGATCCGGTTCTCGTAAGCGAGATTTGCCTAGGTGCAGTTAAAAACACAATCTTACTGTGATATTTAAATTAATAAATACCCTTACGGCTTTATTTTGAATACATCGCACATGTTACGACCGGTCAATGTAATGCAAATAAATTCAAGCTTAAAATCGAATATTGTTTTGTATATAATATATTTTGTTAAAATATTTTCTTTTGTGCTTTAACCATGCGAATTTACATTCTCTTTAAGATTAATACAGACAAAATAACAAAAGATTTTGTCTTTATTTACTTGGAGTGCAGTTTAAAAATGTCTCGCTACAGCTGGCGCACTGCCAAAACGCGCATACGCACTGTAGGCGCACGCTCATTAAAATTGTTCAGGTGAATATAATTATTTCAGTTGACGGGCTATTTTGGTCTGATCGCTTTATTGTTTTGCTATTTTAATAAAGTGCGCATAATAATAAGTCATATAAAATGTTCTGAATTTCGTTGAGTAATAGTTTCAAAAGAGTTACGACCGCTATCGTATTCTCGCACTCTTGGAGCCATCCGACGGCGGAAGTAGATACCACGCTGAGGGAAATAACTTTATGTTGTGTTCCATTGAGTATGGCAAGATCTTCATAATCAGTTTATTGCCAGTTAAGTCGTTGTTATTACGCATATTCCTAACTTGCTGAGTCTCCAATATGCCCTGTATTTGTGGCGTTGGAGGTAAAAATAAAAACAGTATAATTTGTTGGACAATTAAAACTTTTATAGCCCTGGATTCTACTAAGATCTCTGCCAAATTTTATCTAATTCAGTTTAGTAGGACCAAAGATGTTTATAGTATAATCCGCGTAAATGACATAAATACATACACTCTCGGTCTAATACACCCACATTTCGCCAGCGATGCTGTTAAGTCTCACGTAATAAAGGACAATCCTATTACCGTTTACCAGGCTCAGATTCAGACTGCCAGGCATTACTGAAATTTCTAGGAACGGAATCCCAATAACAGTTTCCTCACTCCAAAAACCCGAAACCTCATGTATAGTATTATACACCAGCGCGTGCAGCGCTGCAAAAAATTATAGTTTATGTGGACCAAGTCTCAAGGATACCTAAAATTAAACTAAACACCAAGTAGTCTCCCCGTGACCATGGCTGCTGAAAAGCAACCGAAACGTCGGGGAAAGTATACAGTGTTATATAAACAACGCGATAAAATCCGTATATAGTAGTTTAATTTTAATAAACACCAAGTATCTTGAGTTAGTGTCACAAAAACTCCACAAACAGAACGTATCACATAAAACTAACGAAAGACTACGTATGTTTGACCGTGAAACGCAATCATTACGCGAAGCGGAACAATATAATACGTGAACAAGAAACAGTACTAAGTACCGAGAGTCACACGTATTGGACAATGGCATGCCACGCGGAAATGTAGGAAACACGTATGTATGTGCATCTTTATGCGCCTACGCAGTGATACGCGACTTACTACTAACGTATATGTAGTAATATACGCGGCCATAGTACGTTAGCTTGTTGTTTTGCTATAGGTATTCGTAATCTCTCGGCTTATATTACCGGGGTTAGGCAGAGATGTATAAAAGTGCCAGCATACTATTAACAGGAAACGTGAGTATAATCAATATACAAAAATCTCGTCATAAGGGATTTTTAGTGTCGTTGATTTGACTTGACACCCGACCTGTACTTGTGTGGTCGCGTCGCGTTTCAAAAGTATGTTTCAAACCAATTCAAGTATCTACTACTCGATGGACTACCTCGCAGCGGTAATGAACGCAATTGCTGTGCACAATATCTCGTCTTCGATTTTCAGATTGTAGATTTAAAAGTCTTTTAGAAGACTTTTACTTGGCAGACTATAAATGTATATATGTATTGACTTATTTTTAGGTTATTAAGTTAAGTTCTAAGTTAAGATGTACTGCACCCGTGCTGCGTCATGTTGAGCTAAGTCCCAGATTTAAGTCTACGTTTATAACCTACTTTCTTGATGAATGTTATCTTGAATATAATCTTATCTGCTGTATGAAATTAACCTAGTACCTCAGTAATTAAGTTACTAGTAGGCTCATGAATAAATACGCTTAAACTAGTACTGGGAATTTTTACTGTAAAATACCTAATTACTCCATAAAGTACTAACGAGTGCCGATCTTTTTTGATCATAAATGTACATTTTCGCTCGCGACTGTTATGCGTCCCATTGTGTTGTGGTAGGATATCAAGTATCGTATGTATTACTCGTAATCCTGAAAGTAGTCTATCAATGTGCTATTGATTAACAAGCACCCAAATTATTTATATTAACACTATTCTCCTTTTTATTTATTTGTTTATATTGCAAACTTAATCTTTTTATTTAATTATAAGTCCGTACTTACGTTCGTGTGTCGCTCGTAGGCCTCAGCTGAAAATCAGCGCTGCAGTCATCCAGCATAGGCTGAGCTGAAGCCTTTTAGGCACTCTCTGCTGTTTTTAATGTTAATGTTTATATTATATGTGTGTCTAATAAAGATATCATTCATTAATTCAGACAAACCTCTAAACATCTACACAAACATTCACATTTATAAAATAATAGCGATGCGACTCGACTCGATACAGGTAGTACAAATTATAAACTTAAACCTTCCTCCTAAATCTTTGTATATTGGTGAAAACCGCATGAAAATCCGTGATCCGTCAGACGCGGCGGGAAACTTTTTGAATAAAATGTAGTGATGCAAGGATAAAAGGATAGCAATAGACTGTTTAATAACAACAAATAGAAGCATACTAATAATAGAATCAGTCCATCTTTTGAACTAAACACACAACATGGCCATTCAGCACTATCATATCGAACGGACGGCAGATATATTTACCACATTATAATATAATATATTCTACACATACACATAACACCATCTAGCCCAAACTAAGCAGAGCTTGTACAATGGGTACTAGACAATGGATAAACATACATATATACTTTTTTTGTTGTAAATACATACGTATTATACATAGAAACACCCAAACCAAGATAAACATCCATGTTCATGCACACAAATGTTTGACTTGTGCGGGAATCGAACCCGCGACCTGAGGCGTGGCAGTCAGTTACACTAACCACTACGCCATGGAGGCCGACATTAAAACAACACTAGTTGATAACATACTAAACTTACTATACGCAACTACATTTCCTTTTTTATATGTGGCAACAGTTTCACTGAGAAACATCACGTAGGCATACATTGCCCCATTATTAAAAAAATATTTGTGTTATCTAGTTTGTAAGTTACTTCGGTAATTAACTGAGAGTTATTACCGATAAGTGAGTTATTTATTTTATTATGTGTAATAAAAATTGTTTATAATTGTTAAATTATCTTTCACCTTTAATTTTATTGTTGCCAAGAACCTAGGACTTCGCTCATCAGTATGCTATTCCAGTGAGCAACTCGGTTAGGCAAGCATCAGCAGAACTGTAATAGATTGCAGCTGCATATTTTAAAGACATCTGCCACATTGTAATTCAGGACTTGTGTCACGAGGGACTTTAAAAACCATACAATTAAAGGACACAACTAAGACTCATAACCAGAATAGTTGCTATGGATATATGGACTTCAAAAATAATTGCGTCGGTATGGGATTCGAAGTCACAACACTCATCGCGGCGACAATGCAGTCAACAACTTTCCTCATAGGACACATGAGTAGGTTTTCTATAGAGATGCTCTACTATCAGCAGTTGTCCAGTAATATTTAACGTTACGCTGATAATACAGCTACAATCAATCGTTGCAGACTCTTTAAGCTTCTTGCTTAAAGAGTCTGCAAGCTCTTCCTTGAAGTTGAGCAAGCATAGGCTACTGTAACCACTTAATATCAAAACCTTATTTACCAACTTGGTTATAAAAAGAAAATTCAGTTGTTGGCACAGAATATTATAACTGTTTGCTGGCCATTAACAAACTTGAAACTTTTGTTCGTTTTTTAAATAAGAGGGTATTGCTAAAGCGCTTGTAAGTAATGATTGATGAGCAAGATATTACTCTAACTATGTTAATGGCGTAATAGGTGGGTGGCATTAACAAACAATTACACCCCTTTCAAGTGTGTTTATAAATCAAATACCACATCAATAACAATCTGTCTCCCTGTACACCGTTACTTTTATTATTAACGTCTGCCTCCCTAGACAGACATTATCACATTAATAATAGTATGTAGTAAAATAATGAGTCTCACCTTTATACAGGGTGATTTTGAAATCGTGTAATTCCTTTTAACCACGCATTCTACTGGTGATATAGAATAACCCTGACCATATTTTTTCTTAATTAGAATAATGGTTTCGGCAGATTTAGAGTACAGATTTTTTTCATGAAATGATTTCAAATAGTCATATTTTAACCACCTGACACAATCTTAATATTTTACTAATTTAAAAATAATAACATAACAATAACTGATGTCGTAAATAATAAGGGGCAATAAAAAGGACCGCCCGTTATTATTTACGACATTAATTATTAATGTTTTTTTATTTTAATTAGTAAAAAATTAAAATTGCCTCGGTTGGTTAACATATGACTATCTGACACCATTTCACGAAAAAAAACGGAACAATAATTTTTCAAAAAAATAATTCTAATTAATTAAAAATATGATCAGGGTTATTCTATATCACCAGTAGAATGCGTGGTTAAAAGGAATTACACGATTTCAAAATCACCCTGTATATCGGCGCGTAATGCCTGTGTAGGTAAAGTTAATGTCGCTTGCCCTACAATTACCCTAGACACGCCTCTGTTTATATCCATTTAGCTCTTATTAAATTGTAAAAGTTTCAACGTTCAATCTAATGCGGTAAGACTAGAAAAGGACTGCAATGCGCTTAGTCTAATCCGATTTCGACTACATATTACTTACGTTTGGCCTAAGTAGTCCTGTCACGTTTAGCTTTACTTTATCTATTTTAACTTATATACTTGACGTCTGCCTTGAATTTTTCATTTAGATACTAGTAGCGCCAGCGTGTGATAGCGAAAATGTATTTTCAAATACAAATAGACAAATAGTATCTTTTGGCGCAGTGTCATATTAGAGCAATTTATTTGGAATACAAAGCTCATTTCATTATAGTGATTCCATGTAATGGCAATTTAAAGTATTAATACGTTTAAATGCTTTCCAATGATATTCGAACACAGCTTTGCGCAACGTAATACATTTTTATCGTGTTTTTAATTTTTATTGTGAGGAAATGCTCCTTAAGCATACCCCCTCGCCACAAGGGGAAGCGAGATTATGTCGGGCTCTCTCGAAACTTCGGGCACAACGTAATACCTACTTTAACACAACACGATTAAGAACGTACTCCTACGCATGTGTAGTAATGTCAACATATTCGAATATGCTTCAAAAACAATTATATACACCGCCAATTTATAAATGGCCGTGAGTTTCTCACAAGCTTAATCGCTAGGCCGAAATAAACCTATATGTAACTTCAGTAAGCCCACTTAATTTAAAGTTTTGACGTTCATAAGTGTTCCTCTCTGACCTAAATATATATAAATGATTTGACTTTGACATAGAAATAGTAATGATCTAAATTTATATATCAAAACGTACGTGACTTAACGCGCGTCTCTGTTTTAAAGATACATTTTCCGATATGTTTCGGGTTTTCCCTTAAAACCTCTTTTGCTATTAACAATTGATTGTCCACGTTATCTTTTCTGATATCTTCTTAATACAAGCTTGTCTTCCTATAAATGATAACCGTTGATTATTTAAGTCACTACTTATCGACACTTATTAAAATGTTTAAATAATTCCTATATACACGGTCTCACGCTTATATTCACCAAGAGGTAAGCAGAGGTGGGACACACCCAAATTTTAATAGATATGGTTTAGGTTTCTCGTTATAGGAGCGAGCCTATTGCCGTTTATTTGACAGAGTTTTAGATTTTGCTACTACTGAGGATTCCTTAATATAAAAACGCAATAACACCCTTGCGTGGAGTACTGTTCTCATCTTTGGGATGGCTCCGCGCAGTACTTGCTAGACGCCCTTGACAGGTTACAGCGGCGGGCTGTCCGTATCATCGGAGATCCAGAGGTCACGAGTTCACTGGAACCTCAGCAACTCCGTAAGGACATTGCCTCATTGGCTTGTTTCTACAGAATATACCACGGGGAGTGCTCTGAAGAGTTATTCCACCTTAACCCGCCCTCCCCTTTCCTATCCAGAACAACGCGTGCTGAGCTCGCATGCTATCCTTACACGGTGGAGTCGACTAGAGTGCGTACCAACAAGTTTGGGTCCTCATACCTCGGCCGAACGATCAAGGCATGGAATTCTCTCTCTGCCAAGGCACGTGTTTCCTTCTTCCTTCAATCCTGGGTCCTTTAAGCGGGGCGTGAAAAAGCACCTTCTCAGGCCGTCAAAGTAGAGACCTCAACATCGCCTCGGCTGCTATGAGGACGATGTGGAGGCCACTGCTCTTAGACCACACGACTGATTACCATCAGGCGGAGTGTCATTGTGAGGAGCAAAATAAAAAAAAATTAAAAAAAAAGAAATAGCTCGATCCGGGAAACGCACTCGAGACTCCATATACAGCTGTCGCATTCACTATCGCTAAGAATTAATCAGTCAAAGAAAATGGTGACAAACATATTTCAGTTTACTTACTGACATTTGCACGACATCCTAAATTCTTGGAATTTGTGAAGAACTAAAAACGCAATCTTCAATGTCCTTTAAATCAGATAATATCAAAATCATTCTGTATTATCTATTTATAATCTCTTACTGCTCTCTCTTCATAAACATATCAACAATATTGTGACTTGCAAACGGTTCAATGCCCTTCATATCGGAAACGTAGTACTGACTCATATGTATGTACGTATTCGTGATGAAAAACGTGACCAGCATGAGTACTATAACTGGAAGTAAAAATAAAGATAAGGCACGTGATAGTTTTGATTTATTTTCTTCGCTGTAAGGTCGTCTCTGCTTTGGATAGGACAAGCTTCCCTTTCTGTTATTCTTGCATGGTAAAATTATATGTTAAGATGTTCATTGAGTTGAGTTTGAAAGTACCTGTTATCATTACTGTATGCAATTTATCGAATAAAGTTAGATTAACAATTTACAAAGAAAATGACGTTGCTTCATATTTTGCATTTTTTTAAACTCATATAGCTCCTAATGTTCTTACTGTTTCTATATCAAATAAAATAAAATTATATTAGGTTTACCGTTAAAACCGAGCAATTATACTAAACAAAGATTAAATATAAGTAACTGAATATTCGATACAATTGCAAAAAGAAAGCAGTGTGTTATTTTCAATGTTGCACTCTTATTTGTATACTTTAAAACATAATTCCCAAAATAGAACTGAAATACAATTCTGCCTATCCTTTAAGGGATACACGACCGTGAATATGCATGTTAAAACAATCACGTCATAACGATTCCTTTCAACTAAAAGATAAAAAACAAACACGTATTCGTGATCTTTCAAAGAAAGTATGCTACTATTCTCAACAAAAGTCTATATAAACAAACTTTAAAGCAATTTTCATAGAGCGGCGTCCACTGATCAGGGTCATCTGAATGTTTAATAAGTTCATCGTTCCTCATTCGTTTTCCGTGTCAAGGACTAACTATTCAGTATTCAGTTGTATTGAAATAGTGGCACTTTATTGAACAAGATTTGGCACCGTCTCAGTATTAAAAGAGAATTTGTTAGCTCCGAAAATGCGAGCAATATCGTTGATTCGGTTACGACTTTTCTTTGATGAGAGTATATGCGATATATTTAGAATTTCGGTCACTACACACTTTTGTATTAATACGGTCAAGTTTAGGGAGTGTTAGCTACAAACAATTTGATAATACTAGAAAGGTAAGGGCTAATAAAACACTTTCTCCATACAAAATATGAATAAACTTATGCTATATTTCTAGGTGAGTAGGGTTTCCAAAACATATTTAAGAGGCTCTGTGATTTTAGCAGTAATATCTCCAGTGTTGTAAAAGCGTATAAGCTCATAGATAACCGCTTAACATCACGTATACCTGTTAGCCGATCTAGAAAAGTAAGAATACGCTCAAATGTAGTACTCTTAAATGTTCTAGAGGAAGCCCACGCTTCTGTCCCCGAAGGGATATGTAGAGCACTGATATTCGCATACTATGATTTTAGAGCCACATAATATGGAGAAAATCTTTTTACCTCTTACTATCAATCGGGTGCATTGCCAGACCCTGTACTGCTAATGCAGCACATGACGCATAGTCTATTGATATTCAATCGAGGCAGGTCTAATACTGAACATCACGTAACATTTTCTTTCATGATGTTCTAGCTGCCACTCTGCTGCATGCTCTTTAAGGTAACACGCCACTTCTTTGATGTATAGACCGTACATACTCTTGCTATTTCAATGAACTTCATCTAGAATTTTCGACATGTTGGTGTAATGACAAACAATCCGACACAATTCGTAATTTTCCATTACTTCCAACATTGTCAGTTACCACCCAGATACTTGGATAAGAACCAAAGACACTGTATTGTAAACTAATGTAATTTGCAGACTATTTTATAGGCAGTTTGTTAATGTCTTTTGCTCAAGAAAGATTAGTAGCTCAGTCATAGATTATTGAGAAAAAGTAAACAGCATTATTTTAAATCGCCACACCCCTTGTTCCCATGCACACCGCGTGGGATGTATTCCATTTTATAGTTTATAAGATTTATGACTGTCTATCTGCATTGGTGTTTTTAATTTCTTTACTATACGATAGTGCTTAGTGTTTGGTATACCGCCAGTAGCAACGCGTCGAGTACTTCGGTTCCATGCCCACCTGGAACAAAAATTTGGGATATTCATTTTTCTAGGGATCGTCAACGCGCTACTCGCTCCTCTTCAGTGTCGAGAGGACATAAGAAAAAAAACTCATTGTGCAACAATACACAAACCGACAAACGTAAGTCCCCTCGATACTTGACGGGATTCTGAATTAAGTATACCACCACGGGCAATGCGCGGTCTCATACCCAAACGGAACATAATACAATAGTGACCCACAATTATAAAGTCGGTAACGCACTAGAGATACCCTTAGAGCCTGTCCAGATGAGGCGTTCTGCGCGCGAGTCTACTCGCGCGCTTTAATTTATATTGCTGGACGGGCAATATGTAGCTCCAGTGTCTCGGGAACGCGCGAGTGTCTACGTCTAACCTGGATAGGCTCTTAGCTTTGCAAGCGATTATAGGCGTTGGTAACGGCTTACCATCAGGCGGGCTATTTGCTTGTATGCTACATTTGTTGTATAACAAGGACAAGCTTTGAATGACTTCTGCGGAATACAGTACCAATTCTCATTCTTGTAAGAATTTTATGAGATTGACTTGATTTGATTAATGGCGTAGATGGTTTAAGTGGTCGCCTTGTCACTGCCACTGCACTAAGCGTTGTGGTTTTAATACCCAAAAATGGACAAAACAATGTGTCCACAAATAATTGTTTTTGTTCTTAATGTCCATTCTTCGAATATTTGTAACGTTCCTCGTGAAACAGGAATTATTCCCAAGGTTGGCTTTATTAAAACAAAGTTAGATAAAATTCGATCACATTCGGACCAACAAGTCAGTCAACACTAAATATATATCTATAATCATTTATATCAACTTTTATAGTCTGTGAATGAACTGCAACCAGACAACATTAATATACAAAAACAATTATACAGTATAAACAATTTCCCTTTTTATCAACATAACATGCATTGAACAATGCTAATTATAATTAAAACTGCGTACGCGCAATAAACGCGTTCTATTTTTAACGCCTTATCCGAGTCTCGTGCAATATACGCATACAATATACGCACACATACACATATGTCACGAAGGAAATTGCACACAACATTGTAGCCTTTCTCTACGTGTTCACTTGTGTGTGTAAGTAATTTAAGGAATAGCTATTCTATTTTCAAATCAGTTTAGGATATATTTTCGTCATACAAGGTCGCGTTTAAATGAGTTCTTAGCTTGGCTATTAAGGATGTGTTACAAGAAATATATTACGGAAATGTGACCCGCAGTGAACAAGCATTCTTGTACTTTCTTCAAACATACTGATCTTGTGCACGTGTTTTTCGTAGCGATTTAATTCAAACTGCTTTAATGCAAAGATTATCGGGATTGGTAAATTATATTAGTTTCTCATTATCATCATAATTAGAACATGAAAAAGTCAGTGAATTTACAAATTGTTGACAATATTTGGTGGAAATAAATGATCTGATAAAATTCTAATATTAGATACTTTAACTGAGTCGAACATCGAATTTGAAACAATTGCACTACCGTTCACATTTACCGCTACCGCTTTACTAACGACGACGATCGAATGTCTTAACATCAGAATCTCAAAATTGTGCATCGTGATATCCTTACGAATATTATAAATGCGAAAGTAACTCTGTCTGTTTGTCTGTCGGTCTGTCTGTCTGTCTGTTACCTTTTCACGCTCAATCCGCTGAACGAATTAAGATGAAATTTGGAATGGAGATAGCCTGAGACCCTGAGAACGACATTGGCTATATATCATCACGCTACGGCTCACGGGAGAGGCGCAGTAATCACAAATACCAGTGACGCGGGTGAGACCGCGGGCACAGCTAGTATGTTATATAGTATACACTTTTCATAATCCGATTGTACTATGGTATAAACTTTCCACTTACGCTTGCGAACGACTATCAGCTAGCAGATTTGATTCCCAGGTAAAGAGAGGATATTTATTTCTTTTCTTTACAGAAGTTTAACAATGTTCTGGAGAGAACGCAATAGCCTCGTACGTGACACTTACAGAAGGGGACGTTGGTGTAATATACATCTACCCTTCCTTCTATCTCGTTTGTTACAAAAAACGAAGTGAAAAGTCACATACATTATTACTGTCAAATAAAGGCACGTTTTATTTCAATTCCAAATAAAAAGTGATATATATTTTCACTACAGAAAAACAATGTAAGATACAAAACAGTTCTTTTTGTTCAAGGTTGCTATTGAAATCCAAGTTGTTTTATTTGAATCTATATCTATTTTTATCTGTTGCTTATTTTTTTAATGATTATAACCTACTAGCTACCGAGTATTCTATTGTTTTCTTTTCTCTTTAAAAAGACAACTCCTGCACTATGAATAATACCTGTGTCACAGGCCTTTACAAACATTCACAAATGACAGAGACAAAGAACACCCAGACATGGAACAATCATTTTTGGATCACACAAATTTTTGTCCTGTTTGGGGATCGAACCTACAATACTTGGCGCAACGGCAATGGCAAGGCGACCGCGTAAACCACTACGCTATTCATATAGTGATTTCTAGTTGCTGCATTAGATATGAAAACCATATATGGTTTATTAATCCAAACAGTAATAAGATTCTAAAACCATGGATCACACTAGATAGGTAAAATATTCAATGCATGAATCAACTTTGTACACCTTTTTACGAAAATTGCGCGGTCGGAGGTGTATGAAATTTGGCACAGTTAAAGTTTATATAAGTAGGGGCGAATCCTAATATATTTATAAAATATGTATTAGAAATACATTAAATTAATGGAAAAACTCTTCATGCACACAACCATGCACGTCTGACGTCGTACAGTTCTTTGTAACTATGGTTAACTATACGTTATTTATATGTAATACAGAAAAACAGAAAACAAAGTAGCAAGTTCAGGATTTTTGGTCGAATTTTGACCATTTTGACCATTGCGACCACTAGTATTAATTAAATGCCTATAATAGGAAAATATCTATGCTTAGATGTCCTTAATTTCATTTGAAGTTTTATAAAAATGTTATTTTAGTACAAAAGAATACCTAGAAGATAAGTGAAAGCTATGTTATATTTAAGTAAAAGTAATGTATAATAATCACAACATTTTAAAGTATTTGTATTTGCACGCTCTAAAGAGCAGAACATGTGATCTTATTCTAATGTGTATAAATATAACGTACCATGTTTCGAGCAAATAAATGTTTTGAATTTGAATTTGAATTTAAATATTGTACTTGCTTGTTGGTCCTTCTTTCACGCAGCAAGGATTTAAAAAGATTTTTACATGAAAATATCTTCCAAAACATAAAATATCTCTAATAGCTTGCGTGTCGGAGATCGCACATTGCATGTTGGATAGATCTTAAGGAGATAGAGAGCGAAACCGGGGTATAAGTTAGGAAACTATAAAATACTAATTAATTGGTGCTTAATGATCATATAAAAATGAGTCGCTCTCTATACGATTAAGCTAACCAGTAAATAATGTTTAGTGTAACCGACCACAATTTTTCTACAAAAGCGTCATGACTCCAGATGTTTATTGCACACAAGTTTTCTCTTTGAAGTCTACCTTATAAAGGAACAAAGGATTACACAACCTTATTCGGTACCCCTTCAAACTCTTATAAACAAGTAAAAAGCTCGACAAATTGTAACAAAAGGAGCATACTATTTTTAGACGACCGTGAATTTGTTCGAGAAAACGTATTTTAGTACAATTTATGCTCAAGTAACTGTGGGCAAAGTATAATTACTACGTATTCTAGGTAGATTTATAATTTTCTTTTGAATAATAATGAGAGGGCCGACAAAAACTTCGTGTTGTTACGTTTTTATTAACGCTAAAAATACTTCATTGCGTCGTACTTCGGTGTTAAGGAAAGCCAGTCTGCCAAAATCAATACTACTGCAGATGAATCGTGTACGCAAAGTCTGCATTATGAATATGCTATTACTATCTTTTGTCCGCAGCTTAGCTTGAAAACAGCACTTTTGTCTGATTAAAACAAACTTATCACGTATTAATATATATAATCTATATATTAATATACATAATCTATATATTAATACGTGAAGCAAAAAATTTGTACCCATTTTTACGAAAATTGCGAGGACGGAGGTGTATGAAATTTGGCACAGTTAAAGTTTATATGGACGAGGAGTGGCGAATCCTAATATTTTTATGCATTATAAATACATTAAATTAATGATAAAGCACTACACGCACACAACCGCATTAGACACAGGCAGTCTAATCGCGTTCGTAGTATTTCGGCGTGATTCGGTGAATGTCGTACAATTCTTCGTAACTATGGTTACATACCTTAAGTACCTATTGCAATTTCGCGGTATACATATATGTATAATAACGAACCAATTTAAAATTTAAATCAATTATGGTCGAATTTCGACCACTTGGCAATCGCTAGTATAAATTAATTTACAAACGCTGAACGCACTTTTAAAAGCATTTGAGTTGCATATTACTAATATTCTTGTTAAATCTTTGCAGGTTAGGTTGTTAGGAATGGTTTGACAACGGCAGTTTATACTTCTAGAAAAGTGCAACTCCTGCAATGGGAATGATTTCTGAATCGCGACGGTCTTTACAAACGTTCAAGCAACTAACAGAAAGAACAGCCCTTGCACACATATTTTGCCCCGTGTATGATCCGAAGCCACAATACTCGGCGTAATGGCCAGTGACGACTAGTATTCTTCATGTCAAAACATTACGCCATCCATGCAGATAACACCTACTCCATACATAAGCCCCAATCAGAAACGATCTTAAAACATTTTATCATATTATATTTGATTTTTCTGGTTTATTATCTAATGATGACTGTTACATAAACTTCCATTAACAAATTTTATATTTATTTTTCATTTTTGGTATACGTATTATAATAACACACGTTTTTTCTGTAGGCTTTATCAGCTTTTTCTATCATTTTTCTCTCTCTGTATCTTTTTCTTTTAATGAAATACCTAAGCTTTCAGTTTTCACAAACCCTTGCACAAGGCGTGCGTCGTAAGATTGGATGTTCAATCCGGTCTAATTCTATTAAGGCTAGGCTTCACGTTCGGGTTCAATTTGCAGAATGGAGTTCACAAATAAAGGCCAGCATATTGGAAAGATTACATTTGGATACTCGTAATGAAATAAAATTTTAGGGTAGACATTAATAAATTTTGTTAAAAAATAAACGGTTTAATGAGCTTGTTTTTTTTTGTGACGCACAGACGGCGTCTGTCATTAATTACGTTTATGTCAAACAGTACTGCGTTCGTTGCCTTAATTACAGTCAACACGATAAATACTCCATATTAAACCTATAAATACTCTATACTAAACCTATAAATTACTTCACGCCTTGTACTTTAGAAGAATTTTTCAGAATTAGTATATACGCGCGTTTTACTCAGATTGCATATGGGGGCGAGCCTTGTATAAGTACAAGGCTCGCGAAGCGAAGTGAACTTTTGCCTGAAAATGAAAGTGAAAGTAAACATTTTCAGGCAATTGTTCACTTCTTTTATAAAACCAACCCAACAACTGCAGCTTTACTTAGAGACTATCTATTATTTACGTAAGGTAATATCAATCATATTCTATCCGTTTTTACTTCCCTTATTGTTTATCGAGTCTATCTGCAATTTAGTGATTGATCCTGTCTTAGCCAATTATTCGGTGACTACACTAATGAGTTAGGTCGTCCGGAGAAATTCCTCCCTTCAACGGAAGAGCGCTGCAATAATAATGTTACTATTTTCTCTCATAGAACTACATCTCTCTTTCCTCTTAATTTATACCATGTTTAATTCCTTTTATCAACAGGCAACGCGCAATACCCCTGGTATAAATAAATAATTGCGATCGATGACTGAAACACTTGAGTAACGTCAGGTGGGTAGCTTGTTTGCCACGTCTGTTTTATAAAAATACTAGTCTCTGCCCACGGATTCGCTCACTTTAATGGAGGCTAGGTTAGGTTTGATTAGAAACCATATTTTTTTTTCTGCATAAAAGGTTCTGTATCCCAGACAACGCGTATGCGAAATTTCATGATGTTCGGTCGAGTGGTTAAGGCGTGAAAGCGTAACAAACAAACAAACTCACATTCGCATTTTCAATATAAGTTAGGATTAGCTATCGTGCGCGTGGTACACACAGCGACGCATCAACCTAGACTGTTTGGACTTTGAACTATTAGAAGTTGAACGCTGTGAATCGTGCGAGAGAGTGCGTTATATTTTTGTTACGTTATCCTTACCATTACATTGACACCACTATGCACTGTCCCTTTCCGACAATTCTCTATTTTGTATGTAGCGTAGTATGTCTAACTTGGTGTGTAGCCGTGTGCCACATCAATAAAAAGTAGCCCAAATTTTGAATTATCTTTGTACTAAATTTCATCCAAATCGAATTAGTTGTTTAGCCGTGAAGGGGTAACAGACGGACAGACAGGATAGATAGACAGACAGAGTTACTTTCAAATTAATAATATTATTAAGGATTAGTAAGGATAGTCATGATTTGTCGTCTTACGAAATAAATGAAGAACCCTTTGATACAGTTACGGTCAGTCCACTGTAGAATTTTGTTGCTATAAAGTATAGGCAAAATAATAAATAATGCATCATATTTTTTATATAAAAATAACATACATATTTACTCGTAATCTGCAATATTGTGATGAGATTCGTACCATTCGCAGTAAATCACCCGTAATGTCTCAGTTTATATGAATCAAATTCCAACTAAATTGCTATACGCTAGGGTTGCTACCTACCTAATGCTTAGCCTAACGTGACAAGAAAATGTGACCTTGACCTTAACTTTCACAAACACGCAAATTACAGTAAGTCACGCGTTTGACTGATTATGGAGTGTAAACTGTTATTATGTTCCGAAGGATATATAATGCCTTATTGGTATACGTTTGTGATTATGTTGGCAGTAGATCGTACGATTGCGAGTGTGATGGCGAATCGGGCGGTTTGCCCGATTCGCCATCAAACTCGGAATCGTGGCGTTTGTGGAAACTTTTAAGAAGCAATACTGGCTTCAAATATGTGTCCTGCCTTGGTAACATGCAAAAGAGACCGCATTTATGCCGTGAAACTTTACACGTACAGTCCTGTAACCTATAATATTCCATGGATACCTTAACGTTCAAAATCCTGTGAACATTCAAATTCGAATAAATATGAATGATCTAGATGGCTTTGTTTTATAAATTACTGCTATATAAAATATCGACGGTAAGAGTTTCATTCATGTAAGAAATGTGTTCTTTTTAACTAAACTTCTGTGAATAAAAATAAAAAAAATTATTAACGTAAATTTAACAAGATTGATTCTGAGAAATCTACTTTTTTTATTTTATATGTGGTGCTGTACCGCCGTTTATTACGACAAGTGAGAAACGGCAATGAATTGCCGTAAATCTTAGAGTTCAAAAAATGGTAATGGTAAGTAATATGCAAAGGTCACGTGATAGCACGTGACCTTGAGGTCAAAGGTCATAGTCTTTTCGGGGGTATATCGACTATGCTGGCGAATATATCGAATGGCGTTGACCGCGAGTCTCTAGCTCTTACGATTCTTGAGTTGAAAGTTGTCTAACAGACAGACAGACGGACATAGCTGTTGTATAAGAGCTTTTTCGAACTCTAATAAAACTAAACTACTTAACAGTTCTTGTATTAATTTCCGTTAGATGGCGTCAATTACCGGCTTATACCATTTTAGTTTTGAGATGGGTGCGCATTTTTGCAGCTCACTGTGCATTGTGGGCGTAATGTAAATATAATTTTAATTGCATTAATGGCGTAGTGATTTAAGTGGTCGCCTCGCTGCTATCATTGCGCCGAGTGTTGTGGGTTCGAATCCCACACGGGACAAAAATTTGTGTGGTCCATAAATGGTTGTTCCAAGTCTAGGTGTTCTTTGTGTCCGTTGTTTGAATGTTTGTAAATTCTTCCGTGATATAGGAATTATACCTACGGAGGGAGATGATGTCTAAAATAAAAAAAATAAGTTTATACCTATATCTTTGCTTACCTGTTCAAGGGAATACAGGCCTATGTTTAAAGCACAGTTTCTATAGCGGTAAAGATTTTCTAGCATTCATTCTAAGCCTTATAAATTTTACTAACTAATTTACACCGAAGAGAATATATAGACTATTTGTCCACATTTGTGAGAACTGCATACAATTAAACCATTCCAATGTCCATACCGAGCCAGTAAAGAGTAGTAAGAACCAGTAGACTTCATTGGATTTGATTCATTTCATTCATTCAATTTTACCCTCGTTTTCGTCCATTTACATAACAAAGGGTGACTTAGGATCAATGCAATTGCCATCAAATTACACACCCTTAGACCAAAAACATGAATCTGTCATCTCCCAGACATCTTGAAAATAATTGCCGTCGTTTCCGCGGAAAGTGCCTCATGAACGCACATCAACAGAGTGCAAGTGAAACATTACTAACATAGCTAATTAGTTGGACGTGTGTTATCCGCACTTAGCCTCACAATTGGGCCATTGTGCGTAAGTAACCGACGCGAAATATTGTTCGGTTACTCATACCACCTCAGCTCCGTCCAGAAAGAGAATAGGGGACCGATGTTGCGTAGTACCTCCTTCATCGTTTCTGGACTGTTTAGAAGTTTCCCCATTGGTTGCTCACGCTTTTACAATGTAGGAGCACGTGAGCCGGTGTCTCCTCGGTCTCCATGCAGCCTCTACATAAGGGACTGTCAGTGATGTCGATGTTGAATAGGTGTTTGTTGAGTGAACAGTGGCCTGGTATTATACCTACTAGGTGGCGTAGGTTTTTCCTTGTGGAACGTAGCAGTTTGCGTGACAGATGTTTGTCTAAGGATGGAAGGGCTTCCTTCGTCTGTCTACATTCCTTTGTTTCTCTCCACAATTTTTCGTGTAGTTTCGTGGTTCTATCACATAACCATGTTTTGAGTTGGCAGAAGGGTATCGGAACAATTGGTTCGGGTCCTACAATTTTGGTGTTCGATCTTATCTTTGCTAGTTGATCTGTAACATCATTGCCAGAAGAGTTGCTGTGGCCGCGTATCCACTGCAACGTTACCCGATTATTTGTTGCAATACTTTGCAATACTAATTAGTTTAAAAAAATACTAACAAATATTGTATGTATGTTGGTTTATAAGATATTAGGTGACTTTGATGACGTAGTGGTTAGTGTAAACTACCATGGCTGCGGTCGCAGGTTCAATTAAACTGACACAAGCCAAACATTTGTGTGCATGGACTTGGATGTTTGTCTTGGTCTGAATGTTTCTATTTATAATATGTATGTATTTACAAAAAAAGTTTATGGCCTGAATAATGTATATTTATCCATTGTCTAGCACCCATAGTACAAGTTCTGCTTAGTTTGGGTTAGATGGTGTTGTGTGTATGTGATAGAATATTATTATTACATTAAATTATATCTATGCGTCTATGCTACGCAAAATAAAATCGTTACCATTATTATTATTATTAAAAATCTTTTGTTTATGGCAAACTCAGCGGCAGACCTACAGGTGTGCCGCTGCGTTTGTTCGCATTGTTTGTAGGTTCATTAAATCGATTGGTTGAACTTTTCAAGTCGGTGTATTCAAAGTTCTTATTAGTCAGTGTCGTTGCATTAATGACGCTGAGCTACTGATTAAATTTGAATATCGTTGATTTCTACCTCGCTTTTATTGATACGACAGAGATTTTTCATTTGATTTGCAAATTTGTGGCGTCATATTGCTTATGCATAATATAATTGCATATAACCGAAGAGTGAAGCATAATTATACCACGCCTGTATTCCTGAAAAGGTTGGCAGAGGTGTGTTAAACACCGCTATGGTTTTCAGTTCCACGTTATAGATGGCGAGCATATTGTTGTTTCTCGGTCACAGTTCTAGACTTTGTGCTGCTACGAGAATGTCTTGAGAGAAAAATCCCAATATCACTTTGCCTTATCTAGGAATCGAAGCGCATTTGCCATAATATGTTAACTGTGGATCATGTCATCCACGTACTCAGACATCACCCATCGCCACAATAACACGATCAATTGACTCGATTATATGTGGTTTGTTACATAAACTTACGTAACTAATAATAGCATATAGGACAAAATAAATAACGTAAAGGAAAATAACGCTATCCGTCGTGCCAACCCTAGCGTAAAATCGAGAGAGCATTAGAATTGACTTGTTCATTGTAACGTGAAACTGCATCCACGCTGCCGGCAACGTGCCTCAGTAATTATCGGCTTTACGTAAGGTTCAAGAATGGATTCCTTTATTATAATATAAAATAAACTCACATACAACGTAAAAAACTGAATATTAAAAATGCAAGTTTGAGTTTGTTTGTTTTGTTACGCTTTCACGCCTTAACTACTAGACCGATCATCATGAAATTTCGCATACATATTGTCAGGGGTACAGAAAAGGCTATAGACCCAAAAAAAAGTACTGTTTCCGAGGGATATTTATGCGAGCTCAGCCGCGGGCAAAGTTTTGTGTTAGAATAAATATATGAGTTACTACTTTTTGCCCGCGTCATCGTACGTGTGAAATTTGGAAGCAGGTATCTATCTATATTTTTCTTTCGTTGCATGTTAGAATAAACTGATCTTCTACTTCTTTTCGTGTGGTTAGTGGCCAACCTGTTGTCAAGAGTTGTTCAAGCCGCCTCTAGGCCTCTGACATGGCTTAACGACTGCTGTCAATTTGGCAACAGCCGGGACCAACTTTTTACATGCCCTCCGAAGCACGGAGACGCTCAGATGAAATACCACTAAGCGGTCACCCATCTATAGACTGACCGCACCCAATGTTGCTTAATCTCGCTAATCGTTTACGATCAGTGAGTGCAACTGGATATAAGCGCTTCAAAGAATAAACTGATCAACACACATATACATATGTACGGTGTATCAAGATGAAATATGCACCAGATTCTAAGTTAAACCTACATCAATACAACTGTGAAAACTGCATTCGATTTCGTGTAGTACTTTTGTGCGTGATGTGCGTGCAAACAACTACTACGTCCTTCTACTTGTCTATATACAGGCAAAAGGACAACAATTCTATAATTAATTTGTTTGGCTTCTATAGGTCTTATAAAGCCCCGTCACGTTAACTTTCTTAAATATTTTCTATGTACAGACATCGACCAGTCCAAATTTTATGATATGCATAGATAATAATTTAATAAAGCGTCATGTATGTTCCATCATATTCAATAATTTTATTATATTATTAGTCTTAGATATGTCCAGAAAGGGTAATTTTTGCTGTGTCCTGACAAAGTTTAATGCATTCAGAACTCTGGATTAACCGTTATCCCTTTGAGATGCGAAGATCAGAAGGCTCTAGAATGCAGATAAGGTTCAGCCTACTTAATATATACCTAGATAAGAAAGCTGACCTAGATACACTTTGGAATAAAAACGCTGAAGATGAAAAGCAATTGCAGAATATGATATTTTTTTTTTTTTTTTTTTTTTTTTTTTTTCCAATACATTTACTTAAATTTTACAACATACATTGCCGTACTACGAAAACCTCACAGGGTTTATCTGAGTACTGGCGAGTCGTTTATTGACAATCAATGTTACTTGGATATAATTTGTACCAATGTTGTTTAAAGTTAATAAATTAAATACAACTTATATGTAAAAGTGCTTCATTTTTGACTTGTAACCTTTCGAACACGTTTTATATAGTATTTGTAATCTTTCAGGCAGCTTATTCACGTAACTTGGAACCAAGTATCGTTCAATTCGCATACCGTATACATTATTTACTTTAGGTAGTACATATTTGATTTATACTTAACCATACATTACGCATTCACAAGGAAATTCAATTTCAGCAAACGATATACGTATACGGTATGGCGGGTTCGTCGTTTTGCACGCCATCAGATTGATTTAAAAACAGGTAAATACGTCTACGTAAGTGGGTAATAAAAGTGACGAGGAAAATGTAAGACGTGCGCGGACAAGTAGCTACATAATTGACTACGCCTTCAAGAATTATTATTATAGCGATATACCTGTATATCCCAGAGGTCATATTACACATGTATGTCACATTTTATGTTAATGTTCTACGATCCATATGGTATAAAAACTTTAAGACAGATGAAAATTCTCTGACACCTAATTTCTTGAAGGCTAATCAACGGCATATCAAAATGAAATTCTTGCTATCTGATGTGATTGGCTATCGCTAAACCAGTCAGCCAATCCGAGCAGTACCTAGATATCTTTAACCGTCTGTTAACAATTTTTTGTGTTGATCTGCTTTTTGCGGTGTTAGTCTCGGCAGCAGATAGTTGGTCTCTTTATGTAGATGTGTGGGTGTGATGTATTTCTATCATATCTTATATACCTAAAAGCCTAAATTATAAAGTGTTTAATCTTAAAAAAGCGGTTTAGGTCACGTCGCTTTAACCAATCGCGTTGCTATAATCGTTAAGAAGACTAGCCTTTTTGACGTCAGTTCAACGGTGTATTTTTAAATTATCTTGATTGCCTTTGAATATTTTGCTTGCAGGTTTCTTTTTGTTTTATTTTACCCTTTTACTTGTTTCGTGCGTCATAGCTTTCAGTCTTCTTATTATTTTTTGATGTTGTCCGGTTTTATATAAGTCCTGTTTTGTATGATCTTCCTACAAAAATATACATACATGATGTATGTATATTATTTTATACCTGAATGTCTGGGTGACCATCTCATATGATCAATAACATTGCATCAAACCTCATTGGAGATGTATAGTTGTTACCAAAAAAATAACGAATTGTTTGTATATTCCAATTCGATTCTTGCGTTCAAATGTTGCTTAACTCGTTGTAGCTGTAATACGTTTGAAAATCAATAAATTATTCGAAAAACAAATTAATGGTTATCCAGATGAATAACCATTACTCAGAGTCTTATCTAGCCCGGTACATTTTTCAATGATCAGTTGCATACGTGCGGAACCTGGAATAAACAATAAGAATATTATTATCGCACTAGGGTTTGCTTTACGATATTGCCGAAACTCCGGTTTGCCGGCGATGGCTTGGATCCGCAAGGATACTTTCCTCACGGATCCACTCCGCCGCCTCCTTCTTCGAGATGCCGTCCTCGCAGAAGGATGCGACCGCTGCCCACTTCCTCTCGCTGTTTACCATGGCTTTGATCACGGCCGGCAGCGAGCTAGAGGTCTTCTCCCAAAACCTCAATGAGTTCACGGCGCTGCACATTTTAGTTTGGCTAGAGGGGTTAACAAGAATATTATTAATTTATAATCCAAGAGGTTAGTAACATACAAAGTAAGTGCGCTTTTTCCGACCTATGGCCTAAATAATGAATTTAAACATACATCTAATATTCCAAATTCCAGCTGAATTATTCCAGAACTCTCAGCAGCCATAGATAAAGCATTACTGCCTAAAGTTTCTAATAAGAATTTTATCAATGAAATTCTGTTCTAGTATATTCTCTAAATAAATAAAATATTTAATGAATAATTCATCGCACATTAATATGTTCATCTGTGAGAAATATGAAGCTCGTGATCAGCTACGCCTACGCTCGTATTAACACGTGCGAAACCACGTAAGGTGTGCAGACGTTGATACACATGACTCATTTGCGTATACATGCAATCTCATATGGATGCACATCTAATATTATGGAAATATAATAATATGGTGAAATAAAAATCGGACAGAGTTTCGTTTATATCTTGTAATCGACAACGAATGACACAAAAAATGGCATGATTACGGCTTTTATTGACTTTGCCTCACTATTTGGCTGACAGTGTGGCTTGGCGGAAGGGGAAGTCAATATGGCGGCTTGGCTTTGGCTTTGGCGAGGCTACGCATAGGCTGACGTCACATCCGTTACACGAAAGAAAAATAGAGGCAAAAAGAAAGACCAAGAAGAAAGTATAAAGATCAATTGAAAGAAAAACAAATGTAGAGACATTACGAGAACTAAAGGATTTAGCATCGAACCGAAAAAAATGGAAATTGCTACATCGGCAAGTGCATAGTATTTAAATATTGGATGGACGGAGTCGTCACGCCTCTATGTCCGAAGGGGTAGGCAGAGATGTATTAGATCTACATTGCGCCAGCTATAGCTAACGTCTGACGTACAACGTTCCATTAAAAGGACAGTACCAGATTCCAAGCTGCTACTGAGAATTTCTTGTCAGAAAAATCTTATAACGCTTCGTCCAATCCGAAAATCGAAACTGCGATCTGATGAACAGCAGTTACACTCATTACTACTACGCTACTTAGGCAATTGTTTCTACGGATGAAATAACAAAATATTATATTTTTACTACTAAACTCGCTACTGCTTACAATATAAATACATTTTAACCAGAAAATACACTATAGATAGTCAAAAAATAAAATCATGGATAGAAATGATATATTAATTAAAAACTAATTTACTTATAATCTTTCGCTTTCAATTCCATGTAGTTCAATATCGTAGAACCGCCAAATCTACAAGATTTTAACAAAGCACAGTAAATGCCTAATATGCTAAGCAATGTAAGCAATCAGTCAATTGCATATTCAAGTAATAAAATAAAGGTATATTTTTACTTGATAATAATTTATGGTACACTAATG
The DNA here is from genome assembly GCA_963675205.1 of Catocala nupta. Lineage (NCBI taxonomy): Eukaryota > Metazoa > Arthropoda > Insecta > Lepidoptera > Erebidae > Catocala > Catocala nupta. The sequence continues at coordinate 6,251,120 of OY776095.1, read as the reverse complement.
CAATAACAAAATTAGGTAAATAAAGCAATCTCTTCTGCCTTAGGATATGTAAGTAAGTAGATATACTTAAGACTAAACATACATATATAATTATATACCTACGTATTAATAAACACTATAATATACATTATTAAATTATAGTGTTCATTAATACGTATTTTAATTTAAACGGAATATACAGGCTGATTGGTAAAAGACTGGGCATATTGAAGGTGGGTATTCAGTACTAGAATAGGTACTTCAAATTTGACCTAGTTATCTAATAAAAACTTAATGTGAAGACACTCTTGCGCATATACCAAAGCTAAACAAAACCTCCGCCCCCGCCTACCGCTACCGCACCTCACACTCTCCCGGATTTGCACCCCCGCCCGTCATTTTCTTATCAAAGGTCATTAGCCTTTTTGTTTGTAGCGCGGCACGCTCGACAGCTGTGTGCAACGCGCGGTGTCCACATTTTATAGATATTTCATACATATTTTCATAAAGGTTTTATTTGCAGGTTACACAGATTTTAATTTTTATTGTTTTTTGTACTTTACGTCTGACCATAAATTATCATGTCCTTAAGTATGTACAATGTTTAAGCAGTCACTCTGTATAATCTTAATGCACGTAAACAGTTCTTTCGTCACATTCACATCAAGCGCTCTCACGCTCGAAATGAATAATACCAACAAAAAACGCACCATACACGACGAACAGTTGATGACTTGACGCCTGCGCCTTCACGCCCACATGTTTATGACGTATAAACGTCTGGGCGGTAATTTAATTAGTCTTAACGCCATTTTTTGCCACCAGACCGTCAAAGACCTTTTCTTTCTTGTTATTTTATTAAGGCGGCATCTAATCATGAACAGTTAACGTAGCTAATAACATTGCTACTACTCAGCTGTCAGATGGTTGTATGGGAACTATTCTTTCTGCTGCCAATATCCGTTGCAGCAAATCAATTGTGTATTACAGGTTCAATGTTTGACTTGTTTTTTAAGAAATATGTTAAGTTCACGATTAAGTTGAGATGACAACTATAGGTGGTCAATGAAATAATCATACTGATATTGGCATAAATCCGTTGAAATCCAGGTGTATGCATTTTTCACGTAAGTGGGCGTGTCTATAGCTAGTTGGATTGTAACCAAAAGAAGAAGATCTATTAGAAATAGGCGATAGAATAAGAAAGATTTAAAACTTATTCTAGTTCAATTATTGGTCAGCAGTTTAAAACGAAATGCTCATAAGATCATAAGCGACAACTGAAGGACCCTAACCCGTAGTTAAAGATGCTGTCATATAGTTGGTAATATTAATTCCATAATAGCATCTAGTACTACCACAACAACAAGATCATTCGCACGTTAACAATCCTTCGAAAAAGGACTTGTTGTTCCTTTCGAACCCCTCTGTTAACAGCACTCCGTCACCTCGAAGACCTGAAAAACAAAGTAACATGGAACAAAACACGGTTTTGATGGCTTACTTCCCCGATCAGACCGGGCCAGTTTGGTTGAAATCCCAAATGTAAGTGGAGATTTCATTGACATCTATTTCTTATATAACAAGTAACGTTCTTCTTAGATGGCTTATAAGAACGTTACTAGTTGTGGAACTTAAGACTCTCCAACCAGACGCGTGTCATACGAGAAGGCTGAATGGAGCCAGTGAAGCGTCGACGCCGGCGCCAAGCGCGTGTGTGACCACGTGCATGACAACCGCCTATCTTATCCTTGAACCCTTTATTCGGAAGTTTTAGAGCAAGCAGAGAAAAACAATGATGTACTATGTTCATGACTTTAATTTCTAATCACTTTATTTATGAGCTGCTAAGTTGGTTCTGTGGTATAATTTAAGGTAATATTTGGGCCGGTTGCGAGGTTTTATTTCTGGTCGTGGCAATTTTATTAGGTGTCTTTGGTAGGAAAACCGCAATAGCAACGAGGTGTCTGGAAATTCTGTAAAAGGCAATAGGCCTCCTATTATTTGGGATATACACATAGAATCTAGATATTTCTATAAGATGTAAATTCCATTCCTGAACATTTACATATTTCTTGAATGGCTCCACCCAGCCGGATGTCATATGAGTCGTCGGCGTCGCCGCGGCGGTGCGCCGGCGCCGATGTCCACACGCATAAGATCTACTCGTGCATGACCGCATGCGGTGTCTTACTACACATCATTGACTCACTGCTGTCGATGTTATAACTATTCTTTTATTGTTATATTAGCCTTCGTAAATTTGTTCTTGTAGAGCATAGAAATATGCAAAGTAAGCTATTTGTATCATTTTTTTAATTATTTGTCAATCAGGTGACAAAACGGTGTGATAGTGTGTAGTTTTTCCACTGGGTTCTTTAACCACAGACAAAATAGAGAGTCCTATTTATAAGAGCAGCTTGTGTTTTTTCCGTTGCAATAGTCCATAGGGCCTTGCCATTAGGCCGTGTTTGAGTTTGTTATCAATCTTCGTAAAATATACCTTGCCTTGTAGATATTATTGTAGTCAAGTAACTCTTTCAGATAATTACATAAACAGCCCAACAAAAACTTGTTTATTATGCATTTGATACGTACGCGTGGCCTTTCAAAATATCCTGTCTTATCGGATACGAAGAATAGGTTTTAATTTTGTGAGCTTTATAACGTCGGTTGCGCCTGATGAGTGAGTCAATATTATTTCAATACGTTCAGTCTTGTAAAAATATCTTAATCTTGACACAATGTCAAAAATTTACGTCACTATAACAATGTTAACTACAAATTACGATGTCTTCGTTTTTGTTTGGGATATGGACTAAGTTTTGACTAAATTGTGACACAAGACACTCCACCGCAGTGCTGTGTAGTTATGTCGAAAAAGACTACCGCAGTGGTTTCGCCTGTTTTTCCGTTTATCCTTATCCCTGACCTGCTGGCCTTAGCTCATGATGGCCCACTGCTACCTATGGCCTAACCTCTTCTCAGTTGGAGAAGGAGTTAGGCCATAGTCTACAACGATCGCCTAATCCGATTTAGGGGACACAAATTATCGAGAATGTTATTGAGAACTCTCAGGTTTCCTCATGATATTTTCCTTACCTTGTAAAGCGAGTTGTAATTAGCGATCTAATTTGAGACCTCTGTGTGGCATTTCAACAATCTGGCTACCGCTGGTTTTTATGCTCATGCTGCAGGCATGCATTTTAATTATATATTATTTAATGTATATTTTTCGCGATTTAATAAAAAGAAGATATTAATAATTATTTATTGTGATCACTGGCCGTCAACCGGTTGTTCCTAGTTCTTGACAACACAAGGCATTTAATTGCAACACTGTTGTTTCTCAGTTCCTTTCTAAACTAAACCTTATTGAAATATTATGTTTAGCGTTAGTTAACATATCTTATACTAATGTTCGCGTAATTTGCGTTAACGGCTTTGCAAGGCTAACAGCCTATTTCACATGCTATTAAAATATAATGCTTGTGTCGCGCTAGTTATTTTATATGGACGTAAATTGATATTCATGCTTTAGATTGTGCGATCACTGCTACTTATTCAAGGTCAAAATACCCAAAATATTTGAAGCCTATCTATTAGCGTTAACAGCTTTATACTTAGACCCGTATCGTCAGGTTTTATAAGTTAGGTCACGTTATCCGATCGCTGTAGTGTTACTGTAGTTTCCTTTCGGCGAATCACCCACCATACAATCAGGAGAGTAGGCCTTGGTAGGTTTGGTCAGTAGGACCCGGGACTTTGCATCTTCCCGGGGGTGGGCCTGACATATCTTCTTCACTCGCGAAGAAGGGGTGTGAATGGCACTTCACCAAGTAAAGAAAAGGGTTACATTAACTAAAACCAACAAGTACCTATATAAGTCTATATTAGACCTAAATTATCAATAGTTTAATAAATTGCATGTTAAAAACTCAATTTTACTTACTAACTGTTTTACACGACTCATGCTCCATGGAAAGTTCGAAAATCGTATCGTAAATAAGTCTTTATGATTAATAGTATTCAGTGCCAACTAAGTACTTTTAAAAATGTGTACTTTTTATCATTTATATTTAACCGTGAACTTAGATTATCAACAAGATCACGCGTAAATACTATATTTATGTAAATATCTGGAAAATAACAATATTTGACAAAGAGCCTGCAAAGAAGCACGTACATACTTCCATATCTTTCTTACAATCTTTTCCACTCTCTAAGTGCATGTTAAACCTCTATTATAATATTCACAAAGGAAATAACATTTAAATTGAGTGCCTGTTTTGAATGTAAACATGTGAACTGCAAATCCTGCGAATAATATGAGTTTATTAGGCAAACAGTAAATATTTATAAGTCATTTTGTGGTTGTAAAAATAACATTATGTTCAAGCTGTATGTTGTGTGAATATTATTTTAGAATGTTTTCATAATATTAAAAACTTTACAGTATGAAAACATTTATTTAATACTAGATGATCCAGTAAACTTCGTACCACTTATTGAATTTAAACTACTATATACGAATTTTATCGCGTTGTTTATTTGATACTTTATTACATAATTTATTAAATGGAAATCCGTAGTCTCTGCCTACCCCTTTGGGAAACAGGCGTAAATCTATGTATGTATTACATAATTTAGAAACTGTTACACTACTACTATTATTAAACTTTACTAATTTTAAGCTAATTAAATTATTAAACTATTTATATTTAAGTTTTTTTTATTTCTTTACGTGGGGGAATGCTATGACGCATATCCCTCCGCGGGGGCGGGCGGAGGGATTATGTCGGACTCGCCGGGGTAAAGAAAGATGTTGAAAAGATAATGTACCTCCCGGAATACCGACTAAACCTACCACGGTGTTCCTCGACACAACCACTATCGACGGGGCCGCGCGAATCGCTTTCGCATGCGGTCGCGACCCCGCCAAGGTTACGGCCCGCCGTATGAAACAGGCAGGCCACTACACAAAAGACCTACCCAAAGGTACTTACTTCTAGTAAAACCCTACTGTCTCCCCCCTAGGGGGGAGACGGACTCGATACAGAGGCGCGCGTGGGAACACGCACGCCGCCTCTCGGACCTGGTGCTGAACGGATGGCGGGCAGGCCCACAAAGCCCGCCACCCCCAGGTCAAACCTCAGGGTGGCTGGAGGTCATCACGCGCCCTCCGGCGCCCGGCACTGCGGTTGGGGAGAGGATTCAAACGCTCCCTCTCCCGCTCCGCCGCCTCCTTGATGGAAATTACTTCCTCCCAAAGGAGGCAACGGCGTTCCACGACCTCTCACTCCGGACCATAGACTGAACTACGGTCGGGAGCGAGAGGGCAATCGATCCGACTGCCGCGATCAACTCACGGCGCTGCGATGCCCAGGCGGGGCAAACCGCCAAAGTGTGCAGCGCCGTGTCCTCTACAACGTCGCGGCAGTCGCCGCAGTGGTGACAACCGGGCGTCTCTTGCCGGCGTATACGACACAGGAACTGGCCAAAACAACCGTGGCCAGTCAATACCTGTGTCAGCCGGAAGGTGAGGGCGCCATGATGATCATCACCATCTGTGGTCGAGTGTTGTGGGTTCGAATCCCACACGGGACAAAACTTTGTGTGCTGCACAAATTGTTATTCCGAGTTTGGATATTCTTTGTGTCCGTTGTTTGAATGTTTGTAAAGTCCCCTGCGACACATAAATTAATCCTAGAGCGGAGATTTCTTTAAAAAATGAAAAAGGCAATAATCGTCTTTTCGAATCAAACTGAAAACGATCATCAATGTTTTAATTTCGGCACACATTTAAGTATAGATCATATTATTAATTCATAAGAATTAATAATTGGATCATTCCCATCTCTGTTTGTAAAATTGTCCTACAGTCGCTTCACATTATTATGACGAGCGTTAAAAGGAAATAATCGACCTATCGAATCGAACTGAAATCGATCATCAAAGCCTTAATTTTGGCCCACATTTAATTATAGATCATGTTATGAATAAATTCGTAAACAACAAACCTACATATAAACTCAATCATTCCTATCTCTGTTTGTAGAAATATTTTACAAACACTTGACATTATTATGACGAGCACTGACAGATGACATCACGTGTTATGTCTGTGTGTAGGCTTTGAAACAAGCGACTTTTATTAACATACGCTAAAGGAAATCACAATATTATGAAAAAGTAGTCATTGCTCGCTATTGTTGAAATCAAAATAGTTCTTGCCTTTTGTTTGCCTTTTAAAACTAATGAATTCGCTGCTTTATGTCTGAAAATACTTCGTATTGAAACTAAACACTATATTATAACATATTTTCGGGTCGTTTTGAAGCAGAATACTTCTAAGCATCTAGCAACTGAAAGCATTTGTATTGCCATTATGTAGCATATGTATTAAGGTAATGATGCCACATAGTACATTCAGTTCGACGAAAAATCCTAAACCAATTTGGAACGTAACTCTTGTTGACGTGAATATTTCAAGGAATAAAAAGCTATAAATTGGGAACTGCGTATTAAACGCATAGGCTTATCAACTTGACGTATAGGCAATCTGTTTATTAATTACATGTAGGACCCTACTTCATAAGGAATCCGCAGAAAAGATTTACACATAGTCATGGTAAAATTAGAACGCATTTTGCACCAATTTAAGCAGAACTGGAAACATCGGCAATATCGTGTAATTATTAGTTTTACTTCTATATCTCCACTAACTATGTACCCTCTGTTGCTGGAAAAATGCCGTACAAGAAGACATGGAACAGAAACTTATGGTACACCCAATTTTTCTAGAAAATAAGTAACTTACAAAAACGGTAGTTTTGGCGCCGGTCACGCAATTGCGACGTGACTCTCTGTTTCTAATGTCGTGCAATTTAAACATAGAAACTTAAATTCCACAGATTGATGCTATGACCATCACGGTCATAGCATCAAGTGGTTTTATATCCGTGGAATACCTACCGCTGATTTTACGACCCATCACCACCAACTATGTATGAAATCGGGACACGGCCTTGGAGTCGTATGGAGACAAAAGATTATAAATCAATTCATGCTTGAAATGAGGTCTCTGTCTTATAGGTAACGAATAGTACAAAAATAAACGTAAGACGATAGAAAACCTATAAAGACTCTTCATAGAAATCTGTATATTTCGCTTATTCTGCTACAACGAGAACAAAAAATCTCTATTCAGATTTATAGTAATTCAGGTGACATTATAATATATTTTTGATGATGGTCTAGCTGAATATATAAAACAGACATTAACCAACTTTTAATATAAGCGTCTTAGAAGAAGGCTAACATCAGTATTGCTATGGACTTATGCAATCAAGGTTCGAGATTGAACCTACCATACCTTGATTGCAAGTCCATGGCTTCATTACTACTATAAAAGATTAATAAATAAGCTCTTATACTCGTAATACCAAAACATTAAAACTATGCTTGCTATGATAGACGTAAAACTAATCATTAAATAAAAATATATAAAACAACCTTTAAAAATTATTTAGCCTTATAGCTATATCTAGACAATATCATTTCAATTGCGACCGCACCTCTGAACATTTATCCTTAGACTATATTCAATTGGATATTCAGTATTATCTTATTTCTACCACGTCTTCAATTTCAATGTATTCAAAAGTTAAACAAACCGTTCGGATTATAGAACTTTCACAATTGCGATAAAAACGATACATATCGTAGCAGAAGTATGCGTTTACACGTTGTATATTTAGACAATAATGAGTTCGAATTAACTGTGCGTATAATCGCATTTGAAACAATTGTGCACAATGTGACACTTACCAACTTGATCAAAGATGCTGCATCCTCTCTTATGAATAGAGATATCTGTACATATACAGTTATTTTCAACGTGCATGTGTTGTGGTCACCACCGTCGAAATCTAATAAGTGTGAGCCACAAAAAAATGATAATAGCGCCCCTACTATTATATCATGATATTATACTACTATACTATCCTTAATTAATATTATAAATGCGAATGTGTTTGTTTGTTTGTTACGCTTTCATGCCTTAACTACTCGACCGATCATCATGACATTTCGCATTTCTTTCTCATAGGTACAGAAACGCTCATACGGTACATTTTATCCAGAAAAGATCTGTTACACTAACCATACCTATCCTACATCTAGTGAGCGATGCCGCGGGCAAAATCTAGTATAGATATAATGCTATAAACTTATGTCTGATATATCGCAGAGACGTTGACTCATGGGATACCGTAACTCCTACAATCAATTTTCTTTCTCCTTTCAACACTAATCTCATCTCGATTACGATTCTGATCTATAGTCTTGAACCACCAGTGCCGCCGATTCCGCCATCTAGGCGATTATTATGTAAATTGATTGATCTTACTTCCTCCATGATTTGTAAGAAATCATTTATGCTTAAGCTAAATCCACACTAACTTTATAAAGATTTTGAAATTATACAATTAAAGATTTTATGCGTTGCTTTTTTATTAAAAAAAAGCTAATAAACAACGCAATAATTATTACAGAATTTTGAAACTATTAAACTACTTCTGTTAAACTTTATTACTATTAAACTATTTAGGCTTACACTTTCCTCGACGTTTTTGTTGTTGCTTTTCAGCAGCCATGGTAACAGGGAGAGTCTCGTCGTAATCATACTTGCGTATGTATGATTAACTCGCGCATGATGCCCGCGCCATTTACTTGCACTACCAATGTGTGCCACTCATAAGCAGTGACTCGAGGTTTTTAATTTCACCCTGTTGTCCCCAAGTCTTCCGGTCATAGTAGAAGTAATTGCAATATCTATATAAATAAAAATAAATTAATAACTAAGTATTACTCAATGTTACGAAGTATCACTTAAGAACGGCTCAACCGATTTTGCTGTATTTTTTTGTCGTGTTTGTAATTCATATGTCAGGACATAATTTAAATGACCAAAAATTTACTGGTACATGGTATTTTGCATGGTCTTTTTTTGATGTTTTGGTTTTGAACTTAATTATTTGAAATCAATGACGTCATATAGATGGGCACGTCAGGCATGAACATCACGGCACTCGAAAACAGCGTCAAATACTATTGGTAGCTAGACAGCTGCTTAGACGCACGAGAAAGGGTAAGAAAATTAAAGGTCATCTACGGAATTCCTGTTGTTAGAGAGAGATAAATATATTTCTTTAATTACGTTGTCATTCTGTGGTGCATGCTCATTGGCCGAGTGGGAACACGTGACCTACGTCAGGTGCCGGCCGCCATTAGAAGGCATCGAAAAAATAACATAAAATCCATTTCTCTTGATACTTACGCATGAAATGATACTTTTTTATCTTTCCCAGTTGCAGTATAATTTTTACATTTCGTAAAAACACAGAACGGCATTTTTTGTTGTTGAGGAAGTTATTCACTCAAGTTATTTTAATGTCACGTACACCCGCAGCACTAGTTGGTATGAGACTAAATAGACTTCTGGTAATTACCTTGCATTCATGTTGCCACTACAGAGCGGCAACGTATCTATAGTTTATATATCATTGGTTGAAATGTATTTTTGTATAAATTGACAGGACAACGACAGTCGAGTCAGCTAGTTATTAATAAAATATAAGGTCGCTTAAAACAAATAGCTCTAATAAACAACACGGGTAATAAGCGCAGGTGGCGGCACTTGCGCAGAATATAATTATATCATGTAAGCGATCGATGCGGGCCACCCACGGTCGCGCAAGGAACTCACTTTTGGGCATGTATGTACCACGCGCCTACTATATCCTTTATATACTTGCATCTAAGGCCTACTAATTTAAACGTCAACTCAGTGTGACTTAAGACTTACAATCCAGTATTACGTTATACTAAAGATTCAACAATATTTATTTGATAGAAAGCGTAGCGTTAAATACGATTTGATTTGTGTTACAAGATTTGCTATCGCTGGAATTATATAAAAGTGCAGCCCCGCGTACCCTTCTTCGCCCGCGGTAATGAAGAGGAAATTTAACTGGAAAATTGCTGTATCCGTCTGCTTCCTTAAATTATTATAAAATGAAGCAGAAAGTGCAAGAGCTATTTGCAAGTTAAAATTCGCTTAGCTTATTTCTAGTCAAAAACTAGACGCATTTGTAAATAACGAACGTATATATCTATACTATTATAGAAATATACATAAAGAAGCTGTGTCTGTACATGAAATAAAGTTTAAGAAACTAAGCCTATATAAGCGTCCAGATTGAAGCCGACTCCAAATTAAGCTTCGTTTCATCTATACTTATATTATAAATGTGAACGTTTGTGAGGACGTATGGATGTTTGTTAGTCTTGCACGTAAAATCTACTGAACCGATTGCGATGAAACTTGGTATGTAGATAGCAGGAGACCTGGATTCACACATAAGCTACTTTTTATCCCGATATTCCCACGGGAACGGGACTTACGCGGGTGAAACCGCGTGCAAAATCTAATCTTAAATATTTTAGTGTTATATTCATGATTATAAAGATAAATGCAATGTGTAGTGAATTGAAAATTTCTCCATTGTGTTTCTCCTTTTAAAAAACAACTCCCACACAAGACGTTTAAGGATTATATTGTTCTCATTACTTACCTTATGCGAAATATACATATGTACTCAGCAAATAGAAACTGTTGCTGAACATACGATAATCTGCAGCTACAGTTTCTTCTTGCGCATTTATGGAGAGAAAATGAAGAAAACTTTTAAAATTTCTCCATGAGCTGTTGGAAAATTTAAGTTATATTGTGTTTTTATGACGATAGAGGTGATTTGCAAACATTTAAGTGTGACCCAATCATATTAAAGTTAATATTGCGATATAATTTCAAACTGATCGATTCATTAATCTGTCTACGATGTAAACCGTTTTAGTTCAAAAAATGTCTTTCGGTTGTCAATGTATTTAATATGTAATGAATTAATAGCTAAATTAAATTCTGTAGTTCATTAGAGCCAATTGATAGAAAACTAAAACTCATAATACGTGTAAAATATTCTATCATATCTAATGATCAATTATCGGAATCGGGATACAGGACTGTTAATTGATTTGAGCGAGCTTACAAGCTCAATTCCGGCTTAAAGTCCAGATCCAGAGAAAACTCCAGATTTTCCACTGTGGTAGGTCTACATATCTGATATAACAATGTCAAGGAAAACACATTGTTACTCCACTCTTAATTTGTATTTCTCCCACACACTTCCGGTAAATACAAAACAAAAGTACGCCTACGGCCTACCGTATATAGAAACTGATATCGTTGTTTGCTGTTTGAGATTCGAGGGTAGCCCTCGACATATATGTACGTAATATGACGCCATACGCACCTGATGCCACACACCCACAGTAGCGTGTCTTGTTTCTCATATATTAGTAACTGACCCGGCAAACTTTGTTCTGCCATATAAATTCTAGTGGTATGAAATATACTTTACGATCTATTCTCATACCAAATATGTATAAAAAGTTTTAAAAAATCTCGGAATAAAAATTTCGTAGCAGTGCGACCACAACACAGTGACACGAGATTTTTATATACTATATAAGTAGATATGGTATATTAACTTATTCTTTCCAGAACTCATTTTAGTGTTCTTTATGGCGTTACTTTAGCACAATTTCGTGACCGTCGTGCCTTCATATTTGTGAGCATATTGAGATATAGTTGACTAACAATTCAGGTTTGAAATATAGAGCCGGTAGTTTCAATTTTATCATAATGTACTGTCCAGCCTTCTTTTTATAAAGGTAAACATCAATTAAAAGCGTAGTAGACGTAACTCTTAATTGATTCCTGAAACATTCTCCTATTTAGGAATATAATAGAATCCTATCCTGACCCTGTTTCCATTGTATACTAAACTAAATCAAAGTAATTTATTTCATGATAACACGTTACAGGTAATGTTAGTTTCAGTCCTCCTTAATTAGTTGTGATTCAATTTTTCTTACGCAAGACTTAGAAGCCTCGACAGACATTCACAGCCTCTATTTGCCTTTTTTTGCCTTTCGTTTTATTTAAATTAGCGTCTGTTGATTGTAGCGGCTATGTTTAGGCCTTAAAGAACGTTAAATAAAATAGCGTGGACTGTTTGATATATTTCAACCCTACAAACATACATATAAAAGAAATTCCTGTAGTTTGGCGCATCTAAGAACCGAGTGGCCGTCGGGCGGAGGTGCGCGCGCAGCTCAGGAATGTCTCCCCGTGCCTCACGGTATCCTCTGTTGTCGCCCGGTCGAGTGTGGCCAGATGTAAGGCGCCAAAAGGCTACATTACTTTATGTCTGCTAAATTGCTGACTGGATTTAAGTTATAGTATGACTAGGTTGCCTGATTTTCGTATAAACAAATTCAACGTGAATATTCCATTTTGAATGAGAAATAATAACTATGACCATGGCAATACTGAATACACCATGAGATTTTAGATTCCGAAACATCTGGAGGCTTTCGATTGACGGCATGTCTTGCCATATGTTTTAAATAGGATATAGACGTTGATTTTAGAGTCGGTTTCAGAAAATGTGTAGATCGATATATCAACAATCAACGTGAACAGTTGCGTTCCATGAAAAAAATAAGACCCTGAAGTTCAAGTTGTTCGTATTGTTAGTATTTATAACAGGCAATCAACGTTTCATACAAAAACTGTCTTCTGTATGAGTGCATAGTAAAAGAAACCAATAAATAATAATAGCTGACAACTTTATTTTTAGAGCACCTTCACGTAACCAGAAATTAACATATCTATAAACCTTTCCCCATACTCCGTTAACTTATAAAAATAATACTACGATATTTTGACACCATCACTTTTGTTTATTATTATCCTTGTGTTGTAATCACTTGATGGATCCATGAGAGATAAGGGCTGACCGGTGTGAAAATTTGCTCATTTTCATCAATCATGAACGCACAAGCTACTCCTATTATCTTCCCGCCACAAAACAATGGCGCGCCCGAATCTCCATGTAAAATCTGCTGAGTATGAGAACACTTAGAAGAAAGACAAATGAAATTTTTACTAAAAGGCTCGTTACAAGACTTGATAGCACCGTCGCCTATTTGTAATTGTCTTAGCAAATCTTTTTGCATAGTTTTCTTTTTATTCCGAGTCTTACGCTTTGGAAGAAAAGTCATTCCGTACCCAGCATATTCGACCGAGTGACCTTGCAGTGTAACGTAGTCTACTGCTGATATACTGCCGTATTTGGTCATAGACACCGCTTTCACGAGCACTAATCCGATGTTATTGGTGTACAATGCGGGGAATACCCTTGGATGCTGTATCATTTTAATCACGTTGCTCTTTGCTTCGGTATTAGCCAGCGGTAATGACATATTACCATATTGTATGTATTTTACTAAGTTACTGAGACATTCAGCAGCAGTAATGACCCAATTTTCTGCTATAAGTGAACCTGTGCAAAGTCTCTGTACGTAATGTTCTGGATTCATTTCAGGCTTCAATGCGACTACGTAAGGATATTTGGCAGTATCATCATCGACACCATTGTATACTCGTAGTAAATTCTTGCTTTCGCTTAATAAAGATCCGTACGATGCCACAATGACTACATATACTGCCCACATACTATTTGTCACTATCTGTTACTGCTTCAATGTTTATAATATACAGTCGCTAACTGTCAATACTTGCAAGCTTATCTTTAAAGTATTGAAAATTATTCAATTCTTCGTTTTGTTCAACTTGCTTTACTATTAGAATATTCATCAATTCATTCACTATAAGAATGCTATCTATATTTAAAAGTATTTTCTTTACATTATTAGGTTCCTAGTTTCTTATAACACGTCCTTTTATTAAAATTATGTTATTGTTATATTTTATACGGCGTTTCACAATGTTCTTGCAATTCTCAATTAAAGTTAAGCTGTAAATATTTTATAGTAGATTTATTTTTAAGATGAATTTTCTTCACGTTTTATTTCACATGAAAACCGAATTATATAAGTAATGTTACTAGGTACAATAACTAACCAACTATATCAGCGTACCTGTCTAGTATAAGATAAGATGTACTAATATACTATACGATCATCACGCCTGATTCAATGTTCACGAGACACATCCAAGTAGACAGAAAATGACGATAAACTAAAGTTTAGATGCACATCATAAACTTCATCGTCAATCAATGTACAGTTAAGTGTATTTCACAGAAATAGAATGACACAGTAGTAACGCCTCATAGCTTGAGTAATTTGACTGAAGTACCTCGAGTATAGGATATCGTCAGCAGCATGACGCAATTTTCTCTTGAAGCAAATACCTAGGTGAAGTGGCAGCACATTGACCACGAAGATGCTAGTCTTTTTCTCTTGTGACTACTATTTTTGGCTTGCTTAGCAAGGCATACGACTGCCTTACGACCGCTCTGGTGATTTTATGATTTAGGGTAATAAGTGTCAAGTAAGTAAGTAAGTCAAGTATTGCATTTTCTAGGTAGGCCTCAGAGAAGGTATCGACAGTTCTCTTTGCGTTGCGTGTGTTGAGTGACTTTCTTACTCTCGAGCAAGAAAACCACTCAACACTTGGTACCCTAATATAATACTTATTTTGAAGATAGGCAACCCTACCTATAGTAAATATAATAAGTTATATTTGGGGATGTGGTTATTCACTCACTTTTATAAAAACAGATCTATAGCTGATCTTTCAAGATATCTTCGGGCACTAAACGTACAGCGGCATTTTTACTTGCAGTTATTACAAGGGAACGCTATAACATAAACACGAGTAAATTGATAAATGGTGTGAACTATCTATATTTCCAGTCAATACGATTACAGTAGGTAGGCAAGTATCAAGCTGACCATACACTGGTTTGTTACTTCAAGATAAACGATTAAATGTTCCAAAAGCTTAAGTGTGATACAAGTATATCGCAGCCCGTGTTACTTGCAGTACTCGTAAATCACCTCAGTGTAAAGTAACAGTTTGAAATGAGTTTCCAGTGTGGGTTTAGAAAATTGGTCAAATTTGAGCTTGTATTTATGACGAGGGGACAGATTCACAGTCGATAAATCGTATCCGATCACAAGACTTATTATAATATATTGTTCCTCGACGTTATTCTAATATAATTGTATGAAAAGTTAGACGATTTTATGGATAATCGTGCTTTCCTTAGGACACTTGCGTTACTTTAGTTAATAATTTGCAACTTCACAACGAAACTTATTCAAATAGGTATAGTGTCAGAGTAATATAGCTGAGACATAGGGATAGATAGACGCGCAGGACGCAACCTAAATAAAATAATGTCAACATTTGAATAATTTTAATCACTAAAATATGCATTAAATATTAATTATTTCAAAATCTTATGTTAATATAAACTCGTGTCACTTGTAAGCATTTGTATTAGTTAATAGCTGACCCAAAAGTCGTTGACCTGTCAATAAAAAATAAAACATTTTACGTACCTAAGTAATTAAATTCAATATCAAAATGTGAAAAAATATTTTCATATAAAAATTCTATTTAAACTTTCGACATTTCCCGCAGAAATTTTGCAAATTTTCGTTCATACAAACCTTGTCCTAACAATCACAAACACAACACAAAAATAAACATCACAAGTCGGTTGAGCCGTTCTTAAGTGATGCTCCGTCATACACGTTGCAATTGATTTTTACTTATAAAGATGTGTTTCTAAAAGTTCTATACGTTTACATACAATATATTAATAAATTATAAATATTTCTCTCAACTTCTTTCATCGGGTTATAATCCCGGCATTCGGCAGGTTTATAAGTTCAAAGGTATATAAATATCTAGTGTAACCTATTTTTAATTATATTAGTTTTATTTATATTATAGGAACACTTTCAGACTAAATACAATAATCGTACATGCATATGTTACGATATTATAAAAATGCTGCTCATTACAAGACTAATAAATCCATTTATATGAATGTGTAGTGTTAATGTTGGTAGGTTTGGGTGGAATAAGATTCCAAACAATAATATATACATAGTCTTGTGATATAAAAACCAAGTATGAATGGTTCACAATTATAATCAGCACACTTGTATGAACTAGTTGGATTGAATTTAACTGATTTTGATAATATATATTAGACATTCGATTTGATAGTAATTAAGAAGTTTTACACTTACATTTTCTTTCATCAATTTATTTGCCACGTCAGTAATTGTTTAATTTCGTGGTGTAGGTACGTATATATCTTCGACTCTGCTGTTTATAATTCTAAAATTTTTCTCGGGACACATGGATACTTGCGCTATTTTATAGAGCTAAAGCTGAGTGTTCTTGCATTTCTATAATCTTTATGATTTATCAATAGAAAATGCAGCTCTGTAGTACCTTGCACATTATCATCAGTGTGGATAATTATTATTTTGTATATATGTTAATAAATGTATGTATATGCACAACCTTCATTTTTCCAAGTTATATTTGTTAATTCACTTCAAGAACTTTTAGAGGCAATTACAGAATGGATCCAGCTTAAATGAGGGCTGACAGGTGTAAAAAATTGCTCAGTTAAATCAGATGTAATCCCACATGCTACTGCTATTATCTTCTTATCGTATACCAATGGCCCGCCGGAATCCCCTGGCAAAATATTCTGTTTATTAGAACACTTCGATGAAACACAAACGAAACTATTGGAGACACTATTATGATCACAAGATTTGATAACACCTTCACCAACTTGTAATGGACGTGTCATATCTTCAATATATTGAGCCTTTTTACCCCTCATCTTAGATTTGATCCAAAAAGTAGATCCGTATCCCGCGTACTCAACACATTGGCCTACCAGTGTTCGAAAGTCTACTGCTGATATACTAGCGTACATTGTCATAGACACCGGATTCACAAGCAGCAAACCAATATCGTTCAATAATAGTATCCCTTCATGACGTGGATGGCGTATCATCTTAAGAACTCTACTCTTTGATTCAGTTTCATTCAGTAGTAGTGAGATATTACCGTACTGTACAAATTTAACTTTTTCTGTAATGCAATGTGCGGCACTAATGACCCAATTTTCAGTAATGAGTGAACCGGTGCATAGCGGGGGCACGACTATAGACCCCAATAATTTAAGTTTCACAAATTTACCAGGCTTTAAGCAGACGACATAAAGGTATTGTGACGTAGCATCAACGATACCGTTGTATATCCGAAGATCGTTGTGCGTGTGTTGCATATACGCCTGTGATAATATTACGAATAAGGAGCACAAAGTATTCATTATAATATTTTCCCTGGAATGATATTTCTATCAGTATTAGTAAAGTTTAATATAGTTCTGTTTCCCTGTGAAATAATCTTCATAAAAATTATACTGAAGCTGAAATTCTCCTCACTATTTCATCTTCCCAATAATGCTTCACATGTAGATGTTATTAAAGTTGACTAAATTGTATTTAATGTCAAAACTTGCTGCTCTTTAAAATATACGTATTTAAATATCATAATAATTTTCTCTCTCTGCCTCTTTATTATTCTTCATGGATAATCTTCATGCATATCATTTCCGGATGTGTCATCAACATTCCCTAAGTATTCAAGTAATAAAGTTACAATATGATATCCCTTCGAATTACAGAGATTTGAAGAAGATTTTAGTGTCACAAATTGATCATCACTGAATTAATTGAATTCTATCCTATCGAAGTGTCATGAATACCGTGATTTTAATTTTGATCTTTACCATATGCATACTCTTTTTTATACTTTAACTAGCTGATCCGGCAAATGTTATTCGGTCACGTAAATTATTTGTTAGCGGTATGAAATATAATTTACGACCTATTCTCATACCTACCAAATAAACTTAGTCTGGCCATAAATACTGTTTCAATAAAAAAACCTAATATTACATTTTAATTTGGAATCTATAATTCTTGTATGAATATTCATTGTGTTTTCTCATTTTCGCGCCAATCGGTGTTAAATATTTTTGTGATATTATAAGAGAGTGGGATGATAAAGAGAACCGAATTGCTGTGATAGCATTATCCATACCTACTTTGGGTAATGCTAAAAATTGCAATTTTTGAAACTCCATCCGCTTGGTATTTGTCCAATGTTTGTGTAACGGGCTAGTCATTGTTTAACTGATAATTTAAAATTAATAGAGTGATAAAATCAAAACAACTTCTTAGGTAGTACGCAAAGGGAGGTCACAGAAAATACTAACGAGTTTTTTTTTACTATTGAGCAATGTTTTAACCAGCGGAATGACCGAGTTTATGCTCAAACCTCTTTAATAAAAACATCCCAATTAGTCAGCAGACTAGAATGTGGACATTATCCGACTTCAGTGATGGTTTGGTGTTAGCTATCAAGGAGTGACTGAGCCATATTTGTGTGAAAAATTGTCTAAACATCTGCATAAGTATATCAACCAAACAAGGTGGCTAAGCCTCTAAACAACACCATGTTCCATAACCAAGGATGGTGCTTTCAGCATGACTCACACTTCAGGCACCGAGTCATAAAGCTCGATCCAACTAAGCGTGGTTGAAAACGAACGTTTCGGACTTCATCAGAGCTGAAGACTGGCCGCTGGATTATGGTCAGCTTTAGAGAGTATGGCATGCTCTTAACACCATGATAATTTGGAGTCCCTAAAACAATCCATAAGATTGGTAGTCAAGAATTTTTCCATGGAGAGAGCGCGTGTTACTATTGATAACTGGCCTCAACGATTAAAGGACTGTATTAAAGCCAATGGAGATCATTTTGAATGAGCTTCGTATATTTTTAATGTTATTATATTAATTTATAAACTAACACACATAACAGCAATAATGTTTTATACAATAGAAAAATAAAGATTTTTCATTGTAACAATATTTATGGCAAGACTAGATACATATATTATGTTCAATTAACTGGTCATATAAAAGGAGTTCTACTACTATACCTTGAGAAGTATTTTATCTGAATCTTATACCATACGGAGTATCGACTGGGATAAAATTCTAATCAGATATATACACTCGTAACTCAATTACTTAGCATTAACGGTACTATTATTCAGCAAACTTAGATAAACTAGTCGAATGAAATTACACCCTTCTTTAATTCTTATCAAGACCTATTAAGTGTACGTTTACAGAAATTTTATATCCATTACATTTTTCGTCAAGTGGCAAAGCTTTTTTGACAGAATATTTAGTCAGAGTATACCAAAACATTGACAAATGGTTCTGACCAATTTGTACTATTTTTCGGCTATGTTGTTCAAACTTCAAATCTGACCAATTTTTCAAGGTTTTGATGTACTCTTCTTGCCGAAGAATATGTTACTCAAAATTTAAAACACCTGGTGTGTACGTAAATGCTTATTCTGTATAGTTTGAGATAAAGCTGACCGTTGTATTTTTTTTCTGTATCACCTTTATTTTTGCCAGTAGAAGATACGGTTAAAGAAAACTTCATTTTCAGCGTTGATGTCGAATGATTTGTTATTGTATATGGTGTCAATTAAATCCAATAGGTTTTTTTAATTCTTCTTGAAGAAATCACAGAATGCATCCAGTTTAGAAAAGAGCTGACCGGAGTTAAGTATTGCTCACTAAAGTCTGCTGCATTGGCAGTTGCTACTGCTATTATCTTGTTATCGAATATCAATGGTCCGCCAGAATCGTCTGGCAATAAAGTCTGTTTACGAGAACACTTCGATGACACACAAATTAAACCATTCGATATAGTATGATGATTACATAACGTGACAATACCTTCACCAACTTGAAGCGGTCGCGTCACATCTTGTATTTGTTTAGCCTTTTTACCTCTCATCTTAGTATTATACAAAAAAGTAATCCCGTATCCTGCGTACTCGACAGGTTGGCCTACCAATGTTCTATAATCTACTGCTGATAAACTGCCGTACTTTATCATAGTCACCCGTTTCACAAGCAGTAATCCAATATCGTTCAAAGAAAATCGATAATGTGGATACACCATCCTCTTAAGAATTTTACTCTTCGACTTAGTTTCGCGTAGCGGTTTTGACATATTACCGTACTGTATAAATTTAGCTTTATTCATAACGCAATGTGCAGCAGTTATAACCCATTTCGCATTTACAAGTGAGCCGCTGCAAAGTTGTGGTGTAACGTTAAGATTAAATCCAAACTTTATAAATTTACTAGGCTTCAAGTTCACCACGTACGGGTATTGTGCTTTAACATCATCGAAGCCATTGTATACCCGAAGATCACTGCGCGTGTGTAGCATATGCGCCTGTGATAGCATTAAAAATAAAGTGCACAAAGTATTCATTACAAACTTTGTTCTAAAATGATTGTCAACAAGTACATATATTTATTTCTTATGAAATTATTGAAACTTAAAACAGTTCTGTTAGTTTTTTCTTTTTTTTAATAAAATTTTGTGATTAGATATTCCAAAATTGTTTAAAGTAAAAACAAAATTGAATTGTTAAGAAACCTACTTTATTTTGATTTTGTAGCAGTGCACCGCTGTCGATAACGATATAACTAAATTACTTAACAGTTATTGTATCGATTTTCGTTAGATGGCTTCAATTACCGGCTTATACCATTTTAGTTTTGACATGTGTATGCATTTTTGCAGCTCACAGGACCTATATAGATAAAAATATAACTCGACAAGGTTTCATAATTTCTTACAGTTATGATAACATTTATCATAATTTTCTGTTAGCTCACTATACGTTTATTAAATCTGATTACTTGGTAAAGACAGGCTATTTACCAATGAGGAGATAATTCAGTACATGCACTTTTGTTTCAGTAGTTAATAAATAAGTATCTATTCGATTTGTAAAGGTATGAAAAGGTTCTAATATATCTAATAAATTAGCTACTCTTTATATATTTTATATTTTCAATAATAGATAATTATATCGATGTAGCATCCACTAAAAATATGATTCTGTTATTACTTTATTGTTTATTGCTACTGTCTCCTTTGATTTAATTATACCGCGATGGTAAAACTCTTTATTAATTGGCATATAGATACGAAAGCATGATTTTTAAGGCTGTTGCCTAAACTTTTAATGCATAGATTTTCTCTTTTCCATATACTTCCTACCATTTTGAAGCAAATGCTTTGAATATTAATATAGAAAATATATAAGAAAATCTTGGTGCTGATTCAGTTAAATATCTATCTCGGATGCTTATATAGATGATTGTGTATGTAATGAAAGCACATTCAGCTTAAATTAACACATGACAAAACCTTTTCATCGCTTAGTCACAATGGTCAAATTGTTTATTGCTTTTTTTCATATTTCCTTAAATATTTTAGTAAATGTTGTGTTTATAAATGGCTACACTGTACTCGTTTCTATCTTTAACCCAAGATAAATAACATAATAAGTTTTAAATGAGTACCGAATTCTTCAAATTTGACTATTTTCTGCTCTGTTCTTCGCTATATAAATGAACACATGCTTGCTCCACAAATAGTTACCTACTTGATTTTAATTAGTGACCTTTTTTTATATATTTTTTAAAGATCTATATATGATAAAAAACTCGTTGTTAAAATATTTTATCTCTCTGGGTAGGTATGTTGTGTTGCCATCTCGTGCTGGATCCATGTTATATGAGGGCTGACCGGTGTAAAGGATTGTGCAGAATAGTCTGTTGTTATCGCACACGCCACTGCTATTATCTTCTTATCGAATACCAGAGGTCCACCAGAATCGCCGGGTAAAATTGTCTGTTTACGAGTACACTTTGATGACGCACATATTAAATTTCTAAGAAGATATTCACCATCACAACGCATTACAACAGCTTCTCCAATTTGTAAAGGCCGGAAAATATCGTGTTTAAACTGTGATAATTTACCCCCCAATTTATTATCTAAAAAAGTTTGGCCGTAGCCAGCATACTC
This sequence comes from Catocala nupta, assembly GCA_963675205.1. NCBI lineage: Eukaryota > Metazoa > Arthropoda > Insecta > Lepidoptera > Erebidae > Catocala > Catocala nupta. The sequence continues at coordinate 6,229,180 of OY776095.1, read as the reverse complement.
GACCGGCTGCCCATATAGTGTCCTATAGTCTACCGCAGATAGGCTACCATACTTGGACAAAACCACCGGACTCACAAGCAGTAATCCGATATCGTTTATTGACATTGCTTCTACATAACGTGGATGTCTTATCATCTTATGTACTTTACTCTTCGATGGCGTAAATATGATTGGTATTGTCAAATTGCCGTACTGTATATATGTTATAAAGCTAACAAGGCAGTGTGAAGCACTAATTACCCAGGTTGCTGTTATAAGTGATCCGGTACAAATTCTTAGAAGTAAGCTTTCTATACCAAAACCACCCTTTAAACAGACTACGTATGGATATTTTGATGTCACGTCGTCCATGCCATTGTATACGCGGAGATGGCTCTGTGTCTTTCGTATGTGCGCCTGCGTCGTTAACAGCACTACGAATAACGGGTACACATTGTTCATCATCATCATCACCCGTTCTTATATGATTGGCTTTACTTTATTTTTATTAATTATAACGGCAGTTTATATCCCTTTGAATATACTTGGAGATAACAAGTAGAAATCTCTCATAATTGTACCACTTATTATTTTAGAATTGTTTCAATATAAGAATATTGTAATGTTTTTGATGGATATATATTATTTTATAAAACAGTTGATGACAATAGTTTTGGACTGTTTCAAGTTATATGTAATAGGTGTTAACATAACAAAATATAATAGGATTGGATTGATGGCGTTTCTCAATGTTTTTATATTTAATTCAATTGAGATTTTATATTTAATCCAAGTTGTAAATATATTTATAGTATATTTTAAGTATTTCAGTCACGTTTGCAGATACTGTATTGAACTTGTGTAATGTAATGACTAATAACAAATCACAAAAGTTTAACTTTTATTTGATAAATCAACTTATTAAATTATTACCTGTTGAAAAATTGTACCACTACTGGACTCTTTTCACTGTGAGAATTGTCAGTCCTAGATCCTCCAAGCTAGTTAGTGCGGGTTGAACAGACATTATATATCTTTGAAAATGTTATAGATTACTTTCATGCATGCATGTTTCCGTCCCGTGGGATTGAACTCAAGGAGTCTGTGTTGTCAGTCCAACGGTCTCTCTCTAATCTGTTGCTGCTCTTTTTAATCAAATCTTTTAATATATTTGATTGTACTGCTAACCTCGCCTTACTAGTTTCCTATTTAGAGGTATGTCTAAGGTTGTTGCACCCAGTACATTGAAAACAAGTTCATTAGACTAAAAGCTCCAACTGTACACTACTATATAAATGTTCATATACAAATAGATATCTCGCGACTGTGTTTTAGTTTCTCTCTGGTTAAGGACGTTTCAACCACGTTGCATCGATGGCAGCTTAGCTTATGAGTATGGCATATTGACACTGGTAACCAAAAAAAAAATCATTACTACTTTGCTTCTAAATTGTAACCGAAAGACATGTCATTTGGAATGGCCGTGACATCTGCCGAATTTCAACTCATTTCGTACAATCTAAACTATTCTTATGAGTTTAGCTTAGAAACAGTAACTGCTGTTTTAGAGATACAACAATTATAACTCATGACGTCGATATATAAAGGTGGGTTGAATTGCCGAAGGCCTGGTATTAATTCAATATTCTAGAGTTGTATGAACCTTGCAAAAAACCCTAAGTAAACCAAAGTCAACCCGTGACCACGATCGATGCAAGTCGGTCGAAACGTCGGGTAATCAATAGGTATTTATTACCTTTTAAATACTTTATCGCGAGTAAGACCCGTTGTCTAACATTATATTAAGTATTTCATATGTGAGCCCAATCTTACTAAACTATAAGAAAACTGCCTAAAATCTTACTCAGTACTTAACTCGAAATTGGGTTTATGAATCCGAAACTATGAGTAGTTTATTTCGTGTCCATATTTTTTCTCTCAAGCTTAAAGCGAAATTTAATGTATGAAGTTTTAAGCGGTTTGGTAGTTTAATTTGAATTTAAAATTTAAGCTATACTGAAGGTGGTTTTATGGTTATTTTATTAAGATCAGGAGTTAAGTTGCTTAGTATGATCCACGTAAATAAATGCTGGTGAACTTTAGTCTTGTTATCCACGCAGACGAATACTCGGTCATAATCTAGATTTAACTGCCTCCGTGGCGCAGTAGTAGTGAATGGCCAACAAAAAGTTATTGGGTTTTTCCATTAAGAAATCTCAATAGCAGACCGGAGTTAGGAAGTTGGCGGTGTAAGACACCCCCGTGCCTCGGAAAAGCACAAACACATAAAGCCGTTGGTCCTGCGCCTGATCTCTCTCCGGTCGTGTCGGATTACCATCCCATCGGATCCTGAGAGTTACAGAACAGAGTGCACTTGTGTTTGCACACATATTTGTGCACTATAATATCTCCTGCGCAGATGGCCAGTCTCTGTTAAGACTGGCCGCCGTAACGGAAATTCGGTCTGGAGGACATTATTATTACTACTAGCGGTTGCCAAGTCGTCAAATTTCAACTATAAAAGATTTAAATTTAGATTTAACCGTTATTAAGGTTTTATTGTCTATAACTATACCCTTATAATCACTTTTAATTTAGTCACCTACTCCACATATGTATATGTAACCATAGTTACGAAGAATTCTACGACATCAGCCAAACAATGTCGAAATACTACGAACGCGATTCAACTGCTTGTATCAAATGTATGGTTGTGTGCGTGTAGTGTTTTTTTATTAATTTAATGTATTTATAATGCATATTTTATAAAAATATTAGGATTCAGCACTCCTTCTCCATATAAACTTTAACTGTGCCAAATTCCATACTTCTCGGTCCGCGCAATTTTCGTAAAAAGGGGTACTAAGTTTTTGCTTCACGTATTAATATAGATTATCATAATCTAGATTAATAATTTATTCTAAAGTATGAAGCCCTGAACAACATATACATGAATGAAGCCCACTTCCTCGAAGGGGTAAATAAAGGAGTAATATACCTACATTTTGCAAGATGTTTTAAGTGCCACTTTATAGAGAGATTATTGCCGAATGCCAGACTTCATGCAACTACCTAGAATTTCTTAACAGAATAATCCAGAAGTACTTTGTTCGGTCCGGAAATCAAACCTCGTGACGACTTCACCGATGTGACACCGCAGTCAACAACATGTAAAGAAGAAAAAGTATATTGTCAATTTTTGCGCACATTTATTTGTACGTGGACAGTAGTGTGACCTTCTTTTCTAAGAATATCTACACATAATTGTAGTACGTCACGCAGACGCCCTTAAAACATTAAAAACACCTGATTACAGTGATTACTATAAATTTGTTCGACCTCCAAAAATGCAAAGATTCCTGGTGGTAAGTCCATGTTCTTATTTGACGTAATTGTTCCTTACTTTTACCAAAAGTCTATTTATTCTTGCATCATACTTGAAATGAAACTTTAGCTTATCTGAAAATTATAACTATTATATGAACTTCCTGCCCCTGGTTTCTGAATGTAAAGAAGCAAACCTCAACTGTATATTTACAAATATTTTAAACCAACCGCTATCAGCTTAGCATTTACTTAAATATATGATGTTCAAATACCTACTCAAATGTTATTACAGTTTAAGGAAACTTGATATAGAAACAAAAATAATGTTCAAGTAATACTTTAGTAACATGTTATTCTCAATTCAGAAACTGAGGGTTAATACTTTGAGCGTAGAGAAAAACATCCTTATCTATGTATATACATATGTCACTGCATACGTAACGTGACATACTATGCCCTTTATAACGCGCTGTCTCATTCTCGCGCAAAGACAATGTTTAAAGTAACAAAAACTTGCGATCTTCTGAGATTGAAGGTAAAATAAATAGATCTGCTTTCCTTTAATCTCAATTCCAAGTTGAACGGTGATCCTACTGAAACCCATCCCTCTTTAACCTATTGAAACGCAGCGGCACACTGGCGACCAGAAATAATAAAACAACAAATTTCAATTATGTCTAGCATACCAAGAATTGACAAGTTAATCAATGTAATATAAATGTCCAAATACACGTCATAACTTGAGTTACCAACCCAGCTCAAGGTCGACCGGCATACAATCAGACACGAATTGTTTGCCAAATACGAGCATGCCTTGTGTACCGCTTACATCTTGGGCCAATGTGGGTGTAGCGAGTTAAGTGACTCATATTGATGAATCGATCCGTTCTCTGACAATTTGTACATTCCTTACATATCAGTTAACTAGTTTAAAGCAGCTTAGTATTTGAATTTGGGTGATAAACCTAAAGATAGGCTTTTTTGGTTGGAATTTTGTGAAAGCAGTATCTATTAGAAAAAGATTAATCGACTGAGGTCAAATAAATTATAATAATTGTTTTGACATAATCTTTGGTATGCAAATGTCGTGTTTATCAGATTCTTAACAATAATTAAAACGGTGTCGCAATCCTGTATGTTAAGTGACTATTTAAAATTGTGTAGTTAAATATAAATTTGATCCCGCGCCTCGGCGAAAACATAAAGTTGTCCTGCGTCTAATGTCACTCCGATCTTTACGAATAGCCATCCTATCGCAGTATGAAAATAGGGAATAGAGAGTTCGCCTGTGTCAACACATACATCATATTTTCTGGCGGCTGACACACCGTGACCAAAAATCGTTCTAGCAGACATTATTAATTAATTGTATCAATGTTATATTATCATTCATATGCATTTTTACACTTTACGCTTAGATTCTGACATAGTTTTCCTGTTACACGTTGTGTAATTTAATTGTTAATTCTACAATAACCATTTAGTAGATTTTAGATTGCATTCTTAATTTCAAGTACTTACTTATAATAAAATACTCTTAAAATACTTAATGCAATGTTTACTTAATGTGAAATCTATATGGCGTATCTTTGTGCGTGTCACTTTGCCTTTTATCTGCATATCACTAATAAGTAGATGTACAACTAAGTACTTTTTTAATTCCATGTAGATCCGTCAATATTGACTTTACCAGCACGTATTCTATAAATATTTTTCTTTTAACTGACATAAGCCTACATCAAATCCCTAAGCTAAGTATTATTAGAAACTAACACGTCCAATTCTGCAAAGAAAATTGAAATACTTCATTTAATTTTTTTACCACAGTATTTTAACAGTACCTCGTTAAAATACGTTATTCTAACTCACTGGCAGACGTTTTAATTGAATGTATCCAATGGAAGCGCTGCATTCGAAACTCGAACGGCTGTCCGTTTAAATTTAAATGGCGGACACGTGATCTCGGGGGCTTGGCCCAATGAAATGTTACTGGTTCTATTTTTAATCTATTCGAGTTCATTTGAACGGGGCTTCGTATCAGCAGTGAAAGCTACGAGCTATTTATAAATGTGATTTATGGATGAATGGATTTATATGTATGAAACACGAGTAGATTAGTGATTTACGTACGTGATACATTGCTGCTTATTGAGTACTGTTTAAAATTACGTGTCCACAAACACGTCAGTGAACGCTTATTATATCAATAAATCAAAAATAGTAACAACTCGATACGATCGTACAAATCAAAATCTGTTTCTTACTTTTTTGTAGCGAAATCGCAAGACCTGCCAAGTTTTCTTATTCACGTTCGCTACTGATCAATCGAACCGTGTCGTAATCATGTCCTGAAATAAATAATTATAGCTCACTTTACATAATACAGTTTATTCAGGGTTTTGATATTTAACAATGCAAAATACAGATCATTCTTTTTAATACTAGATTTTGCCGGCGGTTTCGCTCACGTTAATCTAGATTTTGTCAATAAATTGCTATCCCTCGGGAACAGTATACCTATATTGGATGAAGGGTACTCTATGTCCCTCTTTGTAGTTTATACAACATTTCATGCTAATCTGTTGAGTCGTAAAGGCGTGGAAGCGGAACAAATAAACTCACATTCGCATTTATAATATTAGTTACGATTTTCAACATTTTCGTTACTGAATGCTTCAGCGCTGGGAATAAGTTCTACGCAATCTCCTAGACCTATCTATTCGTCACCGAAAATAGTATCTGACCAATCATCGAGTGAGTTATCAGAGAGTATATTGAAGTACTATTGTATTCCGTCATGCTATTACAAAGGAATTGACTAGAAAGAATAGTAAACACAGTAATTACAATAGATAATTGTCACGCACGCGTTAGTATTAGTGAAATGTATGTAAACGAGTAAATAATTTGGCAAGCACATGTCTGTGCGTCTGGCCGGGTGCCTCGTGATCTCTACGTTAAAGATTTGCGCAAGATTGACGTAATTTAAAAGGTGTAAAAAATTATTATGACGTGTTCATTGTACGCGGGAAGGGTTTCTTGAATGAACTTTGTATTATAGTCACTGACATAATAGTTTGATGAATAGATAAATATACGTAGGTGGCAATGAGTATTGTAAACGAATGTTGAATGAATTAACATAACGTTAATAATGGGTACAGGTAAAATAATTAGGATTTAGTATGAAGTACCTTTTTTAATGAAAAGGCAATTGCTTCTAACAATTATTGTGTCGCGGGGGACTTTCAAATATTAAAACAACGAACACGTGTAGGTAACACCCAGAGTTGGAACAACTGCTTGTGGAGCACAGATTTTAACTGCGTTGAAATAGGTTTAAGCGCGATGGGAGCAACGCCTAGATCTTGTAGACCAAGATTGGATTTAGCATTATCAGTGGCCTGGGGCAAAATTTATATGTGACCGTTGTTTGCGCTAGTGTTGTACGATATGCAAGAACACTTAGCTAAAATTGGAAATGGTCGTCAATTCTGACTGGGCTATGGCGACATGATTTTGCATTATCATGCGAATGTCGTTCAAAAGAATAGATCTGTCGAGCTCTATACATCTTCTAACTAGTAAATAAATATCAATAATTCTGCTACTAATATTATAAGTGTAAAAGTTGTTTATTTATTTTACACTCTTATATTACTAAACAATTTAACAATAGGTAACAAGAATTATACATACATGTGTGTAACCCACAGCGTTATCCACGTGTTTAACATTAAAATGTTAATTGTAAACTGATTGAGGTCAAAAACAAGTAAAACATAACATTATTACCTTTTACAATATTTTATGTAAACTTAAATAATTAGATTTAATATAACCAATATATTTAGTGTTTAGGTATATTTCACCTGTTTGGAATTAGTACTAGTCCATTGTTACATTTTTTTAGGCCTTAGCGTGCGTTTTTCAGTTGTTTGGAGTGGTTTAGTGTAAGCTTAAGTTCAAGTTTGTGTGGTCGCCACCCTTGTCCCCCGGCCGCCATTTTGGAAAAAGAGGTGCAAAGGGTTTTCGCGCTGTATCTCGTAAACTAGCAACCCTACAGAAAATTTAAAAGACATTATTTGTAGCAAATTAAATTGTCTACAACTTTATCCCTATTACTTTTTATCGTAAAATGGGAAATAAAATGTTTTACAAAAATAACTGTAAAATGTTGAACAAATTTTCTTTTGGGCGTTATAACTTTTTCTGGTCATTTTGCAATAAAATGACATCAAAGCAATCTTATAGAAGGCTTTTCAACGAATAATTTTCACTAATTTGTTTAATTTCAAGAATTTATCTGGGTTTTACAGCGCTCCGAAGTAGACCGAATTCTTGAATACTCGTAAGAATACGGTAAAAATGAACCATTAGGCTTAGTTTTCTATTATATATATTTATTCATATAATTTATCATTTTCTTAACATTCCTATGTTATTATTAATTTATTATCGACCCTTTTCCCTACCACAAAACTTAGAATATCATTGGTTTTTACAATAATTTTTAATCAGAGTGTACATTTACGAGAATCCTAAGCAGGTAGAAAAGGCCTAAGTTTTCTACCCTTAATGTAACTTTTCAATGGACTATAAGCAGATTATGCAGTATCACGTGGGCGAAACTGTAGGCAGAAACTATTAGATACCTAATAATTTAGCTGTTAAAATAAGTTTATTAATTTGAGAATTTATAGTTTTATCTTGCTTAAACACGAGCTCAGAAATAGATTTTATCGAATAAAAACTTGCAACAAACGTTGCAGACGACGATAACAGCAATGACGCAAATTGAAACGAAAAGAAATAAAATTGCGACTGAACAGAGTTTTTATCGAACAAGCTTACTTTACTGAAATCCTCGCGCTTGATGCTTGACTGCAATAAAAGAATATACCTATTCGTATAAAAGTGAGATAGAACTAGATATTTTTTATAAAATCGAATATCTATTCCTCAGCTATTCAGGATTTGTAATTTTGAAACTAATCTTTAAGTAATTTTTAGATTTTGTGCCCGGTACTAAGGGAATACCTATGTATACATAAATTGACCGACGCCTGCGTGTATTCAAGGGCTTAGGTAGAAGTGTTCTACACCGAAATTTTGCTTTATAAGTTTTAAGTCCTATGCGATAGTTATTTAGATTATAACGCTCGATTCGTTAACGCATAAGATGCACGCGCCAAATGCAATTCGTTTGCCGCGTCCACGTCGCTTAAGATGACACGCGTCTGACGCTGCGATTGCGCAAAAACCAAAACATAGCAATCGCTTTATCCTAGCTAATAAATATAAATGTGAATGTGAGTTTGTTTATTTGTTACGCTTACACGCCTTAACTACTCGACTCGTCTTCATGTAATTTCACATACACATTGTCAGGAGTACAGAAGAGGACATAGGCTACCTTCTATTCAGGAAAGATATAAAAAATGTTACCTACATTTACGTGAGCGAAGCCGCGGGCAACGTCATCTATGTAATAAATAGTACGCGGCAATCGCCCTGCGTTTATCGCGCCGTAAGAAAAAACAAACGGTAACCGTATTAGTAGTAGAAGTAGGCATAGAAAAACTCAATAATAGTTTAGTGAACCAGGGAATCTAAAACGAGGAATTAGAATCGGCCTGAGCATAAACTTATGAGTTTATGCTTCACTCGTATTACATGGATAAAAGGTATGCCTTTTATCCATGTAATACGAATTAATGCAGCAAGAAAGATATGCTTAAGTCGTAGCAAGGCTGAATCCATCCTCCCTGCCTACCCAAGCGTGAGTTTACATGTGTATACGTAATATATTGCTCAGGTTATCTAATAGACATTACATCATCGAACTATCTAATTGTACTTAGCACTAAAGTATTAATTATGTGCTTATCGCCACTTCAATCTTAAGATCGATTGAGTCCAACGATTTTTACTTTCATTACATTCACATTACTAAGAGTAATTTCAAATCAAATACTACTGAGTACTTTAATATTTACGAGTATACATCAGCTAAGTAATCGCAAATATATTATACATATGCTGGTTCCATCCTATTTGGATATTGTAAACACAGGAGCAACTCGCATATGTAGCCCGTAGATTAAGAAGCTTTGCTAATTTTAGTACTAGCTACCTACACTTCCACAAAATATTGAAGTAAATTACTAGTACACATCCTCTTGTGTTTGAGAGCCTTATCATCGCTCTGTCTCCTTTTTCCTCTTACCTTCTTTCTCTTTACATAGGTTACAGTAACTGTTTACCATCACACCCTAGACCGTGTGTCTACTTATATGAATTACCGTTAGCAATGACTTGGTTGTGTTTTCTTAGAATTGCTTCTATACTACCAAGAAAATGTCCGTTTGCAGCGAGTGTCACTGTGAGTGAGTGAGTGTCACTGACTTGTCTGCTATCAACAGCAATTAAAAAAGATCTTGTGCATGTAGACCCCACATATAGCCCGCGTCAGTTGCTTGCGTCGTGTTCTAAAGCAAAGATGCGATAATATTGTGACAATTCTTAAGCTAAGGAGCTGAGAGCAGCAAACATTGACTTTTACACCCGCCGAGTAGCAGAAATGTAATCTAAGTAACATCATTACCTCCAAAAATAAAATTTTGTAGTAAACGCCTATAAGTATACACTTTAAATCGGCAGTTGGTCCAGCTATCTACATACCAAGTTTCATTGCAATCGGTCCAGTAGTTTTTGCGTGAAAGAGTAAAAAACATCCATACGTCCATACAAACTTTCGCGTTTATAGCATTAGTAAGGATAAACACCACGATAAAACCTTCAAAAGATCAAATAAAATGAACTATACCCTTTTAAGCGTTCAGTTCATACGCTGCGTATGCGAATGCGAAAATCACACTCCGTTGGCCGCGTCTGCCTTGCTAAAGATGACACGCGTCTTACGCTGCGATTGACGCAAAAATCAAAACGTAGTAATTGCTTTATATGTAATAAACGTGACAATCGCAATGCGTTCGACGCCCCGTCTAACGCATAAGTGAACCGAGCGGTTTATACGCCAAACGATACCATTACAACAATTTCGTTGTCAGCATTAAGCACCGTAAGTACCAAAACGTTGTCTAGTCTAGCTGGCGGCGACACTACGATCTATTTCTGTACTATCTCTACTGGTGCTGGGGTACTGACGTGTGAGGTCACGTCATCGCAATATGCGTCCCATCTGTTTTAAATGAATGTTTAAATTTTTTAAAGCCAGGCAAATATAAGCATTGTGACTGGACTTTGGGGTCCGAGCAAAGTTAGCCGTTACTAGTAATATCTATAGCGTCTTTTTAAATACATGGGCTATTAAGAGTCGTGAATTATTTAGTCACAGATAGACCTCCTAATACAATGTGCCATAAAACGAGACTGCAGACATAGCCTTTGTCACGTCATGTGTAAACAATTCTTTAAAAAAATAAGGAACTCAGGTCCTGAATTAAATTCCAGAATCGAGCGAAGCTAATCAAATCAAATCAGTTATTTTTACTAAGTGTAAGTGTTCATGGTTTAAAATAATATAAGCAGTACTTTAGCATTATTGGATGTTCTGTTCAAACTTCTCAGTACTGGCACGGATTCTGCTAATTTATCCGTTTAATTTCTAATTAGGCTCACCTTTTCTTACGTGGGACAAAACTTAGTTGGCAAAATGCGAACGTTATACAAAACTGCCTTCTTCTTACCCGGTATAACAAGTGACCTTTTTTCATTAACGATTTGAATCTAATCGATTTATAAGCAATTTCTAACCTATCGGGATATTTTAAACTTTGTTTGGCATATGAGTACATAGTAGCTTTAACGCAAATTAACCAAGTATAACTATCCCACACATAGCAATCATAAGGCGGTATAAAAAAAATGTTAGACAATATTACATACGCAAACCTCTATAAAGTATTTATGTATATACAAGAATCATTTCGTTTCATTACTCTGTTACTTTTTTGTTATTTACTGCGTAAATAACAAAGAACCAAACCCACATTGTCATTTATAAAATTACTAGCTTTTGCCCGCGGCCTCGCTCGCTCGGGAAGAGTACTCTTTTTTCTGGATAAAGATATGTTCTTTTATGTACCCCTGCCAAGATATATGCGAAATTTCATGATAATCGGTGTAGTAGTTAAAGCGTAACAACCAAACAAACAAACACATTTGCATTTATAATATTGCTAGAAAGGATATGTAAAGAGAGACATAAATGTGTGTGCAATAATGTATTGCTATCTGCAGTGGTTATCTATAATACACGACCATTTTTGCATTTTAAAAGGCGTTTGCCCTTATCTCCTTTGCGTTTATGTTATTTTAAAGTATAACAATAGTTGTTCACGCGTATTTTATTAGTACGTTATGTAGATAACTTTTTATTGCCTGAAGGTTTATAAATAAACCGAGAGTGACTATGTTTTTTTAGGATAGGAGTAAAATAGTATCCATAAAGCCTTTCTTATAAAGACAATTTTAAAATCTTTTGTTATGATAATATTATAGTTATTTATATGGTTTAGGATCCACTCATCCGTATTAGTTTACTTTCCCATTCATCCGCATTTTTATCCTACTCAACCGATATTCGTTTTTATTTAAATAATTCTCGATTCATCCAAAAAAGTATTCCCTTTTTACCTAGCATAAACTGACTTTAAGTTTAATTTTAAACAATTGTGGTAATTGTGTATAAAACAATACCTATGTTATTAATTCTGTTTCTGTGATATGTACTAAAATGTTATGTGTAATATAAAATTGTCAATATTTATATATAGATAAATTAGTACTATATTTGTTTCGTCATCATTATTGAAATTCGTAAATTTAGTAAATGTCCAAGGATAATACAATCTATTTTAACCTCTGGATTTTACGTTAGCTATTGTTATAAAACACAGATTTTTGCTCAACAGAAAAAAGACAAACGTTTTCACTTTTATAATTGAGATAAATACAACCAGTCAACTTTGCATTATTTCACAAAGTTTTTCCTGTTTCATTGTTACACAAGAATTCACAAATAACTAGACTTATGTACTGTAGTTTTTTGATGAATTGTATTGTGTTACGCAAACGTGCGCGCGCGCAGTTCGCCAGACCATGAAATTATAGAGCGCCAATTTAATCGATAATTTCAGAACCAAACGATTTTTTTACTTTCTGATTACAACTTTAGATTATCAAGATTATAATGTGATTTGGTATAAATCCATTTTCCAATTATGTCATTTCTGGTGAATAAGATTATAAGATTAGAAATGCCTAATTTGTTGCAAGTTGGTAATCGATAATTTGTATATCGAATTATTTAATGATTATCCAGATTATATCATAAATTATTGATAAATCAGCCTTACGTGTCTGGTTTCTTTTGTATCTGCACTTAGCTTGACGCTTCGTATACTTATCTAATAAATATTTAGTTTTTAGTCTTTGCATGAGAAAAATCATGCAAATAAACATTTATGAAATATGTGTATTATGTTCTCACATGCTATAATTTCAGGAGAGTTTCTTAGTAGAGCTTTTTTAGAGATTACTAACATTTAATTGAAATCTACGTAGTCTGTTAAGTCTTAAAATACCAAACATAATTAAATATCGATTGTATCGGGCCACCGATGGGTCGCTGCGACTCAATAAGTTAGTAAGAAATATCGGTATTTTCAAGTCTATATTTTCATTTTCACAATGACGCGGAGGAATTTTAAAAATGGTCTTTGTTTTTCATTTGTTATGTTGTCCACTATGTAATCTTAAAACCATAACCATACCCTACATCTGTTACACGCTGTGTAAACCAACGTCGATACAATTGGGTACCATTGCTATCTATCTGACAGATCTGATTTAAATGCTGGTCATTACTATAAGATAACTCAACAATAAAAGTCAAGATCATGCTTTTAATTTAAAAATATTTTCTACATTAGGTAGTCGCGCGTCGTTCCGACTTGAAGTTGATCGTGACGTCAGCGACCATGGACTCCACCAAATTCTCCACGTTCTTCGGCAACGTGCCGACCTTCACCATACCGGGACGCACCTTCCCCGTAGAAACATTCTTCGCGAAGAATGTCTGCGAAGATTACGTGGATGGCGCTGTTAAACAGGTAAGAAAATTGCATTCATAACTTACGATATTTATTGACAGGAAATCTTTTCATAGAACACGATGTATATTTTACTAAGTAGTTACTACTTTAAGGGTTCGAAATATGAAGATGAAAATGAAATGCAATTTAATATTTACGGTTAAAATGCGGTTGTGGTTCATGCAATTTTACTCTAGATTTGTCAAGTAATCCAATAAGATTTATAAAAATAAAACTCATAAAATAATATCACTTTTTATCAATTCCATATTGATAAAAACTGATAATGTTATTTTGATGTTTTAATCCATTATATTATTCTAACTGCAAGTTATTATTTGTATAGATTATCCCGAAATCTTCTACCCAGTAACAAATTTTGAGGCTAAAAGTGTCGCGTGCATTCGTTCTGTATGTTAGTCACCGTAAATAATAATGTAAATTAGTAAAAGTATTTAATAAATTTAAAATTATCGCTTGTCCACTAAGGGCGAGATGTGTGTGACCTTAAAAACTTGTAACACCTTTTTTGTATACCATGTCTCAAGCGAATAAAGATTTCTATGTCTATAACGAAACAAGTAACGTGTCGTGTTCTAACAAAACATTATAGAACATAGAACTAGATTTTTCAGACAAAGCATATAGTGAACTCTTTATTATTCAACCTCTTTAGGGCAATTACAATTAATTTTGCCCTAATTTGTGGCCGTCGTGTATGTTATTGGGACAGCACATGCGCTGTTACTTTTAATACGCCATGTTTGTGTTCACTGATAATTTTCAGTTCACCGTGACCCTAAGGATATTTTCATTCAGAACATATACCTACTTGTCCTCGGTTATATCGATTGGTAATAAATACCGAATTACCAGTCTCATCAAATATTGGTCTAACATTTATGTAACTGGTTACTACGCGTGATTATTACTTAATAACCACATTACACAGAATATTTCGTTAAAATAAAATGTCGGCATGAAGTTTGACAACACGACGAAGTCGCTAACTCGTTCTCACGGAAAATCGTCACGCGAACAGTTTTTTGCATATTATTGGTGGAAAATGTCGACATACATAGCATGCCAGAGTTAAGCAGCTAGCGTGACGTCATGTGGCTACATTCTTGTAATGGCGATGAACTTTATTTTAATACTAGCTGTACCTGCAGATTTATACATATTTTGGATGTGGTTTTAAGTGTTTTACAATGTAAATGTAAATTACGTCTTTTTTGAAACGTATTGGATAGATGAAAATTAAAAAAAAATAATAATAAAAAATGTATATTCTTCTAAAACAAAAAGTAGAAGTTAGATCATCTGTATATTCTAACTTTTACTTTTTATTATCACGGTAGTGGATGGTAAGCGGTGACCGTAGCCCATGGACGCTTGCAACACCAGAAACATTACATGCGTGTTGCCGTCCTTTTATAAACATACTAGCTTTTGTGGCTTTGCACGCTCTGAAACAGTTCTTATTTTCTGGATGAAAGGTACCTTATATTCTTTTCTGTGCCCTTGACAACGTGTATGCGAAATTTCATGATGATCGGTCGAGGAGTACAGACGTGAAAACATAACAAACACGCAACCTCACATTCGCATGTATAAGTAAAAATTAACCACCCTTTTAAAAACCCAATACTGTAATCTATATTATTCTTAAGTAATATATTGTCAAGTGTCCTATTGAAAACCGACCAGCTAACATTGGATACATCATCATGAGATCACTCAATCAAATATCCAGATGGCTGTAAGCTAAACTAATATAATTTTACTAAAATTACTAAACTCTTAATACGAAAAGAAGAACCACGAGTTTTGGTCACTCGGTCAAGAAACTCTGCAAGCTTGGATCTTGTATAGGAGCATAGCAACAGTCAACTACATGTGCTAATAAATCAATCACGCCAATTGGAGATTGAAAAGGTTAAACAAATTGACCATAGTTTTTGTGAGAAGTAACGGCTAAATCATTATTTCTTTCTGAACATTGTCCTTAGGGTATACACATAAGTACATATACTCACAGCCGTTTCGCGGAGGGCTGGGCAGAGCCTACGGATTTGCACTCACTATGATAGTGACATATCTCGTTCGCTTAATTTTCTCTAACCACAGTCTATATGATACTATTGGGTGAATGTTTGTTTACCTAAACTATAACCAGATTGGACTTGTACTTGTGATATCCTTGGCACGTATACAGCATCAGGGAGGTTAGGCTCTCTATTAGCAAAAAATGTGATATTGTGTCACTAGCAAACAAGACAAAAAGTATTGACCCACTGCGCTTATTTGACGAGCTTGATTATCCTAATAATTACCACCAGGCGCTTAAATAGGTCACCTAGTCTGGTTGGTTAAGAATTGAGAGTTTTTTTTTAAGTTTAAAAGGCATTTTCTTCCGCACTAGGTATAATGCCTGTGTTGCGAGGAACTTTACAAACATACAAACGACGGACTCAAAGAACATCCAGACTCCGAACAACTATCTGTAGATCACACAAGTCGTTGTACCGTTTGTTCCCACCCGTGGTTTGAACCGACTACACTTGGCCCACCACTAGCAGCGGCCAGGCGACCACTTGAGACGCTTCACTATCCGTGCAATAATTTCAAGTAGATTTCTATATCATAGAAACACGTGCCATCGCACGTGTCCCGTCGTCAGATCTCATCGTGATCCCATTCGTATTATCATTTAACCTATATTAGATCAATTGTCAGAATCTTAATGACGAATATTACATCGTCACGACCTTAAAAGATACCGATGTAATCCAACCACATCCAGTGTCTGCGTAATGGAACAATTAGCCACTGTTTAGCCAATTACCATTATTCATAAGCATGAATGCCCGTTTCCTCAAACGGTAACAACAAAAACGAACTCTGGTACTCTTGAACAGTCGATGCTCGTAATCGTGAGGAAATAGAAACTAGCTGGGCGGATAATTTATGCTGAGTTTCGCTACTTATTTGGGAGTCAATAGATTCTGTAATAACATGAACTTTAAGAATCGAGACGCATTAAGGCATTTGATTTAGGGCCGATTTTCAATCGTTATATAGGTTTTGTCTGAGGAATAAATATGGTGGTTTAACATATTTTCTATACAAAAGTTGCAACATATTCCTAAATAAAGTTATGTACCGATTGAAAATCAGCCCTCAATCGTAACTAATTTTCTTTTTTAGTCACATATTAAAGTTCCTCGAAATATAAAACACAATGAATTTTATTACTCCAGGACAATTGGCCTGTCAATTATTGAAATGCCAGACAAAATTAAAAATCTATTGTGTCTGAGTTTCGATGTGCGTTAAGAATGTGTGTGAGGCAAAGATTGAAAAAATTTTATACACATAATATGACTAAAATGTCAAAAGATAGAAAAAGGATAAACGAGGCAGATAGCGAATTTTTTCACTAAGTCTCACTTTTCTTAAACGCGGAATCATTGATTGCTCCCTCGTTTTGCAGCCAATTTAGATGCCGTTTTCGCAAAGAGGTTTAAAATACTGTCACGTATAAAATAAAAATCTATAAGTAACAAGGCACTTCTTTCTGGACCTTATACCTTAATTTATAATACACATCTATAGCCCGTCACATCTTAATAGAATTGACTCTGTAGTTTCCAGACAGGACTACATACGTATAAACAAAGTTTAAGTTTACTATACGGTCTGAAGGACGTCCGAATATCGATAATGCGACGGCGGCTAGTCAAATCTCATAAAGACAGCCGTATACCGCCTCACATTAAACCAAGACTGTAAGTGGCAGTCGAGGGTATTAGTACAAATACCTAACTTACATTGGGTCTCTGTTTAGTAGTTTCATCTGTAATTGATACTACAGGTATTCGAATTTCACCAAGCGCTGTTCGGTCGACTTTAATTTAGACAAATTACCAGCCGAATCAGAACTTATTTTTTACTGTAATAATAAATGTCCTGTCTCACTGCAGGACACGGGACTTGTCTTAGTGTGAGAAGAGCTAGGCCAAAATCCACCACGCTGGTCCAGTGCGGTTTGGCTGCCTTCACATATTTTAGAATTATAGAGCTCCCTTAGACATTCAGATTTCCGCACGATGTTTTCCTTCACCTTTAAAGCGAGCGATAATTATAGTTAATTATTTTACTAAGGTAGTAAATAAACCTAACCATTACCTTATGTTCTGTGCATACTGAAGCTAAAGTTTTTAGTTAAACATTAAATTTAACCCAAATTATAATCTTTTTGACTATAGCGTATGATATATATGAACTTATCTAACTAAACGAATAAACACGGCAATATTTTAGTATAGTAACTATGTAATTTTTCAAGCTTATTATAATAATGATCCAGTTTTATTCATTCCTCTTTCTGTTTGATTTCAATTTGATAAGGAGTAGTCAACTTGAATGTCGAAATACGACAAATACACTTAATATTTATTGTCGTATTAGATATGTATGGTATCAAACCAAATTAATCGAAAACTGGGTTATCGTGAAGCATGCAGATCTAAAATGATTTGGAAGGATACAGAGATATTTATATGCCTGAAATTATGAAATTGAGTTTTAGACCATAGATTTACTTTTCTTTATAATCGAAGTATAAAGATGATCAGAGAGAAATAGATCCATATTTCTTCTTCTCATGGTCTCTTAGACCTCCGCATGTTGTGAAGTCCTCTAACATCCACTTCTCTTACAATTTAAAATTAAGCTTAGGTAAGACTCAGTCAGTTTGTTTCAAAACACTGGAGAGAAACTAGAGGTTTGTGACACACGAGGTCAATATATTGATGTATATATAGATTGTGGATTAGTCTTATTTTTTATACCTAGTTGATCCTAGTCTGAGTTCTTTGTGTCCTTTGTTCGAATGTTTGTACATTACCCGCGGCATATGTATTATTCCTAGTAATTGTCTGTCTGAAAATTTCATTTTTTTTATTCCGTGGCTAGAAATTAATTGACACACATTTTCAATATAAAAACAATAAACACAAAGGAAACTTAAACTCACAGACAGCATCTCTACATCTGATAAATATATGACCTGTGCGTGAATCGAACCCGCAACACGCGGCACAATTATTAATAGTGGTGACATGAAGACCATTTATCCCATGCAACATCTGCTGGTAATCGGTCCAACGTTTTGCTACAAGTGGATTGACCTAATTGTTTCTTTACACCATATTGACAGTGGAATGTCAACCATCTTAACTCTGATGCGTGCTCACCGCTTAAGATTACACAGCCTCACACCTTCATCCACGAAAGGATAGGCAGACCTGTTGAGTTATACACCCACTCTTAGACTGCCTGTCCATTGAAGCGGAGCGAGGCTGCGGAGCGAAGAAACGGATAAATATGATGGTGATGGTCTCCCCGTGACCATGGCTGCTGAAAAGCAACCGAAACGTCGGAGAAAGTGTAAACCAAAAATAAATAGATTTAATAGTTTAAATAATTTTATTAGCTTCTAAATTAGTAAAATAAAATCAATAGTAGTAGTAGTGTAATATTTTCAAAATTTTGTAGACAGTGATAAATAAACAACGCGATAAAATCCGTATATAGTAGTTTAATTTCAATGGAAAAATTACTTGGATACCCGGGTAATCAAGGTCCCGGTGATGTGGATCTGATTACCCAGGTCAAGCAAGATAACATTGAGGAGTATCACTTTTCCAGACCCGGGTATTCAACTCGAATCCCGGGTATGCAACACTGCAATCGCATTCACAGTTACTCCACAGTGAGCTGTAACAAAAAACCGTTTAGCAGTAGTTAAAATTAAAGCGCTTTCAATGTTGATGTACAAACTAAGATATCGCGAGCCGGGAATTGTTAGCATGCCACGTGCACTACGCGCCTGCGCATGCTCGGTACAGTGGCCATGATGTACGAATTTAAAATATCTATATATTAATACGTGAAGCAAAAACTTTGTACCCCTTTTTACGAAAATTGCGTGGATAGAGGAGTATGTCATTTGGCACAGTTAAAGTTTATATGGAGAAGGAGGGGTGAATCCTAATATTTTTATAAAATATGCATTAGAAATATTAAATTAATGAAAAAACACTACACGCACACAACCATGCATTTGACACACGCAGTCGAATCGCGTTCGTAGTATTTCGACATTGTTCCTCTGACGTTGTACAATTCTTTGTAACTATGGTTACCTATGTATACCTTATTTATATGTAATAGAGAAAAACAGAAAACAAAGTAGCAAGCTTAGGAATTTTGGTCGAATTTTGACCACTAGGCGACCGCTAGTTATTTAATATTGGCACTGTTTTCTCACTGCGGGGCACAGGCCTCTTCTTTGTATGAGAAGGTTTAAGCCATATTCCACCAAGCTGGCTGGCAACAATAAGTTGGCAGACTTCATACATCTTTGAAAACGAAAAGAACATTCAGACCCTCGACATGTTTTTCTTCACTATTCTGGCGAGCGAT
Organism: Catocala nupta; assembly: GCA_963675205.1. Lineage (NCBI taxonomy): Eukaryota > Metazoa > Arthropoda > Insecta > Lepidoptera > Erebidae > Catocala > Catocala nupta. The sequence continues at coordinate 6,209,261 of OY776095.1, read as the reverse complement.
AAAGAACTATATACACATAACTCATAAAAGTGCCTTGGTACCGAACTTCAGAAATCTGCTTGGCAGTCTTATGTTGCATCCAATAGTCTATAATAATATCAGCCCTATATATAAATAGTCCAACTGCTGGCGATGGTCCTCATCTCTGTATGAGAAGGCTTAGGCCATAGTCGAACACGCTGGCATAGACTTCCTTTTTTTGACGAACTCTCACATGCAAGTTTTCCACAATGTTTTCCTTCAACTTTAACCATTTACTGTTATTTATTTTCAACAACCCGGAGTTAGGAAGTTGACTTTTACATACCCCTGGGTCTCGGAAAGCAAGGAAAGCTGTTGTTTCTGCGCCTGGTTTCTCTGTAGTCGCGTCAGACTGTTGTTTCATCGCAGTTTGAGAGTTAGAGCATAAGGGAGAGTCAGAATTAAGGCTTTAAGATTAGACACTACGACCGAAGTTCGGTCTTAAAGACATAAATTAAATGCTTTGTGAACCCATCAATTCACCAAACAACTACCTAAACTGTTTCACTTTTGTCATATATTACGGTATTTACCTAACTTTACCCTTTCACGACACGCCCTCGATAAATTTCGAGAGTGTCGTTGGAGACTGAACCTACTATCTCGCAAGTACGATTTACAATGGTAAATGCCAATAAGCTTACTACCAACACACTTATTCAATACATACAGTTAATATTTTAAGTTATGCTTGCTTACATGGTTACCCTACTATACAGGTCGGTGTCAACGAACTGCAGGCCCCGACCGCGTTACCACTTCGATTCCCGCTCGGTGCAAGAATGCGCTGATAAACCCGCTTTTGCAATTAATACTAATATGTATTGCGCTTTTAGCGTCGCGCAGAATGTACGATAATATTCTGTAACGGGTTTGTAAGTTGAAAATAGCGTTAGTGCTTATGTAATAAGGCACATTCATTAATCAATAGCCTTGACATTATCCTAACTAATATTCTAAATACGAATGTATGTAAGTTTGTTTGTTACACTTTAAAGCCTTAACTGCGCGACCGATACTCATGAAATTTCGCATACACGTTGTCAGGGATACAGAAAAGGATATATGTACCTAGAGCACCTTTCATCCAGGTAAAAGTACTGTTTTTAACCTTACCTGCATTTACGCAAGCGAAGCAGCGGGCAAAATCTAGTAACTTAATATTACGAACACAGACATAGACTCATGCCTGTATACCCCTAAGGGGTAAGCAGTGGTGTCTGACACTCATATTTCATCAGTCATGTTTATGTATCACATATTAAAATGCGAGACTATTGCCATTGATTAGACCAGAGGTTCCCAGACTTTTTTCTCGTAGACCACTTTCAAAATTTAGCTAGTTCCGGTGTACCCCCTGCAGCTACATTCCTACAATAACATTTGAATAAAATTTAAAAATTAGATCAGATCTCTACGGGTTGAACTTTTTTGTTTTTAGAAATTCTCGGGACTAAACTTACCACGGTAGACGGGCTAAGCTTTTTATTTAGAAATTCTTGGCGTTTTAGCAAGTGGTATTCCTCAAAATAATTTTCGTGGATGCCCGCTCACGAATTTTTTTGTCACGCTATCGTCGCACCTGGACCACTTTGGGCACTATTGGATTAGACTTTTTATTATGGTACCCACATGCGCAATAAACAGCTTGATTGATTGATGTTTTTGCATGCTGTTATCGATAATTTCTTATCTTAGAAACCCAATAATACTCGACCAGAAGCAAATCAAGGACATCGTGATTGCAGACATAAGTGTGAACCTATGCCAAAATGGAGATGTAATAACAGCTTTTAATTAAGAGTGAATTAAGATAAAAGCATGCAATAAAATACAGTAGAGCTCGATAAATGTTTGAGCTAATTCGACGAATTGTAAATGAGTGGAATAATAAATTGAGGATGGGCAACATATCTATATGGAGTGTGTTTAAAACAAAGATCTGCCACAATCTATACTAACATTATAAAGCTGAAGAGTTTGGTTCTGGTACGAATTGAAAAATCTTTTAGTGTTGGATAGCCCATTTGTCGAGGAAGGCTATAGGCTATATAACATCACGCTACGACCAATAGGAGCGGAGCATCAATGAAAAATGTTGCAAAAACGGGATAAATTCTCTTATGTGAAGCAGACGAAGTCGCGCGGGTCAGCTAGTCATTTATATATGCATTGCCTTGAAGGCACATCGGTAGTAAATGCCAATGCTTTGCTGGCGTTCTCCTGTTCGAGTCCCGGGTCGGGCAGTAGTTTATTCTGTTTGACATTTCTGGCAGGAATGTGCTTGTAGACGGCAGTTAACTCGTCCTCTTTTACGTGGCACCTAAAAATATTGTTCTCTAGCTTTTTCCCGCGGCTACGCTTGCGTAAAAGTAGATTAACTAGACATGTTAGTAACAGTACTTTAAAATAATAATATAGCCTATGTTACTCTGTGATACTATAGCATGTTAATGGTAAAATAATTTTTATTTCAAATCGGTTGAGACGTTTTTAAGTTAAATCCTTAAAAATAAACGTATAAAAATCGAATCTTTCCTCTTTATAATTTTCATATAGACGTAATAAAGGTGTACTACACCGCTGCTTACCCCTTCAGAGATATGTTAAGTTGTACGCTGGCACTAATGAGTGTGGCAGACAATAAGTCTGTCTGTTTTATAAAGTACTCCAATTACCCTAATGAAATGCCAACACGAAACCAATATATCTCACGTTGCGTTTCAAACAACTATCGTCACACCGAGGCGGGACTAGTTAGCTAGTGATGCCCCATTTGTCGCTGCGTATCGATATGTATCGATATACGATAATATCGTAAGCTTAGGTGTCGATAATATCGTAATACATAAAACATATTGAAAGAAAATATCTTGATGTGACTTAAAAGTACATCCACAAATGGTTGTTGCGAGTCTGGATGTTCTTCATGTCCTTTGTTTGAATTTTGTAAAGACTCTCGTGTTCTGTCTTGAACAACATGCATTGAAAAACATGCGGGTCAGTCTTTGGGGACTGCCGATGCCGATAGAAGTGAAAACTAAGTAACTAGCGTGCGGTGACGATGAAGCGAGTTTCACGTGTTTTGTTCACCCAAAAAGTACACATATATACACAGTATACATATAGCTCATGGAAAGCGTTCGGTGTAGATGAAGCGAGTTCCATGATTTTTGTTCAAAAAAAGTGCTTAACGCGCCTAAAGTAGTTTTCACTTCAAAAAAGAGTTCTAAAGATATTACCCATTTGTGACCCAGGTGTAAACTATGCATCTACGGTATTTTTTATTTAAGTAGATGAGGCATTCAATTCAATATAATAGATATAATAATAGAAATAGACGCAATTTTATATCGACATTCTTAAATAAACTACTACAATAATATAGCCATATAAAATAGATAACTTTTAAGCACACAGCATCCCTGAAATGAATATTTTAAATTGGAAGTAGTGTTGTATTTATCTCAATTAAAACTAAGATGAACATGCCTACAATATTCAAAAATCTTTGAATCAGTTGGGCGCAATTTTATGTAATATATCTGCCTTGTTTTGCAATACGATGTTGTCATACTTTTTATTCAAAATATCGATTCTTGAATATTTTTATCGATGTTCAACATGTATCGATGCACAAAAATATCGATACGTATCGAGCGTCACTATAGAGCTGTCTGTATCGATTGGACGCTAATTAAATTTGTTCAGTGGCACTGTAGTGCTTCGTGCGATGGACTCCCGTAGCTTGTGGCGTGATCGACAGTTGTCACGTTGCTTTAAGTAGGTGGATGGACTCGACTCTATATGTAAATAACTGAGAATGATTAGTATGGCGGCATTTTAGGCACGTTAATTTTGAGGTGAGAAAAGTGTGGCCCTTTGAATAAAGAAGACCGATAATCACGTAAAAGTATTTACGAACGTACTTTCATAGCATTTTACAACTGGCGATATTTTGTAACTATTGGCGATGTTTGTGATTTGTGGTTCTCTATTTATGATCACACACCTCTAACTTTTCAAAGTTGTGAATGTATTTAATATTTTGGTTAATCATCGTGTTCAGTAAACTTTGTACGGAAACCTTCTTGTCTAAAAGTTCTGCATAATATTCTCAAAAATTTGTCGAATCTGCTCGCCCGCACTGGGCTAGAACAACTGGTAGACTGAAATTAATACTGAGAAGTATTTTCAACATGTCTTCTCTCTCTTCTCGACAGGAGAACTAAAAGAATTTCTATGAACCATTGAATCGATATTTAGTATAAGATTTTATTTTATGCGATTCTATGTGTATGTGGTTCGACTCCTTACAAGAGTCAATATTTTAATTGTTAAAACATGATAATACACCTATTAATCCTAAGCCAGGTAGTCCAGCATTACGTTTCATTAAATGGTACATGTACAAGCGCGGTCTACATGCGCAAGCTAATCGCGCTGCCTCCATGCGCGAGTAAATTATACAAGTAACCTGCGTGCCTTGACTCGATCGTTTACATGACGCATGTAACCTGCAGTTGATAGAGCTCTCCTGCATGTAAAAGTGTTGTTAGTGAGTAGGTATATCTTTTTATACCCGTGTCATGTACCAGAACCAAAACAATAATGAAATACAAAATATTCATACCTATCTCAAATACTAGCAACTGAAGTGCCAACCATTTCAAGCCTCATTAACCATAATGATGTTGTTATTTACTCATTAGTGATTTCATGATAGCGCCAAACAAATATGTTTAATTAGTCCCAGCGCACGCTTTAACCAATTGTTGTTGATTCCGTCGTAACATTAGCTGTGTTTCGGTAATACACCTGATTGTAACGTTGTTTTACTCAATGTGTCTACTAGTAACTAGCATTTCAGCTTTGGTGATTCCGGCGATATCTAAAATCAAAATAAACTTATGTTATTGTATATTCGCTTTGTTTAAATACATTGCCACCATTTTACCCTTTATACGTTTCAACGAACAATATTGTCACTTGTTAATACTTCCGCATTTGTGTTCCCGATTGTACAAAACGAAAAACATCATTAACATGTACTTCGTATTTTCTTGTGCGTTGTACACCATGTTGCAAATGTATTGCAATTTTGCAACTGCAGTACATTGCAGTGAACGAGTACATACTTTGTTTTTGTTTATCGACAGACTTTTTTTGAAGTGAAAACTTCTTTAGGTGCGTTGAGCACTTTTTGGGTGAACAAAAATCATGGAACTTGCGTCATCGGTACTGAACGCTTTCCATGAGCTATATGTATACAGTGTATATATGTGTACTTTTTGGGTGAACAAAAAGCGTGAAACTCGCGTCATCGTCACCGCATGCTAGTTACTTAGTTTCACTTCTATCGGCAGTCCCCAAAGACTGCCCCGCATGTTTTTTTTTTTGACGGGGAAAATGCTTCCAGCCTGTAAGTGGTAAGCGGCGGCAAAAATGCTTGAAGATATCGGTCTAGACCGATATTTGAGGCAAATGTGTTATAATACTAGATAGTACTGCAAATAAGGAAATGCGTAAATTGTTGGTGATTCACATAGTTATAAATGTTTTACATTATAATAGACAATAACTTAGGTCATTTACTGCTAATGGCCTTGAAGAGAACTCTCACCGTTAGCACACGTAGTTAAAAGACATGTAGACGAATAAAGGTCATTAACTGTTACTAGATGAAAATAATATGTTAATATATTTATTTAAAATATAAATATTATTACAAATCTAACTTCACGTAATTGGTTTTGACTGAGTAACAAATCATCAACTTTAATCTGCAATCAAAGTTTTGAAAATAGATATTTTCAATTATAAGGTGCTTTAATATTTTGCTTCGAGGTATAGTTTTCGCCGAGCAGAACCTTTTAGTTCAAACCGTCAAAAACGTGTTGCTGCGCGTAATCCATTAAGTACAGGTATAAACTAAGTTAAATGACTGGCATTACGCCGTCGTACCTAAGCTTCAACTACTAGCTTGAGTAATAGAATATCATTGGTTAGACTAACCACCTGTCACTGGTTACGCAATGACGAAGACAAAGACCGCACATGTTGACGCCTCCATAATAGTTAATAGAAAGGAAATAGTTTGTTGTGAGCGTGAAGTAATTAAACTGGCAAATGGTGTGCAGGATTACTCCACTTAGCATATTATATATAGTGTATTATTTAAAGCGGTTAAAGTCACATCTTTTATTAGAGTACTTTCGAAATCGAGGTTCTTAATCATGAGCGCGTCGTCCTTGCTTCGCTGCTACGAAAACCGCTTACCACTAAGCGGGTCTATGCTTATTTGTCGTCTTAGCACTAGAAAAACAAAATAAATCTAAAATAGATGGCGTGGTTTCCGACTCAGAACTCAAATAATTTTGAGTCCTGGGTAGGGAACCACGTCCTTACGTTTGTACCTATCACTAACCATTTTTTTAGGATACAAAACCCAAATATACCTGTATATATTCAGGATTGGAACAACAAAAAATGTATGCCATACGTAAAATTTCTTTTGAAAGACTGATTGACAAGAAAAGATTTTAATAATTGTCGATTTTTGTTTGTCTATCTGTATGTTCATCACGCTAAAACCACTAAATGGATATTAAAGTAGTTTTCAGTTTAGCTCAAGATTTTGATACTTGTAATATAATCCTTTGTTTTTTTAATCTATTTATGAATACCGGGTAAATGGTGTACATCCTCTTTATTTAATTCGCGGTCGAACTTTAGCCTCACGGAAAAAAACGATAGACAAGAAGATAAAAAATGTATAGCAAAGGTCATCGCTCTCCAACAAACCTATTTACAAATGATGACATACCATCGGTGCGATTAGAAAGTCGTCACACGAACAGTAATTGTACGCATCTACTCGTGATTGTCTGTGTAATGAGGAGGCTGACAGCTCTATATTATGATCTATGGTGATAAGAAACGTGCTTGGAATCTGTTATGATCAAATATTTGCGTGAAAGAGGGCGTTGTCAATTATCCGACGATAAAAAATGAACTGACCTGCATAGGGAAGTTGAACTTTCTTATAGGTAACCAGCAGTAAGGTACTAACATGGTTCACTTTCGCCCATTTGCCTGCTGAGTAAAAGTATCAGAAGCTCTCATACGTCTTTTATTCTTTTCGTTTTAATCCCCTTTTCTTACGGTTAGCAACGTGCTAATGGTACGCGATGATAAGCTTCGGTAAGTGCTTACCATCAGGTGGGCAGTATCTTAGTTTGAAAACTTTTTAGTATGAAAACAATTAAGTACGGCTACGTACGTTTTTGGATAAAGGTGATGCTTACTTCAAAAGCTGGTCTGGATTTCTCGGTTCATGCAATGCTACAAGTAGTAGCGCTAACAGCTGATTACAAGTCTTGGCATCATTTGGTTCAGATCATGTCGATATATTATTAATTGTCTATACATTAATTAGTGAAGAAAAGCCTTGCAAATATTTTAAGTATATTGCGCCCACAGAAGCATGTATGGTTTTGTATGGAGGAGGTTAAGTTTATATGGTGAACAGCAAAAACTATTTCTTTTTTTATATACTACTTATGGTCAAATGTCGGCTGCTGGGCGACCTCTAGTATAAATTAATACAACAGGAGCATCGATAGAGATCCAGCAATTTATGAACGGTTGTCGGAGGCCAATGGTCAGCATATGCATATCACATACGCACTATTTGGTCTACTCTTATCATAATCAAATATTAGTAACCGTTGCATTGTCTACGTCAACGATTACGTCACTGCAAATTACCCAAGTGTGTCTTATCGCTAGAAGTTTAATTGCAGTGCAATAACCTGGTCTAAATGGACTTTATGAACCATTTAATTCGTATTTGCTTATGACCTAAAAACTACTGTTCAAGGATCGATAATTACAGAATCTTTATAATCTGCTTACATACAAAATAACGAAATATACGACAAAATAACCGTGCGTGATTTAAGATTATTTACCAAATTACTTTATCTAAAAGATAGCATGCAACAGCATTAGCAATACTACCTAAGTCGCTGGAGCCTTAACATCTAATAAAGCAAAGGGCACAAGGAGCACCTGAACTCTTACCAATTATTTGTATATCAAACAAGCTATCAAGTGAAGCGCAGTTAATATTTTGTGTATAACGATTCATTTACCCATTTACTAGGAAGCTATTGTAAGCTGTCAATATGTGATCCTATTTATGACAGCTTCTTGTGACAAACCCAAAATCAAACATTTACATAGTCTATTTATTTACGTAGTTAAAGGTCTATCATATTATTCCGTTGTATCTTTTGAAAGGACTATAGAATTTATTAAGTATAGCGTTTAAAAATAATTGTTTTGGTCATTGATCATATATTATTTTAATATGACGATTTATTAAGTTTTTAATTTAGCTACAGGATCCGTGCTTTGTTTTACCTTTGTTACCAACAGAATAGAAACTGACCAAGGTATAGCATCTAAAATATCACTCCCCTGAGAGGAACGCTTTCACGTCCAAGGACGAAGTGAATTTAATACAGTTCAGCTAGATATTCCTTTGTTTCCTCGTTCCAAGGTTGTTATAAACCGCGTTCTTGTTATATTGAAAGTTGTTTTAATCGTTAATTCATCTTCGAAGACTTGAGACCTTCACCGCTATGCCATCAGTGCGCAGTTATCGTGGGTGATATTAAGGACAGTTTTTTGTTAATGCTAAAAGATCGACTGAAGTTTAATTTCAAGTAGAGAAGAAGAAACTATGGCTGACTAGTCAGGCGGATATTCAAGGATACTCTGTCTCTCTATTTGGCGTGATCACAAATAATTTAATGCTGTTTGAGCCCCTAAAGGGTAAAGTTGACGTCTTTAATACTTTACTTATATTACTTAATTTACTAATAATACATTAATTGCAAACCCCCAGTTTCTGTAGTTTTATAATGACTAGCGGTCGCCAAGAGGTCGAAATTCGCCTATTAAATTTTAAATTTGACCGTTATTAAGGTTTTATTGTCTAAAACTATATACCCTTATAATCATATTTCATTTAGTCACCTACTCCACATACATATGTATACACACATATACTATACATACACCACATACATATAACCCTATGGTTACGAAGCATTCTACGATGTCTACCAAACAATGCCGAAATACTACGAACACCATTCAACTGCTTGTGTCAAATGCATGGTTGAGTGCGTGTAGTGTTTTTCCATTAATTTAATGTATTTCTAATGCATATTTTATAAAATATTAGGATTCGCCCCTCCTTCTCCATATAAACTTTAACTGTGCCAAATTTCATACTCCGCCATCCGCGCAATTTTCGTAAAAAGAGGTACAAAGTTTTTGCTTCACGTATTAATATATAGATTGTTAGCAATTAGGGTTACAAATTAAAAATATTTTTGCTAACCCCTACAGCTAAGCTAAATTGGTTAGGAGTAGATCCACGTCATTAGTGTTATGAGTAAGATTCTAAATCACTGCCTCTGATCACAAGTTAAAAGCCTTATCCAAACGGACGGCAATCGCGATTGCGTTAACGTAATTCAATAAAAGAGGCACTTGAAACTGTCGGTAACGCATATCCTGGCTAATCGTTGTCTGATCAGTAGTTACAAACCGACTAAGCTTTGTGTTATCTGATTAGGTTATCACTGCATATATCGTCACACAGTCGCACGTCGCACAGTCATGTATCGTCTTGCAAACATGCTTCACTAGAATTTTACATAATATCCTTTAGGCGATCTAACATTCATTTTCTTGATCTGAATTCTACTATAACACAAATTGGAAACTCCATAAAATTACTTCGTGTACTCGATTTCCGGACTGGATTTTCAAATCTACAATATCATTTAACGTCAAGAGTATTTTATACTTTAGAAGATGTTTTAAAGGCATTTAGCATTTAAGAGACGTTTGTTATTTGCCGGTACTTATTAATCAGTTTGTTTTAAAAGTGCCTGAAAATTACGAATGTCTTTTAAATATTCTATCAAAATCTATTTAATCAAAACGCTAGCTTCCAACTACTACGATCTACCTACTTACAACTATGTATTGCATTTAGTCCCCTTCTACATTTATTTACATCTCTTTTGTAAATTAAAAGAAACTATGAGAAGCGAGTTAGATAAATGAGAAACGAAGCAATTAACACGTTTCATGTCCTATGAATCACATACGATACATAACAAAAGATTTTCTGTTGTGGCTATCACGGGACTTTACTTGATTAACTTTACCTTTAATCTGTCAAGTCTGGAATACCAGACACCATTAAATATCTATTCTAGCCACCGATGTGCCGCTGCGAATATTGAGTCACAGCGGTTAAAGCCATTTTACTTGTTGACCAGCAAAGAACATAAACCGCATCACGTGAGCAAATCGTGTAAATGATAGCAAATCTTTTGATACATCGACTTCGAACCATAATCCACCGGCTTAGGTTATCGGATAAAGGAAAGTGTGACTTTTGTTTACTTTAATAAATACACGTATGTAACTTTATTAATATATACAGCGTGTAACAATTAGATGTATATGTATATGAAGGTTCTTGGAACTGATGTTAAACTTATAATTTTAGGACAAATAAATTTATGGATATTCTATATTGTAAAGAATTTCTAATCACATAGATGAACTGATCTAAACTGAAATGAAAATCTGTACGAAATGACTCTTAATAAGGTGCTGACTGAGGACATTTCAAAATTAAAATTAAGAACTATATTACTGTTTAAATGTTTATGCTATATTATTATGCAAACATAATAAACCGTGCTCAAAATTACTTACTATCGAGAGAAAACATAACATAATAGATGAAAAAAATATATTTTTCGTATTTCTTTGAAAATAACTCTTAATTATTTTTTTTGTCTCTATTACATTACTACCTTTAAATATCACATTTTAAAGTTCTAATCTAGTAAGTGACCCTACTGCTACATCCTGTACACTTGTGTGTAACTTAATAAACATGTATACTTTGCGCATCTGGATTATAATGGAATGTGTGCGTACGCAAGTCTCTCATGCGACCACCTGGACAAATATTGAATCTCACGCGGCAATTGAACTGTTGACTCTTTGTTGCTATACAAATCTGTTACTTTATTCAAAAGGAACTATCTCTATGGAAAATTAGTGACGATTGCCTTTTGTTCGGTAGAAGCGCCAATGGTCCACTTGAGAATATCACGCCCGCGTTGCCGAACCTTGATAAAGGAATAAAAAATGGTATGAAAGGAAAATACGCTTTTTACAAACCTCGAGATCCACTTTAACTCATCAGGAGTAACACTAATCATACGCCGGTTTCCTGATGCTAAACCGCGTGAGTTGGCACATTTATGATGTTAACAAATGTGAAGCATCACATACATCCATTCCTAGCCTTTCGTCTCATCTTTAATTACTTTTTACAAGGAATGCGCAACGAGTGATGCAAGTGAACATAGTAAATATACCGTAGCCACTGCTTACCGTCAAGCCAGCTATTTCCTAGATCGCTACTTTAGTAAGAATATATGAAGATATATTGGATTAAATCCACGTGATTTCTTTAATCTAGAAAATTTTGACTACAGTGTGTCCTAAATTATTTTGTTCTGTTCACCTCTTTAAAGATAAAATTGAATATTAACTATATATATATATTTATTATGATGTTTTCTTTTTGCAGGCTCTTCAAATCCATTTACAACCTGATGAAGGAGATATGCTTATCTTCATGCCGGGTCAGGAAGACATTGAAGTTACTTGTGAGGTATTTATTGAATCAATCGAATGTATATTTTAAGTATTCAGCTAAGCATATCAGCCTAACTATATCCAGACATAATGATAATAGTATTAAGTGTGGCCTCTGCTGACGCGATTGCGGCATCTGAACGATCCTTAATGAGTTAATTCAATCAGAAGGTCGTTATTCTTCAGTTTGGCTGTCTATCTGTTTAGAAGTTTATGGCATCGTAGCTCCAAAAGTCTTAATTCTATCTACAGCTACTTTTATAAAATCAATAAATACTTAATTCTATTATTAGATAACACTTTGTTAGCGAAGCAGTAGTAAATGTGAGTGCCGTGCTTGGGCTCCCGGATACAATGCGACAAGCAAATTGCTTTTGGATTTCTCGTCACGAAATTCTCAATATCAGAGGAACTATGCCAGGCAACAGACTCGGCTCCTACTACGAGGGACCTTTAACTATAGGAAATGTGCGTATAATACTTTTAAACATGCCTACAGGGATATAGGCTAGAGAGAATATTTGGATAAAAGCATAAAAAAGCCGCATTTCCTAACTCTACAAGCTCTGTATGTATTAAATTATTCTATATTGAAAGATATTCAATTGCAATTATTATTTCTTGTTATCCTAGGTCTTAACAGAGCGTCTAACGGACCTGGACAGCGCGCCCCCACTCACAGTTCTTCCAATATACTCCCAACTGCCAGCAGATCTTCAAGCCAAGATCTTTCAACGGGCGCCGCCAGGACAGAGGAAATGCATTGTTGCTACCAATATTGCTGGTGAGGAGTCAAAGTCACCAATTACACTGCACAACAAAATTGCAACTTTTGTCTGATGAATGACTTTTATCACATAATGTTTACTAAATAGACGTCGCTGATTCTACATATACCCTCATTGTTTTTGTAACAGGTCTTGTTTACGAGTTGTAGCTTTCACTAAATTTTATGTGTCAGTGTTATTTGCTGATAACTAGAACAACTATTAAGTTTTCTTAATATAATATGGCATCGTCAAGACATGTTTCTGTGAATAATCCGAATCATTTTTGTTTCATTTGCGGGTACATATAAATAATAATAATAATAAGCTCAGCTCACCTTCAGTTTCAGCAAGGAAGTCAAATAAAAGAAAGCTTTTTTCAACTTAAGAACTATCTTATCTTATCTTATCTTATGTATGGGGGCCAGTCAGCACAGACCGGCGACACTTCGACCCATTGGGATCTTTTGTGTCGGTCCCAAGATTTATCCCTTAGCTATCTCCCTATGAATGTACTGCATCAGTCGTAGCGTACACTTCAGAGGGAGAAGCCTGAAGTCCTCAGGGTTTGGATATGCCAATCCCATCAGACCCATCCTCAATCCAGCCAACGCGTCGCATTCACATAGTAGGTGCGATATGGACTCGTCCTGTTCACCACAGGCTCTGCAGATCGAATTGTGAGCCAATCTCAATCTGCACAGGAAGTCGTTGGTGCCAAAATGGCCAGTGAACGCTCCTGTGAGCAGGCGTATTTGGCTCTTGTTTTACCCGCAGAAGTTCTGGGTGAAGCCTGTGGCTCTGTTTGCAATTAATTTCTTGGAGTGTTCCAGACCCCTCAGGGCCTTCCACTCTAGCCTGTGTTTGTCATTGCCATGTGCATTCAAAGCTGCCTTGACGGTGCTCTCAGAGAGTCCCACGAATGGCTCGGGACCCACAAACAGTTGCTCCGAGCCCTTTCTGGCTAATTCATCAGCCTCCTCATTGCCTTGCACCCCTGCATGCCCCGGAACCCACACCAGTCTGACTGTGTTCTTCCTGCCAAGTTTGTTTAAGGACTTAACACAGTTCAGGACCAGTCTGGAGTCTACCCTACACGAGTCCAGAGCCTTGAGAGCAGCTTGACTGTCACTGAGAATATACACAGTCCTGTCAGTGACATTACTGTTGATATTCTCCTGAGCACAGGCAATTATAACATAGGTTTCCGCTTGGAAGACCGTTGCATATTTGCCCATGCTTTGGCTCACCTTGCAGTCGTTGGTATAGATACCAGCGCCCGATCCTGTTTCCATTTTGGAACCATCAGTGTACCAGATGAGACAAACCTTGTCAGGGGATTGTAGACCTTGTCTCCATTCGTCCCTCGTGGGGACCTTTATTTTAAAATTATTTTTGAATATGTGCAATGGTTGCATTTTGTCGCATCCCATGCTCATAATCCTTTTGAGATCCTTTGAAATCTCCAATTTTGTGTGTCGTGTTACCGGCATGTTGACGCTCCACAGCTCATGCACAGATAGTCTGTGTAGCGCCTTTATCGCCTCTGACTCCACAACAATGTGTAGCGGCGTTAGATCCAGCAGGACCTCTAACGCTGTCGTTGGCGTAGTCGGGAACGCCCCTGTTATAGCCATGCAGGCCAATCGCTGCACCTTTGACAGCGCGATCCTGCATGTAGCTAGTTTAGTTCTTGGCCACCAGACAATGCTTCCATACGTGAGTATAGGTCTTATCATCATCGTGTATAGCCACTTGATGACCTTGGGCTTTAGCCCCCAGGTCTTCCCATAAGTAGAACGAATCATGCCGAAGACCCGCTGGGCCTTCTCTATGACTTTGTCTACATGAGGTTTCCACGTTAGTTTGCTATCTAAGGTCATGCCTAGATACTTCACCTCCATGGACCATTGTAACTGCGTACCATACACGGAGACAGTTCCCAACCCTGTCAGATCCCTCATCCTAGTAAACGGCACGACGGTCGTTTTCCCTGGGTTGATCGATAAATGATTGCTACTGCACCATTTTTCCACCGTAATCAGGGCCTTCTGCATGAGACTAGATACCGTACTCGGAAACTTTCCATTGACGAGTATCACCAAGTCATCCGCATATCCGACCGTTAAGTACGGACCTTTGTTGAGTTGTTCTAGGAGTGAATTGGGGGGGCCTGCTATGGATGAATCTTTTTAGACTCCCAACTGGCCCCCCCCATTGGGTGGGAGAGGGAACACCCCAGGTTTTTTTAGTGGGTATCCCAGCACTAGGCTGGTGAGTCCCACACGCCCCGCCGGTGCCGTCCCCTAGCCGGCGGGTAGTGCATCAAGCATTTTTTCCTGGGAATCAAAAAAAAAAAAAAAAAAAAAAAAAAAAAAAAAAAAAAAAGGACTGAATTGACTACTAAGCACCATAAGAGTGGTGAGAGTACGCCACCCTGAGGGCAGCCCTTGGTTGTTGTTGCATACATTTCATCTCCTAACAACTCAGACCTAATCATTCTACCCCTGAGCATACAATTGATCCACTTGCAAATGGTTGGCTCTATGCCGTGATTTGCCGATGCCACACTGATGGCATCAAAGGTGGTCCGATCGAAAGCTCCCTCAATATCCAGGA
The DNA here is from genome assembly GCA_963675205.1 of Catocala nupta. Classification (NCBI taxonomy): domain Eukaryota; kingdom Metazoa; phylum Arthropoda; class Insecta; order Lepidoptera; family Erebidae; genus Catocala; species Catocala nupta. The sequence continues at coordinate 6,194,085 of OY776095.1, read as the reverse complement.
ATGCAGCAATGCAAACTTCCCGGTTCTCTAATGCATGTTCTGCCTTATTTACCACAAAATGTAGTGCCGTCTCAGTGGATTTTCCCGACTGGTAGGCACATTGTAGCCTGTGGAGGGGAAAAATCCATAATGCTCCCTCCCTAACATGTTTATCTACTAACTTCTCCAGGGCTTTCAAGAAGAACCACTCAAGACTGATAGGTCTGTATGACTTGGCTTCTTCGTAGTCCGCTTTGCCCGGTTTCGGTATGTAGATGACTTTAACACGCCTCCATATCTTTGGAATGTATCCAAAAGCTATGCAGGCTCTGTATAATCTGCACAAATGCGGAACCAAGAGTGTAGCTCCCTGTTGCAGAATGATGGGATAAACCATGTCTGGACCAGGTGACTTGAATGGTTGAAAACCATTTAGAGCCCAGCCGACCTTCCCTTCATCCACTACCTTCCTAGCAGTGTCCCAATCTGCTTTGGTTGTGCGGTAGCCTAGTTTAACCAGGCTGATCGGGTCCTCCTGCTCTTTTTCTATTATCTTACAGTCTGGAAAGTGTGTGTTTAGCATCATTGCTAGTGTCTCCTTACCAGACCCTGTTCGCTGCCCATTGCCATCCTTAATTAAACTTAAGAACTAAATAAAATAAGATAATCTTAAAATATTGTGACTTATTATGAAAAGACCAGACAAGAGTCATATTTTGTTAACTAGACCTGATAGAGTATCAGTCACAGATTTGAAATTGTCATTAAAAGTTGGACTTATATCATGTAACATAACCCAATCATCAGGCATGCTGTTGTGCAGTGTTTTCTTATAGTTCACAAAGTAAAATTAATAAACGCTGAAGTTTACGGGCTAGTGATTTGACTGAAGTTACTTATTTAAACGTAATTACGGCTGACAAGAATACGCTTCGTATACTTAAAGATATTGGAATTCTTCAAACTTCGGATAGCAATTTGAGGAATTCCAATATACCTACTTACAAGAGTAAAGTATTTTCAAGGCACAGTTAGGTCGTGATTCGTATTTGCGAAGTTTATTTGTTTATAGTTATACCAAATAATTCTTTCGCTTCAAAAGCTTTCCCGCTCTTTGGAAGCGGACGCTCAGGTTATGGAATGAACTCCCTGCCCAGGTTTCCCCACAAGACTACAGTACGGAGTTCTTCAAAAAGGGCGTTAAAAGGTTTTTACAAGGTCGGCAATGCGCAAGTGATGCCTCTGGTATTGCAGGCGTCGATAGGCTACGGTAACCATTTACCATCAGGTGGGCCGTATGCATGTTTGCCACTTTAGTAGTATAAAAAATAAAAAAAACCGCAGTGACCTTTTTATGGTGAACGGTGACGGAAAACATCGTGTGGAAACCTGCATGTCTGAGAGTTCTCCATAATGTTCTCGAAGATATGTGAAGTCTCTCAACCCCAGTGGGTTGGCAGACTTAACATATCAATCTTATATATAAAATTCTCGTGTCACAATATTCGTTCCCGTACTCCTCCGAAACGGCTTGACCGATTCTCATGAAATTTTGTGAGCATATTGAGTAGGTGTGAGAATCGGCCAACATCTATTTTTCATACCCCTTAGTGATAAGGGTTGTCAACCCCTAACTATTTTTTATTCTTTTGGTCAAAACATTTTTTTTATGGCAAAACGACGTTTGCCGGGTCAGCTAGTTATATATATATAAGGATTGGCAATAGTCCACTACGCTGACCCACGGACTATTGCCAATCCCTTCTCACACTGAGAAGAGGCCCGTGCCCAGCATTGGGACAACTTATATACAGGACTGATATGCCTTTTTATAAATCAAATCAACAATAATAATGACATCTATATATTGACATATTATATAATATACGCTTTTCTCTAATGCAAGTACACAATATTATGTCTATATTGAACGTACTAATCTCCGTTTGGTTGCACCTCGTTCGTGTATCAATGTGGTTTAGCTTGAATGGATGAATGGCTATTTGTAGTATATTGCTTTAACGATATTGTTTAGGTGTGGCTGTTTAGTTACAATCGAATAGTTACTTATCTTAAAAGAAGAAAAAAGATAAGAAAGAAAATAGTTTATTTTGGTTCACTTTGAGAAATACAACATTTTACATTAATCACTACATATTGTAAAACAAAGTCCACCGCAGCTTCTGTCTGTCAGTCTGTTCGCGATAAACTCAAAAATTATTAAAACCAATTTTCATACCATTTTCACCAATAGACAGAGTGATTAATGACAAAGGTTTAGGTGTATAATCTGTTTTGTACGACGCGTGCGAAGCCGAAGCTGATCACTAGTAAAAATACAAAGTAAATATAGGTAAACGAACACACAATGGGACAAGTAAAAGCTAATGTCTCACGTCGTGATCAAAATAGGAGCTCTTTCAGCGTGTGTCAGATGAATTCCTGACGCTCATTTTTAACCTTACCTACCATCTTTCTCTATTTTTATTAGGTTCTCCTTATTTTAAATTATGCTCTTAATGTACCAATAGCTCGGATCCAGACACCGTAAACATCGCATATGTTAGAATCTCACGATCTGAACATAGCCCAAAACATTATGTCGATGCTATTTACAACTTGGTCGTTTGAAATACTGTACTAACTGGAGTACTTAGCTATTTATCAAAAACTTTAGTTTACTTTTCAGTGACCAAGAGTCTTAAAAATGACATTAAGACTGCGCCGAGCGAAATGTGCCAAAACAGGCGGTCACAGTTAAGTTGATAAAATTAAATTAAAAAACTTAAAGTAATTAATATTTTCGCCTACAAAATTACGTAAATTTGCACGAAAAATGCAAAAACGTAAGCTCGTGTTACGTGATTTTTAGATGATAACAGTAGAAATCTATCCTATTTTAAATCTTAAACGAAGCATAAATAGTTATATTACAATTTGTCCCTCCCAAATATTTAAGTTATTGGTTGATAATAAAGATACAATTTCACAATGGCGGCAATTTCACAATAAAGGGAATTAACGTGAACATGCTAAATATAATAACTTCTATCCCTTTTTTTACAGTCTCTTATTCTTAAGTAAAATTTACGTTTTTGCCAGATTGTGGTCTCAAGCAGTAGTCTGCACTAGAGAAAAAGTACGTAATACCCCGCATAGCCGCATTAACTTCTATTATGTGTTACAAAGACCTCTTGGAATTTTGATTTCCCTTGACAAGTATTATTTATTGAAATTAAACACTTTATACGGCTTTTGTCGCGTTGGTTATTTTACTTTGAGGTACACTTCAGAACGTTGGGACAGCTACCATCTTAGTCTCCCCGTGAACATGGCTGCTGTAAAGCAACCGAAACGTCGGGACAAAGTGTAAACTTAAATATAGATAGATTTAATTAAATTAAATTACCTAAACGTTCAATAATAGTAGTATTACATTTTTCAAAACTATGTAATAAAAGTGTTTTAAAATAAAATAAATAACGCGACAAAATCCGTATAAAGTGTTTAATTTCAACGTAGGCATAACATTCGCGTAAACATAAGACAATATTAAGTATTATTTATGATAAATACACGAGAAGTCTTTCTGGATATAAGAGACTTCATGACATTTGAAATCATGTTTCGTTACATATTCAATCAGAAGCATTCCATGCTGAGCCTACATTCATCTTACGTCTAAGTGAATAAGATATATTCATACATTTTCTGTGTTTTCTTTACAGAAACCTCTTTGACGGTGGATGGTATTATATACGTCATTGACAGCGGGTACTGCAAGCTTAAGGTGTACAATCCCAGGATTGGTATGGACGCTTTACAGGTAACTATTGCATTATAATAAATAAATAAATAAATAATATCTGTATATAATCCTATTAATTTTATAATTGCAAGTTTGTTAAGATATTTAGACCTTTGTAACTCAATCATTCGTAAGCCGTTAAACGGGTTTGAATGAATCTTGGAACACAGATGGATCATGTATTTACATACAGGATACACATGCGATTCCGTTGGAATCACGTGGCGAAATCACTGGCAAAATCCAATCGGAGAGATATTAGATAAGATACAAGAAGTTTCTGCTCCGGTTATATAAGGGATTAAAAGATTCATCTTAATAATATATCATTTAAGAATTATTGTTAATGTAATGGTTCAGTAAAATATTTACGTTCAAGTTTATAATTAATAATTAACTTTTCACCTCTTTTAGATCTACCCAGTGAGTCAAGCAAACGCCCGTCAGAGAGCTGGTCGTGCCGGTCGTACGGGTCCGGGCAAAGCGTTCTGCCTCTACACACAACGTCAATATCAACATGAGTTACTGCCCTCAACTGTGCCTGAGATACAGAGGACTAATCTCGCCAATACTGTTCTGCTCTTGAAATCTCTAGGAGTTGAAGATCTGCTAGCTTTTCATTTTATGGATCCTCCTCCACAGGTGAACGAAATAAAAAATATATTTAAAGGCATTGTGGGCCAAGCATAGTACCTTGTGGAACTCCTCACAATTTTCGGGGTAACATTAACCCTATATTTGTTATATATTTAATTTTATATCATACCATAATGTATATACTTACTTACAATAAGATTTTACGTGCATAATGCATAGACACTAAATTATTTAAAAAAAAGACAATCAACTGTGTTAAAGGCCTTAGCTCTCCATTAAATGCAATAGATAAAGAAATAAATATTTTCTTCATAGGACACAATTCTGAACTCCATGTATCAGCTATGGATTTTGGGAGCATTGGACGGTACAGGCGCTCTGACGTCACTTGGCAGGCAAATGGCGGAGTTCCCTCTAGATCCACCTCAATGTCACATGCTTATCGTGTCTGCTGAGATGGGTTGCAGTGCCGAAGTTCTCATTATTGGTAAATATAATTTATTCTCGTTCTTTCATTAAACGTAGTACCACGTAGCTTACGACGAAAAGCTAGGTTACAAAACTTTACAATAATATTAGTCCTGCATGTAAACTCAGTTTGATAGAAGTTAGACTACCTAATATAAAAGCCTAAGTTACTCCTTATAATATCAGCTATCTGCTAGTGAAAATCCCGTCAAAATCGGTCGAACCATTTCAGAGATTAGCCGGAACAGATAGTCATACAATATAAAATAGTTTTTTTATATATTATAAGTACCGTACATAAATACTTTCGTTTACATTTAGTAAAAAGCTGTTGTTTTAACATTACAATCAGACATTCAATTTTATTTATTAGTATAGATGTGATTTGGGAGTCACATTTAACCAAAAGCTCACCTTTCATTAGCAGACTTCGTACATCTTCGAGAATGTTCTCGAAGATGTACGAAGTCTGCTGCGCTAATGTTATGAAGAACTCTTAGACCCGCACGTTACCTCGCCATGTTTTGTAATGCCGTTAAAGCGGTCGATAATGATGTATTTAATACTCACATAACTTTGAAAAGTCAGAGGTGGTGTACCTCTGACCTTTCAAAGTTATGTGCTGTTAGGATCGAACTCAAACTCAACTCGCGTTGCAGTCTAACAGTTTACCAACTAGAATATCGCTGCTCTACAAAGAAAATAAACCTGGTCTTTTCTTTTCCAGTGTCAATGTTGTCAGTACCATCTGTATTCTATCGACCTCAAGGCCGAGAAGAAGAAGCCGACTCAGTTAAAGAGAAGTTCCAGGTGCCAGAATCAGATCATCTCACGTTGTTGCATCTTTACAATCAGTGGAAGTCTAATAAGTAAGTGCTTTGGTTAAAATACAAAACATATCGATTGTAAATGAACATCCTAACTTAATATTCTAACTGCGAATGTGAGTTTATATGTTACATTTTCACGCCTTAACTGCTTAACATATTATAGTCATGAAGTATCATATAATAATAATAATATCATCTAGATTGGATTTTGGCCACGGCGGCCAGTCTTAACAGAGACTGGCCAACTACGCAGGAGATATTTTAGTGAACAAGTGTGTGCGCAAACAATTAAAATTATTAGTACTTATTTAAAATGCAAGTGCTTTGGTCATCTTTCGTGTTATCTTCACTACATATTATAAAACATAGTTCCTGCCACGTCTGTCAGTTCGCGATAAAGTCTGAAACAACTGATCGGATTTTCATGCGGTTTTCACCAATAGACAGAGTGATTCATGAGGATTTGTACTACCCGCGCGAAGCCGGGGCCGATCGCTAGTAAATAAAAGAGAGTTTAGAATCAAATCCTCTTGAAGTTTGTGGATCAAAGAACAATGCCCACTTTCCATACATTTCAAAACCTGATAGTGAAAGTATATGTATAAATATAAGGTATAGTAAAAAATATACCTGGAAGTTTATAAAACAACATCATGTAGCTATTTTTACGCTATTAAGTCTACGAAGCCCAAAAAATAGATATTTATGTTACTTTTTAGGTTAGGATATTCATTACCAAATAGAAGATGTTATCGAACTAATTATGAACGGACGAAGTTTCGTTTAAGATTGGCATATTTACCATGGTGTAAAACGACTTAATTACGTCATGATTTATTTTAAACCAACTGATCTAATAATACCTAATAAAGAACTGATCTGACAATCTAAGCAACATACCTACGGACTTACCTACTTGTATTTACGTAATTATTCTTTAGATAAAGAGCGATAGTTTCGTTACCTCTGAAGAATCTAAATAAGTTACTAACATAACATAGTCTCACGCCTATATCCCCGAAGAGGTAGGCAGAGGTGTATTACTACACCCACGTTTCGCCAACTATGTTTTAAGTCCCACGTAATAGGGAGCGAGCCTATTGCCGTTTACCGGACACATTTCCAGACTCCGTGCTGCTACTGAGAATTTCCTTACAGAAAAACCCAATAATACTTTTACCCGACCCGGGACCTCCCATTCCCACGCGCGCATTTATGCCGCAGGACCAACGAGGCAGTCAGTAAATAAGTTACTATATTATCAATAGTGATTCCTTATCTACCCAATTAACCCAACACATTTCAATACAACACATTTCCATTTGCCTATGGTGGATGCATAGGTGTGTAGACATATACCTAATCAACAAATAAAACAATATATTAAATTGGATTGGTTTATTATTAATCATCATCTTGAACATCTCTTACCACTACGTCATCCAATATTTCAGCTGGCGCAGAGATATTATCTTGATACCTAGCCCATCCAAGGTACCACACTAACGTCATGACGTGCGCGCAACATCCAATGGTGCGACGGCCGACCAAACAATTGCAACAGTATTCCACTATACCAGCTCTGCCAGGCACATTATTTTCTATTAAAATGTACACATAATATTGTTTTCTAGAAATGTGCCTGGACTTTATTTTCCCTCTTATTAATGTAACATCACCACTACCTCTGAGATTATATTGAGAAAAGTTTTGTGTATCCCTACATATTTCTATTCGATATGTGCCATGAAAGCGAATATGTTCCCCATAGTAAGATCTTGCCTGTCTTATTTGGTAAGTTCCTAGAGCAAATAATATTAACTCGCTATAGTTTAGTCTAGGAAACATGAATAAATTATTACGGTCAGCTGTTATGCTATGAAATACAGCATGCCTGCGATTCATATTTAGTTCTTCAACCAATAAAGCTAGATTATTTTCAAAATTAATTCTCTCCCTAATTATTGTTACTATTTCATTAGAATTATCTCTATCCCTAAGACGAACTCCAAATCGGTTGAGTAAACTGGCAGCTATTTGGAAGTTCTGCATCATATTTGGAACTGATTTATTAAAATAGTCTTGCCGTAGAAGCTTAAAATCCCTTTTAAAGTGGCCATTTACTGCCTCAACTACCCAGCGACATATTGTGACACAGCGACTCCGGTTGGCCTGTTGTGTAGTTAATTGATGTTCGCCTTCTGATAGAGAATCAGGCATGTATGGCCGATAATTACAGCCTTCTAGCATTCTGATAGAATCCCGAAAACCCCTATCCAATATAAAAACATCATTTTCTTGAAAATATAGTCTAAGAGGAGAGTTTTCAGAATCAAAAAGGGAAATCATTATGTCAGCATCAGATGTGGTAGCCTTGTATGGACCGAAACAATCTAAGATATAACCATCACATGCCACAAATAAAAATGGCTTTAATAGATTTTTATATTTGTGTAATGAATATGTATACTTTTGGAAGGAGTAATTTGAACTCTTATTTATATCTATGTAAGTCCCATCGCAAATAATTATAGCGTTCGAATAATTTTCATTGTATATACCATTTGGTATTGTAAGATTATGATCCATTAGACCTTCTCTGGATATGTGAGAAATACCCAAGTGCAAAGGTACAAAATCTTCTACCAGGATTTCTCTGCATTTTTTCATTAGTCGCTCTAATGTGCTACGCGGTTCGTCTAATAATGTAGACAACCGAACATCTGATTCACCAGTCCTCATTTTCATTAACAATGCAGCTAAACCCAAAACTCCCTTGTGCATTGCTTGTATGCGAGGAACTTCATCAACTAGAGTGAAAAAATCCTGTTTTGACCTTCCAGTCCAAAAGAAAAATATAGTATCTTCAATTTCTTGTATGGCTTCTACATTTGTGAAATTAAGGTAAGGCTTAAAAGCATTCACAAATGAAAAAATGTGCTCCACTTGCTGTGAAGAGAATGTACTCAGGCTGTTACTGGAACTATAAAGAGTACTCCAATTCTTGTTTGTATAACAGCATTAATCTGTCTTTGCTCTTCAGAAGGATTGTCAAAAACAATAGAATGGCTCTGACGCCTAACTATTGACCGTCCACAGAGACTGCAAACTTGTCTGCAAGCAGGTTGAGATGACTCTGAAGTTTCAGCACCATCACAGCCGGTTGCCAATTGCTGGTTTATGCTTCGCATGAGGAGTTCATTACAGGATTCACAAATGTAATCATCCTCAGTGATCTGAAATAGGAAACTCAATATAAACTTATTTTGTTTACAACTGATACTGATAATACTAGCAACATGTGTTGAACGAATACCAACAAAACTTCAATAAACAAGTACAGATTACTAAACACATCAAAATGAATTTAATTATTAATCCCTTAACTCCCAAGCGGTAGTAGGCTACTGCGCATCATTGTTTTAACTATTGTGTCTGTTAACTGTGTGTTCAAGGGATTAAATAGTAAATATGACAAAACTATATTAAGTTAGTTAGAATATTGCACATCTGTCAGATATATAGTTAGATAGTTTGTCGAACAACTACTAGCGTTATTTTATACACTATATGTATAGGAGCTTTGTTTAGGACATGATACCTAGATATTTTTTATTAATAATAACATATGAAAATACTTACGATTACTGGTGATATCCACTCGCTAAGTAACGAAATAACTCTTGTGTTCAGCTCATGAACAAGAGAACGTCGTAACATATTTATGCAGACGTTGCAGTTTATGCAAAGTATACGTTGTCCTTTCGGCGGCATTGTCAAGAATCGGTATGGTAAGCAAAGGTCGTCAGATGAGGAAGATATCGAGGTCCGGAGGCGGTAAATAGGGTTGTAAAAGAGAAATACACACAAAATCGCACAGTACACAACGAGACGCAAGCGCAACAGCGAAGGACTGCGCAGACGCTAATTGGAGAACTGTCAAATGTCAAAAAAGTCCGTTTCCCTCCTGCGTACTCACATAAACACTGCATAATTAATTTATTTTGTGGTTGTATTATTTTTAATTCAACTGTGTTATATGAAACTTAAACAAATATATTCATTGATAAAATAAAACTAAAATAATGAATATAAAACTCAGAAATAGAGTTGCATTAAGAGAAATACCAATGCGTAGAATGGAACGTTGTAAATAGAAAATAGTTGAGGTGCGTTCAAAACATATTAATTTGTATAACCTTTACGTAGAATAAGTGTAAATAATTACCGATATATATTTAACCAGACTTTCTTTTAACATTGTGATAAGCATAATTAATATATAATTATATAAGCCGAATTTTAAGATTTATTTCATACCTATACATTCTCAGGTTAAAAATGGGCATTATTCTTTACCTTTCAATTGTGCATTGTATCTAACCCGCAACTTGTTGTGCGTGGTCAGCTACTCGAGCCAGTGGTGCACGGAGCACTTCGTGCATGGGAAGGCGATGCGCAAGGTGCGCGAGGTGCGGCAGCAGCTCAAGGACATCCTGCAGCAGCAGCGCCTGCCGCTTGTTTCCTGCGGTACCGACTGGGACACGGTGCGCAAGTGCATCTGCTCCGGTCAGTACATACACACACACACACACACACACACACACACACACACGAACACACACACACACACATATTTACTAATATTAAGTAAATACACTACCAGTAAAATTATATATAGACAGGATCAGGAAATATCTTTTCAAACAAAATCGTGTAAATTTTATATAACTGTCTAGTGAGTACAATAGAATGCAACTGTGTTTATTTTTGCGTGCAAACGTGAAGTTCTGGGTTATATATGTAAGATTAGGGTAGGTCGCGAATTGCCTCACAAAACAATCTATCCATAATGGAACGTTTTAAAGGAAATTCCCAATAGCCGTACAGATTTTGCGATAGAAACTTTGGAAATCCCTATTTGTAACTTTTTGAAACTAATATCAACCTTCGCAACTTTCCTTTTTTACCGAACAAACCAAGCAACATTGTTGCTACCTATATGTGAGTTACCTGTAACAGGCTGGTACTGCAATATGCGAACTCTCAACTCTCCACCTCATTTGTAACATCATTAAGCTGTAAACAAAGGTGGTCTCTTCAACCTAGTATTCTGTAGCATATAAACTATATTTTTCATCCTAATGTGTGTGACAGAAAGTTGTGGTCATATGTAAGGATTACTTAATATAGCCCCATTTCAATAAAAACCACGAGAAATAAATCTATATAAGTACATTTTATTCATTATGATATAGTAGTTCTTGGCGATACATAAACAAATGATAAAGCTCAATTTTGATAAAGATGTAGTACATTTGCTTCGATGTTTAAGTAACTTATAACTAGATTTGTCGCAATTGATATACAATCTAATATAATTTGTTTTGATCCAGGCCTAAGACACATAGGTTATTTTTCAGATAAACCTTTAAGCTTACCTTAAAATATTAATACGTAAATGTAAACCTTTTTACTACTTTTTAAGCATATTGCATGCACGAAGAAGTCTTAAAGTAGGCCTTGTTAAACTTTATCTTATATATAAAATTCTCGTGTCACAATGTTAGTAACCATACTCCTCCGAAACGGCTTGACCGATTTTTATGAAATTTTATATGCATATTTAATAGGTCTGAGAATCGGCTACTATCTATTTTTCATACCCCTTAGTGACAAGGGTTGTCCACCCCTATCATTTCTTTTAAATTTTTTGGTCAAATTATTTTTTATGGCAAAACAACGTTTGCCGGGTCAGCTAGTATGATATAATATGATGGAATAAAGAAAGCAAAAATTTTTGAAAATATATTTTACACTAAATTTTGTGTAATGAATAACGATCCAATTTACGCCGACTACTAAAATAGTATTATATTTCCCCAACAGCATACTTTCAACAAGCCGCTCGCCTCAAGGGTATCGGTGAATACGTGAACTGCCGTACCGGCATGCCGTGCCACCTCCACCCCACATCAGCACTGTTCGGTCTCGGTAACTCTCCCGACTACGTGGTCTATCACGAGCTGATGATGACCACCAAGGAGTACATGCACTGCGTCACCGCTGTCGATGGACGCTGGCTGGCAGAGCTTGGACCTATGTTCTTCAGCGTTAAAGAGACGGGGAAGTAAGTAATGATAGTATCAGTTCTGTATGTAAACTGTACCACTATTGGGCATGGGCCTCTTTTCAATGTGGCAAGGTTATGACCCTGTCACATTAAAAAGAGGGTAAGGTTATGACCTTACCCTAGTCATGGCACACCACGCTATTTTTAAAATTCTTTTTAATACTCCAGCTATAGTTGTTCGAGTCATAGATCGTACATAGTACGCGCGCCTTTTTTACATCAACACCTTTCCATCGCCTCGCATAAATTGTTTAGTTCAAACCAGTGCGCGATCACAGTTCATAATCAGCGGTACTGATAATTAGTATAAATGGTAATAATTATCATTTATTTTATCATAATTTACGAGCCTCTGAGATAGTCTTAAGTGGTTCTTTTGTGCGGTGGAGAATTGGTTGGGCTAGCCTCCCAGAAGCGGAATAATTTCGTACTAGTAATAAGTTTGCACTTGGAATAATGTAGGATCCCAAAAACCTTTTTCTAAACAGAAATACTACGTAAACTATCATTGAGGTTATAAAGTAAGTGTTACTTTACGAACGTCGAAGTTTACGAGTTAGTGAATTAACTAAAGTTACTGAATTTACTTTTAGGTTAGTTGCTAGGTTCAGGCAAAGGGTTAAAAAAGAAAAGACACTCGCAAGGAGCTCACGGCCACTCTTATTAGTCTAAAGCAATAAATGACCTATGAGGCCATGTAACGATATATTGCGAATTACAAAATACCGTTTTGATCACACTATAGTGTCAAATTTGACACGGTGCCTGCAGTGTTGCCAGAACAATGAAATGGACTAATACAATGATAGTATGTAAATATGACAGGTATATGTCATAAAATTACTGCAATAAGCTGCATATGTGTGATTTTGTGTTATTTTATTCGCAACAGTCAACAACATTCAAAGGTTATTTCTATGTGCAAAACTGCATTAAAAATGACGTAACAATTGTCATTTTAACTATCATATTAGAAAAGGAAGGACTTCGTGGTATACCATGAAGTCCTTCTTTTTCTAATACGAAAATCGCTATTTCCTTCACACGACTGTACTTAAATATCGGTAACGGTATATAACAGCATTCTTTTTAAAATTTTATCGTCATTCGACAAATGCCTATTCTATGCCTTTATGCCTATTCTACCAAATTTTACAGACCTTTTTTTAAATTAAAGGAATACGATTCTGGCATATCTATCTTGCCTTATGAACTTTCCATGCTATTTATAATGCCAGACAAACGTATTGCCCCGTGCTTCAACCCGCGATACTTAGCAGCCGTCAGCTGCGCAAGAGTTCACAAGTGTAAGCCCTTGCATATAGTGAGCAGTATATGACTGCACGGATAATGTAGTGGTTTATGTGGTCGCCTCGCCACTATCAACGCGCTGAGTGTTGTGGGTTCGATCCCAACACGAAACAAAACTTTTTGTGATGCAAATGGTTGTTGCTGGTCTGGATGTTCTTTATATCTATTGTATGAATATTTGGTAAGTCCACCGCGACACAAGAAATACTCCTATTGCGGAAGTTGTCTTTTAAAACAAAGCAAACAAACAAATATGTAACCACTGCACAAAAACACCACTAATATAACCTAAACAATCCTATCTTACAGATCAAACCGCGACAAGCGTAAAGAAGCAGCCGTCCACCTTCAGCGAATGGAAGAAGAGATGAAGCAAGCGGAGCACAAGATGGCAGAAGAAAGAAAGAGACGAGACGAGGATGTGCCTGTCAAACAGGAGGTAGCCACTCCTGGGCTGAGCACTCCGCGGCGGACGCCACATAGACTAGGTCTTTGATATTGTAACAATGTAACTGACTCCATGTATTAGAAAGCTTCGATCATATCGAACCTTCGAGGATGAAATGTAGACCCAAAATACAACTTTCCAGGAAAGCCATTATGAAATTATATCTTCTACAGTATTTGTGGCGAATGGAAGTATTATATACAACATTATTTTTAAAATAAAAGTGCTCCAGTGTTCATTTTCTGGATAGTAACAACCCTTTTTTTACTGCAATTATCAGTACTTTAAATATACAGCTCGAAAAACTGAAGAAGGTTACATCTAAAACAATTTTTTGCAAAAATGGCTTTTACAACATTTCATCCTCGAAGGGTCTATATATGGTACAGTTAGCAACATAAATAGCTGAACATTTAAGATTAAAGTAATGTATACGATTTTTCTCGCGGCTCATTTAAATTTGGATATTTCTGGAAACATTTAGCTATTTCAATCAATCAATCAGCCTGCTGCAGATGTAGGGTACCCCTGTTCAGACAGACGGTTTACCACCTGCCGCATCCATTCCCATTTCACCTTCTTCAGGTCAAAAGTCAAAAATTATTTATTCAAAACGTCAAAATTATCTAGCTATCTGGCCGGGGAGCGTCCTACCTCACGTTTACCAAGTCGACCTTTCTTGGGTGCCTTTTCTTGTGTTTGATCCTAAGCTGCTGGTATATTGCAACCATATTTTCCCCCTATAATTCGTAAATAGGAGTTTAATTTATTACGTATAACGTTCGCATAAACGTAAGACAATATTAAATATTTTGTGAATTGAAAATCCTTCTAATTACTCTGTATTTTTGCATTATGATTATATCAACTATCCTTTGACTATAGCAAAAATAAAAAATCGAACTTTGTTTCAAATTTGTTTTTTATTTACTTGTACTCTTTAATTTAGAATCTAATAAGTAAGTGTGTATCTTATGTTGCTAACTGTACCATCTTATAGAAAACCTATGTAAGAATAGCAAAACTGTTTCCCCCATAAATCAAAATGCCGAAGGCTCACATAGCTGTCTTATAGGATTCCATCGCATCTTTACTGAATTCCTTTTCCCTAGAACCAAACTAAGAACTTACAAACGAATAAATGCGCACACCACGGGACCAAAGCGGCAGTATTGTTTCACATACATAGTCTCACACTTATATATCCAAAAAGAGGAAGGCAGATATGTAAGTCCAACGTAATAAAACCTATTACTGACTATCGAGAACATTGCCAAACTCAGTTACTGAGAATTTCTTTACAGAAAAGCCAAATATCACTTCATCCGACCTGGGAATTGAATCCTATACCTCAAGATTGCAACATAAAGCAATATATAATGTATGTATGTATATCTAACAATGTATTGATTCAATGGTTTATTTAACTCTTCTGGCCATTATATATAAGCGCTCTTTTTATTTACATGTTGTTTGATTTATGATAGGGTAGTTGCGTATGTCTGATTTTGTATATAATTTTACACATAAGGGTAAATAGTAAACAAAAGAGATATTCTTGTCAACGTACTACCAAAATGGATCGCAAAATAAGGGAGTAATTAATATTTTAAATTTGAATATAAGAATAATTGGAGTCGTACTGAGAATGTCTCGCTATCTCACTCGCACAGCTGCAGTTATATACCGGTTACGTCATAGTTTGTGTCGTGCGTCCTTTTTTGTCATTTAGCTATTTATTTTTGAGTAGATTTCAATATTTTTTTTATTTCAGGCTTTTGCAACTATTTGACGAAAATAATAAAAAATGTGATTTAACTATTATGTTTTGTTTTCAGTACTATTGAACAATGTTAAGCTTCTATAAACTTGAATAAATAATATTATCAGCATGTTCTTGCCGTTGCTAGATAAAAAAATATAAAAATACAAAAATAATTGTAGTTAAGATTTGATTTTGAATCGCAAGATTAGCTTTTACTAAAGCATAAATTAAGTGGTTGAAGATTATTATTATTTAGGAAATTAACTATTGGCTATTGCCTTTGACTCTTTAATTTCCACGAAAACACATATAATAAAAGCAGTCTTGTTTATAGATTATGCTACTGCTGGCTCGGGCCTCTTCTCAGTTTGAGAAGGACTAGGTCATAGTGTCACGCTGGTCCAATGAGGTTTGGCAAAAATAACGCATTCCTGAGTTAATCCATGACATGGTTTCTTTGAATGCGAATTTAATCTTAATCGAGAAAATTGAGCAACAGACTACAAAACCTTTGAAACATCTTTACATCTTTCACTTATATGCGGTCACTTCGCCATTGCCGCTTTCTTTACTCCACTTTAAATTACAATATAATACCTATATAAAAACGAGTCGTTTTAACTAAGAACAGTTTTATTCTGACATATTTTTCATAGAATATGTGTCTATAATAATTATGTCTGTAATAATTAACTGTCCGTTGGTTTAGTTTTTAAGATATTAAAACGAACTATTAAGTTTAAATTTATTCGCTGTATTGTAGACCTGGCTCTATTTTTTGGCTTTGATAGTTAATTACAGTTAACCAGAAAATTAATAATTCAAAAAATATATGCAATGTGCTCAATATCATGCTGATTAATAATATTTATATTGATAAACTTGCAGTGTCTTACATATGTAATTTAATTTTAAATCAAATAAATGATTGTAATAAAAATGTATACCGATTTATTTACCAATTTAGTATAGGAGAGAAAATAATAATAGTGGTGTGCTTTAGTCATAGTTATGCCAGCAGCGCATTTTTTTTCTATTACATCATATACCTTGCATCTCTTTCTCTCTCTGCCTCCTTCTCTACATGCCTGTCGACTCCTCCACATACCTCTCTCGCCGACTATCCTTCCACGAAAACTAACGATCCAACACTCTTCATGCGTATAAACGCATCACGTAAAAACCACTGTTCAATTATTTTCCTTTTTAACCTCCCCTTTGGTTATTATAATAATATTGAGAGAGGATAACTTTCAAGTGCGATTCCTGTAATGATATAGGAGTGCTTTGCACAGCGTGCAATCAAATTTTTCAATACTTCTATTCGAAATATTAACTATTGCCTATTGAATTTTGGGAGACAGTAACCTTACGTCACGTTGAATTTATTGCAAACACGCAGGTAACATACACCTATGGAGTTTACCAAAATCCATGTTCTACAAACATTGATCTTTGTGAACTTCGTCCCTGTCAGTGAAACTTATTCCTTTGGAGGACTTAAAGGAGAAATTATGGCGCTTAGAAGTAAATTTATTGACCTATAATTCTAATTTGACAAACAGTTTACAGAAATTTTAATGAAAACAATCTAAAATGACCTGACCTTGAGGAGCGCATTACACAAGAAGAGAACGTCCAGTGTCAAGTAAATCTTCAAGTTAGGATCCATAACTTAGAAGAATAAGATCATGATTCATATAGCAAAGATCAAAAGTCACATTTGAACAATGTGGAAGTGAAAGGAATATTTCGGCAAAGCTATGAAAATCTATTTTAAATCATATCAAAGATTAAAAGTAAATTAATTATAATAAAATATAAATTATAATAAAAAAGTAAATTTACCCTATTTGCAAAAAATCTGATCAAAATTATCAATCACCCCATCACGCGGAAAGAACCACTTAAAATCAATAATAGTCACTTTCTGCAACCGTTATGCAAAGGACGATTTTATTGCCGCGATTAGATATGAATTTAAGACCTCCCCACTCACAACCAGTCAATTAGGATTCTCAGGAAACCAAATAATCATTATCAAGATAAGATAAGGTTATTTATTTACTCAAATGTGTACACACAAAAAAAATCGCATGCAAAATATGAAGTTAAATAAAATTCTAGACATATTTGCCAAATACAATGACGTGCAAATATAATGCTGATTAATTAATAATAAATGATAAATAGTAACAGAAACATACATACATTAGCAATAGTTAACATTATATAAATGTGTAAAGAAGTAATAATAATCAGTCTATATATTATTAATGTATACAATATCAAGTAATTATAATTCTATTAAATCTAATATTAATTAAATATTATGTCAAATATCTAATCTAATTAGGTACTTAATTATATCAAATCAAATTTATCATTTAAAAAGTCACTAACATTATAATAGCCTTTTGCAACAAGAAATGATTTTTGTTTAAACGCTTCGCTATTTGATCTTGGCAACTTTTGGGCAATTTATTATAAACAATTGGAGACATGCAAATAACACTTTTTCGAACAAGTGCAGTCCTAGATGTATGCAGACAAAGTTTATTTTTATCGCGTCGATTTCGGGTAAAAATATCTGCTATACGCGGAAAAAGGTTCGGGTTCCTATTGACAAAATATAATGCCGTTTCTAATATGTAAAGGGACGGTAGAGTCAGGTTCTTATAACGTATGAAATACGGCTAACAAGAATCTCTGATGTACAATCTAATCATTGACCTTACACATCGTTTATGGGCTATAAAAGCGATATCCTTATTGGTTAATTTACTCCAAAAGAACACCCCGTATCTTAAAATGGATTCAGATCAAGGATCACCTTACTATGAAAAATAAGAGTTTCCTGTCCAAAGCTAAGAAAGCGGCTGCCGAAATGGGTTTTTGTTACGCATGCGTCAAGCACGCAAAAATACATGCAAGGAAATTGAGCACATCGCCAATAGTATTGATGGAATAGGAAAAGGATTGATAAAAATTGTGTAAATTACATCTTATATTTACTGTACATTATTTTATCGATGTTTATATCTCTAGTGTAAAATCTAAGTTTGAGAACCGTGACATGCAGCGTGCTACTATCGTTTACCAATTATTATACTATCTTAATAAAATTAAAGATTCCCTCGAAGCACTAGAAATTAAATGAAATGAGGAAAAAGGTCTTAAGTCAGTATAATTTAAACTTTATGCAGTATGTAGTATGCTGTTATAGTGCTCCCACACTGGCTGCTACAAAATTTTTACAAACCTTTTTAACACTAAACATTTATTAACAAATGTTAGGAGTTGTTACATTCTGTTAAGAATTGTTAGATGTTTTGATTGCTCCTACACTGATGGAAAATATTTGCAAACATTTTTTAACAATTTAAAACATGATATCGGTTCGCAGTTTGGATTTAAGTCCCGAAGCGTCTACACGAAAATGGAAGATTTGCTTTATTTTTTGTTTATAAAAGAAAAGCGCTCTAACTGGATGCGCCAAACGCTAAGAGCTAGAGAAAAGTATAATATACCCTCATGTCGCCCGAATAAATGTTTAGTAAACATTACCTAACATGAAAACATTATAAAACATTTCTAACATTGTGATCAAATGTTTGCTAAAAATGTTTACTAATGTTTGTAAACATTTTGTAACAGCAGTGTGGGAGCACCATTAGGTAGATACATAGTTGAGATCTCTGCACATTACCGCTTGTCACTAATAATGATTGGTTGTTTATATTTTACTACCTGCTATTGCCATTTGTTTGTATGCATAACTCGCAGTATTGTTTAAAGTGCACTGTGCTTTAGCGTGTCTGTCAAATTCTTATAAGTTATTTTATTTCTACCCGCCGAATAAAATGTATTAGCATATTTCTATACAGTGTTGTAAATGAAATAACTGAATTCTGTATTTACGTAAAATATTTTCATTTTTATAATTGATGTTATAGTTTGGATAAAGAATGGGTTTACTTAACAAGTATTATTAAAATGTGCGTAGCTTGTGTACGAAAATAAACAATAATTTTCGTAGTGTATGTGTACTCCTATGATGTTATAGTTTTTACAGAAACACGGCTAATGGATGATATCTATGATACTGACATGTTTGATAGTTAATATTTTGTTTGGAAGCAAAATCGCAATTACTCACTGACATCTCGAACAGGACAAAAACGTGGTTGATAGCGGAGCAAAAAAACATAGAGTGGTTGAAATACAAGACTGTCGTAACTCTGACGAGGATATTTGGATAACTGTTGTGCCCCAAATACTAAGGCCCAGGTAACACATTATACCTATATAGATTTGAATGTTTGCTCATTAATTGGATACATTTATAATAATGGGTGATTCCATTTTTGATAACAATGTTGTTGATTGATCTCATGATAGTTTTTGTAACACAGAGTTCTTACTACGTATTATTTCAAATAGACATATAATCGAATTGTTTTATACCATGCAGACATCTAGCTTATTCCAGTATGATGGTGATCGAAACACCAACGATAGATATTGGACCTAATGTTGTCTAATAAATCCGTAACTGTTACCGAATGTCAGAAATCTCTCGCATTACCTATGACGATATGCACATAACAAGCCCGTAATTGTTCAAGCAATTTTTTTAGAAATTAACAAACCCACTGGCGGTTTGGAATATAAAATATAAATATTAATTTTTTACGTAGGGTCTATCACACCTTTAAAACAATGCTTGATAAAGTGACCTAAAATGACTCACACCGAATTCGCCTTTTTACACCACCTTTTTTCCGTAATTCCTGCGTATTTAAAGTGGGTACCTATCAATATTATTCTTTTTCAAATTTTCGGATGGATAATGTAAAATTGTTTATGTATTTCTGCAACCTTTGATATTTTCTTGTAATTACGGCTTTTAGCCGGTATAGCAAAAAATCGTATTATTAATACTGGACTTCCAAGCACCGTAACAAAATAAAACATGCATCAGAATTTAAGTTAGACATCCACAACAAATCGCATTCAATTTCGTGTACCCGTTTACAAAAATTACAAATATATGTACGTATGTAAAGTTGAAATTAAACCACTTTATACAGATTTTATCGCGTTGTTTTTTTTAAAACAATATTTTCATAATTTGGCCGTGTTTCTATGTTTTTCTTTTTTTATATAATCTACTCAAATTTGTTTTCTGGTTGTTTGAACACAGCAGAAAATCTGACCAATTTTTGAGGTTTTTGAAGGCTCATATCTCTTTTAATAATTAATTAATGAAAAAAAGGAAAACATAGGGACATGCCAATAGAGGCGATAAATTTTTACAAAAAATATTATGTTTCTACTGGCATTATCCAGGGAGGAAACAGGGGACTATTTTTGTATGGAAAAACTGCCCTTGTGTTTCCTCTTAAGCAGTCCTACTAGCTACTGTTCATCCCCGTGAACATGGCTGCCTAAAAGTAACCGGAACGTTGGGGAAACTGGAACTTAAATTTAAATAGATGTAGGCATCCGATAAGGAAGGATTTTCCGAAATTCTACCTTTAAAGGGGTCAAAATGGGGTGCAAAGTTTGTATGGGACAACGTGATTCCTTGGTCCAATCTACTTCAAATTTTGCATAAACATTCTTTAACAGAATTGATGGAAGACGTATTTCGTATTTTATTCAAATTCATCACCTAACGGGGTTAAAAAGGGGTAGAAAGTTATTTTAGGGGTGATTTGCTTCGAAGTTGATATCAATACTCCGGGCCCGGCATAGACTCGGCCGGTCGCTCGCCTTGTTACCTGGTCCTGGCCCCGCCCGGCCAGTCGATAGAACACTTCACCGCGGAGCGCATGTCACTCGGGCTTCCGCCGGAGTATATGTATTTATATAATACTCGTACCAAAAACCTGTGTAAAAGTTTAATCTGTGCTATTGATGTTCAATAAACTTTCTGTGGTCTATCCTTTCGCTCTTATTGCTCCTTTTGCTCCTATCTTCTTGGATATTTAAATGAAAACTTACAGACCTTAGGAAAGGACATAAGTTACCTTTTGTTGTAAAAAAAGGCATGAAGTGGTTGAAATAAGGGATAAAAGTTTGTATGAGAATTCGTCATTATCGCGCCTAACCCACAACCGATTTTGATACAATTTGTTAGAGAGATAAGCTAGACTTTGGGATAGGACATAGGTTATCTTTTGTTGTAAAAAAGGGCATGCAGAGGTTGAAATAAGGAATGAAAGTTTGTATGGGAATTCGTCATCATCGAAGATAAAACCATGAGACTTTGTATTTAGGCAAGAAGGTAAGAAGGCATTAAATAAACATTTGGTCCAGCGATTTAAAAATTTCGATCTACATGGGGATGAAATAGGCGACGAAAGTTCGTATGGAAGCCCAAACAAATCTGTCTATTTTCACAATATGTACCCTACCGGACGAAAGTTTAAGGCCAACTTAATTAAAGTAGGAAAATTAAATAAATCTCAAAAATTAAGTGTTTTAAGTAGGTAACCTGTTTAGTCATCTTATAAAACAGTGATTAATAGATAATATACTTTAAATTCGTGAAGAAATATCAATAATCCATGCTAAAAGGGGTATAGTTGGCTAAACTGATTTTTCATCAAAAAATCCTCCTTTACATTGAATGACTTTTTTCACAAGTCTCGGCATGCGAGTAATCAATTTGTTGATGGTGTCTCCTGATATATTGCTCCAACTTTCGCATACAACATTCCACATGTCTTCTTGCGAGGATGGGCCACGATTACGGACGTTCCTATCAAGCTCTTCCCACAAAAGTTCAATTGGATTGAGATCCAAACTCTGAGGAGGCCACTACATGATTTTTAAAACCCCTTGTGCCTCTTTCTTTTCTAAATATCCCCTGCATAATTTTGAGCTATGCTTTGGATCATTATCTTGTTGAAAAATGAATCCATCTCCAATTAATCGCAACCCGAAAGGAACGTCATTTTGTGGTTAAATTTGTTTATCCTGCTCTTTTTTCAAAATTCCTTCAATTCTGATCAAGTCGCCAGGTTCTTGGCTAGAGAAGCAACCCCAGACCATAATTGAACCACCACCATGCTTGACTGGTGGGACTACAAAGTCTGGCATCGTCTTTTCTTGGGCGCTACGTCGAACATAAATTCTTCGTTTTGAACCGAATAGTTTAAACTTGGATTTTTCAGTCCAGAGAACTTTATTTAAAATCTTTTTTAGTCCTATCTCGATGGACAAGAGCCCACTGCATCCGTTTTTTCTTGTTTTGTGGTCTTAACAGAGGTTTTCGAACGGCAACGCGACCATACAACATCGCATCTCTCAAGCGCCGTTTTACTGTAGTCTATGATAAAGGTTTAACGGGTTTTATTCACTTCGACGCGGATTTCTTGTACTGTTAGGCGTCTATTTCACTTGCTGGTAACAGAGATGAAATTATCTTCACTAGAAGTGGTATCTCTTGTCCTTGTCTAGCGTAGACGATCTTGATTACTGCCTGTCTCCCTGTGTTGAGTTATTGTACCATGAACACAAGTCTTCGATAACTTCAGTTGTGAAGCAATCTCACGTACGGATTTGCCTTCGTTATGTAAAACAACGATGGCAGAACGCACTTCACTACTAATTTCGCGTGCTTTTCCAATTTTAAGATGTCTCGACTGTAGAAACCACAAGTTTAGACTAATTGACATTGTTTGTGAACAAACCCAAGAAACCTCAGGTAACCTCAATAATAAGTCGGAATCATGTGTTTTCGGCAACTAAATATTACCACGACTCTACCATCTGGCTCTTGCGTAGCATTTGTCGGTGTTTTAAAAACAATAGATGTTTACTGTCCAATAACTTAAAAGTAAAAAAAAAAATTACTTCTTAAAATATTCGGTATTAATAATAGAATATGCAATGTGCATTTTTTTATTTATCTCTTGGGCTTTTATTGCATTTGATAGATGATTACGTCGTTTAAGTGCGGTCTTAAACTTTTGGCCGGCAGTATATTTATCGGAAATGTTGTATAATTAGTAAAAATGCCATCTTAGCGTTCGCGCAACGTGTATGTAACACTGCGGGACAAGACAAGCGCCTTACATAATGAACGATGCGCCGGCGGCGGCGCAGCGGGACGTAGTGAGGGAGTCTGTAACATTAGCAAAAGCAGTGAGCGCGTAATAATGTTGCAGCAATGTAAGCTATTGGTTTGGGATGAATACACACAAAAGACCAAACGAGGCACTATACCGCACCATGAAAGATATCAGGAGCTACCTGGTTATCATGAGAGGGATGGTGGTACTTTTAGCTGGTGACTTTAGACAGACCCTGCCGATTATTACTAGGGGTATGCCAGCAGATGAAATAAATGCCTGTTTGAAGGCGGTTGTATATACACGTAAAATGTTTTGTCTGACAACAAATTTGCGACTACAACTACACAACGACTCCCACGCAGGGCAATATGCGGCTGCTGTTCTAAAAGTTGGTAAAGATTGTATTCTAACAGACAGTAACGGCATGATCACACTAAAACGTGAATTCTGTCAAATTGTCCATAACATAGATGAATTAAATAATATATAATGTCTATCCAGATCTACAAATAAGAATGGGCAATCGAGAATTGACAGAAAAAAGAAAAATGTTTTATTTGAATCTCCATGCATACATAATTTAAAAAGAAGAACAATAATAAATACGATTTAACGGAAGGCGGTACATTGAGATCCAATTAGGCACTGCGTCAGCTATTGTTGCAGTATAGACTACAACGCTGGTATTCTCGCAGGCCTACTAAATAATAATTTATTATAAACCAATACATAATAAAATAAATATACAAAAATGGAATAAAAATAATAAATATAACCTTATAAAAATATCTTTATATTATACATACATACATAGATTCACGCCTGTTTCCCAGAGGGGTAGGCAGAGACTACGGATTTCCATTTGCTATGATCCTGAAACACTTATCTGGCTTCATTCACTTTCATAACATTCCTCATACACGCTCGCCGGTTAAAGGTGCTCATAACCTGGCCCTTATCCAGATCATCTCCGATCTGATCAAGAAACGTTCGCCTAGGTCTTCCCTTTGCGACTGTTCCATTCAGCCATTTTCATTAGCCTTATAAACTTTCTTAGTCAGTCTTTTCTCGTCCATTCTTTCTACATGCCCAAACCAGCTTAACACACCCTTTTCTATTCTCGTCACTATATCCACTTTCATGCCGCATCTCTCTCTAATCACTCTATTCCTTATCCTATCTTTCAGAGTCACACCACACCTCAGCGCTCTTATTTCTACAGCATTTATTCTACTCTCATGCTTCTTTTGCCATACCCAACTTTCACATCCATGCATAAGTGTAGGCACTAATAGTCCTCTATGAACAGCCAAACGTGCCTTTTTGGATACATTTTGACTGTTCATAAAAGCGCGTAGAGCACCATTCACTTTATTGCCAGCAATAGTTCTCCTTTCAATATCTCCCTCATGTGTACCATCCCTTGTAAACAAAGTACCCAAATATACAAACTCTTTCACTTGCGCCACTTGTTCTCCATCAATCATAATATTGCACATCGTCATGCACTCCTTCTTTTCAAATACCATCCACCTCCACCACTTTCATCTTGCTTACATTCATTTTCATTCCTTTACTCTCAAAAGCACCATGCATAATAGTTACCATCGCCTGCAACTCTTCCGCCGATGACGCAAGTATTACTTGGTCGTCGGCATAAAGTAGACATTTGACAAGTAACTCATTCATTCTTAATTCTTTTCCTCATTCACAATCTTTCAAATCTTTCAAACAATTGTCCATGTATAGGTTAAACAGCCAGGGTGACGCTACACATCCTTGTCTAACACCTTTTTCGATATTAAACCATTCTGTGTAAGTCCCATTTATCCTAACACAAGCTCTGGAATCGTCATAAAGAGATTTTAGATATATATATATATATATATATATATATAACAAAGGAACAATATAATGATAATGAGTTTCCGAACGCCACTTAAACTAGTCACATCTGCGAACAAACGTACTACATACAAAGCGTCTACCAGAGTCGAATACATAAATGATAAAATATACATTACCGCTGCGTACGCGTAAATTAACAAAGTATACACTATATTACCACAATCATTATTAGATATATTTATACAATATGTTTTGTAATGATAAGTACTATGTGAGATAGGTTAATTTTGGCGCTGACAAATGAGACAGAAGGCCAGATAATCGAATAAATTATGTCAGATGTTGAGGGAGATGTTGTCGTGTACCTACCTCTCAGTAGACAATATTATGGATACTGAACAAGTGACATCGTATCCTACAGACTTTCTTTATGTTTAGCATAGGATGGAAAAACAAAAACGTAGTTTATAAAATGTGTTGAAAAAAGGTTCTTAAAAAATTAATAATGCTGCCTATAGTAACTATTCCACGCGGACGAAGTTGCGGGCAAAAGCTAGTAGAAGTATACAATAACAAGTAACTTATTTATTTATTTATTTTAGGGACACAAAACAGAATGAAGTACTTACAAGTAAATCATTTTAAAAGTTTTAATAAGTTTATTAGATTTAAAAAATATTATTATAAAAACAATAAACCCGACTGCTTATAGTAATGAACTGAAAAGAGAAAAACAAGTATCACAATATCTACATAAAATTCGACTGGCTAATGCATTGTTTTGCAAGCTTACTTTTTCAAATAATGAAATAACTACATACATATATTCAAATTAGTTAAACTAAACACTTTATGGTGACGCATGCGGTGACAAATGTAGTTTTAATAGATCTGTCTTTGCCCGTAGGTAACAAACGATCACGATCTTTCATTTGATACCCATATTGCTAAGGTAAGAAAAATAAAAATAACTTCCCCCTCTTTTTAATTATTTGCGGGCGCCATCTTGAAAATGTATATAGCCTATGTCACTACCACAATTTGATGAATTCAACGACTCCTCATATGTCAAAAACCATCCAGCCGTTTGGGCTGTAGGGCGTTCCAAAGAAATGGACATACATACACAAGTACATACATATATACATACATACATACATACATACGCTCGAAAAACATTAACACATTACGTACCTTCTGACGCAGTCGGATAAAAATTAGTAAAATTCAATAGTAGTAGTAGGGTAACAGTTTTAAAATTATGTAATACAGTGTTAAATAAACAACGCGATAAAATCCGTATAAATGAGTTTAATTTCAAAGTACAAGTAGGTTTGAATATAAATACATATCATAGTTATGTTCTAAACTAAGTTCCTAACTATGTGTACTCTACATGATCACAATGGACTGTGTTGCTAACATCGAAATGACGTTATGAGCGTGAATGATCTACCTATATAAAACAAAAAATATGAAAACGAAATGCGGATAATATATAAAGAAAAGAAAAAAAAGAAAATAAGAATCGTACTAATACCCAGTAGTATTAAACATTAGACATAACATGTTTAATATTACTTTTAAATTTTGTAAATCGGCTACTGAATATTTCCAAAGTGTTATGATGTTCCGATAGTAAATCATTGTTCAGTCGACACATCCGTACCATCGGGTTGTATAAAATGAGGTGTTATTAATGTGCATATTTAGAATAAAACTTTTAAGATGAAGACGACGTGATCTAAACCTAGTATTAAAGTTAATAAGAGACAACAAATCAGGGCAATCTATTGCAGCATGGATTATTTTGTGAAGACACAACAGATCAGTGCTCGCACGGATGTAGTCTATCCTTATATGTTTGTAGCTCGTGGTTAAGATGAAATCTGTAACATATTATCCTAAGGCATTTTTTTTGTATCTGTTCAATTCTGTTTATGTGAACTTCGTAAAAAGGCGACCATATAGGTGAATTAAATTCAAATATGCTACGAATTAAATAATGGAACAAAAAGAGTAAATTTTGTGGCTTTTTAAAATCTTTAGCTGTTCTGAGAATGAAACCAAGAAGACTGGTGCTTTTACTGATGATCTGGTCATAATGCGCACAGAATGATAGTTTTCCATCAAACATAATACCTACCTAAATCTTTGACAACATGCTTTCTATCGAGGTCATGACCGTTTAAGTTATAGTTAAATAGTATTTTATGGGTTTTATGAATAAAATATATAACACAACATTTATTAATATTAAGATGGTGAGATCGCTATCACTCTCTAAGTCCGATTGAAGGACCTCCGCGTCGCGACCATTATTTATGGCGGAGTAAATCTTTAGATCATCAGCGTACAAAAGACATGGACACTTTAGAAAACTACAAAGAATAGAGGGCCTAGATGAGAACCTTGTGGAACACCCGAGGTGTTTATCACCGGTGATGAAAGATCGCCTTTAATAGAAACAAACTCATTTTTCTACTAAGGTAAGACTCGACCCAGCGAAGTAGGTTGCCGTGTATTCCATAGCTTGATAATTTGACACAAAGTAGAGAGTGGTTCACTTTGTCGAACGCTTTTGAAAAATCCGTATATATAGAATCGACCTGTTGTCTTGCACCAAATGCACTACATAAGTAATTTTTATGGTAAAAGATTAGAGAGAATAAACCTATTCCTAACGAAACCATGTTGACTTGGTGAAATAGACAGGATTAGATGATAGTATAACGAATCATATACGACGGACTCAAAAATTTTGGCCATAGAAGACAAAATACTGATAGGCCTATAGCTTTCACAGCTTGATTTGTCGCCAGTTTTATATATGGCGACTATATGTGAAATTTTCCACGTAGCAGGAAATACACCAGAGCGTAAAGATTGGGAAAATATAATCAGTAAAGCTATACATAACTCATTGCCGCTGCTGGCATCGGATGCTATCCGGGCCAGCCCCTTTATTGCAATCTAATAGGTGTATTTTACGAAGCACGTCATCCTTTGTGACCTTTATAGAGTTCAATATATAATGGACTATGTTTATCACCAACGAAGTAGTAGACGGTATAATAGCGTAATTTAGTGAGGACACCGTTTGGTAAACTGAGCTAAAATAGCGGGCAAACACCTCACATGTGCCCCTGTGAGTTGAAGAAATCAATTCACCGTATTTTATGACCAAGGTCATTATTATTACATACATACATACATAAATTCACGCCTGTTTCCCAGAGGGGTAGGCAGAGACTACGGATTTCCATTTGCTACGATCCTGACACACTTCTCTGGCTTCATTCACTTTCATAACATTCCTCATACACGCTCGCCGGTTTAAGGTGCTCTTAACCTGGCCTTTATCCAGAACGTCTCCGATCTGATCAGAAAACGTTCACCTAGGTCTTCCCCTTGCAACTGTTCCATTCACACTAGTCTTATAAACTTTCTTAGTCAGTCTGTTCTCGTCCATTCTTTCTACATGCCAAACCAACTTAACATACCCTTTTCTATTCTCGTCACTATATCCACTTTTATGCCGCATCTCTCTCTAATCACACTATTCCTTATTCTATCTTTCAGAGTCACACCACATATATTTCTCAGCGCTCTCATTTCTACAGCATTTATTCTACTCTCATGCTTCTTTTGCCATACCCAACACTTCACTTCCATGCATAAGTGTAGGCACTAATAGTCCTCTATGAACAGCCAAACGTGCCTTTTCGGATACATTTCGACTGTTCATAAAACCGCGTAGAGCGCCATTCACTTTATTGCCAGCAATCGTTCTTCTTTCAATATCTCCCTCATGTGTACCATCCCTTGTAAACAAAGTACCCAAATATACAAACTCTTTCACTTGCTCCACTTGTTCTCCATCAATCATAATATTGCACATCGTCATGCACTCTTCCCTTTCAAATACCATTACTTTCGTCTTGCTTACATTCATTTTCATTCCTTTACTCTCAAAAGCACCATGCATAATAGTTACCATCGCCTGTAACTCTTCCGCCGATGACGCAAGTATTACTTGGTCGTCGGCATAAAGTAGACATTTGACAAGTAACTCATTCATTCTTAATCCCCATTCACAATATTTTAAATCTTTCAAACAATTGTCCATGTATAGGTTAAACAGCCAGGGTGACGCTACACATCCTTGTCTAACACCTTTTTCGATATTAAACCATTCTGTGTAAGTCCCATTTATCCTAACACAAGCTCTGGAATCTTCATAAAGAGATTTCAGAGCTCGCGTGCGATTGCTATTCACTCCATACATGGACAAAACCGACCAAAGTTCATTCCTCACCACTTTATCATAAGCCTTTTCCAGATAATAATAATAATAATAATAATGATTTATTTTTCTCTTCCACAAAGGTAACTTAAAACTATCATTAAAATACTTAAATAAAAAACAAAAGACCCTTGTGGGAGACTGGTATCTGCACTAGGAAACCCTGTCACACAGATTACCAGGCCCCCGAAAACAATGTAAGTATTATTAACTATTATTTTCAAAGTGGAATAGCATATAATATATCAGTAACTAAATGTAGGCTATGGAGTGTGCGTGAGTGAGCGAAAGTGTATGTTGTGTGTGTTTGGTGTGTATGTATGTATGTGTGTGTTTGGTGTGTATGTATGTATGTGTGTGTGTATGCGTGCGTGCGTGTGTGTGTGCGTGTGTGTGAGAGAGAGAGTGTGTGTGTGTGTGTGTGTGAGAGAGTGGTTTGTGTGTGTGGTGTGTGTATATGTATGTGTGTGTGTGTGTTACTGCCCATATGTGCGTGTGAACGTGTGCGTGCGAGAGCATGTGAGTGTGTATGTGCGGGTGATGAGATATGCCAGATTTTACTTGGGGACGATTATTATTATGTTTTAATAGGTACGAGGTTAGGACTTGCTTACACTTCACTTTTGTCAGAGGATAGATGTTCGCAATAGCATTCATTTTATTGTATAAATAATTGCTAAGAAAAGAGTAGCTCCGATGCGAAAGACTAGTTTTAAAGAATTTTGATGGACATACTTTAGTTTTATTGCGTTTCTGGGAGTATAAGTTTGGGTTGTAGTGTATGTGGGAATGTTTGCGCAAGATAGTGTGGATCACAAATATTTGCCGAACTGTAAGCACCTCGCACTTTGTATAAAGTTCAGAAGTCGGATGAAAGAAAGGAAGGCAATGTGCTACCTTAAGGACCGCTCTTTGCGCGCGTTCTAAATTAATCATATGGATTTTAGAGGCCCCACCCCATGTAGTGATACAATATGTTAGTAACGACTGACATAAGGAAAGGTACACAGTCCTGAGAATTGTCGTATCAGCAACGTGTCGGAGGTTTTTAAATATATAAATAAGCTTTCTTATACGTTTAGTCAGCAGATTGATGTGTGTACGGTTAGCAACAAACCGCACATTGCACTTTGTATCAGTGGCCGATTGGCCTAGTTAACAAATTGCTAATTGTGTAATTTATAATATAATGATGTACGTTTAGTATAGAGTCGTAGGCAGTGTTCTCAGTAAAACCGAGCGCGAATAACATATATATAACATTTCTGTAACATTTAATTTAACATTTTTTAATTTAACATTTCTTTTGTTATTTTATTTAAGTGGATTATTTTATTAAACATTACTTTCAACATTCAACATTTTATTTAACAAAACATTTAACATTTTCATACAACATTAAATGTTAGGCATCTGCCCTAACATTTTGGTCCTTCGAGCAAACTAGTGCCGCGTGGATTATATAGCCCACTTAGAAATAAAAACAAAGAAACATTAAAAATCAGTGTAATACGGTTCGTTACGGGCGCGCGTTTGTGAACATTTGAACATTATTAGCGCCAATAACATTTTAATAACGTTTCGAACAAAGATCACAGTGTACGGGTATTAACAGTGTGAATAGTAACATTTTGGTGATCCAGATTGTGAATGACATAGGTGTCGACTGACACTGCAATTGGCGGGTACTGCGAATCCGGTGAGCACGTTCCCTTTTGATACTTACTGCATATTTTGGAGATTCTGTGTTCCTACATTTTTAACCGATAAACAACAACGATGTCGTCTTACTCTGCTTTACTCAGCTCTCAATCTACCATTTTGGAGGCTATTAAGAAGATAAGCGTTCTTTACGTAAGACTACTCTGGAGTATCATGATGACAGAATTTGTTAGCTGGAAGAATTATGGAGCGAATTTAAGACGAACGATATCCAATTATCCTTATTTGAAGGCGAAAAAACTGGCCCTTATTACGAGAACCGGGCGTATGAACGCTTGGAGCAAATGTACGAAGAAACAAAGTGTATGATCAATAAATCTAAACAGAGTTCATTGGCTAAGATCGAAGAAGAAAAATTGTATTCGTTCAAACAGTTTAAAGAACAAAAGGAAGGTGGCATATTAGACCCTCAAAAAGAAATTTCTGAACAACGTGATCAAAATCAGTTCGAAAGTGGGACATCAAGTAGTTTAACTGAAATGAAAGGCGTGAGCCAGCAGGTTAAGGACATTTTAAATGAGCAACGGTCTAATATTAAGGCTTTTGAGAGATCAG
Source organism: Catocala nupta (assembly GCA_963675205.1). Classification (NCBI taxonomy): domain Eukaryota; kingdom Metazoa; phylum Arthropoda; class Insecta; order Lepidoptera; family Erebidae; genus Catocala; species Catocala nupta. The sequence continues at coordinate 6,162,228 of OY776095.1, read as the reverse complement.
TTCGAACCATGGATATTGAAAATTTGAAAGAAAAATGGCAACTTGAAGACAGACTAAAAACAATCACGCAACGCTGGGAAAAAGTCGATAGTACTTACTGGAAGCTGGATAATATGTTAGATGACATGCAAGCTTTTGAAAGTGATTATAACAGATTAGAAAGAATGTACGAGTTCAGTAAAGAGCAAATTAATAAGAAAATATGGGATAGTAAGCACCAGGAAAAATCTACACCGAAAATTGAGCTTCCTAGATTCAGCGGGAGCTACGCCCAGTGGACAACATTCAAAGATTTATTTATCGAAATCGTACATCGTAACGCGTTTATCTCTAATGCACAAAAAATGCAATATTTGAAGTCTAAATTGAAAGGAGAGCCCGAGAGATTAGTACAACACCTTAACATTAGCGCTGACAATTACGAAGTCAGTTGGCAGATCCTGCAGCAGAGATACGACAATAAAAGACTCTTATTTACCTACCAAGCTAACATTCTATTGAACCTGGGAAATATACAAGTCGCGTCCTCGTCTCAGTTAAAAAGACTGCATAATACAACAATCGAGTGTATGAATGCTATAAAAAATCTGCATTTCGATATTTCAACATGGGACCCTTTAGTGGTGCACATTTTAATGCAAAAGCTCGATTCGGAGACCAGCCAGTCATTTAAAGAATCTTTAGAAGACCCTAGAAACATGCCAACATTGAATGAGTTCTTAAAATTTATTGAAACTAAATTTATGTCAATGGAATCAAACACCAACTCAAACCGCCCTTGAAACAATGTTACCAGTCAACATTTCAACAATCCCCTGAAAACAACTTCTAATGCAATATATAGTAGGCCGAGAATGCAACAACAGAAACATCAGTTTGAACCTAGGACCGCGCAGAGAACATTCCAGAATACAAAAACATTCCATAATTATATTATAACTTGCCCTAAATGTAATAAGCAGCACGGCCTCTATAACTGCAAAGAATTTTTGTGCATGTCAGCGGAAGAGAAATTAAATACTGCTAAGAAGTTAAACGTGTGTATAAATTGCCTATTCAGCCATAACAGAGAAGTGTGTATGTCGAGAAAGAAATGCAAATACTGCGAAGAACCGCACAGTAGCATTTTACACGAGGCCTTCGACATTGCAAAATCTAAATCAAGTAAGAATAATGGGAGTCAGCGATTAAATACACACGTAATGCACGGCAACTCAAATGAGGTACTGCTAGCCACGGCTCAAATTAAAGCGATGACTAAGGATGGATCTATGATAGTGTTACGCGCGTTGTTAGACCAAGGGTCTCAGGTCAGTCTTATAACAGAAAATGCTGCCCAAAGATTACAACTGCAACGGCAAAGATTAAGCGCTGTGGTGTCAGGAATAATTGATGCCTTAACTACCACTAAATGTAAAGGAATGATCCAGTTGCAATGCCAAGCCTTATACGACAATTTTAACATTAACATTGACGCACTTATTATGAAGTCTATAACAAACAAACTACCGAGTAAAACTATTGATAAAACAAACTTAGAACATATAAACCACTTGCAACTTGCTGATCCAAATTTCAATGTATCCCAGGATATAGATTTACTGTTAGGAGCCGATGTCTATTGCGAAATATTGTTAAAAGGACTCATCAAACAGAACAATTCTTCTATTATAGCTCAACAAACTCGGCTAGGATGGGTAGTGTGTGGTAATTACAAAACATATAATTGTCATGTTGTAATAAACAATATTCAGGATATCGCCCAATTCTGGGAACAGGAGTCCTTGCAAGATACTTATCAAGAGATTGATCCCAACGAGAAGTGTGAACAGTTATACAGGCAAACTACAACAAGGTTGCCTGACGGAAGATACCAGGTTCGACTCCCCCTTAAAGACAACTACAGCGAGCAACTAGGGACATCCAAACCACAGGCCATAGCTCAATTCCAACAATTAGAAAAGAAAATGGCTAGGAATACCACCTTTGCCAAGGATTATAAAGAGTTTATGGAAGAATATGGAAAAATGGGTCACATGAAAAGGGTCGACAGTAACACTTACAAGCCAATAGCAAACACAGAATATTTTTTACCGCACCACGGAGTATTGCGACCAGGCGCTATCACAACCAAATTAAGAGTAGTATTTAACGCGTCTGCAAAAACGAGCACAAAAATCAGTTTAAATGATGTAATGGAAGCAGGACCAAACTTACAAAAGGACATCCTTAGCATTTTGCTGAATTGGAAGCAGTATAAGTATGTCTTAACATCGGTCATTGAAAAAATGTATCGTTTTATAGCGGTACATCCCGACCATCAACCCTTACAAAAGATCGTTTGGAGAAATTGCCCACAAGAACAATTACAGGAATATCAACTATGTACAGTTACGTTTGGTAATAAGGCCTCCCCATTTCTAGCGCTACGCACACTTCAACAGCTGGCGATGGATGAGGGTGACAAGTATCAGGAAGCAAAAATTATCTTACTTAATCAATTTTTTGTCGACGATGCGCTATTTAGAAGAGATACTCTGGAACAAGCTCGTGAAGCAAGGGATCAACTGATACAGCTATTAAGTAAAGGAGGTTTTAACCTAAGAAAGTGGTCAAGCAACGAACAGCAATTATTAGAAGATCTACCGAAGCATATGATTAGTCCGGTAAATGTCGATTTTACGGCGGCACAACCATCAAGGGCACTAGGATTGGAATGGGATCCGAAACAAGATCAGTTTTTATTTTCACCAACATTAGGAACCAAACCAATAACAAATAACAACTCAACAAAACGCCAAATTCTGAGCGAGATATCGACTATTTTTGATCCTTTGGGGTTGTTATCCCCAATAACAATCAAGGCAAAAATATTATTTCAACAGGTTTGGAAATATAACATTGGATGGGATGAGACAGTACCAGATGAAATAGAAAAAGAATGGAGATCATTTGATGCCGAGTTAAGAAACATGCATCAATTTCGAATAAACAGATGGCTTGGCTTTGAAAGGAACAAGGACTGTGAATTACACGCATTCTGTGACGCATCGGAAAAGGCTTTCTCGTGTGTAGTATATGCCAAAGTTCAAACCGGAACACAAACACCTAAAATAACATTGGTTGCAGCAAAAACAAAAGTCGCTCCAATTAAGAAACAGCAAACACTTCCCAGACTCGAATTGTGCGGCGCTCAGCTATTAGTACAGTTGATAAATAAAATAAAGTATTGTCTTAATAAACCCCACATAAAAATAACTGCATATACAGATTCAATGATAGTGCTTGGCTGGCTAAATGGAGATGTCAATCGTTGGAAGGCTTACGTAGGCAATAGAGTGAGAGAAATAACATCTATTATATCCGCAAAAAATTGGAGACATGTACGGTCAGAACAAAACCCAGCCGATTGTGCATCGCGAGGATTACTACCTTCGCAATTACATAACTTTTCTTTGTGGTTTAATGGACCAGAATGGCTTAGAAGCGGTAACATTCCAAGATTGATTGAAATAACCAAAACAGACAACGAATCCAAACGTGTGCATATAGGCAGGTCACAGAACGTCGAAAATATAAACAATAACATTATAGTAAAACTCCTTATCAAGCACAGTTGTATTATGCATATAATTCGCATAGTCGCATGGGTGTCTCGTTTCATTGCAAACGCGACTCGATGCAATAGACGTCATGGCGACAATGCCTCAACAATGAATGACGAGTATAAGGCTAGACGGTGTAATATAACACTCGCTGACATAAGACGCGCGACAAATATCATAATAAAACAAATACAGCACCAATATTACGAGCAAGAAATAAAGGATTTAAGAACAAAGGGGCAAGTAACAAAAGGCAGCGAGCTTTTAAAACTTAACCCGTTTCTTGATAAGGACAACATATTACGTGTCGGCGGCAGGCTTCAGTACTCAGAGTTACCGGAAGACACCAAACACCCTATTATTATCCCGAAAAACTGTAGGCTAACATATCTTCTAATTGATCGCGCACATAACACTACTTTACATGGGGGAGCAAGGTTAACATCGGCGACGTTAAGGCAGAAATACTGGATTATAGGCGGAAACAACACAGTCAAAAAACATTTGCGAAAATGTGTAAAATGCTGCCGTTTCAAATCCACGAAACAATCCCAATTGATGGCTGACTTGCCTAGCGAGAGGATAACGCAATCACCGCCTATCTATCACGTAGGGATAGACTTTACGGGATTCGTTGACATAAAAATAAACAAAGGGCGAGGTGTCAAAACAAGTAAAGATTATGTCGTAGTATTTGTATGCATGACAACAAAGGCAGTGCATTTGGAACTCGCGTCTGATTTATCGACACAAACATTTTTATTAGCTCTGAACCGTATGATTGCACGACGAGGCTGTCCAAAACATATCTATTCCGAAAACGGGACAAATTTTATCGGAGCCGAAAGGGAGTTAGCTAAACAACTACGCATGGCTCAAACATTCAATAATGACAGTTTATCACGGAGTAACCTAGAGTTGGGAATCGTATGGCATTTTAACGCCCCGGCTTGGCCGACTGCCGGAGGACTATGGGAAGCTGCAGTCAAGTCTATGAAATACCATCTTAAACGTGTTATAGGTGATCAAAAGCTGACATACGAGGAATTTTTAACTCTACTGACACAGATAGAGTCCTGTTTGAATTCTAGACCACTCTGTCCAATTACAGAAGACATGGAGGATATTGATTTTTTAACTCCAGCACACTTTTTAATCGGCCGGCCACTAACATTTCTTCCTCACGAGAACATTGAAGATCAACATGTCAATATTCGACATAGGTGGCTAATTATTAACGAAAATGCAACAAAGTTTTTGGAAGCGATGGTCTGCCGAATATTTGCATCATCTTCAGACTAGAAGCAAATGGTTTTATAAAACAGAAAATTTATTAATCGGTGATGTAGTTTTGATCAAGGAAGATAATGTTCCGCCGGCGAAATGGGCGATGGGCAGGATACAGGATGTTCACCCGGGCAAGGATAAACTAGTTAGAGTAGTAACGTTGAAAACAAAGACAGGGTTGCTAACTAGACCAATTACCAAATTAATTAAACTCCTTGTATCAGAATATCAACAGGAACAATCTGAACATAGCTCCAGTCCAGTATTAAAACAACAAAATCAACATAGAAACAACAACAAACGAAAGCAGAGTATTACCGCCAGTAAAATAAGTTCTAGCTTGTTTTGTATCCTCGTGACGTTATTCACATTATTTCATCCCACAACACAATCCAATATCATGGCACTAACTACTACAGTCAACATGTCTAAATTACGTCATATTCAACATATGCTTTTGGAAACAGCAATTAACATTCACCATGGTCATGTAGATACCAGCCTTTTACCGCAAAGTCAGCTTTTACAAGAACTCAGTGTCATTTCTGGACAATTACCACCGCACTTATCTATTCCAGTTGATAACATCCAAATTCAATTAGCGGACGTATACAAGCTGCTAGAAGTTAAATCTAGATTGATAGAGCAATACTTCATAATTGAAATTACATTACCGCTAACGAGTGATAATCAGTTTACAATTTATCAAACAGTTCCCATCCCAATAATCACAAGGGACACGAGTTCATTTGTCATGAAAACAAGCTCAGAATATGTTGCAATTAATATTAGAAAAGAGACATATATGCAGCTCTCGAGCCGAGACCTTGAACGTTGCATTAAAATCGAACCTAATACATATGTTTGTACATTAAATAAACCCACAAGTAACATGCGGAATCAGCAGATTCCGTGCGAAATTGGCACGATAACAAATGCAACGGTAACAAAATGTACATTTACATCTAACGGCTGTACTAATAAATGGACACCTCTACAAAAACCCAACACATGGCTTTATGGTTGCTGCAGAGATTGTCGATTGCAAATAATATGTGAAGGACAAATGACTTCTCAGGTTATACATTCGACAGGACTCATAGAAGCCAAGGAAGGATGTATAATCAGGAACGGTGAAGAGACATATTACACTCAAGTACATTACACAAACAACATTTTTGTCAATCCGGAAGTGCCGCTTATTGACCTTGGAGACATAAACAGTTTAAGTTCTTTACAACCAATCAACATCTCAACGGTACATATTAAACCAGCCTCGTCTTCCAATAACAATGATTACGGGCAAATTCGGAATTCATTAGAGAATTTGAAGAATGAGGCAGAACATACAGAAATGTCGCAACATGATATGCATCAATACATTATTTCATATTCTACATTGGGAATATTGATCATATCATTGGTCGTCGCAGAAGGAACCTACGGGTATTGTCGTGGCCGCAACATCGCTGTCGCAGCTGAAGCGTGCACTGCTCCGAGAATACCACCGCCGAAGCCACCGAGGGCCACTTCATCCATTAAAAATGATAGGCATACTTATGCAACTTCGCATACATTTGATATTTAACATAACATTAGTTTAAACATTAGTTTAATATTGATATTACCTTTAAATTTTTGAATAGATTCTTGTTATTATTAATTATTTTTATATAATTTTCGCCCCGTCAGTATGTACGGTTAGCAACAAACCGCACATTGCACTTTGTATCAGTGGCCGATTGGCCTAGTTAACAAATTGCTAATTGTGTAATTTATAATATAATGATGTACGTTTAGTATAGAGTCGTAGGCAGTGTTCTCAGTAAAACCGAGCGCGAATAACATATATATAACATTTCTATAACATTTAATTTAACATTTTTTAATTTAACATTTCTTTTGTTATTTTATTTAAGTGGACTATTTTATTAAACAACATTCAAACATTCAACATTTTATTTAACAAAACATTTAACATTTTCATACAACATTAAATGTTAAGCATCTGCCCTAACAATGTGTATGCTAAAGGACAAGTGTTTGTCAATAATTACACCAAGATACTTGACTGAGTCTTCAAGCCCTTTCAATTTTAGGGCATGTGCAAGTAATATATGAGTCATTGTTGCATGAATGGGCTGTAATGTTTAGAGATGAATCGAGTTTGTGGTGTGTATGTGAGAGGGAGAATATGATGTATTTGGTTTTGTCTGTATTTAATGTGAGTAAGTTGTCGTTGAGCCAACTTTTCACCTGTGTGAAACCAATTTGCGCAAAGTGAAATACCTCCTCCCAAGTATCACCATAGAAAAGAAGTGCTGTATCATCCGCAAATGTGATAATGTTACCATTTGATAGCTTTAGTTGACAGAGGTCATTAATAAAAATTAAAAAGAGGGTAGGCCCCAAAATACTCCCTTGAGGAATACCAATGTTAACGCCACATTCATCACTTATCCACTCCTCGACTTTGACACATTGAACTCGGTTTTTCAGGTAGCTACGGAATAGTTCCAGTTGAGTACCACGAATTCCAAGTCGTTCGAGTTTTTTCAACAAGAGTGGCGCAGAGACGGTGTCAAAAGCCTTCGCCAAGTCTAGAAATATCGTAAGAACTTTTTTCTTATCGTCAAGCTTGGTAACTATAGTATCCGTGAGTTGATGAACTGCATCAGTGGTCGATCTGCCATTACGAAAACCGTATTGATTATCCGACAAAAGCTTTTTTGACTCTAGGAATTTAGATAATTGTTTATTAATAAGCTTTTCGATGATCTTTGATAGAGTTGGCAGAATCGATATTGGACGGTAATTATTGACACAGTCTCTACTACCACTCTTGTGAATTGGATGAACAAGTGACTTTTTCAGTTCCGTAGGAAATATTCCCGTGGACAGGCAAGTATTACATATATGCACAATGGGCTCCACTAACAAACATGAATATCTTTTCAATATGCTACCAGGAATATCACAAATCCCTAATGCGCAATCAGTTTTGAGGGAGGATATGATAGCTGCTATCTCTTGAATGTCAGTGGGAAGTATGACAAATGAAAAGTGGCTAGACTGCAGTAAAGGTGAGTTAGAGGCGGTGGGGTTAGCACTTATGATAGACTTAACCAATGACAAACCTATGTTCACGAAAAACTGATTAATCCTATTAACAGATTTAATTGGATTATTTCTATCAATTAAATCTATGGAATGGTTTTCTGACTGTTGGAGCTTGTTATTGATTTGATTTTGTTCCATATCTTTTTTGTGTTGCCTCCACATTTAGCGAGTTCAACCTTGTCATATTCTTGATTAACTTTTTTTTAAATATTATTACAAAAGTTACGGTACCGTGTATAGATGATTTTATTGTTGAGAGTTGGAAGATGCTTATATTTAAGATGTAGATTATCCCGGTTACGCATGCATCGCAGTAATCCTGGTGTAATCCACGGTTTAATTATACGCTTACGTCTTGGGATAGTAATGTTTATAGAACAGTTACTTATGGTGCTGTTAAGAGTGTTAAGGAAAAAAGATACCGCGTCATTAGGACAATCTAGCGAATAGATGTAATCAAAGTTCAATAATCTAAGTTTCTCGTCAAGGGATGCATAATCTATGCGTTTGATTATTTTATTATGATGAGATCCACGAATGCGCAATAGACCTTTTGACCTTTGGCCAAAACTTTCTCGTCTATGCTCCGTAAGGAAAAGACTTGATCTGTACATCCCATACCCTTTCGAAATCCCGTTTGTGCATCCCATATTTTCTCGTCGGTTACTTTCACAATCCTTTCAATTAACATTTTCGCATACAATTTACCGACGACGCTGAGCAAGCTAATGCCTCTATAGCTTTTGCAATCTTGCTGTGAGCCTTTTCCCTTGTATAAAGGTACTATGACGGCCTTGCACCAATCACTAGGTACACGGCCGGTATTCCAGCACAAGTTAAAAAGGCGGCACAACTGATTTACTATGAGACCCTGTCCAGCTGTCAGCATTTCGACTGTAATCCTATCATAACCACCAGCCTTTCCTAATTTCATGCTTTTCAATACTTTCATTATTTCATCTATACTAATAGGGCTTTCATCATTCCTATCATTATCATTTATTTCGAAACTTTGCCCTTGCCATTCCTCTCTTTCAAATAAACTTTCAAAATATTCCTTCCATCGATTCAGTACGCTCTTTTCTTCATTCAGTAAACTTCCATTCTTATCTCTGATCGATTTCAGCTCTGTGGTTAGGAATTTACCTCGAACCGAGCGAATGGATTTCCAGAAAAACTTTGCGTTAGTCCGGAAATCTTCAGATAATCTTCTATCAAACTCGTCTTTCATTTCCTCTCTTTTCCTTTTAATCATATCTTTCACTATCTTCTTCATTCTTATAAACTTATTCCTAGCTTTATTTACATCCTCATTCGTTGCTTCTTGTATTCTTTCATTGGCTCTGACAGATAGCCAGTCCAACCATGCGTGCTTCTTCTCACGTACTACCTCTTGCACATCTTTATCCTACCACGCAGTCTTAGATTTTATCATTTTCCTCCTCTTGCTCACACCGCACACTTCTGACGCTACAACAACCACTTCATACTTAAATGACTGCCATAATTCTTCTATATCATCAATGTCACTAAATCTTTCAAATTTTTCCCTCAATTTATTGTTATACTCGTCTTTCAATACTTCATCTTGCAAATTTTCTACTTTTATTCGTTCTTGGGCACTTGTTTGGGTAGGTATATGGTGTCGCCATCCTTTGAAGAGGCCCCGTATCCGGCTCATAACCAAAAAATGGTCGGTATGGACACCAATACCTCTATATACCCGAGTGTCTAAGACATTCTTTCTCAATCTTTCATCCACTATTATTATCATCATTATTAATTATCATTTGTGCTTTTTTTAGAATTGACGTACCGCCAAAAGTTCTTGATGTCAATTTGTATGGTCGATTCCACAGACGACACATATGATTTCTAGTCCTGTCTCATAAGATTCTTACACCTGGCACGCAGCATACTAAAGGTATCATAATCGCAAGGATTATTATATTTACGATAAAGTTTATGATATTTTTGTTTTTCACGTAAGATAGAATAGTTGTGTAAATTATTACTTACAAAAGGCGTGTTTTCTTCTACTATTTTGTTGAGAATTTCGTAAAATCTATCGACCGAAGAGTCAACCTCGTCTGCCCTTAGAACCACAGACCAATCACAATACCTAGCTACTGCTTACTTGTGTCATTTACACAATACACATAAAAATGTATCGTTTACGCCGTTGTGGTTTTAAAGTCCTCAACTTTTTATTAAGACAACAGTTAATAGCTAACGAGGGATGGTGATTATCCAAACGACTAAGAGTTTCCGAACCATAGACTTGAATACCATTAAGATTAGACAACATTAGATCCAGGTACCGATAATTTTTGTTAGGAATGTTATTGTACTGATTTAATCCACATATATTTAAAGTTTCTATTAGGAGGTTAGATTTTTGGTCTAATGAGTTTTCAGGTATAAGAACATGGGAAGTAGGGGAGAATAATCACGTTGTAGGGTGTATTAAAGTCACCGTGATGCACAAAATCACCCCGGTTTGAATTTTCCTAATTAGACTAGGTAGATCCGGCGGGTGATAATATACACATAAGTAAATCATATGATTATCATTACATTCAGGTGCCAGATACTATAACCATAGATCTTCCGCCACGGACTTCCAGGACTGCTGACGAGTAACATTGATATGTTTTTTAACAGCAGCCAGAACGCTGCCACCTTCGACTTTTTAATGGATGTGTCGTGCCTATCTCCACGGAATATAGTATATCTGTCATCTAGGAGTTCTGAATCACAGATACTGTGATTCAGATTGGTCTCTGTTAGACATATTATGTCATAATCATTAATAAATTAAGTACGTTTAAATAAAAATCTAAATGTTCGATCTTTTGCGATTTACATTTTGATAATAAATAAACATTAAATATACGTAATATATCCAAATTGTAGTATCATAATATTGAGTGAAATTGACAAAAAAGTTAGAATTTATTGTAATGTATTCAATGTATCTATATTTTTAATGTGAATATGATCAACTCTCTCTGACTTACGTAGGTACATTCACACGGCTGTATTACACCTAGACATATTTGTATCCAAGTTCTTTCACTTTCAATCAATTTGCAACGTGGAGTGCCTTACAATTAGGTGATAAGTGTTCAGAAACGTACATTTTATAGTTGTTATTCGTGAGGCCAATATGACTGCTATTCAAAGGCTCATCTTTCATTGATTTCCTGAAGCGGTGACAAACAGAAAGAACTTGATTCCTTAGCAACGAATTGGATAGCATGATCAGAATATTGCGAGGACGATCGGAGGTGGAGTTCAACTTGGCAACTCTTCTGCAAGACGCTATGTTGTCACCTGCCAATTGCATTCCAAAAGTCTGGCAAAGATTTTTGAAAAAGGAGACAACGTTTTCGTTTCTACTCTTGGGCACAGCTTGCAGTTCGAGATTCTGGCTACATTTAACATAATATTTATTTGTTTATTCAAGCATTGGTTGCTAATTTCTAATTCTTTGATAGTATGAATTTTCGAGTCTATTTGTGATCTTAAATTCTGCTGGTCTGCGCAGATATACTCCGTAGTACTAGCAAAATCATCCTTTCAATGTTGTATAGCGCAAGCAACTTCCAACTGGACATATTTTTTGACCTCTTCAACAACAATGGTGCGCAGCTGACTTAAATTACTGATTGAAACGTTCAATTTTTCATCTAATAAATTGCCCATATTCTTCATTATCACATGTGTATTTGATCGGTATGTTGACAAGTTATTAGGCTGTGTGTAATGGTCAAATGAAACTTGGGTTTGACACATCGGAGAAACATTTGATTTTTTGCGTTGAGTAACGTTCTCACACAGTGTACAGAACTAATTCTGTTTACGTTTATCTAAGTTGGAGTACTGCTCACAGTTAATATTCATACAATGATAATGATGTTTTCAGAACGACATCGGTTACATTACAGATAGTCGTTGTTCGGTCGCATTAATATGAATATTATTAGTCGAACAAAGCATTTTAAAATGCACAAAAATTGAACGACTCTCTGAGGCTCGAACCCAAGCTTGCAGGTTCGTACCGAACGATGGCACCAACCGGCTGCCGTGACGATTAACCTGTGCTGCATAATTAGCGATCGCTATGTGACTATGGACAGAACTGGTTGACGATATTGTTAGTTCTCGATCGATTTGTCACTTATCGTCACCGGATGTTATATTTTAACACTTGTAGGTAAACAGTAATTATAGTCCACTTGTTATTAGATTTTATCACAAGTTATTGTTCAAAACTTTGATTATCTTGTTTACTATTTGCGAAACTACATAGACGATATATTCACGAAAACAGCAAGGTATGTCACTTTAGGCACCGATTAGTTTTATTACGAATTTAGAATAAAAACACCGAAGCAAAAAGCACACGTCCGTCTCTGACGTTACCGATTTGATAATTCAAATCGGAAACATCAGAGAAGTAGTTTTACAGTGTAATTAATAGTTTTAAAAATATACAACGCGGTATAATCCATATGACGTAGTTTTTAATTTCAATGTATAACATTCGCGTAAACATAAGACAGTATTAGGTGATCATATATTAGAACGCACGCAAATATAAAAAATGTAAAAAGATAATGATTGTATTTTGGGTGAGCGTGGCTAATAAACTAATTATGAAATAATAATGAACTAACGAGTCGTTTATATTACCTATATTATATTAGTCAAATGTAAAGTGATTCAAAATGCTACACATATGTAAGAGTAACATATTATATTTTAATATGAATCATAGTGATTCACATTACAATCAGTTTCAATCTATATCTATGTGAAGATAATCAATTTCATTCTTGCGCATTACATGAGTAACTATTGTACCATTGAGATATACAACTAATCAGTATTACCACAGTGCACGTAATATAATTATTGCGACCATACATACCTACGATAAAATATTTCCACCATAAACAGAATTGTTGTTTTTATTAAAACATTAAAAGTATCTAATCATATGTAATAAACAAATGCACTCTTTACGTGCCCACATAAGTTTTAGTAGTGTAAATACGTAAAATATTATTTTAGGTAAAAACAGGTCATATCTAAGGTTAGACATTTATTTTATGTGTTTAGATATTTTAAACTAAATTTTTATGACGATAAAGTTTTCAACCTGTTAAAGATGTAGGTAGATTAATGGTTTACGGGCACACACATTGACATAAAAGTTATGTTAGTTGAAGTTTCGCTCGAGACCACAGCGGGTGCCACCTGGCAGAAACATCAATCGTGCTAAATAGATACTGAGGAGCTAGGATAACACAAAAATATAAGATATTCATCATCAATTAAAAGGGATTTGAACCTCCGACCACCACTCAACTGATTTTTAGTTGGGCGTTCTGACCGCTGAACTAACGAGTCACTTAATAAGTTTTCAAACCAACATTCATACTGGACAAATGAGTCAGTATTGCACACAGATATACGTGTATAAATCTATATTTACTCGCGGTAATGATTATTATACCCTTATTTGATTCTGAATCATAGCATAAAGCACGCGGTTCCTTTACGCGGCATTCGCTGTCTCCGCAGTTTAACTCACATCTATAATTCCTTCTGTGCTCCCGTAGCTCGTTGGATAAAGCTATCAAATGTTAATATATTTTCAAATTCCGTCTGGTTGTTACGGAGATTAGCGGATTCATAAAAAACAAACAAACTCTTTAGCTTTATTATATTAGTGCCTATAGATACTTTTCTGGTAAAACAGAAAAGCTTACTATTATTGTAAGAAAGCGAATAGCATATCTGCTTACATATCTTTTTAAAATATAATCCAACACTATCTTATAATTCACGGTTATTCTTATCGGAGAATATGTTGCTCAAATTTTAAAATACCTGGTGTGTACGTAAATGATTATTCTGTATTGATAGAGATAAAGCTGACCGTTGTATTTTTCTCTGTATCATCTTCATTTTTTGTCAGTAGAATATACGGTTAAAGAAAACTTCATTGTCAGCGTTGATGTCTAATGATTATTGTATATGGTGTCAATTAAATCCAATAGGATTTTTTGGTTTCTTTTTTTAAATCAAGAAGTCGAAGTCACAGATTGGATCCAGTTTAGTAAAGGGCTGACCGGTGTAAGGTGTTGCTCACTAAAGTCTCCTGCAATGGACTTTGCTACTGCTACTATCTTGCCATCGAATATCAATGGTCCGCCAGAATCTCCTGGCAACAAAGATTGTACACGAGAACACTTCGATGACACACAAATTAAACCTTTCCGTTTTTTACGATGATCACACGACTTGACAACACCTTCACCAACTTGAAGCGGTCGCGTCACATCTTGTTTTTCTGTAGCTTTATCATCTGGGTTTTTTTCCATCAAATAATGATGCAAATAAGTAATCCCGTATCCTGCGTACTCGACAGATTGGCCTATCAATGTTCTATAATCTACTGCTGATAAACTGCCGTACTTTGTCATAGCCACTGGTTCCACAAGCAGTAATCCAATATCGTTTAAGGAATATTCATAATGTGGATGGCGTATCATCTTAAGAATTATACGCTTCGATTTAGTTTCGTTTAGCGGTTTTGACATATTACCGTACTGTATAAATTTAACTTCATTTTTAATGCAATGTGCAGCAGTTAAAACCCAATTCGCATTTACAAGTGAACCGGTGCAAAGTTTAATTCCATACTTTTTAAATTTACGATGCTTCAAGCACACCACGAAGGGGTATTGTGATTTAACATCATCGAAGCCATTGTATACCCGAAGATCACTGTCCGTGTGTAGCATATGCGCCTGTGATAGCATTACAAATAAAGTGCACAAAGTATTCATATGTATATCTTATTAAATTATTGAAACTTAAAACAGTTCTGTTGGTCTTCAGAATAAATTTCGAAAGAGTTTACTGATACTGAAAGCCACCTCACTTTTTCGTCTCCTTTATATTTCTTCACTTATGTAGATTTCGATTAACCAAATTTGGTTTAATATTAAAGTGCTTCAAATTTAATTCTATACTAAGTATAAAAAATCGTGTACATTTTTAATAGTAGAAGCGTGCTTTAGATGAATTGAGACTATAAATGCGTTAAAGGCGTTTCCAATTCCGCTTTTTATAGTTTATCATCGAATATAAATCTTGTTTCAATATTATTGGAAATCTGTCTCTCTTTCTTTATTTGTTTGCAATATGCATATTCGCTGGATGTTCCATTAACATTCTCTAGGTTTATTCGATTTAATAAATTCATTAGTGCTGCAATCATTCAAAAATTCGCCATATCAACAATATTACTTATTGGCAAATAGTATTATTCTATATTATAAAAGTGTCACGACTCGTAAATTAACTTTCGGAACTGCACTACATAATCGTTCAATATAACCATTCTCTTCTATTAGATGCAATATACAAATGTACGTGTAGGTACCAGAATCGATAGTGTATCCGAGTTTATAGTATAGTTTCTTGTTTAGTTTCTGAGTGTAACCGCTATATTCAATTTCAAGCCATCGATAAAATTATAAGTACAGTAGATTTTATTTCCCTAAAATTTGCAATAAAACTGAAATTCTAAATACAATATTATAAATGCGAATGTGAGTTTGTTTGTTCATTATGCTTCAACGATTTAACAACTCGACTGATCTTCATAAAAATCTGCATACACGTTGTCAGGGGTCAGCAAAGGACATATGGTACCTTTCATCCAGAAAATAATACTGTTACTACCTACATTTACGTGACAAAACCGCGATATCTAGTTATACAATAATTTTGCCATTGTTAAAGGATTGACAAGTAGAGGTCGCCTGTAATATTCCATGGATACCTTCAGGTCTAAAATCCTGCGAATTAGAAATAATGTGAATAGTTCCATCCTCAGGTTTTCATTAATGTTAAAAATGTGTTGTTTTTAAATAAGCTTTTGTGAATAGAGATTCCAAAATTGTTTAAAGTAAATTTAACATAATTGAATTGACCTCTCAGACCCCGCGCGCGCTTAATGTAAACAATAAACAATAGCCGGTAATTAGACACCGTCGCGGCGCGCGCCACCTGAGCGCCACTTGAGACGCCTTATCGCTGTTTATGTTTCTGTGCTCTAAGTTATGATAACATCGCCTGGTTAAACTAACCAGTACTGTACAAATTGCTCGATATTGAAAATATTTGCTTGTAAAAAATGTAAATGTAATAAAAAGAGGTTTTACTTTTTCTTTTTCCTAATTAAATACTCTTTATAGTAAACAAAAGTATTTATATATTTTTGTGAGAAAAATTAAGATATTGGCATTTGAAAGTAGCACTGACATGCGTGACGAGTACATTTAGAGCGAGGCGAAATAAAATTTTGTTTTTTTTTAATATTCGCCGTCGCCTTGTGCGTTGTATTCAGATATTTTTATAGAAACACTAATAAATATAAATAAATAACACTATTATAGTGATTGAGACTTGAAATAAGATATAATACTGTACCTACTAAAAAACAACAAATATCAAAAAGGGCAGGCAATCTGATAAATGATAATAGGTTACTTTGGGCTTCAGTGTGTTATACAAAAATAGCATTAGTCAGTATAGTTTTTATTGTGTCTAAAAATAAAAATATACTCTTTATAGTAAAAAACAGTATTTATACATGGATGTGAGAAAAATTAAGATATTAGCATTTCAAAGTAGCACTGAAATGCGTGACGAGTACATTTAGAGCGCGGCGAAAGAAATGAAGTTTTTTTTTTAAATATTTGCCCTTTTCTTGTGTTACAATACACAGATATTTTTATAAAAACACTAATAAATAACACTATTATAGTGATTGAAACCTGAAATACGATATAATACTGTACTAAAAAACAACAAATATCAAAAAGGGCGGGCAATCTGATAAATGATAATAGGTTACTTTGGTCTTCAGTTTGTTATACAAAAATAACATTAGTTAGTATTGTTTTTATTGTGCCTAAAAATAGAAAGAATAAGCTTTCCAATAATGTATTACACTTATATACTTGCCCTACAAAAAACTATAGAAAACAACGGAATAAATAACATCGAAAAACGAACGTTTGGCGCGAAGTCACGTGACATAAAAATATCATCTAAATATTATTCAGTTGGTAAGCGGTTCATTCGAAAAGCTCAGTTCATTCCGAGTACATTGATATACAATACAAGACTTTAAATACAGACCTTCAATTCAAAAACAGAAAACAATCGAGCGCGCGACCTTCTATTTTTGCTGATCCCATATAGCGTCAGCGGGGTTTGACGGATACAAATTTGCCGATCCCATATGGGGCGTTCGGGGTTTGAGAGGTAAGGTACAACTAAAATCTAAACCTTGTTTACAGTATTTTTCAATTTTATTTAGAATAAGGGCTTATTTCATGATTCATTTAAATAAATGCTGGCGATCTGTAGTTGCAGGCGAATACCCGGTCATAATCTGGTGCTTACTTTAATATTTTATTCTCCTTAAATAACTTATAAAATAATAAATTGTATTTATTTCAGGAAATGAGCCATAAATTTTTTAGTATCACTTAAAAACTATGTTAGTAAAAATATAAACATATAACTAACTAACTACATTCTTCTTCGTAGGAAGGCATTGGGAGTTTTTGACAAACGTCTTCCGCACAGGTGCTCAATAAAATGGCCTTCAGTCATGCTGGCAACAACCGTAAGGAGACTGTTGACGCTACCACGCACGCGCTGCAGTAGGGATGCGGATCTCTTGCGTATGACTGCAAAAAAGTCATCAGTATGCGCTCCCGCAAACATAGCTGATGCACTACAAAAACGTGGCAGCGATAACAATATCCTAAACGCGTTGTTGTATTGCACTCGAAGGGCATTGTACGTTTTTTGTGTGTATCTTGTCCGTAGGCTGCAGGTATAAAAGAACTGGCAAAATGCCTTAAATAACGTTATTTTGACATCACTGTCGCATCTCGCAAACCTGCGGGTCAGCATGTTACATCTCACGGCCAATGCCCTTCGCTCCCTCTCAATGTCACAATCATCTGTGCTATCCTCCGTAACCCAGTGACCAAGGTACTTAAATTTCTTTACTCTACTCAGCGTTATACCACCAAGCGAGACCGATGGTACTACCTCGTAGGTTTTATTTTGTGCCTTAAAGACTAGCATCTCGCTTTTCTTGGCATTATACCTTAGTCTCTGGGCTTCGGCATAGCACTCACAAATTTTTAACAACTTTCTCATGGCACTGATCGATGGACTCAACAGCACCATGTCGTCAGCATAGCTAATATTATTGAAAGACACTCCGTCAATCGAGCATCCGACACCAGTGCTGCTGAGTTCATCGATCAGCTTAGCCATATAAATATTAAACAGCTTGGGCGAGGTCAAGCCTCCCTGCCTTACTCCAAACTCAAGACTAAACACATCAGAGTAAGCAACAGCCCATCGCACAGTGTTACTCTGATTACCGTACCAGAACTGAAACATTTTAATGATTTCTGGTGGAAGATCTGTCTCGCACGACAACTTACTCATACGAGACAAGATCAAAGGCTCGGGACAGCTCCAGAATTAATCACGCCTACATTTCAGGAGGGTAGGTAAAGGTGTAATACGAAGGAAGGTGATTCCAGGAGGCGCTGTCGCATATTTGTGATGCGGCGATGCCGCGAACTCGTGACAGTCCAGCGCGACGCCAGGTGTACTGGTGGTCGCAAGATATTGCAACCTTACGTCGAGCTTGTATTGCTGCGCGCCGCCAGTACGCCAGGCATCGTAGACGGCGTCGCCACGCGGCTGATGCGACAGCAAGGGAGGCGGAGCTATACGAAGTCTATCGACTATCCAAGAAGACACTCCAGGCAGCCATCAGGCGGGCTAAAATTTCGGCCCGCGAAGAACTTCTTGAGACTGGACCGCGATCTTTGGGGGCACCTATACCAAATGGTAAGGGGCAAGTTACCCCCGTGGACGCCCCCTCTGACCCAGAGTCTCCGTCCAAAGCTGCTTGGAGAGGTGGTGGTTGCTCTGGACTAGTGCACACGCCACCACCCATTGCTCTGCCTGCCGCGGTAGCCAACGTGGACAATGGCGACGACATTCCCGAAGTGACCCGCTTAGATTTGAGGGCGGCGGTGCAGCAACTCCAACGCAAAAACACCGCCCCAAGACCCGACGGCATTCCTGGCCATGCATGGATCCTGGCTACGGAGACCCTCGGGCCCCGACTGAGAGGGCTCTTCAGCACGTTTCGAGCAGGGCTAGTTTCCGAAGATGCAATTATGCGCGTTAGAGCTCTGACAAAGGAAGCAGTATCCCGGGGTGGAGTCGTCTTGACAGTGTCACTCGACATTGCCAACGCCTTCAATACCTTGCCCTGGAGTTGTATTAGACAGGCACTCGTATTTCACCGAGTGCCAAACTACTTCCGTCGTATCGTCGGGGCTTATTTAAACGAATAATACGTTGTCTGTCTGTGTCAAGCGGTCGTATGGGGTCGGCGAGAAATATCATGCGGTGTTCCACAGGGTTCTGTTCTTGGGTCGCTCCTGTGGAACATCGGGCACGAATGGGTGTTACGCGGTGCCCCCGTGGTGTCGCCATGACGTGCTACGCAGACGACACCCTAATCACGGCATGAGGGAATACCCACCAAGAAGCGGACATTTATCTTGCTAATGGAGTTTATCTTGCTAATAATAATAATAATATCTACCATATACACACAACACCATCTAGCCCAAACTAAGCAGAGCTTGTACTATGGGTACTAGACAATGGATAAACATACATATATACAATTTTTTTTTTTGTAAATACATACATATTATACATAGAAACACCCAGACCAAGACAAACATCCATGTTCATGCACACAAATGTTTGACTTGTGCGGGAATCGAACCCGCGACCTTAGGCGTGGCAGTCGGTTACACTAACCACTATGCCACCGAGGCCGACAATGACTTATTGTAAAGTAAATAATTCAAACAAATAAATGTATAAGTATTGTAATGCGCTGACGCGGTAATGTGCGCTGTGTGTCGCTGACGCGGTAACTTGTGAGGTTAATAAACCGAACATATTACCGGGCCAAACAAGATGAGACGCTAAGTCTCTGTTTGCACCAATCTTGTGGGATGCGCCGTAATAATATGACTATCGGTACAGTCACATACCAAACATGATATAAATTATCGTGTAATGGTGTATATCGTGAAACGTTACAGTCTCTGGCTGAAAACTTTCACTATTTTCCATGGCCTCTATCTTACTTCGAATTTCTTCGGCTGTTTCCTTAAACATCAAATGCGACTTGTTAGATATTTTAAATGTAGGAATGCTGATGTTGATTATGTGATTCATTGGCGCAATAGTAGGTGTGTATAAGTTGGGTGAAATTCGTAGCTCGCTTGTATGAGGTTTGTGAGAATATATCGTAAATTCTTCCGTCTTGATTAAACAACCGTGACATATACTCAGTAGTCCGGTACCCGTCAGCTGGAGCGCGGTAATCTGATTCTCGCACATTGTTCGTACATTGCACCGTTCGCAACATGTATGTATGTGTTGATTATGTTACTGTCTTGCCATACATTCTTACATAATATTTCCTTCAATATGCATTCTTGATTTTGTTCTTCACACAGATTTTTGTCACTCTTCATCTGGTATTCAGGTCTGACTATGACAAAAGTATGCTTCTTGTACGAAACAGTCCTTAATATCTGCTTCACTCATGGGTATAAAAGTGCCCTTTGTTATTTTCAACGCCACGTAATCTGACACCGGCGATATCAGGTAGGTATTATTTTCATGATATTTAGGAACGGTATCAATTTGAAGATCTCGAACGTCTCTCTACTGGTCTTGTCGACACTTCAACCCATTGGGATCTTTTGTGTCGCCTAAGATTTATCCCTTAGCTATCTCTTTATGAATGTACAGCATCAGCCGCAGCGTACACTTCAGAAGGAGAAGCCTGAAGTCGTCAGAGTTTGGATATGCTAATCCCATCAGACCCATCCTTAATCCAGCCAAAGCGTCGCATTCACATAGTAGGTGCGATATGGACTCGTCCTGTTCACCACAGGCTCTGCAGATCGGATTGTGTGCCAATCTCAATCTGCACAGGAAGTCGTTGGTGCCAAAATGGCCAGTGAACGCTCCTGTGAGGAGGCGTATTTGGCTTTTGTTATACCCGCAGAACTTCCGGGTGAAGCCTGTGGCTGTTTGCAATGAGTTTTTTGGAGTGTTCCAGACCCTAATCTACTCTAATCTGACTTTATCATTGCCATGTGCATTCAAAGCTGCCTTGACGGTGCTCTCAGAGAGTCCCACGAATGGCTCGGGGCCTACTAACAGTTGTTCCGAGCCCTTTCTGGCTAATTCATTCCTGCACCCCTGCACGCCCCGGAGAACCCACACCAGTCTGACTGTGTTCTTCCTGCCAAGTTTGTTTAGGGCCTTAACACAGTTCAGAACCAGTCTGGAGCCCACCGTACATGAGTCCAGAGCCTTGAGAGCAGCTTGACTGTAACTGAGAATATATACAGTCCTGTCAGTGACATTATTGTTGATATTCTTCTGAGCACAGGCAATTATAGCATAGGTTTCCGCTTGGAAGACCGTTGCATATTTGCCCATGCTTTGGCTCACCTTGTAGTCGTTGGCATAGATACCAGCGCCCGATCCTGTTTCCATTTTGGAACCATCAGTGTACCAGATGAGACAACCCTTGTCAGGGGATTGTAGACCTTGTCTCCATTCGTACCTCGTGGGACCTTTATTTTAAAATTATTTTTGAATATGTGCAATGGTTGCATTTTGTCGCATCCCATGCTTATAACACTTTTGAGATCCTTTGAAATCTCCAATTTTGTGTGTCGAGTTACCGGCATGTTGACATTCCACAGCCTATGCACAAATAGTCTGTGTAGCGCCTTTATCGCATCTGAGACCACAACAATGTGTAGCGGCGTTAGATCCAGCAGGACCTCTAACGCTGCCGTTGGCGTAGTCGGGAACGCCCCTGTTATAGCCATGCAGGCCAATCGCTGCACCTTCGACAGCGCGATCCTGCATGGCTTTAGCCCCCATGTCTTCCCATAAGTAGAATGAATCATGCCGAAGACCCGCTGGGCCTTCTCTATGGCTTTGTCTACATGAGGTTTCCACGTTAGTTTGCTATCTAAGGTCATGCCTACATACTTCACCTCCATGGACCATTGTAACTGCGTACCAAACATGGGGAGAGTTCCCAACCCTGTCAGATCCCTCATCCTAGTAAACGGCACGACAGTCGTTTTCCCTGGGTTGATAGATAAATGATTGCTACTGCACCATTTTTCCACCATAATCAGGGCCTTCTGCATGAGACTAGATACCGTACTCGGAAATTTTCCATTGGCGAGTATCACCAAGTCATCCGCATATCCGACCTTTAAGTTTAAGTACGGACCTTTGTTGAGTTGTTCTAGGAGTGAATTGACTACCAAGCAACATAAGAGTAGTGAGAGTACTCCCTCCTGAGGGCAGCCCATGGTTGTCGTTGCACATTTCATCTCCTAACAACTCAGACCTAATGATTCTACTCCTGAGCATACAATCGATCCACTTGCAAATGGTTGACTCTATGCCGTGATTTGCCGATGCCACACTGATGGCATCAAAGGTGGCCCGATCGAAAGCTCCCTCAATATCCAGGAATGCAGCAATGCAAACTTCCCGGTTCTCTAATGCATGTTCTGCCTTATTTAACACAAAATGTAGTGCCGTCTCAGTGGATCGATCTTGACTGTCGTAAGATCCCTAGAACAGAAATTGTATAAGGGCATTGCGTTTAAGCCATTTCTGACATATTCACATGTCCTCATATCATTAGTGGAACAGTTATGAAAAATTAAACCTCCCTTGCCATCCAAGCCTCTGATCTTTCCCTCTTTAACATAAGGTTCCTGAATCAGGGCAATATCATATTCATTCATCCGCAGGTGGCGGGCCAGAACGGCCATTGCCCCGGTGCAGTCATAAAGATTTATTTGTACGCACCTTAGTCCCGCCATACGGTCTGCCTATATGGCAGCGCCTTTGGTGGTAGTCACTACTGGCCGCCCCCCCTGCTCTCCTCTTCCAACATCGCCTCGGCAGCATCCGGCGCTGTCGACAAATCCAGACCGTCAATATGTCCGATTATGTCGTCGGTTTTCGGTGATGCGCAAGGCGAAGAAGTGTAGAGAGCCGTACCCGACTCTTCCACTACAGGAATTACGGGCTCCTCCCCGTCCTTTGTCCGTGATTCTGTCAAAGCAGGGGCCTCCTCCCCCACGCCGGCATATACTGGCACCTTCTGCACGTTCGGATCCTCGAGGATCTTAAACGTGCTCTTGTCCATGCCAGTATGGAGACTGAAGCCGCCTGCCTTGATGACCGCGGCTGAAACGCTGTCCACCAGAATGATGCGCCTGGTGTGCGTCTCTTCGATCTCCGTGCCCAGCACCTTCCACTCGCAGGTCCTTAAGGAGGGCGCTGACCACTTTGAGCTTCACGTTCCCAACGGTTTTCCCGTCGAGACCGCGAAGCCACTCTGCAGCTCTCTCACTCACATGTAATGTGCAGAGCTCCTCCGAGCAGTGCACCGATACTAATAGCCGGCAGAGGATCTGGCGTGGAGGTCATTGCTATCCATCGTCTTTCGTTCGACGATGGACCTGCCGGAACATGACCTCTCCATCCCAGGCAGTGGTCGTCTGGTGATTTTAGTTACGTCTATTTCAGAGGGAACTAGACCAATAACAGAGGGTTATCACATGAAGGATTCCCCACCAGACTTGTCTTAGGGATCTACACGACTGTTGCGCTCTCCCCTAAGACCATTGGCACCTTACTCGTCTTGAAGAGTCAAGTAAAGTGGGTTTGCATCTATACTTAACAAGCAGCCAATCCAGTGAAGCTAGAAAGCAGAAAAAGCAAGCTAGGCTTTTTTTTAAGCATAAATACAAACCCTCTCTACTGGTAAGAGGTATTCTTATCGCAAACAATAAATAGTCTTCCAGCATCCTTGTTTTGACCTTGAAGAGATTGTACAACTTGCGTATGTCTGAGTGGGTGTTGTCGATAGGCAACGAAACATCCTTGGGCAGCTTGCTTGAGATCGTGTTCAACTCAATAATTATCACTATTGATCTGGCGTTATTAGGTGTAAGTCGATGCGGCCTTGATAAACATCCATGATTGTATCCATGATTGTATTTTGTAAAGTAACAAAATGTGGGCGTATAGTTAAACCCCCAGTAAGATTTAATTGTTAAAAGTAAGTTCATAAAATAATACCATAAATTAACCATAAAATGAAACAACTGTTATAATGTATAAAACTCTAATTGTCTCGAAACAGTTATGGTACAATGGAAGCATAGCCTTACATCTAACTTACACCCTAATGTATGTGTACCTTTAACTCAAGTTGTGAAACATTTGTTTATACTTACCAATAACCTACTTATTACTTTATGCGAATTATTGAAATATTGTTAAACTATTGTGTATTGTGAAATGTGTAACAGCATCAAACTGTATACAATGCGATAAAAAATGCAATTAGGCAATGTCGTAATGTAGTATCTATTCATTTTTGTGACTTTATAACGCTATTATATTTTATTCAAGTAACATCGTTGACTGTTAACTTATATTTATCCAAATATGAACGAATCATACAGTAAGGACGAGGTTATTATTGCTCAGCAAGCTGAAATTAGCAAGTATAACATAACCATAGCAGTAATGGCAGGTTTCATGGGAATTATTATATTTTTGGCCATAATCGTATTACTACTACCTAGTACTGGATGACTAAGATGTTTACAAGAATCGTAGCTGCTCAACCTGTGGAGCCCCACGGCCGCCACTTCGGTAAAAAAAAACATTAGTTCACAAAAGAAAGAATCGTTCTTTTGTGAAATAATGTTTTTATTTATGTTTTGGCGTGATATTTTACCGTTCAATGGACTTTCTGCAGAGTTAGTGTTGATGGTGATTGACCACAATGATGCCAAGAGAGGACGATAAAATACCACAAAAACACTTTTGTACGCAAGTACCCATGTATTTAATTTGGATAGTTGATATCTACTACTTTTGTTTTTGTGAAATTGTATGCATTGACAATATAGGTAAGTATTTGTGTAAGATGTTTATTGATTCTGATTTTGTGTTTTGTATTTTGATTATGAAATTTTTTGTAGAATTTGGGGGGTGTTGTGTAGGTCTGTAAGTATGCAAGAAATGATGAATAAACAGCTTTGTGTGTAAGCAAGAAGTATATTAGCGTGACAGGCAGTTACTGCGCGCGGTCCCGTCTGGAAAAATGTGTGTAGGCTAGGGACATAACGGACAATAAATCCAGTGTGAAAATTTATATACCACGTTTCATTTATCGCCAGTAACTCCCAATGCACACACACACAAGACACACTTATAGATCCTACACTACGCTTAGAATTGAGCTTAACAATAGTGTTGCAAATACCAACAACAATTTGTACGTTGGAATTTAAATGCTGTAAATTTAGTTTTTCCTGTAGTGATTCGGTAATAAATGAAGTATGACTACCGCTGTCTAATAATGTCTTAGTAGTCACAAAAGTATTAGGATTAAAAATGTCAACCAAAGCTGTGCATGTGCATGTCTCTGTAGACGAAACCGTAGATATGGAAATAGGCTCCAAGCACTCACGTCTAGATTCGGATGCCATCTGTTTATGTACAAAGGTATTGTGACGCTACTTACATATTTTGGAAGTGCCTGGCAGTTTACACATACGCGCATTATGGCCTTTGCATAATTTTAGTTCCGATACAACAGCAAACCTATCATCAAAGGATTTCGATTGGAATAGTGAGCATTCGTAATTGCGATGGTGTTTGCCACAAAAAACACACTTGGTATACCTATGCGATGAGTGACCCTGTGCAGAACTAATGAACGACTTAGTGTGAGAAGTGGAATTAATTTGTTGCCTAGCGTATTATTCAAGCTAGCCTTATAATTTTTGTCCTGCTTGCGACGGTAAATAGTGAGTCTATTTAGAGTCTAAATAGAACGTCAGCGTGATCCTTAACAAAAGTCATAAAATTCTCTAAACTAGGCATTTCAGATGCACTAACATTCGCTTGTACATACTCTTGCCGCTTAACACGCGTATTCCCGTCTAATTTCGCTGAGACCATATACATATATGATCAGGGTATCCCTATGATCAGTGGGTTGCTTCAACTTATTTAAAGCACGTAGATTTTTTGTGACGTATTCTACAAGGAATCTCAAAGATTTATCAAACTCACGCAATGGTACAATGTTAAAAAAAGATTTTAAATGATTATTTAATTTTATGAGTTGACGAAAATTATTATAACGCTCGCAAAGAAGAGACCAAGCCTCAGGATAATTATATTCGGAAACCTCAAGGTTACTCGAGCAGCTTCACCCTCTAAATAGGAATTTGAATAATGAAATTTGTGAATATTTTTAATTTTGGAGTTATTGTGTATTAGCGAGCTAAATGTGTCACAAAATTCCAGCCACTTATTAAACATACCGTCAAACTTATTTATTTTAATGACTGTTAAATGAAAACCAATAACCTCGTGATCGTCCTCATCAGCTGCAGTGAAGCTACTTCGTTCATTTGACGATCGTTTTGTCGTACTATTTTATGAAATAATTCCCTGTGTCTTTGCGATTGAATTGTGAAACGATTGTTCAATAACCTCTCGCGTATCTAACTCTAAACTTAAACTATCTTCGTCCAATGCTTCAATTTGATTCTGCATGCTACGAATTCGGAAAATAATGCTTCAATTTTATGTAATCTTTGTGTCAACACGTTAACTTCTGTAGGAGTTAGTTTTTTACTTCCAAATTCATCTACTTGATTATTAAATTTAGTAACACGGCCTCTAATGGAAGGAATGTTATATTAAAAACCTTATAAGTAGCCTCCATGATTACGAAGTTAAAACGTAAACAAACAAAGCAAATATATATTAGTTAATGACCAATTAATAACAGTAAATATTGCATACGATAAGCTCCTTCACTCCACACAGCTGTGATGCAAACCGGCTTGGTTCAGCTGATGTGCGACGCGATGTGCGAATGCCTGGGCAGGAGCACTCGATCCTCGCCGGCCGCAGTATTAACTCTGACACGGGCCCCGTCGTTAGTTCACTAGTGCACGGCAGCTGGAATAGACTGTTGTATGCCTTGTAATTACCTAATTAATAATCAAAACAAAACAGCAGGGAAGCCAAGGCGATAGTGATTTACGGTGCAAATCAGACAAAGCAATCATTTATTTGGATACGTTTATACTTCAAATAAATAGGTTCAGCTATTATGGTTTAAATATGTCTTTGTATATGAATGTGTTTGACCTTGACGCTCGCCTTGTTGATGTTGGTGATAATGACGACATTGTTTCAGTCAGCTGACGGACAAATTCCGCATCTTCAATGTTCGACTTCGTAGGTGCGAAGAAATCAGATGGGACGTGTGACGATGATCCGTATGTCATCAGGGCCGGGCTAATACTGTAGGTAATTCATCGATCCATCTGTTATCGGTTGCTCTTGCCATCAGTACCACTTTCATCATTTCCTCCCAAATCCGTGACGTATACAGGCTACCAGGAAAGCCGGGATCCACTGGGCAAATTGTCACTGAATTTACCAATGTTGATATCAAATCGCGCTTAATTTTGTCTATTCGTGATTTTAATAAAAAGTTTTCCAAGGACGAGCGCCTAAACTCTCAACACATTGGCAGGCAGGGCAATCATCGCCCAATTTATGTTGCGGAATATCTTCCACCAAGTACCAGACAGTTGTTCTTTGCTACGAGGGAACTAGCAAAGCAGAAAGATTTTAAGTTTTGCTGGACAAATAATGGCAATATATTCCTGCGGAAAAACGGAAGGCGCCAAACAAATTTTTATTAAAACGGAGTAGTGCCTACGTGACTTAAATGTGAACTATTAATACTATTCAATATATTTATTGTAGTGCTAAGTCTGCTTAGTAGTTATCAAGGGGTACCTATATCATATCTTTCTTACACTTTTACACACTCTCATATTTACACGTAAGTTATTAATATATTCTTCAAATTTATATACACAAACAAAACATATTTTATACATGCATATGTATATAAGATTCACTACATTGCTATCATGTCTAACCAATCTCACTTTCGTTTATATCCTATTAGACTGTCTTATTTAATCAGTTTAGATGTATTTTTGGCTCAAGCTTGTTATCGCTTTACTTATTACTTGTTGTTACTGCACAACGTAATTGTGATACCATCTATTTATTTTATAATCAATGGCTAATCTAAAACAAATTAATAATGAATTAAACTCACTTAGTATAGCCACATCGTACAAATGTCTACCTGAAAGCTGTTCCCGGTACATCACAAATCCTAACACAGGTTTAAAAATTTTGCACCTCAATATTCGGAGTATTTCTAAAAACTTCGACGAAATTTCGGTGCTCGTGCGACTTCTAGGCTTTCAGTGTGACGTTATTGTTTTGTCCGAATGTTGGTTAAGTAAAACATCCCACTTACCAATACGAAACGGGTTTACATCCTATTTTACAAAAAATATGGTTAACCAAAATGATGGATGCGCTGTTTATATCAAAACGTTTATAAAACATCATCACAATCTTATATGTAACATGGACAGCGTGTCTATTATAGCTCTGTATGGCGCTCCCTCTAATAAAATTATCCGTTATTAAAATTAAAATCGATAGCTTGGACAAGGTACTTATGCTTTCTGCAAAGACAGTCGTATTAATTGGTGATATTAATATTGATATCAAGTGCGGCAATAGTGATAACCATTCTGATGAATACTACCTTGCGCTACCGCACACGGTCTTCTACCTGCTCACCTGTTCCCTACACGTGTTTCAAACTGTCTAGATCACATCCTTCTAAAAACAAACTTATCAGCCACAGCAATCGTTGTTGAATCATCTTACCGATCATGAACCTTTGTTACTATTTTTGCAAAATAACAAAAAGTACCATGATATACCTCGTGGCAAGTGTACAATTAACCAAAATTTTGTAATTGAGGCGATCAACTGTAGTGACTGGACTCCTGTCCTCTTAAATTCTGATCCGAATATGGCGGCTGAGATATTAGTTACTGGTCTCTCTTGCATCATAAAAAACCACACCGCAGTGCAAACTTTACTAGTATTGTACTTCTTATTACAAACGGTGTGCCGCAGGGTAGCATTCTAGGACCCACTCTTTTCCTTATTTACATTAATGAGCTCTGTAATATGTCTATTGAAAACTGTAAAATAATTACGTATGCAGACGACACTTCCCTGCTAATTGAAGGAGTAGATTGGGTCCAATGCTATAAAAATGCCGAGGCGGCTTTATCACGTGTAATGGAACGGTTGAAAAATAACTTACTTTCGCTTAACCTCAGCAAAACAACTTATTTGTCATTTGCTATAAAGTCAAATTTATCTCCTTCACTTTCACTTAATATTAAAGCCCGTGTATGTGACGGCACTTGGTAATTTTCTTTTTATTGCCTTTGGTCGCAGACGAGCATATCACCCACCTGATGGAAAGTGGTAACCGCTGCTCAAGGACTTCAGCAATGTCAGGACACAGCAAAGCCGCTGCCTATCGTGAAAGAAAAACTCTCTTTAAACCTTGTTTGAAGAAGGACATATCATAGCGCTCGGGAAACACCGAAGCAGGCAGTTCATTCCAGAGCTTGCATGTACGTGGGAGAAATGATCGCTGAAAGCGTAACGTCTTGGATTTGAACACTTCCAGGTGATATGGATGAACCTTGCTTTGTTGTCGAGTGGTACGGTGACAAAAAGGGACCGCTGGTACCAAATCAAACAGTTCTTCAGAGCAATCCCCGTGAAACAGTCGATAGAACACGTAGAGAGACCGAAGACCCGTTGCTCCAATGACTCCAATCTATCCGTGAGATTGGGATCATCATAGATTCGAACTGCCCGTCTTTGTATGGAGTAAAGTGGATCGAGCTGATATTTAGGGGCCCCTGCCCAGAGATGTGAGCAGTACTCCGTTTACGGCCGGACCTGTGCTTTGTAAAGCACAAGACGTTTACCTGGTGTGAAGTACCGCCTCGCCCTGTTCAGTTCACCCACCTTTCTGCTCGCTAATTTAGCTTTGTCCTCCAAGTGACTCCCAAACTGGACTTTATTCGAGATTTCCACGCCGAGGATCCCAATACTTTCGGAGATACGGAGAGCAACTCCTTGGAACTGTGGCGCCATGATAAAAGGGAGGGAGGGAGTCGAGCAGCTTTAAATATTTAGGTGTATATATTGACCAACATCTGAACTGGCACAAACACCTGGACACACTTTCCAATAGGACACGCAAGCATAGGCTTGCATAGCATAGGTCTGCTGCCCTTCGTAATTTTTTGATATGCGAGGTATATCAGCAGATATGGATATGTTAAAATTGGTATACTTGGCTCTTTGCCAATCGATCTTAACGTATTGTATCCCCGCTAGGAGTGCAGCCGCTGAGTGCTATTTCATAAGACTTGATCGTGCGCTAAGAATAGTGCTTGAAGTTATTTTCTCACGGCCGCTTAGATATTCTACGATACAGCTATATGCGGAATCGAATATGCTAACAGTTTGACAGCTTTATGTTTTTATATCCATCCTGCGTAAGCACTCATCTCGCCCCCTTTCAGAGCCAGTTGGCAGATTAAAACACAAAATCTTTTCTCAAGTTTCACATAATACCTCATTCACAAAACGACACTACTACATGGCAACTAAATTTGAACTTAAACTTGCACTAAAGGATTTTCTAAAACTTACCTTCCGTAATACCGAGGAACTCCTGCTGTGAAATTAAGAGTTGGATAATACACATCCACAGTTATGTAGAAAAATACTCTCACACACTCATATTTATTTATATATACACTCATACATCCTTATATACACCCACCTACACACATACACACACACAACAATTAATTATAAATCTCACACTTTTATTAAAGTAGACCCTTGCAGATTTGTATTCCTACTATACAATAAAGCTTAGAGTAAGCTTACTTGGAAACCCATGATAGAAGAACTCTGTAAACGTCTGAGTAAATCTGCTTATGCACTCTTTCATTTATCAAAAAAGGTAAATAAAGATACGTTGCTGGTAGCGTACCATGGACTTGTAGCTTCTGTGCTGCGATATGGCGTAATTTTTTGGGGGCAATCGACTGACCGCGAGCTTGTGTTTAGGATGCAAAAAAGATGTGTCAGAGCAATGTGTAATATAAAAACAACGGATAGCTGTAGACCCTATTTTAAGTCTTTAAAAATACTTACCCTTCCAGCATTATACATACTGGAAACTGCATTGTTTGTGAAAAAAAACACAACTGTTTACAAAAATATCTTCCACTAAAAAAACTCCATTGCGTGCCCAATACGTAAACAAACTATGTAATCAAAAATGTAAGACCGCATTGATGCGAAAAAGTTTTTTTGGGATGGCACCTAAAGTGTTTAACAAAATTCCTAATGACATAAAAAACTTGACATTGTATAAATTTAAAAAAGCTCTTATCAAATTATTAATTGACAAATGTTATTATAATGTAGACGAATTTTTGGACGACCAAATATTAGAATAATGCATTATTGTTTTTTTAAATACTTTTCTTTTTTTTTTTATGACATTATGTAATGACTCCTAATGGGTCCCTTATAAATTTGTATGTCTTAATTATGACAAAACATAGCGCATGCCCTATTTATGTAAACACCTATGTATACACCTATGTTTCACAAATAAACTGATTGATTGATTGAATAAAGAAAGATATATTTCTCCACTTTCACTAGCCCTTTTTTCTACTTAGTAATTTCTCACTATTTATGAGAATATCAATGAATGTAACCATTTGTGACGCTTATATAAATGTTGATAGTTACATTTATATAAGCCTCACAAATGGCATCTAAGATACAGGTCCATACCTAGTTTAGAAGTCAGGTTAGGTTTATTATGTATTCCTTAAGCCCTAAATTTTGTACCTAGGTTAAGTGTTATTCTTATGGAGTAATAAACTTTGTTATTTATTATTTATTTATATTTCACAAGACGATCATTTATAATTGAACAATATGCAGCAGAGTTATCTGGTATTGGTGCTGAACATTTAATTTCCAAACAGACGTCTAATGGGCCAGTTTTCAACTATCGTTTTGCCTTGAACAGTCTAAGATAAACAAAGGAGCCTTCTCTTTAAAGTCCTTTAGATTGAGTAAGGGATCTATTGGGCAGTTGTAATACGACTGGCGAAATTTAACATACATCTCGTATAATATACTGTATTTTTCTCAGAAAACTTGAAGGCTAAAGATTCACAAAGATAATGTTGTGAATTTAAAAAAAGGTCACGTTTGTCAAGTGACAAACGTGAGATTCGATCATAGTGAAGTCACCATGATCGAATATGGAACTACCCTTCAATTTATTACTTTTTCTATTAGTTTGTAAGCAGAAAATGACATATCTAGGTTTTTGTAATTGAACTGACTACAAATGCTTTAGTTTTAAGCAGTAAAGGGTATTCATACAAATCCCATTTTGTAAATGCCATTTAAATAGATCTGTCTTTTTCTAAATGTTTTAATAGTGTCAGTCGTCACGATCTGAAACTTTTATATGTGGTACCGTCCATTGTATTATTTCTATATCTATTTGTAAATATACAACATCGTCAGTAAGTATAACGCTGTTTAAGTTAGAGTTACTTCTATTCAATATAAGTTCATGTTTACAATTTATCAGAATGTTATTGTAATCTTCCGCAAATCCTTAAATCTTATTTAATGGTATTACAGCACTAAAACAACCGTCATTTTTGAATCCCTTTAAGTGCCAGCACACAGCAACCACTTTATTTTTCGCTTCATTTAATGAAACGTATGATTAATTTTAATCCGATTTTTTTATACGATCTATTTATTATATCTATCTATCTATTTATTTATACCATTTATTTCGTACAAAATGTCTTGAAACAAAAACAGGATTATTATTAAATGTAACAGTTTTTCAATTGGTTTTTCATCTTTGTCGAAGAGCTTTGCTCGACCTTCGATGTAAATTGAACTGGCTGATGGCAGCACGTACGTATGGGAGATCTGATTTAATCGTTTTCTCTAAACCAGTTATAATAATAATAATTATTATTATTATTTCCTCACCACAATATTACAGCAATTACAATGAATGAAACAATATACCAATGGAATTTATACTGTGGGAGACTGGACTAAGCTAGGTTTTTGGCCTGTATTTCAGGTCACCAGGTCGTCCCCTCTTTAAAAACAAGTGATTGGAACATTGCATTGCTATTAGTAGGTTTTATGTTCTATGCGAGTGTTGTTAATTGTAATATTGTGTTTTGTGCGTGCGTGCGTGTGTTTGTGTGAACGTGCGTGTGTGTTTGTGTCGACGAGTGTGAGTTTGTTTGTGTGTGTGGACACACACACACAAACAAACTCACACTCACACACTGAAGAAACGTTCCAGAAGAAGAAAGAAAGATTCGAATTTGTAGAAAAAACGGTTCCTATCACAGTGGCCGTTAGAAGATTTTTTCAAACTCCGCTTTTGTTTTGTGCTGGCGCTGGATGTGGTGAATAGCAGGCGCGTGCGCTTCATACAAGCAAATAAGCACTGCATACCCTAGTCCGCTGGCTTATGTAAATCTATATAATCGAAATCTATTTATTAAATACTACAATATAATATACAGATATAATTTAATACACACAAAAACATTTATAAATGAAATGTAGTGCCCTCGCAGAGGTTTCGGGTAGGGCATGCATACCCTACCAGAAATCTTTGTGCAAGCCCCTGGTGAATAGCGGCATCGATTCAAGTATATTACAATCGCCTTCGCCGAATTTATTCCAACAGACACAAGAAAAGTCGTCTACCATAGCTGGCAGTACATCCACGTCTTCAGATTGCGGTCGAGAAAAAAAAAATAGTTTTCGATAAAATACTTTATCAAATACCTACATTTACTTTTTTTTTTGTTCGTCGTTACAAAGCACTTTTGCTATGCATATTTCTTTAATGCATTGCTAATAACATTACTAAAGGATATTTTTAATGTTCTTATAGTTATTTATATTCGTAAATCGCACCTTGTATTCTTTTATTGCTCTGCTATTATAATAACTGTTGGTTATTTTTAGTAGTTCAATTAATAAGCGCATCATATAAACACTTTGCCTATACTGTTGCTATTATAATATTTTGTACATACTGCTTAGATTCCTTTGCACTTGTACTGCTAAGTAATAAAACATTATGGACATTAAAACCTTTATCAAGAAACGAGCTTCACTTAAAGCTAAGCTTACGCAATTTGCATCTTATTTAAACTTAACAAAATCTTGCGAAAAGTAAAGTGAATTACAAGCGCTCGAAATCGAACATCGGCTTAATACTTTCGAAAGCTTATACTAAAAATATGATGCGTTACAGAGCGATTTGGAGGCATTGATGGATGACCCTAGCGAGCAATTTGCCGAACGTGAAGAATTCGAGAAGCAGTACTACAGCTTGGTGGCTTCTGGTCGACAGCTGATCAGCAAAGCCCGGACACTTCTAAAGGGAGATTGCACGTCTGAGGTGGGGCCTTGTAGTTCTAATACACACATACACAATTCAGTTCGGTTACCAAAAATAGATTTACCTAAATTCACAGGCAGTTATCATGATTGGATTTAGAGATACATTTGTTTCAATAATACATAATAATGAAAACATAGATAAGATAAATAAATTACACTATCTTCGTGCATCTTTGACGAGCAGTGCTTCGCTTGTAATTGACAATCTCGACTTCAGGTCAGATAACTATGACACGGCCTGGAAGTTACTGCTTGAAAGGTACGACAATAAAAGATTACTTGTCAATAATCATGTGCAGAGCCTTTTTAATGTTCATCCCGTCAACAAGGAGTCAAGTAAGTCCTTATGCTATATTGTTGATACTACAAATAAAAATTTAAGAGCCTTGTCGACCCTTGGTCAACCAGTTCAAAACTGGGATACCCTTATCATTTATATTATGACTAGCAAGCTTGACCAAGTGCCGAATCGTGAGTGGGAAGAGTATAGGAACTCTTTAACAGAACCGCCAACATTAGCTGTTTTTATTACTTTTATCAGCAACAGGGCCGATTTATTGGAAACGCTTGAGGAGGTTAATTGTGTTAAATCTAACTGTGGTAGCTCACATATTAATAATACCCAGTTAAATAAATCTAGTTTTCATTCATATACTACTAAAACTAATAGGAAAATTGCATCATGTCCCGTATGTCAACAAAATAATTTTATATTTCGGTGTGAAAAGTTTAAAGGCTTGTCTGTTCAGGACCGTATTAAGAAAGCTCAGAATTCAAATGTTTGCCTGAACTGCCTTCGACCAGGTCATAATGCTTTAAAATGTAAACTAAAGCATTGTAATTATTGTCGTGAGAAACATAACACATTATTATATATTGATAGCGATATTAGTCCTCCTATTGCACGAAATATTGCACTATCCGCTAATCATTTTACTAAATCTCGGGTTATTTTACTTTTGACAGCGCTCGTGCGGGTGGTGGATGCCAAGGGCAGCCTTTACGTTGCACGGGTCTTACTGGATAATCGGAGTACTGCTAAATTCGTATCAGAAGACTTTGCTCGTAAGTATTAGAGGTTATGGATTAAATAATACACTGTACAAACACTTTTAACTATTTATTTTAAACTTTGACACAAGGAAGTTTTATACGTCCGTTCACTTACAGCTCACAACAAGAAGTGACAGATAGCAGTGTTGCTACGCCTTTTATAGCCAATCAAACTGTAACGTATTTGAGTACTATTTATATTGTATGATGTCAAATTATACAATTACTAAGGTGCAATTATTCTAAATAGTTAAATATAATAATGAATTAATTTTTGCATAAATTAATGTATATAATTCAACACGCCCCCTCAAAAATTAATCACTGCTTTATACAATTCAAAAAAGAATAATTGTTGAAGATATTTATAATATCTTAACAGATCATATATCACCTCCAAGTGTTTGCTGGGAATATGTATAAACATGGTCCAACATTTGTTGCTAGGATTAGGGAAAACCCAGAAAAACCTAATCAGACCACTTACATAAGTTAATCAAATATATACACACGTATGTACAGTAATAATACTTATTCTAAACCCATTTTGTATCTTAATTCTTGGAAAGAAGTTGTTGGTAACGGCTTTATCAAAACATCAACCAGTTGTTGAACTGTGGGCATATAATTTAATTTAATTATATTTCTTCCAACTTGCTCTCTTGAGAAATTATATTTTATATCAATATGTTTTGATCTCTTATGGCTAGTTGGATTATTAACAAGGCTTTTATAGCCGTTATTATTCTCAAATATAACAATAGGTTTATTAATTCGTATGTTAATACTTTCAGCTAGAGACTTAAGCCATAAAGCTTCTTTTACAGCCTCGTAAAGGGCCATATATTTGGCTTCTGTAAATGAAGCTGCAACAGAAGTTTGTCTCTTTGTACACCAAATTATAGTACACTTTTCAAACGTTTTAAATAACCAGTAGTACTTTCCCGATCAGAATAGTCATGACCGAATCAGAAACATTATCATAATCATTTCTTTTATAGGTTAACTTTAGATGCATAGTACCTTTAAGATACCTTAACACGCGTTTTAAGCAATGCCACAATTCCTGTTTATTATTTTATGTACATTTTACACATGTACTTAAATTAGGGCGAGTACATATCATAATGTACATTAAACATCCTACAAGTTTACAACATGGTGCATCCAATTTTTCTTTTAGATTTAACGCTTCATAATTAAGTTTAGCTTCAGTAGGTGTACTCACAGAATTACAATCAATCATATTGAACGTATTCAACACCGTTTGAATATAAGCACATTGATCTAATATAATTGTATCAGCATATCTAGTTATTTTGATGCCAAGAAAGAAACTTAAGTATATCATTTAAATCAGTCATTTCAAATTTAGTCATTAAGTGAATTCGTTCATTGTTTGAACGTCAGCACATACCTACTCTAACCAAATCATCAACATATAAAACAATGTAAATATTTTTCGTGACATTTCCTTTGTCTAACATATATATATATACCTATCAACCAAGGAATTTTGAAATATCGCTCTAATACTTCAAACCAACAACTTGCAGCCTTTTTTAACCCATATACTGCTTTATTTAATTTACATAGAAAACGGTTTTGACTTCCATATATGACGAATTAATAATTTATGTTGATTTGCAAAACTAATTATAAAACGAAAGCTAGCTATTCTAGCGAAAGGCGCAATAGTTTCATTATAATATATGTATATCAGTAAAATATTCTTGGCTGAAACCTTTGGCAACAAAACGTGCCTTAGGTATATCTAAAAGGTTTTCCAAACTCATCATATTTAATAGTAAAGACCCATATACAGTCTACAATATTTCTATCATCTGGTCTTGGCACCAGAGACCATGTATTATTTATTCTATGGGATTCTAGTTCATCTTCAATAACTTTCTCCCAGGAAGACCTATTATCAAGTGACTTTATCTCTTGAAATGATTTAGGTATTGTACATGTAAATGAATTGACACTAAACAAATAGTCATCATTATCATCACTTTCTTTATAACAAATACGAGGTCGACCTTTGAGCCTATCACTTCTTCTCACACATTTACCTAATGTGTTTTATTATTGTTTACAGGTAAGGTAACCATGTCAATGTCAGGTTCACATGCAACCACATTATCTATTTTGCGTATTTTACTAGTACTGTCTTGTACATCAGATTTTAAAGTATCTGATTTAGGGTGCTTGTATTTTGAGATTCGGTTGACACTGATTTAACCACTTGGTCCACATCAGTTTCGTCTTGGGAATTTTCAAAATTATTCCCTTCAGGCTTTAATGTAGGCCTGGATACCAAAAATTAATCTCATCTACTACAACATCCCTGACAG
This sequence comes from Catocala nupta, assembly GCA_963675205.1. Taxonomy (NCBI): domain Eukaryota; kingdom Metazoa; phylum Arthropoda; class Insecta; order Lepidoptera; family Erebidae; genus Catocala; species Catocala nupta. The sequence continues at coordinate 6,124,010 of OY776095.1, read as the reverse complement.
TCATATATCTTTCGCATTATGTGTTCCATACCTTATAACAATTTGGACTATAGCCCACCAATATCACATTTATTGGTTTTATTATGGACATACAGTTTTATTAAGTGAACAGCAGTTAACACTGCTTTAGCTCAAAAGCGTTTATCTATCATTGCACCAGTTAACATAGAACAAGCCTTTTCAGTTATTTTTCGAACCATACGTTCAGCCACACCATTTAACTATGGAGTTCTGGGTACTATTAAGTGATAACTAATACCCTTTACTTTACAGTAGTCTTTCATTTCAGTCGATAGATACACTACCGTTATCACTATACAGTGACTAATTTTGAATTAAACTTTGACTCGCTTTTTGCAATAAAATCTTTGAATGGCGAAAATACACCTGATTTATAAGTTAAGGCATAAACAACACAATAATGAGTGAACCGGTCCAGAAACAAAACAAAATAATCCTTATTATCAAACGTTGAAGGAGTGATTGATCCGCATACATCAGAATGTACATATAATGGTCGCTTAATGTATTCTGGTTTAAAGAATCTATTCTCAAAAAGTCACTTACATGAGAACATTGGATAACATTGTGTATAAATACATTTCAAATGGTTATCCTTTATTTTTAACCTTATTAAAGGGTAGTCTAGTCTGCTTACTGTTTATGCAAGCTTCATATAAATCATCAGTAGGTAATATTGTTTCAATCAGTTTAGTCTTGAATTAAATTATTACACTTTAACTCAATCAATTTACTTTATACTATTATGACCTAAGCGTTGATGCCATAATTTATAATTATATTCATTACCCTTCTCAATAGGTATTTTAAAATCAAAAGTAATAAGATTATGTAAAAGCTTACCTTTCATAATTATTTTACCTTCTTTTATAATGAGACTCCCGTCCTATGCTGATCAAAAAATAAGCTTCAATCCGGCCTGCTGCATCTTTAAAACTGATAATAAATTATATGGTACCTCAGGACAATACAATACATTCTCCAAAACACCAGGAACACCATAGCTGCTTACATTGATTGTACCTCTTTTTGTAGCTGAAATAAATAAAACATTTTTAGCATAATACATTTTTATTGGTATTCAGGCGGCCTCGATGGCGCAATGGTCAGCGCAACCGACCGCCAAGCCTGAGGTCGCAGATTCGATTCCTGCACAAGTCAAATATTTGTGTGCGTGGACACGGATGTTTGCCTTGATCTGGGTGTTTCTATTCTTATATTCTTACAAAAAGGTATATATGTATGTTTATCCATTGTCTAGTACCCATCCATAGCTCTGCTTAGTTTGGGCTACAGGGTGATGTGTGCATGTGATAGAGTATAGAATATGTAAATGTTCATAAGTAATGAAAATACTTTCCCTGTTTATAATGTGATCCGATGCTCCTGAATCCAGCATAATTATGTAATTTTGTTTACATTATCATCTTGTTGGATCTCTCTAGTCATAAATGCATAACCTGAAAAGTTGTTAGATTTCGACTATTGCGATAAACTGATTGATTGAATTGTTCTCGTTCTGCCCGCCATATCTTTTTGTTTAGTCGCTCGTTTAAAATAAAAGTAATCCTTCGTAACATGTCCATTGCGTACACAAAGAAGACATTTAAAAAGAAATTGAATTTTACTGGCTATTAAATGTTCAATTACTAACGAATATCGCACTCCCTTGCACGACACAGTAGAATAACGATTTGAACACTAGACTGTAGGTAGTTGTGATTTATTTATTGCACAGAATTTTCGATCGCGGCACTGGGCCCATAACCTATTAGAGGTTATGGATTAAATAATACACTGTACAAACACTTTTAACTATTTATTTTATACTTAGACACAATGAAGTTTATACGTCCGTTCACTTACAGCTCACAACAAGAAGTGACAGATAGCAGTGTTGCTACGCCTTTTATAGCCAATCAAACTGTAACGTATTTGAGTACTATTTATATTGTATGATGTCAAATTATACAATTACTAAGGTGCAATTATTCTAAATAGTTAAATATAATAATTAATTAATTTTTGCATAAATTAATGTATATAATTCAACAGTAAGCGGAACATTTCCATGTATAATTCGAGGTCAAAGGTGATAGGCATAAATCATCAATCTTCTACTTGTTGCAAAGGATGTTCAATTTCATTAAAATCTTTTAATAATGATTATGAGATTGACATTGAATGTCTAATATTGCCAAAGTTATCATCATTGATTCCTAATACGTATATTGAACCTAGCAGTATATGTATTCCTGATCAGGTACATCTCGCCGATCCTCAGTATTACTTTCCGTCGTCGATCGACATAATTGTCGGCGCGGAAGTCTTCTGGGGAGTCATAGGTTCGGATCGTATTAGTTTAGGTAAAAACATGCCATCTTTGTATGAATCTAAATTCGGCTGGCTTCTAACGGGTGTCTTACATCAGTATAACTCTTCTCCTCATGTATGCATGTTCACAGATAGCTTGAATGCAGACCTAGCACGCTTCTGAGAGCTGGATTCCGTATCTTCGAGACATATGTTAACAAGTGAAGAGCGCTTCTGTGAACAATTGTTCGTAGATACTACTTATCGTAATTCAGAAGGCCGGTTTGTAGTACAAATTCCTCTTAAAGAGTCTCCTGAGGTATTAGGTGACTCATTAACCATGGCTAAACGCCGATTTCTTTCTCTCGAACGTCGCTTTACCAGAGATCCTCGTCTTAAGGATTTATATGTTAACTTCATGAACGAGTACATTGACTTGGGGCATATGTCTGAATGTACAGTTCAGGCATGTAACTCAACACCGTCTTATTATTTACCACATCATGGTGTCTTCAAAGAATCTAGCTCTATAACTAAACTTAGAGTTGTTTTCGATCTTCGGCTAAAACTACTTCAGGGAAGTCGTTCAACGATGTCGTTGATAGGTTCTCCTCAACAGGATGATTTATTATCAATTCTAATTCGCTTCCGTCAACATAAAATTGTCGTTAGTGCGGACATTGAAAAAATGTACCGTCAAACGTTTATTCATGATAATTTTCGATCTTTACAGAAGGTTCTTTGAAGATCAGATCCTACGTAACCCTTGAAGTCTTATACATTAAACACAGTGACTTATGGCACTGCATCAGCACCTTTCTTGGCCACTAGATGTTTAATTCGTCTTTCCGAGGACTGTACGGATCCTTCTACTCGGTTTGCAATAGCACGTGATTTCTATGTTGACGACTACTTGTCTGGCGGAGCATCTGTAATGGAAGTTGCGACAAAATGTCGGCAAGTCCTTGCTGTTCTTCAGAATGCAAGGTACAACCTTCGCAAATGGCAATCAAATTTACGTGAGTTATTGCCAATGCTTTGCTACGATCAATACATTTCTGACGTAGTTGATTTTAGTGACATAGAGATGTCAAAAACTCTAGGTCTTTATTGGAGTACCGTCAGAGATACATTTTCTTTCTCTGTTAATATAACACCCGTTGAAAAAATCACAAAACGTCAGATTCTGTCAGTCATATCGCAGATTTTTGACCCTATTGGATTGGTAGTCCCTTCTATTGTCGAACCAAAGATTATATTGCAGCAGCTGTGGTTAACTAAATGCTCTTGGGATGACCCAGTACCAAGCCAAATTCAGTGCTCTTGGAATGACTTTCAGGATACCTTACCTCTTTTAAACGAGTTCAAAATTCCTCGTTGGGTAACTTGTGATTCAGTAAAGTCTTAACAGCTTCATGTATTTTCTGACGCATCTGAAAGGGCTTATGGTGCCTGTGTTTATGTTCGCAGAGTAAGGTAGCTCCCATCAAGCCGACAACTATACCTCGTCTGGAACTATGTGCTGCGTTGCTGGGTACTAGGTTGTACACTAAGATTCGTAATTCACTTACCTTACCTACATTTCGACGACGTCGTATTTTGGTGCGATTCGACGATTGTTTTGGGATGGTTATCTGTTACATCGTCACAACTGAAGACATTTGTTCGTCATCGCGTGTCTGAAATTCATGACTCTGTTGGTGGCTATACATGGCGTTATGTTCCTTCTCTTGAGAACCCCGCAGACCTCGCTTCGCGTGGACTCAGGGTGGACAAGTTGTTGTCATCTTCATTATGGTGGACATGCCCAGAATACCTTCGCAATGATGCATCATCATGGCCTCAATAGCCAGAATCAAATAGTCGATCCTTAAATTTACCTGAAACTGTTACATCTTACCATATAGATACTTCAAATACTATTCAAAATTTTGTTGCAAATGTATTTCCTAAATGTAGTAATTTTAATTTATTACAACGATTGATGGCATATGTCCTGAGATTTTATAGAAAATGTAAGAGACAATCTTTAGATCTCGGACCACTTAAATCTATAGAATTAAGCAATTCATTATATTTCTTGTGCAGATTAAGTCAACAGGAGTCATATCCCGATGAATTTAAATTACTTTCAACAGGTAAGAATAACCATAAAAAAATAGACTTCTATCGCTATCTCCTTTCTTTGATGATAAAGTTAACTTGATACGTGTCGGAGGCAGGTTAAGCAATTCTTTCTACGACTATAATATTAAGCATCCTATTATTTTATCAAGTTCACATATTATATGTAAGTTATTATACATATATACATATACGACTTTTACATCCAGGGCCTCAGCTCTTACTTACTACGATTCGTCACCATTATTTTCCTATCGGTGGGAGGAACTTGGCAAAAAAGGTGACACATCGATGCGTAAAATGTTGCAGAATCAAGGCTAACACAATACAACCAGTCATGGGTAACCTACCAACGCAACGCCTACATTTAGATTTTTCCGTTTTTCGATACAGGTGTTGACTATGCTGGGCCAATCATGATAGCCGACCGAAAGGGTAAAGGCAGTCGGCTCATCAAATGTTTTATATGTGTATTTGTGTGTTTGGCTACAAGAGCCGTACAACTCGCCTGTGCCTGAGGCGGGCACCGTCCGTGTCGATGGCCGTTGTGCCGCACGCCCCGCTCCCCGCAGTCCCCGCCTCAGGCACAGGCGAGTTGTATGACTCAACAGATATCGAACCAGTGACATCAAGCACAGTAATCACGTTTATTACCACTGTACCACCGAGGCAGTCAATTGTTAATAACACTGGCCTACACTCGTTTTGGCGTCTGGGATTTTAGACTTGATTTTAAGTAAGTATATCTTATACGGTGATATCAAAAATGCAACTGATTTTTTTGTATCAGCTCTCGCAATTTCTTTAACCAAACTTTTATTTAATTCTCTATGATTCTACTAGTAGAACCCTATTGCGCTAGACAAGCTTATATCTATGCCAAAATATTTGACATATTATCAATGAGCATAGGTATATATCATACCTTAGGCTCTAGGTCCATAACAAGAAAACCAATAAGTGTCCTATGTAAATTCGTTCAACGAGTATGATAACAGTTAATAAGTAAATGTGCAATGCGCGCGTCATTGGCGCACTAGGAAAATATCGTATGCCGCGGGGATTTCCCAAAAATTGTAATGAGAGATACGCAACGATTCGAATCTATCGATAGATCGATTGCACGACTTATGACTTATTTGAGGTTGCATATAACAGGAGTGCGTACCTATTGATGTACCTATCCCGGGTTTACACACACGCAGTTCCAGGCTCCTTGCTGCTACAGAAAATTTCTTGACTGAAAACCCAATGACACAGGTCGACTGGACATACTCGGCCAGTGACGTTATATAAATAGACGCGTTATGCACGTTATACCGCACTCGAAAACAGCGTAAATAGGTACCTACATCTAGACTATAGACAGACGCACGAAGAAAGGAAAAGAAAATTAAATGTCTACAGAATTCCTGTTGTTAGAGAAATATTTTTCTTTAATTACGTTGTCATTCTGTGGTGCATGTTCATTGGCCGAGTGCAAACATATGACTTATCTCAGGCGCCAGCAGCCATTAGAAGGCATCGAAAAAAAATTAAATAAAATTCATGTCTCTTGATACTTACGCATGAAATGATACTTTTTTATCTTTCACAGATGCAGTATAATTTTAACATTTTCTAAAATCACCGGAAAGGATTTTTTTTGTTGTTGAGGAAGTTATTCACTCAAGTTATTTTAATGTCACACCCGCGGCACTGGTTGGTACGTGACTAAATAGACTTCTGGTAATTACCTTGCATTCATGTTGCCACTACAGAGCGCGGGCAACGTATCTATAGTTTATATATCACTGTACTCGGCACCTCATTCACATCAGTAAACAGTGGCCTATAACTGCTGCGCCACCGACCTAGCTGTTGCTGGCTACCTGCCTAGATACATCATAAAAACATGTATTTAGGTACTTATTTATCTGTATTGTGACGGATAGAAAGCGCAGCATATACACCATGCAGGCGGCTATCTATACGTATAATAAAATTGTAATTGGCAATGTCTGTACATGGGACATATTTAAAAATATATAAATTAATCACATTATATTTATTGTCTATGTCTGTATATTTGTACCCGCATCACGTAACGAAATTAAATGCAGTTTTCACAGTTGTATTGCTGGATGTCTTACCTGGTGCATGTTCCATGTTCATACTTGCCTAGTCAAGTATTAGGGAAGAAAATATGGATAGGTATCTTTTTCTACACAAATAGGTAGGCAAAAGCTAATATAATAAAAAATATGATAAGTAAATATCTGACGATTCGTTTCGTATGATTCATACATCGATATTAGCCCGTTAATTAATCTGATGTATATGAACGTTTGATTCATGGACTTATCAAGTGACTCGTTAGTTCAGCGGTCAGAACGCCCATTATTACATTATAATATCATTACACTTACAAACAGTTAAAAAGGTGTCAACAAATAAAGGAAAATACACAAGGAAAAATATATTCTTACCGACCGCCTAGAAAGCCTAATAAATGTTCTTTGTACCCTAAAACTTATAATCGAGGATGGGACACAATGTAAAACTATAAGATAAGGGTTCATGACGCTTGTCTAAACGTATCTGGACTATCAAACCAATATGCAGGAGATAAATAATTGTTAGTATGATGAATAGTATTTTACTACAAGCTATTCAAATCAGCTCAGTCAGCCCAGCCCAGCGTTTGCTGGTCCATATTCTCATTTTTAAAATATTAGTTTATAGCTGTATACAGGGTGATTTTGAAATCGTGTAATTCCTTTTAACCACGCATTCTACTGGTGATATAGAATAACCCTGACCATATTTTTATTTAATTAGAATTATTTTTTTGAAAAATTATTGTACCGTTTTTTTTCGTGAAATGGTGTCAGATAGTCAAATGTTAACCAACCGAGACAATTTTAATTTTTTACTAATTAAATTAAAAAACATATTAATAATTAATGTCGTAAATAATAACGGGCGGTCCTTTTTATTGCCCCTTATTATTTACGACATCAGTTATTGTTATGTTATTATTTTTAAATTAGTAAAATATTAAGATTGTGTCAGGTGGTTAAAATATGACTATTTGAAATCATTTCATGAAAAAAATCTGTACTCTAATTTTGCCGAAACCATTATTCTAATTAAGAAAAATATGGCCAGGGTTATTCTATATCACCAGTAGAATGCGTGGTTAAAAGGAATTACACGATTTCAAAATCACCCTGTATATATATCTATGATATTTCAAAAAGTTTAACGATCTAGTAGCATATTAATTTTCCTTGTCTTTCAAATAAAATTAATTGATTAACTTACACTTTCAAAATGAAACAACAATATTTGAAACAAAGTTTTATTTCAATAATCGTCATCTTTAATTAATTACAAACTTAATAGTCGGCACATCTATTTATAAGGAAGCCATTCGGCAGTTACAACTACATGACACGAACAGGACAGATACCAAGTGTTTATGTATTCCTAGTACCAGTCTCTATGATCTCCGTAATACGTTCCATACATATATTACCACAAACTAACGATAAGATGGCCGCCTCAAATAACGCGTGTACGATTTTCGAGCGTTATTCGAGGCGGCCATGACACTTTTTTTAATCAAGTCGACATAATGTCAATTACAGTATTAATTTATGCATTGTGCAAACGTTAGCGTCCAGACACATAATGCTTGTACCATATCATTATATTTCGATATGGTAAATGTAAAACTGTCATGTTGTCAGGCATATTTTCAAGAATTCAGTTTCCAGAAAAGCCGACCCCAAGTGACTTGGAAATAATAAAGGCTAGGGAGAAGAAGTTTCTCAAAGTTGTGCTATCCTTGTCATACATAGCGTAAGCAACAGCGATAGTGATACTAGCTTAAAGAAACTTGCATTGTAGTATATAGTCACTTGTGCTTATGTACTCGCATAGGTCGACAAGAGACGCTGTGTATGCAATATTTAACTTTGAATTAGTACTATAATAATATATATAGTCATATATTTTCTTCACGTGCATGGTCTATGGTAACCTCAAATTACACAATAATACCCTCTTTCAAATGACTAAAATATTTTTGATATAGAAATGACATCGTGACGAGAAACAAAATAAAAATACTAACAACATATAAATGACATAAACATATCAATAAAATGAAAATGTTAAACATCTGACAGAAACTGACAAACAAATGCTATAAAGAAGCTAACACTAATCCAGTTTGATGACATCTGCTAACGATCGTTGGCAGGTGATGACCGGCTAATTAAGGCACCAGCCGGTACTGTACCAACTCTACTTGTTCCGCAACCCCATTATTTAATTTAGTACGTTCGCTGACAGACTGCATGAATTTGTTTTAGCTACATTATGACATGACATAGAATTAATTGAAATAAAATTTTAGTCACTTTAAAAGAAGTTGCATATTGTTTGCTAATACAAGAAATACTAAACACTTTGGTGGCTATGAGTCGGTCATGTTACTTTGTTACCAAGCAGACGCAGGACTGATTCAATAAGTTTAATGAACTATAACATAGAATGATACTACTTCTACCCCGCTCGTTACTCGTCAACAATGATCAAAACATTTTTCTTTACACAATTTATGAACAAACTGACACGACATCTGTACAATGAGATCTAATGCAATATGAACAAATGTTCTGATATAAATTACGATGTCAATTTTATTTACATGAGCACTTTTAATAAAACAGCGACTTATCTGAGTATTTTGCATTAAATTAATTTAAACTGTGCTGCATTTACTTAACTTCAATTTTTATTTAAGTTACGTAATTGCAACACAGTTTAAATTCATTCGCGATTTATATTATTATAAAGGTGCTGACAGACTAAAGCATCCACTTACAACGAGCATTCTAACGAATGTTACATAACAGGAAAATAAAAAGGAGCGTTTTAGCGAGCATTTTACCGAGCGTTCTAGTGAGCATTCTAGCGAAAGGACAGTATATTTGCCTCGAGCATTTTGCCGAGCATGAGCAAGTCTGACACTTCGTGAAGAATATTTTTTGATGAGCATTGACTAGAGCGTTCGCTAGAATGATCGTGAAAATGTTCGTAGCGATGTTTGGCTCTGAGCGTTGTTCAGTTCGACAATTTAAAAACGGCGCAGGCCTGGTATCTGCACCTTCAAAATTTTAGTCATACAATTACAGTAAAAATTACCTAACTTCCAAATTTCTAGATAAAGTGCTGTTTTATTAAGAATATAATGCTGTGGACTGTTTATGTAGCAACAGTCAGTAATTTAAATCATAGATATGGTCTCTTTTCTGGACGTTGTCTAATATGCCAACATCACATTTGAATTATAAAAATAGTATTATCACACTCATTCATATTGAAAATTGTACGCTCTCGTGTTATATTATGTAATGAGTGAGCTCACTCTTTTTAGTGTAGATACTTTTTCGTGCGATTTGAGTACAGTGAGGGTACATCTATGATTTAAATCTTTGGTGAAAGTTGATAAAAGTTTCGTTTTATTTATTTATTTGCTTTAAGGGCAAAGGCTTTTCACATCTTCAGCTATAATACTGCTTGACCCTTTGGTGAGATAAGAGCATGATGTTAAATCACGCGTTTATCAACTTTCACATAGGCTACTGACTGATTCTTCATCAAAAGTACTGATTTCATGGTATAGTCAACGACATAACTAGATAAACATGCCGAAATTTTAAATGCTCTATCAATCGCAACAATGGTAATTCCTCATATTTTACTGCAGTAACAGTTAAAGGATAGGTATATTTATCACAACTAACAGACAATAATAAGGAAAATTTTATTAAAAAAGTGCTTTACCAATTTAGTTTAATGTTTAGCTATTTCTGTCGGTGACTGTACTTTTTTTTCACTCTTGCAAGTCATAAAATCTTACACTCATACTACAAGTAAAGTCATTGCCACATCTGTAGTTAAAAGTGTTGTGTTCGGACATAGATACATATTTTATTAATTTATCTTTTAATAGCACGGTGTAACTGACGGGTAAAGACTTTTTAAAAACGAACATTTTTATTAATCGAACTTATACTTTATTACGCTAGCAAATAATTTATATTTTTACTAGCTTCGCTTTCACTCGCGTAAAAGTAGGTAAGGTTATGCTAGAAACAATTTTTTTTACATAAAATTTTTTTCGATGAAAATATAGCTTTAATAATAATATCAGCGCTGTATTAAACTGTCACACTGCTGGGCACGGTGCGGGTTGGCATTATGGAGAACTCTCAGATAAGCAGATTTCCTCACAATGTTATCCTTTATCGTTAAAGCGAGCGATCATTAATTATTTAATACGCATATAATTTCGAACTATCGAACTTAAGACGTGGCAATCCATTGAACACAACAAACAAAAACAAACAAAAATCTAATCTTTCCTTTATAATATATTAATTATTTGCTAACATAGTATACACGCCTTTCGCGTCCGTTCAGAGTCAGTTCATTGTGGCAGATATTAAATATAAACATTTCTGTATAAAACATTTGCCGTTTTACATATTATTTGTATGTAAGCTATTATAAAATGTATGTCAAATAATAGTTTTATCGCATAAATTGTTTCAATTACAAACTAAATTTTTATATTCTAACCAACACTAGAACACAATGAAAATCAGTTCTATAACTTTTGCACTTACATAAAGGCATGATTTTATATAATAATATATTTAAGTCTATATACAGACTTACTTTCTAATAATTATATGAAAAATAATCTTTGATTCTATATAGACATCGCAAAATATTCAATACCAACATCCTAGTATCGGTGTCAGTCAGAATTATCGAAATAATCGTTTAGTTTAGTAATTTAGTAAGAAAGCCTCTACTGTGAAAGACTAGATTTTTTTTGTAATTAATATATGTGATACTTGAGGTTTTAGTAAAATACATTATTAGAATAAAAATAAAAATATTTTTCTTCTACACTAACTCAGAAATATGCATGAGTCTAGGTGCCTACATAAATTCTAACTAAATATAAAGTAATATAAGTGTTAATCGAATGTCTCAAATAACGTTATATTTTAAAATTGGACACTGGCTGAAAAGGCGCTATTCCAACTGGAATTTACGTTCCATAATAAAACATATTAGATTCATGACCATCAATTGCCGCGTCGATTCAGCCAGTTTTTATTTAATGAACATAAAATAAGAATGTCTGACTGACACCTAATAAAAAGGTTAAATCCTCAGACATATTAATTCCATTTAAATTTTAATTAATTTAAAGAAACTTACCTTTTATTAGAAAAATAAAAAGAAAAACTAACCAAAGAAACCTACGATTACACATTGAAAATAATTTCCATTTATTTTATTGTATATTAAAAATTATATGATTTTATTGACTATGGTATAACGAAAGTTCAAGAAGGTACGTAATCACTTTGGAAGGATTCGCATTACATGACGTCATATCCACATCCACATTACAATTATAATTTAAACAAAATATTCTGTAGTAAAATTTACTAATATCTTTTTCGTAGTAAAAATGTAATGATCATAAAAGCACAAACAGGTGCATTCACTACAGTGACGTAGAAGAGACTAATATAGTAAATTAGATATTTAAAATTATTAGCATCGACCACAAATTACTTCCATACAAAATTAAATCAAAATGGTGCACTATTAAATTAAAACATAAGTCAATAGCCCACAAGCCACTATTGATCATATAATAGAGAAGTTACATAAAAATGTATTATTAAAATATAAAATCCTTAACATGCTTGTTTTAAACATAGTCTTTTGAAATGAAGAAACACAAATTGTAGCACAGTATCTTAACTTCTTATGTCAATTTCATATAACTTAATGGACTAATCTGTACCAATCCGCACGTTCTATTAAGCTCCAAGTTTAATATTCAAACCCAACTGCATTGCACAATTACAAATCCTTGACATAGATAACATAGGTACCGAATGCCGTCTCAAATGAAAACAGTCACAACCATACATGCTTCTGTCATACATAGAAGCTTTTCCGGATCAAATCAGCTGACCGCTGTATTGTAGTAGACTTTTGTACCTACGTTTTATAATTCCATGAATTTTGCATTATGCTTTTCTATCGGGTGACTTGTTATTACGTATTTGTGCAAATATTTTGTGGTCCTGCTATGGTGGCAAATAGGCTAGCTTGAAGGTAATCGGTTACTAGCGATTAATCGACCCTAAAAACGCTTTTGGTAAGCTTTTAATAAAGAACCGTGGGGTTCTTATTGAGAGTATCTCTTGGTAAATCTATGACAGTCAAGTCATAGATTTACCAAGAGATAAAAATAATCGGTTACTAGCGATTAATCGACCCTAAAAAACGCTTTTGGTAAGCTTTTAATAAAGAACCGTGGGGTTCTTATTGAGAGTATCTCTTGGTAAATCTATGACAGTCAAGTCGTTCCACAACATAAGCGTCCTGGAGTTACTTTCATCGTGACGAAATATTTAGTCCCAGCCAAATATTTGGTCACAATGAAAGTATGTACGAAAAATCACAAGTTAATTGGCCAACAATGGACCACACATAAATGCACGCACGACTATAATTCTTTGAAGAGGTATGCAGATATTACACTCGCTTTTCATTAACAATTTCTAGATACCTTTAGGCGACCCTATAATCATGTAACTTTACTGCTACAGAAAAATAACTAACAAAACTCAATAACAGTTTACTACATAGGTAATATTGTCTTATATTTACGCGAATGTTATACATTGAAATTAAACACTTTATACAGATTTTGTCGCGTTGTTTATTTTACTTCAAAACACTTTTATTACATAATTTTGAAAACTCTAACACTACTATTATTGAACTTTACTACTATTTAAGCTATTTAATTTAATTAAAACTATTTATATTTAAGTTTACACTTTGCCGATGTTTCGTTTGCTTTACAGCAGCCATGTTCACGGGGAGACTGACTGACTAAATTAAATAGCTTAAATAGTCATAAAGTTCAATAATAGTAGTGTTATAGTTTAAAAATTATGTAATAAACGTGTTTTAAAGTAAAATAAACAACGCGACAAAATCCGTATAAAATATTTAATTTCATAGTTTACTACATTTCAAACATATACGTATTCCACGGCACCAACAACTACAGCTTTGGCCAATATAAATAGCCAATATTTGTTTAAATATATCGTATGCATTCGCCATCATACGCTGTTTAAATTATAATTCTAATGTGGACGCACTGTATCACTTAATATTTAAATATAAACGAGCTATTTAGGCACTAACTATCCTATTAAATCCCTTCATTTCGTCACGTGACCGTTCACTAGGACAATTTCGTTGTCTATGTAATATATTGCTTTTATCATTTTCAATCGTTCATCGTGACTTACTGTTACTAGCCATTAGTCTGAATTTTCCATGCTTCATGTAATACCTTGTCTTACATATCATTACCAAATTTGTATAAATTTAAATGTTGTCGATAAGATTTGAAGTGATACAATAATTTTATTACAGGATAAGCGTATCAACAGTCAACAATTTGACTGCTTTAGTTGTTTAGTTATTTATACCTCAAAAATGTGCTATCAATAAAATTATGATATCCTATCGTATCTTTTCAATTAGTTATCTAAAGTTCCAAGGAATGTAGATGGTGTCTATAAAACCATTAATCATCTAGATGCAAGATTACATTATTAATTTCTGTTGACGTTCAATCATGTCTTTAAATATAACAACACATATACCACATAAATGCATAGGCATATAACTTGTCTCATACTGCGCATGTGTGTACCTTGATACCTCCATTTGGATTAGTTAATTAAAGTCGCATCTGAGAAAATGTTTGGCAAGTTATACCGATCATCGGAATCGGGTATCATTAACACAAGTATCGAGGTACATCAAGATATGACAAAATTATAGAATAGATCCTCAAAACACAACAATGATGAGTCTGACTTTATCGATATCGGTAATCTTGTAACAACGCTTTTTTTCTTGCAAATCTGTGCACCTATTTACTTCAATTAGCTCAATATCCGTTTTATTTATACCTTTTTAAGTTATCCAGATTCTCCTATTCATCATTATTATTTATTTTTACACAATATTTTTATAGGTTTAGTTTGTTAAAATGTAAGTCAAGGTATTACTTGCCTTCATAAATCGACCTATTATCAATCAAACTAGTCCAGTTAATACAAAGATCGTTTAATTTCAAAAACATAAACAACAATATTGTCCTAGAACACCATTCAACAGTTATTGAGTGCTACGTTCAGTCCGTGTTTCTCTATATACCTCTTCCTCGCCTCGGCGATCATTTCAGCTTTCCGTTCTTGGAAGCTGAGTTGTCTTTCCTTGGCGCTTTTGGGGAACACGCCGGTAGGGGCAGGGGTCACGTAGCGGGGCGCCGCCTGCGATGTGCTGGGCCGGGGCTCCGCTGGCGGCTCGGGCTCCGGAGTATACGAAGTCACGCCTTCCAGGAAGTTTGTTATTGTGACGTCTACGCTGCGAGTTGTTGCTGTTGGATAAATATATTGTGTAAAGCAGTTTACTTATATGTAACGTAGACGTGTTGTCGTAAGGCTTACACAGTATGCCTGATAAATATCTCGTAGGTAAATGAAAATAATTATTTCTTGACAATATATCGATTAACTATGAAAACAAAGTCAATCGATTTAACTATTCTTAAAATTTTTCTTTTAACTTTATTTATAGAGATGATTTCTGTAAATACTACTGATAATAAATTATTCAATGCTTGATGACCTAATTGTCCGGCCACATTTCCAATGTTCGGACATTGTAAAAGCTTTTGATTACGTAGACCACAACTCACTCCGCTGCTAAGACACAGAAAATAAACTTCCAAGTTCACAAGTTGTGCACTCTTACTTATCTGATACATATAAGAGGCACATAACATTTTTAGAGGTCAGCTCAAATGAAAATATCAAATTTAGGAATAAAAAGCTGTTTGGAGTACTACAAGGAAGTGTGATAGGACCTGTCTTACATAAAACGCCTACTGATACAACGTGTTACCGGTAACTAAAACACAGTCGTGTCAGTATTCCATACTTATAACGTAGGACGCGGTTGGGTTCGAAACTAACCGAGCAACCCTGAACACCAGAAATCAGTATGACAATTTTCAGATTACATTGTAACCCAACTTATGACATAGCACTTAATGATAGACCAAGTATATATTTCTAATCAAATAAAGACGAAGCGTTGCGTTACCTAGCGCGCGCAGTAAGTCGATTACATTGTAAGTCAACTTGTGACGTAGCACTTAGTGACAGACCTAGTAAGGAGTTCTCCCAAAGCTAATAAGACAAACTAAGTGTATATAACTAAGTATATAAGCGATAGCTTAGTGGAAGACCGTTGGACTACCACGCAGATGTCTCGAGTTCGATCCCAAGGCACGCATCTCTGACTTTTCGAAGTTATATGCATATTAAATAGTTAGTTATCGCTTGCTTTAACAGTGATGATTAACATCGTGAGGAAGCAGGGAGTTCTCCATATTGTTTTCGACGATATGTGAAGTCTGCCAACCCGCACTGGGTCAGCGTGGTGGATGGCCTAACCCTTCTTACAGTAAGAGGCCAGCAATGGGACAGTGTATACAGGACTGATATTATAAGTGTATAGTGACCCAGGTCGCGCAGTATGTCGTGCATGGGCACGGCGGGCAGCACCTCCTTGACCTGCGCCGCCAGCCGCGCGACGTCGGGCGGCGCGTCCCGCCGGCGGGACGAGCGCCGCGCCACGTTCAGCTGCTCCCACTTGTACTCCGTTTGCTCCACCTGCACACGACAAACATCATAATCACCAACAACATCGAGGCAAGTGAATCATCTAGACTTTTTTTATTCCATTAACTGTTTGCACCGGTCACCTTGTGACCACGGCCGGTGTAACCTGGTCGAAACGTCAAGCATTAAAAGATAAACATTATGCATGATCACGTATTATATGTATATACATATCACTAACTATTTATTCGAAATTTAAGCCAATTTTGAATACGAAATTTAGTTTTGTTTCCAATGGAGGATATAGTTATTGTGCTCACTAGCCACACTAGCGAGTAATATGCTATCAATATGGTCACAGCTGCTGTTAAAAGCCGTATTTGGCGGTAATTATCTATGGTTACTGTTGAAATAACTTGAGAATATGAGGTCTAGAGACCTTACTATGCACTAGCACTTCTACCGATGAAGTCAAGCGCAATAGCCCTCAATCATTAACGATTAATGACCTGAACAGGGGGCCTACTCTTGATTTCATTTCCGAATTATGACGTTTCGTACTCTTGAGTTCGACACTAGCGCCAAATTGTTATCAAATTGGGTGTCCATTTTGGGAACTAAGTGGAATCGGGATCGGGCTTAGCGTGCTATAAACGCTACTCTTGACTTTATTTTGACAGCTGTTTATTGCGCCAGTATTGCGTTGGGATTCTTTGTTGAATGTGATTTTTCCAATAGCGAAAGTGTAACTTTTTTGAAATTGTTTTGTGTTTTTAGTAGTTTTTAGTGAGTAATAAGTTTATAATATGGCACAATTAGCATTTATATACAGTATTTCACATAATTCCCATAAAAACAATTAAAACAAAGACGAGATGAGCGTCGGATGATGCGTTATACGTTCAAAGCGTTTTCTATGAACGAATTTAAACCAAATTATAGAGTGAATAAGAATTTATTTGAGGAAATTTACGAAAACATTAAGCCCTTAATGCCAACTCCTTTGTCCTTTCCGCTTTGCCTTGAGTAGTTTTAACATTGACATATATATTACTATCCATGGGTCTTAAGCAAACCTTTAGCTATGCCTGAGTTTTGCACCAAGAATTCCATCAAACCTTCAAATTGGACGTAACTAAGATGATTTGTTGTTGACATTGTAACTGAAATTGGGAACTTTTATTATGTATAAGATAAAACTACTTTGATGTTTCTTTCGTTTCTGCTGCAATAAATACATTTTTGAAAAATACATTACTGATGTCCAATTATCTATACAATGGTATATAAATCAAGTAGGTTATGTGTACTAGCAGGAGTTTTAACAATAAAAACTGTTGCAGAAAGGAGGCAATACAAGTTTTTGATCGCAGAGCACTCAAATGCTTCGCATTGTGAGTCGTGCAATATAAGTAATTATATAAAACATAGACCAAGAAAATAACTACATTGACAAAACAAAAATATTTCGCTAATAAGTGAAATATTTCTGTATATTTAAATATGATTGTATATTTATTTACCACTTGTATAAAATTTTAATATTAATTAACTTAACGGAGAATCAATTGTTTTTACTGATAAGGAACCGCACGCGAACAATATCTTTAAGTTAATGTTCTTAACAAACTAGCATTTCGAATTCACTTCCAATTTCTAAAACAACGACTTTATTTTTGAAATTGGGGAACTATTACGCCATCTTTTTTTTTTGTAGTGGTGGCAACGACCCTGCCTCATACAGCCAAAGTCGTGTTTAATTTTATGATTTTAATCATGTTCTCACGCCCAAATGAATTAAATACGCTACAATTAATCAATTAATCAACTATTTATATCATATGTATTTATTAACCTTGTTATTTTTAGGATAAGCCTTTTAAAGGTTTATCGTAATGAGTTGAACAACACTATTGCGGGTCGAAACATAGCTAACTTCACGTGTAACAAAATAATCGCGGAACAATCCCAATTTCAATCCAATGTTGACAGTATTGGTTTCAAGAGTACCGAATCACGTGACTGCAAAATTAACATTGTAATCGTATTGCCTTTAGATTGGAATTGGAATTAATTTGAAGAGTAAGCCCCCAGTACAAACATTATCTTTGTGATACGTTTGCTAATAAAATAGAGATAGATTCTATATACGCAAACTTTAGTAAAGCCTTTGATTAGGTCAATCTCATGATTATGTTCGATAATTATAGAAATATAGATAACATTAATTTGAAAAAAGATTGGAGGATTGTCTTATTTAAACCGATGGTTCCTCGCCACCTAGAGTAACCAGGCTAAGAATGTACCTCCACTCTACAGAGTCTTGATAACATTTCAATGATTAATGTATTATACCTGTTATTGTTACTGTATATTTAAATGGAAACCTGTTTAAAACAAAAATATGGCCTAAGGGCATGGCAAATATTTCAAAGACCGTTGCGGAACTTTAACGGTGAAGAAAACCTCAAAACCTGCATGTCTAAAAGTTAACTGTAATGTTTTCTAACATATGTATCGTCAGTCTATTCGCTGGGCCAGTATGATTGATGGTGAAACAAGTTATTTCTTAATACTCAAAGGTGTAAGGGATGTAAGTTTGAACATGCTAATCTCAGACACTACCATACAGATATGAATAACCTTTGCTTTTAAATTGCTAATTTATTGAAGACTGTGATAGGCTCGGCTCAGTGGCGGATTTACCAGCAGGCTGAGTAGGCTGGCGCCTAAGATGGCAGATTTTAGGAGGCGGCAAATTTAGTCAAATTTTTTTTGTTAACCGTAGTAAAATTAAATTTATTAGTAGTTAAATTACTATGATTGCGAACTAGGATATCGAATTGCAGAGGCCAGTAGGAGCGGCAAAAGTTAAATGTGTAAATCCGCCACTGGATAGGCTATATGGCATCATGCCACTACCTAAACCTTAAATAAGCAGTTACCATAAACAGTAATCATATATTACCTCAAGTACATCAGCAATACTCTCTCTGATATGATTGGCGAAGGCGACTTCATCATCGTCGTGTCTCTCGACGGCAGGCAAGAGTCGAACCGTGAACACTGTGACGGGTGTCCACAGGAACCACAGCGCGTCCGACCACGGGAACTTGTCACGCGAGTCGGTTGGACGGTGCACTGTTACGTTTGTGAACAGTCGTTCTACACCTGCAGGTGAAAATTTATTTTTATAAAAATCTTCTATAGTACTAGTACTCTGGAAAGGCTATCACCAACGAAAGGATGATTTTCGACATTTTGGCGCTGAGAACGGTTAGTGTAGTACACTACTTGGAACTAATAATAGATGGACAAAAATTAAGTTTGGACATAGAAAATAACTTTAAAGAATGATATATCGATCAAAATCGTAAAAACAAAGTTTATTTTTATGACTGTACATGTTATCAATGAAAGTAGACAAGCTAGGCACGTGAATATCAGTTCTAAAATATAATGGAGTCGCTATCTGTTGAAACAGATAAAATTAATATTCTATTAAGACGTATATCATTAAACGTTTACTAACAACAGCTAACGACGCTGCGATTGGGTACAACAAATACTCGGAGCTGTCGCTTTTTACGGGAGAACAGTCCAGCGTGTATATACCTGCCAAAAATATTGTTACAAGGAGAAATATTTTTTTTTCTATTGCATATAACATTTATTACTGTAATGTGTGTTATTTTATACATTAATATAATAACATTAAAATATATGAAGCTCATTCATATTGAACTCCATTGGCTTTAATACAGAAACACGCACTCTCTCCATGGAAAAATTCTTCACTGCCAATCTTATGGATTGTTTTAGGGACTCCAAATTATCATGGCGTTTAGAGCACGCCAAACTCTCTAAAACTGACCATAACTCATAATCCAGCAGATTAAGATCGGAACTAGATGTCGGCCAGTCTTCAGCTCTGATGAAGTCCGAAACGTTCGTTTCCAACCACGCTTGGGTGGATCGATTTTTATGACTCGGTTGCTGAGTCTTGCTGAAAGGACCATTCTTGGTTATGGAATATGGTATTGTTTAGAGGCTTAACCACGTTTTCAAGAATCGTATCTTAATACATAAATATGGCTCAGTCACTCCTTGATAGCTAACAGTGCTAACACGGAACACCCCACCAAACCATCACTGAAGTCAGATAATGTCCACGTTGTACTCGCCTGACTAATTGGGAAGCTTCTATTGAGCTTTGAGCATAAACTTGGTCATTCTGCTTGTTAAAACATTGCTCAATAGTAAACATTTCTCGTCAGTAAAATTATTTTTCTGTGTCCTCCCTTTACGTACCGCTTAAGAAGTTGTTTAGATTTTATCACCTTATTCATTTTAAAATTATCAGTTAAATAATGACCAGTGCGTCTAAAACAGACTGCAAGTCTTAAGTCATCTTTAAAAATATGCGGCATGGTTCTAGGTGCTACATTCCTTTCCCGAGACAAAATCTTTTGCTTTCAGACAGGAATTCTTCGAATTTTCTGTCACAAACCGAAGAGGTTTCATTGTAGCTATCAAAAGCCCGATAACAAACATTGGACTTATACCAAGCGGGTGGAGAGTTTCGAGAATAGCATTTGGCTCCATACCTACATTGTGTAATCCTATCACGGCAATTCGGTTCTCTTTGTCACCCCACTCCATTTTATTATTACAAAAATATTTAACACTGATTGGCGCGAAAATGAGAAAACACAATGAATATTCATATAAGAATGACAGATTCCAAATTCAAATCTAATATTGTTTTTGTTAATTGTAACAGTATTTATGGCCAGACTAAATATACAAAACTTATAGCAGCTAAGTTTGCTTTGCAGATCCTTGTGCTCAAATTCACACGATCACATTTTTTTGTCGATTATCTAGTTCATTGTTAGCATAGCGTTAAATATCCGATAGATAGCGCTGTAGTAAAGTTATTATTAAATTCCGTGGTAATGGATCAAAATATATTAAACGTTATACGCTTAAAATGCTTACAAGATGTACAAAGCATTCTCTTGGCGTATTAGTATATATAAAATAAGATCATTTGAAATTGTATTGAATATCTACAATAATAACGTGAAACTTACTAATAGCCACAGGCTGCACTCTGTTTCCAAGCTGGAAGGGCCAGTCAGTGAACTTGAGCAGCCCTTTACCATTGGTTGGTCCACCCTCTGGCTGTAACAGCACTGGCTTGCTAGGACTTTCGGCAAAATGCTGTCTGAAAAAAACAGATGATGAATAGGCTTTTCATTTTTGTCATTATAATATCAACCCTATATGTACACTGTCCCACTAATGTGCACGAACCTTCGGGCCCTCAGTAGAGAAGGGTTAGGCCATAGTCTACCACGCTGGCCCAGTGCGAGTTATCAAAATTCACATTTCCTCGAAAAAATTATAGGAACCTTCAGACATGTAAGTTTCCTCGCGATGTTTTTCTTCACCGTTAAATAATTAATCGCAATCGATAATTACATATTTAATACGACGCACATAACTTTCTAAAAGACAGAGGTACATATGTACGTGGCTTGGGATCAAACTTGAGACCTCTGCGTCAGTCTGCCACTAGGCTAACCCTGTTTTTTTGTCATTATGTATTACATTAATACAAAATCCTTCTGCGCTTGCTTACATTGTATTAAAGAATAACCTCCAAATTACCGTTAAGGCATAAGATAGTTTCTGTAGTAGTCAACGCACAAATGACATTAGTGATGCCATTCGCGCGTTGCTGAGCTTAATCGAACCTCCTGGATACGTTCCTAAGCTACGGGGACACTAACATACAGTTTCTGTGCGCGTTCTACGAAATTGGTTCTTCTTCTTCATATTTAAGAGCTTTGCTCTTGTCGATGGACGCCATTTTTCTCGATTTTTGGCCAATACATTGACCTCCTTATAAGACGTGACCTGGCCTTTTCCTTTATTTGGTTAGTGAATGCCCTTCTGGGTTTGCCTCTTTCTCTCTTGCCTATCACTTTTACTTGATATTTTTTATGAAATCAGCATGTCTTATAAGGTGGCCAAAAATATTTCCTCTTTTGTTCTCAATTCTCGTCAAAATATAGCGTTCATCTTGGAGAAGGTTCAGTACTTCCACATTGCTTTTATTTTTTGTCAAGCTGATTCTTTTCATGCGCCTCCAGCACCTCATTTCGAATGCCTCCAGTCTCTCCCGGTCTAGTTGGGTCATTGTCCATGTTTCACTTTCGTATAGAGCAATACTCCAGATGTATGTTTTATAAGCTGTTTTCTTATGTGTTTAGCTATTTTAGATTTGAAAAGATGTTTTTTTTGTTATTAAATGCTTTTTTGGCTATTGGTTATATGACTGTGAATTGCATATTAAATATAACAACACTAATTAAATTAATTATAATTTAGAATAGTAGCAGATACAGCAAAAAAATTGAATAGGAATAGGAAACAAAATTTTTAAGGAAAATGTGACTCTTTGTTCTTACCAAGATCTACTCCATCGTGCTTTAATCACACTTGAACATTTTGCGTACATATATTTATCTGCTAACTTTTAATTACTTCTCTCGGGTTGGTCACACTATTTCGTGATTCAACACTCGTTTAAATGGCTGCACAGCGAAAATAGTCAGGCAAACCCTTACTAAAATTAAAGGATTTTATCCTTTTTAAATGGATGCCGCAAAATATATTGTAAAATTACTTTTCTACAGCCATTACATAGTCGCAGAAAGACCCATTAAAAAAACCGCGCTAAAATAAATTTGTTAAAGATTCGATGTTACATCGCTTTAGATGATCAACTAGTCTACTATAAGCACACTGTGTGTTTTGTGACTTCAACCCACACATGAAACAAAATCTTATGTTCATACATTGTAATCAATCTTTAAATATAACTTACTTTCTAACAAACTGCGCAGCATTTCTTATGCCAAGTGTTGATGCAAAAAACGGTGGTACTTTCCATTTTCTGAGCTGTAATCAAAGATAGAAAAATAAATTAAATAATTTAGAAAAATATGCTGCCAGTCTTCTGGGCACATTACCAGTTGACAGCGATGCTGAAGAATTATATGATGCCTAAACCATTTTTGTAAATATTTAGTATTATAATTATTTGTGTTTTTGTAATTATGTTATCTTTTTTAATACGTTTGTAAATATATATCAGATTTAGAAAAATAAATTTAATAATTTAGTAATTTTTTTTTATTTACGACGCTCACACTAGCTACACCAGAACACCCAGACTCCGAACGACAATTTGTGGATCATATCATTTTTTGTTTAGTGTGGAGATCGAACCCACTACACTCGAGCAGTGGCAGTGACGAGGCGACCACGTAAACAACTACGCCAACCGTGTCAATAACTATCTATGCATTAAAATCACAAAGCAAGTCTTATTAATATTGTAAATATTATCATTGACTGAAGATACATGAATAGGTATGTGCATTCAGCTGTAATAATAATTTCTGAGGCATTCTACCAATTTGTCTTACAAATTACTAATAAATTTGTTAAACCCTCTAACTCAGCTAATATGATTGTGTTAGGAGCGGGTTCACATCGGTAATGCAATGGGATGGCGCCAAACCCGACCTCTAGATCGCATGTTCAATTGTCCAACGCATTCATTGGGCTAGTGCCGCTTAAATTTATTTATTTATTTATTTATTTATTCAATTAAAAAACATAAGTTAACAGCACAGGACCAAAAAACTTACATTTTAAATTCACACAAAGTCCATATAAAAACGTACTGACACATTACTATGGCACATTAAGAAAATTACAAATGTAACAATCTTTATGGTTCCATATCAAAAACCTATTATGCTGCATATTTATTAAGTGATTTTATAACATTACAATAAGCCAACCATAAATAAATAAAACCTAACAATAATATTATAAATGCGAATGTGAGTTTGTTTATTAGTTTGTTTGTGTTTGTTTCACACCTTAACTACTCGACCAATCATTATGAAATTTCGTATACACATTGTCAGGGGAACAGAAAAGGACAAAAGGTACCTTTCATCCAGAAAAAGTAATGTTACTAACCTAATCTAACAAAACCAAATACACAGACAAAATCACCCAAACTCGAAATAATTATTTGTGAATCACACAAATATTCGTCTTGTGTAGGACTCAAACATGCAACACTCGTCAGGGAGACACAGGCGAGGCGACCGGCGACCGCTTGCTCTGTGCATCATTACTTCGCATTTTTTTTATTTTACTTACTACTTTCGCAATTTATAAGCAAAGTATAGCTCTTTTTTTTTATAATGGCACGGCAATGTGATTGTAATGGACCTGGTGGAAAGCCCAATTACAGTCCAGAGACAGTGACGATGAGGAGAAGATAGATATCTTCTAGCCATCGTCAGTGTCAAGCCGGTCTGACCAGATGCTTCTTCACACTACGTTTGAAGGACTCAATGTCATAGAAGGGAGAGAATACAAGTGCCGGAAGACCGTTCGAAAGTAGTAGATTGAATTTTAAACAACAATTGTACCACAACTTCTTTGTGATCGTAAATTATTTAGAATAAATAAATGTGTTATTGCTTTATCTTTTTAGTGGTTTTATTTAAGTATTTTATAGCATTAATGTCTAATATATTTCATTTAAGTATGTCATTAAATTACTTACGCTAATGGTGCCAAGCACATGGGATGCTGCAAGTGAGTCTAAACATGACACGTAGTTGGCCACCATAACGCTACAGCGGGCATCTCTCTCACCCTTTAGCTTTACATAAACACCTGAAAGATTAAAAATATGTTATATGTATATCCAGAAGAACCTAGAGATAAAAATAAAATAATTATAACTTATTAAATGGCATAACTGTATAATGTATTATTGACAACTTGAAAAAGGTATAATACAACAATTAAATATAAATTAATATAATAACCTATTTTAATGGATATAAAAATGTCTAAATATGTATAATATTCAACATTATTCTATTAATTTAGATAAAAATTTAATAAAAATGTAATGTTTATATTACATATATACATATTAATTTTATATTAATACATATTATATGTAAATTAAATTAGTGAATGAAGTGCACACATCTTGCTAATTGTTAAAATTGTTTGTAGGCAATCAAATAAATGTGTGATTAGGTCAGTTGCCTAATGCAAACTTAACTTAAAACCAGTTTGAATAACATTACACATCCTTACCAAATGTCCAGCATGCCAATGTGGACAACATTTGCCTCACTGCAGACTTATTGGGCAATATTATTGACGCAACCCATAATATCAGCGCCAAAAATGTTCTAAATATCAACAGCAATATACCAAATGGTAGATACAGGAGGAACTGGACCACATTTTCTCCACAAAATCTGAAAATTAAGTACTAAATGAATTACAAAGTGAATAAAAACTTTAAAATTATAATAATTTATATACAAGTTATTTTTTTAATAATATAATCTTGAAAATATGCTGGGTAGTAATTTGTATTAAAAAATAGAAGTAATGTTTCTGACATAAGTAAACAACTGGATAGTTTATAATATTGGTTATGTTATACTTGATTATTTATATAATGTGCTAGTGCAAAATAAAAACATTAGGGCACCAAAGCTAGAATATAAGCATAGCAAGATTATATTCTTGTATTTTACCATAGTAAATCAGTTTAATAGCTGAATAATTATTTATGTGCCTGTTTCTAAATAAATTTGTCAATACATAGAAAATTGAGTATAAACAAACTTAAAAATCAGTAACTAACAATAAGGAAATGACTTTAATTAATATATATTATGTTATAATAATAAATAATCAAACCTACATAATTATTGTATAAATCTATTTTGTATTCAAGTATGCATGAAGGTTTTAGTTTATTGAATAGTTTTATAATCATAAAGTTAATTTACTACATTATTCTAATAGATTCTAGGGTCATGGCCAAAGTCATACAAGTCCCTGTCGGCTGGTGTTCAACACAGGAAATTGTTCATACGTGTTAATAAACAAGTCTATTCCAATAACCCAGATATATTAATACACCTACTTCATACTTGGAGAAAGACGTAACGTGTAAACATTGCAAAAGTTTATACTTCTGTTATGAACTGCTACAAATATCGAATATCAACTTACGCGAAATAAGTTAGCCGTTACGATCAGTTACGTCATGATTTTAGTACACGTATATGAAGGGATTGCGATAATATTGCGTTGGGAACTATATGTAATACTTATTGACTATAAAGCAAACTTTCCCTTGAAAAAATTAGCAATCACGTAGATGCATAATACAAAAACACATTATACCTGTCATCGTTCATCAATTTGTCCACTGTTATAGCCATAGTTGTTATTATTGCGAAAACAAAGCTGATACAGCTTTCGTGCTTTATTTGACTGCGTAAAATAAAAATTTCGAACTTTTCTCCAATATCGTGATGTGTATCTACGACATTGACCATAGACTAACGTGAAAAAAATGACAGGTCGGCCAGATGGGCTTCAGGCTTCACGTTCAAGCAAAGATATTGTAGAACTGTAGAAATATTTTTGTTCCTATGGACTAAAATGTTGCCAGGACAAAGAGCTATATACATATGTCATGATTGCAGTCGAATGTTACATTTATGCTGCCAAAGTAGTTGTTTTATAAATATTTTATGAAAGTTATTGTTATCTTGCTTTTAAATGGTTTTGCACCATAGAACTGCAATCAAGTTTCATTTATCTGTGCCAAAAAAATATCAAATGTCAAGATGCCTGTCAATGTCATGAATTGTTATTTGTCAATTTGTCATACAATACATTCAATACATTAGTGTTAGTGTCAGTGGTTGGATAGGCTGCGGTTTTGTTCATCATCAAAAACAAATACTCAAATATTTTAGAACAAAGGAACTTCATACCTACCTGTTATTTTTAAAAGTATTTTATTTTTACTAGTAATATCGATTGTCACGATATTGTAACATGTACCTAATTATTCATCCCTCGACAAAGTGAAGGTAAAAGAAGTCTTATGTAAAAGTGCGTCAATCACATGACCTTTGTTTATTTACAAAAATCATATTAATACCAATGGAGAACATTACGTCGCCAGAGGAGACGACGTGCTCAGAAGGAGAAGAAGAATTGAAAATACCAAGAAGGCGTGAAATTAATCATGAAAATCATGAAGGATTTCCACCTCAACACTCGAGTTCGTTGTCAGAGCTCAATCAACTAGAAGAGAAAATGAGACGGAAGCTACAGTTTTTCTTCATGAACCCAATTGAGAAGTGGAAGGCCAAACGGAAATTTCCATACAAATTTGTTGTTCAGGTGATAAAGATTGTACTAGTTACATTTCAGCTATGTTTGTTTGCACACAACAGATATAACCATGTCAATTACACGTGGGACAATCGCATCACCTTCTCTCATCTCTTCCTTCTAGGGTGGGACTCTACGAGAGAGATCAATGCTTATCCTCCTGGCGCGGGACCCCTTGCGGTATATAAAATTCAGGAATTCTATGATGCAATAAACTATGCTCACGATGGATATTCAAATATCTTAACCACTTCAATAGGACCATACTCTTACAATGATGAGACTAATGCTAAACCTCCTCCAGTGTTTTGTCAATACAATTATAAACAAGGTATTATTAATGGATTCAATGAGAGCTATGAATTTAATTCAGAAGTTATTGAAACATGTGTAAATTTTACATCTAAGTATGATGAAAAGTTTAACTCTGAGTCTTTCATCAAAGAAGCAGGCTTAAATATAAGTTTTGCCTCTCTGGTGCGGGCTAAGTTTATGTTTTCTTTGAAAACAATAAATTTTAGAGCTGCTGGCCCTATAACACCTCCAGACTGCTACAGATTCGACATAGCAATCATTTTCGATAACGAAGATCACGATGGACAGATGTCTCTTACATTAGAGGCAGAACCTTACAAGTTAACTTGTAAAGGGGACACTGCGTACATTACTGATAACAAAATTGACCAAGTTCTGAGGAGCATATTAAATATTCTCGTTATCATAATATGTGCTACATCTTTTGGATTATGTAGTAGAGCAATCTACAGGGCTCAGCTGCTGAAAGAGCTAACAGTGCAGTTCTTCAGGCGCGCCTACAACAAGGATCTAAGTCTGGATGGACGTCTAGAGTTTTTGAACATCTGGTACATTATGATTATAGTCAATGACTTACTGATTATCATGGGATCGGCAATAAAAGAACAGATTGAACGAAACCAATTTACAAATGACCAGTGGAATGTGTGCTCTCTCTTCTTGGGCACAGGTAACTTACTTGTCTGGTTTGGAGTGCTACGGTACCTAGGTTTCTTTAAGACCTACAATGTAGTGATTCTAACATTGAAGAAAGCTGCTCCGAAGATATTCAGGTTCTCCATTTGTGCTCTGCTGTTGTATGCTGGTTTCATGTTCTGCGGTTGGTTAATCTTAGGTCCATACCACATGAAGTTCAAAACTCTAGCGACTACTTCCGAGTGTCTTTTCTCTTTGATAAACGGAGACGATATGTTCGCGACATTCTCAATTATGTCGACGAAATCACCAATGCTTTGGTGGTTCAGCCGCGTTTACTTATATTCATTTATTAGTTTGTATATTTATGTTGTACTTAGTTTATTTATATCGGTTATAATGGATGCTTACGATACTATTAAGCAGTATTATAAGGATGGTTTCCCAAAAAGTGATCTCCATCAATTCATTGGGGAAGCGAATATCGAAGAGGTGTCTTCCGGTCTATACCGAACTCAGAGTTCGACATCTCTCAACGAAGTGATGAATTCCCTCTTCTGTTGCAATGTTTACCGAAGCGCATATTTGAAAATAGGCGGAGGTAGTACAACTTTAAATTTGTAGACTAAGAGCTGTTTCTTTTTAATTAGAAAAATACATCATAATTGTATATAGAAATCAGCTCATTGTTATCGTAAGCGTGTTATATATAAATGTTTTATCTATGTTACATTATATTGGTATAGGCAGCTAATCTATAGCAGCATAATATGCTATATTTCTAGCGTAATAAAGATTTTTATTCTGTATTATTTTTGAAAAGGTATTTTAGAGATACATACTTGTTAGAACTCACTTATAGTTAAGTATGTAACTAACCTTTCTTGTTATCTTGGCCTATATTTCTGTTACCAAACTCACCAAAGAAATTTCGCATAACTAAATAAATATGTTTTTAAGTGAGTATTCTTAATATCAAATATTGACCAGATTGTCAAAAATGTATTAGCTACTTATTTTTTTAACAGTTTTAGTCATAATGTTTGAATGCTTTTAGTTGCAAAATCGTACTTTAGTTTATGTATATTTTAGTACTGAATGTATAAAATGTAATGAGAATACATAATTTTATTATGACTGATGTTTTGATCATGTTTCACCACAATCAGGACACTAGAAGATGTGTTGACAGTATACACAACATGTATTTATTGACGAGGTCATTCGTTTTCAGTTATCTAAATATCATATCGCACCGACTGATACTTAAGTTATAAATAAACAACAATCATACATTGCCAGCTGACGATACTATAATGTAATGATATTGAAAAGATAATCAGCAATGTATTGTGTTTATTGAATAAGTAACGTATTAGCAATTATTGGTAGAGATTAAATAAATTATCGTAACATTACACTTAATACGTATAGGTATAGCGTTATACCTACCAACTAGTTGCGGTTTTACCAAATCCCCAGATTTCCAACAATAATCGTAGTTTTGTATTCATTTATCCTTGGTCCGTGATAGTAGTACCAAGTTTTCAATGCATTTATTGAATAACAATTACTGTATAGTCACAGAACCCAACAAAGAATCTCATAAAAGTTATAGTGATCCTGATGCTCAACTAACCTTTCTTGTTATCTTGGCCTATATTTCTGTTAGTGGACCACTGCCGCCTGATTGAAAAATTGGGAAATCTTGGCATAGACGAATCTTTAATCAAATTACTTAAATCATATTTAGTTAATAGAACGTCTAAAGTAGTACTAAATGGCTTCTCTTCTGCTGACTATGTAGCAACTTCTGGCATTCCGCAAGGATCGCATCTTGGGCCAATTTTATTCAACGTGTTTATTGATGACATCGTCCACTGTTTCAAAAATTCAAATTTTTATTTATTTGCTGATGATCTTAAGCTTATGATGCCCATTCAGAGCAAAGAAGATACAAAAAAATACAAGACGATATAAACTGTCTAACAGTTTGGTGCAAATTAAATAAAATGCAGTTAAATATAAAATAGGTATAAATGTCACCATATCCAATTTTCCCGAAATAAATCTGCAATTAATAACGCTTACTACATAGAAGGAGTTCAAATAAAAAATGTTAATCTAATTCGCGATCTGGGTGTTCAATTAGACTATGGACTAAAGTTCGACATAAGTACACATATTGAATACTGTTGCACGAGGTTTCAAAGTACTCGGGTTTGTTATACGTGATTGCAAGGATTTTAAAAAACCATCTACGAAGATAAACCTTTTTAATACTTTGGTTCGACCGATACTGGAATATGGCTCCGTAATTTGGAATCCACAATATGACGTGTACAAAAAACGCTTGGAAAGTGTCCAGCAGCGCTTTCTGTATCATCTGTGTTATGGAGATCATATAGCAAAAAAATGCACTAGCTACACCGATAGGTTGAAACATTTCAATATTAAAACACTTGCAAGCCGTAGAGAAAAATTAGATTATATCTTCTTACACAAGGTAATTAATGGCACTATAGAAAGCAGTCAATTATTGAGCTCAATACCCATTAAAATTCCTTCTCGAATACCAAGAAAGAATACGTACAACTTTTTTGACGTACCCACCTCAAAAACAAATTTAGGTCATTATGCTGCAATACCAAGACTCTGTAGGCACTACAACAACATATCTAAAACCCATGAAATTGACATTTGTGAACCTTTATATAAATTCAAGAAACAGTTAAATGAATTTCTTTAATCATCTTGCCTTGATATGTCTTATTTGTTTGTTCATATAAAACCCTATTGTTCTTTATATCTGTTTTGGTCATGAACCACATAATATTTTAAATTGTTTTTAACCCTTTAATCTTAGTTGTTAATTTGTCGGTTATTGCATGCTGTGGTCTCCTATAATTGAAGGGGTACACATTCATAATACTCTTGTGTAAAATTCTGTGTAAATTGTAGTGTATATTCTTTGTTGGAGATCCCAAATAATAAAAAAAAAATAATAATAAAAAAAAAATAAGATGCTCTAATTAAGCAGCTTGGTTTTGATTCTCGAAGATTATTTTATTCGGGCCAGAGGGCGTGGGTTCTTGTTTCGATTGCCGAATTTGAATTGATATTGGATTTTTTATATTCAGTCTATATGCAGATTTTCTGCTGCTACTGTTTAAATATATTTTTTAAACAGCACAAATTACAATAAATGTTCCAATTAAAGCATTTTATACAACGCCTCTACGCCCCTTCTCAACTGTATTGTTACCGAAGCCTAGCGATGTAGGTATGTATGTAAATATAGAGACGGATGTCGATGTCGCGCACGGCCGACCTTTTATAAAAGGAATTGCTATGCCAACAGAGCAAGAGACGAAGATTGGATTTCGCTGGCAGTACCTACTTATTGCGGCTTCATAAATAGCCGTAAAATGACACGACATAAGTTTTAAGGCTGTGATCTTTTAAGATCAATTAAGTAAACTGCTTCAATTTGTGCGGGGAGTCCCTATAGATATATTGTGTTGTGTTGTAATAATGACGTATTATAGGTACTGTGACTATATATATACATACATTTGTATTAGTTATTACACCCATCCTATAAGCCACCTATAGTTTTACATCCCACTTATGGGGCGAGCGTATTCCCGTATATCGGGCACTACCAGATTTCGTGATGTTACTGATAATATTTGACAAAAAAAAATCGGAAGGTCGGGCGAAAAATATTATTCAAATAACCAAAGGACTCAGTTATTATTAATATAATCTACGTTAAGCACTGTTATCGACTTGAAGTTATTGCTCATAACATTTTGTAACGCGTTTTAAGTTTAATTTACTCAAGAACAGTTTCTCGAACGCCAATGAATCAAATAAAAGCATATATCCGCGTAGTGTAAATAATAACATACAAAGACTGTGTCTAGACATTACTGTGAATGTGTACTTGTATATCCTTAAAAAGGCACTGGGAGAGGTACCTATGTCGAAACCACATTTTACGGTCACACTTAATAGCGAATGAACGAATGAGCCTATTGACCATCCATCCATTCATATTTATCCATTTCTAGACGTATCGCGCTAGTATTGAAAATTTCCTAATATAAAAACCTAATACCTACCTATACATACATATATAGCAGTTAATTACATAACATTGGGTGATCTTTGCGTATAGAATAATATGTTAAATTAATGAACACGATTATACTAAATGTATTATTAATATTATACCTACTAGATATAGGTAATGTAATATATAAGACCAAGTATCAGATAAAGCCATAGCAAATGACCCTTTTAACACAGTACATTAGTTTATTATGATTTGATTTGGAATAATTTAAATGTGTCGTTCACGTTTATAATCTTTTACTCGAGCCTCACGTATGCGCGGGCGCATAGTAAATAGGTAGGTAGTCCCTACTTCTGCTTTCTATGTGGCTAATCAGGCACTGGTTTACACTAGGCTTACAGACGTAAATACGCAGTACCTAGGTACCGGTAAGATGAAAAACAATATTTTGTAGTATGCTACCTTTTTTAAACATTGTTATAGGTTTTATAGAAAGCGCAGAAATTTAATATTTATAAATACATAACAACGAATTTCGACCATTGGGCGAGGTTAACTTGTAGCCGACCGGAGTTAGGAAGTTGGCCGTGTTACATACCTACCGATAGTCCGACGCTTGATCTGTCCTAGGTCGTGCGACTTGTATCGTATTGCCGTCCCATCGGACTAGAAGAGTAAAGGCACAGAGAGTGCACTCGTGTTTGCGGCCCAAAGAACAGATAAATAATATGTTTTATGTTGCGGACTCACTTTTGCGTTATAATATCACCTGAGCAAATGGCTAGTTACAATCCGCCATGACCGAAATGCGGTGTGGAGGACATTATTAATGGCATACAAGTCAATAGGTAACATTTACTTTAAATATGACAGCTATTTAATTATTATAAAAAATGCACTAAGTTAGTCAGTTAATTGTCGTAGCCATTATAAAAGCATGAAGTCATCCTTATAATAAGATTTTGTTGTAGACAATCGCTATACCGCGACCGCAATATGCAATGGCTTATTAATTGTCCAGTAGCCAATGACTAATAAATCGTATAAATAGGCTTCTATCTATTGTAAAGAGACCAAATTACAGAGATTTATCTTCAAGAATATCTGTGAGTCGCCTATAACTCTTTTCCTTAACCTTGAAAATTTAATAACATTGTTGATATTGACTTATCGCGTCGGCGGACTCGTTGAAACGTTACCTAAGTTACTAGTTATCCGGTAGGAATACATTGTAAAATACCTAATAAAAAGTGTAGCTCATTCATATTTTACTATAGGTACCTCCAATATATTATATAAGTACTTACTAACTGCTTTTTTAACAGACATCTTCCGATCTTAAAAGAATTCCTGTGTCGCTGGTGTGAGGTAACTATACAAACATTAAAATAACTGACACAAAAAAAAAATTTGACTCGGAACAACTATCATGTAGATCAGATAAATTTTTGTCCCGTGTGCTGATCGAACTCATAACACTTGACGACCCCTGATTATGATTCACTGTCAGTAAATCATAATCAGTGGTCGTCAAGTGTATACCTAAATACATCAACATTATGCCAGCTCTTTTAAGAACCCACGCAGTAAGGGCAAGTCTATGACGTATACTGTTCTCTTTTCATAACAACGCAAAAATATTGTGATTTGGAGAATTGGGCATGCTAGAGCTAGGAATCGATTCAGAGACTTCGACATCAGGCGACGTTACCTACTAAACTACGCAATAAGCCAGTAAAACAGATCTCAATTACGTTCTAGTTTAATTACAATTTTATTATTGTAAATGTTCTGTTTTAATCGGGTAAAGAGGTATATATGAAGGATATTAAAAAATAAATATGATATGTAAATATGCTTCACATTTATTATCGCTATCAAAACTTATTCTAGTAACAATATATACAACCACATTATTCTTATAATATGCGAGACAGATATTCGACAATAACGGACATTTTGAAATAATTTAAAAGTTTAAAATACCGTTACAAGCCGTTTGAGAACTTAAGTAGAATTAGGAACATAAATAAGAATTTAAAACATATTGTTACGCGTACAACGCTCTAGTTCATTGTATTATGCTGGCATCGTATTTTACAAAAAGTACAAGTTTATACAAAGACGAAGAACAAATGTATATTTCCAAAGAGTAAAGAAATGGAGTTATTGCCCTCTACCGGGCATATTAATTCTAGACTCTGTGCCTCTACTGGGAACTACATAACAGAAATTGCATTTACACTTCGTCGTTTCGGCAATTGAACTCGACACCTCTAGAACTCAAAACGGTATATCCTTACATGAACTATTTGTAATATAAAATCCCAGCATTAAAATATGGCAATAGTTAATGCACTTTTAATTTAATATTTTATTTTATACAAATTAATATTAATATGTAAGTACTTAATAAATTAATCGATTGAATAAATCTTGTCACAACATAATAAATACCCCATTTTACATTATAAATCATTTTCGATATTATTATTTGAGCAAAACTGACTATTAAACAATTATTTTCAACATGATAAAATAAAATATTTTGATGTGTATATATTTTGCTAATAAAATTCTCGCAAACAATGCACTACAAACAACAATACAATATCTAAATAGGTACTAAGTAGATTTACCTATATAATATTTTAGCAAATACATACATTTTATATAAAAAGTATACGTATAATAATATCAACATTATGGCATTATATACTAGACAGTTTTGTTATTGAGGAGATGTATGTAAATCAAATGACACATCATATCAGCCCAGTTTACTAAGCTCACTGCTGGGCAGGTGTCACTTGGCTCAATGTTAAGTGACACTTGACAGGGCTTTGTAATATCAGCTAGGGGTATATGACACGTGGCGTATGTCACTTGTAGACACTTCAATGTCTTGTGACCTATAATGTGTAGCTACTCTCCAAGTAACGGCAAGAAGCCGTCAAAAATAATTTCTGATCCCGAGGTTTCGTACCAAAACTTATACTATACTGGCGTAAATTAAGATAGCTCAGCTCCTGCCATCGATCATTAATTGTTAATGCCATGGATAACATGCTAAATGATTGCAATGTACCTTTTCTATAACACATCCAGGTGATTTCGAAATTGAATGTCATTCTTGTGGATCTTTTCACTGTTCCATGTAATATAACCAAGACTTCTTTTCTAATTATTTTGAAAGACAACCATAACATTTGTTATGTGAATAGGACGCGGTGTTATTACATGTAATTAAGAATTATGATACGCATGTAATGCAATAGTTTCAATCATTGCACCTGAACATTCACCGGTATCAAGTTCCCTATTGCCTAAGACATCTAAGTTTTCATTTGTACACACAAACATATAGTTAGCAGTATAAATATTGTTTTTTAACTATATTTATAAATTGTTGAAATTCTTCGGCATTCTTTGTGTATAATTTAGGCTAAAGGACATAGA
Source organism: Catocala nupta (assembly GCA_963675205.1). Lineage (NCBI taxonomy): Eukaryota > Metazoa > Arthropoda > Insecta > Lepidoptera > Erebidae > Catocala > Catocala nupta. The sequence goes on along the minus strand of OY776095.1, from coordinate 6,087,923 downwards.
TTATAATTAGATTTTTGAAGTACGAATCCCAGAAAATACATAATATTTAATCTACAATTTAACGCTATTATTGTTTTATGATCATAATATTAAAATCACCAGGAATATCTCGCACTATAACACCAATTCTACATGCACCTACAATAAATTCGTACAAGCTGCCCAACTGAAGATTATCATAAATAAATAAATAATTTAAATAAACCGTTACAGCGCAGCGTATAACCTATGCCGGTACATCTAAGTTACATCATAACTCTTTGGTTCTATAAAAATGATAATATTGCTTATACCGAAGCACTATAACACCAAAGAAACTTCTAAGTGTAAGTTTCAGTACAAAAATACTATGTGATGTTTCAGTCTGTTAGATTTTATTGCTTAATTTCGGTTTTCGATTGAGGCTCGGCGCCAAGCAACACTTGGATCTCATCAACACTCTTGCCTTTCGTTTCGGGGACCACGAAGAAGATAAATATGAAACCGATAAGCATGATACCAGCGAACAGCCAGAATACTTGACCGGCACCGATGGCATTATTCAGAGCGTTGAAAGTGCTCGTCACTGTGAAACTGAGGAGCCAGTTCAACGTACCGGCAGTTGAGCCAACGAAGGCCTTAATGTCGAGCCTGCAAAGTTCTCCAGCCATCATCCAAGGGATAGGTCCGAAACCAATAGAAAAGGCAATGATGAAAATAGACAGAGATACCAACGGTAACCAACCGATAGCTTGGACAATACTACTGTCGAGTCCATGTGTTTGTTGCAGGAAAAAGTATACTCCTAAAGCGGTGGAGCAGATACACATGATCAGCGCAGAAGACAGCAGAAGAATGCGTCTGCCAAGTTTGTCCACGACCAAACTGGATCCGAAAGTGGCGAGGACCTGGATAACACCAATAATGATAGACGATACTTCTGACGGGATAGTGGCTCCGGCATTCAAGAAGATCTGGGATGCATTGAAGATCACAGCGTTAATACCAGATAGCTGTTGGAACACCATCAGGCAGTAGCAGATGATGATGGCTTTTATAGCAGTTTTCTGGGTGATGGCAGAGAGATAAGACACTGGGTTCGCTTTAGCTTCTTCGGCCTTTTGTTGCATGTCGTTCAATTCGTAATTAACATCGTACTGGCTACCGCGAAGCTTGATGAGAGCCGCTTTGGCGTCTTCGTGTTTACCCTTTATTACTAAGTAGCTCGGACTCTCAGGCATAAAGAAGAATACAATACCAAAAATGATAGGAATGAACGTGCAGAGGATATTGAACACGAATACGGGAGTATAACTTCCTACAACATAGGCAAAGAGGATACCGACAGTTATCATAAGTTGGAAATAGCTTCCTAGAGTTCCTCTGATGGAGTCTTGGGCGATTTCACTGGTATAAGCGGGTGCTGTGACACAGAAGGCTCCACCGGCCACACCGGTGATAAACCTCCCAGCTATAAGCATGCCGACACTGGTACCGAAGACTATAAGCAACCATCCAACGGTGAATGGTAAAACTAGGAGTAACATGGTCGTTTTCCGTCCTATCCTGTCCATGATCAGACCGATAGGGAAGCATATGGCTGCTGCTCCGAGGTTGATAATAGATGCTATCCAATCACCTTGAGCGGATGTTATGTCGAAGTTGTAGTCTGTACTGTTCTCTGCGACGATCTTAACCATTACTGGGGATGACCAGCCCAGCACGGAACCGGCTGCTAGAGCTCCAAGTGTAGCTGTAATGATAAATATTCTTAAATTAGTATTTGCATACATAGTATGTAATAGGTTTAGTTTAATAGGTGTAGGTATTTGTCGAAATGTGTGTGTAAACCTCGTACTACATTGGGCTTCGTATGTTTCTAACGCATAATAAGTAGTGAACCAGCGAATTGCCTCAACAAAAAACTATAAATACTGCTCGGTCAGAGAATCGAATCCGTAACCTCATGATTGCTTACAAAGCTATCCAACGGGCAATCAGTTGTTATATATTATTTTTATTAGGTATATATCTATTATGTAACTGTATTTATTTGATTTATGATAGCAATGATCTTATGCGAAACTAATCTACGTGCAGTACAAATAATATTTTACGATGATCATGTTAAATAGGAAATCAAATAGAGTCACAGCAAATATCAATCATTTGCGCAGAAATATTATTTCTAACAAAAAGTGTTACACCCACATTGAAACTATGTTTGCGTTGTTCCTGGTGAATTTTCGCACTGTGCGTAAACAAATAATTTATGTACATTTTTCTTAACTAAATGTGAATTGTATGCTCAATAACAAACAGCATTAAAACAAATCTTTTTGCAAAAATAGCATAAACATTGGTTGCCAAGTGTGGGAGCAATTTATATTTTAAAGGTATGCAAACAATGGGAGGCCTGTTCTGATATATCCCTATCTGTCTCACATGCCCACACTTAAGTTACGTCAAAGTTTACATTGTTCATCTTGTTGTTATTTGACTAATAATCTTACTAGTCGATATTTTCGGCTTTCTATTTCCTTTATTGTAGAGATCACGAAATTTAAAAAAATCATAGTACAAAAGGATTATTTCAGCCACTATAGGTATCATGGTCTTAGGACTATAGCAACAAACACCGTGCTGCTACTGAGAGAATACTTTCCCGACTCACGCACAGCAGTCGCATTCAGTAGGTACCGCTGCGCTACCGTAACAGTCAATTTATATTATTTCATATTCTAGTATTTAGCCGCGGTTACCAAATCCTATTGACGCTTGCAACACCATGCATATTTGTTGGAGCATACCAATAAGACGCTTCTTGAGCGATGGAAATCTCATAATAAGACTTACTAAATTTAAACCATCGTTTAGCGCAGCGGTCGGCAACCTTTTAGCAGGTACGGGCCACATAATGACAAAATTAAATAGAGGCGGGCCGGACATGTTCATAACTTTGTATGCCTTTATCGATTATGTTAAAAAGCAAAAAAATGCAAAAAAGCAACCACAGATATTGAGAAGTATTTTGTGGGCCAGTGCCGGCTTTCGCGGCTGGAGTTGATTTCAGTTTTAGCGCGATATTAAAATAATTCCAAATGGTAAGACCTTATTTACAAAACAGTTGCGGGCCGCGAGTGGCCGACCGCTGGTTTAGCGAATAAAATTTGAAGAGTATTAAACAGAGTTATCAAATAGCGCTCGTTATCGATAGCAACAAAACGATTTATTTTTATTGTATTATCAATGCAATTATATTTTCATTAAGATAACATACCGGCGATAGCTGCGATGTACTGTGGTAGCTTGCGGGCCTCTTCCTCACGGGGCTCCACCAGCTCAACCCTGGATATTCCGATCTCGGCCATTGTGCCGTTGCCTTCTGGTCGCTGGAAAAAAGAAAAATATATGCTTAGTTTTTAACCCAAGCTATAGACTGGCGAAATCGGCGATCATAGGTACTCTTGGGTATGAGGGCTCTGTTATTGCATCAAGATAGGATTGCATTTCCCTGCCAAGAAATTTACAATACCCCGCAACAATAGGCTCCGAGGTAAACATACTTAGAGATACACCTTTACCCAAATCTTTGGATATATATATATATATAGACGTTTTATTGGGCGTATGTTTTATTCGTTTAACATCGCATGGGGCTCGTTAGTAGCCGATGAGCGGGATGAGAAAACCAGTAGGTAACTGATAATGTGATGCTATGTCATCTCGAGGGTCGAGTGTTTGCGTCCTCCAGTAACACACAGTAAAAAATTATTGTTATGATTTGAATACTCTATGTAACTGTTCCCCAAATAGTGTTATTCTTACTGTCAGTGTTACAGAGAATCTGCTTGGGTTGGGAATGTAATTCAATCAGTATAAACAGCCATGTTAAATTTACTTTTGCAGAAGCGTATTTTCAGAAGAGCCGACACCTAAACCACTTAACAAATGCTATTTATACTAATATTCTTTGTATGTTAAATTAGCGCATAATACAAGATTAAAACTGAGGGTAGAACAAAATAAATTCTGATGAGTAAGTACAGAAAAAAATGTCTAGAGTTGAATGGTCTTATTGCATTTATCAACTGTGACTAGGACGGATGAAAGACAACAGTTTATATGTGTTATAAATGGTGACAGATAAAAACTCATGTCACAACATGTTTAAATACTCTTGTTATAACTTCCTGCAAAGATAAATAATGATTGAGGAGCCAAATTATATGTGACAGCTATATAAAAAATTAACCAAAATGATTAACTCTACAGTATTTGATACATTCATACTGTAAATATCTGATAACCTAAATTAACGGTGACTATTTAAAATTGCTGATGACATGAGGAATGTGAAAATATATTATCATCATCAACTATCCCAGCTGTTTATTACATAATACAAACTGTAAGTATTAAAGTAATTATTAAATGTTATGTTTTCATAGAAAAACAGTACACTATGTGGGATAAATTTTGTTTTTATTTAGATTTAATTCTAGAGAAAAGTAGGTAGGTTACACTGCAAATTAAATCATAACTAAAAACTTGATACATTGAAACAGTACTTATGTATCAGTGAAGCCATATGTGCCATCTGGTAGCTATAGATAGTTATTATTATATAGCATGTATAGTATGAAATGCAGACTTTACAATCATACTTAGTGCTCTTGCATAGATACTGTTTTTGTTAAATAATGTAAAATAATTGCCTTATCTTTTCATAGATATTAACTTATTGACTCCAGCAGCACAGTAGTGGCCGAACACAATAGATTTTGAATGATGTCTGGCATTCTAAAGCTTGCCAGTCTATGTAAATGTAGCTTATACAAATGTGAGATTTGTATTGTAATATTTTATATTAAGAAAATTCATTGATTTAATCTAATCTAATCATGTTTGCATAACAATTATTTTGTTTTTGTTTATTTATTATTATAATCAATTCGAATTCATTTTGTGTAGTCAGCACAAGATAGGCAATGGTTGAACATAGAATGTCTTAAACATCAGTAATACTTATTATAAAACTAGGAAATAACCATGTGATTAAAATAGGAAAATACTACATTAATGAGAAGTATTGTGTGCGATAAGAATCGTCTAACGTAGAAAAATATCGTGAAGCACAAAACCTTGTAATTTTAGATAATTGTCGAGTTGTTTACGAAACATATCAAATGCAATTTAGACATTATGAAGCAAAGTGTTTCTATATTTTCAATTGTACGAGAGAAAAGACAATTCTTTGGCATACCTATAAACTTAATAATTACATATAATATAGAACAAGGTGTAAATTAATAAAGAATACTTCATACCGCATTACGAAAGTTCCAATTCAGTCCTGTAGCGGGAATAGTCGTTAGCAACGGTTCTCTTTCCGGATCACTAACCCTACGTCTATATAACGAAGATCTCATTTTGGACGGATTTTGTTTCACTAGTGAACACGTTCGCACAAATAAATAATATCAGCAGAACTGTTTTTGATTGTTTACAGAAATATACAATGAAAATGACGTTGACATTAACGATAAAATTGACAGTACTTATCAGTGTTGCTAGTTAGTTAGTAAAGAATCTCATGATAAAGTTCATGATTCTTCCATAAAATCTATTGATTCGTTTTTAATGGCATGTCTCACAATCCGATATTGTTTACGTATACTTGTCGAGTATAATTTACATATTTAACAAGTTTATAATTATCCTTTCAATATAGCAATTACGTTATGCACATTTAGCACAGTTTGCTATTATAAAAATGTCAGGCATTCAAATACAATTTCGTTAAAAAGTTTAATGAGTAAATTATAGTATAATATTTCACTTACGCTAGATAATTTACTTTATAACTTGACAGGTCATTACTCATAACCCTACGTAGCTAGTCTTACAAAATTGTTTTCCAAGATGGCACTAACTACTAAGTAATTAGGTAAATAGATAGGTACTCTACTCATATTAGCATACCTACAGGTAGATTCGAATAGGTAATAAAGATGGCAATGTTTGTTTCTAAAAGGAGTCTCAGAATCAAGTTTTTCATACGTAACAGTTCTCCTTTGTTGCATTTAACAACGCTACTTATTAACGCTAAACCATATAATAATCGGTACAGACACGTTTTGTTTAATGGTTCAATATTACGCATCACATATTTTCTTTGAACCGATATATTTTTAGTTACTCTCTAATTATTGACAAATAAGTAAGTTATGATCTATTTTGTTGCTAGGTAACGATGCTAGGTACCTATAGGAATAAGACTGTCCATTCAACTATGTAAGTATTATTATTAGATTTCAGATAATCATTTATAACAACGCAATTGGAAAATCGATCGCATCGATTAGTTTTCAAGTATTATTTAGTTCGAAAACGGGTAGTATTTAACTGTCCCTCAATTTTTTGCCTTTGTTCCACTAAAAATACTAATTGCACAACAAAATATGCTTACTAAAATATTTTAAAGAGATCAAACTAAGTCGACCGCTTCGCGGGCTCCTATTTTTGGGTGGGTTTAAGAAGGAATCTAACATAACCTAACCCTTCCGAGACGGAATGCAGTGATTTAAGGCGTATAGGTGCTCGTTATGATATATTTTAGTACTTATGTATATTTTGCTGCGCAATTAGTATTTTTGGTAGACATTATATTTAATCCCTTCGAAAAATAGGCTAGTAAGTAGTAGAGTATATTTGAGTCTGGATCAGTGATCAGGAACACATACTAGTTACACAGAAATGTAGGTACATCACGTCTGGGGATTTAATTCCTAATATTATGATAGTCTGTTCTTTTTAATCTTGTACAAAACTTTTATAGCCGTCACGCGTTATTTGCACGTACTTGACATTGGCACCGTAAATATCCTTGACTGACATGCAATTAGAAGAACCAGGCCAAACAAAATGCCGCTGTTTAGTAAGTAAATTAACAGCAATAGCCACTATTTGAAATGGTTGTATAATATAGAGAAATGATCGTGGTGAACGTATAGAGCAATTTGTCATAATGTACTCGGTGCTTTGTAGATAAACATATGAATAGCATAATAGGAATATGCATAAAGTTGTTTGTAATAACTTATTTTAGTATCGCTACTGCGTTAGTCATGCAGCATAAGTTTGCGCTTAGGATTGGTGCCAATCGAGAGGTTTGAAGTTCGATCTAGGGTTGAGCAGCATTATTAGATTTTCTGTTAACAAATTCTGTGTAGTTAACAGTACAAAGTTAAAAATATGTCTATTATATTATATACCAACATAATTGCCGAAATTCAGGTGTACCTAATACAAGTCTGTGTAGTCCTTCGGAGAATTAATACAATCAAAATAAATATGAATTTGCTTATCTTAAAAATGCACATACAGTACCGTCCATTCTACCGGGGAGGAAAGAGATAACTGATTTTGACTTAGTAAAAGTATCTAATTTACGTACATACTCGTACATGAGATATGAAATACAATAACAATTGATCGCCCATGGTAATAATTAAAATTAAATTGCAATATTTTTTATAAAGTTACGTTCCTCATATAAATTTTAACTATGCTAAATCTCATACTCGTCCGTGTGCGCAGTATGCTTAAAAAAGGGTACATAGTTTTCTCTTCACATATTATTATAAGTATAGATTCTCTCTGAGTGAAATATTGCAATTAACTCATGAATGCACTTCAAAAGAAAATGATAATTAAGTAATCAATTTAAATTTTAATTGCAAATTGCTCTTTCTAATAACAAATTACCACTTAATGTAAAGCCTAGATAGGCAATAACATTTTACTACGCAGTAAACAGAGTCATTAAGGTGGGATTAGATGATATCGTACCTTCGACTGCGTAAAGCCGTGTGATCTATCATTATATAAGAAAGGCTATTGAACTGGTCTTAAAAGCTATCCACTATCTACAGATATAAAGACCTGTAGATTAAGTACTAGAAACTTGGAATGCAGATTTCTAGGAGTTATCATAGGCACATATGCATAACGCTACGCCACTTTTTTTTACAATAGAGGAAGCAAACAAGCTGATGGCCCGCTTTCCTCATCATAAAAAGCGGTTACTGTAGTCTATGGATACTTGCAACAGAAAGAGGGATTTGTACGTTGCCGATACCTTAAAAATGAATTACTGTACAACGTAAAAATAACTGGGGCCTTACTATCATCTCTCAAAGTATTATAGCGAGACAAAGCTATTTAACTTGTAACGCACCGTCTTATTCTTGCGCATGCCTTTGAGAAGGTGGTAAGACCCTTGCTATCTTCGCTTCCTTAAAAAGCCTAGTAATCCGATTCACCACAGAAATACCTACATTATAAGTGTGTTCTGCTACGATTTTAAGCAGAGAGGAGGTAGTGTAGGTACACAACGGCGGGACTACTCGAAGCTAAAATCGCCGGTCATTTTCATCGTCATTAATTTATAAGTGTTTGGACTTTGGACACACTGTAGGTTAAAACTACGTCTCAGATATTCATATATGTATGTAGTAAGTATATATGCTTCTACGTTATAGTATGAGATTCCATGATGCTTCTGTTAATATCCTTTTAACTAAATTAAATGACACATCTGACCGACTTCGAAATCGCTTATGAAATAACATATTATCACTACTAGGCTAATTAGATACCTCGTAATTATAAACTGGCTGTTGATAATAAAATATAATTAATTATATATAGTTTTTAATATTTTATCTAAATTAAAGGGTTCTGACGTTGGCGCAGTGTTACATTAGTTACAACGATATGTTTTTAATTAAATACCATTACTTTTTAATTTCCACATTTAAAAATAAACAAATATCCATTATTTTACAAAAAAATAAGACTTTGACAAAAATACACATAAGAATAAAAAATTAAACAAACACTACTAAACTAAATGTAAGTAGGTACCCTATATAGAGCTTTCTTAATACCAGGTATGTATGTCTTCCTCTTTTTTGCACACATTCTTGAAGACAAGAGGGCATGCTTTCAATCAAGTAGCGAACAGTTTCTTGCAGTATTTGTTTGCAGCTCGCTTACACTTTTATGAGCTGACTTTCCTTGTGGATAGGTTGGTTTGTGTCTCGGACGCTTCTTTTCAATAGCGCCCACATGTGTTCAATGGGATTGAGATTCGGACTGTTCGCAGGCCACGGCAGAACTTCTATACGGGCTTCCTCCAGAGCCACTCTAGTGGCTCAAGGGGCATTTGCACGAACATTGTCGTGCATTAACTTGGATCCTGTACCCATTCGCTGTGCATATGGCACTACATGGGGTCTAATAACTTCCTCGATGTATCGTTGAGCTGTTATTGTCCCTTCATTTAGGAGTACCAGCTCGGTTCTATCGGTTAGACTTATGCCACCTCATACCATAACATTGGGCCCCGAAATCGACCTCTTGCATGCTTGCGTGAATGCATGCTTCGGAAAATCGCTCACCTTCTCTTGTCCACACTTTGATGCGACGATCCTCACTAAAATTTGACTTTACACTTAACTGTAAAATGTAACAAACTCCAACCATTCATGTCACCATCCAAATGTTGCCTTGCAAATGTTAACCGGTTTGCGCGATCAGCACTTGTTAATGATGCCGCACTATTTGTGTCCTGGAGAACTACTGGTCTTCATGCAATCGGTTTCTGATAGTTTGGTCATTGACGCAAGTTCTTGTTGTCTGGCTCAGGCGTGTTTGCAAAGTGCGGGTAGTAACAGTACGCTCTCTACGTGCATTCAAGCATATGTATCGGTCTTCCGGTGCTGTAGTTCCTCGAACACTGTCTTGAAACCGATTTCAAACATTCTGGATGGCTCTTAGCGAAAAACCCAGCTGCAAAGCAACTGAACATTGCGAATGGCCTTCTTGAATTAATGTTATGGCCCTAGTAGTAGTAAACTACATCCATATGTCATCCAACATTGTTGCTTTAGAAATAAACTGTTCGCTGCAGAACGCAAATGTTAAATAAGTTTTAAGTTCACGATAAAATAGAGTAGAATCAAGGGGTTACAAATAAAATATGAAACAACTACCCAATTACCCGCTATGCAGGCATATATGAAAAAAAAATCACAAACCCTTGAACATAGCACTACAGATTTCACCACTTGCGTAAAGTAAATTATTAATAAATTAGGCCTGATGTAAAAATATACAAGTGGCCCTTATTTTCTTTTGACTAGTAGTACTTATCTTATGCTATTGTGAATCAGATGATTAGATTGAAAATATGACAGCAGATAATATTCGATATAAACAAAAATTTTAACAAAAATAAAGTCGACTTCAATAATGAATATACTAAAACAAAAATTACACTAAAAAATTAATTATTGTATTGTGAATAATTAAATTATTGTAGAAAAAAGTTATAAGGTTACACAAATAAAAAAAAACATACAGTCGATTTGAGAACCTACTCCTTTTTTTGAAGTCGGTTAAAAAGTTATTACGGATTTGTTTCCCTGTATTTCGGATTTCATAGTTGCTGATATAAAGTTCAGATCAGACAGACCCGAAACTACTATCTATAGATTTGTTTCGTAGAGCAAATAATAGATATCGTTATGTCATATTTTCGTATCGGTAAAATGATTCAAATTATTAAATGAACCTGTGTAATGTATATTTCGTCGTAATATAAATTACCTAATACTTACAAATTAAATTGTTATTAAGGTTTTTAGCAAAATTAACCGCTTATTACCTACTATCTACCATGCATTAGCTAAATTAGAAAAAGATTCAAATTTTAAAAATCGATCCTTTCACCTGGTTTCTTTGGACTACATTTTGTTTTGCTTACTTATATATCTTTGCGACCTTGGATGAATGACGATTCACGTTATTTTTGTTACCGAATGCGACGGTTGTTTGACGATTATACTTTTTTGTAAAACAGAATGAGTATAGACAACTTAAATTTAAGTGTGGGCTACTGAAACAATAATATGCAACAACAATGATTTTGCCACATATTATTTCCCAGATTGTTATGGAAATACTCATGGACCGTTACCAATTTTAGATAAAGATTTTGCAAATATTATCGTCACCAGTTACATATTTGCATGACGTACTTGTCTATAATTAGACAGTAAACTTCAGTAAATAATATGATATACATACACTGAAGTTTTATGTTTATAAGTGTTATTTAATTGTGACCCAAGAAACAATAAATGTTTGGCTTTGTTTTATTTTAAAGAAAATCAGTAGGTACATCAATGATTACCTACTAGATATGTTTTAAAATTTTCACGGTAATAATTTTACATGAGATTACGATAGCATGAATGTTATTTTTATAACGAGTGTTTGAGTTGTTTAAGATAAGAACAAAGAGAGATGATACAATTTTATCTTGTATTATTTACGTTGGCTGTTTCAGTATAATATAATTTGTTCTGAAATAATTAAATTATCTGGAGTATAAGGTTAAGTAAAATAAAAACTATAAGCAGGTAGGTAAGGTAAGGTTAGGTTTGTTAGTAATATTGCAAGTTGATGGCAAAATTGTTATGATTGCTAAACAACAACTGAAGCGTCGGGGAAAGTGTAAAATAAACGAGATGTGTGTAAAAACCCAGGATTCAACCTCTTCATCTTCATGTGACCTTTTTTTTTCGTCATCTTTTTGTAATGTCCCACTGCTGAGCAAAAGCCTTTCACTTGGACTTCCAAATCACTGTTCGCGGATATCCCCTGACCTTATGACCTTGTGACCCCTATATCTCGGGGATCTTTTCTCCCACAGGGCCATATTCAAATTCGACCGAGGGATGACCCCAAGGAGTCTGCACACCAAGTTACAAGTTAATAGGTCCAGTGGTTCCGGAGCTATGCCTGTCACTAACAAACTGTCACTAACAGGCAGACACACAGGCCCACATAGTGTTTTCATTAACCTCTTCGAAGAAGACTCAGAGGTTAATAAGTTAGTAATAGTCAACATTTTGTCAAGAGTAAACCGCAATTGAATCCATATAAAGTATTTTAATTTCAATGTGTGTTGATTGCACGGATGGTGTAGTGGTTTAAGTGTTCGGCGCGCCACTGCCACTGAGCCAAGGGTTCGATTCCCACACGGGACAAAAATTTGTGTAATCCACAAATAGTTGTTCCGAGTCTGGGTGTTCATGTGTCCGTTGTTTGAACGTTTGTAAACTCCCCCGCGACAGGAATTACTCCTAGTGCGGAAGCAGTCTTTTATTTTAAATGAATAAAAAGAAATGAAAATGAAAATTTGCGTAAACGGAAAACAACAATTAGTAAAATACAATGCTAATCGATTATGAATGCTATATCAAATGGTTTCAGATACCGATTATTTCTAGAAATTGACACTTATTTAAATTAGATACTCAAGGAATGGCGGGTAGCTATTACAGAAGTTTATCACATCATGATTAAGCCGAACCACACGATACGATAAATATTTTAACAGATAAATATTTGATGCATTACCTACAAAGAACCCACCAATGTATCTTCAAAAGATTAGATATATGTGCCTACCTATTTAAAGACGTGGGTACCCACCACACGATCAACATGATATAAATCTGCCTAAATTAAAAAATAATGCTATATAGTTTAACTGAAAGGGTAATACTAACAATATGAGTGAGCCTACCTAGTTCCGTTTACCTGGTACACTCAATGTCTTGCGTGAGTTGCCTGACGGAAAACCCAGGCAAGTATCCAGGAAGATAATCATAAATATAGCAATTTCAGCAATCAGGTAATAAAATATTATCCGCATTTATAACATAATAACTTACAGGACTTGAAAAATCTCAATGAAATTGACACATTTTTAAAATAAATTCTAGAAATTTTGATTATATTATAATTTTATTTCTTGTTAACCCCTTCAGCTAAGCTAATATACTTGTTTAAGAGTGGGTTAACGTCGGTAGTGCATTGGGCAGAATTCGAACTCATCACCGCTAGATCCACGACTTTGAACCTACTCCATGAACATAATAAACAATATAAGGTTGTCTATTATCTGATGCAGGTTAATGTACTTTCACAATCAAACTTCTTCCGCGGGGAAATGTGGTTTTGTTACAGATATTGTGTAGTAAAACATAATCATAACGTAGGTACTATGAAAACACACATACTTTTAGGTATGTATAAACGTTTGGTCTCACACATATATCTCCAAAATATGTAGGTAGATAGACAGTGATAAGTATAGGTATAAAACCCAGTTTTCGCCTCTCGATTACGAATGCAATGCCTTATCTATTGGGCTTCTGCTTGATCCATCCAGTGAGGGGCAAGTTGTTTTATTTTTAAATGTACTATAGAAATAATGTCACTTCTAACTTGTAAGTGATACGCAATATTATTAGCCACAAATAAAGTGTTTTGGATAAGTGACATTTTAATAACTTGATTTGGTAGGTAAATTCGTATCTAACAATCAAATTTCATCACAGTCTGGACCATCAGTAACTCACAGTTCTCACGGCTTAAATTATGAGGCTGTCTGTACGACAACGCTTTTCTTAAAAACGGCTAGGACTATCAAGATTAAATCTACAATAATAGCTTCTGATTGAGGTGATTAAATCTTAAAGGAATGCATATTGAGATAAATAGTAGTATATATGGCGATCTAGGGACATGGTCTACCTATGTGCTAAATTTCATACAAATCTGCAAAATTATGCGGAATTGAGTAATAAACAAAATACTTATGATAGTAAGATGAAAAAATTTATGATATTATAATTTATTTCAAAGGAATGCACTATAGTTAGCCTATTTTATTACTTTTAAAAAAGGATTATGAGTAAAGCTGCGGGCGTCAAATCAGCTTACATACACCGACCGGGTAACAAATTCGACAAGTACCGATTGATTTTAATTGTATTAAACAATTAGATAATATCGGTCATCTTAATTAAAATGTAAGTAGTAAAGCCGTGTGGGCTTTACTACCGTTTAATTAAGAATTCAATGATTGATATTGGCCAAGGCCGGTTTATAGAGTTACCAGTGTCGATCGTATACTGCACTTTTAGCTATACACTTACTTGGTTTATTTTATTTCTACAAATTTTTACCTATAGTAACTATAAAATATAACGACCGTACTAAAACTTAAAATTTAGGCAGCCACATTCGTCGCTTATCGGGCATTACTCTTCGAACGATATGTTTTAATCCATACTGCAAATAATAACTTAGAAACAGAAATTAGAAAAATTAACAGCAGCGATGACCTTATCTCCTATGGCTAAAGACTCGCATTTGTCGAGAGGTCGTGAATTCGATCGTGGGGTATTGTTCTACCTACAAACCTCCTAAAAAAAGCAATAATCTTAACTGGATGGATTAATTAGAGTATTAATAATATGAAACCCAATTTCCTAGAAAATAATAATATAATATTATGTTGTATATAATGCTCTGTTTTTAATTAATATAGTTTTTGGCATTTCACTAATATATTATAATAAGTAAATAATAAGTGATTAGTGATTACTTACGTAACTAGTTTTCATCGTACCCATATTGCAAGCAGTCATCCGAAAAGGAGTTGTGACCACATTGGCTACAATCACTCCAGCTGCGACCTGGGGCCCCAATATAGGCAGACTTATTAATGTAAACGCATTAGATCCAAAACCACCGAACATATTGAATAAAAACAGCCGTATTTATGTTTTGAATTTAAAATATGTTTAGATAAATTATTTTATGTAAGTAAACAACACTGTTTTACATCTGCGAAAAATATAATCTTCTCGTATTTGGCGATTGGCTTAGATAAAATCTATATCTCAAAAGTGAAATCTTGGAGATAAATATTTATGATAATAAATGAAATCCTAAGGTTTTGACATAAGATGCAATTCTTAAATAAATAAGAATTATGGTAAAGAGAAGGAATAACAGAAAATGCAGCACAATTTATTGTAAAAAAATACGATAATAACTACATAGTACTATTTATGGGTGTAATGTTGTATTGATCTCCATCAACATTTTAACATAAAACGATTACAGTCATAACATTTTTTTATTGAACTTTTTGGGTCTCTAATGCCAAAAAGTATGAACCGAAAGGCATTATCATTATAAAGTTACCCATATTTTAGAATTATATAAATTTGTAATAATAAATGATTAAAAAAGGAGTCATAAATTACTATTGCGATTTAAGAGTCTGCCTTTGTATAATGTTCAGTTTCCCTTTATTTTTAGTTAGTATTAATGTCGTGTTTATAATCGCATCTCAAGATAGATATCCAGGAAGCAAGATCAGCAATAACGAGTGTTTCGCGTGTAAATTGACAGTTAATCATGCATCAAGCCAAATGCAATATTAGAATTCCATGAAGATTTCCTTTATAGGTGTATTTGTAAAACTAAATCGTAATAACGCCACCAACATCTATGGCAGGCCGAGCTATGTATGTATGAAAAATAATGTTTACTTAATAAAATTAACAAAATACATATTGACATTCGGGTTATCAAACGTTGCCTGCGCGGCAGTTGGAAATAATCAAATTTTAACAAGCAAAATTACTATTAAACACACTCAAAATGCGGATTATTCAATAGGGGACATAAAATTTTATTATGTCTGTATCTTTTGATAAGATTGCCAGATAAAGATATTAAATAGGTAAGACATTTAGCCATTATATGACATTAATTGAGGATACGATAATCGCGTAATTGATAAATGCATCTGATATTGTATTCTATTTGCAATTTTACTTTTTCGTGTTTGTTTATCTTTAAAAACCCTCATGTTTATCATCATAATAAGTAGGTACCTATTATAGTCCAAGGTGACTGTCAAATTAGTATCTAAGTTATCTTAATCGAAATTATAACGATTCATAGAGATGAATCGTTATAATTTCGATTAAGATAACTTAAAATATTAACATTAGGTAGTAGATATTATATCATTTTATATTGTTGTGAAATCGTAGGTATGCTAATGTACATAGGCAATGGAAGTTTTATGAAGTGTAAGAAATCCTATAAAGATTACATCTGAATTATGAATGTTAATTTCTGATAAGTACTGATAGTTACATAATGTGTTTGTTGCCTTATTAATATAAAAGTATCTACCTTTACATAGTATAATTGTTAAATATAATTTACAGTCCATCAAATCAAACGGATAGAGTATACACCTTTTATCTAAGAGGTTAAAGAATTACTTGCCTGTCTGACTATTGAAGTGTAAAACCCAACATTTTAATGCCACGTAAAAATAGGTACAACACAAATAATAAGAAGAAAAATAAATCTGATTATTTTAGCTATAAAAATAGTTTTATGTAGACTGTGATAAAAGTCACGATTCGTAGCTAACTCTAGCAACATGTTGCTAGTAGGTACTTATAAAAATGCTGAATGTGCTTATGACCCGATAATGGATGTAATGGTATGAGGCAGTACCGTAGTTGACCTTTTGCTGTATCCGCGTCCGGATTTCCGTATAGGTACATAAACATAATTTATGTCTGCATGCCATAAAGTACATGAAATGCGTTTTTGACTACCCAACTTGTTGCTCCATAAGTTTAAGTAGTTATTGGCCATTATAGTGTTCGACTACAAGGAAATTCTCAGTAGATGCTCAGCAGCAATTAGTTTAGAAATGAAACGTTAAAAAGCTTGCCTCGGTCACTCTGTCTAACCTTTAGGATTCATACTGCGCGTAAGTCTTAGTTGAAAACCGTTGACGAATTATTAAAAAGATGTTGCCGAAAGATTTTATGATGGCAGCACTGGGTTGAAGGACAGAACTGGATTTTCAACTTTTGAGATAAAATTGCTTACTATAGGTCACTGAACCAATGCATATTAAGCAGGTAGGTTTCATTTTAAGGAAAATACGAACCTCGCATGGTAAACATAAATACTTGCAGAAATATAAAACATTTATGTAAACTGTCAAAATAAATTATGATTAACGTTTGTACCACAATGTTTTTTATAAAAGTAATAGGCCATTTTGCGAACGAGCGATCAAATAAAAAAGTAAACCCTTAGCTACCAATTTAAGTGTCATCAACACTTTGTTCCCCGAAACTAAAGTACTTACGATGGCTAATACAAAGTATAAACTAAAACTCACGCAAAGAGTCAAATTGAAGCTGTTAAATTATTCACAAAGGTGAGTATCTAGTTATATTGTATAATTTGTCAGAAATTCATCACGTTTCGCGACATGTTTACGTTTAACAATAGTTTTTCAATTGGTCATGAATATAGGATCACCTAAATAGAATGACTATGCTAAAAATATAATTTTAGTCGTACATTGTGTGTTTTTAAAAAGCAGCAATTCCTATTCATTTTTTCTCGTGGTTTATAAAAAATAATTATTCTTTCGTTTTACAAACTTATTATAACAAACGTTCAACATAAACGCTATCGTAATAACACATACCCAGAAAGCAAAGTTTATGAACGATTTCATTGAAATCCTAGTTAGAAATCCAACGAGAATCTAGGGACTTGTTACCAACACGCGAACAAGTCGTAACCATATTGACACAGTTAGCTTGAAGTCTAGCAACAAACATTCGTGGAAAATATAAGGGTTAATATTTGGTGTCTAACCTACTTGCCGCAACGAAAACCTTAGGGTAATAAACCCATTAAAAGAAAGTTTAAACATCTACAATAGTTATTCTTTATATTTTTTTATTTACCTAGAGTACCGAATATCTCCACCACCGATTTTTATAGGTACTTACTATATTTCTGGAGGTCGTAAACGATGTTTTCCGATGTCTGGGTTTAAGTAAGGTTCATTTTGACTTATAAAAATAACGTACAACATAGAAATTGACGATGGTCACAACGAATAACTTCAATAACGTTGACGTTTGTAATCGTGTAACACCGAAATTCATAAGTTTCATACATAAGTTAACAGAAATATATATTAATAAAGCCGATTGCACACCGAATGTTCACGAACACGGGTGCAGTGGTGGTAATTATTAGACACCTCATTAGAGACTGATCGTCAAACTAATGAAACGTATCTTCCAGTATGAGTATTTCATAACCTTCATCTAGTGATGCGCATAATATTCGAATAATGTTCGAATTTAGCTGTGCACAATGCGGTAGCTGCTTTCCAATTTATAAGTGCAGTACAGTGCTTCTTTTATGGTGTTGTCAATACGAATATTCGAAAGCAATTGTATTTACTTTCGGTTTAAGAATTAATGCGTTACTGTTCATTCAGCTTTGAACAGCGCCTCGGATGGAAAATTTCAACTACAAATGTGAACATTGAGAGAAAAGTCATGCAAAAATATTTGTTATCCAAGTTGCCGCTAGAGGTGGTTAAGGAAATGTATGAAAAACGTGCTAATGATCAAAACCTGTGGTGGACTTTCTGATGGCTACCACTGAATGCGACTGCGGCCGCTGAGTGACACATGTGTCTCATGTTTATTGGTTACATTCTGATACTCTGTTTTTCTTTTTTATTATTTTTTTTTTTTTCCTTATACACATTGTGCCCATCTCATAGCTGTGTAATAAAGATTTCTTGCTTTCTTTCTTTTCTACCTATGATTGCTCATAACCGGTTCTGTTGTTAATAGTCGGTCAAACATATGTCAACTGTTGTGATTGGATTACTGAATTAGTAACAGCCAATCGAAACACTTGGCATGTGTTTGATATTGACTTATAGTTGACTTGCTTTTCAGAAACCAGAGTCATGTCACGTCTGACTTTGCAGTATGACATGTAAATTATTAAGTGACGTCAAATATTTCATGCTCTACAAAAGTAATCATGTTTTTATTAGATACCTACCGTATATATGACTGTATGTAAGTATTTATGATACGATAATAGATTAGATAAAAGTTTTGTAAAGATATATCCCAACACGAATGTTATCATTGTTATTGATAAATACCGATAATTTAATAGACCACACGTAAAATATGGATATGAATTTTATTATTGCTTTTTGGTTTTAGGTATTTTACTGGTATAGTACCGTCATTTGTTTGATAAAGATTTAAAGAACCGCCTTTTTATTATATTGTGTATATGTATGTTATTATGGCGCAATGAAGCAACAAATTCGGGCAGCACAAATTGTGTAAAAAATTATCTAATAATATACCTATGTATTTCTCTCAAAAGAGAAATGTATTTTAAAATGACCATGCTTTGTGTATGAATCACAAAAGTAGATGTAGAAAAATACGGTTATTTCGTAGGTCGCGACCTAATAGCTTTGTTTCTTACGACATAGACTTAGATGTAGGTGGCCACGCGCCTCTGGAAATTACTCACACGAATAAATATATCGAATGTTGCTACATAAAGGCATTTGGAACTAAAGAAATTGCTTATGTGGAATACAATCTTGACTTTGAACAGCTGGACGTCCAATTATTTCCATAACAATAGGAAGTAGTTGACACTAATAAAATTGTTGATAGATGATACATTATCCATTATTAAATGATAATAAGGCATGAAGAATCAAAGTACAGGGGTACTTTGATTCTTCATGCCTTATTATTTCAAATTAATTAAGGTCGCCTTTTAAGTATAACAACGTACGGAGATTCGTTTTCTGCGAAATGATTGTTAGTCATTGAACTCAAAAGAGATAACGATTGGCTAGCTATCAATGTTTTGTTCCGTGACGCACGTGGATCGATAAGTATGGTCATGATATTAGATTAAGTATGGTCAATCATCAGTCAGTTAGTTTAATATTTAAAAAAGAGATGACTCAATAAAGTATTGTATTTACTTTTAAATATTAAAAATGAAGGCTAGATATAAAGCCTCCATCAGGCGGTTCTTTCCAGATATTCAAACAATGGATATGAAATAAAGGACAAAAACGAATATGTAATTCGAAACAACCATCTGTCACTGTGGTCGCATTTTTGTCCCGTCTGTCGATTGATACCATGAAAACACTTGAACTATTGCACAATCCGTGAAGCATTGTATCTAGAGTTAATTTCCAACAAGGTTTTGGCGCCCTAAACGGCGATCGCCAACATACCTCTCTAGAATTTTGACCTGAAACCTATCCTAAGATGGATACCAGACAATTCTGGGGTGTGCCGGGCTGATCTTGCCCAACCCTTGCCTACGCCAATGCCGTGTGCACTAATAAAATGTAACAGCAATAAAAACCCAAGTATCCTAGTGTCAATAAAATGCGTATGCGCAGGTAAGAATGCGGCAGTCGTTCTGTTGCTATTAGAGAATTATGCACGCCTGCATACATGCATGACACTCAGCAATCACATTCAAAGGTGTGTTTACTACCGCCATTCGTTCCGAATAGGTGTAGATTGCACTCACAACCAATGAAGCGAAAAAATTTTGGTATTAAGACAAGCATGATTTCTGTTTTATTGTACAAAATTCATCTACCGCGTGTTGTTTATTACTGTACATTACTGTACGTGACCAAATGTATGCTCCAAATACTTTTCTAATTGAGGGTATTTACATATTATCTAGTTGAATAGGAAGGGCTGACGGCTGAAAATAGTACCTACCTACCTAATAATTAATTCGAAATCTTCAGTCTAATGATTTCGTGTAAAAGAATAATACGTACACTATTTAACCGATGCGGCTTCGCCAGCATTTTCCTTGGTATAAAACACAATCAAAAACTTGTGAAATTAGTTACTAACTTATTACATTCCATAAACTATATAATAATATAATGTACGTTATGTACATATGTGACATAATTAAATAATTAACATAATATATACACATATTATTTACAAGAAATATAAACTAAAGAGAAACATTAAACTTCAAAATTAAAAAGCTTCATAATATTCCTCCGCATCGTCGTCAATTGGCAACGTGCCCAGAAGACTGGCAGCATTGCCACGTTGAATGGCAATACTTATTCTTTGTGCAAAGAAAATGCCAGGCCTCTGGTCACGCGAAGCGTCGATGAGCCGTTTAGCTAGGTCTCTATAAACAGACCTAGCACTTGGACCCCATAGCTCCAGCGTTTCGACACCAAACAGCTCGAATATGTACTCACCAATAATAATGTTATGTATGTTACATTGGATAGGTACCGTTAATATTAACGTAATATAATTATGATGTGTTTGGTTATTTATCTTAAGAATGATTATCTACGAAGTTTTAACTTTAAACATCCTATTTTTTTTTTGTTTTCAGCTTATAATAGAACCTAACCTATTATTTTAGGAAATCGTTCTTTAAGCGGGTGTCTGACTGACGTTCTGTCTGATCTATGCAAATGTTAACCAATAATACTATCAAAATATAGGCATGTCTTAATTGTACGACAATTAACAACATACTTTATGACAATAAAAATATATTACTTATTTATTATTTAATGGTTTGACGAGCTGTCAAAATACTTGTATTGTCACTGATCACGGTTTTTTATATAATCGGCATAAATTCTGGATTCGTGTTAATTAACAATACTTATGTCTAGCGTTACGTACTACATACTCTAATTTACATAATATTGTCATATGTTTACGCGAATGTTATACATTGAAATTAAATACTTTATACGGATTTTGTCACGTTGTCTATTTTACTTTAAAACACTTTTATTACATAATTTTAAAACTCTAACATTACTGTTCTTGACCTTTACTACTATTTAAGCTATTTAATTTAATTAAAACTATTTATATTTCAGTTTACACTTTGCCCCGACGCTTCGGTTGCTTTACAGCAGCCTTTTTTTTTAAGTAAAGACAAAATCGTATAAATTTTTTAATTCGACGTCCTCTTATATTAGATATATCATGAAATTTTGTGCGTAAAACGTGTTATTGATTATAAGGTAGTACTATATGCTATTACCTACCGGTACGTGTAAATACAGTACGTGCACAATATTATAAACATCAATACTATTGTTTTGCATATTTGCGCAACTGTATCATATCATTGGTAACGTTACTGGTGTGACTGAAGTTCTTTGTCATCTGATTTAACATACAAACAGTCCAGCAGGCTTGTTTTATAAACTGTTTTACTGTTAAGCTCGGTCTTATATAAAAAAACTCCTCCGGCTATGGCAGATATTCGTGTGATCTACAAGCAGTTGTACTCGGGACAACTATTTGTAAATCGTACAAATATCTGTCTTATAATGGGATTGAACCCAACAATACTTGACGCGCAAGAAGTAGCGAGTTTACCATTTAAACTACTATGCTATGTTTGTGAAGAGGTTGTCAGAAGCCGCGTCTCTAGCCATAGAACAGTTTGAATGTACTGTTTAATGCCTCTCATTACTATTATCTTTAAGAAGACTACTGCCTGTGTTCCGTAGAACTTTACAAACATTCAAACAGACACGAAGAACACTCAAGCTCGGTACAACCAGTTGTGGATCACACAAATCCTTGCCTTGCTAGAATTTTATGATTGCCATATTAAGTAAATGGCAATATTTAATCACGAAAGAAATATTCTTAGACCGTGAATGCGTTGACCAGTCTCTATAGACGATCCAATGGACCTATGACCTCTTCATTACCCTAGAGTCTAGATTAAAGTAATTACTAAATACAATTATAAATTTATAACAGATGATTGCGTTCCTCGTTGATATAATATGAGCTGGTAACCAATTATGTAAACTATGTTTATTATGTTCGCAAATAGAATGCATGTGCACACCAATTAATTAATAATTTGGCCAACAATAAAAAAATCCAATTTCTTTTATCATAATGGGCAATGATTTAATATTGTTAAAGCTGATGTCTCAAGTTAGACAGTTACCTCAAAAAAATCTAATTTGATGTAAGTAAAACCTACGTAGTAAGTACCTTTTTATATGTTACTTTTAAAAATACAATTATGTCGTTAAAGGAAAAAGCGAAACTGCCAAAAAAAGAGTTATATAAATATATTGGCAGATGCGTAATTTTTTTCTGATTCCAAATACGTAAAACACTATATTTCGATAATAAATTTAAGATACTTCTTTTTCCTTATGACGGCGGAATTGGTCATAATGCTGTTATGAATAATTCCTGTATTGCGAAGGACTTTATAGACTTTTAACAATTTTTAGATCAGTGGACAGCCGATTCGGACCCACGTCGCGCACCTCTGACTTTCAGAAGTTACATGACTTTTCGAAATTATGTGCGTATTGATAGAATTTTCGCCTGCTCCGTGCCTCGGCGAGCATGTTAAGCCGTCGGCCCCGGCTGCCATGAACATCTATGGCAGTCGTTATTGGAAAGTTAGTGCCCTCTAATATCCTGACACTGGTCTAGCCTTAGGGTATCGTTAGCCTTCGGGTTGCGGAGGTCAGGTGGCAGCCACTCCGTGTAAAAACTGATATCCAGTCAAATCCGGTTAGACCAGAAAAGCCGACCCCAAGTGACTTAGGAATAATAAAGGCTAGGAAGAAGAAGAAGAACATCGGATACAAAGGACACTCGGATATGCAACATAATTTTTTTATTCGAATCCACTCCTCTAGATTTATTGGCAGTCACAGGGGTCGGGGGTCTTTAACTACTACGCCATCATTTCTTGCCAGTTTCTTGCACGTGCAAGACAATATAGTCTTATCTATTCATGTATTCATATCTATGCTATTTAATAATGGGATTAAATATAATATAACCATCAAAAATACTAATTGCACAGCAAAAATTTCACAGCATAACGAGCACCTACACGCCTCAAATCACTGCATTCCGTCTCGGAAGGGTTAGGTTATGTTAGGTTCCTTCTTAAACTCACCCAAAAATAGGAGCCCCGCGAAGCGGAGCTCCGTCGACTTAGTTTGATCTCTTTAAATACATTTTGCTGTGCAATTAGTATTTTTGGTAAGCGTATTTTGCTGTGCAATTAGTATTTTTTTGCTGTGCAGTTAAATAGTACCCTTTAATAATTTGTTACTATTAAGGTGGCACGGTTGTTTTGTGAGTTATTAGGGAGTTTTATTTTCACTGATGGTAATCTGGATTTTGTACCAAACAAAGACTATCTCTCTGACAGGGGAAATATAGTATCTTTACTATTGGTATCAGTAGATATTAAAAAATGATAACAGATAAGCGATGTTAGTAGTAGTAGGCGAATTTATTAAATCTGGTTTTGCTAATGCATAGTTAATAGGAATTTAATTACTAATTAAAATACCTAACAGTTAACACCCATTGAACATGTTAGGCTCACAGACAGTCACTGATGTAATTAATGGTTTATATGGTCACTTCAATGTATAGGCAAATATAGAGGATAGTCACATGTATGTATCTCATTAAAGTACCAAAATATGAATTAAGTAAAGTTCGAATACTGGATATTGACTTATTTTAGAAAATATATTTTACGATTTTGATACTTGCTAAAATTGCACTTTTATTTTTTATTTAAGTACTTATAGTGAGTAATTTAAAAATATAATTGTTTTATTTCGATGTAACATACAAAAGTACTTATTCTCAGGATTAATGAGGGTGGAGGCTACCCCAAATACTTGTAAACACACACGTCTTCAAGTTATTTCTTGAAACTGTTCGTCTATTAGCGACATTTAAATAAGTCTTTTTAAAATTAGAAGTGGCAATTTACAGTATGCCTTGCGTGATGGTAAACATTTTTCGTGATAGGAACGCTTACAACAAAATAATGCCCAACCTCACATAAAACACACCTTATATCTTAATAAATTGATTAATTTTATTCAAACGAAGTTAACTATTTTGAATTAGTGTCAGATTTACTCTAGTTCTAGATTAAATGTGCCGATGAATAATTATAATATATCTCATTCCAAGTTCAAATTGAACAAGAATATTTATCAAAAAAAAAAATCGGATAAATCCTTCTTGCAATCAGAAGACCGGACAATTCAAGTGTCCGGTCTTTTGATTGCAAGAAGGTTCGTCGCAATTAAGTTCAGAAAACGTATGGATTAAAGTTATTACATTTTTAATGCTGTTTATTATTTTATTTAATAATATAAAGTATGCAAAGGCATTTTCTTTTATATGTCTATCTGCAGTCAAAAAATTTAATTAATAATTATTGTAACTGGCATTTACATTACCTTACCTACCAAAATAGTCAAGCGATTTTACACATTAACAAGGTTTACAGCCACTCCTACCACTAACAAGTAAAAGTTATCCGAAAGATAAATCGCATGCTGTCTCACTCATGTTAGGTTAAAGAAGAGAGATGGCGAGACTTTTATCTTATAGATAAATTCTATCTGGAGGTGGTAGTACATACAAGACCTTAGCCATCAATATATTATCCGTATCACAATGATGATGTCCTTGACTTAATAGTAGTAATTATTATTGGTCATTAGACTGTAGGTATAACAAGATCTGGATTGAACATTACAATTTCTAACAATGGTCGATACGCTAAGAAGTAACTGCCCTTAACCCTTAACTACAGATCGACTAACTTAGCAGTCCATAATTGTGTAGTTACGTAAAATAAATTCATTTTAACCCAGAAGCCAAAATATAATAATTATATAATAATCTATCACATACACACAACACCATCTAGCCCAAACTAAGCAGAGCTTGTACTATGGGTACTATTCAATGGATAAACATACATATATAATTTTTTTTAATACATTCATATATACATAGAAACACCCAGCCCAAGACAAACATCCATATTCGTACACACAACTGTTTGACTTGTGCGGGAATCGAACCCGCGACCTCAGCCGTGGCAGTCAGTTACACTGATCACTACGCCATCGAGACGGACTAAAATACACTTTCGTTTACGTAATAACAGATCTATCATTAATTATCGATATACCTATTCATAGATTTGTTGAATAACACAATTTGTATGTTTCATTTGAATTGAGAAATTATTACGCAAGAAAAAAATTGTGGTCATGGATCAGACTTTATACTTTTGTTAATATTGCAAACCTATTGTGTCTGACCGCCGCCCGGTGTCCCATTGCCACTCAATAGGTTAATTAATAGTAGTAAGATTCATAATACATCAAAACATGGATGAGATATTTATAGGAATAAGATTGGTACAAACACATACACTATAATATAATTTAAACAAAATGTAGGCAGGTTACAATTAATATTGTTATATACGTTCAGTACGCAAAATAAATTAATTATACAAACAGCTTCTCAGCTGTTGAGAAAAGAAGGTTTTATGCAAAAAACCTTCGGATACCTTAATTTTGAATGAAAACAATCGATCGTAAGCTATTGTCATAAAATATATTTGAAATTGTTCTATTTTTACATCATATCTTTTATAATAAATATTTATATTAAACACAAGTAGTAAGACAAATACGTTTATTATTTAATAACTGAATGGATTTATTTGCCGAAGATAATAATGATTGAAATTATGATTCATAAATAACTTGTGAAGTGATTGCTAGAGATTAACAATAGATTGAAGATTTTCCATTTCAAAGCAAACTCGCTGTAATATTTTCACAATTGTGCATGCAAGCTAGCATATTAAATAATATAATTACTTATTCTGAACTTGATTATTTAATATGTATTATTCTTTTAAAAAAGTACGTACATACTAATCTTGTAATAAGTAATTCATAAATTAAAGCTAGACAAATTAGAAACACAAAGATTGTTTGCCAATATAAAACAGACAAAATTCTCTAACTGAATATTAGATGTAAAAACTATTTTTACGGTAAGTACAAGCATTTTTTAAACCTAATTATTTTTATATTATACCGAGCAACTTACGTTAAAATTAAACACTTTATACGGATTTTATCGCGTTGTTTATTTTACTTTAAACACTGTTATTACATAATTTTGAAAACTCTAACACTACTATTATTGAATTTTACTACTATTTAAGCTATATATTTTTTTCCTAATTAAAACTATTTGTATTTAAGTTTACACTTTGCCCCGACGTTTCGGTTGCTTTACAGCAGCCATGTTCACGGGGAGACTTACGTTATACAATAATAAAATAAATAACCAAAATCTTACCTTATAAATTAAAAAAAACGATGTGGCTCGTGAACACTATAAACCGCCAAAATTTACTCCGACGTTAATTTTGAAATTCGAACAAATCCACAAATACCATCGATATTTTTTTTTATTTCACGCACGCGTAAACTTATCAACGGCCTATATTTCTGAACCGCGGGCCAATACTGACGACCTGTGTTGGAACTCAGCCCGTGAAGTCTACTGACTGAGTCGACAAAGCTGCATTTACAGGAAATATATGAATATGATATAGTTTAAGTGACGCATGCGCCCTGTCTGTGTTATAGTTTCGTCGGCGGTTTCACCTGAAGTTATTGTTTACCTTCGTGTCTCGGAAACTATAGCCGGCGTTTGCCATAATATTGTGGTTATTGAACCAAAGAGTTTTGGCGGTTAAAGTCATAAACACGGAATCGAGGCTTTATATAATTGCGTTTTGTTGAGTTCAATGAGCTAAAGGTTTTTGTAACCCAAATTTACAATAAATAAGTTGTAGCACGAAAGTAATCTTTGTAGTACCTTAGTAAAATCTGTACATACTTAAAGGAATAGTAAGAAATTGTTTTATTTATACTAAATAGAAAGAAAGACAGAAAGAAATCATGTTAATTTCGTACAGAGCACACACAATTAATTAAAACAAGATAAACAAAAATAAAATAATATACATGATAAAAAAAACTGTGTATGCCCTCGCCGAA
Source organism: Catocala nupta (assembly GCA_963675205.1). Taxonomy (NCBI): domain Eukaryota; kingdom Metazoa; phylum Arthropoda; class Insecta; order Lepidoptera; family Erebidae; genus Catocala; species Catocala nupta. Next base: position 6,060,166 of record OY776095.1, on the reverse strand, counting down.
AAGGGTCACCACCTCAGCATTAGCTAGGCACCCAAATTGAGTGCACCAGCACTGGTTTTCAGTTGGTCACCCGATACAAGTGATGCACGGACGGAGGCAAATGCTTAACATTACAACAAAAATACACACAATATGTGTGTACAAGTAGTAGTGCGGTGTTATTTGGAAATGCTGAATATTTAAAATTCAATTTTTTATACTGGGCTTAATTAAATTTGTACCTATAATTCAGCTTGTGTATAATTATGATTTATGTATTCATTTCAGTCATTGATTGATAGAAGATGTTAACATTGGCCATAATGATTGCAACAGATATGTCGATAAAAAATCGTGACCGCATTTTCACGTATTTTTGCACAGACTTAACCCTCGGGTTTCCTTGAGACTAATGTATGTCCATTTGACTTACTAAATATTCAACGTTCACGTTCATATTGAAACAGTCAACTGTTTCTTCATAAGTGGTGACCCATATGAACAAATAATTATGAATGTGACTTGAGTGAAACTCAGACTATTTAAATTTCAGTCACTCAGTAGATTAAAGAGCGAAATGACATCAGTTTTAGAGACATATGCCAATGGCCGAAAGAGCAGGCAAAGGTACCTATAGTGCACTCATATCTCACCAGCTGTTTTATCTCCCAAGTAAGGGAAATAAGGTCTGTTATATTCTGCCAAGCATATAGATTCCAATTGACCAAGCCGTCATAAATCTCTCGCCGTTAAACAATTACATTTGCGCGTATAAAACTAATAGATTTACGTTACCATTGAAAAGGAAATAAATAAGAAAAAAGATATATGTCAATATAAGCATAAGCTTCTGGTCCACCAACGGTACAGTATAATTCAGCTAAGGTATAATAACTACTATAATACATGCGAATGTGAGTTTATTTGTTTGTTACGCTTTCGCGCATTAACTACTCGACCAATCGTCATAAAATTTCGAATACACTTTCCGGGATACGAAAAATATACGGTACCTTTCATACAGTAAAAGTATTAGCTAGAAATGTATAGACTAAATCTACATTTACGCCAACGAAGTCTATCCAGAGGAGATGGGTATTGTCTATTGCAATTTGTGGGATGATTGCCCATCCCAAAAATTTAAATTGAAAGACAATACCCATCTGACGGTGCGTAGTGGGTTCATCTCTGCCCAATAACTTTATAACAATGAATTGCCGCACATTAACGCCAAACTCGATTCTATATGTATACAAAATCTAGTTTTAAATATCATTGAAAATAATATGCGTGTACGTATTGCATAAACTTCAGCTATTGTTTTAGAGCCTATATAATGAAGGGCAAGCCTATTGTCGTCTACCAGGCTACCATAATTTATAGCAGAAAATCTAATATTACTTTATCAGTTTAATTGATGCCGAGATCTGATACAAAGCAGTCGTATTCAACACCACCGAGGCAGTACTAATGGCATTTTACAAAAATTTTTAATAAACATATTTTGTTGCCAACGGTATAACATCGTGTATATGTTCGTAGTACTTGATAAGGTGATAACTAAATCCTCTTATAAAGATTAACAAAACGTCAAACAACATCTAATCTAATCCTAGCACTCGGTATTGTTAAGAAAGGAGTTTGTTTATTTGTTTAAATACCTACTCATCAGATAGGTATGTGCAATGTATGAAAAACAAATTTGACAATAAAGTATGTATATAAATAAAATAGGTTTATAGTGAGAAGCAAAAAAATAATAAAAGTAAATTTTTGTAAAAAGAAACGTAATATTCAATTCGTATTTTTTATAATTACATATTTTAGATACGACACACGTCTGAATAGTAGGTACTCTACAGACTCGCGTACTCAGAATAATCTAACTGGAAGAAGCCGATTTAGCGTAACACACTAAATTTGAAAAATACTTTATTTTTTTAATCTTTGCTTTACCGCCAAATCGATTCGCAACCTGACAAGTGTTTCAGCTGAAAGGAAATACTGATTTCAGGTCGCGATTATTAAATGCGTCAGTTCAGTCAGTCAGATTATTCCAGTTAGCTTAATACAGAACGAATAATTTTATTTTATGCAGTTCCGTTTTCCGTTAAAGTAAGCAATTATGCATTATTTAGTTGTTAATTTAACAGTGGGCTTGATGAAAACATTTTTAAATAAGAAATAAATATATAAAGCCAGAACATTCTCATAAAATTAAAAAGGAATAAATGTGATAACGTTTCCAAACATAATGATAACAAATTAAAAACAAATGACGTTTAGTGAGTGCAAGCACACCAAGACTAAGGTCAGCTCTCAACAGTCTAGTACATTTCCTTTCTAAATGCACGTCTTATCGATTTTTATAATTGTAGAATAATAGTCTTATCGAGATAAGTCATGTATTATGAAAAAAAGTACTATTATCGATAGATTATCGCAAACATTTCACGCTTATTTAAAATAACGATAACGTAGGTACAGCTGACATAAATTTTATTTTTAGGGCAACCTATTGCTCTACGTTCTTGACTATTGAAAACTATTATTACTACGATTGTGATATGACTGTTAATGTGACAAACAATTCAAAATATTAAGAAAATGTTATCAGTAGGTAATTGTCCAAAGAGTGCTTGAAGTCAACATATTATAAAAACCTTACATTATATTTAGTAGCTGTCAAGGTGTGACGATTTTAACTTGTAGGAAGACACAACTCCCGCACTTAGGATAATTCCTGTAATTCAAAGGGAATTTATTCAAGGAACGGACACAAAGAACACGCCTAATTGGTAAGTCGGAATAATTCTAGCCAGCGTCTTCGCTCCCTCGTGAACAATACTATTTCTCTATAATAAAAAGTAACATTTTTGTGCCTTTTATAATATGTAATGCGAAATTTCACGATGATCGCTCGAGTAGTTAAGACGTGAAAGTTTAATAAACAAACAAACAAACTCACATTCGCATTACAGTGCGAAACAAATTTTCCGTCTGACTGTTTATCCGTTTCATGGTTAAACGGCTGAATCCATTTCCTACACTATATTTTATATAATAATTATGTTATAGAGATAGGTGGGTCGGATATAGGTCATCTTATATCCTTCTTCGTAAGGAAACAGGAAGGAAGTCACAGGTAACAGCTAGTTGTATATTAAGTTCACATGTTATTAATAAAACTACTAAAGTACATAAACATCTAGGTACATATAGGTAAGTGGTTTTGCCAAGTAAATGGTATTGATGGAAATTAAACTACTATATACGGAATTAAATTTTGTAATACAGTGCTAAATAAACAACGCGATAAAATCCGTATATAGAAGTTTAATTTCAATGAATAACATTCGCGTAAATAGAAGACAATATTATGGTATTGATGGATCAATCCTTTGCTTGAACTATGTAACTAACCTAAATGAAACAGTTCAGAAACTTCAGTAAATTCATTATCCACTATAGCGTTTATTTGACGTTCAAAAGTGTTACTGAATGACCTAAAATATCATAATAAATATCAAATCAAATCAAATCAAATCAAATCATTTATTTGCGAAATATGGGTTAAGCAGATCTTAAATTAATACATGGTATCACCATACTCAGCTTTTAAGCATGCAACATTTCATTTTTGACATTATAAGTTATTTAAATTTAAAACATTATTAGACACAAGCATGTCAGCACTTATTATAAAACTTATATGAATAAATATTAAATAATTACAAAGGATGTCAGAATAAAAAATTATATAGTAAAAACAAATCCAACATGTCATACAATTTAAATAATGTGGCAGTTACATTTTTATACACATTTATCTGTTAGATATTCCTTGACAGAATAGTAAGCTTTGGCAAGCAGTAATTTTTTTACACCACGCTTAAATATAATAAAATTTGTAATATTTAGCAATTCGTTTGGTAAGTGATTATAAATGCGTGGGGCCATACATAATATACTTTTGTTCATTTGTGCAGTGTTGTTAGCCGGGATGTGTATTTTCATATTATGTCTTCGACTGTTTAAATGTGTGAATTTATTTATATTTTTCCTTACAAACAAGACAATTTCGAGAATATATATACTAGGTAGCGTTAGTAGCTTTAATTGTAAAAAATAAGGTTTGCAGCTATCAATCATTTTTAATTTACAAATGGATCTTATGCATTTCTTTTGTGCCTTAAATGCAGCTTCCCAATTTGTGGAGTTTCCCCAAAATATAACTCCATATGTTAGAATAGGTGCTACATGACCATGATATGCTATTAACACGGTTGATATATCCACAGTTTTTGCTAACGCATACAAGGCATATGCAAATTTATTTATTTTCGCACACAAAAGTTCCACATGTGATGTCCAATTCAAACAAGAGTCAATATTAAGTCCTAAAAACTTAGTTTCGTCTACTTCTTCAATTTTATGTCCCAAATAATTAATGTCAATTTTGTCTAATTTATTTATTCTATTTCTAAATGTCATAAAATTTGTTTTATCTAGATTAATTTTCAAGTTATTTAGTGTCAACCAATTAATTATACAATGCAAAGTATTGTCAATGTCCTGTTTTAATAATGTTGTATCATTTTTGCCTGTAAATATAATTGTACTATCGTCTGCGAATAAAATAGTTTTATTGTTTGTCAATTTTGGTAAATCATTAATATATATAATAAACAATAATGGGCCCAACACACTTCCTTGTGGAACAGAGAAGATTGTCTTTTTACCTTCTGATAAATAATTAATGACTTTTTTAGTTTTTGGACATAACCTAGTAATTTGCGTTAGTTGTATTCTGTCACTAATGTATGATTTTATAAGATCCAGGACATTTCCCCTAATGCCGTATGCGTACAATTTATTTATTAATATTTTATGATCTACCTGGTCGAAAGCTTTTGTAAGGTCCATGAACAGTGCACACGACTGACAACCTCTGTTCATATTATAAAAAATTGTATAAAGAAAGTCATAAATAGCCATATTTATGCACTTATTTTTTCTGAATCCGACTTGTTCTTCGCAAAATAACTTATTGATTTCAAAGAAATTGTAGACACAATCATAGATGACCTTTTCAAATATTTTAGAAAATACAGGTACTAGTGCAATGGGACGGTAGCAACTCATGTCTTTTCGGTCTTTTTTTTTAAATAATGGTTTTATTAATGTAATCTTAAGTTTGTCAGGGAAAACTCCATACTCAATACATATATTTATTATATAGCTTAATATGTATGATATTTTATCAGAGACATGTTTTAGTATTTTGGTAACTATATCATCATAGCCAGAACTATGAGTGTTATTCAAATTAAGTATAATTTTATTTACTTCATAAGGAGTTGTTGGTTGCATAAATATGGATTTATGATAATTCGTTATATTTATCGGATAATGTTTTGGAGCCAGTTTGGTAATTTCATCAATGAAAAAATTATTAAAATAACTTGCTATTTGCTGCGGTTCACTAATTATATGTCCATTTACATTTATTTGTTCAATATCATCTTTCGGTAGTACTGTATTATTGTTATTGATAACATTCCAAGTCGCTTTACTTTTGTTTCTGGCATTGTTTATATAGTTCATGTTTTGAGACTTCTGCGTCAGTTTAATTATTTTATTAAGTCGACATGATAAAGCGGTAAAGCGTGACTTATTTTCGACACTTCGCTTTTTCCTATATTCCCACAATAGTTTCCTTTTCCGTTTGCAGCATACTGCGATTCCTTTAGTAATCCATTTTGGTCTCATTTTTGTAGATATTCTGATAGTTATATTTGGAAAACATAGGTTATATAATAAACAAAACATTTCATAAAAATTGTTGAATGCTATATTCGGATCGTAGTTATTAAAAACATCTGAAAAACTAAGTGAGTTTAAATAGCTTGAGAATTTCTTTATATTGTCATCACTGTAGTCACGTTTTTTTGTGTACCAGTGTGTTAATGTACAACTGCGTTTTACAGGACATGTTAATATTTGAGCAGTGTGATCAGACAGCGCTAATTCTATTATTTCCGCTTTACATCCTATCATGTTATATGCAAAATTATCTATACACGTTCCACTTGATAAACGTGTAGGATTTTTTATACCCAATTTAAGATTGTAACTTTGCATCATATGTATAAATTCGCAAGTTTCGTAGGTTTTATTTAAAATATTAATATTAAAATCGCCACATAGAATTATTTTCTTTTTATTATAGGATAAACTTTTAACTAACTGGTCAAGCATAACGAAGAATTTATTTAATGTTTCCATTGATTGTTTGGGAGGTCTGTATATACAAACAATATATATTTGACTGTCAACTAATTCTATTCCAGAACATTCTATTATATTTTCAATTGAGAATTTACCGATATTATTAATATTATTAAAGCATATCGAATTATGCACTAAAATACAGGATCCGCCATGGCGGCTTTTCCTAGTAAATATGGATGCAAGTTTATAATTTGGAACCCTTAGGAGTTTTATATCTGTGTCTATCAAATTATGTTCCGTTATGCACAGTACACTAATGTCCCCCCGTTCATTGCTCATAGATTCAAGACTAAGCGTTAACAGATCGGATTTAGACATGAGTCCATTTATATTTTGGTGTAGCACATTAATTTGTTTGCAAGAGAAAAAACTTGTTACATTGGAGATATGATTGATCTGCCTCTTTTAATAAAGGTTTCATCGGTGAGTCAGTCTTTAAGTTTGTATTTATGTTAATTTGTTCAAATTTGCATATGTCAATTAATATGTTATCCATAATGCGGCTATATATATTTCGTATACCATGTTTATTAATTTTTCCGGTTGAATAAGAAAACATTTCAAGGGTTAAATCTAGGTTACTGTCAAAAAGATAAGCATAGTCATTATTTTGTAGGTCCATACATAGAAGATTATTAAACATTTCGACTTTATAATTGTAAATTGGTGCACCTGTGATGTAAGTAGGTATACAAATAATTTTATTGGTGTTTGTTACTCTTTTCAAAGATTCTTTTATAATGGTTATGGTCTTTTTATAATCCCTTTCCTTTTTTATATCCTCTTCCCCAATAAGAATGATGCAATAGTCGCTTAGGGTGAAACTTTTCAGCTTAGTCTCAATATTAAAAACAAGTTCCTCTGCTGTGCCGTTGGTAATTACATAATGACAGTAATCAAAGTTGCTTGAGAAGACGTCTTTAATTATTGATAAAGACTCTTTGTAATTTTTACTGCTCAATATACACAGCTTGTTCTTCTTTTGTTCCTGGTTTAGATAAGTATCGTTCGTCATTTTCTTCTGTCCTTCTTTTTGTTTAATTGATGATGGTGACTGACGTGGTTCTAATTGTTCATTTGCCGGCGATAGAGTATTATTCTGTGTTGTCTGTGTCTCCTTATTGTGCATGTTAATTTGTTGCTGTTTATCAAGCGAGCCATGATGTGATTGGTTTTGGAGGTCAATTTGTCGTTTTCGTGTTGATTGTGGTGTAACACTACGCTGCGGAGTCAGGCAAATTTTTTTGTACGTATCTTTTACTTTTAAGCTGTTTTGTAGATCGCATTTTAAACGATAGTTTTCAGTGTGTAAATTTTCTATTTCTTGGTGAGCACTGAGTAGCTGCTTAGTAAGTGATTTTATTTGTTCTTGGAGGTCATTCAAATCAACACTATTATCAAACAAGGTATCAGGAATACTCCTCATTGTAGTATTAGGTAACGTATCACTGTCACGACTACATAAACTTAAGTTTGTCAGGTCATTTGTTGAATTCGATCTACAATGTCGCCGAAAGGTGATGTTGTCGTTACTGTATGTATCCATTATTTTATTTTATTTTATTGAGGCGAACGTTTATTTTTAATTTTAGAACTTTGCTTCAATACACTTTATATAATATAGTATTGTACAGAAATTGATAAATCCCAAAAAGTCTTTCGATCTCGCTTGGGTTCGAACGCGGAGACACACACCGTCGCCTATTATCACAGAGGTCGGTTAGTTCCCAACCACGCCACGATAGATAGTGAGTTGTGAATTAAAATTAGAGTTCCCTTTATAAGTGTTTTGTAAAGAATTTGTTATGATGATTCATGCTGCAAATATTTATTTGAATAGTTTAACTTATTTTTGCACTGTCACTTTGAAATGTTTCTTGTATTTTTATTCACTTTTACTAATTGTTTTGTTGTAGTTCTATTGTTTACTCACTAATTATGTTGCAAAAGCACTTTTTGACGTGTTTTTAGTCAGTTACACTATGTTTCACAAGTTTTTAAGTTTACTTCGCTGGGGAACTTTTATTTATTTTATTCACAATGTTTGTTTGTTATTGTTAGAGATAACACTTGCACTGCACATTTAGAACGTAAGGAATATATTTACATCGTTTTTTACTATAAATATGAACTTTAGTATTTTAAATCTTAAAATAGATACAGAGCTGTTTTTATTAGAAGTTCACTCGATGAGCGCCATCTATCTAATCATAAATAAATTATATTTTTTTGGTTCGGTCAAACATTTGAATGAGTTGAATTTTCTAAAGCAATGAGTATATGGCTATGGATTAATTGTTGATTGATTACATATGTACCCTCAAATATATCAAGTCGAATTTTGTAAACACTAAGAAGTTTTGTCTGAAGTCTGTCTGAAAAAAACTATCTGACGATAATTGGTGAATGATTTTAAATTCTGAATCTACGTTTTTCTTCTTCATGTCTTGAACTTTAAGACTGCGCCGAGCGTAAGACGCGGTTGGACTGAATGACAGAGCTCGATATCCTAGCCAAATCGGCGCGCGGCCGACATAGTAAAATTGTATGGAGGATTTGAAATGCTTTTTTGATAAATATGTATCTTTATCGTCAACCAATAACTTAAATATTTGAGACGGACAAATTGTAATATAACTATTTATGTTTCGTCTAAGCTGTAAAATAGAATAGATTTCTACTGTTATAATCTAAAACTCACGTAACACGAGCTTACGTTTTTGCATTTTTCGTGCAAATTTACATAATTTTGCAGACGAAAATATTAATTATTTGAAGTTTTACACGGAGTATTTGTAAACACATTCATTGTTATGGTAAATGTATATTATATATTTGTATTAAACAAAAAGTGTTGATTACTGTGACCGCCTGTTTTGGCACATTTCGCTCGGCGTAGCATAAAATGTCCATGCGGGCAAATCACTGGTTTTGTTTAGTATATAATAATATCGAGGGTTTAAACGCTCCCTCTCCCGCTCCGCCGCCTCCTTACGGGCGGCTTGAACAACTCTTGACAACAGGTTGGCCACTAACCACACGAAAAGAAGAAAGAATCGTATTATAATTATATCACATAATTAATTGGTCAATTGGTGGAATTCCAGACATAATTGAAAAATAGTTGTGTTTGGCCACGGCAGTTCAAAAAGTTAATTATAACCTTACTTTTATCATTTACAGATTCACGTTTGTAAAAGTAAATTTCTTCTTAGCATGATGTTGTAATTGTTATTGGCATATTATTTCAGTAGGCATAAATATAATTTAGGCTAATGCTTTTCGCCCTAATTTTGATTGGCATAAAGTTATAAGGCGTATATAACTTGGGTACCATAGTGTAACAATAGGTTAGGGTGCGGCGACCGTTTTATATACGAAAAGTATTTTATTAAATGCAAACACAAAATTTACAAATCTTCAAATTTATGCTTTAGAATAGTATGCTTAACAATTATTAAGCTTATAGTAATTATGCTTAAAAAAATGGTGCCTAATTAATATTGTGCGTAACTATTATTAGGATAAGTAAAAGTATGCCATGTTAAATTATGACATATAATTTTATGCGAATAAATAGGGAACCGTTGTACCGATATACCAGGCTTTACGATCTTGAATCAGCTCTTAAATCGAGCGATAATAAACTTATGATAGAGATCAAGACTTCGATCTATAAGATAAGTAATTTCAATGAACGTGCATTTGGGTTCAAAGATATCTGTCGTCAAATTAAAGACATAATTTTGTGTTTGTTATCAGTGATATGTGAGATAAAAACGTTGTTAATCCTAGAGTCACATGCTACAGTTTATCTAAATACCAGAGAAACACGTTTAATTGTTTTGTTCTATCTGAATGATATTGACATCATGACGTACAAAAGAATCAACGAACGTTAAAAATATAAAATCCTATGTAACTATATATTACCGAAATCCTTACTTCCTTACTATATGTATATAATATTATAAACACGAAAGTTTGTATGGATGTATGGATGTTTGTTACTCTTTCACGCCAAAACTTCTGGACCGATTACGATGAAATTTAGTATGTCGATAGCTGGAGACCTCGATTCACACATAGGATATTTTTATCCCGATATTCCCACAGGAACGGGACTCAGGCGGGTGAAACCGCGGAAAAAAGCTAGTAATATTATAAATGCACGTGTGAGTTTTTTCGTTTGTTACGCTTTCACGCCTAAACTACTCGGCCGTATAGAAAAGGATATTTCATCCAGGAATAGTACAATTCCCGAGGAATATTATAGTATAAAACAGCCCTATTATTTTCTTGTCCCACTGCTGGGCACGGGCCTACCACTCAGGTTAGGTTCTGGTCCACCGCGGCGCGGCCCAGTGCGAGTGGGTCGTTAAAGATGTAATTTTATTTTAATCACTAGAATATTGCCTCGTACATTTAGATAATACCCTCACTTTTAAAAAGACAACCTGAAATATTTTACGTATCGCGAAAAACTTTACAAAACATAAAACAACATACTCAAATATAACAGACTCGACTTTATTATGAATGGACGACTTTATAAATCCATAGTAGCGTATACAGTAATGGTACTCCAGTTTAATAATAAACTAATAATTTACCCTTTTTTATAATATTACACTAAAATATAATATAATATCTAAGTGTCTGTGCTGTTTAAGGAATAATCTGCCGGATCGTCATGCTGCACCGTATTTTGGCCGTGATAAATACTAATATTGAACATGCAGGTATAACCCTTTCTCTTTATTTTGTATTCATTGATATCTGGTATACAAAATACGTAACAGACGCATGGTTAAAAGAAAATACAAGCGAAGACACGGGTAATACTCAAAAAGAGATTAAAGCTTATTAGAATTTTGTATTATTAACCATTTGAACTGTCAAATTAAATCAAATTACTTCATAAGAATTTCATCAAGTTATTGTTCCATTTTCAATTGTTTAATTTCAACGTGTAACATTCGCTTAAAAGTAAAACAACTGTCAAATCAATAAATTGTCAAACTACTACCATTTTATAAGTTCGATATAAGGAAAAGAAGTACATAGTTATTGTAGAATTAAAACATGACAATATAATAATCACCGTTATCTACTTTTGTTAATACTACTTCCGACCAACCTAAATCGTGGCTTGTACTGAAGGGTCAAATGTCTAGATCAGATTACAAACTGGTTATTCGATAAACAGTCTAATAAAATACTTCCGACAGAGACTACGACTAAACTATATGTGTCACTAGCTCACGCCTGCGGCTTCCCTCACATGTTCATTGACATAGGTAAAACTAAATAATTATAATATAATCATTTTACATTTAATCACTGAACCTACACTTGGATTCAATATGTCGTGGGAACCAGTCTCTTTCATCACGTTATACACTTTACAAGTTTTTACAAGTTTGGATAAGAAACAAGTTGACTACGTTCTAATTAAAATCCTATTAATTGGTTATTTTTAAGTACTTTATGCTCATTATTAATGTTTTAGAAACCTTTACAAATATTGCAAAAGCAAAGCGTCCCTGTTTCTTTGATGTCTTTTTACGACCAAATATCTGCAATGATTTTAATCTAATTAAGAGTAGAGCCAAGAGTAAATCTTTGGTAAGAATATCGTGATATTTTATAGTATACTTACACTTATACAAAAACAGGCAAATGAAGTATATTTTCTTTATTTATTTGTTATATAAGGGGCTTTGTCACTTAGTATTAATGAACAATCATCAACTTAAACAATCCAATAGGTAACAAACAATTTTGATTATAGGTAGATATCGCTATTTAGAGCAGCGATAGCTCAGTGGGGAGACCAACAGACTGCAATGCAGAGGGTCCCGAGTTCGAACCCACGTCGCGCACCTCTGACTTTCGGAAGTTATATGACTTTTCGAAATTATGTGCGTATTGAATGACAATTATCGCCTGCTCCGTGCCTCGGAGAGCACGTTAAGCCGTCGGTCCCGACTGCCATGAACATCTATAGCAGTCGTTATTGGGGAAGTCGACACAAAAGATCCCACTGGGTCGAAGTGTCGCCGGTCTGTACTGACTGGCTCCTACACAAGATAAGATAAGATAAGATAGGTAGATAGATACCAAAATAATCAAGTTGCCTTTTGTACCTATAAACTGTCCTAATGTTGGGTACAGCGCTCTTCTCATATTGAGAAGTGTTAGGCCATCGTTCGTCACGGATCTTCCTAGTATAAGAAGGACTGGACCATAGTTAACCACTGGCTCAGCGCTAGATGACAAACTTTAGTGCTATATCTTCGAGAACATTCTTAGGCATGCAATTTTCCTCACGATGTTTAGCTCCGCCGTTAAAACGAGCTTTCTTTTAGCTATTAAGCAAGAAGATAAATAAAACCAACTAATGGAGACTCTTTCCATCCGTTTACTATTCAGCTTTCCTACTCATCTAATCTAAAACGGTAATCTCTTGGAAAGTGAGATACAATTTTCCGAAGAAAGTGTTCAGTGTTTACCATACATAAATGCACATACAATTACCCTAGAAACTTCGGTTTGTAAAGAAGTAAATGCGATGCGATTGCAACCCGAGACTGATAAGTTGAATGGTTCGATTTCCGGATTGATCAAAATGTTATTGAGTTTTTCTGGTTAGAAATTCTTGGTAGTAATACCGAGTTTGGTATCGCTATACCAAGTACTGTATTACTACAAAGAATTTCTCCTGATAGACGGGATAAGGCTCACTCCTCTTACGTGGAACCGTAAATAGCTAGCGAAATGTGGGTATCATACACCATGCCTACCCCTTCACTGACGAAGACGTGAGAATATGTTAGCCATTATGGAAATGGCATAACATTAATGGGCGAAAACTGATACCAAAAATGGGATACTTTCCAATGTATAATTTCCTACTTCTTACGCGACAGAAATTATTAGTAAAAATACAACTTAAAAAATAGGTGCAATTATTATTTATTTGACTAGTATAAAATTAGGAGGCATTGCGTAAATATCTCGCTATATCCTTATATGTATAATGAAATTAAAACAATGGAAACGTTTTAATGAGAATAGTAAAATTTGGGCAAACTTGAAGATGCTTTGTCTTTAGTTACAATTTACAACTTAATTGAACCATTTTTATACATCTTTAAAATAGCAAATTGAAATTATCTAGAAGTATGGCAAATAGGATATTCTAGTCGAATTTGCATGAAAGATTTTTGCAATTAAAATGACAATCGCAAAAAGCATAAAATATAGGTAGGTATTTAATTTTGTCAAAGACGGAGTATTAATGCTAAAAGATAAAGATACTGGTTTTTAAGACAATAACAAATACCAGTTATGTTGTCGTGTGCAAATGTGCTAAAACCGCGAGGAGTGGCTTGTGAGTTTAATGTTTTAAACATAGTAGATTCCTATTATTAACTTTCGTTGGTGTATTCAAGTGTTAATAGACTAATTTAATATTTTGAGAGATCATAGACCCTATTGTCAAAACATTTAGCAGTTTATTTGCAGTTGGCTAACTTAATAATTGTCAATGTGATTAATAAGACTTTTATACATTAAAATTTCTTTACCCCGGAAAGGGTACCAAAGATGTATTAAACAGACAGTTTATCAGGTTCAGACTCTGTGCTCCTACTGGATGTCCTAAGAGAAGAACAATCATAATTTGCCCAACCAGAGATAAAACCCGACACAGGTCAAGCCAAAAACAGCCCATAGTTCATTATCGTTATACCTACCTTTTTCAAAGAACTCTGATAAAGATAAAAATAAATATAGAACTATGTTTTAATTTTGCGTTTATAACATTATAAATAGTACTAGCTGGAAATAACATCATCATTCAAGTGGTTAACGCAAGACAAAAAGTTCCATTGACGCCCACAGCGGCGCTAGTAGCACCGTGGACACATATCATTCGCTGCTGGGTGTTTTTGGGCGCACCCCACATTTCCTTTGCATAACATCGTAAGGAAACGAAAGTATCCTAACAAATGGCTCATAAATAACTCAACAATAACCTTAACACTGTTTATACAATATGTACTCCACTTTTTTAGCCTATATTTGTGGCGGCCGATCCTTGAAGCAACAGGTGTGGGCGACAAATATTTTCGAAAGTGACTCACTTTCTTCAATGTCACACTCTCCTACAAAACGTTGTAGATGCAAAGTCATATATACATATATACATATATACATCATACTTAACCCACGTAACATGACACAATACTGAGTGCTAAATACTTTTAAATAAGACCTGTAAAATTGTTTTACCTTAACATATTGGGCCTTGAAATGTATATTAATACTGACATTATTAAATATGTTTTTCGCACTTCACTCAGTTTGTGAAAGGGTAATAAAAGATGCGTTAAAATCAAATTCATGTCGTGATGATTTCTGTTAATTCAGTCGGCCCCCAGGAGTTAACATGCAGTAGACCATTTGTTAACTAATAATTTTTTTTTTGTGTTGAACCACGTTTCAGAAACCGTTTGAACAATTCGCAATTCATCCAATATACGTAAGTAACTAAGATAGTGAATATCGAATTGATACCGAATGCCTGAAAATCGGCTACTCATACCTTCGTATTTGTAACTGATATTCAGGCAAGCAGGCTGCTTTATTTTAGCAGTCAGAAGCTGACTGATTTCAATCAGTATCCCTTTCATTGCCTCAGGATTGCTTGCACGCTTATCGTTCACGCGTTTACAGTGTAATTACACATAAGCCGATGACTACATGCAGTCTCTATATACAGGTTGCATGAATACTGTATAGAGAGATGTGCGTTGTGCACTTGAGCAATGGTTGGCTACGTATTATGGCTATTATATGATGCATACGGTGGCCGTACGTTACAGTAAAGTCTGGTTTACCTAACTAAGAGACTCGGTATATTCAATCTAACATTAGTAAGCATTTTTTATATTGGTCAGCTCAAATACGACAATACGATTGAAGAGTAAAGAGGGAAAGCCTGTTTCTTGTTGTTAGAATATAGGTAGCGATTACAGGTTACCATAGTAGGTGGCCATAGCCAGTGAGATATACACTTTAGGTATGGGATGTAGAACGTGTTATACACAGGAAAACGCGCAAAAAAGTAAATAGCATAAGAATAACGACGAATTTGCATTACCTGATTATAAGCGTCATATTGTGAAGAAGCATTAATTGTAAAAATTTAAATACATAAAATGTATTGGCATGTTTTATTTAAATTTCGAACTGGTATTTCTTTTTTTATTAAAACCAGACGTTGCAGATCTTCTAGATTCTTTTTCTTTGTCTTTGCTTGACTGTCTATAATTATTTATAACATTAGTAGGTATTACTTAGTTGAAACAGACTTGCATCGTGCATATTGTGGCTCGTGTCTGTGAATGATAGAATGAATTATAGTATGATAACAGAACTTTGTGGTGTAAAGAAGATGAAGGTGTAGTAGAACGAGTTGACAGGCGTATGCTAAGATGGTTTGAAGCAAGTGTAAAGATTATATGTGAAATGTTTGACAAAGAAAACTACTAGATAAGCAAGAGGGAGTCAGAAATATCTAGAAATGATCTGGGAGTTAAATCATACCAGGATTCTGGTTTATTTACTGGATTTCACTCAAAATGAAGTAAGGTAGTACCAGTGTCGGGAGGATATTACAAAAACTTAAAAAACGGACAGAAAGAACACCTAGTGTGGGAGCAACTATTTGTGAATATCACAAATTGTAGTCCTATATGAACGTAGAAAAAAGAACAATCGTCATTCCGGCAGTGGCGAGATGACCATTAAAACCACTACGTCATACTTGTGGTCACTAAATAAATACATACGTAATGTATGTGATTATAGCAATTTGCAAAGCAATTGTTGCCATATCTTAAATCTATTCTAAATTAATATACTGACTGCCTTATAGGTATAGTCCCTGCGTTACGTCCTTGGAACGACGTTATTGCGCATATAAACTATTTTATATTTAATATATGCAGACGTACGCTTACTCATCTATTTACATAGATATATAAAATCACGCCTTTATTACTAAGGGGAGAGGCAGAGACGTATAAAATCCACCTTTTGCTCACAATGGTTTAAGGCCTATGTAATAGAGGGCGAGCCTATTGCCGTACTCATGTTTATGTAAACATAAAGCTAATTAAAATAAAGCAATTAAATATATACATGGTCTCACGTCTATTTCCCTGACGGTAAGCAGACATGTATTAGGGCCATACATCAGCCAGTCAACTGCAGACGGCAGTGGCAACCGGGTAGTTTTGAAGTCTGTTCTACTAGTGAGAATTTCTGGCTACGAGCCCGTACGCCCTTTGACTTTCGCCCCTTTCATTGAAAGACGGAATCCCGCTTCACGGGGTTCCTATTTTTAGGTGGATTTAAGAAGAAACCTAACAAATACCTATTAGGGGCGAAACTTGACGGGCTAACGGGCTCATAACTGAATTTCTTAACCGCGGCTCTATGCAATCGTATTTATTACCACTATGCCACTGGCTCAATTATATTGTGAACTTGATTTTATTTTATTTTATATGTTGCTTTACTAACATACATGCCAGTATTAAACTGTCCCTTAACATAACTTTGCGTACATGTTTGTGGTCTATCGTCACGTCCCGGGTTCTATTTTAGGCATGTCAAGTTTTTTATAGTTACGGTGTAACGAAAGTTTTGCAATGCCATCCCAACAATCAAAAAAATAATTGTTTGGGCGCCGCCCGGTTTACAGACATAGACTTTATTCGATTTACCAAAAGAAATTAAAAAAATTGAATGCAATAAAAAAAATTTGTTTATTTGACCAAAAAATGAGTTAGCGACAAAGTAATTACAAAATAGTGTTGTTTAATGTTTACAAACGGTACTGGTCCTGTGTCCCAAACTAGGCTGTAGCCTGTATTGTGGGAGACAGTGCTCAGTCAAAAAGTTTTACGCTAACACAGTGGATGACGTAGTTTTATTGATGTCGGTAGGTCATAAACAAAGGTACTTTATATCTAAATAATAATATAATTACTATAATAAAATTCTACATAATATGCAGAATGTGTGTGAGTGTTCGTGCGCGCGCGCGCGCGTGTGTGTGTGTGTGTGTGTGTGTGTGTGTGTGTGTGTGTGTGTGTGTGTGTGCGGGAGGGTGCGTGTGCGTTTGTGTTAACACAGAAATCCTTGTTTACAATTTAAATTAAAGGGTGTGTGTGTATAAAGTGTATTTTTACTCTATGAACTTGAGGATTTCATAGTTTAAATAATTTTATTAGCTTATAAATTAGTAAAATTCAATAGTAGTAATAGTAGTGTAATAGTTTCAAAATTATGTAATACAGTGATAAATAAACAACGCGATCAAATCCGTATATAGTAGTTTAATTTCAATGAATAACATTCGCGTAAACAGAAGATAATATTATGTTACCTCATGGATGTTGAGTCCCACAATGTTTTGGTTTTTGTATGTATATATTAAGTATGTTATATAGTTTGTAACCAAGGCTCTTATACTGTCGTCTGGCAAAGGAGGTTCTACAGCGAGTGCTCGAGCAGACCGACTGCTTGCTACGTTTTTTAGGATCCAGAAGGGAAACATCTTTATGCACTCTTAAGATTGTTCTGAGCACAAAAAACTGTCTACTAGTTAGTACTTTATTGTCAGCGTACAATTGTTTAGTAGGGTATCTTATCGGATTTTTATTCATTACTTTTAACACAGCTCTTTGTGCCCGTTCCAATTCAAGTAACTGTGTCTTTCTGGAACCCCTCTATACCGGAATGCAGTATTGAACGATGGATTGACATAGGGCAAGATTACCATTCGTACTTTGTCTTGCGAGGTGATATCGCGTAGGGTTTTGAAGAGGTGTAGAAGTTTTCTTGTCCTGTTTTTAACGGTTTCAACTTGTATGTTCCACGTCAACCCATTATCCAACTGCACACCTACGTATATCGCATTTGTTATTTTTATCAAATCGGGGCAAGTACAGTATTATTATCAGCACAGGTGTGGGCTTTAATAGAGAAACCTGGGATGGAGAATTAATTAACGAGTATTCCGCTCTCTCTTTACCTAAGTTCCAATTTGGACCACTCACTACAATTGCGGTGTCATCAGCATAAGTGTAAATATCTGTATAAAGAAGAGACATTGTGCAGAGGTCATTGACATATAGCTGAAATAGAGTGGGACCTAAAATGCTCCTCTGGGGGACGCCATAGCAAACAGTAGCCTCATTACTTATCAAATCTCCTAGTTTTACCCTTTGTTTCCTATTTGATAGGTAATCATTGAAGAGACTATGCGTGGATCCACGAATACCAAGCCTTTCCAGTTTATTAAGTATAGCAATTAGAGGTCCATCCTCATGAGCAGTGAAATAAATGTCATATTATGTCAATACTCTTTTTTATCAATAACCAATCAAAAATAAACAATTAACTATATTAGTACCATCATATAAACAAACCTAAAATATTTAAAATATGTTTAATACGAGATTTTGCGCAATTTAGCAGAGCTCTGCTGTGAAAATACTTTCACCGCACAGAAAAAATAGTCAAACGAAGACGTGTTTATGGGGTAGGTAAGTGGCACTGCTGCAGGGAATCATTTTAATTTTAACAATAGCGCTGTTTATTTAGGTTCTGATGAGGCTAGCATAATCTTTGTTTAGATTTTAAGCCTCTAAATTACAATAAAGAGAAAAATACAATAATGCTGGTAGCATAGGATCTCCATATTTTGAGAATCGATGTCAAATAAATTTTAACCGTGCCATCAACATTTTTTTAATTTTAAAGTGACAATCTAATAACGTTCAAAATAACGACCACTATGATATAGATATATTTATTTTTAATAATTTCATACTTGTAACATTTGTAGATACCTATATCATAACTGGTTGTAGTATTTTGTTTAAATAAACTTACCAGTTAATGTAACAGACACACTTGTATGACGCGAATAAATGATTTCATTTCCAAGCACGGTTACTTTATCCTTTATTTAATCGTATTTCGTTGGTTTCATTATTTATGGTGATATCGACTATAAGATCCTTAAGCATAAATATATGTTTTTATCAGTATGTAGTCCGTCAAGTCTTAGAATATGGTACATAATTTAAATCAATTGTGTGTAGCCACCCGTGTACGACTAGCTTAAATAATATAATTATTCGTATAAAGACCGACGAAAATAATTTTACTGCTTAACCATAAAGGTCAAGTTTATGCGAAAGACACGAATAATAACTTATTATTATTCTATTCGACATTCAGATAGATATTTACATTGTAATAAACAATGTAGCCGTGTGGCTTATGGCAAATATAAGGTGCAAAACAAAACACATAAATAAACATTAAAATGACGAATTCTGATTATAATCTGCTTAGTCTTACTAGATATATGATAAGTTAATTTTGTTCAACAAATAACTTAAATAAAATACGCAATAGTCCCTAACAGTACTCGGTGTGGACACCAGGTTTAATTTTTAGAACCTGTTAGGAAAACATAAAGAAAACTCATTTACCTTTATATATCTAAAATCAAGTAATAAAATAAATATTTTGAGCATGTTAAAGTCTAAAATAAAATAATAAAATGGTACGAACCCCACTAAATAATGACAGTCTTTTAATAGACAACAACACAACATTATCCACGACCATTTTGAAACACTTGAACACACTTAATGTAAATTAGTCCGTGCTCCACTAACAAAAGAAAAAAATTCAACTTGATTTTCGAATCATAAAATAACGGATATCAAAATTTAAAATCCGAACGAGCTTCCTGTTCTTGAGGACAGACATGGAATGATTTTCTTGACGCATTTTTCGTCGTATATATCTACGGAGACATGTGTTGCTATTTTCCTTGATCTCCAAGTATACATTTTGTAGTACACAATGTGGAATCTTGAATAACCGGTGGCCAGCGTGGTTTGACTATATTATCTAACTAGAATTGCGGAATACCAACTATTCAACACGGCAGGTATACCACTGGATAAGTCGTTGTGAAAATTAATTAGTTAATTTCTATAAGTAAAATTATTTGTTTGAATGGCAGTTTGATATTAAAAGAGAAAAAGCTATTTTAACAGAATAAATAATAGCAACTGTACCTACCTATCATATAAAATTACCGTTAAAAGCCCAGGCATTCTGTAAATCGTCTGGAATAGAAGTCTAACGTTTAATACAAACTTTTACGCCTAAATATCTGCGAAAAGATAAGCAACGTTGCACTATACCCTCATTTACCCGGCTTAGGTTTTTGATCCCACGGATTTTATAAGGAAACGCCTATTAGCGACTACGACAAACACATTTCAGCAATCGACCGCCATGTTACTACTGACTGAAAATCGTAAGCATAAACAATGTAATCTCAGATACAGAATTGAAGAAGATATCTTAAAATAAAATAAGATATACGGCAGATCTGTGTTTATAAACTGGCTGGGTACTCGCCTTTCTTTTTAATTAAAGTGGTAAGAATGGAACCATGTCACTGAACATTATAAAAATCTAGGTATCTTGGGCACGAAAGCACCCTCACCGGAAAAAAAAAATTATCAGGTAATTTATAATGCCTACACGTCTAGGTAAGGTCTAAGCCGCGTCCTTTGGCATCTAACATTTTAAGATATTATTTATATACTTACATCTAATAATATGGCCTGATTGGCCTCGTTGCACAAGTCTGCGCTTAATTTTGCAAGTAGCACGGAGCCTGGCAATGTCCTCAGTAAATAAGTTTCTCCTTGCCGAAGCAGATGATTACAAATTAGATGACAAAGATTGGTTCAATCTATACTTAATATTATAAAAGCTGAAGAATTTGTTTGTTTGGTTGAACGCACTATTCTCAGGAACTACAGGTTCGAATTGAAAAATTATTTTAGTGTTAGATAGCCCATTTATTGAGGAAGGCTATAGGCTATATAACATCACGCTACGACTAATAGGAACAGAGTATCAATGAAAAATGTTTCAAAATCGGGGTAAATTCTGTTATGTGAAGCAGACAAAGTTGCATAGGTCAACTAGTTATAAAAAAAACTTGTCCTAAGTTATTCCAAATAGTAGTTATGTACAGCAATATAACTGCTTAATTTACATTTTCAATAAGCAGTTTCATGAACCGTTATTTATCTATAGATACTTGAACAGGAAAGTTTAAAATCTTTAGTAAATTATTAGCCAGGGGTTTTCCCGTGTGAGCAATAAGAGAATGTTCCTTATATGAGGTAATGGGAAAAGCTTTATATTACCACTTTTTCTTTATTCGCTCGCTGTAGTTAGGCATCACAGTGTATAGACATGCGAGGCGCTTTTTTACGCACCGTAATTTTTTTACAAGCCATACTCTTTGGCACTTTTTCTACTTGATACAATCTTCTATATGACTACATTTTCCCTTTTATCCTATTCTTAGTACTTTTCCGGTTAAAGGGTACTTAGATAGCTTCACGGTTAGGTTAGGTTAGTTCATAGCCATGAAACGACAAGCAGATGTCTTTTCTACTCACATTTCCTTAATCACATACCGGTTTTTTTTTTATCCTACTAATGTTGCAAACAAGCATACGGCCCACCTGATGGTAAGTCGTCACCGTAGCCTATGGACGCATGCAACACCGGGGGCATCACTTGCGCGTTGCCGACCCTTTAGGAAAGGAATTGGGAAGGAGAAGGAGCGGAAAGGCGGAAAGGGGGTGTTTGGGCCTCCGGAACTCTCACTCACCGAACGAAACACAACAGTAGGAATACTGCTATTTCACGTCGATATTCTGTGGGAGGGTAGTCCTTCCCCGGTCGAGCCGGCCCTTTCATGCTGAAATCAGCGAGGGTATGGGTGACGTGGATATAAAGACGTTTACTAAATGTCTAAATTTTAAACGATGTTAAATAAATCTTATGGTCTTGATACTTACATAAGTTACATCTAACTGTACTAACTAACTATACCGTATCTTAAAGCATTTTCAGTGTGTGCGAGAACGAGACAGCGTGTTACATAGTGTGTAGCTTTGTCGCCTTCTCGCTCACGTAACTACAATGCTTTGGGATATGGTGGTAAGGCCCAGGAAACGTCATCGAAGTCCTCAGCTCTAATACTACTACTGCCGATACAGGCACCCTATGGAACACCAGTTAAGAGAACTACATATAGGTACGTGTTAAGTATGGACTGTATTTATAATAGATATCTATACTATGGGAACCCTTTGTTTCGACCACCCCTAAGCCGCCAACATGTTTATTTTATATACGAAAAGTATTTTATTAAATGCAAAAACAACATTTACAAAACTTGTAGGTAGTAGATCCTCCCTGGTTTCAGCATGAATGGGCCGGATCGACCGGGGTAGTACTACCCTCTCACAGAATAGCGGCGTGAAGTAACGGTACCCGTACTGTTGCGTTTAGTATCGGTGAGTGAGAGAGCCGGAGACCCAGTTACCCCGATCCTTTTCCTACCCTTTCCTTTGTCCTTTCCCTCCTTCATTCCTTCTTAAAGGGCTGGCAACGCACTTGTATCTCCTTTAGGGTTGCGGGTGTCTATGGGCGGCGGTAATCGCTTACCATCAAGCGAACCGCCTGATCGTTTGCCGCCCTATGACATAAAAAAAAGAAATAGAAATGAGAACTTCAAATCGATTCTTTAGAATAGTACCTATGCTTAACAATGATTAAAGCATAAATTTGAAGTTTTGTAAATGTTGTTTTTGCATTTAATTAAATACTTTTCTTATATAAAATAATTACTAAATTATGCTTAAAAAAATGGAGCCTAAACAATTATGCCAAAATATAGTGCGTAACTATTATTGGGATAAGTAAAAGTATGCCATGTTAAATTATGATACATAATTTTATGCGAATAAAAAGGGAATCCTATACTATTTGTATATAATCTTAAGTTTACAAAGGCCACCTTTTTCCGCTTCCTTTATAGTACCTTTTCCGTAGTCACATTAACTTGGGACCAGGGGATTTTTTACACATGACTTATTCAAGTCTTGTCAAAAAATAAACAAGAACTAGGAAATGTGCGTAACGCGTAACCGCAAGTGTATACGTGATCACAATCAAGTCTCTGTGAGTTTGAAGGCGCTATCGGAATACATAATCACTTAACTCGGATAAGTAACGAGTATTCGAGAGATATCTTAAGGAAAATATTGTCTAATACGAGTAGTTGGGTATGCTTAGTTGTTTGGTATTCCTGTAGTTTACGTCACAAGATGTTATTAAAAATACCGTTACGTACATTGGGTTATTATGTCCTAACTACCAGCAGTTTTTTTTTTATGTTGTAGGAGGCAAACGAGCTTACGGAACGCCTGATGGTAAGCGATTGCCAGAGGATAGTGCGTTGCCGACCTTTTAAATTATACTTATTATTTATATTAAATAAAAGTTCCATATATTTGCCATTATTTTACTTAATTTTTATTGCTGTGATATCGAGCGATGTTTTATATCAATTTCTATTGATAGTGTCCAGTAATGAGAATCGACCAACTTACTATGATGATTAAGGGGGCAGATGACACTAAATAAGTGCCATTGACCAATGAGGTTACCACGCCATAGGTCAATGGCACTTATTTAGTGTCAGTAACGCTACTAGTCAGTGCCAGCCACCACCCCGGTGGCAAGCTCAAAGGGGGCACTAAAGCCCGGTTCCTATATCAAGGGACTAGTAATTTTACGTACAGACAGTCAAATATTCAACGAAAACATGTTAAATTTTTACTGTTCGTATAACCGGGCTTTAGCTTTTCGAGGCGCTCATAGCCAGTTGCACTCACTGATCGGTAAACGATTAGCGAGGTTAAGCAACGTTGGGTGCGGTCAGTCTATAGATGGGTGACTGCTTAGTGGTATTTCATCTGAGCGTCTTCGTGCACGTAAAATCGTCGGTCCCGGTTGTTGCCAAATTGACAGCAGTCGTTAAGCCATGTCAGAGGTCTACTATAGGCTTGAACAACTCTTGACAACAGGTTGGCCACTAACCACACGAAAAGAAGAAGAACCAATTATTGCAACGACACGTGATATACAAAGACTGATTGCAAAATATTTGGTACTATATTTTGCTCACGGTTTTGCTCGCGCCATATATGGGTGTATAAAATACACTTTAGTCTATCCTTCTGGGATACTACACACCCAAAAGGAAAAGATGAAACTTGAGTCTATAAATGTAAGCAGTCCACCTTTATATACAAGAATTCAGCTTGAGTATATTTATTTCCGAGAAACACGAAAATTAGTGAATGAATTAAATTGATTTTTTCACACAATGTTGCATTTTTATCCAAGGCCTTTTTTATATACTTTTTCTAAGTTTCCATTGGAACGGAAAATTTAAAATATCGGATTCAACCACACCGAAAATGGCCGGGTTTACTTTGTGAAGAAGAGTACACTTTTCTGTTATCTAGAGATCACACCTTTTAACACGTTTGAAACTTTAGGTAGTCAGTATGCATTTGCAATGCTAATCAACTCGATTAGAACGACCTATCATAGCGTCGTATATATATATCGTCTCGCACGAAGTGAAAAATCAGCTCAATTTTATTACGCTCACACGCTCACGCTCTGCCATATCGACCGACGGAAAAGCACTGTAATGAAAGTATGTACTTACAATAATTTAATATATTATCACGCCTGTATTCTGCATGTATGTGTCGTCGTCTAATGCTTAGAAACCACGTCATCAGATGCGGACATAATGTAATTGAAACGGATTTATTTTTACTGCAATATACTGGCCAGTAACATCAGCCATTTTATAGAATACTCGTCGATATTTTGCATATGGCTACTCAGAGAATTACGTCTGGCAATATCAATGTTATAAAATTTTATTAAGCTGGCCGGCTACTGTTGAAATGTGGTAAACTAGATTGTGCCTGTGGCTTCGCTTGCGAAAACGTTGGTTAACTAAGGTAAGATTAGTATATCTTCGAGAACATTATGGAGAACTCTCAGACATGCAGGTTTCCTCACGATGTTTTCCTTCGTCGTTAAAGCAAGCGATAATTAACTATTTAATTCGCATATAACTTAGAAAAGTCAGTGATGCGCGCCTTGGGTTCGAACTCGAGACCTCTGCGTGGCAGTCCAACGGTTTCTCACTAGGCAATCTAGGCTCAATGGGTAATAAACAAACACATTCGCATTTATAATATTAGTTAGGATTTTAACGTTCATAAGTTTTACTTTGTAACCTAACTTAATAAATGACTGACATTGATTTTGAAAATATTGCAGTCCCATTTTGACACTTTTTAACTGTTTTATCACTTCAAACGGGTCGGTACCCATTGGTGCCTTGAAATTCGCACCCTGTGCCCATTCGTCCCCTCAAATATTTGAAGTGCCCACTCGTCCCCTAAAATATATTACTTATTTAAAAATCATTTATATTCCCATTCACTCTGCTAATTTAAGGGTACCTGAACAGGTGCCGAGTCTATAACTTTTATTGCAGGGGACGAGTGGGTACTTTAAAAATAAATTTGATTTGATTTGATTTGAAATTAATATTGATTGGTCTCCTACTAGGGGTCTTCTACTAGGGGATCAATGGGCACCTATATAGGTGCCGAATCTACAACTTTTATTCTGGGGGACGAATATTAGGGTACCAACGGGTCCCGACCCCTTCAAACAGTCCTACTTAAAGCTAACGTAATTTATGCAGAAGGTATTAGTTATTAATTATAATAATTAACAATTGAATGACGGAAGTCGTCATCTGCTTTGCATAATAATTGCAGCTCCGTCTAACAACAGGTAGTATACTTATAATGAACCATACTTTATTGTATACACAATGTAACGACGCAGTAAAGTGTTAAGTACCGGATACTATGTCTTTTAATCTTTAGCCGTAAAACCTGCATATTTTTATTTCAGATGTAACGATAAGGTACAATATGTGGAAGAACTCTTTGTAGTCAATTATTTCATGAGAGAACGAATGAGTCGGATTTCCCGGGGAAGTATATATCCTTTTAACCCTTAAGCAGCAACGGCTCACTGACGGCTAGACGCAATAGGCTTTCAATTATTTCTGGCATTCCAACGATGGACAGGTTTAAGGTAACCAGTGTAAGAGTATTAACACTTACTGCGTTTCCTCCGATGAGTAGGAATTCTGGGGTTCATATTAAATATCTCAGACATGGTTTTTGCATAGGGATGCTAAAGTGTCCATGATGCGATGATCTATTTTTGTGTCTTTATTTTCGTTGTTTTAATATTTGTAAAGACCTTCTGTGACATTGGTATTATGCTTAATGCGATAATGGTTTCTGTAGCTTATCCGTGGAATTTATTCTCTATACATAGGGATTCTAATTTATTTGGAAATGGTCCCTTTAAAATTTGGAAATGGTCCCGGTGAGCAGCGATAGCTCAGTGGGGAAACCAACAGACTGAAATGCACAGGGTCTCGGGTTCGAACCGACGTCGCGAACCTCTGACTTTCGGAAGTTATATGACTTTTCGAAATTATGTGCGTATTGATTGACAATTATAGCCTGCTCCGTGCCTCGGAGAGCACGTTACGCCGTCGGTCCCGGCTGCCATGAACATCTATGGCCGTCGTTATTGGGAAGTCAGTGCCCTATAATATCCTGACACTGGTCTAGCCTTAGGGTATCGTTAGCCTTGGAGTTGTGTAGGTCAGGTGGCAGCCGCTCCGTGTAAAAACTGATATCCAGTCAAATCCGGTTAGACTAGAAAGCTGACCCCAAGTGACTTGGGAATAATAAAGGCTAGGGAGAAAGAGAAGACTACTAGGCCGATCATAAAAAAATTTCGCATACACGCTGTCAGGGATGTCAGGACATAGAGTACTTTTCATCCATAAAAAGTAATTTTAATAACCTAAACTACATTTACGCAAGCGAAGTCGCGGCAAAATCTAGTTGGCAATAAAAATATTATGTACCTATGTCCAAACACTAGATGTGCCCGCGGTTTCACCCGCTTTTATAATTACAGCGTCGCCATCGTGGGTCGTAGCGTGATGTTATATAGCCTATAACCTTTCTCGATAAATAGGCTATCCAACACTAAAATAATTTTTCAATTCGGACCAGTAGTTCCTGAGATTAGCGCGTTCAACCAAACAAACAAATAAACTCTTCATTTTATTACAGAATATAGAACATTTTAAATTATAAAAACATGTTTTATTTTAAACAAGTAATTATAATATATATATTGTTTTACGTTTACGCGAATGTTATATTTTGAAATTAAAACTTTTTATATTTAAGTGTACACTTTTGCCGACGTTTCGGTTGCCTTAGAGCAGCCATGTTCACGGGGAGACTAAGGCCCGTCGCCCACACGAGCTGGAGTCGAGGTGGCGTCGATGCGCGAGCGCACGAGCTTCTAAGTTTCCTTCAGGAATAAATGGCAGTGCGCTCACACACTAGAGTCGCGTCACAGGCGAGGTGGAGTCGAGGCGGAGGCGCGGCAGCGGCGCGGCGGGGCTGCACCGCTTGACCGCGCCGCGACACCACCGCCATTTTGTCATTTTGTTTATCTTAAGTATAAGTAAAATCTTCCCTTATCTCTCTCCGCCCTCGCCTCGACTCTACATAAACGCCACGCCTCGGCCGTACCGCGACGCCCCGCCGCGACCGTGCCTCGACCGTGCCTCGACTTACCAGTGGGCGACGCGCCTAAGATAGTAAAGTTTAATAATAGTAGTGTTAAAGTTCAAAATTATGTAATAAAAGTGTTTTAAAATAAAAATAACGCAACATAATCTATATAAAGTCGTTCAAATTCAAGTAATTATACTTTAAAAAATGAACATGTTATGTGACTACTGTTATGTATATAAACATATTTTATTTGTTATAGCTATTATAAACTAAAACATAGATAGCTCATTTTTCCTGTAGTGTATAGTCACTTATCATATCAGTTTTTGTCCATAATCCTTAACTAGGAATGACGTGTGTGCATTTCCTAGAACAGTTATCGTTTGTTTTAGACACATTTTGCGTCGCAATATAACGTAAATTAGATAATGTTACTCATTACTCATATCCAGTCATAACATCATACAACAACACTTTGAGCTCATTCTGCGTAAATAGAAACACCAATAATTAAATTATGTTCGGGTACTTTGAAATAACTACACTGGAACTTTGAGACAACTACCATCTTAGTCTCCCCGTGACCATGGCTGCTGAAAAGCAACCGAAACGTCGGGGAAAGTGTAAACCAAAAATAAATAATTTATATATTATAAATTAGTAAAATAAAATCAATAGTAGTAGTAGTGTAATATTTAACAAAATTTTGTAATACAGTGCTAAATAAACAACGTGATAAAATCCGTATATAGCAGTTTAATTTCAATGAATAACATTCGCGTAAACAGAAGACAATATTATATAACTCACAACAACACTGTTTATATTGATTGTAGATACATCCAGGTTTGGTAATTCCTTATTGCATTAAGCTTAAGTTATTGGGTGGCAAAATCAACGTAGATGTTGTGACCCAGGGTTCAGATAAACTCATAAAATATAAAATTAAAATATTGTTGTTATAT
This sequence comes from Catocala nupta, assembly GCA_963675205.1. Lineage (NCBI taxonomy): Eukaryota > Metazoa > Arthropoda > Insecta > Lepidoptera > Erebidae > Catocala > Catocala nupta. The sequence goes on along the minus strand of OY776095.1, from coordinate 6,031,221 downwards.
AAAGGTACTATAGTACTGCGATTGCTATTCTGCTGTCATAAGGGTTAAATACATAATAACAAACACTTTTTTTTTTATTTTCATATTCACCTATTTGGAATCAGTAAAAATGGCACATCTGCCAGTATTTTTATATTAAATATGAAAATACTGGCATATACATCCTTTTGTTCTTGCAGGTTTCTTCTCCTAGACTCAACCCTTTGCCTGAACCTAGCAACTAACTTTAATGTAGCTTCAGTAATTTAGTAAACTAACTAACCTATATATTTTGACGTTCATAAGTGTTACTTTGTGACCTAAATGAATAGATGATTTTTGACTTTGACTTTGACTTTTTCATTATGATGGCAGTATTGATGGCAACTGCTTGTTACCCCATGTAAAGAAAAAAGCTTACTTATAAAATTTAGGTGGAATTTCATATTTGCTTACTAAGTATAATTTTTAAATAGTGCACCTCGAATTTGTGAATTCATCAAGGTTTAATATGTTCTGTCCTTTCGCAAGATACAGTGTTTTAGTTTTTATTAGATACCCATGGCTTCACACGATTAGTACAAAACCTTAACAAATTATACACGTGAACCTTCTTCATCAACCACTCTGTCTATCAGTGAAAAACGCATGAAAATCCGTTTAGTAGTTTTTGAGTTTATCGCAAACAGACGGACGTGGCGGGGGACTTTATTTATAATACGCTAGCGAACCCAACCGACGTTAAACTGAACACACGGGAAAAATAATTAAAAAAACCAAATCTAAACCATTCTCGAATCCACATGAAAGCATTTGAAAATTTCATCAACGTCGGTCCAGCCGTTTAGGAGGAGTTTTATTACAAACACACGCACAGAAGATTTATATACAACGTGTCCCAAAATTCAACGATAAGCGGACACCAAAATGTGGATCGGACCTACTTATGACTGATATTACTGAACAATGAACATTTATCTATCTCCGTCTAACGCATAATCTCTCTCTATCTATCTCTCTCTAACTTATTTTATGGACTACGGACATGTCTCATTCAAATTCTAAGAACTTGCAACAAAATTGGGTACATAGTAAAAGTGATTACTATCAACACTAAGAATTTGCAAAATATGGTTGTTGTTCAGAAAATGTACATATGCATATTTTTGTGGCTAGTTTGCCTAGAATATTGGAATCGTTGCTAGTTGCGCCAATTTTTAAAAATATTCGCCGTAATAGTGACAATACTTTTTTTTCACCACGATGAGTGAAAGTGAACTGAGAGTAAAAATCTTAGTGTAGCAATGGTACTTAAAAATATAATAAATGTCCATTTTTTAAGAATTTGGTTTTTCTTTGTAATGAAAAAAAGAATCAAGATATAAGTTTTCGTTTTTTCTCGAGTAGTCATAAGTAAGTCCACCTTTTGGTGCCCGCTTATCGTTGAATTTTGGGACACGTTATATATAGGTTGTCCGGTAATTAATGGATAACCTTGAAATGTCTTATAGTAGAACAGAAGGCCGTTCAGAAAAAAGAAAAATTAAAAGAAATAAATTAAAATGTGCAAGCTATATTAGCATAGCATACTTTTGACTGTCTATCTATTAGCATAATTAGTGTTTAATAGTCAAACAACATAAAACCGATAGATTTCATTCATTTATGGTCGTAGTATACAAGAAAGTTATACATGGTAATTAAAAAAATAACACATATAGGTAGTAGTTAGGATAGATTTTTCATATTTTTTTCTGAACGGCCATCAGTTCCACTATAAGACATTTCCAGGTTCCATCCATTAATTACCGGACACCCTGTATAAAGAAAGTGATAGTGATAACGTTAATAGTAATCATACGAAGTGGGCATGATTGACGTCAATTAGCCTGACATAGTCCGCTATTACTCTCTTAAGGTTTAATTTATGTGTGAGTGAGCCAGCTAGTTTAGAGTAAAAACAATACGTACGAACAATACTTTAAGAGATAGTGGATCCTGATGACAGTGACAGAAAGCTATTGAAGGCAAGTAAGAAATATATCATTGATCTCTGCATAAATCTATAGGTGAAGATCGCATAATATTCAGCAGTACGCATGATCTAGTTGAGATGAAACTGACTATAATAATAATAACTTTTTCTTAACTTTTGCCCTCTGGCACACTTGGCTAAGGCCCGTGTGTCAGGTTTTTACCCCTTTGAAATAAAAGGGAGTCTATATATATACAAAAAATAATAATATATCGGTTCACCAAACACCCATATTTACAGCCCATATATTATAATTAAAATCCATACGTAGCAATAGTCCTACGCCTGCTGCGGCTAGTGCCGCTGTAGGTGTTCCATCCCACCTTTGATTAAATCTCTCGAAGGGCCTCTTTACATTGGACCCATGTCTCCGTGTAAGCCGCCCAAAGGGCCAGGTATTTTTTTAATATATTATGTTAGAAAATACCTCTGATAAGAGAAACATAATAATAATAACAGCCCTGTATTAAACGATTTCTTTACCGAAACCTTACACCCTCTTCGACCGTATAGGTGCGTAACAAGTCTGCCTATACAGTTGTGCCTACATAAGTACATATATTATACAGCAAATTGAGAGAAAATGTTTCTCACCAATTTCTAAATGCACTATGTCAGTTTCCACTTTCTACCCAGCCTTGTTAGTAAGTCCATTGTCTATTGACGCTAATTAACTCTAATAAAGCTTGGTAACTGGCATCTGATCTTTAAAGCCATCTTATCACTACGCCGCTGATGTTGTTTCAACTCCGGTCGTTAATATACGTTGATTTAATGTTTGATTTGACCTCACGTTATAATTCCTAATGTAGGGTCTTTTTAACAGGAACCGAAACGAAAATAGGCTTTTGATTATCAGCGGAACACCGGCTGCCAGAAATAACAGGTTTTCAACCCGGCCATGGCCATTAATTAATTTAGAAACTATTATAAATACAAATGTGAGTTTGTTTGTTTGTTACAATTTCACCCCGATCATCATATTTCACATACACGTCTGATAACGTGTATGTGACGGTACAGAAAAGGGCATAAAGTACCTTTAGTCCAGAAAAGTTGAATTGTCATGGGTAAAAAATTATTGACTCGGTCTGAACTAACGTGAGTGAAGCTGTGGGTAAACTCTAGTATATTATAAACGCCAATATATACTATATCGACATTCATTATACTTTGAACTTGAACTTCATTGAGTCAACAATTTACTCGTCCAACATGTGGGACCAGTTGCAAACCAGTGTCTATGTCAAGGTTGCGCAGGCGCAGCATTACCACGGTAATGTTATCTAACAGTATTGTAATTCGGCTCTGTTCTTGAAATAATTATCTACAGTCACGCGGTACGCAAATACGTGAGAGATCTGCCCACCTACAGTATTTTAATTTCATCTACCTACAGTTCTTATTCTAGTTTAGTGATTGTAAATATTAAATATTTTATTTAAAAAATATGTTTTATTGTGGTGGGATTATACTGGACTTGGAAAATAAAAATCTGGAAACTGTGGATGACGTGTATTCCGTACAATATCAAAAAGCGAAGTGGAGTAAAGGTCGGTACACTAATCGGTTAAAACTAAAAACAATAATTATGCTTATTGCTACGGGTTAGCAATTACTTCCGATGAATATTGCGGTGAATGAACCTGCAGGCGCTTCAACAATTGTGAATGTGATTGTTCAATAAAAATCATGTTGTGTTATTTGATTAGTAGATTTAATAAAAAACAACCTTGTATATTTGAGACTGGAAAATATTTGTGCCTCGACTGAGACGTACTAAAAACTTTGTTAATTATCTTGTTAATAATAATTATTGTTAAATTTAATAGAATAAAACAATCCGCATTCGGATAAAAAGTTTAATTAGAAATACTTTTATTTGCAATGGCACTTTGCTATAATTATTATGTAAGTAGGTAGTTGTACTTATTTCAATCAAATATTAACAAATCGCACGCTTACTGCTTACAAAACTTTCACACGGTCCGTTCGTCACAGCAGCGCAGCGGCGCATTCGCGACTGGCTAGTACCGAGTGCATACCGACCTCGAGGCGTGTAGCTCGTAGGTATGACTCGTTTCCCGACTAGAATACTGTTTGATAACATTACCGTGGCATTACGTAACGTATTGTGCGACGTTTTTATGCATATATAATATGTATGTTTAAGCGTGTGTCATGAATGGTAAAGTACGTTTTTAGTACAAAAGGACCGACCAAGTGTGAGGTGCTTTTGTATGATCTGCATATAGTAACTACTATTAATTGTTGTTATAACGAACGTAGTTACACATTATCTCGCGAACCAGAAATGGCAGACTGTAAACACGAAGTTCTTGTAGAAAAAGTATCTAAGGAACTTGCACATCCGGTAGTAGGATCAGCGCCCGTGCACCAGCAGAAGCCGCTGTAAGAAGCGGAACTGCGCGATCGAGTAGTCTGAATACAAAATATACCTTTTTATAGGAAGAAGATTATCTAGAAATATAGGTATATGTAACAATATGTTACATGTCACAGGAGCGGCGCAGTAATGATAAGTGTGGGCACTCTTTACTTTTTCTGTACCCCTGAAAAGGTGAATGCGAAATTTTATGATGATCGGTAGTATGGTATGATCGGTCAATAGTCAAAGACGTGAAAGCTTTATAAACAAACATACTCGTATTTATTATATTAGTGAGGATGGCAAGAAATTCAAATGACGAGTTATACCGCAGAACTAAGAAAAAACAAGCTTTGATGTTTACAAACATTATTTTGTAAATCTTATTAAAGAGTTTAAGATTATTTTACAAAAATATCCTAGCTTACTAATGACGACAAAGTAATTAATTAAATCAATCGGCATCAGAACACAATACACTTCTTAAACTAGGTAATTAAAAATCTTATCTGTTCTTGATTGCTTTTCGCAGCGTATTAAGGCATTTAGCGTTGGAGAAAGGTATTAATGGCTGATACGCTAATGAAGATCATTAGTATTTAATCATGATAGTATGAACAACGCTATAGAGATATCTTTCACGTAATAATTTGTACTAGCGGTCGCCAAGTGGCCGAAATTCGACCATAATTGACTTAAATTTTAAGTTTAATCGTTATTAAGATTTTATTGTCTATAACTATATCCTTAATATCACATTTCATTTAGTCACCTACTCCACATACATATGTAACCATAGTTACAAAGAATTCTACGACATCAGCCGAACAATGCCTAAATACTACGAACGCGATTTGACTGCGTGTGTCAAATGCATGGTTGTGTGCGTGTAGTGTTAGGATTTGCCACTTCTTCTCTATATAAACTTTAACTGTGCCAATTGGCATACTCCTCCATTCGCGCAATTTTCATAAAAAGGGGTACAAAGTTTTTGCTTTACGTATTAATATATAGATTAGATTCCACGTTAGGCGACTAGAATTGTAACCTTTAGAGTGGTTTCTTTAGGAGATCAGTAGATCTAAAAGGATCAGGCCACGCCGTAGGGGCGTGGTGTCCCTAGGTGAATTTAATTAAAGAGAATAATAAGAGAAGGTATGACAATTACACTTTTAATGTATTAAGATTACAAATAAAAGAGACAATCTTTACTTATATAACTATAGTCAGGGCGTGGTTCGCTAAAGACTTGCTTCGTGGTCCTTGTACAATCAGGACACTTAGCTGAAGGTGTGAAGCCGGGCCGCAAGAAGCCGTCCAGGACGCGATCGGGCTTATATACCGCTAGGGGAAGGGGGGCGCTAGCCACCACTCCGACTCACGCGCAGCCGTCAAGGTCGCGCGGTCCGCGTCACAAATTGTACACTAGCTTTTCGAAGTTCTGTGTAGTGATTGAAGTGGCTGTCTCGCCACTGCCAAAGCGTCGATTGCTGAGGTTCAAAATTAAAAAATAAAGGCATTATGAAATAGTTTCTCGGATCTGGCTCTTCTTTGTGTCCTTAATTTGAATATTTATGAAGTCACGACTTATTTACCAACTCGACCATGAGAATCTCGTCCACGTGGCCGAATCGGGAAGATTAAATACCTCTCGCTGTAGTTATTTTTTCGTATCTTGTATTCGTCAACTCGGCCGACAATGAAAATATAAGGCACTATTGTACAGTGAAGTACAAAAGTGGTTTGTTTTTAATCAATGTTTGTTCTTCTACGGGTAAAATAAAAAAACTGTTCAATTAAAATATGTATATTTTAAAAATCAACATGGAAGTGAAACTGTCGTTGTATTTGAATCGAATTAAGCGTTACTTGTAATATAATTATTGGGAAGAGAAGAACCCGCCACGCACCCTTGGATGGCCCATGCCAACTATTGCAACAGATATATTTTCAAACATATGTGGTCACAAGTGTTTATATGTATAATAAGATGTACAGATGGCCATGCCAGATTAAACAGAGCCGACCAGCCATAATTGTATGTAGATTTATACACGTAAATATGCATCAGTAGCATAGATTAATTTTAAATCTAATCTAGCGTTGGTAAATTGTCGATATTTTTATTTTATAGTATTTTTCCTTTTTCCAACTGAATTGCTGAATTAGCTGTTTTACAAAGCCGCTAGCTGTTTTACAAAACAGCTTTGTAATTTAAATTAGCTGAACGACGTTTAGCGTTTTTCATTATTACGGAACTTTAACTCGCAGACTTGCATAAGCGATTTGCATTTATTAATCCAGGGGGTTTACGGATTATAAGTTATGTAAAACAGTCCGAAATCGTATCGAACCTGACACCGAACACCTAGTTGCAGTTACTCTTTCACTAGGATAACGCTGCTATAAAAGTTAAATCTACTGATAAATCCGCAATTTTTATAAAAGTAAATGCTGTTTGTAAGCATTCCTTGGAACGGCTGGTCCGATTCATATTTAATTGTGCGTAATTGTCGAAATAAGGTTATTATAAATAGGAAAACTGAAAAACATGCAAGGTACATTGGAAAGGTCGAGAAAATCTTAATGTCCTTTTTCTTTGACATTTATGCAGGATAACGTTGGCTGGGTCAACTAGTTGCATAACCTTTTGGCACCGGCGGCGATTAGACAAAATAGATTTTTAATTATGTCTGTTTTCTAAGACTTGACAGGGTAAATTAAGTCTATTGCGATATTTTAAACTATCAGACAACTCAAGCAACCCAATTCCCAGTCTACTTAGAACAGTGGTTCTTAACCGGTGGTCCGTTAACTATTGGCGGGCCCTGAACTGAAGTAGTCCGATAAGCCTCAAATAATTATTTATTACCGTCAAACAATTCTTTCTTCTCTTTTTTCTTTTTTCATTCATCGTGTCCTTTATCATTAACAGGTTAATAACCATGGATTTAGACACAGACTAGGAATAGATTAGGAATCGGGTTGTCAACATTTTAGAGTATATGATCTACGTAGGTAAGTTTTTTCGTGGGTAATATTTAAACACAAACTGAATAGTATTTTATTTTTGTTGTGTATCTGTTGCCATTTTAAAATTAGGTACTATAAATTATGATGTCAGTAAAAATAAACTATTATAACATCATCTTATCACCTTGAGAAGCTGGGCGGACATGTCACACACCCATATTTCACCAATTAAAGATATCATTGAATTTGACGTCATCCGAAAACAAGATATTTTTGATCACATGACTGCTACGTTTTAAAATTACTAGAGATTATCTAGAGATCGACCAAGACGAGCCAAAGACATTAAAATTATAACTAGTAAACTTATTTTATTTTTTTAAGACAACGCCCGCGCTAGTTCTGATTCCTGTGTCGCGGGGTCTTTACAAACATTCAAACAACGGACACAAAGAACATCCAGACTCCGAATAACCATTTGTGCATTACACATATTTTTGTCCCGTGTGGGATTCGAGCTCACAACACTCGGCGCAGTAGTATTGGCGAGGCGACCAAAAAAATCACCTTCTCAGGCCTTCAAAGTAGAGACCTCAACATCGCCTCGGCTGCTATGAGGACGATGTGGCGATGTGGAGGCCACTGCTTTTAGACCACACGACTGCTTACCATCAGGCGGAGTGTGGTCATTTTGACGAGCAGCAAAAAAAAAGACATAAGTTCACTACATCATCCGTGAGATCCGTCAGATATCTCGTTGTATCCAATGTAATAATACTTTCCAGAAGTCGTTTTTTTATTTTCTTTTGTTTTTCTTTAAACAACTTACGCTATAGATTTATTAACCTCCGAGTCTTTTTCGAAGAGGTTAATGAAAACTCTATGTGGGTCTGTGTGTCTGTCTGTTAGTGACAGTTTGTTAGTGACAGGTATAGCTCCGGAACCACTGGACCGATTGACTTGTAATTTGGTGTACAGACACCTTGGGGTCATCCCTCGGTCGAGTTTAAATATGGGCCCTGTGTCAAAAGACCCCCGAGATATAGAGGTCACAAGGTCATAAGGTCAGGGGATATCCACCAACGGAGTGATTTGGAAGTCCAAGGGATAGGCTTTTGCCCAGAAGTGCGACATCACAAAAAGCGGATGAAAAAAAGAATGACTAAATGACATATGAAGACGAAGAGGTTGAATCGTGGGTTTTTACTCCCATCTCGTTGATTGTAAAGCTGATGCGAAGACTTTTCAAATACAAAACTAAGGTATACAAAGATACCCTGACTCAGAACAATTATTTTTAGATCACACATATATTTATCCCGTGAACTTACCTAACATTACTCTTAAAGTAAGACTTCTATGGTGAATAACGCTGTTGATTTTCCTTAACGAAATCACCGTGGTTATTACCTATGTATAATAAAAAATATATCATAGTTGCTTAAAGTTTTTATTCATTGATATATGCCAACTATAAATTACGGCACAAGAAAAGATATAACAAGATGAACAGCATAATTGCACACTAATAATGGGGATATAATAACTACAGAGAGTAGTATTTATTATGTATACCTAGACTCATGTCTGTATATAATATTGTCTTCTGTTTACGCGAATGTTATTCATTGAAATTAAACTACTATATACGGATTTTATCGCGTTGTTTATTTATCACGGTATTACAAAATTTTGAAAATATTACACTACTACTGCTATTGATTTTATTTTACTAATTTATAAGCTAATAAAATTATTTAAACTATTAAATCTATTTATTTTTGGTTTACACTTTCCCCGACGTTTCGGTTGCTTTTCAGCAGCCATGGTCACGGGGAGACTAAGATGGTAGTTGTCTCAATGTTCCAGTGTAGTTATTTCAAAGTACCCGAACATAATTTAATTATTGGTGTTTCTATTTACGCAGAATGAGCTCAAAGTATCATGAAGTCTAGCTGTGGTTTGTTTCATCTTGGGTTTGACTATTTGAAGTACTGGATCCCAAGCTGGTGGTACATTCCAACCATCTTCTCTATTGAAATTGGGATGTTTTTTGATTTCAATAGCCTCGCGAAGCATCCTTGGCAGGAATCGGTGTTCTTTAGCGAGAATCTGTGGTTTGTCAAATCTCAGGTAGTGGTTGGTCCCCTGTTGTACATGTTCACACACAGCAGACTTCAACGAGCGTTTGTGTTTTACGTCAGCTATGTGTTCTTTTATGCGGGTGCCGATGCTTCTCTTGGTTTGACCAATGTATGAGAGTCCGCAGTCACAATCTATTTTATAGACCCCTGCATCTTGTAAAGGCAATTGGCACTTGACGGATGGTAAAAATTGCCTTATCTTCGTTGGCGGCTTGAAGTATGTGTTGATTGAAGCTCGCTTCAAGATGTAGCCAATCTTGTCAGTGACACCGCTTACATAAGGCAGTATGGACGCCGAGCTTCAACATGTCAAGCAAGTACAGTAGGCTAGCAGGTAGTATAGCAGGCTGGCGCTCGATTGTGGCTGGCTTTTCTCGGGATCTGTGACAGCGGCGCGGCTGTTGGAGCTTGTTTTCTTGCAGTACTTGCTTGACATGTTGAAGCTCGGCGTCCATACTGCCTTATGTAAGGGGTGTCACTGACAAGATTGGCTACATCTTGAAGCGAGCTTTAATCAACACATACTTCAAGCCGCCAACGAAGATAAGTAAATTTTTACCATCCGTCAAGTGCCAATTACCTTTACAAGATGCAGGGGTCTATAAAAAAGATTGTGACTGCGGACTCTCATACATTGGTCAAACCAAGAGAAGCATAGGCACCCGCATAAAAGAACACATAGCTGACGTAAAACACAAACGCTCATTGAAGTCTGCTGTGTGTGAACATGTACAACAGGGGACCAACCACTACCTGAGATTTGACAAACCACAGATTCTCGCTAAAGAACACCGATTCCTGTCAAGGATGCTTCGCGAGGCTATTGAAATCAAAAAACATCCCAATTTTAATAGAGAAGATGGTTGGAATGTACCACCAGCTTGGGATCCAGTACTTCAAATAGTCAAACCCAAGAAGAAACAAACCACAGCTAGACTTCATGATACTTTGAGCTCATTCTGCGTAAATAGAAACACCAATAATTAAATTATGTTCGGGTACTTTGAAATAACTACACTGGAACATTGAGACAACTACCATCTTAGTCTCCCCGTGACCATGGCTGCTGAAAAGCAACCGAAACGTCGGGGAAAGTGTAAACCAAAAATAAATAGATTTAATAGTTTAAATAATTTTATTAGCTTATAAATTAGTAAAATAAAATCAATAGTAGTAGTAGTGTAATATTTTCAAAATTTTGTAATACAGTGATATAAACAACGTGATAAAATCCGTATATAGTAGTTTAATTTCAATCATGTCTGTATATCTCTCGAGGGCGTAAGCATAGGTTTATTACACCATAATTTCGCCTTATCGTTTTATAATAATATCAGTGTATTAAACTGTCCCACTGCTGGGCACGGGCCTCTTCTCAGTGTGAGAAGGGTTAGACCATAGTCCACCAAGCTGACCTAGTGTAGGTTGGCAGACTTCACATATCTTCGAGAACATTAAGGAGAACTCTCAGACATGCAAGTTACCTCACGATGTTTTCCTTCACCGTTAAAGCAAGCGATAATTAACTATTTAACACGCATATAACTTCGAAAAGTCAGAGATGCGCACCTTGGGTTCGAACTCGAGACCTCTGCGTGGCAGTCCAACGGTTTCCCACTAGGCTATCGCTGCTTACTTTCATTTATTTTTTAAATACATCTCCAGCACTTGGAATGGTTCCTGTTTGGGGGTACTCTCCAATCATTCAAATAACAGACTCAGAATAACTATTTGTGGAAGACAACATATTGAATGTATCGAACTCGCAACATTTGATGCGGCATCATGATCTCTCATCGTCAATCCAACGTCTTAGCCAATTGTGCCATTTTTGTTTTGTATTGTTTTTCTATATTGTATGTATTTCAACGTGGGAGAGCCACGCTTCGGCACAAATGGGCCGGCTCGACCGGAGTGACACCACGGCTTCACAGAAAACCGGCGTACATGGTGCAATAACGCTTGCGTTTATGTTTTGTCGAGTGAGTGAGGGCTCCGGGGACCCAACCCTTCCCCCCCTGGGGGTAGAGGGAAATTTAAAAGGCTGGCAACGCACTTGTGACTCCTCGGGTGTTGCGGGTGTCCATAGCCGGCGGTAATCGCTTACCATCAGGCGATCCGTCTGCTAGTTTGCCTACCACCACCGCGTCACCACCTTTTAGACATCTGTATTTTGAGTCCTGTCCATTGCATTGCATAATAGTATGTCATGCTGTGGAATTGCGTTAGGGTTTCGATCTGTGCAAAACCTAAATGTATTATTATTTGTAATGTATTATTGATTGTTACCAGTTATAAATAACTAAATAAATTCGACCATCGCTGAAACGTTATTTCACAAGCCGGAACAATCTAATCGTTTTATATTTTTATCACAGAATATTGCCATAATTGATTCTCAACCAGCTGTTAAATAGCCCGCCATAATGACAGTGTTGCTACATGAAATAAATAATTTTCGTGATAATTTTCCGTTGATTAGAGCATTGTGATGTAGCGCAAAAAGGCTGAATATGTTTATATTCACACGCCTTCGCTAACAAAAGTGTCGTTATAGTAATGAATGATAATTTGTATAATACATAACGTATGACATCCGTTTGTCTATGGACTACAGGGCCGGCTATTACATGCCTCTTGAAATATAGCGTGCGGATGTATTTCAAGCTGCATGTAATAGGATGATGATGTAATAGAATAGAGATGTATTATACATCTTCTTCGTTATCACTTATGCTACTTTCTTTTCTTTCTACTAAGAGCTTTGCTCTTGTCGGTAGAGTATACGCCATCTTTTTCGATTTTCGGCCAATACTTATTATACTTGACCTCCTTATAAGACATGACCTTCCTCTCTTCCCTACCACTTTTCCTTCAATGATGTATTTTATAAAATCGTCGTGTCTTATAAGGTGGCCAAACTTCTTGCCTCTATTGTTCTCAATGTCTGTCGTCAAAATGTTGCGTTCTTCTTGGACAAGGCTCAGTACTTCCATGTTGCTTTTCTTTTTTGTCCAGCTGATTATTTTCATGCGTCTCCAGCACCACATTTCGAAAGCTTCAAGTTTTTTCTGGTCTTTTTGGGCCATTGACCATGTTTCGCTTCCGTATAGATGCTATTACCGTTTATTACTAGAAGAAAATATTGAGGTTTTCTATCAGAAAATCCTTAGTTGATCAAAGTCTGCAACTGTGCACGACGGACGCCTATAGGTTTTCCAGGGAATTAGTAGTTCAGCAAGTTGTAGTGGCAGTAGCATTAAAGTATACATAAACAGAGCGCGAAGATCACTCGCAGTTTTGCTTCTTGACACGAAAAGTTGTTTATTTTTTACTAGATTTTCGCACGGCTTCGCTTGCGTTAATGTAGAATAAATTAATTATTTACAATAAATTTCTAAATCATTAACAGTAAATTTTTGCGAGACGAAAGGTATGTCCTTGTCTGTACCTACGCCTGACAATGCGGATGCAAAATTTCATGATGATCGGTCGCGTAGTTAAGGCGTCTCAGCTTAACAAATAAACAAACTTACATTCGCGTTTATAATATTAACCTCCGTGGCGCAGCGGTAGTGAATGCGACTGCTGTGCATGAGGTCTCGGGTTCGAATCCCGGGTCGGGCCAACAAAAAGTAATTGGGTTTTTTTGTTAAGAAATCTCAATACGAGCCCGGATTTAGGGAGTTGGCGGTTGGAGTTGTTAGACACCCCCGTGCTTCGGAAAGCACGTAAAGCCGTTGGTCCTGCGCCTGATCTCTCTCCGATAGTGTCGGATTATCCGTCCCGTCGGGTCAGGAGAGTTAAGGAACAGAGAGTGCACTTGTGTTTGCGCACATACTTGTGCACTATAATATCTCCTGCGCAGATGGCCAGTCTCCATTAAGATTGGCCGCCGTGACCGAAATTCGGTCTGGAGGACATTATTAGTTAGAATATAAAATCGTTTTTGATACATTATATATAAGTATAGAAAGTTGGACTCTTGTCACTTAATCATATTTCAGTAAGAATCGTGGGCAGTTCATAGATACATATACTAAAATTCGCGTGATATATTTTACCCATGTCTACTCTAAGACGTACGTCGTAGATATATACCTACCTCGAGAAAAGTTATACAATGATTGGCGGCACATTTTGTCACGTCATCCAATGACTGCAATATCAATTTGGTATAAACATGGTGAAGTGGCATTTTGTCATCGCACTTCGATGAAGATTCTGTTTAAAAAAGAACCATAAAATGCATTTATAGCCACATAAAAAGATTACTCAGTAAACCTTTGTTAAGGCGATCTTAATTAGTCGATGTCTCTGACTGCACTCTGTGCAAATGTTGCATTATTACAAAAACGAAAAAGACCCCAACAAAGAAATTACTTGCAAGAAGAAGAATATCGCTAGCAGCATATTTAATTTATTCTTAAAAATAATAAATATAGACGCAATATCACTCCCACTATTAAGAAACATTTGACAACACGTTATTTAATTTTTTAAATGTCAAGCCATGTTGACTGTTTTGTCAATGTAATAAATATCACATAATTCTCTTATATTAAATAAAAGTCGAGTGTGAACATGTGCACTTCAGTTTCACATCAGACTAGATCGCAACTATGTATTTCGTACATAATTCATCACGAGAATTGGACGAATCCGAATGTAGCAAAAAATAGACACAGATCTACGGAAAGGGTAAAAATTCTCATTACTAGTTAAATAATATACAACATGTCACAGATATAACGTACAACATCAAACACCCCAATTAGATTATTAAATCGTAATAATAAATTATAATAATTAAAATGTTACTTTTATGTACTTAAATATTTTAAATTAACAAATTAGTTTTCTTTATTGCGCGCGGATAGTATGGGTATATTACAATAAATCTAACTTTATTATACATACCTTTATTGCATCAAAAACCTTATTGCCTTGAACTATGACACATTTTCGTTTATTTCGACTGTTCAAAGAAAAGGATGACTATAATTTACGCTGTTTTAATTATTTCAGGACAAAAAAAATACATAGGTATATTAAAATGTCAGAAATGGATTCAGTAGCCAATTTTGAACAAAGTACTTTCAGGAAGTGCGTTTAATATGTTACACGTTGTATAGTTGTAACACTTATAAGTTATATTTTTATACCACATTAAGATTTTTATAATGTAACACTCGTTAGTTCCAGTTATTTCATAATTACCTATACCGAATTGGTCACATTAAATGGCTTTTTTACAAAACATACGCATGCTTTATGGCGTGTTTATTCCTACACGTTCTTATTCATTGTGCGATCAATAATACATCCTAACTAATAATATTATAAATGTGAATTTGAGTTTGTCTGTTTGTTTGTTACGCTCTCACGCCGTAACTACTCGACTGAACATCGTGAAGTTTTGCATACATGTTGTCAGGGGCACAGAAAAGGGCCATATGTCCTTAAATAGGGTACCTTTCATCCAGAAAAATATACTGTTAGTATGTAATCGCTTTTTCCCTTTGTTTCTATAGCTACGGCCGGCGTATTGGTTTAAATTCTTAGTTCCCAAAGTGGTCCAGGTGGACCCGCAGTAGTCCACGGGAGACTAGACGGAGGTCTACGTTGGCGTGACAAAAAAATTGAAGTTCACAATTCGTAAGCGGCGAAACCACGCCCACGAAAATTTATTTGCTTTCGATAGTGAAGAACTAAAATGTTGGCTTGACTTTACCTATCCATGTTGGCAGATAATATTTTAAGAAGTTCAGCCTAAAAGAAGAGAGATTTGTTCAAATTTTTAAACTTTTCCATCCATATATACCTATTTTACTTGGCGGATTAAATTTCTAGCGGCAGGGGGTTCACCGGAACCAGCAACATTTTGAAAGTGGTCTATGTGAAAGAACCTCTGGGAACCTCTGGTTTAAATGGTCGCCTCGTCCCTGCCACTATGCCGAGTGTTGTGCGTTCGATCCTCACATGGACCAATAATTATAGTGATCCACAAATACTTCTTTGAGTCTGGGTATTCCTTGTTGACTACGAATTATACATAGTATGGCCGTTGCCACAAAAAAAAAACGTTTGTCCTAACTGAAGCCATGCCTCTTTAGCACCAAGACAAAGAGTAAACTCTACAGTTATACATAGAAAATAATTAAATACCAACAAAGCATTCATTACATTAACGTAATGTGTAACAAAGGATACTTGGCAAACCCTGCCTATTGGTAAATTAATGCTTTACGTTGGCAATACTGCACTCGCGTACGTGGAACACAAAAACGGCAAATAAATGCGGTTGCCATACACTTTTGCCTCCCCCTTCACAAATATACATGCGTGACTATATGTATGTTCTTTCAAATAACAAAAAAAAACTTAAACATCGTTTTATTGACACACGCTTATAATAATAAATACTTGTGCACAAAAAACGACAAAACATTTATACCGTACCTAAATTCTTGCTCAAAGTCAAAAGAGTCAAAATATCAATGATGTTGTTTTAGAGATGCTTCAAATTTAAATAAAACCTTTTGACAAATAAAAATAAATAGAGCTCTACTCTAACTTTTAATTACTTTGCCTAGTGTCTTTGGGTAATATGCAAGTTGAAATGGCATTGGGCTGGTCGTGTATGCTAGAAAAATTTCAGCTATGGTAGTACGTGATTATGAGTGAAAACCGCGACTCGGAAAGCGTAATGTAGGACTCTCGATTAGGCTAAAGAATTCACCGAAGGCCAGACTCAGTGACGTATAGATATAGTACTATTAGAAAATAATTGTTAGTACAGCTATTTTAGTTGATCTGGCCCACTCTAGGCCAAAAAACCTACCTACTCTCTACCTACGGTCGATATTATTAACTGTCAGACCACGCCGTTTGATTTATTAAGACTATAATTGTTCTGATCTTGACTTGACTTCACCGATGGTGTAGTGATTTAGGTGGTCGCCTCGCCACTGCCAGTACGCCGAGTTTTATGGGTTCGAATCCCACACGGGACAAAACTTTGTGTGATCCACAAATGGTTGTTCCGAGACTGGGTGTACTTTGTGTCCGTTGTTTAAATGTTTGCAAAGTTCTCCAAGACACAGGATTTACATATAGTGCGAGAGTTGTCTTTTTATAAAAAAAAAACGATTGGATGTTTAATTATCGAGTATTGTGTATAATTTCAGGATAATGAGGTGTTGTTCATTTAATTACACACTTCAGATAGATACGAGTTAAATACGACAGACAACAAGTGACGTCAAGAATCCCGGGAACGTGTGAACATCTAAACACATGTTTCAAAGAAAAGGACAATATAATGACTCAATTATCGTTTGTTTCTTGTAATCGGTCACATGTAGCTCCAGCTACTATACGCAATGAATGAATGAAAAACAAAAGACCGAAATTCAAGATGTCAAACAAAATAAGCACATACAGGCTGTCCCAGAATATGTGAATCAAATTGTAACGGGAGATTCCTTAGGTAAGGACCTTTCAAATGTGCTAAATAAAAAAATAAAAAAGATTATGACCGTTGTGTAAAAATAAAAATCTAAGTTTTTAAAAAAGTACGACTTTTTTTAGACTCAACTACAGATGCTTCGTTTATGGCTAATTTTAATTTTATTCACTATTATTATTTGTGAAGGATTGATTCGTCAAACAATAAACGATATTTTTTTAAATTGACTTAATTTTGAAATCGCTGCATTGTTTTGGTATGTCGTACTTTTGTAAAACTTTTATTTTTTTTATTTTTGTACGAAAGTCATTATTCTTTTATTTTTTTATTTAGCACATTTGAAAGGTCCTTACCTAAGAAATCTCTCGTTATAATTTGATTCACATATTCTGGGACAACCTGTAGATAGCTATTTTTAGAAAAGATGAGACTGGTATTAAACAACATCAGTGAACTATTAGCTTTCTGGATTGAGCTGAGCTGGTATGAGTTATGGCTTATAGTCATGGCAATCACTTATTTATAATTATTATATTATTTATAATGTGAGAGCAAGGAAGGCGAAGTGGTTTAAATGGTCACCTCAACACTACTACTGCGTCGAGAGTTGTGGGTTCGAAGCCAACATGGGAAAAAAAATGTGATTCAAACATAGTTGTTCCGAGTCTGGGATTTGTTTATTTCTATTGTTTGAATGTCTGTAAGGTCCCCAGCGACACTGAATTAATCCATTTCGGATTTTATCTTTAAAAAAAAACTAGGACCAAAATCTTGTGTAGAAAGCAACCATAACCACACCAATTTATGTGCCGTGGATGTCTTAATTGCGCAGTGGTTTAAATAATCACCTCGTAATTGTCGATTTGAGTTAGTTGTGTTCGATTTCCATATAGAACAGAAAAATATAATTGTTCGAAGTATAAGTCTTTTTTGTGGCCACGTTAAAGAAGTCCATAACAACACAGGAATAATTCATAGTGTCATTGTCTAATAAAAAGTAAAATATAATTATTACCATAAACGCTTTAAGAAAACACATTTTCATTTATTTAATAGCTTAATAGGATAGACAAACAAGGTTACTACAAGTTCAGTAATATGGTCCCATACCACACATTCATGGGCTTTGAACCCTAAAAATTAATAGCAATACGGAACAACGTTGGCAAATTAAACGGTCGAATTGGTCAATTAATTTTATTGATCAAAACTGGTCAAGTTCAAGATCAACATGACATTGAAGACATAAACAATAACATATATATATATTTTTTATATACGAAGATGGCAAACAAGTATATAGCCTGTCTGATGTTTAGCAATTGCCATAACGTATGACCGCTTGGAGTACCGGGTGTAACACACGCGGGTTGTCCACCCTGGGTTGCCCACCCTGGCTAGTTCAAAATAAATAAAAGATGGCATGAGAGGAAAATATACGTCTACGGAACCCTTACTTTCCCAGTGAAACGTAGCACCAGTGTAACTACTCTTAAGCCGGTTTG
The DNA here is from genome assembly GCA_963675205.1 of Catocala nupta. Taxonomy (NCBI): domain Eukaryota; kingdom Metazoa; phylum Arthropoda; class Insecta; order Lepidoptera; family Erebidae; genus Catocala; species Catocala nupta. The sequence goes on along the minus strand of OY776095.1, from coordinate 6,012,725 downwards.
CTGTAAGAGCATGGTACTTCCCCGGTCGAGCAGGGTCATTGGCAACGAAGTGTTTTTTGTCCACCGATGTAAAATAAAGCCACTATTGATTTTGTTTTTATACTAAGATGGTAGAAAGCACGAATAACGAGAGGTGATTGTACGTCCCCAAAATAGGTAAAGAAGTTTGTACTCACTCTGTCTATAAGATCAAGATTTTATTGCTAATGACATATTAAAATTATATAAGATATTTATTTAATTCGGATGCAAACATAATTACTTATAATTATGTCAAGATTTATGGATATATAAAACCGCAAACTTATTATAGAATAGGTAAATCTGCGTATGCAGCTGTTTGAGATAGTTAATAAACACACAGACATTAAATATTGTACTCTATTCAGATACACACACTCAGGGGTTAGATTTAAATATAGCTAGGAAAATAAGGGTGTCATACATTATATTCACATATCATCAGATATATTTTAACTGCCAGATAATATAGAGCTGGTCAACTACCAAGCTCCGTATCACTACTGAGAATTTACTGCTCAACATAAAAATCCCCGTGACCATAGCTGCTGAAAAGCAACCAACACGTTGGAGAAAGTGTAAAATTAAATCTATAAAAATAAATAAAATTGAAGTGTCTGTTTGTAATGTCTAAAATAACAGCTGTTTACTAAATGCATATGAAAGTATATACGGTTTATTAGTAGTATCGAAAAATATTTATTTAAAATTTCTGTATGTCTGACTGTTTGTTCCGGCAAATCTCTGAAACGGCTAGACCATTTTTGACGGGCCTTTCACTGGCAGATAGCTGATATTATAAGAAGTAACGTCGGCTAACTTCATTGTAGAAAAAATTTGGATCTTCGGAAAATAAAATCAATGCAGGTGAGGACGCGGGTAACAGCTATGGTTTATATAATTTAAATAGTTTAAATAGAAGTAAATATTAACTAGTAACAGTGTTTATCAATAGTAGTTTAAAGTTTCAAAAGTATTACTTAATAGTGATTTTAAAATTAAAATCGCGATAAAATCCGTGTAATGTAGTTTAGTTTAATATAAAAATCCAATTACGCTTAACTATAGTCGAGAATCAACTCCGATTGGCAATAAACATAAAAGGATACTTATGCTACTGAAGTACCTAATGAAGCAAGAGTAACTGTAAACTTCGACAAATTTAAAATCTCTTCACATAATACAGCGCATATTTAAAAATTAAAGAATTAAATTTTATAAACAGCAGTGTCATGTTTTTGCGCGTGGGCCGGCAACGACACGAACGACGCACGCGCATAATTTTGTAACAAGACAGAATATCTCTGTGCTATAATCACAGTCAGCCATGATGTTCCCGTGGGAAGACTTTTAAAAGGAAAAGAAAATTATTATGAAAGTCGAAATATCGCAATTTTGATAGTGTTTTTAATTTAATACAAGTCAACAGAATTACGGAGTTGGTAACCTTGAAACAAATTTATATAATTGCAAATACTGCTAATTAAAAACTAAAAAATAAACAACTTGGTCTTGCGACAAATTTGCGGTCAATCATGAGATTCGTGATGACCCAAGTTTGATGCTCGGATTATAAGCTTAATTGATAAGAAGTTTTCAGTACAATCATAAAATCTGGCAATATACTCAATAAATGGCAATAGACACGATCGTCAACAGTGGTGGTATAACTTACCCACAATAAACGTGAGTGTAGGTAAAAGCTAATTGCAACATAAACTATTTGTCATTGGAATAATAAGGCACTGATGTACTTTGAGAGCCCATCAGGCCCAAAAGCCCAGTTTCCATTCAAATTTTTTTATCACATACATTCTAACACCAGCATGACTTCAGCACGCTTTGATAAGCACATACTCGACATGCAAGTAAATTTGCGAAATAAATAGGGAACAAGAGGAATTTCATTTACTTTTAAAAACATATCGGGGTTGCCCAAATCAAAAACAAGGCACGCAACTCATTGATACGATTATCTGCACGTCTGTCGGTTTTGAACAATAAATTGTGCAGTTCCTTCCTTCGCGCTACAATTAAAATCAACGAGTACGATATACAGCTAACTGAAGCAATTTTGTACAGACTAGTCCATCTCACATTGGCCTTGTTATAGCAAGAAATAACACACAAATGCGCTGTTACGATTACAACATTATTTGTTTTTTAACACTTTTATTCGAGGATTGGAGATAATAAAAGAAGTGGTAAAAAGTGAATGTTTATGTAACAAGACAGATTGCACTGATGGTGTGCTAGTTACCACTACCTCCATTGCACAAGTTGTGTGTAATGGATTCGATCCCGTGACATAAATCAGTATGGTCCACAAATAATTGTGTATGGATTTCCTTTGTAATTCTTATTTTAAGGTTTGTAAACATAGGGCCGGGTTTTCAATCGTCAGATAACTTTTGTCTGAAGAAATAAATATGGCGGTATGACATATTTTCTATACAAAAGCTGTAAGCTGTAAGTGATTGAAAAGTTAGGCTCTTGTCATATAAAGAAATTTGAGCTAAAGACGAAGACGAAGTATATAGAAGATAGAGAAAGCAAATACAGTTATAATAAGAATCAGTTTAACCGTTTAACGTTAATAATGTTGCATGAAACGATGCTCCAAATGAATATGTGTAATGTATGTTTAAAATTATCTATCCATACTAAACATTATTGTCAAGAAGCATCCGATTTTGATAGTATCCTACTTTATTCACTGTTATAAAGTAACAAACAACCTAGTGTCAGCTTTCGTTATCGCTGGCGAGCGGTAAATAAAATTACACAAAAATGTAAAATGAATTATGTAACACTTTTATAGCAAATATTGTGCATCGAATAAAATGAATTGAAAATATAACTTTATTTTAAGTATATAACCCGTATACTTGCTTTATTATTATTTGACTACTAACTGCTATCACACTTAATATTGACATTTAAATAAATTATTATATGCTGAGTTAAGTACTGCTAATTAAGCATAATAAAATGGAATTCATAAAATAATGTAATGTTAAATAAGAATAGTATATAGATAGATTTTATTCCTTATTGATTATGTTTTCTATAATAGTGTATATTGAATAATTTATTAATACAAATCTGTAATGTCAAGACTAATTATTATTATTAAAAGTATTTTGTTATATATTTGTATGCCGCAGAGGCTAAACATGACTGCCATTGACATTTCATTTAACAACTTGCATACAATATGTATGTATACTCATGTTATAACAAATAAAATGATCTTTATCTTTATCTTAATCGAAGATTTCCTGCGTTCAACGGCATGCCGCTTTTACATAACTAATATTCAACTAACACTCAACACTTAGTCATGTTTTTAGGCGATTTTCTTTCTGACTAGTAACTTAAATATTTGAGATTTGTTATAATGTAAAAAATAAATATGTAGATAAGTAAGGCCGTAGAAAATTTAAGCTATTAATTAACACAATAAAAATATAGTCATATAAATACCCTATTTCGAGGTAGACATTCATTGAAAGCAAGATAGTTAATATTACACCGAGAATGTAACTGTTGTTTAAATAGGACTATTGTTCAAAGATCGCATGTACTCTTGTCAATATTGATCAACGGCGTATCAAGGCTAATACAATATTTCTCAGACGAGATGATTAATTAATTATTATTTATGATCCGTTAACGAGGGAAACTTGATTAATTAATTAGTTAGCATAATCAACAAGTTCATAAAAGTAAAAAGAAACCAGTTTTAATATACCTACGGATTTTATTTATTAATTTGATCGCGTCAAATATTCGCGTAAATATACATATATGTACGAGCGTGACTACATGTATGTATAGTCTATTTGTTCTTGCTAGCCTTATTTATTCAATAAAATCATTCGGTTACATTTAAGTAGACTATATTCGTTTTCTAATAAATGGAGATGACAAAAATGACAACGCATAGAGATAATTCTCTATGCATTGTCTCTAGATAACATACTGTATATCTGCTAATATACTATATACTCTCAAAGGGATAGGCAGATGTGTATTAAACACACATTTCGCCAGCTAGCTATGTTATTGAACAAACAAACAAACTACTAAGAATTTCTTATCAAAGAAATGTAATAAGACTACCTGAACCGGGAATCAACCCGAAGTCACTCGACGACGGTCTGGAAACATGCGGAAACTTATGCTAAAGCCTCCATCGTTCAGGCCTGGGTGCCAGCACCGGGCAGGCCTGACAATGTCGAGATGGAAGCCGAGTGGTTCCGGGAGGCCATAACGCAAGTTTGCGATGCGGCGATGCCTAGAGTGCCTTTAAATTTTACATCTAGGCGCCGGGTGTACTGGTGGTCGGAAGATATTGCCGACCTTCGTCACTCCTGCGTGGCGGCCAGACGCCAGTACATCCGGCTTCGCAGGAGGCGTCGCCGCCCTCCCGATTTCGACGCCAGGGAGGCGGAATTGTACGAGCTATACAGAGCGGCCAAGAAGTCCCTCAAAATAGCCATTAAGCGGGCCAAGGATATGGCCCGTCAAGAGCTGCTGGGGACTCTGGACTTTAATCCCTGGGGGCGTCCATACCTTATGGTAAGAGGCAAGCTTCGCCCCTGGGCGCCCCCCTTGTCCCAGAGTCTCCGGCCACAATTGGTTGAGGAGGTGGTGGTCGCTCTGTTCCCTTCACGGGCGGAGCACACTCCTCCGTCGATGGTTCCGCCTTCCATGGCGTCCAGCGCGGACTTTGACGACGACGTGGTTCCCGAAGTGACCCAGGTAGAGTTGCGAGCGGCGGTGTCGAGACTTCGCTCGAAAAACACCGCCCCAGGGCCCGACGGCATTCCAGGTCTTGCCTTGGCTCTGGTCCTCGAGGAGCTCGCGCCCCGACTCAGGGGGCTCCTCAGTGAGTGTCTGGAACAGGGCCGGTTTCCGCGCCAGTGGCAGGTGGGGAAACTGGTCCTGATCAGGAAGGAGGGGCGCCCGGCGGACTCTCCGTCCGCCTACCGGCCCATTGTGTTGCTGGACGAGGTAGCTAAACTCTTCGAGTTTATTATCGCGGAGCGCCTCGTCCAGCGTCTGTCTTCTGTGGGTCCGGATCTGGCGGAGAACCAATATGGTTACCGCCGCGGGTTCTCAACTATTGACGCTGTCCAGCGTGTGAGGAGCCTGGCGGAGAATGCGATGTCCCGAGGCGAGGTCGTCTTCGCGGTGTCTTTGGACATCGCGAATGCCTTCAATACCTTGCCCTGGAGTTGCATTAGGGAGGCACTCATTTTCCATCAAGTGCCAACCTACCTCCGCCGCATAGTCGGGGCATATTTATCGGAGAGGGTAGTCGTCTACCCGGGTCACGACGTTTGGAGTCGGCGAGAGATGTCGTGCGGTGTTCCACAGGGATCGGTTCTGGGTCCGCTCCTGTGGAACATCGGCTACGACTGGGTGCTGCGAGGTGCGCTTCTCCGTGGCGTTGGCGTCATTTGTTACGCCGACGACACGCTTGTCACGGCGAGGGGTAAGTCGCACCGGGCGGCGGCCATACTGGCGACCGCTGGGGTCGCACAAGTCGTTGGTCGTATCCGGCGGTTGGGCCTCGAGGTGGCCCTGTCCAAGTCCGAGGCTGGTTGTTTTCACGGCCCTCGGAACCGGCCACCTCCAGGGGCCCATATTATGGTAGGAGGGGTCCGCATCGGCGTCGAGCCAACCCTAAAGTATTTGGGTCTCTTGCTCGACAGCCGATGGGACTTTACAGCCCATTTTCGTCGTTTGGCCCCCATTCTTCGGGGCGCTGCAGGCGCGCTCTCGCGCCTGCTGCCCAACCTTGGGGGCCAAACACCTCCTGCCAGAGGCTCTACGAGGGGGTCGTGCGGTCCATGGCCCTATACGGGGCCCCAGTTTGGGCGGACAACCTGACGGCCCGCAACATCTCGGCGCTTCGTGCACCACAGCGCGCCATGGCCGTCAGGTTCATTAGGGGATACCGCACGATCTCGTTCGAGGCTGCGAGCCTCCTCGCCGGATCGATGCCATGGGACCTGGAAGCGGCGCTCCTGGCGTCGCTCTATCGTTGGCGCCAGGAGGCGCTAGCTCGGGGCGAAGGACCTGTTTTTCCCGCTGTCGAGGCGGCGAGGTCCGAGCTCCGCCAGGTCCTAGTGGCGAATTGGAAGGAACGACTTGTGCACCCCAGTGCCGGGCACGCTACGATTGTGGCGGTAAGTCCCGTGTTTGAGGAGTGACTGGAGAGGCGGCATGGCGCCCTCACCTTCCGGCTGACACAGGTTCTGACTGGCCACGGTTGTTTTGGCCAGTTCCTGTGTCGTATACGCCGGCAAGCGACGCCCGGTTGTCACCACTGCGGCGACTGCCGCGACGTTGCAGAGGACACGGCGCTGCACACTTTGGCGGTTTGCCCCGCCTGGGCATCGCAGCGCCGTGAATTGATCGCGGCAGTCGGATCGGTTGCACTCTCGCTCCCGGCCGTAGTTCAGTCTATGGTCCGGAGTGAGAGGTCGTGGAACGCCGTCGCCTCCTTCTGCGAGGAAGTAATTTCCATTAAGGAGGCGGCGGAGCGGGAGAGGGAGCGCTTAAACCCTCTCCCTAACCGCAGAGCCGGGCGCCGGAGGGCGCGCGATGACCTCCAGCCACCCTGAGGTTTGACCTGGGGGTGGCGGGCTTTGTGGGCCTGCCCGCCATCCGTTCAGGCGCGCGTGTTCCCACGCGCGCCTCTGTGTCGAGTCCGTCTCCCCTCTAAGGGGGAGACAGTAGGGTTTTTTTTTATAATGTCGGAAGTGCCTATTTTGGGTAGGTCTTTTGTGTAGTGGCCTGCCGTTTCATACGGCGGGCCGTAACCTTTGGCGGTGTCGCGACCGCATGCGAAAGCGATTCGCGCGGCCCCGTCGATAGTGGTTGTGTCGAGGAACACCGTGGTAGGTTTAGTCGGTATTCCGGGAGGTACTTTACTATTATTCCATCTTTCTTTTACCCCGGCGAGTCCGACATAATCCCTCCGCCCGCCCCCGCGGAGGGATATGGGTCAAAGCATTCCCCCAAGTAAAAAAAAAAAAAAAAAATTTTTTTAACTTAAATATGCTACTAAAAAACCTTTTAAAATAGGTGTAGAGGTTTTTGACTGTTTAGGTATAAATAAAAATCTAATATTTCCTCTTTTAATATTAGTATAGGTTAACTGGTATTTATTTAAGAATGTGTATTTTTACTGTACTAGGTAAATTGGCAGAATGATCTGTATTACTTGTGTAAATAATCAAATTACAAGTTGACATAATATAGACTAACGTTCGCTAATCCCCAGAAGTGTTTGTCACACCAGCTATGCTTTAGCTCAGCGCCGTGAACTCGTCTATGTTGTGGGTAAACGCCGCCTCCTTCTGCGAGATGGCGTCCTCGCAGAAGAATGCGACCGCTGCCCACTTCCTCTCGCTGTCGACCATGGCTTCCATCACGGCGGAGCGGATCCGTGAGGAAAGTATTCTTGCGGATCCGAGCCGTCGCCGATAAACCAGGCGGGCGGCGAAGGGGCGCTTTTGCGCGCCTCATGCCGCCATAATGAAGGCCGCGGACGGGAGAACCTGGATCACCCGCCCGCCAGCCATTGAGTCGGTCCGACGCCCTTTGTAGTGCCGGGGTGTCGTAGTTTGCTGGTTGGGTCGCTGATGTAGTCTCTTTTCCAGCGGCCCATCCACTATACAAGGCAGCGAGTAGGCACACCGTGGGTTTTGGTCCGTAGGCCCGAGGTACGGGAGAGCCGGACATAACCCTCTCGCATCCCATTGTGGCGAGGGGATCACAAGATAAAATGTGGGTGCATGTAGCATATGGTGCATTGCCCCACATATAAAAAAAATGTCTGAGCTTATTGCCGTCTACCGTACATAATATTACGAGCCTTCGTGCTGCTACTATTTTGTTTAAATTATCTAATTTGTTTGACCCGGGCATCGAACACGGGACCTCACGTTCACATGCAAGCGCATACTAATGCCTCGATTTCAACGTTGCAGTCTCAAATTTTAGCCTATTAGTTTAAGTTAATGTTTATCAAATATAACTTCGTATACATAAAAATCGTTATCTGACAACCTACTCTTTAGCAATATTCAAGATCAGTTGAATGGAAGAATTCGTTGACTTTTATTTGACGGTTTGTGATCACAATGATGATACAGTACAAATGAAAATGTCAACAATACAATCCGTAAACTATGCGATGACGTCGCATGGAGAGGAACAAGTTAAATGACTTTATTTTGCTTTCTGCTCAATATATTTTATGATACAGCCTAGCTGTACACGAGTTTATTCATGTTTTTATGTAGTCTAGTGTGTGTCTAAAGTCTAAAGTATCTCCATGCAGAATTTCATGAAAATCGATTCAGCGGTTTAGCCGTGAAAATATGCAACTGATAGAGACATTTCGGCTTTATTTTTCAATCAATTGTCGCACAGATTAAGATATTCACAGGTTGCATAAACATAAAACTCGCAAATTATATTCAATTCAATTATCACATAAACCAAAAACGGGATTATTGTTTATTGACAATTTTTCAATAAGATAAATTTTATTCCTCAAACATCGAATAATTAAAAAAGCGACTGTGGACCGAAATTTAACAACACCACTTATGTCACAATAACTCAAGTAAGCTATCTGACCATTTAAAATTATCAGATGAACCATAACTGAGAAATAGCCATAGCATATTCCTAGTTTTTGTATTACTTTAAATGTATTGTTTAAGTGTCTGATATATTTAAATGAAAGTACCTAGCATAAAATCCTCGTGGTCACGTTATATAAAATACAAATAAATGATTTACTTTGTATATCGACGCCACTGTCACGCTTCGGTAACGAACAGTAACGAAGTAACTGGCAAGGCTGAAGGCATTTAATCATTACGCATCCTTGCGTTGCTAAAATTTTAATTAAAACTAACTAGCATTGTTTATGTTTTGTGTCAACGATAATCTGTGTAAAATATTCAAAATATTTTTAATCCACAATATTGTACAATAATGGACATCGAAAATGTTCAAGTAACAGCGCAATAATATATTGAAGTAATATTTTTTGTATTAAAAATAAACTGATAACAAACCTCATTTTGCATCCAAACATTTTTCTCTGTTAACACAAACGCCGAATTATCATAACAGCACTTTTCTTTGTTCATTTTTCCACTGCCACCAGACATCTTATCAATTTCACACAATTAAAAAGTTAAATTAAAATAACCGCGCGCACGTGTCTTTTAAGCCTTGAACGCTATGCGTTTATTAAGTAAATGGAACGTAAATCATGTAAGTACGTTGTGAATAAAATGGCTACTTTCCCGCCAAAACGTCTGTAAAAACTGGTTGACAGACGAAGCGCGGGGAAACTGTAAACTCCTTGTGTTCTCAACACGATGTGAGCTCAAACTGACCGGCTGCTGAAGCGTTCGCAGTAATAAATACAAAAATTGTATCAAGCCTGTGTAATGTAAGTTTACATTTTACTTGACGATCTGACGAATCTACTTCAGTACTTAAGCTAAATCAAATGCGGAATGTTTAATAAAGTGTAGCATGCTATAAATTATGTTTAAACCTTTGCAAGCCTTAGTAAAGTTAAATATTAACGTGCCAAATTCTCTTACATAATATGTATTTTAACATTCCCTAAGTATAGACGGTGGCTCAGCGGTAATAAATGCGACTGCTATGTGCGTCTCAGTTTCGATACTGGGGTCAGTCAATGTATTGAATTCTTATGTCTTGTAATTCTTAGCAGCCGCATAACTAGTTGAACTGTACCCAATAGTATGCAGCAATAGACTCCCTCACTTTTTGCCTGGTGCCTCCAATTATATTTGACCAAATGCCTGCCTAGTCTTTTGGAAATAAACGCGTGATACTATGTATATACAGTAAGTTCTTGTAGGATTTAGATGTAAAATTTAAGTATTTAAGTAAAAAATATATTAACACATACATTAATTAATTATTTAATATAATATAATATAAGAGATCGCTACGTAAAAACCCATATACATTTTATTAATATTCATAAAAGGTATTTATGTAATTACATAATAATAATTGTTCTACCAATTAACTCGTGCACTGACCTAGCTACATTCTATGAACGTCAGTCATCAATGCTTTACAATAAATATCGTACATACTTAAGGGCAATAAATATAATTGATCGTTAATTATAACGAAGCTCTATATATCATCTAAGATTAATTAATTATCTAATCCTCTTTGCACTTATCGGCCCTTTTTTAATTGACCTCCGAAAAGAATCTTACTGCACGGATAGCGCAGAGTTTTAAGTGATCACCTCGCCACTACCTGCACCATGTGTTGTGGGTTCGATCCCCATACGGGACTAACATATTGTGATCTGTAAATCACATTTTTTTATAGTTGTTTCGTCTGTTGTTTGAATTTTTGTAACGTCCTCTGCGACACAGGATTTATTACTGTGTAGCAGTAATCTATGTTAACAAAAATAAAGTATAACAAAGTTATTCGTTTACAAAGAAATACGTGATTTAAAAAGAATATATTTTTTAATAGGTTATTAAATCAGAAACGTCATAAAATCACAGACTATTTACTGCAAACGTACCTATAGTTATAGCATTTATAAAGATGTATATACAAGTTAGTGGTTTCTATCGATAATGTTAGTTTATGTGTTGTCATAATGTGCTATTTATTTATTATCAGCTACCGCCATTCATCATGATTTTTATGTCCTTGAAGTGACGTGGTTTATGTATTTCCTATGTATGCAGACGTATGTAGTTTATGATTAAAATTTCGCGGCATTAACGACTTTTTATTTAACTTTTTTATTAGAATGGGTTTACGAATTATAGTCCCAGGGATTATAGGCAAAAACCACATAATTATATACTTGGTATAATTATGCTCAATCTAATTTGTTTACAAGTTATTGCCACCAGCTTCGCCTGCTGAATCGCACAGGAAAGCATCCCGGGATAAAATTGTCCTATGTGATAAATTGATAATCCAGGACATGATCTACATATGTATGTGCCAATTTTAACCTACTAAATAATTTACTCCTCGTTGTGTAACAATCGTTCAAACTTCTTCACACATTTATAATATTACTAGCTGTGCCCGCGGTTTTACCCGCGTTTATAGATACTGCGCGGTCTCTGTGGGTCGTAGCATGATGTTATATAGCCTTCCTCGATAAATAAGCTATCCAACACTAAAATAATTATTAAATTCCAACAAGTAGTTTCTGAGATTAGCGCATTAAACCAAACAAACAAACTCTTCAGCTTTATAATATTAGTATATGTAGGTTAGGACTTACCCTATTCTTTAGAATCTGATAACTGCCGATACGCCAGGCTTAACTGAAATACAATAATAATTGTATCTAGCCACCAAGAAAGTCATAATGTTAAATGGGTTTAATATTCTTTGTTTCAATTCAGTATTAGGCACAGAAATCTTTTCTGTGATATTAGGTATATATGTATATACTTATTATTATTATACTTATATGTATTTATAATGTGTTAGATCCATTGTTTGGTAAAGGAATAGTCAAGATCTTTAAATTTTCAAATCCTATTACTTCATAGAAGATGTGGTTTTGTAATTGAGACAAAACTCTTTCTAGCGTTGATTTGTACGTTCTCTGAATTATGACCTCTTTTAAAGCCAGATGTTGTCATAAGACTTGACAATTTTCACATCTATAAATCTTATGTAATGAAAAGTGTCGTTATAACCGGTAGTAGTAATGTTATGTATTGTGTGACGTCAGCTATAATGTTTAATAATAATATTCTGGCCTGCAGTCGGCAGAATAGGGGCACCTTTTTAATGTGTTGGAATGCATTTACTCTCCGCAGGATAAAGGGAGACTAATCCTACCACGGTGTGTCTACCTCGCTGTCTGTAAAGGCGGGTGGGTAGCTGGTTCTAGAACTATATAAGCGAACCAAGCAGCAGAGCACTATGCAGACTTTTAAAAAATCTACCCGTCGGTATAGATACTCATATTTTTTTTAGTATGAATTTTATTTTCGCTTATAGGTACGTCTTTTTCCCTTATAACGGCAATATTATACTCGGGATTTGAACTTAACCCATAGGAAAACCTTTAAGGATGAAAGCCTAAGAATAACTCTAGTCTATACATACTAGCAAAATATTTAGTGATATTTTCAAATCAGGAAAGAAAATATTTATCTTTAACAAGATGTAAATATTTACGTAATCGATTCAGCAAAGGGATTTCCCAGGTGGCTGTTACTAATAATGAAAGTGTAACAGTACTACCGTTTGCCCAACACTACTCCGTTAAAAAACCCAAATATTGCCACACTTTCTGACAAGAGATTTGAACTGCATGACTAATATAATTACATTTCTCGTGGTCAGCGTTTACTCATATCTTTATTACAACATTCTTCTACTCAAATTCTACTTGAAATTTAACTGTTTTTCATATTAAATAGAATAAACAGTCTTATTAAGACTATTTTGCTAAAAAATGGCGAATAGGAGCACGTAGTGTGGAGCTATTCCCAGTAAATGACAAAAAGCTCGCTTTACGTGGGATCCAAAAACCATAGTTGGGTAAATGAAGGTGTCATAAATCTCTGCCAACGATTTTGAAGACAGGCGTGAGACCAGGTAATTCTAAACAAGGTAACTAAGTATCATAGTAACTTGGTATCTCGTTTTAAGAATACTCATATTATATACTTTCTACGCTCTAATCTTGTTAGTCGAGTATTGATACTTGCGCATAGGTAGGTATACTCAACTCTGACACCACTTTTCTCTGGTACTAGAAGAGACATGTCAAGTATTTTTGGAACAAGCATGTTCTCTAACTAACTAAGGACACGTTTGAAATTTCCAGAATTAGGTAGGTATAATATTTACAGTCTATCTTGTGTAATACGGTACTACTTAATTAATATTGTAATTGCCTGGCATAGATTCACAATCGAATAATTTGAATGTTGATGCCGCCCATCACTCTGCCACGTCTGTATACTATACTTTTACAAATTTATAAGGTATTTGCTACTCAATATCTAATCCTAATTACTAGAACATTACGTATACATTCTATCAGTAAGTTAGGTAACACCTAAGCTACAGACGTATTACTTGGAATAAGTTATTTACAACCGGTCGGGAGTACTGCACCGGTCACTGCAGTAGTTTAACAACGAACCGGGTGGTCAATGCACCATAATTATTACAGGGACGGGCTAGGGTCGACGACCGTGGTAGAACATTTTCTTAGCTTTTTTATTTTGGAATTTTGATTCATTAAGTACATGCTATATCACCGTGGATTATTACATACGTAGATCTTACCAGCGATAATGTAGCGCTTATTACACAGGACTACAAAAATATAATATTTTTTTGGTGCTGTCCTATTTGTTTCTGTGGTCGATAAGGATGGTAACATACAATATATTGATTGTTAAATTATTGATGTGTTAACGATCCCGATATGGTTTGTTATGTTTGTGGTGAATACATATTGAAAATTAACGAAAATTAATTACAGACACTGTGATACATTTGTATTTTGTAATCAAAATACAAGTCTATCACAGAATCTAATATTTGGCATTGTTATTTGAAATCAAGATAAAATGTGGGTGCGTGTCAGTGCAGTGCAGTCCCAAGACAAATTCATTCGACAAAATCACGCAAAAGACAATTAGTTTGATATTTTTGCAAAAAGTGCATTTATGTTTATCTCATGAACTAGAGCTGATGCAAAAAAATTGTAGCATTTTTGATATCTCGTATAAGATATACTTAAAATCAAGTCTAAAATCCCAGTTACCAAAATGAGTGTAGGTCAGTATTATAAACTAGCTGTCACCCGCGGTTTCAACCATGTTTACGATTGCTACGGTCAAGTAGCTTATAGCGGAATGTTATATAGGCTATAAACATTCTCAAAAATCAACGTCGTTCAAACAAAAAATAAACATATTCTTCTGCTTTATTATAGACTAGATTTTCATAATATTGTCTTCTGTTTACGCGAATGTTATTCATTGAAATTAAACCACTATATACGGATTTTATCGCGTTGTTTATTTAGCACTGTATTACAAAATTTTGAAAATATTAAACTACTACTACTATTGATTTTATTTTACTAATTTATAAGCTAATAAAATTATTTAAACTATTAAATCTATTTATTTTTGGTTTACACTCCCCGAAGTTTCGGTTGCTTTTTAGCAGCCATGGGGAGACTAAGATGGTAGTTGTCTCAATGTTCCAGTGTAGTTATTTCAAAGTACCCGAACATAATTTAATCATTGGTGTTTCCATTTAAGCAGAATGAGCTCAAAGTATCATGAAGTCTAGCTGTGGTTTGTTTCTTCTTGGGTTCGACTATTTGAAGTACTGGATCCCAAGCTGGTGGTACATTCCAACCATCTTCTTTATTGAAATTGGGATGTTTTTTGATTTCAATAGTCTCGCGAAGCATCCTTGGTAGGAATCGGTGTTCTTTAGCGAGAAGTTGTGGTTTGTCAAATCTCAGGTAGTGGTTGGTCCCCTGTTGTACATGTTCACATACAGCAGACTTCAACGAGCGTTTGTGTTTTACGTCAGCTATGTGTTCTTTTATGCAAGCATAGGCACCCGCCTATGCTTCTCTTGGTTTGACCAATGTATGAGAGTCACAATCTATTTTAATATAAAATAAAATCAATAGTAGTAGTAGTTTAACATATAATTAAAAATCTAAAAATTAAACATAGCTATGGTCATGATGAAATTCCTCCAGTTCTCGTAAAGGCATGCTCAGATGAATTAATAATACCTTTAACCACTCTAATCAACCAGTCTCTAGAAGAAGGAACAGTACCCGATTTACTAAAAATATCAATTATAAAACCAATATTTAAAAAAGGTGATAAGTCTGATGCTGGGAATTATCGACCAATAGCACTTTTGTCCACATTTTCAAAAATCTTTGAGACTGTAGTATCGATACGCTTATATAATTACTGTGAAAAATTTAAAATATTCAGTGAAAGCCAAAACGGATTCAGAAAAAATAAATCTACAACGCTAGCGGTCTACAAGTACATTCAAGAGGCATTAAATATATTAAATAAAAAAGAATATGCTATTGGAGTACTATTAGATATGAGTAAGGCATATGACCGAGTATCATACAAAATATTATTAGATAAATTATATTCTATAGGTGTGAGAGGAATAGCACATGACTGGTTTACTTCCTATTTAAAAAATCGTATTCAATATGTTGAGATAGAGCACCTCTCACAGACTGGTCAATCTACTCATATCAGATCGCGAAAAGCAAACATCACCATGTCTATACCTCAGGGCAGCGTACTGGGATGTGTTTTATTTTTAATTTATATCAACGATCTACCAAAAGCAATTGATGCTCATACAGTCCTGTTTGCAGACGACATATCCATAATACTACCGTGTAAAAAAAATATAAACTTAAATTCTATTTTAAATATAACACTTTCAAAAATAGATAAATGGATGACTGACCACAACTTAGGCCTGAACTTCAATAAAACCAAATTGATGCAATACAGACCTTATCAAAAGAAAGAACTTGATATAAATTATTCATATAATAATGTAAAGATACAATGTGTAGACAAATTCTCATTACTAGGCTTAACTATAGACACCTTTATAAATTGGAAGGCACATATCCAAAGCATCTCAAATAAAATGTCAAGATTCACATATGCACTACTTGAACTAAAAAAAGTAACAAATTCCAAAACTGCCTTGACAGCATACTATGCCTATGCACATTCCTGGTTAAATTACGGGATCATTCTATGGGGCAATAGTGTGGATGCAGAAAAACTTTTTATACTGCAGAAAAGATGTATTAGAATAATAGCTAATATATGTATCACAGAAAGTACCAAACCTCACTTTATCAAATACAAGGTTCTCATTGAAATTAAACTACTATATACGGATTTTATCGCGTTGTTTATTTATCACTGTATTACAAAATTTTGAAAATATTACTCTACTACTACTATTGATTTTATTTGACTAATTTATAAGCTAATAAAATTATTTAAACTATTAAATCTATTTATTTTTGGTTTACACTTTCCCCGACGTTTCGGGTGCTTTTCAGCAGCCATGGTCACGGGGAGACCAATATATAGTAGTTTAATTTCAATGAATAACATTCGCGTAAACAGAAGACAACAAGGTTCTCACTTTGACAAGTATGTACATATTGGAAATTTGTAAATTTGTCCGAAAGCATCCATCACTGTTTCCTCTGGTAAGCGATCAACGATCACAACAACGTAACCTTCGACCTTCAAATAAACTTGCAATACCAAGTTCTACCTTATCAAAATTCCACTCAGGACCTCTAGCAATGTGCGTAAAAATTTATAACAAAATTCCAAATATAATAAGGAGTATAGAATATAAAAATAAATTTAAAAGTAAACTTAAAATATACCTAATCGAGAAATGTTACTACAGCATAAATGAATATTTAAATGACAAATAAAATTATTCCTAATTATAAATAAAACAACAAATAATGTACTAATTAAATAAATAATTTTTAAAATGTTATTATTAAAATTATATTATCAAATAAAACAAAGAAATAAATATAAAATATTAAAGCTCCTTTGAACCACTTTTGTCGTGGGTATAATAAAATTATAATTCTCTTATAATAATAATATGATAATAAATGTGTTGCCTAGCCTTATATGAATTGATAACATAATATTGAATATAAACTTATAATTGGATAATAACTTATTGATTGTAATTATTTTGCTATGCCCCAACAGGGTCCATAATGTCACCTAATTTTAAGTTTTTACCATCTAATTTACCTACATTGTGGAATTGCAAATAAAGAATATGAATATGAATATGTTTAATATTTTCAAAATTTTGTAATACAGTGATAAATAAACAACGCGATAAAATCCGTATATAGAAGTTTAATTTCAAAGACTAGATTTTGTCCGCAACTTTGCTCGCGTAAATGTAGGTGAGGTTAGGTTAGATTAGTAACAGTCTGGGGCTAGTGGGCTTTGTGGGCCGACCCGCCATCCGTTCAGAACCCTCTAGGGGGTGGACATCGCCTCTCTCTACGACTATCCCAGTTTATGATATAGCGTTCACCTACACCAACCGTATAGTTTATATTAGGGGAGCCGCTGTACCTTCCAGTGCCCGAGAGCACCTTCCGGGACCAGTTATAGACAGGTCTTGTCCTCAAATCTCGACTCTCCACCCTAACCTCAGAGATTCAGTTCTCGTAAGCGAGCTACCTCGTGCCCAAGTGACACTACCTATTCTCCAGATAGGTACCGGAGCAATAAAGCGGCTCACCACTCGCAACTCAGGGAGTTGCTAACGAAAACCTCGCTGAAGCCGACGGAGAAGCCGCCTCCCATATCTCCAGTATGGTACCGGAGCTGAGTAAGGCACGCTCACTTCCCGACGTACATCTGTACGCCTACCCAAAAAAAGGCCTACAAGCCGGGTGTGGCCCGAGTCACTCCAGCTATGAATCTTACTTGCTGAGCAGGCAAGCGCCCGAGATGCGTTGCGGCAGTGAAACCACACTGCCACTTCGCTAAAGGCAACTCCGTGCCTCATGCGACCGACTGGTTCGCACTGGCCGCGCCTGAGTCCGACGCTCGAACGCAACGTGCTTGCCGAGCAAACGAACATCTCGTCCTCAGCGGCCAACCACATACTCCTGCGAGTCCAACACCAATGTCAGGCACCGCGCACTCTAGTCAGCGGTCGATAGAACACGCCTTTCGAGGCGCAGTGGGCTTCCTGACCCCGCAGTACCCTGGTCCAAAGGGGGAGACCCGTAGTTCTCCCCCCGAAACCCTGTCTTGTCGTGTATTGGCCTACCGTTTTATACGACGGGCCGAAACCTCGGCGGGGTCGCGACCGCATGCGAAAGTGATTCGCGCGGCCCCGTCGATAGCGGTTTTGTCGAGGAACACCGTGATAGGTTTAGTCGGTATTCCGAGAGGTACATAATCTTTTCAACATCTTTCTTTTACCCCGGTGAGTCCGACGTAGCCCCTCCGCCCGCTCCCGCGGAGGGGTACGCGCCAAAGCATTACAGGATCAAAAAAAAAAAAATAGTAACAATACTTTTTTGTGGATGAAAAGTTTCCTATGTTCTTTTTCTGTTCCTCTGACAATGTGAACGCGGAACTTCATGATGATCGGTCGAGTAGTTAAGACGTGAACGTGTAACAAACAAACAAACACATTAATATTCTCATTTATGTATAATATTAGTTAGGAAAGCAAAATTATTTTTCGAAACAATTTTCCAACGTCATCTGAACTTTTCCAGAACCCGTCGTAAGTAGAACTTTACCCACTTTGAGGTGTATCGATTGAGCGGTATTCGGTTCTACAAGTGCGACATGAACATGATAAGCAGACTGCTATTGAAAGCAGATTACATTTAACTTTACACAATTGTGTGATCGGTATATTCGGATTTGAACCCCCGACCACCTCATCAATTTATTTAGTTGGGCGTTCTTACCACTGAACTAACGAGTCATAATGATAAATGCACTAAATAAACAATAATATTAGACAGATTATACGAAATTGGACACATACGTATACAATACTATCTATACCTATTAATAATTATGAATTACCTACTGAAAGATAGTGGATCTATCATACTTTCATAAGTATTTTGTAAACAAATGTGTAATTACTGGCGTTGACTCAATGAGGCCTAGGGATGTCAAAGTCCTCTCTAAAAGAATTCTGGGTCTGTAAGTATGACTGTGCTCCCCAGTATTTTATATCATGCCAAGGGTAATTGGCACTCGTCAACAGTGGCGAAAGGAAATATTCTTCAATTAATATTATTGCTCTGTATATGTATTACAGGTTGTCACAATAGGATAATATAAAAGACCAAATATGAAAACTGTCGGGCACGGCAAAATAGATAGAAGAGAAGAAAGGAGGAAGCCATTGGTATAATTTTTATAATATTGCAACAATAATTAAACGTAAATATGTAATCTATATTAATATTATAAAGCTGAAGAAATTATTTGTTTGTTTGTTTATTTGTTTGGTTGAACGCGCTAATCTCGTGAACTACTGCTTCGAATTGAAAAATTCCTTCAATGTTGGATAGCCGATTTAACGAGGAAGGCTATAGGCTATATAACATCATGCTACCACCAATAGGAGTAGAGCATTCATGAAAATGTTGCAAAAACGGGGAAGATTCTCTTATGTGAAGCAGACGAAGTTGCGCGGGTCAGCTAGTCAATAATAAGTAGGTAGTTAGTTTGAAGCGGTGCCGCGGCGGCGGCAGCCCAATGATTACTACTAATTTCAAAACCCAAATTGAAAGTAATTTAAAAAAAAAATAAGAAAAAGACCTTGTCGACACACACACCACTCACATACCTACAGCAGCGCTACCGACTCTACCGAGCCAGTTTTTTAAAGGATTCAATTAAGATTAAGTTTTTCTTCTCTTGATTTGTATTCACATTTATATCCGTTTTGAACATAAAACAATTTATACAAAAGAAACCCAGCATCGTTTAGAAGACAATAGAACTGTTGAAGTCACAACCTTAGACCGGCCGGAAGGCGATCATTTCTTACAATTGTTGCACTAAATATAGCGTTGAACGACACTCATACAATTATGAGACAGTTTACAGGACTGTGTGGGCGTCTTAGAATTTAACGTGGTCAATCTTCGTGCTTGTTATAGTTGTTATATTGCTTTAATACCTATCTTTATATTTATATATATATATTTGTTTTTTTTTCCTGTGTACAGGACAACGTCTATCGGGTCTACTAGTTATATTATATTTCACGATAGTATATCTATAAAGGGCCCACACTTTACAGAAAGAAAAAGAAAAAGTCAAGAGTACTTTTTAATGTTTTTATTTTGTTCGTCAAACTGACCACACTTCGCCTGGTGGTAAGCAGTCATGTGATCTAAGAGCAGTGGCCTCCACACCGTCCTTATAGCAGCTGAGGCAATGTTGAGGTCTCTACTCTACTTTGATGGCCTGAGAAGGTGCTTTTTCACGCCCTGCTTAAAGGACCTAGGATTGAAGGAAGAAGGAAAAACGTGTCTTAGCAGAGAATTCCATTCCTTGATCGTTCGGCAGAGGTATCAGGACCAAACTTGTTGGTGCGCGCTCTAATCGACTCTACCGAGTAAGGATGGCATCTAAGCCTAGCACGCGTTGTTCTGGTTAGGAAAGGGGAGGATGGGATAAGATGGAATAACTCTTCAGAGCACTCCACGTGGTATATTCTGTAAAAACATGCCAATGATACAATGTCCCTATGGAGTTGCAGAAGTTCTAGTGAACTCGTGACCTCTGGATCTCCGATGATACGGACAGCCCGCCGCTGTAACCTGTCGAAAGCGTCCAGCAAGTACTGCGCGGAGCCATCCCAAAGATGAGAACAGTACTCCAAGCAAGGGCGCACTTGCGCCTTATACAATAGGCACAGCTGGCCAGGCGTGAAAAACCGCCTCACCTTGTTCAGAACTCCGAGCTTTTGCGAAGCTTGCTTAATGTGTCTCTCGATGTAGGTTTTGGGATTAAGGGTGCGGTATAGATCCATCATATCTGCACAAGATATTAGGCAACGGGTATTAATCGCCTCGGTGTATATCTAAATGTTTTTATTCGAGTGCACAGATATATATATTTTTTTTGTGCTCGTCTGCAAATATTCCTAAACTATAAGCAGATTAAGACTCCAAACTGTCGATCGACAACAAACTGCTGATGTACAAAATGGTCCTGAAACCAATATGGATGTATGGCGCTCAGCTTTGGGTAAGTGCTAGCGACTCCAATATAAACATAATACAAAGGCTGCAGAATGGTATCCTAAGAACCATTTCAAATGCACCCTAGTTCATCACCAACACAGACATCCATAAAGCTCTGACCATAGGAACTGTTAAGGAGGAGTTAAAACTAGCAGGGAATAAATATCAAACACGGCTGGAAAATCACCCAAATGATTTAGCTACCGTGTTAACAACTATCAGCTACACTAAACTTCTGAAACGCCATGATATACAAAAACTAGGTGACAGACGGTAATGGATGAGGGATCTCCTACTGAGGAGCTCCTTCAACAAATGAGTGCACTAATTGTCTTGCCACTGCCTGTACGAATAATCAGGGTTAGAATGACAAACATTTATGTGATCCACAAATGGTTGTTTCGAGACTAGATGTTCTTTGAGTCCGTTGTTTGAATATGTCTAAAGTCCGGCCACGCGCACGCCCGCTTTGTGATAAAGGAATCAATTCTAGTGCGGGAATTGTTGATGATCCCAATCTCACGGATATATTGGAGTCATTAGAGCAACGGAGAGACTTTGTGTCTCTCTGCGTGTTCTACCGACTCTTTCACGTGGAGTGCTCTGAAGAACTGTTTGATTTGGTACCATTTGGTACCCCCTTTCTATCACCGTACCACTCGACAACGAAGCAAGGTTCATCCATATCACCTGGAAGCGTTCAAATCCAAGACGGTACGCTTTCAGCGATCATTTCTCCCACGTACGTGCAAAATCTGGAATGAACTGCCTGCTTTGGTGTTTCCCGAGCGCTATGATATGTCCTTCTTCAAACGAGGATTAAAGAGAGTTCTTCTTTCACGGTAGGCAGCGGCTTTGCTGTGTCCTGACATTGCTAAAGTCAATGAGCAGCGGTTACCACTTTCCATTAGGGCCCTCCTGCTCGTCTGCTACCAAAGGCAATAAAAAAAAAAGTAGATTGCTTTGGATATATAAATCGCGATAGTCTTAAACTTCTTTAAATGTGTGATGTATTACACCTAGTTCGCTTTTGTTTTTAGATCCCACATACCCACAAACCTTATTTTCATCAAATTGCCGGAATCCAAGCTGCTACTAAACTAAAAACTCAATAACATTGCCCGACCGACACAAACATCAAAGTAATCTATGCCACCTATATCCTATGACTAATGAAGCAATCAGTACCTATAATTACTAAATCTATAGTTAATTAACGCATTCGTAACTGAAATATATGTTTGTTACGGATCGTATGCTTCAGGAAATGTTGACCTATATAATAAATCATACTCATAAGTATCTATAATAAAGTGAAAGTTTAAGTAAGTAGAATTCTTGCTTGGTACCACGTTCGAAGAGCGGTGTTATTCTGTAAAAGTTTCCATGCCGCTGTGTCGGTGAAACATGATGGACTAAAATTATACAGGGTGATTTTGAAATCGTGTAATTCCTTTTAACCACGCATTCTACTGGTGATATAGAATAACCCTGACCATATTTTTATTTAATTAGATTTTTTTTTTTTGAAAAATTATTATTCCGTTTTTTTCGTGAAATGGTGTCAGATAGTCATATGTTAACCAACCGAGGCAATTTTAATTTTTTACTAATTAAAATAAAAAATCATATTAATAATTAATGTCGTAAATAATAACGGGCGGTCCTTTTTATTGCCCCTTATTATTTACGACATCAGTTATTGTTATGTTATTATTTTTAAATTAAAAAAATATTAAGATTGTGTCAGGTGGTTAAAATATGACTATATGAAATCATTTCATGAAAAAAATCTGTACTCTAATTTTGCCGAAACCATTATTCTAATTAAGAAAAAATATGGTCAGGGTTATTCTATATCACCAGTAGAATGCGTGGTTAAAAGGAATTACACGATTTCAAAATCACCCTGTATATAACATCTTTGTACCGTGCTTCTAGCAAACAAATAAATACTCATTTCGACAGTAAAACATGATATACAATTATAAGTTACTAGTTTTACTCGGCGGTTTCACCCGCGTAAGTCCCGTTCCTGTGGGAATATCGGTATAAAACGTAGCCTATGTGTGAATCCAGGTCTCCAGTTATCTTCATCGCAATCGGTCCAGTAGTTTTTGCGTGAAAGAGTAACAAACATCCATACATCCATACATACATACAAACTTTCGCGTTTATAATATTAGTAAGGATTACTGTAGTATTACTGAACCTGTAATTTTTAATGCAGATTCGGTAGTGTCAATTATAGTTTCGTTTAGTTTCTGTAGTTTATAAGCATAATATTGCACACACTGAGCAGTATGAGATTTGGCTACAGTAAAATTTTGTGGTGGAGTGCAGTGAGGTCAAATTTATAAAACCAATACTTGCTCGCAGTTTCGCCTCGAGTTAATGTAAATTTTGTCAATATATTTCCATCTCCTAGGAACAATATTTTTGTCAATGTCCTTTTCTGTATCCCTGTCAACGTGAATGCGAAATTTCATGCAGATAGGTCTAGTAGTTAAGACGTGGAAGCCTAACAAACAATCAATCTTACGTTCACTTTTACATATAATATTAGTTAGGATGTTTTACTGTTGAATTTCGATCTTTAGTTTACTTAAATAGGAAATCAAATAGTTAGAAATCCATTAATTAATTTAGGTTCCAAAGTTACATTTATGAACGTCAAATCTTATGAGTTACTGAAGTTATTGAATTTATGTACATTTGGGTTAGTCTCTAGGTTAGGGCGAGTAATATCCGTGTATTTAAAGTACACGTGCATATAAAGACACATTATACTACAAGGTACCACTATAAATAAACATTGAACAAACAGCATAGCGACAGCGCCGTAATTAAAAATCAATACCGACATCGTGGATCTGTATCAATGCTATGTATATGCATTTATGCAAGCACAGCATTCTACTGCTTTACTGCGTTGCTAAGATTATTTATAGGCAAAACAACACGTGATGTATTCTCTCACTAGGTTTTGCGCGACATCGCTTGCGTAAAAGTAGATTAGGTTATTTTAGTAACAGTACTTTAAAAAATATATATATTGTCTATGTCACAGTGGGGAGACCAACAGACTGCAATGCAGAGAGTCTCGGGTTCGAACCCACGTCGCGCACCTCTGACTTTCGGAAGTTATATGACTTTTCGAAATTATGTGCGTATTGATTGACAATTATCGTCTGCTTCGTGCCCCGGAGAGCACGTTAAGCCGTCGGTCCCGGCTGCCATGAACATCTATGGGAGTCGTTATTGGGAAGTCAGTGCCCTATAATACCCTGACACTGGTCTAGCCTTAGGGTATCGTTAGCCTTAGGGTTGCGGAGGTCAGGTGGCAGCCGCTCCGTGTAAAAACTGATATCCAGTCAAATCCGGTTAGACTAGAAAGCCGACTCCAAGGAACTTGGGAATAATAAAGGCTAGGGAGAAGAGACTCGGTGATAATCTAGCTTTGTAATGGTAAAATATTTTTTTAAAACGGTTGAGTTGTTTTTGAGTTAAAGCTTTACAAACAAACTAACAAAATATCAAATCTTTCCTCTTTATAATATTACTAGAGATTATTCATAACATGAGCTGCCTTCCCAGCAGTAAGCAATATTATAGCATTATTACTGTTGAAATTCAAGAGAACTAAAAAGCTTTCTGTTACACCTTGACATTGCTAATACTGAGGCCGAACCGCAATGCGCTGTTATCACTTAAGTTAGGTTATATGTTGTTTGCATAGCTGTAAGCTACCGAACAAAATATAGAAAGTATCGTATATATTTAATACCTAAACTTACGACTCTCTCTCTCTACGGTCGGTTCCTCATGTCTGAGGATCGTGATCATCGTTGGATAATCCACACTTGGATCGAACGATTTGACTCCATCGGTTGCTATTCATGGCACTTCTGACCACCGAGCTCAGTTTGGTTGAAGATGAGTGCTTTACTTGATCGATCCGTCTGGTTGGGGACCGTCCTCGAGCTCTCTTGCCCTCCGTGTTCCCAACTACGATCAGCTTTTCGAGGTTCTCATCTCCTCTCCGTACTATGTGGTCGAAACTTACGAAGATATTATATTCTAAGAGATGAGTTGAGATGACTAACAAGAATTTTCAAACGACTATATAAGGAGCGTGCGCGCCATTATATTACTCGGCCCATTTGTCGGCTGTCACTCGGAGCGAAAACATCGTCCATGGGCTGTGAGACTATCATTTTTCTATTTTTCACTATAATTATTGCTCATTATTGTTTTGATCATATTTGCAAGTGATTGTTATTTTGTTCATATAAAATAAACGTTTCAAATTTTGTTTATCGAATAAATCAATAATAAGTGTTAAATTGCAGTGTGTTGTGTTTTTTTTAATAACATCCCCTTCTGGTTGCTAGAAATATAGATTCACGCCTACTTGTTTGTCCCCAATGAGATAGGAATAGGTGTATTATTACACCCATCTTACGACAGCAATTTTTACAAAGATTTTAGATCCCGCATGATCCTTTAAATACAGTTCGTAAAGGCTTACTTATCATATTTTTGATCCGACATTACTCCGTGTTGCAACTAAGAATACTAGAAACGGAAATATATAGAAATTGAAATTGTAACCCGGGAAACAAAACCGACTAACTAACCGGCTAACTAAAATCGCAAACTAATGCTATTGTACCAATGAGGCAAAATAGATTTACTAATATTATGAAGCCTTTCTAATAACTTGTCCAGCCTTTGCAGGGGGGAAACCCAAGCGGTAAGTTAATTTTACATCAACAGTGGCAGAAACATATAAAAGTCTACCACGATTGTATGTTGCGTCATAAATTTCCGTTCTCGCAAGAAAGTACTAAATAATTAAGACTAGCGTGTATAATATAAGGTGCTATAATTGCTTTATACGTCGATAAAGCAGGCGTACCTTACTAAAAGGCATGTAGTATATGGCAATGTAACACTACATTACTAGATCAGCGGTCAGCAACCCGGGGTCCGCGGGCCGCATGTGTCTCCTCTTTGCGGCCCGCAACTCTTTTTTGTAAATAAGGTCTTATCATTTAGACTTTTTAATTTCGCGCCATGCCTAAAATCAGCACTATCCGCAAAAGCCGGCACTGGTCCACAAAACTAATCCGTGGGCGCAAACGTAATGACTCGACAATTATGGTTGCTGTATTTGCATTTTTGACATAATCGATATAGATACATAAAATTATGAACTGCTTTTATTTCATTTTGCCGCTATATATGGCCCGGCCTGTAAGGTTGCTGACCGCGCGCTGTTCTAGATCATCAATCACCTATACATCGTCTGGATACTGATCGCAAATCACGTGCTAAAGCAATTAATAAATTGCAACATAGAATGTTTGAAGCTCAACAGAAGACTATCTTGATTACGCAATAGTTTGCGCTCTGGCTTGTCTATACTAATGTTATAAAGAGGCAAGATTAGATATTTTGTTTGTTTGTTTGTTTGTAAAGATATAACTCAAAACTATATAATCAACCGAATTTAAAAATTCTTTCACCTTTAGATACTGTTAGATACTACGATATTATCACTGAGTAATATAGACAATATTTTATTTTAAAAATGTTATTATCATAACCTAACCTACTTTTAGGCGAGCGAAGTCGCGGGAAAAAGCTAGTAATGCATAAAACTGGTATCATCGCTTACCATCAGGCGATCCGTCTGATCGTTTGCCCCATAAACCATTAAAAAAAAACTGGTAGATAAGTATATGAGCTGCTTGAAGGTAAACCATTACCATATCCTATAGATGGTTGCAAGATGATATTTTATTTAGGCAATGAGGAACCTGCAATATTGCTATAGCTACACTAATACTTTACTAACGCATATATTATGCCTTCTAATAGCAAGGTGCAATTTTAAAAACTCTGTTAATCTAACTAATCCCCACTAGGAGTGTCACATAAAGTGATTTAACTACAATTTTTAGTACGATGATTATACTTTTACAGTCGCTCTGCTCTAAATTTAAGACGTAATCCCACCACAATCCCATATACCATATCCCATATATCTAAGCTTTTTGATACCATAAGTGCCACGAAGACATAAAAGAAAATCTATAGCTCAGTGACTAGACAGCATCTAGTGACTGCGACGGCTCGACGTCACAAAACGTCAACTGAGCGGGTACAAGCGTGGTCCGTACAAACATGGTACTACTCCACATTTATACCTAAATTCGTTCGGTTATATCCCTTTATCACAATACGATAAATCACAGATTGTTGACGGCATATCACAGCTCTAGTCACAACTAAGTAAATGGGTCACCGAGCGCTAATAGCCTCTCGTATCATTGATAACGTTAACCTTAACGTGATAGCCGCTGATTAGCATTAAATGCAGATTTCTTTCTATTTACAATTACCTTGTTTATTATAAACATGTCGTAAATCAAGCACCGTAATTAAAACTTATTGGAGTGCAGGTCAGTTTATGTGATCGGTCTGCTTGTGATCTTAGAGTGTTAGTGATTCTGATTACTCTAGGGGACATTGGACGATGGATAAGGCAAGCAGGCGTTATGCGCGTGCCATTGCACTATGTGGAGTTTATTGATATAACTGACGCAATAGGTTTACGTTCTGACATAGTGGACAAATTCAAATCTCGCACAGGACAATTATTTGTGTAATGTACTAAGTCTAAGAGATCTTTGTGTCCGTGTTAACGCTCCGCGCCACGATTCCCAATGCTAATTGTATTGTAAAAACAAAAGAAACAATGAATACCTATCATCTAGAACTACGAAAAGTCCTTTTTAAGCAACTTAGTTGTCAATCAAACATACTATCCATTTAATCGTAAACTATTACTGTAGCTGATGTTAGTAACACCAGAAAATTTAAAAACAGGAGCCGCTTTGCTGATCACAAAAAAAAATTGCAGATTAAGCTTACAACACTCGTAACACTAACAGTGGCAATGTGTCCTCTTAAACCACCAAAGCTTAAGGTATCAATCTGAATTAAATTTAGAATAAATTAGATATCCTCATCAAAAATAAATTAGTGTATAAAGCTCCCTTCAACGTTTTCAATGTTAAATGTGAATGTCATGTTAAATGACGATATCTATGTTTCGGGTTTTCTCTTCCTGTTTTCATCATTTACTTTAGGATATACATAATATTGTCTTCTGCTTACGCGAATGTTATTCATTGAAATTAAACTCATTTATACGGATTTTATAGCGTTGTTTATTTAACACTGTATTACATAATTTTGAAATTGTAACACTACTACTTCTATTGAATTTTAGTAACTTTTAAGCTAATAACATTATTAAAACTATTAAAAAACTCATATACATTGGTCAAACCAAGAGAAGCATAGGCACCCGCGTAAAAGAACACATAGCTGATGTACAACACCAACGCTCGTTGCTGCTGTGTGTGAACATGTACAACAGGGGACCAACCACTACCTGAGATTTGACAAACCACAGATTCTCGCTAAAGAACACCGATTCCTACCAAGGATACTTCGCGAGAATTTGAAAAAATTGGATTCACATTGAGAAAACTACCATCTTAGTCTCCCCGTGACCGCGGCTGCTGAAAAGCAACCGAAACGTCGGGGAAAGCGTAAATCTAAATATAAATATATTTAATTTTTATTAGCTTAAATATAAGTAAAATTCAATAGTAGTAGTGTAACAGTTTCAAAATTATGTAATACAGTGTTAAATAAACAACGCGATAAAATCCGTATAAATGAGTTTAATTTCAATACTTCAGGATATCTTAACTTCATTACACCAACTAAAATCATGTCAAAAGTAAGCTTTTAAAGAAAATTAAATAGAAGGCAAAAATATTTTCAATTCAAGTATCCTAGTAATACCTACTTATGCGAATTGTTTACATATCATATCTTTGTTTGCGAGCTTTGTCTGTGCAAACTTACAAATAGGTATTCGTGTCAAAGTAAGCTATGAATAACAGGACGATAGATAAAATGAGAGTCATTGTCCTTTGCGATTTGTGGAACAAACATCTATGACGTCAATAATACTGACCCCACGGTCCATTGATTTTCCCTTTATTACAAAAGCATCTAGCTTGTCTATAGCTTTTTAGGGATGAGACGATTAAGATTTAGCAATAGATTAATAAATATTCTAACAAATTAATACTAGTTTAGTAAATTTCACGTGTAAACGTTGTACGCAACTCCGCCTACTTTATAAGTTTAATGGATATTTGGATTCCAGACAGCAAAAGCCCTTGAAACATTTCTAAATAACGGATTTAAGTGGACATACATAAGTAAACACAAAAATTCATCAAAAGATCTTTTCAGTCGTTTTAGTGCGAAATATTTCAATAAAGCTATATTTATCCCAAACAATCCAATATCGACCTTCAACGTTCAAACAATTTACCCCACGCCCACGCCTCGCGTTTCCAAACTCACAAGTGGGCGTACTACGCATAGATACCTACTGACGTAAACATTAGCCGTATTTAAAACCAAGATTTATGCAATGGCGTTAGAGTCCAAATTAGTTTAACAGGTTACACAATTTATGATAATGAAGATAAACTAGTGACTCTTCCTGTAATCTCGTGGCTTCGATCAAAACAACGTTTAATAATAAAGATAAGAGGTTGAGCACGTAATTATGGAAGTGCCGATGATGAAATGCTCCCGAAATGTTAATACATATTTTTAATTCTTTAGTAAATATTTTGCACGAGACTACCTGACCTGATTATGTAGGTACTTTGGCACTGCAACTGTCCGCCCTGGTCGTAGATTCAGACGCCGACACAAAACAAAGTAGTGCAAAGAGATATGAAGGAGTGCGGAGTGAAGTTTAGAGCGAAGTGGAAAAGCAAAAGCAGGAATGTTGACCCACCACCATGTGGGATATATACCTACGAAGAGAGAGAGAAAGTATATATTTTGGACCCGAGCTTAAACTTGGAAATTTGCGTAACCCGAGAATGTAATTTTAGCGAAAACCATCTTCATTTTAATAATGCCGATTGGTCCGAAACTTCTGAATGTCAATTACGGCGGCCATATATTAATAAAGCTAGCCATTTGCAACTCTGCGCGAACACAACTGCACTTTCTATACCCTCATTCTCAAAGTCCGACGGGATGGCAAAAATATCTCTTCGTGAGAGATATCTCCAGATTTACAGATTTACATATTTGCCGAAGCATGGGGGTGCGTAACACATCCAACTTTCTAAAGCCAAGTTGCTATTAAAAATATCTTGGCTGGAAAATATTTGAAGCCGAGAACTTATAGTTCGCAGTCGTTTACACTAACCATTCGTCTTTAAGAGAGCCAACCTTGTGTTAGGAGCCTATTAACCTACTCAGCAGTAGAATTCTCGTTGAGTACCTTAACAGGCTACCTATGAAATGAGCTGTATTATCGCTGTCAGTAGAAGACCAGTAACCTCACTACATCTCTTCCCTATTAGTCTAGTCAGTCATTAAGCATAAGAAGCCTGTATGTTTCTCAACATGCTTTCTTAACAGTATAATTAATCGAAATTATTCCAACAGTTTGTATCAGCATATACGGGAAAACCTTGTCACGAAAGTGGACATGCTTTCGACGACACGACACCAAGAAAGGAAACGATGCCGCTCCGGCCATGTTAATACATAAAAAATAAATCACTATCATTAACGATGCTTGGACATGTCAATGAACGGATTGTTGGAGTCGAATGACCAGTACTGACGTCATGTTTACGTAGAAAGGCCCGCAACCGGTAGGCTGAGGGCAGACACACCTCCAACGCACGCAACTCAGTTAATTGCGGTTTTTAGCGCAAAAATGCCGTCAGACTACGTTCAGTCAACGGCATGATGCAAGCATTGTGCAAAACGCAGATTTTATATATGTATTTTATAGATTACAGACAATATTTAAAATGATTTGGGACTTATTAAAAAAAAAAAAAAAAAAAAAAAAAGTATATATGTATGTTTATCCATTGTCTAGTACCCATAGTACAAGCTCTGCTTAGTTTGGGCTAGATGGTGTTGTGTGTATGTTGTAGAATATTATTATATTATTATTATTATTATTATTATATAATAGTTGTTTTATTTATTTCCTTTAAATTTGTATTACTGAATTGTCTAAAAGCCTTGCGAAAATATTTCTGATGCAATCGAAACGTTATTTGCTAAGGTTCTCCATGAGTTGGAGCACGTAGAAATAGCGGCATAAGCTATATATGTAAGTTAGAAGAAAATTACGAAAGCATCTGTGATTTCTCGCTGGAGTATATTAAGAATATCTGTTAAAGCTTTTGAGGATATTCAGAAAACGACCTTGGGATATGTGACTTTACATTTAATTTTAAAGGAAAGTACAATGCGATGCTGATCCGTGCTTTAAAGTAACTAGATCATCAATCATCCAAATTCACCATGTGAAAATATATCTTATAAGATCGAAAAATCAGGCAATGCCATTTTCACATTATCAGCAATTAGACCGCCACTATCTGACTTCACAGACTGCTAACGGTCAGATAGCGCGAAGTCAATTTAAATAAGAAGACAGACGCCTTCTTGTTAAGAGTGAGTGATCGTCATAGCAACGTATTTTAATATAATTTTCTATCTTCTCAAGCAATAAGTACTCAACTAGACAGCACAATAAATCCAATAAAGTAACCAAAGTACAAAAGCTTTGAAACTTATATTAAAGTATCTGCAGTACGATAGGTATTCATTTAACTCGCAGCTGCAACAGAATACTGTGGAATTTCAATATCGTGTGACATTTAAAGAATAATAAATTGTTATTCATTGATCCAACGGCATTTATTCGTTTTATTAAATATTACTAGACAGAGAATTAAAATATATATACCTACTAGATATAGCCCGCGGTTTCGATCGCGTAAATGTAAGTTTTGTCATTTTCTAACCTCCGGGAACAATAGTTCTTTTGGATGTAAGGTACCTTATGCCTTTTCTGTACTCGTGACAACGTGTATGCGAAATTTCATGATGATCGGTCAAGTAGTTAAGGCGTGAAAGCGTAACAAACGAATTCACATTCGCATTTATAATATTAGTAAGGATAAAAAAGGTATAACAAGTGAAAAGAAGATAAATGATTGATCTAGAAAGTATAAAAGTGAATAGGCAGACCTAGGCGGTCGTTCTTAAACCAGATCAGAGATGTAGACGATCTGGAAAAAGGGCAAGGCCATTACTTTTACTGTCATCTTCAAACCATTGTTATTGGATGCACGAGAGTTAGAGATATTTATCTTTCCTTGTTCTTACGTTTGCAATAATATATACTTTAAGGTAAGGGGATATAGGATAAGTGATTGGGCGGACCTAGGCGGTCGTTCTTGAACCAGATCAGATACGTAGACGATCTGGAAGAAGGCCAAGGGTATTACTTTTACTATGATCTTTCAAAGCAATGTTATTGTATGCACAAGAACAGCACACTTTTCCCTTATGCTTGTTTGTAATAAATAATAATAGATAATTTAACGGATGGTAAGAGGTCATGAAAAATGCTATTAAAGAATTAAAACAAATAATATATTTTGTCTGGTTTGCTGTAAGTGTGCTGCAATCTGTAGTCACTGTTTTAAGGTGGGGCCAGATTTATAAGTATGTAGTAAGTATCGTACGATATCTTCATGGCGCAATAAATTACCTTAGCGTGCAAGCTTTCTCTCAGTATGAAAGCACTGCAGTCAATCTGATAAAGTGCAGGTCGGTGAGTTCATTTTTCTTACTTTGTGATTATTTCAGACAAGCTTATACCCGCGCTTCGCCCGAGAACTGTGGTAACGTTTTTTTTTCTTGATGGAACTACACTATTTCCTTTTCTGTAATGCTGACAACGTCAATCAAAGTCAAAGTCAAAAATCATTTATTCATTTAGGTCACAAAGTAACACTTAAGAACGTCAAAATATATAGGTTAGTGAGTTCACTAAGTTACTGAAGCTACATTTAGGTTAGATGCTAGGTTCAGGCAAAGGGTTGAGCCTATAAGAAGAAACCTGCTAGAAACTCACGGCCACTCTTTTAAATCGCCAATTAAATATAATTTCAGCATTTTACAACTCAGATTAGTCAAATAGTCAAGGCGAGAAAGCGTAACAAACCAAAAAGCTTATATTCGCATTTTGAATATTAGTAAGGATACCAATGAATTGTTCTAGAACTACGGTTGATTTAGCTTAGTTGAAAAGTGGAGCTAGGAAATCACGCTCTTGTGTACGTGTGTACCTCTGTTTTATCGGTCATGTAGCAATTAAGACTGCGCCGAGCGTAAGACGCGGTTGGACTAAATGACAGAGACTCGATATTCAAATCGTCGCGCGGCCGCCATAGTACAATTGTACAGAGGATTTGAAGTGCTTTTTTGATAAATATGTATCTTTATTGTCAACCAATAACTTAAATATTTGGGATGGACAAATTGTAATATAACTATTTATGTTTCGCTTAAGCTGTAAAATAGGATAGATTTCTACTGTTATAATCTAAAATTCACGTAATACAAGCTTACGTTTTTGCATTTTTCGTGTAAATTTACGTAATTTTGTAGGCGAAAATATTAAATATATTAAGTTTTTTTACACGGAGTAATTGTAAACACAATCATTGTTATGGTAAATGTATATTTTATATTTGTATTAAATAAAAAATGTTGATTGTATCAACTTAACTGTGAGCGCTTGTTTTGGCACATTTCGCTCGGCGCAGTCTTAACGTAAATAACTCAGAGTCAGCTGTATTGCTTTTTCCTAACAATAGCTATGTTTAAGCCTCACATAATAAAGGCGAGCCTGTATAATATAACATGCGTCTACAAGTAAGTTTCATAGACTGTGCTTCTCTGAAAATTAAATACTTGAGGAACCTAACTGGATGTTATGGTAAGCTGACACCGATATGCATGCTATTGGAACAGGGAGCCATCAATGCATGTGTGCATTAGTGACATCAAATACTATACCGTATATACATGCAATTAATTTTGAACCGTTTAATCTCAAACAACGCTCGGTAGCCGGAGCCCAGTTAATATGCTCTTTTCATTGTGTTTTTTGCTGCATTGTGGTTCATTCATCATTATAGATTCGTTTCAAAAGGTCGCACTTGCCGTGAAATCTATCTATAGTATATGTGTATATTTATTAAACTTGAATAGATATTATGATATGTGATTTTATATTCTACTAGCTTTTGCGTGCGGCTCTGCCCCCCGTGGTACCTACAACAATAAAAAGTAGCCTATGTCCTTCCCTAGGTTTTAAAGTATATCTGTACTAAATTTCATCCACATTGGTTGAGTGGTCTAGCCGTGAAAGGGTAACAGACAGACAGACAGAGTTACTTTCGAATTTATAATATTAAGTAAGGAATTAAGGATACACAAGTAATTTTTAAATCACCAGATAAACTATTATATGAGGAATAAATTAGGCGTCTCGAAAGGTTTTGTAAAGAAATATTGTTAATTTTGATTTTAGCTTTTGGTTGAATAATTGGCCCTTAATTAGATACATTTAAATAATATCTCAATTTTACCCGCAGCACCGCTCTAGTTAATCTCGATTTTATCAATAAATTACTATCCCTCGGACACAGTGCTTTTTCTGGCCGAAAGGTATCTTATGTCCTTTTCTGTGCCCCTGAAAACGTCTGTGCGAAATTTTATGATGGTCAGTCGAGCAGTTAAGACGTGAAAGATTAGAAACAAATAAAATAACAAACAATATTATTTGCATTAAATTTATAATATTAGTTAGGATTACTTACCTCGCCATAAAGAGGCAATTTGGATTCATTAAATGCTTTGAATTCATAATAAATTGAAATATACCTGAGCACCTCTAATTTTTCACAACTATAAACTTTAAAATTAAGTTGCTTAAGAGTGACAATTCCCAAAGAAAATCACGTATTCTAATCACAATTACCACCTCAATAGTTGTTAAATATGCTGATATGCTAATTATTATTTATTTCTACCAAAAAAGGTTCAACCGAGGCTAGTTGAACCATCATTACTTCAAATTGTAGTGTTTTACAATTTGTGTATCTAACTGCTCAATGAAAAACATGCTATAGGTCTTGAATAGGTACTGCTTTCCACGCCTGAAAACTGGAATTCTTCTAGGTTTAAGAATATTAGCAGAAACTAAGTAGTCATAAGCTATAAATATTAGTGTAACTAATACTAAAAAAATATTTCGTTTATTAATTTTAGCGTTCATCATTTTAAATATAGAAAACGTTCATGTCCTTCATTAAATAACAACATCTCAATTTTTGTTAAACATGACTACGTCGTATTTTTATTAAGTTTTAATTGTACTTACTTATTGAAATAAAATGATAATTTAAGAATATTTCTACGCAAAAAATACGTATACGGTAATAATTTCTTCAAGTATATTATAAATTGTGTTGATTCTTTATACGAATATTATCACTCAAACGGGTGAGGTTAAGGCAACAAATGTGTTTCAAATCATCAGTGTTATAAGTTATAACTTATAAGATACTTATATCAATTTAAACTCACTGTTATATTTTAGTAGCACTATATACAGAAACGCATTTTTTTAAAAAACCTTAACCACATTTTCAGTTTATTATAATTTTTCAGTTAAAAAGATAAGTTTACACGCGATTACAAGAATTACACAAAAACTTTATAACGAAATTGAACCTTAAAGACTACTTGCGTCACTAAACCACCCTAAATACTATGACCTTAACGTGACATTACTTAAATAGTACTTACTATTTTCTCGATCAGCCTGATCATCTCCGCGGGCTCGTTCTCTTTCGTCTTTGCCGCCATATTTCTTTATTTTATTCACAGGGAGAATTTATTTCATTTATTATGATTACTAATCGGGAATGTTTGGCTGCCGGTCGCGTGGACAGAATCAGACTGTCAGTCACCCCAGAGTTTCGCGCATGCGCACTAGCGATTAGCTCCCGGACCCCTATTTCGCGTGGTCAGTTACAGAGGTCTTTATCACCGGGTTCTGTTCAATTTTCTGTTCTATTTTCTAGTAATAGAGTTTATTTTGAAATGGATGATTGAGAGTAAGCTGATCGTGACGAAATTCAAATGAAACTCTTAATATGGGTGACGTCAAAGCTTTGGAAAATTAGTTTACCGCGCGCGTCTGATGTTAACTCGGGTAAAAGTTGTTCAATACTAACAAAATATTTTAAAATGGTATTTTTATTTTAAATTCAATACCACTGACTACAGACAACACAAGTTTATTAGGTTATGATTTTCTTTAGAAAGGAAGAACTTCGTACCACGTTTAACCTTGTGACCTCTAAAAAAGTAAGTAAATGAAAAAAAATATTGAATATGAATCATTGGAGCAAGTACAACTCCACAGTCTCTGCTTGCCCTCAGGGCAGCAGATTTACTGCAGTAAAATCATTTCGTAACTATCGCGTTTTTAGCGCCACATGGTCTGATTCATCATCATGCTTACCTATTTATTAAGTACTGACATTGTGTGTGATTCAGCACACTTTATGTCTATTTAGCGGATTAAATTATAGTGCACATAAATCCGATAATATGTTATTGTATTAACACCGTTTGGCATTGTCTATTTCAGGTTAAAGGCCTTTGATCAGCAATAAAATGTTGTTTTTAAAAGGGCACTGATATATCTCAAATATAATGCGCTAGCTTTTGCCCGGGCATGTATCTGGCGTAGTGGTTAGTGTAACCGTCTGCCACGCCTGAGGTCGCGGGTTCAATTCCCGCACAAGTCAAACATTTGTGTGCATGAACATGGATGTTTGTCTTGGTCTGGGTGTTTCTATGTATAATATGTAGATATGTATTTACAAAAAAATATATATGTATGTTTATCCATTGTTTAGTAGGCATCATTGTACAAGCTCTGCTTAGTTTGAGCTAGATGGTGTTGTGTGTATGTGATAGAATATTGTTATTATTATTATTAATACATGATTTCCGTCCAAATCCGTTCTACAGTTTCCGTGTGATTGAGCATCAAATATCGAGATACCCTCAAAAATGTTCACTTTTGCTATATAAGAAGGATATATATATATGAAATCGAAAATTGTAAGTGCTGGTATCTTTATGCCTTTTTAATTTAGCTTGCAATTTATGGCTAAGAGTTTGAAAATCTTTATCTTTATTAGTTGCCGTAGCCGTCGGTAATGACGACAATAGCCTCACCTATTGCGTTAAGTCTTTAAACATGAAAGTACGTGGGATTTAAAAACAGAAGTCGAGATGTCGTGATATAAGGTGTATTAACAGTAATACACTACAGATTACATCCACATTTCGTTTTCTTTGTCTTAAGACTATATTGTATGTACCTACATAGTTACTCCGAGTTTGAATAACCTCCCTTTGCCCTATGATCGCTTGCAATTCTTGTAATATCACTGGCTCGTTGCCGACTGTAAGGAAAGATGTAATGTCAAAAAAATAGAAAAGATGGCTAGTTAGTTATTGAGTATCACTACATATTATAAAACAAAGACCCCGCCGCGTCTGTTCGCGTTAAACTCAAAAACTACTGAACGTATTTTCATACGGTTTTCACCGATAGACAGAACTATTCATGAGGACGGTATAAGTGTATAATTTGTTAAGGTTTTGTTCCTACTATCTGAAGCCGGGGCGGATCTCTAGTTACTATTATTTAATTATACCTTTGCGCTATGTTGTATTTCTACATTGCAAACGTGGACGTGCGTGAAGGCAAGTAGATATTTCATGTCACCCATAGTCATGTTCCACTGGTTATCATGATATAAGTAATAAAAGTTATATCACTGTGAACACAATCATTGCCATGGCAACAGTTGAAATTTTCGATGAACATGAATGTGTAGAATGTATGAAATTACTAAAGTACTTTCCTTATACTATCTAATTGTCTCGTTGGTACCACGGAATAAGTTGGCACTTGTATTTGCGTGACAAATAAGAAAGACTACTGCCACATTAAAAACATAGGGATTCTAGGGTACCGACTCTTTTAGAAACCAAAAGCAAAACTTGCCACATTGCCTAGGTTCATAATTATCTTTAACTTAGCTTGTCAGTCATTACGAAAGCCTTGGCTGGTCTCCAAAACATAAACTAAAATACAAAACCTGTCGAATATGTGATGGTACCTACGTGAAAGGTTCTGTCAGTAAAAACCCAAACATATTTTGCTCTAGAATTGAACTTTCTTGGATTATGCTTTTGATACACTGGGGTACGAGGCATTCAGATACTTTGAATGGAGTTGGCATTAACAAATAAACTAACAGTCTAATTCATAACACAAACAAAAAGCTTTTAACGTCGATATAAGAAAATGTCTATAAAGTAGATATTTTTTATGAAAGTGCTACCTTGCCTAATGCTGAAGATAATTAAAATTTATACAAAGTTTACAAATAATGATTTTAGCAGAACGTTTATTAAACTTACTAAGTATTTTAATTACCTAGCAAACCTTTTATAAATTCTTTGGTAATAAGTAGTATTAATCGTTTTAATTGAATTAGTAAGTAATTTAGTTACAGCGGCCCACCGGGAGCTAGGTACAAAAGGTTTTTAATTATATCAGGCATTCCAAGACCTGCCAGATTAAACTTTCATAGCCATCAGATAATCTATTAAATCGAGACGATTTTATTCCGACAGCGTTATTGCAACTTATCGAGTTTACATATTTAGTAGGTCACTTCCTGACAATGTAGGACAAATAATGTCCAACTTTAGACAGTTTATTTTGAAGTCTCGGCGTATCATGCATTAGAGCAGTTTTAACCCGGTTTAACAAAGGGCAATGAAATGCATTCGTTGCAATAAATTAATAGTTTCCGTTCAATTGCGTGCTCGTGTACCTAAATAAATTATATTCACCTCAATCATCTGGATTAAGGTTAATGTGTAATTATTTACTATCAATTTAATTTTTTATCTGTCTATAGCAATCAAACGGGTAGGTAGGTACAGTAGGTACCTACTAGGTATAAAATATTGTTACGTTTAACAGCATATTTCTAAACTGTTATGTCCTGGCTACTAGTATAGTATTGTATTATCTGTGCTCCTGGCAAATCCAGACATCATCGTTGATCTGGATATTGTTATCTGGATTGAGAAGTTGATTAACTAATAACAGGCATTCACTAAAAATGGCTATTAATGCAATCCTGCTCCGTATTACTACTAATATAGTACATATCATATTATTTGTTGTATTACATATGGAGATTAAATATAATGACCATCAAAAATACTAATTGCGCAACAAAATATGCTTACTAAAAAATTATCATAACCACTATACGCCTTAAATCACTGCATTCCGTCTCGGAAGGGTTAGGTTATGTTTTTATTAAACCCACCCAAAAATAGGAGCCCCGAGAAGTGGAGCTCCGTCGACTTAGTTTAATATCTTTAAATATATTTTGGTGTGCAATTAGTATTTTTGGTAAGCATATTTTGCTGTGCAATTAGCATTTTTTTGCTGTGCAGTTAAATACTCGCCTTACATATGTACCTTTTTGATAGGCTTGACGTTTCGGCCAGATTGCAGTAGCCGGGGTCACAAGCAGAGTGCAGACTGGCGCGACGATGACAGGCTTCTTTGTGAGCCAGCTATCTCTCAATCCACCTGCATATTTTTAATTTTCATGTACCCCCACATATTAACAACATAATGCATGACATACATTACTCATAAGGTGCACTTATGGACAAACTAGATTTTGCCCGCGGCTTCGCTCGCCTAAACGTAGGTTAGGTTAGCAACGGTACTTTTCCCTGGATAAAAGGAACTCTATGTCTTATTCTATACCCAGACTAGGTATATGGGAAATTTCATGATGAGATATCGAATAGATAAGGCGTGAAAGCGTAACAAAGAAAGAAACAAATAAACAAACTCACATTCACATTTATAATAAGTAAGAGTAAAGAAGTAAGGATTTTAAGAAAAATTCAAGTTGAACCTTCTCAGGATTCTTAGGTACAGTTAAATTAAATGCGTCTGTGTAAGTTTTTTCGAAGCAACAATCTCTTGACAAGATATTTAAATAATTTAAATACAACTTCGCACCGATATCCGACTTAAGCCATCAAATAATTTTACAAAACTACACGACCAATACAGTCAATAGGTAACTATAAATATAAAATTTAAAAACCCCCGACACATAATTAATTTGATACCCATATTGAGGGATATGTGAATAAAATGTAAATGGCCATTTTGTGGTGGCGGCCATCTTGGATTTGAAATTTATCATAGTGTATAGTATTCTACTAGTCAAGCCTTTTCATTTAATACTCATATTGAGGGAGTAGTGAAAAAATATGTAATCCGCCATTTTGTGGCGGCGGCCATCTTGGACCAATTTTCATCAAACATAACTAAGAACACTCCCGACTAATTCAACTACCAAAAAAAAAAAAATTAAAATCGGTTCATCCGTTCGGGAGCTACGATGCCACACACACACGCACGCACGCACGCACGCACGCACGCACGCACGCACGCACGCACACACTACGAGCTACTTCACTGACAGGGTCCTGAAATACGACACAAAGACAGGTCCAAAAGAATATGAGGTCACTGGAAGGGTGCCCCAGGGCTCCGTTCTGGGCCCTCTCCTATGGAACATTATGTACGATGGGCTATTAAAACTAAACCTACCAGCAGAAGTCAAACTCGTAGCATATGCTGATGACGTAGCAGTAGTGATCGTCGCCAAACACCTAGAAGAGATAAATTTCGCCTTTGACACTACCGTTGAAAGGATCAGTCACTGGTTGGACACAGTCGGACTGCAGCTAGCAGAACACAAGACCGAGGCAGTACTGATTACTAGCAGGAAGCAGGTGGAAACCATCACATTACGAGTTGGAGCACACGAAATTGAATTTCAGCCGTCACTTAGGTATCTGGGAGTAATGATCGATGCCCGACTTAACTTCAAGCAACAGGTACAACACGTCGGTACCAAAGCGTCGGTGGTTAGAGCGACTTTATCGCGATTGATGCCCAACATAGGTGGGCCGAAACAAAAAAGGAGGGAATTGCTAGCGTCCGTAGTAACATCCGTTATAACCTATGGGATTCTTGTCTGGGCTGATGCGCTTAATATACAGGAAGCGAGACGGAAGATTGCACCGGTCTATCGGCTGAGTGGTTTGAGAGTCGCGAGCGCTTTCCGCACAGTGTCAGACGACGCAGTGTGCGTTATTGCTGGGATGCTGCCAATTAGACTACTAGCCGAAGAACGAAAAGCCCTTTACCGCAGAAAAGGAACGATTACGCTAAGCCCTGAAGAACTTAAGACAAAAGGACGACGCAATAGTATACGACGTTAGCAATTAAGTTGGGATACGTCAGCGAATGGGAGGTGGACGTACCGAATTATTCCACAAGTGGATGTCTGGCTAAATCGCAGTCACGGCGAGGTGAACTATTACCTCACGCAGATGATCTCAGGACATGGGTGCTTCCGGGCTTACCTATATCGATATAAGCACGATGTCTCCCCAGAGTGCCCGTCCTGCCCGTGAGTTAACGAAGACGCAGAGCATATGTTTTTCACGTGTCCTCGTTTCAATATGACACGCAAGGATTTGGAAGATGCCCTCGCGAAGAAAATACAGCCAGAGACCTTGATAGAAGCCATGCTTTCCTCGGAGTCAGCCTGGCTAGCGATAAGTTGTTTTGTGACGGAAGTGCTCCAGGAACTACGCAGTATAGAAAGGAAGCGAGCTGAAATAAGACAGCTAGAAAGGAGCTAGAAAAACCAAGAGAGAAGAGCAGTAGCTAGAGCCTCACCCCGCGAAGTAATGCCTACCAGCCGTCCCGCGGGGGAAGTAGAGGTTGAGTCCAGAGGAGGTTTAGTCGGTAGTGATACGTATCGAGTCCGACATACCCAGGCCAGGCCTGATGATACGTAAATGTATTTCTCCAAACCTCTGCAGAAAAAAAAAAAACACTCACACACACACACGCACACACACAGACACGTCAAACTTATAACACCCCGTCGTTTTTGCATCGGAGGTTAATAATAAACTTCTACAGACATTTTACTACGGACTCCTAAACTTTACCCTCACTTTTTACGTAGCGAGCGAACCGATAACCTCTTAACATTGCATCTTTGTCGATACTTAATAGTCGAGATATGAGCATATCTAATAATTATATAATTACAACATTTATATCACAATAACGATTTGAAAATTATAATGAAGTAATCTACATTCTGTGATGAATCGTAAAACTACGAGTAGTTTATTAAGTAGTTTTGGTAGTATTATTTAATTATTTTAAGATGAAGGTATACATATTAGAAAGGGATTGGCACTTGGCAGAGGATAGTTAACAACAGTCATTTGATATTTAATCTAAGCTAAAGGTCTTTGCCCAACAGTGTCCAAATTGTTAAAGATTTTTTTATTTCAACGTATTTTTAAGGCTTAAAATTCTTTACGAGAATTTTTTTCTGCTACTCGTACCTATATTGAAGTCTGAAGCATATATTGGTTTTTAAGTAAATTTCACCGACGATGACATATTAATTTTGTTCGGCAATTAGGTTTTAGCAAACATTGTATTTCTGGTATCTAGTTATTTTACACAAATATTAATTTCACTGAAAATCGCTGGAGTCAAGGCACACGTGAACACGTTTATACCCATCATCATGATGGCATCACATTGACTAATCATACTCCCTATCAATCAGGCATTAAAGGTACATCACCTCTTCGACTCATTACCGCCAATATATTATATTTGGGGCACCTCCAGCTGAACTCCTGTGACGGATTGCCCATCATCTAAGCGTAGACGTAGCTGTAATCGCAGACAACACAGGCGTACTGCGCGTCAATATATCAAATATACTTATATATATGTATAGGTATTTTTTTT
The DNA here is from genome assembly GCA_963675205.1 of Catocala nupta. Taxonomy (NCBI): domain Eukaryota; kingdom Metazoa; phylum Arthropoda; class Insecta; order Lepidoptera; family Erebidae; genus Catocala; species Catocala nupta. The sequence continues at coordinate 5,969,775 of OY776095.1, read as the reverse complement.
CTTATAAATTACACCTCTCGCACTAGGTATAATTCCTGTGTCGCTGGGGACTTTACAAACATTCAAACAACAAACACGAAGAACACCCAGACAGAACAACTATCTATGGATTACACAATTTTTTGTCCCGTGTGGGTATGGAATCTACAACACTAGGCGCGGCTGCCAATTGCGAGGTGACCGCTTAAACCAGTACATCCGTGCAATCAATATTTCCAATTCGAGACGTATGCATTACTTCTGACGTAAGTTGCTGATCTGGTCCGTGATATGTACGCCTCAACCCTCACTACTGCCATCTTAGTAATAGTGCAGTACTATAGGGCCCAACTAGCAGTAATCGGCTGCCGTATTAAGCTTGAGGTGCCACGTAATAAAGGATAAGTTGATTGTCTAGTACAGGCTATATCAGCGTTCGGATCCTAGTGCCCAGACACAATATTTTTTCATTGACTCTAGATATGTTTATATTGACTCATTAATAGAAAATCAGAAAATCCTAATAAAACTTTGCTAATTTGGGAATCGAACCCTTACGATGGGCTATAAACTAGACCGCAATCTTGCATGACGCCATGACGCAATATCACAATTTTTATCTTTGGAACTAAATTTCCTTTTGTGCTTATATTGACAAAATTTATCTATATGTAAGTATGTGTTGATTTACATCAAGTTTAAGACACAGTATAGATTGACAGTAGAATAGGCAAGATGTGCAGGGTAATTAAAAATAATGAAAGTAAAACCAATAAAATTTCATATAGATGTTTATTTTACATTTAAATTACATGACAATTTCGTACTGTATTGGGGCCGAATTAATTCATATATAATATAATTTATTTACAATGAGAATTACAATAATATTACTATCTATTGAGATGGCATTATTTATAATTAGTAATATCAGTCCACGTCACAACTGTTATATTAAAGGTGGCTATTGACTTACAACATGTTATCAAATGTTTCTTGAATGTTACAAACTTGTAACATTCAATTTGTACCAAAGTTACCTAATAAAATATGAAACAAGACATCTGTAGTATTGTTATCACCACGCTTGCTATCTTTTAAAGGTCTAAGCAGGGTTCGTACACATACAAATTTCGGTAACTACATTGTAATTTCCCGTAATATAGATGCAAGAATACAACCAAAATTTGAATTGCTATTGAAAATTTCGTTACACAATAATACAATAAACAGAAACCTTGCCTGACTTGGGATCAAAACCTCATAATCGGCACACGGGCATACCCCTCATGCAGTCTAATAATAATTTATATTTTTATATATAAAAGTAATATAAATAAATCCATTACTTTTTTATATTCGTTACTAATTTCTTGAAGAAATACCAGATTTTATATGCTCACGGAAACATTCGATTTATACATTACAATTGTTTGTTGCTAGTCAGTAACCACCCTTATCTTTAATGTAAACATATTAGTGCACTTTACAATATGTGTAATATTATACGTATAACAGTTAAATTTAAAGTATTCGGCAATCCATGACATAGCTAAGTCTGAAATGTATAAAATACACTAATATGTAAACAATATAAAAATGACTTTGATATTTAACATTTGCATAAAAAATTACGCCTAATTCTGAATTAAAATTGCTTTTTGGGATTATCAAGATTCATTGAATACAACGTTTGAATTTTCTAAGTATTTTCGGCGAGATTCATTATTAAAATTGATAGAAAAGGATTTTAAATACAGTTATAATGATTATTATATTTATTAATTATATTTATAATAGTTTACAAATAGAATTTAAATCGACATTGAAATGCAGATTAACAAACAATTTTACTGCAAGATTTAAATTTGTAAAAGAAGTATATTTCTTAAAAGGCGTTAGACATTGAATATTTTCATAATTTTTGTCGATGTTTTCGGTAAAATAGAGTAAAGCTTTCGAAACATTATAAAAACAGAAAATATAAATAGAAGCAAAGCATATAAATCGCTTAGATTTAATTTTCTCAATGTGAATATATTTAGAATAGAATATTATAAACTTAAAATGTTAACACACAATAAGTAAATTTGGAATCCAGATAAAATTCACTGTAACAAGCAACAATTAAATTAAATTATCTATCACCATTTAAGTGGCAAGAAATTAAAATTAACGTTATAATTTAAAGCTTTTTTTTATTCCTAACACACATCTAAAAGTAATATAAAAGCATTCATAAATCCTATTTATAAGTGTATCATACTTTTTAATAAAGCATTATATTTTTGTTCCCCAATGAAAATAATTTGGTATGTTCAAAACTGGGAAAGTTGCTGTCTAATATAAAATCTAACTGCTTTTTTACCCTAATAATAATACAATATATTATAAAATAGAATATAGAAGACAAGAAAAATACAGTAATAGAAATTATCGATAAAACACGCTAAAATAATATTTTGTATTACTTGACAGGAAATAAACATATTCATTCACTTCGATTTTGCGTCACATTTTACAAAATAAAATATTATAAAAATATAATCCAAAAAATGTATATAAAAATAAATATATTTTCAGTAATAATGAAGCGTATAATATATTCAAACGTGATTTGTATCATCCCCTTTTAATCAAAAGTGCTTTATACAAGTAACATTAACTAAGTATAATATAATTATTATTTACATTTAATATTATATTTTCGAAAGATTCGATTCTCATTAATTATTAGGCCGGTTCCACTACTCGTTGATTGTTTGTTTTAACATTAGATAGTAAGATATGAGATACAATAGCTAGCAGAAATATTCCTACGATGAAGGTGACGGGTTTTGTTACACACCGTATAATAAGAATTAATGGCGAGTATACTTAGAAATATAAAGGCATATTAAAAACTTCTTGCTTTACATGTAACTAATATTTAAACATGATCATTAATGAAAAGTCTAGATTTTCGTAGTCAAGCCTAAGTACTTTCTAATTTTCTTTTGTTCTATTAATCCCTTTATTTTATGTAGCACCCTGAATATCATGAAGTCTCAAAAAAGAGTTCTAACAGTTACTTTAAATTTATTGGAATAATAATATATTAAATAAGTACACACAGCGACACATCAACCTAGACTGTTTGGACTTCGAACTATTAGAAGTTGAACGCTGCGAATCGTGCGAGAGAGTGCGTTATATTTTTATTTTGTCTCACTCACGCTGAACGGGACGCGGCGATATATCCTTACCATTACATCGACACCACTATGCACTGTCCCTTTCCGACAATTCTCTATTTTGTATGTAGCGTAGTTATGCGTATATAGGGTGTCTAACTTGATGTGTAGCCGAGTGTACTTATAAATTATACATAATATGTAAAATAATTAATATGCTTTAAAATCAGTATGCAGAAAAATAATGATATATCTATATACTAACACAATTTGTATGTATTTCTGTCCGCTATTGCATCATTAAAGTACAATATAATTGACTACGCATAAGAATATAATGATTATATACAATCATAATCACAATAAAAATAATTGAAAAGGTATATAATTTTATTACTAGTATGGTGCATGGATTGAATATATATTATATTTAATTTAACTGGATCATGCGATGATATAGACATTCTATGTGATAGTGAATGACATAAAGGAATTAGGTATATATTTTATTATCATCATTATCAAAGCCTATACAAATTATCAATAACACAGTGCTGTATTTTACCTAACGCAGCTTTTATGCTGAATGCACACAATACTTAATGCCGGAACTCAGAAGTGAGGCCACATACATAAACAAGACCATTATTTATAATATATAATATAATATACCATGCAGGTGGGGTTGCAAGTTCATTTTTGACCGAGATTTGTCTAATAGACAAATCTACGATACACGAAAGATTGCGAAACAGAAAATTATGTTATTCGAAATATACGAAACGAAATCAACTACTTAGATTTCTGGTTGTTTCGTTGTAGCTACGAACGAGAAAAACATAGTAAAAGTCATATATAACTAAGCAATATATACTAAATATACAGCCAATATATATGTTATAATATATATCGTATTATAACGATAGTATTAATATAATATTCTATACATCCTTATTGCTTCTACACGTGTAGAAAATATTCTCAATATTAGGTATACATTAACTATATTATCAGTATGTTAAATCCTTTTCTATCAATTTAATTTTATGCGATCATTTTATAACGTATTGCTGTTTATACTGGAGTTGAATAAAGATATGTACATAATAAAAATTGACGTATTTAATATGAAATAATGTGTGATCGCGATTTTGCGAATATAATTCACAATATTTCGTATCAAACGTATAAAAAACTTAGTTATTTTTTTTATAGAATACTTAAATAAGTCTAATGTTAACTTAAAGTATTAATTTAAATATTTTATAGAAACAGGTACCAAGATAGATATTTTGTTTTAAATTTACGGCTACACAAAACGTTTTTACATATTTATTTTTAATATTTATATAGTCTTTAAACATATATATAATTTACCAAGACACCAATTATAATGTGTGTATATTACAATAAATTTACCTAATGTGGAAAGTTTCAAAGCGATGGTTGTGTTTTGCCCGTACAATAAAAACACTATATTAATATGATTTTATTAACATTATACTATAATAACATTTACGCTCAAAATTCATCGTAGATATAATTGGGCGATTTCACTATCTATATAATACATGAAAATACGGATGTGTAGCCGTATTAATATACTACACACATTTACGACAAACTCTCATATTATTATAGCGAAAAGCTTATCGAAAGCTCTGGCGTGCTTTGGCACTTCATAACGGACAAGAATCATGCATTAATTTATTATTATATTAATAAGTTTGTCGCAGACATGAAAGTAATATAATATGAAATCAGGCAAATTGTTAATTTCAAGACAGTTTGTCTGCCTACCTAGCGAAATGGCGCTACCTACGTGCTTCGTCAATAGTTATAACACAACCCAATAATGTTTACGGGCTGAACTTCAAATGACTAATTTATTTTAAATATTATGATATGTTGAGTTACACGCAATAAACAATTACATTTAATATTTACAGTGATTTTTATTTATTTATTTAAAAATCACAGAATTTATCGAGTTTTATAAATAGTGAATAAATTCGGAGATGTCTAACCAGTCTCAACACTCGATTCGTGATAATCTTGTTTGAGATATTTTTATCGATATTTACAGTAACTACAACGACCAGTCGTTTATAAACATTGTTAGAATGATAATTATTGTAATTTATTATAAATTCGGATAAAAGAAATTGAAAAATTATAATATAAAAATATTATGATAAATGAAAATATAATCATAATATTATATTATACTTACATATATTACTTATATATTTTTATCAGAAATGATATAAACAACTATTATAAACAGAAACAAAATTTTCAAGCCTACACAAATATCTTTACTCTGGACAAACCCTAGACATTACAACGAACAAGACCGCAAGCTCATAGTATTTACCTACGTTATCATTCACAAATCCATGAACTTTAAAAGCGATACTTACACAATCTCTACAATATACCTCAGTCACAAAATGCCAACAAATTTGCCTTAAACAGGCGACCTTTGCACTTCAAAAACGTTTTAAAATCCGTATCATGTCTTAAATACAAAGAACAGGTACTTCACAACTCCGACAATCATCTCATACTACACTGAACACATCTTACCCTCAATGACGTCATATATTCATAATAACATCATAACACTCCACAACACAACCTTATAAATATTGCCGCTTACAAATATCCTTCTCTTCCAGCATGCTTGCAGAAAGAAGACAAAATATTAGTTACGATTATTAAAAATATTTTATGTCGGAAATAAAATATTTTTTTCCCCTGATGATCTGTCAGTTATTGATAGATTTAATTAATCAATAGTTAATAGAACAAAAGTTATAGCCACCATTCGACAAAGTGTACTTATTCAAGTCACATCCCGGTATGAAGGCCTTGATCATAACAAAAATTATAGTCAATGGCTGTACCAACATAATTTTAACTGTTACTTACATTACATTATTTTATTATTATATTATAGCACATGTTATATGCTATAATGTAATAACGCGTTGTCTCCTTTTCGCGCATACAATAGCAATGCTTTAAGACATGATGGTACACTGGAGATTCAGCAAGTGGTAATGTACCAGAAAACATCAATATTGCGCCTATGTGTTATTTTAATATACTTATAAGCGACAATATTAGCGTAACATTACTTCACCTTCACACTATAAACCAACTCTAAAAGACAGTGCATCAACGAGGTCCCAGAAGGATGCCTCGGCAGGAGGTCTCCTGTATCATAACCTCACGGTGACGTCATCGTCGAGGCTGGAGTCCACTTCGCAGCAGGAGGCTAGCTCCTCGAACGACATACCATCGACTGTGAGGGAGACGGTCGATATACTCTTGAACAACGCCTCAGGGTCCAAGTCTTCTGGGAGTTTGGTTAGGAACTGTGCGGCCGAGATGAAGTCCATGTCTTTTAGTTCCTCTTGGTATAAGTGGAGAACACCTGTGGAAAAAAACATCGATATTTAGTACAGTGTGTCGCTCGCGTTGATTTGGTAGCGAGCTAAGCTCCTTCAATTCAATAGTCTGTTTTTAGAGTTCGAAAAAACTCTTATGCAACAGCTTTGCCCGTCTGTCTGTTATACAAGTTTCAACTCAAGACCTGTAAGAGCTAGAGACTCGCGGTCACCGAGTATATGTATAGTATATGTACCGAGCGCAGTGTTGAAGAGGAAGGTGTCACCGTCCCGTAGGAAGACGTCCCACACGCGGCACGCGGCGTCCAGCGGCATGGCCTTGGCGAAGGCCGTGTACAGCCACTCCAGCAGGTACAGCTCCGGCGCCACGCGCTCCACCAGCGCCGGCAGCTGGGCGCGCAGCACGCACGTGTACGCCTTCCACAGGCGCTGGAGGAGATACGATGGTTAATATGATGCTTTACACCAAGGGAGTTCAAAGTAAAACGAAAACAATATTTATTTATTATAACTAATAACGATCACAGCATTGTACCACATGCAAGTCAGTGTACGTTTACATCGTCTGTACTTCTGACACCAGCTTTACATAAATCAAAATGTTGACAAATTGTATATTTCAGAATAATCAAAAATAAATTCTATGTCTATATCCTATACTCTAAGATATGGAAGATCGCAACTTATCTCGCAAGACTAAAGTGAGGCTGGTTCGGACACTGGTGTTCTCAATTTTCTCTTATGGCGTCGAATCCTGAAATATAAGGAAAACAGAGAGAGCGCGGGTTGATGCCTTCGAGATGTGGTGTTGGAGACGAATATTGCGCATTCTTCGGACCGCATACCGGACCAACATATCCATTATTAAGGAACTCAGAATAACTATGAGGCTATCCACTAACTGTTTTCAACGAATACTTAGGTATTTCGGACACATAGCTCGCAGGAACCCTGACACCCTGGAAAAGCTGATGGTATTTGAACAGGTCGACGGGAAAAAACCGCGCGGCCGCTCCGTTGGTCAGAGTTAGTCGAAAAGTAAACCGGCCTGAAACTTTTAAGACCGCCGAGGATAGCAACAACTGGAAAATTCTAATGCTAAATGTTATCAAGGATTATACTTCTACTGGAATCTTACACTCATTAAATTCTCCTGCTAGTCATTCTTAAAAAGTATTTTTCTAGCCTTGACAACGACAAATTCAACGTTCCTAAAAACTTAATATCAATACCAGAATTCAATAACGTCAAATTAGTACCTAACATGTAAATAAACATCGTGTCGGAGCCGAATATCATCGTGGAAATAAAAAAAACTGAAAGCTACCTGACTTCGCTGGCTCGGACATGTGAAAGAATGGAAAAGGATCGAGCTGCCAAAACAGCGTATCTCGGGCGACCCAACGAGCGTCGTCCGGTGGGTCGCCCGAGATACCGCTGAAAAGGTGAACTAGCCAAAGACCTGAAAGAGATGAATGTTCTCGATTGGTCTGACTTGGCATAAAATAGGAAAGAATGGCGCACTTTAATGTCGAAGGCCAAGATCAACTTTGGGTCGCTAAGCCAGCGAAGTAAGTAAGTAAAGAAACGTCAATATTCAAAAACTGTTAGCATTGGAATATCAATTTCTATGCAAAAAAAGTTAAAGTTTAGTAAAACTTTTTATCCTGGCTCCTGTGGCGATAAGTCCTTTGAACGACTAAACGAAATGTATTTTAAAAGCTAATAATATTTACTTAGTATACAAAACACCCATAAAATAATTCTAAGTTTACCTGCATAGTAGCTCCATCTCTTGTAAATGCAGCTCTCAACACAGGTCCGTCGAGCAGGTTGGCGAAACAGACAAACGCTTGCGGCGCCTCCATGTTCAGAATCAGGACGGCAGCTATGAATGACATTCCCTGTAATAATAATACATTCTATATTAAAATATATACCTTATAAGTTTGTAATCTTTTATGTGGTTATTCACTAGGGATCTGATCGATCCAGAAATAGGACAGGTCACACCGTAGGGACGTGGTGTCTTGAGGTTAAGTTATGCAGAGAATATTAACGTCTAGGCGATTAACGTCACAAGTTGAACTGCGATGGCAGAATTTAATTAATACATTCAAGATACGCATTAGCAGCGATAGCCTAGTGGGAAACCGTTAGACTGCCACGCAGAGGTCTCGAGTTCGAACCCAAAGCGCGCATCTCTGACTTTTCGAAGTTATATGCGTATTGAATAATTAATTATCGCTTGCTTTAACGGTGAAGGAAAACATCGTGAGGAAACCTGCACGTCTGAGAGTTCTCCATAATGTTCTCGAAGATATGTGAAGTCTACCAACCCGCACTAGTCCAGCGTGGTGGACTACGGCCTAATCCTTCTCACACTGAGAAGAGGCCCGTGCTCAGCAGTGGGACAGTTTAATACAGGGCTGATATTATTCAAGATACGTAAGTTCTCCCTAGCAGTTAGCCTACTACAGCAGGCTGAAACCTCGGCAGGTCGGGACTAGCATGTGAGAATTATTTGCAAGACTACGTCGACATAGGTAACGTCGAGGAACACCATGGTACGTTTACTCGGTAGGACCCGGGACGTCCCATCTTTTTCCAGGTGAGCCTGATATAACCTCTCCGCTGCCCCGCGGAGAAGTATGCATAAATACAAAAAAAAAACAAATACAGAAGTAAGCCTACTGCATGTTTAGCTATGGCCTAACCCTTCTCAGTCTGGATGAAAGCCTGTGCTCAGCAAGATCATCTTATAATATAAATAGGGCTGATATTGTTGTATATTGTTAAATTGAACTATTTTAAAATATAATTCTGACGTCTGAGCGGCATTAATATTAAATGGCGCATATTCTTGATAAAATTTATAGTAAATATCACCATTCTGACATCACAATGGTGATTGTATTGTTATATGGCAAACACCCATGACAATGTTGATAAGAATCTACGATTCTGACGGGAGTGACGCGGTATTGAACGTATAAGACCGCTGTCATAACTTTCAGTTTACAGAGCTATATTTCAAACCAATACACATATACCTTATCTACACTAATATTATAAAGAGAAAAGATTAGATTTTTTGTTTGTTTGTAACGATGTAACTCAAAAACTACACAACCGATTTTGAATATTCTCATTTCTCTCTTCACATATAGGCTATATTTTTTTTAAAGTACTGTTACACCTAACCTCACCTACTTTTACGCGAGCGAGTAAAAGCTAGTAATCAATACACGAAAAAATGTATACTTATAATAAAACAGACAATTGTTCAGCTATTTAAAGTTAAAAATTCAAGCTGTAGACACCTATAATCTATACCTGCCTGAAATACAGGTTCGCTTAGTTAAGGCAGACATTATACGTATAAGTAGACCTAAGTAACACTTTATATTTGTTATGATCTTGTTAAGAGTTTTGAATGAATAATTAACTTATATACCATTACAAAATATATACAGATCGATTGGTAAAAGACTGGACATATTGAAGGAGGGTATTCAGTACTCGATTCTGGACCCGAATACCTAAAAAAATAGGTACCTACTTAAAATTTGACCTAGTTATCCAATAAAAACTTAATGTGCGGACACTCTTGCGCATATACCAAAACCTCCGCCCCCGCCCTCTGCTACAGCACCCCACACTCTCCCGAATGTGCACCCCGCCCGTCCTTTTCTTATCAAAGGTCATTAGCCTCGGTAGCGCAGGGCGCTCGACTGTGTGCGACGCGCGCAATGTCCACATTTTATGAATATTTCATACAAATTTTCATAAAGGTTTTCTTTGCAGGATACACAGATATATTTTTATACGTCTGACCATAAATTATCATGTCCTTAAGTACGTACAATGCTTAACCAGTCACACTGTATATAAAAGTATAACGTTCAAACGATTAATAGTCATCATACATATAATAACCAAGTTTACGTAACATATACGATGCGCAAATTGTTATTTATTTCTAGAAAATATTTCAAATCGACGGGGAAAACCATAATCCCAGTAAATAGTACGTTGCACGGTAATTATTAATAACCACAGTATATATTACCCGTGGTAATGTAATTAGTCTGCATTTAAATTAAGTGTATAATCTATGTAAACATGTTATCATGCACTTTGATTTATTATGTTATGAGATTTATATCTTATAGATCAATATCAATACAGAGAAATATTGATGATCAGATCCCTAGATCAGTTCGACTTGACAAAGGAATTTACTGAAAGCATATTTTAAATATAGTGATAACATTATTATACCCATAGGATATTCAGAGTATCACAAGAAAAAGAAAATGGTACAGGTAGCAACATTTATGTCGATACGCACTTAAGATATTTCGATTGTCATTATCTTTTACAAATTCCAAATATTAACAATTGTTAGTTTTGGTATGTAATACGTAATATTCAGTTATAGTTAATAAGAAGTTAATGTAATTAACGTTTTAAAATACATACATAAATTTTTAATACCTAAAATAATTTTAATAAATTAAATATTAGTGCCAATTTCTTAGGTACACACGGCTATACATCAAGTTAGACACCCTATATACGCATAACTACGCTACATACAAAATAGAGAATTGTCGGAAAGGGACAGTGGATAGTGGTGTCGTTATAAAGGTAAGGATAGAGCGTAACAAAAATATAACACACTCTCTCGCACGATTCGCAGCGTTCAACTTCTAATAGTTCAAATACCAAACAGTCTAGGTTGATGTGTCGCTGTGTGTACCTATACCGTTTTCTTTGAGGAAGTGCGAAGTGAACTGTTAATTTGGCCTGGAATTATAAAATAGGTATATTTGCATTCTTATATATCCTAGATAGGGTAGGCAGAGATGTATAACATTCACATTTACGTCGTCATGTTTTTGTCCCACGTCTGGCTGGAACCCACGTCGCGCACTTCTGACTTTCGGAAGTTATATGACTTTTCGAAATGATGTGCATATTGATTGACAATTATCGCTTGCTTCGTGCCTCGGAGAGCACGTTAAGCCGTCGGTCCCGGCTGCCATGAACATGTATGGCAGTCGTTATTGGGAAAGTCAGTGCCCTATAATATCCTGACACTGGTCTAGCCTTAGGGTATCCTTAGCCTTCGGGTTGCGGAGGTCAGGTGGCAACCGCTCCGTGTAAAAACTGATGTCCAGTCAAATCCGGTTAGACTAGAAAAGCCGACCCCAAGTGACTTGGGAATAATAAAGGCTAGGGAGAAGAGTCTGGCTGGTAAACCTTTTGACGTGTACCAAGTACATAGCCAGCCTCTGTGATCAGTCTCATAATTCCTATGCAATCTAGAAATTGATCCTGAAGACTATCGGCCCAAACAAAAGCGGAAACTTATGCCACTGGAACAACGAGGCAGTTTATAACGACTGTAAGGAAAAATGCGTATTCAACATACAAAGATAAAACATCTATAATAAATTTTAATACAGTTCTATTATATACCTAAATTAAAACCTCAGGAAAGTACTTTATAAGGTATCAGTGCACATAGTGCTTTTCATCCGAGGCATCACGGGTGAAGCTGCAGGTGTAAGCTAATTAAAAAGAGACGCTATTTTTTAAAATAAGGAATAATTACTAAATCTCACCTGCACATATCCAATATCGGGCCTATAACAGACATACGCTGCAAGCAGTTCATGCAACACATCGAAGTAAGGCCCACCAGGCTGGAATATACACAGGTGTGGAAACGTCCTAGCTATGTCCAACTGAATCAGCTCCATCGAACATTCGTCACTATAATCAAGTAGATTAGGGTTAGATTTCGAACAGCACTTTTTGGGGCCTGTCTCACTTGTCTGCGACTTCAGATTCTGTTCACTAAAGTTCCTGGGTATACCGAGTCGTGGTTTGTTTTCTTCTTCAACTTTAATTCTGTCGTCAGTTTTGGCTAGAATGTCGTCTAGTTTGGCGGTCTTGTCTTCTGCGGTTTCTTTCTTGCAGCTGCAAGCGTCTTGGTTGATCTTTAACCGTTTGCGGCGGAGCTGTGCTTCGTGTAGTCGTTGCTTGGCTTTAGCCACGTAGTCCTGGTACATATCGTGGGTGATCTTGAGTTTGTTCTCTATGGCAAGTTGCCAGACTTTGCCGCGGACCGCTGGGGGCAGCCCGCTCCACCATAGTTCTAGTGTCCGTTTTGCGTTTTTCCTGTAATATAAAAATATAATAACAATTTTACTTTGTGCAAAGATTGTGGCACAGACATATTTCAAGTATACGTGCATACGGTTACATATTTACACATATCTTCAATTATTCGGTTAGTTACCCAGATGGGTAACTAACCGATTATTTATGTATGTATGTATTATTTAAGTATTGATTAAAGCCAGATGGCTTTAATCAATACTTCTATAGTAATATTATTATTATAAAGCTAAGGAAGTCGTATGTTGTGCTCTAATCTTAGAAATTACTAGTTCAATTTGTGTTTTTATTAGGAAACATAAAAACACAAATTATAAAGCTATACACCCACATTTCGCGGGCTATTAATTCTAAGTAGCAAGTCATAGAGAGTGAGCCATTGCTGTCTTCCAAACCGTTCCAGATTCCGTGAAGCTACATATTTTAAAAGAACCAGTCAAAAAAATTTGCCTGAGCCTGGAATCGAATCCGAGACCACACGCACAACACTACCATCGACGACCGCTGCACTACCGAGAAAGTTAACCATATCATATAAGTCAGATGAAACCGCAAGTGGTTTGTGCTTCTATTAATCCATCTGTCTTTAGCTACAGTTTGCAGGTAAAATACATAGGTTATCTTAAAGTAATAACCAACGGCTACTCATTGTACCAGCTGTTCATTGATAACATTGGTTATCGACGCGCAGGTGGCACCTGCAGCTTACAAATTATTATTACATAACCTATACGTGATCGAATTGTACACATGTATGTAGTTGCTTATTTTTTACTTTCTTGAATAGCATCTATAGAACCTCGCCTTGGTATCGCCGAAGGGGTAGGCAGGAGTGTATTACACTCACATTTCACCGTTATGACTTAAGGTCCCACGTAATAGTAGGCGAGCTTATCAAGACTATGTGCGGGTACTGAGAATAACCTAACAGAAAACAGAATTATACTGACCGGCCTGCGAATCGAGCCCCTAACCTTAGTATATAATAATAATAATAATAATATTCTATCACATACACACAACACCATCTAGCCCAAACTAAGCAGAGCTTGTACTATGGGTACTAGACAATGGATAAACATACATAAATGTTTTTTTTTGTAAAAACATACATATTATACATAGAAACACCCAGACCAAGACAAACATCCATGTTCATGCACACAAATGTTTGATTTGTGCGGGAATCGAACCCGCGACCTCAGGCGTGGCAGTCGGTTACACTAAATACTACGCCATCGAGGCCAAGGTTATATATACCGCGGGATTATCAAGTCAGAGGATTATAATATTGTAATTATTACCGCAAAACTGTTGTTGATTTTCTTTGTGTGACTATGTTATATTTTCCCTTCTCTTACATATTCATATGTATACTCTAATTTTACCTCTATAAATAAGATTTATGCAAGGCTTATCCTTATATACTTAGTCGTGTCAGTTTGAATAATGTTTATTTAACTTTTAACATGGACATAGTGGATATTGCAGGACAATTCTTTATAACATGCACTCAATAATTCATTATATTTTGTAAACTATTTATTTATGTACGCTGTAATCCATCGCTATACTATAAAAGACTACTTAGCCGTTTAAAATATATCCTGAAGACATAATATGACATACTACATAAACGCTATTTTACATAAGAAAGAAAAACGATCGATAAAGAAACCTACACAGGTGTGAGAAACTGCTCGATAAAATGTCTCTACCATGTGCAGAGAAACGATATGCATTTTATAACGCGAAGAATCGAATGCTTCGATAACTATCTCGCATACAAATCTCGATTTATTTGTCTTCACTAATACAGCGCCATCTCAACAGCAGTGCGTAAACTACTTCCGTGTACAAAACCGCAAAGATATACTTAGCAGAATAATCAATTAACAATTTAAGAACACCGATGGTCATCAAAAGCTTTCAGATTACTGAATCATTCGAATATTTCGAATCACGCATCGCATCACAAAAGTTATTTGTCATACGCCACAGGTTTAACTGACAAAGATAAACATTCCTACCTCTTCTATACACAACCAATAGATTTATAATTATAGCTTTAGTGTTAAAAGGTCAGTACAGCGAGTTCAATAGTTCCAAATAGGAAATGAATGAAGTTGAACGCCTACATCCGGGACGAGACGACGTTAAACTTAGTCGAGAGCTAAACACTCGTACTACCTAACTGAACTTACATACAGTCTCACGCTTATAGGTACGAAAAGAGGTATACATAAAAATAATAAATAATAAAGTATATTCATTTAAAGACATCTCTCGCACTAGCAATGAATCCTGTGTCGCAGAGAGAGTTAACAAACATTTATACAATAGACACAAAGAACACCGGGTCTCAGAACAACCAGTTGTGGATTACAGGAATTTATGTCCTGCATGGAACTCGAACCTCCATTCACTGTAGTAGCAAAAGTAATGGGGAGGCGACCACTTAAACTACGCTACACTACGCTACCACCCGTGCAGCTAATTTATAACTACCCACATTTGGCCAACTATTCCTTTTGGTCCCATGTAATAGAGAGCTAATGCCTTCTACCGGGCACAGATCCAGACGGCTGCTGTTAAGAATTCCTTTGTCTTTCACACTGTTAAACTAAGAAACAAACCACGGATCACATTCACTGCTGCTGCGCCATCAAGACCAGTATTCCGCAACAACGCATTGCGATAACGCACATCTGGTACTTACAGATTCAATAGTTATGATCGAGTCGAGTCATAGAACAAACAATGTATAGAGAGAGCGACACACGACACGTAAAAACACGGTATTGTTTAGAACAATGCTGTTTGACCCGCTTGTCTGTTATGTGTGCTGCCGTGAATGCCAAGTGAATAGGTAACGGACTTGTAATGCTGCATAAACGGCTCTTTAGGGACTTGCTCTTGTGTTCATAATTGTTTATTTGTATAACAACACTAGATTTTTCTCTCCATTACAAAAGACAACTGCCCCACTAGGAATAGTTCCTATCGCGGGAGATTTTACAATCATTCAAACAACAAACACTAAGATATAATCACAGATATTTTTACAGCCGGCAGTGGCGAGCGAGCTAAGCTTTTGAAATTATGACAAGGAACTCACAATTTGGTAAAGATTTTTTTAAAAACATAAAATAGGTACGGGCAAAGATTTAATTCGTCCTACAGCCTATCCGTATTCTGTAATTAATTAACTGATCTTTTATTAAAATTACAAGGTGCCGAGGCTTTACAAACGAAATTGAACCACCAATAACACTATTAACACTTAGACTTGGAACCACTATTTAAGGATCGCACAAATGTTTCGGTGTAGGAATCGAAATCACAACATACGGTGACACTAGCAGTGGCAAGGCGACCACTTAACCCATATATTTCAGTCAATAGAAAGTTTTCACCAGAGTAAGATCCTACTTTTTATGTTTGGCGAGTAAATTGACTTCACTTAATCTCGTGGTATGCAAATATCAGCAATTTGGATGCTGGCCATTCGATTGGATACGTTGGTATCCAAATTGTGGATATTGCGAAACCAGTAAGCTTGTTCTAACTTTAAACCTAAAGGATGAGACCCAGGATTGAGAGATGCCGGCACACACGCTGACAAATATATTTACATTCTTACTATACTATAGGGACTAAATAGGAGGCACCGACCCGATGTGTCAGTGTCTGTGACGGTGTTTTCACTACAGATTTGCATACATGTACTTACATATTCTGCCAGTCCGGCAATATATTCTGCGTCCACTCTTTCGCGTGCCTCGCGAGCCGTTCCTCGAGGCGCAGTGACTCTTGCAACCTCGCATGCCTGGCGGCTGCCTCACGTTCGACTCGACGCCTCGCCGCTTCCACCATGCGAGCATGCTCTGCCTTGTGACGAAGTGCTTCTTCTGTGCACTTTGCTGGTAGATTTGATGGCCTAGAACAGAACAGAGAGAAAAATATTAACCTAGAGTTGACGACGTCTTTGATTGAACAAGACTTGCAAGGCAATTAATATTATTAGTGTATGTAAATTTATTTTTGATTCTGTTAAAAGAGGCGTCTAGCTTATTTGGTTGTCGACACGAATAAAAGATAATCAAACAAACACGTCTTTTTCAATAAATTGGCAGCACTTATTCAATCAAGTTTCTGGCTATTCAAAAAAACAATCGAACTGATTTTCGTAAGCTATTGATAGTCATTATATTTTATAAATTATCAAATCAATAAGCGCTTTATGCCTAAGATTGAACTATAGCCAATTGTTTTACACAGTGGCATCATCTGCATTATACCTACAGAAAACCATACAATTAAAAACAAAACAATATGGCGCCTTTTGAATCCAACCGATTACAACGGATTTTTATATGAGCTACAAATAGTTGTTACGGCCCTAGATATACAGGATTCTTAATAGATAGAACTGTCATTTTAAATAAAAGAAAGAAAGGAATTATTGTTTAAATAAAATCAATGCTAACAAAGCAAATGCAAGATTATCAGCCTTATCAGATCTGCATAATGAAACAAGCATTACATAAACAATAATCATGGAAAAATCCGATGATAATTGCAGATAATAATTATCTCAATGATTACAGATAATTATATAACCAAACAAAGAAATCTAGTTCATATATGATACAGCGTTGTGGAATGATGAATATTCAGTACGCACAGGGCTCGCGTGTGGTACACTCGCCATCATAATACGCGCATACGCATACTGAACTAGAACGGTGCCTGTTACATTGTTGTTACATCGTCAGGTTCTCAGAAAGCATTTATACGCATGCTTCGACAACCGTGCATATGCAATCGTCTTGTTTTTATATTTAAATGTTCATATTACATATTAACCTTAGCATTTGCTTATAATTAACATCATTTGGAAAATGTCAGCGCAGTGTGCAAACTTTTAGCGATTTTATTTTATAAGTCTATGTGTTTTTATGTTTAATAACGTGGGATTGTTATCATTTTCTGTTATAATGATAGTCAGGCTCGTTAAGGAGACGATGGGTTGTCAGCAGGAGGCCAGTAAACTTTCTGCATTGCAACTAGTTTTTACCCGTCTACGGGCAAACTAAAAGGAAGGATTATGATTTTTCTTAGGGTTGGCATATTAATTGCAGAAGCAATGTTAAACACAACACAACCAGGTTGTTGCTCATGTGAGAGTGGAAATAAATAGAGCAACGGCTGTTCTACCCTTTATTCGAAATACAAATCGGCGACTTAAATAATATACAGAATATTAGTACCAACCCGCTAGTGATAGCATTGAGTAGGAAAACTCAGTTTATAAAGGTCTATACCGCCGTAATCTGAGCTGGACTGATAATACCATAAAAGTGTTCATCGATAATAAAAGATCTCTTGCTGAGCTAACGCAATACCGTGCACGTAGACTTTTCTCCTATTAAGACTTCACACATCTTCCTTCCGTATACAAAAATTTTCAATTTTCTAGCATTGTTAGGACGTCGTCATCACATGATCGACGATCGAGATCGAGATTTCTCATTAAAGATGTACACATTTATGGTAGTAGATACGAGAAGACAGAACCCTCAGATATTGTGACAACTAAACGGACCTGAGGATATCATCACCCCGTTGAAGTGCCAAATTAAGATGGCAAAAATTTATTGGGAAAGTGAACAATCGAAATCTAAAATCTAGTAAAATGAAATTTAATCGTTAATCTAAAATTTATGGAAAAGATTAATTTTAATGTCGACCGATTACGGGAATTCGTGGTTAAATTCAAGATATTGGCTTAAGTAATAAATCTGGCTAAATTAAAAGTCAATGCTAATTGGAGTTTCGAGTAATAATGTCATTATATCAACGTTTAGTTTCAGTACATTTCTTACAAACTAGTATTCAATTAAGATCTTAAATACATGCATAATGTAGTATTCAATCGATCGTGCATTATAAATGATGTGCTCTTTTAACGGAATGCCATTGTAATGCATTAAACATTTATGCGCAATTCGCTTTCTTAATGCAATATGAACATTCAAATTAATCAACTTGTTGCTTTATCTGATAGTTAACTAATGCGCGTATCAAACTATGGAAATACCAAAGAGCAACATGCTAATATTTACCGTTTAAAAGGCTGTTGCTCTCCCACAATGTTAATTTACAACGTTGTTTTAAAATACCTACCTATATCTATTTATTTTTAACTAGATGTGCCCGTTGTGGTTTCACGTTTATAGTTACTGCGTCGCTCCTGTGGGTCGTAGCGTGATATTATATAGCTTATAGCCTTCCTCGGTAAATAGGCTATCCGTCACTAAAATAATTTTTCAATTCGAACCAGGAGTTCCTGAGATTAGCGCGTTCAACAAACACACTCTTCAGCTTTATAATATTAGTACAGATAGAGGCAACTCCCGCACTAGGAATTATTCCTGTCTCGCGGGAGACTTTACAAACATTCAAACAACAGACACAAAGTACACCCAGACTCGGAACAGCTAAAATTTTTGTCCCGTGTGGGTTTCGAACCCACAACACTCGATGCAGTGGCAGCGGCGAGACGCCATTTAAACCATTAAACCATCCGTGCAGTCAATGTCTGAAGATATCATATTTCAACAAGTACAATTACCTACTTTAATATCTTCTTCATCATCTTAGTTATGCTGCTCATGATAGCAACGCGCGTGTTGCACAAACACGTTACGTTAGTTGTAATAATTTTAAAACTCGGTAGTACTATCGCTCGTGACTTTATAGTTGATACTGAAATTTTAATTGCAGTATCATCTGTAAAGTTCATCAACAGTTTTTACAAACATACAGTGTCATCACTTTCAATATTTATATCAGTGTAATACGTATAATTACACAAAAAAGCAGGTTGCCGAAGAAAGCAATGAAATCTTTACGGCCACTCCTACCATTAACAAGTAAAAGTTATCCGAAACATAAATCACATGCTGTCTCACTCATGTTAGGTTAAAGAAGAGAGATGGCGAGTCTTTTTATCTTATAGATAAATTTTATCTGGAGGTGGTAATACAAGATTAGCGTCAAAATCACTGGACCAATCTCTTACATGTTAAAACTTCGTATTGTCAGTTTTACTACTGAATTGATACTATTTGATTACCTTTAGTTAAAATATTGGTACCTATTTCGTTCAAAAGATATAAGACAAAAACATTGGTGCCGCCATATTGACGCCATAATGACGGGATAAAACGAAACACCAAGTCGTACTACTCGTAGATAGAGACTTATATACATTTTTACTACCTATATGCTACCGACTAAAACGCTCATCTATTTGTAATTACATCAGGGGAAATCAGTGACGCAGACTTGAACTGCTGGTGCCGGCCATTCCGATTTTTTGTTTGACGAAAAATCATGTGTACTTTAATATATTTTTTATTTTTGATTGTATACGCATTTACTACTTTCAAATCTTTAATTGCTACCTATCCAAAAAGCTATCTATTGTATAGCCTACATATTTCAAGAAATATTTAACATTATTAGCATTATTAAGATTTTAATAATATAAAGAACTAGATTATGCCCGTAGCTTCGCACGCGTAAATTTAGGTTGGGTTGGGCTAGTACTTTTTTTAAAAGTACACTATGTCCTTTTCTCTACCCCCGACAACGTGTATGCGAAATTTCATGATGATCGTTCGAGTAGTTAAGGCGTGAAAGCGGCACAAACAAACAAACTCACATTCGCATTTATAATATTAGTTAGGTTTGGAATTTACGGGCCTCAACTTAACATTGTTTAATATTACAATAATAATCAAATTTATCATGCACCGAATTTAGTGACGACATTTACGACTACAAAGTATAAACCATGAGTAGTTAAAATGTTTGACAACTCAACCGGCTAATTTCGGTTACTCACGAACATGCAAAAACGACGCATTACTTCTGCTACTGACGATGATGGCTGCCATGAGACCGTGAAATCGTAAATAATGTGACAATTTCGAGTTCTGTATCTCATATGAAAATTAATTGATCATGTGTTTTTTTATATCATTCCCGCGCTATAATAAATTCATGTAGACAATTTTACACTTAAACATACACTTGCAGTTCCACATTTTTTGCCTACAGTCTGGGTCCATACCATTAATACTAGGCCCGCTGGCCAATTAAGTTGTGAAACAGTGGAAATTAAGCCGATGCATTGAAATGCATCATTATTGGCTTCTAATATTAATCAGCTGAAGCTGATTAATATTAGAAGCCAATAAATGTTTAGTAGGTACTATCAATTATTCAAAATTAAGCATCAATTTCTGATAACACTTTCATAATTCATCCCAAAATTTAACCTTGCCATTTCCCAGACGTCGTGATTTTATATAGGGTTTTCGCTCCCCTCAGAGTTATTTTATGTCGTGCATTAAATTATGTAGTCATTTTGCAAGCACGAATCAAGTATTCTTTACGACAATTTTCTATTATCATGTTAATTTAGTCAATTGCTCTTTAGTGCTGTAACAACGTCGGTTAAACATCGTGTAGCCCTCCAGTGGCCTTTGAGACATCAATTTGCAATTGCGTTTGTTATTGCGTGCAGCTCACCAAGTATATAATGCCGGCCACATTCAGTCTGTATTCCGAGGCCTTACTACCATCTCTTAACAGATCCCCTGTCCGATGAATCACATGTGATACATAACAATAGATTTTCTATTGTGTCTATCATGAGACAGCGGGTCGGGTCTTAATTCATTCTCATTGTGATTATATGGGTGAGAAGGAGACACAGCTATACACTCTGTAAATCTGCCTTATTCCCGCGCATGCAATGGCAAAGAGATGATTGTTCGGTGATTGTTGTCTTATATCTACGATTCGACACAACTGGACATACCTATTTACACATCATTTTCGCCATAAATTTAAATTAGTTCAAATTCGTTTCCAGTTGAGCCGTTTATAAAAATATATGAGAAAATATGACGACGTATGTACCAACAACGTGTCGATTTGCGTGAAGAAGTATGAAGACTCATGGTAAATCGACAATAAGAGCTACTAATTGCATTCAAAATAACACGCTTTTGAGCCGAATCACAGGAATTATTTTACCTGTAATAAAGGTTATTTCTAGCACAAGCGATTGAAAATAAAAATAGGATATTCAAGGATGCTATGTGCCATCAGCAAGTGTCTAATAATATTTGACCCTGGTAGCATAGCGCCTCTACCAGTCGACAACGTGCGAGTGATATCAAGCGTTAGGATACGGTAACGGCTTACTATAAGGCGAGCCGTTATCAAAATCTGGAATAAACTGTGCGTCCAGCTATTTCTCATGACCCTTGAATATACTACATATTTATGGTACAAACATCATATAGTAAAGAGGGTTGGTACACTCGAATATGAAAACATAAAAATATTTCCCAACAAATCCGCTTTCGAGTGGTCTGAAAATATTCCGGGTGAAGTTAGCTGGGGCGCGATGAGTAGCACAGATTAAATAAAGTTCGCCATTACCGCAGGCCCTAGAGCGGTCACGAGCGAGCAAATTGCGGAGGGCAACTCTGTCATTACTATTACATTGGTATTTCCGCCTCTGTGCCGTTAAAAAATTAAACAACCACCTCTGGCCACGATTCCTATAACTGTACTATGATATTATACTATAATACAAATACAAAATTGTATGTTTTTATTTTTGTAGTTAAGGTTCATAAGCATATATATAGATGTTTATTCTACCTGTGGCACCTATCTATCATAAATTAGTTCCTGCCACCGGTAGGAACCAATTTATGTTTTGATATAGGTAGATCATTGCTCTACCGGACAATAAGCTAAGATTTGCGATCCATACTAGTGGTCTAACATCGAAATAAAACCATGATAAAACAAAGATGAGTCATTAAAACCACGTCTTTTCAGCTGACGAGGCAGTGGGAGGCAACTACTATCTTAAAATTTATATAGCGTAGACAGTAAAATGCAACAGTTTTATCATATATAAAAATAATTGTTTCAACAGTTCAACCTTTTGCATTCTCAACAACTAAACACGTTTCTATACTATCCGTAAATCTTAATAACAGCCAAGATCGGAGACAGCGATGTATATTTCCTCTTCGCTTTGAAAGGCAATAAGCGATGACAAATTATGCTATATTTTTCAATTATATTAGGCCAAACACTCCAATTTCTGAGAGACATTATAAAAATCGCCGACAAAATTGCGTGAATCCGGTAATTTTGTAGGACGGCATGTATTAATACGGCTATTTAAATTCAAAAGCATGGGCTATGGCTAACGAGTTCGTGAGTTCTGGTATAACGCGATACAGTCACGTCCTGGTAAAGGGAGTTACGAGACATCACGAACATTAAAATGAGTGTAAGCTTTAGACATGCATCATATTCTTATCTATATAATTGACGTTACTGTCTAGTGGGTGTCGTGGCATAAGTTTGCTTATGTACGCCTGACATAGAAGTTTTTATTTTCCAGATCCTTACTATTATAAATGCGAATGTAACTTTATTCGTTTGTTTGTTACGCTTTCACGCATTAACTGCTCGACCAATCATCATGAAATTTCGCATACACATTGTCAGAAGAGCAGAAAAGGATATAGGGTACCTTTCATCCAGAAAAAGTACTGTGTCTAATATAACCTAACCTACATTTACGCGAGCGAAGCCGCGGGCAAAAACTAGAATATAATAATTAAAAATAAGTGTTACTAGCATTTTATGTTAGAAACTAGATGTTCCCAAGGTTTCACCCGCGTTTATCGTTACTGCGCCGCCCCTATAGCCTTCCTCGATAAATAGGCTATCCAACACTAAAACAATTTTTGAATTCGAACCAGTAGTTCCTGAGTTTAGCGCGTTCAACCAAACAGACTTTGTAACTTCAGCTTTGTAATATTAGTACAGATTTCTCGTTATCAGCTTGGGGGTCTGACAATGTGTATATACGATAGACAACAGAAGTCTCACCATTATTTTAGAGAACCTACCACATAGCTGGTTAGTTAGTTCGTAGACACACTACCGCGTACTGCTTGGGAGATTACCAAGATTAAACCTGAGTAGGTAAAATATGTTTTACACGCTGTACTGACGTAAGTATTGCAATAATACCACATCGACATGTTTTATTTTAAATTTTAGTCGTCATTAGTGGTTCTATATAAATTGATATACGAATTCAATTATAGTTTTTCGATGATTGATTGTTTGGCAATTTCAATTAACATGCGATTTAGCAATATCAATCGTATGGAAACTACTGAATGCTTTAAAAATAATCATATTATAAAAATCATATTCTGTTTACGCATTTATTACTTTTAAATATCGGGTCATCCCCTCTATCGTCGCTAGAGCCTTGTACTATGGACCTGTAGATCGTTCATTTGATCTTTTTATTTAAGTGATCTTTTTATAGACTTAAGAAAAATACATCAACATTTATCCTTAACTTTATTAAATGGATACATACGTAGTCGTACTATATACCTAAAAAGATAGGCAGTTGCATATTACGCCCACTTTTATTCAGCTGTGGTTTTAGGTACCACGTAATATGAAGCACGCCGAATGTTGTTCAACGAGCAATAGCAGGTTCCGTGCTAACTAAAATTTTCTTGACGACCCAAGAATCGAGCCAGAAATCTCTGTCACAGTCACATTCAATTTTGCTGCGAAGCATGCGACGATGTTTTGCGAAGGCAACGGTAACATATTACACGTGAACATAATACTTTTATCTCTTTGTAGTCTGTCATGTATTAGAATACCAGACATAATTAAAAATCTATTGTGTTTAGCCACTGGTGCGCCATTGCGACTCCATACGTTAAGTACATTGCGCGCACGGAGAAATGTTAGATTTCGCATAGTTAAAATGCTCATGGAAAAAGAAGGAGTGCAGCAAATATATGAGAATATAATGATAAAACGATCGAATTACGATCACTTGGCAACCGACTATCATATTATATTAATATTCCATTCGTAACGAAGTTATGCAGTCACACGAATGTGTATAGGCTATGTGCATATAGAGGTAAAGTGATAAGATCATGAGATGTGAGCTCCGGTATTTCCTGGCATGCAGTTCTCGGAACGAGGCGTATCAACACCTGCAGTGTTTGTATTACATATATATGTTTTTCTACGAATATTAGACATACCAGAACATGTGTCAGAACGGCAACATCGCATATTAAAAAAATAGAAGGACTACGTTGCCTGTTGTTATACTAACTTAACTGCCTTAGCAGTGAAAACATCTGTCGTATGAGGTGTCGAGTTCGTTTCTAGGGCAGATTTATGAGGATTTTTCTGCAATGGGAATTCACAGTAGCAGCACGTTGTCTGACAATGTGCCCGTCTGACCGCATCAGGCTCGTACATAAGAAACACACCTTTGCCAATCCTTCTGGGATATAGGCAGGAGACTAAGTACGTACATTATATCAACTTATAAAGAGTTCGTCCTATCATACCGCGTTATTTATTTGCACAGAAGCGGTTAAAAGCGATCGTGAGGATCCAGCTCCAAATCCAATC
This sequence comes from Catocala nupta, assembly GCA_963675205.1. Taxonomy (NCBI): domain Eukaryota; kingdom Metazoa; phylum Arthropoda; class Insecta; order Lepidoptera; family Erebidae; genus Catocala; species Catocala nupta. The sequence continues at coordinate 5,944,433 of OY776095.1, read as the reverse complement.
TGAAGTCGAACAAATTGCTATACTCCACTTGGTTAAAAGGTAAACAATCTTGATGTGACTTTTTACACAACTACTACTACTGCTTAAACTAACGGTTCAATTGATTTAGTAATCGTTATTGTTGTATTAACATTGATGTTAAGCAGCATTTTATTTTTAAACTGAGTTTTTATAAAAAGACACATCAAGATTGTTTACCTTTAGTTAAGTACCTAACCAGATGGAGTATAGACATTCATTAAGTATCATGTATAAAATTTTGAATGATAGCAGAAACTGTTACATATTTTACACTAGCTGCGTCCCGCGATTACACCCGCTCCGCACCTAATGGCTAGGACCCTTAAGACGTCTGGTCTTGTGTCCGCGTGTGTGTAGTATAATGTCAGTTGCCCTCCAACCTTCCTCAGTGAAGAGAAAAAGAGCCTTTTCAAATCTGAATAGTAATTCCAGAGATAAGCGTGTTTAAACATATAAACAATATGTTCATCTTTATAAGTATAAATATATAATTCTCACGAATTTGAGCGCGTGGATTACAGTTTCCGAAATTAAAATGTTTCTTGGCGAATAAATGTCTTTCTTTGTTGCAACATTTGAACTAAACTTCAATCATAAATCATAACATTAACTACGCAACAAAGTATCTAACAGACAGACTAGTACAAACATTATTGATTGTTTTCCCTCGTTTTCATACTTATAAGTTTATTTTAAGGACTATGTATTATTCTGGTTTGTTCTCTGTATTGATTATTCTAAACTTAGTATAGAGAACGATGAGTCGGATAAGTATAATAAATAAAACGCATTTTCCTTAAAGAGATACGTAAATAGAACCTATAACAAAACGTTTAATATTGTCTTAGGATTATCCTTAAATAAACATAATTTAATTGTTGATTTCGACTATTCGGATGACGTAGCGAGCAAGCTGTCGCCTCGTCGCTGCTGACGACTGAGTGCTGAGTGTTCGAATATTACGCAGGATAATTATTTGTGAGGTTCAGAAATTATTGTTCCAAGTCTAGGTTTACTTTTGTATGTTTGTAACATCGCTCGTGATCCAGGGCTTAATCCCTAAAGCGAAAATTGCCTGGGTTACATAAAAAAATATATATAGGTATGTTTTCTCAGTAATATGATTGAGTAAACATATCCTTGGTCGTATGTATATACATTATATTAAGTTTAATTAAACAATTGTTTTATAAATTAAAGTAATTAGTATAATAATAATAAGTACTTTACAACAATCGATTGTCTAGCTAATATCGTAAGTACAATGGTATTTTACGAAAATGTTTGGATATTTAGGTACCTATCTACTACATCAACGCATCCCGCATCCTACCGCATTTATTACGCAAACGCGTAAACCGCAGCAGAATTGGATAAAACTCGGCACCACATAAACCATGTCTTTGAATGAGGCTTAGGATACTATTTATCCCGGTACGCGTTTCCGTCCGCCTAGTAAGACGAAACATTTTAAGAAACAGTTCTTGATCAACTAATATTATCAATCTAGAGGTTTCAAATGTTTTACTACACGCAAATCTCTGAAACTACTAGACCTGTTTAAACAATGGTTATCGCTATAAATAGTCAGTTTTAATTAAGTAGCATTTATAAACTAGATCTAAAGAAACGAAACAATAACCATAAACGACATTTATGGTGGGTGAAACTATCGTTAAATGCTTCACCAGCTGTGCCACAGCTATTAAAGTATGTAACAATTACAACGAATACTAAGATGCTTCTGACAAATAACAAAGAAATTATATACTATATACGCGTGTACACCTAACTAAATGAAAATGTAAATGTTGGGCTTTGGATTGAACGTAATTGGATAAAAATTTGACACACAGACTGACCATATCTTGGATATCAATCAACACAGTAACTACTTTTAGCCAGGCGTTTAAAAAGTTGAGACAAAGATACCAAAAGTAGCCTGAAGTCATGTGGATACACGACTACAAAAAAAGCAATTATGTATCGATAGTTTTATTTATATATCACAAAACTATGACAAATAACTAAAATACAGCGTAATAAATCCAATAAAAAATAGCTACTTTATGAATTATAATTATATAACAGAACATTATTATTGTAATATCCTTTCATGACTATCCTCAATCACCACAAAAAAATAGAGTCAGATAAACATACAGTCTGTAATAAAATTCAATCTAACAGACATACAACATTTAAAACATGGCAGTAACACAGTGAAAAAACCCGAAGTCAATCACCTCGGTAAATTCTTTATTAGGCATACTCAAAGGATAGGCCGTTTACTCAACAAGCAATATATAATTGATGAAGACATGGTCATTACATAAATGGATCGAACAGTAAAGGCACCCGTCTAGTTCATATGGACGACGAAAAGTCCTGCCCACGATTACATATATGTAGATTTAAGGTAGCCATCTCCTGTTTACCAAATTGTTTTAAAACTTTATGTATCACATTTTTGCATAGACTATTACAAATCCGGTGTAGAAATAATTAAGATATTTGGCTGCAGCAACCGGCCAACAGCCAGCCATAATAGTTTTTCGATGATTGCATTCCAGCAATTGACAGATTACCTATTAACCTGTGTAGGTTTCTGATAGATTTCGAATTAAATTTGGCATAAACTGGGTTACATAAAACTATATACATGGCCACTTTGTCTACGTTTTTGTACGCAAATGTTTATATTATCACTTGATCAAAACCTCGGTGGTGTAAAACCAACCTTCTGTGTATCAAGCTGTTCTTCTAAGCACTAGTTTTATAGTCTCTTGTCGATGTAGACAAAAATCCAATACCAAGAATTAAAATTAAGTTCAAACTAATTTGATGATTAAAGTATCTATATTTCTTTGTATTAAACCTATTTTCGGGGTTAAGTATAGGCCTTCCCTTTATTAGGCGACTATTTTCGATCTTATACTACTAACATCCATTGGAATCTTTCAATTTGAGTAACATAGTTTGACAATCAGGTTCGAAGTGACATCAATATTTTTAATAACAATATTCAAAGAAATATTATTTCCAACGGTCTCGTGGAAAAAAGTAGAAGAAACTACTAAGTTATTATTCATGGCTATCACTTATCACACCCCAGTATATTCATGAAGAATATATAACACACTAGTAAATAACAAAAAGACCGGTGGAAGAAAACCCACAAAAGAGAAACGAAAAATCCTAAGATTTCCGTCCAAAATAAGCTTATGTACACGTGCTAACGCGATTTATAGCAATGGCTTCTTGTCAAGCGTGACTTTAATGTTCACTACAATGAGAGTGTTATCACGGCCAGGCCTCCACCCCATGTAATCTTGTTACCAAGGCTTATTGCGATACAGATTCAGTAAAACACTTGGCTCTGGATTAAGTGCTTCGAGGTCGTCGGTTTGGCAACTTCGCAAATAGTTTTAGAAGGACGGCCTATAACTTCATTTTCATCTCGTTTCAAGTTGTTAGGAAACTTAGAAACGGCTTGCGGCCGGGACCAGTTCTAAAATACTGAAGAAGGGTTCAGAAAGTTATACCTTTCTCCATTTATCTAGATATACCTAAATCTCGCGTATGGTTTCTCAGAAGAAACATCAAAGCGTGATATGGATGCAAAACGAGTATTAACTGATATTGATATAACCACCAATGTACTTTTCTTGCAGCTTCAAAGTACCTAACTACTATAATTATATAAACACATAAAAGAATAAACATTGCGTCGAATCGTTGCTACGCCTTACCAATATTTATACTTCCTCATCACTAGTATAAACCGAAATTCTTATAGGTTTAAGCACGTGTAACAGAACTATTGCGCATGAACTTAATAAATAAGGCTACTTTTGCGTGGCGTTATAATTGCATTAATTATATCATGCAAAAGTTGGTATACCGCCTTATCGCTTCTGTAAAAATAATTTACCCATTTTAAATGCCTAGAAATGTTTAATATTCTACAGAGTTCTATTTTAAATATTACTAGAATTGCATGTCGCATCTAATGATGTTTGTTGTTGTTGTTGTTGTTGTTTGTTGTTTGTCACAGCATTAATGTCGGCTTAATACTATATACACTTGTCAGAGTAAGGGCCAATTTATATGATGTGAAGTGCTATCTTTGTTTTACTTAGCGAATAAAACAAGGATGGCATAATGTCAAAAAACCTTGAGTAAATGGTCCTTAAAACTATCATACCTATTCATACTAGTTCCTTTAGTTTTATATAATACTAGATTTTGCCCGCGGCATCACTCGCGTAAATGTAGGTTATGTCAATTTTGAATCCCTCGGGAACAATACTTATTCTGGGCAAAAGGTACCTTTTGTCTTTTGCGAAATTTCATGATGATCGGTCAGGTAGTTAAGGCGTAAAAGCGTCATATACAAACAGACAAACATACATTCGCATTTATAATATTAGTAACAAAGTAAGTATTTTGCCCGCGGTATCACTCGCGTAAATGTAGGTTATGTCAATTTTGTATCCCTCAGGAACAATACTTATTCTGGGCAAAAGGTACCTTTTGTCCTTTGCGAAATTTCATGATGGTCGGTCAAGTAGTTAAGGCGTAAAAGCGTCATATACAAACAGACAAACATACATTCGCATTTATAATATTAGTAACAAAGTAAGTATTGTCATACGCTGAAATTATTTTTCATTTCCTACCAATCTATCAATATATTTTATGTTAACTACGAGGATCATGATGGTTGTCCAGGTAACATTTTTTTATATAATCGAAGTTTAATCAAGCGAGCCGTGCTAAACTTGGTTGTGTGAAAAGCATTGGATTTTACAAATTAGTCACATAAGAGATGTTGCGTGACTTGTTATAAGGGTAATACCGTACAAATCGATTGCAACTTGATGATATTGCATGCGTCACATATCTATAGATATTATCTTTATATGACTCGATGTTATTTGTTAACAAACTATTATTGTTGACATAACTTTTATACTACCGAATACTTTGGTATCATAAACCTTAGTCATATTACAATTGCGTATTCAAATTGTTTGTTGTTGTGTCTTTGTAGCAACTGTGTAAGGAATCAATGTGACTCTTTACACAGAAGATTATGGATTCGTGTGACATAGGTAGTCTAAATTAGTGTTTTTATTCTGGTATTATCTGTGGAGTTTAACTTGTGGACTAATGGTGCGAAACCCCGGGACGAATAAATATAAATATAAATATAAATATAAATAAATATTCTACCACATACAACACCGTCTAGCCCAAACTAAGCAGAGCTTGTACTATGGGTACTAGACAATGGATAAAATAAATGTATTATTTTTTTGTAAATACCTACATATTATATATAGAAACACCCAGACCAAAGACAAACATCCATGTTCATGCACACAAATGTTTGACTTGTGCGGGAATCGAACCCGCGACCTCAGGCGTAACAGTCGGTTACGCTAACCACTCCGCCATCGAGATTACATACAAGAGAATAAAGACTATAGAGTTACAATACGAAACCAAATCACACAATGATGATGGTCATATCAATAACAAATTTAAATTGTTTAATAAATTAGTTTGATAATCCGATAAATATTTTTATTTTTGTCGCGTAAGACTTTATAAACATTCAAACAATGGACACAAAGAACATCCAGACTCGGAACAATCATTTGTGGATCACACAAAGTTTTGTCTTTTTTTGTGTGGGTACCTACATATATTCGATGAAATATAGTATTTTTAAAATAAGTTATAACAAAATATAGTATATTTACAAAAATATAGTCCTTCTCCTTCTCCCTAGCCTTTATTATTCCCAAGTCACTTAGGGTCGGCTTTTCTGGTCTAACCGGATTTGACTGGATATCAGTTTTTACACGGAGCGGCTGCCACCTGACCTCCGCAACCCGAAGGCTAACGATACCCTAAGGCTAGACCAGTGTCAGGATATTATAGGGCACTGACTTCCCAATAACGACTGCCATAGATGTTCATGGCAGCCGGGACCGACGGCTTAACGTGCTCTCCGAGGCACGGAGCAGGCGATAATTGTCAATCAATACGCACATAATTTTAAAAAGTCATATAGCTTTTAAAGTCAGATGTCGTACATTTATCCCATAATTATGTAGGTGTATGATGTATAAATTATTATAAATGCAAATGTGAGTTTGTTTATAACGCTTTCACGCCTTAACTACTTGACAGATCATCATGAAATTTCGCATACACGTTGTCAGGGGAACAGAAAAGGACATAGGGTACCTTTCATTCAGAAAAAGTACTGTTACTAATCTAACCAACTTAACCTACTTTTAAGCAAGCGAAGCTGCGGGCAAATCTAGTGCTTAAAACAAAGTCCATTGACGCATCTGTCTGTCTGTTCACGATAAACTTAAAAACTACTGAAAGGATTTTCGTGCAGTTTTCACCAATAGACAGAGTGATTTATGAGAAAGGTTTATGTGTAAAATTTGTTATGGGTTTGTACTACCCGTGCGAAGCCGAGGCGGTCCGCTAGTGTATAATAATCAAAGAAATCAAATACAGAGCTTACACAGTTAGTTAGTAATCATTAAATTTTATTTGATTTTTTAGGTGAGTGACTTGATATGTGATTTGACACAGTAGTAATCTTTCTGTAGGTATGATAACTATTAGTTTGATAGTGATATATTAACTAAAGTGTTTGTAAGTAAGTATATAAAACATAAGTGTATGAACTTTTACAATAGATCTAACCCATCCTCCTACCCACTGACCTCGTTAGTGTTACAACAAAGACTATAATGAAGAAACGTTAATATAACCCAACACGCACCAAAAATGAAGCCAGGTCGCTGGAGCAACGACCAAAACTAGTGAGGCACATCGATCCACCCACATATACACGTATTTACTCATACACGCACATTATATTTTACTAAACCGTGTAAATAACTATCAAGATTGCAATCAAAACGCTATTGTTATCCGCACGAAAATTATAAGTAGCCAGTAAATTGAATTAATCAGAAATATTTAGGGTTACACAGAAAGGTCATTGAACAATCAATGCTGCCTCGAACTTTAGCAAAAAATGACTAAGAAAATAATAATTGTGAATGGAGCCTTTCAAAGGTTTAACCAAAATCACTATGTCCTTCGATGTAAACTTATACATTGTTTGAGATATAATCCATCACGTCTCTAAAGGGCAACCCTTTGCAGAGGTCGGTCGTACATATTTCTATACAATCAGGCCTCACGAAGGCAAGACATTCTACCATGATAATAATGGGTGCCTGACAAACAAATTATTGCGATCAAGCAAAATATCACCACCACTAAAATTCAGGATAAAAATCAGTTCTTGAAGCAAAATCTAGGATGGAATGAAAAAAATAGTCATCGATCTGATCTTCCGTTTCCTTTTCATAAAATTCTGCATCTTAATGTCGTAACTCTTTAGAGAACTATCTCAAAAACCAATTGTTTTTCATTTCATTTTTTTCAAAACTACTAGCGTTTAAAACTTCCGTACAAATATTAATTAACCAACAGTAGTCGGAGCGTGACGGTTCAACGTGAAAACATTTATTAGGACAAACTATGTCGGTCAGAAACACACGTGTGGACGACCTCGGAAACTGTCATGCTTTTGTGGAAAATGATGGATTGGGACGCAGTCGGCGTACGTTTTAGACAGGTTTTAAGTTAAAAGGTCGAAGTGCTAGTTAGTTAGTAATTATTTGATACAAGATCTTTTCGTCTTTTAGAAGTACTAAATTGGCCTAATGATTTCAGAGTTCAAAGGACACGAATGGATTAGTTAAGTTGGGCGTGTGTTTAACACAATTAGCCTCGCTATTGAGTTATTGTGCGTCAGTAAACAACTGAAGATAGGTAACTTTGTTACTAGTCGTTATTTCAAAACAACTATCAGTTTGTATTGCAGATCATGAATATTCCCCATAATCTCTGTAGCTGAGCAAAATTCTTATATAATGGAGGCGTCGCTTGTTACATGGAAATAATGATCTCTTAAATGCAAATCCGATATCGGTTAACTTGAAGTTTTACCACGAATTTCTCAGGGTTACGGTGGATAATGGATGAGACTAATTTGTTTTACACACTATGTAATTTTGAACTAACACGTAATTTTAACAACTAAAATAATTATTCACACGTTTCAGAAAGACTTAGTTAGGATATCGAAGAAGATTTGCAAACAAGGACGGACGGATTCGGTTGGTGCCTATATTATTCCCCGACAAGTAATATTGGCACCAACGGATAAGAGTATTTAATTTTTCTCAGCCATTTTTGTAGATGCATTTTAATGATACTAACTCTACTGAAATAACCAAGCGTACTATAGAGATATTCGAAAGATATAAAATATCTTGATCTATAACATTGGCAGTGAACGGTCAATTTTAAGTTTCTCAAATGTCGATACAGTATAGTCATAGTCAGTTTAAACAATAGAATGTCTAGGTCAATGTCTAATATCTAACGCTACTAGAAAGGAATCTATCTATTAGAAAGTAATTGATCTTATCTCTTTGATATATTATTAAGAAAGCCTACGGTCAAGAAAGCCGTTGTATATCTTAAACAGTACGTCGAGCTGACTCTGATTAAGGCTCTGGTTTCGAAGGAAAATTACGATAAATTTTAAAGTAATAACATAGACTGATTGCCATAATATATGTATCCCGGATTTTTTACAATATAAAAGTGTCATTTAAAGTAACAAATAAGTAAAAATTTTTCAAGATACTGCGTGGTCTGAAGGGCCATAACTCTTTGTGTTAATTTGCTTGTGACCTCGCACGCAAGTATAGGAAGTGATTTGGTGATCGGTCGGTTTGGTGATTAACGTATTTATACGTGAATTATTTCCAAAAGGGTTATATGTCAAGATAACAATGGCAATCAGTTGGGTAATTACCCGGCTAACTGACAGTTGGGTAATTTCAAGCATTCTGTTAAATATATACATTTTCTCACCTATCATGCTGAATCAGCGCAATAGAACTGGCAACCAGATCTTCAAACTGCTTCTCACTTGCTGAGCTGCCTTGTCTCTTGTGATGATGTGGAGTATTGGCTCCTGATGAAGCTGGAGTTAAGGACTTCTGCACTTCACAATTCAGATTCTTTGAAGAGAGATTTCCGCTCGATTTGCTGCCGAACAGCCTCCATGACACGACTGATGATGCTGAGTCTTGGTTCTTTGAACTACTCTTCCATGGAAACACTCCTCTGTAACAAAAAGAAAAATATATTAAGACAAGGCCCTCATTCTACCGTATTTTTATAGGTCATTTAGGGACCTGGCATTTTCCTCCATTCCCAGGCGTCCCTTGCCGGGATGCGGAAGGAATTCGTGCCATTAATAAATTGATATACGAGCCCATATATTTACTACGCCCTATTATACTAAGCTGATGGGAATAAAGAAACTATTGGAATTTGGAATCTATTCACAGACAGTTTTATATAGACATTTGACCTATTCTGAACCTTTTGAATGACATACATATATTTCACTTATACAGTTAAGTCGCGAGTGGCCATTCATTCAGCCATTAAAAGCATCGTCATTAATGCGAGCAGACAGACGCTTCCTCTGCATAGAGGACGTGCATAATGTTTGGCAGTTTAATTCGTCTGTTGAGAAACTGAATGGAATCGTGATGCAACACGGGAATTCAAAATGTTTCTTAACATGAAAATAAAAGTCAGAGACTTGAAGGTATTTCCTGTTCGTGTTAACTTTTGAATATATTGGATATCAGATTGGGTGTTTGTATAATGGCCATTGCATTATGCTGTGTAATAAATCTCCAATACCAATGTACTGAGTGTTGCGAAATCGATTCTCGCATGGGAAGAAAGTTTGTGTATTGTGGATAATAATTATAATTACGTTGTATTGAAGCGTTCTTTAATTTCCTTTTCAACCACACGGATTACCGCTCTTGCAAATTGTTTAATAGTAAGGTAGAGAAATAAGAAAGATATCCAACGTCATCAAATAGTCTTATAATATCTTTTTTTTATTATTTTGTAGTGTTAAGCCATATTAGCATCTTAGCCGTGCATTAGAAAATCATCATGACTGCATAACGTTTATTCAAATACAGTCTCACTTTATTTTAATTTAGTGAAAACGAGAGTTATATTTGATATCACTAAGCTATAAAAGGTACATTAGAAATAAAATAAATTAAACAAAATAAACAGTCTTTATGTAAATTCGAGATAAATGAAACTTTCTCCCACAGGTAAATTAACGAGGGATGACCGAACGAATTTAAACGTTAATTAATTATACTAATAAAACACTTAACGCTGTTTACTTAATATTTAATCATCATTTACCAAATTAGTAAATTATGATATCGAGGTAAAAGTGAGTAAGACTTTACATAAAAAATTCAAAACATATGTAGGTATACTAGAAAACACAACGAAAACAATTTGAGCGAGGTAGGCTTTTGGAGAATAGAGAGTATTATTAACACTTTAAATATTCTAAGAAAGTAGACTATATAAAATCTGCCCTCATACAGGTTGCCTAGGAAAATATTTTCTTTTCAAAACACCAGTAACATAATCTGTTACTGTGTTTCTGCGATAAGTAGATTTGCTAATAATCTTCAAGATCGGTTTAAGTGCGTATGATAACTGGTGTTGAAAGCAATCTAAGGTTTTTATGTTACTTAGGGCTTGTACTACCACCTCCAGATAGAATTTATCTATAAGATAAAAGTCTCGCCATCTCTCTTCTTTAACCTAACATAAGTGAGACAGCATGCGATTTAATGTTAGTGGTAGGAGTGGCCATTAGTAAACAAATATATACTAAATTATGATCCAGCATAATAATGTTTGCTTGCCAAATAAGATAAAGAAACTTAAATCATGAAATTATACAGTGATTTTAATTACATGCCAGTTTTAACAAAGAATTTTCTTTTTGAAAGCTGTATTTACATTTAGTTTTATATGCAAATGGCGTGTAGCTAGTGTCTTTAAATAAGTATTTAAAAAGTATGAAAGAAAATCGTATATTATAAAACTACTATAAAAGGGAACATATTATTATGAAGCAATATTATAATCTTCTCATACGTATGCGGTGATCTTTAAACACATATTATTACGCATATTACCATAAGTGGCTTGCATTAATAGCGAAACATCCTTCGTTTAAATTGCCTGTTTCATAGAGCGAGTCTGTCTAAATCATCAAGGAAACCTGTATTGCTCTTTTATTTTTTTAGCTGTCTTGTTGGTTAGATAGTATCTGATTACTCTCACTGCCAACAGTGAGGATCCGTTTGTATTTTTTCATATGCTGACCGAAACAAATATACATATACGCTCCCTAAAAATTAAAAGCTAACAGAAAACGTAAATCCAAACAATTTAATGGAAAAAAGAACAACGACCTGCCTGTAGCAATAAAAAGAGAACTTGAAAAGAATAACAATTATATGTTTAATAGAATTGCCATATAAATAAAACATAAAGTACGAGAGATGCTAATCATACGGCCGAAGTATGCAATAATGTACATGGCAACCCAGTGAGTATCGTGACAAATTGAACAAAAAAAAACAATCAAGTATGTATCAAAACGAAAACAGTACAAGAAACTGTGTTGGGTTATAAAAGAAATTGATATGAAATTCAATTGCTTGTGTTGGAACTGTTGCAAGTAACAAATTGTATCCATTATAACTTGTTAGGAAGTAAAACCTCTATCTACCAGACATACTTCGCTTTATAATTATTATTGTATAAGACTATTTTACAATCTGTGCATGTGTTTTTGATTGATTACTCACACATATATAGAATTGATAGACGTTTGAACTCTTGTGTATCAATACATTAGTATTATTGTATTATTTTAGGATGTTGATGTGTTTTCATAAGCTTCCTAATAATTTTTTCGATGTTTGCTTTTACAGATGACAAACTTCTCACACACTTCTCAAATTATGCCAAAGTTAAACACTTATAACACTTATGTTATAATCATCAGTTTACCAAAGAGAAAAGTAGGAAAATAGTGTTTTTATTACAGCCATTTAGTATTATTAATGGCTTGTTAAATCCAGAGCTTTATCATTTCTAAGTCTATCGAGAGCATAAGAGAAGGGAGTAAGTTGATCCGCTTCTAGTAAAGAAATGGCTCTAAACAGTTATTATGAGTATCCAGCTTCCATTTGATGTCTATAACGATATGTCTAGACTAGACAAGTTGTTATATATTTCAAGTAACTGGCCACATCACAAACAGATTAATAAAAACCGAGACCGATGACACACTACTCGGAGGGTGACGAGACTCGACCAGTCTCCCCTAAAATTACTCACTTGCTTGTTAGAACAAAACTCTCTACAAAATAAATTATCATATTAAGATTTACGATTGTATTCATCCATAGAGATTCTGATCACATAATTATAATATTTACATATGTCATACGTGGCTGGGTTAAAGCATCGCCATCAGTTGTTTGTAAGGAAGGATTTCACCATTGAAGCAGAGCCAACTGACTAAGGTGCCCTCGTCAATCATGCTTCATGCTAGTATTTTCCCTTTTAATGTATAATTTATAATATTACTAGATCTTACCCGCGGCTTCGCTCGCGTATGTGTAGGTTAGATTATGTAAATAACAGTACTTTTTCTGGATGTACCCTATGTTCTTTTCAGTTGCCATGACAACGTATATGTGAAATTTCATGATGATCGGTTGAGAAGTTAAGGCGTGAAAAACTCATATTTATAACATTAGTTAGAACTTAACGATTTTGTTACTACCGTGACTCGTATACAATTCACAATAATGGTCGACAACGATATTCAATCAGAAAATACGGGCGTGATTGCTGGTTGAGGTTGACTTACGGGTTATCAACAGGTGACCGCGGTCAGTGCAATTCGACCGAAACGTCGGGAAATGAAAGGTTTCTTGCCTTTATCACGTCACGATTCATTGCCCTTTATGGAAGTCCATTAGATTAGGACTAGCTGGTCTCAGAGAATACGGAGAGCCAGTTTGAGACATGTAATATGTACATAAATGTATACCTGTACTATTCGTTGGAAGTAAGTCGGATGACGGACTTAACATAATCTTTAAAGAACGGAACGGTCGCGGTATATAAGTGTGACAATTTTTTAAAATCAATTCTATTACATCCAGTCAAGCGTAGCATCAAACTCTAAACAATATCAGAATTATTGTTGTTTTCCTCCTAGGAAGATAAAGCCTACTGTACAAAACTGTGCTCAGTTTCTCCTACCTTCGTGACGAACTTTCCCATTTCTGAGTATGGCGACGAACAACACACAAACATCGCTCGACCAACCTGCGCGAGCGCATGCTCCACCGGAATTTCATTGTGCGACACAAGTCACAACTACGTCAGCGTTTCCAACAACTCATAATCTAAACACAAATAGCATTTATACGAAATTTATGTTTTGACTTATGAGTTATGACATACAATAAAAAAGCACGTGTCGTTCAAGGTGCGTCTGCGCACATTGTAGTCATCGTATGACGTCGTAATGTTTTCTTTGTGATCGAAAACTCATGTTCACATTGCCATAAAGTAAGTTTCTGATTGGATAAATACAACAACAAACATTTGTTTTCCATCCAAATAGCACATGAACATCATGCTGTACGGAATGTCATTGTGTGGTGATAAGTGCCTGAAAATACTGACTAAGAAAGCTTATAAGGCTAGTGTGATTGGAACAGCCGCAAGGGGAAAACCTAGGCAAACGTTTCTCGATCAGATAGGAGACGTTCTTCAAATGCCAGGTTAAGAACACATTAAACTGGCGAGTACTGTATGAGGAATGTGATGAAAGTGAATGAAGCCAGAGAAGTGTGTCAGGATCGTAGCGAGTGGAAATCTGTAGTCTCTGTCTACCCCTCTGGGAAACAGGCATGAATTTATGTATGTATGTATCCATGTCGTAATTTAGCATTAGGAAACGTTATCATTATTAGTAGTTAGTATTAAGTATATATAAGGTATGTAAGCATACATAAGGTTACTCATTGTTGTAAAGTTGTTAACATAACCTATAAAGCAGATGTTTCTCCAGTACTCGAAATCAAAGACTGCATAATGTGCTGGCGAAGTAAAAGGTACCCTGCTAGTCCAATAAAAATTGGGTCTTTTAAGAATTGTCCACGTGAATGTGAGATTGGAGAATGAATATATTGGCATGTAACTATCAACAGTTCGCATATAAAAATCATCTCCCTATGTTGCCACCTTGAGCCAATTCATTTTATATATGTATACGTCAAGCTTATCTTATTAGTTTCTTTTGAGCTTTCCACTTGTCGCTTATAAACATGTATAAATAGAAATACATATAAACTTCTAGCTAAGACGTAAATGAAAATAATAAGTCCTACAAACTTGTTATTATCTTTGGTCAAAAGACTCAAATCGATGTATTTAAAAATATTAAAGATGCAAAATTTTATTTACATATATGCTCGGAATAACCTTTAAAAGATCAAACATACCCAATTATCGGAGGTGTATTAAAATGTATTAATACTTTGTGCGCCCGTGTCTCTAAATAAAGTAAAACCAGTCACAAAAACAAACTCGTGACCCGACTGCAAATTAAATACACGTCAAAGCAAAAAAAAAACAAATCATATATAAAAAATAATGAAACCCATCGCGCATGCATTATCAAACATATATGGCCTTCGTGTATTTTGCATAGTACATCAATAACAAATTGCTTTAAAGCACAATCGAAATTGAACGTTAATGCCTTAGTAATATAGTGCTTAATGCCTATTATGTTGACAATATGTGCCGTTTATTTAATGACTGAGCTACAAGCAACATCAGAAGCAGTTACATTAATATGTTTACATTACTATAAAGAGTTAACAGACGTTATCATAAAACGTGAAAATGAAATCACAGTATATTCATGAAACTGCTTTAAGCGTTTAATTTCATGTCGTCGAACAAAAAAGGCCTGATTTATTTTTGAGACTGGCCGGTCTGGCTTTGTGAATGTGCACAGCGGAGTGGCAAATAAACATCATGGAAGAGATTAAGCTGTCTACATTCACATTGTAAACAAACGTTGACCTCTGACCAAAAGCGCTATCTGAATGCAACGTGCTTAATTACAAGCAACAAAAATAACAACATATATTATCTGTAGTAAGTTTAAGCTTACTAATTACGGTTAAGTACACTGTTAAATATATCCTAACTATTTTATATTAAAAACTGAAGTAGTTGTATCCCTCTCTTATCATTGTAGCACTACCATATTATGTATACTTAATCGACAATACATAATTTGATTTAATTTGCAATTTGATAAATTAAATTTAAAATTATTTGGTTGATTTATATAATTTTCAAAATCACCTGAAGCCCTGAATCTTAATCATAAGAGACTCAGACAGCTATTAAAATTATTTAATCAACTAGGCAATTTTCCTTATATCGAAAAAGCATCTCAAAGCTGAAAGATTTATTGAATCAAGAAAAAGTCAAAAGAAATCATTAAGCTTAAATTCAAAACCATTCGTAGTAATAAGTATTATAGTTCAACAAACATAAAACGCTAAAAAGTTAGTCCCAATAACATAAATAAGAATAAGGCCAGAAACTCAAGGCCTCTCTTAGCAATCGTGAATAGTTAACAATATTTTACAGGTATTGTATACATTGTCACGTTTTAATTATTATAAATTATAATACATGTAAATTTCGCTTGCATTTGCATAGCATAATACCAATAAATTTAAAAGAGAACATTGTTTTAAGTATTTATGTTTAATATTTCTTGCTATTAATCTAAGCCTACTTAAAACCATATCGCCATGAAGAGCTTACGCAACTTAAGAAATGCGTGTTTCCTACGATTGTTTAGAAGCTAATCTGTTACAGCGCAGAATAAAAACGAGTGGGGCTGCGCGCGCGCCGTCGCCGCGCCGCTCAGCGCTTGGTACAACGTGGTACGGCGCACCGCGTCATTATACCGCGACCCGTTCGCTAGGTACACATTGAGAGCTAGCCGCCGTTGGTATGGGAAATATGGAAAATTGTATACAGCTATAAGAATAATAATACTTTTGTTATTGCTAGATACATATGAAATGCACTTTGTGGATAATAGCAAGTTGTCTACGCAAACATTTGATAAACTCCTTCACCTTCAGAGATAATTGGGACACATACATACACACGTATGCTTAAGTAAACACGGTAACAAAATTAAACAAAATCAATTAATTAAAACGGAGACATAGACTATCTGTCTGTCATATTAACAAATATGACATAAGACAATCAAAGCTTTTGGTGACAACTATATTATCTAAAACAAATACGTCGAGGGTCGTTACCAAACACAGCAATTTGGCTCACGATATGTCATTAAATAACGCTGACAAAAATAGAGCGACGCTCCACACATGTTGGGATCAGCGGAAATGGCGCTAGAGTCATTTCAACCAACGAATACAGGAACGATACAGTAGTGTTATCTAACCCGGCAACGTACTCAAAGGAACGAGTTCTCACGAGAAGAACTGTACAATAAACAAGGTATAAAAGTCTTTTTCATACTACACGACACGACGGCGACACGGTACGGTGTATAAATACGTATCAGCATAGTTATGTAAATTGTTCTATTCAAAAATGATCCGTGAAGGCAATATTTTTGGAAACAAGTCATCGACTAAAACCGGTATGAGGACATTCTTGTTTACTATTAAGACGGACAGATACAAGGTAGAACAGAGACTGAAGAAGGAAAAATCCGAGTCACGTGTCCGAAAAGTAGAAAAGAAAGATCAGCGTCGGATATAGTGATCTTATAAATAGTAATGAGAAATAAGCAGTGATGAAGCTAGTCGATAAATTATCCACGCGAAACCTGTCGGTGACATTTTAGCATTTGCCAAATTTATTCAGCAATTCTATTGGTATTATCGATTACGTATTTTGAAAGCTAACATATTATATCATAACCGAACTATAGTTTTGGTCAACGATAAATTAATATCGTATCGTCTACTATAAGTAGCCAGTAAAGTCGATTATATAACTAATATTTAATTCGTAAGCACCGAGGCACCGGCATTCCGGCA
Source organism: Catocala nupta (assembly GCA_963675205.1). Classification (NCBI taxonomy): domain Eukaryota; kingdom Metazoa; phylum Arthropoda; class Insecta; order Lepidoptera; family Erebidae; genus Catocala; species Catocala nupta. The sequence continues at coordinate 5,927,238 of OY776095.1, read as the reverse complement.
AGTTAATAGATATTGATCTTGAAACTTAGAACAATGGGCAGAAGAAATAATTACGGTTCCAGTATACTATAGCAAATTTAATGCAGCTTTAAATTATCGTGAAGGCATCTAGAAAACTTACTGTACAATAATTATAAGATCAGATTTCCTCGAGTAACTTTTCAAGTCAATAGAATACGGCGGAATAAAATAATTATATGTGAGAACTTCCTCTATTTTCTATACTTTCCATTTTTGCACTGATTAGTCACGTTTAGAGGAAGTAATATGCTCAGCTATCCACTGTAATATCAGTAAAACCATTGGTTCTAAGCAACATTTATGACGATCAAGAAAAGGAATGAGTGACGACAGACGCGGTAGTCTACCGATACTTTATTCTACTTTATTTATTGAGTAATGTGAAGAAAACACTACTGTATTATCTTCTCATTACCCAATAAATAAAGTACATCTAACCTGAGTGAATTTTTATATTTCAGAAAAGCAGTGGAAATCTTGGCGTTATTTCTGGCTAGAAGACAATATAAGGGAATACGAGAAATGATGAGGCTAAAAAGATTGACTTTTATAGTACAATAAAATTGCTTAATAATCAATAAAGCTGTGGTTTTCCGTAGTACCAATAGTTTGGTACCTACATAATTAGTACAGAGCTTATGTCAAGTTTCTACCTCTTATATAGAAAACCCCAGCTATATCAGTTCGTCTATAAAGTACCAAAATTATTTCTACCACCTCGCCTGACCTCGACCTGCAGAGAACCTTAAAGAATTCAATGGAATGAATAAACCATTGTAAAACGTAACTTATCTATTTAATAACACATTATTTAAATACATTATACTAAATATACATAGGAAGTCGTAATTATGACGTTTTTCCACGCAAACACTGAGGAATGGCTATAACAAACATAATTATATTATGTACCAACAATTTGTTTGTACATACAGAGTTTATCTTTCAACGTGACTATGAAATGTACTTAAACAATACAATTCCATCAAAATATCTGTGTATGTATATAGGCCTGGGATGATATGAAACATTATCAATTCCTAGTAAAGCACCACGCCATCCCATAATTAGATCCTTCTGCCGACCATCTATACGAACTAATCTTGGTCTTAATTCACCAATAGTTCGTGCATGCAGTGAATATAATACGCTGACTGTTGATATAGACAAGTTGGATATTTCTCACGATTCGCTTAAAAATTTCAAGAAAAGATACTGAAATCCTTCTCACTTAAATCTTATTAATATTTTGTTTATTTTTTCATTTTCTTTATATTTTAATTTCGTTTTGTTTAGTGTATAAGATGTGTACAACTTTAGCTTCTGACATAAATGTTTAGTCAACATCTTGGTGCATAATGTACATGCCTATGTTAGTGTATGTATAAGAACTAGTTTTAAGGAACTGTATTGTGTGTATATATACTGTTGGCGTGTCTAAAATTAAATAAATAAATAAGTAAATGAAACGGCTGCTTACTTCTCCGACGCACTGGAAAAGTGATAGTAAGCAAATAACTGCCTGCTATATAGACAATATTAGGTAATCTTAGAAATCACGACACTACTATAGATTATAATTAGGTTCTGTGAAGCGTTTAAGTATTGATTATAATATAATTATCTAATAATAATAAGATTTATAGTTTATAAGTACAAAACATAGGTAGGGCTAGTCCAAATGATCGAATGTTCGAATGATGAATATTTTTGCACGTTCCAATGTAATTTAATGTCCGCTGGGATTCCACCAGGGAAGAAACTTTTGTGAGATGTCTATGGTAACCAATGCTGAAATGACTGTGGCTACACAAGTGTTGGATGAGCGTGGGATAAAAAGGCCATTCGCTACTAGTTAATAATTAAAATAGTAAAAAGTATTAGCTCGTCATCGTAATATAAGTTTCATGGCCAGTTCTACAACTAACAAGTTATCCAAAAGACAAATCGCATGCTGTCTCACTCTTGTTTGGTTAAAGAGAGATGGCGAGACTTTTATCTTATAGATAAATGCTATTTGGAGGTGGTGGGTCAAAGCCCTTAAAGTAAAAATATTATTCTTTAGATTAAATTTAACCCGTTCCTATGTTTCCTCTATTATGTTTGTCATAACAAAGATTCTCCTCCAGGAATAAAAAAACACTAACTTTATTCATTATATCAGAGATCCCATCTGACGTTTCTAAAGAAAGTCGTAAATGGCGAATGGTTTCCAGCTTTAATACTAGAAACCCGCGCGTTAATGGCAGAAGTGAAAAGGCAATAGTGATTAATAGCCGTTCCTACAAATATCATGTTATTTACGTGAAACTGTTGAATACTGAAGTTCTTAAATGGGAGATTGACACGACAAGTTTTCTAATTATATAAATCTTGGTGGACGAAGAACTAATTACAAGTTCGTATTTATTAATTGTGGTTTCGGCACGCATAATACACGTTGGTTTATTGGACTACAGTCATAGTCGTCTTAGTAGAAGATCGACTCAAAAATGTCAAAACCAAGAAACAATGTTATATTATCGTTAAAGAAAACATGATAAGGAAACACGACACGACACGACAAAGATTTCTTCATTATTTTGAATGGCATAAAATTAAATAATATTTCTGTCGTTTCTGTTTTCATACGAGAACAGTACTTACAAGATAGCGCAGTTTACAATAAGTGAACTAAATTATATTGTAAAATAGGTCCTTAGTTCCAGAATTTATCCTCTCCATACACTTAAACAAAATAATGATTTTAAATTACTATATTATTGATAACACGACCTGCCTAGAACGTTTCGCTATAGCGACCGTAATTTTAATATTAACGTTTACTATGACATTTAAAGCGGATTAAACACTTCATCAATTGATAAGTATAACTTTTTCCTAATATCAAATATTTAATTAAACTAACAATAAAATTCTATAAGGCCTACGAATTCCGTCAAAGAAATTCCGTCCCGAAGGGTGGCCAAAAATCGAACGTAGGGATTCACTCTCTGTCCCATTTATTCTTGATTAAGTAACTGCGTATTATCATCACAAATTAAGGCTAAACTGTATAGTTTATCGGCAATAACAGATAAGAAAACACCGTTCAAAATCCTACGCGATATGAAACAATACACAGTTTATCATTCTGTGAACATTATGACAACGCCGTGTGCAATTCAGCCTAAACGTCGAGATGACATATTATACCGTAGCTTATAAATATTTGTGCCGATATATCTTCGAAGTAGAGATAAAGGGGACGTTATTCACTTACCAAGCTCTCATTCTTTCTCTACTCTCTACGCCCTACTACACTTTGCATCAATCGTGTTAGTAGTACATATTCTGAGTCATTAGGCGTATGTCTATCTGACTTGAATTAAGAGTCCATTGGATAAAATTTAATTAAAACATGAGCACACAAACAATTTTGTACTCCAGTGAGAATAAATGTAATTAAGGACGCTGTTACATTTTCGACAAACTCAAATTTAGGTATATAAAGTCGCGCACATTGAAACAGAGACAGAGCGCTCGATTTTATACATCGCTTAAATAATCTTGGTCCTTGGTATAATTTTTTATATTATTGGAATTGATTCAGCAAATTTACTTGGAACTTTGAAAGCGCATTTGGTGACCGTACTATTTTAGTGATAATTAGGTTAGTATTCATGACTTGAAAAAAAGGAGGTACTTGCATCGACCTGTATGTACGTTTCTAGATCCAAGATTTTCTCAAAAACTACTGATACGATTTGATTCGGGTATTAATTTACTAACATATATTACATACACATATATCTAACATTTTGAAGCATTACATAAAGAGTTAATGAAATAGACATACTAGCTTGGGAGTAAAAATTGAAAGGCCAGAAAGAAGTAAATACTATAATATATTTATTATAGTTATGTAAGAAAAGTACAGAAGCATTAGTGTTATTTACACCCTGAGCTTTTAGGCATTATTTTGTTCACACAACACGTTTTTGTGTGTGTGTGAGCTATGGTCCCTTAGGTTCATAGACCTCATGTATCGGGGGTCAACCAGTTCTGGAAGTAAACAGTTATTGTAAAATTTTACTAAATGCACTTCCATATTTTCCTTCCAGAACTGTTCGTCTCTTTTTATAAATTCATATTTAATTTTTCCGTCGCCTGTCCACACCGCGAATATACATATATATTGACCAGTTACTCGTAATTGACCCTGAACTTGGTAGTACCATTTGCTTTTCTTATTGACGATGAAAGCGTCAGATTTGTACACCCAAAAGTCAATTTTCTTTTGCTTGATTGCTTCTTCAGGTTCTAAGTTGTATGCAGACGATGGACACTTTACTTCTACAATACCATGTTGGTATTTGCCATCTGGAGTAGCACCTAGAAATGAAAATTCACTATCGATGTGTAATCCACAGTCTTGTATATCTAAATTTAATGCGCTTTTTAATTCTTGAAGCGCTGTGTGCTCGTTCTTCTTGCCATGTTTAATTGATGGGACATTGCTCAGATCATTTCCATATAATATCTGTTTGACAAGAGGAGCACAATTTGTATTTGCACGCCGCTTGCAAACTCTAGCAAACCATGAAGCAGTTAATAGTTTCCGCCGTGTCTCTAGCCAGAGCGGGCTTGCACTCTGCAAGACTGTGCTTCTTTCTATATTATTTCTCTCTTCTGTAGAGAGTGACAAAGATTTTAAAAAGTCTTGTTTTGCTTTAGTGTAATCCAATGCATCCATGTCAGGTTTCTGACAAATTACACCATAATGAGCATCTTTCGCAGTGGCATGTTTTATGGTCTTTTTCTTTTTAATGTTCCTTCTCTTACTATTGTTGGTTTTGCGCTTATTTTCTAGCCGAATTATTTGTGCGCTTGCATCAGTCCCGAAAATAAATTTATGCACATAGGTTTGTAATGTGCCACCGGTATTTAACGATATGCAGCCGCACATCTTCCGCTGTATGACCCTTTTAATGAGTAATTGACCCTTTTTCCTCCTACGTACTTGGCAACTCTGGCATTGAAACTTTCGACCAAATTGTTTGTTTCGTTATACGCAAAACTACATGCATTTTGGGAAAGTCTATACGCCAAATCGGTAAGTTTTTGGAACACCCCAAAAGCTACTAATTCTGGAACAAAGTTTTCCGAGTTGGTTTTATTACAAAAATATGGTAAACAATGGCTGTGATCACCAAATATGTGGTAGGGCCCATTTTGGATATCCTTTTTTATGTTATTGGCCTTTTCTGCGAAAGGTATGTTTTGCCTAGACCAGTATTTTATTGAAGAATCAACTCCCCAACGCAACCTCAAATATTTTTCTTTGACAAGTTTCCTTGCTTTGATGTTATAGGATGAGGTAGTTGACAGTGCCAGCAATGCTTTACAATAATTGCGCAAAAGATGGTTCTTGCACTCTATTTTAGCGACAGTGAGATTTTCGTAGGGTCGGGCATTTCTAATGCATGAATAGGTATTAGCATCTCCATCAGCAATTAAATGTGAATAAATAAGTCCATGGTCGGATATGGAACGTTTAAACCCCTCGGTAATAATTGCAGCTTCCATTGCTGTTGAAGGGCCGCTGAAGTTCTTAAAACATCTATGTTCAGGTGCCTCAATTCCTTTGTTTGTTGATCGGGAACATATCACACAATATTTATTTTTCACCCCGCAGTAAAGCACTTTTTTGCTGTGCTGACCAATGATTGCCGCGGCGCCTGAAGAAGCATCGTAATTATTTCCGTATGAACGCTTACTCCAACACGCATCCGCAATAACAGCAATCAATGGTGTTTCTTGAGATGACATATTGCCGATATGTTTTGCATGCTCGACCTCTTCCTTTCCTGCCTCAGACATGCAATGATCCGCAGTTTTTTCCCACCACTGGGAAACTTGATCATGCGTAGCTTGGTATAACCGCAGAGGCATCGGTGGAATGTCGGCATGGGCAAGGACTGTATTAAGTTGGGTGTAACCGGCACCAGTAGACATTATTCCGGATACAACATCCTGATTAATGTCCATTTTAAGGTCGTCTTTCCGCGCTGTTTGAAGCTCAAACTTCTCACCACACATTTTGCAAGCAAGTTTGAATTTCGAATGCAGGCCATATCTTTTTTCTTTATTTATCACTAGATGTTTCATACCGCAATCGAAAAGAAAAGTGTGGCTTCCTATTTGCATCATCTGCTCAAATAGGTAATCAATTTCAACTATTCTTTTGCCTTTTGGCTTAAATTGTACTACGCATTGCCGCTCCTGAAAATAAAATGACAATACTAGTAGCATGGTCAAAAAAAATAAAACAAACTTTGAATACTTTTATAAAACTTACAAATGAAATTTCATACTGCTCATCATGGTCTAACGAGACATCTATGCTGCTCTCCCTGTTAGCAAAAAACATAATACATCCAAATAAGTTACCTGACGAAACGTAATGGGATTGATAATAGAAAAAAATTGCTTAAACTATTACTCCAAATAACTAATAAACAGAAGACAATATTAATTAACTCCATAGTGAAAATACTTACATAGTCTTATTACTTTTGTTCACTGCTAAGTTTGCAGGTTTTTTTGGTCTATAACCAAATTTCCGAATACGTGGCATCTAAAAAAAAACGAAATAAACATTTTAACAATACATCGTACCAGTAGCTTGGCAAATTCGTACGTGACACTCCCATGATAAGCGGGTGGCGAGAGACGTTACTACCCGATGACTTTGTAGGCCGCTAGGTTTTACATTACCATTGGTCTGCAGATATCACTAAGTAAAATTGTAAATTAATTTATTCTGTTATATTGGATGTGAAGTCATTGCGCTGTATAAATATATGCATTCTTATGACTCGGTGTATTTTGCTATATCTATTTAATTATTATTAATATATATCCGCCATTTTGTATTAAAAAAAGGATGATATACTATATAATATGTACTTATTACATATATATATATATATACAGGGTGTTTGGAGGGTGAGTAGCCATAGGATAATGGTCGATAGGTGATGGTGTTGGCTACATGTTGCGCCTACTTAAATAACATTTTGCCTTAAGTTTAATGAGTAATAATTTTTTTTCTATTTTTCTAGAAAATCTCCATTTTTTTGTATAAAAACTTTAATTATTTTTTTTAATAACCGCTGAAATATTAAAAAAATGATGTCATTTGTTAGTGTAGTCTTACCTTATTCAGATTTAATCATAATTTCATACAAACAATTCAAAAAGAAATAACAGTGAAGTATCAAACTTTCATAAATAAATAAAAAACATCCTTATGTCAACTTCACATGGTAAAATAAAAAAAACTTACGCTGTATGGCATTTACACATGTTTTTAAAAACTTCTCTAGTTAATACTCTTTCGAACGGTATGTAACATGTATCATAACTAACCAGGTAACTCAACAAAAACCGGTTTGTCGTCACGAATGCATTAAAAGGGTGAAAACCTAAATTATTTAATTGAGCAGGTAAAATGTTTTGTTTTGGATGACGCAACGAAAAAGTGCAATAGGTTTAGCTGTTGCACTTTTTTGTCTTCTCTTACTATGTATGTACTTTATTTTGGGGCAATTAAAACAAAAAGGATTTTTTTAAATCATTTATTACAAATCTTGTTCAAATTGATGTCCATTATTTCTGATACATGCGTAACATCTCTTTCTAATTTCCGTTGTGGTATGGCTTAACCTGATTTCTTGTTTCATTATCACAAATGCATATATATATATATACAGGGTGATTTTGAAATCGTGTAATTCCTTTTAACCACGCATTCTACTGGTGATATAGAATAACCCTGACCATATTTTTTCTTAATTAGAATAATGGTTTCGGCAAAATTAGAGTACAGATTTTTTTCATGAAATGATTTCAAATAGTCATATTTTAACCACCTGACACAATCTTAATATTTTACTAATTTAAAAATAATAACATAACAATAACTGATGTCGTAAATAATAAGGGGCAATAAAAAGGACCGCCCGTTATTATTTACGACATTAATTATTAATATCATTTTTTATTTTAATTAGTAAAAAATTAAAATTGCCTCGGTTGGTTAACATATGACTATCTGACACCATTTCACGAAAAAAACGGAATAAAAATTTTTCAAAAAAAATAAATCTAATTAAATAAAAATATGGTCAGGGTTATTCTATATCACCAGTAGAATGCGTGGTTAAAAGGAATTACACGATTTCAAAATCACCCTGTATATATATATCATATCAATTAATTGCTCTCTTGTTTCAATGGTTTCCGTATACACTAGAGCTTTAGCACGACCCCAGACATAAAAATCAAGCGGTGTTAAATCCAGCGACCTTGCAGGCCATGGGATGGGACCATTTCTGCCAATCCAAGCGTTGGGAAATGAATTGTCAAGGTGTTCCCGGACTGCTAAAGTCCAGTGCGCTGGGCAGCCATCTTGTTGAAAAACAATGGGTTCTTGATTCTGAACATTTGGAACTCCATCCATGAGTTCGTGCAAATCATTTATTAAAAAATCTAAATAATTATTGCCATTCAAATTGTCTGGTAGATAATGTGGACCAATAAGTGTATTGCCAATTAGTCCTGCCCAAACCTTAACCAAAAACTTCCTTTGATGTGTCACCGCTCTTTTCTTTTTAGGGTTTTCATCCTTTGGGGCCCAATGATGCAAATTATGAAAGTTTACAATGCCTTCCCTTGAAAACTTTGATTCATCCGTCCACAGGATACTTTTTAAGAAGTCGCGGTTGTCAACATCCATGTGTAACAAGAGACGGCAAAACTGGACGCGTCTTTGATAATCGTTTTCTTCTAGACCTTGCACGGGAGTGTAATGAAAAGGATACTTTCCATTAGCGCGAAGAACAGACCACACTTTCCATGGGCTTAGATTTAGTGTTGCAGCTACAGTGCGGATACTTGTTGTGGGATCTTCATCAAAAGCTTCCAAAATGCGTTCGTCATCAGCAACGTTACGTTGTCTGGCAACTCCAGGTTCACGGCGATTTAGATTGCCAGTTTCCCTTAAGCGTCTAAATGTCGTTTCAAAAGTATGACGATTAGGTTGACGTCTATTGGGAAAACGCTCTTCATAAATTCTTTTTGCTTCTCGTCCATTTCCATCAGCTTTGCCGTAAGCCATCAACATATCAGCGTATTCCTCGTTAGTAAAAGCAGCCATTAAAAATAACAGTAACAACAAAACTTAACAACAACAAACGAAAACAAAAATAATGCGCAGAGCGGAGTTGTGAAGTACAACACGTGAAGTAGCAAAGAACGACAAGTGTCGACTAAATGCACCCGACAGGGTGCGCAAGGGCCAAAGGGAGCATAATAGTCAACCGTTGAAAGAGATAGCACAATACTTTTAGCTGTGTTACAATGAGACAAAACATTTTACCTGCTGAATTGAATCATTTAGGTTTTCACCTTTTTAATCCATTCGTGACGACAAACCGGTTTTTGTTGAGTTACCTGGTTAGTTATGATACATGTTACATACCGTTCGAAAGAGTATTAACTAGAGAAATTTTTAAAAACATTTGTAAATGCCATACACCGTAAAATTTTTCAATTTTACCATGTGAAGTTGACATAAGGATGTTTTTTTTTTATTTATGAAAGTTTGATACTTCACTGTTATTTCTTTTTGAATTGTTTGTATGAAATTATGATTAAATCTGAATAAGGTAAGACTACACTAACAAATGACATCATTTTTTTAACATTTCAGCGGTTATTAAAAAAATAATTAAAGATTTTATACAAAAAAATGGAGATTTTCTAGAAAAATAGAAAAAAAATTATTACTCATTAAACTTAAGGCAAAATGTTATTTAAGTAGGCGCAACACGTAGCCAACACCGTCATCTATCGACCATTTTCCAATATATATATATATATATATATATATATATATATATATATATATATATATACACACTTATTCATACCTTGCTTTTGTAAAGCTTAACATCACCCATCCATTTCTTGACCTACCCAACAGCTGCTTTACCTCACCCATCTATTTCTTGACCTGCCCTACAGCTGCCTAACCCCATCCATCTAGTTTCAAGCCCCACGGCGTAATCTAAATCTTAACTATAGGTACTAAGAGCTGCTTAACCCCACCCATCCATTTCTCAACCTTACTGCATAGCCATTCGTATCCAAATCCCGATCTTACTCAACAAATTCTAAATGACATTCTAATAATAAATAATAGTATGAAACTCGTACTTACTTTTATTTCGGTTCGAAAAAGTATCAAATCCTTCACGTCACGATAAACGACGACTGTACCTACGACGCGCGACTTCTTCGTAATTTATTTTTTGTGATAGAGCGATATACCCGTGCTTCCACAAGCGCGTCTGAGCGCGGAATGATGAACCGCGAGTGAAAAATGTATGAAGAAATTTGCACGCGTTCTTATTTAGCTGTTAATTGAAAAATGTTATGATTTAGGTACAAAATAATTAGCTGAACGTATAGAGGACTATAAATGCCGTAATTTGTTATAAGTTAGAAGATAAAATATGCATACAATTTATCTAAAATGGTACCTACTGAGACCCTATTTTTGTTAATTTTCTGTGATTATTGTGATGGTGAAAACGGATTTATACGAAAATGTTGTATGATGTTATACAATTTTTATGATGCCAATCTGGAGATGAATAGATTATCTTTAAATTGAGACCATACTATCTTCACATTTGTGATTGCTTATACGTTAAAATGGTACCTGAAAAGCACTGTTATTTGTAGAAAAATGTAAAAGCGTCCTTAATTAAAATTAATCTAGCGAGAGCATGTTCAGGTGCGAAGGCATAAGCGATAAATTTTCGCTTCTAGCTAAATTACAAAATATTAAGGCGAGTATCGACTAAGCAACATTTTACTTGCAACATATTGAATGAAGTTTATATTTTCATAGTTGTATGAAAGATACGTATCTAATTTTAAAATAATTGTTTCCGATTTTTAGTGGAGGAATAAAGGTGAAGTAAGCCTATGTAGCGCCCCTTTGAGAAACAAGGGGTGAGTGGTGCTGTTCACAGCAGATGTATGGGTACTGAAAATCGACTTAAAACAACAGCTTAATTAATTCAGAGATTTCCATTTAAAACATACATTTTAGGTGTATTATCATAGGGTTATACACCTAAAATAGATGTAAAGAAAAATTTAATATGTAATGAACTACACATATTTCATTACATTTTGAAATAAATACCTGTTGTAACGACCATATACGCTTGTTCCCTGAAAACGCGATAGTTATTGCTTTTCCTAAGTCTAAATGTAGCAGCAATGTAGCGGTGTCGTGTACTTTGGACAGTATGCAAAAGATTGTTTGCTTAGGGCCGACATATAAAATCTTAGCTTTATACATATTATATTCTGTATAATTGTAATAAATGTGTAGCCTTAAACAGAATGTAAGCAAGAATATCCTTCATCATTCACTGTATGTGGGTACGCAGCGCCTTACGGAGCACAATTATTTGAGGTCAGAGAGCAACGACGTTATGTGACCCCAAAGATGGATAGACGAGGATTGTGTTTACAATGTTATTTTATTCTTAGAAGATGTTTTCGTAAAACACAATTTAAGATGAGATTTAATCAACTCAAGATTTTGGATTGAGCGAACCGGTTCAGACAAGTCATGGAAACTAAGAAAAACTAAGATGAACGTTGAGGTAGTGAAGCTGCATTTGGACATTTAAATCTTGTACGACGTACAAAGAGGTCGAGGCCAAATATAGGTAATACTGTAAGTAAAACAGAACTATAACCAACATGCTGTATTCCTGTGGAGCAGCTTTAAGACCTAACTAAGGAGGCCCCTTGCATTGAATACAACACAACCAGTGACATCTATATGTGATATTTTCAAATCTGGGTGTAGAGGACTGTAGTGGATTATTCCTCATACCTACTTAAAATCGCTATAAATGTTGCTCAGACCTTGCCAACGGCAATCATTTAAAAAGCTATTAATAACAGTGTAAAATTCTCAAAAATAAACCACATATCGAGTGTTATTACAGTAATAAAGTCACACAACGTGAACGCGCATATTAAAGTAACAAGGCGGAAATGTCAAATACTCAGCTTTTTCACTACAACAAAAACTACTTATTATATTACCAATAGATACGCAATATAATAGACGATGTATCGCGTTTCATAAACAACAGGATATTGCATTCTGAGGAATCCAATATCATTAAATGTCGTAACACTTCGCATTTTGGGTACAGTCACGTGCAACGGCACAATGATATTAGTATCAATAGTATTGATTGATATTTAAATTGAAAATTCGATCCACGGCGTGCCCATCCATTGTTGCGTTGGCAACATTCCATTGTATGTTCGTGACCTTCGTGCATCATAGAATGTTGTAGAGATTAATGCCTGCGGTGTTGTTGATGCTTGGAGCGTGGTTGCTTTGTGGGCGGGACGACCTGCTCGCTCTGTTTTTGTGTGGGATTTTGAAGTTGAATGGCGAATTGCGAGTGACGTCGACCGATTCAAACCGTGTTTTGTTGTGATAACGGTAAAGGTAAATGTAAGTATTTGTTTAAATAATAATTTAATCACAAATAGTAACTTTTTAGCAGTTCACCGCCTTTTAGTAAATAAGTTATTTTTTCAAGTATTCTCCGTAAAGCAAACTACCATATTATTAGATCTATCTGTAAATAGGGTTATTCAACTACTTCATCATGACAGCGTAGAGATCATCTAACAAGAACTTTCCATGCCTGCCTTATAACCTTATTAGGGCATCAGCGCTTTGTAGAAATAATTTCGACATAAAAATAAACAGTCACGAATCACGACCGAACAGAAAGGAAAAGTGTATCGTGCTTATAAATATACAACGCCTATTTTGTAGTACGAGTTTACTAAACATTTAGTCTTTTAAACCCAATTATATTAGGCCTAAAAAATTAATGAAAATGAGTACGTAACAGAGAACGTTTCAAAATACCGTCCGTATAGTATGCTCACCACATAAGCAACATTACCGTGTCGCAAGTGTCGCAACATTAAAAAAGTACTTGTAATTATATACACACGTACCTAATTCATTTAGAAACAGCGTGCGCAATTTTAATTTAATATTTGAACCTTAAAACATGTGTTCTGCCAATTAGTGCTAATGAAAAATTGCCAATTTTAACAACGGTTATTTATAGCGGATACGTCAAATTATTGATTGCTTTTGTTTAATTGTTATGACATTCAAAGAAAAATATTTAAACGCTAATAAAGAGATATAACGCTAAGTTGCATCAGAGACAAATGAATTATTCAGTGAAGCAAATAATAGATTCAAATTGTTTATTCACAAAAATAAAACAAAGAGTTTGTATAGATGAATGGAAAAAGTTGGCAGAGGCTATCTATAATAATAACAAAATAAAATCAATTATTCCCCTTTTCACAATAGTTTCCAGACTCAAGTACAGCCAAGAGTGTTAATAGCATATTATAAACTAACTTGTGAGAGACTGGTGCCTGAAGTAGGTTAAAAAAAAACCTGTATTACAGGTCACCATCTAAGACCATTTACCGAGTAAATATAGCATTGTACTAGCTGCTATAAATCAAAATCTACATGGTAACCGCTGCCAAAGGAGAAATGATATAAAAAAATTAACACCAATAAACACAATATATTTATTGAAAATATAACATTACTGACGACTACAATATACCTAATATGCAGATATTTAATACATTGTTTCGAAACGAATCCGATACAAAATGGATACATACGTATTCCGTGCTTAGAAGTGAATTCATTATGGATATTTTCTAAACTTGATCTGCCTAAGCAACTCATTCAGTAACTCGATAATGCCAACTAAATCGTTACGCTTCAGTAGTTCCTGCGTAAATTTGATCGGCGCAGCCTCCATTATTGCTAAATATTATATCGCCATCAACATTAAATCATTAAGGAAATTACATCCGCAATCATGTGTTCCCAGTTCATGTGAGAACTTCGAGCATCGACACGTGTGTGTTGTACCTAATTATTGCGTTTACCTTGATGTCAATGGAGATTATTAAACTAACTACCGACTTAAACTGCTACATGAGTAACATGAGAAACGTCGATTTGGAGTAAATATTATTTCAGATGTAGATGAGGGATAATAGAGATAAATAGAAGAAAATATAGGTTGTGCTGACCTTATATGACATGTGGGTAATCAAGGAGAATATTTGCGGGAGTTCCACAGGAGGATGTTGAGCAAAAACCTTGATCGCTCCAGTCTTATATTATCTAGAATAAATTCTATCAATAGGCATTTTTAACCCCCGACGCAAAAACGACGGGGTGTTATAAGTTTGACGTGTCTGTGTGTGTGTGTGTGTGTCTGTCTGTGGCATCGTAGCTCCCGAACTGATGAACCGATTTTAATTTTGTTTTTTTTTATTTGAAAGGTGAATTAGTCGGGAGTGTTCTTAGCTACGTTTGATAAAAATCGGTCCAAGATGGCCGCCACTACAAAATGGCGGATTATATATTTTTTCACAACTCCCTCAATATGGGTATCAAATAAAAGGGCTTGACGAGTAGAATACTATACACTATGATAAATTTCAAATCCAAGATGGCCGCCACCAGAAAATAACAAATTTCCACAAATTAAAATTGTTCAATATGGGTATCAAATGAATATTGTGTCGGGGGTTTTTTAAATTTTAAATTTAGTTATCTTCTCCGTTATTATTCACAGTTTAATGTAGTCATTTTAAGGAATAAGCACTTCGATTTCTTATCTCTCTCTTCGAAATTCATCGCTTTTTGTCCTTGGCTACATGACAAACGCTACGTTATCTGCGTTGCGATAAAGTATAAATATCTCAAACACCATTTAAGTACACTTATGTATGGTCTAACAACCGTTCTGACCTAACGGACCTAATGGAATGGAAAATTGGAAATGTAGATTACATTGCCAATGTTCATAAAGCATATATTTTGATACACTTTTGTTCTCACCGGTACTATACCATTATCATGTAGATACCAATTAATCGTACACTACACAGATATGTTAAAATATAACCTTAATCTTTGTATTCGTCATCATCAAACAAAAACAAACATAATGATAAAGTGAACAACAACGCCATCCTAATGACACACTTCGAATTGGAAAATGGCTAGATCAATGTTAGCAAAGCCGCGGCATTCTACAGCATTGATGCTTTACACATTCTCACAATTCTAGAACCAAAACCTTTGTTTAATTCAGCTGGCAACTGTAATGTAGATTTATCAAATCACTGTAAAGCGAAATATTAGACCCTAAATAAATGATGTTTACTTTGGAAACTTCATATTATGTGAAAATAAAGTAAAAGAAGCACATTAAATTTCTATAAAAAATCGAATCGTACACCGGACATGTTTACATAATAAGGTACAATAAGTACATACCGAGGCGGCAAGAACAAAAATACTTATTTTTAAAACTCTTCTAAATCTTTGTCTACGATTTGTATAAATAATTGGTTGCCAAGCAGTTTAATTCCGTTTATAAAAAGTTTGTGGTTAGCACAGGTAACTCTGTATTAAGCCAACGATTTAGATGTTTATTATTGTTACATATTCACGAAGCTTCAGATCAAAGATAGCGAGCTCCAAAATTCTCACGGCGAGTATTCACCTTCAACGCTAATCATTTCATATTATACATTCATATATATAATTATAGCATCACGACTATATCCTGACAAGGGTTGGCAGAGGCGTATTACAACGACATTTCGCAAGCTATGATTAATGACAAAAATATAACAATGACTTATGGCCATTCACTGGACATAGTTATTCCGTGGTAATACTGCGAATTTCATAACAGTAAATCCTAGTAGTGCTTTGCTGGACTCGGAAATCAAATCCCAGACCTCATGAAGACATCCACCGAAGCAGTTAAATTAGTATTGTAAAAAGATAATAGAGTTGTTCGTATTGTGGAAACAGAATAATATGAAAATGGATGTATAAGTTTGCGTCGTGGACCGGTCACACTTTCAGACACTTCTGCCCGCATTAAGCATTGTCCGTTGGTTCGATATTAAACTGTGTTCAACGGTCTGACCCGACTCTTTGAAGCATGTTTATGCGTCTTTCTTCATTAATTTACTACTTCAAACGGGCCAAGCCCGTAGCAACCAACTTTTTATTCGTTTCCTTCTTCCTTACATTACGTGTATATTTTTATTATAAAAGTTTTGTAATAAATCATTTAAAGTAGATATAGAATCGAGATTTGATTTAAAATGTTGAAGAACGCTTTGTTGTTACTGGCCATGCATACTGCAATCCACTCTCGGTTTTTCTTTCCGGATTGGTAACCTTGTATCACATAAAAATCGATGCTGTATTGCATTTATCCAATGGCTCTCTTATCAAACTGGCTTTATCCCGGTGCTTTTATTTAAATATTCTATTCCATATGAACCGCAGTAAAATACCTATCTCACCTTATGTAATAAACTATATTTTGCACATTTCGGCTTATACAAAGAACAAACAGACGAACATATTTTCACATTTACAACACTAGTACACCCTAACTTATAACTATAAATGTGTGAATACATGAAAAGGCAATGTCATACATTCGATAAACTACGTCGACTAGGTAGCCACCACGACTCACTGCCCATAGGATGTGTGAAGGAACACCGTGGTAGGTTTAATCGGTAGGACTCAGGACTTTCTATCTTTCCTTGGATGAGCCCGACATAACCTCTCCGCCCGCCCCCGCGGAGGGGTATGCGTCTGTGACGCATACTTACACACATACATTACCTTACGTAAAAAAAGGTTAAGTTCACTATTCAGCGCATCTCGGTTCTCAGTTCGGCGAATAATAAAAACATAAGTTATAAAAACAAAACCTACGTATCAACTAATTTGAATAAGTACGTGCACAGTAAGAAACACGCCAAGACAATGAAGTAAAATATTCAATTACAAAAATCGATGGGCCTCGACTACAATCGATATACACCTGCTAAAATATGTATATTGCTTCATATGCGACGTAGTACGCATATAAACGAACCGACTTATATCGAAAAAAACAAGACACAGATAATAAGCCCGTACAGTTTCGTAAACAAGTTTATTTATTTCAGGCGTCTGGTGTAAGGTTTTAATGAAAAGGTAAAAGATAATAATATAGCACCTACATTTTTAGGGCTTACGTAAGCTCTAAAAATATAAGCAAATGTAGGTACAATAAGACCGGTCTGTGTGTATTTCGGCTGAGATGGTGATGATGAGGTACAATACAAATTCACCTACCTTTTTGGAGATATAGGCATTAGAATATGATATCATTCGTGAATAGTTTATCCAATGTACTTTGTCTGGCTTTAAGCAATGGTACACCAACTACAATTTAGAATGGATTGACCTAATTACTATACGTGTGCCGTTTGCCGTTGTTAAACTCTGTGGGGTATCTTCAGTGTGTTTTGTTACATTCTAATACAATTTTAGAGAACCACATCGAAATTATAAAATATGCCTTTAGAAAAATATTTAGTATTACATACTTAATTAGTATACATTACATATAAAGTCTCCGCTTGTTTGAATCCGGTATAACATGTATAACCGGTTGCAAATAAATTGCATTTTTATTCATTACTGTTGTCGTAATTTAATTGCAATAATTAATCTAATACTACCGATATTTGCTTAATGACAAATCAAAGACTATGTTGTGTAAATCAATAGCCAATTCCACCGCACTGGCTCTGGATTTAGCTACAGCATACTTGCATTACTACGGACAAAATAATTATTTTCCAACATCAATGCACTCATTGGCCCGTGGCTTACCCACATCCTAGAAAACTTTCTATAGAGCTCTCTCTGGCATAATATTACGATTATTTTACATAATTCTATTATACCATTGTGTAACATTCGTTATTAAAAACTAAACGAAAATGTTACTTCTTACAATATTTTTTATCAAAACTTTCAATAGGAACACTTTCTTCTAGTTTATTCAGATAAAAGTCGTAATTTTAATTGAATTTTGTAATTAAAACGCATTCCAGCTCAAGGTTCATTAATACTTTCGCCATGGTATGTAGGCAATCATTTTTATTTTACTATTTGTGTGATTATTGCAATAACTGTGTTTGAGATTACACTACATCTGTTTTAGGCCTAAACTATGAAAATGTAATTATGTTACGATCTTTAGTATAAAAGTAAAACAAATATAAAACTACTCTTGAGTTAAAAAAGTGTATTAAAATAGACAACGCGACAAAATCTCTATAAAGTAGTTTAATTTCAATACTCTTGAGCACACAAACTAATCTTGAGTTTTTCGGTGAAGTACAGACAAAATTTGCTTCACCGAAAGGTTGCCTGGTAGAAAAAGGCATAACGTCCGCCTTTTAACATTCATCTTGTGTAAGGTTTTAAAAAGATTTATTTTTACTTTTTCATGCCGCTGTGAAACTAAATGTATAAAAATTAAACATCTAACACAAATTGTATACCCAAACTAAAAAAATAAAAATTTGAATTTGATTTACTATATTATAGAGATTGAAGTTTTAACTTAGTACAATGAATCCGAAATACGGAAGCCTCTGCATATGTTAAGGATATCTGGTATTTTCCACAGATATTCATAATATTTAGTCAGAATACTACAGCATATTAAACATGTCTACGAAATGCCACCGCTTATTATTAGATTGAGTTAGTAGATTTAATGTAACGAAGTCGTAGTAAACTTTCTGCTATCAAATTTCTGAAAACAACGTTCAGTGTTCAATTACAGCATAATAATAATATTATTAATACATTAGTACCACTGGTTGTTTGACTGTAACGTTGCCGCGGCTAAACCACTGAACCAATTTTAATAACACTTGACATAAACAAAACCATAAAAAGGATATATGCAAATTAATAAAAAAAACAACGCTAGTAATACAAAACATATACTTTAGGTAACAAATTCTGAAAGGCAAACTAGTCATGGGGCAACCGAATATTTCGTAATTATAAATCGTTTTCATTTTACCGTCGATAGCTAATTTACTGTAATCTAGACAAGCGGTTCCCAATTAGTTATTGCCTTAGTAGGAAAAAGCTCAAAAAGAACAAAAGTTGTTCATAATAACAAGTATAATCACCCCCGAGAGGTTTTCACTATACTAAGGAACACCCAGCATTGTATCCAGCTCGTGAATGCCTGTCAAGGAGTTTTGATGAGTAGACAACCTTCTACTTTTTACCTGTTACAATCCCGGTGGAATTGGAATGAATATGCTATTGTACATTAATATATGTTTATAGGTATACTTATGTTATTGGTATAGACTGCCCCGGTGTCGCAGCAATTGTTAATGTAACCGTTGTGCATAAGACGCTGGCCTCCATTTCCAAGTCGGGCAAAGTGTTATGTGATTTTTCTAAGCCCAGAATCTCTCAATAAAATCACGGAGTCTAGAAGTGATTGACAAGCTCGCTACCTATTACGAGGGAACTAAAACCATATTTGACGAAATGTGGGTATATAATATACACCTCTGCTTGCCCTTTGAGATTTCAGAATAGATTCCATTCCGTTAAATTAATGTAACATCTCTATTATACAGACTGAATAAATAGTCGAAATGCCCATGCACATCAAACAGCCTCACGTAGAAAACGTCTATCCTTCATGATTAAGCAGTTTTTACCGATTGGGAAACCGGTCTAGTCGAAAACTACGTAATATATGTTTATTTAGATTAAAGACGCTTTAGACAACGTAGATTTGGAGATTCGTTCATTTACTTACATCACGGTATTATAGCATGCATTTAAAACCAATGCAAATAACCTACCTCATTATTTTATACATATATTCATAGACTCACGTCTTTCGTATGTTACGTTTCCCTTAAGCCAAAGCCAAAGTCTTCTACATAATACGGCCCTGGCATATCGGTTTTGCTTCACTGACTCGACCGTTCAGCGGTTTCCTGGCCTCTCCGGAATACCGCCGAATTGCTCTGAATACGTTCGCCTAGATCTGCCCATTCTTTCATTCTATGAATAAATACGTGTCTCCTAACACATATAAATTATTTAAATAAAAGGTCATCATCATATACTTTTAAAAGCCCGTATAAAATCAATTCATTCAGTAAGATTTGTAAGAAGGCAAGTGGTCGTGCAACGCAGTGTCTTCTTTGCAGAGTTAACGCGCTAGTACTGTGATACCTCTTGTGTTATAAGCAACTATAGGTCACAGTAACCATTTAACGAGATACATGATAGTAGGTTAAAAAAATATATGTAGCATCGCGATATTACGTCATCGCTTACGTCTTGGACTAGCAATTTGCTAAAGGGATTTGAAAAAGTTGAAATTCAGGACACTTCGCTTTACTCGTTTCTAGCTGCTCTACTCACGATCATTTGACTTGAAGTCAGCCATTATTATGCTCTATAAACATTGAATAACATGTAATTATTGCGCAAGGACCTGGGAAAACTATAGACTATTGAAGTTACATCGTTTAAACAATTTTGTTTTGCCGACACGCGTTACAGTGAATGGTTATGCTGCTAATCGTACGTCATGTTTACAATATTATCTAATCACGCAGACATCTAGAACTGACGGATATGAATTCCGGTTATTCTACTAATTGATATCAACAAATGCGTCGGTGGCACAGCGTAGTAGTAAATGCAACTGCCGTGCAAGAGGAGGTCTTGGGTTAAAAGTACTATTATATGGGTATTTAAATTCTCAATGGCAGCACAGAGTCTGAAACTCAGCCGATTAAATGGCAAAAGGTTTAGGCCTCCTACAACGTGGCACCTTTAGAATACACAATTCGCCGGAATTGCATTTTCGGCGAAATGCACCCATGTGTAATAGGTATGTACCTCTTATCTATATACTTAAATAGTGGTATATCTTATATAAGGGTAGGAGGTAAAGGCGTATATATGTAACGATATCAACAATGAATACTACTGCGACGGCAAGTTTGCTTATTTCATGTTTTTAATGCATAACGGTTAATT
The DNA here is from genome assembly GCA_963675205.1 of Catocala nupta. Taxonomy (NCBI): domain Eukaryota; kingdom Metazoa; phylum Arthropoda; class Insecta; order Lepidoptera; family Erebidae; genus Catocala; species Catocala nupta. The sequence goes on along the minus strand of OY776095.1, from coordinate 5,906,081 downwards.
ACTAATGTTTTTTTTATGTTAGGCGCCAAAAAGGTTTTAGCTATTATATAACAAACACTAAAGAAACGTACCTTTGCCTATCGCCTAATATTTCTAAAACACGTAAGCTCAAAATACTGTTTGGATTTATTTATTTATTATATTAAGTACATTATTTTCCAGCACGTAAATAATTGTTAGGAGATTAAAAAATATGTATTTTAAAAGTGCTGTGACTTTCAATTAATTACGAAATATTTATATTTTAAATTAATTTGGGAAAGTAAGTTTCCTACTATATTTAATAATTACATATTAATAAAAATGTAAGCTACAAAAACGGCAACTATTTGACATATGAAATTATTAATTAAAAAGAAAATATGTGCCAAATTTCAGCTGGCGTTATGTTTATTGCCGATAGAAGATATTGCTACGTTAAGGCTAAATATTTATTCATGAAATCGGCGCCTTAAAACGCCAGGCTTGAGAGAGATTTTACGTTTATTTAAATGTCATAGCTAGTGATAACCACAACCTATCTAAAACACATTCATCTAACGACAGCTTATAGGTGGTAACTAGGTGCCGGCTAAGCAAGCGGTTAGCCGGTACAGATTCTGCTGGTCATGCGTCATAACTCTATCCTATCAAAGCTTCGTATCGTATTTTCGGTGTGATCATTAGTATATTGTACGGATTATTTATAACTAGACTGCGCTATGAGAAACTACGCGTCTATAATCGCCGAAAGGAACATTGCTGAAATCCATAATGCCGGTAATAATTGCCCAATAGAAAATCCAATAATACTATGCCTGACACTAGAATCAAACTCTCAAACATTTTGCCTCACGACTGACAGTTACGCAATCAGTAACATTTATGTTACTGTATCAAGGAAGCAATCTGAAGACGTACCTCCGAAAAAGATACTGATAAATAGACATACAAAAACAAACTTATAAGAGTTATTATGTTGACCATCAGCGGAATGAGAAACTAAAGAACAATTTTATTTCACGATACAATCATTTACTATTCAACAATGTTGGCTCCCCACAATTTTCCACCATTTCCCATACAAGTATTTAGCCAGCAATTCGTAATTTTGCAACAGTTTACTCAACCTCCGGTTTCGATCTCGAGACGACACCGCGACGAGGCGTGAGAAACTGCAAGGCTGTCGCAAGCAAACGTGAGTGACGATTTAAACAACATAATCACGTCTTTCATAACACCTCTATTTGTATAATCATAAGGTTGAGTTTCCTCTAAAGTTTCTGAATACGATAATATTGGAGGTCTCATTACTAATTGACAAGTTAATTCGTTAATACCATAACATGTCCAAGTGTTTGCGTTAGCAACTGTACTGTAATTTTATTACGTTTTAAATACCTACGTACCAAAATGCAATAAAAACATGTAATCAAAAGGAAATCTTAATCTGCAATCGTAAAAATATTTTTACGTCATTAATGATTGCGACGGAAATATTGGAGATTTATGATAGTAACTCATTTGATAAAATCGTCTACGTAATACGATTTATATTGCGATAATCTCGGGGATTATATTTTACTTTCAATTTTTTATTATTGCCGATATCAGACGATGTCTTTTGAGTCTTTCTAATAATATTGTATTTTCCAATTAGCTTATAAGCACGGCTTTATTCACCTGGTTCTCAGAAACCGATATATTAAATTAAACGGCGGTAATGGTTAAGGCTTGCGGCGATAAAGAAGTCATGTGGTCAATTCACACACTTTGCACTACCGATGTGACCCCACTCGAGACACGACCATTTGATTTAGCTTGAGGGCTAAACAAGAATAATAGTAGTATACCCAAATTGGTACTGCTAAATCTTAAGAAAGAAAAATGTGTTGATTATCACTCTCTAGTCCGTTGACTCACCGCACGAATCATTGGAAGAACGTTTTCTTCCAATGATTCGTGCGGTGAGTACCAAACTAATAAAGACACGTAATGACAATTGTGCATCTCTAGTGGAAACTTTACTAATCAAAATGAATGGAAACACACAGTCACTCAAAGCAATCGATAGCTATTAAAACTCATAATAGCTACTTCACCACGAGTGATCGAATATGCGACCACTTCCGCCGCAATACAGCTAAAGTTAGTTCATACAGCTGAAGAGAAGCGAGGGTATTTACCGGCATATCGCCCCCACGATTGCATTAGGATGCTCTTTAGCAAACTGGATCGATTAAAGACCTAATTAAATACGAGAAACTCATAAATTTTATTAGGTATATACATAGTTATTTTACAAGTAAATAACCATAAAAAATACTAAAACCGATTATATTTCGTTTGAATTTCCTGATGTTGATATAAAATTAGAAATATAGTTTTGCTCGTAAATAACACACATTTAAAACAATATATAAAATCCAACAATAATAGTATTATTATAAATAATTAGATATTATTGCAGGCAACATTTACACTGGCATATCGTGCGGTATCTTCGTAAATAATTACATCACAATTGCGTGATTCAGCCACTATAAATGCCTTTCATTAGCTCTATAGAAACCTCTCATTACAGATTATATCATTGATACTAGGCTGAATGCTCTGAAGTCAAGGCCTGTTGATTGTATAAAAAATAAGAACATAAACGTGTTTGGTTTATTGGCTATTCTGATGTGTTTGCGGCAAAACTTCGAAAACAACACAACAAATTACGTATTTAACTTTTTATACGGTATAGTGGATATTTTAATGACCTATGCGGCAGTAGTTACTATTGTGACGGTGTATAGTTCAAGGTCAAGGAAACTACAAAACAGAAGGCATATAAAAATAAAAACATATCTTCTAAGCAAGCAGGGATCAAATGATGATATATTTTTATTAGAAAACTAGCTGACCCGCGCAACTTCGTCTGTTTCACATATATGAATTTTACCCGTTTTGCAACATTTTTCATTTATGCTCTGCTCTTATTGGTCGTAGCGTGATGTTATATAGCCTATAGGCTATATAATATAACGCTATAAAATTTCAATTTTATATAGCCCATTTATTAAGGATAGCCTTCCTTAATAAATGGGCTATAGAATTTTTTTTTCAATTCGTACCAGTAGTTCCTGAGATTAGCGCGTTCAACCAAACAAACAAATAAACAAACAAACAAACTTCAGCTTTATAATATTAGTATAAATACATTATGTGAAAGATACTTTCATTCCATTACAATACAAGCATTTTTGTACTCCAAATAAATCTTGTAGAGGAAAACCCATTACAGGGCCTCGAACTTTCGTCTGCAAAAATATTACGATACTTTCAGTTAATAAATTTTTGTTATGATAAAGTAGACCCCTATAAATAGCATAAATACCTATATACTAGATTTTGCCCGCGGCTCCCCTCGCGTAAATGTAGATTAGTTTAGGTTAGTAACAGTCCTTTTTTCTGGATGAAAGGCCCTATGACCGTTTTTGTACTCCTGACAACGTGTATGTGAAATTGAACGATGATCGATCGAGTAGTTGAGGCGTTTATGCGAAACAAACAAATTAACAAACTTACATTCGTATTTATAATATTAGTTAGTATACCTACTATATCTTGTGAAGGAGAACTCTTATATTGTTCACAGTCTATCTATATGTAATCTATCGCACTGCGTGGAGTTTAATACAAGTTTCAGACGTAACTGACATTTCCCAGACTCAATTGAAGACCACTGTGTAACCGACTGCCACGCCTGAGGTCGCGGGTTCTATTCCCGCACAAGACAAATTTTTGTGTGCATGAACATGGATGTTTGTCTTGGTCTGGGTGTTTCTATGTATAATATGTAAGTATTTATAAAAAAAGGATTTATGTATATTTATTCATTTTCTAGTACCCATAGTACAAGCTCTGCTTAGTTTGGGCTAGATGGCGTTGTGTGTATGTGGTAGAATATTATATTATTATCATTGCCATCTTCATACTGAAGTTCGGACTACTACGGATACGAACAATGCTCTACATAAGCTATATATCTCGGGAATTAACATTAATAGATGCATCTTGATAGTCCACATTCCACCCATGTTCAATTTGCACAGGTCAGGGTAAATTGAAAACACGTGCGTTAGAAACGTGTCTTATATTAAGACTACAATTCTGCGAATTGCTTCTGACAGATTTATGGTTGAAGAACGATTATTTTCTTCGGTTACTCAGCTTATACTGTTTTTAAAATAGGAACAATATTTTTTATTAAGATACGTATTCTAATACAATATAATCTACATACGTATTATTGTCCTTACTTGGACGTAAGTCTTTTGACACAAGACAATAAATCATTCCTACGAAAAAAGCTGTTTTAGACAAACAGTAACATATACATGAATTATAAGCTAGTAGTTGCACACACACACGGTACTTCACACAAGTCAACTGATTTCATTACCTTCTTTATATTATTATCGGGCTAATCATCGTAGGGTTGAAATTATCGAGCGGAACAAGGACAATGCTACGCGTAAGCAACGTATAAGTTATATACTTCTAGTTTGCACGCGAGCGATGACAACCGAATGACGCCGGCACTGCAATACTGCTAGTACTGCCAGTCGTACTGCTACGTAAAAGGGTGTCGTCTTTTTACATAGTAACAATTAACATTATTTGCTTGTAAGGCCACCAGCTATTGGCTAATCACAACAATCAGAACAAAAATGTGCAATTGATACAGATTTATCTTCTTCTTTTTGAACATATATGCGTGGTGATTATGATGTATGTGTTTACCCATTATACCCACAGACGTTACATAGCTTCACTATCATAATTAATTCCATCTAGCAAAGAGAGGGCAACGTTAATTCATATGAGCCAACATTATAACAGAATGATGATAATTTAAAACCAAATTGCATCAGAACAATTGTTACCATATTTTTACGTCGCAATTTCAATCCAAATGCCAGTAGTAAAACGAGCATTAACCTAAAATTCGGCTGTGCATATCATAGTAGCCTTGGCTTGGCACAGAGGACGGGTGGCCGAGACCCATTTGCGTTGACCGAGATGGCCGTGCCACGCGAAAATGGAACGTGAATAACAAATATTCGCCCTTTCAACGGATATGATGAAGCTTTTTCTTTGTGGAGAACAGTATAAATGGATAGTGGAGGGATAAATCATGTTGTCACACAAAGTGGTCTTAAATACATTATATAGGAATGCATTTGTCAGACGCGGAACTTGTAATCAGTGAGAGAAATGTGTTATCGTATTGTCTGACCTTTGTTCTCCCGATTATAAATTCATTATACTGAATATTGCTACCGTGTGACATGGACTAGATATTAGTATGCTGGTTTTATAATAGAAAACTGAAGAATATAAGTGCAAACACTGCATACAATGCAAGGCCTTTAAATAAATATAAATCATGTATGTATATATATAGGCTCAGAATCAGTATGACTGCGACTATCTGTATATCATTAAAACGTCTGCTCCGCAGTTACTGCGTCATGCGGGCTGTTTATAAGTACGGACAATATCGCTGAGAATCACATGAGTGCCAAATAACCACACATTTATGATGTATACTAACGCCAGATGTCAGATAGCACTCCGCACGTAAGAAGTAAAATCTGTTTGTTTGTTTATATGGCGAATAATCTTTGAAACTACTAAACCGACATTGAAAATTCTTTCACTAAATGAAAACTACCCTATTCATGTGTAACATAAGCTCATTTTAAAGACATAAAACGCAAGTGAGGCATTGTAATTCACGTTATACTACTTTGATACCTACTATATTTGTAACAGACCGCACTGAGTGAATCCACGCGCTCTTGCCACATCGCCTTCTACTTCCTAATAACCGGCATTTTGTTGTATATATGTATATCCACTGCGTATGCTAAAGCTTGCAGCTATACCCTGACTTATTAGAAGAACTAGGAGTTTTTGTAATAAGCCAGCTCAGTGTAAAACTAGCAGTGGTATATCCAACTGACACTAACTACATAACCAAACGATAATTCGGCCTCAGATAATATCTTTCACTAAACCGCTAACAAACCATTCACGTAGACACGTCGGAGAATTGATATAATAGAAATAAATATTAATACGGTAAACTATATACTCACGTCTTCGCGCACATGTCTTTACCGAAAGCCACCTGCTAAACGTCACTATACAGTAAGTAAATAATGAAAAATATTCGATACACAACACTATTCAAACGAGTATAAAATATGACTGAAAACCAGATGTCGGGTTATCTATACTTTAACATAACAGTATTAATATATATATTACATAGTTTTATTTTTAAATACATAAGGTTATTATCTACATACGCTTCCGTCTGCTGGGTGAATGGAGATGACATCTCTATGTTTAATAAATAAATAGATTTTGCACACATACGTATACGCCAGACATTTTAATGTTGGGCCGTGACCTTTAATTAGATTACAGCTAATCTAGTTTACATGAAAGAGTATTCGTGTTTAAATATCAATTAGTGAATTCCAAAATTATTTGATTGATGATGTTGTCTCAGCGCCGCATTTTAGTGATTCTCTACAAAAGCTAACATTAATCAACTATACGTAATCATCTTCAGAATTGTAGAATACCCGGATAGACTGGCAAAGTAAAAAAAATTTTTTTTATTGTTAAATTATTGTTACAATAAAATTGTAAGTATGGCAATTAAGTGTATGTCACGTATTGCAGTCAAACGGCTTAGCCGATGTTGAAAATAATACGTAGGTATAAAACCTTGAACTGTCGAGCCTTCCCCGAATAGCCTGCCGATATCCCTTCTCTAATAACGTATTTAATTACGCAGAGTACTTTTTTATTATAACAATAGTACCTACCTACTAATTCTACATGAACGCTATTGCGGATAGTTACAAAATATAAAATAATAAGCTGCCAATGAAAGGTATATGTTGCCGCACCTTTCTGACGTTGATATTAGACAACTTCCTTTAAAGCGTAAGGTTAAATACAAAGCAATCGAAATTCGCGAGCAAGTTGGCAACATGCGTAAAAGTTGACGAACAGGTGAAGTGAAATCCAAGCGAACGATAACTTGTACACGGCCAACATTATACCTATTTTATTTGTTTACCCTTAAGAAGGTTTGCTTGTTACGTCGCCTAAGAGGGACTTACTCCTAATGACCCACTTACATTCAATCGTTCTGACAAATTACTTTGCCAGGCGAAAATTTCTTTTTTCGTTTTTCGTACGAAAATATCTATGCGGAACTATATTTCGAAACTGATATTAAATTACATAGTTTTTTAAGAACATAACAACACAGTTCTCCCTAGCCCAAAACTAATGGATCATGTTACTTTTTAGGGTTCTTTACTCAAAGGCCAAATAATAACAACTTGATACTATTACTAAGGCCTTCTTTAAGCCGTGTGTCCTTTAAAGGGCAATACCGCAGCCATTATTTCTGAAGATTGCTGTAGGATACTAAATAAGAATGTGTGCATAATTTATTTTTGTTACTCATATCCAGACTTTTGACATGCCATCAATCGTTTCAGCGTTTAATAACAGCGTTTATCATCATCTTAGCCGAAAGACGTCCACTGCTGGACATAGGCCTCCCACAAGGTCTAACAGCGTTTACACCAAGTGGTTATTATACATACGATAGGTATTACAGCCTCATTCCACTTTAGTATGTAAAATTCGCAACAACACAAAGACATGATCTTTCGCGATAACCGCAAAAGTCACATTAAGCCGAATTTTATTTTAGATCTCTTACAACATCAATAGCAAATAATGGTATGGCTCAATCGACAATCACAGTCTTACGAGTAAACAACACAGCATAGAACTATTACACCAAAATATATAGCTTTGAAAAAGATATTAAGATATTTCAAACAGATAATAAAAACAGTCGTAGTTACGAACATAATCAAGATCTATTTTGAGGCAACAGTTCTAAAGGAACAACAGAAATATTATCCAGAGGTAAAGAATACTGAACACCTACTTAAGATAAGATACCGTCACGCTACGGGCGTATCTGATGCCACTCTTTTGTAGTACGAAAATAACATTGATTTTAGTACCAGTACTATACTAAAATCAATGTTATTTTTACATACTGAGTAGATAACACAAGTTCGTTAAACTGTACGCTAAGCGTGTATTTGGTATTGCGTTCGGAGAGCAATTTGTTTGTAATATTTTTCTTCACACTGCTTTTATCTTGTAGGTCGATTTGTATATTCTACTGATACCTATTAAGGTGTCGAAAGCGGATTGATCTAAACAACGTACAAGTTCTAGTCTAGTTCTCTGAAATCTGACCCATACTCTTGGAACGAACTTGCCTCCAATATTCGCGTCAACACTCTTCACATCCACTCAATAATGAAAGTGTTTTAAAAATATCACCACTATAGTGCATCTCATTTAGAGGTATTACAATATAATCTTTATAGTAGGATGAAAAACAATCAACCATAAAATCTCAACTACTTTTACTTGGTAGCGAACCTTACCGTAATAGCCTATATCACATAATATAGTGCTGCTGAGCGCTAAATCGATTTCTAACGCGATTAATCGATTATTGACCTAATGCTATAACTCGCATACCAATCGTATTGATTATGTAATTTCTTCTAGCATACATATTGTTTGTGTACCATCAATGACTCTAAAACTTGTAACTATTATTTATAAAAATACAAAATGTATTTTTACACTATAATGATGGGATCCCTTTTCGCTTTACTTTCTGGGTGACTTAATCTATTTTAAATATTATTTCATATATTTTCTTATCACATAATTATATCTAAGGTATATCATTATACCATAGATATGAGACCAGAAATAGTTCCTGTAGTAGTCTTTAAAACTTATTCCAATCGACTTAATTGTTCAAAAAATATATTCTTAACAATTACATAAAATCTCAAGATTCTACAGTGTAAAATGTACAGCGATTACGGCCAATTGAAATTTATTTTTGAATGTCACTATGGCACGCACTATGGTCAAATAATGTGTCGCAATAGAAAGTTGTGAAAGAGTACCAAGCATTTACGTAACACACGTAAATTCGACAATAGTCTTTTACATGGTTTGTGAACATATGAGCGCAATACTCATTTTAAACGCTGAATGTTTTGAGAAACGTTTTGTAGTGGCTAGTATTGTTGTAAGCGTCGATTGCCAAGAATTATAGACGCATTAAGAATCGGAATCCGAATTAGTTATGGTTTCACTTTTCATTCAAATGTTCATAACATGTAATTTGATATAGACTTGAGAAGTGTATTGTTTCTTTGATTGATAGTTATTTTTAGTGGCATACCAGCGCTGGCGCAATTAACAATCTTCAAGCCCTGGGTCGGATTTTTTAAGAATGCATCAGTAACATCGCAGCGTATGGAATCGGTATTAAGCATTAGTCCTGCCTCCTATTATGTAGAACATAGACAGAGCGAAATATGACTGTATTGTACCACTGTTATTTGGAGACGCAAACGATGTTTGCTGAGGCCGCGCTATTGTTTCTTTTTCTTCTCAGAAAAATGTTTGGATTCTTCTGCAGATTCAACTTTTTAAACTGCTACAGTTCCAAACTTAAAACCACATTTTATTTATGTACGAAACAAAACGAATTGCCTTTAGTACCTAGCTGCAAAATAATAAAACTACAAGTTCAAAATCAGCACAAGCAACACAAACTCAATTCCTTCAATCTACTTTTACTACCTGCGAAAGTCGTAAACAGTGGACACATTTTCTCTCAGAACAGTATTGTCTCATTCCAAACATCACAGCTAAGAAGCTAAATCCGGCATTACAGCAACGCGATGACATCACGGTTATTCAGTGCATTGCTGACTCGAGAAACGCGAATCGAATTAATTAAATCGCTTCTCAGGAATCGGTGATCTTGTTATGTGTAATGTAATCGATTAAACGTGGAAAGCTGTCCTCGTTTCCAACGTGTGTTGATTTACAGCTCTATCGAATTCATAACATGGGCTGGATCGATTAGCAAATTCATATTTACGATTCGGATATTCCGTAAATGATTACGGCCTTTTCTTTTAATTCGGCCTTCGTATCGAGTTCTTCACATTGGAAATTGCTATTAATTATATAGAACTAAAAGTTGTCAATGCCACATGACGTTGGTGCTTTCGTCAGCACATGGTTGTTGTATTTATAAATCGACCGTCGAGCCGTGACGTAGACCGAAATTATTCTGCAGGCCTATTTAGAACATTAAAATAACTATTCGAATCGATTGTTCGTTTTGTTACCCACAAAACGAATGATACTACTTCACTATACTGAATGGTTAATATATCAAGTCTTAGAATAATTAACAATTATTGTGTCTGGCTGCTGGGGTACCGTTGCTACTCAATAGGTTAAAGTACGATTTGGTAATTGATTTCTTGACTGGCGATACGACATTTCTAATTAAAATGTATTGTTTCGTATGACATCAAACCGAATCGATCAGCAACTGAGTCATAGTGGGTATTTTAATCAGCCTTTGCCTTATTGATCTGTTTCGTCGCTGGAGGCGGTTTGTACGACTGAAAGAACTCAGAACTAAGTTGGAAATTGTGCCCCGTCTAAGTGGTTTGACGTTTGCATAGATCACTTTAAAGTCTGTGACATAACCGCAATTTTCCTATAGTGTATATAATAGCTCCATTTTAACGAATTCATGTGACTGAATTTATACGATATCCATAGTTTTAATAAAATACATTATGACAACCTGCACATTATTATAATAAATGAAATCGGGTTATGTAAGGAATCTGTTGTTATATAGCAATGATTTATAATAAGGTACAGTCGCCAAATTTCGTCCCCGAACCTAATTTAGTACCCTCCTTTTTTATCTTCCAATTACCGCAACCTTGTTTTGATGAACCGGATCAAAAGTTAGTTATCTCAGTAGGCCATTCCAAAAAAGTGGAAGTGGAATATCGCTTCTACAACAAGATATTTATAAAATTAAAAGCTGTTCAACGTGAGTTTTGGATTCAAATATTAATAAACTCCGTTAAATGTATGGATGTTTGACTTATTTAAACGTCAGTTTTGTTAAAATCAACGTTATTAGGTTATTACTTATATATATAAACGATAAAAAAATTTAAGGTTATGATAAGTATGTGTATTTTATTGGATGGATGTTTTTTTTAACCTATAGCAGATTCCTAATATCGTCCCCCTACTTGCACTCAAGACTTCTTCAACCGATGCAAACAACACAAAATGTTTGATAAATGGCGTCTGATATAAGTCTAAAGAGTTTTATACCCGATCAGGGGTAAGTCAAGGTAGTACACTAGGTCCTTTGCAATTCTTAATAATGATTAATGATTTACCTAATGTTATTTCTCAAGCCAAATGCCTTATGTTTGCAGATGATCTAAAACTGTACCTTTCTGTAAACGATGCCAATGACTGTGTAGTCTTACAAAATGACATTGACGCTGTAATTGAGTGGAGTATTAGAAATAAGCTACCATTAAATAAATCTAAATGTAAAACAATCACCTTTTCTCGATCCCGTAATCCAATTATGAATATGTATAATCTTGATGACGCACCTATGGAACGTGTATGCTCAATTAAGGATTTGGGTGTTATAATGGACAGCAAATTAGATTTTCATGGCCACATAATCCAAACTTGCAAAGACGCTAATAAATGCCTTGGTTTCATTATTAGAATATCGTCACAATTTAAGAACTTTCAAGCTGTACAACAGTTATACAATGCATATGTCCGTAGTAAATTAGAATATAATGCAATACTTTGGAGCCCTAAAGAGTCATTGTATAATATTATGCTAGAAAAAATTCAACGTAAATTCTACCCTTTTCTATATCCCTCCATGTTTGTGTCTGGAATGGTAGGTTATGATACACTTCAACTTAGGCGGGAATCCACACATATACTAAATTATTGTCTGATATTAGCCGATAAAGTAGATAGCCCTGTTGTACGAGAATCGATACATTTCTACGTTCCCGACCAATATATGCGTGGTGTGGGAAGACGACAGCATAGACTCCTGAGTTATCCACCTATGTGGCGCTCTCCACAAGCTGAGAACAGCCCCACGGCTAGAGCAATTCGACTTATTAACGAGTTCCTGCAATATAGTCCAGATGCAGACATATTTTTTGACACCCGGAATGTAATATTAAAACATATTTATATTTACCTATGTAAAATGTAATATCATAGTTCCTACATAGAGGTTATTTTTGTTTTTATTTTTATCTTATTTCCTTTTTGTTAGTCTAAGATCCTGTTAACATTGTAGTACTATATAATTTATTTTAGTATAGTTAGCATAGATATAAGTGATTTGGTGTACCTATACTGTAAGCTTATATTTTATGAATAAATGAATGAATGAATGTCAGTGAATCTCTTTCGGACTACACAAGGTCAAGACCAACAACAACATTACTCCATTATCACGATCAGGAAACTCTTCATCCTCATTTATAGTTCCAGCAGATATGCAGCTTTTTCCAATTATCGAAACACCTGCAAACTCAGCTAGACGGGCAGAGCCATGTAAGGCACACCATTTTTTTTTTATTCTACTAAATTTGCAAACAAGCATATGGCCCACCATTATGGTAAACGGTCACTGTAGCCTATCGACGCCTGCAATACCAGAGGCATCACTTGCGCGTTGCCGATCTTGTGACCTTACCGCATCAACAACAAAATTGTGGATGCAGAAAAAAAGCGGATGGAGATAGCCAGTCCGGGGGGATGGAATTAGGAGACCATAAAAACATTTTTAGAATTTCTACTTTTTTATTAAAACTATCGTTATAAAATTTGTAATAAAGATTTTTATCATTCTTAAGAATAAAGGATTTTTACTTGTCATTTTACCTGTAATATATTTTTTCTACAATGGGTACGATATTTGGCTACTGTACCTTACAGAAATCACTTCACAGTAAGATTTATTACTTAGGTGATTATTGAATATAAAGTATTACACATATTCATAAATCAAAACATGCCTCCAAATATCCTGTCACACGACATGCGCCCAGACGCTGGGCGCAGAAAATTTTGGCGTCAAATGTCGCCCAATGACCGGTTCGGTCAAATGATGACACTTGACTTGATTTCTGATTTTTTAAGGCAATCGCGTGACGGGATATAGAATAAACCATGAACACGTACACATAATAGTAAAGCAATACTCTATCTCTTTAGGTTCACACTGTTGAAACCAGATTAAAAAATAAACTTCTTCAAATGCCGTAATATTTGACAAGCGTGTAGTATTTGTTACAGTTCACCGCCAGCATCCATATATCAACATATAGCCAGCTTACGAACGTTCCCCTTTCCGAAGTTGGTCGAAAACTATTTTTCCATCAATTGTTCGTATGTTGTGCCAGGTTGATATCAGCGAAGTGGTTAGTAGGTCACGAATGTCATGCATGAAAGCGGACGATATTATAGCTAATTGACCAATAGGAAGGCTTTCATGATACAGGTATTTTTCACTAGGCAATGAGTCAAACCAGTTCCTAGCCTTACAAGCAATACTATAAACATTAAAAACAATTTACACATGCTGGTTGTGACAGAATTCCAATCAATTATATGAAATATACAAAATCTTTACGAGTTTTACGAACGAATACCCAGTTTCATGATTTAATTTCGTTTGTACTGGTTATACACCAGTGCCACTTTTCATTTAAAAAGAACCTATAGAAGCCGGTGTATGTAGCTACAGAACCAGGTAATGGAAGAATGCTCCAGAACCATCGTTCACCTATCAACTCTTTCGAAAGCAGGCTGTCGTTCCACGATAAAGGCAATCGAAAACAGGAGAACGTTTGTCGTTTGGACATGGCAGCCTTCAACCACAGCGTATTCCATTAAGTTAAACAGAACTCCGCTCGTTTTACGGTAGTAGGCTTACTTCCTATAACGTGGGCTTTGTTCAATAAATTTACTTAGTATAAACAACAATCGTATATTTTGAATCAAATAGCAATAGAACCATCTTCAATGAGACAAGTACAGTAACAATAGTCCACCTGACTTATCTAACAAGTAAAATAAAACGAATTGAATGTCCCGCCGAAATAAATAGCCACCATTGAGACTGAAAAGAAATGGTAGTTCACATTGAGACATTACATCACTTCTTACAATCATGTGGCGAACAAAACAACTCAGCATACTATCGCCACAATTAAACCATTCAATTGATAAAGTCATAGGAACTCTGTCCATTTATAGAGTGAAGTGGAGTAGATTGAGTGCTATATTTTTTGCCTGTGTATATTAAAGGAGATATTAATTGTAATAAATGGCTTTTGATTTGTCGTCAATTGTCTGTAAGTGGTAACTGACTGGCAATAAAGACGATTTATTGAAGAATTATACATGAAATAAACGCATAAAATGGTGTTCAAAAACGCGAATGTTGATGGTATGGTTGTTTATAATAGCAGTCTGGAATTGAGCTCGGTAAATGTCAATACGCAACATGAAAGTAACTGCTAAAACATAGGAAGTCTTAGAGAAGATATATTACGTATTGGTGTCATGCTTTGCATGGGAGGGTAACAAACTGGCAATGACTCTGTAATAAGTAAATTCTATATACTTCTATCGGCGTACTATTATGTAAATGAATGCGGGGTTGCGATTATAATAGCCCCGATAATTACTTTTTGGTAGCCACGGTAATAGTAGTAGTTCAGTTGGAAAGTATATGAATCGAGCAAAACAAGCTTCACGAATTATTCAAGAATTACAACATTTTGTCGTCAATTTAAAACAACCTTTATCTAGCAAAGGACTCCATGATTAAACAATAACATGAAACCATTTAAAGATCTGTTTAATGGAGCACTACCCAATTTTCTAGCAAACAAGTTATTATAGTCAGGTAAATGGCGAATCGTGATGGCTGCACTGTTAATTTCCTTGACACATTGGTTTCTCTTCTATAAGATACCTAAAAGCAACATCACATGCATAATTAATCTTTGATCATAATATAGTATCTGGTTAGCTATAGTGAACCTAAGATGCAATTGTCTAGCAATATATGTATGTCTTTCTGTTGGAGGTAAAATTTTCTCGGAAGGCTTTTATTTTGATCGGACAGAGTGCAATACGAGAATCCTCTCGACAAAAATAATACAATTTGATACCAAATACCCACCAGCCAAAGGCCGACATGTTATAAATTCGGATCTATCGTATTACCAGATCTATGTCCTTCAACGCTTGAGAGAAAATTTTATATACCGTTTGATCTAGATGTAGTACGTTTGAGGATGAAATTTATCTAATATTTTCATAAATATTACGCAACATGAATATTTTCTATATACTTTCGCTCTTTTCGACACTTTAAAGTATAACTCGTATGGTGTATACAGAAAGTCTTCTTTTAAATATAATTAGATATCGAAAAAACCAATAATAATTGAACAACTTGGACATGTTTAGAAACAATATCTTTATAAATAACAATATATCTTGCTATACCTTCCAATTAAGCAAAATGGACCACTTTAATAATGGAAAAGATGGCATCCGCTACGTTTCATCGACTATCCAATGAAACCCAATTACCGTTTTCGCTCAAGAAACGTTCAAAACATGGACCTAAATATTATGGCATAAGAATGCCTGTTCGGAGCGGATGAAACACATGGCAAGAATTATTTTACTACACAAATTTATTGATAGTTAAAGTAAAAGCATAAAACGTGATTACTGGTTACGTGGAGAAACAATTTCCAGGAGGCAATAAAAAGTTTTTACACATCTGTAACTAACATTAAAGTATGTTTCATCACGATTAATCATTCACTTGATTTACCTTTCAGACTATTAGTGTGGCATATTATAAATAAAGTATTTCTTCGTAATCATAAAGTTATTTATTATTGTATTGTACTTAGAAGATCTTATTGTAATCCTCGGCAAAAAATGACAGCGAATCCACTTCCTGTATTATAAATATATATACATACAGACTGCCGATTATTCCATTCATAGTAAGCTAATCTATTAATAATAGCATAAAATGAATACCATGGTAAAATAAACTAAGTTTAAATTTAAACGATTACTTATCTGTGATGATGATATGATGTCATCATTAACAGCTGATCAGAAAACTACGATTTTTCTTATTCTATTCAAGTATTTGCCGCTATTTAGTAGTTTAGTACGATCGAGAATCTTGTGTAAAAAACAATATCTAACATACTTACTTCATAAAATACCCTATAAATAAATCATATATATCTAAAAGCAATATTACTTGGGTCAGAAAGCAATAACGCCAATGGAATAGAGGTGAACTCGTATTGACGTAGATCACAATTCATAAAGGACGCCCCTTGAGAAATGTGAAGCCTATCAATAGTATATCGTATTACTTCTGAGAGTATACAAAGACAAGGCAAATACTTCAGTAATATATTGCATATCGCTTCGCCTGTATTTTATCGAAAGGTTAGATAGAGGTTCATTGGACCCACCGACATTTCAATAGCTGAGATTGACAGACAGCCTCAGTGTAGCTTCTACGAATATTCTGATTGAAACACTGACCCGAATCGACCTACACTTATACCAGCCAACACTTAGTAGACCAGTAATGCAGCTAATATAAACCGGGAGTTATCGCCATCATATACACATTAGATTGCTTGACGATACGGCCAATTTTCACTGGCCATGGCATATCTACACCATAATAGTAGTTACGAACTGATCTCAATGATTACATTAAGAATATTTTTATTATTTATTCTCCTATGTCCTACGAGTAAGAGCTTTTAAAATTGTATCTGTCGGATATATCTAAAATTTTCTTGAAGTCAAAACTCTGAGTTTGGTAAATATTCAACTAGTAGTTATATTATTTATTTATCTAGTAATACTGATATAGATAATAATATTACCAGTGAGCGTCTTAGTCCATCAGTAGACGACATAATTTAGGATGATAATGTATTCAGCCTTATTAATACACTCAGGGCTACTCGTGTGCGATGTAGCGTGTATTTTCTGTACTAGTATAACAAGAACAACTGCAATAGCGACCGCTTGCCAAAGAATCCGATCCAATCAAGCTGTATAATTATTTAATCACGTCTACGGCTCTATATACGACATGGGGATGCGAGAAGCTATCGAATACGTCAATAAAATCATTCCAGACTGAATCATAAAATGCAGCGATAAATGATTTTACAGCACATTCAAGAAAGTCGCCACTTCCGTGTGTATCTTAAGTAACTGGCGTATGTAATCGCCACTTTTGTCGAGTACTTTCACTGGTCGAAATTATTAAATTTCACTGACAGATACATGCGCTATTGTTTTTAGCGTCGTCAAGCGTGAGTCGACCGCTTAATGAGTGGCCCGTACTGGCGAAGAATATTTTCGTTTTCGCTCCAAAATATTCTAGCTGTCTGAACATTATGAATAATTAAATCAAATTGTGATTGAATGTACATACGAATAATAGAACTATAATAAATAATGTATACTCCAATCATGTTGTTCTGCAAGTAGTTGTAACAATTACCAGATTGTGTATTATTAAAAACATCGCAATCTTATACTTGGGTATAGGATTGCGATGTTTTCATCATCGTTCGTCAGGTAATAAAAGTTCTGCTTACTAATATCATAACGAATCAATCGATTTCCCTATAAAGCTACATAGAAGCCTTAGTTTTTATAATCAACAGACTAGGCTTAGCGAAATCAAAATGAATTTGGGTATTCTTAGTCATAACTGTGCCAATATTAACTTATGAGCACCAGCCATTGTCTTGTATTGGTCTCTATGTGTTTTCTTAAACGCACATTGTGTAATGTGCGTTTAAGAAAAATACCTTACAATAATTATGTTTAACCACTTCTGTAATTTAAACTCAACAGGAAGTATCATATAACTTTGTTCTTTATTGCGCGTAAGAACATTTAATGATGGCATTTATTTTTCTTTCCTCGTGAACTTTTATGAGAATACCATCGTAAAACAATACTAGAGGAATTCTATTTTAAACATGATATAGCTCTTTATAGTGCTTTTATCCTAACGAAAGCTTACGTTGACATCTGGCTGCAAAAATGGTTTCTTGTGCCAAAGTAGCAATATGCATATTACAATAAGAACATTTAACTACTTACTGTTCGCTACAATGTAAAAATAGTAAACTAAAAGTGACAGTATTATTAAGCTAAATATAAATATATATTTCTTTTCCCGGGGTTTTCTGAATAAGCAACTCATTTCCGTGCTTTTTCAAACGTAGGTACTACCGTTTACAGCACCGCATTTGTTAAGCATACTACCATCAATGAAGCAAGGGCATGCACTTCCTTTGAGCACATTTATCTCGACAAATATACACGTATGATACAAAAGCGACAGCAGTTAGTTTTCTATACTTTAAGTATCTTCTAGTTAAAACTATTTAATAAAACGATTTGGAATTTAGTCACGGACTCCAAAATAATATCGTGAAGCAATAATACACATTTCTCACGCGACTTCAATGACTTGGCGTGAAATTTTGTAACTCATCGCTTATCTTTTACGTAACAGATAAGATTTACTGTCTGGTAAAAGATAAATGTAATCATATCTCATATCGTATGCCATAAAGATGTTCACGTCACTTGTAAATGCGACAATCGGATCTTGACATAAATGTATCTGCTTCAAATACTGTTTTGATTAGATACGCAATTGTGTAGCAATAGAAATAAAGCGCTACGTCACAAAATAAAACACGGCAGATATTGTGGTTTGTTTTGACGGTCGCTAGGTTTCTTGTTATGCAGTGCATTGGATCTTTTGGGTTCAGGCACTGCATGTGATTATAATTTGTATTTGTGTTATCTATTTTCACAGTTTAACGTATTTTCACTTTTGTGCAGCAAATCTTAACATTAGTTAAAGGTAGTTATTTAAAGAGGTTTTAGATAGGGTTAGGTTATCTACGATCGCAAATACTATGAAATAGGGCAGATGCAGTCACTTTACCGCTAATAATTTTTTTAAGCTTTTAACATGATTAAAGAAAATTAATTTAGTTTTATTATAAAACTACAGAATGTCACTTCCCAGAATAGAAAGTCTACAATTTATTATTAAATAATGAATTCGGAGCGTTGCCCGTGTATTTTAATCCACATACAATCTCTTAATAAATATAAAGAGAATCACAACACGCCACTATAAATATTATTACCTCACATGTTTAGCAAAAAAATGTCGTCGACCCCGTCCATGAGGTATCGTCCAATTAGTTTTTATAGTCTATCAAATTTAAATATCATCTTTTCGTAGCGCGAGATTATATTCTAGTTGCTTACTGTATTGACATTTCCAGATTTAAATCAACTTAGATAATGTCAACATCATAAGTTTATTCGTGTGTATGTGTAATATAATTACATTTCAAATATGCTAACAACAACAGCTTTATGTTCTTATATCATCCTGCGTAAGCACTCATCTCGCCCCCTTTCGGAGCCAGTTGGCAGATTAAAACACAAAATCTTCACTCAAGTTTCACATAGAACCTCATACGCAAAACGACACTACTACGTGGCAAGTACTAAACTTTATAACAATTTAAATAAAAAACTGAAAGTACACTCCAAAAATAAATTTCAACTTAAAGTGCAAGGTTAAAGGATTTTATTCAAAAACTTAGCTGCCGTAATACCGAGGAACTTCTGTTAGGGAATTAACAGTTGGATAATACACATACACAGTTATGTAGAAAATACTCTCACACACTCATATTTATTTATATATACACTCATACACACTCAAATATCCTTATAAACACCCAACCACACATATACACACACACACGACACACAACAATTAATTATAAATCTCACACTTTTATTAAAGCAGATTTTGTAGTCCTACTATACAATAAAGAAAGATAGTTTTCTCAATTTTCACAAGCCCTAATTTTTGTACTTAATATTTTTCTAACTATTTAACCTTCTATGAGAATATCAATGATCAATTTGTAATGTATTCCTTAAGGCCTAAATGTTGTACCTAGATTAAGTGCTTTTCTTATGGAGTAATAAACTTTATTATTATTTATTTTAAACTGGTTACTGTATGTTATGGTACTGTACTATGTTTGCCAGAGTGACTTATCTCATCATACCCACAACATCAGGCCTGTTTCTCTCTAAAGGTATGGAATTATGACTGTTTCAGTTAGGTACTATATAAACGAACTCGCTTTCTGGATAGTACCTTTTATAGGGTAAAATAATTTCCATAAAATAGGTTTATGCTTTATTTGGACACCTCAAATTAGTAGATACAGTTTCAAATTTCGACCAATACTGAGAAACACAGACACTCAACAGCTCGTACTAACTCTTGACTTATGAGACTGTAAATCTATTTTATTTTTACTCGTTCTTCAGCAACTATGTCGCTTTGATCTCCCATAATTCTCCTAATCCCACAAAACCCGTAGTACGTTTTACAATCCATCCAAACGGCCATATTAATACCCTGCCCACGTATAAATTCTCTAGATACTTTTACTACAAAATAAGCTTCTTGGTAATGCTTGAGAATTTTACGACTCACCTTTACAACGGCTCTTAAACTAGTAGGTATCAAGGCATGTTCCTCGTAACCCTGACCGCACAGCAACAGGTAACTTAAGGTGACACTCCTCGAATAGAAGCAAGCGAAAGGCTCTGATGTAATTGTAGAGGTTTACCTTCTTGGTATGCATTAATAAATGTCATTGTAAAGTAAGCGTTATGCTAACAATCGTTGAAACTACAGATGGGCATGGGTGGGCAAAGCAAGTGCGTGCCAATATTCCGACAAATGTTAGGCATCTAGTTTTACATTGACCGATTTATTCAGCTCTCAAATGTTAGTCAAAAAGCTTAATACATAGACGTATTTTGCCTGGAGAGGAATAAAAAAGAGTTTGGTATATTTATCTAAGTTCTTCTTCTTTTCTTTTCTTTTCGTGTGGTTAGTGGCCAACCTGTTATTAAAAGTTGTTCAAGCCGCCCGTAGGCCTCTGACATGGCTTAACGACTGCTGTCAATTTGGCAGCAACCGAGACCGACTTTTTACGTGCCCTCCGAAGCACGGAGACGCTCAGACGAAATACCACTAAACGGTCACCCATCTATAGACTGACCGCACCCAACGTTGCTTAACTTCGCTAATCGTTTACCGATCAGTGAGTGCAACTGGCTATGAGTTAAAATGCAAATATGATGAAAGTAGTCGCCTAATAATTTGGTACTCGGCAGTCGACAACAACTCCTGAATTTTAGACACACGTTTTAACCCTTTTCACTAACATAAAAAGGGATATCTGAACAAAAGGTCGAGCTCTCAACATGTGTGGACACATGTCGAATGGTTTATACGATCTGACCTACTTGTCATTTGTACCTATCAACGTAGATAATTCAGGATCTGTCCGAGGCCGAGTATTTCGCGATGGCGTTCTAAACTTATGAAGATAGCATCAGTTTAATTAAGGCATGTCACAATTATGTGTTTTCCTGTTAGATACTGAACTGTCTGGACTAGTCTGAATATTAGATTTTTATACGCCTTATTTATTACAAATTTAATTTTGCCTGGTAGTCACGTTCCTCAAACAGTATTTAATACCAAGCGAATGTGTATTTCAGAGGTATTAAATTATAAGTCATCTGTTTTTAATATTATGATTCAACGAAGACGACAGCAGATTACTACTTACGTAAATACTCTACTAACATTGTTTTCGCTAAGACTTTACAATAAAACATGATACATATCCTTACTATGAGGTCTTGTCCAAGAATAGAATTGCTTTACTTGTCACGACGACTATTATGGCTAAGTTCGACAAGGGCATCGCCTGTTACATAAACTATGAGGTTAAGACGGTGACTATAAATTAGTGACGAACCACACCTTCGTTATGTTATTTCAACTGAGTAGGTGTTGGCCACAGCAGAGTCCACCTGGGATATCATTTAAGCTACAAAAGATCAAATCCAAACGGCCTTGTGTTATTTTCTTGCGGTGAGCAAACTTTTCAGAATCTTAAAAGAGATAATGTTTAGTCAGCAAGCGATTCTGAATAATATTTGTACCCAGAACTGCCTGTTTTTGTTTAGGGTATGCAATAATTTTTATTTTATATCCTACGGTAACCATCATCCTTGTTTGCCACCTCTGTAGTACAAAAAATGGCTCTCATTGTATTTATTCTCATTAAAGATGACCGTGAACATGTCAAATTGGTTACCTCGGTAGGTAATCTGCCTTAAGCGATTGTAGGCGATTATTATAAAAGACAACGATTCAGTTATAAACTGCACGAAAGTAATTTATTACGCACTACATCTCGTTGTTACAAAGGCAGTGACGAATGACAAAATGAAACAGCAAAACGTAATTGAACATAAAGAAAGGAAATTTATTTATCAACGTATAACACTTTTTTATCCAGTCCATATCGAAATCATTAAGAATAAACGTGGTAAGATTAAAATATTTTGTTTAGTGGAATCATCAGCATATTCTCTTTTTCTTCGGACCCTTAATTATGCACAGGACATTCTAGCGCAACATAATCAGATGCCAAACTGGTAACGAGTTCAGTACCTGATACCTTATAGCGGTGGTCCTTAGCCGAGCGATCCAGAGTATATGGAAATGAATGTTTACAGTTTATTTGCATGTTCTTTACAAACATGTCTGCACGGTTAGTGAGGTGGTTTATTTAAACTTGACACTATGAATACATTAAACGCTTGCAGATACAAGTTCTGATCTAGGTGCTCGTGATCATTAGCTGATTTCTCTGGCGTGATATTGGAACGTATCCCTACCTATGTTCTCTTTATAAGAGATATCGGTCTTTAAACTATGTATTTCAGTGCTGCCAAAAGCAGGTAAATTACTATACGGTTTTTGTGTATTTTATGACTGCCCGATGGATGGACGAAAAGAGGCTCAACCTCGCTAATGCGTGGTGCATCAGTGAAGTTGAGCCTATTTTCAAAACATCTGGTGAGAAGAGCATATTCCTCCGTTAAGTACATACATATATCTCATTTATGAGGATGTGATGCTGTCATATCAAAATGTATGAGATATTGTGATATGACAGCATCACGGATTGGTGTTAAGTTAAAAAATATATAGACTAAAAACTAACAATTGAATTTTATTTTACAAAACAATAATAGATACATGAACAAAAGTTCAATACTTCGATGACTATACTATACAAAGGTCAACTCAGTACAATCATTCGCGACCATTACAAAAACGCCGTAACAATTAGTGTATTACAAAACTTGTATTATACTGAACATAATTTGGTTGTCAAAACACCTTTGTTACTTCTTTACTTATGAGTCACATATACGAGTACATTACTCATAGACGACATTTCAGACTACCTACCATAACTGTAAATACTGTTCGGACTTAAGATATGCATGTAGGCGTAAATGCCAGAAATATCCAATAAAGGAGTTCGTTTATTATAAAACGGTAATATTTATTAACTCGTTATTTAATCGTAAAATTATTATCTTGGTTACTCAGCGGTTAAATGCGAATTCTTTCGTAACTATCGATTTTGAGAACCAGTATAACTGCTGTAATGTGTATTTCATACAGATAATTTTTAGTAACTGATAAACTGCAAGCTCAATTCCTATTATGTAGAACCTTAAAATTAGAAGTGTGTGTTAGAACGCCACAAAAATTTCCGAACAGTGCACACATAGCTGTATTAAACATAATCTTGTAATACGATAGAATTAAAACAAACGAACTATCCAATAAACCTGTTTAGTTTGAAATATAATATGCTTATGTAATATACATTAATAATGCGTTATGATTATGACCATGCCATAAAATTATAAAGAAGCTGCGTCTAAACATTATAGATATATTATCAAAGATTATACGTATTCTCAGATCAACTAATTTGAGGTTTCTTAAACCAAATTTTGGTTTTTAAAAATTTTAGATTTGCCTTTTTATGGCTTGGTTTTTAATACAAAATCTAAGCTATGATTCAGCTAATTCCTTTCAACATCAACTAAGTTATCGTGATCCGTATAAATCACGTTGCTAGAGGACGCAGTCCAGGCAGATATTTTGCAGTTAAACTTGTTATATTATAGCCCCTTCAGGAAGCGCTATGCTATTAAACGGATCTTTGGTGTTTGTTTTCTGAGCTGTCACGTCACCAAGACTAGAATGATTCTCCTGGCATGCGTCCATAGAATACTGCAAATGCTTACTAGACGTGTCATAGGCCTGTTAGCCATATTAGCAGTATAATAACATGCTTATAACGTGTTCATAGCTGTCAACTGCGGTCCACACGCAGTGCGTGTTAGTATAATTATCGACACTTTTGTTTGACAATTCATTAATATATCGTTCTCAGTGTCGTGTTCGCAATAGCGTGTCTAGCTTCAGATTGTAGCAAGTTCGATATGTTTTTAACAGTCGATGAATTCAAATCCCTCTTGATTCCTTTTTATTCTTAAATTTGCATGTTGTCGATGAGCTCAGCATAGCACTTTGAACGCACGCCAGCGTTAGGTTGAATAATTATAATAAACAATTGAATTTTCTTAGAGAGAGCATTGAACTGCCACGCGCAAAGGTCTTAATTCTATCACACAGTTCAATATTATCAAAGAAAACAGTTAAGTAGTGAATCGCGATGAAACCTGCATGTTTGAAAGATCTCTATAATATTCTCAAAGATATGTGAAGTTTGTCAACTCGCACTAGGCTTGCGTGGTCTAAATTTTCTCATACTCAGAGGACGTCTGTGCAAACAATGGGTCAGTTTGTAAACAGAGCTGATATTATTTATTCTGGATCAAGCAAGAACCACATTTTAGGATATGTATGAAGGTACTATCAATATACCTGTTTATCAGTTTATGAATTGCTACATAAGTCGTGCCAGAATTCAATTACTCGATAGTTTGAAAATAAAAATAGCTGCTCTTTTCTTTCACGCATCAGTATAGTGTGTTATTGTCTACCATTGCCTGTAATTTGCCTTATAGACGGTTACGCTGCGATAGATACCAGAAGGCAAAAGAGCCATATTAACAAGCGACATACCAGACTGGCGCCTGCATATCGCCAAAGGGGTGAGCAGAGGCGTATTATACATTTCGCCAGCTATGTTTCCCAAGTATGAATGAGCAAGACTATTGCCACCTACCATGTACATTTATTTACTGTTTGCTGCTACTGAGAATTTCATAATGGCTTTTACTTTGGGCGTTTTATTATTTCGTTAAATTACAAGCTGTTTATTCATTTACAATTTAGATAAATATTCAAGTAGTAGATAGTCTTCGTTCGACATTTAAAACGATCCTTTCGAAATTCTACACTCGTTAATGCATAAAGGAATATTTTCCAAATGCCGTAATGTGTTCACGAAAGCCATGTTACTGTAAGTCCATTTAGGCAAATATGCCTGCTGTACCACAAAGAAAAGTTGAATAAACTTTTGATCATAATGTCCATTAATAGACAAGATAACGTTCTATACTGTATAATATTCTATCTGTCCACAGAACATTAAGAGACGAGATAATGTTCCATAGATTGACATTTTTAATTGGTTAGCCACAGACATAGCCATAGTGAGATAAAGCAAGTTGACTCATTTATGTATGCGGAATTTGTACCGAAAATCATTATCAGGCTTCACATCTATGTTCTTTTGGTTAGCTCCTTCTATCTCGAACAATTATAAGCAGACAAATACATATGTATGTGTGAAAACGTAATAATAATTTAGGAAAAATGTTGAGGAGTTTTATATAATTTGACGAATTTGACTAATCCTCACTAAATATCCATTTACGTCTGTTTAGCAATTAGTTCTTTGTTTTAAGTCTACGTTAAATAATAGGTTTAATTGAACAAAAATCAAACACAAAGATCACCCAGACTCGGAACAACTAATTGCAAATCACATAAACGTTCATCTTGTGTAAAAATCAAATCCATACAGTGCCAGGAGCGAGATGACGACTCTAATCATTGCGCCATCCGTACAATAAATTAGGAAACTCAACAAATCCCTACGGAAAGTTGAACTGCCTTTGAGCCCGCAGGAATTTAATCAGAACTCGGAGGAATTGGAATTCCATAGCTGTGGTTAACCATTTTATTTCCTCCGTTATTTATAAGCAAGTGAAGCAAACAATAAATTGAATGGAGTTTTAATTTTCTTTAAGCGAGTGCTCGTGACAAGCTCCGAGTTATTTCTATCGTTATTTTATTCAGAATGGGAAAAAACATTGGTTTACAGAGGGGAATACCGAAATAAAAGTTTGGAATGTCTTTGTTGAGTGTGGGGAGTAAGTTATAACGTGGTTACAATATAATAATGGGCGTATCATCCTATGATTCAATACTTGGTGGTTTTAAATAGCATAGAGTTTATTTATTTAATATTTTGTCCTGTTGTTGTCGACACAGAAGCATATCACCCAAACAAGTAGTGCTACATAATAATTATTACTACATCATTACATAATACATAGTTTTTGAATAGTAGTTTGGATCGATTTGCAATTAAATCCTTTGACAATTGCTTATTTGCAAATTAGTCGCTGACTATTATGTGAATTTTAAGTTTAACGTTAACGATTAAAGAAATGGTCATTACGCAAAATAGTCTGAATTGATCTTAATACTAATTAGTATTTATTTGAATGTCGTTGAGAAAAATTTACTTATTTTGATATCTTGAAGGCATTAGGCGACAGGCTAAGTTTTCTTGATCATAACGCGGAGCGACTTTACACTTAATCTGATAAAGGTCATCCTAAGTTTCAATACACTCAAAGTAAGTAAGCAAACAACTATACAAGGTACCTATTACCTGAATCATTTCAAGATATCGTAACCTATCTTTACAACAAAGATACAATGTTCCATTGTATTGTCTAGACAACTTATCAATGTTGTCATGACATAGGTACTGTGACAAAGATTGACCCAGTTGCAAACTAATTACGTCATAATTGTCACACTGAGATCCGGTAACTTATACGGATATGAAAGAACATACGGAAGTATAATTTATAAACAATAATGTTTGTTGCGATTTAATTCCTATGAAATGTCATGTATTTTTAAGCACGTCTAGCCTAAGCAGACCTCTTCATGTTACAGATAAGTTTAACAACAAAAGGTCAAAAGAATTTGGCGCTTTTATCGAATTATTTTCGAAAAATATTTGTATTTGTTGCTGTTTACTGTTTATATATAACTTATGTAAGTGCAAAATGACCACTTCCAGTAATATCTTATTAAGTAGTAGTGGTGACTCAATAGTATTTGAATATATATATTACAGAATATACTATAATTACGAATATGGAGATTACAGCATTCAGTAGCGGCATGAGCAATGCAATGACTCAAGCAGAACCAGAACTAATTGTCAGCTTGAACGTCACAATTAAACCACTTCAGTAAGGAAACCATACTTCAAGCTAATCTACGTCTTTCAAGCAATATTATAAGTTTTATAACACAGCTACGTTGTTGTATTTTTAGATTTTAGTTACGAGTTTCATCATCATTGTTATTAATCCGTTTGAAGCTGCTTAACATAATCCACATTTATTCTTTATTTAGACAACCAGTACATAGAATATCTACAGGCAAAATCGCCTTTTATATGTATATCAATCGTAAGTTAATAAAATTTCAAGTTGAAAAAAATTAAGTACAATCCTGTATTTGTAAAGTTGTTGATGGGAACCCTTCGTACAATGGAATTCCGTCCGATATGTGCTAAGATTAGTCATTACGAACAATAGAAGTAATTAAGACGCGAGCAAAAACCTGATAAAATTGCAAGCTGACGTCATTAACTCGGAATAAATATTCAGAGTCGTTTTAGTTATGGAACATTGTCAAAGTCACTTCAACCATGAAGTCTGCAACTAGCTGGATCAGATGACGCATCTTTGGTAAAAAATATATCCAAGAATACTCTCATGAAAATGACCAGCTATTGTTTTACATAACGGGGTATTCAATCAACCGATATTCTTACACAGCAGCCGTATAGTCTACATTTCTTAAGATCACACAAAAACTGCCAACAGGAAGTTACGCATATGAAACAACCTTCTCAAAATCAAATAAATTGACAACATAAGTAGTACTTTAAATATTTTTAAGGTCAGTGTATATGTGATAAACATATTTAATTGTCTCGGAAATCGCTTG
This sequence comes from Catocala nupta, assembly GCA_963675205.1. Classification (NCBI taxonomy): domain Eukaryota; kingdom Metazoa; phylum Arthropoda; class Insecta; order Lepidoptera; family Erebidae; genus Catocala; species Catocala nupta. The sequence continues at coordinate 5,877,688 of OY776095.1, read as the reverse complement.
GTTACGCAAACAATGATACCGGGCAGTTCATAAACAATCTTATGAACCGCGGTGACAAAGTTAGACTTGTTATTTAAAGAACTGGTATTAAAAAGACAAAGAATGCGTATAATGCAAATACAACGATTATGAATAACAAATTGCTTTAGAGTAATGACACTAATGACAATGACACAACATTCATTTACTTGCAAAACTCTTTGTTCCTCACAAAATATGAAAAGAGATTGCTTTTCTCTTTGAGTGGTATAAGGTATTGGACTGACCGAGACCACCCAATCGGTATCCGAGATTTCACAGTGGATATTCTCGGATCAAATAAAGTATCATTATAAAGCTTGGTTAAAAACAACCGGTGAAATATTGCTGTGATACACGTCTAGATTGATCAGGAAGAACAGACGAGACAGTATGTTATGTTATGACGAAGAGTAACAAACATCTTTAGAGCATGACACATATTGTGTGAAATATTGTGGTAGCATTATGCCTTTCATAATTTCCGATATTAATGCGTGGTAACCGGTTTACCCTTCACCATACCGGTCGGTAAATATGGTATTAAGACAAACCATACTTTGAGGTATTACTGCTGAGTTCTCACTATAGTGGTAATAGCGAAGAAAATCGTCAAAACATTGTCACGCGTAATGACTCACGAAGTCACGACGACAAAAAACCAACACTCATGAATGAAACCTTGACTAAACAGCTGATGCCGAGTTTTTAAATGCGACATTGCCATTTATACTCCAAGGCGAAACGAGAAAAGTTTAGTATACAGCCGAGCGATTAACAAATCTCCATATTTAGAAGTTTGTACATTTAAAAACCTTGCGGCTAACGAGGGATGGCCCGGACAACCAGTTCAATATAGCTGTAAAGAAACACTTGAGTACGATCGTAGAGAATTTAATTTATCTCTTTGTTCTTTAAAATAAAAGGCAGGTGATTTTGTCGAGTGGCAATCTTGTAAGTTCCAGACGAATAAAAAGAAAGTGCTGTAGTGTCTATTTTTACCGCGCCTTTAACGTTTTATTCGAGAACTGAAGCACTTTTAAAGCTACGCACGGATGTAGGTATTATCTTAAATGTCAAGAGTTTCTCAGAAAGCCTATGGATTTTTTGTAGCAGCTTGAGTATCGGATGTCGTGTGTCTGGCCCGCACCATATGCTAAGCGTGCTCATGGCTAATTGGCTCCAATGTATTTCAAGCCGTTATATAGTTAATCGACATCTAAAATATTTTAAAATGTCGCTAGTTTATCAACAAACGTTTGACCAAACATAAAGGCGGCTGTTACAAGTCAACAGTCCTCTACTACAAGTTCAAATAGCTTACGATTGCAACTCGAAGAACGCTTTCCATTGCGGCCTTTTAAGCCATTTCTTCGATTCGCAGATGTGCAGAACCGGCATTGGTGTAAAGGGTTAATGTTATGTTCAAGGTTCCAAGGTCAGGCTTTACAGTATTAGTAGAAGGGGGCCCAGCATTGAAACTGGTTTCCCCGGTCAAGTATCGAGTGCATGGAATGGCCATTGTATACATTATTACGTATACAGCGCGCAGTTCGCTTTAACTTAATGCTGTATTGTTTTTCGAACCGGATCTCCAAGGGCCTGTATTAGCGGTTTATTGGTTTTCTGTTTTGTTGTTTAAGAGCTCATTGTAAAAAGTTAATATACTGTATAAGTATGGAATATGGTATAATAGTTGCAACTTTATTGCTAAACAATTTAAAGGAAATGCATTATTTACTATTTTATCTGTTAAATAAAATAATTTTATGGAGTTTAAGTAACAGCGATAAAATTTGGTAACCTGAACTTTCCTTATGACGCGTGTTACATAACGTTAAAACACCTTTGAACAATTACCTCTACTTACCATTAATCATCCGTTGACAATTGACATTGATTATAGTATTTAGTTCTATAACGGTACTGTGACGTCATAGTCCACTTAATCTTAGGACACATTAAGAATCCGAGTTTTTACGGCAACTTGGCGTTGCGTCACTCCGACACGCACCATCTACGTTTGGTTCAAAGACCCTTAATTAAAATCTCCGAGGGGAACTAGTCCATACCGCTACGTTAGAATAGGAGAGCAATATCTGACGTCACTTTCTTCTAAGCACCCGACAACGATGTAGGGCATTAAATACAAAGAGGTCTTTTTACATTCTTAACCCTGATTTACGAGAGATTGGATGCGCGCGGTTCTGTAAAAAAGTACCATCCCGAAGAAAATATTCTGGACTGACAACAAAAAATATATTTAGAATCTTGCATCGTATGTAAGCAATGTATAAATATTAGTTTATCTCAATGCAATGTGTTTAGGATGTAAGGCAGGTAGAATAAACTGTACGTATACAGGTAGTCAACAATAGCTCCGCGGCATCACGCTACGATGCGCTTGTTTTTCTGTATTCCGGTTATAGTAAGTATAGCCTGCATTATAGGCTCGCTGCACATTGTAAGAACTGCAAACCATTCATAAGAACTAAAGAAATTCTGATGAGTTCGTAAAGTGTGCGGTCAAGTTTATGCGTCTGCGCAGTCTGCGGGCCGCACCTTGCATCAATTGTGACGCACTTCATGTGTTTTTATAGGGTACCGTACGATTCTAACCCTAACGCTGGTAACACATTCAAACTTCATTCAACTAGATTTGAAGTTTTAATGAGACGTTTGTCTTATAAATTGCGTCCAATTAAAATAAATGCATTGCAAGGTCCTAATCTTCTAATTTAAACCAATTATCCAAATAAATTAACAACAGAATCAATGTTAACGTGCAAAATTATCCCTATGCAGGAATCGGATGTGCCAATCGGATGTTACGATTCTTCGGGCGGATCGGAACTAACAGTACGATACGAGTATTAACGAAACCGCAATAACCACTGCACCGCGACCTGTTAATTCCATAATTAGAAATCGGACGATACACCAATAAATACCGGCACGTACGGCGCATGCGCCTCGCATTGTATTTGCAAAACAAACAAGTCAGTACCGCCTCAGGTGCGCTACGTTTAACAGATGCTATTAATTCATTCCGTAAATATTATTGTTGAACTCAGTGCGTGGGAAATATTCGGTGCTACTAAGTCTACGAACTAGGTTAAAAAATCAATAGTTTCTAAACAGTCTTGTTTCAACGCTTGGATAACTTCCGTCAAATCTAGTGTCAGTTGTACCGATACTGCGATTGCGTCATTCCTTTCAGTACAGCTGGAGGCCACGTACTGATAACACGCTTCAAAACATGTCGCTCAATACGTCACAATGTATTTTATTTAATGATTTATTGTGTTATTAGTTATTACAGATATTGAGAGCTACCTGCCGGCCAATAGTAAATGAGCGCCGCGACCTCAGGACTAACGGTACAAAACATAACAAACACCGGATCGAGAGAAAGCGTTGAGGATTTCAAGCGGAGTGAAAGCAACCGGCGGCAGTGCAACCGCAGCGTCGCGTCGTACGGACGAAAACATAACCTCAAACATGTCTGTCGCCATCGCATCAGCCGTTATCTTCACCAGCGCCGCAGCCGTTTACTGGTTCATCAATCGCCATAAACCTCTCAAGTACATACTAAGTGAGTTAAGATACACCATAGACATGCAAGGCGCAGGCGTCGGAGGACTCATAGACGACTGGCTCAACATAAGGAGGAACAGAATTGTGTTGCCAGACGCCAAGAGGAAAGTTGCCATCATCACCGGAGGCGCTCGCGGAATTGGGACAGAAGTTATACGCGGCCTGTTGAAGGCAAATGTGTTCGTGGTCGCAGGTGTAAGAAAACCGGAATGCATCAAGAAAATGGCTGACAATATGGAGAACGGAGACAATTTAATAGCATACCCTTTGGACCTACAGTCGCTGAAATCTGTTAAAGATTTCGCGGAGAATGTATTGGAAAAGTTTTCGGCGATACATATTCTGGTGAACAACGCTGGGGTTATGTACGGAGATTATGAATTGACTAAGGATGGTTTTGAGAACCAGTTGGCCACCAATCATCTGGGTCACTTCTATTTGACACACTTATTGTTGCCAGCGTTGAAAAAAGGCGGCTCTATTGGGGAGGCAGCGAGGATCGTGAACGTGACGTCATGCGCTCATTATCCAGGCAAGATTTACTACGAGGATGTTAATATGAAGGAGCACTACGACAGTACTGCGGCATATGCACAATCCAAATTGGCACAGGTGAATATAAATCTATTTCACATGACATGATACATTCTCAAATTTCTTTAGATTGTTTTCTAAACCCTGATAGGTTTTATCCCTATTGTCTCAAATCAAATTTAAATCAACATTTCTTTTGTTTCAGCTAATGAGCGCCAGATACGTCAACAAGTTGTTAGAAGAGGAAGGTTGTCCAGTCAAAAGCTACTCAGTGCATCCAGGGATTGTAGACACAGACTTGTTTGATAAAACTATGTTTAAGAAAGTCTTCCCTTGGGCAATGAAACTATTTTTCAAAACTCCTGCAAAGGGAGCTGTATCAATACTTTTTGCTTGTTTCGATAAAGACTTAGAGAAGAGAGGAGGATTGTACATAAGTAATTGTACAGAAGGAATTAGCAATAGATTTTCTAAGAAACTGGATAATCAAAAAAGACTGTTTGAACTTTCTTGCAAATTGGTTGATATTGAAGTAGACCAATTTGGCCAAGCTTTTTAGAGTCTAGTTTATTTAATATAGTCTCAATGCACAATTCCAACAAAGATAACATAAAAGACTTTTATACTATGAATAAGTACAATATAAATTTATTTATAAAGCTTTATCTTTAATTATAGTAATAAATATGTCATTAAAATATTTTTTCGTACAAGACTTTGTTTTTATTATGCCCTAAAATGCAGTCAACCAAAAATACACAAAATAATGTTGAGTTCTTTTTATAATTTATTTCCATATACACAACATGAGTAGGCTGTATATTAAGTGGGATATTTACACACAAGTTGATTTTTATCACCGCAAGCACAATGAACAATAAACAAAGGAATACCAAACTCATAAAACTAAGGCATATACATTTCAATGGTTTCTTTTAACCCGGTATTACAGGAAAAATATTGGACAATGCATATGTGTGCAGAATTTTAAAATACTATTTTTATATTTTCTGTGAACTTGAAGGAACAAAGTAACATTGAACAATATTTGTGTAGACATCATATGAATAAATATTACTTTTAAATTTGAATATACAAACATTTCAACACTCACATAGAACAAAAGTATTTAAAAACAAAGATTTTGTGAAGGATATATATTATCATGTATTGCACTCTAAAGATATGATATTGTGGCTGTTTTGTATGTCTACTTAAATCACAAGGCACAATGACAACAATCAAGCTTTTAAAACATTCAAAATATAAACTACAAGTTTATTGGGTCTCCTTCAGATATGTGTTATTAGGGAAAGAAAGAAAATTATATATCCTTTAAATGAATAAATAGTACAGGTTCAGTCAAGATACAGGGATCCCAAAATAATATTCTTTGTGGATCTATTCAATTAACTTTGGTATGTTAAGTATTTAGGTGTGACACAAATTCTAGGTCACAAAAACATGAATAAATTAATAAGATAATAAATTTACATATACAAGTGCTAAGATACCTTAACATCAATTCTAGAGTAGTCACATAATTAATTCTCCTATATTAAGTAAGTGCATAAATGCTTCCTAGTGTTATGTGACAAGAGTTATGTAAAGGCTTGTATGATAATATATTACTTAATACTGGCATTTAGGAATACTGATCAGACTCATTTACATTAGATTTCAAAAGTAAATTGCATATTCTTATTGGCTGCTATGTAATTCTATTTTCAAATTTGTTCCTTTTTTAAGTGTGTCTAATATTTAGTTTACTGGCTCCAGAATGTATAGAGATTTAAAAAAATATGTTAGTTTTCAGTCACAAATCTAAATGACTAAAGAAGTCTCAATAGATTATCCAAGATTAGCTTCATTGACAATAATTATGTATTATATTAAAAAATGTTTATTAGATTAGTCAGTACTCACATAATTACATGAATAATTCAATTAAATTAAATTAAGGGTATTAAGTGTTATATTTCATTAAAGTAAAACACAACAATCTAATTTGTACCCTATATTAAATTCCATTAAAGTCAATTTTCCTAGCAGTAGACATGAGGCATAAATCTTTTTAGAAGTGAATATTGTGACTGTATTGTTTGTCATGTAAACAGCACAGTGCATTCTGAGCAAATTCTATACACTCAGTCTTATACAAGTGAAAAGGTTAAAGACTTACCGACTGAAAAATCCAGACAGTCCTTTCTTCTTCAGCTTTGACTGCTCCTGATCATTGACAGTCACATCAGGAACCTCATCTTCCTTTGAAGCGCCAGAGCCAAGGGAACATTCTGACAGACTCGACACAGTGCTGGAGAATGAACCACCATCCTTTCCTCTGTGATGTCCACTCACACTGCCACCCCACTGCAATGTACTCTTTGGTGAGTCACTTGTGTCACTTTTCTCACAAGTAGATATGGAATAATTTCCTTCATCACTGAAACTGCTTTTCTTAGACAGTTTGTCAATGTCGTCAGCAATGTCCTCCACTGGTTTTTCCACTTTCGGACTAACGAAGTGTAGTTGTTTTGTAATAGGATTGTAAGCCAATTGAATGTTATCCAATGCTTCACTGAGGCGCATCCCGCCTTTTTGGCACGGCGTCGACGACATCACGATTTCGAAATTCGAACACTACCACGCTCAAATATTACATCCATGTTTATGTTCACAATATTTACTGACGAATGCCATTATCGTTAATTATAATCAGACAATTAAGCACATTCCCTGTTTGCTGTAAACCTCATGAATAGCGAACATCACTTAACAGAAACATTACACTAGGTAATTAAATCAATTGTTTTTATATTTTGTTTTTGTAAATGATTAACACAACCATTGATCAAACCAAACTATTTACTAATATGTATTTACAGTGCCGTTATCTAATGATAGTAGTAATTAATAATTTTGTTATTTATTGTTTAATTTTGATTTAACTAATTCGTTCGTTTCTAGCTAAAATAAGAAATAAACACAAAGCAACACACCCATCGCCTTTTACTTTCCACTGTAAATTAAATTTGACAATATTGCATAGTGTTGCCTGTTGGTAATTCAGATTACCTAAATCACTGACAGGGTGGAAAATTTATCGTAGATAATACACACACTTATGATGTTGACGCATAGATTGCGCTTATAAAAAATAATTAAAATGAAATATCAATGTGTATTCCATGGTGGATAAATAATTAATATTTCTTACATCGTATTCGTTTACTTACCTACATAACGTAGAAAATAGACTGCATTTCAGAGTAGCACATTTCTATTATTATCCTTGGCGCATGTAAATGATAACATTACATTTTACTGTCAAATAAACCAAGAGGTTGTGCAATGCTAAAACCACATAGCACACTATAATGTAGGCATTAACAGACAGGATTTTGCCAATAAGTCGAGGAACCTTTAAAAATTGGCAACATTGAAATGTTTACCGTACGTTCGAAAACCGCATGATGAATTTCGTTCAAAAACGTCGAGCGTGCTAAAGTGCAACACTTTTAACAATACGTTTCGTTATTGCATATAATATTTGAATATAATATAAGTTTTTTTATATTAATGATAGTGAGAAATCTTAGAGTCGGTCAAGCAAGTCGTGTCCCTTGAAAAAGGCGGCAAATTTAAAAAATCATGATATGGTACGTCTTGATACTACTAATATACAGGGTGTCCGGTAATTAATGGATAACCTGGAAATGTCTTATAGTAGAACTGATGGCCGTTCAGAAAAAAATATGAAAAATAATCTATCCTAAATACTACCTGAGATACGTGTTTTTTTTTAATTACCATGTATAACTTTCTTGTATACTACGACCATAAATGAATGAAATCCATCGGTTTTTTGTTGTTTTATTATTAAACACTAATTATGCTAATAGATAGACAGTCAAAAGTATGCTATGCTATAATAGCTTGCACTTTTTAATAAATATTTTTTATTTTATTTTTGTTTCATTTTTTCTGAACGGCCTTCAGTTCTACTATAAGACATTTCAAGGTTATCCATTAATTACCGGACACCCTGTATATATTTTTTGTGAATAGTACATAATGTTTTCGTATATTGTATACCGAATTTTTTTGTTTTGGCGACGGGACGTGAGGATCCCACCGGTTATTGGCCACCAGTGCAACCAGTCAACAAGCAGATGGCGGTCAAGCCATCCTTAACTTCATCATGATCCTACCGTTATACCCAGTTGCATCCTCAGCTTTTGGCTTTGGAGCCCGGGGTCCACTTCTAGTTTAACCAGATTTGGCGGAATATCCACTTTTCCACTGAGTGACTGCCATCCGACCTCTGCAACCTAAAGACGAAGCCTAGCGATATTCTATGATTAGACTAGTGTCAGGATATTTGAGGGTACTGCCTCCCCGTAACGACTATCATGGATGACAACCGGGACTGACGCCGACGTCTTAACGTGCTCTCCGAGGTACGAGGCAAGCGATAAAGAATATTAATTATGCACATAACTTTGAAAACATTTTATATAAATTTCGAATAGTCATTGGTGCTTAAGGATAGTTTGACCGTCATCTTTCGGTTGACTGCACTGTTTCACCATTAGAGTCGTTACTTCCCGACACCAGTGAATTATGTTTGGGTAACGTTAAATTAAGAAAAAGCATTTTGAATAAGCTTTTATTAATCAGAATCAAAATTAGAATCTAGAAATTCGACATCTTCAAATGATAAATCGCTATCCGTATCATCATTACGCACAGAAATTATGAAGGGTTCCAATTCAGTTTCCGTTATCCTGTCTCTTGCTTTGTATTTGTTTTCGACATTTATAGTGTGATCTGTGCATTTTTTCCAATCATTGGCTGTGACACTATTAAAACATTCTTTAATAAGATTCTCCATTTCTTTACCTGGAATTCCCACATTTTTGCTGGCTATTTTTCTTTTAGCCAAACTCCATATGAGTTAAATTGCGTTTAGGTCACAATGATATGGTGGAAGTTTCAAAATCTCATCATGGCCACACTCTTTTAAAAGTTCTTCAGCTTCATACATTGGAGTTGTTTTATTTTCGTTGACAAGACACGTAAGTTCAGTCTTGTTTATATAAGTATGGTTCATAATGAACTCCATTTTCAGTGAGCCATTTCTGAATATAACCCTTAAATCATTCATAGTTGGTGGCTTATTTATTTGTGTTACATGATAGCTAGCATTGTCCATAACAATAACACTTAGCTGAGTTAAATTGGGTATTCATTTTTCACGTAACCATTTCATAAATTTATTCCTGTTCATGTCATATCATTTTTGATTAAGTACTGAATACTAACAATGCATTGGGAACAAAACCCTTTTCAGATCCAGTATGAACAACAATATGCCTTTTACCCAAAGATATTTTGTCAATTACTCCGCTTGTGGATGGCCCTTGCCATGATTTTTTTACTTTATAGTTTTGGTGGACGTAGGTTTCATCAAGTTAAACTATTAATTTGCCTTCTTTCCGCTTTTAATTAATTGTTCTAAGATACTTATGACGCCTTGCAGTTAGTTCATACTTTTCAATAAGAACAAGTCTCTCATTTTGTTCTTTTTGAATTCAAATCCATTTTTGAGCAATAATAATTATCTCAAAGTTTCATGACATCCGGTAAATCCAATTGACTCTCTTAAATCTGCAAGCAGACTTCGTAATGTCGGAACTTGCTTTTTGACACAGTAAAATTCATTGACTTTTAGTCCATAACCCTGATAAATCAAAATCATCTAGATTGGCTACAGTTGGTTGTCGTGGACGTTTTTTCCCCGGTGTTCCCAGCAAGCCGAAGCTGCGTAGGCGAGTGCGGATGCTTGCGCTTTGTTACGCAGTGGCGTAGAGGCTGCACTTCCCGCAGCGCCGGAGAGGTCCCTGTTGTAAGTTGCTTCTAAAACAACAGATTTTATGCAAGACAAAATAAAATGTCACAATTTTGAGGTTATGTTTGAACAATTTTCAATTTTTTTTCTCGGTATCTAGGCGTTTGCGCGCGATGGGGGTAATTGGAGGTGGTTTAACACTCCCCCTCCCTCCCCCTCAAACACTCTCAACCCTTAATTAAATCGGCCCGTTTCTAAAGCAATCCCCTTCAACTTACTTGGTCACAATAACAGTTAAATTAAACAAAATATAATTTAACTTAAAGTATCAAACAGTTGCAGCCAACCTACCTGATGTAGAAATGATTGCATCCAAAATTCGTCGTTTTTCGTTTATTACGTCGTCAGATTCACTTTTTACATGATTATATTTATTAATCATTGTAAATACTAAATAACATGCTTCTGACACTACTTTTAATAGGTTTCGACATTATAACTCAAAATATTTAACGAAACACACAAAATACGCGGTTAAAGCAAAAGTTTTGACAGATCGTTTGACAGATAATAGTGTCGCCATATGAAGAAACCAGTGAAATTGTTATGGACACGACTCGCTTGACAGACTAGTGCTGTTAGCCAATTATTTTATTAAATTCTTAGGTCAATCTATAAAGTTTAGGTTCCAACGAGATATTTAAATGTTCATTGAAATTAAACTACTATATACGGATTTTATCGCATTTAAATGTTCGTTAAATATTTTATTTGTATCTAAAAGCTGATACTAATAATAATACTGAGAATTTCTATAATACCTAGTGGTTAAATAAAATGATGCCTGGGATTTATCGCCGACTAGGGACCAAGTTTCTCCTAAAAGACCATGGTCAAGCAACTTAGAATACTAAACTTAGATTAGTGTTTGTTGGCAGCTCGAGGAGACGGAGTGCGTGTGCCGTCAGCAGGTCTAACATACGATATTTTATTCAAAACTATGCGCCATTGCATAAAAATAAGTCGCTTTATTACAATTTTAGATGGTTTAGCAACGTATTAGTGCACATACCAGGGCCCGTAGCTAAACCATGTCAGAGCGTTTTTTAATAAGTATTAAATACTAAGTTTTTGCTCGCATGAACACAAACCGAGATAGTATCTGTAGGCCAAATTCATTTAAATCACCAAATATATCTGGAAGTTTAAAAAACTTACTTTTTATTGTTTTTCAAGTCTGGCAGACTGGCTTGCTAAGTATTTTTTATTTGCATGCGAGCGTTACATGTTCTACCGTAAATTTGTTTTTACTCCAGCGTTTTGAATATTGCACAATGTACGTAGCATAACATTTGCTGATTGCTCTACTCTAACTAGAAATTACAGCTAAACCAATGCTATACGAATAATACCCCTGGTGTTGCAAGCCCACACCAAGGTAACCATAAGACAAGCCTATAAAAAATAAAATCACTTTGACGTGTTAAAGGGAACCTACGATTGGTCATACTGATATTCTATTTTATAGGATTAACAGATATGGCCGCGTATTACCAATTCGACTTGACCATTTAGCGTAAGTTATTTTGGCTACTGAGACCCAATATTAACTGTCTTTTACTCTTAGCTATTATTAAAGATCGAGACGAACAAATTTTATTTTCGCTATGGTAATTTTTACGTCTATTGACGCGATAGAAGGCTTTATGTGGTACGCCAGATGTGCTATTGGGAATTTTACTGAGAGATATACAAACAATACTTTGATTGACCTGAGAATTTCTACAGCATGTTGGAGCGCAAGTTTGGTTACCTGAAGGGTCCAGGTAACGCAACGTTCTGCGCCATCTTATTTAAATGTATGTATATATTAAGGATTTTTGCTTTTCTCTCTTATCAACCTACATTGGCAAATTTAATTATTATTATAGCTACATTTAGTATTTTACATTTCAATAAAAATTGTTTGGATATTATTGTGTTGTAAATATTGTTACAGCTAATGCCATCTGTCGGCACTGTGGGGAAGACTCGGCAGTTCCTTCTAATAATTTAATACAGCGCCATCTATTGACGTCTTACGGAACTACAAAGCGTAGAGAGAACGCTGGCACATTCTCGAATCTTCGTACTGTTTACATACCGGGTATGGCTTTTATAAAAATCTCCAGAAACGCTTTAATCGCTTATAAAAGAGCAAGGCCTGCGCTCGCCGAGTCAGTTTACATTCTTAATTGGTCAAGCATTCATCGAAGCGAACGGAAGCGAAAATACCACAGAGTTTGAAGCAGTTATAGTGGAAAAGTGTAGTATAGTGTTCGTTGTGTTTTAAATTTATTTGTGTGCTAGAATAAAACGTGTTTTAGTCGATAATATTGTTTACATTCTTATACCTCGAACCCAGCACTTAACAATATGTATCTTTACCTGCAATTTTTACAGTTTTGCGTCACTGATGATCCAACCATGCCAATCTAAAAATCAACAGTAAAACAATCAGAATCTCAAAATAATTTATTTCTGGTGTTTTTTCTACACTGAAAACATTTAAAAATACTTTGTGGTCTTTTCGATTGTTACAACCTCTTAGGGTCAAAGTGAACGAATATTGCTTTAATAACTAATATTACAAAAATAGATTCGATATTATACAATAGAAATATTTACAATCACGTATAAATTGCGTATAATTAACGTAAAGTAAGAGATATGACAACCGTGCCTTTGCAATTTACAAAATGAACATAACTGCGTAGCTGAAGTGTTTGTATAAAATAAATAATATCTCCTCGATGCTAATACTTGATATCCTCAACTCTTTGGTACTCTCGACGGGCTGTTCTCCTCACCGCCCAGTTCCGGAAATAATTCCATTACGCATAGATCCAGTAGATTGTACACCAACTGAAAATAATAAAAGTCAAAAATAATTAACAAATACATAAGACGAGTAATAAAAAAGTCGTAATACAATAAATATTCATTAACTCAGCTTTATGCAAGAATTAATCGAGATGCATTAGGCTCTCTCTTTTGGTTAACCTAACCTTCATGACTTTTTAAGCCTTATTGAATGTCCTTGATTGTAGGACTAGATGTTAGGATGTTTTATGGCTACTGAATACTACTATCGACTGTCATTAGTATATTGTATAATGAATATTAATGCCGCTCATTTTAATGGTGAAGGAAAACTTCGCGACGTAACCTGCATTTCAGAGTTTTCTATAATGTTCTCGACGATATGTGAAGTCTTCCAAAAAATGTTCGAACCAGCACGGCGGACTATCACCTAACCCTTCTCACACTAAGAATACGCCCGTACCCAGCAGAACGACGGTTTAAGTACAAGGCTCATATTATTATTAATTTATTAAACAGTAGCAACACTGAGTCTGGATTTTCTTTTTTAATGACAACTCCCGCACTAGAAATAAAAATCCTGTGTCGCGGGGAACTTTACAAACATTCAAACAAAAGACACAAAATGCACCCATTTATTCGACACAACCATTTATGGATCACACAATTTGTTGTCCCGTATGAGAATTGAAACCACAACAATCGGCGTTAGTGGCAATGGCGAGGCATCCAATTAAACCAATACGCTATATGTAGTTTTGTTCAATAGACAACAATAGGCCCTGTATTACATGGGACCTAAAATCATACTTGACGAAATGTTAATATAATCTCTGCCTACCCCTCAGGGAGTGAGGTTCGAAACTATGTACCAGAGGTTCCCAGACATTTTTTCTCACAAACCATTTTCAAAATTTAGCTGGTTCCGGCGGGCCCCCTGCAGCTACATTTCTACCATATTCCTTTAATAAAATTAAAAAAAATTATCAAATCTCTACTGGGTGACCTTCTTTTTTTTTTAATACTCTGAACTGATCTTACCACGCCAGGCGGGCTGAACATTTTGACTTTTTTAAATTCTTGTGTTTTCAGCGTATTCGTCAAAATAATTTTCGTGGACTCCCGCTTACGAATTGTGCACTCCCATTTTTTTGTCACGCCAATGTAGACCTCCGTCGAGTCTGCCGTGGACCCCTGGGTTCCACCTGGACCACTTTAGAAACTACTGCTATGTACATATAAAATATAATATACCTGTTTATTTAAGTGCGGTCGCTGTATAATATCGAAGGCGGTGCAGACAGCCTGCGGCAGGCCGGCGCCCGCCACCAGCGTGCCCAGGGACGGGATGCTGTGCAGCAGCTGATGCAGGGCTTGGCTCCGCACGGTCGCGGGGTCTGTGCGCGGGGTGGACTTTTTATTGAATAGAAGACCTGGAACATTATCAACAATAGATTATAAGTACTTATTTAAAGAAGTTTATGGTTTTAGCTATGTGACGTAATACATCTCTTTATTGTTATAAATTGTTTTTATTATAAACAATCAAGCATTGGTTTGATTGTTAAGTACAGTACAATTTTGTTAATCCGTCTATAATGTAGGTACAAGAGTGTTGGATTAATGGACAATTTCCATTAGTGGAATGGATATAAAATCGGCGGGAATGTGTATATACTAATAAAAGTGTTGATTGTAATTCAATAAAAATCACTCTTATTCGAAATAATTATAGTACTTTACATGCAATCCTTATTAAAACAACTTTCTCACAAAGTTTTGCTTAGTCTGTTTTAATCGACGATTCCTTCTGAAAAGATCCTCTTATTACTTCTTAAACTTCGGATTACTGAATGTTGTGGTATAGTAAAGTCCCGGATTAGCCAGATTACACTACATACATATATTTGTACATACAGCAAGCAAGCTTCTACTCTACGGTAACCATTTAGCATCAGGTGAACAGTATACGTGCTTGCCAGGTTGTGCAGAAAAAAAAGAAATGCACTTTTCTCAACAGAGTTAGGTTAATATACAGATGCAGCTAGTAAATAAAGTCTATTAAAATATATATAATGTGAACATACCATGTCCTAACTTAATGAGATGCGCTAATCTTCTCTCAGACAGCAAGTTACGTAGTGTGGTATTGAGTAGTTTATTGAACGCGTCGTCCACTAACTGCCGCGCGATGCCCAGCACACTGCCAACGATGCCCACTATTAGCCCACGCACACGAAACACTTTTATTACTGAAACAACAAGTTTTAAAATTACTGTATAGAAAGATTTAAGTAAGTATGCTTATAAACTAATTAAATTTCCAAAACTTTATTCGAAATTAATACAATCAATATTAAATAAGATATTTATACTAATATTATAGAAAGGAAAATGAGATTTTTTGTTAGGATTAAATTCAAAATATATTCAATCGATTTAAATAATTATTTCACATTGGAAAGCTATATTATCTGGTAATAATATAGCTTACATACCTACCTTTAGGCGAGCGATGTCGCGGGCAAAAAGCTCGTTGATTATAAACAACAGCACAACAACCAATTGCGTAATAACAATGTAAGCTTATGAATTAAAAAACCCCCGACACAAAATTCATTTAATACCCATATGTGAAAAATATGTAATCCGCCATTTTGTGGCGGCGGCCATCTTGGACAGATTTTCGCCAAACATAACTAAGAACACTCCCGACTAATTCACCATTCAAACAAAAAAATCAAAATTAAAATCGGTTTATCCGTTCGGAAGCTACGATGCCACAAATAGACACACACACACACACAGACACGTCAAACTTATAACAACCCGTCGTTTTTACGTCGGGGGTTAAAAAACAAATAAGTAATTACTAATTATGTAATTATGCAACCACCATAGTGAACAGGAGTTAATTAAAGATTTTTTATAAGACTATCGATAAAGCAATACGGCAGTCGAGTTCAGCGTACAACAATTTGATAAGTCGATATCAATACACTACTTTTTTTTTACGACACAATTCGTGTCAACCTCCTTGTATTCTTCCTAGTCTGGGTGTTATTTTTGTCTACCGTTTCTATTTTTGTAAAGTCCTCTACGACTCAGGAATTAATCGAAGCTCGGGAGATATTATCTTATTTTTTAGTTCTGTACTGTTTCAATGATATAACTAAAAATACTCACACAAATACATGAGACATTGCGTAAAACCAACGACAGAGTCTTGGTAGGCGGTATCAACGCGATGTATAACGGGCTCCACGTCGAAGTTGTTCCGGAACACAACGCCGTGTATGTTCCGCGCGCGCCGCGGTCGCTTAATATGAGGTTCCTCTTGTACGTCCTCGCTCACTTCCTGCGCCTCCTCTACGTCACGACCGCCTTGTTTCCTGAGAACAGGTAGCTTTGTGAGTAATGGTTTGATAGACAATCGAAAATAAGGTAATTCCGATATGTTATTTAACCTATGAAGTCGCAAGAACACATCGGCGACCAGACACAATAGGTCTGCAATTGAATAGTCAAAATAAATTCGTATCGAGTCTAGTTTGTTCTTCAATAATTTTATGGAGATGTCTTGGATGAATCAAAAGCAGTCTAAAGGCATGTTAGTGCCAGATTTAATTCGCTTAATAATTTATTTAATAAAGCTAAGAGTTTGGACTCGTATAAAAATACTGCAAATTGTTGTAAGTAATTTGTAAGAAAATAGTTCTCATGGCAAGCATTTTCAAATGGACAACACAAAAAGTCACATTGACATACAAAATCGTAATAAATATTTCAATGAAGGCTTGTTCAGTCAAAATTTTATTTGAATATTCAATCGCCGTGCGAATCTTTACCGTCTACCGAGTAAATTTTGCAGACGAGTCGCATCTTTTCAAAATGTATTAACAAAAACCAAATAAAAATAGCCAAATAACGTCAAACCAAATAAATATAGCCAAATAACGTCAAACCAAATAATGACACTCAAGACTCAAGCACAAAATTATTCTATGAGATTAACGAGATGAATCACCCCGATGGACCCATAGCCAGAACCTGATTTAGAGAACGACTTCAATTCCGGACCTCTACGAAAATGACGTCATCAGAATGACACTGAAATTGCTAGGAAATCTGTATTCTTTGTCTGGTTTAAAAAATATTCGGAATCTTTACTTCTTCGACGCCAATATCTTTCTAGCCTTTAAGACTGCGCCGAATGAAACGTACCAAAACAGGCGATTATAGTTAAGTTGATAAAATTGACACTTTTTGTTTAATACAAATATAAAATATACATTTACCATAACAATAAATGTGTTTACAATTACTCCGTGTAAAAAAACTTAAAATCATTAATATCTCCGACTACAAAATTACGTAAATTTGCACGAAAAATGCAAAAACGTAAGCTCGTGTTACGTGATTTTTAGA
Organism: Catocala nupta; assembly: GCA_963675205.1. Classification (NCBI taxonomy): domain Eukaryota; kingdom Metazoa; phylum Arthropoda; class Insecta; order Lepidoptera; family Erebidae; genus Catocala; species Catocala nupta. Next base: position 5,860,398 of record OY776095.1, on the reverse strand, counting down.
TTATAACAGTAGAAATCTATCCTATTTTTCAGCTTAAACGAAACATAAATAGCTATCTGGATGTCATTTGTGTGACAGAACACTTTATGATATCGGGCCATGAGGAACTGTGCAGTATACCAAATTTTTATCATGCGGCATACTATAGTAGAAATAGTTCTAAGAGAGGGGGATCATGTATCTTTATAAAAAAGCGCCATCGCTGGCAACCTATTCCTCATATAGCTACATTTGCTGTATCCTCTAGCTTTGAGTGTTGTGGTGTAGAATTGATTGACTATAACATTGTTATTGTATGTATATATAGAACACCTCAAACCACCAACCTAAAGATATTTTTTGACAGGCTCAACAATATATTATGTTACATAAAAAAATCTTATAAAAGGCATAACATTGTACTGGCAGGCGATTTTAATATTAACATCTTGAAACAAAATAATATTACCTTAGAATTTGAATGTTTGCTCTTAAACTATAACTTGAAATTAGCATTTAGAGAACCTACCAGAAAAGTTAGTCAAACATGTATTGACAATTTCATTCATTGTTGTGCACAAAAATGTAAAACTGACATAATAGAGTTAGCATTATCAGACCACACTGCTCAGTTTTTACGATACCCTGTTAAGAAAGTCTGTTTGATTAAACGCTGGAAAATTAGACGTAGGGACTATAACATCAATAATTTGGAAATGTTTAATAACTATGTAGGTAGTCTGACTTTTTCAGAAATATATGCTACTCAAGATCCAAATGAAGCTTATAATATTTTTTATGACACGTTTAAACTGCTTTATGATCTCTGTTTTCCATACCAGTATATTGCTATAAATGTACATAAAAAACAAAAATGGGTCTCACGTGGCATAAAGACCTGCAGTATTAAAAAACGAACACTTCTTTGGCAATATAGAAAAAAACCAAGTGATATAAATAAAATAAAATTTAAGCAATATTGTAGATTGTATAAAAAAAATATTAAGATTAACACAACGAGCTCAAAATGTTCACTCCATAAACACATCACAAAATAAAGCAAAATCAACTTGGAAAATTGTAAACAGAGTGAAACATAATATCCCTAATGAAACTGTAACTAGTATAAAAATACATGACAAAATTGTTACTGATCCAAATGTAATTTATTTAATCATTTTTTTAATGACAGAATAGTTCCAAATTGTATGACAAATAAATTAAAATATTTAGCATATATATCCTCTAGGCAAAAGTCTATGTATATGAATCCATGCTCTCCTTTCATTGTACTTAATATTATAAAGACCTTAAAGAACACCAATTGTGTTGGATATGATAAGTTATGTACTAAAGTTATTAAATATGTAGCACCTAATATTTGTAACCACATTAGTCATATAATAAATTTATGCATAGAAACGGGCGTTTACCATGAAAAACTTAAAACAGTAATTATAAAACCTGTCTCTAAAAAAGAAAGTAGAGATCACATGGACAACTATAGTCCTATAGCACTTGTCCCTATTCTGTCCAAAATATTTGAAAAACATATACATAATGAACTTAATAACTATCTAGAGAGTAATTGTATTTTAGTTAAAGAACAAAAGGGTTTTCGACGTAACATGTCAATAAATATGGCCATATATGATTTCCTAGAAGTTGTAGTAAAAAGTGTTGACAGAAAAGTATCTGTTCCATATACATGGATATGAGCCAAGCTTTCGATCATGTAGATCATGAAATCCTGCTAGGTAAGCTCAATGCTTATGGCATAAGAGGAAATGTCCTAAAACTAATTGAAACATACCTTAAAAATAGAATACAGTACACGGAAGTTATTAAACTAAATACTATGACAAAAATTGAAGAAACTTACAGATCTGAATCACGTACAATTAAATATGGCGTGCCCCAAGGCAGCATATTAGGACCATTACTATTTATATTGTATATAAATGACTTACCAAACGCAACTACTAACCCAATAGCCCTCTTTGCGGATGACAGTACCATAACTATCAAATGTACAGATAAGGCTTGTTATGAATCTGAATTCAATACTGCTCTGATGTCTGTCATTGACTGGTTGAATACAAATAATTTAAAAGCCAATATAGGAAAGACGAAACTAATGCACTTTAGTCAGCGTATACCTACCATAAATAACATTACGGTGTGCGCTAATGGACAATCGTTAGAAGAAGTAGAGGCTACAAAATTTTTAGGCATAATAATCGACAAGAAAATTACATGGAAACCATACATAGAACAATTATGTAAGAGAATCAATAAGTCAGTGTATGCACTTCATGAATCACAAATAATTGATGTCAACGGTCTTCTTACTGCATACCATGGCTTAGTGGCATCGGTTCTTAGGTATGGAGTTATATTTTGGGGGAACTCAGTTGACAAAGACATAATATTTAAAGCCCAAAAACTATTAGGGCTATGTTCTCTCTCAAAACAATTGAAAGCTGACTGCCCTACTTTAAAACTTACAATATTTTGACTCTGCCTTCAATTTATATACTAGAAGTAGCTATTTTTGTTAAAAGAAATTCAGGTTTATTTGTACTTGCCTCAGATACGTCTAAACGCTTACAAAGAGATAAACATCGGCTTTGTCTATGCAAAACAAATACGACATTTATGCACAAAAGTATTTTTGCCATGGCTCCTAAATTTATAATAAATTGCCAAGAAGTATAAGGGAATGAAATGTGACCATATTTAAACAAAAACTAACAAAGCTTTTAAATGAGAAATGTTATTATAATGTCTCTGATTTGTTGAATGATAACTTATAATTTTACTGTGGCATATACACTGTGGACATTTTATAAATAACATTATGAGACATACATCATCATCATCATTAATGCGATGACACATACGCATGTTATCATATTTTTATTAATTAATTAATCTTTAACATATTTTTGACATGTAATTTGGTATATTTTTTGTTATTTGACTTTGTTATTAAATTGCATTAATCGTAATTATGACATCTTTGTTTTGTTTTGGTAATAATTTATATTAATTTTTATTTTGGTTCTGGATTGTAATTTTATCTAATTGTAATTTGCACACCTCTTTAAGGTTATAATTCAGCGCACTTTATATATTTTATAAGACCTTAATGTACCTACCTGTTTTATGCAAATAACAGAATTTGAATTTGAAAAAAAAAAAAAGAAATTTGGATTATATTACAATTTGTCCGTCCCGAATATTTAAGTTATTGGTTGACAATAAAGATACATATTTATCAAAAAAGCACTTCAAATCCTCCATACAATTTGACTATGGCGGCCGCGCGCCGATTTGAATATAGAGCTCTGTCATTCAGTCCAACCGCGACTTACGCTCGGCGCAGCGCGCAGTCTTAAAGCTGGCTATGCCAAAAGTATAAATTTATGACCTTCACTACATATTATATTACAATGTTCCCTGCGGCGTCTGTCTGTCTGTCTGTTCGCGGTAAACTCAAAACCTACTAAACGGATTTTCATGCGGTTTTCACCAATAGACAGAGTGATTCATAAGGAATGTTTAGATGTATAATTTGTTTAGGTTTTGTGCTTCCCGTGCAAAGCGGGGGCGGAGCGCTAGTACTTAATATTATTTTAAACATATAATAATTATACTAAGCTATTAAAGCTTAGTATAATAATTATAAACGTTTATTTCGAACTACAGTCAGTGTCTCCATATAATGCTGTTAACATCACCGGCTATATAACAGCCAGTAGATCATTTGTGCTGTTCTCGACGCATCAGCGATGCAGCTCTTTTACGCAAGATAGCATAAAAGTCATCTATGCGAGTAACAGAAACATCCCCGACGCGCTACAGAAGCGAGGCAGCTAATCCCTTGGAGCCGTTATTGTATTGGACACATAGGCCATTAAAGGTCTTCTGCGTATACTTGACCCACAGGTTACACGAGTAAAGGAGTCTGCACACTACACCGTCTCATACCATGACCGTGCTAGGAACGTATCAGTCACGAAAAGCAACACGATACACCCTGCTATAGGAACTGCTGGTCGGTGACGGAACGGTCTAGTGGGCATAGTCTTATACATATATTTCCTTACAAAGAACTTTTTTTTCCTGACACGTTCCTAGCACGGTCATGGTATGAGACGGGGTAGTGGGCAGACTCCTTTAATGGTCTGACAATACGACCGAAATAAAATTACTTTTACAGGAACTGTACATCGTGCAAATCTACGACCCACCATATGACGAATACTTATGAACAAGAAATAGGCAGAAATAAAAACAAAAAACATACTCACAGCGCTTGATACCGTTCCATATCAGAAGATATCAACAAACTCCTCAGAAAACTCTCCAAATGCTGTCCCTTTTCCTTTCTTAACCTATGAGTAACTGTCTGGTATATATTCGCTAAGTCCGTACTATTGGCGTTAAGGGTTGATGCTTGGACTACTATGGAGAAGTCTCCGTCTTCTGTGAGGAATATTCGAAGGAGTTCACTCGTTTGGAGAAGGCTTTTTTGGAGTACCCGTTGAAGAAAATCTTCGTACTTATATCGTAAGGTTTCCAGGGGACTGTTATCTCTGTAAAATGATAATAATTTTGTTAAAACAATACTTTTTGTATGCAATGTATACGTTAAAAATCTGGTTTCCAGTCTATTTTGTTGTTAATAACTGCATTTGTGTTAACAATAATATCGCTATTAATATGGTAAGAGCTTACGTAAAAGAGACAGCTGTTTACGCTTCATATGTTTGGCAAGGGTTTTTGTTGAACTGATTGGTTTTAAGGCTAGAAAAACTGCCCAAATGAGACGAGTTAAAAAATATTCGCAATTCAAAAAATTTACATTCAAGATAGTGGTGCTGTAATAAGTGTGTAAGTATCTACTTAGGGTCGATTTTTCAATCGTCAGATAACTTTTATCTGGGGAATATGTTTGACGTTTTGACAGCTTTTGTATAGAAAATATGTCGCCATATTTATTCTTCAGATAAAAGTTATCTGACGATTGAAAAACCGGCCCTTAGTCTTATACAATCATATCAGTTAATTAAACCTGTTGGAGATTTTAATATATCAAAAGTGAAATCACTTTTTAGTATGTAGAGACGCTATTGTATTACTGGTTGCGTTTCATTAATTATCATGCTACTATATTATTTGTCTGTCTGTTGACGCAGCAGGGGTAAGCAGGCACAATGTGGATCGATGACCTGGTAAGGGTCACGGGAAGCGGTTGGATGCGGGTGGCCCAAGATCGGTATGTGTGGCAAACCTTGGGGAAGGCCTATTTCTAGCAGTGGACGTCTTTCGGCTGAGATGATGGTATTATTTGTATCATTATTTTTGGCTTAATAAATCTTCTAGTCTAGATTATACAGACTTGCACCATTGTGTTCTCACCTTCTGGAAGGTAGCTGCAAGTCTAGCAGCAGCCTGTCCCCGTGAAACTCATGCAGTTTACTCCTCAGCAGGTGGAAGTCATGCTCGCTACGTTCCACAGTCCACAAGGTCGCGGTGGCTCCTACTTCTACCCGATGTACAGTGAGCGTGAACACGCGCACTGTTCCGCGCCGCGGCGGCGCTTGCTGAGAACAGACGCAAAGTATAAAGGCGATGTTACTGCCGTTACAAGGTTCTATGCAGTTACTGATAGTTTAGTAACAAAAAAACAAATGGCCTATTTGAAAATCGGTCGTTAACACAACCTAAATTCAAATTGCTTATTCATTTAAGACTGCGCCGAGCGTAAGACGCGGTTGGACTGAATGCCAGAGCTCGATATTAAAATCGGCTCGCGGCCGCCATAATAAAATTGTATGGAGGATTTGAAGTGCTTTTTTGATAAATATGTATCTTTATTGTCAACCAATAACTTAAATACTTGGGACGGAGAAATTGTAATATAACTATTTATGTTTCGTTTAAGCTGTGAAATAGAATAGATTTCTACTGTTATAATCTACAAATCACGTAACACGAGCTTACGTTTTTGCATTTATCCTGCAAATTTACGTAATTTTGTAGATAAAAATATAAATTATTTAAGTTTTTTACACGGAGTAATTGTTAACACATTCATTGTTATGGTAAATGTATATTATATATTTGTATTAAACAAAAAGTGTTGATATTATCAACTTAACTGTGACCGCCTGTTTTGGCACATTTCGCTCGGCGCAGTCTTATATTACAAAGTATGGTACTTTGTTGTCGAAATGTTATGAACGTCAAAGATCAGTTAGGTAAACTGCAGAAATTATTTATTTTTGAAAAATTAGTTGCTATTTATGTAACCAAAAGGGTAGTAGATATGAACATAATTTTACACATGAGAGCAAATAGCAATCAAACTAAATCTTTTTGGGCAAACGGTATCAAAATTGGTAACAAAATAAGGAAGTATTATTTTGAATTTGGATATGAGAAAAAGTGAGACTGTAGTGAGGATATCTCGCTATCTTCCTTTGGGCAGCTGTATTTAAATCGCAGTTGTTACCGTTCATCCTTTTTCTTGTCATTCGACAACTACCCTACTACCATATTTGAAACATCTTTATATAATATATAAATCGTCTGTGCATGTTTGTAATTAAACTCCTCCTAAACGGCTGGACCAATTTTGATGGAATTTTTTGTGTGTGTTCAAGTGGATGCGAGAGTTTAGATTTATTTGTTTTTTATTTATTATTTCGTGTGTACTGGACAACTTCTGTCGGATCCGCTATTATTATATAATATTTAAATTATTTTTGAGTAAAATTCAGAATGTAAATAGTATTTAGAGCTGGAGAAATAATTAAAAAATTGTGAGTAATCTACCCTATTTTAGTCCATATGTTTACAAAAACTTTTGGAAATGAACTCACCAATTTAGTCTCAACATTAGTCAAAACGACTTTATAGCTGCTCAAATCATGTCCCTTCAGAGACTCCTCAACAGCCAGATTATCCAGATACTTTAATATATCCAGATTATCCACTCCATCACCTTCCGAGTCCTCACAGTTAGTAAAACAGTCCAGCACTTGTCCATCAACGGTTTGTGAGCGCAGCGCACCTTTCAGCCGATGTCCGAGCTTCAAGGCCGTGTTTAGAAGCCGGTCGTGGGGTCTACAAATAAGAAATGCTTTTTTGACGGAATTATTAATTATTTATTTAATCACATGACGTCAATATAATTATGACCATATGTTATATACTATGTATCAGTAGCGTAGCGTAGTGGGGGCGGCAGGGGCGGTCCGCCTGGGCGGCACTTTTAGGGGGCGGCAAAATATCACAATAATAGGTATATCTTTTAAATATTTGAACTATTTCATGACGAACGAGGAGAATGGCCAGATGTAAAATACACAATAATAAAATCTAATAAGAGGGCGGCAATCATTTCTGCCGCCTCGGGCGGCTGACACTCACGCTACGACACCGCTATATGTATTAACTAGTTTTAGAACTAGTTGTAGAATGGTTAACGCGGGGAACAACTAATAAATAAAAAATTATATATTTCTCTCCTGTTCAAGGTAAGTCCTGCACTAAGGATAATTTCTGGGTCAGAGGGATTTTACAAACATTCAAAGAACGGACAAAAGGAACAACCATACTCAGAACAATTACTCCCACCCTTCTATGACATTGGGTCCTTCAAACGTAGTGTGAAGAAGCATCTGGTCAGACCGGCTTGACACTGACGACGACTAGAAGACATCTATCTTCTCCTCGTCGTCACTGTCTCTGGACTATAATTGGGCTTACCATCCGGTCCGTTACAATAATTTTGAAGTGTCACGATAAAAAAATAATTATGTCCCGTGTGGGGACCGAACCCACAACAGTCGGCGCAGTGGCCGTCGCGTTACTACAACTTAAACTATCAACGCTATCAGTCAAATGAAAAGTAAAATAGATTAAGATTAATACAACTTACTTTTTAACCATTTGTTTCTGATATCCTGTAGGTATCCGACTTCCTACGAGTAGCTTATAATACTGAAATAGAAAACATATAGTTACATCCTATTTCTTACTAAAGCATACTAAATAATATTGATATCAATATATTTTACCTCTTCGCTATGTAAAAACTTAGGCAGCATAACTTTTTCTAATAAAGCATGAGATTGTCTAGCGGCTTGATAAAGTGCTCGACTTGTTTGCAACCTGGAAACAGAAAAAATATAATTAAATAATTAAACACGCAATTTATTTAAATAAATAGCCGTTTTAAAAAAGTGTTGTAAGGTACAAATTATATTACAGTTTTGGAAAAAGATTAGTGTGATGTATGATGTCTGAATTGAAATTCAAGTAGATATTTAATATTTTTATTTATTTTGCGATCTATAATAATGTTAATGTGTAGTGTGTAAACAAAAGGAAATTTTTGCATTTATAAATATAAACAGCCTTATTTATAAATCCATCTCAAATATTTGACAGATAGTTAACTAAGTATTACATAGCGCATAATTAAGAAAATCTTACTTGTAAACTTAAGTTTTCCTTAAGAGCTAGTTAATCAATAGGTAAACAGTAAGCTACTATTTTCTTCATCTATCCTCCGAGTCAATAGTATCCCTTTGCCTTTATATCCTCTCTCACTGCCACAATTATTCCTTTCCAACCCTACTCCTATTTCCCGTCTCTCTTAGGTCTGTGGATGCCTCCCGCACAATACAAAGTCTGTTTCGGTTCTGACGGCAATCCAAAGTTGATAAACAAATGGTCTTGGCTGATTTGGCGGAACAGCAAGGCATTGCAGAAGGCCAAGGGCGACAGCAGAGGTCAAAAGCGCTGTCAGCCAGATGCTGCATCTAAACTCTTCTCCGGTGTAGCGATTCTCCGTTTCATCGGATACAGAAGGGTGAGGACGAGAGAGTGCATCTGTGTTTGCGCGCACGCTTATGCACTTAAATATATCCTGCACAGAGGTCTGTGGCATGAATAAAGGCTCCCGAGACTAAGTCCTGTGGCGATGGGCAGAGGTAGAGAGGTCGAGTTGTGATGTGCACTCGGCTTTGTCTGATGCCTACACACAGGCGGCTCTGGTATTGATGGTCGTTTCCGCGTTGCATGAGGGACAACAGCGTGGATTGGGCAGCAGCCAGAGTGACGAAGCAGCCCTATTTAGGGAGGCACAGCTTCCCCTGAATGGGGAGGGGACTAGAAAAGGTGTCCTAAAGAAAGCTTGTCCCACACTTATTGGGGGTAGTAACCGCGGCTACCCAAGCATCCCATTTTTTCGTGGTCGAAGATACAAGGAAAATAAAACAACTATTATGACATTCGGTGCGTGGAATGTCCGCACCCTTCTCGACCGTGACGCTAACCTTGGTCTAGAACGGAAAACTGCTGTTGTGGCTAGAGAGCTTTCGCGATACAATGTGGACATAGCCGCTCTCAGCAAAACCCACGCGATTCTTCTGCTGGGCGACCTCAACGCTCGAGTGGGCTGTGATTATGAAGCGTGGCCGGGGGTCTTAGGGAGACATGGGTTTGGCAATATGAACAGTAATGGTCCATTATTGCTAGGCCTGTGTGCTCAATTTAGCCTTACCATCACAAAACATACTTCCAGCTACCAGCAAAATATAAAACCACCTGGATGCATCCGAGTTCGAAACATTGGCATCTCATTGACTACGCGGTCGTTCGACAAAAACATATCTCCCAGGTCCATGTCACACGCGCTATGCGTGGTGCTAACTGCTCAGACCATCGACTTATAGTCACAAAATTGAAGTTTCGCCTGCATCCACCGCGCAGGTCTTGCAGACAAAAACCACCCAGCATTAATGTTGAGCGGCTCGCAGAGAAAGAAACGCGGACGGAGTACCAACATATTCTTTATGGTAAGTTGCCGTCTAACATCGACGTCGGTGATCTCAGTACCACCTGGAGTACCCTCATTTCTCAGGTCATTGAAGTTGGAACACAAGCCTTAGGCCTTAAAAAGCGTGTCCACCAATACTGGTTTGACGAGAATGATGAGATACTATGTAAAGCACTTAAACAACACCGCGTGACCTTCTATATCAACAACAACACGGTCGGACAGATATATCGGACAGAATACGACAAAGTGGCTCAGATCTCAGAAAGATGACGAGGGAGATAAAAGACAAATAGTGGCTGCAGAAAGCGGAACACCTGCAGTGGCTCTCTGTTACAAACCAACTTGGTGCGTTCTTCGGCGAGCTGAGAACACTCACAGGAACAACTCAGCGGACAAGTGTACCTTTAAGGTCATGTGACGGCGCGACATTGTTGACGTCCAAGGAGGACGTGCTGAATCGTTGAGCTGAGTACTTTGCGGAACTACTTAATGTTGATCGGTCAGCTGATATTCAGCAAATAAAAGAGATCGCATCTCTCCCGCAAAGGCCTGAGCTTGATGAGCCACCGACGTTGCAGGAAGTGATAGTAGCCATTAAGAATAAAAAAAATGTGAAGGCGGTTGGCGTGGATGGTATTCCTGGTGAACTTTTGAAGTACGGAGGGGAAGGGCTATATGACATGATATGGAAACTTTTTATTTAGATGTGGAGCGATGAGCAAGTTCCATCTGACTTCAAGATCTCGCGAATCTGCTCACTGTACATGAATAAAGATGACAGGGTCCAGTTGTAATTCCTATCGTGGCATATTGCTGCTCTCTACGCCCGGAAAGGTCTTTGCCAGGATTTTGCTCAACCGTCTAACCTCAGTTTCGGAAGAAATACATCCGGAATCCCAGTTTGGCTTCCGCCCTGAGAGAGGAACCTGTGAAGCTGTTTTCTGTGTGCGACAGCTACAAGAGAAAAGCTGTGAACAAGGTCGACCATTGTTTCTCTCTTTTGTTGACTTAGAAAAGGCTTTTGACTGTGTTCCTCGTGAGGCCCTATAGATTGTTCTGGAGGTGGGTTGCCCGGCGAAATTTGTACGTCTAGTTCGCCTACTACACGACGGCATGACATGCTATGTGGTTGCAAATGGGGAACAGTCAGGTTTCTTCCCCGTCACCTGTAGGGTTAAGCAAGGCTGTGTTCTTGCTCCCACACTATTTGCCATCTATTTTGCAGCTATAGTCAATAAGACGTTACAAAAAGTACCTACGGGCATTCATATTCGCTTCCGAACTGATGGAATGCTTTTCCTTTCTTCTTTTTAACCTAGCAAGATTTCACACAAAATGATAACCGAGATTATGTACGCGGATGACCTATGCTTTTTAGCTGATTCCCGAACTTCTCTACAACAGCTGATGACTGGTCTTGCTGAGGCGTGCACCACGTTCGGCCTTAAGATAAGTGTCATTAAGACAGAAGTCATGACAACAGGAGTTTCAACAGATGAACCTCTGAAAATCTATCTCGGTCAAGATGTCCTAAAGTGCGACGAGAAATTCAAGTACCTGGAAAGCACAATAACATCGCAGTGCGACTTTGATGCAGAAATAAACTGCAGAAAGCCTCTTTCGCTAAACTTAAAACTAAGGTCTTTCGTTCGCACGATTTAAAACTGGCTACTAAAATCGCAGTTTATAGAGCTAATGGTGCCAATTCTGTTGTCACAAAATTCTCTTATCTTAGCTAAAAATCTCTAAAATTTAGATTAGTCCTGTCCAACGACATTTTGTATTCTGAAATCGCTAAAAGTGACAGAACTAAATTAAATTTTAGAGATTTTTAGCTAAGATTAGAGAATTTTGTGACAACAGAATTGGCACCATTGTCCTACCAAGCCTGTTATATGGCTCAGAAACTTGGTGCCTTTACCGCAGACACATAAAGACATTAGATCAATTCTACCTCCGATGTCTGCGGGATGTCATGAACATCCACTGGACAGACCGCATTAGAAACACTGAAGTTCTTCGACGCGCTAAGATCTGCGGCATTGAAGCATATCTGATACGGCGTCAACTACGCTGGTGTGGTCACGTGTTCCGTATGCCAAATGAACGGATCGCAAAGTGCATCTTCTATAGCGAGCTTCAAGAAGGCAAGCGCAAGCACGGCGGACAGCTCTTGCGATACAAAGATGTGCTTAAAAGTCACATGAAAAATTGCAGTATTGACCCCTTAACGTGGGAGTCATCTGCGGCAAATCGCTCGAAATGGAGAGGTCTTGTAAGGCAGAAGATCGACGCCTTTGAAAACACACGTAAAGACGAGCTCGACGCAAAGAGAGACAAGCTAAAAGCCAGACCACCTACGGCTTTAATTTACCATTATAGTGACGGCGTTCTCACTTGTCCGATATGCTCAAGAACATTTACGGCCAAAATTGGCTACAACAGCCACATGCGAGCACACCACCGCGCGGACCAATGTGACGCCAGTTGCTGAGCCTGTCCAGCAGTCGCTGTAGCCGAAATCGGCTTGGATTGAATTGATTGAAACAGTAACGAAATCTAAATACCGGCGGTCTTTATATATTCTAATTTTTTTTTGAGTACATTAATTTGGCAGTGCCTTATGATGAGACACCGGTTTTGGTTTATGTAGCGATATTTTTATAAGTAAGGCTGAAAGTGTGTACGGAGAACTGTTACATTTAGTTCGTGTTAGTTTAGATGAGAGCAGAACGCTAAAATTGATGAAAATAAATTAATATAGATATACTTTTAAATTTTATTAATTACATTCGAAACTGGACGGTTAAATAACTATTTATATTTCAAATTTCCTTAGTGATTCCATATTTATAATATTAAAAGTATTTGCTTAAATCACAGTGGAGTCTCATTATAATTGGCAACTTGTCTATACTAAATAGCCGATATAAAAATATATATAATAGTTTATTGAAGGTAATGTAGATAGTATACAAACTTTTTAATATTAGTAGCGTCCTGTAAAAACGCCCGCAGGTCATCGGCGAGTGGCTGGTGGTGCGCGAGCCTGGCCGCGTACAGCTCGTGGAGCGCGCGCGCCTGCGCCTCCAGCCTGGCGGCCTCCTCACGGTCTAGCTCAGGGTTCAGCAACTTGGTTTGGAACGACTCTGCAATAAAATAATACTTAATATTGTAGCGACAGGCTGGGGAACGATTCTAAAATAAATTAAAGTCAATATTGTAGCAACTGCCTGGCTAGTCAAATATCACGAATTTACGCTTTAGTTAAATGGCGAATGACCCTTTTTTTTTTAAGACTCTTCATGCACTTTTCTTGATAAGTGTATCGCGGGAGTCTTTACAAACATTTAAACAAAGGAAACAATGAACGCCCAGAATCAAAACAAATATTTATGGATCACACAAATATTTGTCTCGTGTGGGGCACCACCAGCATTGGCGTATAAAAGGGGAGCTGAATGAGCTGTGGTCACTCCAAAAATGTAGTATGTTAAATGTAACCCGTAACTCTAGGGTTGTATGCAGGCAGGAAATTGTTGTATAGGGGCTGGATCCACATTGGAAAATAATCCTAGCCTTGCCGCTACCACAACGCCGAGGTGTTGTGGGTTCGAATCCCACGCGGGACAAAAATTTGTGTGATCCACAAATGATTGTTCCGAGTCTGGATGTTCTTTGTAGTCGTTGTTTGAATGTTTGTAAAGTCCCCCGCGACAAACGAATTATTCGTAGTACGGTAAAAAAAATAGAGATACACTCACTAATATCATTATAGAACTGGAGCAGGTATATGTGGCTGGTGGTCTTCAGGAATTGCATAAACGCGTAGAAGTAGTCCTGCTCCGCGATCACGTGCTCTAACTCGACGCGTAACAGCTTACACCGCGCTGTATACATCGACTCCGTCTGACGCACGAACGTCTCTAAGAACTCTACCTGCAACAATAACGAGATGGGTGTAAAAACGCCCTTCGTCTTCATGTGACTTTTTTTTATTTTTCAACTCGTTTTTGTAATGTCTCACTGCTGGGCAAAATTCTCTCCCTTGGACTTCCAAACCATTCTGTTGGTGGATATCTCCTGACCTTATGACCTTGCGACCCCTAGGTCAGAGGATATCCACCAACACAGTGATTATATAGAGATACAGGTATCTCGCGGGTCTTTTGACCCACAGGGCCCATATTCAAACTCGACCGAGGGATGACCCCAAGGTGTCTGCACCAAGTTACAAGTCAATCGGTCCAGTGGTTCCGGAACTATGACTGTCACTAACAGACAGACACACAATTCCACATAGTGTTTTCGTTAACCTCTTCGTAGGAGACTCAGAAGAGTTAACAACAAGGTTCAAAACTTCTTGTATTAAACTATTGTAACGACCACACACAGCAACTCATATAAGAAAAGAAACTAAATAAATTCTTACGAAACATTTGGGGATTGAAAAGAGTGGCCATGAGTTGCCTGCTTGCTTTTTCTCATGAGAGGTCTTATCGAACGGGATGCAATGCAAATTTTTTATTTCCTCTTATTTTAGTAGATATTGCTCGCGTCTTTACTCGCTTAAATGTAGGTTAGATTAGATTAGTAACTTTTTTCTGGATGAAAGGTATCGTATGTCCTTTGCTGTTCTCCGACAACGTGTATGCAAAATGTCATGATGATCGGTCGAGTAGATATGGCGAGTAGGTACAGTGTAACAAACCAAAAACTCACATTCGCATTTATAATATTAGTTAGAATTAATATATTAGTTAATTGACGTGTACATGACGTGTTTACTTTTTTATGGTAACAAACATTTAACTTTGACTTTGGCGAAAACGAAAAAAAATAATCTTTAAACCATTCTCGAATCCACTTGAACACATCCAAAAAATTCATCAAAGTCGGTCCAGCCGTTTAGGAGGAGTTTAACTACAAACGCACAGAAGATTTATATATATAAAGATAGTCTCACGCCTCTATCTCCTAGCTAATGAGTATGTCACCCACATTTTGCTATGTTTTATGTTCCACGTAGGAGGACAGTCCCAAACTCCGTGCTGCTACAGAGAATTCTTGAAAAGAAAAACTCAGTAACACTGCCTGGCCAGGGGATCGAACCAAAGAATCATGCATATCAGTCACATTCACATCTGCTACGGAAGGCAATTTGTAATAAAGTTGAGTCTGTATATTGAATATATTATTGGAAAACAAGTCTACAACTAAAACTAAAATAATAAAGTCTAAAACTAAAATAATAAATTAAATATTTTTTGGGATGGATGGTTTTATGTTCCAGCATTACACAAAAAATACTGAAGTAAGCTGCGGCTTATTGTAGTTTAGCAGCTTAAAGTTGAATTTAAAATCTAGAGACCTAAGATGCGTAACTTTATACCTTATAATTAGGGGTGGTCGGCAACTGCGCCATGGTCTCGTCGCCGGACGCGAGTATAATGAGCGTGTTCAGTATGTAGGGATCTGCTAGCACGTCTGTCAGGGACAGCAGCACCCAGCCAGCGAATATCTCCCTTATTAGTACGCAAAATACACTGAAACAGAAATACATATTAAATTCCTACTTATATTATAAATATGACAGTTTGAAGGTTGAAGACTGTTGAAGAAATTTGGATGGAACTTGCACATAGAAACGGTATGTCCTGTCCACATAAGATACTTTAAAACCCGGTATGTGTTTCCGTGGCATTTACGCGAATGAAATCACGGCCAGAAATTATATAAAATATATTCCAGAAAACCTAAAAGCAAATTCACGAATATACGTAGACATCAAATTAACGAAATCGTTCGTTCGTATTTATAAAGTGATACTTTAAATGAAGTCGCACGTGGTACTTTTAAAAAGTAAAGCATTTCAGAAAAGTACTCAGAAATATCTAAGACGTTAATGCTTTTTCTTTTAGTGCCCAGTGAATTAGATTGATATCGAATTGTACACGAGAATTATTTTTTATAAGCTATTCAAATTAGATGGTTTGCATGAGACATATTTAATTATTACTAAAGTGACTTTTTTATTAAGATTATACAGACTTGGGCATAAAAATCACTATAAAAAGGATTTATTGTGTAAAATCTTGACTAAGGAGTCACGTAGCGGCTGAATCAATTCTTCTTCGTTGTATCTAGATAAAATTATAAGGCACAATAAATGTCTTTAAGTGTAGGTACTATATTGTAATCCTGATAAAAAACAAGTTATAACTGCTTTTCTTAAACCCAGACTGATAGGACGATCTCAGATATAAAGAATTCAGCAGGTGATAAGCTACCAGAATTTGGAGAATTTATCATCTACAGGGTGATTTTGAAATCGTGTAATTCCTTTTAACCACGCATTCTACTGGTGATATAGAATAACCCTGACCATATTTTTTCTTAATTAGAATAAAGGTTTCGGCAAAATTAGAGTACAGATTTTTTTCATGAAATGATTTCAAATAGTCATATTTTAGCCACCTGACACAATCTTAATATTTTACTAATTTAAAAATAATAACTTAACAATAACTGATGTCGTAAATAATAAGGGGCAATAAAAAGGACCGCCCGTTATTATTTTCGACATTAATTATTAATATGTTTTTTTATTTTAATTAGTAAAAAATTAAAATTGCCTCGGTTGGTTAACATATGACTATCTGACACCATTTCACAAAAAAAACGGAACAATAATTTTTCAAAAAAAAATAAATCTAATTAAATAAAAATATGGTCAGGGTTATTCTATATCACCAGTAGAATGCGTGGTTAAAAGGAATTACACGATTTCAAAATCACCCTGTATAGAGTAAGCATTAAGGCCGTCGCCTTAATACTTATTATATTTAATATGGTAAGGACTTCGCCATCCAGACTCAGCGCTTTTATCATCTAATGGTCTGGCTGATAAGTTATACAAAGGTACCAAAAGTCATTAAACAGTCTTGTCTATAGCAAGTCAGATATATAACCAAAGACTCACGAATTCTGCAAGTCCGTGGTCTTGAGTAAGTAGGGCATGGTGGCGTTGGTGATGGCCCGCAGATAGTTCAGCTCGGCAGTTCGGTTGGCGGCGGCGGGGTGAAGGGCTAACTTGGCGTCTAGCGGCGCATCAGCCGGCAGCCGCGCGCACGACCAATAGTGGCGCAGCGCACACGGGACCAGCCGCCGAGTAATGAAGCGAGAGTAGTTTATCTGGACCAACCATTATTTTCATATAAGAAGAAGTAGAATTACAATCAAGTCCGAAGAAATCTTATAAGAGGAAGAGCACACCTTCTTCAATTACTAGATTTTGCAGCGGCGTCGCTCGCGTAAATGTAGGTTAGGTTGGTAACGGTACTTTTTCTGGTTAAAAGGTGCCGGTATTTCCTTTTCTGTACCCCTGACAAGGTGTATGCGAAATTTCATGATGATCAGTCGAGTAGTTAAGGCGTGAAAGCGTAACAAACAAACAAACTCACATTCGAGTTTTTAATATTAGTTAAGAAGTTAGGATAGTAGAACTCCAACTATCTGAATCGCTGATTATCCAAATCGCTATCGGGGAAATATTTTTAGGAGATAAGAAAATGTACATATATACGATTATGGATCCAATATATATGTAACATGTTTATATGTTGCAATATCACTTACTTTCAAATTATAAATGCATACAGTGACAATTGATTCGGATAATTGTAGTGGCACTGTACAAGGAAACTACGGAATAAATGATTTAATTATACAAGTGCGAAGTTTTTCGCAGTTGGGTATAATTTTTACAGTGGAAAAGCCCGCGGATTGACACCAATTAGAGGCTCTTAATCATATTCTCTATTCTTTATGTATGTACCCCTTCGGGCAAGATGTCCGTCACTATCTGGTGGCTTAACGAATGAGCCGGCTCGCCTCATTAAGTTTCACTCTCTTATGATCACTCGGAGAGAATTACCGCTGTTATTACGTTTTGTCTGGTGAGCAAGAGTTTCGAAGGCTCACATATAAACTACATATCGACTGCACGGATGATGTAGTGGTTGAAGCGGTCGCTTCGCCACTGCCATTGCGTTGAGTGTTGTGGGTTCGAATGTCACACGGGACAAAATTTTGTGTTATCTACAATGGGTTGTCTGGATGGTCTTTGTGACCGTTGTTTAATGTTTGTGAAGCCCCCGCGACACAGGAATAATTCCTTTCGAAGGTGTTGTCTCTAAAAAAACGAAGTAATTCCCCATTCAATGCCTTCCATCCCATTTTTATGATCTTTCAGACTACTCCGAACGGAGGATAAAGGCCCTATAACATAGAATCTAAAAAATAGGTAACAAAAAGTGAATATGCCAGGTATGCTTGTCAGCTTGCCTTCTGAGGATATAAAGTCGTGAATCTATGTACATGTTCAAGTGTTTACCTTAACAGCTCTGTGCAAAAGACAAGCAGAAGCATATCTCAACTGATGCCGGAGCTCGTCTACGAAGAATGGTTGCAGCGTGATCTTGCCGTACCAAGAGTTTATGAACTGATCCAATATTGTGTTGTAGAACTGGAAACAAATGTACAAAATCATTAAAACAACGTATGAAAACATTAACAATTAACATTAAACATTTCATGCCCTTTATAAAAAGATAATGTTCAAACTTTAAGACAGCTATTATCAGACTATGCTTGCTTTTAAAGTTATATTTATACATTTGTGGCTATTTGATTTGTTACTTAATTAAAATCTAATGAGCAGCGATAGCTCTGTGGGGAGACCAACATACTGCAATGCAGAGGGTCTCGGGTTCGAACCACGTCGCGCACCTCTGACTTTCGGGAGTTATATGACTTTTCGAAATTATGTGCGTATTGATTAACAATTATCGCCTGCTCCGAGCCTCGGAGAGCACGATAAGCCGTCGGTCCCGACTGCCATGAACATCTATGGCAGTCGTTATTGGGGAAGTCGACACAAAAGATCTCACTGGGTCGAAGTGTCGCCGGTCTGCACTGACTGGCCCCCACACAAGGTAAGATAATTAAAATCTATCATGATAAACTACAGTTATAGGATATTTTATTTATTTGTAATATCGAAATAATATTCTTTGACAAAAATATATTTAATTGCCATCAAATTGTTTTAAATACGTGTGCGCAATTCATAACTTTTACTACAGATAGATACCTATAAATTGAAATTTATATTCGACAGATAGATGCATATTGACATACACGACCAGTTCCAGCATCTTCTAAAGCAATACTACTCTAATATGACTGCCTGACTAAACGTGAAATCGGTGAACGCAGTGTATAAACTGAGACTAGATTTTTTCCGAGTAGGATTTAAGTATATGTATAGCTTTTGATTTTGTTGACAAGAGCGTGTAAAATAGCAGCGGTTGCATGAATCTTGGCTATCTCTTTTTATTTACCCTGATACTGGTATCAGGATAAATAAAATAAAAAAGAGAGCTGCTCGTCTGCACGAGTAGCGGTAAGGATGGTAACTGGTAACCGTTATCGGCTTCGACAATGTCTATGGAACAGCCATGTTGCGAAACGTATTGTTAAAAGGACAAGTCATTGGAATACCAAGTCAGTGGCATACAGTCCTCGACGTTTATCGGATTCATCTCATCAGTAATATGATACGTATGTATATAGGTATATGTATGTATGCATGTATCTTTATATATACCTATAGATACATATATATATTTGTATATATTTTATTTAGATTATATAATATGTTTATTGGTATGTATATATTATGTAATATATAAATACCATTGTGATATTCTTTACTTCTTTTTATCTCTGCATCACCCTAAGGTCCACTGGTACATAATGCCCTTGGCATTAAGTCCGCCATTGTACTATTCTGTGCATTCAGTTTTAAAATAAAAAAATAAAATATAATCTATAGTCTATATCAATACTATACAGAGAAAAGATTTGTTTGTGATTGATTAACTATGAAAATACTAAACCGATTTTTATAATTCTTTCACCATTAGGAAGCTATTTTATCCAAAAATAACATAGACCAAAAATGCGGGAGAAACCGCGAGGGACAATTCCTAAAAATAAAGCAAGATGTAAGTGTCAGTGTAATTACAATTAATCAAATTCTATGTGCGTCATAAGTTGCACCAATGTCGAATGAACAAAAACAGAATTAGCGCTGCATATTTCAAGCGTAACTAATATTACTGTACAAGAAAGTTATTACTTCCAATTAACATAGTTTAAGCGTAATGATTTCGATGTATACTTGGAAGTACTTTTCATAGCTATATATTATAACCATTGTTACAACGATCATCACTCTAAAACAAAACTCATATGTATGTACAAA
The DNA here is from genome assembly GCA_963675205.1 of Catocala nupta. NCBI lineage: Eukaryota > Metazoa > Arthropoda > Insecta > Lepidoptera > Erebidae > Catocala > Catocala nupta. The sequence continues at coordinate 5,840,227 of OY776095.1, read as the reverse complement.
ATACCCTCTAGAAGAATTGGAATAATCGGATAACACACACAAAGCTTATAGATACAAAAATCCTAATGGGCGTATTAGAATGATCAAATATCTCACACAAAACTTAAAGAAACATAATTAACTTAAATTATTTTTTGTGAATTAAAAATCTATCTATAATTTCGAATTGAAATGCTAAATTATTTAATTACTTATGAATAATTTCAATAAAATATAAGATGTTAAGATCAGAGCTGTATGTACCTCTGCAAAAAATAAATACATATTCTATAGAATATCGTAGGCAAATAACTGTGTTGCTTTTCTGTTATAAGTAGGATTTCCAATGCAAGAAAAACACTTGAAGTTCATTACAGTTGCCTCTGTGAATATAAATTTTGTATAGTAAAGCCTGACAAAGTGTTATAGGGTCAAGAAACTCTCAGCACCACGGAGCCAGGAACTATGCCCGGGAAATGAAAATAGGCTCGCCCCCAATTACGCGTGACCTAAAACCATGGTTGGCAAAATATAGACCGCAATACACTACTACCGACCTCTCTTTAGGCATGTAGACGTGAGGCTATTAATGTGTGGGTCAATTCGCATGTTATAACCGCGGTGTATAAATTTGTTTGACCGCGTTAACGTAGTATAGGTGAATCACGCCAACATATTATCATTAAAAATACAATACCGCACTTTATTCCTTTGTCACAAGAGACTTTACAAACATTCAAATAACGGATGCAAAGAACAACATATAGTTGTTTCAAACAACAACACTATATAGTGTGTAAAATAAACCCTGTCCGATCCATTAAGGTCTTGTTTCTGTCTTTACAAACATGCTAAGAAAAATAATAAAAAATCGATATAATCGTAAAACGTTTTCATAATATTGTTATGTACAGTATTGATCAGCATTGTTACCATTAAATTACTGAAATTTTGCACAGTCTAGCAATACTCCATTAAACTTGATAAGGACGCGGAGCGTAGCATACTTTTGGCGACATTTTCTAAGACGTCGGTAGGTAGGCGCGGCGTAGCGCGGCGCGGCATCGGTGAACCTTTATGAACTTTAGTGATACCTAGGTAATATGATTAATAAGTTGTTGGTGTTGCCATGGATAATCTATCAACATATTATTTATAATAAATTAAATTTATTGGGGTAATTTTATTGATCGATTTTTATAAAAGGATGTTACTTACATACTCATAATAAGCTACTGTATAACACCTTTAAGGATCGGACAGGGTTTATTATACACACTGTATGTGAATCACACAAATTTTCTGTCCTGTATCAGGATCGAACCCATTATGGGGTGTTCCCTCTCTCACCCAATGAGGGGGACCGGCTGGGAGCTCTTAAAAGATTCATCCATAGCAGGCCCCTCCCCTACACAATTATATACCTAGTTGATCCGAATCTGGGAGAAAATTAAAACAACTATGTGTAAATCACACAATTGTTTGTCCTGCGTGAGGATCGAACCCATAACACTCGGCGCAGTGGCATGGCGACCACTTAAACTACTACGCCATTCGTGCAGTCAAATCTATACTAATATTATAAAAAGCTGAAGAGTTTGTTTGTTTGGTTGAACGCGCTAATCTCACGAACTACTGGATCGAATTGAAAAAATATTTTAGTGTTGAATAGCCCATTTATCGAGGAAGGCTATAGGCTATACATCACGCTACGATCAATAGGAGCGGAGCAGCAATGTTGCAAAAATGGGAAAAAATCCTCTTATCTTATATGAAGCAGACGAAGTAGCGCGGGTCAGCTGGTAATGTTTAATACGCATAATAAAGTACGCCTCGAGAATATTACAGCCGAAACTTATATCCGGGATGTTATTTTCCAAAAGCCTCACAATATATAGATTATTATCTAGTTCATTTACAGGTTTATTCCGCTGTATATAAAAATGCAGTAAAACCGGTTTCATCGTTTTGTTACGCAAAAAAGATAATGAAGAGTTCAAGGTAATATCTGACCGCGGCGATTCAATAATACGATGTGGGAAACGATTTCATTTTCATTTATACTATACTGAGTATTGGTTTGTTGATGTTATGGTATGCCATAACATCAACAAACCAATACTCAGTATTGCTTGCGCTTTTGTTTGCGATCGTGAGATCTTGAGGCCGATTCCTGAGACAGACGAAGTATCTCTTGGATCGGCTCGGATATAGAAAGTCACCCTAAGATGCTAGCAGAACGTCGGGGTCGAGTATAGCAGGCGGGACACTTTCGGGACGCATTCAATCTAGTAATGCGCGAAAAATTCGAGAGATATTCGAATACATAATACAATACCTACGTCGCACGATCAGAGATACTGCACACGTCCATAGGTAAGTATGTACCTACTCTTTTAAATATTGACAAGATTATACATAAGTAGTGTTGTCAATGTTAAAAAGAACAGCCATGCAGGCCTTGACTTTCATACAGTTATCTATACTAATATTATAAAGCTGAAGAGTTTGTTTGTTTGGTTGAACGCGCTAATCTGAGAAACTACTGGTTCGAATTGAAAAAAAAATTAAGTTTTGGATAGCCTATTTATCGAGGAAGGCTATAGGCTATATAACATCACGCTACGACCCACGGGGACGGCGCAGTAACGATAAACGCGGGTGAAACCGCGGGCACATATGGCACAACCCTTTCCTTCTCCCAATAACAAACATAAATATAAATTCAGTAACTTTACTAAACTTACTAACTTATAAACTTTTATGTTCATAAGAGGTAACCCGCGACTAAAATTGAAAAAACAAATTGTTTTCGAATACATTCGAATGAAATTCGAATCCAATTTTGCACATCGCTTGTTCTCCCGTCTTAACTTGCGGTCTGCGTCTAACGGTTACCCCGGTAACCTTAATATAGCGAATGTTGACTTACACCGCTGATATAATTAGTCATGCATGATATTGATAACAGATTTAATAGATAGTGCTATCGACATTGAACAAACTATTTATGTTCTGGTGTATTCTGTACATGCCTGTTAAAGGTTTACATATAAGAACATTGTTACAACGTAATATGCTTAGTAGTGTTGTATATGTATACTGTTGGTGTGGCTATAATAAATAAATAAATAAATAAATAAATGTACAAGTACTACGTTATTTCAGTTACAAGTACAACAGAATTATGTAGGTATTCCACCTACATAATTCTGTTTCACACCTGTTTCCTGAAATGGAAGGTAGAGACCATGGCCTTTTCTTTTATTCATTCTTATCACGTATTGGTATTTACAGAACTACTCTGAACAGGGAAGAGGGCGTTTGTTTGGGCTTTCCCCTGCCGATGAATAACATAATTTATGTAGAAAACATATTTACTTATCGTGTGTGTAATACCAAAATGCCGTATATTATTCGTACATAATCTGACGCAAAAACGAATGACGTTAAGATTCTCCATAACAAAAATTTGCTATTCTATACTAATATTATAAAGCTGAAGAGTTTGTTTGTTTGTTTGTTTGTTTGTTTGTTTGAACGCGCTAATCTCAGGAACTACTGGTTCGAATTGAAAAATTATTTTAGTGTTGGATAGCACATTTATCGAGGCAGACTTATCAGATAAAAATATTTTTCTTTATTTGCAATAAATGCTAGTTTCTTGGTTTCTTGTTACGATATAGTTATTTTTTGTTGTTTTTCAACTATACCTAATAATAGTTAAAATCGCCTTATATAATAATACCCTATAATGAAGTTTACGAAAACACATATTTAGAAACAAATAATGCATTTTGTATGTTTTTACGATACCCTTTTCTCGAATTTCTAAATTTATCTAAATGTAATGAAAATAGAGTCGTGGTTGCTTCTACGAAGTTTAACTTGTTAGCTAGGCCCGTCGATTTATTACATAAAATATACATGACCGCCATTGGGGTCAAATTCCACACTGTGCGCGGGTCAGCTAGTAAGATATAAATTGCTATAATAATCCACCCAACAGGGGAGCACCTTAGAAGCAACATGGACGCACCTGTTGTCTTTGGGTATTTTGACAATAACCGTGGCGTGAAATGTAGTTATTTTTTGGACTGATCGTAGTAGCGATGGTGAAACATCCGAACACAAATGGGAGGAATGACATGTGCTACCCCTTATCTATAATCTATACTAATATTATAAAGCTGAAGAGTTTGTTTGTTTGTTTGCTTGAACGCACTAATCTCAGGAACTACTGATCCGAATTGAAAATTCTTTTAGTGTTGGATAGCCCATTTATTGAGGAAGGCTATAAGGCTATATAACATCACACTACGACTCACGGGGGCGGCCCAGTAACCATAAACGCGAGTGAAACCGTGGGCACATCTAGTTTACTATATAATAATAAAGTCCTGCAGACTGAATTTTGGACACGGAAGCCACACCATTTTCTTACTCTTACATTCCGATGGGACGGCGCACAGTGGGAAAGTCGGTGTTTCTCAAAACTTCATATCTCAGTTGTTTAAAAAGATGATGAGCTGAAACTTTGCACACGCGTATTTGGATAAATAAGGATTTATAAAAAAATACGTGTATACAATTTCATATTACATTATTTAATAAAAAATAAAATAAAAAGGACATACAATTAAAATAGTTTATTTTTCCATTTGACGTGAGTAAAGTAAAAAAGTGAAATTAAATCTAAATTAATAATTAATAAAATATTTATATGTAAATAATACACAATTTAGCAAAATCTTTTCGTTAATAGTAAGCCTTGGCTTCATCAAACATTTTCTGTGGTATTGTTTCTGACGTATTTCTCAAACTTGATATATAGGGATCAGATGTATATAACAAAGTATGGAAAACATTTTCTTTGGTTACCGACCTTGAACATTTTCTGGAATGATGTAATCAAAATTTTTTATAATGTTTATTGCGGTCTTCTTGTACGTCTTCGGACAACTGCCCGATAGGTAAAATAGCATAATACTCGATGATTTTTCTCCGTGTATAAGTATTTTATGCACGTAGGAAGGCATATAATACCAGTTACAAAGATTCACGTACATTTGTGCCGTACTGTAGGTATGCATACTCGCCGAATTTTTTTGCATTGATAGCTATTCCAGATGACATAGTTTGTAATATTATGTACAGTCTTTTTGTAAGTTCTACATCTACACCTGTAATATCTGCATAACAAGTGTAATTCTGAAAAATCGGCGAGCTGTGTTTCCGTCATTACTATTTCCAGCACTTTGTCGAGGTTTATCGACATGCAGTCCCAGCTCGCTTCTAAATCGCTTTTGTCATGCTTCTTTTTTCCCTCTTTGCTTTGCTTATTTTTAATAAAAAGATTGTGGCACTCATATACAGGGTTTCCGGTAATTAATGGATAACCTTGAAATGTCTTATAGTAGAAAGGAAGGGTGCCCAAAAAAAAAAAAGGATAAATATTAAAAAGTGCAAGCTATATTAGCATAGCATACTTTTGACTGTCTATCTATTAGCATAATTAGTGTTTAATAATAAAACAACAAAAAACCGATGGATTTCATTCATTTATGGTCGTAGTATACAAGAAAGTTATACATGGTAATTAAAAAAAAAAACATATCTCAGGTAGTAGTTAGGATACATTTTTTTTAATTTTTTTTTTCTTAACGTCCCTCAGTTCCACTATAAGACATTTCCAGGTTATCCATTAATTACCGGACAGCCTGTATACAATTAACTTTTTATCAATTTGACCTCAATAGATAATTCATTTAAAATTGTTTGTGGTTGATCCTTTAGAGCTACGATTTTCAGTAGGTACCTTATCACCAAGTATAAAACACGAGATGAGTGGGTATATAAATTATAATAATTAATAATATATTTACAAAACAATATTATTATGTATAATAATTCATGAGATTTTATGAGCCATACGATGCAATTTCAAATATTGGATATTTGTCTCGCATTACATCACAATACATTTTGACACATTGCTAGAAAAGGCGCTAATAGGCGCAACATTTTTTTTATCCTCTGGTAAAACAATGTATACAGATTTTAATGCAATAAATATCTTGACATCGGCAAGCATCGGCAACAGGTAAATCTCTCATTGAAATAACAAGTACATCTAATATTACCCCCCTTAAACTATATATATCAATTTATTTTATTTTTATACCAACATATAAAATATTATTTGCGAAACAATAAAACGAGATCATAAGCTTTTTAAAAATGTATAATACTTGTATACTTATACCAAAAACTTAGGAGTAACAAGGCATTGAATTATAATAACATACCGCGTCTAAATCATGTTATAGAACATGAGTTACGTTTGATGCATATTTATACATATGTTAAAGAAATAAATTTAGTTAAAAAATATCTAAAAGAACTTCATTTATAATACTGCATATATTTATGATTATTATCCTTTAGCATCGACTTTTGTGAAAAACAGTTTCGAGTCAGCGTTGTATGGAGCTTTCCCATAGTGCCGCGATCCAAAACGACCGGAGAGAAATTAGGCATAGGACCATTGGCTTTACTGCGTTCCAAGGCACGGTGTATGTCACAGTTAACTTTCTCAGGGAGGCTATCAAGATTTTCTTGGCAGAAAACCCAATAACTTTTTGTTAGCTAGACCCGGGTCATGCTAATCAGACTCAAGACCTCTTGTATAGCAATCTCATAAACTTCCGCTACACCATGGCACTGAGGCATTAATTAATTAACTAAATTCTGGACTCCAAATATCGTTTTTAGAATCGTTTATGTGACCAAATGAACAAAATATTTGATCTTGACCGGTAAAGGAAGTCATTGTGATTCTCATAATATTGTTTTATTGAATTTTACTGGGGAGTCCCCGTGACCATGGCTGCTGAAAAGGAACCGAAACGTCGCTCGGGGAAAGTGTAAACCTAAATATAAATAGATTTAATAATTTTATTACCTTAAAAATTAGTAAAATTCAACAGTAGTAGTAGTGTAACAGTTTCAAAATTACGTAATACAGTGTTAAATAAAAAACGCGATAAAATCCGTCTAAATGAGTTTAATTTCAATGAATAACATTCGCGTAAACAGAAGACAATATTATGAGAATCACAATGACTTCCTTTACCGGTCAAGATCAAATATTTTATTCATTTGGTCACATAAACGATTCTAAAAACGATATTTGGAGTCCAGAATTTAGTTAATTAATTAATGCCTCAGTGCCATGGTGTAGCGGCAGTTTATGAGATTGCTATACAAGAGGTCTTGAGTCTGATTAGCATGACCCGGGTCTAGCTAACAAAAAGTTATTGGGTTTTCTGCCAAGAAAATCTTGATAGCCTCCCTGAGAAAGTTAACTGTGACATACACCGTGCCTTGGAACGCAGTAAAGCCAATGGTCCTATGCCTAATTTCTCTCCGGTCGTTTTGGATCGCCGCACTATGGGAAAGCTCCATACAACGCTGACTCGAAACTGTTTTTCACAAAAGTCGATGCTAAAGGATAATAATCATAAATATATGCAGTATTATAAATGAAGTTCTTTTAGATATTTTTTAACTAAATTTATTTCTTTAACATATGTATAAATATGCATCAAACGTAACTCATGTTCTATAACATGATTTAGACGCGGTATGTTATTATAATTCAATGCCTTGTTACTCCTAAGTTTTTGGTATAAGTATACAAGTATTATACATTTTTAAAAAGCTTATGATCTCGTTTTATTGTTTCGCAAATAATATTTTATATGTTGGTATAAAAATAAAATAAATTGATATATATATAGTTTAAGGGGGGTAATATTAGATGTACTTGTTATTTCAATGAGAGATTTACCTGTTGCCGATGCTTGCCGATGTCAAGATATTTATTGCATTAAAATCTGTATACATTGTTTTACCAGAGGATAAAAAAAATGTTGCGCCTATTAGCGCCTTTTCTAGCAATGTGTCAAAATGTATTGTGATGTAATGCGAGACAAATATCCAATATTTGAAATTGCATCGTATGGCTCATAAAATCTCATGAATTATTATACATAATAATATTGTTTTGTAAATATATTATTAATTATTATAATTTATATACCCACTCATCTCGTGTTTTATACTTGGTGATAAGGTACCTACTGAAAATCGTAGCTCTAAAGGATCAACCACAAACAATTTTAAATGAATTATCTATTGAGGTCAAATTGATAAAAAGTTAATTGTATACAGGCTGTCCGGTAATTAATGGATAACCTGGAAATGTCTTATAGTGGAACTGAGGGACGTTAAGAAAAAAAAAATTAAAAATAATGTATCCTAACTACTGCCTGAGATATGTTTTTTTTTTTAATTACCATGTATAACTTTCTTGTATACTACGACCATAAATGAATGAAATCCATCGGTTTTTTGTTGTTTTATTATTAAACACTAATTATGCTAATAGATAGACAGTCAAAAGTATGCTATGCTAATATAGCTTGCACTTTTTAATATTTATCTTTTTTTTTTTTTGGGCACCCTTCCTTTCTACTATAAGACATTTCAAGGTTATCCATTAATTACCGGAAACCCTGTATATGAGTGCCACAATCTTTTTATTAAAAATAAGCAAAGCAAAGAGGGAAAAAAGAAGCATGACAAAAGCGATTTAGAAGCGAGCTGGGACTGCATGTCGATAAACCTCGACAAAGTGCTGGAAATAGTAATGACGGAAACACAGCTCGCCGATTTTTCAGAATTACACTTGTTATGCAGATATTACAGGTGTAGATGTAGAACTTACAAAAAGACTGTACATAATATTACAAACTATGTCATCTGGAATGGCTATCAATGCAAAAAAATTCGGCGAGTATGCATACCTACAGTACGGCACAAATGTACGTGAATCTTTGTAACTGGTATTATATGCCTTCCTACGTGCATAAAATACTTATACACGGAGAAAAATCATCGAGTATTATGCTATTTTACCTATCGGGCAGTTGTCCGAAGACGTACAAGAAGACCGCAATAAACATTATAAAAAATTTTGATTACATCATTCCAGAAAATGTTCAAGGTCGGTAACCAAAGAAAACGTTTTCCATACTTTGTTATATACATCTGATCCCTATATATCAAGTTTGAGAAATACGTCAGAAACAATACCACAGAAAATGTTTGATGAAGCCAAGGCTTACTATTAACGAAAAGATTTTGCTAAATTGTGTATTATTTACATATAAATATTTTATTAATTATTAATTTAGATTTAATTTCACTTTTTTACTTTACTCACGTCAAATGGAAAAATAAACTATTTTAATTGTATGTCCTTTTTATTTTATTTTTATTTAATTTTATTACCTTAAAAATTAGTAAAATTCAACAGTAGTAGTAGTGTAACAGTTTCAAAATTATGTAATATAGTGTTAAATAAACAACGCGATAAAATCCGTATAAATGAGTTTAATTTCAATTTAATTTCATTCTGATTCTCCATAATGCTCTCGATAATGTGTGAATGCTGCCAACATGCACTGCGCCTATCCCTCTCACACTTAGCAGCGGGACAGCTTACGAACAGAGCTGATACTATATTATTGCTATAGTATTTTAATGTATTCCTTAATCGGTCAGTGAGTCGTTTAGTTAAGCCTCACTACGAATTAATGACGTGTCAGTCACACAATTACGTATTACAATGAGCTGTAAGACATAAAATTAACGCATGGACTATCAGTTTGGTTCTCTACGACACACTCACAAGATCATAACATCTATTGTTCGTTTCTAAAACTGTCCATTGTTTCTTGTCTAAAGAGTGACATGACGGCTTGACCTTGCAAATTTCTGATTACGTTGATTATAGATATAAGTAAGTGTTACAAGCTATGTTAGAGTTTTAAGTTTATGTTCTTGTCCTGAGTTTGAGCTAGCTATGCACGAAATTGCAACAGAATCTGTGCAGCAGTTTAGTAGTATGCACTAGAGTTGTACCGTAGATTATTTTAGTGGAGGGGAAGTTGCGGATACATAAACAATTGATATTTGTTGAAATTAAACTACTTTATATCAAAAATATCTGTCGAGCCGTTCTTAACTGATGCTCCGTCATACATATGGCAATTGATATTTATTTATATAGATTTTAAAACTATTACTACTGTTAAACTATACTACCTAATATTTAAGCTATTGAAATTATTACAACTAATTAGATTTAAGTTTACACTTTCCTCGACGTTTAGGTTGCTTTTCAGCAGCCATGTTCACGAGTGACTAAGAGATGTTGGTTGTCTCAATGTTTTGAAGTGTAGTTATGAATGAGAATAACATTCGCGTAAACGTCAGACAATATTTAGTGATATTTTGTAGAAATATCACGTTGATTTAGTCCCTATCGGTGCTCCCCACTTCCTTGAACGCGTTTTGCAGATCAGTCAGTTGGCTGAGAGTTGGCGTCGGACACATAGGAGAAAGGCAAACGAACATCCGGTACAACTTCATTAAAAGCTGGCAGATGGAGGCGGAGGTGTGATTTCTTGCGGATGTTCCGCGTTTGCGGAAACGGAGACGAGGTTCCGTTACAACCCTAGTATGAGCCTACTAAACAGATTTACTGACACATTTATGTACTAGGTATATAACGAACTGATGACTTATGTCGGTCTTTGGGTTACTGTTAAGGCTTAAAATGGTGGACTGCACGGATGGCATAGAGATTTAACTGGTCGGCTCGTCACTGCCGCCACGCCGAATGCTGTGGGTTCGATCCCCACAAGGTACAATTTGTGTGATCCACAAATTATTGTTCCAACTCTGGGTGTTCCTTGTGTCCTTTGTTTGTTTGAGTGTTTGTAAAGTATCCGGCGACACAGGATAAATCATAGAGCGGGAGTAGTTTGAAAAAAAAAATGAGTTGATATTCTCAAGGATACGACGTATATCAGAAGCAGTATGTCTAGGTTCGAGAACTTCAAGATTATTCAACTAAAATTTGATTGACTAGTGACTAATGAATTTATGAACATTTCGCATGCTAAAACAGAATGTAAATTATAAATGAGTGGATTCGAGCATTTATTTACGGCTTCAGTTTTCCTCATCTATAATTTAAACTTAGTGTTTATATTCGAAAGATGAATCAATATTAGCCATTACTAAGTCTAAATATGTATATTTAACATAAAACTTAACACTAACATGTAACATTTAAAACGATACGAAATTACCCAGATAACAATTTTAATTCCTAACTTTTTTAAAGTTATATCTTTGGCAACTCTCATAATAAAATAAGAGATAAAAATATCAAAAACTCTATAAGTACCTACGTGAGTAAAATTATTACAAGGTAATTTGAGCACGAGAAGCGGCCCAGTTTGCAGTTTTGCAGTTTGCCCAGCAGTGGGACAGTTTAATACAGTGCTGATATTATTATTAATTTGAGCACGGTTTTCGATCGAAAAGTCCTGGCATACGAGACAATAAAATATTGCAAAATAATAGATCCTGTTTAATTCTTTACAAAATTGCCTTTAAATCGATGAAGCTGTTTTTGTGTAAACATCTAATAAAAGAGAAATTACTACGTTTATTCTAAACTGCCCGATTAAAAAAGCCGGGCAAGTGCAATTTGGGATCGCAAACGAAGGAAACCTTATATTAGAATACCTTTTTTTAAATTTGTCATTTTATTATTTGTTGTTTAGCAGCAATGGAAATACACACTTTGTGAAATATTTTTTCGGCCTATTACGGTTCATGAGATACAGCCCGCTTACAGACAGACGGACAAACAGAGAAGGTTTTATAATAGGGTCCCGTTGGCACCCTTCAGGTACAACGCTCTAAGAAGCAAGTAAAGTGAAAAATATGACATAATACTCACATCCTCTATAGCTTGATCTAACTGTTTGTGTATTTGGAGCCCCACCCAGGGCTCCGCCGATACACTGGAATCATGTCTCGCGCAGTCCTTTGACCCGCAAGTCTCGCAACCCTGAAACATAGTAACATCAATGACTTACTCTAGAAACTCTAGAAACATACAAGACTCTAATAAATAAGCACGGAAGAATGCGTTATTGGTTCCAAATCTGTTGTCACAAAATTCTCTTACCTTAGCTAAAAATCTCTAAAATTTAGATTAGTCCTGTCAAACGACATTTTGTATTCTGAAATCGCTAAAAGTGACAGGACTAAACTAAATTTTAGACATTTTTAGCTAAGATAAGAGAATTTTGTGACAACAGAATTGGCACCATTATTATCTTAATTTCCTAACTAATATTATAAATGTTTATGTGTTACGTTATCACTCCTTAATCACTCAACCTATCATCATGAAATTGCGCTTACTCTGAGGTAGTACAGGTACAAAAAATGTCATAAGATAGCATTTGACCAGAAAAAGGTATTGTGCGAGCGAGCGAAGTGCGGTAAAAAGCTAGTGAGGGATATACTTCGTGCATGGACGGCGTATTGGTTAAATTGGCCCAATTGAGTGAAGTAAAATACTGGCAAACGACATAGGGGACTAGTTAGCCATCAAACGTAAATGCCGAAGTTTCGGGACCATTTATCGTGCTATTTGTAGCATGAAATAGGTACATAAAGCAACGTTTTGACCGTCCTAGAAGTAGTCTGAACAACGACAACAACGAAGGTTGTTGAATTATTCTTTAAGTTATCCTGCTAGAGTACTTTCCTATTCCGAAAGATAGCCTGATTAAATAAGGCATCCCTGACGTTGAAGGCCTACACTGGTTCCTCGCAAACCATTGGAAGCTCTCAATCTTATTTATTTGTAACTCATTAAGAAATGGTATGATTATCTTTTCTTCGACTAGCTAACCTTGTGGAGCTTAAACGTTCTGACAAATTTCACGATATCATTAACCCATCTATCGATCGGGCCTAGAGTACGCGAGCTCATTCTCGGTAACTGTTCCGTCAAGGATTTATGCCCGTCGCCATGCCTTTTAAGTTCTGTTGTTTAAATATTTCCCGCTAATTTTGAATTTTGAATTACTCAATTTTCAAATTTGTTTGAATTTAGAATGGCAACTATTTAGCCATAGCGTTGTTTTCAATCTGTCAGATCGCGCACAAAAATGAATCTCTCGAAGGAAAACGTTCATGCTATAATTTTTTACAACTTTCGGAGAGGCCTAACTCGGATTCAATGTTTCGAGGAGTTAAGATCTGTGTTTTATGATAAAGCCCCATGTCTACGGACTGTCGAACGCTGGTATTTAGAATTCCAGCGTGGAAATACTAGTCTTAATGACAAATTTCGTGAAGGACGTCCAAAATCCGGCTTTACTGAAGAAAACATCGTTGCTGTGAGACAATTGATGCTCGCAGATCGTCATATGACATATCGGGAGATAGAGGCGTTAATAGGCATCACAGGGACAACCATTCAAAAGATCTTGCATGAGGAGCTTGGTGTGAGACAGCTAGTTTGCCGATGGATCCCACATTTGCTCTCCGATGATCATAAGGCGGCCCGCGTCAGATAGTGTAAGAAAACTCTCCAAAGGTTCAAGCGAGGAGAGCCAAACCACGTCTACGACATTATCAGTGGTGACGAATCTTGGATTTATGCATACGACCCTGATTCCAAACAGCAATCCACAACCTGGGTCTTCCGAGATGAGCCAAAGCAGACTAAAGTTGTTCGCTCTCAAGCACTTCGAAGAAGATGGTGGCTACGTTCGTGGCGAAAACCGGTCACGTTGCACAATTGCGCTTGAAGATCGGAGAACGGTTAATGCAGAGTGGTATACCACAGTTTGTTTGCTACAAGTCATCGCCGAAGTTCGGAAATCTAACCCAAAGCGACGCATCATACTACACCATGACAACACAAGCTCACATACCGCTAGTAAAACAATTGATTATTTGAAGCAGGAAAACGTAGAAATTACAGTAAGTAGTAACGTAGTACGTAGTAAATACAGTCCTGACCTAAGCCCTAACGATTTCTTTACATTTCCTAAAATTAAGAAAACTCTTCGTGGGGAAAGGTTCAGGTACGGTGAATAAGCAGTCAACGCTTTCAAGTCGGCCATTTTGGACATACCGACTTTGGAGTGAAATGAGTGTTTTAATAACTGGTTCGAGCGAATGGAAAAATGTATAAAACTTCGAGGTGAATACTTTAAAAAACAATAAATAATACTTTAAGGTTCTAGTTGTGTTTTTTTCTTCAAACGACAAAACTTAAAAGGCATGCCTCGTAATTTTGCCAAGCGCCTATATATAATATAACATACACCAATATTATTTGTAGAACACACTTTATTTGTAGAACACACTAAAAATGCTTTGTTCTGCAAATAGTTTTTTCGAGCCCTGGTGATCTATGGTGGTCCATTGGTTGAAAGTTTGTAAGGTTCCCCCCCGCAGCAGGATTTACGCCAACTGCGGCCAGTACTGTTAGTTGTCTATTAAAGTTTTAAAAAAAGAATTTGATCATGTTTTCAAAGTTTGTATCGAGTAGTACCTAAAACTGGTTATTCATGCATGTCTTTACGTTTCCAGTATCACTAATAAGGTTTCATGTTTTGACACAGTGGACACTGCGGTGATAAAAAAATATCGACAAATAGAATTATACACAGACATATTATTCATTCCTTTCGCGCAATCTTGGGTTGCGATGGAGTAAATGGAACTTATCTAACTGAATCTTTTATTTAAGTATACATATACGCACAATAGGCATGATGACTAAAAAAAGATTTTAGTCCGTCTTTAGGACCAGCAAAAAATAATGGACACGTATTTTTTCTTTTGTCACACAAACTAATAACAACGAAGATACAGGTTTAAAAGTCGTGTTACGTTACTTGTCGGTAAAATTTGATGAGACAATGACGTCACAAGCCCCCAATCCCGAATTTTAATGCATTATATGTTAGTAAATATTTATTGTTTTGTTATAAAAAAAATAGGTGTCCAATATTTTTTGCTAATCGAAATGATGGACTAATTCGAATCACTTATTTCTAACCCTTTTTTTTTTTTTTTTTTACTTGGCGGAATGCAATGACGCATATCCCTCCGCGGGGGCGGGCGGAGGGATTATGTCGGACTCGCCGGGGTAAAATAAAGATGTTAAAAAAAAGATAATGTACCTCCCGGAATACCGACTAAACCTACCACGGTGTTCCTCGACACAACCACTACCGACGGGGCCGCGCGAATCGCTTTCGCATGCGGTCGCGACCCCGCCGAGGTTACGGCCCGCCGTATGAAACGGCAGGCCACTACACGAAAGACCTACCCAAAATAGGCACTACTTCAAATAAAACCCTACTGTCTCCCCCCTAGAGGGAAGACGGACTCGACACAGAGGCGCGCGTGGGAACACGCACGCCGCCTCTCGGACCTGGTGCTGAACGGATGGCGGGCAGGCCCACAAAGCCCGCCACCCCCAGGTCAAACCTCAGGGTGGCTGGAGGTCATCTCGCGCCCTCCGGCGCCCGGCTCTGCGGTTGGGGAGAGGGTTTAAACGCTCCCTCTCCCGCTCCGCCGCCTCCTTGATGGAAATCACTTCCTCGCAAAAGGAGGCGACGGCGTTCCACGACCTCTCACTCCGGACCATAGACTGAACTACGGCCGGGAGCGAGAGGGCAACCGATCCGACTGCCGCGATCAAATCACGACGCTGCGATGCCCAGGCGGGGCAAACCGCCAAAGTGTGCAGCGCCGTGTCCTCAATAACGTCGCGGCAGTCGCCGCAGTGGTGACAACCGGGCGTCTCTTGCCGGCGTATACGACACAGGAACCGGCCAAAACATCCATGGCCAGTCAGAACCTGTGTCAGCCGGAAGGTGAGGGCGCCATGCCGCCTCTCAAGCCACTCCTCAGACACGGGACTTACCGCCACGATCGTGGCGTGCCCGACTTATTTTTAACCCTGTCATCATGCCTATTGATATTTATGCACCTCACTAATAAATATATTATAACTAAATAATAAAATACTACTCCTTATTATTTAATTTATAACCTAATACTAGGTATATTGGGATAAAAATTAAATAAAGAAGGATAGAAAGAAAAATCCTATCCTAATATAGTTTATAGTGTAAAATGAAATGATTTTAAATACAAACATTCTGTTTAAATTATTAAGGATAGATAGATTATAGCCAGGCTATATCCCTAATAATTGAAACCGAGTGTTGGCATTTGGGAGCTGTTAATTTATAATACTTGTTGATGGATAAGGCCTTGAACAACAATAATGTGCCAAATATTTGTTAAATTATATGGTATCTGTATAGGCAGTGTCAGTGCAGATGAAATATTAAATTATGATTACACAGAAAGCAGAAAACAAATGGATTAGTGCTAATTTGATGAGGCCTGTGTGAAGTATTATTAAAAAATATATATTCATTAATATATTTTATTTATATTCATTTTATCTATATATTTTTCAGAGAATAATTAATTTGATTACTGTAAAGTTAATCATGGCTAATTTAAGCACCTGATCTACTATTATTATTCTTTGTTGATATATATCAGCAGTGTAGATAATATTAGTCATCATAATTAGTAGACTCAATCACAAATGCTACTTATAATGACTTATAATTGATAATTTCATTAGCAGGCATAGAAATAGTCATAGTAATCTATTGTAAGTAATACAGTAAGTGTAAAATCAAATTCAGATTCAATATAGATATTAAAAGGGCAATTTATTTATAACAATTAGGCAAATTCAATTATAAACAATTGAATAATTAATTTGCATTTTATTTTGGCATAGACCCTATGCCAAAATAAAATGCAAATGAAGGTTAGGAACATAATAAAGAATCTAATTTTAGATGAAGAAAATAATAATTTGTCTAAAGAATCATCAACAGTTTTATAAGACATCAGTGATCCTGACCCAAATTGAATCACTCAATACTATTGAGCACATTAGATAAGTTGATATGATAAAAATGAAGTGTTGTAAAAGATATCTAAATGATGACTAGGCAAGCTCAACTACATCTAAAGTTCAGAACACCTATCTTGTTCTATATAAAGGCATATGTAATAAAAAATTACTAAATACTACTATGCAAATTATGTTTTGGCAATCACATGACTCATTTACATCATTAACATTTTATGTGTGAGTAATGCCAAATAATTTGTATCTCATTTTAGTGAATTACTTTCAAACAAGAGTAAACTAGAAACTTTTTTAAATGGATTCTTTTCTATTCTTAATAATGGCCAGACATTCCACATTATACAAGCACTATATTAAGACATAAACATAGATAAGACCACAGTATGATTAAATGAGAAAGTAGCAATTAAACTGGTAACTACTCTAATTCATTACACTGTAAATTAGAAACCGACTTGACAGATAGCACTAGTCGTCAATATATAAATAATAACAATTCATTCGACCCTCTTGTACAGATAAAAATAATAAGTATTGATAACTATTTATTTCTTGAATACTATGTATATATCAGAGCCAAAGTACAATAATAATTGCTTATCTAATGTAAAAAGGGTTGACTAAGGAGGCGTAACATGACCTCAATAGCGAAATAACGAGTTTTCTAAAGCAAGTAAATAGTAAACAATGAAAGTATGCCAACTCACTTTGACAGACGCATCTTCTTCATCTTTACTCGTCTCATCGACAAAATGGCACTTTAATTTATTAATATACTCGTGTAAAATGTTCGAATTCAGGCCGTAATAACAAGCCAGACATCCCAACACATAACTAAATGCTATAGTGGCAAAATGAAATCTGAAAGAACACGAAATACGTTATCGAATTTGCACCGCACAAACCAGACAAAAAGATAGTAATTATTTATTACTACCTGTAAAAATATAAAACTGCAAGCGCCGTGCATATAATGCCAAAGTAAATAATATAATTTTTATTATCAAATTTCTCTATAAGCTTCGTTTGACATCTTTCACTCATGGCTAAGCGAATAATGACGTTTGATTTGACGAGTGACGTCTTTGACAGCCCCGAAACACTAATAATACCAGGAACTGTAAAATTACTGTAATTTCCTCCTTCTTCCTCTTTCTTTAATCCTTAATAATCTACCAAATAGGAGTATACGTTTATGAGATAATTGTGAAGAAACAAAAATATTCAAAATCTATGTCTGACAGTTACGTATTCATACAATATCATCTAAACTACTAATAAACTATCTTATTTTGTAATTAATACATTACACGTTACAAACAAGCAATCATCATGAGATGGTATGGTATGCTGAGTTACCAGGAGAGCTAATGTGGTTTTTGCTCCTTTGACAGGAAGCAGAATGAATCCTACTTTATAGGACTGGCAATGCACGAGTGATATTACTGGTGTTAAAATACAGTGCTTAAATTCTAATATGTTTATTATTGGTTAGGTCTTGCGCTTGTTGCCTTGTTTGCGAAATGACCTCGACTCATCAAAAAGTCTCTAAGTTGTTGAGTGACTTATGTTATGGATTCTGTGGAGTAGGTACATATTATTATAGTATAAGCGATATTACAAACACATGGGTCTTCTTTATGGCATTTTAATTATATTTTCTTCAATGCAACAACATAGTGCGACGCCTACATATCTACGAATGTACATAGTAAAGCTAGGCATAGGCAGAGGTGGTTATTGGTGGCTGTATTATACAAGCGCAAGAAAAGTTGAGCGTATTGCCGTCTAATGCACACAAGACAGACTTCATTCTGTGACTAAAAAAATCTAATAGATAAGCCCAACTATATTTCACTCTACCTGGAAATCGAACAAAGCATATACGTAGTTTCAAAATAGATATAAAGCAAAAATAAAAAATATTTGGTTTCGTCTGGGAATCGAAATGGTTGGAATTTCCTACCAAATTAAATTTTCGTTGATACGTCAACTTGAAATTTATTTTTAAACTGACGACTGTCATAACTCCTAACCTTTATCTACTGTTATTGTGATAATAAATTTTAGTGATAATTGATTTATTTGTGAATACATACTTGTATATTGTAGACGGACTCGAGTTTAAAAAATATTTGAAGTCTAGTAAGTACATCGACCATTTGCTTTATATTTTTCACAGTGCAGTTTCTAATGACATAAAATAGTCTCAATCTGTATATTACTTATTGTTATGAATTCCTTGATATTGTGATTATGATCAGAGTGACCTCAGTAACTGTTGTAAATTATTTCTGTGAAGATTTAAACCATGAAACTTACTGCCTACCCTTTAATATTAACACAATCCTGTATGCTAACCTGTAAACTCTTTCTGCAGTCCTCAGGACTGCAGAAAGAGTTTACAGGTTAGTTCGCCGCAATCATTGCGCTGCATTAATGATTGTTCTGTTTGTGAGTCAATACCTGCATCTAGTAATTATTTATGTCAGCCTTTGTATTTAAACCATTGCAAAATATATACTTTTATATTAATTTACGGCTTAACCTAAGCATTAGCAACAAGTCTATAACCAATATTAGACCATATATTGAATATTATTTTGGTATAAGAGGCTCTAGCTAATTTATCTAAAACTTATTTCTAATATATAAAATATAAGAGATGTTTCCAACATAGATATCTATTATCTATGAATTCCACACCAAATTTTTGAGACCGTTATTTTTCTTGCTGTAGGTACTTAAGTTCTTAACTAATTAAATTGCTATATGAATTATAGTTATATTCCCTTTCTTTAAAACTGAAAGTCTTGAATGATAAGTACAGCATTATACTCACTTTGTTCGCATAACTATAATTCATTAACTGAAAGAGATAGAGCACATATTCTATCTTGCATGCATACTTTGTCTCTCACTGAGATATAAATAACTAGTTTATCTCTTTCTTATCATAAGAAGCATGGTACTAAGTAAACTTGTTATGAAATTTGTTATTTGGTTAATTGAACTAGTATTGTTTATTTAATAAGATCACAAAGTGTTAAAGGAAATATGTAAGCAGGCATATTATGACTGCACAGAGGGCACATTGGGTTAAATGGTCTTCAGTGCCACTGCAAAGTGTTGTAGGTTCAATCCCCAATAGGATAAACATTTGAGCATTTCACAAACAGTTGCCCCTTGTCTAGATATTCTTTCAGACTGTACCTTTGTGAAAGTTGTCTTTAAAATATATGTATGTACAAAAGGGAACGGCAGACATATTTTATACTTACTTATTATTATCTCCTAAACACAGGCATTGGGTACCAATTAGAACAAAAAGTAAACAGTTCCAAACATAGATCACAGATGGCACTATGAGTTCCAATGTTAATATTAAGATCAATCAAAATGCTTTATTGGAAGAAAATTGACCATAAAATGTTATTATAAATAAACATTGTACATATTTAATTAACGAGCATCAAGGTAAACGCATTTATTTTATGATTTAAAGATATCGATATATCAGTATTTTTTACATCACACATCTACCTATCATTTTATTTTACCTATAGGGCTAGATGAGACGCTAGATGGCTCTTTTATATGTTTATACAAGTCTACAAAAACGTGTGTTTTTATTTCATACCCTTCTTTTGGTTTACTTCAATATTTGTTTATTACCTACTGATACTAATTAATAAGAAATTACTTAAAATATGAAAAATATGTATGCTTAACAAATATCAATGTATTAAACAAAATGTTTTGTTGTACTACATGGCATTATATTTAAACACCTGGTCGGTTCTCATAACTTCTATTTAGTTTTAGTTTAGTTTTAGTTAGACGTATGTTATCCGCACTTAGCCACGCAATTGGGCCATTGTGCGTAAGTGACCGACGCGAAAAAGTTGTTCGGTTACTCATACCACCTCAGCTCTGTCCAGAAAGACAATAGGGGACCGGTGTTGCACAGCACTTCCTTCATCGTCTCCGGACCGTTTAGTAGTTTCGCCCGTTGGTTGCTCACGCTTTTGCAATGCAGCAGCACGTGAGCCGGTGTCTCCTCGGTCTCCATGCAGCCTCTACATAAAGGGCTGTCAGTGATGCCGATGTTAAACAGGTGTTTGTTGAGTGAACAGTGACCCGTTATTATACCCACTAGATGACGTAGGTTTTTCCTTGAAGAACGCAGCAGTTTGCGTGACAGATGTATGTCTAAGGATGGAAGGGCTTCCTTTGTCTGTCTACATTCCTTTGTTTCTGCCCATTGTTTTTCATGTAGTTTCGTGGTTCTGTCACATAACCATGTTTTGAGTTGGCAGAAGGGTATCGGGACAATTGGTTCGGGTCCTACCATTTTAATGCTCGATCCTCTCTTTGCCAGTTGGTCTGCAGCGTCATTGCCAGAAGAGTTGCTGTGGCCGCGTATCCATTGCAACGTTACCCGATTTTTTGTTGCAATTCTTTGCAGCTCACGGTGACACTCTAGGATGAGTCCACTGTTAAAGCAGTTGCTTTTCAGAGCTTGTAATACCGCGGCACTATCCGAGATAATGCGTATCGTCTTATCGCTTATACCCCTTGATGTAACCGCTGTTGCAGCCCGGGTGATTCCAACACATTCTGCCTGGAAGATAGTGTTGAGGTTTCCCAGGGTTGTTGAGTAATTGATGTTTAGGTCGTGGGAGAAAACACCGACTCCTGTTCCTGATTTTGTTTCAGATCCATCCGTGTATATTCTCACTTCGTGTATACCAGAGCTATCTTTGAATTCTTCATGAAGTTGGATGTGGTATTTTTTGTCGAAAACAAAAGTTTTTGGTATGATATCACATGTCGCCGCTGTCATTGGAATTTCGTTGTATACTAACTCCTTTAGGCGTGCATGAGTTATCCTACTGTCCTGTTTCCAGAGCCCTACCTTTTCAAGCCGTATGGCAGCTGTAACTGCTTCCTGCTGTATGATTAGGTGTAGGGGTCTGAGGTTTAGTATGGCCTCCAGCGATGCCGTGGGGGTTGTTCTCATACAGCCTGTCGTCGCCAGGCAGGCGAGTCGTTGTAGGCTTTGTAGTTTTTGTGTAACTGTGCTTAGAAGAGTGCGGGGCCACCAAACTATGGCGCCATATGTTATCATTGGGCGTATTATGGCCGTGTAGAGCCACAAGGTTATAGATGGTTTGAGGCCCCATTTTCTGCCTATTAGTCTTCTGCATTGCCAGAATATTGTGCATGCTTTGGTTATTTTTGTGTTAAGGTGCTTACTCCAGTTGAGCTTATGGTCGAGTACTACGCCCAGATACTTGACTTCTTGCGATAGGGTAAGGTCAGTTCCAAATAATTTTGGCACGTTAGTTAACTGAGTTTTCCTTTTATGTGTGAAAAGGACCAGTTCTGTTTTAGTCTGATTCACCGTCAGTTCCTGATGGTTACACCATTGTTCCATGATCCTGAGGGCTGATTGCATGCGATTACAGATTATGTTTTCTGAGTCGCCTTTGATCAGGATGGTTATGTCATCCGCGTAGCCAACCGTGTAGTAGCATCTGCTATTAAGGCGTTCTAACAGGTCATCTACCACGATATTCCATAGCAGTGGCGAGAGTATTCCTCCCTGGGGACAGCCCTTCGCTACTATGCCTCTCGTGGTAGAGTTCACCGTGAATTGTATGGCCCGCATCTTTAGAAGTTGATCGATCCAGCCACTAGTGGTTCTATCAACTCCAAATGTGATGAGTGATTGGTTAATGCTGTTGAATTTTGTCTTATCAAAAGCTCCTTCTATATCGATGAAAGCCCCTAGTGTCATTAATTTGTCAGATAATGCTGTTTCTATTGTTCCCACAACAGAGTGCAGCGCTGATTCCGTTGATCTGCCTTTTCTGTAGGCGTATTGCAGGCGGTGTCTCATAACTTCTATTGTCAAATTTCATTTGCTTGTGCGGCAGTAGATATAGCGCCGTCGTTGGACTTGTCGGCGTTATAATAATCATTATCTCTGTGCTACCTATTTATTCTGAATTGCATTACAAACTTACGATAGACATGCCGATAGAAATGGAGTTTTAGTAAATCATAGCAACATTTTACTAAAAATAGTTAGGTAAATATTAAGTAACCTATCATAATAATTATTCTATAAAATTAAAGACTTAAGACTTAAAGACTTAAACTAAAGTTTTTACGCAATTTCTAGTATTATTTGATCACTAGACGCAACTTAACTAAATCTGTTTCAAAGGGCCTGAAAGCTAGTTAGGCAATAGGCACAGTTGTGATTAGGGCTGCCACCTTTATTTTGAACAAATAGAGTATGTTTACTATTTTAGGTAAAAAAGTACATGATCTGAAAATAAAGTATTCCTTATTTAACCTGCCTTTTGGTTACTATATTTTTGTTGATGCTAGTTAAATCTAACAAATATTTATTATTAAGGAAAGTCGTAATCGGATTTTTACAAAATATTTCTATATTAAGATAGATAAACAATTGATTTTATTCAATTTAGGGAATCTTTATAGCGTTGCTTTAAGTTAAAAATTAAATAAAACCTGAAAAAGCGGACATAGGTAAAATAAAGTATCTTCGCGTCCTTTATTTCCTACTAAAGTATAAATTGCGTTTACCCGAAATCACGTACAATACTTTACTATAAAGTACCTACGGTTGGCAACCCCAGTTGTGCTTGTTGTGAATTTCATATCCCTTGATGAAATACGCGACGATCAAGTAAATCGTGCTAACTATCGTTTAAAGGAAGGTAGTTGGAAATAAACGTTTTTTTTAATCAACCCGTGACCACGATCCATGCATGTCGGTCGAAACGTCGCGTCGGGCAATCAATATAGGTATATATTACCTTTTAAATACTTTATTGCGAGTAAGATCCGTTAACAAGCATTATATTAAGTACCTAGTTCATAATAGCCTGATAATGTCTTAGTTTATATACAATCTTCTACAACAACAAAACGAAATCTTTTGGAACAGGATACACTCATCGCACGCGCTGGTGCGGGCGCGGGGGTGGGCACGGTAAGACCCGCCCACCCCCGCGCTACAAGGCCAGGTATGAAACGATGTTTACTATTTGTTTTGCTTCGAAAAATATAAATTAGGAGCAATATTTTTAAAAATTGGTTGTGGTTTGCTTCTTCCTGTTGTCGACGTCACGTGACCATATTATGACATCACATTTCGTTTCGAATATTATCATTTACTATTTTACTCACATCACTCACTCATCACATCACACTCATCATTTTTCACATCGTCCTCATAGCAGCCGAGGCGATGTTGAGGTCTCTACTTTGACGGCCTGAGAAGGTGCTTTTTCACGCCCCGCTTAAAGGACCCAGGATTGAAGGAAGAAGGAAACACGTGCCTTGGCAGAAATTTCCATACCTTGATCGTTCGGCAGAGGTATGAGGACCCAAACTTGTTGGTACGCACTCTAGTCGACTCCACCGTGTAACGATGGCATCTGAGCCCAGCACGCGATGTTCTGGATAGGAAAGGGGAGGGCGGGATAAGGTGGAATAACTCTTCAGAGCACTCCCCGTGGTATATTCTGTAGAAACATGCCAAAGAGGCAATATCCCTGCGGAGTTGCAGAGGTTCCAGTGAACTCGTGACCTCTGGATCTCCGATGATACGGACAGCCCGCCGCTGTAACCTGTCAAGAGCGTCTAGCAAGTACTGCGCGGAGCCATCCCAAAGATGAGAACAGTACTCCACGCAAGGGCGCACTTGTGCCTTATACAATAGGCACAGCTGCCCAGGCGCGAAGAACCGCCTCACCCTGTTCAGAACTCCGAGTTTTCGCGAAGCTTGCCTAATGACGCTCTCGATGTAGGTTTTGGGATTAAGGGAGCGGCAAAGATCCATACCTAAGATGGAGAGGCTGTCACGTATCACCAGTGGAGTGTTCTTCAGAGAAGGGAGGGGAAGGAACGGAGACTTTTTAGTTGAGAACGCGCATGCCTCGGTCTTCTTGGCGTTGAACTGGACCAAGTTCTTGGCACCCCATTCAGAGATGCGGTTCAAGGTCTGGTCAAGTTGAACGACAAGATCCTGCCTTTTCCCCACAACCTCAGCCTGTTTGGCTCCAGGACGTCCGAGATATCGCCCATGCACGGTACTGTCGTCTGCATAACAATGTATGTTGCCGAGATTCAACATATCATTGATATGCAGAAGAAAGAGCGTAGGGGATAAGACGGACCCCTGAGGCACTCCTGCATTGACCTGCATAAATTTGGAAGCGCGACCGTCGCAAAGGACCCGAATACGATGCTTCTGCAGGAAACTTGCAATCCAGGTGCACAGTTGAGGGGGCAAGCCATAGGCTGGAAGCTTGGAAAGAAGAGACCGGTGCCAGACTCTATCGAAAGCTTTGGCTATGTCTAGGCTGACAGCCAAAGACTCGCCGTGCTTGTCCATAGCCTCACCCCAGAGGTGCGTGACGAACGCTAGAAGATCACCCGTTGATCGTTTAGCCCAAAAGCCGTATTGGCGATCATTGATAAACGAGTGATCCTCCAGGTAGTGGACAATTTGGGTGTTATTAATCAGCTCGAACACCTTGCAGAGCACTGAGGTGATAGCTATGGGTCGATAGTTGCCTGGCTCGGAACGGTCCCCCTATTTGGGAATCGGTTGAACGTTCGCCTCCTTCCAAGCCTCAGGCACAGGGCCTGCGGTGTGAGACGTCCGGTATAGGCGCGTAATTGTGGGAACACATTTTTTGAGGATCACAGCTGGGATGCCGTCAGGTCCACTGGCTTTCCGAACATCGAGAGACTGCAGTATCGCACGAACCTCACGTTGCCTGATACGTATATCAGGCATGGTGTAGCCGCAGTTGGCAATGTTAGGCGGCTGCGAACCGCAGTCATCGATTCGGGAGTTGGCCGCAAAGAGATTTGCAAGCAGATCTGCTTTCTCTTGCGGCCGATGAGCCAGTGATCCATTCGGATATCTCAGAGGGGGCAGCGAGGTCTGGCAGAAGTTGGACTGCGCGGCTTTGGCCAGGCGCCAATAGCTACGACTGCCCGTAGGATGGGCCATGAGCTCCTGGCCGAACCGTGCGACGCGCTGGGCATCCGCTCTTAAGTATGCCCTCTTGCAGATCTTTGTGGCTTGGTTAAACGCTGCCTTCAGGTGATCCACGTTAGAGTTGTGGAGAGTGCGAGCCCTGGTCCAAGCGCGGTACGCTGTCTGTTTGCGTTCAACAGCATCAGCGCATTCACGACCGAACCAGGGCCTTTTCCTGCTACCGCTCGTGACATCACTGTATGGAATATAATATTCCATACCCAGGATGACACCAGCGACAGCAGTAGCGCTCTCTGAAGGATCCCTGTTCTCAAAGCAGCGTTGAGCCCAAGGGATGGATGCGAAGTACTCCCGCATTCCATCCCAGTCTGCTGACGAGTAGTGCCACAGTCGTCGTCTTGCCTCCTCGGGTCGTGGGGGCGTAACAACAACAGCTGTGGCACAAACCAGACAGTGGTCTGAGGTGCCCAGAGGAGCACTAATCGACACACTGTACCGGTTCGGGTTACTTGTCAGCAGCAGATCGAGCAGAGAGGGCGCCTGACCTGCAATGTCCGGTATCCGGGTGGGCTGGAGTACCAGTTGAGACAGGTCATGCGCGAGAGCGAACGCATGGGCAATTCGTCCCGCGTGGTCTGTTTTGGGAGAACCCAACCAGGTCTCATGGTGGGCATTGAAATCTCCCAAGAACACCAACTCAGCATTCGGAAACTGCTCCTGCGCGTCGTCTGCCGCCTGACTCAGGTAATCAAAGAGTCGAGATGTCTCAGCGTCTCCTGAATGGGATCGGTAGAGGCACATGTAGATTTGGCTGAAAGAGCCATGATCTACGTGTACCCAAAGGACAGAGAAGGAAGGGTCCTCTAGGCAGTGTAGACGGCGACAACAAATATCCGCCCTAACAAACAAGCATACCCCGGCTTTCGCGAGGAAACACTCCTCTAGCACGTAGCCGGGATATTGCAGGTAGGTCGTGTCTGCAGGACGGCGTATTTGTGTCTCCGTTAGAAAAATCATTGTCGGCCGAGCTGTCTCCAGGTGGTGATGGACAGCATTAAGGTTAGCGTGGAGTCCTCTGATGTTAATAAACTCCACGACACCGGAAGAGGAAGCAGCGGTGGGGTTACGGCGATTGGCTGCTGTTAAACGACAATGCTTTGTTCGTACTGCCATAGAGTGAATGGAAGGGAAAGCGTGAAAATAAAAGAGGCGGCTATTCTCGCAACAAAGTGGGGCAAGGCGCAGAGCAAGTTTCGTCATATTACTGTGTGGTATGGCGATAGCCGATCCAACGGACGGAAGGACCCCCGTACCCTCCCGAAAGTGGTCGCCGGGACACACCCTCCGGTCACCATCCGGCACGACGAGCCACCTCGAGATTATGCGCGGCATGATGAGGCAGCCAACCAAGTTGGTTAGACTCGGTTGGCCAGCAGAGCACCGTTTCTACGGCTCTCCCTGGCCGCCGGGTCGACTCGCGCCACCCACACAATGACTCTACGGATACTCTGCAGGTCCCTCGTAAGCTGCGAGAATCGTCACCTCATGCTTAGGCCTTCGGCACTCTCATTCACCGAACGAAACACAGCAGTGAGACACTGCTTCGATTTTCACGTCGATTTTCTGTGAGAGGGTAGTACTTCCCCGGTCGAGTCAATAATTCTTATGACATAGTTAAAAGATTACGAGCCATGACTACGTAAAGCATACCTATTAACTCAGTTGTTTTTTTAATCTATTAATAGGTACATTGTATTTTATAGGAGGTATATCAATAATTATATTATTAGCTTTAACTTCTGTTAAAGTATTAAGCAGGTCCAGATAATTAATATTTCATAATAAAACTTCAGTTGATAATCAAGCTTCGACTCTATTGAGAATCGACGCGGCAAACAGGCGCGCTACTCGACGCCGCGGCTATCGGCAGCGCTCATACACGATATTATACACGAAAATTCACGAAGCTGACCAGAATAAACCGAACGCCGCCGCCGCCGGGCGATACTCGCGCGTGCGATTTGATTTCAAGTATGGCGTAGTGGTTTAATCGCTTAAACCGGGTACTTATCGACGTGCCCAGTGTTATGGGTTCGATTCTCACACAGAAAATAAATTATGTTCAACAGATTTTTTGTGTTGAGTCTGTTATACGGCAAAAGAGTAACCGTATGAGTCTTTCAAAAAAAAGTGCTGGTTATTATATTTATTTTTCGATAGTTAAATTCTAAATAATCTATGTGATGTATTTTATAAATAGTCATAACTCAGTAAATTTCAACAGATACTAAATACTAGGCATTGCACAGTTGTTTTCAAAAATCTGAGCGCAATATTTTATGTTATTTTATATTGTTTTATTAATACTTTTTAAAACGCATTCATTAAAATTTTATGAAAGAAATATATACAAGGTCAAATTTTGACAGCAACACGATATATTCACGAAAATCCGACCGAGTAAATGAGAATCACCAACGTGTGATCGTACGCATTTCGGCACACAACACTGAACACTATAGGTAGATAACTTTTATTTTAAAGGTTGCGCACATTTTGCATCGGCTCGTTTAAATTATATGTTCTATTCGTGGTAAACAGTCAAGTACCTATTTTACTGTCACAACGCCATCTCTTATGAGCTGTTATCAAATAGGATTCGGAACTTGTGTACTTGTTATGGGTAGATGGCAGCAGTGGCGCTAGTTTTGTGCTGCCATCTAGTGTAAAAAGATAGGTACCAAAATAGCAAGTAGAATAGCCAGAGTTAGGCGTGTCCAAGATTTTTGTATGGGATTGAGTATCTGTACTAATATAGTATTATATTATCTGTGACACAGGCTATCCTGTAGCCTATCTAAAAACAGTACTCCTCCCACGAAATTGTAGATCCAAATTATACTATCGATGTAACCTACTATTGTAAAAACCCTACAATCATTTTTGTGTAAATAAAATTATTATTATTATTATTATTTACAATTCCTTCAATGTTAAGTATTGCACTGTTATAACAAGTCATTTTTGTATTTCAGATCACAATGACCCTACAAAGATGTTTACTGCAAGTTTCAAAACAATATGTATCAAGGCACAATATTCTCCAGTCAAACATCAAGCAGACATATTGTGCACTCCACCACATGTACAGTTCTAAATCACCTAGGAAGTATACAGATAGACATGAATGGGTTGTAGTAGACAAAGACATTGGAATAGTTGGCATAAGCAAATATGCACAAGAATCTCTTGGTGACGTTGTGTTTGCACAACTGCCCGAAGTAGGTGTAAATGTTACCACTGGTAGTGAATGCGGAGCTTTAGAAAGTGTCAAAGCCGCCAGTGAAATCTATTCCCCTGTGAGTGGTATTATTACAGAGAAAAACACTGAAGTTGAGAAGAAGCCAGGCTTGATTAATACTAGCTGTTACGACCAAGGGTGGCTTTTCAAATTAAAGATGACAAAACTAGATGAATTGAAAGAATTAATGAACGAAGAAGAATACGAAACGTTTCTTAAAACTGATGTTGTTAAAGAAGAATCATAGATTAAATTAATATTTGTTTAGTTGTTATAGAAAGTAATAAAAGTGTTATTGTTTAATTGGTTATAACTTATAACTTTATTGCCACATAAACTGTGGTCAGCCTTAACTTGGAAAACAAATAAAAAATACAGCATGTGCGTCATCGTTTTATTAGTGCATTCTTAATTGGTAAAATTAACAGTAAACACAATTCTATACTTTGGCATCAATCACACTGCATGAATAACAGTGTAATTAATATTTCATCACAATATATTTTTGTAACACTTCAAATATTAGTAACACAATATCACAAAAATGTAAAATCAATATCACATAAATTATTGTACAGCGCAACTTGTTTATGCACATTCAGAAATTAAATTTATTAAATTATAAAATGCTATTCAAACAGTAGTTTACAGTAGGATTTTAAATGTATGAGTAATTGGTGCGATATTTGAAATAAATTAATAACAAGATATTGTTGGTTAGTTTAAAATTGCGTAAACATCTATATCATATTTAAAGTGTATACAGGGTGATTTTGAAATCGTGTAATTCCTTTTAACCACACATTCTACTGGTGGTATAGAATAAAACTGACCATTTTTTTTTCGGAGAATTTATTGTATAATTTTTTTCGTGAAATGGTTTCAGATAGTCATATATTAACTGACCAAGGCAATTTTAATTTTTTACTAATTAAAATAAAATAACATATCAATAATTAATGTCGTAAATAATAACGGGCGCCCCGTTTTATTGCCCCTTATTATTTACGACATCAGTTATTGTTATGTTATTATTTTTAAATCAATAAAATATTAAGATTGTCGGGTGGTTAACATATGACTATCTGAAACCATTTCATGAAAAAAATCAGGTCATTAATTTTTACAAAGACATAATTCTAATATAAATAATATATGGTCAGGGTTATTCTATATCACCAATAGAATGCGTGGTTAAAAGGGATTACACGATTTCAAAATCAGCCTGTATATGCATGTAGGTATACTTAAGAGAATCTTTTATTACGAACATCTGTTATGTGGCTTTTTAAAGACCACTAAAACATGAATGCTTGAGCTTTATAATAAATATCTTATTGACTAGATGTACACATACAGTTTAAAATATTTATATTCAATGTGGTCAACTCCAAAACTTTGCAATTATGAAGTTGTGGCGTATGTATATACGCACAGGCAACATATAGCTTTACGAGAAACCTGGAATCGAACGGAGCATCGTACAACTAGCCGCGCCGAAACCAAGCGACGCGCGAAGGCGATCGAACGGAGCATCATACGTCTAGCCGCGACGATATCAACATTCGAACTGTTGACGCGCGAAGCTTCCCTCTGCTTTTTATACGTGGCACTACTTTTATACTCGCGAACAGATTTCCAAGAAATCATTCGAAAATGTTAGATTTTTGTTTACTTGTCGCTGATTGGTGAAAATGTTTATTGTACACATTAGTGTTAGCATTACTTGCATGACTAATAAATGGGATATAGGATAGGTGAAAAATTGTAAATATATTCTCAGTTGAATCAGTCTGCGTGTTTCATTATAACCCTAACGGTTACCAGCTACGGACCTGGCTTCTGCCCGCCGGCTGGTAGCACGTTAAAAAGTACTGGATAAAAATGGCAATGTAATAGCATTTATTCTTACACTATTTATATTAAAAATTGAGTGGCAACCAGATAAGATTCACAAATTACATTAAAACGTATAGTGCAATATTTTCGGATTAGTACTACTAATATTCATGAAATTTTAATAAATCACGCATTTATTAACTAGCAACATTCAGTTTTGAGTTTGGTCACACCAATGATTATATAATTATTTTATTAGAGTACCACCATCAATAATAATTGGTTAACATCCATACTAAATCCCTGTTGATTATTTAACTACACATAGATGAAATACAATATCCAATATTAATTCCAAGATATCATCTTAAAGAATATAAAACTATTTCATCAATTACTTTCATCTATTAATTATATAATTGATTAAATAACAACTAATAATGGTAATTCGCACATTTCTTAATATTAAAATGTCCCTTGGGATTTTCCAAAACCGGTCCACAATTTGACTGTATTAACTTTCATGTCAAAAGCTAATCCTAAATAAAAGTTAAAACAAACAAATTATATGAAATATAAAAAATCAAACAATTATGTTGTTCAAAGTATTATTCGTTAAAAGCATTTGTTTTTCCAAACAACATTATATATTATCTTAGTGAGTGTGAAATTTTTTAAACTAGTAATACATACTTAATAATACTATAATAAAAGTTTATTCTGTAGTATCTGTTAAATATTCAAATGTATCTAAATACTTATGTAATGGCACTCGACTTATACTTCATGCAAATCTAAAGATATAAATACAAAAATATAAGAATGCTTACTTTAACAAAGTAGGTTTTAAACTGAAATTTTTTATTTTTGAGCAACGATAAAAAATAAAGGTAACACAATCAAATACTGAATTTGCAATACATGTTTTATATACCAAAAGTGCCTGATTACAGGCTGTCAATACGTTCATAAGTATATTTTTTTTACTATTCTACTCATGAGTATTTTCGAGTAGAAGATTAATTACTTAAACCTTGGGTTGGTTTCGCTCAAACTATTAGAAGATGTCCTTTGAGATCTTTGCACCTAGATTCAAACGCTTATTAAAAGTGTGATGGAAACATTGACCTATAAAACAACTAGAGTAACAAACCCACACTTTTAGCCTGCACCAAAATGTTGAGTAAACATACACCTATCTCTTTCTTTCTAAATACAAATTCAATATTGGTAAGAGATAAAAAATATGCCTGTAGACTAATAAATATCGTAGAGTAGCTACACTGATGGCTGTAGACTTATAAATGTCGTAGAGTAGGTAGACTTTTAATTTAGTCATACACATCAATGTATAGGACCACAGCCGCGAGTTCGAGATAATCCGTATAGGATCGAATAATTAATAAAACGGGTGTCTAGGAACACAATACGAACATCACTCCGACTATAGTAAAAATACTAATATAAGTTCAACGGTTACGTTTGCTCCTTACCATCCAGCTTCGCCAACTGCTGTTCTGCTTTGGTTTATAATACCATTTGACATTAAAAGGCTTATCCAAGGATAGGTTCACATTGACAACCAGAACTCTTGTTTCGTTTGAATACGAGTATTCACATGGCTTCACGCACGCTTGATCGTTGATGGCGACCATTTTGATCGCCGGTTGGCTCAGTACGGTGATCTTGTTGAGTGAAGGAACGCCATAACCCCACCATTGAACGTTTGATTGGATTTCGGTGAAGTTGAGTGTGAATTCTATGTGGCTGTATTTCTTCTCTTCGTAGCTGTCTGTAATTTTCGATATTTATATCGTTTAGTAACTAGAACGATATTGGAAATATAAATAATATACAGGGTGATTTTGAAATCGTGTAATTCCTTTTAACCACGCATTCTACTGGTGATATAGAATAACCCTGACAATATTTTTTCTTAATTAGAAAAATGGTTTCGGCAAAATTAGAGTACAGATTTTTTTCATGAAATGATTTCAAATAGTCATATTTTAACCACCTGACACAATCTTAATATTTTACTAATTTAAAAATAATAACATAACAATAACTGATGTCGTAAATAATAAGGGGCAATAAATAGGACCGCCCGTTATTATTTACGACATTAATTATTAATATGTTTTTTTATTTTAATTAGAAAAAAAATAAAATTGCCTCGGTTGGTTAACATATGACTATCTGACACCATTTCACGAAAAAAATGGAACAATAATTTTTCAAAAAAAATAATTCTAATTAAATAAAAATATGGTCAGGGTTATTCTATATCACCAGTAGAATGCGTGGTTAAAAGGAATTACACGATTTCAAAATCACCCTGTATATTGATAAAAAATATTATTAGGTGGGCCTCAGTGAATCTTTGCACAAATATGAAATTCTACTCGAATCTGGAACTTCACTGTGCGGTTAACGAAGACCACAGTAAAACCCTGAGTATCCTGCTTAGGCCTATTACTGATTTTACTATATGGATAGTGATAGGTTTAAGTGGTTGTCTTGCCGCTGCTAGCTTCTACTGCAGACAGGGATCAAACACCCAGGCTTGTAACATATATAATATAATATATTCTACCACATACACACAACACCATCTAGCCCAAACTAAGCAGAGCTTGTACTATGGGTACTAGACAATGGATAAACATACATATATACCTTTTTCTTTTGTAAATACATACATATTATACATAGAAACACCCAGTCCAAGACAAATATCCATGTTCATGCACACAAATGTTTGACTTGTGCGGGAATCGTACTAAGTCTATTATTATCAGTTATTTTATATATATATTATCAGTATTTGTGTGATTTACAAATATTTGTAACAGGTATTATTATTTAGTCGGCCTCGATGGCGTAGTGGTTAGTGTAACCGACTGCCACGCCTGAGGTCGCGGGTTCGATTCCCGCACAAGTCAAACATTTGTGTGCATGAACATGGATGTTTGTCTTGGACTGGGTGTTTCTATGTATAATATGTATGTATTTACAAAAAAATAAAGTAGTAGTACAAGCTCTGCTTAGTTTGGGCTAGATGGTGTTGTGTGTATGTGATAGAATATATTATATTATATTATTATATATTCTTTGTGTCAGTTTATTGAATGCTTGTAAAGTCCCCCGCGACACAAATTATTCTTACAGCGGATGTACTTAACAGTCAGTGAGCGTTATGAAGTCAATAGTAGATGTTTCGCGTTGCAATCTTCTACAGGTTAACTTATAACTATAAGCGGGGCGTTGAGGATAACAATAAATATAGTTTACTTACTCAAACTATCGCCATCGTCCCAGTACAGTTCTCCCTCAGCCTGCTGCCTTAAGTTCGGCACCACCATGAGTTGTAAGGGTCCGCTGCGAGTCACAGTCGTGGTAACGGGTCCCAAGAGTGGCGGGGCTTGCATTGGGATTATTGCTCCGCCCTAAAAATGTGCATTATTAACTATGGCAATATATAGGGGTTTTAACTATCTTACGAATTAGCTCTAAATGTGATATTTTAAGAGAGAATTCTTTACAAATGGTATCATATTGTTTAAAGTAATTAAAGATTCCAATCAGCTTGAACTATGTAATGAAACATGGTTTAAAATGACTAGGCTTAAGAATTTATATGTCACATAGACATTCTTAGCCTTAGTTATAATTACTCAGCTAAAATATTGGTCTGTTAAGAATTTGAAACACTACCCATTTTTTGCACTCATTTTTATTTAACTGATTTTAACTAAAGAAAATAAAAGAAGATTGTTCGATTTTATGCAATAACTGCCAAAAAATAAAGTCACTTGACTAGCGAGTGGAATTAGACATAATTTATATGGAGTTTATAGCACTTTTTTATCACAATCTAGTACGCTGTTTACCGACCTTATCTCGTATTAAGGTAATATGGGTAAACCAGGACAAAATAAATAAATTATTGGTCACCTCCATATATAATTAACTTAAACAACTGACTTCATTAAATGGACACACTAGACAAGACTTTAGTGATAAATCAGTCTATTAGATAGGATTTTTATGGTACTTGCTTTTGTTTAAAACTATAAATCTTTGAAATTGATTTCAAAACCCTACAATTTTTACCAACACAATACAGAACTTTGACACGTTCGGGGACACCCATCTCTACTGACAACATTAAAGATAGCTTAATCTAATTTACCAAAACATACCTTTATAGTGATAGTTTCATTTTCCGTAACCTCCAAGCTCTTATCCACAGCAAGGAACTGGCCATCGATGATATTGTAGAAGCACTGCGGCGGAGGGAACACGGCGCGAGTCACGGTGATGCCCTCCTTCAGGAGAGGGGTGACCATGATGTAGGGACCTATCATGAACTGGTCGTCGATGTCGTGGAGGTGGTTCTGTTCGGGAGCTCTGCGAAACAAAAAAATATTATAAATATTATCAAAATGTTAGTATGCTGATCATTTTGAAGAGTTTTGGGAGTCTGTCGCCTCGTTGGTAACCAAGCTGGTCTAAGTTGGTGAACACTCAGATGTACTCGGCCCGCAAAGGTAATAATTCTCAGTAAGATAAGAGAAACAAGACTCCCTTTTTTATTCAAAGAGTAGCAAGCACGCATACAGCCTGTTTAATGTTAAGTACTCTTGTATTGCTTATCCTGAAGATGTAAATAAAGATTTGTAAAAGATAAGTATCAGAACTGGTTTAATTGTAAAGTTTGATTTTACCCCAACAATTGTATGCCAGTTTAAACCTGCCTGCATATTTTAAAGTAAAGGTGAATTGAAAGTATTTTGAAACATTAGATCTAAAGTGTTTAAAGCCTTTGGTCGACCTGAGCTGAACCGCACTCATCATTGGCTCTCCATGCTTATTCCATTGTAAGAAAACCAATTGTTATGTGATAAATAATTCGATTACCTTGCTCTATACTCGCTAGTATACATACAATACAATTGTGCAAACTATATTGGTCATAAACATAATTAACAGCTATATATTACCATCAAAACTCGCGAGCTAACCAAAAATCAAGTAGCAAATAATTCCAATAGCTTTAGCAATATTTTCGATTTATTAATATACTCACTCAAAGAATAGCGGTCTGATGACAGTATCACCAAAAACGTGGGCTCGCCAAAACAGCGTGTAGTAGTACGGCAGGATTTCATATCGCAGTCTTAACGCTTTGCGACTTGCTTCTACTACTTCTGGTCCAAGCGATACTGGATCTTGGGCCTAGAAGATAATCTGGGATAAGTATAGTTGGTGGTTTGATTTGCGTTTAGCAGCTGTGTAATATATCGTCGTGTGTGGTCTATCACGGAATTTTTCAGTTTAAACATCGCACTTGTTTTAAGAATGCTCGGAGATGGATATATTCGAGCATTTTTGAAACGTGTGCAAATGTCAGGCTAATTAAAATATGCACCAAATTGAAAGAGTAATGCTAAATATAATTGTACTATTATTCAGTATGTGTAATAAATAGTATATAATAATAATATTCTATCATATATACACAATACCATCTAGCCCAAACCAAGCAGAGCTTGTACTGTGGCTAACATAATTGTTTTTCTAAATATATATTTTTTTGTGAATACATGCATATTATACATAGAAACATTATTACTTATATGTAATAATAAAAAGCATGAAAGAAAAGTGATTTTGATAATCAAAATTATTACCATAGCGCAAAATAACAGACTGTATTATAAGTAGATTTAAAGAGTGTCGTTTTATTTATATATAATACAACACACACAGAGTTAAAGTTAAATACTTTTAGAGTATAGACTATAATTGACATATCGATCATTGCAGTATGCAGAATGATATTATTGTGTACATGCTTTTATTACTATTATGCATAATCAACGACATATTGCTCGCAATTAGTGTTGTCTATATATTAAAATACAATTCTGTACACTACAGTAGGAGCAGCTTACTTAAATTATACTACGTAATTATCCTCAAACCAAGCCTAAATAGTTAGTTGATGACGTCATAGTTTGGATTCGACGCTTAACTTTTCTTGAAAGTGGTACAGTACCTCAGCCTCATTGTTGTTATGGTTTCTACTGAAAGGATAGAAAGCTCCGAGCTGCATCCAACGCTTGCACAGCTCAACGCTCGTGTTGCGGTTAAACCCGCAAATGTCCGCGCCCATCATTGGAATACCGAATATGCTGAATGAAAGCAGTTCTAGAACACAATAAAATATAGAAATAAGCAAGTGGTGTTTTAATGAATACATAAACTTACGTCCGTTTACCAAAAGGGTAGGCAGAGACTAGATTTTCACTTATATACTGGGTTATCTGGCCAGACCACACTGAGGCTGGTTACATCGTTTATATTCATATTTTGTCCCAAAACTAAAGAGTTTAAAATTACCTTCAAACCAAAGGGTCTGAAGGTAATTTTAATAGTTATAGATTGAATATCCTATGAAATATAACATTGATAATAATACATTTATTCAGCTAAATTAGAGTACAGTAGTGAACTTATATCAACTTTAACAACAGGTTGGCCACTAACCACACCAAAAGAAAGAAAGAAAGAAAGGTAATAGCAAAATATTTAGTAGCAATTTGTAGTGTTACATACCAGGTATGGTCATGCGCATGTCGTGCCAGTCACTGTTGATGTCCCCGCTCCAGTGGCCCGCGTACCGGCCGAGCCCCACAAAGGACGAGCGCGATATGATGAAGGGCCGCCTGCCGCGGATCTCTGCCAGCGCACTGCGGGATACGTAGTGTGTTTCTGTTATTATATGCGTACAGTACAAGTTGATGCTACTTTTTAAATATGACTGTGATAATGTTGGCAGCCGATATGGCTGGCTTCCCGGGTTGTGCATAGTACTATAGGATTTTTTTTATTTTAATTTAGAATTTGACATTAATTATATCGATATCGCCTTGGATAAACATACGTATACGTCTGTATATCCACGAACGGGAAGAGGTATATTATAATGACGCGTACAATTGTATTCGAATGATATTGGAATACATACAATTGACACAATACATTCGAGTATATTTCGGATATATGCATCCGAATTATAGTCAAATGTATTGAATGC
Organism: Catocala nupta; assembly: GCA_963675205.1. Lineage (NCBI taxonomy): Eukaryota > Metazoa > Arthropoda > Insecta > Lepidoptera > Erebidae > Catocala > Catocala nupta. The sequence continues at coordinate 5,802,024 of OY776095.1, read as the reverse complement.
TCAACACTATTCAGTTGATATTTTCCTATAAGTTAATAAACTCACAAGCTTATTAAAATGTTCAATTCAGATTTTGTGGTCGTAGTGGTCGCCGAGGTAGTGCTTGTAGGTGGTACTCACAAGTTGGTGGCGATGGCCTCGCCGAGCGCGTAGAGGTTGTGCAGGTCGTAGTGGTCGCCGAGGTAGTGCTTGTAGGTGGTACTCACAAGTTGGTGGCGATGGCCTCGCCGAGCGCGTAGAGGTTGTGCAGGTCGTAGTGGTCGCCGAGGTAGTGCTTGTAGGTGGTACTCACAAGTTGGTGGCGATGGCCTCGCCGAGCGCGTAGAGGTTGTGCAGGTCGTAGTGGTCGCCGAGGTAGTGCTTGTAGGTGGTACTCACAAGTTGGTGGCGATGGCCTCGCCGAGCGCGTAGAGGTTGTGCAGGTCGTAGTGGTCGCCGAGGTAGTGCTTGTAGGTGGTACTCACAAGTTGGTGGCGATGGCCTCGCCGAGCGCGTAGAGGTTGTGCAGGTCGTAGTGGTCGCCGAGGTAGTGCTTGTAGGTGGTACTCACAAGTTGGTGGCGATGGCCTCGCCGAGCGCGTAGAGGTTGTGCAGGTCGTAGTGGTCGCCGAGGTAGTGCTTGTAGGTGGTACTCACAAGTTGGTGGCGATGGCCTCGCCGAGCGCGTAGAGGTTGTGCAGGTCGTAGTGGTCGCCGAGGTAGTGCTTGTAGGTGGTACTCACAAGTTGGTGGCGATGGCCTCGCCGAGCGCGTAGAGGTTGTGCAGGTCGTAGTGGTCGCCGAGGTAGTGCTTGTAGGTGGTACTCACAAGTTGGTGGCGATGGCCTCGCCGAGCGCGTAGAGGTTGTGCAGGTCGTAGTGGTCGCCGAGGTAGTGCTTGTAGGTGGTACTCACAAGTTGGTGGCGATGGCCTCGCCGAGCGCGTAGAGGTTGTGCAGGTCGTAGTGGTCGCCGAGGTAGTGCTTGTAGGTGGTACTCACAAGTTGGTGGCGATGGCCTCGCCGAGCGCGTAGAGGTTGTGCAGGTCGTAGTGGTCGCCGAGGTAGTGCTTGTAGGTGGTACTCACAAGTTGGTGGCGATGGCCTCGCCGAGCGCGTAGAGGTTGTGCAGGTCGTAGTGGTCGCCGAGGTAGTGCTTGTAGGTGGTACTCACAAGTTGGTGGCGATGGCCTCGCCGAGCGCGTAGAGGTTGTGCAGGTCGTAGTGGTCGCCGAGGTAGTGCTTGTAGGTGGTACTCACAAGTTGGTGGCGATGGCCTCGCCGAGCGCGTAGAGGTTGTGCAGGTCGTAGTGGTCGCCGAGGTAGTGCTTGTAGGTGGTACTCACAAGTTGGTGGCGATGGCCTCGCCGAGCGCGTAGAGGTTGTGCAGGTCGTAGTGGTCGCCGAGGTAGTGCTTGTAGGTGGTACTCACAAGTTGGTGGCGATGGCCTCGCCGAGCGCGTAGAGGTTGTGCAGGTCGTAGTGGTCGCCGAGGTAGTGCTTGTAGGTGGTACTCACAAGTTGGTGGCGATGGCCTCGCCGAGCGCGTAGAGGTTGTGCAGGTCGTAGTGGTCGCCGAGGTAGTGCTTGTAGGTGGTACTCACAAGTTGGTGGCGATGGCCTCGCCGAGCGCGTAGAGGTTGTGCAGGTCGTAGTGGTCGCCGAGGTAGTGCTTGTAGGTGGTACTCACAAGTTGGTGGCGATGGCCTCGCCGAGCGCGTAGAGGTTGTGCAGGTCGTAGTGGTCGCCGAGGTAGTGCTTGTAGGTGGAACTCACAAGTTGGTGGCGATGGCCTCGCCGAGCGCGTAGAGGTTGTGCAGGTCGTAGTGGTCGCCGAGGTAGTGCTTGTAGGTGGTACTCACAAGTTGGTGGCGATGGCCTCGCCGAGCGCGTAGAGGTTGTGCAGGTCGTAGTGGTCGCCGAGGTAGTGCTTGTAGGTGGTACTCACAAGTTGGTGGCGATGGCCTCGCCGAGCGCGTAGAGGTTGTGCAGGTCGTAGTGGTCGCCGAGGTAGTGCTTGTAGGTGGTACTCACAAGTTGGTGGCGATGGCCTCGCCGAGCGCGTAGAGGTTGTGCAGGTCGTAGTGGTCGCCGAGGTAGTGCTTGGCGTCCATGCAGAGCGTGTGCGCGCGCAGCAGTTGGTCGCCGGTGCGCGGGCGGTACGGCACGTCCTCGGCGCCGCACGCGCCCGACACCGTGCCGTCTACGAAGTTTGACGGCTCGTTCATATCCTGCAAGCATCATATTACATACATATGTCGTGGCGATTATTGCAGTGTATAATAAACGCCGTGACGTTGTTGCTTCAACGTCATTTGAGACGGATTCGTGCAGTTTTGTAAGCGGATATTCTTATTCAGATCTCGAGAAAGTGAGCACGCTCATAATCTGAAACGCGTTTACTAAAAGTAGTGTGATTATTTATGATGGAACTCAGACCACAGACAGATTTTAGTGATGCCTCGATTGTCAATATGACGCCGCTACATATATTGTTTACTAGCCTGTATCAACAGCTTCGCCTGAGAAACCAACGAAAAAATAATAAAATTGTGTTTTTAAATTTATCGTTATTTTTGTCATACTTTTTAATATCTGTTTAAGATAACGAAGTTAAAAATTAATATGTTTAAAAATTGAACAGTATTGTTCAACAATATTGATATAATTGCAACACGGCCTAACATATTTAAAAAATTGTTACTTAGTGCTTTATCCTTGCTATGATCTCATCTGATTGATAAAACAAAACAAGAAGAAAAGAAAGTACTTAATACATAATTATGTTTACTGAATATTGCACATGTCTATATTACATATTTATAATATTAAATATTATTACTTTTATTACTTACGGATTTATTACTAACGGATGTAAGTGAAAACATTGACAAAATATATTAATAATCTAAATACTAAATTTGAACATGTGCAGTTACCTGTAAAAGTGCATGGATACCTTAAGGTCCAAAAATCCTGTGAACACTCGAATTAGAATGAATATGAATGAACTAGATGGTATTGTTTTATAAATTTTGCAACCAGTACTCATTTTAGCAAAGAAGTGACATTTATAAGAAATTATAATCTCAACCGAAAAGGCACTCGAACACAGGGACAGAATATGTTTGCGTACGAACAGAACAGCGAGTCATCGAAAGTATCTATAAACTAAACTACCCACTGTAAATTTATAAATTCATTTTTAATTCTTTGCTTCTTTTTTACCCAGAAACGTGTTATTTTTTTAAATAACCTATTGTGAATAGAGATTAAAACATTGATTTTTATCAAAATTGAGTCATTAAGAAATCTACTTATTTTTATGTTATAGTAGTGCACCGCCATCTATTACGATATAAATAAACTACTTAACAGTTCTTGTATCGATTTCCGTTAGATGGCGTCAATTACCGGTTTCTACCATTTTAGTTTTGAAATGGGTATGCATTTCTGCAGCTCATTGTATAAAGGTATTAATATAAAAAAAATTTTAGAATACATTAATTGTTTGTTACAATCCAATACCAATATGAATACTTACAATCCAAGCTCCATCGTACGGTACAAGCTTGTGGAAATTGCTCATCATTTCCACCCAGTAGTTGGTCGCGTTCGGATGTGTGAAGTCAGGGAACACTGTGTGACCTTTGTTCCACACCTGGAAACAAACATAATATGTATTTAGTTTTATTTACAACCACTGATTAAGACAGTACCCTACATATCCCTAATTAAATAAAATTAGAAGCAATTTAAGGTTATATTTTTGAATATAATTCAATTGAATATATCGAATGTCCTGGATTCATCGAATATCCAGGTCTCTTTTTTTGGTCTGCTCTAAGGACTGGCTTCCTTTGATTAGGGAGTTTTGAACATTGGGAAGTTTCGGAGAAACTGTTGTGTGCTGTTAAGTCTTGGAACAAAAAGCGATTTTAAAGAAATAAGGGAGGTCGGTCCATCCGGATCACAAAATAAGATATATTGATTATTACAAAAAAATGGGTTTGCGTATTTTGGAAGATTCGCCACTATACTGTAACTAATCCCTAATATAGCACAGTTCGCATATTTTCTTTAATCGGTATGTCCACTGCTGGGCAAAAGCGTCTCTCTTGGATTTCCAATTTGCTCTATCCTTTGCTATTCCCTGTGCATTTCAATGACGTATAATCATTATCAGTCATCTTGCCATCTACGTTTACAGTTATATTATAAGAATGAAGTAGATGAAAAGTCTATATGTTTGATATAAATAAATAATAATAAATACCTGTCCAACAAATATTTGATTGGTGGTATTCTTGACAAATATATCCATTTCCACTCCGCGGTCGTAGGGCGCGTATTTGCCCGGTGTCAATGACTCGCCTATACCGGGATCTGAAATATTGAACATTTGGTAACAATTATGGGCCCTGTCAGCACAGCAACAGTAGAAGTGAGGAAGAGCAGTTACGTCTAAATAAATTACTTAATATATTGTAAAATAAATGTCTATAAATAATATTTTATACTAATTGGTCTCTATTTAATTCCTGTAATTAGATTTACTATTGTTACACCCAGTGCCATCTCTCGGCAATGTGGGGAAGACTCGGCAGTTCCGTCTAATAATTTATTACAGCGCCATCTATTGACATCTTACGGAACTACGTAGTTCGTCGGTACGATAAGATTAGAGACAGCGCTGGAATCTTCGTAGTTTTACATACCGGGTATGGCTTTTCTAGAAATCTCCAGAAACGCTTTAACCGCGTATAAAAGGCCAGGCCAGCGCCCGCCGAGTGAGTTTACAATCGTAAGCGGTCAAGTACACATCGGAGCGAACGGAAGCGAAAATACTACAGAGTTTAAAGCTAGTTATAGTGGAAAAGTGTAGTATAGTGTGTGTTGTGTTTTATATTTAATTGTGTGCTAGAATAAAACGTGTTTTAGCCGGTAATATTGTTTACATTCTTATCCCTCGAAGCTAGCACGTAACACTATGAATATATGCTGTGCTTTATTTCGGCAATAAAGCTCGCTAATGTTATTTAAACTATACACATTGTGGCATGCTGATTGCAATAGTAGCCACGGCAGCCACTTTCTTTGTCCTTATTATTGATGGCCTAGATCATATACAGTCCTTGTACTTAGCCTTGGTAAATCGTAACTGATATTATGAATGCGAATGTAAGTGTGTTTGTGACGTTTTTACGCCTTAACTACTCAACCGATCATCATGAAATTTCGCATGCACGTTGTCAGAGGAACAGAAAAGGACATAAGGTACCTTTTATCCAGGAAAAAACCCGTACCTAATATACTTTTACTAGAGCGAACCCGCGGTCAAAGTCTAGTATAGAAATACTTATTAAACGTCACTTACCAATAATAATAACGTAGTGCATTCCTTTGTCATGAACTTCTTTAACGAACTCTGGCAAACCGGCGTAGTTCACTTTGTCGTAAGTGAAGTCGTTGTGATCCTGCATGTAGTCTATGTCGTTCCATTGTGTGTCCTGCAGATATAATTTTATTTATTATTGAATTTGAGACTATCGACCTTGAATGCCTTTCTCAAAATAAAAAATGTTAAGATAGATACCCTTTAAATATCTCACTTATAAATAAATATGGAACAGTCGCAAGAGGCAGACCTAGGCGAACGTTTCTCGATCAGATCGGAGGACAAAGGCCAGGTTAAGAGCACCTTGAACCGACGGGCTTGTATGTGGAATGTGATGAAAGTGAATGAAGCCAGAGAAGTGTGTCAGCATCGTGGCAAATGGAAATCCGTAGTCTCTGCCTACCCCTCTGGGAAACAGGCGTGCATCTAAGTATGTACGTATAAATAAATATTGTCCTGAAACATCTTCTACAGATAGCTCTATCTGTAAAAAATCCTGAAGCTACTATGTAATAAAATCAAACTAATATCATGTGATTCAATTGGCTGTTGCTAATTCAGTTCGTCATTCCAACAGTTCACATGTGAATGACCGTCTGTTAAAAAATGTTTGTGATACTCTGCTTTTAGAAACTGGGGGGTTACTGATTAAGAATTTATATTTACTTACAAAAGGTATTCCAGCATCTCTATTAGCCTTCCAGATCTGTCTGGTCGCATTCACTGAGCCGTAATTGAATCTGTAACGGTTAAGATTAAAAATGTCGAGCTAATTGTTCCACACCTATATAATGCGATTAAAATTTAAAAAATAAAGTGCTAGGACTCTTTTTTTATTTAGTAGTTTCTCCTCGTAATTTCGCCCACGGAAATACATACCGGTATAAAAAGTAGCCTATAGTTAGTAGTTAATTTCGGGCATAATCTAATATGTGCCAAATTTCATATTTTTCTGTCAAATAGTTAACGCGTTATTTAATAACAAACTGCCAAACATCTTCACAAATATAATAATTAGCAAGAAGTAGAGTATTCATTTACGATAGGTAAGACATAAACAGAGATAGAGAGACAACCTGAACTCCTTTGAAAGGGACTGGAAGGGATATCTAAAAACATAGTGATTTAATAATCCAAGAAAGAGGCTTTAGCTCATCAGCTGGATATACCAATATACTAATCGAAAGAGAAAAGGAGTTAAATAATACCTGCTTGGTCAAATCGTTTCTACATTACATTATAATTAATCTGAAAAGAGTTAAAGAACTTAACAAAAGAGCTCCATAACCGTATTTATATCATCATGTAATAGTTTAAAATAAGAAATTTCGGTTTTTAGTGACTTAAATGTCTTGCAGATGCAGCCTCATGGGCTCAACCATTTGCCTGAACCTAGCAGCTGAAATAAATGTAAAATATCAATAACACAAGTTATTGAGTTTATTAAATTTACTGAATAAAAGTAACACTTATCGTCTAAGGTACAGCCTTTGACGTTAATTGTTACTTTGTGACCTTCTTCTTATCCCTAGCCTTTATTATTCCCAAGTCACTTGGGGTCGGCTTTTCTAGTCTATCCGGATTTGACTGGATATCAGTTTTTACACGTAGCGGCTGCCGCCTGACCTCCGCAACCCGAAGGCTAACGATACCCTAAGGCTAGATCAGTCTCTAGATATTATATGGCACTGACTTCTCAATAACGAGTGCCATAGATGTTCATGGCAGTCGGGACCGACGGCTTAATGTGCTCTCCGAGGCACGGAGCAGGCGATATTGTCAATCAATACGCACATCATTTCGAAAAGTCATATAACTTCCGAAAGTCAGAGGTGCGCGACGTGGGTTCGAACCCAAGGCCCTCTGCAATGCAGTCTGTTGGTCTCCCCACTGAGTTATTACTTTACTTTAATTACTTTGTGACCTAAAATAGTAAATAATTTCTGACTTTAACTTAGACTAAACATAAATAGATTACCTGCTAAGATGAAATCCGAGCGACCAATAAGGTGGCATGAAGGGTCTCCCAACTAGTTCAGTGTACTGTGCCACCACCTCCTTGGGTGACGGGCCCATGAACACGTACAGGTTGAGGATGCCGCCCGTCGTGCGGTACGTGATCGCAGGGGTCGGTTGTAGAACCACGTCTGTAGAATTTGTACATTATATATTAGTAGGAGTTAGTGATTATCTATACTAATATTATAAAGATTCGTATTTTTGTTCTTTTGTCTACACAAATATTATAAAGAAGGAAGATTTGATTTTTCGTTTGTTTGTAATGATTTAACTCAAAAACCACTTAACCGATTTAAAAAATTCTTTCGCCATTAAAAATTTATATTATCATTGAGAAACATAGGCTATATTTTATTTACAAAAATGTACTGTTATACCTAATCTACTATTACGCGAGCAAAAGCTAGTTGAGACTATACAACTAGATGTCTTTATTATATTAAGACTATTGTTCCCTGCAGATTCACCTACGTTTATGATTATAGCTGTTATTTTTAGATAAAGTAGCTTTCTAATAGTGAAAGTGTTATTCAAATCGTTTCAAAAGTTTCAGAGTATATCCATGAAAAACAGACGAAGGAGATAAAAGATTTTCCTGTTTACAATATTATTAATATAGATAGGAAATAAGTGCCTAGTAGGCGTAGCGGCATTGAATGCTACCGCAGCGCCAACGAGGCACACATTCTCGGGTTCGATTCCCGGATCGAACAAAGCGTTAAGATTTATGTTATTTTGTCAAGAAATTATCATTAGCCGCAGTATTTGAAACTGTGCCCGATATTCGGCAATTATCTCGCCCGCCGGTTTATAACACTTCTGACCACCTTTTCGAAGAAATAAGCGTCAGACTATTTCTGTATGATCAATCTAACCGTTAATATGTGCTACTAAAATGTTTTCTTTATCTTGCCACGGCAACGTTATTGTAACGGAACTGATGGAAAGCCCAATTACAGTCCAGAGACAGTGACGACAAGGAGAAGATAGATGTCTTCTAGTCGTCGTCACTGTCAAGCCGGTCTGACCAGATGCTTCTTCACACTACGTTTGAAGGACCCGTTGTCATAGAAGGGAGGGAACACATAAGATGAGTGTGGGCAAGCATGTAACATAAAACTGTAGTGATACCTACATAAAAGTAAACTAAAAATCTACACCAGTCATACTAATATGTAAGTTCATCTTGAACTGGAAATTATTACTTACTTCGCTGGCTCAGCGATCCAAAGTGGAACTTCGCCTCCGACATTAAAGTGCGCCATTCTTTCCTATTTTGTGCCAAGTCAGACCAATCGAGCAAATTCATCTCTTTCAGGTCTTTAGCTAGTTCGTCTTACCAGCGGTATCTCGGGCGAGCCGGACGTCGCTCGGTGGGTCGCCCGAGATATGCTCTTTTGTCAGCTCGATCCTCTCCCATTCGTTCCACATGTCCAAGCCAGCGAACTCAGGTAGCTTTTATTTCCCCGATGATAAATTGTCTCTGCTGTTTCAAATACACAGCGAAGCACTAAGTTTGTGGTGCTAAATCAAAGCCACGAAAAGAGCAAATTTAATGAGTCGCAGCGGCACACCGGTGACCAGACACAATACATTTTTAATTATGTTTGGTATTCTAATACTTGACAGACTACAAAAGCTAATTTGTGCATATATTTACAGATGTGTAACCATACCCATAGCGTTAGAATTGAGCAGAAGCATGCCGTGACTATTGCCGTCGTGGTCCATCGCCAGGTAGAACGGATGAGTGCCGTACAGGTTCACCTAAGACACCAATATTACTATATACATCAAGTAACTTGAAGTATATGAGGAAAGGAAGATATACAGTTGAACTTTTTAGCTACATTGTAAAGTTAAAGTTGTACAGTACTTGAAGATAGGACGGGATAGTAATTAGTAAGGCAGTAAGTAGTTTATATGATGTCATAAAAGTTTTGAGATTATCAATGCAATATTTGTCGACGTTTCGAGTAGGTATTACCATCAAATATTTAATAAACAATGCGACAATGATCTTGCGGTGTAATATTCTATAATGTAACCAATATTTCAGTGGGGAGACCAACAGACTGCAATGCAGAGGGTCTCGGATTCGAACCCACGTCGCGCACCTTTGACTTTCGGAAGTAATATGACTTTTCGATATGATGTGCGTATTGATTGACAATTATCTTCTGCTCCGTGCCTCGGGGAGCACGTTAAGCCGTCGGTCCCGGCTGCCATGAACATCTATGGCACTCGTTACTGGGAAGTCAGTGCCCTATAATATCCTGACACTGGTCTAGCCTTAGGGTATCCTTAGCCTTAGGGTTGCGGAAGGTGGCAGCCGCTCCGTGTAAAAACTGATATCCAGTCAAATCCGGTTAGACTGGCAAAGCCGACCCCAAGTGACTTGGGAATAATAAAGGCTAGGGAGGGAGAAGATGATGGCATAATTATTTAAGGAAAATGTAATACGACTTACTCCTTCAACAGGTGCTCGATCTCTGTTGAATATAGCAATAGTGTTCCAGTACACGTTGTTGATGAACCTGGACCGTTTTTCGCCGAGGCCGAAGATGTGGCTGGACGACAATATCGCGGATATCTGCAGGAACTTGTCCGAGAGTATGATGCCACCTACGTCTTGAGTATCTATGCTATAAATTATAAAAATATTTAACATATTAATCTTACATACAATACATATTCACTATATACATTATTATTATTTACAGATTCACGCCTGTTTCCCAGAGGGGTAGGCAGAGACTACGGATTTCCATTTGCTACGATCCTGACACACTTCTCTGGCTTCATTCATTTTCATAACATTCCTCATACACGCTCGCGGGTTTAAGGTGCTCTTAACTTGGCCTTTATCCAGAACGTTTCCGATCTGATCAAGAAAGTTTCGCCTAGGTCTTCCCCTTGCGACTTTCATTCACACTAGCCTTATAAAGTTTCTTAGTCAGTCTTTTCTCGTCCATTCTCGATGTTCATGTCGGCCTCGATGGCGTAGTGGTCAGTGTAACCGACTGCGACGCCTGAGGTCGCGGGTTCGATTCCCGCACAATTCAAACATTTGTGTGCATGAACATGGATGATTGTCTTGGTCTGGGTGTTTCTATGTATAATATGTATGTATTTACAACAAAAAAAAGTATATATGTATGTTTATCCATTGTCTAGTACCCATAGTACAAGCTCTGCTTAGTTTGGGCTAGATGGTGTTGTGTGTATGTGGTAGAATATTACTATAATGTTTCTCTTATCACAGGTACTTTCTATCATATTATATTAGCAAATACCTGGCCCTTTGGGAGGCTTACACGGAGACATGGGTCCAACGTGAAGAGGCCCTTCGAGAGTTTTAATCAAACGTGGGGGGGAACATCTACCGCGGCACTAGCCGCAGCAGGCGTAGGACTATTGCTACGTATGGATTCTAATATATGGGCTATAGGTATGGGTGTTTGGTGGACCGGTATATTGCTAACTATGGATGAAAAACGGCGTCTGCGCTGAATACTCTAATAGCATCAATGCATTATTATTATTATTATTCTTTCTACATGCCATCTCCACTTTTATGCCGCATCTCTCTCTAATCACACTATTCCATATTCTATCTTTCAGAGATTAATCTTAAATTTAGTTATTTCTTATAGACATAATAATAGACAACAGGATGACCTAGTTGTGTTGCGGGGGATTTTACACACATACAACGGACACAAAAAAACAGCCAGGCATCTATTTGCGACCCACACAATTTTTTGTACCGTGTAGAAATTGAAACCAGGCGATCACTAAAACACTATCGTATCCAGGACAGTCATCTAAAATAGAATACAATTAGGTAGTATTAGACGCGCAGCGAGCAAGTAATCGCGATACAAATTCCACACGGGACTATCACTGTGTTATACACCAATAATTGTTATAAGTATGGTTGTATATTGTTTATAGTCCCCAACGGTTTATTTCCAGCTGCTAGAGTTTCTTTAAAAGAAAAAAAAGCTAATGAAATATAGCATTAACTTCATAAAAAGTCCAGTTTGGATCGACGACAATGGAATACATTTTAATCTAGGATGTTACTCAAACTAAAATAGTATGACAGTTTAATAATAAACTGAAGGGATCCGAGTGAGGCAGTATCTCCTATCTACGCGATAACTTACATAGTAACGTTGTCAGAATTCCTGATGACTTTGAAGCCAGTGATGGATCCATCAACCTGCACCCTGTATTTCTGCTTGGACAGAGTTTTCGGCACCATCATTATTTCAGGCTGCGGCGGCTCAAAGCGTTTATGCTCAGCGTCCGATATCTAAAAAATACACATTATTTTATCAATAACAAATTATTTATGACTACATATACAACGTGTCCCAAAATTCAACGATAAGCGGGCACCAAAAGGTCAATGTATCTAGTTTGTTTAGAATATTATACCATTTTGGAATCGTAGTTAGTTGTGCCAATTTTTTAAAATATTTGCTATTGTAGTGTCAATTCTTTTTTTTTCACCACGATCCGTCAAAGTGAGCTGAAAGTCAAAATCTTATATAATTTAAGAAAACAACATCATTTTGGTTGATTTTTGTGTAAAAGCTACAGGCATTCTGTAATTTTTAATGATTGTGATGCATGGTATGTTGCCAATACAAAAAAAAAACACAGAAGTATTTGTAAAATTGTAGCAATGGTACTTAAAAATATAATAAAGGGTGAACATTTTCAGAATTTCGCTTATTTTCCGTAATAGAAAAAATCAAGATTGAATTCTTTTCCTTTTTTTCTTTAGTAGTGATAAGTACCTTTTGATGTCCGCTTATCGTTGAATTTTGGGACACGTTGTATAGTTAAAGGAAAATATCGTGAGGAAACCTACATGTCTGAGAGTTCTCCATAATGTTCTCGAAGATTGACGTTTTGATTTATTTAATATTATTTGTGACGATAGTCATCTACCCTATTATATTTCGATTATTTATCAAATGCACGAGGATAATCAGGTTGCAAATTGACATGTATACTTTTATACTATTTACGTTATATAATTTGTAATTTGTAGACGTGCCCATTAAAGAAAAAAATATGTGATGTCTACCAACCCGCATTAGGGTAGCGTGGTGGACTATAGTCTAACCCTTCTCACACTAAGAAGAGACTGGTGCTTAGCAATGGGACAGTTTAATACAGGTTTAGTATTATTTTACATACCTACATATACAGTGTGAGTTTTTGAAAACTCACACTGTATAATTTATACCTAATACCTTTGACGGGATAGGCAGCGGTTTTTAGCTGCCACATTTTAACTTTGTATATTTGATTTGTTTGCACATATTGGGGATACCAACAGACTGCAAGGCAGAGAGTCTCGGGTTCGAACCCACGTCGCGCACCTCTGACTTTCGGAAGTTATATGACTTTTCGAAATGATGTGCATATTGATTGACAATTATCGCCTGTTCCGTGCCTCGGAGAGCACGTTAAGACGTCGGTCCCGGCTGCCATGAACATCTATAGCAGTCGTTATTGGGAAGTCAGTGCCCTATAATATCCTGACACTGGTCTAGCCTTAGGGTATCGTTATCCTTGGAGTTGCGTAGGTCAGGTGGCAGCCGCTCCGTGTAAAAACTGATATCCAGTCAAATCCGGTTAGACTAGAAAGCCGACCCCAAGTGACTTGGGAATAATAAAGGCTAGGGAGAAGAATATGTCAGTGGTCAATCGTGAGAAGCTGAGTTCTATTGCTGAGTCAGCGATTTTTTAATGAATATTATTAATATGAGCTCAAGAGTTGCGAATGGCATCCGGCAGAATACCACTTATTCAGACATTCGATCTTCTATTATGTGGAACCCACATGTGTGTCGTTTAACTTCAAACAGAGGTCAATCCATTATACGTATACTGGAATTTGCGTTTATGTAAAGTTAACATATATATAGCTAATGCAATATGAGTGTGTAATCTCTGCTTATCCCTTTGGCATGAACAAGCGTGAGACTATATTTATTTAAGTATATTAATAATCTCACCTTAATCTGCAAACAGTCATCCGACATATACTTGAAGTCTATTCTCGCGACTTCAAAGTCCCCTGGGTATCCGGACGGCCGCACTTTCTCCATGAAGACAGTCATGCCGTGCTTGTCTTCGGTCATATTGACGAAGCGAAACGAATCGAAGTGAGATGGGTAGTAGCAGTAGGGAAGGTTTGCGCCAAACCGTTTCTTTGAGTCCCAGCAACAACCTGTAAATATAATGATAATAATAATCATTTATTTTCAGGCTGCATAGGCGCATAGATAAATAGCTTAACCTAAATGTATATATTATAAAATTTTAATGTTAGTAAATACACCTTAATACTCGTATTATGTTAGTAAAACTTCTCACTCGGCACATTAAATATTTGTGCGCTCGGCTGCTACTTGTCCGCGGAAGCGACGGAATACGTCTTGCAGCCAAAAGCTCTCGTCCAACCCCTTGTGCAGGTAACAGTCGGCTGTCGGGTGCGCGCACGACAAACGCTTTAAAGTTGACGTTGCGGCGCGACTCCAGCAACTGCACTCTCGGCGCGTACTTCAGCTCTTGGCACGCGTACTTCGCGATGTCTCCGCCTCAGTGGTGCAGTGCAGGCGCGAGGTGTACACCGGCGTGTTCAGGGACGCGGCACGCACCTTTAGGTTAGGGTTGCCTTGCCACATCAGTTCTTAATGTTTCGCGACCGGCGCTTCTTCCGTTGCGCCGTCACTAAACCATCCTCAGTAGCCCGATTCGTTAATTTTAAAGGCAAGGGCTTAAGACTGCGCCGAAATGTGCCAAAACAGGCGGTCACAGTTAAGTTGATAAAATCAACACTTTTTGTTTAATACAAATATAAAATATACATTTACCATAACAATGAATGTGTTTACAATCACTGTAAAAAAACTTAAAATTATTAATATTTTCGCCTACAAAATTACATAAATTTGCACGAAAAATGCAAAAAACGTGCTTTTTAGATTATAACAGTAGAAATCTATCCTATTCTACAGCTTAAATTAAACATAAATAGTTATATTACAATTTGTCCGTCCCAAATATTTAAGTTATTGGTTGACAATAAAAATACGTATTTATCAAAAAAGCACTTCAAATCCTCCATACAATTTTACAATGACGGCCGCGCGCCGATTTGAATATCGAGCTCTGTCATTCAGTCCAACCGCATGTTACTCTCGGCGCAGTCTTAATCAGGGGCGGTCAGCTGTTCGTTTGATTCTCGCAGCGCAGCGGGGAGGAGCTGCGGCTGCGGCAGCGGGGCGGCGCCGGCGACAACCGCTCACGCGTAACTCGTCGCCGATATGTTGAAACATGCACCTCGACAAGTGTTGTTTACACGCGTCAGTGCCCCAGTTATTAGCATAGACTTGCGCAACGCCTCGAGTTCGATGCGCAAATCTGCAACAGTGTCTTCAGATGCACTCAACTTCATCTGCACTTTTACCAAACTTGCCTTTAAAGAGACGATGTCTTTTAAAAGGCTAGTGACATCGACGTGAACGAAGGTGACGGGAGGTAACTTGTGTAAGTCCCTCGCCACAAATGTCGGCACGTCATCCGGATCGGTCGCCTTGAATAGCGTGATGATGTCTTGTAGACTTTCTTGTCCCGTCACGCCGACGAGACACCATCTGGTCGATCTTGTTCAGTGACATTGTTTTACTTCGCGGATTCCTCTTTCTGTGTGGCCTTCATTATGTAAGTATACCCACTTACGTAATGATGTCCACACACAATGAGCATTTAGTTCTCCTAGAGTTTCAGAATTTATAAATGGAATCCTGATATACATTTTTTTAATAGTATATTAAGTGAAATCCATGTTCCTCTCTCTCAAATCTTTGAATCAATTTGTATGTCATGGTTGAGCTCATCAAAGCACACTATAGACATGCTAAAGCTGAATTAAAAATAACATCACGAGAAATCACAAGAGGTTAACAGAGTGTGAGATGGTAGGTGGTCCTAAAAGGGGGCATACCTATTGTTGTCTGTCGGACACCGCGTCCTACACCCTGTGCTGCTATTTTTAAAAGGCATGCCAGCCTTTGGGCTTATATGAAGGTACCTTCACTGCGTCCCAGAACCAAGGTTAACACACTAAACACAGAAAAGTCTACCCGTCAAAACGTAATTGATCGTCGAAGGTTAGAATTAAATCAATGATTGCTGAATATAATTTGCATCTGCACGAAGGCGTGATATAACACGCGAACCGCATTGCGGTTGGATATATTACATTAAACATACGATGTACATATACTTGTTGTTATACAATCAAGGTGGCAACTTGGGGTTTACCTACATGACTTTTCATAGGTCTTAACGCAACTCGATTGGTTTGACAGCATGTAAACATGGTAATCAATCAATCATGGTAAACCCTCTGATGGTAACTGTGGCCCATAAACCTGACCTTTCAAAAAAGAAATCGCTGTTATAGGAATATTAGAAGCAAAGTTTACTAGTTTCTGGTTCAGAGTACACCGTATTTCTCGAGGAATCTGGAAACTCCTTTCACCGCAGGAATATAAGACAATGTTGTTTGATTAGCAATCCAGCATTTTCTGTAGGGTGGAAATAATTCCCCAGCCAGGCTTTTCTAGTTTAAGCGACAACCGTCGATCGGAACGCCTGAGATCGGTTTAAATAATGCACGGACAGAAATATTGTATAACATGTCCTATAAAGAAAATTCTAAAAGCTGCTCATAGACACCCTGTAAGAACCACATACCGGTGCCATTATTCTTAGAAAATCCCAAGAACGCTGCTTAACTGTATCTCACGATCGTTTGCAATCATTAGCGCAGAAATACACTCAATTTACACTCATATTATAGAGAGAAAATATTTCTATTTTTGTTTCATATTAATTGAATGAAAACTACTGGACCTATTTTAAACATTATTTAACCATTAGAGAGCTACTTTATCCAAGAGTAGTATAAGATATTGATATCACGCTACGAGGCACTTTCCCATGGCTGACTGCTCCGCTCCGGGGGCACTAGTTAGTACTAGCTGTCTTCCGCGGTTTTACCTGCGTTCATCTGCATAAACTTAGGTAATACCGTGAGTAACAGCTAAAGCATTTTTCATTTTATCTCGATATGCGAAAAAAATAAATAATAGCATTGTACCTGAAAGTTATCGACCGAACGACGCTTAGTGAGTTAAACCACAGGTCCGAGTGAATGCATAATAATTACCCTTGCATCGCGGTAACCTAAGTATTCCACTTACCTCGAGAGCAGCGATAGCTCAGTGGGGAGACCAACAGACTGCAATGCAGAGGGTCTCGGGAGGCCCACGTCACGCACCTCTGACTTTCGGAAGTTATATGACTTTTCGAAATGATGTGCGTTTTGATTGACAATTATCGCCTGCTCCGTGCCTCGGAAAACACGTTAAGCCGTCGGTCCCGGCTGCCATGAACATCTATGGCACTCGTTATTGGGGAAGACGACACAAAAGATCCCACTGGGTCGAAGTGTCACCGGTCTGTACTGACTGGCCCCCACACAAGATAAGATAAGATAAGATTCCACTTACCTCGTTTTGTGCATTCTTTCTGATCAGCAATTCCTCTCGGGAAGCAATCGAAGCGGTATATATCCTCCACTTTACTGCACATGTCCTGTAATATCTCCGGAGTGCGGTCTGGATACATGTTCTTCTTGTTCAGTTCTGCTTTCTTGCGGGGATCCGTCGCGTTGCTTTTGTTCTTTGTGCTTAAGTTGTTGTGGTCGTGGTACCTGTATTCGGGTATCTGCTGAAATAGAAACTTGTGGTTAATTTTGGAAGTGTTTTTGATATTCCTATTGTATTTACTTTATTAAAGTTTATTAAAACTCTCGCGCTACAGAAATAATTGGTCTAATGTGGAGGACTTTACAAATTTTCAAACTTCGGCCTTTAAGAACGTCACGTTTAAGAGCTGTAAAAGAGTAGCCTTTGAATAAAATAAAAACCAGAAATTATAATATTCTTATGCATACCTTTTCATACGGTAAAGGTGATAACGGCTTCTTGATTGTATCAGGATGAGTTCTCTCCCACAGCTTCCTGCAAAGTTATACATATTTCATAGTAACAGCAGCTTTCGTATTTTTGAAGGCAAGGTGTAATGAAACTATAAACTAGGAATACTTGACAATTCAGGTTTAATAGTATATTCAGATCTTGTAAAGGAATTACAGAAACAAAAATATCTCAGTTACTACTGAGAAGTAGTCTCGTAATCTTAAGGGAAAATTGGATTTAAACGAAGATTCCTCATAATGTAACTACAACAATAATTTGGTTTAAAAAGACAGGCTCCTGGTCTCCTGGTTTAAATTTACAAACATACAATTTACAGACATAAAGTACATTCTAAAAACAATTATTTGTCTATTACATAAATAATTATACCGCGTGAGATTCGAACCCACAACAGTGGCAGCAATGGTGAGGCTACCTCTCGCACGCTATGCCATCCCTGCAAACCCTGTCTTTAAGATAACTAAGATTAGTTAAATCTGTATTGTACCTATAATGTTCCTCTCCCCAGGTGCCGCCGACAGCGCCCCCTACAGCCCACCACGCTCCAACACACAGCGCACACACAAGCGCCACACCCAACATGCCTGAACCTAGCCCAGGCAAGTTTTCCCAAATCCGCTGGAACACATTGCGCTGCTCTGAGAAGCGCTGGTACCTGTGAATGAGAATGAAAATTAAACGTAGATTCAAGTATGAATACACCCAAAAGGGCTTTTTACCCCCACGATTATTCATCCCATGGAATAAGGCATATAGCCATCTTCTAAACGTATTTCCAAACTAATTGTTGCTATAGTAAAATTTCTAGAAAATGAAATGATAATTTGCTGGTTCTGGAAATCGAGTTTGGAACTTCATAGTCTCACGCAATCATAAGTGCAAACTTAAGCCCACCTACTGATAAAATCAGTCTTATGTTAGTCGTGTCCAGAATATGTCTGCATGAGTAAACAAGCTCCCTAAATCAGAAAATAGTCATCCAAGGGGCAGACAGACAGTGTCTTGTTGAGTTTGATTCTACGAAATTGAATAGGTAGGTTAAAACAGATGAGAGAGATTTATGTTTTCTATAAAAAAAAGAAAACCTCTTGAGTGTCTAGTGAAAATGTGTGAACCTTTGTCTTTGAGCAATGACTAAATTAACAATAGTGATAAAAATATATTAACAACAACAAGGGCCTTCATTTCACAATATTAGCATCCATGGAAAGAAATTATTTTGACAACACTCTGTAACCATTGTAGTTCTAAGTTAAGTTATATTAAACTAACTAAATATATTAAACTAACTAAACCAAAACTAACAATCTATATATTAACATATTGGATTGCAGCAGCAAATCTGCAGCCAGATACAATAGTTTTTAATTATGTATTTGGAATACATAATTAGAAACCTACTGTATGTAGTTTGTCAGATTAATATATGTAGAAGAAGAGTTGTACTCCTTTCTTAAGAACATTCCATGCACAGAACATGTTATTTTGTATACAACGTTTAAAAAGTAACAGTTGCTGAGCTTCTTAAAATATTATCAGCCTACATTGATTTGAGGTGAAGTCAAGCCAATATTTTAGTTCTTCACTATTGAAAGCAAATAAATTATCTTACGAATTGTGAACCCTCATTTTTTTGTCACGCCAACGTAACCCCCGTCGACCCCTGGGGGTCCACCTGGACACGCTAAGAATGTAAACTTTATTTATAAATAAAATTACTAATAATAGGTACATACTCTTTCCTCATATTGCCGCAATATTTTCTCCTCAATGAAACATCAAACAACAAAATTCAACTATAATGAACACAAGACACTAACACTGATCAAGCAACAACAATATTATATCAAATTAGAACAGTTCTATTTATATCAGCTTGTTATCAAAACTATCCAATCAAAGTTCATGTTTATATTACACAATAATAGATATTGAATAATGGAACAATGCATAACACAAAATTCATGATCTAATTCCTCTATACTTTGTACTTAAACTAAGTATGAGTAATATTTTTATTGCTAAGACTTTGTTTGTCAGCAATTATATATGAATGTGTGTGTAATAGCTATTGATTACACAGATGTATAGACATTATGTTCAAATACATAGAACACTCAAACAGTGGTTATCTGTCATAAGGAATTTGTTGTTGTATTAACAAGAATACAAACAGCCACGGAGACAGAATTTGTAATCAAAGAGAATTTATAATACATAAAATAAATGGGATTTATTTATGTTTTTTAAAACATCCAAAAACTTGACACACATAACACTCAGTGTTTGTGGATCACACGAATTGTGGCCCTGTCTGGGGATTGAACCCACAACACCAGGCACAGTGGTAGTGGTGAGGCAACCATGTTAACCATCACACTAGCCGTGCAGTCATGTTATTTGTTTTCTTTTAATAGTAGTGATTAAACAATCATGAATTTCATAGCAAGATACATATGCAAGTCGACAATTGGACCATTGTGTATACTTAACGTCCTCTCAGTTACCAATAAGCTTCAGCAACTGTTCAGGCTACATACTTTGTTTAAAAATTTTTAATCATTACCTAATCCTTTTCTTAAAACCAGTAAGCGACTATTGACCATTACAAGCATATTTTTACTATAATTATAATTATAGACTCTTATTATTGTCTAATTATATATGCAAGAAAATATGTTTCTATTCATACCAAAGTCGAAGACAATATTATTCTGTAAAAGATCACATATTATCATACCTGTGTTCTCTAGATGTTGATTCTCCTTCATTCCTTGGCTTTGGAATAACGCCGCTAAACAGTGGAGCTCTACCAGCTTTAGCATTGTACCGCCCGAATGGAGCAAAAGAATTCGACAACTTCCTCTTAAATGTAACACTCTTAGGTCCGTTTAAAGACGTTTCCGTCTCCCTATCTCCACTTCGTGAGGTTTCACCTTCAGTTTCAGCTAATTTTGTAGTCTTACTATTCTCGTAACAAAGACGATAGTTGATATTATCATTCAGAGTCAAGAGATCGGTTTTAGAACCTGGCGACTTATCGCAAAAGTCTTCGAAAGACACGATCTCATAATCCTCATCGTCATCTCGTGTTTTCTCGGGTTTGTATGGTATTTTCGGCATATTTTTTATTTTACTGACTACGTCGCAAATAATCCATAAATCTAAATTTAGCACTAGCTTTATTACATGACTATTAAATATTTCGCACTATCTGTTTATGATCTAAGTAAATGCAAGCAAAATATTTAATTATTTGGTTTAATTCATTCAACAGAGTGAATAATCGTAAAACATTTTAGTGCAAAATCTTTTGTTATTGTTGTTATTTTTCTATCAGTATCATTTTACACCTAGGCTAAGATCGTTTCTCATTCTGCCTATTCCCGGCATCGTTCATTCTTTTGTGCATATTTATCGGAAAAACGGCGATGTAAATTAAAGTTTAGTTAATGATAAATTATAATAATTAAAAACATAAAATAAAGTTTTACCATTTACTATAAGTTATAAATTATGTAAGTAATAGCTGACAGCCGCCCTTTCGGTTGCATTTTATTTGATTAGACGTGTAATTGTAACTATCAAACAAATAAAAAGTAAAGGTGGTAGTATAGATAGTTCTTTAAATGTTGAGGGTACTTGTAAACAATTTTAACTCATCATGTCATGATAAAGAAAAGCAGATGCGTGGCCAACATGGTGGACTGTGGAGAACTAAAATTTACTTTATGATTTGTTTTTTTAAGTTTATACCGAATGAAATAATTTACTATTACAATGGATTGGAAAAATGCGAAGATGTTATTGGTGTCTACAGCAACAATTCTGGTCGCTTCACAAGTGGTGAAAAAGGTTTACAGATACTTTGCTTCAAAGAGTTCTCGCACAACTGAGACCAATAGCGACGACTCATGCAATGAAGTTTTAAGTCTAAAAAACCGAGAAATCAACGATGTTATACTTTTCTCAGACGATGTCATTCGGCATACAATAAGAGTACCACCCAACAAAGACCTTACTATATGTGAAAGTAGAGAGCATAACTGCTTCAAACTAATTAAATATTTAAAATCAGCACGTGAAACATTGGACGTGTGCATGTATTTGATAACAAGCAGTGAAATAGCCGAACAAATTATCAGGTTGGGACAAAAACATGTTTTAGTGAGAATAGTTGTTGACAGCGAAATGGCCTACACACCTCCATCGCAAATCCAAAGGTTGAAAGAATACAGTGAGTACTTTTATAAGAAAACAAAAAACATTTACTTATTTAATTAACTCAAAATCTGTAACTGTCTATAAATTCAACTTAATTTTTAAATATTGTCTAGCTCATCTAGATAATATAATCGATCAAGCCAATTACTCATGTACTATATACAGAAATTCTTTGTTTCAGGTTTCATCCAAGTGCAAACTAACAAAAAATCTATATTAATGCACCATAAGTTTTGTGTTATTGACGGGCCCAAAGCCATTAAACGAAAAAACATTTTAAAAGCACACGCCGAAAAACTGAACGTCCATGCACACTTTACCAAAAATCACTTTAAACCACCTATAAGAAATAAGCAAGTTAAAGGTTTCGTGATGTCTGGTTCATTAAATTGGTCTACCCAAGCGATGGTTTCAAACCATGAAAGTGTTATCGTAACATCTCATCAAAACATAGTTGCGAAATTCGAGAAAGAATTCGAGTGTTTATGGATGGAAAATGAACCGGTCGGTAATTTATTTGTGGCCTGAAAGTTTTATTAATACCATTTACTGAATACATATTTATATTTTACGTTTTCTTTTGTTTTAGGCATTAATGACGACAACGTGATTAAGTTTTTATAATATTAGGACATATTACCATTCAAAATATCAAGGTAAGTTCATATTTTTTTGTTATTAACACTATAATGTTTTTTATATTATATAGATATTTAAATTACATTTTTAATTCCTCCCATCTTTGTTTGACACATTTAAATTACTTTTTAAATGACAAAAATAAGATACAAATATTTAAAAAGAAATGAATAGTAATAACTTCATCAATTGCGAAATCTAGATTAGATTTATCAGATCTCGTTTGTAGCAATAACCGTTTCTGCCGTGATCTGCCCTTAAAAATAGTTAAAATATAGCAGCTATAAAAGCATCTACCTTACATTTAAGCCTTGTAAGTAAACAGATTTTGTAAGTTTGAGCCATATCCTTGTATGTAAATGTCTCAAAGAGCTGAATATTTCTGTAACAGATGATAGAGAAATACGTTAAACATGGATATTCCTTTATTTCTTATATGTTTATATTAAATATCTATCAATAGATAAATAAAATAATATATATTTTACATAAATAAAATAATATATATTTTATATTATTATTTATTTTATATATTGTTTCAGCCGGTTACTTATCAGTGGAATTCATTATATATTTCCATCTAAGATTTTCAACATCAATTCATTCATTCATTTTCATTCATATTCTTTGTGGAACCAATAGTCAATAACATGATTGCTCTATATTTTTAAATAGCGTATTACATCGTTAGTACCATAAAATTAATATTCATGGAAAAAGTACTAGTTTAATTTTCGTCATACAATAAAATTGTAAAAATAAGAAATTATTTATTTACAACTTTAAGCAGGGTCTCTACAATGTTTTCACTTCCCGTTCCTCACTAATGACAGAAGAGAACCATAGACAAGTCCATGTGCACTTCAATTTCGATCGATCATATGTTTTCTTTGTGTAGTTTTTTCAGCCGCTGTAATTCGAATTGGTTATAAAGTTCACGTGTTATATAGGCCTAAAACCCTAATTTATCGTGTCGTCTTACTGTTTCGGTAGTTGTTAGGCCTTTCCAGTGTGTAAATCAGTTTTACAGACAAAAATTACGTGGTGCATAATAGGTGCATTTGTATGTGCACGTGCTTGCATTTTTCAGGCTAATTGTAAAGTTTCAGTTCAAAACTGAGCTGCAAGGTGACCTTAGATTCATTAAAGCCGTCTCTTTTACGTAACCGTGATCTCTTAGGCCCAGAATTTAAGATTTTTCTTAATAAAAACGTGTGTATCGCAGTGTTATAATAAGTTTGAAATCTTAGGTTGGAAATACTTTGGTTGTTTTATTACAACTCAGTGTGATCATGAATTTTATATCCTGGATCATTATTTTGCTGGATGAAGTGTCTGTGGTACGTATAGTGCATTAAAAAGTTCAAATTATTATTATACCGGTGAAAAAAAACAAAATTATTTTGAAGGACATTCTAGAAAGGTCATTCTGTTTTCATTATTTTTCTGTTTATCTATCACTTATTTATATTATTTTATCAGTTTAATGATCGCGTATTTTATTTATAACAAGGTTAGAGTGTAAATAATATTATGTATTTATGTTTATTTATTTCCTAGCTAATGTTTTCGCAAAATAAGTCATCAATAGCAATTCTATGTTTATATTGACATATAATTCGTAAATACTTTACCTAATTATTGCTATTAACTTTGCCACATAAGCAATTTTTTTAATCTTAACTGTCATGTCCCTTTTGGTACTTTTCATAGTAAACATAATGTAGAATATACCATTAATTGAAGCAACTTCTTAAAATTAAAGTTTAAATTGTCAATATAATACATACTTTTATTCTTACATTTGTACATATCATCTCCCAGGAATTAGATAGGTGGAATCTTAATAAATTAAGCTTTCCTCCATTATCTCTTAAATGTCTTGTTTTTGAATACATATAGATTAACTTTTAAAATCCAAGTTTTGTGTCTGTAATTCCCTTGAGATAAAAGTTATTTAGTTTAATTTAAATATATTTTGGTTCTGTTAGTTGTGTACAGAAGTCTATATAGCACAGTAGGACACTGAATAGTTGTAATTGAATAATCAAATTATTATATAAATCAGTTATTAATATATTAGAAATCTTCCTGATAGAGTGTTGTTCTAATCAATGTATTGCTCGAGATGTAAATATGGAAATCTTTTAAGAATATTGTGAAGGCATTGTGTTAATCAGCTCATTTCAAGTTGTTATATATACTTTTAAGATAATCTTTAAACCATAATTCAAGTTTTAAATGCATTTATCAGTGCAGTGACCTATTGAACTCGTTGCCGAAGTTTGTACTTCTAAAATAGTTGATGAAATATCTTATTTTTAAATTAAATATTAAAAGTATTAGCGATAACTTTACAATTATATCATTAAACTGCTTAATTTCTTAAGGATATACAATTATTTCTAATACAAAATCGAAAATATTCTAGATTTAATTGATTGGATGATGTTAATGGAATGAATAACTTCATTTTTGTCAAAACAAAATAGCTATTCATTGTAAACATGTCTATTTCGTTTTGATTAGGATTTGCACTATTATATAAAAAAAATAAAAGTAACTTTATTTTATTATAGTAAACAGCTGTGTTTGAATAAATAAATAAATGCTTTTTCTTTTTGTTTCAGATAAACATACCTAAAAGTATTAAACACCAAATGTGGAAGTGTGTAATATGTGCTAAAAATAATTGTAAAGTGAACGATTTTAACATAAATTGTGCAAACGACGGATACAAAACGTGAAAAATAGAAATGTGTGTATGTCAACAGTTTCCCTGTGTTTACAAAGTGCACTTTGGATGCAGTGTTCTTCGCTAGATGGCGCTGTTGGAATTATTGCTGGGCAAGTGAGGTACTTGTTCCACCACTCACCGCTAGGTGGCTTTAATGGTATGTTAACATAACATTGTTCTTGTCTTTGTACAGCGACATCTAGGGGCGAGTAGCAGCACATTATTTTATTATGTTTTCCGACAGATGTCGTTACTAGTATCAAACTTGATTGCTGTACCATTTCTAAACTATGATTAGTTTTTAGTTTGCTGACGATATCATTAGAAGATATCATAAGAAGGTTGTGTTATTTTATAAATGCATTATTTTAATGTTCCTATTGTGTCGCAGCTGTACATTGGTGGCCAGACACGATAGATTTTAATAATGTCTGGTAGGTACCTATTTCAAGACTTGTCAGAATAATATAGAAAACTTTACACATCTTTGCGGCATTAATTAAATGTAGGTACCTAGACAATATAATAAGTTACTGATATGCGTGATATATAAACAGTAGGTAGGTATTTAGCTTTTAGCTTTCGTTATAAAAACTTCTGTGCACGTCTCAAACCAAAATTTATTAGTTAGTAGATACCGATACATTACGGACGCACATACTTCTTATAATTAAATAGGCACTTATATGTACATATATAAATCTGTTAAAATCGTGACGGGCATCCATTAAAAAGGTTGATGTTTGACGTCTGTATAAATTTAATCCATCTGCCGAACACTTTCAACGGTCAAGGACTGTCTGGGTACGAAGCCGTGTGAAATGTTGTGAAATAACAGGTTATGCAATTCGAAATTTGAATAAAACAACCTTGAACCTTGGTTATTATAAAGCCGAGTTTATGCTACGTTATATTTTGACGAGCAACGTATAATCTCTTGCTGTTAAAACATAGCAGCGTTGCTTCCGCATATATTAGAAATATTCTGCTACTGAACATTGTTTTAACACAATTTTCGGTTCATAAACTGTTAGGAGCTGGTGTTTTAGGACAAGTGGCTATGAAGTCAATATGCGTTCATTAAATCATGGTTGGTAGAAAGGCCAAAATTAAATAACATATCTATAGATTGTTTGGTTTGCTAAATTTATTTGACATTACTATTTTAGTTATTCTCACATATGTGTCTCTAGTAAATTAAATAATTGAAACAGTTTATTTAATTTGTTCTTAATCTCTTGGCCTACTGGGTTTGGTCTCCTTGGGCAATGCTATTTTATTGTGTCTGACTTCGTGTTTATCGATGTATTAAAGGTTTTATTTAAAAGTAATTCGCGCCCGCTTCTCTTCAGTAGAAGAAGGCATCATTGTCTCCAGCTTTATTCTAATTTTCATTTCATAGAAAAGCGAGCTTATTGCTATCCACGATAGACTCCGTCCTGCTATTAAGAATTTCCTACCAGAAAAATTCACTTTGACCCGACTGAGAATCGAATCTCACAATACCGCTTACTTTCACCACGATGTCAACCACGTAGATGATTTAGTTAAGTTTACAAGTATTGTAGTTCAAACGCCATTTTGCAACAAAACGTTTACCAATAGACACACGGCCTTACATATTTGTACGTACTACTTGGAATTCGGTTTTCGGAAAACTAATTTGAATGTGTCCATTCAGGTTTGTTAGGAACGCATCGAAACTGTTTTGTATTCCTTTCCTATGTCATTATGAATACATTTCTCAGCGACGCGGCGATAGTTAGCCGCGTAAGAATGTGTATTTTGTTTTTTATATGTAGTCTGGACAAGCCAAGCGAGTACTTTGACAGAGATGGGAAATGGGTACAGCTGGTATTTCGTTTAAATTTGGTATTTTGCTAGAACTGCTCACTTGGGAAGTATCTTCACCCAGGGACTTAATCTAGCAAGTTTAAGTGGCATCGCCACTGTTACTGCTCAGTGTTATGGGTTCGATCCTCACACGGGGCAATTTGTATGATCCACAAAGAATTGTTCCAAGTCTGGATGTGTCCGATGTTTGCATGGCTGTAAAGTCGCCCGCTTGTCTTAAAAACGAAAATATAAGAAGTCTAAGACAAATAACTTTGTGTCGTATTTTTGCAGTGTGTGTGTCTAGGCTTTTTTACGCGATTTATAACTTACTGTCTCGGCGCAGTAGCAATGAACGCGATCTGTGTGTATAGGATCTCGGGGTCAATGCCCGGGTCTGGCGGTTGTTAGATTTTTCTATTAAGAAATACTCAGTAGCACTATGGAATCTGGTTTTGAGCGTGGTAAACGCATACAGGCTCAGGTTTTAGCATGGTGTTGATGTTGAAGTGCATAAACGATTTTCCTAATAGAAAGTTTACTATCTCAGTGTAACAAGATAATTATTAACGACAGCATACCCTGCAAGCGCAGCTGCGGGCGGAAGCTAGTCTCTAATGAAGTTGTGAATACGTCGGTCATAATTATTTTACACGCATAAATAGTTAATTAGTAATTTATAACGTTGCACTGTTCATTGCAATATTAATTATGTGATTAAACCTTATTTAATGTATAAAATGTAATTTTAATATTCAATTGCATTGATTACAATTACTATTGGCAGTCAATGGAGATAAATTAAGTGTGTTGCGTTAAGAGAGCGATAAAATAACGCATGATGAAGTTTAGCCTCCGTTCTAGAATAATTGTTTTGCAAACAGGACAAAGGTTATTGGTCCTTTAAGGTCCTCCTTAGCTCCTGCTTAGCACCTCTTTAAGGAGTCTGGATTCACACACTGCAGGAGAAAAGGTCTTCTTTATAGAAGATTTGATTTAACAGAATCTCTTACTTAGTAACCAGCGCGTACATTAAATGTCTCACTTCTACATCCCCGAAGGGTTTCGCAGACTTGTAATAATTACGTCCACATTTAGCCAACTATGATTTTCGGACCCCAGTAATAGAAGGCGAGCCTATTGCCGCCTGCCGTATAGTTCCAGGCTCCGTGATTATTAGACCCATCCAATTTCCTGTGCCCATCATTGTGCGCTGATGTTTGGCAAAGACGCAAGTTTGAAGTCTTATTTCTTTGTTATGCACCTATGTGAGCTTGAAAGCTTTATATGCTCAATATACACTTTGGTTTTATAGGTAAGTAGTCCTTCTTAAACGCTTTCCGCCTGTACACAAATATTAAATATACAAAAGAAAATAATAAAAGTAATGAACTAGTTAACTCATCCCGCGGGTCCAGCTTAGAGTGGGATCAGTTAACTAAAGAGCCCTGATGAGAATTTTTTGACATTATAATTCAATAACACTTTGCCCTTCCTAGAAATCAAACAAGAGCCCACGTCAGTCGCATTTAATGCCGCTGCTTCATCGTATACACTGTGAATATACCCTGTTGACGATAACAGACATGTCCCCTATTAATTGGAGCCATAACTGGTGAAATGTCGGTTTAGCATGTACTCCTCTGCCTATTCTTTACGGATAATCAGGCGTGTACGTATGTAGGCTTCTCGGTATGTATACCAGGACTTCCATTGTACATTATTTCCTGCACCTCAGGATGTCGTGAGCGGTTTTGCATTGAGCGCAATTAATTATATCATGGTACGTCACATTTTTGCATTTGCGTACTTATTCTAAGAAACTGTTGCTATGTCAGCGTTTATATTTGCATTGTAGATGTTGTTTTAATACGTATTAATAGATAACTTTGCATAAGTATCGTCACGGCGTGTCCTTCGGGGATTATGCAGAGACAACGTGTTTCTATATAATCCGTTTTTTGATCCATATCTAAATATTGTTGTGGCTGGTAACGAAAATAGCTAGAACGTATATCAAACTTGATATGCTGCGCAGAATTTCAGTGTACGTTTTGCGTCTCACTTTAATAGAACAGCTTTAGATGTGTTTTATTAAGAGCATTGCGAAAATAAAGAATGCATAAAAATATTTTTAAATTACGTGTAATTTAAGTAACCGTCTATTAAATAAATTCACGTAAACATGATTAATTTTCATAAAGAATCTGTTATTGTTTTGACCAATATTTGTCCAACATTTTGGATTCACTGTCGGTTTTCACCAATCGAATGTCATCTGACCCAGCAACTGAAATAGACAAGATATTGCAAAGCCAGGTCGAAGGTAACATGTTCAACAACCATCTATTTATGTAAACATTGTAATATAATAGTCGTAAACCCGTAAAACAACCCTCGTTATCACAATATGTAGGTTTAATACTTTGAATAATACATTCGGCCCATAAATTATTCATAAATTCATAAAACGTATATTCTATGAACTGCTAAAAAGCATGTAATCTCCGATCTCGTAGTGCCACATTTCTATCGTATTAGAAGAATACAAACTACTTAATTTATAAGGTTTATATTGTTGTTTTTTTCGGGCCATTTTTGACCCGTGCGTCGTAAGGTCGTTGTCACATGAAAGATTAAGAGATTACAGATTTAATTGCGCTGTATATTTTAGCTCTAACGCTTCCATTTGTCACAAGTATAAATTTATATACCTCTCATAATGCTATCTAAAATATTGTTACCAAATCTGAACTCTTTTATTTTTGTATGTTATTTAGTGTATTTTTTAATCAGCAGTATTTGGATAGCATCAAATACTACTGATTAAAAAATGCTGGCACTATATCAGATGAGTCGTAAAATACCACAATATTGGTAATTTCTGTTATTTGGAAGACTATTTCTAGAGGCTTATAATAGTTTTAATTAATGATACGTCGTACTTTTAAACTGGCCTAAATTTATTACCGACTATGACGCATATTTTATATCGATTTACCATTCAAATGTACAGCAATTAATGCATATATTTACTGTTGTTTATTTTATAGATTAGTCGTGCTATTTATGTATTAAAATTAATCATTGTAACAAATGTATTAGATAATTTAGAAGTAATCGGAAGGCGACTTATTGGAAGTCAATTGTAGTAATTGTCTAATTAGCCATACTGTCTCTCACAACTTAGTCATCTATAATATAAAAATAAGTCGGGTTTTCCTTCCTGATGCTATAACTCCAGAACGCACGAACCGATTTCCACGGTTTTGCATTCGTTGGAAAGGTCTCGGGCTCCGTGAGGTTTGTAGCAAACAAAATTCCGACCTCCACGCGGGCGGAGCCGCGGGCGACCGCTAGTATTTGATAAATATTTGATGTCGGAAGTCGAAAATATATTGTTAATCGTTGAACATGAAACATAAATACATGAATGCATGTCTCTATAGTCATGAAGGTGTAGGCAGAGATCTATTATACCCACGTTCAGCCAACTATACTTTAAGCTCCCTAGCAACTGCCTATTTTTATCCAGAGCTCGCCGATGTAAGTGTGACTCTGTGTAAATTTCTTTCAAAAAGTCGTGAGTAAAATTGTGCGTGTGACGAAGCTTTGTTTATAAAACTACTTTAAAAATATCTTTAGCATTGCGTCGCTTAGCTGGCGTTGTATTTACGTCCTAATCCCAGTGTGACTCACGTAACATTTTAAATGTTTTTATATTTACAAACAAAGCTTCAAAAGGGTTAACAGCACCGGATGTTTTGTCCAGATATGGAATATAACGTGAGGAAGTGGATAAAATAAAGGGCGGATCGGAATAATCGATACTGTAACGATTTGGGCATACGATTATGGCTGCGGGGTTAGAGCGGCGTGGCTGCGGTGTGCGACTGCCTTAAAAGTTTGCTATAGCCAATCGTAACATTACTTATAATAGTATAAATCACAGTTACTCTTTGATTACATACACCTTAACTAAGGAATACATTTCGAGAGTTTTTGTACGAGAAATCTGTTAAATTCCTCTGATAAGATATGTCACCAACAGATCATTGAAAATCGGCCCTACAGGCAATTACACACAAAAGGACGTTAAGCCATCCCAAAAGTTGTTATGTATTGTCGCTAGTGATTAAAGTAAGAACTAACTTAAAGTTAGTTATATACCTAAAGGATGTTTTTAAAATGCCGCATAATATACAAAGAAACAGCCTATTAAAGGCTCTATAAACACTTAGCAAGCTGCTTCCCGTTCCGCTACCCCAAACGCCAGCCTTACGTCGCCCTATTCGTTTATACGATTAAAGTGCTGTTGATTTAATTGTAGTATTGTATGTCAACTCGTTGGCGCCTCACAATTACATGTATTGTATTCTTATAAGTAGATCGTATGTAAGTGTATGTGTGTGAGTGATAACGTCTTATTGGAATCGATTTGAATACCCGTGTGAATGGATCGATAATCGAATCGAATGTTACGCTGGATTTAACTTATTCGAAATATTCTTTGTATGCTTTTTTGCATCGTGAATCTTGTTAGATATTTGAATGGTAGGTGACTAAGATTTTGCACGACTACGTTTCGTTATACTGTATCTTTGTATACTGGCAGACGTGCAAGAAATTGTGTTTATTTAAGCATGCGTTAAAATCTACGAGATGTAATTGCGTTAGTTTTCATGTAAAGAACGATAGGAATATACGGGCTGTATAATAACAATAATAATAATATTCTATCACATACACACAACACCATCTAGCCCAAACTAAGCAGAGCTTATACTAAGGGTACCTACTAGACAATGGATAAACATACATATATACATTTGTGATGATACCTTATGACGTAGGCATTTAAAAAATATAAAACGCTAAAATAAAAACGATTTCTGATATAATTACTTAAATGACAAATATATAACTCGGTTTACTGCGATTTAGATCGTACTCATATTTGTCCCGCGTAGGATTCGAATCACGATCGCTTGCCCATTATGCCATCCTTGCAGTTTATACTATTAAGCATCATGGGTTATAGACTGTATATCAGCATATGGATAGGAGTATATGACTAAAACCTTGGCTGGTAGCAAATAGAAATTTGTAGTCTCTGCTTACCTCGCCGGGAAGTAATAGTGAGTCGTGAGTTTACATATTACGTATGTATTAGCAGATTACACACAAGCTCTAAAATCTACGTTAGTAATTTGTTTTAATTCTAGTATTCTGCAGAGTGTGCAGACTAAAGGTGACTCCTCACTTAATTACTCTAGCGAAGGTTCAAAATTGCGCACGTATATATGTATATCTGGTACAAAAGCCGGCTTTATCGCACACTGCGATCTCTTTCAGAAAACCAGTCTTTTCTATTTCATACATTTGTTTTATCTTTAACAGTTATACACAATATTATCTCTTAATCAGTATGTTCTTATATTTTAATTGTTTCTTTTAGAAATAGAATTCATTATTCGTTTACTTAACAGCTATTTAGTTGTCTCGTAGAGCTTTAGAACGCTGCGCGCTGTTTGGCTTTCAATGTCATCAATTGTGATGCGATGATAGCCATGAAAAAAGTCTATGGTAGATCTTAGCTTGGGCAAATAGTGCCAGAATACACCTCTGCCATCTCCTTATGTGGTATACAGTCGTGAGTTTACGTATGTACAGACATACAGATGTTTGGGAGCTGATTTACAATTAATTTCAACGTTAATTTTCACGCATCAGCTTCATAACACAGCCAAACAATACATGTGTATGTCAATACAAACAGTAATCGTTTCTAAACAAGTTTAAATTACGACATAATACACTCAACAATATTATAAGAAGCTATAAAAATGGCGCTGACGATTGCCAAAACTTTTGTGTATACCGTTCACAATAAACTTTATTACATTCGAACGTACATGATAATAGACTTAGTTGTCTAAATGGTTGCATATTATTCATTCCTATACTTATAATTTACGAGCAATTTGCAAAAGTGCTAGTTTACGACGCTCTTAAAAGGACATTATGTCCGTGTGTACGTATAACTGTATAGTACGTAAGTACGTAAGGACGCCACCCATTTTAGACGAGGGAACATCATTCATATTGACCACACTTAACTAGTTCCCACAACTTTAACTAAAGACCTAAATACGGCAGTATTTATCACTTTGCATACGTATAATTTAAAAAAAAATACTCTCCTAGAGACAATATTTTTTATTACTTGTAACACTGGTACAGAACGCGGGATATCATTATTATTATGCATGATAAAACATGAGCCGCGTAGAAACGAATTTCTACTCCGTGGGGTAGAAGATGTATTTGCAATTACAAAAAATATATAAAACAAGTTTAAGCACAAGAGAACGAACGTAAAACTGTCACGTAATGCTACTAAAATTAATTTTTGCGATAGCTATCATAATTTTGTTAATTAATTCATTTTTACACGCGAGCTTCTTCGCGTGGATATGATGACTTGCTCTGTTCCGCTGATGGCTATGCTATGCTCCGCTCATCCTACGTAATAAGAAATAAATTATAATTTTAGTATTATTCAAACAGATATAAAGAACAAATTAAGTGGCCGCGCTGTGAACGATATCGAATAAACTTGGCCATTTTTTTGCGAGGACTAGATTTTAAATTAGACCGTAATTATAACGTCTGTCTATTATCATACAGATGATGTTATTATAACTTTTCTCGGGAGCCATTATAGTCTGTGACGGTAACGCGCCGGTCGGCACGGCCTCAGGGCTTTGCAGCTTTCCTTAAAGTTTGAATGAGATCCTCCAATCCGCACGGCAACGGGATTAGAAACGCTCCAAATTCTCATTGTCAATACACGAATAATTTAATTTTTCTATAACTTGCCATCACCTGCATATTGGGCTATGTGAAAAAAACGGATCCCCATATATTTGGCGTCTCGTTACTCAATGTCTTGT
Source organism: Catocala nupta (assembly GCA_963675205.1). Lineage (NCBI taxonomy): Eukaryota > Metazoa > Arthropoda > Insecta > Lepidoptera > Erebidae > Catocala > Catocala nupta. The sequence goes on along the minus strand of OY776095.1, from coordinate 5,768,140 downwards.
ACCTTTGTATGTTCAAGACTATTGTCTGACGCGAATTTCGCCACGGGCAGCCCCAGTTCCGTATTAAGCAATTAAGCACTTATTTATAGTGGGATAATATTGATTTATGCCCGTTCTGTTGCGGCGGTTACTACGTTATGTACGTGTGTTTCGGCGGCGTCTTCCCGCCAGGTGCGACTGGTAGTTTTTTCCTTGATAGCATTGTAGACGGTTTCGTTTCAAAGTACAATGGATGCGAGATTTGCACAAAAACGCTTCGTAAAAAGGGGGTTGTTGAAAAAACTATGGTTATGCAGAATGTCCAAACGTTAGTTCGTTGGACTGTAGTCGCGTGCCGCTATGCCTTATATTTAATAGGCTTTTTTGCGTGAGCCCCAGGTGAAGGCGCAGCTTGACGTGGTGTCGCGATCACGATCTTTATAATACGTTATATTGTTTTCGAAATTAACTCTGCGATATGAATAACTCTCTGTTCGAAGCGCTAAATGTTATGACAAGAAGATGAACTGAAATTTAGCTTTGTGAGCGAAGAAAATCGTTAGAATCTATTTTCGTAACTAGCAATTATTCACTGAAAACGCTGCCTATTTCAAAGTTCGTTGCCACGGGAATAGAAAGATTAATGTTTGTTATTCTTCTTTCGAAAACATTCGTTGACACGAGAGTTTCTAAAAATACTCCAATTGATTAGTCGTCTGTGAGCTACATGGTCTCAATTTTATCTTCACGACAAGATTGCACCAAACACCACACTGTGTTTAGATATGTATGGGAGAGTATTTTTACGTCTAGGGCACACACAAAATTGACACACTGTCAATCCATTTGATACTCCCTAATAATGCTTTGCGTTGCGGGATGAATGATTGAATGAATTAATGGGTAACAGTGTATTGATACGCTGCGGGCGGTTGATGACTGACTTGTGTATGACTAAATTAAATAAATGTTACATTGTTGTATGATTTCGAATAATAAAAGTCATAAAAGTAACTTGTATTTATTTGTTGCTGTTTTGTAAACAGTTATTGATGATTATTTGATTGGGTGGATGTTAAATGATGTTATAGAATCTAGTGAAGAATGGTCATATAATGGGTATAAACCGAATTTATGGACTGAACCGATTTGTTTTTAGTCGATGTCTTTTAAAGTAGAGTTGAACATTGAAATTCAGTGCTTACAATAAAAAAGTGTCTTAATCAGTACATGATTGCTAGCGGCAGATCTAGACAATTGCATTCAAACAAAAAGTTAATTAATTTTAATACTTCGAATTATGTAAGGATTTCCATAATAAGTCTACGTTTGCAGCTGTTCGAGCATTAAAATATTGTTTCCTATTCAGATGCTCACACTCGTGTTTGAATACCTGAATCGAAATTAACATTCTGCATTTAAAACGATTATCGCTTGGTTCGTTATTTCAAACCCATCTTCGACTTCCGTTTAGAAAAATATTATTTGAATATCTTTTTATCTATGGTACTACTTCCTTCCTAACCTACGTTTTATTTACCCGATTACAATCCAAAGAAGATACGGTTTTTCCTGTTGGCTGTTAAATTAAATCGTATAAAATTATACTTATGAATGTTCACCATGTTAATAGAGCTATAAAATTAGATTATACAACATTAATCTCTGCTTTTATACATACAAATGAATATATTCTTTGTATAAAGGAATCGAACCGCTTTTTCACAGTAAGCTTTGCACGGAATGCAAGTCCGTTATGCTGTTTAATGCAGGCGTGCAATCTTTGAATATTTTAGACATATCGTCTTGCATGCGCGCGTACATCCGACTCTAAACTATTTGTGTTGTAATCCATACATTTTAGAATTTGAACGAAAAACTTGTAATTACACATTGCGAAATAGTTGTTATTTTTTTTTGCTTTGTTGTTTGGACTCATAAATGAGTTTCGTGGAATTGCCGCAGGCTGCCTCAAAATCATCTTGATGTTACAACTGCTATAATGGTTACGGTTATTTAACATTAGAGTACACATAGGCAAATGTTTTATTTATTGTTTGTTTAACAACATTGATATGTTGACAATACAAACAAAACAAGCTAAAGTGGTATTCGGTATAATAAGATTCCTTCTATGTCGTTGCGTTTAAAATTTTCACAACCTCTTTTGACCCGATGTCGTTAATTTTCACACGAAAGAGCTCTGTCTGTTACGGTTAAACCTCTAAATCTATTTGGAAGTAATTTGTTTGAGGGATCTCTTGCACCCTAGAGAAGGATATAAGCATACTTTATAAAGAAGCGGGCACAAAATGGCGGGTAACAGCTATTGTACTTATAGTTTCAAGTATGTGTATCACATGACGCTCTTACTTGTTTTTATACATTTAGCAATAGCCATGCACGAATAGCACAGTGGTTATTTCGTCTATGTCAATACGCTGAGTGTTGTTGTTGGTTCGATTGTTGTTTCGAGTCAGTTGTTTGAATGTTTGTAAAGCGAGATTGATATTATGACTATTAAGAAAGTTGCTTATTCGAAACAAAATACAAATACATAATTATAAAGTATAACTATCCTTCTTTGTTAACTTAAACATATATTTTATTTGACTGTATACCCAAGAATCTATCATTAGGATCGCTGAGTCGACAAGGGAGGAGGGTAATGCGCTTACAAAATTGGCAGATTTTTTCATTTCTTTTCTCCGCACTCAGCTTGTTTAGTCAGGCGCACTTAGTCCGTGACTAAGAAAGTTTTTGAAAAACTGCGGATATTAAACCTAGTATTTCTTCGAAGCGATGTCTTCGCAATGTTTTATAGTGTCTAGACAAATTCACTAAGCTTACTAGGTACTAAGTTTTACGAACCATTTTAGAGCTTAAAACTTTTAAATCTGTACGAGGCTTATCAAATAGTTTGCGTATTCATTAAAACGTACTCGTTAACTTGTATAATAAGAATTTCATATAACTGCTCTTGGTATTAGTTATTATTGACGTGTCTTGAGTTCGATTTTAAAACATTTTTTGTTTTATTCTGCTGTGTGAAGAAGTAGTTCTATGGGCATAGTACGATTAATGAGCAGAGTGGACATTTTGTTTGCTTCTTTCTTAAGAACTTAGACATAAACGTAACATAGGCGCTCAGACTCTGCAGGGCCAGTGATATAAGTCCTTCCTACTATGTAATAACTATTAAAGCGGCGTTCAATATCTTTGGCGCTGCAAGAGCAAGATCGTACGGTAATCTCATACAGGCTGACTGTAAACTTCTTACCCACCACAGTATTTAAAAAATATATTAAAAAAGGTAGTTTGGTATGTTTCAGCACATTAAGTTCGCGTGCTCTCACGGCCACTACACTTTTTATCTTACGGGATAGTACAAAGCAGCTTAAATATTTATGTAACTAACTAGTGTACGTATGAAATATTAATGGAATATCGTTAACACACACGCGAGTACGTCTAGACAGGAAGCAAGCAGAAACTTGCTTTTTATGGATTGAATAAAATCTGGCCCGGACCCTCCTCTGCCAATATTGTCGACTCTCGAGGGTGACAATTTGTTTAGATGTAAAATTAATTGCCTGTAGGCTACACAAGTTTCATGGGAGCTGACGCTTAACGCAATTTTGTTATCATTTTTAAAGCGTTCGTTAGTATTGGGAATTAAATAGTGAGTAAATTGGATTTTGCGTCGTACAAGATGGGTTTGTTTGTATAGTAGGGGTCCTTTTTTTAATGAATGTGTAATGTCTTGGTGTATTGTGTTTTTGGGATGGCGTTTTCGTCATTTGAAATAGATTATTACGTTTTAGATTACTTACCGGCAGTGCATAGCAGCATAACAGCTTGTTGCCATCTTGTCTGTCGAGATCTGGCATATTTCTTGCAGCAAATGTCGCTGTAATTATTGTTAAGTACTACTGTTTATAAAATATGTTATCGTATAAAGACATGACCTGTCACATACCCATTTCCGGCAAAAGACGAGATAAAAAATGATTAGTTCCAGCTCTCTGTATTTGACGGGATTTTATTATTAAAGCAAATACATTATTCTGACTACTTTGGATAGAACTACAATTAAAATCAAACCAGCCTGACGAAAACAGTTCGAAGAACGCAGTGTTATTATATTTTCTATCAAATACATGAAGAGAGCACAAGACTGGTCTTATTAAAACCTTAATACATTCATATCAGCAACTGCAAGCCGTGTACCTACTCACTTATGTAAATGGAATTACCCTAAACTGATATTTTGGTATTTTTCTCCTTCCCTGAAGGAAAAAATGTAAAACTCCCAGTATATTTATGTAAATGCAAGTTATTTGCTGTGTATTACCTATTCATAATCGACGCCATGTCAATATTAAGAGACGAGACTACGTAATGACGTCAAGGAATCAATAATTATATAGTCGAGTATGCGCTCGTTAATATGAAAAATCGATTTAATTGACGGTTTTACTAAAATACTATTAAGCTAAAATGCGATTGTGCGTGTCAGATAATAAAAAAGTAATATATTATATAAGTAAATTGGTTGTGATTAAATGTGATTATGTGAAAGGTGTAAATTATAAGTCTTTATTTATGAAAGTTGTCATAATTTTATAGTTTCTTTTACTACTAACGATCGGTTCAAGATAAATACAAATAATCATTTTGCACTATTATGTTGCTAAGTTGGTTTTTCTATGAGTTATGCCTCACCTGACGATAGTTTTTGCTGTCATTTTAATTCGCATCCGCGATAATTTGCGTGGGTATCGATTCTGGCTAGACTGCGTGAGGTCTGCTACTTCAAAACTCGATACATGAATATATTTTCGATTCTGTTTCGAATTGATACAATGTGTTAATAAAACTTATGTTCGTTAAGACATGACAGGCGGCGCGGCGCACCGCATGCAATCGCCGTGGTTGGTGATGAACCATTACGAATGATTTTCATAATCGACTAATCCACTATGCAGTTACGAATAGCGATTATCGATTTATCAAATTAAAATGGTTGATTTTATTAAACGAATGCTGATACGGTTGTTACAGCTTGTTTCTATGGTTTAATTAAAGCGTGATGGAACATATGCATATTATATTTCTAATATAGTCAATACTATAAATTATTTTTACAGGGTTTCGTTCTCAATTAATGAAATGAGTCAATGCATTGGAATTTCTCTATTATTTCGAGAGATTTGGTTATCTCTAGGGAAATCGAATCTGTTCGTGAACATTCATATTAGAAACGGCTATTCTACTTCATTCCGCCTCGACTTACATCATTCTTTAAGTAAGTTTAATTAAGTAAAAGATATGTTAACACCTTAAGAACAACTGTGAGGCTAAGCTAAAGAACAAAAGATAATGATTGTCGAATTTAAATCGATAGAAACTTTTGTCGAGTTATTATTTTTAATTCAGAACGAGATATAGTTGTCCATCCCTAGTGACCCGGCAAGAGAACTTCGCGCCTAAATTTGAAATGAGAACGCGTGAGAAAACGCTCGAGGCTCGTCTTGAATTACGACGTTCGGAATGAGAATGAAAGACGTTTAAAAAAAAATTAAAGAACCGAACTTCATCACTCGGCGTCACTTTTTTGCTTGTTAGACTTTCTTCGGGAAAGGACTTTACACACCATAGGTTTAGTTCAATAACCATTATTAGTAATAGAAGCATTTTACATGCTATGAACTCTGGTTTAGGCGATTCTTACTTGCATGTACTGTTGCGATACGATAGTGGAGCTACTGTACAAAATGAACTAATTTGATATCGTTGATACATTTTTAGGTTTATAAGAACAGACGTCTCTTTCCATATGAGCAAACCGTCTAAGTACACCTTGCCTAAACTAATAATAATATTACTTACGTAAAATGTTCGCCTTTGAGATTTTCGTCAAGTTACGTAAGATCCGCTAAGGACTTAAATGAAATTTACTTCAAGGTGACTGACAAAACGGACCGTAGTACCTTCTCGGCTAACTGACTTACCTAACTCAGTCTGGCATTGTACTTATAACGTCTAAATATGTTATTTAACGAAGGAAATAATGATGTGGCGATAAAAAATAGACTCCGGTCAATCGATATTATCCTAGGCGTTATCGATTGTGACAAAACAATCGGAATCGGCCGATCGATAGGTAGTCTAGACCTATCTTAGAGCGTGTTGAGGTTTAATAGTCTATGATATGAATAATAGCTAATGCAAAAGAAAGGATATTGTCGGTTTGAATCCCGCACGTTTATTTTATGATTCTTTTTAAAGACACTGTCCCGACCCGACTGACGATTGTGGTAAGAGGCAGCAATTTTTAGTACTTTTTAAATTTATGATTGTCACCAATACATCTTAGTTTCTGTTTTTTAATAATTATAATCTATTGCAGTTTTCCTTTAAACCGCAGTACTTTTGTTTGAAGCGCCCCACATCGGAATAAGAGAAATATTTTAAAAAGTTTTAGTTCTGCTTACTAGTTTGTTTATTAATAAGCATATTGGAGTCTGTAAACTGTTTGTTGATCCATATCAGCCATGTCACGAAGCGAACACTATCTGACCGCTACAACTGAAAGAAAGCAATAATCTCCGCTTAGGCCAGTTGTGAGAACATTCGACGGTACTGACTTTTCATATTACCAAGTGACAGATGCTCTTGACAGCCGGGAGGCATAGATCCTTATATTCATCAAAAAATGTTTACTAACGGCACCTATCATAACAACCGGTTCTCTTCTCCAAATCTTTATTTTAATCCACTTTTATTAATTCTATTAACTTCTTGCGCCGTGGCAACAATATTATTATTATTTCAACCATCTTTTGAACTGTTATGACACAAATCATTTTTATAAAAAAAAGTTCGTAAAAAATAATAAAATCGTATCTAATCCCCTTATTTATCCGGCCATAGAGGGTATGCTTTGTTTTTTTTACCATCAAATTGCGCTATAGAATCACAACACGTGCTGTCTTGAAGAAATTACGGGCCCGAGGGAGACTTGTACGATGTAGTTTAGTTAGACACGGCATAGGGTGTGTAGTTTGTACGGTGACTATGAGTTGCGTAAACTTAGAGATATTGCGCTATGAGTATGAATTGAAACGAATTTAAAGTTGGGAATGAGTTAGTTCTTCTTTAATTTGGATAGTAAAATATGCCTATTAAAGATACATTATTTTCTAGTCTATAAGACAACTCTTACAGTAGGGATGTTTTTGTGATGCGAAGGGCTTTACGATAATTAAATCAAATGAAATCAGAAAACACGCGGATCTAGGTTGTAGCATCACCTAAGTTCTAATTATAAATTTTACTTTTTTAAATTACTATTTTACTTTGATAGAGGAGTAGTTACCTACCACTTAAATTAATGTGCCACCCGTGGTAATGCTTTGTTTTAATCGATTACTGAGAGATTTAAACTTATGTGACAAATTCATATACTTACTTACTTATGAGTAACTAAATATTTTTGTAAAACTGTGTATGAAACAGCGTAGTTAAGATTGAAACAATTATTTTTCATATTAGATTTTTGTCTAAAGAACATAATATTGTAAAATAAACTTTGTAGAAAATTATAAAGATAATTACGACGATGGTAATTAAAACACGCGCAAGTAGATATTCTCTTAGATTTTATTTCAGCGTGGGGACGATGGTAGTCACTAAGTGCTTATTTTTATATAAATTTACTCAAATTATATAAATCATTAAATTATACTATAAATAAATGTGTGGGTTTGCGTGCGTATACACACAATTAACAATATAATAAATCTTAAGATATTTCTAGCGAAGTTAATTTCACTTGTATAATTCAGGTACTTAGTTTAAAGTTCTCCCCTTCTCATGCAACGAACCTTTGATCGCCATTTTATGTCTAAAGCTTCAATCTTAACCCTCTCCATCTCTTAAATTTTTACGACAATCTTTAGTTGAGCAATTGTTCAAATTACTTGAAATTAGCGCTTGTAAAAGGGAAATAATCCTGGCTAAGAGATCGTTTGGTCACATTATACATAAGCAGGCAGTGCCGGGTGCGGCAGATGGCAGACGTTCCCTTTTCAATTGGCCATCTCCACCAAGCACCCATTTTTTTGCCCCCAAACTGATTGTGATCAGAGCCATTGTACCATGCATTGTGTTACACAGCATTGTTGCCAGTGAAATTCTTAGACACTCGGCTTTTCTAAGGCATATTGCAAAATTTTCTTTTTCTATGAATTCTATGAAACTGTGTGGGAACCGTTTTGCAATTTCGGATTAGGATCGAGGGTAATGTAGGTATGTTTCTGTTCCACTGTACCGTGAGATGTCGATGAGATCATTGATTTGATGTATTGTGTTACAGTTTTAAAAGCCAGCATTTTACACTAATGGTGGCGGATGGCGGTGAATATACGTTATTAAAAATTGAAACTGGTTCGTTCTAATTTAGGGGACATGTCGATATTGATTTATAGTGAACTATATTATTATTAAAGTAGAGCTTAGCCGCCCCTGTGTGAATTGATACAGCTGCTAAGATATTAATCTCGATACAAATATCGAGATTGTGATACTAATTTCAATACTAATTGCAATACCAAAACATTAACATTGTTTGCAACGGGTAGGTTAATGTTTTGGTATTGCAATTAGTACTGTTGCTAGAGCCTTAGGCTTCTTTAACTTGATGAAACACACATAATAGTAATTTGATATTAGGTCAGTATGTATAAAATATGGAAGTCTATAAATCTTACTTATATATACTAGACGAACTTCATGCCTGACTCAAACTCTAAGAGACTAGCTGGGTTATAATACAAATAAATATAAATAATATAAGATGATAGATACTTTTCTTATATATCTATTGGAGACAAGCAGACAAGATTTTATATAACTTAATAAATAAAAATAAGAATAATTTATTTGCATAATAAATAATATAACGTATCATCTAGTTTTAGTTTATGAATTTCTGAACGATTTGGTTATACATAGATGTAACAAATGTAGGTATAATACATCTGAATAAGAATCACACCCACATTCTATAATGTGATGTCATAGTTTTATATAATTAGTCAAGTCGTTATTTTTGTGTTTTAATTGCCTACTCTCGAAATAATATTGGTATGCGGGTCGACAGATTTATTACTTAAATAAGAGCATGGAGAATTCTCTGACATGTTTTCTAATGACAGGTAGTGGAGTCGTCATTGCCGAGTGCCATATCCAGACCTCGAAAGCTCGTTGGTATACTTGTCTGCAAGTAAGTTCCTATGGTTCTGTTTTCAACCAGAGATAATATAATTATCCAAACACTCAACTTCATGACACAAGTTTTGGCAGCCAAATCTTTCCACTCGGTCGGCCATTCTCCAAAGTGGCTCTACCCTTTCTATACTGATCGTCAGCCCTCCTGCCGCGTCAAGTGAGTCAACCACTCGGTTTCAAGTGGGCTATTTGTACCCGCAAAAACCAGTGCTTCTTGTAATACATTTTTATTGCTTCGCTTCCCAAAAGTCTTGGTTATAAAAAGGCCCTTGAAAACGTTTGTGTGTTTAACAATTTTAGTGTATCGGACAACCAGGTCACGTACTGACGATCGAGTTCATGCTTCACAATTTTGTGCCCCTTCATTGCCGAAAGACAACGAGGGCTATTTGAACCTTTATAAGATTTACGCCAAATTATATTACTTACTCTAGAATTTTAAGAAATGTTACTGCCATTAAATTAGGAAAAGAAGCACCAAGGTTTCTGTTTTTTGAGATTAAATTAATTTCAATAATACATTAGACCATAATTATTATCTATTATTGAATTAAACACCGTCCAAGAGGACTAGTTGTGCTTATAACTGAAATATTTAGCTTTAATTCATGGTATATATCAATATTCAATTAAAAATCGATTGAGTCTTAGTAAGTAGGTGGTAACGTTTTATATAGTTCCTAATTCTTTAAACATAATCTTTGTTACTCCCTATTTTATTACGTCACGCCCTGTCACTCATGTGTATTCATGTCTGAGAATGTCAATGTCTCCTATTCAATTGACAGTACCCATGGCAATTTCCACCCATGACATGTCGTAAGCACCAACCAAATGGCCAAATTGAGTTATAAATCTTACGAAATGTCTTCATTTTAAATTCGCCAGCTGTCCATACCGTGCCTAACGAAATTAGCGGGCACTTTTTAGTCCCAGCCGACGGATTCTAGTCACGTATGGACAGTTAAGTCGCATCTAGCATTCGGGGGCTCGGTTTAATCTTGGAGGAATGTTGGAAGCTCATAACTGCGCCAGTTCTGAGTTATGGACCAATAAACGCGACGGATTTGAATAGAACGCGACGCGACGGCGTCAACCCCTTCCTGATGAGGTACATTGCTAGATAGGATCCTTCCGGAGACTGGGAATTAGGAAGCTGTAGTCTAGTCAGATATTCACTGAGGGTATTTACATTCCTTGTACTGAGACACGCCGCGTGAAATGAACGTTCCAAGTTATTTAAATTAAGGAGAGCGCTCTTTCATTAATTTCATCCTATACTACTTTTTGCTAACATTCCTTAGTCTAAAAAAGGCTGGATTGATTTTCCTAGGAATGTAATTGCTTTGCGAAAAAAGTCCAACGTATGGGTCGAACAAATGACTGGTTTTTACTACCTAGATTACCGAAACCGAAACGTTGCGACTATACAAGCTATATTACATTTCTGAGAATTCTGACTGGCAGATCATTGACAATAGAAGTGCCATCGTCACTTAGCACTTAGGTATATTTTCCTGCGAGGCGACAAGGCACGTTTATGTTATGACCAAGTAGTAAAACTTTAGGAATCGAATTCCTAAAGTTTGCTTGAATTTGTAGATCGTTGACGTATGTTGCTGGTATGACTTGCAATTTTATGTCCATTTATTGTCATATTATACTGACTATCGTTATCGTGACTGAATAGCGTTAGGCTCTAAACGCGAGTTTCTTATAGTCTAAAATTACTATTCGTTGAGGTAGTGGACATGGTTGTGCTCGCGTAGTGGGCAGGGACCCTTAGTGTCAAAGTAACCGTGGCTATACGAAATGCTTCGTTCGAGCGTCCATACACGCTTGGTTGCCTGATGTATGGGCAATTATATTTTCCCCCAGATAAGCTTTAATTTTTACAAGAACGTGTTTGATGTAAACTACTTACTTTTGAATTCCACGCTACTTTTTATAATAAGATTAAAACCGTTGAATTAATGGAAAAAGTTTCGTAATTGGTTTCACGTTCGATTTTATGCAAATATTTAAAAGCTTGGATAATTTTATCTTATTATGAAGGTATTTTTATCCGTTTGTATTTTTTTTGCGATGTTAGTTTAGTAAAGCAAAATTTTTTGTAGTATTATAATAATGCCGGTCAGATGAGTATGATAATTCTCATTCTTACTACCAATACGAGTCCAAAGCACGTCATGCTTAGTTAGGTATCTTTAATAAATCTTTGTGATAATTATGCCATTATATATTTTCGCAATATAGTATTTTATTGAGTCTCTAGTAAAATAAGCTTCTTATTAGGGCAATATTTCAATGGTTGATGTTTGCTTTTATTTTAGCTGTAAGTACTTCAATATTAATTGTTCAGAGAAAACCCTTAGCCGGGCTCATATTTCAGATTTCCCCTATGTTTTATTGGATTAAGTGAGCCTTTTAATACATTGCGGAATTGCAAATGGCGCGTTTCACCTTCGGCCCCTCATTCAAGGGCTTAGAGCATTCTAAATCTTTTCTATTATTGTACAATAAACAATATTTTTGTCTAGACTGTACAAATATATATGAGGGCTTCAAATCTAATGGGTTTTATGTGTTTTGTTTAAGTCATTTTGTAGACGCGATTGCCTCTTATGACCTGGGGTGGTCTGCTTTCTACCGAACTAACTGTTGTTTGTTGTCAGACTACGTCTAGCTGTAGACTGAGTAATGGCTTATCATTTGCGCTTATGTCCTTTGTGAGTACCTATTCGAGATAAAGCCACTTGTGTTTAACAATAATGTTGTATGTACCTATGTGTCTGAATTACTGGGAATTACTTGAAGTTGAGTCTCATTTATGTTTATTGCTTTTATTAACAAAGACTTTTTATCAAAACTGTATATTAATCGAATTTCATGTAGATTTCGTACAAACTATCTGTTAATTTTAGATACACTCTACAAAAGAGCTTCTCCATGGAATACTGCATTGTTTTCCTTTTTACACAAATTAAACAAATAAACTACTGCTTAAACTAAATGTTCAATTGATTTAGTAATCGTTATTGTTGTATTTACATTGATCTTTAGCAGCATCTTATTTTAAACTAAAATTTTAGATAAATAGACACATCAAGATTGTTTACCTTTAATTAATTAGCTAACCAAATGGAGTATAGTTTTAAACCATGCTTCTGTTATAGAATTTAAAATTGCACTAAGCTGTCTAGAACATAAAATACAATACCATACGCTATAAGCGCTTAAAAATGGACTAACTTGTATTTATTATAGTATAATTTATAAACAATACCGTGTAGTCCCTTTTAAACCAAAGCTTTGATATTAAATAAATGCGACATATTTCTGATCATACGAGCTGATCATGCTTATCTAATGTTCAAAGCAAATATTGGACGAACACATACCGGGCCTTTGGACACACTAAAGCGATGTTCGGAGGGTTAACTTTCAATATTTAAAAGGGTTGCTATATTGGATACGGAATGTTCGCAAATGCATGGTGAATCCGCCACTGCTTTTAATATTGACAGTTCCACTAAGTCTTTTGAATTATGTTTTTAATGTATGTTTATACGATCATTTATAATTTATGTAACAACCAGTTTTATTTGCGGTTGTATTCGCTAAAATGAATGGGTATTATTTGTATGATGAATGACATTTGTAGGGTAATAAGTGATGTATGTTCCTGTAGCAGTCCTTTGAAATCTCATTTTGATTTATTGTTTCTTTTTAGAATGAACATATTGAATAATATTAAGACACCTTTAACACTCATTATACGTAATTCTATATATAAAGAAAGGGTATCGGGACGTAAGACAAAATACATATTTTCGGTTTTGTAGTTAGTTTTATATTAAGTATTTTTAAGCGAACTATATAAGCTAAGCGAATACTGCGTGTATGGAGTATACAATAAAATATAAAATGAGTAGTCGCTAATCAGACGGCTGATCTCTACCGTAGAACTACTCACGATTCTTGACTTCGCTTCAGTCTGTAAAAAGTATAGTAACGTCCGAAATTAAGAGATGGTATTGTTATTTACAGTGAACTAGCTAATAATCAGCATACTTATAGTGACATTTTATATTTCACTTCATTATCAGAAGCTTACTAAAGTTTCTTAGCAATCGTATAGGAATACTTACGTCACAAACAGACAGTGAAACAATCAGACATTCTCTTTGTATGTATATATATATCAATGATATTCCATTACAATTATAGATTTGTAACACTGTGATGACAAAGTAGGTACTGTATTTCTAAAGAAGTTTGAATAGCTCAGTCTCAGTAACAAACTCCAGCGCCATTTTGTAATTTCATATGGCCTTAGTAGAAATAGTTTTATTTATTTGACGGCACAGATTACACAATAACCTTTTTCATATCTCCAGCTTTCTTTATTTGTATCGCCATTTACAAAGGCATATTAATTTTTGTTTGTGTGTGTTCCGAACCTTTGGGCACATTGTTTACGATATTGGTGCCGAATGTCCCGATACTGGTGATGCGTCTACCTGGCCGTTTACCTGGCTGACCGTGCGTGCGTATGTTCTTGGTCATACCCACAATTCTTCGAATTTCACGGCTATACTAGCAAAACTTCCATAGGATTAGGTGATAAAATAAACTTTCTTTTTTTGTTGCGCATTGCGTATCAATTTGTTACCTGAAATATGTTTAGAGATAATATTGAATATTTTTTTAATGAATGTGTTCGGTAGGATATCCTGTAGGTAATGGCTACAGCATCTACCTTGTAGTTACGATTAATATTGTCTCCAAGATGTTAAGTTTCTAATTAGTTAAAACAATATATGTTTAAATATCTACCGCCTGATGTTAACAGTAGGTGAGACAGCGGTCAAAAACAGGACAGGTTTTGTATACAAAGGAAATAAAAATACAGTTTTCATTTATAGCATATTATTCTTAGAAAAGCTGGAACGTACATAATTTAGTAGACACTATTATGTTAATAACGTTAATCGATTCGCAAAACAAATTAAGTATCAAAGTTTTTAAATCTAAATGAATAAGTTGATTTAGGTACTTAATTTTTTTTAATTGCATCATGGTATTTTTACAAAGATTTTAAGCAAAGAACCCATCAAAACACAGCGAAGCGGTACTCGAAGTGATTAACGAAACAGATAAGCTTTCAAACATTAATGTAACAGACATGGATACTGGGTATCGTTATACACAATTACTCGCAGTTTATGGACTGTACATTGTACTAACTATGTAACGTTCGCCGTCAAAATAATCACGCGATGCAATACATCCCCGATTTGATAACTCCTAACTGCACTGGCGCTGCAACGCAGTACAAACCGATCGTAAAACCCCCCTCTACACGATACACAATGTTATTAAACCTATCGTTTGTTTTACTGTCGTGTATTAAATTCGTCATGAAAATGTTTTATTAGTTTTTAGCGTGGTGACGTAAGCGCGTAGTAGAAATGCACGAGCATTCTATAAGGAAGCCATCTTGTTTAATGAGATCTTTAGTCTCTGGAAATTACAAGTCTTGTGATTATTGACTGCCTATTTTAACTGTTGAGTCGGAGATTGTTTGGTAACCTGAACACCTAAAAGAGCAACTAAAGGCTTTCAAAGATAAGTTAACACAAATTAGCTTTAGGAGAGGAAATATATGTATACAGTAATCATTAAAGTTGCCTATATAATATGTACATATTATATAGGCAACTTTAATGATTACTGTATACAACCCACTCCAGAATAGTCGCCACAAATTATAGGTTTACGTCTTCGATCTTGATTATGCCTGTATTTTTTGGAATGTATAGTTTTCTTAGAACGGTGGTTTCTGACAATACAGGAGTAGTTGTTCGCGCCTAAGCTCCTTCTCCAATTAGTCAGATTTACCGAAACCTCATAGATTTACCAATTGCATCTTTCATAGTGTTTTACAATCAACCTACTACTAAATTTGGACCACCTCGTGGTCCAGCTTTGAGAAGTTATTATAGGTCTAGCTTCTATAACATGTCAAGACAGAAAATTGATTGCACTTCCGACCGATATGCTCGGCGGTCTTGCGTATATTTATGCTCTTAAATAAATGTTTTCTTCTAATAGCTTTAGTACTTGTGATTGATTAACAAGAAAAGTTGTGTTGTTTATAGAAGCGATTGATTGATTTTTGCTTTCAGCCTCGTATATATCGTCTGAAAGGGCATGGTGTATTTTTATCTTGGCAGATCTCGAGCTGCGTTATTTCTTCTGAATGTTAAATGTAAATGTTAGGCATGGGTTAAGACTTGGTACACGTGAAATTTAACAGAATTGGCTCAGAATTGGTTTTAGAGTAGTGTACCATTAACTTGTGACTTAGTAATGATGACTTGTTAAAACTCTTTTGTTAACTAAATATTGGAGGAAATCAATTGTTCGTGATATGAAGTCGTGCTAACGATAAACGTAAGCCAAAAACTCGATATCGTAGGACGAACAATTTCTGTTCTGCCCAATTTAGTGCTTTGACGTTTAATATGTTAAAGTGTGGTCTCTTTCGATAACTGTTTGCAAGCAACGAGAATTAAATTCTATCTAATATATCTATCTTACTGGAGATTAAGAACTTAACATGAACCCGCGTTATAAGATTAGACGGATCAGTTCCTATAAGAAGTTTCTTGATCTTGTTCTCTTGCAATATAAGTTGTTCTTTTATGACACTATAGTTCTATCACTGTAAATATATCTGCACATGATGCTCATCTTCTGCGCCATATGTTCATAAGTGTCATAGTTAATTACATAATAGATGAGTTCTCCATAAGTTTTTTCCATAGTAATAGCAATTCTTGTTGCTGTTACTTGCCTTTATAATAGATAATAGTCATAGTCTTCAGAAGTAGAATGGAGAACTTTAAAAGGTATTTGGGTCTGACTGCCTCTTTTGTCCGGGGCATACGATTGAGTTTGTGTCTACAAACGACGTTGAGATCTTAGGCTCGATTCGGATGAAGTGTTGTTGTTTTTCTATTAGGATATTTTTAGTCAAGAAATGTGCCCGGTAGATAGTAGCACCCTATTACATGGCAATTAAAACCTGGCTGGCGATGTCGGTGTATAACACCTTATAGGGATAATACAAGCGTGAGCCTTTGTATGTCTACATGTCTATTCGGACATTGATGTAGGTGAATCGACAAGGAGCAAGAATTTCGAAAGGGAATTATTCTGATGAAAGGTCAGCGGTCTGTTTGGTGTGACACCATCGTTTTATCGTATCGTTAACCTTTCTTTATCAAGTTTATGACGTCAGTGTTCCGGCGGCGTGCACCGGGCCACGCATCGCCACCCAGCCATTGCAGGTGTCTGCGGGATCGCACCCGTTATGTGTTATTTTATTCTTATTGTGCTTTCTTTTTAAAATATAGATAGTGTTTCATTAAGTCAGGTGAAAGCAGCAGAGTTATGTCTTGTCGCAGTGAAGTTGTCGCGTGACTGAAGGAACAAAGTAAGAATCGCAATGACATGATACAAATGTTTTTTTATTTTGTTTACGTACAGTTGTCATCATTGGTTACAATCACGTGACTCCGTTCGTCCAATTACGACGACAGCTCACGATCTCAAAATAATTTTTGGCTCGTATGCACATGCAAGATAGCGCGAGAATCGTAGATTATAATTAAAAGAAAGGCAACGGAAGCCCATAAACCATAAAGAATTATATCGTCTCGTATTTATACTCTTTGGATCCAAAGCATACATGAGTTTGCGCTTACACTTGGTGCTAATCGTGTGGCCCTCAATTGCATTCCCGGGTGGAGTACTGCTATCGGCGTTTTGTCTCGGATTTTTTTTACTATCACCACAGAGTATAGACATTTCTTAGATTACTAGATACCGGTAGTCCTGCCCCCTATTTACATAATATAGGGTGTAGCTGGTGAAATGTGTGATACATTCCTACCTACTCCTTTAGCGGCAAGTAAGCGTCAGGCTATGTATATACCTATTCAATTATAATGTCTGTTGTTATAACAAATTCTCTCGATGTGATTCATTGGATGGACTTTGTGACTCGAGTCACCTGTAGAGGTGGCTAAACGGCGTTGAGTCATTTCTTTATACCATAGTATGCCTAAACTAGACTCATTCTTTGGTTTGAATAGGCTTATCCCAGGCTTTAGGATAGTAAAGACGTTGAGATGAAAGAAACAGTGTTCTCGCTCAAGCTTCGTTATCCTAGTAGTAAAGGCGACTCGGATGTGGAACACTTCGCGAGCCATCTATCTATACTGCTCACTCTGACACATCAACTTTCATATTGGTGTCCTGCTCTTTACCCACTTCTTCTATACCTACAGGGAAGGTCTTGTATAAAATGGGATTGCCGACTTAATACTGGTTCCGAAAGGCTGGACTGGCTACCACCACTCTGTTTATATTTTGTCCTATATTTACAGTAGGCAGCAGTTTGTGTGTTTCTTTAACTATGATTTCACGATGCGTCCATTTTGACTTTCATTATTTCATTCATCATTTATCACTTATCATGAGCTCGTAGCTGCCGTTAGTTTGTCCACCAAATATGTATGAAGGTATGGAATACGCTTGAATTATATGTAAATGCTTTGCCCGCGTAAATGCTACAGGACATGCCAAATTTCATCAAAATCTAGTCAACAGATTATGCGTGATTGAGTACCAAAGACCATCTTTACAAACTTTAATATTCATTATATACGTAGGATGATATCTCAATCGAGTCTTCTAGACAATTTAAATGGTTTTCTCACATAGAAACTGTCATAAATATTACTGATCTAGGACTGCTTTTATATATACTAATAATAGGAATCGGTGCAGTCGTTTCTAAGATCTGCTCTTAACAGAAAACATTAGAAATTTTGTCTTTAAGTACAGATGCTCCTCAAGTATATTACAAAAAGCAGGTAATGTGCGAAGATCGTCAGTGCAAAATGTATATATTAGCCTGGTATGCAGTCGACATAAGTCCTATACAGGAATGTTAACGATCTCCTCTGTAATGATGTACGCTTTAACAGTTGATAATAACTGTAAACTCAAATTGCACATAAACATGGTTGCACAAATATGTAGCGGGTTTTAGCACAACTTCGAAATATACACCTGTAGGTACTAAAGATTTTGATAGGTTCTAGTCATTTCCTTATTTCGCCATCTGTCTTAGGACTGACGGAATAGGAGCTAGCCATTTTGTGTACACCAGCCACGGTTCCAAAGAAAATCTGAGTAATACACTGCTCGTCCTTGCTTCATTGGGTTTTAGATCTTGGAAACTTTAGCTGGCAGTTAATAAGAGCAGGGCACAACATCAAACTACTCGATGGCTTGTCAGCACAAGTAGTTACGTTCTACAAAAGATCACAACTAAAAAACTTTGAGGTGTTCTTGAGGTTTGAATATATCGTTATTTCATAATTAAAAATATGTTTAATTTATCAGCTAAATCTTATTTTTGACGTATTTGAGCTAAACAAATCTGACGGCTCAAAGTCTGCGATAACTATCAAAGATACAGTTATAATTGAAGAGAAGTTAATTTATGTAAATGGTCAGTGTTATCCAGAGGTTAGCAGTGGTTATTATATTTTAGTATATATATAGTGCGACAAAGATATAATTTGTATTTGCATAGATTAGTTTGAAAAGATGGCGTAAAGTTAAATGTTATGATTTCAATTTGTTAGTCAAACTTTAGCTATGTTTAAATCAGATAATTGTAAATATTTTGCAGGTTCTAAATCATAATTTATACAGTTTTACTTTGTGATATAGGTCAAAATAGTTGGAATGGCGAGGCTATTGAAATTAAAAATCATCCTAATTTTAATAAAGAAGATGGTTGGAATGTACCACCAAGCTTGGAATCCAGTAATTCAGATAGTCAAACCCAAGAAGAAGCAAAATAAAAAGCCAGACTTCATGATACTTTGAGCTCATTCTGCGTAAATAAAAAATAAAAAATTTAAATAGTAACACCAATTAAATCAAATCATGTTCGGGTACTTCGAAAATAACTACACTTATAACATTGAGACAACCACCATCTTAGTCTCCCCGTGAACATGGCTGCTGAAAAGCAATCGAATCGTCGGGGAAAATGTAAAATAAAATCTAAATAGTTTTATAATTTAAATAGCTTAAATAGAAGTAAACAGTAACTAGTAAAAGTGTTTAACAATAGTAGTTTAAAGTATCAAAATTAAGTAAAGCGTTTTATTAAAAATAAACAACGCGATAAAATCCGTATAAATTTGTTTAATTTCAATGTATAAAATTCGCGTAAACATAAGCCAATAGTTTGTTGGTTGTTGTTGGTTCAAACTGTTAGAACTTATTAAACATGGTAAGCCTACTGTCGATCTTAGTTAGTTTTATATAAAAATACTTATATAGCATTTTAATGATATTAATTACATCATACCGGCGACACAAAAGATCCCACTGATGGGTCGAAGTGTCGCCGGTCTACAATGACTGGATCAAGATAAGTATGAAATATTTTTTTTTGCCTGCTGGATTGCATTGACACATACCTCTCCGCGGGGGCGGGCGGAGGGTTTATGTCGGACTCACCGTGGTAAAAGGGAAAGATGGAATAAGAATGATAGTAATATTCCTCCGGGAATACCGACTCGGTGGTCCTCGACTAAACCGCTATCGACGGGGCCGTGCGAATCTCTTGCACATGCGGTCGCGACCTCGCCACGGTTTCGGCCCGCCGTATGAAATGGCAGGCCATTACACGACATGACCTACCTTTTGGGCAAAACATACTTTAAAGCCCTACTGTCCTCTCCCTAGAGGTGAAACGGACACGACACGGAGACGCGCGTGGGAACACGCACGCCGCCTCTTGGACATGGTGCTGATCGGATGGTGGGAAGGCGCATGAAGCCCACCACCCCTAGGTCAAACCTCAGGGTGGCTGGAGGTCGTCTCGCGCCATGCGGTGCCCGGCTCTGTAGTTGGGGAGAGGGTTTAAGCGCTTCCAGTCCCGCTCCGCCGCCTCCTTGATGGTAATCACTTCCTCACAGAAGGAGGCGACGGCGTTCCACGACCTCTCACTCCGGACCATAGGCTGAACTACGGCCGGGAGCGAGAGGGCAACCAATCCGACTGCCGCGATCAACTCACAGCGCTGCGATGCCCAGGCAGGGCAATCCGCCAAAGTGTGCAGTCGCCGCAATGGTGACAACTGGGCGTCTCTTGCCGGCCTATGCGACATAGGAACTGACCAAAGCTACCGTGGCCAGTCATTACCTGTGTCAGTCGGTAGGTGAAGGCGCCATACCGCCTCTCCAGCCACTCCTCAAACACGGGACTTACCGCCATGATCGTGGCGTGCCCGAACTAACCTTGGACTTGGTACCGTTTAGTTATTTTAGTACTTACAACTATGTTTGACCGTTATACAGATGGATAATTTCTTAGGAAACTGTTCATTATTTTTAATAATGTACCCAATATTTTCTTACGTTAACACCTTATATGGTATTTAATTTAACACTATAATAAATTGAAAACACAAAAAGGTGTAAAATGTTACATTTACATACATAGGTACATGTAAATTACACAAACGCGATCGCACCTAACACTTATAATTGCATTTAAGAAATTATACGAAACAATAAATCCATTAAAAGATTAAGAATTAAGATTCAGAAGTTTTACAGTTTGTATACGCTACGGAGCGTGAATCCAAAGTTAATTTTTGCACTTTTGATCGGCGAATGCATGCATGCATGTATTGTATGTATGTGTATGTTAATTAAAATAACAATGTTGTCTATAGATTAAAGAAAGTACGTAACCACCGTGATCGCTAGACCGTGTTGGTAATATTTTGAATAAATTATTGTTTCCTATCGTAAAGGCGGTCGAGTAAATGGACTGTTTTTATTTCCCTGCACTCTTATGCTAATTTGTGTTATGTATGACATTGTATTTTAATTCGTTGTAAGATTTAATTAAGCGTTATGTTGACCTCATAATTAATGGATGTGTGATGTATGTGATAGCTAATTATCGAAATTTATAATAGATCTACTTCATAAACTGTTTGCTACTTACTACCCACTGTGTTTTATACGGTCTGTCGTAATTTCTGCTTTTACTATTGAGTAAGTCTAAATAGAATATTAAATAAACCTAGCTTCAGTCTTTAAAATAAATGGACTAAAGCTTAATGAATTACTTACTTTATTAATAATTAATTTAAATATAACTTTCATCTTAAACTGTGAAAACAATTCTATAAATAATTTATTAGAACGTTATTTTATTTGTTTTTTGTTTTATAGTTGTTTGATAGTTGTTTTCCTCCGTGTTCTTCTGTAAAGTATGGATGAGATCTATTATTAATTGAAGGTGATAATCGCTTCATACATGACACAGATTAATTATCAATTAACTAATTACCGAGGAATGTTAAAGCTAAACAAAAGTAGGGATCAGGACGGTGTTTTCTGTTATTTTACGTATGTTGAAAAATACTTCAAATGTAGACCTTAAATATACTTTAATAGATACCTGACATATAATACGTATGATGGCTCGTAATGTGTGTATGTATGAAGCACGCCGAGGTAAAATTTAACATCTAAATTATATGTATTATATCCTGTGTCATTCAGTTCTCTTCGCTAGATAATGATAAGCGTTCCCGTACTAATATCATGTGTACCGTGACTTCTCTTAGACACGTCTATAAATAATATAATATATTATACAACAGAATAAAATAAACATTAGACGCGCTTGCATGTTTTAAAAGAACTTTTTATTGGTAATTTTTACTCCATAAGTACTGGTATAAATAATATTAAATATTCAACGGAAACTTTCGAACACAATAAACACTCGCCAAAAGACGGTTAAACTATCACGCGAAATATATTGCAGTACAATGCGCCCCATCTTTAATGCCCCAAGAAATTTATTATAGCAAACCGAGCGATAAACTCAAAAATAAATTGGGTGTCGCCATAATGCCGTGTTACTTATACCGGTACACTATTATTCGAAATTATAGAACGTACGGGGGTAAACGGGAGGCGATTTCTTTACGAATTTATTGTTCGCGCGCCGTTTTCGCGTCGTATTCAAAAAGAGTTATTGGTTATTGTCGATGGGCACGTTATTGTTCGACTTTAGAGAGGGGGACGCCCGGCTCCGTAGGTTATCTTTTTTGAAATGGCAATAAATTTTAAATGAATCGCCGTGTGATTGCGATCGTTGAAGTGGTTATCGGTTTCAGAATGTTCCTTTGTGTGTCGGCCGATGTTGCCGACGCGTTTTTATTGGTGTATACAGAACATTAATTGACTGTTATGTTTCGTACGGGTTTAATTAAGAACTAAAAGCTCTACGGGTGTGGTTCTAAACAACTTATGTTTTCATTTTTGTTTATATAAGATCGTTATAGATTTTAGCTGAGTATACACATGTTTGTGAAGCGGTAACTGCTTAGTAGGTATTCGATATTTATTATATAGTATGTTCGCAGCTAAAAGTGTTAGGAAGAAAGCCCAAACACATAACATCATGACTGTATTGCCCTATGGGATGACAGAAATATATTAAACACAGATGTCGCCAGTTCTGTTTAGTGCGTTGGTACCTCATAGAGTCACGTTTACACTCACCATCAAAAGGAAATATCATATGTTGTGTTGTAAAGTTGTATGTTTTATTTTCCCTTTTATAAAATAAATTGGAGGTACAAGTCTCGCTTGTTCAGTTACTTAAGGTCTATACCTGCTATGTGAGGCTTAAATACCATTAATCCTGAAACCTAGAATACAAAAGCTTTGTCTGGGTTAAATAAATGCACATATGCATTTAGTTATATCAATTTATTTTGTACATGTTAAAAGCTTCTTCTAGATTAGCTGTTATCAACATATAAATGATGTATTATTAAGTTTTCTTTAATGCCATTTTGATATTATAATTGCGAAATCTTATTGGCTTGTCTTCTTTTTAAGTAGCGTCGAATTAAGTACAAGATTTTTTGCATAGAGACAGTTTATAAGCCTTGAAGGGACGTAAGCTAGTTTTTCACACGAAGAAAATTGTTCGGTTCATATGAACTAGTATTTTTGAACCACTGTAGCAAAACCACGTATGTAAGCTAATTGATAATATCAGTTTAAATATTATAACGGATTATATTCGATTTTACTTAAACATCAAGACATCTTTAGCAGCACTGCCACTCATGACCTGATATATGCTAAATGGTACTCTAGATATCAGTATACAACGTCAATTAATATCATTTGACGTAAAATGTCAAAATCCCATTCGTTAAAGTATTTTAATTTCAATGTAAAACATTCGCGTAAAGTTCAAACAGTCCTATGATAATATTGACAGATACAATTTTGTAGAAATAACGAATAATGAAATTAATTTGCAAATAAACCTGGAAAAGATTGATGGAACCCGGTTATTCCGATAAATCCGGTAGCGTTCTGTAGAAATTAGTGAATATTTAAATTAAGAATTTCGAAACCGGTTATTGTAGTTTGTAAAATGTTTAGTTTTTATACAGCCAAGGTGTCAAATTTAATATGCACAAGGCAAACGGTTTCTGTACATTCCTTGATCACCAAGAGGTACCCACTTGTGCTTTGCCTACCCTCAAAATAAGGATTCATTTATGGTAGGTGGTGTATGCGATAAAGATTATCAATATACTTGCCAGTAAAGGACCAATAATCCGTGTCATTTTCATGGTTTACGCTTTCGTTTCCTAAGATCTATAAAGACACGCGTCTGCCGGTAGAAAACATAAAATTGCTTTGCTGCGGTCTTCTGTACGTAGTTTTCTGGCGGGAAAACTCTAGTTTAAGCGAAACACCAGATAAAATAAACATTTTGGTATCCTTTATTTTTTTTTAGGATCATGATTTTATGTAAATACAAACTAATTATAGTTCATTCTTTTTTCAATTTATGTAGTACAATCACTGTAACCCAAACGATGACTAAACGCGCATACGCATTATTATACTCATTGCCCTCAGTTGACACTTACAATTTGCGCGGGAAGATAACCAGCTGCTTTGTTTCCGGCATTCCTGACGACACACACACATACATAGACTCATGTTCTATATTGCAATCGGTAGGCAGAGATGTATTACGGGCACATTTAATCTGCTTTTAAGTTTCATGTTATATAGCATAATGTCTAGTTTCATTCTACTATTGCTATGCACCGCGTAAATCATCACTACATCACTGCGTATTATAAAGCAAAGTCTTTCCCGTCCTTCTCACGTCTGACTGTTCGCGATAAACGCAAAAACTACCGAACGGATTTTCATTCGATTTTCATTAATAGAAAGTGATTCGTGAGGTAGGTTTAGGTCTATAATTTGTTAAGGTTTTGTACTAACCGTGCGAAGCCGGGGCGGGTCGCTAGTTATAATATACATTGTGAAGTTTAATTTATGTCTTCTGGTTATTCAAGACTTTAAATACATAATGTAACAGGTTTAAATCCATCGGGTTAGGGTAGAGAAACCTACCTAGGGCGAGCAATTAAAATCAGACTAATTCCAAATGTACGGATTGAAAATATTAAATTTCAATTATTAATCATAACTTGACATGCATAAGCTACGATTTATAATTTAAAATGTTAACAACATTCAATTGTAATTCTAATTTTAAATTTAGGACTCAAATGGATTACTTCGAAATAAATTCATCATATGAAAATCGCTTAAATTACAATAAATTGAAATTGCATTGCTTGCGTCGCTTACCTAACTTGTTAACCAAGGATTGAAACCGAGAGGTCGTGGTTTCGATTCCACCCATCACAATGCCGACTTGAACTGTCTCCTAATATAATAGTAATAGTAATAATACTAGTAATATGTTATCCTAATTATTCGTAATCTTTGCATTTTTACAAGTAGCATCATATTGTTCTAATTATAATTATAAATTAATTGGTTGTCTTTACCAAATACCAACTCCTCTTTCCATATGTTAAAGTAAGATAACACACATGTAACGATCATGAATATTTAGATAGAAACAGGGAGATCCAGATAAAAGCATTTTCAATCAACAACTTCGCCAAACGTTTTCGGTGCGTACACAATGTGTAGATAGGTAGACCAATATGGCTGCCAGATCGTGCCTTTTCACGCGCTCCTGACAAATTCATAACCGTGTTACAAATTAATAACATGAACCATGCACCGCTAACATTTACCTTTCGTAGCATATAAAATAATTTACCTATTTTGATGAACGTTATCTAATTCAATAATAACGAGTACTCCCCTTTCTTACCCTCATAAACAAATACTATAAAAATCACGTGGAAATTTTATTATTTTCTATTTTTATTATCGTGTAGCCATATTGGAATCGCGCACGCACTTCCTTTAAGGTCTGACAAACAGACCGTCCGACTATATGTTAATGATAAACTATAATAGTTAATGAAGTATAAAGTAATGGTCTATTAGTGCCATGTAACATGTATATAAACAGTTGTTTGTTTACTATTACAAGTCTATTTATAAACACCCTTTTGTTAGCGGCCATTAGATATGTTTCTAACGATGTTCTAATACTGCAGTGTAATGTGCAATAGAATTATTAATGGTACTTTTTAGTGTAAGCAGTTGTTAGAAATGGTTCTAATGCTCATTGCCCTGTAGTAACATGGGTCTTGAGCAGTTTTTCTTTTCGATAATGTCTAGAAATAAAAATATTTGCATACGAAGACGTTATTATTTCGTATTACTAACTACTCTTACGTCGACGGGTCATTAATATAAAGATATTATACTTGGATACATATTATAATTTAGACATTGTCTTGGTGAAGCAGAGGTAGTGGATGTGACGGCTATGAACTCTCAGGTTCTATTCCCGATAGTAGCACGGAGTTGGAACTGTGCCCGGTAGACGGCAACAGGTTCGCCCTCTATAACGTGGGACCTAAAATCATTTTGTTGACGTTTGGCGAAATGTGTATGTTTATACATCTCTGCCTACCCTTTTGGTGATACAGGCGTCAAACTATGTACATTTAAAACTACGTAACAATACTAAAACAGAAAACATGAGTAGCCTTGTTGATATCAGACATGCCTTGCTCGGAGTAGTACTACCTTCCCATAGAATATAGTCATGAAACAGTAGTAGGTATACGTACTGCTGCGTTTCGTTCAATGAGTGAGAAGGTACCCAACCATTGTCGGTTCCTTTCTTCGTTCTTTCTCCTTCTCCACCTACATAGGCTATAGTAACCACCTGTCATCAGGTATGGCGCAAGCTTATCTACTGCCAGTCAGCTACTTAAAAAATATTGCTTTTTATTATTATAAAGACAGCAATTATTTTTTGCTGTTGGCTTATCATTTTGCATTTGATAGATTTATAATAATGGCCGTATTTTAATATTTTCATTTCTTTTAAAGCTTTCTGACCATATTAGGATAAATTCCAAATTTAACATATTATGTAAATGTTTACTTTTTATAGCTGTATCCATTCAGTCGTGCGTCTATTCTACAATATGTGAAACTCGCACCCAAATCATTCTCACACTATTACATCATCATTAAAACAATATATATCTCCTATCTATACAGAATCATCATAAAATTTCACACTCGCATAATCATCGTACAAAATCGGCATCTAAAACATCCAATTATAAAAAAAGAAATCGCGAATCTTTTTAATACTCATCATCTATTATACTCAGCTGTTGCTAGGCTAAATACATCAAGTTATAGTATTTTCCGCATTCCTAAAACTTGGCTCTATAAGATTCGACTAATAGTCTAAATTTCATCCCACGTGCTCCACAGTTAAGGCCGAGTCTTTAGGAATTTTCTCAATTAACTAGTCTTATTGTGACTAGTCCATTGTATTTTACAATAAATAAACGTAATCTTGTATAAATTAAACGTGTTTTAAAATACCTTGTTGAGGTTAATTATTAGTCTGTATTAGAGTTACGTGATCCGGAATCATTAATTGCGTAGTAACCTGTTACTGATTTTGAAATAGCTAATTACAATAATAGATGGCTCATTCTTTTTCGCGGGCGGTTTAGAATATGCTATTCGGAATGTCGTTGGTATTGGATATCGCGGTGAATTGATCAAATTGAATAGATATCACTCGATTTTTGTCGGTCTATAACATTGATGTATGACTTAGATAGATGTGTGCTAGCCTCGCTTTTTATTTTTTTGCTCTCAGCTTTCGAAGTCCTAGCAAAAGATACAAATATATTTATAATATAGATTGGTTCTGTTATTGCCTTGGAAAAAGATAAAATATAAGTTTTGCTTTATTTATATTTATAGGTACTTATATAAATAATAAGATTTGTTGCTAACATAGTTATTCATTTGTTCAAATACATCTGTATACCGTATGATGTGTATTAAAGCCAAATATTTA
This sequence comes from Catocala nupta, assembly GCA_963675205.1. Classification (NCBI taxonomy): domain Eukaryota; kingdom Metazoa; phylum Arthropoda; class Insecta; order Lepidoptera; family Erebidae; genus Catocala; species Catocala nupta. The sequence continues at coordinate 5,740,369 of OY776095.1, read as the reverse complement.
ATTTATCATACGTCTCTAAAGTAAATCACTGATTCACTTTTGTTTATACAAATGTACCGATCCTTAGCCTACTACATTAAGCCCAAGCGTGTGTGGTTTGAAATTAATTTTGCGAAGCTAAGACAATTGGATTTACTAAGAATATGTAATAAAGTACGGCTTTGTGTAAGATACACGGTTTTTCGTCTCATGTTGGCACTTGACTCTTGATTAATTTGATAAGAGGTTCCTACCTAGCTGCCTGCCTATGTTTGCTACAGATATACTTATTTTAGATTCCAAGGGTCTCTTAGACTTTAGCCTCCTACATAACCTTCACCATACTGCAGCTAGGTGCGACGCATGCTACGGCAATACTAGAAATAGAACCATCCATATTTTTACTACACCTGTCCTTTTACCTTTAAATCAAAGTACATACGTCACTTTAAATCCTGTCCCAGGAATGTGAAACACGCCAATCAAAACTAGTTCTCTCCCGTATAGCATCGCCTTAACCAGTGTAATATGTAATTGTGCCAGGATGTCGGGAATAACCGGCTGACTCATGATCTCGTGACTGTGCCGCCGGTGGGCGGCACTCTCAGGTCGCCTACAGCTGATGGACTCAATTATTTCTTTCCTACTCCTTCTGAGGATTGAGTTCCTTGCACTTTGACCTGTTGGCAGGTACAATCCTATTAGCGACGTGAGTATGCAAAAGTGCTTTTTCGAATTAGTCGTAGCTGTTTAGTACATTTATTTAGACTAGCTGTTATCGCCTAGGGGTTGAAATTAGATCATAAATTATTAACTAAAAAAACATTTAGCATTCTTTACTTCTTTGTATTCTTTAACTGTGCGAAATTTCACCGGTCCCTGTGCGCGCAAAATACTTAAAACCTAACTAATGACTTTAGAATATATTATCTCTAGTTAATAAATAATAAAATCAAATTATATTTTATAACAGATGTTCTAAATTGTCTTAAAAAATATCATTTGGCTACCTTATCAAGGTTAAATATAATTGATTATTGCCAGCTGCTGTCTCTGACTTGTTGGTAAAGTGATAATTCGGAATTGTCAACCAATAAATATATTTTCCATCTAGTTCTTCTTTGTTTTATGTTATACGACACAAAGGGATGGTGTTGCCAATGTTTATTTCACCCGGCGTGTATTCTTTACCCTGCTGACAGGCACAGCTGGTCGTCTAGATGTGGCTCGGTCTATAGTCGTTTTAGTGAGAGGTTAACATACAATATAGTGGCAACCTTTCACGTACGCCTATTTATGAGTATATTGCTGTTTCAATGACGTCACGAGCTAAGTACTATGCTTTATGGTTTACGACAAGGCCTTCGCATAACTCCCAAATGTATTTCCTGCTCTTTTATTATTGAGAAGGAAACACGAATTTACATCGTTCGCCTTCAATTTCGGCGAATTCCAGATATGTCTGGATATATGAGTACGTGTTGAACGTGTAGTTATGGTAGAGTTTGTGTTTCGCAACGTATAGTGTCAGTTGAAAGTTATTTTGTCATGGGTCATTAAAGACACGGTGAGGTGACACTAAAGACCGTATGTCTATATATCATGTCGTTATAAGATAAATGGTATTTTATATTCATTGGGAAGTTACTAGCAATAAATTCTAAACTAGCTTTTGCCCGCGACTTCGTGTACCTTGACTGACCCTTCAACTATTTCTTGATATTACGGGTTCTAGGCGAAAAAATGAAAAATATTCCAGATTTTAAGTTAGACATCCAGCAATAGAACTGCAAACTGCATTTAATTTCGTGCAATAATTTTTGCGTGATGCGTACAAACATAGAGATACATAGATAGTCAAAATTATAAATATAATTAGTTTTGGTTCTATAGCTCTTATAAAGACAATACTACAAGAGAGGTACCCGTATTATATCTCAGGGGCACGATCGCGGATGGGAGTCATGACTCCCTAATAATGAACCAGTTTAATGACCACTGCTACAGGGCCACCAAATGACGCCACGTTGGCTGTGAGTCAGAGTTTTTATATAAATACGTGGCGTTAGTCGAATTAACCACGTCAAAAATACTAACGATAGTTGCACTACCACGCAATAGTTGTTTATAATTAAATAAATTTTATCATTCACCTTTAACCTGTTGAGTCGTAGCGGTATACCCGCGGACACACATGACTTTTTTTTTATTATGTCGTGCATTCCAACAAATGAGAAGTAATAGAACTAGTCTAACGTAAACTGGGATTATATAGGAAGAATGCTATGATGATAAGTATGAAGCATAATAGATATATCACGATGCCATTACTGTATAAGTAGATATAATGTCCTCGAGACCGAATTTCGGCCACGGCGGCCAATCTTAACGGAGACTGGCCATCTGCGCAGGAGATATTATAGTGCACAAGTATGTGCGCAAACACAAGTGCACTCTCTGTTCACCAACCCTCATGATTCAATGTGCCGGTAATCCGCCACGACCGGAGAGAGATCAGGCGCAGGATCAACAGTTTTACGTGCTTTCCGAGGCACGTGGGCGTCTAACACCACCTACTTCCTAACTCCGGGCTCGTATTGAGATTTTAAACAGAAAAACCCAATATATTTTTGTTGGCCCGACCCGGGATTCGAACTCGAGACGTCATGCACAACAGTCGCATTCACTACCGCTGCGCCACGGAGGCAGTTAAGAGTAAGGAAAAACGATGAGCGAAGCTATAGAATTCTTTTAATTTTTTTTAGAGTTTTATTGATGTCATATAACATTTAAAAGAAATGTTAGTAAGAAAGAACATAACATATAATATTTATGTATATATTTGTAATGTATTTATGTTGAGCTTGAATAGTGATGTAGAGATTTCTCAAACAATCCTCTTATGATTACTATATTATTCATATTATATATTTCTTACATCATATTACAATATTATTATGCAAAAATCGATATAATTATGCCAGAAACGTGTTTACTTGTGATCCATATTTGACCTTTAGTCTTAGTAGAAAACTGTCAGCCATATATATGTAGGTTTTCCAATCGTCACGTGTTACCAGATTATTTTATAAACTCATATAGGTACACCTAGAAGTTATCGACCTTAACCTTCAAGAATTATTTAATTTTAATGTGAAAAGACGGAAATTGTGAACACGTGATGGTTAAATATATGCTAACAAGTGCGGGGCAAATAAAATGTTGGGTGAACAGAAAGGTCAAGCTATATCGACGGCGACACAGAGGCACCAGTCTGATATACTGATAACGTTTTCTTTAGAATACACGTTCTGTATGTACCCTTGGCACGCGAGTTTTAATAGTATGTAGAACTTTTCTATTATATTTTTCGTCATAAACGTAAAGTTCTGAATGTAACCCTGTGTCGCGAATAGCTTTGGAACCGTTAAAACGAAAGCAAGACTAAGATTCACAATTATATTATTATCCCCCAATGACAACGAGTATGCCAACCCTAAAGATAAAACAGTATTGAATTATTTCTAATAGTTCCTGTAGAAAACCTGGATAAACTAAAATCGATAGTAAAAAATGTATGGTAAAATGTTCACAGTTTTAGGAAACTATCAAAACTGGCACTGTTTTAAATAGCGTCGCGAGCACTACAACGGATACAATACTCGTTTAAAATTAATAAAATGTTGTAGAACACCTGTTACTACGCAGCTCGTATAGGCACAGAGAATACATCTTACTACGTCGTAACTGGTTCCTTAAATACATTGTAAAATATTGCGGTTTTTTTCCAACGAATCTCCTCTATACATAATGTAAATTACCGGCTAGACGACATTTCGTTTCTTTTTAATTTTATTTCTTATAAAAATGAATGAGATTCACAATTTACGAATTTTCAATGTCACGCCTCTTATATTTGGGTTAGCTGTGCCAATTTCTTGAGAGGATTTGGACATTCAAGGTTGGTTGATAAGTGGGTGAATATAGGTTAATAGGAGTCGTCAGAGAGATATCATTGTGTAATCGGGAGCCTATCCGTTTTGATTACGCTCGCCTTTGTGTGGTGAGCCTAGACAGCTAGATATCTGACGATAGGACAGGACTTTTATCTATTGATAAGTAGCTAAACGTTCTATTTGTATTGTAACTCTAGTATTTTAGCTTCAGAGTAGATGAATAATACCTTTGTAGACTGTCGGCGGTGTTATATTTAACGAAAAAGATGATGAAACATGTAAAAATGTTACTGGCATCGCTAGCTGGCACTGATATAATTACCAGCCTTACAATATTTTGACTTATTATCTCTTTTTATAAAAAAATATAAGAATGTACTTTTTGGTTTACATCTGGCCCTATGCATAGGCATAGGCTTAACGTTTGTAGTAGCTAGAAGAAATTATAATAGTTCCGTGCTATAGTTTGTGTATCAGCGGTATGGGCGTTTATGACAAAGAAACGACCCGATCCAAAAACATGGCCGATTTTTCTCGCCTCAAGTAGAGAGGATCTGGATATCAGAATATCTTTAGCTTATTTTTAGTTACTATTTTTGCCACAGAACGAGGTGCACTGCGAATGTTCTTGGCTCTTGCCATTTCTTTGTTACAACCGTTTAAACCGCTGTAAGCTCCAGCTATTATACAAGATACGTAGGTTATTTTGATAATCCTTGTATTTGATTTTAAACATATATAATCCAAGGCCCATCATAGATTAAATCGTCGGTAAAGACCTTGACTAAACAAAAACATTTCTAATAGTCGATGGGTAAATTTCAAATATTCGTGCAAACATTGACCTCTTTTCCAAATAATATATTATACCAATTCTACATATTATTATACTATTACTCAAGAAGATTTATTCACAGATAGTGAAATATCTGGCATAGCACCAGTCGCTGGTCAAGTCTTTTGGCTTGAGAGCAGTTTACTTAATAGTAATTCTGCGTATTATCTTGAGGATAACAAGATGTTATGTAAACTTTAAGATGTATTTAAATATTTACTGACCACTAAAAGAATACCTGTTGCCTAGAATAATGAAGCACAGAATACAACACGAGAACACAAAATATTGATCGTTAATTTGTCCATAAATGGCTCATTTTTACACGAGTGCGTGCGTGTTGGTGAATGTGACTTGAATCGAGTCACGCACACTTATAATGCCGTAGCTTTGATTAGAGAGAAAGGATTTATAGAACTGTCTTTATAGAACATAGCTCGACATGTATTTAAAGTTAACGTATCCTCGGCATCTATGAAAACACGTTTGCAATTTCGCAGAATTCGCTAATTTATATTTTTCCTTATTATATATCACATAGACAGACATGTACCACATTCAAGTTATATGGTAAACGATGTTCGAACATGAATTTTCCTTATCTCTGGAAAATCCTTTGTTTTTTAAATACATATGTGCATAAAATATTATCATAATTATCAACTAGTTGCACATGTTGTGATGAGCATTCAATGATATGCTGTATGCGTGGCATGTATAATATCAATCATAAGTATTTATGTTACCGTTTACCGTAGTACTGATAAACGAAGTATGAGTCGAAAACATAATGTTCAATTGATGCCGATGTTATGATACTGTCATTTGTTGCATCTTGTTTTTTAGACTAATACACTAGAGTGCATTTGAATATTACTAGGTATTTGATTTTTTTATACTGTATTTATGTCGTGCCGCGACTGCCTCGGCAGCGTTGGAATGCGACTAACTTTAAATGAGGTCTCGGATTTTATTCTCAGGTTGAGCAGTGTTGTAAGGTTTTTGTATAAAAATTCTCGATATCAGTACGGACGTAGACACCCATAGGCGATACCTATAATGAGTGCTTTTAAACCATAACTGACGAAATGTGGTTGTTGTATGGAGATATAGAAGTAAGATTAAATATGTATGTATGCGACCGTAGTCGGATTTAGGATGTTTGTGCGGTGACAATAAACTATTTGCCCAAGTAATAGACAACTATATAATTAGCTGACACCGCAAGATCTACTTATGTTACAAACATAGTATCACGCCCATATGGGCGTATTGTAAAGGATATCCTTTAAGAGGTAAGCAAATCCGAATTACGCCAATATTTCATCAAATATGGTTACCGCACGTCATTTTCTTATTTGTCATTTATTAATATTAATTTGCTATGTAATATTTGACTTTGTAACCTCGGTACTATCAGCCAATGTCGCCGTTTATCGCCCCGACGGGTCAAAAAGCGAATCATATCGCACACATTAACAATTTTAATATAATAAACAAAATCTTCGCAATATCTAGAACAAATTTTGCCTTAGCAACGGTATATATTGTGCGATTGTCAGATGTTTTATCCCACGCCGGTAGTAAAGTTTGGTAGAAATGGGTCAATAGTCTGGTGGACCATGAGCTACTGACCTGAGGCTACCCACTTGTTTAAAAACTACTGTTCTTGGTGCATATTTAGTGCGTTATCAGTTCAAGTGGTATGCATCAGATTGATATATACTCCATTCCAATTATAAACAGTTCTTGGAATTAATGTAGTATTCCATATAATTTTGTTTTTTTTAAATATTTTCACAAGCGCTACTCCCTCTCTAGGTTAAATTACTGCGTCAGGGCGCCTTTTTAACCATTCAAGCAAGGGAAGCAAAGAACACGTAGACTCGGTACAACTATTTCATTGGTACAATTTTTTGACCTATGTGGGACGAACCCACGTATAAATTATCTGGTGCCTTATCTGGTCCACTAGTCGAATCCGAGACCTAGAGCCTTACCACCGTTTCTTAAATCTTTGTACTTGCATGCGCGAAAAATAAGACACCTTTGTCTTATTCTCGCGCATGCACTGCCGTTGATTTAAAGGAAGGTTTTTAAACCCTGAATCATAAACCAATCGCAAAACAAATAGATTATTAATCTGCAATTGAAACAACACGTGCGTTTGACATTTATCAGTATGAGAAAACAAGCACTCCTCGATTCAAAGGTACTCGTTCTATAAATACACTAGACAATCATACAATGTGGTGCATTCCTCCGTGTGCCAAGATATGTATGCGACGTCTTGAAATAGAGCTTGATACATTGCGCAGCGTTGTGCAATTGCTACCTTTCCTTATGCAGGTTAAGTACATTGATTTTACTTTGATAGAAAATTTCGTATGTTCTTTGTTCTTTCTATGCGTGGTAGGCAGTGTTTTGATTTCGATTGTCAAATGGTGTTATGGATGAAAAATTATAAGGAAGAGAGGAATCCACCACGCACCCTCAGATTGGTCACCCCAACCACTGCAATAGATAAAGGTTGACAATACCGAAATCCTCTGGATAGGAACTGCCGCGTCGTGGGATCCGGGCATACTCCAACTTGCAGTATTCCATTTCAAACACAAAATATGCGTCTAATAATTTTTAATAATTTTATTGCAATGGATTGCCGCCAATTAACGCCTAACTGATTCAAGATGTTATGGATATTTATTGCATAGATAGTACACTGTTTTGAGTAGTCACCCCCAGTCCTTGTCACTGCGGTTATCTGTTCTAATCTGTTGTAATTTTTTGGATGAATGTGAATGTTTTCGGTTTAGAGCAATAAGCTTACAAGGGAAAACAAATCTGCTGAAATGTACCTCTATCATCTCCTTAGGGTATATAAAAGCTTGAGTCGATGTATTTAGGTATGATATGCCAATTTTTTTGGTCATTTTGTGTATTCAGTGACATGGGCCGATCATAAAAGTATTAAGTATTAGTGAAATATAGGTGAATTATATCTCTGCCAACCTCTCCAAAACTATGATATGATACTTGTATAAGTCTATTTATGTATGTAATAGATACTTATCTACAACCAATATAGTAAAGCAACATTACCGCGCGCGCCGAAGTTAAATGGTTTCTTCAATGAAAACTACTTTTTATTAAGCTTATAATAATAATATATAGGTAATTATAAATAATATCATCTGACACTAATTCTCCGTTTTCTTAGCGGTAACTCATGCAAGTGCATGTGTAGGTAATACGAGACGAAACACGCAAGTTAGGCTGGCTATTGAAATATGTGTGTGAGGTCTTCGCATATCGACTAGCATGTACATATGTAGGATGCCTACCGCAAGCATGCAGTACTTCTATTAACTAGTATAACCGATTGCTATGAGCCGAGATGTATTCTTGATTGCCGTCTCCATAGCATAAAAAATGCAACCGTGGACAATAATATTCCTTTTCCTAAATGTAAAACTCTTTTTAAAAGAAGTGCAAGTATTAATTGACTGTGCCATTTTTTGTCTGCCAACTTAATAGTATAAAAGCTAATCCATAGACAATAACATACCTATTTCATAAAAGCGAAACTCTTTTAAACAAGTGCCAATTTTAATTATCCTAAAATAACGTTTCTGGTTTGATCTTAATGTAGTCCGTTCATTGTTGTTTCCATAACATGAACTTGTTAAAAATAATACGAAACTAATTGAGACTCTGTGACGAAGAAAGTCTAGGAGATCACTGAACTAGATGTTTTCGTAGGCGGTGTAGTCCAGTTAGATATTGAGTCGAAGTTCCGCTTGGCAACTAAACATATTCTATTTATAGAAAAGTTATTCAAATGTGTTATAAAAAAAACATAGCTTTTTAAATATCTCCGCTGACTATTAATTCCTTGCATTATTGGCTCTTATGTATAACTAACGGTCCTTTTAAGCGAACGCGCGCCAGAGACACAGTTCAAAGAAGGAATAACCTATTCTGGGATAACGAAATGGGCTACATTTTATTTGAATACGGTTATCAAAGATATGGTGTCCCTATTTTTGTAATAAATATGTTGTTTTCATTAGATATATGTTTTTGAAAGTCTGTATGTCTATTCCTTTGTTGTCTATGTAAAATGGGACAGTTACCATAAAATCGCGACTGTACCAGTGTAAGCAGTTGCTTTAATTTGACAGATTTTCAAAATTGGCTATGCTCGCTATAAAACAGATATTATTTTTTTATAGTCTGTTCTTACTTAAACATGTATTAATGTTTTTGCCTATAAAACAATTCTTACGTATTACAGATAATGTCACTATAGAGAAATTATGAAATATATTTATTATTTTTATTATATATATGTATGTAAATTTATTTTAATAACTGAATTAACACGAGAGTATAATTATCACTAGATAACAACATTTTGTATTATGTCCATTAATCGAATAGCACAAAACAATTTTCTAGTAGGTGAGCACTTCAACCATTGCGCTTTCGACGCAGTCCATATAAATTTACTCCATAGACTTGGCGTATATGTCCTAGGCACAAATTTATTACAACATCATTGCGTCAGCTCTATATATGTATTAGATCACACGTAATAGAGGGCAATCCTATTACTATATACCGGGCACATTGCCAGACTTCGCTGCGACAGAGAATTTCCTAACAGAATAACACGTCGCCCTACCCGGAAATTTAGTCCAGGACCTCAAGATCGCACATAAACGTATGCTCCTGACTATATGAGGCAGTTCTTTGTTAACATTTGACTTGAATTTGTTAATTCAATGACAATTGTATTCTTTAAGAATCTGCTTGATTTTCGATAGGTACCTCAAGCTTTGCACGCGTAAATCTCATGGAAACGCAAAATACTTTGTGTATACATCCAGGCTATGTGACCATAGCCTGTATTTATTCATCAGTGTGCCCAGTGTCATACAAATCCAGTCAACGGTTAACGCATGATTGATTTACAAACATCCAAACATCTTTTAAAATTGTCATATCTATCATCTATCAATACAAACGGGAAAATATTGCTTTAGAGAAACAGAGTTCAAAGGTTATCCGTCTTCGAATATTAATTAATATTAAAAAAACTTAGGGCATGAGACGGTATATTATATGAATAATTTAACAACTTAGTATGGTAGGGAACAATACTAGCATGTAGTGCCAGTTGGCTGTTTTGCGTCATAGCTTTGCATCGCCCACTGGAATGAGCAGAAAATCGTCTGCCGGCCCAGCTAGTTTATATTAGTGGGATAACCAACATTCCCACGATCGATTATCGAACATTCCAATTCGGAGCGAATAACCGATAAGCCGACTCCACGATTTTCCACACAGTACTCTCACACATTACCGTACAACTGTTAGAAATAAGCCCTGCAACAATACCATTTGCTAATTAGCTAATTAATATTCAATCGGTGATTTTCCTCGTCCATTGTGAATTATGCACGGACACATGTAATTAACGATGTTACAATACGAGCCGGTGACCCTCGTATAGCGCCGACCTGAAACCTATTCCGGCGTTTATGGATAGCTAAACATTGTACTTGAACTAAGTGTCAAGACTACCTCGATAATAATTCTAACTGACATTTTAAACGTCATACGTAGTGATGGCATTCATCGATTAAGTTTTAAATCGATTAGGTAGTCTTATAAATTTCAATAGGTTTAATCGTGATTCATATTTTGTATCAATTATTAGCATACATCTGATTAAGAAAATTTAAACATGTTAGCTAACTGTAATAGTAGTCAGATCCTAAAATCTTTGAGGTAACTTTCTACTGCTTGGCAGAGTGACGATGTTGTTTATTTTTCTACCTTTAGTCTGGATTGAATGCTGCAACATTGAAAAAGGAAAATTAGTATAGCATGGAATTGCAGTTAGCATTCACAAAGTACAAAATAAATAACGTTATGAGACATACGATTTTATTTTGATTAAAATACAAACAAACACTTTTGCATAATATTATATTAGGGGTTATAGTATGAAGTTGCCGATTTGTACTGAAAATTGAATCTCGTTTTTTTCTAAGATGTACCGTATTTATTTAATCGATATATTTACCCTCATTATCTATACATTGCTGCAATCTAAACGGCAGTTCATTTATCTCTTTACGATAGAACTCCCCGGAGGCTCGACAAACTATGTGAAAGCATTTTGTATTGCCTATTGAGAAGAAAATTTTTTATCACGTAGAAAATTGTCCAAATCACGAAAACAATGGTTGTCCGTTGGAGCAAGATTTGGCGAGTACGGTGGATGACGTATGGTTTCTAACTGCCGCTCCTGTAGAGTTACAACGGTTCCTCGTGCAGTGTGGTCTTGCGTTATCATGGAGCAATAATGGTGAAGTCGGGGATGTTTCACTGCCAGTTTCGCCACAATTGTTCGCAGTTCGGCACAGTAAACATCTGCTGTTATTGCTTGACCAGACTTGAGAAAGCTATAGTGAATAAAATCATGAAGAGACCACCAAACAGTTACCATTACCTTTTTATTGAAAAGCTTTGCTTTACGCCACTGGGGTCAGCCATTGCATTTTTTGCTTACGGTTATCGTAAAAAATCCACTTTTCGTCACATCTCACAAACCGATCCAATATTCCTTCATTTCTGTACCGATACAACAAGACAAGACAAGTTTCAATACGCATTTCTTTCTGCAGATCAGTCAAATCATGAGGCACTCATATTTCATATTTTTTTATCTTATTGATTTGATGCAAATGAGCCAATATTGTAGGTAGGGTAACGTTAAACAATACCGCTAATTCCTAAGTAGTTTGACTCGGATTAGCTTCTACCATCTCCTTCAATTCAGCGTTATTCACCTGTGTGGGCGGTCTTCCATGTGGTTCTTCAAGTCAAAATTTCCATTACGAAAGCGGTTAAATCAAAAACGCACTGTGCGTTCATTAGCAGTCTCCTCTCCGAATGCAGCGTTAATATTGCAAGCCGTTACTGCTGCATTAGTTCCGCATAGGAATTCGTATTCACAAATGACTCGGATTTTCGATGTATCCATCTTTCCCGTCCAAGCTGCATGATAAAAAACAATTGAAGGTCGAAAATCGAATGCTGCACATTCTTTAAAAGAAGAATCTTATAGGTATCATGTGACAAAAGTTTAACTCGAAAATCTCACACCTTGAAGGTTTTATGTCAATTCAAAGTATCTATTACTATACAACGGCAACTTCATACTTTAACTCCTATTATAACATGAGTCTCTCAATCAAGTCAGTCGTTAATCATGATTAACTAGATAATCGTAAATTTTAATCGATAAGCATATTTACTTATAGCCAACACTGGCCCCAACGTCATAACATAAACTGCTATTAATACTGGAATCTGCATTTTATATTACTATCGTCACTGACCAGACAGTTTTATGAAGTGAGAAATACTATGGAGCGTTTAGAACACGGCCATTTTCGAATCATATGACCTCTTGATGTTTCTCATATTTGCGTCAACTTCGAGAATTCTCAAATTAACTACGAAATATCATGTGTTATCTATCTGTATGGTGATCAACCTGTTGTCACATTTATGAAACATCGTATGCATTTAGCTGTGAAACAATCACGTAACGTGAGTCGAAATGAATGGCGCGCCGGTATGCAAATTCGAGAGTGTTACTAACCGGCGTTTATCCGGCAAGCAGACATGACGATAGATGTAGGCGCGGGTAGCGCAGTATCTGCCCTACGCGGTTGCGTCACACGCACGTTGGCGCCAGCGGCGGCGCGCGCGCATCTCGGTCACTGTGCCACTAGTACAGCGCCTAGTCACGCGCCGCGAGATTTACACCAGATTACACATTTTACATGTGCTTACACTTACAGCGATAACGCTTTTTCTTTTATAACATCTTTATCACTACACTGAATTACTTTTGCAATTACATTCCGTTTGAATTGTTCCTCATTGACACGACACAAGGTCAGGTAACGCGTGATACCAGTCAACTATTTGCGTATTAAATCGAGTTTATTACTGAAGCATTAGCGTTTAGTGGTCTCCTCACTTTATTTACTAATATTATTCATTATTTTAACGTGGACACTATTTTCAGCTCAGACTAATCATAGACCGGTCTAGACGTGTGTCGAAATGTCGGACGTATTTTGTCTGCTTTTAGGGGAGGATGAATAACACAAACAATAGATTAATGCTAATTCAAAATTTGTCTTGATCACGAACGTTATATGTATGTAAAGTGTATATCATCAAATTACACATAACGTACGTTTGGACTTTGTTTTTAATCCTATAGTGAGAGGGGTATGCACTGTGCCCGTTAAGACACTTACAATCTATAATATTATTTAACTATTGTTATAATATAAAGCGAACTTAATTATTCTTTAGAGTTTCAAAATTGCTTCTTGCTTAGTAAGTGAACCGGTTCGCAAAGTCCTTTTTTGGACGATTTATCCAATCACGAAACTTTTTCTATCTTTTTATCAGAACAGTTAGCTCGGTCTATATTTGCAGATTTTTTGCAAGTCTCAGTTGGACTCGATTGAAATTTCGATGCAGTTATAAAATTACAATTTAACAGCACATCGAAAATTCGTTTTTATAATAAAATCTGAAATTGACGTCACTTTCCTTCATTTCTATGTATATCAGTAATTTATGTGTATTTTGAATGTCACATTCATTTAGTATGTGTGAAAAACTTTGTAGCAAAATGCAATTTTAGTGTAAGAGTCGTAACATAGTATCTCTATGGATGACATTTATTTTTATTATATAGGAAACGCATTTTTTTATTAGTGCGGTGACAGAAGTGATTGGATAGAAGCCAGATACGTGTTTTTAGAATGCAAGTACTAGATGTTAATGTTCTTATAGATTATCGAGGCACTGATAGAATGTCGACTCGGTTTTACTTTTGTTCTGCAACAATTTTATCTGAGAAGTGCACATGTTCCTAATTTTAAATATATGTCAGTGGATTGTTCTAGACAGACCTAGTTCCACAGTGTATTTTTAAAAGTTTCGATTGCTTAATGCGTTTATGTTTACTACGTCTCAACTTACGCCTCCGCGACTTTAAATTTATAACAAACAGAATCATCCAGTCTCTTCCTAAATAGTGATGGAGCCATCGAAAAATCAGACAACCTTGTAGAAATACGTAATTTTAAATGTATGCGTGGTAGCAATTTTATTGAGAATTTCAATAAATTGCCAAAGTATATCATTACAATACGCGTCATTTACGTCTGTTAGTCATTACCCTCCTACGCGCGAATTTCGCAACACTAGTAATTTCCGCATATCAAATAAGTTTGGATATAAATAGTGTTGGGATATATTCCGCGGCTTGTGCTGGGTCAATATTGCTATTAGATGGCGCTGTGTTCGTCATTACAGATAGCCGAGGAGGGAATGTCGATACGGTGACCATGTTTTGATATTACCAGAATAGGTTTGTCGCCGTAATTTACAGGTATATTGTAAGTGTGTATTTGTAGTCAGACTATATTGTTTGTAATTATTCAATCGCTTCCGTAATACGTTTATTATTTTACTTACAAACAGCTGATATCATATACACTCGCTAACCAATACACATTTCAACCGAAACAATTGTATTAATTAGTTTATAAGCTACATACGCCTCTTATTAATAAACATCGAGTTAATACGGTGTATATCATGTAAAGAGGCCACTTTAGTAGATAAGATACGTTATATAATAAATATAACATATTTAGCTCATAACAAAAGGACAATACATTCCAGACGTCATTTAGTTTGACTTTCCAATAACCTACGTTTGTATTGTACGACGTGAATGTTAATTAACCGTCTGTGTTTAGTCAAAGATATTTGCATGTTTTATTTTGCCTAATTTGGCCTTTAATTGAGTCTGTGTATATTTTGTTAAAATGTATAATACACATTATAAGGTTGCTTACGTAATTCGATTTAAGTTCATATTTTTATACACACAATTTTTATTGGTGATTATTTGGGTTACCTATATTTTACTTTGTCTGTCGTGGTGCGTGGTTTACACATGCCAGGGTAACTCTGAACGTAGCTTACTCCTCGGTGATTTCTGAATAACTGTTCCGCGAACAGTTTTGACACATGGTAGGCTTCTTTATTTGGGCTCATTATGTTAATGCCTTACTGCCTACGTGGCGCAGTGATAGTGAATTCGACTGTTGTACATGAGGAGTTTGATTCCTGGGTCAGGCCAACAAAAAGGTATTGGGTATTTATTGTATGAAATACCCAATATCTTTTTGTTGGCCTAGCGTTGTTACACATCCTCGTATTTTGGCAAGCAGGTAAAGCTGTTAGATCTGTTGGTAAAGTTTGTGGTATTATCTACCCAACAATTTTGTAACATTTAATTTACAGACACCGAATGGTTTACAGGTAGTAATCGGATAAGATAAGAATTTTTGTGTAAATATTGGCATATTTTCCTCTTTCTAAAGTTCGTTATTTTCTTTATTAAATATTGTTGAAGGTTTGCTATTGCTATAATGTAATCAAAATTTTCCCTTGAAAATTGATTAAATGTAATAATGAGCCTTGAATTATTTTATGAAAATTAAAAATGTAAGAGTATATAATATTAGCTCTCGGGGCTTTGATCAAACAGAGTAGCCCGCCTACTTTTACGCTTTCTGATGTAGAAGTTATTTTAGTAGTAAGTTTTAACTTTTATGTTTTATGTTATAACTTCATAAACATCTTAAACATTATAAGAAATCATTGTATTTGAAATTACATTACTAAATACATTTTATCGTGGTTAATTTCAATGTATACATTACATTTACGTCAACGTAAGGCTATCATTACTTTATTATTTATATTATAGAAAAAAGTTATACGCCAGATACTACATATCATAATTTGTACGTACTACCAATTCGATTCGGCAATCACAATGATCACCTCTCCATTTTCGAAGTTTTGTGCTTATTAAACAGTTTATCGGTTTCTTTCACGGTGAAGAAAAACATAGCGAGGCTGCATGTCTGAGACTTCTCCATAATATTCTCGAAAATATGTGAAATCTACCAATTCGCACCCTCGCTCTGAGGAGAGGCCCGTGCTTAACAGTGGGACAATTTATATACAGGGGTGATATTATGGTCACCCTATCGTAGGGCGGCAGATAACACGACCAATTTGCAGATCTAATATCCTTGGTCCCAAATTATACTCGTAGGAAAGGGCATGAGTGATCCATATGGGCCCTCTTTATGACGTGTGTTCTTTGCTGTATATTAATATAGTTAATAGAGAAAATAGCCGCTCTTGCCTTTGACTTATCATTGGTTTGTATGAAATTAATTTGTGTTTTTGGGGTTGCTGTGAGTTAAATAGATGACCTTACGTGAATCACTCAAGAAATGTTCTAAGTATTACGCTATGTTTTGGTCTTGTAACTGACTTATTTGGAAGTAGTGTTTTATGTGACTATAGCGATCAGGAATATACTCATATGTAAGGACCTGTAAGGGAAGACATCTTGATGGAGCCTGTTATCTAACGATAATCTATGTTATATAACTGTTATGTTATCTATATCCTTATTTAATTCATGGCCATTTCACTTGGTGTTTTGTTGGACAGAATTATAATTATAATACAGTACCGATAAGCATGCCTTATGATTATGACGGTTTACAGAAATTAATAATAATCATTGTTATGCAAAATATGTCCACTCTGATCATTAGATGATATTTTTTTTTTATTATTTTGCTCGTCAAAATGACCGCCCTCCGCCTGATGGTAAGCAGTCGTGTGGAAGATTAGATTGAACATCTCAATGATTTAGCCGTTCGTCGGTCATGGTTTCAGACTCCGTGTTCTTCTGTGAGTTTCTTGACTCGAAAACACTATTTCCGTTAGAAATAGAACCCAACTCCTCATATAGACATAGCAGTCGCATTGATTACTGCGGTGCCAACGAGGGAGCTCGTTTGCTACATATAAATAAATTTTCGTTGATTTACTCATTTAATTTTTATATTATTTATACCTGATAGAAGAAACTTAGTCGTGAATTCAGACTAGCTATTTCTAACAAGTTCACCTTACTATTTGGCACGACAACGTTTAATTAGGAGGTTGGCTTAAAAGGAGGTTTCAGTAGAATAGTCGGTCATAATGATTACCTCTCGAAAACCATTTTTAATATCAGTTCCTACATGAAAATAATATCAAAATGACTTGATCACAACCCCACTCCATTAGCGTTTCCTTTACAAAATATTTTCTATTTTAAACTGTTAGCAATTTCCAATGTAATCTGTAGCGAAGATCGTCGTCGGTCCCCCAGTGCCATTAACAGTCGATACGAAGATACCTCCTACTGATAAATCTGCTACAAATTGGTTTATGTCATCGATAATACCCTTTAGCTAATGGCCGTGGACGCACACTAAATTGCGGGTAGATGTCGAAAATGTTTGTAAGAGTCTGTACTTTATTGAATGTTTTGAATAGAGCTACGTCTGTAGTTTTATTTTGTAGTTAGCTTTACTTGCATCATGACTATTTAATCTTTACTCTTTCTGCAGTTCTCATGAGCTACTGGATTCTCATTTTTACCAAAGGCTCTGTGAAGTATAGAGGGCGTTGTGTCGATCTAGAGTTAAACACATTTGCTCTGATTAGATGATTATTAATAAAAGTCATTTTGTGCGTCAGTCACGATTGTCACGAACATTTACATATATATAAAGTCCACTTACCTATTTATGAAAATACCGTTTTTATGATACTGGATCAGTGTTATAGAATCACTTGTATACCGTAGAATATCGAATGAACGTTCTAACCCTTTCAGTTAATTATTTTTTAATAATCAAACGGACATGTAATTATGTATATTGCATATTATTTACTTGATTAAAATAATTTTTAATCTTGTCGTATAATTTAAGGAAAACCTAAATTCGTTTGGACGTTTAATATAAGAAGACTGTTCGTTGCTATAAATATGTCCAGAAAACAATAAATGATAAAGGTCTCATACGAATCCAATTTTGAGGTGTATTTAAATTATCATATTAATTAGGTAGTACGATGATGAATGCTGTTAATATATTCTCCTTTAGTTATACGTTACGTCAGATTCTATGAAATATTATTTTTATTTTGGATAACTTATATAGATATTATTCTTGCTTGCTTCCAGTACAAATGGCACATTCATAATCATAATAAATGAAAATATTATAATAACATCTTTTTTCTGAAACAGAATTAAGGAGTATTTACACTGACACAACAAAACTGTGGAATGAGCTGTCGCCTGCTGTATTTTCGGACCAGGTTGAAGGTCGTATACCTTCAACACTTCAAGATAAGAGCGTACTCCTTTTTAAAAGGCCGGCAACGCACTTGTATCTACACTGGTGTTGCTGGTGTCCATGGGTGGCAGTAATCGCTTACCATCAGGCGTCTGCGCGTTTGCCACTAAATAAATTAAAAAAAAATATAACTGATGTCCGTTCCTTGCCGGGATATTGTTAGACTTTGGCCTAACTTATGCCGTTCTTAGAGCAGGCCGGTGCTCGTCAGTTTATTTTTGTTAACCGGGTTGATTCTATTATTATATGTTGCAAATATTCTTGTTTTACTAAATGTTGATGCTAGGAGTGCATATCTATCGAGCGAGGTTCGAAAAATTCCAAGGCAATTTTATAGGATGGTACAGGCATTATGATTTACGATTACAACTAAAATGATAACACTAACAAAGTACTATACTTGGAACTATTACTATAGTTCATGTAATGGAAAACTAAACAAAAGTTATTTTTCTAGCCTAATGCTGGATGGTTTATTTATTGGATATCTAAACTGTAACGGTTATAAAAGCTAAAGCTCCTGCTAAACACCACATGATTATACAAACGATGTCAAACGAACTATCGATTTTGGACTACTTAACGTAACGTATGAGTCGCAACATAAATCGTTTGCCGGCAAGAAAACCGACTCGGTAATGTAGACTCATCTTTACAGACTTCAACTTAGTTGCCAACTGTATAAAAATATCTGATCCAAGGACTTATTACAGATGTTATGAAATATTCATGAACAACTTATTTATAAGCAATCGAAGAATTAGGTTGTTCTTGTATTACTTAACTCGGGTACCTACTGTTAAAATATTTGCTGGCCTGCCATATTTTATTTTTTTGTGCGTAAGTTCTTATTACTACGCCTTCTGTACATAATATTTTCCCTATATTTATCCAAACGATTACTCAGTGATGTATTTTAATATCAAACATTTTGTTGGAACTACGCTACATGCGTAGCATTTTGCTATGGTAATATTATGATTCTAACTACTTGATCTAAAGCGCATTCACTAGGTGATTTTGATTTGTTTACCTGTTGAAATGACTTCATGCCACCTCTTGGTAGTAAAGCCTAGGAGTAAACGGTACTTTTTACGTAGGTGATTATGGTAAACGCAGTTATGGTGGCTTTCGTCAGGTCATTAAGAGAGATGGGCTAGTGTGATTACCAGTTACAACCGACTGAATATGTCGCTGGTCCCTTGGTAGACGTTTCCATTTATCTTACCGGTCAGTGCTGAGGATTCAGGTCGACCAAAGTAGATTTTCTAATAGGATATTCTCTGCAGCACGGAGTGTAGAAATGTTCCTGGTTGATGGCAATAGGTTCGCTATATAACGACCTATTGGGTGTTATATCGTTGTGACTATCCTGTGAGTACATACCAGCGTTATATTTATATGTATGAATGTACACCGATATGATATAATACGAGTATTTTAAACTCGTTTATCTAATCGTAATTTAAGCTTATTTGCAACAAAAATATTCTATTTAGCATTCAGGTTTACAGCCATTACGACATACTATGTTACGGCCAAGCGGGGCTGGCAGAGTTTTATAGCTATGCCAATGATTTCTATTTTATGTGGCCGCCGTACCATGAGTATACCCGCATGATAAGCAAATATGCGGTCGAAGGACATGGGTTTTAAATACACACTACCATGTTAATCACACTAATTATTATTGTAATCATTCGTACGTGAGTGGTTGCTAATGTGGAACTTGTGTATTTCTTTATTTATTCTTTATACCACATTGTTTTATAAAAATTGACAGATTTTTGTGGATATTACGTAAATAATAGGTATTAAGCACTTATATTGGTACAATATACGTGCTTATAATAATACACAGACTGGTCTTAGGCCACCACATTTATGCCTCTTTAGGAGACGAAATAAGGGGATCAGTAGGCTAGGTTCTCTAAGGCTGCCGTTACTGAAATGAACTGTGCCTGAGGAGATACGTGAGTCCTACATTAGAAATTGCGCTTATTAACTAAGCTCTGTAATACAATTTATAATTAAAATACAAAGTATTTTTAAACTTACGTCAAAGCTACCTTGGCAACTAGGCAGTTTTAATTTCCTTCTATGGTTTGAACTGTAGTTGATATTAAACACAACTGTATTTTATATTCAAACTGTAAGGCTTCTCCTCATAATTAACTACATGCTATAGAAACCTCGTGATTTTTCAGTTTATTATAAATAAACTGTTTAACAACATTAAACATCCCCATCCGCTGAATTACAGCATCCGTTATGGCGGTACTTAAAACATAATACTTCTCGGGATCGCCTCATGCTAATGTTATATCTGGAAGTTGAGAAAGTACCGTAATCACCGTACAAGGACATCCTAAATAGGTATATAATAATAATTATATTGTCTGACAGCTTGGAGAGATCTGATATTGCCATATAAGACTTTAGAATATAGTGACTTGCCTGCCTTTACTTAATTTAAATATATTATTTATTCTGTACTTGTGTTTATATTTAAATTTATATATTTGATAGAAAGAACCAATAGGAATTATGTATTCACAATAAAAGTCAAAGATTCAATAGCTGTATAAGATTATAATAATAATAATATTCTATCACATACACACAACACCATCTAGCCCAAACAAAGCAGAGCTTGTACTATGGTACCTACTAGACAATGTATAAACATACATTATATATATTTTTGTGTAAATACATATATATTATACATAGAAACACCCAGACCAAGACAAACATTCATGTATAATAAGAGATAATTTAAATTTTATTATAAATTCATCTTCTTGGTATAATTAAACTATAAAAAAAAAAATTATAATGATTTCAAATACTTTATAATTGCCTCGACTTATACTGTAAACTGCTTATTTGCCAACTCGCACATTGTTTTATTCTCATTTTATAAATACGATTGATATTTATTTGACTATTTTACATTAAAATAAACTGCCTTTAAATTAAATTTTGTTTTTGAGTTTACTGTAACTCTTTTAACTTTAAGTACCTATCATAAAATTTTAATCATCGTTCAAATGCACTGACCACTATTCGTAATTCTAATAATGTAATCCAGCCGACCCCCCATTACGATAATTGCATACAATAAAAACCACATTAATTTTATACGGCTACCCTCAAATGGCACTTAGTAATGCAGTTATGAGTCTCGAATGTTGCCGAATGTCGGGGGCTCGTACCCCAGACAATTAATTGTCCAACGAGCGTCCTGTCTAGACTTCTCGTCCACTTAGGGACACTGTTCCTCGACAGGGTTACTAAACATACAACTGTGCGAGGCGCTTTTGATTTTTCAAATCATTTTATAAAAAAATTCAAGTAACAAGAATGTCGTATTCTTGCTACTTGATGATGATATGCAAAACGGGTTTCATATCTCATTTACTTTTGTAATTTTGCAGAGATATCCCTCGGGATATTTTAATAAAGAAATAGTTTTGTCCTTTGTTATAATCGCTGCATTTAACTGTGTCCGATAAATAGATTATGTGATGGGTCAAACTTCACTATACATAGCAAGTGTGCTTGTATTGCTTAGAATAATTCACACTAATATGCAGTATGTGCATAAACATTATTTAATTTTTATGAATACCTTTGTTACTATTTTTAATTCCTATACTCAAATCTATGAGCTAAGGTTTACACAGATTAAATGGCTATTTACACGAGGCAAGTTTTTTGAAGCAAGTGATATATTACCTTTTATTTTCACCAAGTAAGATAAAGATAAAACACCTGCTTCAAGAAACATGCCTTGTGTAGGTGGACCTTCAGATACGTACTTTTAAATAAAATACTTTAATATGACAAGTGATGGCCCTATTCCCAAGTGGAGACTGTTTAAACTTTGTTGCAGTACGCCATTCACTGTTCTTGTAATTAATTTCGCTTCATACTTACAAGTACTTGAGTGTCATGTCGTTAAACATTACTTTTTCTTGTTACAGGGTGAGTAAGAGCTTCTTACTTTGTCTTGCGGTTCCGATGTGAAGATGAAATGGTAAATTAATTATATTATGGCTTTTTATACTGTTGCATCTTACTTAATTTAACTCAGTAAAGATCCTGGTTAAAATTTGTTTTACAATTAGTAAATGTTTTCTTATTGTATTCTGATTCAAATTATAGCCATTATACTACGTGGTTTTAGATTATCATGACTATTTTAAGAGAGGGAAGACGTAATGAAAAGTCTTAGCGAAATACCTTTGTGTAGCCACGGCATCAAGGCTTGTCAGAATTTATAAAGTTGCGTTCATCAGCACAGCACTTTACTACTAAGCTCTAGATACCACCTTCCAACTTCCTTAATTGTTCTTACTTACTGTACATAGAGAAATAGAACCTTTACGCCCAATAAGTTATCTCATTATTTTTGTGTAGCCAGTAGAGTCTAAGATTTGTATCCACCTGCGGTTGGCTTATTACAGCAATCGTATGTTTTAATTATATGTCTCTGCACGGGCAATATTATGAAGCCTCAAGTATGTCATAAACGAATTATCCGTGTACACCAGTTGTTCTGATTTCTAATTCTTTTGATAGTCGATCATGTGATTTTGTTTTCGATTTGCGTATCCTGCAGAGGTATTTCAGATATATCTGTAAGATATAAGGCTACGTAAGTACGGTACAAAGCTGGAAACCGTGCGCAGTATATGGCAAAGCACTCTTTTATACTTGTTAAGTGGGATTTTATCGAATCCCGGGTCGGGCCAACAAAAAGATATTGGGTTTTTCTGTTAAGAAATCTCAATACGAGCCCGGAGTTAGGAAGTTGGCGGTGTTAGACATCCCCGTGCCTCGGAAAGCACGTAAAGCCGTTGGTCCTGCACCTGATCTCTCTCCGGTCGTGTCGGATTATTCGTCCCATCGGATCATGAGAGTTAGAGGGATCAGAGAATGCACTTGTTTTTGCGCACACACTTGTGCACTTTAATCTCCTGCGCCGATGGCCAGTCTCCGTTAAGATTGGTCGCCGTGACCGAAATTCGGTCAGAAGGACATTATTATTATGAATATGTATATACTCCCATGATGCCATTTTATGATAAATAATCATTCACCAAACGTTACTTAATAATACGTCCGCCAGAATGACTCCCTGCGGAACAAGCAGTTAGTAAAGTCAAAGAGTAAAGGGCCACTATCCCATTTAAAGTACGTTCACACCTGACGAGAATCTCCATTACCGTATACCTATTACAATATTTATTGTACCAACTGTTACTTAATACTTGTATGGGAAAATCCATTTTATAGAATGTGTGCCTGCATTCGTATGGTGTATTTATGATAATTAAATTGGGTCATGAAGTTTTATGTGCATTTGTTTATGTTTTGGAACGATTATTAGTGAGTTTGTTAGCAGAAATGTGGATGTGAGAAGCTGCTTAATCACATTACGTATTATACCATCACGCCTCTGTGTCTCTGATGGGCTATGTAGAAGTATTACATTCAGTTTATACCAGTAATGTTATGTGTGCTACGTGTGAGGTACTTATATTATTCTATCGAGTCAATACCGTGAACAGTAATATTACCATATGCCATAATGTTGCAGCTAAAACGTTATATGAAAGATAGATGCTGTTAGTAATCTTCATCAATTTGTTGTGTGTTTTATTTACTCAAGTTTTTTGGTAGCATCTTACTATTGAGAAACGCTAATCTGTCAGTCTTCGAGAAAAGCATAAACGGCGCGATAATCATTGGTTTATTGGTTGCTAGTTCGGCCTCAAAATATAGCTATATACTTATAAACTGTCCCAATTTATTTTCACGTTAGTGCTCTTATCAACATAAAAAGGCTAATTCCAAGCTGACTCAGTGCGGATTGGCAGACTTTATATATCTTTCAAAACAATCTCTAAGAAATCATGCAGGTATCATCACTGTTTTCCTTTAACATTAAAGAGAGCGATGTTTTTTTTATATCTTTGAAAGGTCCACAATACGTGTGCGAGGGATCTATTTCTAGGCATTTGCATGGCAGTTGTCTCTACAGACAGTCTCTCAGTAGACTCTCAGTTTGCCGATTAGATTCGCAGGCGTGCCTACACCCTACATAAGAATGTAGGTAAACAAATTTGTGTTGCATTACGGCAAAGAGATTTTCAGAACCTCTTAAATTGATGTTAATAATCGATTTTCTTGAAAAATAACTGGTAATCACAGGTACACCTAGATTTATTAAATATTAAACTTTACAGATGTGAGGAAGAAAGCCCTGTCTTGCGATTGCATGTGTTAGGTGTTATCAGTGGTTTTTGGTTTGCAAGATATAGCACCGTTACTAGACTGTAAGTATTATATCGAATAATTTAGAATTAGTAACAGGTTACAATATATGCAAATAAATGGATCAGTTACAGAACAATTCTGTACGGTTCGTCATATCTACACATTTACATTTTACGCTCAGTTACTAAAACAATTTATAAAATTAAACAAAGAAAATCTATTTTTCGTTTCGGAACTATACATCAATCCACCGCTTTTAGCTCTTCATTTGAAATCTACGATCATTCAGGCCTTGACATGCAACTGTTCATACGGGGCAAACATTTCTGAAACAAACGTCTTGAACCTTACAAACTACGAAATAAGGGTTAGTTTACTTAGTTTCAGCTGTATTAAACAGTAATAGTATAGTAATAACGCAAGTTTTGTGGAGCAAGTACAAATCATTCATGAAATGTGTTGAGTTGTTTGATTTACAACTGTGTGCCGTTTGTTTACCCGGCATTATTGCGCTCCAAGGTGTATTTGAATTGGAGTTTTACGTACAGGAAAACGTGGGTACACAGAAAATGTTTTACTTATTTATATTTAGTACATGTTTTCCTGTATGTACATTTGATAGTTGAAGAGGAAAGGCCTCGGTATCATAAAATCTCACTGCGCTTCTACTCGTGAAAAGATCTGTTAGCGTGGCTGTGCACTGCCTCGAAATAAACAGGACTTTGTGTATAAATAGCTATGACTAATCTACTGAATTCTTGTTACTATGCAGAACCAAGTACAACATAATTTTCTTTTGGGGTGAGAAGACAACTTAGCAAAGATTAGGATGTAAAGTCCTCGTTACTCGTGAGTCCGATTAACTTTTGTTCTGAATAACACCACAGGTTAGCTTATATTAATCCATGCAGTCTGTTAATGATCGTTGACAGGTGAAGCACTTACCAGTAACCCGATATGCAATTGTTTAAGTGTAACTGTTAGCAGACCGTTAAGAAAAGCTTAAGCTAGACTATGCTATAAGATAAAAAGAATGTCATATTAAAAAAATATAAATGTAATTCGAACACAATATCATTTGAGTTCTTGCCGCTCGTCGATTTTAGATTTAAACGTGGGCACGACAAGGTTTTCTAAATTGTATGGACTGTACGGCTCCTACGTAATTATTGATGGTTCTTTTTCGGCAGAAAATCTTTTGTTCCGTCCAGTATAACATTTAAGGATTATGCTTCAGGCATTTTGAGAAATGATATTGTTCAAGAACATTTCAAGAAACCTCTCGAGGGAATTTACCAAAGCGATTAATAAAAATACAGTTTTATACCATTGTTTTACGAAACTTATGCAGATTAGAACACCATCTAATTTTCTTTTAATTGGACAAACTCATTACCCTAAACGGCCATGCAATTCCGAATAGTAGCTGACTCTCATATACCCCAGTCCTTATAATACCATAACTGATACCCTTCTCGGTCAAACTATACCCTGTTGATTTTCCAATGGGTTAAATGTGTATAAACACATACAAAATGGCTTACGCTCGTGAAAATTTGCAAACTGATCCGTTTTATCCTTGGCATGTTTGCGTAGTTGCGCCTTTGCATATCAAATGTAAGGGTCTTTTCCTATTAAGACTATAGTATGTGGATGTTCATTTGCAAATATATATTTTCTGCGTTAGGTCAACTCTGAATTGTATCGGGAATGAAAATCACGATACAGGGAGGAAGATGTTCAAGTGCTTTTCACTTGAACACCTTCCTACCGAATTCGTTTACGTTTTGGCGCTTACAGTGAATATGATTTTCGACAATACTGATTGCTTAAGGATTATGTTCAAAAACAAGAATAGTCAGTTCCAGCGCGCGTACAATTTGTTCCGGGCAGATAATGTCACTGAAATAATTATATTGAGATGAGGATCGTATATATTGTGCTTTAATTCTCTTTACAAGTGCATAGTAACAATTGCAACTATAAAAATATAAGTATTTAGTGCCTCGATTTGAATCAACGAGTTTTATCTGACAGACGCGTATGAATAATGTATATTACGTATTGGCCATCAACATATAGCCAACTATTTGTCCAATATGGACACGTCCTAAATAATTTGGGCAATAGACTGTTTCGAAGGTAGGTTCTGCTGCTTCCCTTGTATAGGTATAATTTGATGGGCCAACACACGCATATGTTTGTGTAGTTATGTCAGGCATTTTGCGGTGAAAGTAGGTGTATTATTAAGTTACAGTAATGCTGAATTCTTGGCAGTCAAACCAAAGCTCGGATATCATTGTTCTTAGGTCATAGCGCACGCTTCGAATTCTGTGTCAAGTACATTACATTTCTTAAATGTTTGGTGGGAGGAAAATATTGTTATTTTAAATATAACCGGGACTTATAAGGAGTTAACGATGATTTTATGGACATTATTATGATGTTACGGCAGCTAATAAATTCGGGTGAGAAGTGCTTGTACTGCCAAGCCAGTAATTCCTTCTCTGCAGGGCTGGCAATACGACAGGTAGAATCCTAGTGTTGCAATCGTTCATGGGCTACGGTTATCCCGAAGGCTTATTTGTCATCTTATGTGCATATGAAAACGTCAACACACGATATAGTATTATGTGTAGTTGCTCAGCTGGCCAACACAAAATCTAACGATAGCTCAGTTTCGATGGAACAGTCTGATGTAAAATGATTAAAGATGAATCGACAATCAGGTTGCCGTAATCAAAATGTCAATCAAATGGAAGCAAATCCTATATTTAGCTGTTCTTAATAGCTCGAAAGCTTCCTACAATTCGAGAACGGTAACCTATCGTTTTAAATCGATTATCTATCGGAAATAGGCGTGCGGGTCTTCGGTAGATAAAACATGACAGCATCGTCGAAATAACAGAATACTGATCGATTCCTTTTGCTTTAGCAAAGCATGCATTGTAAAGTTTATAAATATACTTATCTTTATAAACTGTATATAATTTCATATCATATTTATATCAGTACTAATTGGAGCACTAAATAGTACTGATAAAATACAACAGTTGTAATACAGTCTTTAAAATAGTACAAGCCAAATGAATAAATAGAACACATTTACGTCAGAATAACACCGCAATACCGTATTTTCCTCAACATTTTATCCCAAAGCGATCGTTTCCAAACAATACAAAATCGGTATTTGCTCCACGCAAACACGGAATCAGTTTCATTTATCCAATTTCGATGTTCGCTCGGGTAAACACAGGTTGCTACCACCATGAATAAATAAAGTTTTGATTTTAAACCACCACGGGCCCTCATGAAACATGTAAGGGATGCTCACCACGAGGATCTCATGTTGTATAGAGAACCCACTACCCGCATGCTAAAGCTTATCCATATTTAATTAAAAACTAACCTTACACGTTCGAAAAGTCGGTATAAATTATCTAGAAGAAAGGCAATGTTGCAAAATATAAAAATATACACCGCAGTATATTTGAGTATTTGTCAACCTGATTTTATATTGACTATGGCGAACCAATTTTCATGTGTATTCGTCCCTTGACTATTTATTTAATTTGTATGTTAATGCCTAATAATGTATGAATTTCATAAATGTTGGAGTATGTACTATTGTAGGCAGTATACATACATAGGTAAGTAAACTTAATTGCGCGCGTAATCAAGTATGAAACGTGAGCAGTTTATCGTGGTTATAGTTATAGTCTTTTATATAAGACAACTCCCTTACTAGGAATTAAATAGCAGTTTTATCCAACGAACAAAGGTGCTAACGCGTTGTCGAGGATATACAAAGAGTTTTGCAGAAGAAAATGACATAACTTACGTAGAAAGAAACAAAATATGCTCATGCAACAGTCCATAAGTAATGTCCACACGCTTATATTTTTGTATATTCTCCAGATTTCTGCGTGCGTTCCAAAGATGATCTGTAATAACAGTCGTTCGTATCAACAGGCATATAGTTGCATTAGTGTCAGAGTATTTGTCACCAGCTACATAGTCCTACGCCTATTTATATGTAGTGCTAAATAGAGGTGTAAATACACAGGCATTTATTACCAGCCTTTTCAAATTGCCCGCTTCTCTCGACTCCGTGCTGGTACGGTTAATTTCCTAACAGAAACCTTAATTACATTTTGGCTGACTCGAATGTCGAACCTGAGGTATCGCGATCCGCTACAAATGTAAGCTGTTCTAATTTTCCATCGAAGTCGCAGGAATATTTTAAATACAAAACTTTATCACCTCATAATATTATCTTCTGTTTACGCGAAAATTATTCATTGAAATTAAACTACTATATACGGCTTTTTACTATTTCCAACATTCTCATGGTTATGTCCTAGACCTATATTTCTAAACATGCCTATGCTCAGCCGTGGGTTTGCCTTTAGATAATGAGGACATTTAGGTCACAGTCTCGCTTGCCGAGATGTTATTGTTTGTTACGAGGAAACGGGAAATCATATATAAGAGTTTTGTTCAATTATACAGCCACACTTTATCGTATAAACATAAATAAATAAATAAAACCGAAACCACATTAGTTAGGATGCAGACGAGGAAAATTGTCCACTTCCTTATAAAGTACCACGGCTTAAGTAGTCCGGCAACACATTCCACTCGATGCAGTCACACGGATTCTATTGTTTTTATTGTATATACATATATAGTCTCACGATTATTGCCCTCGAGGGGTAAGCAGAGATGTGTTTCATCCAATTTTCGCCAGCTTTGGTTTTAGGTCCTACGTTATAGAGGTTGAGTCTATAGTCTTCTGGACTTCGCGCGGCTATTAAAAATTTCTTGACAGATATACTCGATAACGCCTGGCCAGATCCTGGTATTAAACCCAAGATCTCATGTACGACACTCGTATTCACTACAGTTGCGCCACCAAAACAGTCAGTTATTGTGTTTGATGTGTGACGTAAACAAAATACATTGTTGACTATTGTTTCATGTTTATACGAATGTTGTTTGTTGAGAAGGAACAACTTTCTAAGGATTTTATTACGGTTCATTTTGTTTGTTTACAAAATCTATTCAACATTTCAGATACCTTTCACGCTTACGCAAGTATTACACATTGAAATTAAACCGCTTTTCATGGGTATTTGTCGCGATTTATTTTGTTTATAAGTTTTCAGCTACATGCTTCGTATTTTTTATTCTAGGAAAACGGATTTTTGAAAAGCTTATTTGTAATTTGGGCTACTAGTTACTCGTATCCTCAATGACCCTACCCTGACAACTACCCTTAAAATTATAAACATAGCATAGCTAGTACGATAAGATTGCTTCATTTGGTGTATAGTTAGCTATGCGGTTGAAAAGATTTCACACCGTCCCCCGTACTAGTAAATTATGTGTCACGGTGTCACAGGCTTCCTTATTCCCTATTCACTACAATAATGTGTTATGGGTTCACTTCGGTAGTGCAGGATTTGATCACAAGTCTGATACCTTATGCTTTGGGCTATCGCCGCTTTGGTTGTTAAATAGTTATATGCTATTGAGTTTTAAGAACTACTATCAAGATAGACGGTATAGTCCATGGTTTGTCTCATGTGATCTCGAGCCAGTAATATTCCTATGGCTACCATCGTTCATGGACTCTGGCAATACTAAAGTTACAGTCAGGCCGCTGCCTACTTTAATAATAATACACATACGTATCCCACATCTATATCCCCGTAAAGGTAGGTACTTTTAAAACCCTCATACGTACGTGGACCTATAACCATACTTGGAGAAATGCCTGCTCGACGGCAATGTTACCGTCAACTGGAAACAGTTCTAGACTTCGTGCTGTTACTAAAAATTTCTGACAGCAAATCCCACTAACTATCAGCTCGAGGAACGAACCCAATGCCCTACGTACAACATTCGCATATATTACCGCAATGCCAATCAGTCTTGACAACAATGCTTTATCCAAAATCAATTTTTATGGTTGGTGGTTCATCATCATACGGGAATATAACCCATAGTACAGCTAGATATTTAGTATGTTTATGATTCCTCGTAGAATTTATAAACTTTGCCTTGTTTCTATTACCATGAAGAAGTAAATATAAAAAATGCGTTTATCGCCTGTAAAATATCTTTATATCCGTGACTCATATAACTACTTCACAGATCTTTTTAATTATATAGAACAGAGGTCGAAATATAAATAGAAATCCTTTAATTCTCCTAGTTATATAATTACTTGATCTTCAAGGTGAGAGGCGCTCGTAAATTCCCTTACGAAACAATGAAAATCTTACGACCGACGGACAGCTAACCGACTTTTAATTAATACACACCATCTAAAAAAATATATTAATAGGTTTTGCCTGCGGCTTTGCTCGTGTTAATGTAGGTTTTGTCAAATAATTTCTATTCCTAAGGAACAGTACGTTTTTCTGGATGAAAACTTTTCTGTATCGCTGACAACGTGTATGCAAAATTGCATGACGATCGATCTGTTCAGGCGTGAAAGTATAACAAGCAAACTCAAATTCGCATTTATTTATACTAATATTATAAAGCTGAAGAGTTTGTTTCTTTGTTTGTTTGATTGAACGCGCTAATCTCAGGAACTACTGGTCTGAATTGAAAAATTCTTTTAGTGTTGGATAGCCTATTTATCGAGGAATCTATAGGCTATATAATATTACGCCACGACCCACGGGGGGTAGCGCAGTAACGATAAACGCGGGTGAAACCGCGGACACATCTAATGCATAATATTAAGTAAGGATAATTACCACCGTCTGCCACATATAAAGACATCATAAACATACAGTAATACATCTTAATGACACGAAAATTATTAAATAAATGATCATTTTTGTGGTTGCACCGGTGATTATGCATGATTGTCATTAAAAAGTTTTACAATGGCCGGCTCGGTTCACACACGGCGGTTTGTTTAGTTTTCACGCGTGGTGAACTGCTACAAATTGCGGCAGATTGTCGTGCACTGTGCTAGTGTCACATTAATCATTGTAAACGCCGGGAAAATGGTATAATGGTTGCTAAATCCACTACTTATCGGTGGTCGGTTTGTCCGTTGCCGCTCTAGTTTTGTGTGGCGTAATTTGTTAGAGAATAGCGGTTAGATTTTGTTGTATGTACTTGAATTGGTTTCTCGCGGTGTATTTTTTTGTAATACCGGCTTGTAAACGTTTAGTATACAGGGTGCCCGGTAATTAATGGATAACCTTGAAATGTCTTATAGTAGAACAGAAGGCAGTTCAGAAAAAAAGAAAAAAATATATTTTAAAAAGTGCAAGCTATATTAGCATAGCATATTTTTGACTGTCTATCTATTAGCATAATTAGTGTTTAATAATGAAACAACAAAAAACCGATGGATTTCATTCATTTATGTTCGTAGTATACAAGAAAGTTATACATGGTAATTAAAAAAAACACTTATCTCAGGTACTGCCTGAGATATGCGGATAGATATTTTCTTTTTTTCTGAACGGCCATCAGTTCCACTATAAGACATTTCCAGGTTATCCATTAATTACCTGACAACCTGTATATGTACATTTTTTAAATATTACTCTTTCTAGTTAGAAACAGTAATATTTAAAAAATGTACGTGTATACTGATTGATACTCTTATGAATATTTGTTTTGGGAGTGAATTTTACGTTATCAATGAGATTTTAATCCTTGGCCTTTCGATAGCAACCATTTAGAAAAATACATTGTTTCATCGTCTGAATTCAATAAATATGATTATAATAATAATAATAATAAGTTTATTGCTTCCAAATTTTTTTTACATTCGTTATACATGATTTACTGGACCCACACTAGGATTCCCTGTGTCGTGGGCACCAGAAAGATCACCCCAAGCAGTGTTACATTACAATTATGGAATCAATATGAGTAGGACTACTTTGCACTTACATTTCATGTGCTTGTTACACTCGCGTGCGCGTTGTGTGTGTGTGTGTGTGTGTGCGTGTGTGTGTGTGTGTGTGTGTGTGCGTGTGTGTGCGTGTGTGTGTGTATGTGTGTGTGTGTGTGTGTGTGTATGTGAGTGTGAGTGGGTGTGTGGGTGCGTGTGTATGTGTGTGTGTGTTTATACATCTAAACATTAACTAAATCAAATTTTAAATAAATAGTTTAACAGTATTGCTCAATAATATATAATTTTAAGTATCATCACATATTAACCTGTAGTATGTTCTCAGTTTCACTATAATTTTTTGATTTTAACCATTTACAAACTACAATTTTACATCTTGCCCTATTCATACATATTATTTTGTTATTAAATGCGTACAGTTGTAAGTAAAGATATGCTCCAAGAAATCTATAGCTCCTGTGAGCAAAAGATGAGCGCACTTTTGGTCTATCCCATTTGAGCGTTCTGTGTGTAAAGCGAGATAAAGCTTTGGCGTTCTTATGGTATCTTAAAATGGTCGCCGTTATGAATAATTGCCTTACTCGAAGAAATTCACATTCGGAATATAGGAGATCAGTTGGGTAGCGCCAAGGTTTTCTAAAAGTTATCTTTAAGATAGCTCTCTGAGCTCTTTCAAGTCTGAGTAAAGTTGATTTGTGAGTGGATCCCCACGCAGTTGCACAATAGGTTAGAATAGACTGGCACAAACTCAAATAGACGACTTTCAGAACCTTAGCGTCAGCAACGCCTCGCAATTTTTTAAAAATATGGGAGAGCTTTTTGATTCTCTTAGTTAGGGCGTCTATTTGGGCTGTCCAAGCCAACCGTTGGTGTATGATTACACCTAGGTATTTAATGGCCGGTACTTGTTCAAGAATAGAACATTGGCACGTCAGGTTATTAAGAATACTACACCCATTACAATGCAGTTTGATAACGATAGGTGTCCCGGGCGCAGAACGCTGAGTTACTCTAAAGGCAATATATTTAGTTTTATTAGCATTCAATGTAAGTAGGTTGTCGCGTAACCATTTATATATTACTTTAAGACCTGTCTGTGCCATACAAACAACCTCGTTCCAAGTCTTTGAATAAAAGACTATGGCCGTATCATCAGCAAACGTAAAAATACTGGCATTAGGTAAATTTTGGCCACAGAGGTCATTTATATAGACCAAAAAGAGCGTCGGCCCGAGAATACTGCCCTGGGGCACCCCAAAATCGATGTCAGCATAGTCACTGCAGTAGTCCCCAACACAAACTCTTTGTTTTCGCTTCCCTAGGTAAGACTGGAACCATTCTAGAGCCAAACCTCTCACTCCAAGCATCTCCAGTTTCCTTATTAGTATAGGTCGGGACACGGTATCAAAGGCCTTGGCAAGGTCCAGGAAGACGCCCACGCATTTATTGCCTTCATCAATTTTACCAATGACATATTCCACCAGGCCTGTGACGGCATCTTCCGTAGACCTACCTGTGCGAAAACCAAATTGACTACCAGCAAGTAGATCATTATTTTCGAGATACTTGGACAGTCTTACATTAACAACCTTTTCCAAAACTTTGGATAATGAACTTAAAAGAGATATGGGTCGATAGTTAGCTGGCTCACTTGGGTTGCCCGCTTTATGTATCGGTACAATGTCAGCAATTTTTAAGCAATCTGGTACATATCCCAACGATAAGCTGAGGTTGCAAATATATGTTATAGGACTTGCTATAACATACTTTGCACATCTCAGCATATCATTACTTATATTGTCATGTCCACTGGCTGAACTTGGCTTAAGTGTACCTATTAGCTTAATTATCTCTATTTCATCTGTCGGAGCAAGGAATAAGGAGCCAGGCGAGTTGTTTGCGATTGAAGTTTTAACATGCTTGGCTAATTGATATTCGGTTAGTCCTAACTCGCTTAACGCATCATTAGCCAACCGTTCACCAACCGTACTAAAATACTTATTAACTTTATTGAGTGAATCTATAGCGCTAGGATATATAGAAAGTAGATCGTCATTTTTTGAAAATACTTTTTTTATGTTACATATGTCTTTTACTGCATCCCATGTTTTTTTAATATTGTTTTTATTGCTTTGTAACTGATTTTGTTTGTAACTAGTTTTTATATTGTGTAGAATATTTATACAGTGATTCCTATACTTTTTATAGTCCTCATTGAGTTTTATGTTTTGAGGATTCTGTTTGGCGTTATAATGCATAGCGTCACGACGGCGAATGCATCTCAGCAGACCTGGTGTTATCCATTTTTTTGTAATGATGTCTGAGCTTTTTAGCCTACGAGTAATTTTGCATTTCGTAACAGCTATATTAAAAGTATCTATAAATATCTTTGTCGCCTGATTGATGTCCTTAATACTGTACAAATCCGACCAATTATTCTCCGTAAGACATAGTACAAGCTTGTCAAAGTCGATTCTGCAATAAGTCTTACTTTGTTTATTTCTAGGCAGTGGTGTTCCTATGCTGCATAACACTGTGCTATGATCTGTAATATCGGAGTGACATATAATTGTAGTTGATGCTAGGTGTGATTTTATCATGCAATGATCAAGACAGTTGTTGCCTCTCGTGGGTAAATTATGACCTGGGATATATCCGTAATGGGCTGTAAGATTAAGGTATTCTTCAGCTCGGCGATCGGATGTGTCATTTTTTATATCAATGTTAATATCACCTATTAACACATAGTGGACGTTAACAATTTTGCTAAGTATGTTTTCTAGAGAATTAATGAAATTGTTTATATTATAGAAGGATGGTGAACGGTATATAGCTATAATGGAATAGTTACAGCCGATATCAACGAGTAGACAATTTGCATCCTGAAAGTAAGGCTCTGTTACGGCCACATGAAGATACGACTTTGAGAAGATAACTATACCGTCGCTTTTATTAATATATGTCTTTGAGTAATTACAAATATATTCTTCTAAATTTAATATATTGAATGATTCGTCTAGCCAGCACTCAGTCAAAACAATTAAGTCCGGTTTAAATCCTAAGCGCGAAAGGAATATAAGTAAATTATCGTAGTTTTTATTAATACTACGTATATTCTGGGTGATAATGGTAAGCCTACCTTTAGCTGTGTCAAGGTGTTGTTTACAAGATTCTGGACTGTCGAGTTCTAAACACGTCATGACATTGGTGCTGTCAATATCTTCAAATACACTTTTACTAACCATTATTAATTATAAAATATATAATACAATAAAATATAGTAGCTCAAGGGGTGGTTATATAACTTGTAAATAATATTTTTCTTTACAGAATATATTATAATGTGATTGTTTACTATGGATAATGAAGTGTGTTCATAAGTATACAAGTGATTTTGGGATACGGAGAATTGATAGATATGGTTCATTAATTGATTAATATTCTTAGACATTGTATATAGTATTAAAAGTATAAAGGGTTGTATTATATGTCTTGTAATTTGAAGGTTAAGTTGTTTGTATTTGTTTGTGTAATTTGTATGTGTCCGTACAAGTATTGTGTGATACGATAGGTATTTAGAGTTTAGGTATTGTCTCAATAATAGTATTTTAGTGAGTCGTATTTGTATATATGTGATATTGTTTGCGCGCATATATATATTAAAGGTGTTTCTTATCAAAATAAAGCATATTATGAAACAAGATAAAAAATGACTGTTTACAATATAAAAAATAATTAATCCTAGTCATTGTTTGTTAGGTGCGGACAATTGTTTGAGTTGTAACTCATTTTTGACAACGATGAGTTGGCTGTCAGAGTCTTTCTTCAGTAGTACACGGCCGTTCGAGATCCAGCAGTAGTTGTAATCCTTTTCCTTGGCGTAGTTTCTAGCTAGGTAGAATAGTCTTTTCGAGTTAGTGGTCAACTGCTCTGATATGTATATGGGTGTTACTGGTGCCGAGATATTCATGTGAATTGAGTTGATCTTCTCATTCGGGTAGCGCTTATTGTGGTCTTTAACGGCCGTGAGAAAATTCGTTTTTGTTAGAGTATCATTGAATTCTACAACTACTGCGGAGCAACGACTTTCTCTCTTAGATGGCTGACGCTGTACATCTCGTATATCCGACTGCTGTATGCTGAGTTTCAGGTATTTGGACAACTCCAGTAGCGCTCCATACATTGTTTTCTTTGTTTCGCCCGGTATTTTCGGTACGTTTCGAAATTCTACACTGGTTTTGACAGCAATACGGTCAAGTGCTTCGATCTTTTCTTCGATTTCAGATATCTTACGTGTGGTTACGTTACGCTCAGTCTCCAGACTCGTGATTTTGGACTCTAAAGATGACAATTGTTCGGCCATATAAGAAATAGATTTTTCTATTTCTGTGTTCGTGTCATTTATTTTTGAATTCACGTTTTTTACTTCGATGATATGATTTTCAAGACGATCCATACGCGAGTTATGGGACGTAATCATATTTGTAATCATATCACGTATTTCATTTTTGAAGTCGGCCAGAGTATCGTTTATATTTTCATTTGACGGACATCGTCGCTTAGCTCGCTGAGTAATGTTGATTGTACTAGCTTGTGACGAATATTCCTCATCCGCATATAGTTTATGAATGTCCGATTCCGATCGTGTCGGAGTGTGTTGATTAGGTGGTGTTCTGCTAAGTTTAGACATTGCTAGCTGTGTTTCACTTATTATACAGAAACAATGGCTCAACAATCACAAAAAGTGAAACGGCCAGTTGGGCTTGATACCTCGACCATTCGGTGAAGCACAGTTACTCATGCAGCTTCGTTAACCACTCAGCCACGGAGACTTGTTAACAGTACAGCTAAATAGTCGTTCGCTGTTTACCCGGGCCCGGGATGCTTTGACAAACGTATGATGTGTTCAAGGTTAAGTCGGCAATGACACAACGCGATCGACACTTTCACTTTTAAGTTATAATGATATTTTGCACTTAGTAACGATCAAAATGTCTTGTTTTGTATTGTTTTTATTCACCTGAATGTTTATATGATGTGTTCTTTTGGATAAATACGGTCTTATTCTATTATGTAGCACAAAATAATCGAACAAAACTTATAGTTTACTAGGTAATTTAAAATTATAACACGGAGCGCACACAAACACGTCCTCACGCAAGCGCGGCGGGTAGAGGTGATTGTGGTTAAACTTTGATGTTATGCAGTTTATAGCAATATTATTACTTCTAAAGTATGCAATAATCTTCTCTCTTCTCTAAATATGTATGCCGATCTATGATTACTTTAATTATTATTATTGCATTAATCTTGCAATCTTGCAGACATACAACATATTTTACGTTGCTTTTGCAGTAGAGGTAGTATACAAAAATATAAACGCAATTAATTTACACACACTGATGTGATGACTACGATCACCCATATAATTAAAACAAAAGGCAAGACATTTTACTCACTTATCTTCAAAATTACCACATTTCTACCAATGGCGAACGGAGTGTGTGCGTTAAAATACATCTAGCAAACTTTAATAAAAAATTGTAACCTAAAAGTTTTCGAAAGAAATTACAACTTATTAAAATCTAACCAAAGTGATAAGAATACCTGTGTTAGCCCGCTGCAGCATCCATTTTGCACCGCACTTTAACATTCAGTATTCTCGCAAGGCCCCTCAAAGGAGGACATGTGACAAATGATGTACAATATTGGAAAAAAGCACCCCAAACCATTGTCGCCTATAATCGAATAACGCTTGTTTATTCTTTAATAGTCTAACGGCTTTTTTGCGAACCGTTGCAAAAGATACAACGATACCGCAAGCAATTTCGCTGTTATTTTTAATAGCAAACTGCACGTTCAGATTTGGCGAAGAATTTGCTGCTTACTGTTTGTAAGAGGCCATTTTAATTATTTAGCTGCATTGTTGGGTGTATGCTATATTAAAGTGGTTTTTACCTCAAAAGTTTGAAGAATTGTTATTTTACAAAAGGCCTTACAAAAATTGTAGTAAGTAACATAAATGCACCTGGATTCTGAATAATTATAAATATATGAATCACACTATATTTTGTACAAGGCAAGGATATATGACTAAACGTGTGATGTAAGCGGTCATGTCATCTCCCAATGTAATGAGTTTGATTGCCGCACAGGGCAATGATTTG
This sequence comes from Catocala nupta, assembly GCA_963675205.1. Taxonomy (NCBI): domain Eukaryota; kingdom Metazoa; phylum Arthropoda; class Insecta; order Lepidoptera; family Erebidae; genus Catocala; species Catocala nupta. The sequence continues at coordinate 5,701,850 of OY776095.1, read as the reverse complement.
AGTAGTCCAACTCTGAATGAACAACTTTATCGATGGTTGATCAGTCATAACAACCATCGATAAAGTCGTTTATCAATAGTTATTCTGTCATTGAGTTTCGGTGTTATGAACATGTTTTGTTTCCTTACCTGTTACGTCTTCCGTTCTCGAAAATCGTCATCAAGTTGCTTGTTAACCCAATTAAAGCTTAGTTTAGTATAAGTGCAAATAGTCAGCCGCCAATAATCGGCTTAACACGAACATGTACTATTAAATCCACATGAATATGTTTGTAGATAGTTTTAGAGAAGTAAACACAGCTAATAAGATAGCCATAAAATGTTTAGTTATATATTTTCTATCTAGATTTAACGACGTTATGCTTGGCCAGCACATAAAACCAATATAATTTAACTGTTTTCTCTTCAATTCTTTATATGAGAGAAATTGCGAATCGTTTCATTTTAAAGCCATTATTAGATTTTACGAATAGCTGGTATAATATATACCTAACACATTTATTGTTCAAAGAAACGGTATGAATGTCTTAAACAAATATTTTATAATAGCACTAACAGCATTGTCCTAAGATTATAAGATTATGGTATGGTAACTTAAACGGTAGATACTGAAACAAGGGAAGAAAGCTTTATTCTGGCATATTAAAACTTATGTGCAGATTCATTGTGAAGCACAAAAAATATGTAGTGAAAAGGGCAATTATAAAATATACAAATTCTGGCATATCTGGCATTATTGTCTCCTATATTTTTTGTTATGTAGTCCACTGCTGGACATAACCCTCATATATTTTACGTCACTACTTCCGGTCTTTCGCATCCATTCTATAGTTATCGTTTCATGGGTCACCTAACCGGATCCAGGTATGATTGCGACATATCGTGTATAGTTTTATAGAAAACCTAGTAAATTCTAAGGTCTCTCTGTTTTTCTTTAAATTTTACATATGTAATACACTCAACTGAACATTGTTGACAAACTTTACCGATAGAATAAAGGCATACTCCGGTAATGGCGTCATATACACAGTAATAGAACTAAGTAAAACGACAAACTACAACACATTTGAAACCTCTTCGGAAACAAAAAACCAACTAACAGTTCAAATATTCAAAGCTGCATTCAACAAAATTCCTTTTGTAGTTTTGTTTAGAAACCGAAATGAATTTATTATGAGAAGACAATCTTTTGTACACCTCAGAAGGACCGACACTATTAGCATATATATTGTCCCTTGGTTCAAAGATTAATAGTTTTATTTCTTACTGCGCACGCTTGACAAATTCCAACTTAAAAAAAAATGTACGCACGTCACTTATTATGCAGTTTTTAAAACCATTACTCCGAGCAACGACCGTGATTAACTGGGCTAATATGTTTTCTGGCCTATTTTCTAACATTTTTTGGCAGATGGCTAGAGGAATTCATGTTGAAAAATGATCTACATATATCTAACTTATTGTTTTTTAAAACCAATCTGAAAAATGTTAATGCGTGTGTGATGTAGCTTTCTTTACCTAGGCGGATGTACAAGTCGACAGTATACTTAATCTCATACTATATTTGGTTTTCTCGCTGAGTATCATTAAAATAGTACGAGAATATAATCTCGGTCAGTCATTTTAAGTGTGGTAAGGTACAGCATACGCCTATCTGATATTCATTTATAATCATATTGTGCTCTTGAATTAGGTAGGAGTTCTAAGCTCCTTAAGGTATTGTGCTGCAAGTAAGGGGGTAGTACTTATTTTTGAAAGGTCGGCAATTTGTCGGTCGTGTCACTAGTGTTACTAGGATCTATAGGCTACGATGACCGCGCTTACCATAAATGCCATATACGTAGGTACTTTTCTGCCGCCTTGATTGTATAAGAAATGCTATATACTTATGCTTAATACCAAGTGCATATTTGTTTTCATAATAAACGAATAATACGAAGTATCGATCTGAATAAGTATTAATCTGTCAAGACTTTAAATACCAGACATCATTGAAAAACTATTGTCTGGCCGCAAATGTGCTGCCACTCTATAGGTTAAGTGAATAATGAATTAGTGATTCATACCAGTTTATACATTTTAGCAGATAGTCAGATATTGAAACTAACAACAAATTTTACTTTTAATTATGTTTACATATTCGTGCAGTACAACGTATATAATAATCACTTTAGTGCTATCTCGCAGATCTTAACCCCCAGCCCTTATATAATGACATGTTGTAGGCGCGGGCCCACTGCGGTCGCATGCATGCACACGCGCTCTTGCCAATTCCGCGATGAGGCCATGAGGGTCCGTATGACTCAGGCCATAATTGTGGCTGCCGACTCAAATGATTTTAATGATGTCAAAATTGAGTCAGATGATAAGGCTAACAATGAAGATGTTATCGCTTTAGGGCCAGTATGTTTTTGCGATGCCATATTATAACCAGACGGATACCTTCTGGTGTTTCTGTAAACAATACTTTTTGCGTTTCCTGTGTTTTGTTATAATTATTATTGCGTGTTTATTTTGTGCGAAAATTAGATGTTTTGTTGTTGTTTATTATGTAGGTAAATTATCTTTGAAAGGAAAGCTCCATATAAATTTATTAGGAGGGATGTTATCAGGTTTCGATTCAAATAAAGGTAATGTGACTACATTACCAAATGTAAAGGTATTTTTAATTGAATTCATTGCTGTGTCAAATGTTTCCTAGTTACTAAACCCAAGTTGTATCGTTATATAACTGAAAGAAAAGCAGCTTTATAACTTTTGTTCGGCTTTTAAATATTACTTTGAACTTTAGAGTATACATAACCTTGAACTATATCCATCTATTTGAAATGGTTTTGGAAATTCGAAATCTTTTGATCTTACGTCCGAATGTTGATCAAAGGCCTAGTCACTATAATAATTACGAAGTATGAAAGTATCGCACATTCGAATATAAGTTACATATTTCGAATTGCTTGAAGATTCGTTATTCGAATCTCTTTCAATTTGCTTGATCTACAAGCATTGAATAACGAATCTTTAAGTACATTTATATATTCAAGTTTCTAATCGATAATCGCCCATAGCTAGTTCGCACTCATGAACACGTGTAAGGATAAGAAGTTCCACTACAAACATGAGCTGATACAAGCACCTGGTTTGAAAGAACGTAGATTATAAAGCGAAGTACAGCAAAGCAACATCTAATTATCTACGATAAAGCAGGAATTCTAAACAAGCTTTCAATTGAATCCTTCGCAATCGGATAAGCCGTTCACAAACCAACAAAAGCTCTCATTTAACATACCGAGACTATAACTCATTGTAGTTCCATCGCGTGAATGTCAGAGCCCATAGCAACCGATCTCCCTCAAGTTTACATGCTAAGATAAGCGTTTGACACACAGCTCCTTTCATTACTAAATCATGGGGAGAAATATAGGCCAAATCGTGTTTACGCAACTCCCTTCATAATAGCGTTATTATCGTTCCGACATACCTATTGATTGTTCAATATACATATTTCCTTAAGAAAATATTGTTTATCCTTGTATTATAAGGTTTAGATATTAATGCTTATGTAGGGCGCGGTGTTCCAGTGAACTGTTTGCTATCTTATCGCTGTGAAGATATCCAAGAATTATTGGTACGTATGTAGTATTATTGGTCGTGTGAGTCCATGTGTACTCGTATTATAGACGCCAATAGAGTAGTTCTTATCAAATTATTAAATCTCGCATATATTTTGCTATAAATTTGTCAGGCAAGCACACCGGCGCCTATGGGTTCTTATAACGCTAGAAATATTACTTACACGTTTTTACTCCGAGCTCTCTGTTTTTCAACAGCCTACATTTTTAAACAGCCACCGTTTAAAATGGTCTGATACCTACTTACTATAAAACCATAGTTTTACTGTTATGTCATTGACTTGTGGAGAGCTAACATAAGCTTTTCTTTATATTATCTTATAAGGTGCCTCAATGTTCCTTTCATATATAGAGGGAACATATTGAATTGGACCGACTTAATCCTAACTAACAGCACTTTGCTAAGGAGCGTCTTCGAACCTTGAAATGTTTTAATCTGTTCACGTACACCTAAATATGCTACAATATGAGCAACTAGAAAATTAACCGTCTTGCAAATTAGATGTCAAATATCTTCCATAACCCGAAGATTAGAACTAAGATTAACATCGTTAACCATCGAGTTTATACACTGAACAAGTATTTAACTTACACAGTTAATGTTGCTATGCGGGCTCAATACAAATTTTAATCTCGTACTTTGTAAACAAAAAATGTAGCCGCCAATTGAAATTTTTCAAATCCCATTCTCTCTTCATATACGGGATCATTCCCAACAAAATGACTGGACAATTATTATTAAGTCATTAATATACAGAGTAACGTATGTCTGTAAATGGAACCCGCATCATGCGCACGCGTCTCTAATGAATTTTGGAATCGGATCCCATATTGTATTATTTTTCTGCCATTTATACTTGTGACTGCGTGTGGGCCTGTTTCGGCTACCGATCTACACAAGTATGCTACGCCATTTTAGTCTTAAATACAAGTGAATAAATGTGATTTCCGCTAGTTGGTAATGAATACATTATAATTTATATTCAATTGAAAATATTGCTACTACGTGAGTAAGTGTCAAACATATTTTCATTAGTACCGAATATAAATTTATATTTATTCATATTGTTTGTTGCCGCCATATTTATAAATGTTTTAGGTCAATAAACATTATGATAAATCTCTTAAATATATGCTCAGTTTTGATCTAAACTTATTTTATTATATTAATATGATAATATACACTGTCTTTTTTACAGCGCACTAAAAGCTTTATTTCAGTAAGTAGAAATTAATGGATGCCGACATGAAATCCATTCCAAATTATTTTTATCGTCTCTTAAAACCCACCGAGAGTATTTCTAAAACGATACATATCTTATATAAGACGTTTATATCTTTTTTATTTCAACCATGGGGAATTTATACCTCCCATGGGAATCACTCAACGGGATCGTGCCAAAACGTTTCTGACGTATGCAAACAGACCCCACGCTATAAAAAGTTTAAAACCGGAAACTATAGTGCCAATGTCAACATGATCCTTCTGCGAAAGAGCAATTAGCCAGCCTACAATAAAAAAAAACTTTTTGACTTAAGCAAATAATCATTATAAAAACAGCCATAAAGGTTTACCGCCTCTGGCAAGGCTTGTTTCGTGTAATTTTCGACTTTGTGCCCTTGTAATTAGGTTTGTTTTAGCACAAAGAGGGTTTTTTAGGAGCGGCGCTGGGTTTAATAATATGATGTCAATTTAATCTGAAAGTTACGCAGGGTTTGAATTAAGTTTAGTGTGTAATTGTATTTATTTTAGGTATATACTTAAGGTATGAATGCTGCTGTGCGCCTTCATACTGTAACTTTTTATAAATAAATCCGAATATAATGAGAAAAAGGATTCTATATAAAATATTATTTCAAATAAGAGTTATGCATTGCATTGGATATCGGCATTTTTCTACCAAAATAGCAATTAAGCATAGGCTGACCTAATGGCAAGTGACGCTTGCAACGCCAGGGTATAATTCACGCGTTGCCAACCTATCATAAAATATGTAGCAAACATATCATAAAGTTCGTGTTAAGACTGCGCTGAGCGTAAGACGCGGTTGGACTGAATAACAGAGTTCGATATTCAAATCGGCGCGCGGCCGCCATAGTCAAATTGTATGGAGGATATGAAGTGCTTTTTTGATAAATATGTATCTTTATTGTCAACCAATAACTTAAATATTTGGGACGGACAAATTGTAATATAACTATTTATGTTTCGTTTAAGCTGTAAAATAGGATAGATTTCTACTGTTATAATCTAAAAATCACGTAACGTACGTTTTTGCATTTTTCGTGCAAATTTACGATTATTTTTGTAGGCGAAAATATTAATTATTTTAAGTTTTTTACACGGAGTAATTGTAAACACATTCATTGAACAAAAAGTGTTGATTTTATCAACTTAACTGTGACCGCCTTTTTTGGCACATTTCGCTAGGCGCAGTCTTAATTCCTCATTGTTATATCCACATATTACGATCTCTAAACTTAAGTATATAGTATATAATACAGTAAATTTTTATTTTAAAGTTGAAAACGTGAGAGTATCCTAAACTGTAATTGGGTGCTGGTTTCAATTCGTAACACTTGGCGCCGCGTAATCATAAATGGTACGTAACATATATAAGATCTTGCATCAAGAAAGATAAGAGAATATATGCTTACTATCTTATACCTATTATATACTTAGGCAACCAACCTAATTATCTATATCTTAGTCCAATAATAAGCCAAGTTTAATATAAAATACTAGTACCTATAAATACAACTTTTAAAAAGTCTTTATATATACGTAACAACTTATTATTATTATATACTAATTGACTGTGTAAACTTTGGTTAAGGTACGTGAAAACCCCTTAAATGTTTATTTTTTAATAAGGATCTTTGACAAAAAACAAATGAACATATATTTTTGTATAACATAAGATACAAACTTTTTCAAACTGTAATATGAATATATATATAAATAAATATAAAGCTATATAAAGTAGTATATAGCTTTATTTTTTATTTGTACAATTATTTCTTTACCTAGATTTTTTATAACATTAAGTTCAAATACAGATCGCTAACCATTACTAGTCACATTAAGACCAAGAAGAAAATATGTTGTAACATATGAAACATGTAATTATTTTCCGTATGCATATGTTACAAAATGTAAACATAACGTTTTTCTCTCACATTCCAGCTTGATAATGATAAGACACAATACATTCGTAAAGATTCCACTAGTTGTGTGACGAAACGTTGAAATGTCGTGACCTCCCATGCCTGTTATCATGAACGATAGCGTATGTGACAACGACCGATAGCGAGTCTTCATCACGATTTATTATTTAATGGTGCGAGGGACTCCTACACTAGTTTGTGAACTAGAATGATGAACTAGATGTTTTACTTGTCAGATTTTACACGTTCAGCTTCAAAAAGTAGTATTCCGCATAATATTGTCTTACGTTTATGCGAATGTTATACATTGAAAATAAACTATAAGGGTTTCGCAGAGTTAATCTCCGTTTAAAAAAATAAGAAAATAGGTTGTCCTTATGTATTATTACTTCCCACATTTATAAATCGCTTTTATCTTCACGTCTTATTTCGCGATTTACATGCAAATTGCATTTAGTTATCTTGAAAATTACTTTTGTTTCTTGAATAGACTGTATATATATTAATAAAACGTGTCATAAATAATTAAACTCTCATCAAAATTGCCATTAAAAAGATTGATGTTTTAGATACATCGCTTAAGATGTTTCACCAGGTGTGTGTAGGTGATGCGTAATATGTATCGATTGCTTTGCCAACTACATAAACATAGTGACAAACTCTGTACGGCTTCTGTTAGATAATAAACACAAACATGTGAATATATGAGGCTTCTTGTTTAAAGAAACCTACTGTTAAAATAATCGGCTATCACAGATAGGTATGACATGACTCGAGGAAAAATTATTAAGCGCCGGTCAAACTTTCTATCATGGTGCTCACATGCAAGTTCCTGGAACGTTTTGCACGATGAAATTATTAAAATCGTTTAACATCAGATTTGTTCCTCGATAACCTTATACGCAAAACGGAATTGCTTCTCTCTGTAAGAACACATGTACGCGGTCACGGGATAATGGATATCTTGTCGCAAAAGGTTATTTTACTAAATATAGCATAACAGAAAAAGTATATTTTGCTGATCCTCCGATGCATCTACATAAGTGGCGTAAAATACAGATGCCCAGGGACAGTGATTTCGATGTTAAATGAAACTGCTTTCGATTTGGTCAATTTGATTTGTAATGCATGCTTTTGTGCGAGTGTGTTGTTTTTGTATGTTGTTAATCAGCCATCTATGTATATCGATGTTTTTTATGTTGATTGCCAAAATAACAAATTAGTCACAATCTTTGTTCTTATTTTGTAAAAATAAATTGTGATAAGATATATCAGTTGATTAGTTCGAAAGTTAACTGCGTCATTGCACATTATTAAATCAACAAATACACGAACATTGTTGGTCCCTTTACGCTTTGACTGCGGCACCAGTTAAGATTAAGTTTTAAGAAATGTACGTAGGTACTTCTAAATCTAAATCAAAAACATAAATCCTTTTACGTCCAGTTACCACATAGCCTAAAAAGAATATCAATAACACGTGTAAGTTGTAACAATGACAAACTAACTATGTAGGCTTGTACTTACATACATAGGTTGTTAGTTCGTACGTATAAAACATCTAAATTGAATTTAACAAATAATAAAGTGACTTCGGGTTTTCCTTACTTATTACTAGTGCGTATCTGTGATAATGATAATTTTAAACGGAAGTTCACTTAGGCATTTCACGAGGTGTGTGGCGGGGCGGTGTCGCCGGCGATAACTAGTGTAGTATATTTTTTATCGAGGGAAGCCATGGGTAGAATCTAGCAACAGTAATAAACGTTATGCATGACTTATTCAATGTTGTTACTGACTTATATGACGTATGAGGGGGGCTTTATGTAGGTAGGCACCATTTGCGTGATTGACTTAGAGATAAAACGGAAAATTATGAGCCTCGGTGGCGTTGTGTAACAACCAATAAATTTATACTGTTTCTAATTTAGAAATGGATACAGAAGCTTTAGTAGGCGGACGGACGCTATCTTTTTGTAGCCAGCCAGCGCTTTTACTGGATTAGTGTTTTAGTACAAGTGGTCTATCAGACTTTGCATATTTTCGCTTAACAGCTGTCTGACTTTATTATTTTAGGTAATAACAGTGTTGATGGCACGTCCAGATGCCACGGTATTAACATTTTGAAAGTATGTTTCGCCATTGTAAAGTGTCATGTGTCTCGACAGGACTGCAGATTTGAGTCGACGTTTAAGCAATTTTCTCCATGTTTCTGAAGTAACTACTTTTTTACTGTCATTCATTATTTCAATATGTAATAAGCATAAGACATGGAAACAGTACCGTCAGTTTTAGAACTGAACAGTATGATACAATTTAATAACAAATTTTCCAAATTTCTAATCAAAATAAAAGAGACCTATAAAAGTATTTCATTAGGAAAGTTATTATTCTATTCTGAAATTTGTTCAATAAAATTACATAGATTTTCACAAGAGTACGTTTCGTAGAATCTATTTCATTTGGCGGACTCGAATTCGTTTTGAAGTATTTAGGCTGCTTCTATTGGACGGTTGAAATGTGTAAACGGACGTGACACGAAAATACTTCAAAAGACGATCATTCCGATGTCTCTACAACGTGAAGTCGTACTTCACAGGCTTCACGTAAAAAATATATTGATAAAATTTCGCCATCGAGACGTTGACTCAATCGTTAGCGACATTCGTGTGCCTGCCTTCCAAGTGTAATGAACTTGATAAGCAGTTAGAAGAGTCAGGCTTATAACGTCAGCAGAGTACACATTTGAATGGGGCACTTATGTTTAATTGTGAGACATGTCGCAGGCACGCAGTGAACGTACAACACGTTAAGGCTCTTATAGATGAGATATTGTGACCGGTATTTCTCCTACTTCATGTAACGTTTTGCAATCATAGATATGTCATATGCAATATCGGTATGAACAATAACAATCGAATTATATTTGTATGTTTTGACAACATTATATATAACTATGTGCGCTGCGGCCTTTAGCATGCAAGGTAGATATCGCGTTATGCACAATTGTATTCGAATAAAAATACTCCCATCACTAATCAAAACTTACTCCGAATGACAGGGTGATATAACTTTTACAATTCAAACTATGTGAAATAACAGAATTTTAAACACGTTTTTCGCAACCAGAATTTCGCAGCTGTATAGGAGAGCCTTTACACTACATATATGTGCTTACATAGAGTGTTTGTGTAATATATACGGCCAAACGAGCGAACGTTTGACGAGCGATGAATAGTACGCGAGCCGCGAACATGCTGTCATTTATTAACGGAATTGAACTGGCATTCTAAAGCGAGGGACCGAATTTATGTTGAGCTTCCTTTCGACGGAACAGTAATCACGATAAAGCAAAGAGATTTACATTGAATCTCTTTAGGATAAACCGACCGTGTTGTATGAGCCCTCTGATCTCTTAAATCTGCTAAATGAACAGGTTTGTCTGAAGTTATCGGGTCGATGCCAAGGGCAACAGACAATGTCACTTCTATTCGCCTTTGGGCCCGAGGGAGGTAAATAAACTAAACACTCGTATTACTAAATGGAGTGTGGTTTAACGAAAGAACTTATTAATTAAAACGTCTACTGTTTTCTAACACGTAGAAAAACTGTTTCGCATGCGTGTCAAAGTTGGTGTGCACATGCAATTTTCGTCAAACATTAATTAATAATTACATTTTTCGTGAACCATGATACCACGCAGTATATGCTCGAATGGGTAGACAGAGGTGACAGTGAACCCATTCGGGAATAAAGGGTTTGATGCACTTATCACATCCACATTATTTATAGCTCGCCCATAATTATCACAAAGAGGGTAGGCAGACTGTCCCACACCCACATTTCGCCTTCTATATTTTCAGTTTCACGAAATTGAGGACCAAGCTAATACCGGCTACTGTACAAAGTTCCTGACTCCGTTCTCCTACTGGCAATTGCTTAATAGAAAATTCGAAAATAACTCCTATTTCGGCTCTTGATTTCCATGTCAGGATCACATGATTGGTAACCGGGTTTCACACGAACACATCATCAACAAGACAGTTACATTAGGAATTAAAACGCTCTTTTAATATGACTTTCATTCCTCATCATGTCACATTCGCTAGGCCTCATGTAAGTACAGTGTTTATTTTCATAGTCGTATAAAAAAATTAAAATAGCGTCTAAATGATACCTACATACACGCAAATACAAGAGAATAATAATATTTAGTCAAATATTGCCATATCGGGCATGTGGGCAGATACTGATTTATGAATGACCGCCGTTTGACGTCATTCCCTAATCAGCCACAATTCATTGTATTGAGTTGGGTTGATTATAAAAGAGACAAAACATAATTAGGCGATAAAATCTATTAACTGTTAACGCAGGCGGCAAAAATAAGAAGTAAGATAACATGAGGTTAATAGACGTTTCGTTTGAGCAGATATCGGTTTCATACATTTTGATCTATCCGCTGGCGTTCACGTTACTGGAAAAGGAATCTTGTTAAAATCTGTGTGAATTCTGAATATTGGGCAATACTAACTTGTTAGTTCAATACCCAAACTCATAGCATATGCATTACGTACCAGTCTCTTTGTCTCTAAAAGGTGATATAGAGACATAATACAAAGAAAATAGAAAATAATAATATATGTAGCCATCCAGTTTTATTTTGTTTAAAATTTTTTACAGTCTCCGTAATCATAGACGTTAGTAGGTACACCAAAACATTTAGTAAACTGCAAATTGATAGATATAGATTAAATAATACGTACTAGTTTAAATAATAGATTAATTAACTTTGCCTTGTGGTCAAAAATATATGGCAGTCTATAATTATACACTTGTTACGAACCTTATATTCTCCTTTCGATTCGTTTTCTCACATTTGTGAAAGTAGCTTCCGGTTTCACGATTTTATTCAGATAACTTAAATCTATCCTAATAATAATAATTGCATATTAATATTAATATGTGTTTATTTCTTTGTTACAGGTAAGAATTTGTTGCTGTTTTATAAAATATGACAATACAAGCAGTCGGCACTGTTACGCAACTCTAGGTTAGTTTTTGACCATAGCAACATCGGCAATATATTGGCGGGGAAAGACAACTGTCAACGGTCTGTTAACAACAACTAATATGACATAAATATTTTTGTACGAAACATATGTATAATTATTATTGTATTATATTTCGTTTTTGATGTAAACACAATACAGACGTAGAGTCACACTGCTATGTCCCCAAACGGTTATGTAGAGGTGTGTCACATACGAATTTCGTATGTAATAGAAGACTAGGCTTATAGCCGTCCATCAAGCATATTGCCAAACTAGGTGCTTATATTAAACATGTTGGAACAAATAAACTAATAATACTTACACCGGGCCAACCTTACGTCACGAGATAATCGAGTCACATTTGACTACGATGGAACGTGTAAAAATAGTCTTAGATAACTTCAAAGTATAGCATTAGCGTAAACGTATGTAAGTTCTAAAGTAGTTGTTTAGAATTGCGAATGATACGCGCTCTTGACATTGACATGGTTCCACGTGTGACACGTACGTGACACGTAAAGCGTATGCCTCGTTACGTAGTCCGTATCATCACAATTCCAAGCTCACTGCATACGATTGACCTTTAAAGACGTGTTCTCACTTGGCATAATATTGCTTTTTATTTTAATAAGACATACTCGTGCACATCAATTCCTAAGTCGCGGAGGACTTGGCTGAGCAAAAAACATATATTCAAAAAGTAATTAACCGTAAAAAGTAAAAACCTACATGTAGGCTAAAAACAGGGCTCGCAAACTTTCTAAAATTGCCCATCCTGAATAAACAAATGAATATATCTTTACTATATAAAATCTAGCACTGAAATGTTTTCAATGTAGGTACTTTAGCGAGCTCATCAAATAAATGCATTAAGTAAAATTTAAGTATATAGTGAACTAGTCGGGTTGCACTTAATTTATTGTTCGTAAATCATCTGGCTTCCTTATTCTGCAAACATATGCATTGTTTGTTTGTCTGTTTATACACTCTCGAGGACTCAAGTAATCTAACACTTAAGTCCTCGAGGTTGTACGCAGACGTGTAGTACCTAATAGCCCCATTTCGCCAGCTATGTGTTTAGATCTCGCTTAATAGGAGAAGAGCCTATTGCCGTCTACAGGCCACAGTTCTTGGACTCCGGCAGACAGAGTCAGATAGTACTGGTACTAAACATTTCTTCATAGGAAAATCCAATACCACATTGCCTGGGCCGGGAATCGAACTTGAATGATATATTGTGAAATTTTAGTTATTTCTACGTTCGGACAAAAAGTATTACGGTTTAGCTATGTACTCTTCTATATACAGGATGTCCGGTAATTAATGGATAACCTTGAAATGTCTTAAAAAAAGAAAATATCTGTCCTTACACCTCTCAGGTGTAAGGATAGATATTTTCATTTTATTCAAACTTTTTCCTGAACGGCCATCAGTTCTACTATAAGACATTTCAAGGCTATCCATTAATTACCGGACAACCTGTATAAAGCTGAAACTAACGCCCAGCACACACACTGCCACAAACTGTTGGCTATATAAAAGCGTAACCTTTCTCTTTGTTGTTCACCACACAATAAGACACACATAAAACTGTCAATAGAAACGTAATCATTTACCGTTTGAGAACAATATCAATGATCATATAATTGAGTGTGTGAGACGATATTACTGCCAGGATATTTATAGTCTGTGTCTTCAAAATAGACACACACATGCATGAGAATGATGCGGTATTCATGCGGTCACGCCATAAATTACATAGTCATAGATTGCCGTAACAGACCTAAACGGAGATGACTTGGCGTTTCCGGAAGAGACAGGCAGAGGATATCTTCGAACAGAACGGTTTGGAAGTCCAAGGGACACGCTTTTGCCTCACCGTAGGACATAAAAAAGTTAAGGAAAACAAATTAATTGCCGGTGCCATACTACGCGAAAACCGCAGCTGACTCGATGCTTGACTAAGACGCTCAACTGATTGGGCTTTCTATTTCCTTCGGCTCAATAGCTTACAACTTTCTCAAAATAGTTAGGCTCAACTAATAGAGACTAAAAAAGTTATTAACAATTGTGTAAATGTAGAATTACATAATACATTTACATATTTTCTTGGATTGCACTGTCCATTCAAATTACTATTAATATATGAGGATTGTCACTGTTAATGTATGGACTAGGCATAAGTAGGTGTTATATAATTAATATGATGTGTTTTTAATTAGAAATATGTACTATCGACTTGAGCGACGGTTGACCACTCCTAAGGTTAAAATCGCATAGCAGGCCAACACTTATTTGAGTTATTTTACAAGGGTTTTTTTTAAGGGCGGAATCACTTAAAGTCAACATGTGTTTTGTAAAATTTTTCTGAAATGGTCAACCGTCGCTGACGTCGATAGTACCTACAACATTAGTTAAATAATCATCGTCATTGATTTTGTTTGCAAAAGAGTCAATCAGTTGAGCCATGCTAAACAGATTAGAATAGCTAATTCATTGCTAGCGGAATACATGCTGATGAATTACATATCGTTATTAGAATCGAGGATCAATTCGGCCGAATGCATTTATTGACGGACATAAGAGCCCAAATATCTGGACATACGTATATGTGTGTGAATGCGTCAATTTTAAGGCAGTCATCTGTAACTATATAATTTGTGATCATACTATAGGTAACTCTTTTTATTACATTTGATTGTTTGACTTATACTTCTAGTAGTTCATTAGAAGAATCATTGCTGACAGTGGATTTCGAGCGTGGTATATAGAAAGGAAATAGAACTGCGTTGTTGATTGCGACCGCCGTGAATGAAGCCTTAAGCACGATATTCAAGTGTGGCCATTAAATGTTATTTAAATTTTCTATCAAAAAATCCTTAATAGCACCTTAATACCCAGAGTTAGGTAGACGGAGGTGTGTTATTATCACCTGCGCAAATAGGTAGTTACCATATTAGTTGAGCTTTGCCAAGCGATTTGAATAAAAACTCTAATTGTTAGCCCAAGCTTATCCCCAAGTGAAAACATTACGTTACCATGAGTAAAAAGATCGTCAACATCTAATTCTGTTTCATTCTTTAAAGAGACATAAAAGAAAATGTGTTTATAGATAACGTCGTCACATATAGCAAGCTTTATACCGGGCACGTAGTAAACTCGTGCTGCTGTTGACAATTTTCTAACTAGAAAACCCAATAACACCGTCTGGCCCGGACATCGAACCCGGAACTTTATGATCAGCTGCAAACATAACCGTACACCTATGCCACGTAACTAACAAGGCGTTCGACCTAAAATACTTTTACAAATGATTTTGAATTTGAGAAGAGTTAGCTTTGAAAAACCTTTATTTATTTTCTCACAACTATTTAAACAGGTTATTTATTTATCCTTCCACTAATTCAACAAGTTCTTGACCCAATGCATTAATTGTGTTATTTTGGCCTAAATTACGGTATAATAATATGTTTTGATAACGATTCGTAAACATTGCTATACTTATAAATTCGCATACAGTACAGCTAAACATTTGAGGTGATTCTATTTATAATTATTCCAAATGAAAGCAACAAAGAATATAATGATTTTCTTATATGTATATACGTACACCAGTTGAAACTCGAGGAGTTTTTATTGTCCTAGATGATGGCTTGGATAGTAAGTAGAGACCATCATTCATGGACTTTGGACGTAAATATACTCCATGGTCCTAGTTGTGAGGTGAGTCCAGTAACATGTACCAAAAATACAAATCTTTTTTCTTGATAACGTTAGTGTAAATTTTTTATTTTATGTAGTATCAAATATTAGCTGTTATTTTTTTTTATTTAATTTCATTTATTAAGGGATAATAAATGTTATGCAAACATTAGTATGAGTGATGGATAAAATATAAATTTAATATCTGGTCGGTAAATCGATTGCAAAATATCCAGTAGGTTGCTTTAAGTGTCACGTGATTGTAGAGTTTAGCAGATTCATATTTATTTATTCCACTACGACGTTTTGAATACTATCAACTATTTGTTAAACGACAAAGGATGGAAAATGCGTAAGGATCAAGGTGCTTCCGTTCAGTGATAGCTATCTTTCGTAAAGACTATCATTGTAGTACCTGCACAGAGGAGTCTTCGATAAGTTATACTAGACACTTGTGTTGACAGCAGCCATAAGTTTAATCTAAGTATGGCTATGGGGCTTAGTATACGTGTAATAGATTTTCAATCACCAAGAAAACCTATACAGAGGAATAATTTTGACGATTTGCTTTATATTGTTCGATAAACCTCTTATACAACAGCTTTGTCCGTCCGTCTGTCTGTTACAACATACAACTTTCAACTCAAGAACCGTAAGAGCTAGAGACTCGCGGTCAACGCCATTCGACTTAGCATAGTCGATATACCTCCGAAATGACTATGACCTTTCACTTCAAGGTCACGTGGTATCACCTGACCTTTGCATATTACTTGAACCATTTTTGCGAACTCTAAGGTTTACGGCAATTTATTGCCGTTTTTCACTTGTTATTTATTGCTTCTTTTGGTAGATGTGCCAGCGGCCCACCTGATGCTTAGTGTTAACCGCCGCTCGTAAACTTCGGCAATGTCAATGATGTATACCGCCATCGTCTACTGAGAAAATAATACTTTACGACTTACCTGTCGTTTGTTTAAAGATACATAAGTCAAAGTGCACGAGCAATATGTGTTAGTTCTTGTATAAACGCCGCCATGGCTGCTGCTAAGCAAATACATATAAAGGAGTACATTTCCATTGTGTAACATTCGCGTAAACGAAAAGCAAAAGTAGGTAAGATTACAATTTTACAGAAAGTAGCGTGAAATTTTTAACCATAATACTCAGTCAGCTATTCAAACTCTCGACTTTTTAACAAAAAGAAATCTGCGAAATGCTAGACTCATAGTATACGTACAATCTGCAACAGTGTCAGCCATTTTGCAATTTCATAACCGCTGAGAAGGATAACTGCACTCGACCGTCATAAAGTTGACCTTCGTTAATGGCGTCTTATCGCCTTAGTTTATTGTCACGGTGCAACTAAACATCGCACTATATATCCACCGTCTTAATATTAATGTTTTGTTATTTATTATGTTTTGTTTTAAACTCGTACTTGAGTTACTAGCAGGTAATAAACTATGGAATATGTATCTAATATTGAAATCGTCAGCAGAATTTTTGTCTGCATGTCTGTGCGCACCAATCTCCACAATTGCTGTATCAATTGGGCTGTTTATATCTGTGACGTTTTGAAATTTTATTTAAACTGATTAGATGATATGTGGCTCAGGTTTTAAGATGTACTACTAAACAACTGAAATTTAAATCAATTACTTCAAACTCTGTAAGCCGATATTTGTGTAAATCTTGAATAATCAAATAGGAATGGAAAAATACAGACGTGGTTTTCGATTTAGTACCAGCAACCTTTATATAATTAATCTGTGTATGTCTCTTTTAATGTCCTTATTGTCAGCATCGGTGTCTTTATGGTTTTCTATAAATACGCTAATATTCTAATAAACTTGAGGTATCTGGAATTTTGTAATTTTCCTTTGAGTCCTTTTGAGTGTAAAAATAGACAAGAAAAGAAATGTAATTTATATACCAAGTATTCTAATAATACAGGAAGCAGTAAACTCAAAGAGCGTGTCGTGAGATATTTTCATTTGAACACAACGTAGTCTAGCCAAGTCCTTGTCGAAATCCGCTTTAGGCGCAATTTTCTCACGCTAATTTCAGCCACGCGAGCTTTGCCAAACCGTTTTTGTCTAGTTTTTCTTAGAAATAGAAGTTCACTGCACCCACCTTCAACGCCCTCTGGGCAGAGTTTTTCAACTTACGTCATAAATAAAACTGTTTTTCGTATTTCGAACCGTGTTCGTGCTACGTTTTTGGACGTTCTCAATTGTCAAAAGTGCTATCACACTTTGCATGGAACTTATTTTAATCTTGTCGAGTTCTGTTTTTGAATTTTTGTAGTTTTGTTGGCTACGGTTTGTCTATGTTTTTATTTTAAGTAGCATGGCGTAGATTAGGTTTTAAAATTTATTTTATGTTTTAGCATGAAATTGAGTCATATCTTAAGTAATTGCTCGAAAATTAGAGGTCGTTTGATATGTTTGAAAATAAAATAATTTAACTAGTAAAATTTATTACCAGTTCTCGAATAAAACACTAAATTCATGGTGGACAAAATATTCAGTCAGTACAGATTAAATTTGCAATATATTAAAACAGGTAAATATTTTATAGAAATAGGTACCTACTTACATAATATCGTTGAATAAGATAAGAGTTCATCTCATCTTATCTTATTCTTTATTCTTTGCTTTAGATGCTTTAGGGCCGGTTTTTCAATCGTCAGATAACTTTTATCTGAAGAATAAATATGACGGTATGACATATTTTCTATACAAAAGCTGTCAAAACGTCAAACATATTCCCCAGATAAAAGTCATCTGACGATTGAAAAATCGACCTTTAGTCGTTTACGACTAAAGGCTACGGTAACCGCTTACCATTAAGTGCACCATAGGCATATATGAATATCTGCCACCCAAGGTGGCAAACATGCATTTGCTTAGTATGGTATAAAAACATACAAGAACCATCTTTGATAAAAACATACAATATTATTATTATGTCAAATAACCGTATATCAGACTTGTCCGAAGCATAACGCGATCATATATCCCACTTTTCTAAAAATAACTCGTACTTCTATTTCTTTACCTCCAACAACGATGAAATAAACACGAAGATCTATTTCTGATATCAGTTTCATTGACATATCCAATGCAGTCTAAAAATAAATGATCAAAAACATAGCGATAGGACCGCATTCGGCTAAAAATCTCGCTGCGCATTCTGCAATGCAGCTGTGGGGGGTTGGCCGCTGCAAAACTGTTGTTTATGTGCCCGCACCACCGCGCGGCCATTACTGAAATTATATCGTGCATTACCGATGTTGTTTACTAACTCGACGGTAGTTTCACAATGTTCGATGTATGTTAGTATAATGGCGGCGGGTAGTGTCGACAGTTTGTGAATTCGAATATGGAATTTATTTGAATTTGGAATCGAGCTGGTGGATGTTCTAGACTGTTTAGGGAGTTTTTGTATGTGGACAGGATGAAATTAACATTGTGACATATAGTTTTTGTATGTATGTTTTTCGAATACGTTATAATATGTTTTATTCTATCATGGTGCGACATTTTGTAAATTTAGAGTTGATATTTGTATTTAGAATGTTTAACCGTCTAGCTATTGTTCAAGAGTTGCGATTATCGATCATTGCGTTATCGAGTTCTATTTTTACATTTTTTATTAAAACAGCACAGCACATAGAAATTTATTAAGTAAACGACAAGTCAGAAAGCGTCGTCAATGTTTATTGTCCGTCGTTGAACTATTCTAAGGATAGACAGAATATTAAATAGAGGATATTGACTTCCTATATTCACCGTGATTGGTTT
The DNA here is from genome assembly GCA_963675205.1 of Catocala nupta. NCBI lineage: Eukaryota > Metazoa > Arthropoda > Insecta > Lepidoptera > Erebidae > Catocala > Catocala nupta. Next base: position 5,682,492 of record OY776095.1, on the reverse strand, counting down.
GACGTGTACAAAAGGATGTCCTTTATTTTTTTTTTGTATATGGTCACCCATCTAATGATATGACCTTGGCAGCGTTACTTAACCTCGCGAATATCGACCTTCGCTATCGCCACTAGGTCACAGACCTCTTTTGCCATTACATAACATACGTAGAATTAAATTACCTCTGCGTACTTATACACATGCATATTATTATAAATTGATTAGAAGAACGGAGAAAGAAATTTTTGTTTTGTTCTACTAGCTTTACCCGCGCCTTCGCCCATGTTAATACCACGAGAACGAATACTCGGAAAGAAAGTATCCTAATCCAGGAAATAGTCTATCTGTGTGCTAAGTTTAGTCCAAATCGGTACAACAGTCTACACGTTATTGATTAACAGACATGCTGACAACCAAGGATCTAAACATATTTATTAATTTTCATATTAATGATATCTAATCTCAAACAAATCGTGATAGCATACACCTTTCATAGCTAGCTCTTTATGAGTATATTATCAGATTACATCAAGTTATATTTAGGTAATTAACAGGATTCCTATTTACGTGTTTGTACATAATCATACATGTACTAAGTACATAAACATAGCGTGTCTAGGGTTTCAGAACTAAATATATAACCCCAATATGTGCTATTCTGCGGTAGTATAGTTTATTGGTACTTTTGAAATATTAGATAAGTACATATATATTGTCACGTGTCTATCCCAATACGTGTAATCTGAAAACATAGCAGCCAAAATTTGGATATTATACACATATTCTGGTATATAGGCGTAGGACTGTGTATAAGATCAATGGTAAATATATAATAATATCAGCCCTGTATTCAATTGTCCCACTGCTGGGCACGGACCTCTTCTCAATGTGAGAAGGGTTAGGCCATAGTCCACCACGCTGGCTCAGTGCGGGTTGGGAGACTTCACATATCTTAGAGAATATTATGTAGAACTATTAGACATACAGGTTTCCTCACGATGTTTTCCTTCGCCGTTAACTGACTTCGAAAAGTCAGAGATGCGCACTCTGGGATCGAACTCAAGGCCTCTGCGTAGCAGTACAACGGTCTCCCACTGTAGTTATTGTGACGTAGACGTGACTACACGTAGTATGTACATACACCAATGACGTAAATGTAGACCTGCACACAAGCGCACATTAGGGTCGTTGCACTTTCCTTTGATATTAGATAAAACTTACACGCCTTTATTTAACTATTACTCATGCCATATTTTTTATTTGTATTGTTATGCTAATGAAGCCAAAACATTGAAAATTATAATTTCCTTACTACATAATTATTTATTTTTAATTAGTCTTAAATCCTCACAACCACTTATGTCCAATTAAGTCTTTGAAACCATGTCACACATGACGGCAACCCACGGTACACAACATTAATTGAACAACTTTGGTAAAAACATTGATTACATTTTGAACTTTAATTAATTAATTTAAAGTCGAATGTTGCATGTAATGCTTCGTCACACACTAATAGTATGTGTTGCCATACACTTAATGTTTGCCCCTCACTTGAGCTTTGATTTCGTTATTAAATTACCAGTATAAAAAGATCCATCGCGATAATTATGAGGGCGAACATTTCGATAAATTTAGGCAGGTCTCTTTGATCTGGTGTTCAAATACGTGGAAACTTTTCATCCATCCATCATGTTGGCATGAAACTGTGTGAACGTCTTTTGTCGAGATAACGTATCGGTCGGTTACCGAACGGATTTAAAATGAACGATTATATTTCAAATTTTGGAACGTGTTAATTCGCAAAATAGCTATTAATTTTTTATATTTGGTTCGAGGCAGAGGAAACTAATTTGTTTGGATTTAGAAATATACAAAAAATATACTAACAAGTAATCTCGTTTCCTGTGCTTTTGTCAAAAAATTTTATATTATATTCAAATAATTATGATAAAGTAATCATTATTATTATTATACATTATACTTACCGGTTTTTGCTTGTGGGCTTATGTAATAATGACCTATTAATTTATGCAAGTATTTATTTCATGTTACGTTAGAAGTCAATGTCATTTAACGAATAGCAAATAATGGTTTTCGAGAACTTTCTACGATCAAACAATGTTGTAACAAAATTCGGTTTATGCCAAAATGTAAAATTTTAATTATGGTTGTTGAATACTAATTACTTGCTCAGGGGAATATTTTGTCGTTATTATTCTCTTTGAAACTACGTATAGGCCTAGCCTATATTTCCGTGATATTATGACCAAAAAATGTTTTTTATTTCCTAAGTAATGTGTTCAAATAGTGTAGGTTAATCTATTCCTGGGACCGCAATCTACCTAATGTAAAATACTTGGAAAGTGTGTCCTGTAACTAGAAACTTTCATTGTACGTCGATTTTACCTTATTTGCAAATAATATCGGTGTACCAACATTCGAATGAAAAACCGAGTGTATATTTGTATCGATAAAACGGCTTCCTTAGCAACAGATGATAATAGAAAGTCGTAAATAAAAATCTGATTGCGTTATCGTAATTTAATGCTGTGGAGAATTTATATTACTTGTTTGTATGTCTGGGGAATCTTTCCCGTTGATCGGTGCGTGATTGATAACGGAGAAATTATTGGCTGCTCATTGCCTGCACACGAGGGACAACTTTGTTGTTATTTTAAACTAATTATACATTTATATCTATTATGCCTTGTATAACGGAGTGCTCAGTGGGGAGACAAATAGACTGCAATGCAGAGGGTCTCGGGTTCGAACCCACGTCGCGTACATCTGACTTTCGGAAGTTATATGACTTTTCGAAATTATATGCTTATTGATTGACAATTATCGCCTGCTCCGTGCCTCGGAGAGCACGTTAAGCCGTCGGTCCCGGCTGCCATGAACATCTACGGCAGTCGTTATTGGGAAGTCAGTGCCCTATAATATCCTGACTTTGGTCTAGCCTTACGGTATCGTTAGCCTTCGGGTTGCGGAGGCCAGGTGGCAGCCGCTTTGTGTGAAAACTGATATCCAGTCAAATCCATAATAATAATAGACCAGAAAAGCCGACCCCAAGTGACTTGGGAATAATAAAGGCTAGGGAGAAGATGCCTTGTATAACGGAGTGCTGTAATCAGGTAAGCAGGGCAAAAAAAAACAGAACATTTAAGGTAGGTACAATATAATTAGTTTGTATTTATGTTAATTTATTTTTAACGTCTCGTCCACCGGTAGTTGTTTCTCACGCAGCTCTGCATGCTGTCAATAAGAGGTAAATTATTACCTACGGTAGTGCAAAAAATATTTTTATACCATATATTATGTTTATTGAAATATATGTGCATTCATCTAAAAATGGTAAGCCGAGATGACGTATTTACACTTGCTTGGATTGTATACTGAAATATTTTTCCTTCGTTAATAAATAATTAAATAAAATATCTTTATTTCAGACATGAACACATATGAATCGTCCATAGGTTTTTTAGTAATGGGTTATAATTCTCATCAGATTCTTCAAGCACTTTTGTCGATTCAGTGTAGACTCAACCTGGCTTTACTCCAGAATGTCTCTGATCATTAGCCCCATTCAGAACTTTCATATAACGTACGATACGATAAAATATATCTTTCGCATTGTAGGGACCTTTTGGGTCATTTGTACCAATCAATCATACTAAATACATCAAGTGGACAGTCATTACAACTTTTCTGAACTGTGAATGATTTACATCGTACGACATTCAATCAAATCGATTGATAATAATTGCGTTGTCGTGGCATACCACTGTTGGGGGAAGAACATATACCTTGGTTTTTCTCATAGGTATCAAGTGTTTCTTTCGCATTTTATAAACAACTAATATTTATAATGTTTTTATAAAGAGATAAAGCTTTAGAAAAATCTGTATATCACGCCAATTTTTTTATGTTTATTGCTTTTACGGAGCGTAGTTAATTTAGATTACTAAAGTATTAATAATTTTTGTATGGTAATTAATATTGGTATTGTGCTTCATGCATGCTCTCATTATATTTCTTTTACTAACAATTAGTCCTAAAGCGGACAGCAGAATCACCGCAACAAAACGACAGCAAAGCTGCCTTTTTTCATAGGCTCTAATAATATATTGTGTTACAACTGCATATTGTGTGATCCTTAGCTGTTCTAAATCTTGGTATTCTTAGAAGTTCATGATCCTAAATCTTGCCGCGACATACTAAAACACAATGCAACAGCTGTTAAAAAAACCGCCGACGATTAATACTATTATTATTAGTGAGTTGAAAAAGGCAACCACCGCACTAGGCGTAATGTCTGTGTCGCGGGGTAGTTTACAAACATTCAAAGAGCAGACACAAAGTACACCCAGCTTCGGAACAAGTAATTGCGGACTACACAAATCCGTGTGGGGTGAACCGACAACACTAAGTATAGTGGCAATATCGAAGCGAAGTCTTTAGGCAGCAATAATACTTTCTGAATACCTAACTTATTACTTATTTAAGATCGGTTTTAATCCGAATGCCTATGACTCGCGGTCGACTGATTAATATTTTTGGACGATTACCTTAGTTGCCATGTCCGATAACCGTATATCCGCGACTGATCAGTAATATTCCGTTTGGTTGTTTCAGATTCATCGAGTTCAGTAGCCGATAAACTTTCTCCTGATAACATGTAAGTATCGTAAAAATGTAGGTACATAAAACTTCTGCCGTCGTAAAGAGTTTTTGCGATCATTTTTGTGTTGCTAGGCGCTTTCCTAAAGTCGCGGTTCGGTGTTGGCATAACGTTTGCGACAAACTGGTTGCAGCGTATTGTGAAGTTGTTACCGTGATATTATGTTGGCGATTATAATGTCTGCTGAATAATTGAATAACGAAAGGCGCTTTAAAAAAATGCTTCTATTGAAATATTAAAAGCTGTAACCATCTTTTTGTTCAAGCGGTTGTTTATTGTTATAAATGTCTTAAATAGAATGATTCGTAGTAAAATACAGTACAGTTTCACACATTTATACATAGACTGTATCTGTGTTTAAAGTAGTAGCGAAAGACATGGACTTTCGTCTATTTCTCAAAAGGGTGTACTACAATCATAGCTTCGCTTGCTATGATGCTATGGTATACTGACATCATACTCTTAATGCATGCTTATTGGCTAAAGATACATATAACCTGATCATTATTCAGACTGCCTCCGATTTGATCTGATTATCTATCCTCTTCTAGTCAGTCACTGGAACTAGTTAGTTGACGATATTTATTTCACGAGAAAAGTCTACGGCCGACAAACGATTAGCAGCGTACTCTTTGCCAATTACATACGCGTTATTAGTTCTAATAGAAAATCTGCTATGGGCTGGAATCCAGTTTCTAGAGAGGACATCTTTTGGAAGCTATGCATAGCTAATTATATGAACAAGTTGACCTCTTCGCTTTGTGAAAAGATCTGGAGTTCAGTGCTCTTGTCTTTTGATTTCCTAATTATTTGTCGTACATTATTTTTAGCGCGCCGTGGGAAGGCCTAATGGCTTTCGCATTTTATACTGCTACGAAATTTAACGCAGAAAATAATCTACTTGCATTCGTTTTATGAAAGGCTAAACAATGACGTATTAGTCAAATCAAATTCACGTCAAATTATTTTATTGGTTGTTGCTTATTCCGTTAGCCAATCACAGCAGCTGACATGCTTTTAACTGGTTGTGTTATTTGCCTTTCGGCAACGTAGTTATAGGACTTAGTTCATATTGTACCTACTCTATTTGAGCATAAGAATTTTTAAGTGGCGTAGGCTTGTAGGCATGGTTGGTTTCTATTACTGCCAATAGTTAGATGCGGCGTTCGATTCTTGGGTTGCAAAATGTTAATATCGCGCGTAACAGCTAGAATCCTAATCCTAATTAATATTATAAATGCGAATGTGAGTTTGTTTGTTACGCTTTCACGCCTTAACTACTCGACCGATCATCATGAAATTTCACATACACATTGCTAGGGGTACAGAAAAGAACATGGGCTACCTTTCATCCAGATAAATACTACAAAATCTAGATAAAGGCGAGTGATAAAGCGGGCAGAATCTAGTATCATATGACCCTAAATATTTCCATCTTTGACGCAACATTTATAACAACAGTAGGTAGTTTGTTGTAACTATAAAGTAGGAAATAATAGCGAGTATACGGTTCATTCATAATCGGTATAAGCTTGACTCTTTATCACACTGACCTTAATACCTTAGCCGTCGAACTGTGACTTTACGATACGATTTTATCGTATTGAATAAACACGTTTGCTATGCAGTGATTATTGTTAATTCCCTCTGTAAATCTTGAATATCATTTGTCTGCAAGCTAGAGAGCGTGATTTGCTAACTAAACTGTACTGCTTCGTCTAATTGCTGACATAAAATAAATAAATAATGTTGTTTATGTTATTTTGTGATTTGTAAGTCCAAGAGAGAGGCTTAGCAGTGAGACAAAGAAACAAGCCAAAGAAAAAAAGTTTTTGTACTGGCAATGTCTGTGATAGTAAAAATTTCCGTTGGCAGATTGTATGCATTAGCAGCTTAAGCAAGTCTGTGGTTCATTGTTCTCAAAAATCGTTAACAGAATTTTAGATACAAACCACACTAATATGTTCGAATTTCAAAAAGCACCATAGAATCAATTTTACTTTATTTTATTCTTAACGATGTATCATTGTCGATGGTATCTCACCTTTTTATCTATGGCCGTAAATCAAGGGCGGGTGCAAATTTCTGTATCGCCGTCGTTCTAAGTGGCTATTGTGCGCCGTATGACGTACAACCACCGAGGGGCTTAGGCCCGCTACCCCTAGTGAGACTTCCCTGGTAACAGTGATTTAGGTAATCAAGTTGTTTGCAGTTGTTTATGAGGCGGCTGTAAAGCGCTTATCGCGGTAGGCGATCTCTTGGATTCGATGTGCGCCGTGTATCAAGAAAGTGCGGTCGTAGCATGAAACTGTAGTTCAAAGTACTTTGTGTTTTAAAGATATTTTGAACTTATGCCAAGTTAAATGTAATGCAATGTATTGAACTTGCTTCTAATGTTAGTATATTTTTCAGACAATGACAATAGATCAACACTTAATGTTACGAAAGACATGCTAATAATTAAATTATATTAAAATAGTTGATTATAAGTTGACAGAATGAAATTAAGTTACACTAAATGTCGGCAAATGAATATAATTTCTAACATAGACATTATTCATAAAAAACCTCAAACGCAATTTTGTTTTTGATGCGGTTTATATCTTATATGAAAACCAAAGCATTCACGTATATGTTTTTCTCGCGAATTTTCATTCTCACCAACATAAGCAATCCGAGTAGTGAAACAATAAAAGCTTGAACGCATTATTACATAAAATTCAATTTTACACAACAGCAGGTTCTTTAAAATATAGTATCGGTATTCTAAAACTGGTTTCTTTAATAAGTTATTTAAAAGCTAATTAATATTATGAGGATCTTTTAGAAAAGCACTTTTAAATGTATTAAGTGAATAAAACAGCTAACAGCCGTGCCTCGTGCGCCTCATAAGCGAAACGTGAATTGAATGCTGTTATGAGTACTGCAATCGACAATTATGCTGCGATTGCAGTAAAATTGCTCAGGTAGCCGCATGCGAGCCAGAAAGTGCTAGAATTTTATAAAAGTTGTTATAATCTTAAGTAACATTTTATCCATGTAGGTACTTTGTATCTTTTTATGATACTTTATTACTGTTTTAATTATATAGTAGTCATGTCGGTCCTGTGGCATAAGTTAGTTATGTTCTTGATCGATCTTTAGGGCCCATGTTCGTTCTATGGTCGGTCAAGAAAATTTTATACGTTTTTATGCTATTTGTCTGTTAGGAAATTCTCAGACGCACGGAATTTTTGAGAATTTTGCTTAGTAGATGGCGATAGGCTCTTATTACGAAAGACCTAAAATCATAGTTGGCGAAATGAAGATATTATAAACCTATACTAATTGCAGATATGGACGTGACACTACGCATACGACTCATAATGCACTAAGTGCAGTCTTTGGGCACAGTTCCAGACAACTTGCTACTATAGAAAATTAAATTATAGGAAACTCAATAACACATTACGGGACCCTAGATTCAAAGCCGGACCTCATACATAAGCAGTCACGTTCACTACCGCTTCGCCAGCAAAACACATCCAAAATAAATAATCACCGAATTTTAGTTGGCTGCAAATTCGCTCGTTAGTCGTTAACCTATTTGTTTAAAAAAGACAACGCTACAACCCTCGAGTTTGGAACCCTCATAGCTTGGCATCGTCACAAAGGCAGGCGTGCGCCAATGACGTGTGGAGCTATTAGGGCTGTTATCCGCTCTCGGTCGCGGAAGGCACGCCGTGGTGGATAAGTATCGGTTGCATTGTTTAGCTTTGGCGAGCTTGCCTTCGAGATAGCCGTTAAGTGCGAAGTTTTTCCGCCGTGTAAATTGTATGATAGAGATTTTATTTTGATGTTCATATAATCACTAAAAATTCTCGATAAAACTTGGTCTACAAGGCGATTTAATGTCCTGGCGCCTAGCATTTGGACTCACAGCCAGTGTTTCAACATACTGACGACTTTAACGCCAGTATATGAAGACATTGGCTAAGTGTCCGTTTAATATCATTCTTTGTTTCTAGTTCCTCTTACTACCTATGTTCGGTAAAGTTCGGAATAAACGTTTATTACTATTATTTTATACTTTTATGAACGGTCGAAATGGATCTGAAAAGGCACGTTTGGCTGGTCATAGAGGACTATTAGTGCCTACACTTATGCATGAAAGCGAAAGTTGGGTATGGCAAAATAAGCATGAGAACAGAATAAATGCTGTAGAAATGAGAGCGCTGAGAGACATATGTGGTGTGACGCTGAAAGATAGAATAAGAAATAGTGTGATTAGATAGAGATGCTGCATGAAAGTGGATATAGTGACAAGAATAGAAAAAGATATGTTAAGCTGGTTTGGGCAAGTAGAAAGAATGGAGAAAAGACTGATTAAGAAAGTTTATAAGGCTACTGTGAATAGAACAGTCGCAAGAGGTAGACCTAGGCGATCGTTTCATGATCAGATCGGAGACGTTCTGGACAAAGGCCAGGTAAAGATCACCTTAAACCGAGCGTGTATGAGCAACGTGATGCAAGTGAAGGAAGCCAGAGAAGTGTGTCAGGATCGTAGCAAATGGAAATCCGTAGTCTCTGCCTACCCCTCTGGGAAACAGGCGTGAATCTATGTATGTATGTATTTTATACGTAGGTATCTAGTTTCTACTTGCAGCTTTTAGCCGCGGATTAGCCCACTGGAATGCATACAGAGATAGAGAGTATTGTAGGTATAAATCCAAGACATGGTCCATCTGTATGACAAGTTTCATGCACATCTAATATGGTTTACGTGTGATTTAGTAACAAATATCTTTGAAAACTTGACTATTAAATAAAATATTAGAAGCATTAAAGCACTCTTCTACTAATCAGAATATAATTAATTTTTGATACGTTACGGTTTTCGATATTGTTTAACTTTATTTTGGAATTAAGCCTAGTGTCAGAAGTTTACTGCTATCGCAGATCATACTTGCTAAGTTAAGCTTTTAAGGTGTTATATTATTGTGGTTGCGTGGCCTCCGTGGCGCAGCAGTAGTGAATGCGACTGCTGCGAATGAGGCCTCGGGTTCGAATCCCGAGTCGGGCCAACAAAAGATTATTGGGTTTTTCAGTTAAGGAATCTCAATACGACCCCGGAGTTAGGAAGTTGGCGGTGTTAGACACCTCCGTGCCTCGGAAAGCATGTAAAGTAGTTGGCCTGATCTCTCTCCGGTCGTGTCGGTTTACCGTCCGTAAACTCGTAGGCGAAGTGGAACTAGCCACAGCCTTCACATCTCCCTAGTTTCAATCGTCTTATCAAATTATTTATGTATCTTTATCCGGCCTTTAATTTAAATGCGAATTAACCCGTTTTAAAATTTTGCATGTGTTTAATAACAATTTTCATTCGAGCAAATATCTCCAAACATTTACAGAAATACGCTACGCTAGATGGCGTTGCGTGTCGTTCTAATTTAATATTCCTTGTACCAAGATGGCGAATCCGTGAATAATATCGTGAAGAAAGAACAAATAATTGCATCCTTTGTTCTTGCTTCACGTTGAGAAGAAACGAAGCTCCGTTATTTTATGAATGGGAAACATCAAAGGCCTATTCTATATTTTAGACAAAGCATTCATAATATAGGTAGGTTTATTGAATGCTGATTATTGAAGATTCTATTTTCGTCTCAATAAACTATGAGTCTTATTACCTGTAATTTTTATTGGAGTTCTGGCATTTATTTATTTGAATTTTTTCGTTACTACTGCTTCTAAACGCGCATTATTTCCTGAAATGTGTGGCTGCATTATATTCACCGACAATGTTGGCGTATGAAGTGACAATTCTCATACTGACTAAAACTGAAAATATTGCATCAGAAATATTGCCTGTTTAAAAGCACATTGGTCAAACGCACCACGGATTCTTCCAGATATGAAATTAGCTACGTTATCCTCAATACAAAACAACGTAGATTAGACGTACTTAATGCCAATATACATTATCTATCAGTCAACCTTTTGGTGGTGCCGAGTTACATGATGTAAGTGCATGTAATTTTGTGTCCAATAGAGAAATAAATATTTATAACTAAATATTGCCCGCGGCTTTGCTCGCGAAAGTGAAGATAAGGTTAGGTTTGAAACAGTCCTTTTTTCTGGGTGCAATGTACGCAAAATTCCATGCTGATCAGTCGAATTGTAGTTAAGGCGTGAAAGCGTAACAAGCAAACAAGCAAACAAACTCACAGTCGCATTTATGATATTAGTCAGGACTATTTAGGATATTTGCGATTTCAGCATAAACGGACCGGCTCGACCGGGGAAGGACTACCCTTTCATTGAATATCGACGTGAAATAGCATTATTCCTACTGTTGTGTTTCGTTTGGTGAGTAAGAGTGCCGGAGGCCCAATCACCCTCTTTCCCCCATCCCGCTCCTTGTCCTTCCCACTTCCTTTTTCTCTTCTTCCTTTCCTAAAGGGTCGGCAAAGCGCAAGTGATGCCTCTGGTGTTGCAGGCATCCATTAGCTACGGTGAACGCACACCACCAGGTGGGCCGTAAGCATGTTTGCCTCCATAGTTGCATAAAAAGATATATAATAGATTATCTTTAGATAGTACCAGAGCTTCCAGAGCTATAGATAGATCCTAATACATTAATATCAATTCTAAGGTAATGACGTTATATAAAGCCATAATTAGCGTACAACATTGTTATTATGTGATAGCTCATTACTCGTTTGTAATGCATTATTTATTTATACAATATATGAAAGCTTATTGCTCGAAGCTCGAGTTCTGAGAATGTTACGCGTCATCGCCTGCGTTCAATTCTTATGTTTCCATTGAATAGTGAATGGAAACGGGCGTGCTTGAGTCAAATTTTCTTTATTTTTAATAGTTTAAACGTCAATATAAACTTGTCTGTGTTAAGTATTCACAACTAAATCGCTGAACCGATTTGGATGAGGTTTGGTATGGATATAGCTTGAAGTCCAAGAAAAGTTTATTTTCTGTTTTCTTTTTTATATCGATAATCTTGAAAAGAGAAATACGATTTCTACGTACGCTAGTATTATACAGGTATTGTCTGTACGTACATTAACGTGCATATGTATACGTACGTTATAATACCACTTATAATCAAAAGGAAATCATTTGACTCCAGCAATATAGTTATAAAAAATATTCAAAACATGTGTGAAGTGGTAGTCAATGAACCTAAACTAAAGAAGATATATATCGCATTTTTATTTTAGCACCTATTGTTTTATTTTAAAGTTTTACTTTGTTTATCATTATTGCTTTCGTCCTTTGACATTGCATGTATATTATCGCCAACCTTTCTCTATTTGTTAAGTTAAAATCCACGTTTCGTAACGCATAGCGCTATAAAAAGTGACATGTAATTATTTTCTTTCTATGTAGAATTGTTTTTCATTAGAAAATGAATCACAAGTCATTCAACTAAAGTGGTCATACGTTTAAGGAGTCTGCCCACTATACCGTCTCATACCATGACCGTGTTAGGAACGTATCAGACACGATACGCCCTGCTATAGGAACTGCTGGTCGGTGAGGGAATGATCTAGTGGGCATAGTCTTATACATTTCCTTACAAAGATTTTTTTTTGTCTGACATATTCTTAGCGCGGTCATGGTATGAGACGGGGTAGTGGGCAGACTCCTTTAAACACAAAAGTACAATAGTTTTATTTCGATTGAATATAATATATGGCCTATGTCCATCTGGAATAATGTAAAGTACTTTATTTCAATTGGGTATACGCCTTATATTCAAATTTTAAAATAATTAATTTTCAATTATGTGCGATTATCCTCAAAATACACACAAATTCACTAAACACGCAATTTCTCTCTCTATAGTATTATTATAGTATAGACAATAAAAAGACAACAAAACAGAGTATATTCAAAATTAAAACAGAACTTGTGACTGAGTTGTGACTCACTCGAGTTCTCATATAAAAACCCTTAAACGCAGCATGTACTTACATGTAAACCAGATGGGTAATGCGGCTAAAGGAAGCGAACGTCTCACCGAACCGATTGATTTATAGTATTTAATATTTGACACAAATTTATTTACATTACCAAACAACTCGGCAAGTTATTTGTCAATAATTTCAACATTGATTAAACTTTATTATTCCTGTCAATATTGATTTGATTGTGTTCGCAAACATGACGTTTATTTGATGATATATTTCGCCATCAAATCATGTGCTATTGCCTACGGCCCTATTTCAATTTGTGTCGAGTGCTTATATAATTTCTTCTGTTCGTTTTGTCGTGTGTGAATGGAAATGCGATCCCGGTCCATGGGGTGAATAAATATCATAGATATCTTGGCCAACGTACTTTTAACGGTTTCCTAAGTATTATTGCTTGGTTTTGTTATGAAAATGATGTATGTGAGTTATTTAGCTCGGTGAGCTTAGATGGGATTGTTCTTTTTGTGGAGCATATTGATTTGTTTCTGGGTGATGCATCGTTTGCAATTAAGTGTTCTATTACACTTTTTGTGTATAGTAGAAAGTATTTATTGCTACATCGTGTGTTAGAAATGTGTGGTCACATAATTAGGATTGTAAACGGACTCGGTAAAAAGTACCGTTCGCTAAAAAGTATAAATATTATATATTTTATATATAATAATATAATATAATAATAATATTCTGTCACATACACACAACACCATCTAGCCCAAACTAAGCAGAGCTTGTATTATGGGTACTAGACAATGGATAAACGTACATATATACTTTTTTTTTTTGTAAATACATACATATTATACATAGAAACACCCAGACCAAGACAAACATCCATGTTCATGCACACAAATGTTTGACTTGTGCGGGAATCGAACCCGCGACCTCGGGCGTGGCAGTCGGTTACACTAACCACTACGCCATCGAGGTGCTGTTACATGATACCAAATGCTGAATAAAGGATATTTTAAGGAACACTTACAAGGTCACAGATTTTGACTTAAGACCAGTGATCGGAATAGGTAGAGAGAGCTTAACGTACGTAAAGTTCAAAGAACAGAGACAAAAAGTTGAAAGTCGCCACTATACCTATTCCGATCACTGCTTATGATCAACTAGATTTTACCCGCTGTTTTGCTCGCGTTAATGTTGATTTTAACCAATCTGTATCGGAAACTGTAGATACTTTTTTCTAGATGAATGTCCTATGCCGTACCCTGTCAACGTGTGTGCAAAATTCATGACGATCGGTCGAGTAAGACAAACAGACTTTCGCATTTGTAATATTAGTTACGAGTAGGATTCATATGAATTGGTCTTGCCGAAAATATTTACTCGCTAAATAAAACAATTTCCCAAAATTTGAGCACGCAAGACATCATAAGCTTTCACAGCGATTAAAAGTTTTATCTTTATTCCTCGAAGAATCTTAATTAAACTGACGTATGCCTCACTTAACGCATACTTTACATACCTGGTTACAGCTTACGAGTAACTGACCCCTGTGTAGTGCATACTACACCTCTGCTTTGATCTCAAGCAAGAGCCGTGAGGAGGGTCCTTTGCTGGGTCACTTTACACGTATAACATATTATATATGTACGTTGAATTTGAAAGCGTGTAATCCCTTTCGACTTCGTTTTGAAACTTGTGCTTTCTCGCATAACATATACACACACCCGTTAACCGGAGAGGTAGGCAAAGACTACGGAAATATGATATACTATAACAACATTTTAAATTCACAAGATAATAACTTTGATAGAATATAATTCAACACTACAGCCACTATAACAATAATAACAATTATTTATTAGTTAAAACCTTGAATTGAAAACCCAGATTGCATCCTATGCTGAAACGCGGAGCTTTTAATATTATAAGAAAGGTTATCTGATTGTAAGTGGTTGTCGAATAGGCTCAGTGTGATTCTAAATACGCAATGGATCACGCGGTTTAGAGAAATTATGCGGATTCGAATTCACCCGTAACTACCTACACACAGATAAACAATACACCCGCGGTACGATATTTATTTATTTACAAATGCCGTAGTTCGTAGTAAAAACATCATAAACATTCCTGTGTCTATTGTTAAAGAAATACCACTGTGTGTGTATTAATATCTCTAAGAAAACGTACACTCGGCCACATTAATATGTACAATTTTGCTTAGCAATAAATCTGGTAAGTCAATACTTGTTCGATGTTCAGTGAAGCTTTGACAACTGAACTCGCTTGATCTCATTCCCCATTCTTTTTACCATCGTTCTTGTATCAGTCTACTGTATAATTAAGATTATCAAGTAGTACTTTTTATGTTTTAATAATACCATCGGCGTTATTAAAAAAATAACCGCTTTTAGAGTTTCTTCGATTTCTGTTTTTGATCTGTTTCTGTAATTGCCTGGTGGTGTTGAGTGCAGGAAATAAAATTACTCGCCGTGAAATCTCTTGCATTGATTGATATAACGATAAATGTGATTTCTTCTGTTTTGTGTGTTTCACTGTGAGTACCTCTGAGGTAGGTGAGTATTTAGAATTATCTATAAGATAGGTTTTCTGTCTAGAAAAATCAGAATTCAAGTTTCATTTCCGCGTTATAAATAGCTTGCCAGCTTTTTTATGAAGATTGTCGTTTCGTGTAATCTTGGCAACTGGACTTAGTAGGTGTAACTTTGGTATTCATAAATCATGTTTTATGATATGTAATAATAAATTAGGTACATAATTTATTTGGCGGCACGGAGTGTGCTTTGGTGGAATTGCAAGTGTTAATTTTAGCTATCTACAGATAGTAGTACCGTGTCTGGGTGTTCTTTGTGTCGTTTATTTCAATTTATGTAAAGTATTATTTCATTAAATAACGAACAGACATGTTTGAAATAACTTATGTAGTATTTATAGACGATGTCCATTCATAAGAAAATCTTCTAATACATTTCAATCCAAATCCTCGTATTTGCAAGCTTCATATTAGAACAATATTCTGTTATTCACCCTGTCGTAAGATTTTATATCGTAAAATTAATATTACCGTCATAAAAATCAATTGGATTTTTCTCTTTCTGTTTTCATCAGCAACTGGCAACAACATTGCTGTTGTTGCTTATATATTTATCTGTGTGACTGTACTTCTTTATATAAACTCACAGTCCGAACTGACGGTTTTGTTAAAACTTTATAGGTCGTATATTACGCCGATGAGTAAACTGCGCGAATCATATGCAATCGTATCATGATTTATATGTAGGTATTGTAACCGTGCTGTTATTGGTCCCTGTGGGGTATTGGCGAGTGCACGGTTTATGGTGTGCGTAGGACAATTACCTACAGGGTTGTCGCGGTCGGGGCTTTCACTTGGCTCAAGGTGATATATTTGTTCTTTACCTATGCAATTGCCGTTCCATAAGACGAAAACCGACAACTTGGTGGTTTTTTTAAAACTATTTCATAAATATTATTAATAACAAATTCGAATTGTATGATATTTTCATGAGTAGCTCGACTTTTAGCCAAGTATGGTTAGCCTTAAATTACTAAAAACGCACAACGAACACTAGAAGACACTGAAGAAGATATTGTTTTTGTTTGTAAGTTTCAGTAATAAATTATTCTGCTCTAAATTACGAGAAGTACCTTTTCTAGGTATTGATGTAACTGTATTATTAAATTGCATTGCTGGTCGCAAGTCCTGAAGTTAATGCCAGGTTAGGCAAATAGATAAATTTTTAACGAATTCAATTGAGCACATAAAACGATCGCTTTCGGCTGTCATAAATAGCAAGACTTGGAAGAGAATTCAGATTACGTTCTACACTAAATTAATAATTATCCACACAAAAAACAATAATTCAATCAACATTATTTTATTATTTTTTTTGTTTCTAGTCGAGTCTTACGGAAGTAGGATTATAGAAACATTAAAAATGCGTTTATTGATATATGGAGGTATATTTAAGTATTAATTTCATCTATGTAAGATTTAGTAACTCGGTGTGAATCAGCAAACTAATATTTGGATCTGAATCTAATAAATAATCTGAATCCTTGTTGTCTCTTTGAAAACACACTTGGACTTATATTATATATAAAGGTTTACGTCTGTGAATACCGCACGGTCAGTTGTTCAATGTGCATCTAAAAGTAAAGTATAGCTATAAGAATGCCAGTTGTTTAAAACATTTCTTGTGAGCCGTAAAAGTCGCGCGGAAAGGGCAACTTACACGACCCTTGTACTGAGAATACACAGATCATATCTACCTATTAAGATATGCTATACAGTCTACTGTAAGGATGCCAACTGGCATTAAATAAGGCTGTATTTTTTTTTTATTTATAAAAGAACTCGTTTTTTACGAGAGACTTGAAACAATGGAAATCCATACTGGGTACAACTAATTATTGTAGATACAAATGTTTGTAGTATGTGAGGATTGAACCCACATCAGTCAGTGAACTGACAAGCAAGGTGAGCATATAATCCACTACGACATACGTGCAGTCGTATGCTAACTTTAATTAAGGAAAATATTTCCATATCCTAACTAGACCCAACTAATATTATAAATGCGATTGTGAGTTTATTTCTTACGCTTTCACGCTTTAACTGCTTCGCCGATCATCATTAAATTTCGCATACACGTTGTCAGGCGTACGGAATAGCACATTAGGTTCCATCCAGTAAAAAGAACTGTTACTAATCTTACCTATATTAACGCGAGCGGAGTCATGGGTATGATCGAGTGTGTTATAAAGAATAGAATAGATTTCTTACTACAATATCGCGACGCCGCGCTGTTGCCAGTTTCTTTGTCTATGTATATAGATATATATATATATAGATATATATATAGATATATATATATATAGATATATATATATATATATATATATATATATATATATATATATATATATATATATATATATATATATATATATATATATATATATATTTATATTTATATATATATATACTAGCTGTCCCGACAGACGTTGTCCTTTACAGGCGAAAAAAAAAAAAAACAAGTCTAAACCATCCTCTAATCCACTTGAGCACACACAAAAAAAAATATTTCAAATCGGTCCAGCCGTTTAGGAGCAGTTCACTATCAACACACGTAAAGAAGAATTAGAATAATTATATAAAGATATACAGGCCAAATTCAATGTATAATCTCTGTAAATAAACGGCTGTCATAATAAAAGTGATTGTAGGTAATTAATTATTTGTTGTATGATGTAAATAATATGTTATTTACCTTTGTACGCCTTGGTAAAGGTAAATAACCTAGAGGGATCGCATTATTTTCCCTTATATGTTACTTATACTACTACTACTACTACTCATTAGTTATTATACAACATTCATATAGATAGGTATTTGCATATAAAATGATATATTGCTGATACCTTTATTTTTGTTTAATTTAATAGTTCATTCGTTACAAAGATACCATTTTGAAAATGGCTGAATGAGCATGTAATAACAACTACAATTACACAAAAAATGCTTACGGAGTAAGTTTGCAGTATAGCATTTTTTATGTAATTTTCGTCACATAATATGTGTTGATGACCTGTGTTAGTAGATAGATATATATCTATTCGAGTTTCAATGCTTATGGTGCATGTCAGCTCATTTCCTCAGTAGTAAATATATAAAAAAGCAACATTAGAAATAAATAATGCTGAGGCTGTGTTAAATAGCTGTGCGTGTCTTACATAACACCTGTTTTTGTACACACCGCGCGAGCAACGCCGGGTGCGCTGACTTATTAAATATATACGGTATTGGTAATCCGATAGTTTAAGTATTAATTTATTCATAAATTGATATGCCTAAGCGAGTATAGACATCAGGGAATTAACTTTTTGTGTTTTCCTCCCGGGATATTTGCGTTTGTGTTTTTATCTGTCTAGAGACGAGAAAAACAAAATGAACGCATTAAAATATGTTAATGCCGGTACACTATGAATAAATGAATGTTTAATTCGCGATCTTTAAGGTCGCCAGTTCGATGCCGTGCAAACAATGGGGTGGGAGCTCTTGATTTATATCGTAACGAGTTTTGGTGGTTGGTGGCAATTTCTTTTTTTTACAACCCGACGATTAAAGGTCAATGTATACCGAGTTTCCGTCATTTTTGCTAGCTTACTAGCTCGCGTGCAGCCGATGCGTAATAAATTTATAAAATAATAATTTTAAACTAAAAAATATATTTATTAACGAAGAATAAACGTGTATTTTATTTTTATAGACCATTAAAAACATTGATAAGTGCATATCGTCCCCATTAATCTCAACAAAACCTAAGTACGATATCGTGTCTGTATGCAGTTACCATTTACGCACTGAATGCCACCTACGTTGGTTTATTATTCGGCTTTAGATGTATATTCACCTTATAAATAATAACAAAAAAAGAAATAAACAGACTATAACGACAGAAATGCACTCGTCACTTAAATGGCACACTGGCATTATCGTGAATTGCACAATATTCTTGACTCGTAAAACAAATGCACAGCTAACGACAATATCTCAATATACTTTCTTTGCGTAGGGAACGCGCCAATTAAGAATCATTATGAAACCTTTTTTTGATAACTTCATGATTTTCGACACACTTTCGTTTATTAGCATTTATCGCTAAAACTAATACTAATGACAGTGTTAGTAATGCGGGACAAGATTAGTGAGTAACGTACCGACTAATGTTGACGTCGTGTTTCATTAATGACAATTGTTAACACATTGTATGAATTATTATTAATGGGATTGTGCTTTTATAGTCAATATTTAACACTTCTTTGCCTCGTGGTAATCTTTAAATTATGTTTCCGTAAACTTGTCAAGGTGCTAAAAAGTTGATTGAAAGAAAGATATTTATTCATGTTACAACACACCTGACAGTAATTATATGCCAAGAAAATTAACTATGCTATAAAGAAAATTAATAGCACTTTTTGTAAAACTTGTCATGATGAACCTACATTATATGTCAAATGATATATGTATATGTACCTTTCTAAAGATTGGTATAGTGACGCATTTTCGAATTAAGTTATTCGGACAATTAATTTTTTATACTATCAGAGGGGCATACTGATATACAGCCTGTCTGAAAACTAGAAGAGGGTTATGCATTCCCGAATGAGTCGGTTTTTCACACGGTTGCCAAATATATGATCGAGACGGGCACTTCCTCTTCAAACTCTAATAATATATATGCTATACAATATATTATAAAGCTGAAGAATATTTTAGTTTAAGACGGTAATCCCAAAAACTTGAATTTGGATTAAGATTGATTGGTGGTGGAAAAGAGAGAAATCTGTCTGCGTTTGATGTTCTGTTTATTGATGCTTTTTTAAATACCATTTCAACCGTGTGAAACCACGGAGCATAGCAGTGACTAGTAGTAATAAAATTTTGAAGACACATTGTTTTAATTTCTGACATAAGCCGAGTCGGTCAGTCGAGTAACATTCGTGTATAAGTATAAACAACAAAATAATATATTTATCTGTTAACTTATTATGTAACAGTAAGTACTTGTGTACTTCCTAGGACACTTGATAGTTTCAAGTGTATCTTGAACTTGATTTTATCATCCATTGTTTGTGAATAACGCGACTAAACGAAACAAAGGATTATTTGTTATGCTGCATTCTGTACGGTTGACCGTGTCATATCTGTTATGGCCGGTTCGATCATAATACTTCATAGTGTACTACAGATATTGTGACGGCAGTGACTTTGAATGGAGGTTATTTGGAATCATGCAGTGTATGGTTATATTTCCTACTATTATATAATAATAATAATAAGTTTTTCATCCATAGTTAGCAATATACCGGTCCACCAAACACCCATACCTATAGCCCATATATTAGAATCCATACGTAGCAATAGTCCTACGCCTGCTGCGGCTAGTGCCGCTGTAGGTGTTCCATCACACCTTTGATTAAAACTCTCGAAGGGCCTCTTCACGTTGGACCCATGTCTCCGTGTAAGCCTCCCAAAGGGCCAGGTATTTTTTAATATAATATGTTAGAAAGTACCTGTGATAAGAGAAACATAATAATAAATTTTTATTCAATATATTACAAAACACATTACAGGCTACTTATTGTATTAAATTCACATTAAAACTATATTAAATCTAACTATGTATAAAGATACATTTCTGTACGTAAACGATTAATATTTTATAGCATATAACCTAACTCATATTATAAATGCGAATGTGAGTGTGATTGTTTGTTACGCTTTCACGTGTTAACTACTGGACCGATAATCATGCAGTTTCGCATATACGTTGTTAGGGAAACTGAAATGAACAAAGGACATTCGGTTAGTAAACTAACCTTCTATTACCTACGCGAGTTAAGCCGTAGGCAACATTTTGTAAAAAATATTGCAGGCACATAGCCTATTACATTTTATGAAGTCCGGCCATCTTAAAACATTTTAATGCGTCCGACTATATTGCCGAGCAGTCGGTACGCATAATATCGCCGTGTACCTATATAATTATTTTTTTGATACATTCGTGATCATCTTACTTACAACGGAGGTAATGTTTATGCTTTTAACAATTTACGTGCTCTATCATAGGACTATGATGTGCACAGTGTCGTTTTGTTTTATTATACACTAGCTGTTGCGCGCGGCTCCGCCCGCGTGGTACCTACAATCAATAAAAAGTAGCGTATGTCCTTCCCCAGGTTTTAAACTATATCTGTAACAAATTTCATCTAAATCGGTTGAGTTGTTTAGCCGTGAAATGGTAACAGACAGACAGACAAACAGAGTTACTTACGAATTTATAATATTAGTAAGGATTATTGTACTTATAGTACATACAAATCGTTAAACCTTTTTTTGAATGCAGTATGGAATAGGTACCATACCTAGCTAAATGTGGGTTAAAAAACAACCACATTCAGCTAGGCATGGTTTTAAGTCTGAATAATAGGGAGAGCTATTGCCATCTACTGGAAACAGTCCTGAATTTCGTGCTGTTACTGAAAAATTCTTGATAGGATGACTTTCCGATCAAGAATTTTTACACGGTAATCAAACCTGTCACCTCTTCCATAGCATAGCGTTACCGATGCAGTCAGACAGATATTTACTAAAGTTTACACATAAAACATTACATTAATATATTTAAAACTTAATCTTGTGTGCATCTTACAATGCTAGCAAGAACATTACACAGTCCTTATTAAGTTCTAAGATTAGAATAAAATTAACTTGGATTGATAACATATTATTAAGTATGCTTGTAATAAACCAACTAATATCAGGTTACATACAAACGTACGGTTTAATTGTCGAAATAATTGAACTATTATAAACTTTGGTTCAGCCAGAGTTCCGTATATGATTCCATTGTTTCGCCTCGGTGGGGTTCTAAGTTTTGTTAGAGAAGTTATGACTGTCTAGTTCAATGTTCCTTGGTACAAGTGTATTTCAGCGACTTCTATTCATGAGATTCCTGATTCAATTACCGACTCTGGCAAAACTCGTGGTTTCGAATACAAAGGAGTTCTGACGACAATCAATCAAATGTTAAAAAGGGAAATCCTGTTTGAAACTTCTTACGCTCTCAGATATACACTTTAGGATAAAGACAAATAAATAGAAAAAGAGACAGTCATGTATGGAAACTGTCCCACTGCTGGGCACGGGCCTCTCCTCAGTGTGAGAAGCGTTTGGCTATAGTCTACCGTGCTGGCTCAGTGCGGATTGGCAGCCTTGAATGAACCATAGCAATATGAATTTATCTTAACGACTTATTTAAAACTAGCTTCGCCTCTTAGGCCATGTAATCTTAGGATTGTCCGTTTAACTATTTACGCATGAGTAAAACACATCCAATTATCTTGTCAGGCGAATGTATTTTTTTTTGTAGGATTCGTTTTGTAATTATTTTTCTTTGATAACACAATTATATAAAAATTTGGCTTCCGTATGTTTGTGGCCGCAAAGTGGGAAGAGTAGACGTTGTATTGGTATGAACTTTTTTAAATGTTGGATTTCTTTATAGGAGTGTTCTATAGATTCCAAAATCTCACGAGAACGGGTAATATAAATATCTGACTGATACACATCGGAGCGTGGTCAAATTTCTCTAGTAATAGGTAATATGCTAATTAACTGAATGTATGTATACATATTTACGTTACAATTTCATGATTGTTCATCATTGGTCAAGTGGGATGGAAAAAAATCCGGCTGCGATCTCTGAAGGAATTTGAAGATCGAAGCGCGCATTCAGAAATGAGTCCTTATATCGGTGCTATTTATAGAACTATTACTTAGGACATAAGTCCAACAGTCAATTGATAATTGCACGGTTGGTGCAGCAGTCGTTTCGCCGCTGCCGCCATGCTGACTATAATGGTTTCGAATTTCATACGGTAATTTTTAGATTTTTGTGATCAACTATTTATTATTCTGAGTCTGAGTATACCTTGTAGCCGCTAATCTGTATGTTACTCCAGTAAGTCCCCAAGATACACGCCTTAAGCAAGAGTGTTCTATACAAGAGTGGCAACTGCATTTAAAAATAATTAATTAATTATAGAGATCAAGTAAAAGGTTTTAAACTTGCTATTAGGTTTTATGATTTCAATCCTATCCTACATCCTAATTTCAATAAAGAAGATGTTTGGAATGTACCACCAGTTTGGGATCCAGTAATTCAAATAATCAAACCCAAGAAAAAGCAAACCACAGCTAGACTTCATGATACATTGAGCTCATTCTGCGTAAATAGAAACAACAATGATTAAATTATGTTCGGGTACTTTGAAATAATTACACTGGAACATTGAGACAACTACCATCTTAGTCTCCCCTTGACAATGGCTGCTGAAAAGCAACCGAAACGTCGGAGAAAGTGTAAACCTAAATATAAATAGTTTTAATAATTTTATTAGCTTAAAAATAGTAAAGTTCGATAGTAGTAGTAGTAGTAGTGTAACAGTTTTTTAATTATGTAATACAGTGCTAAATAAACAACGCGATAAAATCCGTATAAATTAGTTTAATTTCAATGAATAACATTCGCGTAAACAGAATACTATGTTTTGCATTCCTGAATTCCTTGTCTTAACTGTAGGTTAAAATATTTTAAGTTTTGACATCGACATTCTCAAGAATCAATAACTATATGCAATTATTTCCGATAACCATAAGGTCATTGGTAATAATTGCAATTAAATTTTAATATCAGATATATAAATATCTGATATGAAATTTACTGTATCAACGTTTTGAAGTATTCGTTTCAACAGAGTTTAAAATATGGTTACACCGTAATAAACCGAATGCAAATGAACTAAATAAATAACATCGATAAAGTAGGATGGAATCGAACTAAAGTTCTCTGCGTCGTACCCTGATACTACTGCTGGTGGTTGCCAGATCAAATCTACCTGGTTTTCCGTACTAGTGCACGTCCCGTAAGCTAAACACAAAATATGTCAAATTCCTATCGCTTGTTAGAAAACCATAGATAGAGAGGTTTAGGCTATAGATGATAATTGTGTGATACACCTGCTTATTACAATTAACCTTTCATAAACCTGCGTGATGTTATGTTTATTTTAATAACATTCGCTTCTATCTATCATTACTTTCTTGGGAATAATTGGACCCCATTTAATCCCTTAACAGTGCGTCACTTGATCTAGAAGTTTCATAAAAGTTATCATATTTCAAAGGGCTTCCGCGTGACTTTGCGGAGCCCTAAAACAATTCGGCTTCAGTACAAAGGGCTCTCAAATTGTCATAATTGAAAGTTAACGTGCGTTAACTGACGTAATTACGACAATTGTTTATAATTAAAGGCGTTACTTTTTTTCACTAAAACAAGCACCGAATTATACAAAATTACTAAATGTACCTTCTGAACTTATTATTATGCCCGTTCTATGTCCCGGAAAATTATTCCCGGAGAAAAGTTATTAGACAACGTGTGAATTACGCGATTGTGGACCTTATGTACACGGAATAGAGGTGTAAAGAATAATCATAGATACAATGTGCACCAATTTGACCAGAAATTAATTTCAAAACAAAATTATAGAATTTCTCCAATTGGAGATTGGATTGCATTTTGAGCTTTAATTATTCTGTAATAGAGTTAAAGGTAGTTTAACAGAAAGTTGTGGTTTTTTTATCGACAGTTCAATTACCTAAGGGCACGCGCGCATTACAAACAAACTCAAACATGTTTAATTTGTATGTATACATACAATTGATGTATGAATGATCGAAAGCTACGGAATTGATCATTATCAAATAGCTGGGTGGCCGTGTTATTATTTCTTTATAAACTTTTGAAAACAGACGACAATAATTGTAGTATTGTACGTGAAAGGAAATGTGTTGGGTATTGGGCTGTAATGATCACGATGCCTTCAGCTGTTATGTTTTGTGAAGGTGCGTGTGGTTTTAATTATATTAAACATTGGACAGCGGCGTAATTGATTCTTGAACAATTTATAGGTTTGGTCGAATTATTTTTAATGTCTCATATATTTTGTATTGAGGGCATGTTCTTGCCAGAACGTTTAAGGTCTTTACGTTATACTCCTGTATAATTAACTTTATGCTCCATACATTGCTATTCTTTGTAATCGCTTATCATAAAGGAAAAAAGGGCAACGTAATTATTTTGTTTTATTATGTCTACTCTATACCTACTCTAATTGATAATATATATGAAATAAAAAAATATTTTACACAATGAATAGGTACTTTAATAGTATATTTGTGTGTATATTTATTATTTGATGTGTGTGTGATATATATACATAGAAGAAAATAAATATAAATAATAAGTAAACACACACGACAAACACAAAATTGCCTAATAATAACGAAATAACTTAATATTGTCTTCTGTTTACGCGAATGTTATTCATTGAAATTAAACTACTATATACGGATTTTATCGCGTTGTTTATTTGACTGTGTGTGAACATGTACAACAGGGGACCAACCACTACCTGAGATTTGACAAACCACAGATTCTCGCTAAAGAACACCGATTCCTACCCAGGATGCTTCGCGAGGCTATTGAAATCAAAAAACATCCCAATTTCAATAGAGAAGATGGTTGGAATGTACCATTAGCTTGGGATCCAGTACTTCAAATAGTGAAACCCAAGAAGAAGCAAACCACAGCCAGACTTCATGATACTTTGAGCTCATTCTGCGTAAATAGAAACATCAAAGATTAAATTATGTTCGGGTACTTTGAAATAACTACACTGGAACATTGAGACGACTACCATCTTAGTCTCCCCGTGACCATGGCTGCTGAAAAGCAACCGAAACGTCGGGGAAAGTGTAAAATTTTATCAAAGCAGATATAATAGTTTTAATAATTTAATTAGCTTCAAAATTAGTAAAGTTATAGTAGTAGTATGTAGTGTAACAGTTTCTTCATTTTGTAAAAGAGTGTCAAATAAACAACGCGATAAAATCCGTATATAGTAGTTTAATTCCAACGAAATAACCTGTTTATAAATATATATAAACGAGTTATTTTCTAAGCAATTTTGCGTATGTCGACTAATACGTAAAATAAAATAACCAGGTTTAGGTTAGGTTAACCAAAGATTACCCTACGCCTAAACTTGGTTCAACTATAGGTATAAATATTTTTTTTTTACTGTATAGTACTTTGACGCATAGCCCTCCGCGGGGGCGGGTGGAAGGGCTATGTCGGCTTCACCGGGGTAAAAGAAAGATGGTAATGATGATAAGAATAGACCTCCCGGTAATACCGACTAAACCTACCACGGTGTTCCTCGACAAAACCGCAATCGGCGTGGCCTCTTGGATCATTTTCACAAGCAGTCGCAACTCCGCCGAGGTTTCGGCCCACCGTATGAAACGGCAGGCCACTACACGATACCTAAATAATGTCTACCAACCACCACTAACTAACCATAATACGCGCGAATGCCAATATCAGTAACAGTATAACACTCCTTATAGACTCCAATTTAATCAACTTATAAACCAGTTAGCTTTATAGAATAATTTCACACTTCTTACAGTCTTTTAATTCATCAACGACATGGAAAGCACCTGCATCTGATTTACAACCCTCACAAAAACCAGAAAGCAAAAACCTTCATAGGGCCTACATTAAAAAGCCATCGGTGGGGATATTAACAAATGTTTAGGAGTTTTAAGGCCTTATTACTGCATAAGGGAAGTGGGGTAAACAGAGATAACCATCAACCTTTAGACACCTGTCCAGTAGAAGCGGTAAAAAAATTAAGCACTTTCGGATTGTAGCGTATGTGGAAGGTACTAGGTCAGTTATATAAAGAATTTTACAAAATGGCTGATGTACATTATGTTGTGAAAATATTGTATGACTGCTGTGTTGATATGGTGACACAAGTGTGAACTGCTACTGCTGGCCGTGACGTTTTGACGTTGGTTCCTGATCGATCGACAACTGAAAATTTTGGTTTTCATTTTAGTGTTTGTTATAATATATTATACTAGCTGAATCGGAAAAGTAATTACGCCATAAAAAAAAAATGTTAGGACTGGACAACCTTTATCACTAAGGGGTATGAAAAATAGATAGTAGCCGATTCTCAGACCTACTAAATATGTATATAAAATTTCATAAAAATCGGTCAAGCCGTTTCGGAGGAGTATGGTAACTAACATTGTGACACGAGAATTTTATATATAAGATATACATAATATAAACACAATTCTTTAACACTAACTTATAATATAAACAATTCTTTAACACTAACTTATACCTAAAATATTATAAAACAGTACTAAAAAGATAAAGAAAACTAAAACCCTCTAATAGGCGTCATAGAATTCCTTCGCATAACATTCATATATTATTATATTAAACCTAACAGTAAAATGAAAAGCAATGGTAAACAGTTCCCTGTGCTTCGGACAACATGTTATTTTGACGCCTATGTTTTTGTAAGGGATAATAATTGTCAGTGTAATATGATCTGGGTACTCTTGATTTTGGATTAATCTTTTTTTTTTGCTCGTCATATGACCGCTCTCCACCTGATGGTAAGCAGTCGTGTGGTCTAAGAGCAGTGACCTCTACATCGTCCTCATAGCAGCAGAGTTGATGTTGAGGTCTCTACTTTGACGGCCTGAGAAGGTGCTTTTTCACGCCTCGCTTAAAGGACCCAGGATTGAAGGAAGAAGTAATCTAGTATAGACAATAAGTTTTCATATTTACGTTAGTAAAAATATATTTTTATCAATTAATATGTTTTAATTAGTTAAGTTTAAAACAAAGCCGCAAAACTAAACAATTAAATCTTAATTTATCTCCTAAATTTTAAATTACAAAATCACTTAAAGTTTAAGTGATTCATAAAAGCATATTCGTACCTAGATTCGCTTAAGCCCTGTGGATTATAACTATAAAGATACGGCCAAGTATACCTTAAATAAATAATTAAATGGATTTGAAAATTGACAGAAAACAAATCCTCTAGACGTCTGCGAAGTTTCATCTAATTATCAACTGAAATAAGTTGGATAATACCCAGTCCCATTGTTTGTTTCAATATTGAGTTCAACGGCGGCTTTTATGTCTAAGAAAGCTGTATGCCTCCATTCTGATTAGTAGACTAGCTCTCTCTCTTTTTTCCTCATAACCGAATCAATTTCTCATTACTGTTTTCCCACTTAAAAACAGAACCTCAGTCTGTCTAGAACTGTTTATTGCTTAAACATAAAATTTCCATAAACCAAGTAATGTTATTTAAATTACATTATGTATCCTCTACTTCTCTCAGTTATTTGCATTTATGTAATAACTCACGGATTATTAAATTTTGCAACAGATACCTGTATAAAAATAATCAGTATAACAATCGATACCGGACGCTATCTAATCGCTCAATTATAAACACAAATTTTTTGACCGATAATTTGGTTGAAATTCTATGCGATCAAATTACACACAACAAGGAAACGCGAGGAGCAGGTGATAGTAATTACGGATAGATACAGATGTTGGGATGAAACAAAGCTCCACATTACACCGGACACCTTACGTACCACCTTTAGTCCTTTATATTTTACGAAACAGCTGCCGTCATTAAACAGGGAAGTGTCATAAATGACGCCTCCAGTAATGTTTGTTTTACAATGGCCAGTGCCAAGACAATAGTTGGAACTTACCTACAAAATGTTATTACAGACAAAATGAGCTCTGCCAACATACCACCCATAGATTTTGATTCATGAGCGCGAGTACCATAAAAGGCTCCATCACAATGGATTCCGTTCATCCTTTGTTCTCGAGGGTGGCTGGTGAAATGGCTGCGTCTTCCCGGTAAGAGGATTCGTTTTTGTTGTTACTGATGAATAAATTTTTATTTACCTCGAGGGAACAATGTCAGCGCCGACAAAAGTCCGCTGAGGGATGCTCTCGGTGTGCTCTGCCAATTGTTTCTCGAGTACCATCATTTTTTTGAATCGTTTTTTTTACGATAATTACTAAAGAAACCATGGTTTTCCGGTCAAACCAAATTGGTCGCCAGTAAACGTCATAGAAAGGTTTCGCTGAATGAAGTGTCAAGTACACTGCGTAGAATAATATAACGTCATACAAAAGAACTTATAAATCAAAAATATGTTCTGAATGGTGAAACCGGTTACAATTAGTTAAAGAATTCAATATATCACGAGCAACAAACGCGAGCGTTACCTCAATCTGATACGAGGTCTGCGCCAAATTTTTTTTAGTCCACAAGAAGTGAGGGCTTTCGGTTGGCGCCAAAAAGCCGCCGTTCTCAGAACGGGAATGAATGAAAAAAGCCATAAACTAAAGTTGTGCCTCACCGACAAACGGTTTCACGTGCCGGTGCACCAAAACTCTCCGATGCTTAACAGTTTAACGATAAACGAAAAATTGGCCCTTTTTTGTGTACGCCTTATCTTTGCCTTTGAGTGGATCACTGTGGCGATTAGAAACTCTTTAATTACGGTAGTGTCATGTCGCTTTGATGTTTGATTACTTGAGTGAAAATAGAATCCACGAACAAAGGTGGTTTCTTTGCATTCAACAACGGACTCCCGTTAGAGATTTATATATTTTGTCGTTGGGCTTACACCGTAAAAGCTTACTACACAGTCGGTACAAAAAATAAAGTACACACATAATTCTTATCTTTGATGTCATAAACAATTACGATGTTAAACTAGCCTCAATTTTACAAGAATTGAGGTTGCACACTAGTAAACTGAAACTAAGGCATTATGATTTTTTTAACAACTATATCAAATAGAGTTTCCAACTACAGCCGTATTGATTTTACAAGAAACGTTCCAGATAACAATTTGATTACCTACCTATATACAATTTCACTTGTGGATAAATTATTATAGAGTCTGTCTTCATCTCGCGGTACCATCCGGTGCTCCTTTGGGAAGGCCTAAGATCATTTCGCCGTTTCCTTTGCGGTCTACCACGGGACGTCTCACGGTTCCACGGGACCCCTTCTGTGGTTACTTATAAACTAGAAAGCGTGTATTATAACTATTGTTCTTATTGGTGTCTGTGTGCCTGAGGATATACCGGAGATGTTTTGTTATAATCCTTTTTGGTGTATGAGAATATATTCGTTCGAGCTTTGAGCTTGTATTGTAAATAAAGCAATTTATCCATAAATATAATCGGAATACATTATTCTGTCGTTGTATCTTTATGTTGATTTGATTCAGCAGTTCAAAATAACCTCCTGATGGGTCACAGCATTAGCTCTTTGAGCCGAACACAAGACCTTGAGTCCAATTTAAAATAAAGACACTTAGATGGTCTATTTAATATGAGGAACTCCCTAGTAATTGAGAATAGTGCTGATGTAAGCTAGCTACAAATCGGAGTAAATGGAATCCAGAGTTTGTATGCCATAAATGGATGCCTAGAAACACAAATTATAGGATATTGAAAGGATGAGGATGGATGAAACGAAGCGATGAAACCTCAATTGTAATATCTGCGTGCAAACTCGGTCCACGGCCTTCCATATTAAATTGCTTTTGTTCACATCACACAACTTTCATACACTCGTACTAATTTAAACACATTCATTATGTTGATTGATAACACGTGAGAGTCGGAATTTCGACAGTTTCTTTTGATCGAGAATTGATGACGATATAATGGTAGGGTGCAGGATTGAAGTGCGCACTTTTAGATTTCTGCAACCTGCGCACCTTTACATCATTTGTACGAGTCGCTCAGGTAATTATGCTGTGTCATTATCGCCGATTTTGGAAAGTGCAACGACTGATCGCTTTCCCTTGATAAGTTTATTAAAATTATAATATTTCCGTGTCTGAGTAATTTCGTTCGGTTTAAATGTTCAATAATATTTATTGTCTCCACTTAAAATGTAATTGCGTTAACTTTCCAACAATATATTCCGATAGCGCACAATTTGCACTGTCCGCGCCCTCCGTATTTATTTACTGTAATATCACTGCGATTGTTATCCGTTCATCCCCTAAAGATATTTTGTTGAAGGTTGAAGGAAAAAATTACGTTTTTAAAAACGATTATTCAGGTGGTATAAAATCGCGTGCCTTTTTTACCCAACGTTGGAACAATAAGATGATTAGCAACCCTTAGGCCAACTCGCTCCCTTTTTAAACGATAGAATTACTTCTCGGAACTTTGTTACGATGTTTTGATGGCCGGGGTCGTTACACGCTCGGGAATCTTTCATTTGAGTGCTTGCGATTTTTTGCTTAGGTTTTTTATTAAGTCTATTAGCGGTAATTTTAAGTTACTGGCAATCTTGCAATTTCATAGTCAAAGTTTGTAGATAAGTTTTTGTCTACCGTGAGTAATTTGCATCCCGATGATATCGCTATAGTGGGGAACAAAACGTGTCTCCCAAAAGATATATCGTTGTATAGCATATATTATACAGTGTTTTAGGGGGTCCGGCCGTTAGGGTCCCATTCAGGTACGGCCCCGGCCGCGACGCTTCCACAGTGAAAATTTGTTATTCCGCTACGGCCCCGGCCGAGACGCTCCCAATGTCAAACAACCGGCGAAGACACTTGAGCATATACTATTGAAAACAAGTGTTTTTGAATTTGAAATCTACACAATGGGCGAGCAATCCTTCCATGGGTTGGTTTTTGAAAGTTTGCTAACTTGGAAACCAACATATTTTAATATAATTTAGGTTGCATTTTTAAACATATTTTAAAGAGTATCTATACTTAAAAATTAGTCTTACTAATTCTAAAGCTAATATATGATAGTATACACACAGCACAGAAAACTTGCTTTCAACACTATTTGCTCAAGTGTCTTCTGCGGTTGTTTTACGATGGGAGCGTCTCGGCCGGGGACGTTGCGGAATAACAAATTTTTCATTGTGGGTGCGTTCCGGCCGGGGTCGTACCGGAATGGGACCCTAACGGCCGGACCCGTTTCAGGGCGGTGCTTTATTTTAATTCCATTTTGTTTAATTTGCCGTTGTCACCTAGTCAGTACACTCACTGCAAGTTAATTATAAGCCCGCATCGGGATTTCAAAAATAAGTTAAAGTAGTAGGTATTATCGCACGTTTAATTAAATTGTTAAAATATGAAATACTACTCCAGTAAAAATGCAATTTGCTTAGCTGCGTTTGGTATTTCAATAAATTACAGCCAGTATTACTCAAGTACTGTAGCTTGTTAAATTTAAAAAAAAATCTTACATACTGTTCCGTACTTACGAACAAATTATCCTACTTTATAAAATTTGTATGGATAACGGTACTCATGGTATTCGTACCATTATCGTAGTAATACTTCGCAGTGCGCATAGCCGTGTCACTCGCACCTCGACGCTATGAGGTAATAACACACTAAATTGACAGCAACACATTTCATTGCCAATGCAAAGGTCGGTCGTTCACAGTCTACGTTCTCGTTTTGATCGTGTCAAGGTGAAGTTGGGTTGCATTCATTAAAACGTCTCTCAAATACCGGCGGCTATTTGGCCAACTTTGCCATGGTGTAGGTACCGTATCTATGTATTACTAATGGATATTACTATAGAATACAACAGCGTCTGTGTGTGTATCTCCCGCTTGTTAGAAATATTGTGTTTGAATTTTCAAGCCGCCTTGTAGGGTTCTAACTTAATAAATTTATACTGAGGTCATTCATACATTTTGTGTGCCGCGGATGCACAGATTTATATGCTCAACGAATCATGGATGTGATGATTTTTAAACGACTATAGTGACAAGGTTATACTTTTGATCGGCGCGGCGGTGTACTTATCTCGTTGTTGGCGGTAATGGTGAGGGAATACATATCGTAACTGTTAACCGTTTGACCGCCTGTAGACTCTAATAGTCATTCTATCGTATCAGTTTTCGCCAATGCGCTGAAGCATGTAGGGAATATGAATTTCAAACGACTACGATTTCTTTTCAAAATGATATTGTTGTCGAGTCTCTTGACTCCATTTAAATTTCGCTTAACCCATAATGGGACCCGGGACAGCCCGATATAGAGCTTCATTGAACCGGGGCACAGTCCCATGTAATGTTTGATGTAGGCATAGTGACTCACCCCTTCATGCGTGTAATACGCCCATATACGATCCAAATTAACATGTGACCGCAGAACGCCACCGCGCTAGTTTGCGATTCGCGATCGAAGCCTACACAGATGAGGACGTCCTCGCAGAGGTTAATATGACAGTTTAACAAGACAATTAACTATCAATTTGGTTCGGGTTCAATTAGCAGATTTCTGGGAACGCTGTGGTTCATTGTTTAAGCGCTTTGAAGGTTAATTGTTTGGTAGACCCAAGGACAGGGGCTCAAGTGAAAGGTGATTGTAATGGCATCAAAGAGACGTTCAGGTCAATGAGTTTATATGGTTGAAACTTAGGATACGAAAGATTGTAACTTAAGAAATTTTCAATAACAGCGCGTAAATTATGCTTAATTCTCGAACTCACTTTCTTCAATGTATTTTAAAACATAACTGGCGATACCATGTAGGTGTATGATTCGGTGGCTCAGCTGTAGTGTATGCGACTGCTGTGCTTGAGGTCCCGGGTACGACTTCCGGGACGGGCAGTCTTACTGGGTTTTTCTGTCAAGGAATCCTCAGTAGCAACCCGGAGCCTGGTACAGTTCCCGGTAAACGGCAGTGAGCTCGCCCCCTATTACGTGAGAACTCAAACCATAGGTGGCGAAATATGAATGGTTTGAATTCCGGTACGGTTATGATTAATTACATTATGAGCTCATATAAAATTTTACGCTTTTACATCTTAGAAGTACCTATATTACATACATAATATATAGTCTCACATCTATATTTCCGAAGGTGTAAGCAAAGGTATAGCTACCCACACTTCGCTCGTTAGATAGCCCGACCCAGGCACATCAGTCGCATTAACTACCACTGTGCTATCGAGGAGTGTGCATTACCCCAGCAAAATAATGTCGGCAATAGTAATTTTAATGTTATAGATAATTAGTTGCCCAGAATCTGTAATTGCTGCGCACATTTTTAAATTTGTTGCACGTATAGTTTTTTAGTTATTTCACAAAAACATTTCATGCTGGGGTAACGTTAGTAACGTTACGGCAGCCAGACATTTTCTTTTTTAATGGGAATATTGGAATAAATATTAACTATATAATTAGTTGTCTAGACGAGGTAAATGTTGCAATTTATTTCGTATTTGTTCTTTCTTCGACTGCGAAGTTATTCGAGATCCTGCTGGAGTAACGCTTGTGCGTTTGCTGGATCTCTGAAACGGTTAAGCGGATTCTAATCATCTTTTGTACATGACTTCGTAAGAATTAGTTATAATTATATTATATTATAAACACGGTCACAATGCGTGCGGAATTATTTGGCCATCGATAACCCTGTACGTGGATATATAAACTGAATGTTATATCAATAATTAGTTGGTTAGTTCAGTTTTATACCTGTAATATTTCAGCGTAGTACATACAAATAATTCCGCGCGCATTGTGACCGTGAACGCGGAGAACAAAATTTTATCATAATTTGTTAATTACTTACAAGATACTAATGATACTTCATATATGTTTGAAAACAGTAACAAGCTACAAAATAACGTTTAAAGTAAGTCTTTACAGCTCTTATTCAAAGTGTTAGGACGTATTGAAGCGTTTTTATATTTAATTAAATATCCTTTGCATTTTTTTATTTTTATTGCACAATAATTACCTATAACTATTTTTTACGAAGTCATGTCCAAAACTGATTAGAATCCGCTTAACCGTTTCAGAGATCCAGCAAACGCACAAGCGTTACTCCAGCTGGATCTCGAATAACTTCGCAGTCGAAGAAAGAATAAATAGGAAATAAGTTGCAACATTTACCTCGTCTAGACAACTAATTATATACGTAATATTTATTTCAATATTTCCATTAAAAAAGAAAATGTCTGGCTGCGGTAACGTTACTAACGTTACCCCCAGCAGGAAATGTTATTGTGAAATAACTAAAAAAGTATACGTGCAACAAATTTAAAAATGTGCGCAACAATTACAGCAGCTCGGCAACTAATTATCTATAACATTTATATTACTATTTTCGACATTATTTTGCTGAGGTAACCACTATCGAGGCACTCAGTTACTTTCCATAAGTACAGTCAAAATAAATTTCCGTTATTACTACTTACACCTAATTTGGAGTTTAATGTTATCAGCCATGTTCCCATCAATGATAGCTTCTTCTAACACCTATAGGTGATCATGATAATATCTGAAAGGAGGCAAAAGATTCCATATACAACAAATTAATTAGCCTTATCGGCTTTGATCGGTATTAGCGCAGATAGTCACGTACTGTTAGAGCACAATCTTAAGATCTGACATTCCAAGCTTATCTCTTAATTCGGTTCTATACAAACACAAAGCAATTATATAATGCAGAGGTTATGATAATGTTCACAGTATTAAGGTCGCTATGATATGCCTGACAACTTGTATAGAAAGGCGTTTGACACGGCTGTAATTGTAAATTGTAATGTCAATAAGTTGGTGTTCACAACGTGGGTTTCGCTATTGATATTTCCTGTTGAAGAAAGCATTGTAATACTGTCTTATTACTATTTTTTTATTTTTTTTATTTGTGGGGGGGCGATGTACAAATTTTGTTGAGGTTAAGCAACGTTATCGAGGTAAACTTTTTGGATGGGTGATCTTTTACAATATGTGGCGGTTCTAGTTCCTATCATTATCTATACGTGTAGTAATGCCATTATTTTTGTTGTTTGGTTTTGATGCTAATTGATACCTGGAAAATATCTTTGCAGGCTACCTAGAGGTTGACTACGAAAGACGTCCTGAGCTATGACTCCATCTCCATCTGTAAGGATTATAAGTAGAACGAATTTAACATTGGTCTCAGGTCAGGTCATATGTTAATTAAATATAAAATAACCATACTGCCGATCGTAATTCCGTGGTTTTTGTGACTCGAAAAGTCAGGAAATGCCTTGAAGTAATATTGAGAACTGTTTCCGAAATAGGCCAATTACCTAAATAAATAAAGCTGGCGCCAAGCGAAACCTTCGATACAAAGATCTAGAAAAATGGGATAATGTAAGATTATTATTGCCCATTTAGTATCACAGAACCTGAAACAGCAACTGAAATCAACTACAGTCTAGGAGTATCAACTGTATAAATTATAATCTGTTTATGTTTTATCTTACGCGTTATATTACGTAGTATGTTATCTGGAATGCCATATATAACTGAGAAACAATTGTGTTTGGCCGCCGGCGGGTCACTATTAAAGACTCATTTTTAATTCAAGCCTTGTCTAATTTAATCAAACAAGGTATTTTCATTCCTGTAGTGTTAAGTAACAGGAGTTAGCACCGGGTTGCTTGTGGTGAACAGGCAGGTTAAGGGAGGTCAAGCAAAATACAGTCGGATCAATCACAAGTGAGAATATAGAATACACTATCCACTACTGCAGTATATCATATCTCGAACTCAACTTTATTGGTCTTTTTATACTTAATACTACGTGCCCTTAATCTATCTTAGCTACGTACATTTCTGTTATTTTACAAGCTTATCTACCTTATCTAAATACTTTAATTATCTAAAGAAGAGTACGTGATTACGTGCTCACACTACATTCCTACTAACTAGTTACAAATCTCCACAAATACCTCCTCAGCAATCATTAATATTTCTTCTTCGAAAAGTCCCTGCGGCAAATTTTTACAATTCTCCTACGCAATGCTACAAAGGCGCGTACAAACAAACTCCCGTTTAAAATATAGCCCTAACACCAAATCACGAATAGCTGCATAGATGAATGACCATACAACAGCATACATCAACACCCGGGATCCTCGTATACAGCTCACGAAATTGATTGAAGCGCATTTGGCTGACGACAATGATTAACAACTGTTCCGTGTACTCGGATTACTATCGGATGACATAAGTTTCTACACCATATATGTCACGTAGAGACATTGTACCGGTGTCTGTTACGGGAGGGTATCGCTGTCCAGAAATATCTGGCTATTTAGTGGCAGCCGCGTTTACACCGTAGCGTAGCTTGAACTAAAGTACAAGAGATAACTACCAAACATGTGACAAGATGCATAGTCTCAATCAATTTAATACACAAACATAGTCCTACACCTATATTACTGAAGAGGGAGGCAGAGGCATATACACCCACTTTTCGTCAAACATGGTTTTAGGTCCCACGTAATAAGAGCCAGCTTATTGTCGTCTGCCACACAGTTTCAAATAGCGTGTTGCTACTGAAAGTTGCTTGCCAGAAAAACCCAATAGCATATTTGGCCCAAACAGGAATTAAATCTGAGTACAGCAGCCATATTCACTACCGCTGCGCTACCGAGGCGGTTATTATAACAACAGTAAAGGTGGCGAATGAATACACAATCCGCCTTATAGTAAATGGTCGAACGATTAGTACAACGATTATTGAACTGCGTTGTTACTAAGATGCAATTTTATGGATCTCTTATTGATCGTTATATCCAAAACCATATCTGATGCATTCGGTAAATGAACTAATTGCATCCAAATTTATGTTAGTTCATCAACGAGCTCTATAAATCCTATCAAATTCAGAGCTCATAAAAAAATTGCATGCATTCTGTAGTATTTGCGTGCTATCATTTTAATCAGCGGAAGCTAAAACATAAAATAATTTTTTACACTGTTTGTAATAAAACTTTGTTTACACACCTTTAAGTGATAAAAAATCTTGGAAATATAAAAAGCTATAGTAGTAATTAAAAAGGGCTTTTATTAGTTTTGTAATCACGTTTCCGTGTAATGTTTTTGCTTAGCCAGTTTTAGTTTAGCAACCGTCGATTTCGATTACTTTATTATCGTATTACTATCTTTTTCCGCGTGTATCCACGGAAACATAGGCAAAATATTGGGATAAAAATGTATCCTACGTATCAATTTAGGACATGGTCTATCTATTTACGGTTTACGCGCGTTTAAGTAAGAAACATATAAATATGAGTTTCTTATATTTATAATTTTAGTACAATATTCTATTAGTTAGAATAACCTAAAATGTATAATACGTATGCATTTACAAAAAAAAGCTATTTATGTATATTTATCTATTGTATAGTACCCATAGTACAAGCTCTGCTTAGTTTGGGCTAGATGGTGTATGTGGTAGAATATTATTATTATTATTCTCACTATTCTTATTTCAGACACAGTTCGGTGTGACAGTCATCCGTATTAGTCGTTTAGGCGCGCCGGTTCCTATGTACTTTTTGCCCCGGGGACAATTCTAAATCGGGCCGGGTCGTTGCCGGTCTAATTCCGTACTATCCACGCCGTCTATACTATATAATATGTACTATAGTGGACTTCCTATTGCGTAACACTACCATACAATTGATAGCGCTTAGCGAACAAACACAGTGCACGATTACATCCACGCTTAATGCACTGTGTCAATTTTATTATGAATTTATTGTCTTGTTGGAAATAGGCGCGTTAGTCATCTTGATAGATGTTAGCGGCAGTTGATATTAGAGGAAGTGGGTGTATTTATCTGACATGTGATAGCTCTTTTTGTAGAACAGATTTGAAGATTAGATTCGGTGTGTAATTGTGGCGATAGTGCGTCGGCAGTGTCGCTTCCCGCTGGATCCGGCCGCGTGAATACAAATTAAATATAATGTAGGATGTAAAGGGGAATGTCCACAATTTAAATGTTTGCTTTGATAGTGTTGTGAATGGGCAATGGCCCACGTATAGATGCGGCCGACTGAATTCTTAACACGTGATTAAGCTCTGGCGTACATCTTTAGTTTATTAACTTTATGAACGAACTAGTATTTTAATTTTAAGTTAAGATCACTGATGCACAATATCATATCCGACCTATCACTGCAAAATTCATAGAATCATAATCATCATCTGATAGTTATAGGTATAATACGCTAATTTTTTCAGTTATGTTATAGGGCTCACGAATATAGTGCGAACCTACTCGTATTGTTACGTACTGTTGTGTGTTTGCAGGTTTTGTTAACAGAAGAATTAGCTAAAGCTTAATTTAACAGGAGTACATAAACTCTGGGGCCTGGATTGCGCACAAACATAATCGCGAACCTACCCATAATCTGAATCAACTTTAATTTAGTACGTCGCGCTCTACCGAATAAATACCGACAGAATTAAGTCGAATGTTCTCATTGTGCGAATGTTTAAATGTAATCTTTATTTAACAAGACTAAGAGTCATCTAGTTTCTTAGTCTTGTATAATAAACAACCATGACAGTCAGCAACTGTGGGCGCCTTACGATCGCTAGTCGTATTTCAACAGTTATCACCTCTAACCTGCTCTATGATCGATGGCGTTAATATGTTTAGACATGCACGCCTGCACACTGAGATATTAGCACGTCAAAAAAGACGTAAAGAAGCCTAAATAAAATACAGTAAGTTGTTATTAATACGCCAGTAAAGCGTCCATTAAGTTGATTGCTTGGCTACAATAGATACGCTGCCGCGTCTCAACCGTATCGAGACTAGAATAGTTCACAAGGAATGTCGGCGCAGCCATGTTGGTCGGCGCACGCGCCGCTGAGCGCCAACTAATTAATACATGCCCTTCCAACTCTTCATTAGCGGGTAGACGCGTTTTTGTTGCGATTGCGCGCAAGCAAGTTTTTCGCGCGCGTTGCACGCGCTCTCTATGTACAACGCTCTTAGAAAACATAGATTTGATAACAAGCATATATTATAAATACCTTGTTTTATCTTTATCCATAATTTTATAATATATTTGTAATGTATGCTACTCACGACCATAAGGTTTATGTTTTTTTAAACTCATATATTATTTTCTTGATATCGACGGTGTAGTATCAATATCTAATAACTAAAAAACCACGATATTATCGAACACGAAAAAGAAGGCTAATTTCTATACTTTTTAATATGGGAATCAAAAGGTAATTTATATTTAAAAAAATTGTAGGATCCGCTTGTCATGTTGTTAGTGATTGCAATCAATTATTTCAGGTTAGGGATATAAATTCAGACAGAATATGCAATAAAGTGAAAATCGCTAAAATGTAAGTTATGAGATATTGATATTTCACCGTCGATATGCCAACACACGTTTCAAGCCATTGACTCCCTTCTAGGATATTATAAATCCACAAACACATTTGAATAAGAACATAATATCAATAAATCATTAAATAAGCTATTAATTCGCCAAGTTAAGACAACGTTGTAATTAAAATTGTATAATCAATTTTAATTGCGATCCGTATGTTGCTGCTCTATGCTTACGATAACAATTCCATAGTGTAGATACTTATTTCTCATAAAGTTTTTACTTCATTCTTTCGCTCGTCTACTAATATTAAGATGGTGTTTTACGATTCCCTCCAGTGATATGTTTAAATGCCGGTTTTTATGCGGTTATTATATATATTTTTTATTGTTTCCGGTTTTCGAGCTGTCGGTTTATCTTTATGTTCTATTTTATTATTGTCTTGTTCAAACTCACCAAGCTTTTTGGAAAAACCTTCTATATAATATTATCAGGTGTGTGATCGAGGAGTCGGAGTTTGTGATGCGAGATTTAGAAGTATGGCCTTTTAAATGAGGGTTTTGTAAATTAATTGAAGTTTTTATTTGTACATCGACTTGTGGGCATCCATCGTGACTGGTTTTGTTTTTAA
This sequence comes from Catocala nupta, assembly GCA_963675205.1. NCBI lineage: Eukaryota > Metazoa > Arthropoda > Insecta > Lepidoptera > Erebidae > Catocala > Catocala nupta. The sequence goes on along the minus strand of OY776095.1, from coordinate 5,641,554 downwards.
TACTACGAATTAAAAATGTATTGCAGCCAAGAGGAAAATAAAATAAAGTCTGCGAACTGCTTTTCGAGGCAACACAAAGCGTAAGAAGCAGATAGAAGAATTCCAAACAGCAAATGTGTACACAAAGCTTGAGTACACATCGCATTGCAACGAGACAAAAAGCAACAGAATGGATGTTTTGAATGTCAATGGTTTCGGAGGCGCTCACCGGCACAACACTGGTCGGTAAATGCGCGCCGATATTACAATAAAAAAATTCAGATTGATATAGGTTTTGTTGCAAAAACGCTGAACACGTGCAAAGTTTTGGCTATCACAATGGCATTGACCTTTCCGATTGATTCGATAGATATCGGACGGACAATAAGACAGAAGTAAGAGCTTAACTTGGCAGGGCTGCCACCACACAAGAGATTAAATAAGTTACACAACTAAGTATGTAATAAAAACCTTGTAGGAGCTTTGAAGGGTGATATGGATGTTTTGATCGGCTCCACGTTTAGTTATATGTTTATTATACCAGTTCGAAGAGCTTAAATATAAGAGTATTGTCCAAGTTAGTTTGTTAGGTCATTAATGAATTGGTTTAACGAGTTATAAGTTAGTTGAGTTACGCACTTAGCGATTTATAGTTACGTTTCCGTTGAGTATTTAACTTCTTTATGTAAATAGTAATAATCATTTACAAACTATGTTTGTATTAAATTGTTAGTGACTATATGTTAATCGGATGGTTTAGAGATGTAGCGAGTAATTGGTTGCTACAAGTTTTAGTCATTTTAATGAGTAAGTGATTTTGTCAAACTTATCATCTGCTTTATTGACTTATATTAGCAGTAATGTAGGAGTGAGCAATAAACAGCTTGCTGTCTCTTACGTGGGATCTACATGTAGTTGGTTAAACTTGGACTTTGGACATAGCATATACCCACCTCTATTTAAAGGCGTACCTCTATCTTATCTTGTGTGGGGGCCAGTCAGTACAGACCGGCGAAACTTCGACCCAGTGGGATCTTTTGTGTCGACTTCCGCAATAACGACTGCCATAGATGTTCATGGCAGCCGGGACCGACGGCTTAGCCTGCTCTCCGAGGCACGGGGCAGGCGATAATTGTTCATCAATACGCACATAATTTCGAGGTTTCATATAACTTCCGAAAGTCAGAGGTGCGCGACGTGGATTCGAACCCGAGACCCTCTGCATTGCAGTCTGTTGGTCTCCCCACTGAGCTATCGCTGCTCATCGGCGTAGGCCTACCTCTAAGTATATGTGTACCTCTATCTTACCCGCGGTGACATACCTACAGGTGTTCTATGTATATGTGTTTGTATCTTCATATAGGCCGGAGCCTGCTTACCAGTGGCAGTATATACAATAGCTTATTGTATTCAATTTAGCACTAGCATGCTTTCAGTATGCTTTGATCGGGTCAACCAAGACATATGTAGGTACATGGGAAATTAAAGAATAATGCAGCACCAAAATTAACTTGTTTTACTGTTCTATGAAGCTTGTCGTTCAAAACATTACGCACGGTGCTAATATCATGCTCTTAAGTTTAATGTTAAGAGTGAAATAAATAATTGTATGTAATTACCTAATTACTTATATTTCGCTAATCGACTAGCCTCTAATATATGTATCTTGGCTCATATGTTTCCTAAATGGACTAGCCCGTTTACGCTGAGAGTTCGTCTTACCACTGTCTAATATGGGAGCAGCTCGCTTTCTCGTGATCACTCGAAAGCCGTCAGCGCGTGCTTCCGCAAACTTGCCGGAAGCACTTCAATATCTTGCCAAGCCCAACAGCATCGACTTTATCGCTTCGACTGCACACCTATAAGTAGAACGCATAGAAGAACAATTCATTTAAGACATTCTTAAGTAGCCTACATGTTTAAAAGTTCTCCATAATATCCTTAAAGTCTGCACTTGGTAATCTTCTTCTATTCTATTCTATTATTCGTGTGGTTAGTGATAGGTAATAGGAATAGAATATGTATGCTTACACCCTCTCAAAATATGCAGTGCTGTGGTTTGTAAGCAGTGCTAATATTGTTATTTTTTATAAATTATAATCCTACATCCCGTTAATAACTGATAACATTAATTAAATAATAGTTTTTGATAGCGTTTTCAACAATCAAAAACTTACACCTATTTATTCCCAAAGAACTGTAGTCACTTAGGCAAAAATCTATTCCATCTACACATCGCCAGCAATGTTATGTCTCTTATCGGTACCTCTCTAGACACAGAGCCGCTACCGAAAATTCAGTGACAGAATAACCCAATCACTCTTTGCTCGACGGGAGATTGGAATCCGGAACCTCACCATAGTCGAAGCGCAAACTTGTCACAGGGCCAATTAATAAAAAGTAAAAGAGCTGAGAATAACACGTCCTATTTAATAAGGCACCAAAACAAAGAGCTTTGAATTGGTTTAGGAGATATTTGAATGAAGGTTTACCTGTAAGGATTATGTCGGTCAGTTAGCTTAGAGATACAGAATTGCAGATTCTGTAGAGGCTAACGTCTATCCGACACTAAAGTCAGACTGCGTCATGGAGGCTTATGTATTACCATAGATGTTGAGCAACCAATGCTTCAGTAAGACATAGGATTACGAGAACAAAATTGCTATGGTTACTGTTACTGGTATGGCTGTTTAGGTTTATTGATACTAGTATTTATTTTGTAATCTATGATCTATCACGGAGATTGACTGAGATTTAATTTAAATGACACTGTGTTTTGTTATTCATCTAAGATGGCAGCCGCTGTTTATAGTAGTGATATGCATATTTACAATTATGTCCACAACGCTATTACTTTGCACGGTCAAGTGCACAGCGCATGCATCTATGTACACTGTTATCAATACATTCGCATATAATTCAAATGCAATTGCGAGCGTCACTTCAAGTCTACATGCGTTGATGTGCGGTGTGCTGATTTTGCTGTCAGATATAAGGTAGCGGGTCCTGGGCTTTGGTATAACTAATCACGGAAACAGGACAGCGGTCTACCTGATGGTATATCAAGTTCTTGCCGATCCTTAGGGTGTCTACGTCCAAGTTAACGCATTTTCAGCCAAACGTGGATCTATGTACATGCTGTTCTTTAAGGTAAGACAAACGTTCTTTCCATGTGATCATAATAAGCCACTTACCATCTGATATCATCATGAACACCGTATAGATTTAATTATTTTATGTAACGATTCCAACTATATGGCACATCACTGGCGTCCACGTACTCTATGAGTACTGCACGCCATTAAATTAACGTTTAATATCCCTTTGTTTCGCCACACATCACTCGATCTGAAGGTGCTCAATAAATCATGTCGACAACCCTATGAGAATAAATGCAAAATCGCCACGGGAGGTCGGTTAGGATGTCGTTCTGTTTGGCTCCTACATCCGGCTATATCTGTCCGGCTGTCCGGGCCTCCATCAACAAAGAGAATGTATTGTAAGATAATAATGACAGACCTCTTTAGATGTGAGAGCAAATATTGTTTGAGGACACCGCGTGCTCATGTTGGTAGTATCGGGTGCATTTCTGTAACCTCGGTCACTGTTTTGTTTGATTGGTTTTATTTTAATTCTCGAATCATGTTTAAAAGTACTAAACGATAAACATGTTATGGTTCATATACAGAACTCTTGAGAACGGTCAAATAAAATCGCGAGACCCCTAACACATTAGAAATTTTTATTACTTTTATGCTCCGTAAGAGGCGGGATGGTTAATTACTATAATTGTATATAAAATTACTTTTCATATAAAATAAGTCGACGTCGTGCGTCTTAAAGAGTTTATAGAACTATAATATGATGTTTTATTGATTGAAATTATTTATTAATTTAAACTTTAACTCTGTCTAGGACATTTATTATTAATATATTTTAAGTATTGATGTCAAGGTCTAAAAACAACAAGAATAATTATAATTTTGTTAATATTTTAAATGTATTATGTATTAGGACAGTTGCTCAAGAATTTTTTATGTGTCTCCCCTACTTGTGAAGTTTGGGCTTGAGTTTTGCGAAATCTATTTCAAAAGAGATGTGTCTCCAACGCTCGCAATTCTTGTTTAATCTTTGATGTTGAACAGACAAACCTTTCCTCTGCGACCCACATTTCTCACGTAAGTGGCTGCCCATTAACACAATTCACGGTATATAGTATCTATCAAGGCTAGAGACATGGTACATATGAACTATTTATATTTTTCCGGTAAAAGTTCGCTTTAAACTTAAAAACTACGAATAGAGTTTGTCCAACATATAACGGCCAGTCCAAAAGATGAAATTCTCTGATAAATTGACCGAACATAAATCTACTCGTTTTCTCAGTACTTGGCCTGACTGGCGTAATTACTCTTTGTTAATACCTTCTGGGAATCACCAACAAATGGTTGGCCTAAAAGCTTGCAAAAACTTGCGCAAGTAGGAATGCGGCATACCAGTAAACGTGACGTCACAAATACTGGCATCTAAACACAGTCATTTGCAAACCGTTCGTGATTCGCAGTAGTTCGCCTGTTAAACATGATTATCAAAGTAATGCACGTTTCCCGTTCATGTCGCCGACATAAAAGAGGTCGTAACATCCAGCCAGACTAGCCATACTCGTATATTATACTCCATACACAGTTCTACTGCAGAGTTAGTCACAACTTCCGACATATCAAACACTTCACTATTACGTTAGGGAAGTTTGTTTCCGTCCTACACATACATACAGTAGATATACAACACACATGTAAGTTTTATCGCACTTTACATAAAGGTCAAAATTGAATACAAAAGCACAATGTTAGTACCACTACAAAGTTTGTAGTTTCAGTTCGCAGAACAGAAATCTAAACCGTCCTTCGGTGTTGGAAGGGACATTAGCATATCGGGCGTCTGCAAATGTAATTTTGTTGCGACAGTACATTTGGCTTACCATAATGAGTGGTTTATGGCATACGCGATGTACGTGGGTAGACTGACACTTGCGGTCAAGGTCACGCAGTCCGTCGTCCGTCGTCCTGCCAAGGTCATCGGTCTGACCGAGACCCTGTTTGTCAAATGTTCTGGGAACAATTTTGTATATAAGCCTGATGGTTATCCTTGGGATGTGATGTGTGTGAAATATGCCACGCTTAGAGATTTATGTTATGGCTATCTAGATCTCGTAATGTGGTCTCTCCAGGAATCGAGATGATGAGACATGAAATATGAGAATTAAAGTCTGCGACGTTAGGCTACGCTCTTCGACGTAAGATTCCAAAACGTAGGACCTTTTGTTCATAAATTTATGTGTCTACTGTAGATACGTCCCCGTAAGTCCTTCCTTCCGCTGTGGTGTTTAGAAAACATCATTAATTCATAATTCTTGCATTATAATATAGCTACGCGTGTCACTTGAATAATAATACAAATGACAAATGACACACTTGTGTTTGTTTGTCCAGGTCATTCGATGAAAAAATGAATTAGATGAAGACACTACAAGCGTAAAGGCACGGTAGCAAAGTAGTCATGATATAAAGCCAGCTTTCATTATTGAAATTAAACTACTATATACGGATTGAAATTAAACTACTGTATACGTTATACACTATACGTTTCGGTTGCTTTTCGTCGGGGAAAGTGTGAACCAAAAATAAATAGATTTAATAGTTTAAATAATTTTATTAGCTTATAAATTAGTAAAATAAAATCAATAGTAGTAGTAGTGTAATATTTTCAAAATTTTGTAATACAGTGATAAATAAACAACGCGATAAAATCCGTATATAGTAGTTTAATTTCAATGAATAACATTCGCGTAAACAGAAGACAATATTATACTATATACGGATTTTATCGCGTTGTTTATTTGATACTCTTTTATATAATTAAGAAACTGTTACACTACATACTACTACTATTAAACTTTACAAATTTTGAAGCTTTCATTAATTTGTAAATTAGTAACATTCCAGTTTAGAAAGGTGTCCGTCTCAAGGGACTTTAGCAGATGAGATGGTTTCATTGTACCATTACATTGATGACATTGTGTATCAATCATTACGTCCTTATTTTAAAACACAACTAGCAATGTATTCATAAATGTAAGTACGTCTATTTGTTATTCATAAAGAATTTACCGGAGATTTCAACAATTGCAAAACTTCATCAAAGTTAGATCTAAAGTGAAGATTCTAAATTCCGGAATAAAATGACTACAACTAGTAATAAAAGCTTTATGAAAAATATAAGAGCATTACAGAAACAATGCACTAAAATTAACAGTCATACAGCAGAATTCTTATTGATAAGACAAAACCAAAACTAGAGGCCATTTTTTCAAATATGTTGCTGAGCAATTTTAGGCCTCTAGGAAATGCTGTGGTTTAATATAATTTAGTAATTTCTATACAGAATTGGTAACGCTTATAAACGCAAACATTTTAGAAGCAAGTGTACTAACAGAAAATAGAATTAGAGTGTAGTTTGTCTACCACTTATCGGTATGAATTAAAAAGTGCATTATTATAGATATTTTGATAGATATCTCCTTACTGCCAGTAGAGCTCGTCCAGGATATACAAATGTAGCAAATAAAATTGGTTGTACCCAATTTTGTTTCTTTAAATCCCCTCCCCTGACGCTTCATTCAGAAACACTGCGTTACAATTCGCAACTTTGTTACGACTGCATAATTTATGTTGGAGTTATCAGTCCTGCAGTATATTATTATCAAAGCCATGCTATATTTTAATATCATGTTATAATGGAGGAGCAATTTTGTCGTTACAATGTCGACAGCAGATATGTATCTCTGAAACATGATGATACTATTATGTCTTTATTGCGCTACCTACACGCCATAGAAAACTCGCAGAGATACCATCTCAGTTGGTATATGGAAATGTATGGCTGTCATTTGCCATATGTTTGTATGGCGATAATAAGACTAATGCTGCCTTGGTGCTTATTAAGAGCTTCTCCGAAATACTAAAGCTTTGATCACATTTTTGCGTTAGTTTGGAATTGCCGGTTTGTGGTCAAATTTGGATCAGACTAGTTTAAACTGCTTAATGGTTAATGGAATTGGTGTCGTTCATATGGATCAGGTAGCCAGAATCTTCTTAAACGTCCTGTTACTAGCTTCCTCTTCAATATCCTTGCTTTATCCTTGCTTATAAGTACATTGACAACAGATCATTTGATTGACATTGATCGCGCCAGAAATCCTACAGTTAAAATCAAAAGTCGCCCTCGCATTTATGCGTAAGCCACTGGGCCAATAGTAATTGCGTTAAATTAGTAAAAGGCTTTGAGTGATTAAATGTCAGTCCTCTATTGTTTCATATATATATGCGCGTGTGAAACAACATGTGATGAGCAATCAATTTCCCAAATCCACATGAATTTGGGTAGAGAGATAGAGCATAATTTTAAATTATACCCTCGCGCAGAATATTTTAATTCTGAGGCGCTATTTATTTCAACAATCGGTTCATCATTACCCTCCAGACCATTATTGCGTACGAAATTGATGAACGCAATAACGTAACACAAAACACATCAGTTTAATTCCGTCTGAAGGAATCCATTAATCTATTTTCACCGCGGCCTTGGTCATGAAAAATGTTAGCAGCTCCAGTGACTCGGGGTCGATACACAAGTATTATAAATACGGTTATTATGGCACTGTATCGATCCTTTAAGGGTTCAAGGTAGGTCATACCCACCTCTATTCCTCTGTACATAATCTATGTTTGAATAATGATTGCTTTTATCGTTCATATGAAATAAACACTCTCGGGATTGTGCAGCGTAGAACCATCGAATTATTTCTTCTTTGGGCTGATTGAGTTTTCATAACCCGTACGTCCTTTTATTATCTTAGCATGTTGCACTCAATCGTCAAGACGCGTCTACATTACATTTTTATAGACATTTTTTTAATGTCATTTAGGGAATTTGATTTACTGTGCTTTCTTAAACCACTACAACCGCCTATGTTAATAGTCCGGTTTTACTTGAGGTTTAATTCTATTTTCCCGGCGATTCAAGTTCTTAAAAGGGTCTGTTGTCTAGACTGACGTGTCGAAATTCTAACGAAGAATGTCGACGAAATATCGTTGGAAAGTTCTTTCTTTTAGTTCGATCTGAAAAAAGATAGTCTGCAGTCTAACTGTTGTAAATGTAGGTACGTACTATACCTACATTTACACGCGACTTTGTTTATTGCAAAATTCAGTTCAATGTTCTTATTTGCGATATTATTTTCTTATGACACGCTTGCTATATCCGTGGCTAAAGAAAATTTCATGTCAATATGAATTTACCAGACATCATTCATTTCATGTTTCATTTTTGATACGGTAATGAACTGGTAGTCAGTGGGCCTGGTTCTCACATATCCGGGATGCGCGATCTCTGCATACTAATACCATCGAAAGTTTCCAGACATTTCGACGCCCTATCGATATATTTTATGGAATTTTTAAAGTTAAGTCACGTGTCCATTATTGTCAAGTGGAAACCATAATTTATAAGTTATAGTATCAACCACTACTGAGCACGGTCACTTTTTACAGGACATAAGAGGTAGACCACTTTACCACAGTGGTCAATTATTGCTCGTTAGTAGAATGCCTGGCATGTATGTTTCTTCACTATATCATCCTTTACCGTTAAAGCGAGCCATAATTAAATATTTAATTATATAACTTTGAACTCTCGAGACCTATAGATAATTTGATATTACCGGCAATAACGAAGTTTGCCAAAATGTGTACACAAAAAGGTCTTGGCTTCGTTTTATTACTACGTATTTTCACATGAGTGTATAATAATACTTTAAGTACACTCGACCTAGACGTGGGTTCATTGCCAAAAATAATACTCAGCACAGCAGGTAGGAGTACCGCTGAGGTCACCGAACAAGTTCAGCGACACTAAGACGATATGTGACGAAGGATGACTGCCATCTCTTCACGAACACATTAATTGATAACATTTTGTCGACAAAAACCGCTTGAACTCGGCGCTTTTTCCAGTACATCGACTGATGTACGTTTTCCTAGTGGCACATTTAAAATGATTTTCTCATGTATTTAGACTGAATTTGCTATTGTTTTTCAAAAAACAGTATAAAAGGTGTAAATCCAAAATATAAAATTTTATTAACATTATTTGTACTTTTAAATTATATTTTTCTGTATTAGAAATGAAAGTTATTTCTATTCGTATTTTATGACGGAAAATAGGATTACAAGGCTGAATATTTGTAATATATTCTAGAGAGGCATAAAATGATGTTCTGAGTCTATTGAAATAGGATTACGTAATGTCAAACATCATTACGCCGTTCCGGTCGCAAATCCATCGTATTTTTACGAGTGAAGTCATGAAAAACGATCGTTTCTTCCGAAAGCGCCATTTTATCGCCTCGGATGCATTGCCAACTCTCCATCATCACGGTTCAAGGCCGGCCATGTCACAGAACATTCAGCTGATGTAAATACTACCGTGTACAATATAAATCGTGATGGATCGCCTGCTCGGCGCTTACCAAAATGCCAACCGACATATTATCTACGCTGCAATGAACTAGATCCTAAACTAAAATCTCGTTACTCTGTTTTCGGTATTTGCTCCAGTATTTTATGTATTCTACACGTGTTGCGATGATCTTTCAAAACGTACAAAACGTTTACAAATTTATGAGCTGAGTACATTGCATTTTGCGTTCCATAGTCCAAGGCCGACGCTCTAAAACTGTTTGACGACGCAGTGGGCAGCGTGAACGTTGGGTTTGAAACTTTTAATCGCTTGGAAACTAAGCGTCATTACATCTAATAATAATGCATTCCACACCGAACACTACTGGGCGTTTCCTCTCGATTCTAGAAGTAGTTTACGTGATGAATGTTAAATATTGTCGTCATGTCTATGTTGGGGCACGTGGAGAGGTTCAAGGGCACGCCACCGGTCGTTAAACCTTGCTTTTTGCGCGTTTCTTACTAGTTCCCCAGACACATAGATGGATGACTAAAGCATGTAGACATGACATATTGTACACTTGTCACAACTCAGGAACTTGTTGGCAGAGAAACCGTCCCTCCTAGACGTTCGGTATTACGACTTCATTATTTGTTTATTATTTTTCGTTACCACGAGATAGCCGACACATTTGTCGGTTTGACTAATACCAACGTTTTTATAACAAGATATTCGACTTTACGTCACCGGGTAAACTCAGCGTGATACTTTTATTACTACATTTTGCATAATTAAATATAAACAGGAAAAGCATTTTAACGAGACATCTATCAAATAAATATGTAACGATTGGAATATATATGTGAATAATAAGATACCCGATTGTATCTAGGTAGTCGATGTATAATTCAGTATTCCTATATATCGTGACATTGACTTTCTAAAACGACAATAAAAACTTCTACGAATGTATTATTTTGCCATTTGTATCGATTGCGTCATCGTCACATAAAGCCTCGTATTCACTAGGCAACAATTCACACACAACACGTGACGCTCAACAAGATCGGCAACGTTGCGCAACAACGCGTGATGTTGCCAGCTGGCGCGCATTATGACGCGCGGCTTGTTGTTTGTTTCCGTGCAACATGCAGTTGAGTATCAAATGTTGTTAAGTGGAGACGTGAAAAAGCCACAGAAATCAACACAAGTTCCTTTGGTGACATGTTGCCGACGCCTGGTCATGCGTGAACAGACAACGTTGCTAAACAATGTTGTGCAACATGTCACGCGTTAAATGTTGCCTAGTGGATACGAGGCTTAAATTTCTTTTATCGAACGGCTTGTTTGTTCCCATGTACTTATGCGTATTAAATCCAAATGGCTCGGCGTCTATTGTTATGTAAAACGATAACAATTTGTGTGTCCGTCCGTTTGTTCTGAGCTCGGAGCCCCGACGCGACGCCCCATAGAGCACTACAATGTTTATTTACTAGCTACTCGTGTATTTGGACGTCGTCGGCTCCTGAAACAAATTGACGGTTGTAACCCGTTCTCGTGGCCGAACATCCCAAAAAGATAAATGTGAGGACGTGCTCTAATTTAAAATGTACAGTAGCGGCACTGTTGTTACTTTTAAACAGATAATTTTTTTATTAAATTCTCATGTTTAAAGGTAGTTTTAACCTTCGATTAGAATCTACATAAAAGCCACTTTCTAGCCATTGACTACTTCAAACAAGAGCAAATTTGAACATTTTTAAGCTAAGTTATATTAAGTGATGTAGAACTGATTCGGGTACTTGCACTAAGCGGTTTTTTCGAAGTTATAATCGTTTTGTAACTTGGTGAGATAGGCGGAAGTTCGATAACGATGATCGTTTGCATGACTAACTCAGCTTATACCCAAAATTTAACAACACAGATTCGAATGCGGAAGTGGAAATATTATAATTTATATTCGATGACGCGCCGTTTTGCAGAAAACAAAAGTTTGACACGTACTACACTAAACGCTTCTGCTTATTTGGTGACGAAATGGTCCAAAATGGCTCGGTAGTACCAACTGGTAGGTGTGTGAATCATCTTGAAAACCCAGTACCGGCACTTGAACTTAATCTACATAGTTATTTACACAGTGTAAAAAATATTTACATATATTGAGAGGTGTATATAGATGAATCACTATACCTTAAATAAATAAAACCCTATTTTTATAAATCCAATCGAGTCGAGTCGGGAACTGTACCTGACAAATCGCAATTGACTAGTATCCTATGACGTGGGACCTAAAACCATATATGTTGAAATATGAATATAAATAATATCATGGCTACGTCGTTTTACGTTTTACAAAACCATATCTGGCAAGTTGTGGATGTCATACACCACTGCCTGCCTTTTGCTTCTGTGTGAATATAGTCGTGAGCTTATGTATGTATTACTTCGCAATATTACCTGCCAAGACGAGCCAAGCGAAGTGCAAGGGCACTATCTACCGCTTTTCGAAGTGCTTCGTCGTTTTTTGAACTTTTATAACTTGGGTTTAGATTATATCGGATAAACAAAATTCTCGGGATATATTGTAATATATAATAGCGGACTTATTAAATATATAAAGTTTTAATGGCATAGATCTTATAATTTAGATTTTATTGATATCTAAAACATCCTAATTTCGTCATTAACACACTGATGATCATCAAAATTCTTAGGGTATTTCCTAATATCCTAGAAAGCTGAAATTTGATATATACGCTAGTATTAGTACACAAACAACAAAAAATTGATAAAACATAACTTTTACCCCCAACCCCTTAAACTAGGGGATGGAAGTTTGTATGAGAGTTCCGCAGTTTTGACGCTAGAGGTCTGAACATTGATATGGGGTCTCCTTGTTATTATAAATAATGAAAAAAATCAGGCGTGCAAGAAATATACCATAAATAGAAAAAATATTTAAAAAAAATTGTAACAAGCAACTTACAAAAATAAATAAAATCCCACCAAAAACATTTTCATGTAAAATGTTGCCAAGACGAGACCATATGACTCGCACTGTCAAAAAGTTATCAGATATCATGTAAAGCCAAGCTTCTAATTCTACAAGGCTACAAACTCCTACACCTTAGTCAAAATATGTGGCTTGGCCATTTCGCTACATTTACATGGGCGTAAGGTAAAAAAATTATCAACTGTTCATTACTTTTCTGTTATACAATAGTTCTTGTAGTAACGAAATGGCCAAGCCACATATTTTGACTAAGGTATAGAGTTTGTGAAGTTAGGCCTTGTACAGTTAGGGCGTGTAGAGTTAGAAGCTTGGCTCTACATGAGATCTGATAACTCTTTGACAGTGCGAGTCATATGATCTCGTATTGGCAACATTTTACATGAAAATGTTTTTGTTGGGTATTTCTGACTGCTCCTTTTTGTTAACACGATCTTACACGTAATTTTCTTTATACATTAAAAATATGACTACACCATTTCTAAAGACTTTTAATCAATCGGAGATTAAGATTTGATTGACAATCATCTGTGACAAATCTGTTATCACAGTACCCCGTGCTGGGTTTATGGTTTGTCAGTCATGGCCGTCTCGAGACCTACGCGGCAATCAAAATTTATGGTGCTCCATACCCGTATCTCTAAATATAGTTAATGGCTTGCGAGGCCTTTTTTGGGGATTACCACTTAATATTCAATCTTGTTACGTAATGTTTGTTTTTGGATGGTTATAATTAGGCATATTTAATCGATAATAAATAAGAGACACACTCGGTATTCACCAGAAATTTATCTATATTATCATGGCTGTTTAAGGGACCAGGAACAAGTCTCGTGCTGACAGCAGCTTTTAAGGAGCCTCTGTAAGGAAAATACAATATATGGTTATTGGGCTACGTCTTCTGTAGGATGGATGTATTTACTTTTTCACTTAAGCTACAGTTTTGATATTTTGTACTCATCGGTCACTACTGTATAGAATGGGTGGCGCAGCAGTAGTTAATGCGACTGTTGACTGACTGTGTCTGTTGTCTCGCGTTTGATTCCTGGGTCTGGCAAAATGATATTCGAGTTTTCTGTTACATGAGAAATGGTCAGTTGCAGCACGGGGTTTCGAAATATATCCGTTAAACGGCAAGAGGTTTGCCTTCTATTACATAAGACCTTAAACCATACACACTTAGAATTTTCAATTTTACCTTTTCAAAGTAATAGACGTACGACTATGAAGGTCACTGTTAAAGTAATATGTAATACAACCTTTTTCTTGCAGATTTGCTTCTGTTCCAGTGCAACAAATCTTTAGATGCTCCTTGTATCTTGTATCTAGCCATGCATTTTGCCGCGATGAACTATATCACTCTCCTAAAAACTATTTCTATACAACATATTACGTCAATTCGCTGCTTTATTACAGCGTTATAGAAAGATGTACAAACAAACAAACTTTCGCATTTGAAATATGAAAGTAAGGATGAATAATTTCTCTCTCCAAATATATTATCCCCGTCCATGAGATCTAAATTATTTATAACTCCTTTGTATAAAATTTGAAATGCAATAAAATATTGAGTATTGATCAATCTACGAATTGATTGATGATACATATAAACGTAATCTATTTTCATAGCTGGCCTAATGCCTACAAGTAAAACATTTTATACATTTCTAAAATCATTACCACAATATATCTTATGTTTGATGTAGCTTTAACAAAAAATTGGCGTGCCATGTATAGTTTGACGCACATTTATTTCGGACAACGTCGCGGATAAAAGTTAGTCGGTTATAAATTAATGACTTCCTCTCGCGTAGGCTGGATATACTCCGCCTGTATTAGAACATATTTTTTTCCTATTGCTTACGTATAGTTCGGTTTATTGCGTAACTATGTATATTTTGGGTTTGGTCAAGTTCACAGCTTTATGGCATGAATATTTTGATAAGCGATCTCTTATTAAGGGAATATGGTATAAGACCATTCAACCAGAAACCATACGCCACCCGTGATTTTCAGAGATGAATGCATACAGGAAACTAATTGTAACGTTTGCTACGTTCTGGACACATACCATCTAATAAGTTTACACACCTAATTGGAAAGTCGGATACATACAACTGTCTAGACTGTAACATCATTGACGACAACCAGCATGTGTTGTGTGAGTGTGTCCGGAACGAGTCTCTTCGACGACAGGTGCTGATTAAGAACTATGTACAACGTTGGGCTGTGCAACAGTGCCTTGGCAGCTCCATTGTCGGATGAAGCCAACATCCTATGTGCAATATATCTCGCGAGGATTGTGTCATGAGGAATCAATTATTTATTTTTAGTTGTAATAGTCTTAAGATTATAAAATTTTTATCTTCCCTATAGGACGACATCGTAAATTTTGACGAAGTTCCTATAAATAAAGATAAAAAAACACTCTAATACTAGGAACATATCCTGTATTGCGGTGTAGGTACTTTACAAATATTCAATGGAGGGACATAAATAACATGATTTGTGCACACACAATTTTTTTTTATCTTTTGGGGATTATGTAATACAGTGATTAAGACCAGGCACTACGAATTATGTTGTGCGTAAGCTCCGCCTTTTTCCCCGCCGGCGCCCCCTGGTCCCCACCTCACCTCGCAGTCCGCGGTGGCGACTTACGCGCTGCGAGGTGAATGTTCTATCGCTGCGCGAGCGTCGTGGGAATATAGAAGGAATGGAGACAACTTTATTTATTTAATGATAATAAAAAATCTTGTTATGAACAGTTATTTAAATTATAATATTACATTGACTAAAATATTACACGAAAAGCAGAATTATGAATAGTTTAGTTAGTAAATCAACGACATGTTTTGTGCCACAGGCTGAAATATTGTTTCAGAATGTCGACTTTATTTTATTTATCGACATAATAATATTTTATTCATTTTTATTAAATGAAGACAACGCCCGCACTAGGAATAAAACCTGTATCGCGGGTGACTTTACAAACATACAATCAACGAACACAAACAACACCTAGAAACAAAACACCAATTCGTGTATCACACAAAGTGTTGTCTCTCTCGGCTGGAAATCAAACCTTTGGTAAGGCGACCACTTAAACCACTTCGCCATACGTGCATAGTTTCGTAAAATAAAAAAGGGCTTTTGTTTAAAAAAAATATTTAAAGTTTACTAAAATCTAGCCTCCTTGATTTTAAGACCGGTTCATCTGATCCAGTGGCAGTGTCAATGCAGCGTTCCTCTTGCACTGTCTGTTTTCTGATATAGTCAGGATCCCGAATCGTTTTAGTGTTCGGATACAAGGGATCTACCAATTCAGGCAGCAAACAGTCCATATAAAAAGATGTTAGTTTGGGCTCCATCTCTTTTCGCCAAAATTCGTCATCTTTTTCTAAAATTTCTATTTTTAATTTATTATTGCCGTACCAAACGGCAAATAAGCATTTTGCTTTCTTTGTAATATGCATTTGCCTTTGTGCTTGGTAGAACCAGTCCGACCTTCTATTTACATAAATCTGAAAAGAAGTAATGTATTTATTTCTTACTGTATCGGCCAAAAGCGAAGTAAGGTTTTCAGGTGACATGTAGTTTAAGCCAATACAACTCATTTACCTTTTACAAAGTGTGACTTGTAGTATTCATAGCATGCCTACCTATTATTAGTATTCTCTTCTTATACTTAATTAAAATAATATTTTTTATAACTTACTTGACCATTCTTATTTTTTTTCCAGAAATGTATCTTTTTCTTATCGATTGCATTATCTATTCCTATCTTAAAAGGAGCTATGGGACATTTCACTTCCACAACCATATCATCGGTGATGCCATCGGGAGTAGCCCCTAGATAAGGAAGACCTTCGTCGATGAATAGACCGCATCTCTGAATTTTAATATTTTCTAGTGTGGATAACTGCTCTAAAGCCACTGCCTCATATTGCCTACCATGTTGTATAGACGAGACGTGATCTATAGGAGCTCCATAGAGCATGTTTTTTACAATATTTTTGCAGCTATTAGTCACTCTTCTTTTTATAACCTTTCCAAAATTGGAAGCCGTCAATAAGTTGCGCCTAAGCTCGAGCCACTCCCCTGATTCACTTTGCAAAGTGGTCTGTTTTTCAATATGACCTCGTTCCATGTCCGTCCTTTCTAAATTTTTAAGAAATGCTTTTTGTGCCATTTCAAATGTCTCTGGATCCATAGCTGGCTGTTGTGCGTTTTCTCCGTAGTTGTGATCTGATGGCTGAGTCTGAGCTACATGGCGCTTCTTTTTTCTCTCAGCTAGCCTATATAGTGCCCTTTTCTTACTTATTGTCTCTTCATGTCTTTTTAACGACCTTTTGGGTGTACTTTTGAGGACATTTCGGTGTACAGTTGACAATAGTTTGCCGGAATTGAACGATATGACAGCGCCAGCGCACCGAGTTTGGTAGCCGCGGCGTTGGGAATAATTAATACGCTTACCGCCCACTAATTTAGCCACAACTCCATTAAATTGTTCGACAACATTGCTATCGACGTCTTCAATGAGGCTTCTGGAGTGCGAAGCAACGTTAGCGGCAAGCATTTTAATTCTTTCCCATAAACTGGAAGCGTAAAATGAAGCAATGTTATCGTCAGTGTATGAACATATGTCTTTCTTGCAATTTGAATGTTTTCCGAATGCATGGTAGACTGAATTATTGAGGTCAAAATATAAGCTGTTGCAGTTTCTTTCGGGTTTATTGAGCTTAATGGAGTGGCAAATATATTTGCGAGCTGATAAAATTTTTGATTTTGTAATAATTTTCCTGTCTTTTATAGGATACCGTGTATCTGAAGCGAGTTTCTGCATATTAGTGCAAAATCGGCGTAATATATGGTTCCTACAGTTAATCTTTTCTACTGTCATGTTTGTATATGGGCGTGATTCAATTATTTTGGTGTAAGTACTGCTGTCACCATCTGCAATAAATCTGCCGTAAATTATATTGTACATTTCGATTGATTTTTTGAAACCCTCTGCTATAATTGTAGCTTCCATGCCTGTAGACGGCCCGTTATAGTTTTTATAACATATATGGTCTCTTAAGTCGTTACCATTTCTTTGACAAATGCAACAGTACTTATTTTTAACTGCCATATATAGAACTTTGCCTGTACGCCTGCCTATTATTGCTGCGCAACCTGAACTAGCAGCATAATTGGTTTGATACGATCGTCTACACCAACAACCGTCTACGATAACATCTATCACTGCTATGCCGTCTTTATTCACGTGGCCTTCCTTAATTGCAGCTTCTCTTTCTATCTTAGCCGCTTTTGTCATTTCATCGGCAGCAGTTAGTTCCCATTCATCCGCCACATGATCTTGGAGTTTGAGAAAATTCTTCTCGCTGATTAGAGGCAAGTCAACGGCAGCTGTGAATTGTTTCAGCTGAATATAACCGCCACCACTCGCAAGTATCCCAGCTACAGCGTCTTTATTAATGCCCTGTTCCGTTGTTTCTATTTGAAATTTTTTATTGCACATCAGACATTGCAAATTCAGCCGAGAAAAAAGCCCATTTCGCTGTTCAGAAACCAACTGCACAGAACTTAACCCACAGTTAAAAAGAGATTTATGATCAGCAATAGCCTTCATCTTTTCTAGAAATGTATGTATGTCAATAATACGCCTTCCAGTGAAGACGTCACTCACCTGAAAATAAGTAGATTACATAAAATCAATGTAGTTATTTTAACATTTTTTATATATTAAAATCAAATAAGGAATGTTTACTTTCAACCTACAGTTTCATCGCAACCTTCTACTTCATAAGGGTTTTTTCCATTGCGATAGATATCAGAATTTTGCCGCGCATCGATCTGAAAATATGTACAATTTCAAATACGCTATAAATATAAAATAAATAATAGTAGAAAATAAATAACACTACATACAAATAATAAACTACATATACCAGCAAACTTTGTTATTAAACATACCAAGCTAGTAGTGGGTATTTCTGTGTTGATATTGTTAGTTTTACAGACAGAAATAGTGTTAGTAGTAATATTAGTTTCGTCAATAATGTTATTAAATGTAGATAGATTGATGTAGCTAGACACCGGTGAAGAATTTCCATCCTCTTTTTTATTCTTCAGCCTGATATTACTATGAATAGACAAACAAAAACAATATAATATTATAATTGAAGTACCAATAAGACTGTCACTATTGTTATTGCCATAGATTTCTTAACCCAGACTCAGCCGAACAAAGTATTAAAGCCACTAAAGTTGTAGGTATACATTTAAAGCTAATAATAATATGTGGCTTGCCACATATTATATCAATTAAACGTTTAAGTTAGTATACTTCGCCCGTCATGCAAAATCTCGATTATGCGTTTTATGCTTAGTAGGTACCTGATAGACTGAGCTACGCGCGGCTCTTTGTTGGCGTTTTCTCAGCAAAAAATATACAACATTTCATGATACGAAAATATTGACATGTTGAAAACAAAAACATAATTATGTTTCATAAATTTGCATCGATGAAATTGACTCCATAGTTTCCTGTTCCCAATACTTTAACGAAATATTAGGTAAATTAAATTCAATAACGTTTGTTATTGAATTTAATTTACCTAGAACATATTTTAGCGTTATATAATTTTACACGTAGCGCCCATATCGTAACCTGACTTGCCGTTCATAAAAGATCAGCAAAGTAAAGCAACGTTAACGTAGGCCACCCCTTGGATGGATGACCGCTTGTCATCAGACTGCTACCGTGCTTCGAAGGGCACGTAAAGCCGTGGGTCCCGGTTCTTAAATATGCAAGGGTATACTGTCAACCTCTGATACTCGTTACTATAAACATCTTTTGTATAAAATACAATTTTAATAATATTTTATAAATGTACCTACCTACTTATTTAAAATACTTACGCCTTTGCTTCTCTCATGATTCCAGCAACATTCTTCAATCGGCCAGCTTTCTTCCTTTTTTGAACATAAGGTCTCTTATTTATTTTATTACCCATTTTCTTTTCTATATTATACGAAACAAATCGTAAATATACCTACGGAATGCGCGTGCACGCGATATAGGTCCTCTCCGAACGGCGCACAGCGCGGTACTAACAGGCCAATGCGCCGGATTGTAGTAAACGCTAGAACGTCAACAATAAAGTTGAATATCGCGTGCATGCTGTGACAGAGTTCAAGCATGAAATAAGTCGAAAATCTTGTACCGTTTATAACTAAAGTAATAATTGTCATAGAGAAAAAATGTCTTTTCATACGATAATACGTAGGTTTCTTTTATGGCTAGTGTTTACTTCAGAAAGAATAGCGAAGATTTATTCAACGTATTTTTAAAATGATTTGCAAAAGGTATGATTTTCAAATGAAAATGTTATCGAGCTGATATCTTCCAATCATGTATCTCTCTTACCAGTAGACAGACAAAGACCTAAATAATCGTATGCTAAAATTTTACTTTACTAGTATTTAAGACTGTTTCACAATATATATACGAAATAGCATAAAATTTGGAGTGCCTGCTCTTAATAAACAGCACGATAAAATCCGTATATAGTAGTTTAATTTCAATCAATATAGAATATTTGTGAGGAAGCACCGTTTATCTAGTGCTTCGTTAAATTAAACTAAATTATATAAGGGACTACCTTGTAGACGTCGTTTAAAATGTGTAATAAAATTTAAGTCGTAATCGTTACATAGGCATTTACCATAATATGTTTATTTATACAAACAACAGATATTTTTAATATAGGTACTAAGAATATCATACATGTGATTTATGTATGTCAGACAATACTGCATATGGTTTTTCCACATTTGGTTCGCAAATTGGAACTTTACGACAACGCTTGACAAAAAGTATATACAAAAATCTAAGATCACATCATCATACATGAATACAGATCGTCTGTTCGTTTGCAAATGAATCATTATTATATCTACATCCTTTCTGAGAACTCTTAGAATCTGACATCCGCCGTATTTGTATCGGCTTGCTCAGGGTTCATAGGTCGAAAATCAAGAAGTATTGGCGGTGCCGACTGTAGTACGTCGCTTCGCCGGCCTAGCCGATGACCGCGGAAGCGCGGGTCACGGGTTCAAATCGCTTTACCGAAAACTGTACCGACGACCCCAAATTGAATTAGAAGGCGGTTCTGTCACGTGTTTTTAATTGCTTGATGTATGAAGTTTCGTGTTAACCACGGTGTTTAATCATAAATAATTATACGCCTCGGTACTTACTAAACTAAATTTTTTATCCAGACGAATGAAGTGCGTTGTACTATAATTTTATATTGAGAGAATTGTGGGTATATCTGTTAAACTGAAATTTGAGTTCAATTGAAATATAAATATTAGTTTATTAGGCAAGCTGAAGGAGTTAAAAAGGATGTTAAATTCATAACCACTAATTAAAACTGGTTAAGTCGAAAGAGAAGAAGGAATAGGCATTGAAAAGTTTAATCATTTGAATTATTTTTAAAGTCGACACAAGCACTAGTTACGTTTTATATGTGTGTCGCAGGCTATTATGTAGGTGGACATTGAATTAAAAGACACATAGTGCCCCCCTAATTTGAAATAATTACTTATTTGTGGATCACATGTTTTTGCCCTGTGTCAGCCACAATTTTCAGCATCTCAGCTGTGACAATCCATCGGGCATCCGTGCAGTCATTCAAAGAATTTATTAAAAATTCCTTAACACTCAGCTCTGATCTAAAAATTCCCGCGCCTCAGAAATGGTAAATGCGTATATGTGATCATATTTTCGTTAAGTATAAGCCAATTTTATGTCTGATAGTCACTAATACGTTATCCTTTATTTTCCTCATTGATATTATATAAATAATCGCCACTGTTCCAAGGAACGCGTGGGCGAGACCGGTGACGGTCATGGTTTTTGGATGTCAATGTCAAGGTGGCAAGCGCCTTAAGCCGCGAAATATCCTCGTTTGAAGGTCACTACACATTCCGACCGGTGCAACGTCAGTGCCTAATCGTGGACCTTTTTCTCTTATTTGATAGGTACGATTCACGCGCTAAGGATTAATCACGCTATAGAATATTATTTCGGAAAACTACTGTATTATTCTAGGTCATGCCTACATACTTATATATGTAGATATCCTGAATCTCCCTACAGAATTAAATAACGAAGTATTTAACCCTCATTTCGTTCGGGCGGGCGAGCGTATCTCTGTCTGCTGGAGAAATTTTGTAATACAGTGATAAATAAACAACGCGATAAAATCCGTATATAGTAGTTTAATTTCAATGAATAACATTCGCGTAAACAGAAGACAATATTATGCTGGAGAAATTTAAAAACTTAGTGTTGCTATTGACTAACTGTTACTTGTTGCTAACTTGAAATACCTGTAAACACGATTTAGTCACGTAATCAAACTCGCAGTACTCAACCCAATAACTATTTAACCACTGTACCGTTGGATCCAATCAAACAGAATACCTGTTCAATCACTCGTTATTATATCGACATTCTAAATCTATATATTATACACTAAGTAATTCAAATGTTCACAATCGCTGGGTCAAAAGAGCAATATTTTACTTTTAAATAAATGAATCTGAGTCTTAAACGACCATGAACTCACGCTTCCGTTCCAACAGTAACCTGCTAAATAGATCAATCTCTAGGTAATTGCAAACTAGATACATTATACAGTTACGATGTAACTATATTAGAGTTCCGTAACTGAATATAAAGAAATACTGACAGGACAGTTAAACCTAACTAATATTAGAAAATAATTTAAGTTTGTTTGTAACGCTTTTATACCTTAACTACTTGTCCGATCATTCTGGGGTTTCACATAAACAATATCTGGGGTACAGAAAAAGATATAGGGTACCTATCTTACAGTGGCAAGTACTGTTAACGACCGAGTGAACCGGGAACAAAAGATAGTCCTAAATAAAAAAGGTGTATATTTATATAACAATGTGACAAACAGGCATACGGTCAGGCCTGGTGATAAGCGTTTAGCTTAGTTAGTAGAGAACAACGCGCGAGTTACTGAGCCTGTGGCACGATAATTAAAGATGGGATAAAAATAAAGGAGTGGAATAGCATATTACCTTCTGGCACTCTAACTCATCGGATGTAACGCAGTAATAGTGATACTACTCGTAAGCTGGTGGAACTAGCCTGAGTAAGTCGAATCGTTGGAGTCATCAACGATAAATGCGGGCACTGCCGTTCTTGAAGCTTCGAACAGAAAGTATTATGTAGTGGCATCAAATATGAAATAAAAATAATATGTAAGTTTATTCATGTACTAAATGACATCTAATACTATCTACGGATCAGTGATTACTCTAGATCAACTCGCACTTGGCATTTTTTTTGTAATCTCGGCTAGGATCGAGTAATGCGGTAATTATGCCGTTTACCTAGTTATGCTGTCGACCTAAGTAAGTGGTTGAGACTGGCTGTTGCTATTAATGCTCGCCTAGTTTCGTTAGCGCAGTGACGTGGTAAATGGCATTTGGAATTTCGTAGCTGAACAGGTATGCTACGAAATATGAGCTAGTTTTACTTTATTAGTTAGGGTTATAATAATTTCTAGTATGTATTGTACAAATATTTAGTGGGTCACGTGGTATAAGCGGCCAAACGTAAGGCTCGGAGTTCAATTCACTGATTGAGGAATACCATTAGGATAAGGTATTTCTGTCACGCGATTCTCTATCAATGCAAATTTTTGTGTATAGTTGCGAAATATTCTACCACTGGGAATAAGTAAACCTATGCCTGGTTTTACTGTTTGTTTGATTAGTCGTTGGCAACGATACGATAATAGATCTAAACAAAACAACACACGTTGCTATCTGTCATCAACGTAAATTTTCATGTGATGTTGTAAAAAACAGAGTGCGATGCACTCGACGCAAATAGATCTCAATTACAAAAATATATTCTGCGATGAGTTTATGAAATTTTGCCGACTAGCAATCTAGATTTTCGTTGATTTTAGTGTTGCTCCACTGCAGTATAACTGACTATAGCTAGGATACAAAGGAAGAAAATATTGTGTAAATCTTTCGCTGCTCAAAACTTTTTGTGGCACGATAAATAAGTTGTAATGGAAATTAACGCGATCACGTATGAATATTGTGTAGGTACTTTTTGTTGCTTGACATTTCGATCAAGTGACACCGGCCGTGGTTACAAGCTGACTGGTTTAGGGCTTATAGGGATTGTTTTAGTTACGAAATAGCTAAAATTAAGTAAATTTTAATTTTAATTGATATTCTTATTTGAACTGACTAATATCTCGGTTAAAATTGAGCTCAGGTAAACTCCAGTAGAGGTAATTGTATGGAAATGACATTTGCCCGACAGATGTCGCTTCCTTGAACGCTCGTAGTATTATCTTCCACCATTAAATTACGTCGAGATTAATGTATATCTTACTACATTTTGCCCGCGGCTCCGCTCGCGTAAATGTAGATTATATCAATTTATCTATCCCTCTGGTACAGTACTTTTTTCTGGATTAAAAGTAAAGGATAAGTCTTTTTCTGTACCTCTGACAACGTGTATGCGAAATTTCATGATAATCGGTCGAGTAGTTAACGCATGAAATCGTAATAAACAAACAAACTCACATTCGCATTTATAATATTAGTTAGGATTTCGCGGCAAAGTTGAAGATTATTGTTCACAAGTATTTTACAATATATTTTGTGTTAAATTCGAATTCAAAGTAATAAAAACCAGTTTCATATTACTAATCTATAGCATATACGACACTGTTATCCTGTATGATTAGTTTTCCATGAAATAATATTAATATGCAGCCGTTGGGCACCATATGACTCACGGACCGGCCATTCATACAACGACGCCGGCGCAAATGACTCAAAGAAACATTGTTCAGCTCATAATTGATACTAATAATTGTGTTATTTTTAAACATGATAAGATGTTGACACACTTAATATTCATTCATTATCTAAGAACTGTTACACATTTGGTGATTTCGTTGGAATTGGCTCTTGAGGGATTTAATGAATCCTTGTATGGGTTTTTAATGGTGAGATCAGTATTTAATATGTACGACACGTGTGGAGGTTGATATTGGTTTATTAAACAGAAGGCGGTTTTTTTAACACGCTTTTATTAGCTTGGCAATGTATCTATGAATCTATGTAACGGAATCTGTGAACGTGATTTTCACCCCTTCCAAACCGATGGATTGATTCGAAACTTTGCACACTTATCGAGGACCGATGACAATACAATAATTTAGAAAAATAAAAAAGCGTGGGGTTGAGGCTATTAAAAGAAAGAAAGAAAAAAGAAGAGAGTTAGCTTAGAAAGCACGCTTTTTTACATTATAATTATTAAATTATATTATAATTATTAAATTATATTATAATTATTTTTTAAAGCGTGTTTTTTAGTTTTAAACTATTATTTATTTTTATTATCTGTACAATCACGTATGGTACACAATAGGTGTCTAAGCGATGGTAACCGCTTACCAATAGGCGTATGCTTGTTTTGGTTCCTTACTTTGACATTATATAAAACAATACGGATTGTGTGTCTGCTATGTTAGATTCGGATTCAATGCCACTGCGCCAATGAGGCAGTTATTTATTTTAGTTTTTAAATACTATAGTACTAAAATATTGTTTGTAAGGAAGTTTTCTTTTGTCCACGTATACATATATCATCATACGAGCGTTTGTTTCATCTATAGAATAAAATGTGTAGTTTGAGCTCGCCATTGTACGGAGTTCCACTGCACTAAGGGCTCTCTTAGTCTGGCCTGTAATGCGCACGTCTTCACTTACAAAAACTGGTGAACGACCACTTCCGACTGGATGCATATTTGTATAATAAGTTAGAATTTGTTGACGTAATATACATATTTCCATTAGAAATATTGGCGATTTTTTGCGTCATCACGTGTTTTCAGTACCGGTGTGCACTCGATAATAAATAGAATAAACATGTTGCAGGACTATTACAAAATAAGAATTTTGGCTAAAATTCTAGAATTTACAATTGTTGAAATCTCTCAACACATCGACTGAAAGCTGCGGTTTCGAACGTTAAAAATAAATGTTCGTACAGTTGCAACAATATTAGTATTTTCTAGAAGATCCATAGCATGTACTTCACCCACGACATACATACTTTACAGATGAATGGTGCAGAGCATTGATCTGATATTTTTTATATTTTTTTGGCACTCGTCCAGTTTATCGACACCGCTCGTCTATAAAAGGATCGTGTCTGGCAATCATTTTTATATTATGTACCTGTTAATTGCCTATACATAATATCGGTTTAATGTTCACAAACCGTGAGAACGATGGATGATGGCATTTCTATTTGTTATTTTACGAGTGTGTTTTATGGTTGTTGCAACGATTTAGTCCCGAGTTTCATTTGTATGAACGTAACTATGATTATAGTTATCGGTAGTGCGTCTGCGTCTACCATTAATTGTTACCTTTACGCGAACCTAACTATCGTAGGCAAACGTTTAGTTTTTTATATACTAATTTTGTTTAGAGCCCGGCTGTTTGTTTTAAAGACCATATTTCTTATTTGGCTTTTTTGGTAAACAAACTATTCATTATGAAATTATTTAATTATTGGTTTCAGACTGTATTTGTTCTCTAATAAATTAAGATGACAAAAAAAGAAAGATATTTCATAAAGATGGGTCTTGTGTCTGTATTCCACATCGTTCACTAAATATAACGAGAAGAACAAATATACTATATGTATTGTTTTTAAGTAGATATTTCTCAGTACCGGAATGCGTCTTAAAGTTATGTCCGGTACTGCTATAGTCGACCAGACTGCTAAAACTCGGTCTACTATATACTTATTATAAAACTAAAGCGGGTACTCATTGTTCTCTTACTATGTCAAGAAAATAGAAACAAACATACTTTCGCATTAATAATATTACTATCTGTTATCAACGACATAACTTACATTTCTTTAAAATTAGCCTAAGTTGTTACGCGGCTCTTTAGTTTAGGTAGTATACGGAGTTACTTTCTTATTGACAATATTAGAAAGGTTTTTGGATATGTCGTCAAATTGTCATCTTCGATATATTATAATATAGCCTAATACTGGTAATTAATCTGTTGGCGAACGCGAACTGGCGTCAGTCCGGTGTAATCGTAGCTTGTTACATCGTCACGGTACGGTGGCAAGGCAGTGAACTGTACACGTGGAATATAAAGAAATATCGTCATGTACTCGCCGAATCGACGTTAAATTTGTTTCATAAAAAATTAATATTATACTTTCCAACAAACGCGAGTAGTAGTTCATAAAATGGTTTAAATGGTACGTAGAGGGCATAAAACGTACGGCTAAGAGAATTAAATGCATAGCAGTGAATATAAAATATCTGTCAAAGAGCATAAAAGGATATAATTAATGGGTAAGAACGATCTCTTATTGCATCCTACCTCTATTTAATAACATATAAGTTTAACAGTGTTTATTTGCGTCGTAAAATATTTATCCTATTGAACGTAGTCGGCAAAATTTCGATTAAGGATGTAAAGGGCATTGTGAATAGGACAATGATAAGGGGAAGTACTAGGTGAACGTTCTGACTAGTTAGGTGACATTCTGGAGAAAACCAGTTGGAGAGAACCATAGCCCAACAAGTCTGCGTGAAGAATATGATAAGAATGAATGAAGGGGATGGGACAGGATCGTAGCATATTGAATTCCTTATTATCTATGTCTCGTATAAATATAAATGTAGTCGCCAGACACAACGAATACGGGTATTGAACCGCATATTGGTGAGTACTATAATCAATTGTGGACTGCAACATATTCATAAATCTTTTTCAAATATAATACATGAAAAATAAAACAATTTCGACAAGGTTGACACTACAGAAGTATATCATATACCTACGTTTCAGTTGTCATATTTTGATTTTATGTATTAAAAGGTGATTATGTATTCACTGGTTCAAAATCCGAGTCCGTGCTGCAGAAATTTTCCTTACAAAATAATACTCAATATTACTGTTCTCGACCCGGGAATAACTACCTCACAACTTATCTCACCTTCTAAGAGTTTGCTATTGTAGACTCTTACAAAATTTACTCACCTACATTTTTAAAAAGAGGGTGGGTTATTTTGCTCTGCAGTGAAATGCTAGGAGCTCGTAATAATAGTAATAAAGTACATTATTTAACGACATTAATAAATACTTTCATATCTCTGCAGCGGAAATGTGAAAAAGCAAACTGTATACGCTTAATGCTGATGACGTTTTCAAATCATGTTTTATTTGGTTACAGATGAGGTGCAACGCAGCCACACGATGCCAACCCGTGAGTTCACTTTTTTGTAGTCTATTTGTTAAACGAAAATATGCCAAGGAAATTTGCTTGCCTGAAAGCGCCCCTTGTATAAATGTACTCGAAGTTGTGTAAAGTCTGTCACGATTGAGCCAACAACACGCGGCGCATTGACACTTAAATTTCGGCGTCAGATTATATATTATTATATATATATATATATATATATTCAACAATTAAGTCGCACTGGCACACCGGCCAGACAGTGTTCAGTTATGTCTGGCGTCCCAATAATTTACAGGTTAAGACCGTGATTATGGGACAAATTTTCTTATCTAATAGTAGCATGAAAGCTACTGACAGCTTCTGAAAGGTGAATCAACGACGTGTCAAAATCATGTCAAGTGATTTGATTAACTGTCGCCAATACAGCCAGCCAATCAAAACAGTAGATATTCGTTTGAGCGTTTGTTAGGAACTGTTTTGATCTGACTTTAGAGACAGGGGATAAGTTTATTTAACAGCGTAGTTAAAATTGACAGACCTCATTTCGTTTCTTATTGCCTAGTTGGTCCAAGGTTTCTACGTAAACACATCTATAACATGGTAAAGACCAATTAAAAGTTTTCACATATTAATACAAGTTAAAGTTGCCATGTTTATGGACACATCCAATTTTAGTAATAGTTTGTGACTTTCTCTGTCTAAGTAGTAATAAAACAATAGTGCGGTGAAAATAATTCTGCTTGACGGAAGTAGTTGTAGTATAGAAGTATGTTCACCGCAATGTTGTAGGTGTATAGATCTAGGCGCGAAGTTATAATTTCAAATATTACCTACCAAGTAAATATTACGTCTCGCTTGTGGGGAAATATTATATGAAAGTATCATATGCGAGATAGACTATAGAGGAATCCTAATTTAAATCTGTGATTTCGCTCCTATTGTAAGCGAAATCAGCAGCCAAACTGGAGAAAGCGCTTTCGCATTACACGAAATCCTAGCTTGAAAACCTTGTGTTGAGTTCCTGCGTTAGTTTTCAAGCTACACGAGAAGCTCGTTTTGCCATTGTGATCTTTGGCCGTTGACAGTTTCAAAACTAACAGAAACGACACATTTTTGAAACATAAAATGCCATCTCATCGCTAGATTTAACTTTTGATTACTTTTTTATTCCAATTTTGAACACTGGATTCTATAAGTAGTGTAGTGACGTATTTTTCCTGTTTAATACAATATTTGCTTTCCAAGAAACCCGGTTTTTGTTTGGTTGTATTAGTTTATTTTCGCGTCGACGTTCGGTCGTCAACGTGAAGTTAATGTAGGCAATTAAATAACGGTTGTTGATACATTAGTGGGTGTACTTGACGCGTCTGCGGTTGTACATCGCTGGCTTTGGTTTGTGCATATTTCTATACATGTTTTAACCGAATTAGCGCTACCAGACAGCATAACAGTAAACTATGCCAAATTTTAAAAGTATTTTGACGTATATTTGCAATACTTCTTCTTGAATATTTTATTCATTGATGTACAACTTTAGCTAGTGAACAAACGGTGGAATGGAGGATGCTATTTTCGTTACTGCCTAGCTGGTTTTGTGGAACAAGTCTGCGCTAATTTGCGGCGAAACGAGAAGTTTGGGAAGGTACTAATAATAATCTTTAGGCGTATTCATTAGTAAACTTTGTATCCGATTCCCAAACCACCCAGAGCCTACTGAATTGATGTAGCGCTTAGCCGAAGCGACGACGGCAGAAAAGCCTGACGCATCCATTTTATGTTCATGTACAATCTTATAATGTATTATGTAATATTTTAGCTGTGCTGAATTTCGTGCTGTAATAATGAGTTCACTTACATTTTCTCAATCAAGCTTATAAAACGAACTTGTAATGACACAGCAACTTGCGCTTAAACTTGTGTTTACGTGTACAAGTGGCGTAATGGCGTAAATGATAGCTTTGTCACTACCATAGCACCGAATGTTGTGGATTCGATCCCTACCTGGCAAATTTTGTGTGTTCCACATGTTACGAATCCCGGTATTCTTTATGTACATGTATGTACAGTTCTTACTTATACTGATGACGTTGTATTTTAAAATAAAAATACATACCTAATATAAATAAACTACATACACATACTCGAAAAACATTGAATGATTTGATTAGTTATTTTTAAATCTACTCGTCATCACATAAAAATAGAGCTAGACATCTAATAGCACTTTAGATCTGCAATTTATATTAAATCGATGTCAATTAGATATAAATAGTTTGATACCTAACTTTGTAGTTCAGCTTTTTATTCGGTAATAACATGTTTTGAAAGGCTAAACTTCCGAATTCTTTGAGTGCTAGTTCAATAAACCAGTTTTATTATTTCGGAGAATAACATGAAAGTAATGTGATTGATCTATGTAGTGGACTTATTTAAAATAATTAATGAGTTTTATCGATGACTACATCACGGCGGGCCCAGGTGGAGAGTGCGACGTGCTGAACTCTCTTACTAAATATTGCTTTTTGACATTTCTAGATAGAGATGAAAGGATATATATTTGTTCTGCAGTAAGATATTACTTATACATATTATCTGTAGAGATTTTATGGTAGTCCTTAAGATGTTAATAAAATGCATATTTTCTGCTTTATTATTTTGGGATGTAAACGAGCTAGTTTACTACGTCACTGAAAACTATTTAAAATATTAGTATTGTTAGTATTTGTTGTATACTGTGACTGTACCTTGAGCAAGTACTTCTTGTGAATTGTTTTAAATTATAAAAGTATTCTGAATTTCTAGTTAGGCTTCTTTACATCAAGAGTGATTATTTGTCTTGAAAATTTTTGCAACTGTAGCCTCGCTTTAATTTGTGATTTGAAAATAGATAAATTACTTCATATACTACATATTCATGCATATCAAGTTGTAAATAATTATACATATGTAAGTAGAAGCAAGTAACAGATACTACAAAAGAAGAAATAAAATAAACATATTTATTAAGATGGTTGGTTGCATTTTAAAACTGGAGGTGGTTTGATATCTTCTGATTTCTTGACTTTTGGTGGCTATACCTATATAGTTAACACCATATAAGGACAATATCAACTTCGCGATATTACGTTATTTAAGACTACACAAGACCGGATTCAATACCCACAAACCTCTACAAAAAATGGTTGTTTATATTTGAATTATGGCAGGTATAAATCCTTATTAATCTTATTATTATAGATCACCTACGGCCTGTTTCTGGAACCCATGATTTGGTGGGTACTGTTTAGAATGTTTTGTGGTCACTAACTCCTCATTTTGGTTGTGGTCGTCATCCCTGGAACGGACGGATTTATGACATCGTCGAGCTTACGGTTGATGTAATTCCTACCCCCAGCACACAGAAAATTAAATAGTCTTATCAGTAAATCCAGGAAAATGGCAAGCAGAGAATTCTATTCCAGCTTTGGTTTCAGGTCCGAGACGAGCTTGTTGCTGTCTATCGGGCACAGTATCAAACTATTGCTACTATTAAATAACTTAATAGCAGCAATAGACAGTAAAACCTAACAGCACTTAGCCCGCCTTGGGAATCGAACCCGAAACCTCGCCCATTGGATTTCGGATATCTAATCTCAATCGCCTTGTAATTTATGCCACTGCATCAACGAGACAGTCATCAAATATTCGTTTTACTCACTATGTTCGTAATCAAATACACTTATTTATTGAGTTGTTCAGTCCCATCAGTTGTAGTTATAAATTACGTGTTTTGGATGCTGGTTGATTACCTCATCTCATTGTTATTTGTACCTGGTGGGAGTTAAGGGTTTCATTTGCCACTTTTATAGCTTGTGTTTATCTCAATTGCAGCGAATAAATGTTAATACTGTGTGGGTAGTTTTATATCGGCCAGCCGTTCACAGGGCAAAATCGTAGGTTTATTAGTGTTCCAATTACATGACTTGGTCTTGAGGACTGATATTTGAGGAGCTATGTGTGGGTATGTGAGCCGTTCAGCTTTGTGCAGAAATAGATATAAGCTTCAAGAAATTAAATTATTTGGAATTAGGATCATCTTTACCTTCCTAGGGAGAAGGTGCTTTGACATAATTTTATTATAATTTGATTGCTGTATCAGGTACTAGATGTCGTTAATTATGATTTTATTAGAATCTTATTAAGTAATAGTGCTTATTTAAGTTAATTGTTTGAATGCCTTATTGGTCCAGCCTTCGCAAAGTTCCGGGCTAGTACTGCAAATTTGGTCGAAGTTAGCTAATAATAGATCATTTTCATCTTAAAATAGACCTGTGTTACCAGGAAAGAACGTTTCCGTTCAAGTGTTTGGGGGAATGAAATGACTCTAGGTATAGTCTCTGTTTTCCCTTTTCTTATAGCAGCCATCAATTCGTCAAGGTTCATAATTGAGATTGCTTCCGAGACAGATAGCACTGTATTCTATTATTACTTCCACTAGAAACTCCACTTCTAAAAACGATTACGCTAAGGGAAAGCCAACTGATTGGTCCAATTATATTCAAAGTGACTCAAGTCACGCACGTCGGCGACACACGGGTTAAGTTACGGCCAAAAAATCCCTTCTCATCATTCGTTTATCGCTATGGAGTTAGTATCGATAACCCTGCCGTCGTCGCGTTACTTCCGAGAAGGGCGACCCCAGATAACTGATGATAACAATGT
The DNA here is from genome assembly GCA_963675205.1 of Catocala nupta. NCBI lineage: Eukaryota > Metazoa > Arthropoda > Insecta > Lepidoptera > Erebidae > Catocala > Catocala nupta. The sequence continues at coordinate 5,608,981 of OY776095.1, read as the reverse complement.
AAATAGATAACAGCATTTGGTGAATGAAACACAGCAAGAGGATGTCACTTCATAAATATGTATTTTTGTATCGGTTCTGTATTTTTTCTGCGATTTTTTTGGACGTATTTGGGTGATCGCTTTACGTTCAAATTTGTTTTGTTGCGTATAAATTTGCGAGTTATGTGACTTGAATATCTATGTGTGGTCAGATATGTAATGGGATTAGGAGAATAGTCTCATGTAGTTGAAACAAGTGTAGTATTTGTCGTTTTCTTTGGCTATGTTTGTTATTAAAGCGTTTTATTTGATGTTAAGAGCTGGTTTCTGTTTGTCGTTAGATTATGAATTCGTAAAAACACATACCAACTCTTGTCTACAACATTACCCGAAATCAACTTGTATTCGACTATATTTTACACACGTTAACAAGCATCGGCGATCTACAATAGCAACGAGTTCATCGTAATATACTTGCGCAGCTTTATTATTATTGACATATGAGTTGATTGTATGGATATTAAAGAAATTCAGAACAGTATAATTAATTTTGTTTAATTAATTATGCCTGTTATTATAGCTTCCCAAATTATGGCGAGCATATAGATCTATCTTGCAGAATGCATGCTAGATCATCTTTCTTATCATTGTGTGAAGTCTGCCAACTAGTACTTGGTTACCTTGGAGTATGGCCTTCTCATTATTAATTAAGACTCGTGCCCAGCAGTCAGCGAAGTTTATAAAACATGAAGTCACGATGAAGTCTGTGTATCAATTATTATTAATATGATTATCGATAGTTAATTTTAAAACTAGTAATGGACATAAAGACAGCTGGTATTAATCAAGATGAAGATTACCGACTGGTTTATTTCCAGCGTGAATTAAAAATGACAGACGTGACTGCTCAAATATTTGATGATCAATATTTTACAACGCAGCAACGCCTATAATATATTATAAAAAAACCAATCAGATCACATCCTTTAATCAATAATTTGGACAAAAAACCAACCGTCTCGTTTATCGAACTCTGTAAATGTCATAATAAACTCCATAGCGAGATAATAATACCGCCGAGTTGTAAGCGGTGTAAGGGTTAAGGTCACTACATCCCGTAAAGTATTAACTATAATTGGAAAAAATGAATTCTAAAAGTAAATGTCAGGCCACAAGCGTAATCTTCGGTACTGAAAATAGCAGACTGCGGTTTTATGGTGGTGGAAAAAAACACCACGGTCTTGAAGGGTTATACTTTAATGCGCGTGCGACGATATTATTTAATATAAAATTATTTCAATTGCCGTCCGTTATTATTAGGATTTTTTTTTTATATTTTAATTATGAGCAATTAATTTAAATATACTCCTAATACATTTGTCTTTTAATTTATATTGCAATTAGTTGTCAAGATTGTTTATGTGAGTGTAATCCATTAAAGTAATAATTTATCTATTGCTATGCAAATTATTTCCATCATACGCTTTGCTAAAACTTAGTCACCAAATGCAAAATTAATGTACGACACATTTGCATTAGGTATTCAGATTTATTATTTGAACATCTAGCCAAAATTATTGGAAACTTACTATCTAGAACTATTTCATCATTCTTATTAAATTGATATTACCGGTTATTTCTACTTTTTAGAGTCATATACTGTAATCTAGTACATTCGTTGGTGTTTAATACAGTAGATAACTACTTTGGGTAAACAATGATTTCCAATATTGTCGCCTGCACAGCGACAGCAAAAAATACACTAATTTCTTTTAACCCCGTCAACTAAATAAATGCTTGTGTTCGCATCGATAGAGCATTAAGTGTCCTGGGTGGGCGTTTTTATTCCTGTTTTATCGCCAAAGCCGTTATTATAACCTGAAAGGGTTAGAAATTACACTATGGATATCTATTCGTATACAGTCACTGGCGTATGATTACAGCCCCAAGCCTGAAATTAGTATTGCCACAGATTGACCATGCAATTTAAAGATATGAGTAGATTTATTTTATACTAGGTTAAGTAATTCCTCTCACAAGTTTGAAATTGTTCGGTCTGATGACAGTGATGACGCATTGCAAGTCGCCTTGTCACTGACTGTGTGCCGAGTGTTGTGTCTCGATCACTACACGTGACAAGCTTTTATTAATTTTTGTTCCGTGTCTGGGTTCTTTGTGTCCCGCTGAGACATGTTTTGTAAAGTTCATCGCGGGACAGGAATAGTACCTAATGCAGCCGTTTTGTTCCTTAAACACAGGATTATAATCATATATATATGGCTAAAGAAATCCATACCTATATCACCAACTGGTTAGCTATATGTATATAAAAGCAGATGTTATTCATCGAAACTGGTAGTTCGCATGTCGTGTATCACACGAGGATCTGAAAAGAGACACCGCCAAATTGTGGGTGTAAATCTGTGCGCTCCCCTCGGGAGGATTACGGCGTAAGGAATACAAATGTTTTGACGTAGAATCCATAAATACTGTGCCTTATTTTCAAGTCTTTCTCGCATATAAGAAATATTCTAGATCATTTTTGTGTAAATTTTGTGATGATACCACTCATGCTGGCTTTTTCGGTCATATTGCATTAGACCATTAGCGTTGGCGAAAAATCTATGATCAATATGAATACTTTTCTTTTGTATACAACTGTTTGCAGACGATATTCAATGCGCAATAACGTTATTAACACATGCGTTCATTCGGCAGTCAAGACAGATTAAAACTACAGTGAAAACTTTAACAATTTGAATTAGATTCTTTCTGCGTAAATACTTGCAAAATGTGTTTGTCTATTTGCTTTAACATATTTGAACGATTTCACTATATAAAAGCGATCTAAACTTAAAAGGACAAGGGCTTCCTTTTATTGACATTCCCACGCGAGCAAAGCGGTTGTATTATAGCTAGCCGTATGACTAATTCACTGACAGTCGGAGTAGTGACGTCAAACAGGATAAACTGAATTTTCTTGAGAAGTACCATTTTACTAGACTTGCTTTTGTTCGCATGGGCTACAGCTTGCTCGTGTCTGATATGGCAATCGTACCACAGGGATCGGCCTTAGCTCCTGAACATATTCGCCTCCAGCACAGCGTCCTTTCAGCGATAATTTCTGGCGTTCTGGAATAAACTACCCGTGTTTCCCGAGTGCGATGACTTGTCTTTCTTCAAACGACTTAACGAAAGTAAAGTATTACTATCAAAATAGGCAGTAGCCTAGCTGTGTAGACTTCTAACATTGCTAAAGTCCATGGACGGTAGTTACCACCCAGTGGACCGCTGACTCATCTGGTTTGCTAAAATGTATTCATTAAGGCTATAATATACTTGTCTCAGATGTTTTAGATGTTTGAGTATTTTTCCCGTATACCCAACAGTCCTCAGTCCAATAAGTGGTCGGCTGTTAACCGGTGCAAATTCCAAGTATTACAGTATAATGTTAGCAACATTGTATGAACACTAAAGGTTGCGATATCGCATAACTAGTTATACGTTACTTGAACGTAACTTAAATGCAGTTTCACTACGAAGGTGAAACATTGGTCAGAGTTATTTTAGTTGTATGAGTAGTGCAGCAGTATCTATAATAGATTACAATATATTCATATTGTAATCTATTATAGATGAGAGTTCTCCGAAATAGAGAAGAAATACGATAATGCTTTACTTTATATAGAATATAACAGTGACTAATAGATAATATACTTTAAATCCGTGAAGAAATATCAAGAATCCATGCTAAAAGGGCTATAGTTGGCTAAACAGAATTTTCATCAAAAAGTCCTCATTTACATTGTATGACTGTTTTCACAAATCTCGGCATACGAGCAATCAATTTGTTGATGGTGTCTTCTAATATATTGCTACAACTTTCGCATAAAGCACATATGGAAATATGTCTTCTTGCGAGGATGGGCCACGATTACGGACGTTCCTATCAAGCTCTTCACACAAAAGTTTAATTGGGTTGAGATCCGGGCTCTGAGGAGGCACACCATATTTTTTAAAACCCCTTGTGCCTCCTTCTTCTCTTTCCTTTTCTATATCTCCATATCTCCTGCATAATTTTGAGCTATGTTTTGGATCATTATTTTGTTGAAAAAAAATCCATCTCCAATTAATCGCAACCCGTAAATAACGGCATTTTTCTAAAATTTGTTTATACTGCTCCTTTTTCTAAATTCCTTCAATTCTGATCAAGTCGCCAGTTCCTTGGCTAGAGAAGCAACCCCAGACCATAATTGAACCACCACCATGCTTGACTATTGGGACTACACAGTCTGGCATCATCTTTTCTTGGACGCTATGTCGAACATAAATTCTTCATTTTGAACCGAATAGTTCAAAGTTAGATTTGTCAGGCCAGAAAACTTTTTAAAATCTTCTTCAGTCCAATCTCCATGGACAAGAGCCCACTACATCAGTTTTTCTTATTTTGTGGTCTTAACCTCTGTTAAAACCTGTTTTCGAACGGCAACGCGACTATACAACTTCGCATCTCTCAATCGCCGTTTTACTGTAGTCAATGATAAAGGTTTAACTCGGGTTTTGTTCACTTCAACGCGGATTTCTGGTGCTGTTAGGCGTCCATTTCGCTTACTGGTAACAACTATGAAGTTTTCTTCACTAGAAGTGGTAGCTCTAACCTTCCCGAGCGTAGACGATCTTGATTACTGCCTGTCTCCTTGTATCGAGTTATTGTATCATGAACACAAGTCTTCGATAACTTCAGTTATGAAGCAACCTCATGTTCGGATTTGTCTTCGTTACTACTACTAATTTCGCGTGCTTTTCCCTTTTTAAGATAGTCAAGACATCTTAGAAACCACAAGTTTAGATTAATTGAGATTGTTTGTGAACAAACCCAAGAAACCTCAGGTAATAATAAGTCGTAAACATTTGTTTTCAGAAACTAAATAATCCTTATTATTGACCAATGCGAAAGAAAAGCAAAGTAATTAGTAATGAGCACATCATAAAAATATTATCACGACTTTACCACCTGGCTCCTGCGTAGCATTTGTCGGTGTTTGAAAACAATAGATGTTTACTGTCCAATAACTTGAAAGTAAACAAAAGAATGACTTCTTAAGATATTCGGTATTAACAATAGAATATGCAGATGTGCATTTTTTTATTTATCTTACGGGCTTTTATTGCAATTGACAGATGATTACGTCATTTAAGTGCGGTCTTAAACCTTTGGCCGGCAGTGTATATGCACAAACGCGTGTGCGCTTGATGCCAGTTAATACCTAGACGCCGATTAGATCTGATCGCACCTTAATTTTTAACAATGGAGCTGAAAGAGTATTATTTTGATTTATAGATTTACTTGCACTGTTACGCGCTATTTTACACATTTCTGCTGTGTACCAGTGTCTTGGCAGACATCAGAATTGCATTTTATTTACACATAGCTCCAGTTTTGCAAGCGATACACATCTTGCCTAATGCGAGAATTGTATCAACAAGTAACAGTTTGAAAGGTAAAATCAAAACATCATTCAAATCATATAGTAGCAACCTATTAACACGAAATCGTCTTATTTTTCTAAAGTCAGTTGCTATGGTTCCCGTCCTTCCCGCCTCAACCAGAAAACACCGTCATCCGCTTTTTTTCATCACTTTCGTCATTACACGGCCGTATCCCAAATAAATTAAAAAGTCATCATACTACTAAAGTTTTTGTCTATCTCGTACATAATGATAACCAACGGTGGAGATAGATTTTTTTTCTTTTACCTTAGAAAGTGTTGCAGTTGTTGTGTACTGACAAACTATGTTGTTGCGTGGTTATAATTATGGTTGATTAGGTTTAAATGGGCGGTGGTTGTGAGCAATGATAAACCCATTAGCTGCTACTTAATATGAGACCAAAATGTTCATTATACTTAAGGAAATTAAAAGGACGTAGTGTGTTGCGTGCACAGACATTTGGATTTAATGCTATAAAGAGACATTAGAAATTTTGTTTGATATACATATTTAGTCAGTATGTTCTGTAGGATTGCATTTTTGTTAATAAAAGTAAGGAATAAATATAACTGTTTTATAATGAATTGTTTTAAATTGGGGTGAAGCACTCATCAAGTATGTACTGGTAGTAAATATACACTTTCTGTAGAAAGTGTCATCTTTCTTTGACTTCATCGTTATTAATTCCCTCCAAAGATTTGACATAATGTCAGAATTTTTCTGCCAACTGCTGACAATAGCATAGATGAACGTTTTAACGTGTTCTTTATAACGCGACCCATCAATAAAATGCGACAACGATTGGTATGCGTTGCTTGTGTAAAGGATGTATTTATTTTCCGAGCACAATAATTATGTATTATTGTTGTGTACTTAGCATGTGTAAGTGTAGGCCGTTGTTGGTGATATATGGCGTGGTGGGTAGCGTGTGCGTGCACAAGGTCGGCGCAGACGCAGCATCTGCTGTACCGGCCCGACCGGACGCCGCGCGCCGGCTGCGAAATGCAATTGCGACGTTCACATGATGCTGACTAATGCGCTGTTGTTTTAATTATTCATTTAAGTTTTAATCAAGCATAGAACAATTTTGCCATAAGTGACGGCCAACCCTCTGATACTAATGCTCAATCCATATTCGGCTGAGGCATTCAGACTAGACTTTTCTTAAGATTTTCTATCGTAAGAAACTGCCACGTAACCATTGCAAATCAAATTCGGTCCAAGTAGGACATCAAAAACCTTTTACCTTGACACTGAAGAGCAAATATATTAGACGGCGAGGTTTCCATATTATTTAATCAGTATACTAAAGTAGAGCTCTCCCTCTACAATAAAGTGCAGTGTTTCATTGAATTCGCATTGTGTAATTTTCGTCCTTTATTTTCCATGCGTCTTGTAAGAATTGACATCCCAACAAAAGAATAAATCAAACATCAAAGAAGTACAAGCCTGTTTATGATTCTTTACACCCTTCGGTCCAAAAAATATATAAACACGGATGGCCAATTCAAAAACAGTCAGACACATGACAGGTGTTACCCGAATGGATGTTACCCGAATTTAGTCGTTGACATACGATAGTTGACTCTTAGGGAAACTAAACTTAAACGAGAGATTTCGCCCAAACTGGTGACTAAAATGTATATCATCCCTACAGCCATACACATTTCAGGCTTTCTAGGGAGGTGATATGCTGTTAGAAGGGAGGTCCTTGTGGTGCCAGTAAAACGACTTCTTTTTTCTGAGGGGTGAGCAATCCGCGAGTCAAATCCCTGATATCGCAAGCATACATAGCTTACGATCACTACTTCTGAACAACGGGACATAGACTTGTGACCCAAAACGCAGAAATGACATTCAATCGTTTTGATCTGTAATCGCTGTACGCATATGTGTATGTGTGTGAGTTCAGCTATTTTCGCGCGTGTATTGCTCTGGGCATCTGCACCCATCTAATTTGTATTTTTGCTTCATGAGATATAGAAGGCTATTTCATCCACAATTTTCCTCAGTCATAAACCTTGCTGCAGCATAAAGAGGGTTACTTCAGTGTCCGTAGATGACAAACTAGGGGGTCATACGTCGACGATGGTTTTGCTTAAGTAAGGGTCATAAATCTCGTATGTGTAGCTTTATTATTTATCTTAAGCTTCTTCTCTTTATTTTTTTATTGTACAATAATATCAGTAGTTTTGACTAATACAGATGAACATTATTATATACAAAATCTTAAATCATGTTGATTTTAGAGTCATTTTATCGAGTTTTAAATGTTATAATTGCATGCGATGTTACATAAACTAGCCTTTAACTTGTCGGTATTACAGTAAGCCGTTTCAAGTCATACTGTGGTATTAGAGTACGGTACCGCGTCCGATATATCAGACAGGTACGACATATCGCATGATCTATCGCGGTTAGAGAACTTTCATAGATATCTGGTGTACAATAGCCGACGAATAGTCGGTTGCCAAGGCAATACTAATTACGGCAACGGGACTAGTCATCAATCAAGTTTATCACCATACGAGGCTCGTTGAGCAAATATCTCAAGCAGAGCTGTCAGTCCGCAAGACTAAGGATCCGTCATATCAATAGATAATACAAAAACGATGCCTGAATTTTGTGCTAACTCATTCTAGGATTTTAGACCACTACCGCTCTTTATATGATTTATGTATCATAGCATGACTCATACTGATGGGTTTTGTCTTGGCGGTACTGACCACGCCGTTGGATCGAAGGTTAACATTAGCATAATGTTCTTCTTAAACATATACCATACCATATTTCGGTAATGTCGTAAAGCCATCTTTCGACAGTCAAGGCTATTTAACAATAAATGTAATTAGAACCAACGATCAAATATTGTGACAGTTGGCTTAGTTGTAAAATAACGTTATCCCTTTGCATTGGGGTGCTGGACGCAATCTCGCAGATTCAATACTGATTACAAGTCGAACCCGCTTGGGAATTATAATAAGGCTACGATAATTGATTTAGTACGATCAAAGGTTCGCTGGATGGCGGTGGTGTAGTTATAAATTCCGCGTCATATAACACCGGGCTAAGCCGGCGCGGCGTCGGTCCGTGCGAACCGGGTCACCGAGGGCTCTGACTCACGGACGCGTCTCCAGTCCGTACCTTGTACTAGCAGGGGTGATTGCTCTCCGCTATGCATCCGACACTTTAGTCGCACAACTATGCAAAAAATACAAGAACGCCGCAGGTGCGCTAAATCAACATTCATTGTGCAAATTACTGCGTGCAGACACCGGCGAATTCTAGAAATCCGTCCCATTCAAACTATTGTAATTCATACTTTCGTCTCTGGGTGTCCCTATTCAATGCAGCTGTATTATAGTACAGATATGAAAACAAAATCGAGTCCTCACAGTCGAACGGTCGCATTGATAGCTGAACAAGTCGGAACACGCTTTTGTGCATGTAGAAAGGCGCGATTTTCTCCGGTGCATATATCGCTAAAGCGCTGCGTTTATATCCAAACCATAAATCAGAAGTTTACCTTTTCACGTGGCTGCGGCAGGTGTCCACGCAGTATCATCTCGTCGAGACTGCATTGTAAAACCGTCCCGATTGTTCCATTTCATTCACCTGCGATCTGTCCATCCCTTATTAGGCCGTCTATCGCGACCGTCGTCCTGGTCGCGTCCTGTAGGTACACGTCGGCGCATCATCACAAACAGCGACCGCTCTCGATATTATAATGTGGCATCTGTCACATAATAGATAAGATCCAATGTCGCGTGTCACGGTGGCAGCGTTAGACCGGATGGGAAGCCGAGATGCTGTAATTTGGCCGCACAATACCGCGCAATAATAATCGCAGCCGTTCGTAATTGCGACGACATCCGTTGTACAAGATATATGTACATCATACATGTGCACTCCGTGTGAAAGTTCGAAAGGGCCACTCTATACCGGACCGAGTGGTGTTATCAGAACCTGTTTTACGCATTTTAGATATATCGGCTTTCTTTAGCTACACTCGAGATAACAGCGCGCCGACGATTTTATTGCTTTTAAATTGACAAGAACTTTTTGTGTTGACATTCGTTTACTTAATAAGGGATTAGTTGTCGTTTCACACCTAATAAGGACCGTTGTTAAAAAAACAATGGTGTACGGTGACAATGATAGCATACGGTTGATTTCGGGCGGAGCGATTAATGCTTTTGTCGGTTTTTCGAAGCGGAAGTTCCATAGTCGCGGCTGTCGTGTGGTCAGCGTCGAATTTGATTTGTGTGCGTGTTTTGACAATCGCTGTTAGATAAATGCTCTTTCCACAAATGATTTAAAGCCGTGTTCGGTAAGTGCAATGAGGTTTTCTCTCGCGTGAAAGGACTCATTCCCAAAGCTGTTTGCGCAAACCCAGGTAGAAGCGCATCGAGCTTTTTTTTTATAAAAAATCGATTGTAACCGAAGCTCGTATTCGATAAGATCTGTTTCCGACTGTGTCCGCACTTCAACATATGAACGTAACTTGGGGTTTAATTTTGTAATGTTTTCGATAAAAAATACTTTCGTTGTGGGCGTGAGAGCCAAAGGATCGATTTGAAAAAACCGGATATCCGTTAGTGTTTAGCATTAATGTATACGTATAATGTTACGGAAATAATAGGTACACTTTATCCATTTAATTCAATGAGATTACAAGATACTGTATAATTTGTATAATCTTATATATATTTTGACACAATCGACTTCTCAATGGTTGGATACCGCTTTAGGAGGCTCCGTTTTTATATTTTTAAATCGTAAAGGGTACAAAATGATCCTCCATGAAGGATGTTAGGAGAATAAAAAAGGAGGATATGCTCTTATGTTTTTATAATCAATTTATGTTTAATTGTCACGCTTATAAATCTTTGAACAGGCAAAGATGGTGTTTGAGTGTTTATTATGTAGTAGTGACGTTGTGCAGTCCACCGTACCACAAAATGCCTAGATATTTTTATAACACAGCGCATCTAATATATGGTTTTAGTTCTGGAAGATGTTATAGGTACAATAATGCAGCCCATTTAAGGTAAAAGTGCAAGATTTCAATCTACCCTTTCTATGTCATTCTATGACTGGTCAAATAGTTAGGAAAGACTGGAAAAAGGATACCTTATAAAAACATATCTTCACGCTACAGCGTTATTTAATATTAAATTAATTTTATTTATATATAATTAGTGTACGCGATAAGATTTAGAAATCTTAATAAAATAATATTCTACCACATACACATATATATAATATAATATATGCCGAATGAAATTAATTTACAGAGAAACATGATTTGATAAAACTGCTTAATGATGTACTTAGTTCTTTTGTTAAAGGACGGGATTAACTACCTATACGGTAAGAATAATTTAATTCTATTAATATAAATGTTATTATTGCTGTAGGACATAGCTGATAATACACTATTCTTTTTTTTTAATATAAGTTAGTGTAATTTCAACCTTTCTTATATTCCTACCGCACAAAAACATGTTTATGCTCATTTTAAATAGCTATGACAACTGGACACATACGATAAGCATTCGCTTTAAACCAATTACTATTAACATAAGCCTATGAAGTCATTTGCCCGAATTAAATATCTACCTCTCACACTATGTTGACATGTTCTGACAGATTACGGGTAAAAACACCGTATGATTATCTAAACAAATTATTCCATCATGTTTCAATAACCTCTCATTGATGCTAAGTACCTACTGATTCGTGGAAAATCTCCTTCTTACACTTAATTGTCATAATCCGTTAGACTATGTACAGACACACAAACTTATCTTTACTGTTGAATGAGCATCATTATTTGGACTGTTGCCTGATTGACACCTTAAATGTCTCTCAATATATATTTCTTTAGTTAATGTACATATACTGTTTTAGTATTTTTATAGAGATATTCATCACAACTATCTCGCTACTTATAAGAGTGTCGAAATGTTTCTAAATAACTAAAAAAATATAAAATTTATGTCCATTACATTTATGCCTGTTTATAAAGGGTGTCTCAGCGCCGATTTTAAACTTTAAATATTTATAAAAAAACAAATTTAATTGCAGTAAATTATAATGTATTAGTGCGGATTTTATGTACGGAATATTACACCGTCAAGATGTCTTCCATCACGGCGAATGCACTCTTCAAAGTGGACTCGCGAATTTGCAGAGACACGCCGCAGAACGTCAACTGATATGGCTCTCGATCGATCGATCGCACAGGTTTATTTCGAAGGCGAATTGAATGATTCAGTAAACATCCTGTCGCTCTGAACTTTTCTATCCACGACTTTTAACTGAATACTCGGGGCGTCACTTAAACGGCGGATTTCAAAGCGATTACAAAACTTGCGTTGTGATTCACTCAACGAAAACTTATTGCAAAAGTACGCCTCTACTGCGTACGCGCGCTGCGCGCCAGTCCACTGCGACATAGCGACAAAAAAATCTGCACTCGTCACCTACCGAACGCTACTACTCCCCTCCCGCTAGCCCCGCGGGTTCCCGAGAAATTCGTGTTTAAAGTTTAAAATCGGCGCTGAGACACCCTTTACTTTTATAAATTTAATGTTTATTTGTCTATTATATTTAAGTTTACATTGAATGAGTCTAATATGTATTTTTAACCTGCACTTCTTATCAAAATTCAATTCATATCCAAAACTTCTAAAGAATCACTATTCTTTCTTAATCAAGCCTTCTGTCTTATTGTTTTTGATAAACAATCGCAAACAAACATAGAAAATCGATAGTCGACGTTTGTTTTCTCATTCACCATTCACAATACGTATGTACATTGACTCATCCCATTTTGTCTACGGCACTGATAACTTGGTCGCACAACAAATAAAACTTAAAACAAGCAACTTAGCCGCACTTGCTCTAAAAAAAGAACTAATAATGCTTTATAAAACCATAAAAAGTATTAAGTAAGTATACATCTATCACTATGTCTGACGGCCTCAGATGAAAGATTCAATCACGGACCGACTCGCTTCCGAGAAGGCGGCCGGTGTTTTTTTCGCTATAGTTCAATACTTTTGGGGCTCCGCGAATCGTGGCTTGGATCATCGTAATTGTTACTAACAAGAAACTAGGTGTGTGTGAAGATTTTTTAGTTATATATTTATTTATTTAATTAAGTCATCGCTCGAGCCTTAGGGCCCAGACACTAGGTTTTCATAGTCTGGTTTCCGGCTTAATTATTAGTTAATGTTTACGAATATATAAAACAGTTTATTGTCCAACGATAATATTTTATATTTTCCAGCCATAATATTTTAGCATTTACCTTTTTTCTACGTCATGCATTCTCTTCGCGTATATTATATTGAACTTACACATAAACTCATACAATCACACACACACAAACACACACACACACACACACACACACACACACACCCGCACACGCTCGCACAGATTTCATAAAACTTATGAATTAAAACAAGCACTCACAAAGCCACGGGTTAGTGTCTAGGACACCTGAAATACAGGGTTTCCTTAGTTTAGGCTCCTGTCCACCCCTCATAATACACTACTTGTTATAGGCTTGACGCGCTACCGCGTGTCTAGACCTCAATGCATGAACCCCGCATGAATGTTTCATGATTATTATACATTTCAATAAATGTTGTTTCTGACGCAACTTGATACCTTAACAATTGTCTTTTCATAGGCATATTTTAAATATATTTAAAATTTTGTTTCGAATCATCAGGTAAGTGTAAAAATCCTAAAAGACACAACAAAATCACGATAGACTGCCTAAAGAGGTCTTAGTAGCTACCAGTACTTGTAGCTTCACCTCGGGTTACAAGTAATTACTTATCATACATAGTTCTTTGCCTCCATGTCCTTCAATGGTAGGCAGCGTAATATTGTGCCCAAATTCCGCTAGCTCTGTTTTTCGGTCCAACGTAATAGATTGTGAACATATTGCTGTCTGCCGACCACATCTCCATTCTCTGTTGTGGATTGTTTCAACTTATAGCATCTCACTGGTTATTTAAGGTCCAAAGCTTTGTCGTTTGTCATACCGTTCTTACCGTTAAATGTCATACTAGCTGTCTTAATTAAAACTATTACTTGGCACTGCAACAACGGCGAGTCAATAAATCAGCGATCGATATTGTCATCTATAAACTATGCGGCTCGGAGGCATATTATATAGGGCGCTTTAGCCGTGAATCCATTCCACTTAGCTTAGTTAGAAGATTATATCAGTAAAACATTGTTTAAAATTTCGATGCCTTGAAGTACAAGAATATAGACACCGTTATTTTACTCGTAACGATCAGTTCCAATTAAAAACTAAAAGCTGCGATAACTTTACACGAAATAATATCGTTGAATATTTATAATGTCGTTACGGAACCCGTCAGATATTTAAATTCTGTCTTGTCACATTTTTTTCCTAGCCTCCAATCACTCGGGAGTCGTGAGTCGAGTTTTTTTACCTAGACCCGTTATTGACCCGCCACCCTACGATCCTCAAATCGATCGCTACTAATATAGTCAGTTCACACTACATCCTCGTTTTAATACGAAATATGATGATACATCCTTAAATAAATCTAAACAAACACTGCAATGGTTACCGAACTTATTAAAACTATCGTTCGATAGCTTACATTTGTTTCTCGTACATTTTCATGAATGTGTAAGTGCTAAGTGGAGTTTTTAGCCACGAAGAGATTTATTTGATTTTTTTGGACCACCTCGCGTATGACAGTTTAATGATTAAGGGTTGCGAAGACGAGCATATGTTGTGAATGAAACGGTTCTTTTTTAAATTGGGGTGAATGTGTCGTGGGAATGTTCCAAGCAATAAATAGTGCACTATTTTCGGAGTAAAATCCAGAAAAATGTCGTCTGCCCTAATTTTATTGTAATGTGTATATTCAAGAGTATGTCGTTTTGGATTTTTTATTTTGATTTGCGATGGAATTGCTTAGTATTAGTATTTAGTATCTCTTGTTTCTCTGTGTATCTCTTGTTTCTTGAACTTATCCACTATTGGACACGGGTGTTCTCTCATTATTACATAGTTAGGCTATAAACCCACAATCCTTTGATAGACGTCACACACCTTTAAGACCCTACAGACATATAAATATGTTCAGCAGAGTGAATGACACCCACTTTTGTCCAAGTTTGTTAACAGGTCTAACATATTAAGCAGCAATTTTCGTATACCGGTTACGGTTGCAAACTTCTTGCGAAAATACCTGGCAGAAAAACCTAACTACTATGCTTGTTCTGGTATTCAAACATACGACAAATTATATTACTAGATCAACGAAGCAATCATCCATATCTATAATTAAAGCTCAAAATATGTTTTATATCTTCGTGTATGTCGTCCCATCAAATAGTGTCATTAGATGAATGAAATAGTGTTCTATGGCCGCAAGTATCTATTGGTATAAGACTTTATGACAGTTATATTACTCGCGATACTGATCTTTTAATTGGTCAAACTGGCCCGCGGCCTTTCTAATTAGCTTGTAGATGTATGATAACTATATTATAAAAAGTATACTCGTATGTAATGGTGTTTGATACGATATTTTTAATTTTCATACTATGATCTCTTTTGTGTATATTATATGCGAAGCGTAAATAAAATTTGATGCGAAGCGTATGACATATAAGTATGTAGGTGTGATTAAACACCGAGAATATCATATTGTTTTACGTTTACACGAATTTTACACGGTTAGAATACTTTATGCGGATTGTATATTGAATCGCAGTGGTACACCGGTGGCGATACTCAATAGATTTTAATTATGTCTGGTATTCTATGACTTAACGTACTTAATATCGACAAAAAGAATTTATTGACTAGCTATTTACTAACTAGCTTTCCGTTAACCTTTACTTTCGAAGTTCCAGGAAAACGATAGTAACCGTTTATACTTTCGAAGTAAAATGTCGGCTACATTTGATATGTCACTCTCCAGCCCATAAACTATCTTGAAGACCAAAAGTAAATAGTTACGGTGCTTCGTTTCTGCGTAAAAGGGCAAACTAACAAATACTCTTTCGCAGTAGGGATTATGATTTTGACCTTCAAGCTTCAGAGATATACAAAAATCTATGGATAAAGAATAATTGAATTTGACATAGGCAATACACCTCAAAGCATTATGCGAAAATCATGTTTTATGTAGTGACGCTAATTAAAATTAAACTACTTTACGAGGATTTTATCGCGTTGTTTGATTAAAAAAATACTATTGTTACATAATATTGTCTTATGTTTACGCGAATGTTATACATTGAAATTAAACAAACATTATACGGATTTTATATAATAATAATAATAAACATTTATTTCAGATTTTAATCCATATTTTGTTAGTAACAATTACTTAAAAACTATGTTAGTATACCTATACAATTATTAAGATTAATTCATGTATCTTCCTGCTGCACCGGCCCCGCCGCTATGCCTACGGGTCCAGTGGCACAAGAAAGGACAGTCAGGCCTATCTCTGATCACCTTCAGGATACTGTTGTTGCTCCGGCGAATACTTTGCATCAGAGATGCTGTCCTCTTCCGCATTACAGCTTCAAAGCTGTCTGTATGCGCCTGCGCAAACATGCTGCAGAATCGCCGGAGCCTCAAAAGCACCCCGAAAGCGTTATTATATTGCACGCGAAGAGCGTTGTAGGCCCTCTGAGTATATCTAACCCACAGGCTGCACGTGTAAACCGTCTGGCAGAATGCTTTAAAAAGAGTGATTTTCACTTCTTTTGTACAACGTGCAAACCTGCGAGCCAGTATATTATATCGGAGCGACAACGCTCTTCGCTCTCTCTCAATATCCTCATCATCCTCGAGCTTCTCAGTCAATATGTGACCCAAGTACTTAAATTTTTGTACTTTATTAAGTGATACCCCGTAGAGGTATACAGGGGGCACCGATCTTTTTATCGCGTTGTTTTTTTAACAACAAAGTGTAAAATTAAATCTAAATAGTTGTAAAATTTAAATAGCTTAAATTGAAGTAAACAGTAACTAGTAAAAGTGTTTAAAATAGTAGTTTAAAGTTTCAAAATTATGTAATAATAGTCTTTTATAAAAAATAAACAACGCGATAAAATCCGTATAAAGTTTGTTTAATTTCAAACTATTGTTACATAATTATTAATTTAAATACCTTAAAATACTGGTAAGGTCTATCAGTAATAGTTTAATAGTTCCCAAATTTGATTTGAATGTATAACATTTGCGTAACCTTAAGACAATATTAGTAATGTTTGCGCTCCTCCGTGGCGTCGGCGTCATTTGTTACGCCGACGACACGCTTGTCACGGCGAGGGGTAAGTCGCACCGGGCGGCGGCCATACTGGCGACCGCTGGGGTCGCACAAGTCGTTGGTCGTATCCGGCGGTTGGGCCTCGAGGTGGCCCTGTCCAAGTCCGAGGCCGTTTGTTTTTACGGCCCTCGGAACCGGCCACCTCCAGGGGCCCATATCATGGTGGGAGGGGTCCGCATCGGCGTCGAGCCAACCCTAAAGTATTTGGGTCTCTTGCTCGACAGCCGGTGGGACTTTACAGCCCACTTTCGTCGTTTGGCCCCCATTCTTCGGGGCGCTGCAGGTGCGCTCGCGCGCCTGCTGCCCAACCTCGGGGGGCCAAACACCTCCTGCCGGAGGCTCTACGAGGGGGTCGTGCGGTCCATGGCCCTATATGGGGCCCCAGTTTGGGCAGACAACCTGGCGGCCCGAAACATTTCGGCGCTACGTGCACCACAGCGCGCCATGGCCGTCAGGTTGATTAGGGGATACCGCACGATCTCGTTCGAGGCTGCGAGCCTCCTCGCCGGATCGATGCCATGGGACCTGGAAGCGGCACTCCTGGCGTCGCTCTATCGTTGGCGCCAGGAGGCGCTAGCTCGGGGCGAAGGACCGGATCCTCCCGCTATCAAGGCGGCGAGGTCCGAGCTCCGCCAGGTCCTAATGGCGAATTGGAAGGAGCGACTTGTGCACCCCAGTGCCGGGCACGCCACGATCGTGGCGGTAAGTCCCGTGTTTGAGGAGTGGCTGGAGAGGCGGCATGGCGCCCTCACCTTCCGGCTGACACAGGTTCTGACTGGCCACGGATGTTTTGGCCGGTTCCTGTGTCGTATACGCCGGCAAGAGACGCCCGGTTGTCACCACTGCGGCGATTGCCGCGACGTTACTGAGGACACGGCGCTGCACACTTTGGCGGTTTGCCCCGCCTGGGCATCGCAGCGCCGCGATTTGATCGCGGCAGTCGGATCGGTTGCCCTCTCGCTCCCGGCCGTAGTTCAGTCTATGGTCCGGAGTGAGAGGTCGTGGAACGCCGTCGCCTCCTTCTGCGAGGAAGTGATTTCCATCAAGGAGGCGGCGGGGCGGGAGAGGGAGCGTATAAACCCTCTCCCCAACCGCAGAGCCGGGCGCCGGAGGGCGCGAGACGACCTCCAGCCACCCTGAGGTTTGACCTGGGGGTGGCGGGCTTTGTGGGCCTGCCCGCCATCCGTTCAGCACCAGGTCCGAGAGGCGGCGTGCGTGTTCCCACGCGCGCCTCTGTGTCGAGTCCGTCTCCCCTCTAGGGGGGAGACAGTAGGGAATTTTTGAGGGAGTCCTTTGGGTAGGTCTCTTTGGGTAGTGGCCTGCCGTTTCATACGGCGGGCCGAAACCTCGGCGGGGTCGCGACCGCATGCGAAAGCGATTCGCGCGGCCCCGCCGATAGTGGTTTTGTTGAGGAACACCGTGGTAGGTTTAGTCGGTATTCCGGGAGGTACATTATTTCTTTTCCATCTTCTTTTACCCCGGCGAGTCCGACATAATCCCTCCGCCCGCCCCCGCGGAGGGATATGCGTCATTGCATTCCCCCACGTAAAAAAAAAAAAAAAAAAAAAAAAAAATATTAGTAATGTTAATATAAATTAATAATAGAATAGAAAAATATACTTTATCTGCAATGGAGAATTGAATTTATATAGGTAGGTACCTGATCTTAATTTTTCATGTTATGTCAAAAGATCGTAACTTACGTGTTATTATTCTTAAAATATTGTAATAAAGTGTGAGATAAGATTTTTTATTTCGGCAAATCTATTTATCACAAATTATACGAGCCTTATATTATACGACCACAATTTTCTGTGAAATTCAGTAAAATCTGCTTGAGACATCACTGTCGTAGTAAAAAAACCTTAATGAATTATAAAATATTAATTTTATTCACCCGTTAAACGTAAAATTTTAAATACATTACATTTTTAAATATATTTCACCTTTTTCTTGGTAGCGGGTGAAATTAAACAGTCATAACATTTGCGATACAATAAAGATTTTACGTTTTTTTGTTACGATTTAAAATATATCAACGAAGTTTATGAGCCCTGTCGAGTGCAACACATGATTCCGATCGTAAATAAGACATTAATACCCCGTAGTATTGTGGAAAGTTTAATACGTACTTATTGGTACTGACAGTCATATTTGTCATGATTTTTTGTCATATGATTATTTTTGTCATATTTTATATGTAATAATGGTATTGTATGGCCAATGCGTTTATATAATGCCGACTTTATACGTGTTAATAAGATCCTGTTGATATGGTTCATAAAAGAATATTAAAATAATACTTAAAACTTTTGTCGACAGGCAAAATAAATTGTTTGAAGTCCAATTAAAGTAAGCCTTTAGTGTATTATATGCTAATGTAATGCTGTGGCGATTTTCCAGTGTCAGTGAAGTGAAGAAGAAGTGAACTCGCTGATCCTGTAAGTAAGCCTTTGCTGCCTTGTTTATGTCACTAGTGCCAAATAATAAAAACATGACTTCATAGATAGTCTTATGTGTGTAGAGATCTACCAAGGTACCCATATATGTAATACCTACATATCCGCTAGCTAAGGTATTAAGGTCTATTGTGATTAGCCGGCCACAGTACCAGGCTCCGTACTGATAAAGAGATTTTTAAAAAAAGATGCGATGTGTCTTTTTGCTCGACCCGAGAATCGAATCCGAGACCATGCCAGCAGTCGCATACTCTCCCAGTGTTATACCAAGCACTAGGAATAAATGATTTATTATATACTTCTATTTCTATTCAAGTAAAGGGCTTAAACAACGGTCTTCATGTCCTTTCGTGACTGATGACCGAACGTCAGTCTTTTATTAATTAATTGCCCTATAAGTTATCATACCATAAGCAATATTTGTACTAACAAATGACGTAAACATATGGGCTAATGTGAAAAATATATTAATCAACTATCAAACAACGCCGCGAGGGGAAACTCATATTACACAAATTAATTGTAAATTATATCAAGTTAATACACACACGGTTTGACAGTCAAAGCCATCATTACAGTTATTTGTCAAATGTAAAAATAACTACATACGAGGCAATAACAACTAATAACAATATAATACGAGGTTTTGTAACCCTTGACGCCCTTAGAATAAACATAAACGAAATTGACTTATTATTGTGTAATATATATGTATGTTATAGTGATGGGTATTACTCGGTCTGTGAGTGCGTGACGTTCGCTTTGGTGACTCTACAGGCTGGTGTTGGTTTAAATAGGCGTTGTGCCGCCGAGAGGCGCCCGGCGCTTGTTAGAGATATGACACTGTACCATGGGGTGAACATCACTTAATAGAGTCACCGTTGTGGATCGTATTCGGAATATTTGCGGGCCGTGTATCTAATATCAAGATTTACACAATAGGCATATCTGAACGATTTTATCTATTATGTTTAACGTTTATTCACGCCTGCTGCTACAAGAGGTAGGCAGCCGTCGATTTCTAAACACTTTTCTCATGAAACTCTCTTTGGTCTAGGGTGCTAATTTAAAATGCTTTCGGAAAATGAACAGCAGTCAAAATTGATAATGCATTTCTTGGTTGACACTCCGACCTCGTAATCTAGACACAGCGCTTTGAATGGTGTGTAGTTTCTCCAATTGATAAGTTTTAAGATATTTTGATCATTACTTGTAAAGGGAGTTCTTTCACAAAAGACGTCGTTTTTTGCTGTGAAGCTACTAGGAATACATATGACGTACATATGTATTTCGCCAATATTTAATCTAATGTGATAGTATAATTCTGCTACAATAGCAGTTATATTTCATATCAAAAGATTCAAAAGTAATGTCATAAAACATTTAGCATTAGCTGTAAACTTTAATGTGTGTGTAATCGCTGTGTAGTTAGCATCGTATGCGTATAACTAAGTGTAATTCATTTTATTATTCTATGTTTATTTAAAAGCCATAATAAAATATAATGCTTTTTTATATCAATTAAATAATAACTATACACTGTAAAGTTGATCTTTCTATATCTATTGAGGATGCATATTCTATCGTTTGTTGACAGTTGACAAAACGTGTATTAAAATTTAATTGTAACACTTTTGTGCGTATTTGTGTGGGTCCCTGGACGATGGAGTCCCCGCGGTTGAGTTCTAGGATTATTCATTTAATTTTAATCCATCGTTCGGGCAGGTCAATATCCCTTGAATTCGCTAGTAATAAAAAAATACATATGAAAATTAATCATTTATTTAAATTTTATAAATGTTCTTCTTTCTGTGTATCTTAAACTATAACATAAGTAAAAGTAAATGAAGCAAAGAGTTAGTTATGTTACAAACGTACCAGTTTCAAATCCGTAAACTCTGACTACCTTCGGGAAAAAAAGAAGTGAATGTCCATAAAGAAAAACAAAAGAGAACATTATTTTTTATATTAAAAGATACGATGACGACTCGTTGGTGTAGGAGTTAGTGTGACCGCCTGCCACGCCTGAGGTCGCGGATTCGATACCCACACAAGTCAAACATTTGTGTGCATAGACATGGATATTTGTCTTGGTCTAGGTGTTTCTATGTATAATATGTATGTATTTACAAAAAAAAGTATATATGTATGTTTATCCATTGTCTAGTACTCATAGGACAAGCTCTGCTTAGTTTGGGCTGGATGATGTTGTGTGTATGTGATAGAATATTACATTATATTATTATTATATTTAAATTTCACTTGTCACAAATATTAGAAATGTTAATTTACTGCCTATCGTTAAAAAAGTCGGCACAGAAACATCTATTCTGCCGTCTATTTGAAATGCAAATCTACTTGGTGAATGGAATAGAAAGAAGTGTGGTACCAACCCATTCTGGACCAGTTTTAAGAGGAAAAGCCAGTTTATACAAGAGTCAAAGTTCTTTCAAGACACTTTGTAAGGTAAGAGAACTAAATATCAATTCATAGTGTCAAATTATATTAGAGCTAGTGTTAGTACCTATTTCTATAGCATTAGGAGTCCAATTTACACTGGCCATTTTACGCTTGGTCAATACGTACAATATGTAGAGTTCCCACAGCAGATCAATCACAATATTCTAGTCAGTGATAACATCGCGATTTGTCAAGCAAACTCGTAGCACAAGGAAAACGATTATGCGATGGTTCTTAGTATGCGGAAGGCCGTAAGTCATACATTACATGACTACTGCTATAATTATATTGGCACCAATATGTTATTATATGAACTAAACAATTTTCTTATCATTATCTCTTGCTAACACATATTGCAAGAAAAGCATAGTACATTTTTAGACCTAGTAAACGGTTAATAGGTATTACAAAGAAAATTTTGGTCATCATTTTTATTGGATCGTTAATTGTGTTAGAATAAAAGTTGAAGGTTGCTAAAGTCGATATACCGCAAGACTTGATAGTCTTGCATGTTCTAAGTAATGTTCTTGAAGGTGGGTGCAGTTTGCCAATTAATATTAATGCTGCGTTATGGCCTAAATCTTCTCATACTGGAATAGCTTTATAGTTGTTGTACATACATAGAATCACATGTGTTTATCCCTAAAAAGCGAAAGATTACTTTCAAGTTTCGCCTGATATACAGGTTGTCCGGTAATTAATGGATAACCTTGAAATGTCTTATAGTAGAACTGAAGGCCGTTCAGAAAAAATGAAATTTTTTTTTTTTTTTTTTAATTGCTGTCTTTATTATCATACCTATATTATCATTACTTTGGACTGTCTATCTATTAGCATAATTAGTGTTTAATAATAAAACAACAAAAATTCGATGAATTTCATTCATTTATGGTCGTAGTATACAAGTAAGTTATACATGGTAATTAAAAAAAACACATGATACTATAATAATAATAATATTCTACCACATACACACAACACCATCTAGCCCAAATTAAGCAGAGCTTGTACTACGGGTACTATACAATGGATAAACATACATATTTATATACTTTTTTTTTTTGTAAATACATACATATTATACATAGAAACACCCAGACCAAGACAAACATCCATGTTCATGCACACAACTGTTTGACTTGTGCGGGAATCGAACCCGCGACCTCAGGCGTGGCAGTCGGTTACACTAACCACTACGCCATCGTATCAGGTAGTAAATAGTTAGGATACATCTTTTTTCATATTTTTTTCTGAACGGCCATCAGTTCCACTATAAGACATTTCCAGGTTATTCATTAATTACCGTATACCCTGTATATGAAATCCTACGTAATTGCGGGCGAGTCACATTTTCAAACTTAGTGCTGCTAATGGGAATTTCCTAATAGAAAACTCAACTACACTCACAAGACTGTGTTTTAGAATATTCCCGATAGATGACATTTGGCTCGCTTCTTAAACCTAAAATGTAGCTGACGAAATGTGCCTGATAATTTCTCCGGAGATATACATGTATGATGTCTATGTATGCATGATTTACTAAAATCTTTGTAAATCTAGTAACTACTCATATCTAGCTGTGACATCAACAGTTCGTGGACATTAGGTATCATGTATGTTAAACTCATCCATTGTAACAGTACATAGAGTGGTGTCAATGTATTGTGTCGAGGGATAGTCAGACAATGGTACGCCTGCGTATCCCTCGAGACAAAATCACAGCAGCTACATTTTAATCTATACGAATCGTATCGAATGCAGGAACGCTGCGAATAGGGTAGCCGGCGTCGTTATCAGTACACAATGCGGGGAATCAGCCGCAGTGCGCATTCACGCCAACCAGTGTAATATTTAAGACTCCCAGGACACGGCCCGATACATTTTTTATTACCCACGGATTTTATGTACACCCGCCAAACAAAACATATGTGGATCTTTGCGACTTCAAACCTTTAATGCGGATGATACGATCGAACGGCTTGTTAATTTTAGGTAAGAAGGCGTTAGATGAATATTTACGCTTGGTTTCTGGCGCATTTGTCGCCAACTATGCCGCCGTGTTCTGTATACGTTGTGTATTTAAATATTTGGTGTTGTGTCAAGAATGCCTCGTAAATTCTTTAGCATTTGTCGGCGATATGAATATCTTAGACAATTGATTAAAATTGAACTCTTTAGACGAACACTACTAGCATTTTAGATGCGTTGCATGTTGGACGCTATAAACTTATACCGTACAATTAATTTTTTTCCAGTTAATAATTTGAAGGAGTCATAGCATAATTAGTAAAGGAGTAACACAGCTATGTTTGAATTACGCTAATACACTATTTTCTATGTTTTGAAGAATACTTAGATCTGCCCGACTTAGGTTGACCTGCCAAGTCTGAGACGTAAATGCTATTCTAGTCTCAGATAAAAAATGCTCAAGGAAAATCACAAATGTAAACAAAACGACGTATAAACACTGAGTTTAGATACAGGATATTGATGAGCGTCCTCTTGTTTACTACATAAATAATGATTTGATACAATCATTAGCGACGTGCATTGTAAATATGTACTAATGTAAATACGTAGAAGTACTAGATAACCGACTTCGGGGATTCCTGCCGCGGATTACAAATTCTTTAACGTTGCGATAATCGCTATTTAGATAAGGAAGATATCACGAAAAAATATCACATACTTAAAGGAAAAAGTTGCAAGTATTTGCATACGTTATGAGTACTTCCAGTGAATTCACGTTATGCAAATACCAACAATCTTGCAAAACATATTCTTGCATTATGTCATCAGAGTATGATGTCAAGCTATGCTAACTATAGTGCTCGCGACCCTGATTGCCGCACCTCAAACCTGTCTCTTTCTCTTGGATCTTGTTTGCTGATCTTGCACAGATTAGGACATTAAATACGCGTGAAGTAGAGCGCGGCAGAATACACACAAACCTAGAATAGCCTGCCTAGATCTGACTAGTTTTTTCTATACTACAGAAGTCGTAGTCTTGTGTTCCTAAAGTACACGTTCCCTTAACTGAACTGTAAAGTCAACAAGAGCCTTTGCGACTTACGCTTCTGGTAACCTAACGCTTCTTTTTTTAAAGATTCTGCTGTCGGAGTAAAAAGTTAATGTTATTAGATAATCTTAAAGAAAATAGACGATGTTATTAGCATCGTTAATTACTAGATGTGAAACTTAATCTGAATACCCCTGCCCGCGCAACTAACGATTAAACCACGGCATTCGCCCCAGAGCGGCGATGAAACGAAACGACTATAGCAGTTACGATATTATAATATTTGTCTAGACAGCCACAGGGCAGTGCACTAGTTGGCTTGCCCATTAGGTTGCGCACTTGACAAACAAAATATCATAAAACCAGTCGACCGTTGCGTTCAAACCGTGACGAATACCTTGACGTAACTCCTTTGGAAGAATTTTAATCTCCCTTATCTAGATTGCCTCTATTCGCTGTGCAAAGTGCGTCAATTGCATGTAATGGTATATGCTTTGTGACATATCGTGATTCAAACGTGCTGATGTGGCGAAACTCTTGGTTATGTGATAACCACTTTTGGTTTGGTTCGGTGTCGTATTCTGCCAACCTGTATGTTAAAAAGTCCATTATGATGTTTTTGAAGATGTGTGAAATCTGTTAATGCTAAATTTGCCAGCATAAACCACTGTGTTGTTATAAGCAATTGAATAATAAACAAATATGGCCGATATTATATTATTATGAAGTATTAAACCTACAACTAATTGTTGTCTTCATCGAGATAAATTCCAAAGGGTATCTTAGATGACTAAGATAAATAAATACGTACGTTGTTTACGATTGTTTATAAACACTGGCGATGACGCTTTCGGAATTAGTATTTCCTAACTGTGACGTCAGTATTGGAATGGTTCATTGTATTGTAATATTGATAGTGACTAAACGATCTCACTGCTTATTAATAGTCTCGCTAATCAAGTACTATAATTGCTGCGTTCAGAGTCAGTTCCCGTTGAGGGTAAAACATTTTTCATAACAAAATGTAGTCTAAACAAAGCGTACACAACATACATTTATTTGTCAGCCATTAAACTCAAAACTGTACCCTATACAAGATACCTGAATACACAAGTATAAGACTGTTAAGACAAGCTAGTTGTTAAGAAGCTTCTTAATTACCACTGCTAACCACTCCGAAAGAAGATAGGCGGTGTCTTGACACATCGTGATATATCCGATCGTGTCTATAATACGAGAATATTGAAATGCCGCAATTATGTGTGTGTGTTTACGTGTGCAGTTTGTAGGAAACAGTTCGCTTCGCCAGTGTTTCTACATTGTTATGGCTCTCATAATTGAATGTCGAGATTCATCACGTTTTAGTGCGTTTGTTGTCTCGCCGTATTTACTTAAAAGCATTAGTCATCTTGTTCACGGCATTTCCTGCAATTAGCCGCTTCAGTATGTTGTGTTTTTAAATGTATTTTTGTAAAATCGCCAAGGCTGCCTGCTAAAAGGATTTAGAACAATAATTCGTAAAAAGTGATCTGGATATGTGATTTTTAATAATGTTTTCGGTTAGCATAGATGCGGGTGGGCTTATAACTCAAGAGTATTTAACGTACCTACATATAATACAATTTAAATGACGCTTAATCAAAAATCTAGTAATCATTTAATTCTTTTTATAAGCTACTGATGACCCGCTTCAGGGCAAAGGCATTCCTACTCTGCTTTATAATAACTTATAACAGATATACAATAAGTTAGTAGAAAGTACGGATTGTAAATTTCTATCTAGAACTAAGCTTAAGTGAGGCCATAGTTCTGACAAAGTTTCGACAACTAGTGTTATTGTAGAATGATATATTAAGCAGCTGTACTCATATCTAAGAACCTAGTCATGAAGACTTGCTTCATGACTAGGTTCTTAGATATATTGAACTAAATACGAATACAAAATTTAATACTGCGTCTGCGACTATATATATATCCGTCGTATTCATCCACTCTCGCATTACAGCAATAAAATTTTCTTTGGTATTATTTGCCTAAACGGTCCAGGATTAGCTTTTGTGGGCTTCTATTACCTTGGATATATAGATGATTCTTATTCAAGAAATGGTTTCCATCTCTAAGCAATTAGTATTATTGAAAACACTGTATCATGTTTCGACTTAAACGACTGATCTGCAAGATAAGTCCTAGATTACTCTTATTTCATGGTGCATTTGTTCCATTCAGGTTAAGCACGTACATAAGTTCTAACACCGACCTCGCGTTGTGTCACTTTAACACAATAACTTAATGGTATGCCATGACTATTATAACCGTTGTAAATAAATTTGTACGTACAATGCAAACGGATATCATTAGAGCGGCAAGTAGGGCGGACAGTTTTGATCGTAAAGGGCAGCTTCAATATGTTTGTATAAAGCGGACACAAATGCACACACAGGTTTTCATATTGATATTTTACTTACGTTTGACATCCGTGAATCGAGAGGCGCAAGTAAGAGATTTTGTCACGCACATATTTGTCACGTCACCTTGCTACACTGATAGATATAAGCACTGTACACCAGAGTGAATATGAAGAAGAAGCACCAAGAAAGTGATTATATCATCCCTAAGTTGTTTACCAGTGGATCGTTTTGTCACTTTTTCTCTCTTTTTTCTTTTCCTGTGTTACGTTAGTAGTACAGTAAGCGCAATTATTTTGTTTTTATAAAATATGGTTAGTTGTATTCTTGTTATTGTGTTAGAAGTGACCGATGTGCTAGTTCAGAAGGATGTGAAGTTTTAGTCGCTTAATAAATCAGCGGGTGTAAGTGACATTTCTGTCTATATCGAAAGCGTTCGATCGACTCCTTGAGTGCCCAGAAGGCTGGCCTTCTTGTTACGACTTATATACTGTTAGTGTTTTGGAATATTTTGGAAGGACGAATATTTCGTGTTCTAGAAGGTTCTTGATATATTTACCTATTAATATAAGGATTGGATATAAGGAGGAACCTTGAACGTTACGCCCACAGTTTTTATTTGTAAGGGCCGTGCCGAATTTGGTGTATGTTTATACGACATGTGTAAATTGAATTGATTTTGTATTTACATATTATTTCCAATAACACGGGTACTGGTTTATGGGTTATTTGTGGTGCCATATTATTAGTATAGCCTTGATGACTCTTAAATCGAAGCAAATGGCCTATGTATTGGATAATTAGAAGTAATCTCAGTTAGTTCTTCCTCCTCCAATATCTGACGACGACAAGGGCGTCGAACTTGCACTCCTCGCTGATCGCTGCGATACCATCAAGTGTTCGTGAGAATTTTTCCATAGCTCTTGTCTATAGCCTAGATTTGAATAAAAACAGTGCGAAAACTGTCTATCTTTCCCGGCAATTTGTTTATAACAATTAAAATCTTACATCCTGTATACTATTGTGTTTAGTTGTAAACATGCACCGTTGTACCCACTTATTTTTTATTGTAATTGTAACTTATAATGACTTATTATAACTATATTATACGAGATAAACGGCTAGTTTATTGATTGCTTCTAAAGGTTGAACAGGTCGCACGATATGTCTCCGTTTTATAAATATTTGTACCATTTTTATTATTTATTATATATCATATGGTGTAAAATATATAAGCAACAAAAAAAAACAGTATTACGAAAACGACATATTTATTAAATTATTCAGTTTCATAGCTTGCATTATAAGTCAAATATTATTAGGGCCAGCAATTGGCAGATTTGTTTACTGACAGAAGAAAGGAAGACCTGATAGATATATTCTTGAACAGTCCATAGAATATTAAGTTCAGGGTAAAAGTACCGTAACCCCTTGTCTGCTTGCATCTCATACACAATGAAGGAAGCTTGTGTTTAGTTTAGCTCTTCGCTCATACAATAAATGAGCATAAAAATGTGCTACGAGACAAAGCGAGTATTATCTTATCTTGTTAACAAGGCTTAAGTTCAAGATCTACAAATTTCCAAAGAAAAAGCTTTGTCTCTAGATCTGTAGTATTTTTCCACCGCTTCGGGCAACAGTCGCCAGTATATGTTTAGACATACATTATACTAGCGCCTGACAAATTACTTTCCTCGTTTAATTACAATCGTAAGAAGGTCAGTAATTGTAACTACAAAAAATGAGACATTTTTTTTACATTTATGAAATGTCACCGACATTCCTGTCACTTTTTGTTATGACAGTGTCATGACATGGCGCCGTCAAAATGATACCAAACAAAACATTGCAATCTGTATACTTTAGTGTGTTGTCTTTGTTTATATCAGGCATAGCTGTGCGATAATAATGGTGTTGATATCGTTGTCATGCGCTTGCGCCACACCGGTGTACGGATTACGGGTTAGCCAATTTATGATGAACTATTTTTAGTCACTCTTGTTTACTTTAATAATGTTTGTTATATGAGAATGTTGTTAGAGATATATTTTTTTATTTTATTACTGCTGGCTGTCGTTTAAATGGTATATTAAATTAAATGTCTATATCTTTCACATGGGATTTCGTTCATCCTAATATTGTAAATGCGAATGTGAGTTTGTTTTGTGTTACGCTTTAACGCCTTATATACTCGACTGATTATTGTGAAATTTGGCATACACGTCATCTGGGAACGGGTTGTACAGAAAAGAACATATTGTGGTAACTTGCATCCAAAAAATAGTAATGTTACCGAGTGCAACCGCGGGCAAAAGCTAGTATTTCTATAAATTCTAACAAACGTCAAAGTCATAAATGCCAGACAGGTCACAAAGTAACACTTGTGTGTCTTAAGTCCTATGGCATGGTTCAAGATATCTCATACTAAATTCATCAAAATATGTTCAGTGTTTTAGCAGTGACGACAAACAAACAGTGCATTCGCTTTTATAATAATATGTCTATATTAAGTATGGACCAAAATTGATGTACACAGACCGCACGAATGACGCGATGGCTTAAGTGGCTGACGTTTTACATCGCACGCCATGTATTGCGGGCTTGTTCCCTGCACGGGATGAAAGTGTGAGTCAGTGTGAGTCTGAGTATTCTTTCTGTACTTTTCCGGTTAAAAATGAGTCTATGCCGTTTAGCTACTTTTTTTAACTCTCGGAATGACTACACTCCGCCTGAGGTTAAGCAGTCGTTCAGTCAACGAGCAGAACTCTTTACACTACTTTTTGCCACATCAGCAATCTTCTTTTTTTCCAGTAAACTCGTTCGGTAAGCTTCTAAATGAAAAAAAAGCACGAGCAGAGTCATCAATATTGTATATATTTCAAGTACATAGCCTCAGCCTTTATTCGTAAAATATCTCACCCTTAAATATAACTTTTCTCTGCTAAGTCAGTCGTACAAAGCGCAATACGCTTTCCTCAAACGCCGTTGTATAAAATACAAAACGTCGAACAAAAAATATCAGCTCTTATAGAAGTTCATCTCGGCGTCTAACCACTACATAAACAATCGATTAAACTGAAACCAACAGTCGATGGCACAAGTTCGCAACTGTCGAGCCTCCGCGCCTGCAACACCATTAAATGCACCGAGCTCTAAAGTTAATCGCAATCTCTATAAATAGACATGTCTGAGTCGGCAGACGTCTCCACTACCTTCCTCTCGAGATACGAACGTCCTATTTCAAACTTTCTACCGAACAACATACAACCTTATCTCCAACAACGTAAAGTTCAATTCGATCTACCAGCCCGTGTTTGTAAAATATAAAATACAGTTTTCATAGTTGAGACTCGGCTAGGAAAATTTGAATCGTATTTGGTCGGTATACAGTTGAATTTTGATCGCATTGTTGGCACGGCGTTCGGATACGTAGGCTGCAAGTTAGGTCGGAAAATGAAGCGCCGTTTATAGTACTCATTATAGTACTATCGTAGTATTGTGTAAGTGTGTGCGTGAGGCCGCGTGTATGACGCGCGTGCTCGCTGCAATCGACTGCACTGTGCGCGTGTGTGCGTGTAGTGTGCTTATACGTTGTGAATGGGGATTGTATTTATGTTTCCCTGTCTGAGGTCGGCGGTGGCTTTATTGATTTTTTTTTCATTACTCTCTGTCGGATGCACGGGAATGAGAAAATAGTAATGGAGTAGTTGCTTGTCAGTTTGACGTCGACTTTTTTATTGGTTTTAAGTGTAGCGTACATTGGGAAAATGTTAGAATGAGTTATCTGTGTGGGTTTTCATAGATTGTACGTAGCAGATTTGATTTGCAGTGTGCCGTTGCTTGAGTATAAGTGATTTATATTGCTAGTGGTTGGTATACCGGTTTATAGGATTTCTTAGCAGACTCCCTTATAGACTAGTAGGTAGAGAATTTTCCTTGGATAACTGAGGGTTTTGAGTGTTGCAATGACTTTATGTTTTATATTAGCGCTATAAGATTTATTTTTATATATAGACTCACGTCTCTTTTTCTCTGGAGAGGAAGGCACATTAATTTGTTACGATCCTGGTTTATATTTCTGGCTTCGTTTAGTCTCGTTAGTCATTTTGTGTAGTCTGCTCGGTTTAGGGTATTTCAGCCTTTACTTATAAGGTGTCTGATTTGGTAAGAGAACGTTACTTTTATGTTTAATTAAAACCATTACGAGTAAATTACTGCAATATAGCCTAGTCTGTCTAAAGTACTAGCTTAGATTTCTTTTACATAACCATTTTATGTTTTCATTTATTTAATATTTTTTTTATTTTCAGGTACATCCCTACTGAACATCACTACACACCACTAGCAGCAATGGTAAATATTATTTTTAAACTAGTATGATAATTAATATACTAATGTCTGAATGTCTTATCATTGTCGTTTTCCGGTTCAATACATTTTATTATCAATCTTATACAGATCGAAGACACGACTTTATTAATGTGCATTTGATCTGAAGATGCAAGTTTTGATTAATAATGATTAATTATGACACCGGAAGGCGTCCGTGATAATTATAATGATTTGGTTCTTAATTATGGCTAATTATAGAGAATAATTGATTAGATTTGTATTTTATGTGATCAAGATGGCACTGAAATATTAATTGTATTGTCTATAATTCTACTTATAATAGTAGTGAGAAAGTTTAAGAAGATGTTTGCAGGTTTTGATGATCAATCACGTGTTAAACGTTGAACGAATTGAGATAACAATTAAGACACAGATTACGTCCTGAAATTAACACATAGAATACACTTACATACTTACGCGGCATAGGGTTTTCAACTCAATGTAGGATTTACGCGGCCAAAATCGCAGGCATAAACTATTTGTTATTATAAGTTAGTACTATTGCAGTCAATTTTTAATTACTTAAATTTATCGTTTACTAGCTTCTGACCGCGGTTTCGTCTGCGGCAATCCCACGTTGGAATAAAAGCTGGAGCATAATATCTATGTGCTAGATATCATTGAAATCCTTACAGCTTACGCGTTACCGAGTTACAAACATCATAACATATTCACAAACTTTCAAATATAAGATATTAGTAGGATATAGCAGTAAGATTCCATCATTACAATCAATTATGATAATTAGACTTGTTATGCTAGAAGTTACGACAGCTATAATTAGTGTGTCTACGGCGAAATCTCTCCAGTTCTAACTTTCAATGTAACTTTAGCTGCCTATATCTAGATCTCAGAAATTAGATAATCTGGCTATGCCTAAAGCTAGACGCGTTATAACGTTCTGCCGAAAACATTTAGTATTGCTCTTATAAAATGTACTAAGTGATTTAGAGAGCATATATTCTAACGCATGCTATTTGTACAAGCATTTAAACAACGGTCCGAAAGAACAACTAGAATCTAAACAACTATTTTTGAATCACAAAATATATATACACATATTGTTCCGTGTGGGTATCGAAACCACAACATTCAGCATAGTATCGAGGCGATCACCTAAACCACGACGCCATTTATGCTGATAATTATTATATTATTCTATATTCTTAATAAACATCGTGTTAAATGAATAAGAGAGCCTATATAGAGCTTATATTGTCTCCTCTAGAACGTAGTACATATAAACTCAATGAATCTTCTTCTCCCTAGCCTTTATTATTTTCAAGTCACTTGTGGTCGGCTTTCTAGTCTAACCGGATTTGATTGGATATCAGTTTTTACACGGAGCGACTGCCACCTGACCTCCGCAACCCGAAGGCTAACGATACCTAAAGCTAGACCAGTGTCAGGATATTAGAGGGCACTGACTTCCCAATAACGACTGCCGTAGATGTTCATGGCAGCCGGGACCGACGGCTTAACGTGCTCTCCGGCACTGAGCAGGCGATAATTGTCAATCAATACGCACATAATTTGAAAAGTCATATAACTTCCGAAAGCCTGAGGTGCGCGACGTGGGTTCGAACCCGAGACCCTCTGCATTGCGGTCTGTTGGTCTCCCCACTGAGCTATCGCTGCTTCATAAACTTCTTCATAAACTCAATAATGAAGTATCTAATAAGTAAATTTATCTTAACTGTGACATAGATATTACTAACACACCACTAATCGACCAATGAACCGTCCAGTCATTATCGATATCCCTACCGCGTCCTTCAGTGATGCCGTTTATCGATTGATAACATATCGATAAAAGAGGCCTAGTAGCGACGGTTAAACAATTTTTCGTGTTTTATAATTATAGTTATGTTGCCAGGCTAGATAACCAACATGCCGAAGAAAAATAGAGTACGAAATGTACTGCTGCAGGCAATTATATAATTAAATTATGCAGAATAATTATGTTAAAATTATTATTGTTATAAATAGTGTAGTAATTAATGACGGAAGGGTAATTACAATTTATTTTTAGTGACTGTTTCTTATTAAGTTTGTGCGTAACTATTCGTTTCACAAACTTCTGGTTCACTCGGTGTATGACGACATGGCGTTGTGTAGCCGCCCACTGTTTACACGAATGACTCAGCCTTTACAAGTATCTACACTTAGCCTTATTGAGTACTTTAGATTACATCAAAACCATATTTAAACCGGTTCATATTATCCAACTTTTGTAATGTATTCCAGTTTTCATTAAATTCAATTTCATGGTCTGGAATGTTGAAGAGGTCGTTGTGAGGAAATCCCGGTTATTAAGATTCGTATTTAAACTATATAAATAAGGTAACTCAAATTGTCTTACCGTGATGGTGCAGGTTTAAAAATACCGCCGTAATTGATTTGTGCTCGTATTTTGGTTAAGTGATTTAGATAAAATGTGATAAAATATACGATGTCTCAAAAAGTTGGAAAGTATAACAATAACTTTAATAATTATTATTTAATAAAGAATAATAATTAACTTGTGCCCAGCAGTGAGACAGGTAATATACCTACAGAGCTAGTATTATTATAAAATAATACATATATTTACAAATAACGTTTATTTTTGTTTAAGTGTTAATATGAAGTTTATTGATAATTACTAACGTTTATAATAAGACCATAATTGCGCCTGTATAGTATGTCTTTACAGTGAGTAAGGGCGTACTAAATAGATAAAAAAGTCATCTCTATTAGCTGTCAGTCAATTCGGTGATAGGTTTAATAAATCTATAATTTTTTTCTACCTTGAGGGCTACGTAACATACGCTTCAAACGAATACACTTAGAGCAATTTTCGTTGTGTCATACATTTGTGTCTGCCACTTGGCGCTTATCCCTAGGTAATACGAAATGGAAGACATCATGAATAGATACTAGAACTTTGATATGATACACATTTATATAATTATATATATCTCAAGCGAACCATATTTATTATTATTTCTCAGAGACAAAGTTTATATCAAATTAATAACACACAATGCTATATGTCAATAAAAATTATACGTAACAGGATCACGTGATTGTTATGTAAGATATCGTTCGTGAACCGTTTAGACCTCTTCACGCATAATCTGTGAAACATGATAACAATTTTTTAATGACTCCGTTTAATGATATCTACAGCCTTGGTTACATTGTATAGAGGATATAAAAAGATAAATTTATTGAGAATTACACGTGCTATTAAGTTTTAAGTGCACTAGATACAGATGATACGAGAGTAGGAAGGCTTTTGCGCGGCATTTAGAGATACTATATACATGTGACGAGATAACATCTACGACGCATTTTTATACTTTTATATTAAGCAGAGGGAAAACGAGATAGTAGATGTTTTGTTTAAAAGCGTATGCAAGCACTAAGGTTCATTTCAGTATCGTAACATAAAACAGCGCTATGAATATAATATTGTCTTATTTTTACGCGAATGTTATACATTGAAATTAAACTACTTTATACAGATTGTCTCCTCGTGATCATCGCTGCTGTAAAGCTACTGAAACGTCGCGGAAAAATGTAAACTTAAAAATAAATAGTTTGAATTAATTTAAATAGCTTAAATGATGAAGTTCAATAATAGTAGTGCTATAGTTCAAAATTATGTAATAAAAGTGTTTTAAAATAAACAAGGCGATAAAATCGTATAAAGTTGTTGAATTTCAAATCACACACAATCCACAATCGTACAAATATGAATGTTGCGTGTGGCTCTAACCGAACCGGCGACAGTGTGGAGAGGACAAGTTGATCAATTAACCACTGCCTCGCTAAGGTGACTGGGTGATAACAAGGAGACAGAACACTATACTCATTAACATGTAATCCTTACGAGTGCTCGTTATAATAAGAATGAATTGCGTCACGATCACACCGACTCGTACTGAAAGGTTTTATGTGGGCCATTGTGAACAATTTGTTCAGCTGCAACGTTATGTTACCACGGCAAACGTGCCTATTGTTCTCACAATGAAACGCATGGATGTGTGTCAACGGGTCAGTTTCTATAGATTAATTAAAACTATGATTGCGCAATGACGTCAATGCCTCTTCGTTAGTATAGATTCTTACGATACTACCGGTTTTTTTATCGCTCGAAGGACGCCAAATATTTACAAGCCGTATCCATTTAACATTGCGAGGTGAGGTCTGGTCAAATAATGTCATAAGACTGTGTAGAGGTAGGTTAGAGCAGAGACTAGATCAAGATGGCTACACCAACAAAATAACTATTAATTGATATTCTGATTTTTCTGGTGGCTAGCTTCAATCTGGAAGTTTATTTCTGCAAGTTAGAGACAATAACGAAGATTACAGTCGAATACCCTTTTGTTGTATTTCATAATAGTCTAATCAGACGAAGTCACGGGTAAACACCAGTATAACTACAATTGAAGGCTAATTAATTTCTAATGTAACGCGTAAATCATAATGTGTAAAATTGCGTAATTGTTTGTCGCAAAATGTGTCCCAGTTAATGAATAATTGCTGAATAATTATCGCTGTTCATTCCAGTATCGAAATATTCGCTATAAACGCAAAATTCCAACGAGTGTCACAGTTTTAACGCAATCACCCAATATGCAGAGAAAACATTTTAATTATCGCATTACACTTGCTCAGCTTACTGTAAATACGTTTAATATACCGTCGGGCGTGTAAAACATTTAATGGATTTTCAGAAAGGGTTGGGCGAAAATGTGGCGTAGTTCATCAGAAACGGTATTCTTAATGTATCCTGGTGTAGAAACGGTTACGAATGAAAAATAAGCCAGATATTACAACTTTGGGAAAGATATTCATGATCGTTGTGCATATCCATTAAAACATACGTTGCGCCGCTATAAGTTGTAATAGTGGGAGAGACTTTTGGTCGTATGCAGCACTACATCGATCTATACACCCTTGCTTTGCTGAACGTGGCAGTAAAAAAATTAAGTATAACTTTGACATTCATAAGCGTTACCTTGTAACCTTACTTGAATAAATTTACTATTGATTTTTGATTTTTTGATTTTCTGTAAGAAACTATGGAGAACATTATATGTTCAGTTCTAGCCGATAGTTGATTGAAATGGTCACGATTTCCAAAATAAATTATTATTACTGAATTTACTGTATGAAGCGGTGCTTTTTTATGGATGGCGGCTATGGATCCTCTTTGACGAACAAGCAAATTCTGATGTCGCCCTCTTGTTTGCATCTGAACAATATTTATTTATTTATTTAATACATTGTTTGCCAACAGATTTCACATCATTTACGTGAATTTCCAATTAATGTTAACAAAAACTTTTATAGAATGTAAATCCAATATTAGGCACACAAAACATTTACTGAGTATATCACTTGGCTAGTCACGTGATACTCATCAGCGGCATCACCAAATATTTAAATGTAAAAAAATAATACTAATTATAAGTGAGTAAAAAGAAATTACATAAACGTAAAACGTAAAATATGATCACTCTTATGTTACTGCACCTGAAGGTATTCAGTAAAAACAATAACTATTTTTACTAGTAAGATTTTTTAGTTTCCGTAATCTTATTTTATCTTATCTTATGTGTGGGGGCCAGTCAGTACAGACCGGCGACACTTCGACCCATTGGGATCTTTTGTGTCGGCCCCAAGATTTATCCTATAGCTATCTCCCTATGAATGTACTGCATCAGTCGTAGCGTACACTTCAGAGGCAGAAGCCTGATGTCCTCAGGGTTTGGATATGTCAATCCCATCAGACCCATCCTTAATCCAGCCAACGCGTCACATTCACATAGTAGATGCGATATGGACTCGTCCTGTTCACCACAGGCTCTGCAGATCGAATTGTGTGCCAATCTCAATCTGCACAGGAAGTCGTTGGTGCCAAAATGGCCGATTTTGGCTCTTGTTATACCCGCAGAACTTCCGGGTGAAGCCTGTGGCTCTGTTTGCAATGAATTTCTTGGAGTGTTCCAGACCCCTAAGGGCCATCCACTCTAGCCTGTGTTTATCATTGCCATATGCATTCAAAGCTGCCTTGACGGTGCTCTCAGAGAGTCCCACGAATGGCTCGGGGCCCACAAACAGTTGCTCCGAGCCCTTTCTGGCTAATTCATCAGCCTCCTCACTGCCCTGCACCCCTGCATGCCCCGGAACCCACACCAGTCTGACTGGGTTCTTTCTGCTAAGTTTGTTTAGGGCCTTAACACAGTTCAGGATTAGTCTGGAGTCCACCCTACACGAGTCCAGAGCCTTGAGAGCAGTAGTTTCAGTAATAATTTAATCAATCATTTTCTACTGTGGTACACCTAAATATGTATATAATACATTCCTTGTAACTATTACTAGGGGTAATATCTTAATAGTATAATATTATGCTCCGAAATAAATATTGTTACAAAATTTTTAGATGGTTAGGTAAGAGTAACGACAGCTTGACTCGGGTTGCCAACTGCGTCGACTCGGAGTCGTTACCCACAGCGCTCACCAGAGACATTTTGATGTTACCTACTTGTTAAATAGTTTATATACACGGCTGATTTTCATTCACAATAGATAATGAAAGCGTCTGGTAGTCATAGAGCAAAGTAAGAAAACACAATAAAAATAAAATCCTACATTTTAATCCCAAATAAAAAATGGATGACTTTATTATTCATTATTATTTATACATTTATTATATGTACTATTATATCGGATATGACCTACAATTGAAATAGATAAAAATAATCACATCCAATTTGTCTTCAAATAAACAAACTACGGAATATTTTGAGGTTTATTGTTATTTTATTTTCTATTTTATCATGTTTCATACTCATTATTAAGTAGGTTAAGATGTGTCGCGTCTTACATTATTAATACGTCGTCGGCACTCTCGACGCATATTAAAATTTAATTTGATAATAAAACACGTTTAATTGTAGAAGTGTTCTCGTCGGCGATCTATTACGGATGCGAAGGATATATTCAAAGTACGGAAGTCGGTTCTCATAGCCTATAAACTCAATGAATTTATAGTGGATACACCCACATTACCGGTCCCTTCTGAAATACTAATTTACACTTATTATTGTTGACCATCCGTTAAACTTTACTACACAACGATTATAAAACTGATAACAACATTCCCAGGCTTGTGCTAAGACAGAATTCAACAAATTCCTCATAGTATGAACGTTGAGATAAAAACAATAGCATTTATTATGCTAACAGCTGTACATTTTATAAATATTATGGACTGTTGGGGGCACATACGATAATCAAAGTCTAACTCAATGGAAGCCGTAATCAGGAAAAGGGATATTCTTGGCAAGACTTTCTATATCTATACCAATATCGAAGAGACTCAATCCTTAAGAAAACACGAAGGAATGAGGTTCTCGTTTCGCTGGGTACACCGACAAATTTGTGAGGTCTCTGGTTTTGTTGTATACCCGTATTGTGTTAGGGTCATGTTAGTCTGGAGGTAATGTAGGATTAAGAAACGGGGTAAATAGTCAAGATTACGACGGGGCGTGGGCGAAATCGAGGCCATGACGAAACTCTGATTGATAACGTTCCACTATAAGTATTCTGATAAACGTTCTTTGTTGCTATGCAGGAATACGTGAACTAGTTTTTGTTCATTGTATTATTGTTACGTGTTAAAATAGGACGCGCATGACTCTCGGTGTGATTATCTACCGCCTGTGGATGTACGCTTGTAGGAAGCGCTAAAATATTATTTCTAGTCAAAAATTATGATCAAAGACCCTGTAAATACAGCGAATACGAAATATTTCTTTCCCATAAAATTTGTAGAAGCTATTAAACTTTTTTAGATTGGGCACTTACTAATGTGAATAGAACAAGGCCAATTTAATCGTCACCATATAAAAATAATATCGTTTTATAGTCACCTTTGAATTTTAATGAATGAACGGTTCTAAAGATCATTCAGTAGGCCGTTTCTCCAAGCGTGTCAGCGGCGTCTCGCCGTCTATTTCTGTGCGCGAAGTCACCAGGAACCTAAATAATGATTCTGTCGCCATCAACGGACGTTGAAACGTTTCTCTAAATTATATTTATTTAAAACATTTAACTCTTTATCTTATGTTTTAACGCGTTCACTAAATAAAATATATTTTCATCAAATGCCTGCTGTTCAACGCCTAATTAGAAACGTAGCATCACTCTGAATATTTACGTTTCATTTAGACTGAACTATATTTATCAATGAACATTCGAAACGCAAATCTTCAGATCTAACACCATCGCAATATCAATTTGAAGCCAGCCATCAAATAATTATAATAATGACATCATCTGTTACTAGTAAAAAATTAGACGCTTAAAATATATTCCATTCACTGTTTCCTTACAGTCATTGATCCAAAAAGTTACATAAACGCTGACTAACTGTTAGTGTATTAATCTTTCTTCACCCCTTCCTGGATTTATAGCTGTATTCGTCACAGCAATGCAACCAAGTTTAAAATGGCAGTGCATTTCTCTGTAACGTGATTGTTACCGTCTACAACAATGGTGTATGGATTATTAAATTTAATAGCTTATGATAAGTCATCATTTTCGTTCAAAGTAAGAGGGTGTGGAAAAGAGATGTCGTTCCAGTGACTACACAATTTTGCATCTACACTTTAATTGACTCCTTGACGTGGGATCTTTTTTCCTTTCGTTGAGTAGTGCAGATGTTCGGCTTTATTAGAACGGTCTCAGTGGACCTCATTATTGTCAACTTTTCAATCGTTGTCAACTATTGTGTATTTCGTATTAAGTAACATCTGTGTAATGTCACTACTATCACAATTCTCTTGAGGTTTACCTCTCTATTTTATTTTATTGAATCCATTTTTTTTCTGAGTTAGCGTTAGTTATTGTGTAGTACGTGTGCATCATATTTAATTTTCTCTGTGTTAGATATTATATTTTACTATTCTTCTGTAATTATCCGTGTTTTACTTGTTTTATACTTTATAGAATTCTAAATGTGTTATATATTCTTGTTACAGATCCAAAGCGGCACGTCCGACGCAGAGATTCATTGTTACATCTAGCATTAGTTTGTCTCGGTTCACCATTCTAATCTTAACTGACTATGTTACAGCGATGTTGTTTATATTATCATAATATCTATCTATTATCCTATTACAACCTGGAATGTTACGAAGCGTGCAGTCAACACTCATCAGCGAACTTGCTTCAGATATATTGTCAAATGTAGATCACTTTTGTCACGTGATGATGCTTCACTGCACCTTCGCATGTTCTTAGGGTACATTGTCTTGTAGCATCCTTCAGTCTATGTTGTTGCTCGAACAATTGTATATCTCTACCATCAGTAATGGTAAGCTCCCGGAGGAAAACGCAAAAATGCTCTTCTAGTTTATAAGTTTTATGACTTGAAACAAATTGTGTGATCTTTATTACGTTTTTCCGTTTCCCTTCGCGATCCTCACAAGTTGGCGCATTTTCATTGTTTTATTGCTCAATTCTACGTATTTGTGTTGTCTCTACGTGTTTTGAATTATACTGACTAACAAATACTAAACATTCTAACGCATGACTTTTTATTTTACGATACCAACTCGCGAGTATGCATGACGTGAAATATTTTGTTACAACAGTCCAATTATTTTAGTTGTAAACGTTGTGTTCAATATATAGACAACCTGCTACACTGACATGTTTATATTTTATATTATTTGGTTGTTGTTATTGATGTATCGAGTGTGAAATGTTTACTTCAACAATTTGTTAAATCCGTTGTATTCAATTATCTTAATGAGATCAGTCGCGATTAGTCGCGTCGCCTTGCTCCATAAAACTTGATTTTACGTTTAATTATTATCACTAAATTCGAGTTTTAGTTCATGCATGGCAATACCCGGGGATTGCATTCCAGTTTTTTATTATGAAAAATTTTGATTATGCAATCTGTTAATTTATCAATCAAAGTTTAATTATTGTGAAAGTTATTTGTTTTTATTGTTATTGATTATAAATGGAGTATTAATAAACGTTCCAGCATGAATGTTGGTTTCATTGAGGCTCCATGTGTCGGTGTCTGTTCCCACAGTTATTTCGCATGTCTTGTGAACGTTGAATGGCACGTTTGGAGGTCGGACATAAAGTCATTTTTCAATTAATCCAATGTCATCAGGACGACGCGACCTCTGCACCGAACCGGCTAAGTACCTATGTTCGGTATATAATTCCTAAACGACAATAAACCTTATAGGTATTACATTAATGACTAATTTCCTTTCTTTATACATGACAGATCAATATAGACTTTAAGTAAATTTGTACAGTTGTTTCCTCTTGTAGTGAACTTATAGTATGTTTGTTGCATAATGAGTAATCGCAAAAAGGTCACTGTCTCATCTACAGTAATAGTAATCGATCTAATCTTAACAAGCAGATAGAAGTTAACAAATGATTTGAAACAAACTGTATATATCTCGAAATACTTCGCTTATTGACTAAATTACTATGTTGTAATAATGTATGTGGTTTTGAGGGCAATTGATGTCGCGGATCTTCTGAAATCTACAGGTCCGAATGACTAGTGAATATGTGTGTCCATGAGGATTCTGCATATGTAAGGTCTTAAGATATCTACTAAACAGTTATCAAATGGTTTGTCACAAGAGAACAAAATCATCAACACAAAATTAATTCGTCCAAACAGATGTTACTGTTCCTTAAGTATACAGTATAGTACTCTATCTAAAGAGTATTCACTCGTAGCTGGATGTATTTCTGTATTAAATAGGTCACATTTGGTGTGTCAGTGGTTCGCCAGCTGATTTACTGAATGTTTGCGCTTTCCCAAACCAAATTGTTATAAATCTACACGTTCCTGTTCTAACCATAGGCTTAAATGCAGGTATTGGACGAAAACTACCGATTCATAAGTGTTTTAGCTTACTTTAAAATTTTATTTTTCATACGAGTCGTATAAATCTTCAGTGTTTTGATCTTGTCTATGATTTACAATATTTGACTTGTGTATTTATAGTTTTATGACCAATATAAGACTGGAGGTAAATATTAACTGTTCGTGAGTTATTACAAAATAGATCAAGATTTAAAACGTTCGTTGGTGGCGTAGTATGATGAGGATTATATAGAGAGCAGGTCAAATGGTACATAAATAATATAATAAAAATTTACTAGAAATATAAAATCGTTAAAGAGATTCTACAATAATGTGGGATATCAGAAATTAGGAGACATTTCGGATATCCAGGTCTTCCGCACTTACTTCTTCATTAGGCGATTATTCACAAAAGTGATAAAGACCAACACGCAGCTATGATGGTACATAAGCATACAGCCCACGTAATGGTAGCTGATTACTGTTGCTGATGAAGGTTACAACCATTGCGATATTAATCTTAACAAGAACAGCCGATCTTGCAAAACAAGAAACCAAAAAAATCTTTTTTTGAGTCTCCCTAATGACAACCCAGTTACTGACTTAAGAAACCCAGGAAATCCTACTCGGTACATGAACACGGCACAAGCAAGCTTTTGAATACTCAAACTTATTATATTTATGTGTTCAAAGTGTGTATTGTCTGTAAGTTGCAAGATTTTTCCAATTGGGCTTCAGATTAAAGAACTGTGTTGTTACCTTATAAACATCTTAACCTGACACGTCTTGGAGTGCCAGACATTGAAAACTTATTGTGTCTAGCCGCCAGTGTGCCGTTGCGACTCAACTAGTTAAGGAAATTAGTCGGTTACTTACTTGGCCTACTGGTCCTATACCCTCATAGATTAAGAAAGCCAACGCACAACGGTCATTGACAAGAGAATACTAACAATTACAATAGCAGTAATATAATCAGTGAAAGGTTGTTTCGCTTAAATGTTACTCTCAGTTGAGTCACAGTACGTGGGATATTAACAGGAAAGCGTTTGTCTGTTAACAAGTGACTCATTTGATCGAAAACTTTAATATTGATCAGTATGAGCATATTAAAAGTTGCACTTTCTATGAGTGATGCAACAGGAACAAATTATTATAACAACGTAACATAACTGATTTGTAACATATGATAGAAAGTATTTGTTATACAAGAAACGGCTTTTTGTTATGTCTAACACCAAACAATCTATGTTCTGTAGGGTGAAATAGGTATAGCTAATCACACTCCAGATTAAGATGACCGATTCCCTGTACTCTAAAGTAGTTAATTGAGTTATTTTGAAAATAACACCAAAAAATCTATGTTTGGTAAGTGAAATTCAGTTAATCAGACTCTAAATTAGGGTGGAAAATTCCCTGTACCCTAACCCTCATTTCAAAAGTGTAGGTATATCACAAAAAGGTTTTAAAAAATATAAATTAATATAAATTTACTATTTCTGTAATAGCTAAATCTAGTTGCAGAGCAATATAAATAAATAATTTCGCGTTAAAAACCAATAGCTATATGCTCTGGATCCTCAAAGATAATTGCATAAAATGATTAGTAACACAAATTACTTTCAAAGAAAAGAAATGAGAGTGGCTGAAAATATTTTAACGAAGTAGCTAATGTAACGACGAGTGAAAATGAATTCGTCCGTGGTAATCTACTGTCGGATCGCAAGAGCCTTATCGCTCGTGATCTAGCCGGCCGTTGACCGCGCGACTCATGAGATTTGGTCTGTATCGTTCTGAGATGACTAATCTTTTGAGCAACGCCTACGTCATAAGAGGCAAATCGTGTTATAATTAACTATGGTTACTTTGAGTACTTGACGGATTAATTGCGAATGTAAAAATAGATACGTATATATTTTTTGTTGCAACTACAGTGGAAAAGCTTTATATGGTTTATCGATAGGCGGTAAGTAGCAGTAAGTATAACAGGCTCGTTCGCTGAAGACCATACAGAGAAACCGTTGTGCTCAGTTCCCCATTCAAAATTCTAGTAACTAAGCTCACAGCCAGCCCATTCCACTCTACTTCTCCACTCAATGATTGTCTGTCTGCGATCTAATTAATTATATAATTAGCGGTGGTAAATTAAGTAGGTCACATAAATCTAGTACTCTCTAATATTATGTTTGTAGGTGCTCTATTTACATGGTATACCTAATTATATTTATAAGTTTATATTTTATTAAAAACTGTCTGCAAAATGTAAATCAAGATAAAAACTGAAATTCATAAATAAATGAAATCTGTAGAATGTATGTGTTCCTTTTTAATTTACTTTTAGAATATTTCCTTCTTGAAGGGAGCTTAAAGACTAAAGAGAACTATAAAAATAGGCAGCGGCTTGGCTGTGTATACTTGTGCTATTACAGATATACATAAGACGCAGTTATCATCAGTGCCCGTAGATAAAAAATGCCTTTCTAATAAGGCAAC
Source organism: Catocala nupta (assembly GCA_963675205.1). NCBI lineage: Eukaryota > Metazoa > Arthropoda > Insecta > Lepidoptera > Erebidae > Catocala > Catocala nupta. The sequence goes on along the minus strand of OY776095.1, from coordinate 5,564,018 downwards.
AAAAGTTAGTTCTACCGTAAATAGCGTATATTAGCATTAATATCCCAATAAAAAAGAATTGTACTAGAAGTGAGTGAATAGTTTAATTGCCAGCATACCAATTCAAAACCATTGCAGTTCCGATACCTCGAAATTAATAATTGATCTGAACTAATCATTCAAATTAAAATCAACTCTTATATGCACTGATATACACCGTTACCCTCGATATCACTAAGGCATTTGACAGGGTCTGGCATAGGGCCCTTCTATCAAAGCTACCATCTTATGGAATCCCCGTGGGACTCTGTAAATGGATTGTCAGCTTTCTGGACGATCGGAGCATTACAGTCGTCGTTGATGGCTGTAGCTCTGAAACCAAATCAATGGTTTTGGTTTCGGAGCTACACGCTAAAGCTGGTGTACCGCGAGGTTCGGTGCTCTTCCCGACGCTGTTCATCCTGCATATCAATGACTTGTTGTCAATCGAGAACATACATTACTATGCGGATGACAGCACGGGTGATGCGCATTGTACCAGCTATCAGAATGCCCCTCGAAGCATGATACAGGAAAGACGAACACAACTTGTGTCTGAAGTCGAGGACTTTCTTGGGTGGGCCTCCGAATGAGTTGAACATAACTTAGTTCGATTCAACCCCTCAAAGACACAAGTGTGCGCGTTCACTGCCAAGTAGGACCATTTTATCATGGCGCCACAGTTCCAAGGAGTTACTCTCCGTATCTCCGAGAGTATTGATATCCTCGGCGTGGAAATCTCGAGTACCTAAAGTCCAGTTTGGGAGTCACTTGGAGGACAAAGCTAAATTAGCGAGCAAAAAGGTGGGTGTACTGAACAGGGCAAGGCGGTACTTCACACCAGGTCAACGTTTTGTGCTTTACAAAGCACAGGTTCGGCCGCACGTGGAGTACTGCTCATATCTCTTGGCAGGGGCCCCCAAATACCAGCTTGATCCATTTGATTCCCTGCAAAGACGGACAGTTCGAAGCGCCGATGATTCCAATCTCACGGATAGATTGGAGTCGTTGGAGCAACGGAGACACTTCGGGTCTCTCTGCGTGTTCTATCGACTCTTTCACGGGGGATGCTCCGAAGAACTGTTTGATTTGGTACCAGTGGCCCCTTTCTATCATCGTACCACTCGACAACGAAGCAGGGTTCATCCATATCACCTGGAAGCGTTCAAATCCAAGACGATACGCTTTTAGCGATCATTTCTCCCACGTACGAGCAAGCTCTGGAATTAACTGCCTGCTTCAGTGTTTCCCGAGCGCTATGATATGTCTTTCTTCAAACGAGGTTTAAAGAGAGATCTTATTTTACGGTAGGCAGCGATTTTGCTGTATCCTGACATTGCTGAAGTCCATGAGAAGCGGTTACCACTTCCCATCAGATGGGCCACTTGCTCATCTGACACCAATGGCAATAAAAAAAATATAAGAGTTGATTTTGATGAAATCGATCAATCATTGTGGTAGTTAGGTCGTAATGTAGTTATTAGTTATGAAGCCTACGACGCGTCCTAATTCCTGTGTAGTTAACTGATTATTGCTTCCAGTTCACATATTTTGATGTTCATAAGTGTTACTTTGTGACCTAAGTGAATAAATTATTTTTGACTTTGACATTTAAAAAGTAAAGTTTAATACACATATTGAAGACAGCACATTCCTCTTGAACGTCGATTTTCATTCGACTTGGTCGATCGGCAAAATCTGTCCGTCATTTAGCGCTTAGAGAAACTTTGGTGTATAAGTCGACAACTGAGTCCTCGCTTGTGTGTCGCTCGGCTGTGCTGCCGAATTAATGCCGAATGAAATACGTGTGTGCGGGCACACCAAGCGGTATTTTTGACGAACATTCATTTACAAATACTACTGTCAGCTCAGTGATCGAAATTCGATCTTAGTCATTATTAACAATTTGAGGAAAACATTATATACATATGTATAAAGAAATTACATATTGCAAAACATTTAAAAATATATCGTTTCCAATTTGTTTTTTATTGATAGCTGACAGCTCTCCGTATAAAGAAAATGGGTTGATACAGAGGAGAAAACTACTGAACTGTTTTGTCTTTGCTTTTTATATATAGATTCTATACTTACGCATATACCAAGTCAGATAGAGAGAAGATATTTATAGTAAGTGCGGGTAGACGAACTATAATTTAAGCAACATATTGTGCCAATCAGCTTATAACCAAGACCAGTATTTCTGAAACACCAAACATCAGCTTAAGTAAAGCAAATCATTTAAAAACCCTTTTCGTTTTACCGTGCTCTGCGGTATACCTATAGTTTAACCAAACTAATTCTTAGCTTTGGTCGGCGACCAAAACCAACGGCGAAGGGCCGCATTTCTACAATTCTGTGTTCAAATCCAAAAGGAAGAGGCAAATTTCCAGGTAAGAAACAACGAATGTTTAACAAAAGTAAGTAAACAGTGTAATTGAGTCGAAAGCATTCTGAATCACTATTACATAAAGGTTATGACATATCAGCTATGTGAGGAAATAACCGCTCCCTTGTATTTCGGCGAAACCGGCCGCTCCATACGACACGGTATTCGCGATACTGAGTGACATTTTACTCGGCTGCATATGGCCATCGAAAGTTTATGCCGATAAATAAAAGTTGTCGCACAACCGACTTTCTTACTTACGAAATTCAACCATTTAATTGGGTCGCTTGTCAGTTATGGAATGTTAGGTTTGAGCCGAATGATAGATTGGCGACACAATGATATATTGAGGCTATTAAAAATAAACATTTCACGTCTAATTTATGACAGCTGAGCCGCTATTATAGACCAATCTTGCCTTATATTTATAATAAATTGTAGATAACTGTTTAATTTCGCGAATATGGTTCGTGCGAAAACTGTACAACACAATAATAAAAACGGCAATATTCGTTCATTAAAAAGTGCAACTGGTTTTATGAGAATTCAAATTAATTTATTAAGTCATTGCACCTTAGAAAGGCAATTTCAAGCAACGTGTAAAAGTTATAAATCAATCTTAATTTAGTGAAAATTGGAATAATTAATTACGACGTTCGGCACGTCAGGACGAACTCTGTAGAAATGATTGTAGTGTTGAAAGTTAGCTATAGCTTTAATATTTTGCAGCTTGTTATACAATACAATCTTAAGTAAGGAGCGCACTGCAGCCATTATGACTTGTGTTGTGATGTTTTTTCTTCGAGATAAATGTACTTACGATTTAACGATTATATTGTAATCGCAGGTCAACGTCTATATTATCTTGAAGATTTTGTCTTCAAAAAAATATACGTTACTTTTATTGCCTACTGTTTAAATGTAAAATAAAGATATAAAAACAGGTGAGTTGTTCAATGACGCTTTACAATGGATAAAGCAACTCTGTAGTGCTGAAATAACTTTATGTTACCGCATTGCAGAGCGCTACACTTTTGTTAATTTGAGTAAATAGGTCAGCTGGAACACAGGAATATGGTTCTTGTTTCCTATGTTGCCACGACTTCATCCGGGTGGATGTTCTATAAATACACTCGGTTTATCCAGGTATATTTAATGTACATTAACATCCGTAACAGGAACATGTAGGTCACATCAGAACTACGTAGTCATTTAGGTATTTGCTTTGCGAGTTGAAATAATAGCTTCGTCATTTCACATTATCTATTAGAAATATGCTTAGTATAGAATAATACATGTATTACAAATAACAACTTCTGGGTAATCTGCCATATTAGTTCTGGTATTATGTTTTTGTACGATTGCTGGTAATACTCATTACTTATTTTTAAACACCATTAGATTGAAATTAAACTACTATATACGGATTTTATTGCGTTGTTTATTTAGCACTGTTTACAAAATTTTGAAAATATTACACTACTACTACTGTTGATTTTATTTTACTAATTTATAAGCTAATAAAATTATTTAAACTATTAAATCTATTTATTTTTGGTTAACACTTTCCCCGACGTTTCGGTTGCTTTCCAGCAGCCATGGTCACGGGGAGACTGAGTCGTCGGAGACGGAGTCTATACTCTATGTCGGAGTCTAGTAATTAATAACATTCGCGTAAATAGAAGACAATATTAAGAACACCATTAGATGTTTTCTGTAAAACAATCTTAGTAGTAGTACGCAGTCTTCAAATAAAAGTGCTGCGAAGACAGCAATAAGCTTACCCTATATTACATAGAATCTAAGATCTCTGCCTACTCCGTCGAATGTATAGATTTGTAAGCGTCACGTCTGTGTTTTAAATAAGCTAAACTTACTAAAGCTTTCTTGATGACACAAGTAACGATAACCAGGTTTGTCATCGAGACCAAACTTTTACTCGTTGATGTATCATACATGAAAAAGAATGACATCGTAATTTGTAAGGCCTCATATGAAACCTTAGAGCTTTTTAACGAGATGCTTTTAAAAATAATGATTCGCTGCAACAGAAAAATACTCTTTTTCGGGTATCCATTCACCAGTCATTAACAACTTTTCTTGATGCACTTGTGCCGTCAATCAAGTTGTCAATTATGATAAACATTTCGGCGTTGCGGCGGTGGTATCGTTTTATCCCATACTTCGGACCGCGGTTGGTAATTACATTTATGCAATAGTTTAATAATGTCGATCACCTTGTGGACGAAAGATACCCATTTTCAATATGACCATATGCAGATTGTGTGATAATAAAATGAAATCTTTAGCTATTAAAATAGTGTTGCATATTATGTAGGACTGGTACCGCTTGCGAAAGAATGAAGAATAAAATCTGCCAAAGACCCCGGCAGTGTCGCGTGTTTACTCAGCCAAATTGATGCCTTATCTGATAGTAATACTTGATATAAATATAGTTTGATTTGTCCATCGGCGTACAAACGCTAGTATCCAGACACAATACTGTTTAGCTGATAAGTTAACACGAGGCAAGACGTCACTATAATGGCGTCCACTAACTAAAAGGATGTTAAGTGTCATGGAACACATATGGACTAACGTCAATTTACTAGCTATGACGTTAGATATTTCCTAAATTGGTTATGTTGTATTTTTATTTATATTTTCATTACTTCATTAATCATTTTAAATGGCCAATCTGAATCGTTGGTATTATACAAGTATAGTTGCTTAACTTTAAGTCAAGTATGGTTAGTTTTAAATTAACAAAAATGGCAACCATTACCGAAATGAGGAAACAAATTTGAGAAGACATTAAAAGTACTTTGAACACAAATTGTATAATATACATATATAGTTTATTTCTAAACGAAAAATAATTTTCGCATTATCTGTTTTATTTTATATGAAAATCACGATATTAAATATAGAAACATCTTGAACCATTTACTGGTTCAAAAGGTTTATTCGCCGCAGATCATATACTAACATGTAAAGTGAGTGCATTTAGAAAGTGCACGTCGTCACGCGGACAATGCGTGCAAATAATTATCGCGTAGCTTTGAATGGAGGCGTAGGCGATAACTGATGCCGATGCCTTAGTAATTAGTGTCGGCTCACATCTCTTAAGGTAGCCAATGTGGAACAGAAAGCTGTGGTCGTATCTAAGGGTCGTCAAAATGAAACTCTAGATACATTACTGCTGTATTTTGTAGGCTCATATTTTCGTCACTTTAGATTACTGCAATATTTTTCTCCACCCGCGGATTGAAATACTTTATATCTAATCGGGCTTTTTTTTAATACAATTTGTAGTATAGGAATAATTCGCAATGTCGCAACTTCACTGATAATTAAACAACGGTACAGAACAGTCAGGCTTGGAATAATTTTTTCTGGATATCTATAATTTAATTTTGCCGTGTGGGGTCGCACCCATACCGGTGAGCTTATTGCCATCCGCCATGGCATAAGCCATACATGCACATTAATCAATCTACACAAAGTTTATTAAATAATGTTGATTTATATCTGCTGCTCTCCCTTAGGAATCGCACGTATTATTTATTACAATCGATATTATCCATCAACAAACCAAACTCTGTTGACTAAGCAAATTTTTGTTCTGTGTGTGATTTGAAATTAGAAAACTGTGCGCATTACTCAAACTATATATCATAATTACAGTTATTGATTTATTTAATTAACGTCAAAAATAAATGAATTACTAGAAAGTATTTACTTTTTTGAATACGTACACACGAAATTGTTTTTGTATTCACAAAAATACAACTGTCTCTAAAGTCACTTACAAGTCCAATAACCTTTACATAATTTAATTAAACATGTACATTTGCACAAATACAATAAATTAAATTAATTTATTACTTATTATTGCATTAATGTTCGCCGTAACAACACCTACACCGCCTCAATGAATAATGATACCTACCGCGTGCATTTAAAATGACAAACTGATCCGATAATAGAGTATCGAGAATGCCCCACATTAACTTTAATATACAGCCTTCAGAGATAAATTGCGTAGCCTGAGCTTAAAGTCTAGATCTCGAACTTCTCAGAAACGTCTACCTAATCTCCCAAATCTGGTTTTTAAAGGTCAGAGCTTGCATATCAGCTTGGGCTTTGGTTTTAATCTGTAGCATTATTATTAGATCAGTTAGACTTTAAACTATTATGTTAATTATACTTACGTAGGATACTCGTAAGATAGTAGGCGAAAGTAAAAAACAGTCAGATAAAGAGAAGGTAATGAATCATTATAAATTTTAAATGGAATTCTAGAGTTGCAATGAGCTTGCATGGGCTGTGCAAGCATTTTGAAACTTGAGAATTTGTTTTTGGAGGTTGTTTTTCTTACGCTTTAATTAATGTAACAAAATTATATTTAATGACTCCAGTATGATGCTACAAAGGAATGCCGAAGGAACAATAAAGGACGTACTAGAAATATGAGCAAGTCTTTAGTTAGAGTATAATGTAGTATAATATAAGTTTGTATTAATTACCTTTAAATGATTGACGTCTCACCAACCGCAGACACAAGCTAACATATAAACGTCAAACAAACAAAGCTAAATAATTGCATCGCTGATCAAATTAATTATTATTTAGCTCAGTATTTCGTTATTATTTTATTGCCCTCGTAGGTCAACAGAAATATGCAGGTAAAAAGCTTTACCTGTTGGATAAGAATAAAAAGAAAGGCTATTTAATGCCTAGGTTCCTAGATTTACCTACCATCTTTTCATCGAAAAATACCATTTTAATTTAGTAAACGGCACTGATAAGTATAAGTATAGTAATCTAAATTGCGTATGGTAATGAATTGTCGGCCATGATGCAGTGAGGTCGATGACCTCGGCTGTGTCCGAAATATTGAACAGGTGATATATCGATCAAATTAAAATGGAATTGACGATAAGAACTGTTTACTTTGCGTACAAATGTTTGAAATTTATGTAAATACCAAAGACAGGACATCAGAGGTCGGTGAGTGCGTTAAAGGTATAAACTGTATTACAAATGTGTTTGTTTAGGAAGGTTAAAAGTAAGATAAACAACAGTTATTTAGTAGTATTTGTGTACTGAATGTTGGCGAATTGTACGAACAATATTCAGTGCATGTTTTAGTTAAAATGCTGGCAATGTGTATGCTTATGGTAATGATTGTTGATGAGGGTATTTAACGAAACATTGAGTTGTGCATTATCAGTTCTCCTGTCATCATAACTTTTTGCCGTGTGGATTGTAAGTCCGCTATTATTAGGAGCGTCAGACGTTCAAACACCTCTGATGGCGGTTCAACGGCTAAATTATTGTAGAGGCTCCGACTTCTATAAAATCGTCCAAAAGTCTACAGAGTATCCCACTTCAGTTCAAAATATCAATGAAAATATGTTTTCCTAAAGTATCATATTATAGTCATCACGTTCAGTGGTTGCGACGGTCTTCAATAAATCTAGTAATATATATAGAAATACGCTGTTTAGCCTTTCGTTTTATTAGTAAGTTGTCTCCTTTTCATTAGAGTTAACCAATGGATCGTACACGGCGATATTAAGTCAAGACTTACGCTAACTCAACAAGTTGAAATGGGCCGTATAAAATTTAACAACTTACATTTAATATCGTACTAGTTTAAACTGTTTGAATCGCGAGAGTTTCTCAGTAATAAAGTGCTTTAACAACTTCCTTTCCTCGTAAAAATATAAAAACAATCCCTCATTCAAATATTACGGTGCTGATTAATGCGGTAAAATCCCATTGTCTGCTCGCTGCTTGTGAATGAGTGACCAACATGTACGATCATGGGGACCCGAAGTCGTCGATCAAGAAGTGACTCACGGACTCATAAATACAACCTATTTGTACACGAACATACAGCCACTAGATATGGCGTCGTATAAGGCGTGATTGACAGAGCCAGATGGTGAAAACTTGCCGGTTTTGGACGCCGCAACTTTGGATGCTTGATGGAAAGGTTACTTTAGTATATATTTTTGAATTTATCAATATGTGATGAGGATATTTCAGTCTGTTCTGCTATAATGGACGACATATCAATTATGTTCAATTATAAAGTTACACATAACATAAGACTTACGTATATACATCTCCAAATGTCTCGAAGGGTTATTCTAATGTTTGTGTTCGACGTAATAAAAGTCGAGACTACAGTCGTCTACCGGTCCTCTGTATGTGAGAAATGAGGTACCAGTAAGTTTAGATTGCAAATCTGCTCTTAAGCGACATAAGTTAAGGCCGTGCTTGTTCGCACACGAAGATTGTTGTCGAAAAATTTGCCAGCAATAATCGGACATAAATTGGCTGTCAAAATTGAGGTCTTTTAAGTCTAGAATGCTAAAGGGTAAGTAGGAAAGCTAACTTTTGTTGTTACACGCTTGGACTGCTGAGACTGAATGTGACTAGCCTTATTTTTAAAACTTTGATTTATAGTAACGACGTTTATGTTGTAAAAAAACGTTTATAATACTAGGCCAAATATTGATAACTTCATAATGTCGTACAATCTATATAGCACGCGATATATATGATAATCTTATGCAGAAAGGTATTAAAAAAAATTCGACATGCGATGCAAATGCATCGACGAAAATTAGAACAAATGTATTTGTTGCCTTCAAAATAATTTAACAAGAAATTAAAAATATTACATTAATGCGTTGCGTGTGAAGTGCGCAGGCTCACTTTAAAACCAAAACGTTTATCCATATCTACACTAATATTATAAACAGAAAAATTTGTATGTTTATTTGTTACGCAATAACTTAAAAAACTACTGAAACGATTAAAAAAATATTTTTAATGAGAAAGCTGCTTTATCCAAGGGTGACATAGGCTATATAACATCACGCTACGAAACACGGGAGAGATGCAGTAATCATAAACGTAGACAGCAAGGTTCCTATAAAAATTATAACCTGCTTTTCATATTTCTAAAGCCATTTTTGTGAAAAAATTATATCATTTCGATATGCTTCGAGACATCGATATCTATTATCCTACGACGGTGGAACCCGAGCGTTGTTTACGGTTACTTTTATGTTCTTCCAGAAAAGGTTATCAGATTCGGTTTTATTTGTTTTTCTCACGTTCCGAGTTACTGGATTCTGTGAGTGGACAGTTCTAAGATGCTATCCATACGACAGTGCAACTTTCTTGGTGATATCCTTCTTGGTAACTTAATCGAAACTTTGCTCATATGATTATACTAGCTCATTGCCGCGGTTTCGCCTGCGTGAAGCCTACAGTATTGCTGTATGCGATAAAAAGTATTCTATGTGTTCCAAGACACGGTCGGTATGTGTGTAAATTTTTATCCAAATTTGGTTGATTTTCTAATAAACGGCTAAACATGCATTACTCTTATGATGTTTTGTGATCTTTCCAATCTTTCACATACATATGTATTAGATACATATGTCTTAAAACTATTTTCCTGGAGGGTGCCGGCAGAGGCGCATCAGACCCATGTTTCGCCAACTATATTTTAGATCCAAGGTAATCTGGAGCGAGTCTATTACCGTTCATCAGATACAGTTCGAGGTTCCATGCTGATGCTAGAAATATTCAGCTACACGTTACTTGAGAATTGCTTAATATTGTCTTCTCTTTACGTGAATGTTATTTATTGAAATTAAACCACTATATACGGATTTTATCGCGTTGTTTATTTAACACTTTATTACATAATTTAGAAACTGTTATACTACTATTCAACTTTACTAATTTTAAGCTAATTAAATGATTAAAACTATTTATATTTAAGTTTACACTTTACACCCCGACGCGACGTTTCGGTTGCTTTTCAGTAGCCATGGCCCGTGACCATGGCGGAAATAAACAACGTGATAAAATCTATATATAGTAGTTTAATTTCAATTGAGAATTGCTTCCGAGACCGCATGCAGACAATGCATCACATTCACGACAACTGCGTTTCGAGCCTATCAGCAACTTTTACATTTGTAATATTGGATTGGATTTGATTGGATTTGAATAATGCTCCTTCCAGCGCAATATTTCGTTGTTCATGAATGTAGAGTATTCGGCTAATCGTCCGTGTCGATCGTGTGTTCTAATTGGGCGGTTTCAGATCGATGCGTGTCCAAAACAATGAGGCTCGATTACCGTACAAAATGTTACAAGCTATTGCTAAACTTATTGGAGAACTTTTGGAGGAACGAGGTTGAAACGCTTTATAAGGGACAAATAGAACTACATTCTAATGTCACCAATGTTATCTGGAATACACCAATTATAAGTTCCTATACACCATTTATAAGTAAGTACAGTATAGTAGGTGATGAACGTCAATACTAGTATAAGCTAAGGCTAGGGTAGCTACGACAAGTTAATTTAAGATGTGATGAAAGAAATAAGAGATGTAGGTACGTCAGTCTTTAGAACTCGTATTTAAAGGGAGAAAAGTAGTAATTTCTGTTATGCCGATTGCCTTTGGACAAAACGGCTTGTTTGTACCGTTATTAAATTATTGCCAACGATGCTATTCTAGAACTACTAAACACACTAATTTGCAAATCAAATAATATAATATTAGCTATGCATATAAACTGTCCCACTGCTGGGCACGAGCCTCTTCTTGGTGTGGGTAGGATTAGACTATAGTTCACCACGCTGACCCAGTGCGGATTGTCAAATTTTAGCTATCTTGCAGAGCTTTATGGAAAACTCCTCAACTTTGCAGGCTTCCTCCTGATCACCATCAAAGCGTTTGATAATTGATCATTGACATCGAAAAGTCAGACGCTTTGGTATCGATCTCGAGACTTCTGCGTGGCAGTCTAACAGTAGCTATATTTTTATAGAATAAACAGATAAATCTTAAAAACAATATAAACTCAGAAATTCAGTTCGTAACTTGAAATAACTTCACAAATATCTACGAACAAAAGCTTTAAATGGCCTGACCTTTGATTACTATCAAGTGACATAGTATTGAGAGGTCTACTTAGCCTGGTTATCGCCGCCTTCTATTTTCTACTTGACACGATAATCGAAACATTTATGTTAATTAGTTTTGTTATTTTATTGAACTATAAAGTTGGTTATACATTATTGAAATCGTTATTGGCTGCAGTTACTAAGTATCTTAATGCGAAGTCTATAAGTTACTTTGTATGTAGCCAAGAGTGCAGTAGTTATGATCATGTTAACTTATTTAAGTATGCCTTTTCGTATCTTGTTAATATTTTGAATGTCTCCGTGAAGCTCCCGGTTGGTTTCATCGTAGTATTTCGCGTTTACTGGACTTTAATTGTTTTGAATGATTGCCGTGGGTTGTTTGCTTTGATCCAAAGTATAAAATGGTATAGTTTTACGCTCTTTAATTCTCAAGAGTGTTGGCAGCGTTGTAGAATATCAGCATATCGACATTTACACTCAAATAAATAATTGGGAGTGAGCTTCTGCCATATAGGGGTATTCGGGTATAGTTCTCGAATCCGTTTTGTTATTAATCATTTCTGTACAGAAAAGCTATTGAAATCCAATCCAAGATTTAACTAGCAGTTATTTGCACAGAAAATAACAATAACATGTTCGACTCGGAAATTGCACCCGTGACCTTCATTCTTGCTGCACCACTGAGGCATAAATTTGGTTAAAAACGATTGTACTAGTGTTCAATATGAATTGATAGAATGTAAAATATTTGAACCATAATGACATAATTTTGATAGAGTATTATATTAATATAACACAGTGAATTGTTATGCTGATCATAACATAACAAAGAAACTTTGTATGTCATGTTACGATTTACTAACACTGAAATTTATTTACATATGCTTAAAGCATGTTAATTTATACAATTACAGACTAGAGAAGTTGGCTTGTAATGGCGTTCCTATACATATAATTATAATTATTCTCATACTGTTTACAATATAATATACAATTGTAGTGGCTCGTGCTATTAAACGGTAATTGCTAGAAATCCACGAGGCTAAGTAACGTTGCTGTGGTTAGGTTTTTGATGGGTGACCATGTATAAGAAAAAAGTATAAAGCAGTTTCCTGTACCTCATAAAGAGTTTGCCATTATTATCGTTTATGACTATCAATATGTATTTTGATGACAATTTTTTTTATTGTCTCTAATGACTGACGTCTCAGGCAGGCTTGATGGTAAGTGGTGTATGTCAAAAGACTATAGTATTCACAGCTAACCCGCTGCCTATTGTGATAATAGTAAATATTAATAATTCTTTAAACCTTATTTGAAGAAGGCCATGTCATAGCGTTTGGGAAACACTGCAGCAGATAGTTTAGTTTAGAGCCTGCACGTAAATACGTACAAGAAATGCTGAAAGACCGTACTAAACGGGTAAACCCTGCTGCGGTATCGAATAGCCGATGGTAATGATGCCATTCGCTAACTAAAAATCGGTTTAATGATATGTAGTTCAATGTCACTTAAATGGTCTTTTAGTTAGCGAACGATAGAAGAATGGTCCTATTATACAATATCGTTATCCTTTGAGGTGATGACGATAAAAAGACAGTGGTATCGGTGGGCAATATATTGAAACCAAACCTGCATACGCTCGGGAATAGTAAACCTTGAAAGAATGTAGGTATAGCGAACAAATAGTATTCATCTCCACCCCTAACAAATAAGGTTTTATGTCGGAACTTTCAATCCTTCGTTGTCGCATCAACTACAAAACAAATGCACCAATTTCGATGCATTTTGTTTTTCAATATACCGTTTTTACGTGATTTGGGGCTGTAATACGTATTTTAGTGGTCGTAATTCTGCCTCGTCCTTTCCCTACGGCAGGGTGGCGACCACAGGCGTACAACAGTTTTATAGCTTGTCCTTAGAGGGTGACGAAGCAAATTGAGAAACGCTGCCTTCCCTACTCAATGAAACATTTAGTAGTAGAAGTTCACAAGTCTAACTGTGTTTTTGGTCGACTGCAAGAAACTAGTAGGTGGATAGGTAGGTATGTAATTCGATTGCTGGTTTTCTTTTAAGATGAGTTCAAAGGGAAAATGCTATTCAATATGTAGTGAGTCCGTTTATACTCAATATATTTTTACATACCATAATGTACTTTAGACCGAATTCAAGCATTTTATTCCCATGATGTGATGTCCATTCACATAATCGCATGAGATATAAATCCTTCACGACAGCCTTTACAAGGCAAGGGAATGACACTGGTTTTAAATACTTGGCGATCGATGCTGCGACTTTTGTTGAGAACTTCTTAACAGCAAAGACCATTAACTGTTACTTGTCCCAAGCCTCGAACTCACGACCTCATGATCAACAGCTCTATACATTAAATACTAAACTAACGAAACGATATAATAATTCAAAGAACCTAATCATTGTAAGCAAGATACTTTGGGTACGCATTTTCTGGAAAGTTTTGTGAAACATTCGTTCTACTTTTACAAGCATTTCCATAATATATTTTTAGCTTCTATTGAAGAAAAGGAACCCCTTTTTTTCCCGCTTGATGACATTTTAACACGTTCATATTTATATTACATTAGTCATTACTATCTCACAGCTGTCATTCTGCAGACACAAATGCACAGTTTCGCAATTAAGCTTCAGGCGATTAGATAAATTGTTAATTAGAAATCACTCTATTTAATGATTAGAATGTATTTAAGCAATAATACTTGATATAGATTAGTTTAAGAAAGTTGCATATTTAAATGTTTATTTTACTTTCGTCAACCAGCAGTTGTCAGGCATAAAACATAAAGAGTAAAACAATCATTTATGGCTATTACATATGACTAGTATTATTGTTAACCTCTTCAGCTGAGCTAGAATGCGTGTGTTAGAACCCGTTGGTCCTGCGCCTGATCACTCTTCGGTCATTTCAGATTATCCGTCCCATCGGATCATGAGGGTTAGAGAACAGAGAGTGCACTTGTGTTTGCGCACATACTTGTGCACTATAATATCTCTTGCGTTGATGGCCAACTTCCGTTAAGATTTGCCGCCGTGACCCTAATTCGGTCTGGAGGACATTATACTCTATCTCCATATATCATGAAGTGTTGCTCATCACATATGACGGGTACGTTCACGACATGCTTGGTGAGAGTCAATCGCCTACGACCCACCTCCATTGTCGCGCTCTAGGAATAAATCACTTTCATCCACGCCAACCGGTCGGTAAGGCAAAACGTACATGGGAGCCAAAGCTTTTACATTATAAGAAGCATTTGATTAATGGCATGTGCAACTCTAATTTTTTAATCAACTGTTGTTTAAGTCATTTTTCGCATAAACCTTTAATGAACCCTGCTTCCTACAGTATACGCAATTGCAGAAGAACAACTTTATGTTGTGTGCCTTTTTTAACCTGGAGGAATGCCATTGCCGCATCCCTCTCTGCGGGATAAAGGGAGTGGAAAGGTTATATAGGACTCACCCGGGTAAAGATGGAACGTATTAAGGCACCTTAAAAAGGCGCTATGTTGTCACCTACTAGTTGTTTGAACCTTGCGTTGATAACACAGCTTCTCCTTTTTGGAGGGCTTCGCAATTGGTGATGTTTCTGGTGTAACTATGAGGTTACATTCACGAGCACTTAATTAAAAAACAATTTAGTCGCCACACCACTCAATAGAGCTTTTGTCACATGTACATACATAGTACAGGTGTCGATCGTCCTTCAAAATTTTGGACACCGAATTGATAGTTTCTTAACTGAAAATCACTATATAGACTGCTTGCTTGCCAAAACATTAGAATTGCCAGTGAGCTAAAGATGGCAAGATCTATAATAAAATTGTGTCCTTACATTTAAACGCTTTTTTTCTACACAACAGGTAACATTTGAATGTGGTTATTAGTTATGTTTTGAAATCAGGATGTCCTTAATTTCATTGAAATCGGTTGACGATTAAGGGTACTAACATAGATGATACACATATAAAATCGCTGGCACTGCGACTGTCAAATGAAACTTAAACCTACCTATTTTCTTATCTTATCTTGTGTGGGGCCCAGTCAGTACAGATCGGCGACACTTCGACCTAGTGGGATCTTTTGTGTCGACTTCCCCAATAACGACTGCCATAGATGTTCATGGCAGTCGGAACCGACGGCTTAACGTGCTCTCCGAGGCACGGAGCAGGCGATAATTGTCAATCAATACGCACATAATTTCGAAAAGACTTATAACTTCCAAAGTCAGAGGTGCGCGACGTGGGTTCGAACCCGAGACCCGCTGCATTGCAGTCTGTTGGTCTACCCATTGAGCTATCGCTGCTCTAAAAACCTACCTATTTAATAATAAGTGTACGTATACTTATTTTTAAATAGGTATAACTAAAACCATATTTGTATCTTGACATACTTTTCATTCTATTGGTTGTCAAGCAAGTGATTATGGCAATGCTATCATAAAAACACGCAGACAGGATGTTGTCAATGGTTTTTTGCGATTATCAATTATTTACAATCTCATATAAATTCCTTAGTCGGTAGTAAATAGATAAAAGTATTAAAAGTTTATTGGTATTGCGTAATGATAAATACAGAGATACAGCCGAAATGTTCAATGAATTACGAATATCTAAGTAATTTTGTATTTCTCTCCTATCGCTTGGTACTAAATCAAATAAAATATGAATTATTTGTTTATTTTAAATAAATATAAATTATTGGTTTATTGTAAATAAACGTAATATTTTACCAAAATGGCTTTAGGCGACTGTGTGCGGAGAATTATGAAATATGTACATAGATCAGTGATGCTCGCAATGGGACCGTGAAAATTGATAAAATTATAATAACCAATAATGTTAATCTTGCACTCGAAAACACGTATAGGTTGTGAAACCGTAACACTTTGAAACTGGTAACATTTTGAAACCGGCTTAATCTCACATTTTTTTTATAAATTTTTATTTATGAAGAAAGAAGACCGGGTACTGTGACAATTTGGGGGTTGCTTATGCGCCTCAATGGATTTGACTTCAATAAACTAACCAATTAGGTTATCGAAGTTACACGTTAGTTACTGAATTACTCAGTTTTAATTTTTAGCTGTTTCACCGTTCCTATTTATAAGAAATCGCTTGGATTTCTGGCTTCTCCCTCTGTCAATCACTTGAAATATATTAGTCGCAATATAAAAATAGCTGCCACTAAGCTTTGGCCAATACGAGTTAACTATGTAAATTACCACAAACAATAGTAAAGTAGATATTTATAAAACAAAAGGGACAGACAAAACGCGTGTCTGACAATTACTAGGTGTGAAGACAAATTTACTAATCCACTTTTATTTATTACAGCACACAAACAAACTATTGGAAAATTACCCGAAAAAGTAGTTCGAGAAAGTGTGTGAGTGTGCGTTGTGGCTGCGTAGGTGCGCCCGCGCACAGTGAAATGTGACCGAAGCGCGCGCTGAAATAGTTAATGTACTTTTGATCAGTGGGTGGCTTTAGCGATGGAGTTACGGTTATTTATGTTACACCGTGCCGGGAGCGAGCCGGATCCGACGTCGTTACGGAACCCAAACAATAACAAGGTTGCGAACATCGTTCTTCAATCATAAAAGAGCAAGAAAGTTGCTACGTCTGACATTTGAATTCGCTTCCGAAAGATTTTCACTCAAGTTATGTAAAAAAACAAATTGTTAGTTATATTAGTAAGTAAAACAGTTAGCGCATATATTATCTGCTAAAATTGTCTCCACAATCTTCTCCGACGGGTAAATGTCTACTAGTTTGCAAGTGCTAAATACGGTTGACTATTGTGGGTCAGTTTTTTGAAAACTCGATATCAGGATATCAATATCTCCTAAGTAGTCGATGATAAGCAGAGTGTAGTGTATGACTCAGGCGAGATACACACCAAATATTAGATATTTGACAAGAGGTTTTATATTTAATTTCTTAAGCAAAAATCATTGTTCTTCCTAGTTCCTAGTCATAGAAACGCCGATGGGTTTACCAGTCTAAACAAATACGACTTCTACATAGAGCGATCTTATTGTTAAAACTCAAAGGTAGCCTTTTCATAATGCTGATAACCTCAAATATGGAATCCTTATGGTAATAACTTTCCATATCGACTAGCATAGACGTACAATGTACGACCCATCTATGAACATTAATGCGTTATAGTTAAACTCGAAGAAATTGTGTAGTCACTCATTACATCACAAGCCCTTTAAAACATGATGATACTAGAAATACTTCTACTTGCATCAGAAGTCTCATCGGGTATCATCGACTTATCACGGCCACACTCGGCCTCGGCTCGCTCCCGGAACGTAGTACCATAAATAACCCTTCAACATTTTCATGATTGACGTTGCCCGGCTTTATTTACTTTATTTTCGGGGGCAATGGCTTCTTCTTGGCAGATTTAATAACTGTAATAATATTTTGGTCCCTGTCTGCTTGTCACGTGGTCCGGCCATGTGACACACCTACATACCGGAGTGTCATGATAGACAAGGATAGCGCCAAAATAAAATAGAGTAATGACTTTGTTAAATAATAGATTGTGCCATGGTCTTGTTCGCGATGTTCCACAGTGTATTTTTGTACGGAAATTATAATGATCGTAAAGAAAGTTATTAGTTCGTTTGTCTCTGGCAGCTGTTTAAATGTTTCTGAAGCGGAATGATGTGGGATTAATTGATGATCAGTCGTTGATCTGTTCTATTTTAAAATGTTTTGTGTTATATGATAGAAAAATGAGTCGTCAAGGCGTTGATGTATGTGTACTTGATGTAGTTAAAGTTTAAAGTAATATATTTTTATTGCACTATTAAGGTGGCATATTGCTCGCCTTATGGTACTGATTGCCGCACTGATTGCCGCAGATTTTGATAGCTTGCAATACCCAGAGTACCAATATTACGGTCCTCAGTGAAAGGAGTTAAAAGATGGGATGTAAGCAAAGGAGGTTTTTTGATAAGGTATTTTAACGTTCGGCACACTTACTCATCAGGCGAAACGCAGTACCATGTCCCTAATCTTACGCCGCTCTTCTGTAAGACGGTGGTACTTCCGTAAAAGAATCAGTTCATTTATATTGCCACCAATGAAATGGCAACGACTCTTCCACTCGATTACTAGTAAAGAATTTATAATATTCAAATAATTTTAATGCTTATTCGATAGTAATAAAAAAACTGTCATCAACCAAACTGCCATACTTCGCAAGTAAATATATATAACAATTAATATCTTTTGAATACAGAATTCTGTCTTATTCCACGATATCAGCCAGTCATTATTCCTTTTAACATCAAAGAGTGCTTCACAAAAAGGCTGCATGTCCTGATTACGTCAGAGGGTAGGCACTGCCAACTTCATGATCTGATAAGCCTAGCTAATTAGGAACATACAAAGAAGGGCGCGTCTTAAAAAAAACAACAATCCGAATTGGGGGACATATTGTAAAGGATTCTTTTGTACCTTCGATTTAATTATATTCCTTCATAGGTAGATAAAGTTTAGTATTTGGTAAGGCTGTAAAATATTTCCTTTTGGAATTAAATGAATGGATTGATAGTCTATCAATAATATTGTCTTACGTTTACACGATTGTTATACATTGAAATTAAACTAGTTATACGGCATTTATGAATCAATCAATATATTAGAGTACAACATATCAAACTCTGAATAGCATTGGTAGAAAGTATAGCTTGGCAAAATCTTTTAGAAAAATTGAATCCTAGCCCGTTACTTGTAGCAAAGTCAAAACTCATTTAGGTCACAAAGTAACACTTATGAATGTCAAAATATATAGGTCAGTCAGTTAACTATGTTACTGATGCTACATTTAGGTTAGTTTCAAGATTCAGGCAAAGGGTTGAGAGCCTATGAGAAGAAACCTGCAAGAAAATCACCACTCTTTTAAATCGCTAATTAAATATATTCAGTATTTTACGTCTCATATCAACAAGGTGCCATTATACTGTAGGTATATTACTGACTATGAAACACTAAAAATAATAGCAATAATAACTTAATAATATAATGGAGACGCAATAAGAAGAAATTTAGTTACATTATTTAACTATTTGTGCCCGCGGTTTTACCCGCGTTTATAGTTACTGCACGGCCCCCGTGGGTCGTAGCTTGATGTTATTTAGCCTATAGCCTTCCTTGATAAATAGGCTACCCAACACTTAAAGAATTATCAATTTGAACCGATAGTTCCTGAGATTAGCGCGTTCAAGCAAACAAACAAAGTCTTCAGCTTTATAATATTAGTAAAGATATTAATCTATAATAGACAGTAGGATACAATCCTTGTTAGCCTCTTGAATTATAGTCATCCTACACCTCTGCTCTTCATTCGGGGACATATAGATAGTCTATGTATGTAATGTGTGGAGGTACCTGGTTGCACAATGTTGGCAGAGGTCGAGTAACGCTGCGACTGCGCATGCGCGTAATGTGACGACGTTTGGTGACGATGTAGCCTTGCATTACTTGAAATCACGTTTGAGTTCATGTGGTTAGTTCTAACACTCTGGAATAGGCACACTCTGGCACCTAGTAGTTTTTCAAGTCATACGTCTATATCGTCAAAAGGGTAGACAGAAGTGTATTATAGTCTCCGTGGTGCAGCGGTAGTGAATGCGACTGCTGTGCATGAGGTCTCGGGTTCGAATCCCGGGTCGGGCCGACAAAAAGTTATTGGGTTTTTTGTTAAGAAATGTCAATAATAGCTCGGAGTTAGTAAGTTGGCGGTTTTGAACACCCCTGTGCCTCGGAAAGCACGTAAAGCCGTTGGTCCTGCGCCTGATCTCTCTCCGGTCGTGGCGGATTACCGTCCCATCGGATCATGAGAGTTAAAGAACAGAGAGTGTACTTATTTGCACACATGCATGCGCACTATAATATCTCCTGCGCAGATGACCAGTCCCTGTTAAGATTGGCCGTCGTGACCGAAATCGGTCTGGAGAACATTATTATTATAGTCGAAAGCTATGGTTTTATTTCCTTCGTAATAATGAGCAAGTCTCTTATTTTCTTATGGGTCACAGTTTCAGACTCAGTGCTGGTTCTGAAATTTTTTGACCATGCAATTATTTTGTCCTGCCATGTAATCGAACTCGAGAATGAGAGATCTCATGCAGAGCAGTCGCTTTTACTACCTCTGCGCCACCGAGGCAGTCTTTAAAGCCTCGTATCTACTAGGGAATATTTGACGCGTGACATGTTGCACAACATTGTTACTCACGGCAACGCGGAACTTTGTTTAGCAACATTGTCTGTCCACACATGACCAGTCGTCGGCAACATGTTACCGGAGGAACTAGTATTGATTTCAGCGGCTTTTTCACGTCTACACTTGGCAACATTTGATGCTCAAATGCACTTGCATGGAAACAAACAACAAGCCGCGCGTCATGTTGCGCGTCAGCTGGCAACGTCGTGCGTTGTTGTGCAATGTCGGTGATCTTGTTGAGCCTCACGTGTTGTGCGTCAATTGTTGCAAATGGAAACGAGGCTTAAATATTATTGTCTGTGTCGCCGCGGACTATACGATTTGCAATAACAGACATAAAGAGAGAATAAAAAACATGAACATCACAAACAAATATCACTATTTAGAATATTAGTGTAAATTTCTACATTGTTATTACGATTGGTGGGTTTGATACCCGAGTCGATTAAAAGGTCATTGGAGCCGGTATCTTTTCAGTCATAAAATTATGATTACAACTACTCAGGAGACAACTAAAAGCATCCCTCTAATATAGTAGATCAGATAGCCAAATACAGTTCTTATACATCTCTATGACCATTTGGCATATTTAATGTGTTGCCAAATAAAATAATACGCACAGCCTTTTAAAAATACGTCTGATTAAATCTAACTATAATATTTTTTTACTTAATGGAAGTAGAACATAACAATATAATTTGAAACGTTTAAACCACTTCTTCGGCAAACATTAGCATTTTTTATATAAAGGTGTTCATTCTAGAATTATCGCGTCATAATAAGTTGCGGAGTTAGGTCCATTGCTCCCTATAGACCGTATTACCTATTCAAATAATACACGATTCATCATTAACAAGAAATGAACAGCAAAAAAATGTTACGAAAATTATTTCGTGCGCAGCATATTGGTTCCGTATAATTTGTTTATCAATTTTGTTTTACGTTCTGTGTTTGTCCTCGGTAGCGCAACGGTAGTGTTCTCGAGTGCTATGCGTGGTCTTAGGTTCGATTGCCGAGTCGGAGAAAATGTTATTGGGCTTTCCTACCAAGAAGTTCACAGCACGAATTCTGTAACTGTACTGTGTAAAGGACGATAGACTCGTTTCATATTACGTGGGTCCTATACTGGCGAAATGTGTGTGTGATGTAATACACCTACATCATACAGCAGGCAGAGGCCTGCTCTCTATTTCTTAACCACTGAGATGGATTATAATATTAATTTTCAAAAAACATACGGCTCGATAGGTAAGGTGTTCTCGTAGTGGACGTTTGCAATAAAATAGGAGTAACATTCGCGCGTTTGCGAGTTTGTAAAAAAATTTCAGGCCCATGGAATTCTGTAAGTCCTTTCCGCAACAAACCAATACATGATGAGGAATCCCAGGTCATTATTTTTAGATCTTAGTTAAGACTGTGCTCACATTATATATGTATAGATAACATAATTTGTTTTAAAGCTGTTACGTCACATTAAAAGAATAATTTATGTCACTTCTCTCTAAAACGAACTAATCATAGTATCAGAAACTTGGTCAGCACACCAGTAAGTTACTGGACATCATAGTAACGTAGGTACTAGGTATGGTTAAAGAAATGTAGATACCTACCAAATATAAGCGTGTTGTGGTGTGTTATAGTATGCGATGAAGCAAAGTGGAGATATACAAAATTGTTATAAGTAGGTATTATAAAATCTATGATGGCTCCCAATAAACCTCATGAATAAACATCTATACATCGTATCCAATCTATTTCTGTTTTCAAATGACTACTAATTACAGTTCTTACACTATACAAACCTCGAAATTGAATATTTCTGAATAAACTTTAACGCTAGTGTACAAAAAATGGATGACGTAGACTCCAAATCATGACTTTCAATTCAGAACACGAACTCTGCGGCAAAAACGTTCCCTCGGTTTCCGACTGAACTCTAAATAAGAAAATATTACTTGTATCAATGTGGGTGTGTAGTTCTATGAACCTCGCAGTATGACATATCACTGTTGAACGAAAGCTAACTCTATTTTGATGTTGTTAAAGTTGGTTTTTATACGGTGATGAATATCACCTGCGTCAGGTTTGCTAATTTCTGTACCACTCAAAAGTTGAAGCTAGTCATCTAGATTTTTTTGTTTTATTACAAGATTAGATCATTTCTTTATTATTTTGGCAGTTTAACGTACCGTTCCTATTGTATGTTCTAGTGAATGTTTTCTATCTGCTAGGTTTTGTTCATATAAATGAATATTTTTTTATGCATCGATTGTATAGTAAAGTGGAGTGGAGTTGTATTCTATGGTGTATAAATTGTTATTATATATATGTATGTATAAAAGGCGGCAGAAGGACAAATTAATATTGATAAAATATAAAAACTAAGTTTTAAATAAAATTTAAATATGTGATCTACAGATATTAAAACTAGACTCAAAGGGCTAATTCACGCAATATAACAGATTTAAAAAATTATTTTTATATTTTATTGCCTATTTCTTAATGAAGGATATAATCCATAATACGAACGTTTATGAGCAGAGCGGTTGAACTCCGGATTACAGTTAATAAAATAATAAATTATACTATGTAACACTATTAAAAGCTGTCCAAAATAGAGTACCGATCTAGTTTCAGTGTCGTAAATATCACAAAAGGTAAACTACTCAATTAATTTAAATTGCATTTTAGTTCACATTTGACGTTTATTACACTAGATCGAAACTATTCTGAACACATTTTATTAAAGGAATTGTTTTCTGATGAGTGTCTGGGTGCTTTTAGAGCACCCGTGATATAGGAATTACTACTGTTGGAGATACTTATATTTGAAATATTATATTGCACCCTGAACGTATGTAGTTGCATAGCAGTGGGCCGAAAAAACGTTGGTGCAAGAAGTTAGACGCATTTCTGGAGAGGAAGCAGAAAATAGTAACAAACAGCGAAAAGCTTAATAAAGACTTTTGCCCAACAAAAGAACAGCATATATTGACTTAGGTTGTAAAGATAATAATATAATAATAATAATAATATAATAATATTCTACCACAAACACACAACACCATCTAGCCCAAACTAAGCAGAGCTTGTACTATGGGTACTAGACAATGGATATACATACATATATACTTTTTTTTTTTTTTGTAAATACATACATATTATACATAGAAACACCCAGACCAAGACAAACATTCATGTTCATACACACAAATTTTTGACTTGTGCGGGAATCGAACCCGCAACCTCGGGCGTGGCAGTCGGTTACACTGACCACTACGCCATCGAGGCCGAATAAAAAACGACACATGCTTATGGAAATGAGAATTATGGTTTCAGGTCCCACTCTATAGGGGGTTAGCCTATTATCGTCAACCGGAATCAGTTCAGGTCTCTGTGCTGCTAGTGGAAATTTCTAGACAAAATATCCCAATAGCACTTTAGCCGACCCGGGTATCGAATACAAGACTTCATACAAAGCAATCGCAACAATATTCCATAATGTTCTCGAAGATATGTGAAGTCTGCCAACCCGCACTGGGCCAGAGTGGTGGTCTATGGCTTAACCCTTCTCATACTGAGAAGAGGCCCGTGCCCAGCAGTGGGACAGTTTAATACAGGGCTGATATTATTAGTAAAATAAATTCTGCATGATTTAATCACACAAAATTAATTTCTATGTTCAAACATTTGGCAAGAAGTCCGATTTTTATATTAATTCAAGTTAATTTGGCAGGTATACTCTTAAAGCCGATCTACCACTAACATTTAAACATTAACAATTAACAACAAAAAGCAGCCAATTTATTTAACCATTAAACAAAAAATGAGTTGGACTATTGTTGATCGCCACACACGTTTTGACTGAGCAGTCCGGAGCTATCGCCGCACAATCTGTGGCGTTCCATCACGCCATGTAATCAAATATGGGAGTGGTCAGAAATACAGGCCTGTGGCGGTTCGTCAAAATTAGTTGCCGTGAAATAAGAACAGCGAGAGAGCTCGGATCTTGTCTTATTATTGACATATAAAGTTTGCGAATTGTCTGTATGTCCGACATTTTAAATTGTATGTTAAATAAAGGTGTTTTCGTGACTATAAAAGTCATGTAGCCATGTATACCAACTTATATTCAAGACTAAGGTGCTACCTTATAGGGTGAGTCTATTGCTGTCTACAAGGCATCGTCCCAAACTTCAAACTGGTTTATAAAAAATGTAGCTAGATTTAATCTTAACATATAAGTAGGTATGGTTAGATTAAATCTTGCTAAAAAGGTGAATAAAAACTTGAAACAAACATTCTCATACTCGAAATAAACAATAATAAATGTTTATTTTACTACGAGTAATAATATAACTTCTTTAGAGTATGACGCGGTTTCGTCGGGTGGATCCTACACGATTATCAGGATAAATACACCCGGGATAGGTATCTCTTAAGTATATGAATCCAGGACTCGGTTTATCTGAGTACCGTATTCTATCCAAATCCATCCAAAAGTTTACGCGGGATTAAGTCACACAGAGCAGCGATAGCTCAGTGGGGAGACCAACAGACTGCAATGCAGAGGGTTTCGGGTTCGAACCCACGTCGTGCACCTCTGACTTTCGGAAGTTATATGACTTTTCGAAATTATGTGCGTATTGATTGACAATTATCGCCTGCTCCGTGCCTCGGAGAGCACGTTAAGCCGTCGGTCCCGACTGCCATGAACATCTATGGCAGTCGTTATTGGGGAAGTCGACACAAAAGATCCCACTGGGTCGAAGTCTCGCCGGTCTGTACTGACTGGCCCCCACACAAGATAAGTTAAGTCACACAAAAGACAGACAAACATCCAATCCAACTGACACATTTATAATATTAGTAGGATAGCTCAATTAGTCCTGACTACGCGAAAACAAAACACAATATTCTGTTTTGAGTATTTTCCATAAGTATTCAGGGCACACGACACGCACATCGAGGCTTTTGGTAGTCAGTATGTCTTTCCATACATTTATTAAGTCTCTTTATCTGAAACAACGA
Source organism: Catocala nupta (assembly GCA_963675205.1). Classification (NCBI taxonomy): domain Eukaryota; kingdom Metazoa; phylum Arthropoda; class Insecta; order Lepidoptera; family Erebidae; genus Catocala; species Catocala nupta. The sequence goes on along the minus strand of OY776095.1, from coordinate 5,538,328 downwards.
TTAAATTCTTACTATAAAAACCACTTCCTACTTAGGAATTAAAACACAGTGTTTGATTCCTCTGCCAGGGACTTAAAAGACATAAAATTAACGGACTCAAAGTTCACCCAGACAGAGAAAAGTCATTTGTGGATCACACCTTAACTGACACGTATAGTATTTCAACATATATTACTTGCCCGCTACAACATTTGTGCAGGAACTACTGATCAAAATACAAGACAATCAAAGACAATCCGACAATAAAACATGCCTTTGCTAGGCCGCGTGAAGAACTATGGAAACCACTGGTAAACTCTAATCGTTGGTTTAAGTCCCAATTTTCAGCACAGTTGCAGTGGCAAGCTAACCACTTTCTGTCAGTTTTTTAGAAGCCTGGTGGCTTTGTATCGAATACGACTTCCGGGTTGCTTAACTTTTAGTAATAGTATTCTTCTCAGTAATAGTATGGAGTCTGGAACTATGCCTGTTAAACGACCAAAAGGATAGCCCCCTATTACTTGGGTACTAAAATCTTGTAAAATGTTAGTGTGTAACACAATTCTGCCTACCCCCTCCAAGATATAGCAGTGACACTATGTATGAATCATACTATAATACAATTCGGCAAATCAATAGAGCATAGAGATAATTATTAATATGACAGCTATCGATGTACAATTTTTTACTATAATTTCTAGGTTTTTGTCCGACTCCTACATTGTATGTCTGAGGTCTCATGTAAGGAAGTGGAGCACTAAAAAATATTTTGCCAATTAAACGTGGCTGGCGAGTGAAATCGGTGACAAAAACTTGTATGAAATAATATGCGCGTGAGCAATTAGGATGCGATACTTACATGATACTTGTTACGGTCTAGCGATATGCGATTATCGATTTAATTATCGATTACTTGAAATGTTTATTTGATCCGAATATATTCGAATTATTTGTAAGCCGAATATTATATTAACCTGTCAGTTTTTGGAATGCCAGATATAATTAAAGATCATTTGTGTCTGGCCGCCTGTGTCCCGCTGCGACTCAACTAACCTAAATTGTACGATGTTGAAAAAATGGTCATCAATTCGAACGTTTTGTATAAATGCAAAAAATATTTTTGCTCTTATTAATGTGGCAAATAATTGTGATATTGTCGACAAGTCGACAAGACAACAACAGAATAAAGTCTGTAACTGTGTCCTACATACTTCGTGCTCCCGAGTCTGAGGTTCGATTCCCGAGTCGGAGCTCGGGAATCGAACCTCAGACTACCGCTTCGTACCTACTTACAATTGTTGTTAAGGATAAACGCGCTTAATATCTAATGTGTTAAGTCTTATATGCCATGCTAAGGTAGAATGTAAATTATAAACAAGGAAACTGTGTTAATGTATATAATAAAGTAGATAAATACATATGCAATAAAAATGGAAAATTGCTAGAATATAATAAACTTTAAATATTCTAAAGCGTACAATTAAGTACATAATCATCTATACGTTTATTACTCTATCCATAAAATCATTCATATTTTCTGCAATCACAAATTCTACCTTACAAAACCGACTACAATTTTGTCTATCAACGTAATAGCACACCTATTAACATGAAACTCATCAAATTATAACAAATTCTTGTAAATAATAAGCATCTTGAAATCTGACTCAAGAATGTGGCAAAGGTTTCCGAATGACCGGAAACAAAATATCAAACAAAAATTGCAATATCGCACATTAGTCAATCGAACGTGTAATACGAGGCGAGCGCCTGCGCAGTTCATATATACATACGTATAGTCGCATTGTCCAAATACCCGCCCCGGTTATTGACCCGTGTGCCTAAAAACTGGTACCTGTCGCGTATCTGAAACTTTAAGCACCCACATCCGCCGTGTGAACCAGCCACATTGTCTTATGAAAGTGTACGCCGCTCGAAAGTTGTATAGCGGATTAAGTCGTGACTAGACGACGGTGTGTCTGTGGATTCGTGTCATCCCTTATCTGATTTGCATACGAAGGTTCGATCTATTAAGTGTGGCTGATTTAGAGGTGTAGTCGTGGATATATTAAAATTATATATATTTGCTGTTAAGTACGAACAGCGCTGAGAGTTATATGGTTATTGCGCATACGACGAGACAGTTCAATATGGCGGGATTTATGTAGTCACTACCTAGTTTCAACTCTACAAAAAAATACTATCATACGTTTACCCGAATGATATACATTTAAATTAGTAATACTATAAACTAACTATTAAAATTTATATTTATACTGTTCCCGACGCTTCAGTTGATTTTCAGCAGCCAAAATTGAAATAAGGAAGTAATATTGTTATATTAAAATCTAAGCATTCCCCTGTAACCGTTACTTTCTATCGAGGCGAAAATGTGTGTTATCTTTAATAAGCGATTTAACGGCCAACAAATAAGGTGATTACAGTTTATTTGAACTCTGAAAACTATTAATGGGCACCTGGTGTCATTATAAATCCTATAACGATCTCCAAAGTGAAAATGTGCACTTGTGTCTGCGCTCACACTTGTGCACCAGAATATCTCGTGCGGAGATGGCAAATAGCCGTAAGATCGGCCGCCGAAACCGAAATTGGTCGGCTGAACATTATTGGCGGCCTCGATGGCGTAGTGGTTAGTGTAACGGACTGCCACGCGTGAGGTCGCGGGTTCGATTCTTGCACAAGTCAAACATTTGTGTGCATGAATATGGATGTTTGTCTTGGTCTGGGTGTTTCTATGTATAATATGTATGTATTTACCAAAAAATATGTAAATATGTATGTTTATCCATTGTCTAGTACCCGTAGTACAAGCTCTGCTTAGTTTGGGCTAAATGGTGTTGTGTGTATGTGGTAGAATATTATATTATTATTAAGTACTAGTTGACCCGCGTAACTTCGTCTGCTTCACATAAGGGTACTTGCCGCGTTTTGCAACATTTTTCATTAATGCGCCGCTCCTAATTGGTCGTAGCATAATGTTATATATCCTATAGCCTTGCTCGATAAATAGACTATCCAAAACTAAACAATTTTTTAAATAGAACCTGTAGCACCTGAGATTAGCGCGTTTAACCAAACAAACAGACTCTTCAGCTTTATAATATTAGTATAGACTAGCTCTGCCCGCGGTTTCACCTGCGTTTATAGTTACTGCGCCGCCCTTGTGGATCTTAGCGTGATGTTATATAGCCTATAGCCTTCCTCGATAAATGGGTTATCCAACACTAAAAGAATTTTTCAAATCGAACCAGTAGTTCCTGAGATCAGCGCGTTCAACCAAACTAACAAACAAATGAACTCTTCAGCTTTATAATATTAGTATAGATGATGAGATAACTTAAATGTTAACTGCGTTAACCTTGCTATCACAATCAAGTGTTTTGACTAAAAAATTGCGTAATATTACACTTTATCTCGTTCAGATAAAGTGCAATATAACGCAGTGGCGAATGATTTTCTCTATTTTTGCACAATGCGCAGTGACTGATGATCTATTAAAAACAACAAAGTTCCGGTTATTGTTTGAATGCCGATGTTTTTGTGACAATACTGCTGACACATGAATACAAAACGTGTGGGTATTGCGCAGTCAATCGATTGTTCGAGCTGTTTTTGTATTATGAAACTGTTATAATAATAAAACAGAGGACCAATAGCCCGGTGTGGTGGTCGATGGACTGTTACGCATAGGTCTTAAGTTCGATCCCTTGGCCTGCACTTCTGACTTTTCTATATAATGTGCATATTAAATGGATAATTATGCTTTAATGGTCAAGGAAAACATCACAATATCTGGGAGATCTCCGTAATGTTCATGAATATTTGTGGAATCTGCCCTTCTGCATTTTGGCAGAATGGTTTCTATGGCCTCCTTAAAATGAGAACAGGAGTCTAGCACGGATAGTACAAATAGAACTGATAATATCAAAATATAACATATATGTAACTACATATTACGAAGTCCACTCCATGTCTTCGTTTTTACAAGACCGTTATGGTAAAACAGGCGCCATATCTTGATAACTTCGCACCTGTGTTGACCTCTGCTGCCTTTAAGACTTGCATGCTTATGCTAGCTTTACAGGCAGTCTGATGCTATAAGACTAATTGAGTATAGTGAGATGTCTTTTTGTCTACAGACTAATTATATGACGCAAGTAGCTGTCGCGGACATCATGCACGAGATAAATGCACTGGTCGCTTGCGTTGCAAGCTTGCATCAGTCATATACACGATGCATACAATCTGCCCAATTACCTTAACGCAAGCCGCCCGCGTCGTAAACAAGCCAATAAGGTATGTAAACAAATATTGCAAGTGCATTTAAATACAATCAAAATGAATCACAGACGCACGTGCTATGAAGTGCCACATCATAAGTTCAACAAGTAAATATCATTGATTGCGCCTATGTTTGAATTTTCCTTCTAGCGGTCACGTTGAAGGTAAACCGCTGTGTTTGTATCTAATATATGCACATAAGTATGTTATTATAAACGAGTAATTAGATACAATATTCTTCTAAGAAATATAGTATTGTCTTCTGTTTACGTGAATGTTATTCATTGAAATTAATCTACTATATACGGCTTTTATCGCGTTGTTTATTTAATACTGTATTACATAATTTTGAAACTGTTACACTATACTACTACTATTGAATTTTACTAATTTATTAATATAATTATTCATGGTACTTTGAGCTCTTTCTGCGTAAATAGAGACACCAATGATTAAATTATGTTCGGGTATTTTGAAATAACTACACTGGAACATTGAGACAACTAGCATCTTATATCTATCTCCCCGTGACCATGGCTGCTGAAAAGCAACCGAAACGTCGGGGAAAGTGTAAACCTAAATATAAATAGTTTTAATAACTTTATTAGCTTATAAATTAGTAAAATTCCATAGTAGTAGTAGTGTAACAGTTTCAAAATTATGTAATACAGTGTAAAATAAACAACGCGATAAAATCCGTATATAGTAGATTAATTTCGAAGAAATATAGTTTTACAGGTGACCTTAGTCCTGTCGTTATATCTGCATTTTTGGTAACGAATATCCCTATATTCGTAAACAAACGATATAAAATCATCAAGGAAGCTTCTAAAGCTAGCTGTTAGGTAAGCAGACACCTCTCTTTTAACAACGGTATCGGCGAACTAAAACATGGCCTGGTCAGGAGTTCTCCCCTTAAATGCACAACAATAACATCTTATCATCGTGGTTCTGTAAAAAGATAACCTTTCCTTAGTCGTTCTCGCATACCATAAATTAAAACACAGGAGTGGCCAGAATTCCATTATAGCAAACATATGAGCGCCCAAATCTTTTGCCCAAGACTGCCAGTAGTGCTAAAAGATCACAGATCTGGGGCTAAGTCTACCATCTCCTTATGACACGATAGCAATACCTTAAGACATGAAGGCAAGACAAAATGCAAGACCACTTCTATGTTATCAAATAAATAAATCAAATTGACATTTATGCTTACATACTTACACTACTCTTTTCGAAGGCATTCCAGGTTGATACAACGGTCGCACTAACATCGAAAACGGCACCAGCCTTACTGCACTAGTGATTAGGCATTAACTCGTTGTCTAAACCCCGGGGTCCCAAAGCTCATTTAGCAGAAACTCGGGGTCCACACACAATCAACACAAAAAAATCAACAGTTAAAAAGTAAATATAATGGGGAAAAGCGTGACGCGGTTATTAAATATCGCCAATTGTGATCCAAGTCGGTAGACAGTGGTGATGGACAGGGTATTTCTGTACTGCTGTGGGTCTCCGAGAGCAACGCTCGTGTCTTCCTGTTCGCCACGTCGTTAGCAACGCGTGGATTAGGAAACGCTCTCGAATGTCCACGAAAACTTTAGGGTTAGGATCAATATTGTGTAGGCTCAATGCATGAAAAAATTGCTATAATTTTTGTACTTTTGGAATGCGTGGTTTATAGAATACGAACGGAAATCAACGTAATCATACTATTAAGACTGTTAGACGTTTCAGGTTGTACTAGATGTAAATACCTTAACAAACGAGAATACTCACAACAAAAACGATTAAGAATGTACTTATAGTATACAAGCAATAAAAGGATAATGATAGGTCTCTAATTTCATCAATATTCTGAATTTGTTATATGTGATGTTATAGAAGTCCAGACATTCTACAAACTTAAATAATATACAAACACTAATTCAGTATAAATTACTTTATTTTAATTCATTATAAGTAAATGATGCAAAAAATACGGCGACCAGCAAACGAACGACCATCAGTTTTACTATAAGACATTTCAAGGTTATCCATTAATTACCAGACACCCTGTATACAAATCACTACGTCACATTCAGAAGAGGATCATTTCAGTTACCTAACGTCAATATTTTTACCACCATGTGTAGAATGACAAAAAAAGATGACAGTATGTGACTGACCAACCATTTTATTAATATTGTTTTACGTTTATTGTTATGCGAATGATTGAATACATTGAAATTAAACTTTATACGGATGTTATCGCGATGTTTATTAAACACTATTACTACATATTTTTGAAGGTTAAGGTTAAACTACTATTGTTAAACACTTTTACTACTTAGTTACTGTTTACTTCTATTTAAACTATTTATATTATAGAAATTATTTAGATTTTATTTTACACTTTAACTGACGTTTCGGTTGCTTTTCAGAAGCCATGTTCCCTGGGGTTCTACTAAATATAGGCCACAAACATCATGGCTTCTTTCCTACATCGTATATTCAACCATTCATTTCTTTTATTCCATGCGGCGGTTTCATGAACCCTAGTTAATCTTTCTTCACCGAATGTCGTATTGACGTAATTTAGACCAGATATATCCATTATTGTCTTAGTTTGTACGTTTCGCGGTAGCATCGCGCAACTAAAGTAGCCGCCACCCACGTACCGGGTGAAAGAACTCCGAAGCGATATTACACAAACTCCTAACTGATCTCATCTCCTCATGAGTTCTGCTATTTCTGGATATATAAGGAATTTTCGGAAACATCGGTGGCGACATAGCAAAAATACTGAATCATTTAAGTATACATAGAGTTTTTATTACCGACACAATTAAGTATTTATGTCACGGGTAGACCCCGTGACCATGGCTGCTGGAAAGAAACGTCGGGGAAAGTGTAAACTTAAATATAAATAGTTTTAATAATTTAATTAGCTTAAAATTAGTAAAGTCTAATAGTAGTGTAACCATTTCTCAATTATGTAATAAAGTGTTAAATTAACAACGCGATAAAATCCGTATATAGTAGTTTAATTTCAATGAATAACATTCGTGTAAACAGAAGACAATATTATTCTTGAATCTTACCATAATAACATTAATTTAATGATTTAACAATGACCGGTTTTAATAAGCTTAAAACATCCACATTTCACCAGGTATGGTTATGGGTCCCACGTAATAGGGAACGGGACAATTTCCGTCTCTCCGACTCAGTTTTGGTTTTTACAGGGTCAGCAACGCGCAAGTGATGCCTCTGGTGTTGCAGGCTTCCATAGGCTACGGTGACCACTTACCATCAGGTGGACCGTATCCTTGTTTGCCACTTTAGTTGAATGAAAAAATAAAAATTACAAATTCAGGAACGCTGCGAATAAGAATCTCTCGAAAGCCAACCCCAATAATACTTTTCACAACCCGGGAATTGAACGCGAGACCTCATGCCTAGCACTCATATTCGCTATGGCAGTAGTCTCCCACGGTGGCACAGTCCGGGTTAGCAGACATCACGTATACAGGTTTCCTCACGATGTTTGCTTTCACCATTAAAGCGAGCGATAAGTTACTGTTTGATGCATACATAACTTTCAGTCAGAGGTGTGTGCCGTGGGATCGAATTCGAAACTTTTCTGCTGCAGGAGAAGGGCTATCGCAAAAAGCATATAGCTTGCCTGATGATAAGTGATCCTCGCTGCGTTAAGATGCTTGCTACCCCGAGGTGTATATTGCTCAAAATAATAATATAATAATAATATTCTACCACATACACACAACACCATCTAGCCCAAACTAAGCAGAGCTTGTACTATGGGTACTAGACAATGGATAAACATACTTATAAACTTGTTTTTTTGTAATTACATACTTATCATACATAGAAACACCCAGACCAAGACAAACATCCATGTTCATGCATGCATCAATCTACAAAACATACTTAATATGCTCTTAGTTTCTATGTTTCTAATCTATTCTACTGTACCTAAATACTAGGCTAGGTCTGTGTGTGCACTGAAAATATATAACAACCGGCGGCGGCGTTGTTTACTAACCTATGTATGTGTGGTCCTCATACTAGATAAATATGTAAATATGTCAATTCAACATTGCGAGTTGTGGTAACCACATTTTGTAGATGAGTTAATAATGTAAAGCTATGTGCTAGAGGAAGCAAGTCCACCAGATTGTTATTGTTTGTACAGTCCTCGTTACCCTCAAAAAGCTGTATTGAAGTGCCATTAAAATGTCCATCTATTATATTTTATTCATTATTAACAATAGTTGATACATCCACGTGTACAATGTTTTGGAACATGTGTTAAGAATTGACACGGTTTTGCCACAATAGATGAATGCAATATTTTGGCATATTTGATGTAGATATTTTTATGGCAATTTGTTCTGTATGCATCTTGTGGAGGGTCACTGTACCGAATATTAGAGAACATGCTCTTTAACTTACTTAATCTAAGCCTCATGCACAGTAGCCGCACATTATACTACTGCGGAACGGAAGCAGAGAAGAAATCGACCAAAAAAGAAAAAAAGGGATCTGCGTAAATAAAATCGCGAGCGAATCCATTCGGACCAAGTCGCAGGCAAAAATAAGTAATAAATATTTCTTTACAACATATAAAGCAAGAAATTTTATTCATATCGCACCGGAATATTAAGAAAGTATGCCTGTCAAACAGATTTTACACCTCTCACGGAACTGGATCACCGCTTTTGATACAGTTATTAAAACTGACTGGTGCGATGAATGCCATATAATTACACAACGCAATATTAAAAGCTAGCTCTTACTCGTGGCCTGGCTCCCATGCAGATTTATGTCGTAGCTAAAAAGGATACATTTTTATTTTTGCCCCTAAAACCAGGTTTAGGTAAGTCATAGCGCCATTATCTAAAGAAGTACCTAAGTCTGCATTTCCAAAGGTATTGGGATCCTCGGCGTCGAAATCTACAGCAAAATTCGATTTGGGAAACATTTGGCAGATTAACCAACATTGCTTAGCAAAATGGTGTGCGAAATTTTACACCAGGCCAACATGTTGTGTTATATAAAGCAAAGGTTCGGTTTACATCTTTAGGTAGGATCCTCAGGTACTAGGTAGCCACATATGGCTCCCTACAGAAGCGTGCTGTTTGAACTACCGATGGCCCCATTCTAACGGTTGGTTTGGAGACATTAAAGCAACAGAAAGATTTTTGGTCCTTAACGGTAATTTCCTACCAACGTAACATTCCATATCGCAGGATGCGTTCATCTTTACCACCTGGAAACCATCCAGCACGATCCATTTTCAGCGATCATTACGCTCCTACACAGGTGTTCAGAATCGCTATGACTTCTTGTCGTGTATATTCCTGACATTACCATAACTCTTGAGCATTTGCCACCAATTAAATTAGCTTACTTCTAGAGGCAATAAACAATCATGACGATCCTTCGTTAGGAGGCTGAGGTATAGAAAAACAATAGCAAATACAGATCGCATTCATAATAGGATTAGTAAGGCTTTCTATCGCTTATTTAACTTAATAGCGTCATCAGTCTTGCTCGGTGGTGTTCTGGATTAATATAAAGCATTAGTAGTGTACACAAATACTGTGTGCATAAAGTCTCATGTTCGGATCTCGGGACGTGCAAACGGATTTTGTGAAAAATAATTAGTGTCCATAACTACATGGTAAGCGGCAATAGGCTCGCAAAGTCTTGAGACCTAAAACCATACTTGCCGAAATGTGGCTATAATACACTTCTGCCTATCTTGTCGAGGATATAGACGTCAGACTATGCCTGACTCGCAATTGAAACGCTAAACTCTCAGCGCTTGCTTATAGCCGCAGCTTTAAGTAGCCGGAACACATCAAACTACCAGTCTATCATATAGTTTATCACTTTACTCATCGTATTTAGTAATTAATGCAAAGCAATTCGCAATAAGAGCTTTCGATCGCCCGAACGGTATTTCCAATTCACACAGTCATGACGGATGCAAAACGGCAAATTCGATACCAGTCACCGCGACGTACTGCCATCTCGCTCTCACTACGAAAGGGAACGACGGAGAAAGGTAGATTTTTACGAGTCGAAAGTTTTTGCTCAAAACTTGAGTACGTAAAGGCACTGGAATGCAATATTCAGTTGAATATAAAAATAAAGTGGTTCGGATCGAGGCGATGCTATCGGATCGGTGCGGCGGGCAAATTATTTGATCCGACTCAACGTTGCCATAGCAACGGACGCTTGTTTCAACGCCAATCGATTTTTCGGTCATTAAATAAGTTAGTGGCATACTTTTTTTATGAAATGAACGTAAAACGTTACGTAATACTTTGGAATTCCTATGGGACTTACATAACTTTAGTTTTCTATTAATGAAAACTGCCTTCTTGGTTTAAGTCTGCGCTTTAGCTACCGGGTTCGGTTTCTGGGTCTAGTAAAAACATCTCAGTAGCAACATGAAGTATAGTAATATGCACGGAAGACGGTAATAGGGTGGACTGGCGAAATGTAATAAGTCTCTGCTTACCCCTTTGGGACATAGGCGGAAAAATATGTATATATGAATTTCGCTAGCTATGACGTAGGTACCTACGGCAACAGGTTCCCCTGTTACGTGAGACAAATAATTGGTAACAAAATATGAGTGTTACACATCTCTGCCTACCTCTCCGAGATATACAGCGGTGAATGTGCTACTTACCTTACTAATATTATAATTGCGAATGCGAGTTGTTTGTTATGTTTGCACGCCTTAACTACTCGACCGATAATCATAAAATTTCGCATAAGTATACGTTGTCAGGGGAATAAAAAAAGCAGCGATAGCTCAGTGGGGAGACCAACAGACTGCAATGCAGAGGGTCTCGGGATCGAACCCACGTCGCGCACCTCTGACTTTCGGAAGTTATATGACTTTTCGAAATGATGTGCGTATTGATTGACAATTATCGTCTGCTCCGTGCCTCGGAGAGCACGTTAAGCCGTCGGTCCCGGCTGCCGTCTATGAACATCTATGGCAGTCGTTATTGGGAAGTCAGTGCCCTATAATATTCTGACACTGATCTAGCCTTAGGGTATCGTTAGCCTTCGGTTTGCGGAAGTCAGGTGGCAGCCGCTCCGTCTAAAAACTGATATCCAGTCAAATCCGGTTAGACCAGAAAAGCCGACCGCAAGTGACTTGCGAATAATAAAGGCTAGGAAGAAGTTGTCAGGGGAATAGAAAAGGACATATTAATAATAATCTTACTTAACCTAACCTTATTCTAAGCGAAAGAAGCCGTGAACAAGACCTAGTATATCAATAAAGGCTTAAAGCAATAAGTTAATTAACATAAAAACGAGACGTAGAAAAAAGTTACAAGTAATATATTATAGACGTGTCTAATCCGTGCTCTATAAGCTGTAACCGTAGAAAACACTTGGGCATACATTTGAATCTCAAATAAACTTGCATGCAGACATCGAACAGTATTGAATAGTAAGTGCAAGAACTGATGAAGCGTAAGGCCGCGTGGCGAGCGAGATAAAAAGCTCACCCAACCTAAGTACAGACAGAGAAAAAACATAAAAAATATATATTCATTACGCTGCCTCTGAGTCTGTGAGACATGCCGACTGGGAGCGTCCGCAGAAAAATCTTATGAATTGAAATTAAACGCTTTATACGGATTTTGTCGCGTTGTTTATTTTACTTTAAAACACTTTTATTAGATAATTTTGAAAAGAGATCTTAGTCTCCCCGTGAACTTGGCTGCTGTAAAGCAATCGAAACGTTAGGACAAAGTGTAAACTTAAATAGAAATAGATTTAATTAAATTAAATAGCATAGTAAAGTTCAATAATAGTAGTGTTAGAGTTTTCAAAATTATGTAATAAAAGTGATTTAAAGTAAAATAAACAACGCGACAAAATCCGTATAAAGTGTTTAATTTCAATGTATAACATTCTCGTAAACATAAGACAATATTATGTAAATAAGAATTTACAGTTGGGTTTGATTTGCGGTAGTGAATGCGACTGCTTGTCTATTTGGTTTTGGGTCCGATTACCGTGTCGGACGAAATATTATTGGGTTTTCTGTAAAAAAGTTCTCAGTAGGAACACGGGGTTTCGAACTGCGCCCAGTAGGCAGCAATAAGCTCATTCACTATAACATGGGACCCAACACTAAATTTGTAGGTATAATACACTGACTGCCGGAGATATAAGTGTAAAACTGTGTATGTGTTTACTTAACCCGTCGTTGGCAATTATTTTGGGATGGTGCGAATGAACCGCCCACCTGGATGGCTACGGGCGATAGTCTTAGAGGAAACTACGGTACTATTTATTTAACGGCCAAAACGCAGTAGCTTTGTCTCGTAACACTGTTACTGCGTTTTGGCTGATAAGTAGAGTTTCAGAGTTCTTCTCTAATTCCTTTTAATTTATTCATCGTTTATTTCTTTCCCCGGGATTCGTCAACAAGTAACCTGTCTATAAGACCGGTCGTTAGCTGGTTTGCCATCTTTATTGTATAAATAAATAAAAAGAAGAAAGTTTAATTTACAATAACTTCCTTTCGATTATATTGATATCTATTTTACGCCTGTTATTATATAAAAAGAAAACACACTGATATTAAGTATACATAAAATAAACGATAAAATTTATAAAATGACCTGTGTTTCTAATTCTAATATTTAAAATGAACAACTCAGTAAATCAAAGCTTTCTGTGGAGGCACTTTTTAATTTAAATATTTATTAGTTGATATATTTATATTATAACAAGACTAAAATAAACACTAAAGTGACATTTATGGATGTTAAATTAACAGATTATTTATTTCGATGAAACAAATAAGCTAACGTGTTAGCTAAGAACATAAATAATTTCTAATTGAGCTAGATTTTACCGTCGATAAAACGGCAAAAGTTTAAGCGTCGTATGAGATTGTATAAAACTTAAGCCAATATGTATATCAGAACTACATGTATTGGACGAATCGCGGCACGGACGATGAGGCTATTATAATAATTGACAGTTCAAAGATTCAAATTGTTACTTCCCAGTGTAAAACATGAATATCCAATACTGTTCCCGTAATCCCTTTTTTTTTTAACGTGGCCGTATACCTTGACGTATTCCCCTCCGCGGGAGTGGGCGGAGGGGTTATGTGGGACTCACCGGGTTAAAAGAGAAAGATGGAATAAATAGTAATGTACCTCCCGGAATACCGACTAAACCTACCACGGTGTTTCTCGACAAAACTGCTATCGACGGGGCCGCGCGAATCACTTTCGCATGCGGTCGCGACCCCGCCGAGTTCCCGTAATCATTTACCACAACTTGTAACTAACTCCAATTCTTAGTTAATCACTAAAACCTCTTGCAAGTAACAAACAAGTATACCTTAAAAAATATGCCTGTAAATAATACATTGTATGAATAGTATAAATTCGCAAAGAATTAGGGTGCAGCAGTCTTGGATGTCCTGAGGACGGCAAAAATCAGAGAAAGAAGAAACTGAATTAATAGTCCACAGGTGGATACTTTCCGATCTTCTAATCCGATATGATCCCTAAGTTCCTGTTACGACACACACGACAACCGAAGGGGCGGGCTATTTTTGGAATCACCAAAATAAATGTGAACCAAAATATTTAGTGGTGTAATAACTAAAAGACCTGTTAGTAAACGAAAATACGACTAGAGTTCGGTCGCTCCGGAAGGAGACAAGTGTCAACATATTGGGGTATATTACTCTAAGTCTATTGGCTAGATCTAAATGCATTTTGTCTTGAAAACAGTGATGATGGTATACGCTGCTTTTGTGTTATTAAGTTTGAAAATGATCACAGGGTCTGCTAGATAACAAGAGGTTACCGTAGCCTATGATGAACGTCAGTAACTGTAGGGATATTATTTGCGTGTTGACGACTTTGTAAGATTGCGTTGTCGTCACTAGACGCAGAGGTTACAGGTCTACTGGTGCTGATAGGCAGCCGTACTAGGATACAGCAGGGCTTTTGCAGGAGCACAATATAAGGTTGTTTGCCTGTGATGTTCTGGATGGTGGAGGTCGCATCTATGGTCTATTACAGGTTGTAGTAGACTGGATATTCTCTGTTTATTTTCTTTTAGACAGGTGCAAAAAATTTCGGTTTCTGCGCAATATCACTGTTTATAATGCGAAATGTTTCTTTATTTGCAATCCGTACTACTGGTCAGTGGGCAGTGGAGCAAAGCGTATAGTCAGCTAGTACTCCACACAGGAAGTTCATTTTTACCTAATTATTATTTTTTGTCTTCCTTCAAATACGTTACAGTGCCATATAATAACGCGAGAATAACTTCGTTATTCGAACTTTTTGCTCAGCATATTTGAAGTTGGAATACAGGTTCATAGTCAGGTGAAATATTTGTGAAGCTAATGAATTTAAGATAGTACTCTTGTCTATGCGTCTGGTTGATGGAGTAATGAGAGATGGACTATTGAATCTTTCGTATTACCGTTGCATTCAGTTGCTTACTCTTAATCTTTTATACTGGTTACTTCAAGAAATTTAACTAAGCCTTTGGCTCTTGGAGATTACTAATAGTTAACCATTAAACATTATGGAGCCAATAATCATGTAAAAACTAACATCTGATATCAACCTCAGTAGTGTCATAGCATGGCATGGCATTGACACTACTACTACACTACTATGTTTGCATGGGATACAAGAGTGCCGTCTTTGACGCCCGTCGGGAAATGTTATAATTTTTTTCTGTTAGGAAATTTTCAGCAGCAAGTAAAATACTCCTCTACTCACCCTATTCGGAGATCTTGCATCCCAAGATGAAGACGGAAAAGTTGCTTAATTTTCCTAAAATCAGCTCAAGACAACGCAATTCAGTATCGCGGACTCATGTATGTAATCACAACACTTGAAGAAACGGTGGTCAAAGAACTTGATAGTTTTGCTAAAAGGAAAACCTTGAAGTTAGCTGACCATCGAATCTTTGGTGCTCGAATTCCAGAGCCTTAATCATCTCCACAAGCTACCTAGAATCCGATGAGTAATAATACCACACAACTTTTTCCTTAATTTTTTCTCGCACTACTAATCCAGACTTGTCATGGTTGTATATAAATCTGACTTGACCGAATGTTTTTTTTCTACGCCAAAGTACCGTTTACGTGTCACACTTCGTCACAAATTGTACGACATCAAACTCATTCGTGTGTGTCGCGATAACATCTACTCCTGTCAAATATGTGGTTTTGTATAAGTATAATTAGTAGGCGGAGTAAGGACCTCTATTTTTTATACGTGTGTAGTTCTTGTGGGAGTTTTTGGCTTAGGGATACATAGTAAACATAAAGACTGATATATATGTGTTATATATTCTTATTCTATTATTTTTACTAGATTTTACCCGAGACTTTGCTTGCGTTAATGTAGGTAAGGTAAGATTAGTAACAGTTCTGATTGAATCGTGATTCTAGAAATGTTATTTAGGGTTACGGTTCCAAAGTTTAAATGAACAAAAATAATAAAAATGTACCACTATAACCGAAAAATGGTTACAGTTTGACCAAATTTCTAGGTTTTTCTTAAATGCCCATAATTTTCAAACTGTGCATGGTATAGATTTTTTTTCTGATTTTTCTCATGATGGTTACAATCAATCCTAAAAAAATCAAAATCCTAAAACCCCGTTTCGGCTTGACGTTGAGTTCTGGGACACCCTGTATTTGAGTTGTAAATTACGGCAATTACAATTGAATGGCAATTTGAATGAGAGGACATAAGTTTCTTGCAGATATCTTTTCATAGGCTGAACCCTTTGCCTGCACCTTGCAACTAACCTAAATTTAAATTCAGTAACTTCATACTCAACTGCATAAGTATTACACATACTTTTATGTCATTAGGAAATAAAAATATTATGCGAATCAAAAGCACACCGAATATGTCAGTTGTGCATGGGATCTTGAGTTCGGTTCACGGGTGGCGCAGTGTACCGGGTTTTATTGTCGTGACATTCTAAATAGTAATAGGGTCGCCGCGAATCACGTTGGATCTAAAACATAGTAGGGGGATGTCATACACCCCTGCCTACTCTTTTCGAGATATAGGACGTGAAACTAAAATAAACGCTTAAAATAACACATTTTTAAACTACTGCAGTAGATGTCAGTCCCTTGACATGTTTGTGGTTATGTATGCAATCAATCGTTAGGTTTCTACTTCGATTCCCGAATCAACCAAAACATTACTGGTTTTCCAAGAAACTCATTTGCAACACAGAGTCTGGTAATATGCCCGAATTACGACATTAGACTCGCTTCCATGTAGTAAATAGAATGTGACGATACTGCACTTCTGCCTACCTTTCTACGCATAGGCAGGCGTAAGTTTGCGTCTACTGACAGATGAATATAACTTAATATGATGGTAGTTACCACCTGATTTCAATTTAAAAATGGGTACACGAAAACAACATCGTGATTCTCAATTTACACAAATAGTATTGTCATGACTTCATGACAAAGCTATTTGCGATTATTTTAGCATTCGCTTTCTTTTACAAGACACGCACAATTACTTATTTGGTAATAAAATGACCTGAATTCAGTACATTGCCAAGTGCCGAATCAGCTTGTAGGCTTAGATCTTGGAGCCGCCAAACCCACGTCATTTTTGCCAGCTGAATTTCAACAGTGAATGCACAATATGTTGATACGCATGCATATTTGCTAGTTTTAAACTGGGGTACAAAGTGCAGTTTTTATTTTGTTTTTCTTGGGTCTGATAGGCCTTTTGTATCGATGTTTTTTTATATAGAAACGCTAAATAGGTGTAATGTCAGCATCGTGGGGGACTTTTATATTACATTATATTTACTTATATTATTATTACAGCGATAGCCTAGTGGGATACCGTTGGACTGCCACGCAGAGGTCTCGAGTTCGAACCTAAGGCGCTCATCTCTGACTTTTCGAAGTTATATGCGTAGTAAATAGTTAATTATCGCTTGCTTTAATGGTGAAGGAAAACATCGTGAGGAAACCTGCATGTCTGAGAGTTCTCCATAATGTTCTCGAAGATATGAGAAGTCTGCCAATCCGCACTAGGCCAGCGTGGTGGACTACGGCCTAACTCTTCTCACACTGAGAAGAGGCCCGTGCCCAGCAGTGGGACAGTTTAATACAGGGCTGATATTATTATTATTATTATATTTATAAAACAAGCACAAAGAACTCCAAGTCTCGAAACAACTCTGGGATCGAATCCACAACATTTGACGCAGTGGCCATGGTGAGCTTAACTTAAACCAATACGATATCCGTGACGTCAAAATTAACTACTATTTACGGATTTTAATATCGGCGGCCTCGATGGCGTAGTGGTTAGTGTAACCGACTGTTACGCCTGAGGTCAGGGGTTCGATTCCCGCATAAGTCAAACATTTGTGTGCATGAACATGGATGTTTGTCTTGGTCTGGGTGTTTCTATGTATAATACGTAAGTGTTTACAAAAAAAAAGTATATATGTATGTTTATCCATTGTCTAGTACCCATAGTACAAGCTCTGCTTAGTTTTGGCTAGATGTTGTTGTGTGTATGTGATAGAAATATTCTAATTATTATAATCTTTATTTAAATATTATTTATTATTATTATACATTTAAATCTACACTTTCCTCGACATTTCGGCTGCTAATATGCTCGGTAGACGTTAACAGGCTTGCGCCTTTACGTGGAACTTAACATAGCTGGGATAAATGTAAGTTCAGGTGAGAGTATATTTGACTGCACAGATGACGTAGTGGTTAAGTGATCGCCTCACCATTGCCTCTGCACCGAGTGTTGTGGGTTCGAATCCCAAACGGGACAACAATTTGTGATTCACAAATTGTTGTTCCGAGTCTGGATATTCTTTGTGTCCATTGTTTGAATGTATTTATAGTCCCCCGCGACACAGGCATTATTCCTACCAAAGGAGTTACCTTTTTAAAGAAATAAGTACACTACACATATGTATTGCAAAACGATAAAAAAAGATTTTGCTAACGAAGCGGCGGCTTTCATATGACCTTTAAAACGACAGAGGCAAAATAATTAATACTAAAAGTAAAAAAGGTGTTATCGACAGCAAACAGGACGGTTGTACCAAATGTAGTGTAACATTGTAACATGGTAAGTACGATGGTGTGCTAATGAGTTTCACGCATCATCGACACGGGGGCTGGGAAGGCAGACGCTAAATCATTATATGTAAATCTTCATTATGTTCAACAATGGTTTTGATTAATGGTCAAATGTGAAATTAGTTGCTGGGCAACCGTTAGTTGTAAATGTTCTTAGTAATGGAGAATTTTCTAGGATATCCGATATTATAAAATAGGGTAAGGAAAAGTACCCTAATTTATTTTTTGTCCCCTTGACAACATGTATGCAAAATTTTATGATGACCAGTCATGTACTTAAAACTTGAAAGTGCAAAAAACAAACAAACTTAAATTTGCATTTATAATATTAGTTAGGATGTGAAGGAGCCTAGTGTGAGACAGTAGGACTCCTACACAGATGTCTCGAGTTCGATCCCAAGGCACGCACCTCTGACTTTTCGAACTTATGTGCTATTATCAGTTAAGTATCGCTTGCTTTAACGATGAAGGAAAACATCTTGAGGAAACTTGTATGTCTGAGAGTTGTCCATAATGTCTTGATTGATACCTTTGTTATATAAAATATCAATAAGTGTATGCTTTGTATATGCAAATGGGTATGTATATGTATCTATATGTATATTTGGGGTAGGCAGAGGAGCAGCAAACCCACTTTTCGCACGTTATACTAATTATAATAGGGGGTGATTATTACAGTCTACGGCGCACAGTTTCAGACACCGTGCATTTTTGAGAGGAAATTTAAATCACTGTTTGCCCGACTGGGCATCTAAACCGAAATTTCATGAACAGCATTTTCATTCTAGAATTACTAGAACTGTAGTGCGTTTGGCAAACATATTATTCATACTACACATACATATATATCATATTGGCAATGGCGCAAATGGTCACTGCCTAATGCCGAGAATTACGGGTCGATCCTGTATTATACGAAAAATCACTTAATCTACAAATAGCAGTAGCTATTAGTCTTTATATAATTTAACTAGCTGACCCGCGCAACTTCGTCTGCTTAACATAAGAGAATTTGCCCCGTTTTTGCAACATTTTTCATTAATGCTCTGCTCCTATTAGTCATAGCGTGATGTTATATAGCCTATAGCCTTCCTTGATAAATGGGCTATCCAACACTGAAAGAATTTTTTAATTCGGATCAGTAGTTCCTGAGATTAGCGCGTTCAAGCAAACAAACAAACAAACTCTTCAGCTTTATAATATTAGTATAGATTTGTGTAAATTGTTTCAATGTTAACAAGCACCTTAAAAGGTTAACAATAAGTAATAATATTAGATTTTTTTGGTAAGAATGAGAATTAATGTTATAACTATTGGATGTCCAAGTTAATAAATAAAGTTTTGTAAAGGTTTTGTAGCATACATAAAGGTAGCAGTCTTGAATGCCAATTATACATATTTGAATGATTAGACACAAGGTTCTGATAGCAAATAGATAATAATAGTGCCAGCTAGACCACACGCTGGAATTTTAAATGCAAAAACAGCTCGTGACTAAAAAGCTGTTTTTAACTAACAAAAAATAAACTCAAAGTTTAAACAACGTTTAACCTTTACCGCAGTGCTTATAAACTATGAAATTAATATGCTAACGCATGTTAATGAGGGTAGTCCGTGATTAACATATGGATTAACGTCGATACGGAAATTATATGTTTTTATATCACGCCATATCCGCGGTCGCGGCTGGCGCCTTTGTGTAATAATAAAGCTGTATGGTGGCATTGCGGTATATGCACTGCTGTGCGTGTTTGGTGTTCCATTCTCGGGTCAGGCAGTGTTATTAAGCTTTTCTGGTAAAAATCAGCATGGTGTTAGGAACTAACGATTGGCTCGCTACCTTATTGCTTGAGGCCTAAAACATAATTGCTAAAATGTGGGTGCATTACACCTCTGCCTACTCCTTCGAGTATAGGCGTGAAACCATGTATGTTAAGGTCCATACATCACACATTACCATAGTGCACTGCCTTGCCTATTAATGTACTGTAGGATACACCATATTTCGGTTAGTTGACACAAAGAAGACACGTTTTAATAATCCAGTGTTTTGCGAATCGGACCTTTATCATACTCAGACATTTTGTGCTTAGGGGCACCACAGAACAAAGAAATCTCAAAAGTCTTTTCTGTAGGGAGCCAATAACAGCGCAGTTTTAAGGAAAAATTAAACGCCTACTCAATACAAGCACCCAAGTCGAGCTCCGACTTCGATTCGATTCTCTGGTTGAAGAAAATTTAAATCTGTAGTTCTACCTACACACATACAAATTATACCCTCACAGAATTTGCGTCTTGAATGGAGTTCGAGACCTGTCAAGTTCTGGCTTACGTGTTTGATCTACTAGGCCATCAGAGTTTCATTAAAGTTCGCTGAGAGGTCTTCATCGTTATGGATAACATATCATTTTGTTTTGGTTTCCACACCTCTAAGAAAAGGATTAGGCAATAAATGTTGTGTCTAACCTACTTCTCTGCCAATTACTCTAAAGACAAAGCGTGAATCCAAATTAAATAACGAACTTTCGAAACAAGATGCCCATGGAAATAGATTTAACGGTATAAGAGACTATACGTAAATATATTCATACCTATATGAGACTTTTATTGGCTAACCAGTGATTCTCGCGCATTCATGCGAATTTTATGCCCTAACAGAAAGTTTATTAATTGCTTCATAGTTTATGTTTTATGTTTATCAGTTAACCTGTTTTTATGTGAACCTGTATTATAGTTTTCTGGTATATTAGACCACCTATAGTTTTTATTTTGTTTGACTTTTGACGGACATTTTGTATTTTTATTAAGAGTTTTTTTTTAATGATTTGTTCAGTTTCTTGTGGTTTCATTTGATGTGTTTTTGTTATAATCATGCCTTTTTTCAGCAGGGTAAGCAGTGACTGGAGTTTTTATTTGCTACGATCCTGAGATATCGATTTTACTACATTTCACAGTCTTATAAAATTGTTACTAAAAATGTTCTTGCTATCTAATTCACATTTTCCTTACAAATATAAGTATATTGATTGGTATGGATGAATATACAAAAATAATTTGGCTAATAAAGTAGTTCTTAGCCAAATTATTTTTGTATACCCATAACAATATAAACAATTACGCCAATTAGGATTTGATAAAATCGCAGCGATTTATAAACCACTACAATACTAAACAATATATTGTATGGACTCAAAAGGATATTCGCGTGATACTCAGATTTCACTCGAAATGGTGCAGCCCTTCTGCAGGAGCCATGTCCACCCTACAGAAGATCGCTGCCCAACAACTTTGTGTTGAGTTCCTTCGGTTAGAAAGCTTAACAATAAAATTCTTAAGGAAATGTTATGCTGTCGACAGAAGTCTGGTATTTTTACCCTAGTTTCTTGCAACGCAGCTACTCTGATATCCTTGTTTGCCAGCGTTTATACGCCATGCCCGCGTAACCTAACTTCTCATAAAGCAGGCCATATTTACCACCTTGCTCGTGTAAAAAAACATGATGCCGATGTTCATTCGGCACTTCCACCTACCATAAACTCACTGACGTGATATCAAATGTCCTGAAGCGGACATTTAATCAAAATAAATTGATCATGTTTTAGAGAGATCTAAACATACCGCTTTCGCTTCTATTAATCATTACTTGACGAAATTGACAAGGATTGTAACCAACAGACGACATGTTCATACAATTTTCAAGTTTATTGCCTTGTGTTTAGAGTTGGTCTTTGTGTGGTTGGAGATATTGATGAAACCTTATCTTAGAAAGGCAAACTCGATCTAAAAGATAGCAATATTGTGAAGAATCTAGTCGTCCGTTAGGATTTGAATATACCGGTTCTTGTGGTCGGAATCTGTTAGCGTTTGGTGCCGGAAACGATTGTCGTGACCGGTGAACGAATTCTAATTGCGTATTCATTGTTTCTGAGTTAGATGGTATTCGACAATTTTAGGCATAGCGTTTGGCCTCGATCTGATTTGAGCAATTTAACTTATGTATATACGAATTCATATGTAAGAGATACTCCTAGTACTTCTCAGAATTATTTAAGCCTTCATACCAATAACAAGTAATCGCAAAATGTTGTATATAATTCGTAAGGGGTATCATACATTATGTTTACCTTTTTCATGCTTGGCGTTTCAACCATGTTACACCGGCCGTGGTTACAAGCTGATTAGTTCGACGATATCAAATTGTTCATTTTTGTTTTCATACATTGTTATGCACAGGCTCATACCTTTATAACTGGAGGGATAGACAGAGATGTATTATACCATCATTACGCCACCAATTTTTTAAGGATCCAGTTTATAGAGACGTGGTTGCAAGCTTTATGTGGACTACTAGACATATCTCCAGACATAGTGCCTCTACTGAGATTTTTTACAGAAATGCTCTGTAACAGTATGCTCGACTCGAGAACCAAAACCGAGATCTTACGATCAACAATTATAAGCACAAACTTATGCCACGGAGCCAACGAGGCTGCATGAAAATGATTATCTGATGTAACCTATTACGCAAATGTAATTTATTTTTAAAATGGTATCTTTGAACTGAGATTTTAATATTCATACGACCTCATTTTTCAATCACCTATCTGATATTATATATATGAACTTCTTGGAAACATACCTTATTGCTGTCACAGCTACGAAGAAAAGACACTTAAATCAAGAGTCGATTTCCAGAGATAGGCTTTTGAATGATATATAATTAATTTAATGCTTATTAGAATGTTATTACTTTTCCTAGTACCGTATGCTGTTACGCTAAAAGCTATGTGTTTGATCTTACGTTATTGGAGGCGGGCCTACAATCTACTTAGTACAGACTCCGTACTACTGAGGGTTTCCAACTGAAAATTGTATTTCAATAGCAGTTTTGTGAATTCGGGATCATAATTAGTTGTCAACTAACGCTTACAAATATATTAGTAATACTAGCATTTGCCCGATACTTCGTCTGCGTAAACAACGGTTGGTCTGAAATTTTTATACGTGAATACTATACACCTGTGGGACCAAATAGATTCTGATGCCAGAGCAAAGAGTTAAATTTTAATATTAGAGGTACTGTAAAAAACGTATCTGGTTATTATATAGTTTATTTAAAGGTCGAACAAACAGATAGTCCAATTGCAAAAGCTTAATAATAAGTTTGGTAACTTGTGTCATGAATCGTTGTTTTGGGTTAAGAACCTCTTTAAATAATCGATTCAAATAAGGTTTCCTAAATATATGTAATGCATAGGCATAGTCTTGTAACTAGTTGTGACTTTTAAAAATTTTATAATGGTTTAAATAGATAAATTATATACCATGCGTCTTCACCAATGGCACAAACGTACTATTGAAGTCAAAAAACTCAAGTGACATCTATGATTAAAAGATAAATTTTAATAATTCATATTATGTAAGTATATTTAGAAAATAAGTTTAATACTTACCTGATAACAAATTAATTATAAACTATAATAGATTCTTAATTACAATACGTGAGTAATTAAATAAATATCTTCTAAGGTCTATAATTTATTTCAATATGCTATTTGATAATAGAATGTTCTTTCTTCTTTCCTAATTTTGCCGTGCCCGACGGGGTTCATAATTGTTCTCTCTACATTTTTAAGACCTGTATATACATTATACATATTATGGAGTGCAATAAACGAATTGAATTGAATTGAATTAAATGATTTTTGTTTTTTTAAGGTGGATGAAATATTTTCAACATCTTGTTTAAAGAAATAAAATGTCGCACTAGAAATAATCCTTATGTCGTCCAACGCAGTGATCACGACGTACTCGTAACTGTTTGTCATTCGCACAAAGTTTTGCTCTATATCGGATTCGAACCCATAACAATTGACGCGGCGAAACCAGTGCCCACTGAAACCACCATCCACACAGTCAATTTAAAAGTCAAGTTCAGGCCACACCAATATAATGATATGTATAACACTTTTTATTTCTTATCGCGTCCAATCTCGAATCGAATTTGAGGCCTCAGATTCACCTCTTTACAGCATATCGAAAACAAACTGCAACGGCTAATTACCTTATGCAGTTCTCAGAGGCTTATTAGCAAATTATAGTTCACAACCCAGCGTCGAACCCGCATCTCTGTTAGCATTAACGATGTCGGATCACTCAAAGAAGTTTTTTCTCTGCGATATTTTTTATACCAAAAAAGTTTGGACAGCTTTTTCGTTGGACGAAATAATATGGGGCTAATGGAGTACCGCCAAGCTTGGTAGGGGGCAGTCCACATCGGCGGCGGCGATATTACAGATGTGTTACTTTGATTAAAATATTATGACAGTCCACTTTTGGACCGTACTCTCGCTTTGACCGTATTTGAATTTTATTGCGAATTCTTTTGTTTGTAATCTGTGGAATGTGGTTCTCTAAATGTTTGGGTACCCTTTTTTATTTGTATAAAGATTAGTTCTGTCTTACGGTTATGCTTGCGTTAATTTTGCTTATAGGTACTGCTCCGCTCCTTTAGGTCATAGCGTGATGACATGTAGGTTGTAACCTGTGTCAGTAAGCTGGCTATGTAACATAAAAATATTTTTTCATATCGGACTAGTAATTTCTGAGATAAATGCGTCCAAACAAACAAACTCTTCAACTTTTTAATATGAGTATTACGAGAAGCAACGGGTGATTGTAATTAGTGATAATTTTACTGTAATTGGAAATCTTAATTATCTTGTTAATAAATCGTTAAGCATTTAGTAAATAGGTACGTGTTACCATGTTATGAGCTATTCATTCAAAATATGTATTTATATATTAAACTATACACGACGAGAATGATTTTTATATTTGTCTACATTTATAATTAAAATAATGTAATAAATCGTTCGTTTATAATACAGGTCAAAGTCAAACTTAAAAATGCTTAAAATAGCAAAGTACCGATACAAAATTCACAACAGCCGCTAGATGGCGTTAACACATATTTGAGATGCATTAGAAAAACCACCACAATTCTTAAACAAGGCATTAATACAAACAACAAACCACATAAATGTACGTACATACCACAATCACCAACAGATCAATGTACATGAAAAAACAAACAAGACAAACCGAACTAAATCGCCAAATAACTTAATAACCCTCACGTGCAAAGTGCATAACTGTAGTTTAATAAAAAATAATCATAATATAGTGCATGTGAACATTGTGCTGTTACTCTTTATTACTGGGCAAAAGCAAGTAAAAAGTTGCATTGGGCCCGAAGCGGGCTCATTAAGCTAATATAAACGAAACGTTGGCGAATGCCGCCGTTCTTCGTGGAAACCCTGATACGAGCGCCACAGTGTACATTCGCACAGTGAACCAAATTAATTAGAGTACCCCTCAACACTTAAAACCGATATTTGAACTAAGTGGATTACGCAAGTTGATTTACGCGTGCCAAAATATGGCGTCTAACTCGCTATGGAGGTTAGTTTATAGTTATGCGCTGTTAGATTTAGCCTGCTCTTAAGCAATTTGTAGCATAACATAGGCAGAATACGCAAAGTGGACTTCAGCCACATTTAACTGGGAAATATCTACAAAAATGTTAGATATTTCGTTTCCATTGTTACATTTGTCTGATAATCTATATATTAATACGTGAAATAAAAACTTTGTACCCCTTTTTTACGAAAATTGCGCGGACGGAGGAGTATGAAATTTGGCACAGATAGGTGCTTTCTCATATGCTCTTTATTGTATATAATTTATATTTTATACGTTGATTATACTCCGAAGTAACAAACTGTTGATAAAATTAAATATTACAAAATTGATTGAGTTTCATTTCTATTACAATGTTTATCACTTTATACAAACACTCCCTCGCTGTTAATTTCACCAGGTATCCTATAACTTTTTAACTCTCATAATGACGTTAGTTAGTTAAAGTTTATATGGAAAAGGAGGAGTGAATCCTAATATTTTTATAAAATATGCTTTGGAAATACATTAAATTAATGAAAAAACACTACATGCACACAACCATGCATTAATTTGTCACACGCAGTCGAATCGCGTTCGTAGTACATATTTCGGCATTGTTCGGCTAATGTCGTACAATTCTTAGTAACCATGGTTGGTAAATACTCAGAAAGGACAATGCTTATAAACTTCATAGTTGTCCTACTGTTTTCAGTTACACTGTATTGATAACCCACTATGGTGGTACTCCAGATTTATAACTCGACAAAATTAAATCAACTTATAACGTATGTTGTGACCGTATCTCTATTGGCCAACACGTTTCGCCGGTGAACAAATTGACAAGTTTATCCTGTTAAATCGTGGTGGACATTGAAAACACAATCCACCAATATACGACGGTACTTTTTGATTTATTCGGGCTATAAATACGAGTGCATTTTTCAGGGTTCCACATTGAATACAATTTGGAAACAAAAAGTGCTCTCCTTAAATATTTTTAAAGAATGGATCGCAGATCATTAAAATGTACAGTAAATACAATATCTAAAAACTAAGAAGCGTATAACTTAATTACTAAAATTAAATTTTACTTAATGACTGATCAGACATTTTTAAAATGATGAAATGGAAAATTTTAAGACAATTCTGGTACGAAAAATAGATAGAACAGAACGGAGAAGAAAGACAAACCTAGTCGACGTTTTATTTCCATTGTGATAAATAAAAGACGATTTACGTAAATATAAGAGTGTATAAGCAATATGTAATAATTAATAATTTTCAAAAATGCTTTAACTGTGGGGAAGTATTCAGTGTTAGTTTGACTTCTGACTTCTTCTTGCCAGAAACCGCTCTATTAATTGGAACCAAAAGCAATCAAGGAAATTCAAACAATACTCGTAAGTCTATAAGACATATAAGTCTACATTTAACAAGAAAAAATGGTTATGTATCTTTTTTATATCACGGAACTCTTCAGCACGACTCTCTCCTGGCTGTTCCTTAACGATTTCCATCATTGGACAAGGTAGTGATCCAATTAATAATAATAATGGTTCGGCAAAAACAACGTTACGATGTGCGATTTTGGAGTCGAAATCAGCTCAAATACCACACTCGGCAGCTCGAGGCTTCAGGGGTCAACGTACTGGGGAACTGGTTCAGAATTATTTGCCCAAAAAAGCCCTTGATCGTGGGATGGTAAGGGTTAGGCTGTGCGGCGAGATTTTTGTAAGTTCCTTAACATTTTTGCGTTATACCCGCAGCGATAGTGTGTCTCCAACTCGTTTGTTTCGAGACTTTTCGAGAACATTCTTAAGAATTCGTGGGGTGATGGAACGTTTATCAGAGGAACGAAGGTTGGAAGAACTGATTTAATGTTGATTTTGGTATCATTAAGCGCTTAAGTGGATGTTTCCTGTTGGTGAAAATAAAAACTGGATTTTATTTGAGTCTTGAAGCGAGCATACATATTTATTACCCGAATATATATGCCCAGAAATTTTGGATAGAAATGTATTCTTCTTACCTTAAGCTAGCCTACCTTGGCCTACCTTTGTTCGATTAGACTGTTCACTGATCCATTCTAATGTTCGTATTACATTGGAATGATCATACATTGTCATACATTGTCTCATATGTCCTCGAAGAGGTATTCAGAGGCGTATTATACCCAACTGATATGGTTTGCGGTCGCAATAGGAAGCAAGCAGCCTATTACCGTCTACAGCACAGTTCGAGTCTTCTGGCTGCTACTAACGATCATCTGAATATAATAAAAACAAATACCTTAACACAGCTGTAGTAAAGCCGATTTCTTTGCAGGTCTCGGTTCCTATTCACGAGTTTAGTATAATGTTATAGAGGTTTTTTTTGCACAACAGTCGTGTTAAATACAGCTGTGCCATCAAGGCGGGCAGTATTTAAAATAGCAATAGGCCATTTGCATAAACTATAACCAAAAAATAGCAAAACACATTTTGTAGCAAAATAAAATTTATTTCTAATTGGATAATATCGAAGATTATTATCAAACAACCATTAAACACATGAATTGCTTATTCTTGAGTCGTATGAGTTGTCTCTTTATACCAGCCGCCGTGTTGCCTGCATACCATGACAAATACCACCCAGGGTGCTTACGAAATTATCCCTGCATAGTAAATTATGATATAATTGTGACTTTACCAGTCGTGTCATGCGATACCGGGCTTCACGATGGTTTTATTATTGGATGAATACCTGTGTTCGAGAATATAGCGATAAAATTTTATTTTAAGCACGTTTAGTGCTATTTTTAGCAGAATGTGAGCAGCTGATCCCTTCATTTAGTTAAAGTATAATCAGTTGCATTGGTCGATGAATAAGTAATGATTCAAACAATCTTTGGTTCGAACGGTCAATGGATGGGTGTTCTCTTTTTTTATTATTAATGTGTTTAGTAAGGATTTGTCGGCCTCGATGGCGTAGTAGTTAGTGTAACCGACTGCCACGCCTGAGGTCGCGGGTTCGATTCCCGCACAAGACAAATATTTGTGTGCATGAACATGGATGTTTGTCTTGGTCTGGGTGTTTCTATGTATAATATGTATGTATTTACAAAAAAAAAAAAAAAAAAGTATATATGTATGTTTATCCATTGTCTAGTATCCATAGTACAAGCTCTGCTTAGTTTGGGCTAGATAGTGTTGTGTGTATGTGGTAGAATATTATTATATTATTATTATATTATTATTATTATTATTATAGGTGTTAGTTATGTGATGTTTGGAAATAGCGGTTATCAAAAGAAGGTAAAAGCTGATTTTGCTTTAAAGTTGGGCTTTCTCGACTGTGCCATATTATCGCTATCTTAGTAGAATTTTATTCTATTGAAGAGCACGTAATTTTGGAAGGAGTTAACATTGAAATAACGTACAGAAACTAAATGCTCCTTAACTCGGAAGAACAATTCCTGCGTTATATAATTTTGTCCGGAGTGGAGATTAAATCCGTATCTCCCCTGTGCAGTGGCTTCTGTGTGAGTGGTGAGGCACTAAAATCACTGTCTCATCCGCATGCGTTTGTCTATGTACACTGTAGAGTATAGCAGGTGGTAGTCCACAGCTAGGCCAACACCTCTTTCTTCCATTTTCTATCATTCCTTAGCAGTACTTAATTTTATCAAGCCAATACCACCACCAAAACATTAGGTGAACGAGTCTTAAGTTTAAGTTCAATTATAAATTATTATTAGTTTATTTGTTCAAGCGCTTTGTAAAGTCTAGCTGTACAATATAAAGGAAGAATCCACTTTCATTCGTATATGCGTATTCTTATACGGAGATCATCTCAGTTTACATTTAAAGACACTTTCATGTACCACGGACTTATTGGCTCCAATAGCGACCATAATATGTAGTTAATTAATTTATTTGTTCACTGAATTGTTCTATACAATTAATTCCTATTTGTCCGACATTCATAATATCTGTTCTTTGATCAGTAATATTCTCCAAGTCTATAATTTTCGAGGAAAGCGAGAGAAAACCGCAATCAGCAGTTTGTTCAAGAAATACTTTGAATATATCGTGTAATTTTAGAAGCCTGTCAAAGAAATACCTACTATTTCCTTCAAAAGTTTTTCAAGAACATTGAAAATAAATTCTTTGTTAAGGCTAGCAAGGTGTGGTAATGAGATTTTATTTGAATTCACATTTGTGGATTTTATAGACAATCTCTTTACAAATGGTTTGTAGGCAGAATTAAGAAAAGCATATAATTTATTTTATCTGAAATAATTCTAAGACAATCAGTGATAGCAAGCTTTTGATTTCGATCCCAAGGCTCGCACCTCTGACTTCTCCAAATTAAAAGCGCATCAAATCGTTCATTATAACTCGTATTACCAAAAAACGGGAAAAAAGCATTATGTCGAAACCTGCTGGTTAAAGTTCTCTATAATGTGCTCGGGTATGTGAAGTCTGCCAACCCGCCCTGGACCAGCGTGGTAGACTTTGAGCTTTTATTTCTCTCTCAAGGAAAAGGCCTGGCGCCCTGCAGGCCATATAAAGGTCTAATATTATTATATTATAATTCGAATTAGAAAGAAAGCTGTATAGAAAGAAGGAACAATTTTCTCAACCCGAAAATTACTAAGACTTGAAACTGAGACCTCATGCACAGCAGTCGAATACACCACCGCTGCGCCATCGCTCGCTACTATCAATAACTGTATATCTAACTTTATAAAATTCCTTTGATATTATCTGTACGATGAGTCCGGCGGAATGTGAGTGCTTACTTTAAATTAACATATCTTTTAAACATATTTTCTTTAATAAAGCTGCTTTAACTTGAAAATAATCTAAATGGTTATTGCCTCAGAATATCAAATGTAACGTGTCTTTTTTGAAATATAATTGCTCGCTTCAAAATAGGACATAATTGCGAATGACAGCGCTTTTTATATACTCGTTGTAAGTAATTTTACACTATTGTGATATTAGTTTATATTGTTGTTATGTAATGAGTACATAACACATGTCTACTTATGTACTCTATAGTTTTATGGTAGTATAAATAGAGTAACAGATTTTAATTAGTGCTTCATAACAATAATTAAAAACCAATTTTAGATAATGTTATACAGTTTATTAAATCACGAGTACTTAATTTTTTAAATTGCGTTTATAAAATGTCTATATGAACGAAAATTCTGAATGGCATAAGTGATTTAAGTATCAATCTTGATGGCTTCTTTAACCTTATGGCAAATATACACAGCGATTCGAACTCGGCATTGTCAAAGCAAGTCAACACTGTGCAAGTAATTAAATTTATTATAATCATAACTTCACTCTGTCTCGCTTTATGTTTGTTTACATTTTGAACTAAAAATTTAAGGTAGAAATGGCTAAACACTACGAAGTTCAGTATAAATAAAACTTCTATGAGATATCTCAAAAACACATAATACGAAACGCGCTAGCTTTCTACTAGGGACTCGTTATTCTAGTCAAACGCACGTGAACTGCTGTGATTGGTTATTTAAGTTAGCGACAGCCAAATAAATAATTTTGGTTTTGAGTTGTCGCTGATCAGTCATCACATTGTCAAAGTCATCATTGTCATTGTCATCATTGTCTGACAAAGCTGCTGCGCTTGGTGCTGTCTATCAATTGGCACAAAAATGATTACTAACTTTCTCTCAAGTAGCAAATAAACAGTTAAAACAAAAATATTTCCATCTACCCAATTACGAAGGTACATTTACATCCTGTAGGTGTAGTCTTTTTAACATTCATGGTAACCGTGTGGGCTTGTGAATACATAATTTGCAATGAGGAAAAATTTCTAATGAGGCAGGGGAAACACTTTTTTTACCGTTTCATAACCCACTGTACAATTTTCACGCCAACATTGAGGAAATAGGGGCCATTATTTCGTATGGAATTTCAATCATTTTAGCGCGTGTATATTCAAATTTCTGATATACAGCTTACTAAATATTGTCGATTTCCCCAGTGAAAATCTCTTCAGACTATCCTTAATTTAAGTACTTACTAAAAAGTAAAAGCCGGCTCCTAAAATATGGCATCCTTGGCCCGTGGCTTTCGGTTGTGATTATGTTTAGGTTCTCGCATTCGATTTCCGATTTTCCGATTCGATACGCATTCGATTACCAGGTTGAATAAGTGTAATTGAGATTTTGTTAGGGATTTCCTAGTAGCAATGCGGAGTCTGCACATGTAGTTAGTGGATTTAGTGGATTAAGTTGATTAAGGTTTATTTAGCAGATAACAATGTTTTAGGTCCCATTTAAAAGAAGAAAACTTTGATGTCATATACCGGGCATATTTTCATAAGCGATGCTAGCCCAATGGTAGGTTCCAAACCCACCAATTGTGCAATCGATGTGAGTCTACTTTTAAAACAATAATTTTAACTGGAGGGATAAACAAGAATACTAATAATATGTTACTCAAATTGCAACTAAATTAAAAAAGATACACATACAAATCATTTGCAGATTCCATGCTGCTAGTAGATATTTACTTAGTAAAAAGACCACACCCAAAGTTCTCACAACCAATTTTTCCATGACCGTCCAAAGCGACCACTTTAAACAGGCAATCAAAAACCAAGATAATCACATTGATAATTATAATTTACGACTTAAATAAGAAGGCTCGTATGATGGAGTATGATTGACGACATGGTTAGGAATCTATTACTGGTGTTTGTTGAGTATTGCGCGGGCGCATAGCGTGTAAAGTGAGTGAGAGACCACAAACCGCAGGGCCGTGGTACGCGTGAGAACCGGCTCGGTATCACTCGCAACAGATTGTGTGTTTCCTCGTTGTATATTATAATGTTGTGACATTTTACATTATATAATATATCAGCAAATCATCGATGAGCTTACTACGTTTAAATATGATCATCCTTCTGGACGTCAAGTCATCTGATACACTATGCTAAAGTGTCATCTGCGTTATAAATATCTATTATACATAATTGCACATTTCTAGTTCTCTATCTTATGTGTGAGGTCACTCTTCTTAGTGTGGACACGCGTTTACCTTAGCTCGACAACACCAAAGCAAAAATATTAGTAATTTGCAATCAAAGTTGCTAGAAAGATGCCATATTTCAAATAATACCAAAATTATTCTATTGGGGAACCTCCACGGTACCAAAAAAATTATAATTATAGCAAACTATTATCGTGTTGGTTTGCCTCACCTTAGAAAACCTTTAAATCTTAACGATACAATGCTAGCAGTAAAAGCACCACTGGTATCAGTTCCTTAAGCTGCAAGCACAGCAATTCCTATTCTTTAAATTTAAGACGGCAAGAGACCTTGCAATCACCAGGTGTCCGTGAACAATAGGTTTTTTATTGTGTGCGTTTAAAAGGTTAACTTAATAACATCTTAGTCGATTGAAGAATCGCACCTGGTAGCTTACGAAGACAGTGATGTTTACACCAGTGCAGCAACGATGCACTCACGTTTATAATAGTTTTATTATACTTATCAATACTATACTTTTAACGTGTATGATACAGTGCAGAGATTATTTTTATATTATGAAAACAGATAGAGCATAGAGTATAGATATTTATGCCTAGCAGTAGTATTCACAACACAGTCGAAAATAATTGAGTAAACTTTATAAAAAATACATTCTGTTCCAAGTTAAGTAACTCACGAGTTACGGTTCGGATCTCAAAACATCTCCTGTTTTTCTACACACTAAAAATTTATAATTGTTTGTTACAATAGTATAAACGTAGTGTTTGGCAATACTCCACGATAAGGACTGCTTACTTTGCCAAGGTCGTGGGCTATGACATTAAACCGTTCTCATCTGGAATAACAATCACAAAAAGCGACAAATTAATTAAAATTTAAAGCCTACTTCAAATAAAATAGATAAGATATATTATAATTATTGTTCTAACGATTGCACACTATAATAAAGGCTGATAAAACCAAGGTCCCAGAATATTGCAGAATATACCAGTTGCCCTCAGGTGAATGAGCCAACATCAGCGCCTTAATGCAGGATAATTTAACGCACTTTTAAATAAACGTACGGTAACATTTTCATCCGAATAAGGTAGGATAAATACTGGTCATTTTAAACGAAATAGTTTTAAAAATATTGAAATGATTTTATAATTTATGTGACCTCAAAATTTCATGTAATGACAGCCACCATTAAAGAAATACTTTATCACGAAAACTTATCATAAATGGTGACTTAAAGTCAATAACAATAATAAAAAAACAATTTAATAAGATGAGAATATAACCGAAATGCTAATAGTAACAAAATATCAATAACATTGTAAAAATATTATACAATAATGGGAACATATCATCTGAAAGCAATTGGGTTAAATTCAACAACAACAATCAAAAATTAATTTAAAAAGATGAGAGTATAGCAAAAATGGTAACATTCACAAAAAAAGCGATAATAAAATGTAAATATTATACAAATATGGCAACATTTTATCTCAAAGCAATTGGTTTAAATTCAAGACCTTGTTACACTGTCAATATAACGTGCACAGATAATGAAAAGCGGCTCTATAACATCACTTTGGAATTGCCACATCGAAAAATATTTCGGCACAAACTTAAAATAAAAATCGGTATTAAAATTTCACCTGTCTTGCACGTCACAGGGAGTTAATAAGTAAGTTCGAGGACTCGAGCGTAGGTATTGGTTACGAACCAGTTCTCGATTTTGCATCAATGGGCAGCTCGAGGGAACAACTTGGCCACTGATTTCGCGAACGTAAATTTCTTTTGCATTAAACACGTTATTAAAAAGCAATGTGCGTACAGAGTAATTGCAGTACAGAGACGTACGTACGTCCGTGGGAAAGCGAGCAGTATCTAGATACCTGGTAAGCTTATTTGAATGTCTGGCAAGGATTACTGTTCTTCGTAGCAATTATACTGTCTTGAGAAATACGAAATTATATCTTCGTTAGAATTTGTACATAGTGTTAATCTGCATTCTAGTCACTGCATAGCTACAACCGAACACGAATTAATTAGATACCTACTTACATGATAGTCTTACGCCAATACATTACTGAATGTTATTAGACCCGAATTTTCACAGCTATGTCAATTCCCACGTAATAGGAAGCGAGACTGCTCAGACTCTGAGAATTACCAGACAGAAAAACGCAATAATATTTTACATATTTCGGATGTCAAATTCGAACTGCACTCTTAACATTAACCCGTAGTACATATATATATATATATATATATATAATCACACATTGAACCAACTATGACATCTTCAGAACTCTCCGAAACTTCGGTAACGGCACTCACTCACAGTATTAATGAGTGCAATCGCGATAAGTGCGGTTTGAACTCAATATACGGCGGTAATATCTGGCAGGCACTGCTCTGTAGCCCCGGGACCATCTCATTTGATCTGGAGCGTTTCTGCGTCGACTTTTTTCCGAGTTTCGTGCAAGTTTCGGCAGTCACTTACAGCGGGTAGGACCGATACTCGACCACAGACCTATGGATAAATGAAAAGATTGCTTTTAAAAGACACTCTTGATGCTTGCTGGTCTTTTGTAACTACTACCTATGATATTGTCTTAGGTTTACGCAAATATTATACATTGAAATTAAAGCATTTTATATGGATTTTGTCCCAGGAAATGTGTATATAATAGTTTAATTTAAAAGATACCTATGACATCACTCCTGGGTTTTAAAAATATTTTAATCTATCCTCAAGCTTCTTACTTCCCTGCATACTTTAATATAGGGTTTATAGGCATTTTTGCAATGGTATTTCTTGTAAGAAATCCTAAATAAATAAAGAGGACGATTATTTTTATTTATTTATATTTTCTAGAACTACTGAGCCGATGTGCGATAGAAAGATTTTCCAATAAAATTAAATCGACTATGTTTTAATGACATACCTAACATGTAAAGCGAAGCCGCGGTTCAAATATTGTTACACAGGCCACAAACAACAGGACCTATTCCTACTGCGGGAGTTACCTTTTTTAAAACGAAAACGAAACGAAACAGATCCTTGACACAGTTTCTGCTTAAAGATATTATTGGATTAGACCAGTGTGGAAATTTAAATAGTAACGCGAATTCTATAAGTGTCTCCCAAAATTTGTTTCGTTAAACTAAGCTACAGAGTGCAATAAGAGGTCGCTTGCATATTCTGGAAGACTCTGCCTTCCCATATCTGCCTACCCCTTCAAGCATTGCAGTCGTAATGCTAAACAAAAAACATTTGACACATCTAGCAGTACACTAGGTCCGTACACCGTGCCACCTACATTATACACTTCGCAATTTCGTGGTGCAGATAATTGCATAGCGTTTTCGTCTCGAATTCTTATGTTAAGTAGTTAATGTTTTCTTAAAATAATCACTAGGTTGCTCATAATTGGACGTTGGCGGTCGAAATCGGACGATTTTTATCACAACTCCTATACGCATTGGCATGTTCGGAAAGTACTGTTATATGCTTACAGTATTTAAATTGAGCTCATTCGTTGGTGATATCTTGTAAAGCAACGGCTTACACAGTCAGCAATCTGATGGGTGGGTGATTATTTGTATTTGTGTATAGCTATTTAGTTCAGCTATTTTTGACATACTCTGGAGATGGTCGGGTGGTTGTTTATATTTGAGTTGGTTCGCGTTAAACCGAAAATGGTACCTGTTTTTAGCAGACAAAATCAATTTGTGCTAAAGACTCAGAAAATTAAATGGTGATTTAATTACTTGAACCTTTTACTACTACTTCTTTTCTCGATCGGGGAATTAAAGCTGACTTAACAATCACAAACTTATGCCACGGTTTAGTCAATAGCAGTCACATAAGAAGTTGAATATGGAAAAATTATAAACCTATTTGACTGTATTTTTTTAATTGCGATTCATCGATTATATTTTTTCTAATATTATAAAGCTAAAGAGTTTGTTTGTTTGCTTGTGGGCGCTAATCTCAGGAACTACTGGTTCGAATTAAAAAATTATTTTAATGTTGACTAGCCTATTTATCGAGGAAGGTTATAGGCTATATAACATCACGCTATAACCCACGGGAGCGGCGCAGTAATCATAAACGCGAGTGAAACCGCGGGCACATCTAGTATTAACTATTACTGTTATAAAAAACTAACACTTTTCATAATATCGATATTTAGAACTAATCAAAAATTTGCAATTATGTATTGACTTATGTTGCTATCTGTACCAACGAGGTAGAAAATCTTAAACGTTAATATGCAATCTTGTTCAGTGTTAAGTAAGCTAGGAATGTCGTATAAGCAGATATATGTTATTAGTATCCTAAGTTAACAGCATAGTAAGTGAGTTTTCCTACCCTATACCTGTAATTTACTGCATTACATATGCAAAATTAATTGCAAATGTAAATGGCAACCCAGTTTTATAAAATAACATGTTATAGAAAGAGTTCTATAGGACTCTTGATTATAAAAGGTCTTAGACTCACGTCAGACCATAAAGGGAAAGTTATATAATATAATATGGAATAGAAAACTGTAGTCATGTGACAAGGTCCTATAAGAGTCTTCATTAATGTAAATGGTTTTAGACCTACGTCAGGCTTCAAAGGGAAAGATAGAGCTAAATTACCCTCAAATTATGGCTGCTATATTCTGTAAGAAGCTTTAAGTCTCAATTTATAGGAGTCCAAGCTATAGCGAAATTGGCAGAATACTACAGTTTACTGTTCGTAAGAACTTCCAAAAAAAGCTATAAATCTTTGCTAAGCCTAACAATAGTTACAGGACCATAAAAATATGATATTGCATGTATTAATCACCAATCTTCGCTAATTATTTAAAATTATACACTAATCATTTTGTCGTCTTGTTTCGTCCAAAGTAAGCTTCCTAATAAATAACTGACACGCGTACTTTATTATTATTTAAAAAGAAAGTACGTATAACCAGTGGACCTTAAAGTATTTCTTGTGATCTTTAAGTGTAATTAATAAAGCAAATAATTATTTTTAATCGAAACAAGAAAGTCACTCGCAGCCTTGTCCGATTACCAAGTGAACTGGAATGCGACGATTGTGTTTTTTTTACCTTCAATTAGCTGGAATCGGTGAGGTAAACGGCCATTTTGTTTTTATAAAATCTTTTTTTTATAAAAGGAATTTATATTTTTTTTATAAAACGGCAGTTCTGTTTCCGTATTTGGCCATTGTTATTTGAAAATGTAACGTAGGAATATTGAAATTGGCTATGGTTTGTTATTATTCTGCCTTTCATTTTAGCAAAGGCAAGCAATAACTACATGTATGTTGAATTAACTATGCCATAATTTTCTCAGACAGATTTATAAACAATTGCTGAACAAACTCCTGGGATCAATTTCCTTAGTGTAAAATTTTTGCCACCTGCTTTCAACAACTCTGCTTTTCTTTTACTGTGCACTATGCTGTATATTCCTTTCTACATGACAACTTCTCTTGTCCTTCGATTGTCAGTTTATCGGCCTGTGAAAATTGCAAGCAAGAAGTGTCAGAATTACACAGGAAATGCCCTTTCTGAGTTTCTTTTAATTTGAAGCAGTAACTATCGCCTTCGTGAATGCCGCGCTGTTGAAAGTACGATACACACGATTATTTTCGTAATTACACGTAATTTGTACAGACACATGAATGTGTCGATAAAGCAATTTGATTTTTCAATTATACTTACATAGCATTTTAATTTTTTAT
Source organism: Catocala nupta (assembly GCA_963675205.1). Taxonomy (NCBI): domain Eukaryota; kingdom Metazoa; phylum Arthropoda; class Insecta; order Lepidoptera; family Erebidae; genus Catocala; species Catocala nupta. The sequence continues at coordinate 5,499,630 of OY776095.1, read as the reverse complement.
AGTTGTCTGAGCCACAAAACACGATGTTGGGTTCGTGCATTGCTAGTTTCTTTTAAATTTGCCAAGTTCGAAGCGTTCATATATGACCTTTTTTTGCAATAGAGAAAAATTATAATTCCTTTATAATTAATTATGTTTCCATATACCTATACGTGTTTATACTCACGCAAGTTGCCTGCAGGGTCTATGCTTTATCACTTGCTAAGATTCTGGCGTATACTCCCTTACTTATTTCACGCTCATTAGATTCTTTATGTACGCTCCGCGGTTAGAATTTCTAACGCAGCTGTTCTCTTAAATGTGACTCATCTGATCAGAGACTGATTAGAGAACGTTAGCCAAGATCTTACCTTTCCGCGTAGAATAGTGATAAAGAAGGATCTAGGCGAACAATAAAATGAAGAATCGATACCCTTTCAAATTTAATTGCATGTTTATTTATGCTTTCAATAATTGCGCTACCATGATAATATATATAGATACATAGTCTGAGACTACAAGATACGGGGATAGCCTCGATGAGAAAGGCAGAGCTGTAATAGTTTACTACATCCACATTTGGCCAACTATTCATTCAGATCCCATATAATAGGACTAGTTATAGATTCAAACTGCTATTAGGAAAAATCCAATGTCCAAAGTCCATGCATAGCATTCACATTCACTATCACCATCTAGACACAGTCTTTAAACCTTTATTATGGCTCAAAAGATCGAGCCCTTTCTATATAAGACAAACAGATGGCGTAGATTTAGCAATAGAATCTCGCTGATACCTTTTCGACAGGTAATCCTATGAATTGACACCAATTACATCGCCACGTACAAAGCTGAGTCAAGAAAGTGTCAATAGAATTAAAATCCTCGCAGCATACACTGTGACATCACAACGCACTCAATGTGAATAATAAACACTCATTTGATGGCGATGGCACGTATTAATTATAATTACGTGAATTCTGATAGTTTTCCTCATCAGATAACTTCACGTAACATTACTCATTATATCTTAGAACTTCATTCATATAAGCCACTAGCTGTACCCCGCGGTTTCACCCACGTTTACGATGACTGCTTCGCTCCTGTTGCTCATAGTGTGATGTTATATAGTTTATATTACTTTTGGATAAACAAGCTTTATAATAGTGCAATAATTATTAAAATCGGTTCAGTAGTTTCGGAGTTAATCAATTACAAATAGAGTAACAAATATTCGCCCACATTTTGCCAACTATATTTTTAGGTGCCATGTATTACGTGGCACCTGGCACCACGTCTCAAGCCTATTGTGACTATGGATTTTTTATGGATGATTGAATTTCTTAACAGAAAAATCCACTGACACTTTGCCTAGCCTGGGTATCGAACACAAAACTTCACGCACAGCAGTCTCATACAATTCCGCTGCGCCACGGAGTCTGTAATAGAGAAAAACATCAACGACAACTTACTTCACGGAGATGAAGCAGTCGCTGTAACCAAAATCGGTCGCGAGGTATCATCATCATCAGTAAATAATCAGAGCAGGCAGGCAATTTAATATTATAACCACTTTTTTTTTAATAATAACAGTGGTACAGATTATTTCCCCTAAGGCTTTCAAGTTAGGTATTATAGGCTTGCTAGAACCAGGTCTATTGAATAAACTCCGCCTCCAAATAGTTTCTGCTAGCAGAATATAAGGTAATTAGACCATATGGCGTCATTTACAAACCGTAACGGCCATTTTTTGTTCCAAATTCAAACTATTACACATATAACTAGTCTGTTTGACAGATTGGCGACCAAATTCGCCCCGAGCTAAACGTGAGTTAACACACGTGATTCGACTGAAACTCTTTTTATTCACAAAAAAAAGCTCTTATTAAGTACTGCATAAAGACGAATTTGCAATGTTCCAACGGCAAAATAAATCTTGCTGTGTCATTTACACCTCAAATTTAACAAGACCTCTCTTTTGTAATAAGTGTAATGGATACAAGGATCTAAATATACTGGTTATTGCTAAGTCATCACGATACCATTACGCTAAGACCCCAAAATTAGTTTTACGGGTATATGTATTAGAGTTCAGGGTATTCTGGCGCAAGATTGGAAGTGATAATATACGCCCATCCCCAAATCGGATGTTGGGTTTAATCACGTTGGTTTTGTTTTACGATCGGTCGTGAACTTGGACTAATCGCTTTGAGCGACAGCGGAGGCGATAAGCTATACGTCTATATAAATATGTATGTATATGATACTTAGTTACAGAAGGCGAATATTGCTTTCAAATTCGTAGGTTCCGTGGCTGTACTTCGCCCGAAATCAATAATCGATCCAAGCATAAACTGTAGATTGCAGACATCATCTTTGCATTATATTGTACACGATGTGAGTAATATGCGCAGTATGTAGAACTTGCGTGGATTGCATGCATCGTAAATTATCAATGCAAGTTGCTCGCGCAAGTAACCTGTATGTTTAACTTGCGCATGTAATTCAAAGTCTATAATCATTTATTCATTTAGATCACAAAATAACACTTATGAACGTCAAAGTTATTAACTTTAGGTTATATGCAAGAATCTCACAGTCACTCTTTAAACCGTAACCCACGCGAGTAAGTTGCGTATAAAGCCCACACTAACTACAAATACCATTATATCAAAAGATTAGACAAACTATTAATAAAATCTTGATGTTTTGAATTAGACTTTATTTCTCAAAGCGTGGTGGATTTTCTATCTATAATTTTAATTAAAGTAATGACGAGTAAGAAGATAATATGCCTACTTTCTAGTTACCGTTATGGACAATTTCAATAGCAGCAGTGTCATGTCCGCGTAACTATTATTAAATAAATGTGAAGAAAGACTCAATTACACGAATCAAGTTCCTTGATGCTTTTAGAAATTGCCATTTTTGTCTTACCCGGTAAAAAGGATATGGATAGAATGACTATTACTCGGCTGGTCTAAATGGGCATTACAAGGCAAGGATCACACTGATTGAAGCTGACAAGATAGCGAATTCTTAAAAATCCTGAATACCTGGTTTACAAGCACACAACACAATAATAGTTGGCGTTTGGTACACCCCTGACTATTCCTACGAAAATTTATAGTTGTAATACTATCTTATAATCTATTACCTTATAGTTAATACGATGACTTAACCGTACCGTTTATTAAACTGTTAAAGCGCTTCAAACCATAAAGAACTTAGTTCCGACACATTCTGTGAAAACTTTACATCCAATTTTGTTTATGGCGGATTATGGCGATCTAGTTCTATTGAAATTAAATCACACGTGACTTACAAAGGTACCACCTTGGAAGTCCAGCGGTAGCGAATGCTACTGCTGTGCATGAGACATATTCTAATCTTCGGTCGTGGTCTGACCGAAGATTAGAATGTTTTTTTTCTTTTTTGTCCTCTAATTGACCACACTCCGCCTGATGGTAAGCAGTCGTGTGTTCTAAGAGCAGTGGCCTCCACATCTTCCTCATAGCAGCCGACGCGATGTTGAGGTCTCTACTTTGACGGCCTGAGAAGGTGCTTTTTCACGCCCCGCTTAAAGGACCCAGGATTGAAGGAAGAAGGAAACACGTGCCTTGGCAGAGAATTTCATGCCTTGATCGTTCGACAGAGGTATGAGAACCCAATAACAGCCCTGATTCAGGTACTTTATGCGTGTTGTATACTCTCGTTCCTCGGAAGCATAGCCGTTGATCTTGCACCTGATCTCTCTCTGGTCGTGCTGGATTGCCGTCCCTTCGTTTGCTCGCGGTTTTGACCAATCTTCGTCAAGATTAGCCACAGTGACTAAAATATGGTCTGGGTATAGTCTAGTGACTAGACTATACCCAGACCCGGTGGCAATCCAACGGACTCCCACTTGACTCTAGTGTTGGACTGCAATACAAAGGAATGAGAAAAGTTGCTTGTCTAACTGAATGTTAGTATGCGCATCAAGCAAAATCGACTGCACCAAGTTACATGCGGTTTTCACAATTGTATTGCTGAAGGTCTAATTTAACACCTGGTGTATATTTCATCTTGATACGCCATAGAAATCGTATCAGTAAGAAATAGTTGGAGGGCCGTTCGACGCGTACAAAGTTGCGGACATGAGCTAGTACATATTACACTAAAATTGAAACAGAATAATTCCTCCCTATAATTAAGTCGTACGGAACAGAATAAACAATCAATAAGCTGTAAGGGCGTGCCAGCTATATTTGATAAACGAGTTATTCATGCCCGCGTTAAATTAAGTTTGAACTAGTGATGTAACGAATTATTCATAGCACAACACTAGTTAGTGGTGCGATGATTAATTTTCGTGGTCACCGAGTCATTGACACGCGGTTATTCATTATTTATGTTCCGTTTGAACTAAACTTGTTTCGGATATTAGAGTTACATACATACTGTCTGGGTATAAAAAATATTGGTCTGATACGCACATATATAGCCTCACGCTTATTAACTAAAAAAGGTAGACAGAGGTCTATTACAACCACTTTTCAGCAGTACTGCTTTAAGGTACAGTCAGCAACATTTGTCGATACATACCTGCGAGATTTTGATTTGCTCTGTCGTTCAAAATTATGAAAAATATTAAGTTTCTATTGCAAGTAATAAAAAGACAGTAGATTTAATCATAATTCAAAAAATACAAATGTCTAATTAGGATTTTTAATTCATAAAATATTTTTACAAATTTGATTAGTGTTCAGCTACTTATGTTGCTCATACCTCTGCCGAACGATCAAGACATGGAATTCTCTGCCAAGGCACGTGTTTCCTTCTTCCTTCAATCCTGGGTCCTTTAAGCGGAGCGTGAAAAAGCACCTTCTCAGGCCGTCAAAGTAAAGACCTCAACATCGCCTCGGCTGCTATGAGGACGATGTGGAGGCCACTGCTCTTAGACCACACGACTGCTTACGATCAGGCGGAGTGTGGTCATTTTGATGAGCAAAATAAACAAAAAATTAAAAAAAATGCAAGGCGAGTCTATTGTCGTCAAACTATTTACGGCTATTGAAAAGTGTCGTGTTAGACAAATCTAGTAACACTTAACCTGGCCCGGGATTCGAACTTGCCCTGCATTCATCGCTGCGCCACTTACCTATACAGTTAAGCTTGATATCTGTAACTTTTTAGAGTAAGTGAATGCTAAGAAATGCATACATAGCGCATTGAGCGAGATATTGTCTCTCGTCGCGTTGAGTGTTGTGGATTCGGATACCAAACGCAGCAATTCTTTATATGATCTACCAACCATTATTCTGGGTGTCCGTGTATTTTGTGTGTTTATGTTTGTAAAGGTCAATGCGACAAATTTAGACATTACCTCAACCCTCGAGGCTTATTATTTATAAAGTTATACTTACTTTAATACATTGTAAAGAGATAAATAAACCTAACAATCAGAACTAATATTATAAATACGAATCTGAGCTTTTTATTCTTTTTTTTTTACGTCTTAACTGAGTATTTCTAACAACGTGTAGCACAATATTGTCTTCTGTTTACGCGAATGTTATTCATTGAAATTAAACTACTATGTACGAATTTTATAGTCTCCCCGTGACCATGGCTGCTCAAAAGCAACCGAAACGTCGGGGAATGTGCAAACTTAAATATAAATAGTTTTATTAATTAAATTAGCTTAAAATGAGTAAAGTTTAATAGTAGTAGTAGTGTAACAGTTTCTAAATTATGTAATAAAGTGTCAAATAAACAACGCGATAAAATCCGTATAATTATAGTAGTATAATTTCAACGTGTAGCACTCTAACAACGTGTATGCGAAGTTAGATCGGTCGAGTGACCGATCAAACTTCGCATACCTTCCATCTAGAAAAAAAGTACTGTTATCTAACGAGCAAAGCCGCGTGAAAAATCTAGTACTGTAAAAATTTATAAAGATGTTTGGATGTTTGTTACTCAATCACGCATAAACTGCTGCACAGAATTTGTTATAACTTTGCACATAGATAGACTATGTTTGTCCTGGATTAAAACATACGATACTTTTTATCCCGATTATGCGTTCCTGTGGGATTCAAGTGGCCAGAAACTAATCAAACCTAACTAATATTATAAAAGTAAATGTGTTTGTTTGTTTGTTACGCTTTCACGCCTTAACCGCTCGACCGGTCATCATAAAATTTCGCATCCACTTTGTCAGGGGTACAGAAATAGGGATACCCTTACAGTACTTTTTTTAATTAAAGATATTTCAGCCAGAAAACAGTACGAAATCGAGAACCATGATATTTTTGTGGTTTTTAAAGTCTATCCTTTAATTAAGGTCATTAACGACCCTAAATATGACCCTACGACCACGTTTACCAGTTACACGTATAATTTAGACAATCGCTATTCTTCTATGAATATCGTTTATCACGTGAAACCGTTGACTTGTGAGCTAGCAACGTATAGAAAGTGCTCAACATATTCATATCACTTGCCAATTGGCAAACGCCTTCTATTTCTACGAAATGCCATTGTGACGTCACCGTTATTGCCACGTATGGCATTGTATTGCCAAATGTTGGCTGTTGTTAAACAAGCTTCGATTGTTTAGTAGTAAAACGTGTTAGTGTATATGAATGTGTGTAGTAGTTCAAGTGCGTATAGGTATTGCCACTGGAATGAGTGTTGTGGGTTCAATCCCCACACGAAACGAAAATTTGTAGGGTTCACATATAATTGTTCACATACGTTGTTTGCAAAGTCCCCCGGTAGACGTCTTTTCAAAAAGAAGGAAACTGTTTTATCCTTGTCTCTTTGGTGCCATCGTATTATATATATAATAATAATAAGATTTATTTTCTTATTTTCTTAACTTGGCACAGAAATACAATATACCTTGCCCGGGAATCGAATCCGGGATCTTGCGCAGCAGTCACTAGTCACTACCGATATTTACATACTGCCATATGGTTTGTATCAAATTATACATAGTCTGATAAAACAACAGATTTTTATCACAAAAAAACTTTGCACGCCCAGGTATTGAACCCGAGACCTCATACACAGCAGTCACTACCATTGCGCCACTGAGGCAAGATTCAAATTTTGCCATATTGTTCCTTCGTATTCAATTGTTCATATCATTCTGATCAACAGTTCTTGTGTTAGTAGTATGAACACGTACTTTTAAAGGTATTGTTGAAGACAAACGATTTCTTCTAGTTTGCGTCACCTACCGTAGGTACATTTATTAGCATAGCTGGGCCTATAACGTCATTATCGTCAAGTGAGGTGTGAGAAGAAAACTCCAGTATATATGGACCTCTTAGTAGTATAGACGCGCCTACTTACGAGAGGTCAAATCTTTTGGATTGCTTATAGGTTAACTTTAGCTGGTGCTGTTTTCGGCTTTATTCACGTTTATGATTGCTGCTCCGCTCGCTTGGCTCGTAACGAGACGTTATATAGCTTAAAATATACACATAGGCTATATTTCCTCGAGAGAAAGCAGCAGTGTAGTATGTTCACATTTTAGGTTCTAGAACCGTAACAGGTAAAATGTTTTAACGCTTTTTAACGTGGTTTCTAGATACCACGTTTCACTTTCAATAACGAGGCTTTCCATATCATAACCTTTTTTTTAAATAGCATGCAGTGTTCATTTTAAGAAGACCATACACTAAAGTTGTGTCTTATATTCATATAGTAACCCTAAAATCCTTCAGTTCTGCTCAGCCTAGTAAACCAGAATAAAAAAGAACATAATATTGTCTTCTGTTTACGTGAATGTTATTCATTGAAATTAAACTACCATAAACGGATTTTATCGCGTTGTTTATTTATCACTGTATTACATAATTTTGAAACTATTACATTACTACTACTATGCTTTACAGCCTTTACTTTACTAACTACTATATATAGATTAAGTAGATGTAGCCAGCGAGTTCACTAGCGTAAATGTCGGTTAGATAGGTTAGATTAGATCAGCAAAGGTGAACTTCAGAAAACGCGTATGAAAAATTTCATGATGATCGGTCTGGTGACTAGGGCGTGAAAGCGTAACAAACGAACAAATAAATAAACAAACTCACATTGGCATTTATAGGAGTCAGAATATACTATTTAAGGCCTGCCTCAGCTCTGGCTTTACTGAATCGCAATGTGGTGTAGTCACAAAGTTTCTAAGCCATTATCTTGTTAGTGTGGCAACACCGCAATTATTAGCCAGCGAACTATGAACCGGTAACGATCTAGACTGAGTTCGCACCTCGGAGGGCCACTCAACCACGGAACAGGAGGTTTCACTTTCGAAACTGAACGCCGATTGTATTTTAGTTTCATAAGAACCACTTGGACATTGGTGGTACCTTTAGATGAGTAGGAAAGCCTTACAACTTACTAAAATGCTGGTATCCTACTGATATAAAAAAAGTTATTCTGCCCGCAGGTCCACTTGCATAAATGTTGGTAAGTTAAGGTTAGTAACTCACATTTGCATTTATAATATTAGTTAAAATTTAATATCATTTATTTCAACAAACTGTCTTAAAGGTACTTATTGGATACATTACAATTTAAGAACAAAATAAAATATTTAAAAAATATTGTCTTACGTTTACGTGAATGTTTTACCAATGTATGTTATTTTAATAAATTAAACAACTTTATAAGGATTTTATCGAGTTGTTTATTTTTTATAAAACACTATTATTACATAATGTTAAAACATTAAACTACTATTGTAAAACACTTTTACTAGTCCTCCTCGTACTTTCTCCCCTTTGGAAACGTCTAGGAAAGTATAAAATTAAATCTAAATAGCTTTTTTATAATTTTTAACTTATAAATATAAGTTGTTTAATTTCAATATGAAAATAATTAAAACACTTAGTCTGTCTATCACTCAACGATATTTTTAATCAGAGATTAATTGTAAAATAAGAAATGTAGACTGTTACATATGTCTTCCTACGCAGGTTAATGCCTCTGGTTGCTACACGAATCCTCTAGTTTACGTAACACAGTGATCACACGGGGATACCCATCCCAGAGGCCAATGTTGACAAACTTCACTCAATCTATAGTTAGTTTTGGCTCAAGCAACCAGACGGGTAATTGTACGGTTTAATTTTGAATTTCATGAGTAATCTACAGTATTAAAAGAGACGCTAAAAATGAAGCTAATCGGGTATGGCGGCTGCCATTTTTGTTTTACGTGTTACGTCTTTTGAAGTTAAATGAACTGTCTTTGGCCCGAACACAGTGTAGGTAAAACCACTCTATGTATATATAAAGTTTCCTATGTTTTAATCACAGAATATTATAAAAGTAGTGTCCAGGACCTTTTTTTTTCGTTTTTTTTATACATATACTATACATATACTAATATTATAAAACTGAAGAGTTTGTTTGTTTGTTTGGTTGAACGCGTTAATCTCAGGCACTACTGGTCCTAATTTCTCTTTTAGTGTTGGATAACCTATTTATCGAGGAAGGCTATAGGCTATATAACATCTCGCTACGACCCACAGGGGCGGCGCAGTAACGATAAACGCGGGTGAAACTGCGAGCACATCTAGTGAAAAATATGTATTTGTGGGATTAACGATCACACTAAAACAGTCTGATGAAGCAATGACTGCACATATGGTGCAATTATTTAAATGATTAAGTCATTCGCGATTTCTGGATTCGGTTCTGACACGAGACAAAAATTTGTGGATCTACGATATTGTTCTTCGTATTTTTATTTCAGTTTGTAAAGTCCGGTTGCGTAAGAGCAGTAAGTAACATTATTACTGCCTACTTCACCCATTCCTTTCGCCCGAACTTCAATTCCTATTCTCTAGACCTGGTAACGAAACGACCACTTGACTTAAACCATTACGCCATAGTACTATTCCTTTCATCCTAACTTCAATCCCTATTCTCTAGATTTACTCTTACAACTGTTACTGCGAGTGTACTTCCCATCATGATAGCTTGCCATCAGCCAAGCAGTACGCTCCCTTGCTATCTTGCAAGTCTAAAAAGGAAGTCAGAATGTAAACATTATGGTTCGTTATCATATCGTCTTTAATTACGCTATTTTATGATTCAATATTTGTTATTACTTTAACACAATGAAGTGAAAAGTAGAATGTGAATCTAGTGACTAAGTTATAGCGCTTAGTCACTAGGTGGTAGGACTTGTTTACCATTTATGAGTAACTAGATTCTGCCCGCGGTTTCGTTCGCGTAAATCTTCGTTAGGTAAGGTTAGGAACAGTACCTTTTCTGGATGGAAGGTAACTTATCTTCTTTACTATTCCCCTGACAACGTGTATGCGAAATTTCATTATGATCGGTCGGAGTAGTTATGTTGTAGAAGCGTAACAAATTAACAAAGTCACTTCTGCATTTATAATATTAGTTAGGATAGTCTGTCTACTCAGTACTCAGTGGGGAGACCAACAGACTGCATTGCAGAGGGTTTCGGGTTCGAACCCACGTTGCGCACCTCTGACTTTCGGAAGATATATGACTTTTCGAAATTATGTGCGTATTGATTGACAATTATCGCCTGCTCCGTGCCTCGAGAGCACGTTAAGCCGTCGGTCCCGGCTGCCATGAACATCTATGGCAGTCGTTATTGGGATGTCAGTGCCCTATAATATCCTGACACTGATCTAGCCTAACGATATCGTTAGCTTTCGGGTTGCGGAGGTCAGGTGGCAGCCGCTCCGTGTAAAAACTGATATCCAGTCAAATCCGGTTAGACCAGAGAAGCCGACCCCAAGTGACTTGGGAATAATAAAGGCTAAGGAGAAGAGAGTCTGTCTACTTTCATCAGTTAATATATTTACATATATGTATAGTAGGTCTTACTCACGCCTGTACTCTCGATGGGGAAGGCAATTGTGTATAAAGCCCATATTACGACAAATATTACTTTAGGTTCCGCGTAATAGGGATCAAGCCTTTTGCCGTCTACCGAGCTCATTTCCAGATTTCGAGCTGTCACTGAGAATTTCTACACATTACTCGACCCGGAAATTGAACTCGAGACCTCTATGTGGCAGACTATTGGTCTCCTTCTAAATCGAAAGGACTAGACTATTTAAACGGCACTTTTATTCCAGCAGAGATTTGAATAACAAACACAACAAAAGATTTTCATATCTTTAACACTTAAGCTGATCTATTTCGACGCAGCCGTATTGGCTTTCGCTACAGTTTAAAACGAGCGACGCCACTGACTTTTCTAGTCTCGCACGCCGGTTCGATGACCTCAAAATGGAAAAAGAACTATTTGGCATCCGTTTGTAGCGACGTTACGTGATGTTTCTTTTCATGTTGTCTTGGAATTCCGCAACTGAACTAAATTGTCGATATTCATATATTCTTCAGAAAACTATACATTATGTAATATGCCAGATTTTCTCTCTAGTTTTAGGATTATTTGGCATTACTTTTGGCTCACGACTTCGCCGGCCTGAATCCTTCGTGTATGGACATCGGATCAAAAATATACTGCCGGGCACGGGCTTCTTTTCAGTGCGAGAAGGGGTAGAGCAAAGCCCAAAATAAAAATACTACGTGTTAAAAAAGAACACAGTTCATCTATGTGCCGTGTTATCTAAATCTCTTCAACGGTTTACCTGATTGAAATCAAGTAATAAATTTCAATTTAAATATCCACGTGTCTTCATAAACTTCTACACTCATGGCGTTAATAGGTAACGTCAGTGTAACCGACTGCCACGCCTGAGGTCGCGGGTTCGATTCCCGCACAAGTCAAACATTTGTGTGCATGAACATGGATGTTTATCTTGTTCTGGGTGTTTCTGTGTATAATATGTATGTATTTATAAAATAAAAATTATGTATGTTTATCCATTGTCTAGTACCCATAGTACAAGCTCTGCTTAGTTTGGGCTAGATGGTGTTGTGTGTATGTGGTAGAATATTATTATTATATTATAGGACACTCGCCGAAATAGTTACGTTTCTACTCACATAGACCACAAGCGGAGTGGCACTATTCGTCGGTTGGCCCGGTTATGTCTGGAGAACCAATGTAACTTTTTCATCTCCCATGACGTAGGGATATGCACCTTGTCCAAGTTTTGGGTAAATAAGTTTTATTCTGGTAATCATCCTGCATTGCTAACCGCACTGCCGATAAGGTGGAAAAGGGGAACGCCACTATTTCTATTAAAAATTAAAATAAGTGAATGACAAAATACGATTTGTTTGATGGTAAGCGGTTACTGTAGTCCACATGCTTATTGCTTGGAATACCAATGGTATCTTTCATTCGAGCATTGCCGACATTAGCAAAGGAAATGATAGACAAGATTTTTTTTTTTATTTCTATTTTTTGTATAAGGGTTTTGTCCACATGGACATGCCAACCCTATTGTATAGATAAGATGAAACGTAAGGAATGAGAGAGGTGGGTAAACCACCAGAGAAGTTACACTTACTGTTCTGACGGCTTACTGAATGATACTGATACATTGTTTTTCTAGTTTCATCACTAACCAATTTAATTAGCAGTCTTTTCCATTCGATTAAGGCCTGGTCCTTTTACTTGTGAAAACTTTTAATTGACCGTATTTTTGTTATAAATGTGTATACTGTACCATTTTCGCTATAAGATTTCCAAAAATAATAAAATTAAATAAATAATAATAATAAAAGAAGTTAATTGATTATTTAAACTAACTTTTTTATTGAAATTAAACTACTATATACGGATTTTATCGCGTTGTTTATTTATCACTGTATTACAAAATTTTGAAAATATTACTCTACTACTACTATTGATTTTATTTGACTAATTTATAAGCTAATAAAATTATTTAAACTATTAAATCTATTTATTTCTCAGTCTCCCCGTGACCATGGCTGCTGAAAAGCACCCGAAACGTCGGGGAAAGTGTAAACCAAAAATAAATAGATTTAATAGTTTAAATAATTTTATTAGCTTATAAATTAGTCAAATAAAATCAATAGTAGTAGTAGAGTAATATTTTCAAAATTTTGTAATACAGTGATAAATAAACAACGCGATAAAATCCGTATATAGTAGTTTAATTTCAATGAATAACATTCGCGTAAACAGAAGACAATATTATGTAACTTTTTTATATTCCTCTACGGAACCTAAACGTAACGGTAAGGGAACGCTCTTGTCTGTGTATTTTTACACACAAACTGAAAGAAACATGTGATATTTGAGAATGTGGTCCGCCTGATTGATCGTGGACGTTTTGAAATAATATACATATTATTTATACATTCAACCGGTTCATGAATGAACTGAAAACTAAATGTTCATGTTCGTATTTTCTTTTGAAAGCCTAAACTGTTCAGTATATAGCGAGGGTATCAGCAGAGTAGTTACGTACCGATTAATCCTAATTTCCTTTATAAATGAGTAAAGGCGTCTGCCAATTACTCCGTATCATACTATCACTATACTACGAATGTATCAAAGACGGAAATTACGGCAACATTTACGCATACTAACTCCCGGTTTTTGTAAGGCTAATCATCGTCTTGTCAACATCAAACTCATGTTCAGCGATTTAATTGGCTATTGCAGTCAGCGAATCAATGCAGTCGCACATGCTTTTGACCGTACAATATTTTTGTGTTGATTTGTATTTTAGAAACCGGGGGTAAACATATCAACAGCTTATGCACTAAGGCCCAGTTCGTACACTCAAGAAACGAGACGTACGACCAGTTAATTATTGACACATATTCTATGAAGAATATTTGAAAACTAACTGTCTATCTGTAAAATAAATAGGCTTATTTCGAGAATGTAGGAACTGGGACTAAGCGTACTGCCATTACTAACTCGTGAATTTGTTGCCAGTTATAACACGCTATGATGATGAACAGTGAAGGATCGGTCTAGAGAGCGTTGTTCATACAAAGAATATGATTTTGTCCGATTAGTTCATACCACAGTCATGGTTACGGTACGGACTAATGGGCAGACCGATTCGGAGAAGAAAATTTCTATTCTTAGCAGAAAGCGTTTTAGTTGTTGAACACTTTCTCAGAAACTGTTTAGTAATTCGTCTTATGGAGTATGACGTTCGTAGAACTGAAGAAGTTGTGCATCTCGCAATTATTCGCTGTTTTATTGGTTTAAATGAGAGTTTGCGTAACTGATGGTCTTGCCGAATCTGGTAAAGTGCTATTGAATTTTTCCTAAGTAATTTTCAAAAAGTATGGGGCCTGGAAATGCACTAACTTGCAAAAAGTGGATATACACTATGACCTAAACCTTTAATAGCTTAAAGGATGCTTAGTTATGATAGGCTTGATATAAATGGCAATAGGCTCACTATGTGGGATTTAAAACTTCGCGAAATGTGAGCGTATTAATACAGCCCTAATTATACCTTTAACGGTATATACGTGAGTCTATGTACGTATAGAATTTATACGCATGATATCTATGTGTATCAGCAGTTTCTGCCAATCTTTCTGTCACCTAAAATGGCGAACTATATTCACCCACGTTGTGACGTAATTGTTTATACGTCACAACTCACTGAGAGATGCGTGAACAAAATGTTTATCTGATAATAGATAATTACCAAGATGGCGTAGTTTTGACGTTATGTAGATCGCGTCAGCAATACTAGGAGTTCTGCGTATGCCGTGTGACGTCGTCAGGCTGTCAAGTTTAATGAACTGTCCATGTTCGTCATGCTAACGGCCTCGCATTCATAGACTGGCGTCTGTTTTTCCGAATAATTTGACAAAGACGGATTTTCTTCTCACATGATTCTTATATACCACTTTTGTATCGCACAAATTTGTTGTTGGTTTTCCCAAATGGGGTAGACAACATTGTATAACATTTTGCCAGCTATCTATTTTCATATTTAGATCCCATGACGATCCCATGGCCACCAGATACATTTTCTGACGCCTACAACGGGAATTTATTTATCGGAATCTGGAATAAATACAAACTTATACCACGCAACTAAAAGACTGCAAATAACTGATACTCCATGCGAGAAATATATTTAAAAAAATAAAGTCTTAATAAAAAGCGGCAATTATACTCGATGAACTGCATATTCTGTTTATATATTTTTTAAATAATCGCTGTGCCTATTATGATTAATGAATGTTGTAGTTATATTTTAAACTTGTAAATTGTTTCACTGTTTAATCTCACCTCTTTCTTACATATAACAAAATAAAAGAGTCACTAACCACAGACAACAAAAAACAACATTGTTCTCTTTATGAATATCAAATGGCGGAAATTCCAAATTAACTTTTTAAATATTGTTACGAACACAAATATCACGAAATACATGAATGATTGCATCTTAACAAGCCAACATATGAGACCTCATTCATTAATAGAAGACATAGTACTTTTATTTTTGAGTCCTAAGTGAGAATG
The DNA here is from genome assembly GCA_963675205.1 of Catocala nupta. Classification (NCBI taxonomy): domain Eukaryota; kingdom Metazoa; phylum Arthropoda; class Insecta; order Lepidoptera; family Erebidae; genus Catocala; species Catocala nupta. The sequence goes on along the minus strand of OY776095.1, from coordinate 5,484,224 downwards.
TAATGGCATCCGGTGTGTGTACCGACAGACAATCAGCTCATCTTTGTGATAAAGATAATTGCTTTATGGGTGTCATTATGTATACAGTTAAGAGAAAATAATATATATTTAAGTAATTTGTATACATAGTTTGTTTCTTGGTTGCATTAGCTCACACGCAAGCAGTCAATTTCACAATGTATTTTTTGAAACAATATGTCTATATTACGTCTATATTTTTTAATATTGAAGTATTTTAGTTAGCATATAGTCTAGTGGGAAATCGTTGGGCTGCCACGCAGAGGTCTCGGGTTCGAACCCAAAGCGCACATCTCTGGCTTTTCGAAGCTATATGCGTATTAAATATATAATTATCTAATATTGTCTTCTGTTTACGCGAATGTTATTCATTGAAATTAAACTACCATAATTATACGGATTTGATCGCGTTGTTTATTTATCACTGTATTACAAAATGTTGAAACTATTACACTACTACTACTATTGAATTTTACTAATTTATCAGCAGCCATGTGACCATGGCTGCTGAAAAACAACCGAAACGTCGGGGAAAGTGTAAACCTAAATATAAATAGATTTAATAGTTTAAATAATTTTATTAGCTTATAAATTAGTAAAATTCAATAGTAGTAGTAGTGTAATAGTTTCAAAATTTTGTAATACAGTGATAAATAAACAACGCGGTAAAATCCCTATATAGTAGTTTAATTTCAATAATTAATTATCGCTTGCTTTAACGATGAAGGAAAACATCGTGAGGAAACCTGCATGTCTGAGAGTTCTACATAATGTTCTCGAAGATATGTGAAGTCTGCCAACCCGCACTAGGCCAGCATGGCGGACTATGGCCTAACCCTTCTCCACACTGAGAAGAGGCCCGTGCCCAGCAGTGGGACAGTTTAATACAGCGCTGATATTATTATTATTATATATTCGACAGTAAGCAAGGAATACATTAATATTTAGAAATAGTTATTTAATAAAGTAAAGTAATAAAAATTATATTGGCTATTAGATCGCCTAACGCAGTGGTAGTGATTACGACTGCTTTGCTTGTTAAGCTACGCAATGTTGAGATTTTCTTTCAAGAACTGTTCCCGTAGACGACAATTCCCTCTATTATGTATGTAGGACGTAAAACCGTGCCTGGCAAAATCTGGATATAATAAACCTCTGCCTACCCGTTCGGGGATAAACACATCAGATTATATACATATGTTTATATTGTATGTATGAAAGTATCACCTATCATGTTTATTTGTAATAATACAATTTATTGTAAAAGCTTGAAATTTCCACTTAACATAAATGCATTCTTTACCGAGTTTTCAATAAGAAACATAAATAAGTTATTTATTTTTAGTCTATGTTTCTTTGAAATTCTCTCTGGCGATGTTATGTCTGAAATTATTTAGGTTAGCCGTTAGGCGACTGATGTAAAAATACATCAACAATGTCTGCCTAAACATCACCAAATATTTGTCTTGTTTATTTATTAAATAATTCTCAGACAAGACTTGTTATGATAGGCTCGCGGCTTGCATCATTTTATATAAACTAAATTGGAATTTTGATTGCTAGGCTCAAAAAACCCGCAAACAAATATTTGTGAAATAACTATTGTGGAACTAGACAGATAAATCTCTCTACTTCTCCAAATTAAAATAAATAAGGTGAAATATAATCTAAATAATATGTTAGATTGTTTATTTTATTTAGACATTTCAACATTTGCCCTTGACGCTCTTGACGATTCCGTTTTTTTTTAAACTGTAAGGAATTCTCATTCGAAAAAAAAACAATCGGGGCCGTCTTTGGGGACTGCCGATAGAAGTGAAAACTACGTTACTAGCGTGCGGTGATGATGACACGAGTTTCACGCTTTTTGCTAACCCAAAAAGTACACATATATACACAGTATACATATAGCTCATGGAAAGCGTTTGGTGACGATGACGCGAGTTCCATGATTTTTGTTCACCCAAAAAGTGCTCAACGCGCCTAAAGAAGTTTTCACTTCAAAAACAATATTTTCTTCAGAGGTCTCTTGATCTAACGACACAACAGAAAAGTCAGAACTGGGTGACCTCTGACGTTTCAGTTAGGTGCGTATTAAACAATTAATTAGCTCGCTTTAACATTAGAGGAAAACATCATAAAAAAACTGTGTCTTCCTACATATATGTATATACAAAACTTATGTCGATCCTTTACCATAAGAAAAAACACGTATAACATGCCTTTACTTCGTTGCTACCTGAGTAAGAGCTTTCTAAATCTCATAATAGGGGCAAGCCCGACCACTACGCCCGACCCGGGTCAAGGAATTGAGACTTCATGCAGTCGCAGTGCTTTAAATATTAATATTAAATAGTTACACTACATTACCCACTAAACGAAATTGCTCTTTTTTACTAAAAACCTTAAAGAAAAGCCGTTAAAATGTTTATTAAAGAAATAATTACCGTGCATATCATAAATATTATATCTATTAAATTTATAAAACATATTTGCAGTCGGTACAAGCGGTAGTGTGTGGGAAAACGGCTGGGCGTCATCGCTAATTTAGTGCAAACATGCAGATGCGCGCGCATCTTTTTGTTCGCCGTGTTGCGCTTGCGTTTCGGCGGTATGCATTTGTGCAACTACCCACATTTAATGTTATGCAACATATCCGGTTTATTGTTGTGTTGCTTTAATAACTTAATTTAGTTGACTGGGTGCTGAGATTTAATTAACTTGTTACTGTTTCTAAAGAATTGTGCTGTTATTTCATTAGCTGTACAAGAATAATAAAATGTTCTTGGAATATATTATAATGTTTATGTTTAAAGCATCATAAAGTCTACAAGACTTTTGTTACATAACTTTTACCTCTAATTTATTATCTTATCTTTACCTGGAGGAAAAAAATCTTGGCAATTAATTGCCTACAAAAGAAAATTGGTGCAAAATATTTGATAAGAAAAAGAAAAAATAACTTTTAACGTGGTTTTCGGTGCGACCTTGGTCACGTCGGCTTCAGACTGCTTAAAAGCAACTGTAACGTCGGAGAAAGCCTAAATATAATTATTTCAAAAAGTTAAATTTAAATGAAATAAACTGCGTTTGATCTCTTTTAAGGAGTTTTAGTTAACTATGTAACCCTAGCTGCCCCGGGATTTCACTCATCTCTATAATAACTGCGCCGCTCCCGTGACTCGCTAGCGTAATTTTATTTATATAGCTTTCTAATTAAGAATGCTTTTTTAAAAACCATCGTTTAGTTTTTGAGTTAATTTATTACAAACAAAAATACAAACCTTCACTCTTTGTAACATTAATTAGAATAGATTGGCTTAAACATAAGTCAATACTAACCAAAATATGTTTGCTTATTCGAATCCTAGACAACTTAGCAATGATTCAAGTGTTTGCAGATATCAGAGTGTTTCAAATGTTCAGCTCACAAACGAACTAATAACTGATTTACAGCCAGACAGACAGACTTCTGTAGTACTACAGAAGGCTGTCTCACTATCAACGCTGAGTTAGTCCTAAACTGCAGAATTACTATTGTTATAGTTTGTCAATTAAAATTTGGTCCGTTGTCGTGGAGTTGAGTATAGAAAATACAGGGTAAATAGTAAAGTAGGTACTGTATGGCTCCCTGACTTAACTTGTTTATTACACCTATATTTCGCCAACTTGGTTTTAGTAATAGGGACGAGCCTAAACCTGAGAATTCCCTGACAGAAAATCCACAAATACTTTGCTTGACCCGGGGTCGGAACCCGAGACTTTATGTACAGCAGTTTTTTTAAACCACTGCGCCACTGAAGCACTTTAATGTACAATTATTAGCTCAAAACATAACAAAGGCTCACGTCTATTATATGTAAGTATTAATTCCAAAGAAAAGAGGTTTGCATACATGGCGCAGTGTTTCATGTGGTCACCTCGCTACGATCAGTGCGCTAACTGTGTTGGGTTCGTCTCCAAGCGGGGAATTATTTGTGCGATACTCAAATAATTGTAGAGACAATAGAAAGTATCTACAAAGTCCCCTATAAAAAATCAGTTGCTACATTAATCACCTTCTAGGAATTTGGAATCTATTTAAAACATACCAAAATGTTGGTTAATTGCAGTTGATATTATGATCAAAATAAAAAACATTCCAGGTCTAAGTGAGCAAGCTAGAGAGGTTATTACTCTGTAAGTGTTGCTTCAAAAGCTATTTTCCTTACCTTCCTACAAATAAAAAGATGTTGCATATATGTACAAATAAGTGTATCGGTAAACCGAAACATCAAACTACAAAAACACGACCCGTAGCTTCACCAAATTACTAACCAACCGAAACTTGAACTTCGAACTAAATCTCAACTCTTACTTGTACTTAAAGGGTTCATCTTCAAAGGTATGTAATAAATCAAATTTAGTTCGAGGTAAGCTTTCCCTCGTACTCCCTAATCCTCCCTAAGGAGGCCAGTGCAACTCCGAATGGTACGAACTCACGCATTGCGTGTAAGCCTAGTTGGTTTACAACTTGTAATAAAAACTGTGACATTACTCCGTAATACATAAAGTTAACATGAAACGTATGTATGAGGCCACTTTGACGCGGGATGATGGTGCATAATAATCATACATTAATCCATTTAAAGAAAATTGGGGGAGGCACGCGAGTTGTTAAGGTTTTTAGTGTAAATGATGAATTTTTCTATGATGTTGAAACACGGACTCTGATGTCTATTCTATTGTAGCATTTTTTATACAGGCAAGGTGACGAACATGTATATAGCTCGCCTGATAGTAAGCGGCTATAAATACAATACTTATCATCTATACTGATATAAGAAAGGGAAAAGATTTGATTTTTGTTTGTTTGTAAGGATTTAATTTAAAAATTAATCAACGGATAAGAGAATAGAAATAGAAAGCTATATTATCACCGAGCAACATCGGGGACATTTTATTTAAAAAATAGTTGAGTTGTTAGTAACATTACCCAACTTTTTTGACTATCTAGCCTACTTTTACGTGAGCTTGTCTACCGACTAGCTTTGTGTATTACCATACAGGGCAATAATCATACTCATCTTGCTGACAGTACCTATGACGCCACGTTAGGACTGTAAGGTTTGGGTACGACAAAAATGGGTGCTGATAGACGGGTGCTAAAAGTCCCGCGATTAAATTTCAGCATCTGTTTTGACCCTGCTTCGTCAGCCTGATGCATCGAACGTAACAATTATTCTAGATTTCTACGAAAAGTATCCATTGACGTTTTTTTAAAATAAGTAGTCAATGCACGACAATGGAAGATTATACTAGGATAACAAGATCAACTCACCTCTATAAGTACCTATGCCCGAGCATGACGCAATCATGCTAATTTCTACGGTAGTAATAATTATTTTCTAAAGTTTACTTGCAATGGGTGTTACAAATTATTAGAATTCTTGTGAACGCCTCCAGCTAAGACAAAATAATTGTATTAGAAGTCCATATCGGTAATTAGCTACTGTACCGTAGTAGTCAGTTAGCCATTGCGGCTGGAATTCGAACTCGCGACGTCTCGATAGTAAGTCCAATGATCTACCACCGCATAAAATGATAAATAATAAAAGCATCTTATTGATAAAGAGTTGAGTACAGTTGGATAAAAACTTCATACGCATATTTCAAAGTAAATTTTCAGCTGTAATAAGTACCCATTCTCGAGTATGACGCAACAACAAGATTCTGCGTTTACCTTTGGACTACGACATTAAAACTTAAATGCGTATCAACAGTCCCAAATTATCACATAAACGTTGCGCACGAACGGTTAAATACATATAATATAAATAGTTAAATATTTGTTTACATCATGTGGGTACAATACATTATGATATGGGTTATCATTGCTACTGTAAGCGAGGTCATGATTCAGGAAATAAGCATTTATATCATCGCTTATAATTTATAACTCATTTAGTTAGAGTTTTTTGTACGATGTCTATAAGGGAAATAGATCGTAATAATAGAGTCTATGTAAAATATTTACAACATTGGTACCACGAGTAACAGGGCGATTAATAAAATATGCACAAATGAAAAACATTTTTGCTGCCATTTTGATTTCTATCTCGAGGAAGTAGCTTTGGGTTTTTCAGTTGGAAAATGCTCAATGCATAAAATCTGGTAATGTGATCTATTTCTATACTTCATTCTTGTTACACCGAATAGTTACGACACAATGTTTATTTTTATAGAAGCACTAGCTGTCCAGCGCGGTTTCACCCACGTTAATGATTACTTCTCCACTTCTGTGGCTCGTAGCATGATGTTATATATTTAATTTAATATTTTAATATTATTATAAATTTATTTTACTCAGACGTAATAAAGTAAATTTAAAATAGCAAAAGAATTAAAGAAAAAATCGGTCCAATATTTTTTGAGTTTATTGATTACAAACAAAATACAAATCTTTCCTCTTCATAATATTAGTATAGACACAGACTTAGACGACGAAGATACTGAGATTCGTTATTACTTATTATTATTATTATTTTTTGTTTGTGTTTATGTCTCTAAAATCTTCCTAAACGGTTAAGCCGATTTTGATGTCATGTTGCGTTTGAGTGGGTTCCTGCAGGTTTCTTCAGTAACCCACTCAAAGCAGATTGCTTCGTTTGAGCAGGACGTCTGTCAGGTCTGTTATTTAAATAAATATATATTATAAATTATATTATAAAATATATTATATTATATTACATCCCACCGTACAATCCTAACTAATTTTATAAATGCGATTTCATTCCTTAACTATTCGACCGTTCATCATGTCATACATACACACTCTAAAATCGAAGGGGTTTAGAAAATGACATAGAGTATCTGCCATCCAGAAAATAGAACTGTGCCCGAGCGAATTTGCAGCGAAAAGCTAGTATTCTTATACTTAAAACTCTTCTACGAATGCATACTAATTAAAAAGATGCTCTTGAAAACTAAGTTCACTTCAGCTGTATAAATGCACTATCGCAACCATGTTTACTGTATTTATCACTAAACACAGTCTACTAAAGCAATCTTTTGCAATTTGGTGACATTATAAAAAGATCCACATCCGTACTTTCATTTTCTCACACAAGTAATCCGCAATTAGTTTATTTGCTAAACTTCTGCCTTATATAAACAAAGAAACCCACTTTCCAATACAAAATCAACCTTATGCAATTATATTAAGGATAAAAATTTACTGTTAGAATAATATTATCATAGCATCTTATCATGAAATGTGATTAACCCAGTTCGCTTATGTATATAAAACATTTCGTTTAGAAATGTTTACTAAGGAATCACTCAAAAAATTAAAATCTGTGCCGAGTTTTTCTGGAATGTAAACTATGTTGGTGCCATTGTAAAAACATTGCGTAACAAAACTGTTTATTATGTAACTCTCAAAGAACTATCCAGAATGCCTGGTTTTGTGACCACTAAGATCTGTCTACACCCTGAAACGAAGTAAAGATTCGCGTTGAGGCAAACTTTTTACATCACAATTTAATGTGACTGGTAATGTTTAGATAGCATTTTTGTTGATAACGAACTTCCAAATATGGAAATAAGTACATTTTTGATATTGTGGGTGATATTTATTATATGACATTATATGACATTATATGACAAATAAAAATTGTCATTGTCGTTTTGAACAACTAGGAATGTGAAAATTACAGAACGCATCTGAGCACTGCACTTCTAGATATACTCTAGATACGACAGTAATAATAATATTCGTGCCAAATGACTGCTGGCGCCAAGCGCAACTGGACCCTTAGTTCTATAACATAAGTGTCATATATGTATAGCTGTAGTTTTAGTGTATTTCATAGATTATACAAACGCTATGTCTCTAGTAAGAATTTAGCATTGTACGTAAAATTAATGGTGCCCGCATTTCATCGGTAGCGTAGGGTGAAATGCGACTGTTGTGCATGAGGTCTCCATTTCCACGTCGGAAAAATGTTATTGGAAGTTTCTATCAATCAATTCTTACTAATAACCATGCATCTGGACATGTGCTTGACAGATGACAGTAGGTTCGTCCCCTATAACGTTTATACTTACAAATTGCTACCGAAACGTCGATGTAATACAGCCTACCTATTCGGTGTTATAAACATTAGACTATATATGTATGTATTATTTATTTTATTAAAATAAATAAAAAGACAGTTATCAGTGAGTCGATATATCTGTTACAGTAGATTGTTTCATGCATGGTAGTTCCGATACTTCATGGAGCAGAAGGCCGTGATACCATATCTCTTTGATAATCACATGTCAGACCACTGTCGAAGGTCTAACTCCCATTGGTGAGCCCCAAGGCCTCACTATCATAATATTTAAAATTGTGTTTAGGTCAGAGATAAACTATAATGGATTATAGGCATAAATTTTAAACATATCAAATTGTATTGGGGACAATGGTTTGTTCATGCGTCATGCTCGTGAAGGGTTTGTGCGGTGACTGGCCTTATTTCACATCGCGGGCATGTTTTGTTTAAAATAAGTGTCTGCTATCTTTTTGACCGCCTTATGGTAAACGATTACCGTAGACTAGTCTTTGAAAGACTTAGGATATATTATCGGTCCGATAAACAAGTCGTTACATTTAAAACGCAAGGGATATGAACCAAAATCTACCCTACCCTTCCCTACTGGCAACTGAAAGCTAATTCTTTAAATACAATTGTTCAAAATAGAATGCCGAAACCACAATCTCAAAAATATCACAAATAGTATTCTCCAAATTTAAAATAGGCCTCAAATGTAAACATAAATTATATTACAATTTATACGTTACAATTTATATGTCACTTTTATTAGACTTATCAGTAATTTATTTTAAACAATTTTATTACGATAGTTTAATTTGTCCTCAGAGCGTCATCCAGGTGTCAGAACCTTGTTTTATTAAAAAGCTATTTTTTTAAGGAATTTGTGTTGCAAATAACTATTATTCCTGTTTTCCCTCTAATGGGCAAAGAGTGGGTTCACGTCGGTCGTGCAATGGTTAGGATTGAAAGCCGCGACCGTTCAATCGCAATTCCAATGTCTTATCCATTGACCAAATGAGTTGCAAAAGTCTAAAGTGCTTACGTACCTTATCTGCAAAGAAATTCCTCGTTCATCCAAATTTTTTGACGTATATATGATAAAAATAATCCATCATAGTTATATAAAAGAATTACATTTCATTTGCTGAATCTAAATTGGAAGTGATTATAGGTTAAAGTACCTTGAATGAGTATTACTTTATCATCTTATCATACTCTGATGTACCACTTGATGACATGTACAAAATATTGTTTATTTTCGAACTTTAGCCGTGGTATTCTTTAAAATTCATCTCGAAATCAATTCTCACTTCAACAGTAGCGATGCTCTAACGATCACCACCGACTCGGAAGTGAGTTTGGCAGAGAATTTTTATATAATTGCATAGCTTTATTACCTTTTTTACTACTATTGTCTGTTAATATAATTATGTAGGCTTGGTGTAGTATTTGATAAGGCCATCCAAGCCGATGTATGGCTAGTATAACTGGATCGGGTCATTAAAAAAATCATTAGCAAAATAATGTATAGGAGTCCACCGTATTTCCTTTGACTTTGTTTTCGGATATCTTGCCGACTTTTATTTCTTAATTTGTGGTTATTTTATTATTGCTTTTGATTTTATTATTCAGCTGGGTTTTTCTTAGAAAGCCTTATTATATATATGCTTATTGTTTAAGCCTTAATGTTTAAATTTGTGTATATTACTACTATTATTCACCTATTTTTTGTATTCAATACCGGTGCATTCCGTCCACATCGTTAACCTTTTTTATCACTGACCTAATAATTACTATTGTGACGCTTCATTTCGCCTCATCAGGTGCACATATGACCTTCTAAGATTAAGATATGGTTTATCACGGCCAGTTCTGTCCTCATATCATCGCCACACTTAGCAGTAATTCCGTCAGAGCTGTGACAACATTTTTTATCATTTCCGCTATTTATATTACAGAATTCCTATATATTCACAATTTTTTGCCTGTATATCAGTAACGGATAGATTAGACGTATAGAATTTCGTTCGAAATTCGAATATGTATTGGATTAGTGAGCGTGTGCGAGTGTTCGTCACTATCATGCGCCGGCGCCGCCCGCGGCGCCGTGTCTTATCGTGATTTCCTAGATAGGGCCGATACACACGTGCGTTTAATCGCTTCAGAGAGTATCGTACTACTGAGTGTAATATCATTTAACTTTTTATTATTACTTTGTCGTTTAAACCTCGATAAATGTTATACATTAATTTGCCTATATGAACTATTTTCGGTATGTTTTTTTTATTTATATACCATTGCTCAATGTAGTAATCCTGTATAATAGCATCATTAACCTGCCTTTTATAATCTTATTTAGTAAAAATGTACCTTATATAAAAGATATTATACACATATTACTAACAAAAGATATTTACTAAACGGATAAAATAAATATAAGCAATGATGTTAATTTTAGTAGGTACCTATACTTAAATTTGATACAAGAGTGACAATGAGTGTAGCTCTCACTCACACACACTCATTTTTACTATTGTGATCCCTCCCATGAAACTTACTTTCCTTTAAAAATATCATAACTTTTTCTGTGGTAAAAGTAACATAATCATAAATGAAGACTTATGCACACTGCGATTTCTCTATCCATTAGCGTACATCCTTAGAGTAAGCTTATGAACTAATGTTTACTTTGGTGCACGGCCGACGTGTGAACGCTTCATATTTTGATAAAGATCTGACATTTCTTCATATGACTCGTGTTTACATTTCCTAGTAAATAATACCTGAAGAAAGAACCCTGTTTATATTTCAATGTCACGATGTAGTTTGTTTTAATGTTGATAATGCGTATGGTTAAATTGGTTAACAGCCAAATTAAACAAAATCGCTGTTTCAATTTTACGAGTGCTTATATGAAATGTAATGGTCGTGGCTGCGCGCGCATGAATTTTATATTCGCGTGTTATATTTCGGTGGTGTGCGATTTTCGAATATATATCAAATTTATTCGAATATCTGAATCATTAGAATGTACTCGAATAATATTAATCGATAGTTCGAATGTATTAATTGTTGCTCGATTGTTAAATAAACGCCAAAATATTTTCGATGGACAGTTGATTGAATCAGATATCATAGTATTACGAGAGAAGATAATAGGTAATAACAAGAACAAAAAGTCTATTAATACGACCGGGTACAACAAAACGAAAATGTATCAATGTCTAACCGAATCGTGATTCGAATAATCGGTTGTGATTCGAATTATGATGTCAAATAAATCGAACTGCGAAAGTGGGATACACGTTTCAAATCATTTGAATTTCTCTGCCCGAGACTTTCGCACATAACTAACATGCGTTACTGTTGTTTTATCTTAACGCTAGTTTTATCTTTAAGCCTGGATCCATTTAAAGACTTGGAGAGTAAGCTGTATTTTACTATCGGAATTTTTCAAGGAACATGTTATAGTATTATTTTATATTATGCTCCAGCTAAACTAAATATTTTTCCTTAGCAATATTTAAAAAAGAAAGTGAATTAATTGGTTTGTCTATTTGCACGCAACAACTGATAACAAAGACAAAGTTATTATTTTGCATAAAGATAGTGTGCTGGAAATATAAATGGTTACCAGAGGAATAGATCTTTGGGATCATAACCGAAATCGCGGATAAAACCTAGTAGTGTAGGTGTAGGTGTAGGTCAGGGCCAGCCCAAACCTTGAAACCTAGAAAGCTGTAAATTTGTAGCGAAGTTCCTCTTGTGATATAGACAAAGAATAAGGCCTTTATTAGATACTAGCTTTTGCCTGCGCCTTTGCTGACGTAAAAGTAGTTACGGTTAGATTATCTTAGTAATAGCAGCCTAATGGTGAAAGGATTTTTAAAATCGGTTGAGTAGTTTTCAGTTAAATCTTTACAATCAGACAAACTAAAAATCTAATCTTTCCTTTATAATATTAGTATAGACTAAAGAGTTAAATTTTGAAATGTAAGTAATTAATTATAACCATTTTATTAGTAATTACGATTTTATGGGTTTGTATAAAAATCAACAAAGTGTATGTCGTTAGAATTGCGGGAAGCTAGAAATTGATCAAATGAATTTTCCTTTAATTCGACCACAATCTCAACATTTATCAAATTAATAGAGAAATGTTTTTGGCAACAGTTGGAAAACATATGCAAAAATACATCATATCAAATCTATGAATCTGAAAACAGTCCCTGCATTATAATCGATAAACATCATGTATTGCAGCTAAACCCGACAAACAAACCACTATCGGAATTCCATAAAAAAAAACATTATTAAATAGAATCGATAAGTAATTATATCGAGCATTCGCTATCGTTCGTCGAATCGAGTGGATGAATCGTCTTGTTGTTGCACCGCAGTTTTACAGTTCGCGGAAAACCGTTCACAAACAGAATGCAATGCCGTTTTATTGACACTGACAACACCATAATGACGTATGTAGTGTTGCTATCACGCAAATAATGGAATTTCTAAAAATAATGAGTTTGAATAAACCTGGAATGTTCGTGTACTTTTCGTTATGTAATTAGATAGTATTATCATGTGTTTTATCGCAATTCGGTAGGTATTTAGATAAATGTGACACCTCTCTTTGTCATACTGCCCCAATTTTACAATCGCGATTTTAATAGTTTGGCAATGTTTGTTTTATTTTTTATTGCGTTTTAAAACAGACAATACTTATTAAAACGCTGTCAATAATAGAAATTTAGGTTTTTTCATCAAATATACGTACAACAAGCACCGGCTTAATATTATCTCTGTGACCCGTGCTGGCTGCTGGAAAAAAATCCAAACATAGGCAAGTGTAAATGTATGTAGCTTAACTAGCTGTGGTTTTTCCCGCTCCATTCTTAAGGGCAATAACGTGACGTTAGATAATTATAAATAGGTTATAAAATGCAAAAAATATAGTATTGTCTTCTGTTTATGCGAATGTTATTCATTGAAATTAAACTACTTTACACGAATTTTATCGCGTTGTTTATTTGACACTTTATTACATAATTTAGAAACTACATATTACACTATTAGTATTGGTTTAACTTCAATGCAAAAATTTATTTCAATTCAGGTAATTTAACAGATAAGCGTTCCAAAACCGCAATAAAAATCCGTATCAAGCAGTTTAATTTTTACGTCTCTATTTTTCAATTCCCCTTTTACTCAAAAGTATTTTTCGTCCATCGTAAACTTGATCACGTTTTTGTCTCGTTTGGCAAACGACGCCATGTTGTCAGCAGTATACGTTCTGAAATCGCAACCTGTAGTCTCGGGCCGTTCAACTCGTTCACCACTTATTGCTAGCGTGTGGGATTTACAAGAGTTTTGTTCTATACATTAACTAAAATGTATATTTTGACACTAATTTGTATTTCGAATCCACATATTCGTGTACTAGCTGAGAGCAAAAACAAAAATAGAAGAGAGTTAACAAATGAATAAATAAAAAAATCGTTTTACTGCAATATGTGGCTGTAATATACTGGCCGCAAATAATAGCCATATTATAGAATAGACATCATCATAAGAGCAGTTTCAAAATCAATTTTATAAAAAAAATTAAAATATAGCTGTGCCTGTTGACATTAAATATATAAAAATAAATTATAGATCATATACGTTACGGTAGTTTGAGTTTGAGCTTCACGCTTAAACTACTCAACTGATTTTGATGCAGTTTGGTGGCTTGTGGCTCATCTTAATATCTAAGCCACATGTCATCAAATTCCGTTTGGTGGTATTAGTACTGTGGTCTGCCGATGATGTTGCCGGCGACTTATAATATGCGCGGATGAATTCACTCGCGAAAGCTTGTATATAAATAAACTTACACCAGACGTGCTATTATGTAAAAATTCGTCTAGAACTCGATCGTCGCCTTGCCAGTAACCATAGTAATCAACTGTTATTACAGAAAACTAAATTTTAACGAGTTTTGTGATGAGATTTAACAGAATTACACAGCAGTTTTCTCGTATGAATGTCTACTTGCCAGTCTCATAAAATACCTTTTTCACTTCACATATTTATCATAATTCTTTATTCGGTCCACCGATTTAATTTACTCTTGACCTAACATCTACAACATATCTGCTTTCGTCAGAGAACATTCTCAAAGATCTCACTCACAAATGTATCACCATTGTACATTTATTTTTCTTAAACGCGTCTGAAAACAACAAAGATTTCTTTACTTATTGTATGAACTATTATCCACCTCTGTTCAAGAATCATTCACACGAAAATAATGTTAGAAAACTATATTTAAAAGAAACAATGTCGACAAATACGTGTGTATATATGTGTATATTTTTTCCTGGAACGTTTTTGGCATACGCCCGAACGCGTTCGTAACCTCCTATGTATGTACTCTATGTGATATTTTTAATTCATGAATCAAAATACTGAATGCGCCAGTTGCAAGTCGATAAAAAGAGTGAGAGGAAAATATATTGTCGTTTCCGGAGTATAAACAAATTTTTGCAGCCGGCACGTGATGCGACTAGGCAATATAATTTTGTATTACAATTTAGGTTTTCGTGCGTCTGTCGGTTACGTCAAAAGGCTTAATTTTATATTGTGTTCACGTAGCTTTAATTTCTGGACTTCGGAGCCAAGTACCCTTTGAGTAATGACGTAATTGAATTTGTAACTAACATTGGCTAGGATAGCTAGACGAAGTTACTGAGCCGAAGTGTACCCTAAATGGTATTTTTTTATTGTCTATTGTAGAGAATCTAATACCTATATTATAGGCGGCTTGATAGAAGTTTGCGGTTATGTCTGCGTGAGGTCGGCTGGTAAAGTTGGCTCTCTTTCACGATACCATCTCATACCATCAACAAATTAATTGAAACGTGAAACCTACAACATAGCTGGTGATATATGAGAGTAATACACTTCTGCCCCTGCATGGTTACAGTTTTGAATATACTAATATTACAAAACTGAAAAGTTCATATCCAATGGACGAGTTCTAATTTCTGACCGCATTTCTGAACTTCGGTCCAGTCTATTTAAAAATTAATTATACGTTAGATAGTCCCTTCTATTGAAGGGTATAGGATATATAATACTATGCTACGAGCCGCGGGAGCGAAGCAGTTGTCATAAACATGGATGCAACTACAGGGAAAAGCCAGTTTTATATAAAGATAGACAATGAGATTAATATCTTTATCGATTACTTGCTTTATATCAAACATGTAATTTGAAATACGGTTAATTGAAGATAACACATGTGCGAGTCATCGTTAGTATTATTACCTCTACTACGAGTTGATTTTACGTTAACGCGATCGAAAAGTTTGCGGCGTTGCGCTCTCTGATTGGTTAAGAGTTTGGAACGGGCCAATCGGAGCGCCGAACCTCACAAACGTGCCGATCGCGTTAACGTAAAACAAACTCGCACTTGGCACTTTTTTTTTATAAGGATAAAGTTATCATTAGATGAGCTCGATTATGTAAATAAAATCTATTGATAATGTCGAGGATAACTGGCACGATGTTAATAGCATTTTACTCAATATTGCGAAATAAGGTAAATTGAAAGTTGGTGTGTTAAATACATTTATGCATATACATTTTATTAATCAACTAACTTCTATTAATAATATTATTAGCTTATACCTAAAATCACTACATATTATAAAACAAAGTCTCCCGCCGCGTCTGTACGTTAAAACGCTAAAAAAATTTCATGCAGTTTTCACCAATAGACAGAGTGATTAATGAGAAAGGTTTAGGTGTTTAATTTGTTAAGGTGTTGTACTACCCGTACGAAGTCGGGGCCGATCGCTACTATTATAATAGGCATCATAGAATTCTTTCGCATCACAGTAGTGTGCCCAGAAGACTGCCAGCATTATGCATCGGTTTTATTTACATTAAAGATTGATAAGCTGCCCCGGCCTTGCTCTCTTGGCTATGAAGTTCAGTCATAAGGAACCAGTATTTCTCCGGGATAAAATTAATTTTATGTAACTCTCCGGCCTATAAACTATTCCGGTTCCAAAATCGATCGATCCGTTTCGTAATTGCTGCGTGAAAGCAGTATAATCAAACTCAGGTTCGCATTTATTCTATAAGTAAGGATATGTTATGTACAAAACCTGTATATTGGTACTACAACAGTTCTTAATAAGCTGCAGCAGATTTTTTTGTAGTGCCAAGGTATTTCTTTTCTCAATTTTCTCTAAATTTGAATGTAAATTCTGCAGTGGTTTAGCTCTGATTGTAAATTGTCCCGCTGGACTTTTTCGGAGGAGGCGTCGAGCCCACTCCTCTCAATGTGGGACGGGTTAGGTCATAGTCCATTTCGCTGTAATGGTTACTTCATTGACATCTTTTCATTTATCATCATGGACATTTTACAAAACAGTATAGAACACTCACGATTAAAAAAATTATGGCAACTTGAATGTCTATTCAAGTTGCCATAATTTTTTTAATCGTGAGGATGTTTAGTTCTAATCACAATCGATTTATTCCCTTTGCATAATTGCATTGTGATTTTGTTGTTGGATATTTTCGGACGAATACGGCCATGATCACCTTCGAAAATGATAACTTATAAATGTTATAATATACCTACACTTAACTGAAATCATGTCACAAATAAGATAAGAAATTCATGGCCAGTTTTAAAAACTATAATTGTATATTCTCTTTACCTAAATATTGTTTTATATTAAATGCTATGATTTATCATAAAATTGTGTAAGTTTGACGTTAGTAACACCAGTAACCACACTCTGTATATACTTTGATTGAGTGCCAAATTTAAAATACTATAAGTACATGTATCTAATCTCCATCTACGCGTAGATAAGATAGACAATTGATATCAGATTTATCTGAGTCACTCAATCAAAACGAATAGTATGTGAACTCCCCTGATTATGGCCTCTCGCAGATATGATTAAGCACGTTAAAATGTCTGATGTACTGGTAAGGTGACTGCCTTCTTGATCACGTAAATTTAACTGCCCGGATGGCGCAGCAGCCGAGGATTGTGGGTTCGAATCCTACACGAGAAAATTATATAAGTATGCGATACACAAACTGTTATTCTGAATTTAATGATTTTATATGTGTATTCTGCCCACAAAATATACTTTTGTGTCTGTAAGTTTGTAAAGTCTCACGTACAGAGAGTGACTGCTGATGTGCGGGAGTTGTCTTTTAAACATAATTAAACAGGAACCTTATACTTACTGAATAATATTGTCGTACGAGAATGTTTTACATTGAAATTAAACGACTTTGTACGGATTTTGTCGCTTTGTTTATATTAAAAGCAAAATAATTTTAAAACTATTCTTACATATTCTTATTTAAAATTAACAACGCGACAAAATACGTTAGGAGTTTAATTTGAAAGAAATGTTACTTTTAACACTTGTGGCGCCGGTCCGGGAGGTGTCTTTGGGTAGCAGGAAGTGATATGGGGTTTTTCCGTCGTGTATTTCTGAGTATAAAGAGATATGCCTAAAAATTGTCTTTTAGGCATATTTCTAAGTATTGGGGTACTCACAAATACCCGACATTTATTTATTGTTCCTTCTAACCTTATTTGTATTTTCTATTGTCATTCTCTAAACAGATCTTGCAAAATGGCTATTTTTTTTTCACAGAGACACTGTCGTCTTCGTAGCTAGTTAAAGGAGAAACAATATTCAAAGGTAGGTCAAATATATATTTGAAATTACATAATTATATCCTTTAAAACATATTACGAATGTAATTAAGTATTTAAACCTCTGGGAATTTACTGCATTTTGATTTTCATCATTTGTCATCATTCATGACCAAAATGGTAAAACAATAACTGTTGTTTGGTTGAACGCGCTAATCTCAGGAACTACTGGTTCGAATTGAAAAATTATTTTAGTGTTGAATAGCCCATTTATCGAAAAAGACTATAAGCTAGGTCTATAACATCATGCTACAACCAATAGGAGAGGAGCATAATGGAAAAATGGTGCAAAAACGGCAAATTTATCTTATTTGACGCAGACGAAGTGGTGCGGGTTAGCTATACTTTTATATAGCGACTTTGTCCGTCCACCAATTACTAAAATTTAACTACAAACAAGAAAATCCTATAGGTATCTAACCTATAGGATTTTCTTAGATACGGCATCCTCGGTGCGCGAAATTATATGTTGTATTCGAGCATATTATGAGCATAAAATACTGTATCGCAACCTAGACTCAATTAACGCGTATTAAACCTTTTTAACCCCCGACGCAAAAACGACGGGGTGTTATAAGTTTGACGTGTCTGTGTGTGTGTGTGTGTGTCTGTCTGTGGCATCGTAGCTCCCGAACGGATGAACCGATTTTGATTTTGTTTTTTTTGTTTGAAAGGTGAATTAGTCGGGAGTGTTCTTAGCTACGTTTGATAAAAATCGGTCCAAGATGGCCGCCACCACAAAATGGCGGATTATATATTTTTTCACAACTCCCTCAATATGGGTATCAAATGAAAGGGCTTGACAAGTAGAATACTATACACTATGATAAATTTCAAATCCAAGATGGCCGCCACCAGAAAATTACAAATTTCCACAAATTAAAATTGTTCAATATGGGTATCAAATGAATATAGTGTCGGGGGTTTTTTAAATTTTAAATTTAGTTGATATTTTAAATGTGTTATGTCAATATCATTTCTTAGGCTTCGTAGTACGCAGCATGCTGAGCTGATGGAATTTTCCAAACTTTCGAGTTCCGGTCTCTAATTCAAATAGCGATCAACATGTAGGTCTGTACTCCTAAAAACTGAACTAAGTATCTCTACTATATTGAAATTGACACCGTCCAAGGCACAACTCAAGTGACTTTTATTTTTGTAAGTGATACGAAATACCATAGCATTTGTTTTACTTGCATTTACTTAGAATCCGTTGATAGTGAACCAATACCTCATAAGCTTTATTTACGCGCAAATTAAGAGCTTAAATGTTATCTGCTGATATAATAGCATTGGTATCGTCTGCAAATACCAGTAACTTTACTTGGTCTCTTATGCTTTTTCCACGTAATCTATTACATCGTTGATGAATATAATAAAGAGAATTGATCCCAGTATAGATTCCTGAGGAACTCCGGCTCTAGTATGTTCTAATTTATATCTAGACCTAAACGTCTCGTCATATAATGCATCATTACGTAATTTAAAACTAAATAATAACATTTAATAACTTAATCGTAATCATATTAAATAATTAGATTTAATAACTTCCAAATATGATCCTCATTTGCGAAGTCGCCATTCGAAATAGGTCACACGTCAATACATCTACCTATATGCAAATAAAAACTTTTTGACTGTGTTCGATACAACCCTAAGATATAAATAACACAGATAAAAATGACACATACTAGAATCTAAACAAACGTATACATTTTGGCTATTGCGAGTCCCAAGTACAAGGTAACAATGGTTGTTAGAATATTCATTAGGTGAAGATTGGCGGATTTCCTCTTGATTCACATCCCGTGTGTGTCCACTGTCCACACGTGGGACGGCGCATCTGCGGTGCAATGACATGAGAGACGTGTTAAGTATTATAAAGTTTAGCTTTATTGCGTGTTGATATGATCATTATCAATGTGTTGTTTTGTTTGATGCGTAAGTACGGTTCGTGAATAATGATTTAGCTACGCCGTAGTAGGTTTTTTTGTGTAGCAAGGCGAGCTAAGTTTTTTAAGCTGTTGTTTTTGTAGGACTGGTAGTAGAAGTGACGGCCGCTGCTATTTATTTTTATTTTTATAACTCTCACTCTCAGAATAATTCTTGTGTCGCGGGATACTTTACAAGCAACGGACACAGAGCACCCAGGCTGGAAACAACTATTTTGTGAATTGCATAATTTTTATTCCATGTAGGGATCGAACCCACAGCATTCGGCGCATTGGCAGAGGTAAGAGGACCATTAAAATCACTACCAACACCATCCATGCAGATTTAAGTTGTTTGATAAGAATTAGTCGGTTTGCCTCGGGAAGTAGCATCCCTACAAGCAAAGAGCCCGCGATCTTAACCCTGGCTTTTCTGATCCAAGGAAAAATTATTAAATATTGAATTATAGGAAAGGAATGTGAGAGGCAGGTTTGTGAGCCTCTAACTCATCTGAAGAAACGCAGCGTCAGTGTTACTAATTCTACGCCGGTTTCGTGTAAGCTCTTAACAAGTTGGTCTCACTGTCATCTAGCGAATACAGTTAAAGAAAAGAAATATCTACTAGAAAACATAATAAGGCATTGAAATTAGACTACTATCTACAAATTTTATCACGTTTACTGGAAAAACGACATGTTGATAATTTTTTAAAACTACTACTTAACCACTTAAATTATTTAATTAAACATTCCCTGACGTTTCGGTTCCTTTCTGCAGCCATGGTCACGCGGCGACTATAAGGCATTTATTCCTAACCTAGTATTCGAACCTTACGAACTCACGATCTGCAGTCAAAGAAGACACACCTCTAAGAAATCACACCGCATCATACATTTCTCTTTATACTCATTAGACATCTAAAGAACTTTTTCTTCCATACCAAAATTAACCAGCGATGGATAATTGTTAATCGACACCTTTAATGGCTAAATGAGCTCATTACTTAGATGGCCGGTTTTATGTCACAGAAAAACGGACATGCGTAAAGAACGCTACACACTGTACGAGGAAAAGTAGCATCAGTCCATGCTAACGGCAATGGGACTAGAAGACAGGAGGCAAGTTTGTCTGAACGAATGGCGTAATGATTTAAGCGGTCGCTCCGCCATTGCCACTGCGACTATTGTTCTAGATTCGATGACCACACGAACATAACTTTGTGTAATCCATAAATACATAGTTGTTCCGAGACTGAGTACTCTTTGTATCCATTTTTTTAATTTTTGCGACTTCCTCGGCGACACGGAAATTATACCTAATGTAAAAGCTATATTTTTTAGTAAAGAAAAAGAAGGATCTTATGCAAATGTTTCTTACAACACACAAGCTTTGGCATGTGATACGTACTGCCAAATGCATTTGTAATTAGAGGCAAAGGCGCTTCAACAAAGTCGACGCCATCACTGGTTCGTTGGTCTAGTCTCAATGACACTTCGAACCTCGAATCTAAGCTCAACAGCCATATTAATAAATCATTCTGCAATATTTAAGAGGTGCCTAATTAATAAGCGATTAATCAGAAAAATGACACCTATGAACGCTACTATATTTGACATGCAACACGCAAGTCTCAACTTAGAGATTCATTATCTCAGCCGAAAGACGTCCACTACTGCACATAAAGTTTAGATAACTTAGAGATTAACCTGACCACATAAAACAGGCTTAAATATTATCCAAAAACTAAAAAACCGACATGTCGAACTATGTCTTGTCTTATCAAACCCGTGCAACTGGCATCCCGAGCTAAACACCTACGATTCTTGAACGCTACTCACAATAAACAGTGGTATAGTGCGCGAAACCATTAATAAGTTAGCAAAGAATTTTTATGGAACAGTAAAAGTGGCTTGGAATGCCTTGACATGGTATTCCTCGTTCAAGAGGTGATAATGCCTGTGTCGCCTTCTATGGACTATATCCGTTGCGTGTCTCTGTAGGGTGGAGGAACCAGTTGTTGGCCGAGTTAGTATTGCTTTTTATACGACTAATGGTCGGCATGTGTGCGATGAAGCTTTAGATGGGTGTATTAAAATGTTCAAGTTCATTTACTTAGGTTAAATATTATGGTTTCCTTGTAAATATTGAAATGTTTTCTTTTGTGGAAGTAATATGTACAAGCACCCTCAATAAGGTATTTACAAGTTAAGTAAATATTATGTTTTGCCACGATAAATGATGTATACAGCATTTTGGCATATTGAATTTGGCATTTTAAAGTAACTTTATTCCGTATATATATTTTTGAGGGTGCTTTGAACACGCAGATGGAGAGGATATTTAGAAGAAAGTCCGCACTAAAGGACACGGAATTGTCTTTCTTATATCATGTTTCTGATGTTAATTTATTTTATTTTATCTACTTTGAATGGCATATTACACAGAGAGTTGATACTGCTCCAACGCGATCGTGTCGGTATTATTTGGTTTCTGTCATAAAACTCACAGCACGGTAGACCAATAGTTACGTTTGTTTGTAATTCATCTTCAGCTGCTTCTTTCCACACTAGTATTATAAAGAAAAAATATTTGCATTTTTGTTTATAATGAATGAACTTAAAAACTACTAAACTGATTTTAATCATTATTTCACTAATAGAAAGCGTTTTTATTCAGAAATAATATTCGCTATATAACATCTCACTACGAGCGAAGCAGTTGTAAATATAAGTGGTGGACAGCTAATAAGCGATATACAGAGGTATATATATGTAGGTATTTTAGAAAATTGGTAGTTAATTATAAGTTATTTTACATACAACTTGGTGTACCGTATACAGGCCCATTTACCCCATTCTCGCAAAAACAATAATCACAAGCGGGTTTGTTCGTCGAACAACATTGAGAAGGTGCGAATCTTACACAAATTTATTTTTATCTTCTCATTATGGCGCCGAAGCTGTTTTTATTTAATTTTAACATAATACCCCATACTTTGATGATGGGAAACTTAAGGTGCCTTGAAAACGACCGTTTTGTATGTACCCGCAAAGTTTTTAAAAACACATTCCGTGTTTAAATTATGAGTGAGCTGTGGCATGAGAGATTGTGTTTATTTGTATTGTACGTTCTTTAATATTTCTGTATATTGCCCTGTCTATATACTCGTAGTAAGCAATATACATGTATGAATGGACTATAGTAAACTGCTAATTTAGTTGCTTATATTACGAGTAAATTAATTTCGGGCCGTGTTTATTGGATTCTTTTGTCAGGAAATTCTCAGTATTAGCACGGGGTCTGGAACTGTAACCGATAGATATGCTTGATCTCATATGACTTATTATTGATATATACAGATCTTGAAAGCCGCTGAGCCCATGGGCTAAGTTTGAGCTTATGTTTGTGACCAATCGCAAAGACCCAGATTTGATTTCCGGGTCATGACATTCAAGATTGTAAGAAATTTCACAGAATTTATCTTGTAGTCGGCAATACTCTAGCCCTATTTATATATAACCTAGGGCTTAAACACAGCTCATGATATGTACGTGTCATATATATATGTATATTCAAGAGTGAATCTATATATTCATTTCAAAGTCAAAGTCAAAAATCATTTATTCATTTAGGTCACAAAGTAACACTTATGAACGTCAAAATACATGGGTTAGTGAGTTCACTAAGTTACTGAATCTACATTTAGGTTAGTTGCTAGGTTCAGGCAAAGGGTTGAGCCTATGAGAAGAAACCTGCAAGAAACTCACGGCTACTCTTTTAAATCGCCAATTAAATATAATTTCAGTATTTTACAACTCGTAACAACAAGGTGTTACAGCCATTATACCATATACTACTGACATTAAAAAACTAAAAATAATAAGTAACTATAATAACTTATAATAATATTATAGAGATTAAATAATTTGGATCTAATTATAATTTTTAATATAAATCTAAAATAGACAGGATGGCACGATGGCGTTTACACTACATTAAATAATTTGAATGACATTGACAGTATTCAATGTCTTGTTTCACTTGATATACATATAGACATATCCAATGACGTACGTACATATTACATATGAATTCCACAATTATAATAATTTCTTTTGTTGTGTATGTGCTCAATTTTAAGACATCACATGTGGCCTTCACGTGCGCACATTTTTGACCGTTTGTTTGATTCGCGAACTACGTAAATTTGTGTTATGACTAATGGCTATATGGCGTATAAAAGCTCTGTAATATCTACTTGAGTCTAAATTCTATGTAATCGGAGGTAAAGGTAAACCTATGAGCGCACAATAACACGTAAATGCCGATTACTCGTGTTATCGTATACAGTATAGGTAATAAAGTTATGAAGTAATGTTTTCATCGTCCGAAACCCTATCATGGTAAAATGGCCTGCACAGGGGATAGTTAATACCACTTGAAATGAAAGAAGTCCAAAGAAACTTTATGATCATTTAGTTTGTCCTGTGGTTTTGGATAAACACTTTTGTGGCCCACTGGAATTATTGGGGAAGTACCTATAGAAGCTCGCAGCCAAAAACTTTGTATTGCATTCCGTCGGTGAGTAGGGTCTCTAAGCAATGCCATGTATCATGTATCATGTATCTTTGCTAATTGTGCTAGCAACACAACACGCCTCTATTTTTAAAAGTTTGGCGACGTGTTTTTGTATGCACCTAGTGTTGCAATTGCTATAATAGGCCTCCATGTAACTAACCTCATACAATCAGAGAAGCAATGCTTGTTTGCTAACTTGATAATATAAAAAAGGTAAATGTATTGACAAAGTGCTATGGTTAGCAAGATGTTTGGTCTATCTATGTAGGTATTTATGCTGATGGCATAATGACGCCAGAGTGTCTGCAAGATTGGCAAGGCCTTCCTATTTTAGAATAAAGCTTATAAAAAATACGATAGATATATCAACTCATGCTCATAAAGCTATAGCTACAACGTCGACCGTAGTATTTATGGCGTACTAAAGCGATAATGGTGGAAACAATTTCGAGCCTATACTCGCATCGGACACACTAAGACTGGCAACTAAGCCTGTAAATCAACATTCAACTTCGTTATAGTCTTTATTCACGGGTCCTTTTAATAACAGACCTCAAAATACAAGACCAACACATAAACGAAGCTAATAATAATAAACAAAGTCCTAATTTGATGATACACATTAAACTTAGCACGTTGACCCTTCGTCAAGCAATTAGGCCTTCTGCAGAACTCACTTGTCGTAAAAGGATATCCATTATCGTTCACAAGACACTTTTTAGAGCTAATTTGAAATGATCATTACTGAATTTTGTGCTTAGATTGTTAAATTTTGGATTAGAAAGTGCTGCCATTTAGTATCGTACATGTAGTAGTTAAATTTAACACGTATATCGCAATAAACGATAGACGAATCAATCATTATTCCAATATGATTTAGATAGTGTTACATAACGAAAATGTTATCACCTTCATTCGAATATTGGACCAATAAATCAGTGATGACTATAGAACTAACAATACTAAAACTAATCACACTTGGTTCATACTAGCGTTGCCTGACTTGTCATATTCTAATCCAAGCACGTTAGTGACACTCATATTATGGTTAATTCCAAATATTAAGCAGGACGAAAGTAATGGTATTTGAAAAGGAGGAGTGCATGACGATGTGTAATGTTATAATTGATGGAGAAAAAGTGAAGCAAGTGAAAGAGTTTGTATATTTGGGTACTTTGTTTACAAGGGATGGTTAACATGAGGGAGATATTGAAAGGAAAACGATTGCTGGCAATAAAGCGAATGGAGTTCTATGCGCTTTTACGAACAGTCGAAATGTTTCCGAAAAGGCACGTTTGGCTGTTCATAGAGGACTATTAGAGCTCACAGTTATAGATGGAAGTGAAAGTTGGGTATACCAAAAGAAGCATGAGAGAAAAATAAATGCTGTAGAAATGAGAGCGCTGAGAAACATAATATATGGTCTGACTCTGAAAGATAGAATAAGGAATAGTGTGATTAGGGAAAGATGCGGCATGAAAGTGGATATAGTGACAAGAATAGAAAAGGGTATGTTAAGTTGGTTTGGGCATGTAGAAAGAATGGACGAGAAAAGACTAACTAAGATAATTTATCAGGCTAGTGTGAATAGAATAGTCGCAAGTGGAAGACCTAGGCGAACGTTTCTCGATCAGATCGGAGGCGTTCTGGACTAAGGTCAGGTTAAGAGCACTTTAACCGACGAGCGTGTATGAGGAATGTGATGAAAGTGAATGAAGTCAGAGAAGTGTCAGGATCGTAGCAAATGGAAATCTGTAGTCTCTGCTTACCCGTCTGGGAAACAGGCTTGAATCTATCTATGTATGTGTGTGCAAATATGAAATTTATGTTGTCAAACTGATGATTCAGCCTGCTTGTGGCACCTTCCAGCACTCGGCACAAATATTATGGTCTCGTTTCTAGTAGAATCGCGACGCACAGTATTCCTTGCTTTGTGGTAATCACATTCAAAATATTATATATTATTCGAATAAACACATTCGCATGCAGAATCGAAAAGAAATCAGATTTTTGGTCATTTTCGCAGTAATAGTCGCATAATCGAGATTCTAAATTGCAATTCTGATTTAGCTCGATTGATTAGGCGCCGAGTGGGCGCGTGGGCATCATTCAAAACTACAGGGTGCCCTATTTACAAGTTAAAGCTAACTAATAATTTATTTTAAATCACTGGCGAAGTTGATTTACAAATTGATGAACAACAAAATTACGTAATAAAATAATCCTTTGTGACAGTTTTGGTCCAGAACGCTAAAACGTCAACCCACACCAGATCTGTCTCATCTGTAGTCGGAGGAACTATTGTATAATTAACTTTAAAATCATTGTAACATAACCAACCGTCTCCATTATGATACACAGTTAGTATGAGATATGAGGTATTATCCGGATGGTTAGTTTAAGCAATAACTAATATTGCCGACGACGCCGCGTTTAGTCGAACTTTACGTATCGGCCTTAAAGATAGCATAATCAATCTAGGACTAACGGGCAAGAAAATCTTATCAATCCTGGGAGATTAGTAAGATTTTTCTTGCCCGTTAGTCATAGTAGTGGTAAGTGTACCTTAACACAGTGCCTCTTCAAGTGTGATAGAGACACGACGCAACACTACTGGGGAGTGTGACTCCTCCTCTATTGAAGAAGAAATAGATAAAAATCTTTCTTCAAAATAACATAAAATTTGTAATTTCCTAGAAGACAAAGGCTTCGCGACGGCTCTCTTTCGATTTCTTGAAACAGGGGTGAAAGGTTAACTGGTGGTGAAGTAACTGCTGCTATATTGTAATTTTCCTTACCGAAGATCTTTATGGTAAGCTGTTGTATACATAAACTCATATAACTAAGAATACCAATGAAGCAAACGATTCTAGAAATATGTTTGTTTGTGCAAAATCCTTATCATGTAAAACTGATCTTTAGCACTGTTAAGTATACTTTGAACCATCGGTTCATGGTTGATTGACGCTGCCTAAATACGATAGTATTACTGTACTGATAATAATAGCTTTTAATTTAACGATAAAGATATCGTTCATATCAGTATGAGAGCCATGAGATTGCTTCGTGACCTAGCTTCCACAATTTTACTTACTGAATAATAAGTCGATGGATAATGATTCTTTTATACACGCTTGGAAATATTTTAGAATATTGCAAAGCAGTTGAAGGTTTTTTGCTCCTAAATTACGAGTGTCAGATAATTTTGTGACAGTAGAAATAAGTCGGTTCGAAATCGGATCACCCTCTTACAGGAAATCGGATTAAAAGTATTAAGACTGTAAATGTGTTTCATCATGTGAGTGCGTACCTATTTCACATACCTACCTCTCCTTCCATCTCATTTTTAATAACTATTCCTTAGGATGGGGAACGCTATATCTCCAGTACTGCAAGCCTTCATAGGCCACTGTATTTGCCTATCATTAAGAGCGGCGTATGCATTGGCCACCTTGGTAGTAGGCATAAAAACAATATTTATCTTTTTTACGGATCGAAGGCAACCTTAATAATTTTAGCCTAAAACTTCACTACAAGTATTAAACTTCTAGTATCATAAGAGCCTCTAACATATAAATACGTCATGTAGAAATAGGTCATCTTATATCTGCTTGGTATCTTTTAATACCTGCTACCAGAATACTACTAGAATGGAACATCTTAAGACGTAGTCCATAGTTTCCATTCCAGTATCTATAGGTAATCCAAGTCATTCTTGAACTTTATATAGCTGCCAGATAATATGAAGCGTTAAGACAAATTTTATACACAACACTTATTAACTGTCCGGCAGTTACAATAATGGAGACCCACTCATCGAATTACCTCAAATTCTGTTATGTGAACTTCACGGGCCTGTTTATGGCGTTTTTACGATGTGACCTGATATTAGTCGGAGTTGTAGCTGCAGGTAGCGCAGTTGTGATGTCATGGTCGTTGTTTGTTACTTGAAAAGACTTTTTGGTCTATTTCGTATGTTGTACTACCAGTTATGCTAGTTTGCGCTTATGTTTGTGGGAGTATTTAAAATTAATGAGATTATAGGAATCTATAAGGTATGCGGGTGTCGTTGTCATATTTTATTTTGACGTTAAAGTGGATTATCCCAACTAATATAACAAATGCGCAAGCGAGTGAGTTTGTCTGATGCGCTTTCACGCCTGAAGTACTTGACCGATCTCCATGAAATTTTGCATACACCTTATCAAGGGTACTGAAAAAGACATAGAGCACGTTTTATTGAAATAAATACATATTACAATTATATTAAACCCACCAAACTGCATAAAAGTTTGTCGGCGGGATTAGCACTCGATTATAACATACGGTGATTTAATAATTAAGAGTATCTAATGGTAGAAATAATTAAATAAAATACAAGTAATAAAGAAAGAATTAATTAAAAATTAAGTGGTTTAACTCAGCAATACATTTTTAAGTTTGCTTCTAACAGTTTCTTCATTAAAACAACATTTGTTCTCAGCATATTGGTTAAACAATGTAGGGTCAAATACTTGCTGGTTCTTTTTCATAATAATTTCTTACCGAAGGTATTACAAATTTATGTTGTCCAACGCTTTTAGTATTATAAGTATTTTCCACATTTATTTTGAACTTATCCTCATACAATTGTTCCAGGACCACCGAGAATTCGACCCTTTTATGTATAAGAAGTACTTTACAGATAGATAATAGTTTCTTATAATTATTTTTGCATTCAAGTTTATTTTTCTATCGACTAAGTATTTCATGAAGCGTATTTGCAGTGACTTTATGTTGTCTAAATATGTTTTAAATGTACGTCCATACGTGCTTAATCCATAGCTAAGCAACGAATCATCGAGGGCAAAGTAAATGACACGCAGCGTTTTCTTACTCAGCGGAACATTTAAGGCCTAGAACTTACTCAACACCGCTCTGAGTCTGGTACACACTGAATCCACATGCAAACTCCAGTTCATGTTGGGGTACATCCACAGACCTAGATTTTTGAACTTTTTAACAAACTCTAAACTTACGCAATTGAAATTATTTGCGTGCATGCACTCAAAAGTGTGCGCTATAATACTGATTTCTGAATAATTAATGTTCTTTGCTAATATATTATATGTTGAATAAATATGCGTAACTTGTTTTATATAGGTTAAGAATAATGCCATTGTCGTGTCCCCACCTAGTGATATTGTCATAGTCTATCTGCAGCACAGCTCTGGCCTCCTGTATATTCTTTGACGAGTACAGCAAGCACATGTCATTTGCATACATGTAGACCCGGTATTTATTTATTACATTACTTACACTGTTGACATGCATAATGTAGCCGACCGGTCCGAACACCGAGCTGGTTCGCGCACCAAGGTTCACTACAGCTTCTTGCCCGGCCACTCCTGCAATGCAGGTCTGCAGAGTTCTGCCACTCAGATAGTGACGAAACCATTTGTTTGTCGAACTTGACAAACAAATGGTTTCGTCACTATCTGAGTCTCATGATCTAAGGTCTATCTACTAGATCTAGGATCTAAGGACTCGAAGCAGCGTCTCATGACCTAAGGTATCAAATGCCTTTTTGTAGGCAATAAATAGAGCCAGGACCTGATGGTCCTGATCTAGGCTGGTATTCATGTCGTTTGAGAACTGCGACAGTGCTGTAGCGGTATTGCGGCCGCACCTGAACCCAGGCTGCGCATCTGATATTAAGCTGTTGTGCTCCAGGAAAGCACTAACTTGTCCGACCACTATCTTTTCGACTATTTTGTTAATCACCGATAGGATGGCAATCGGCCTGTAATTAGCGTAGTCAGTATGCACTCCAGACTTGAAGATAGGCCGTATCATAGCACTCATAAGGAGGTTTGGGTAGACTCCTGTAGACAATGACATGTTAATAAAGTGTGGCAGGGCTGGTGAAATAAGCTTTTTAATTATTTTCCAGTCTGTAACTCAAATACCATCCACGCCCGGCGCCTTATCGCTGCTTAACTGGTTTATCACCTTACAAACTGTATTGCTGTAAACTGGCTTAAAACTAAATGTAACAATACATTTACATATTTACTTCCATCTAAAAATTTTATACAGCAATTATGCTTAATATTACTAATTCCTCTTGTAAATACATATATCTGTGAATTTACTACATATATTATACATTATCTTATATATTACCCTGTATATTAATGTAACGATAAACTTATTATCTATGAAAAGTTTACTATTTGAAAGAAAACTAACTAAAGTTTACTATCTTATATTTTAGGATATCCTGTAAATATATTATAAAGGTGTTTAAATAAATAAATCTCGTCAAGTCAGAAATTCGTTAAATCACGTGTAAACCTTTAGACAATTTTTCTATAATACTTGGTACTTTTTTTTTCTTCTTTTTTTATACTACTAAGGTGGCAAACAAGCATACGGCCCACCTGATGGTAAGTGGTCACCGTAGCCTATAGACGCCTGCAACACCAGAGGCATCACTTGCCCGTTGCCAACCTTTTAGGAAAGGAAGTGGGAAGGAGAAGGAGCTGGAAGGGGGAAAGAGGGTGATTGGGCTTCCGGCACTCTCACTCACCGAACGAAACACAACAGTTGGAGTACTGCTATTTCACGTCAATATTCTGTGAGAGGGTAGTCCTTCCCCGGTCGAGCCGCCCATTCATGCTGAAATCAGCGAGGCTCTACTACTTACTACATAATTTTCTTTACCTTTCCTCTTTTTTAAAAAAGATTACTAGCAATTTAGGTTTTAAATTTTTAGTATTCTTGTTAACCCCTCCAGCTAAGCTAGAATGCTTGTGTTCGGAGCGGATTCACGTCGGTAGTGCAATGGATGCGATTCGAACCCGCGACCTCTCGATCGCAAGTCCAATATCTTAACCATTTATTAAATATTTTAATTGGCCATAGCCTGACTCCCGTGGGATTCAAAAGCCGCACCCAAAAGTCACTTAAATAAACATGAAATGTCTGGCAAATCTAGTTTCATCTTTTATATTAAGTATGTCTATCACTCACAATACACCATTTTGAAATTCGAGAAGCATCGGTTGCCGCCTCCTTCCCTTTCTTTGTTGTTGGCATAGACAAGAAAGAGGTGACGGAAGCGATCCCGCCAAAGTAAATAATGTCACAGATTAAATATGAGAACGTTTAATCTGTGCGACGACACTTTTTCGGCTATTTTTGTAATATTTATTTATTGTTTTTTTTGCCTCATTGGTCTAGAGGCATAAATTTACGATTACTTGACAAGCGATTGTGAAGCCTAGGTTCAATTGCCGGTCTAAGCGACATGTTTTTCTACATACCTACATACAAATTCTTTCACGTACATTACCGAATAAGCAAGCAGAGTATATTACACACACATTGCGCAAATTATGATGTTAGATTCCACAGTATAGTAGTCGACCCTATTGCCGTCTAACAGCCATTATTCCAGAGTCCGTACTCCTACCCAGAATTTGTAAACAAAAATAATCAATAATACTTTGTCCGACACGGCAATCTAACTTGAGACCTCACTGTGTGTGTGTGGTCTCGAAGCAGTGGCCTTTACCACCGCTGCAGAACGAGGCATGATTTTCTCTTAAGATTATTTTAAAGTATGGTAGTCGAATCTAGCAGATAGAAAATATACAAGCTAAATGCTCTATAGAATAAAAAATACCTTGCAAAATAGATAAAATATATCTCTGTCTACCTACCTTCGGGTTAATTAGCAGGCGTTAACATAAAATGCACCTAATATTGATAATTTAATACTTAAGTGTATAATAATAATATTTTAATCAAGTTTAGGCTGACGGTGGAGTAAAAACAATAGGTTTTAAGAAGTTCCCATGCGGTTGGCCAGAGATTATATCCCACGGCCTCACACCAAGGCTGAAACCAACCTCAAACTGTGACATACTGTGTCTATTAGCTAATTAGGGTCAAAAACTATGCATTTTAGGACTCGTTTATGATCTATTGTAAGTGTTCATTCATTGATTGATTTTATACTCACAGCAGTTAAGGCTATGCCATTGATGTCGCTACAGCGAACTAGTAATGCAATTGCACATGCGCCGGTGTGCAATAATATAGTGAATAAATAACCTTTTAGATTTCTGTACCTCAAAAGGAAAAGGGAACCATTCTAGGATCACTACGTTGGCCATCCAACTGTCTCACAAGAGCCTTTTTCTCCGGTACGCATAGATGTCTCCTTGAAACTAATTTAGAATACTCAGGTCTACTATCCCTTGGAACTGAAAAATATTCTAATTCAACGCAGTCAATACATACTTCTGTTTATGCCGCATATTTCGACACTTGCAAGAAATCATTTAAGAAGCAATGTCTTATA
This sequence comes from Catocala nupta, assembly GCA_963675205.1. Classification (NCBI taxonomy): domain Eukaryota; kingdom Metazoa; phylum Arthropoda; class Insecta; order Lepidoptera; family Erebidae; genus Catocala; species Catocala nupta. The sequence goes on along the minus strand of OY776095.1, from coordinate 5,451,523 downwards.
ACACAAGCAAGGGAAAAACTGAATGACAATAATTTGTATGCGCATTGGTGACCTTAGGAAATCTCGAGTTTTGACACTTGAGAAGTACCAAGAAAAGTTAAACTCTTTTGGAGCCCATTTAATCAGAAGTATATAGGACAAGTCGGACGAATAAAAAATAGGCTTATAACACGGTTCCTCATTACTTATTACTTCCTTATTAGTAGCGTTGCGCGTCCTCTATGGTGGATCTCTCTTCAGTCAGATTGCCGTCCTATCAGACTCTAAGAATGAGAGTATTGGGAGTGCACTTGGTTTGCACGCACACTTAAGCACAATAAGATCTCCCGCTGGGACCGAAATACGGTCTAGTAGACAATATTATTATCATGACTAGTTCCGGTAAGCATACAAATGCATTAATATAAAACAAACGGTTCCTTCCCGTCTACCGAATTTAGTGAACACTGCACTTGTTGTACAAACATACAGAACACAGTTAAGGAAGTCCAAATTATTAGAATGGTGGCGCCCTTTAATTGCGATGACATCACTTCACATGACAATTGATGGGCTCACTAATTACTTCAATTATTCTACTACACACATCCTTTTGACTGGTAATATGATGTAAGTAAGGTTTATGGTAAAACGGGTATTGTCTAGTTTTTCCTCGTAGTATGTTGTGCTTATGTTTGCGGTCGATCATGAGATATATGGATTCGTTTCCCGGCAAGTGATATTTTATTTCTTTGTCTGGAGTCTGGAAATTGACATAGGAGTCACTTTTATTTAAAATTGCCAATTACTGTATCTGTCGCGGACTTTAGAAAAATACAATTAACGGTCTAACTATACAATTAATAATCTAACTATTTGTGAGTAAACAATGTTTTTGTCCCGTGTGAATCTCGAACCTTCACCTTCGCGGACTGGCAAAGTTACCAGTTTAACCACTGCGACAACTGTGCAATCATACTGATTTCACTTCTCAACAAGTAAGATAAAATTGTGACGATAGTCGTAACATGACTTAAGCGCTCACCGAAATTTTCCAAGGGAATCGCGCTCATTATCTTACGTAACTTTATAAATTACGTTTTATGACTGACTACGTCAGAAATACAGCAGATTATTGGCTTGTAATATTACGTTTTAATTATATGTCTTACTACTAATTAAAGACTCCTAAAGATAGTACTAATAGGGGACGCCGTTCGATTGCCACGCAGAGGTCTAAAGTTCGATGCGTCTCACTTTACGAAGTTATATGCGTATAGTTAATTTCATATAGGTGGCGGTGATCATTGATTCACCAGTAAGTTCATAAAATCCATTGGGATTAGATAGATGGACTTGCGATCGAGAGATCATAGGTTCGAATCGTACCCATTGTACCACACAAGTGAACTCATTCTTAATACAGTTATTGTAGCTTAGCTGAAATGGTGAATAAGAATACTAGTGGGGTAGTTTGTAACCCAAATTGATAGTGATCTTATTTTTATTATCTTACCATTATAACTTGAAAGGGTAACAACTGGGAAAACATAATATCTGGGAACTCTTCATAATGATCTCGAAGATGTGTGAAGTCTGCCCAATCGCACTGGACTAAAGTCCATACAATATATGGGTATATGACAATACAATATATGTATACTGTGGGTCTCTGAGCCTATCTGTGGGAGAGTTCATAAGGAGTGATGAAATTATGAAATAAAAGTAAGGAGTCGTCTGCCTCAATGCGCGGCGGTAATAATTGGTTTTTCTGCCAAAAAATTCTCAGTAGCAATACGGGCTCTGTAAAAATGTCTGGTAGAATAAGCACATCTTTACTTAACACCGGGTGAGATCCCGGTCAAACGCAAGCCTATTGCAGTCAAAAACAAAAAAAAATAACATTGATCCTAAAACATATCTGGCGTAATATGGATGTAATAGGTACATTTCAGCTTACCCCTCCAAAAATATCAATTGAGGCTATATACATATGTATAAAGAATTTAAAAATAAATACATAGACTGATCTAAGAATTGTTATTTCGTCTAACACAATAACTTAGATACATATACGTAAATGAAAATCGATATTGTCTAAGAATCTCAAACTTCTTTCTCACAATCAAAATTATTTAACAAAAAGAGAAAACTTAAACACGAAACTGTTTAATAGAACATCCTAAACTATTCAAATCAACTAGACACTATAAACCTTTTAAACACCAACCAGTAAAACAAAACGATAAAATAATAGGCCCTTTTTAACAGGCGCCTTACGCCTTATTAGGTAAAAATGTTCTGAAGTGTTAACTGCCCGCGACCCTAAGGTATCACAGTGCTAACGCTTATTGTCAACAAAGTGCGTAACAACCTTCTAACTGACCTCGTGATACTGACACCCAATGGTTTCTATGCCATCTCTGTATGTATGTTTAGAAGTTGACAAACTTGAATTGAATTATCTTGAATGTAATGTTTAGTGTTTCCATTTTATGGTACGAGTGTCTTAAATTTGGATATATTTAAGTAAAATACATGTACAATCTACGTATTTATGTGCAAATGCATGCGTGGTCTCACTTCTATATATACCTCTCTGTAGGGGTAAGGTATACACCTGGCGTTACACCCTCATTACGCCAGTTATAGTTTTAGGTCCTAATTATTAGCCTATTACCATTACCGGCTACAGTTGCAGACACAGTGCTGCTGCTAAGAGAATTTTATCAGAAAACAATGATGTTATTTTATCAGAGAACAAAATGTATTTTGCCTAACCTGAGAATCAAACACAAGACGCAGTACTTACATACGCAACCGCTTTAAGCTAGAATTCTAATAATATTCTAATATTCTATCACTAACATACCATATAGCCCATACCATAACATACCATAAGCATACATATATAGTTTTTTTTGTAAATACAATACAACATCCAGACCAAGACAAACATCCATGTTCATGCACACAAATGTTTGACTTGTGCAGGAATCGAACCCGAGACCTCAAGCGTGGCAGTCGGTTACACTACATATACATACCCACCCTCTCACCCACACATACACTAACATACACACGCATGGACGCACGCACACTAGACATGCACATACAAACAAGAAGTATCCTTCCACAGCCCATACAATATTAACATTGAATATATTATAATTATATTAATATACCTATGTACAAAATCTAGACTTAGTGTCTCGGGGTGGAGACCTGGTGTCCTATAACACAGGCTTCGGCCTAGCTTAGGCTCCAGTCTCCCACATGTTCCTTGTGTTTTATTTTAACATTAAGCAATTTGTATCTTTTTTCAACATTGTAAATATTGTGGAGAGAAAATAAACATTATTATTATTATTATTACACCAACTACTACGCCATCGAGCCGTCAAAAATATAAATTTGCATCATAATATTTTAAATGTATTTGCAACATAGTTACTAACCATAAATCAAATTCAGAAACGGTTGGCACATCCAACAACAACACATACTAATCCCAGTATCCCAGGGATCCGCCGTTGCCACCGCATTTTACACGAACCAAATCACATAACAAGGTCGCTTACCAATCTTCGAAGCAGTGACGGTACGTTCATAAAACCCCAAAAGTCAGGCTTGCTTGCCTCAATTATATACCTACTTCATTTTGATCTTGCTTCAATGATCTCATCCACAACATGCAAGAAAATAAAAGCAAAAATAAGCATTTAACTTAACCTGTCAATTATTGAAATATCAGGCATAATTGAAAACTTATTAAGTATATTTGGCCGCCAGTGTAACGTTGCGACTCAGTAGGTTAATATACTGTTAGAAAACATATAAAGCTACCTTTATGCTAAAACCTTAGCAGTTATTATGGGGTCATGTGAGCCCTAGATTGAGAGCCACTAGCTAATCCAATCTTCAAAACCCAGCAGTGAATTAACACGCATTTTTAATTGAAATATGTAAACCGTAAAAATACAAATTAATATATTCCCGGCGAACACATTTACATAATACGAGAGGCCGGTGTGTCTGTCTGTTTGTTCAGTTGTGTCATTGTTACACAATCTTGCGCATGAAACGTCGCGATATTGTACCGTTTTATAACGTATATTATTTGAGTTTGTGAAGTTCTCTAGAATGTTGCTTTGTCATAGCGGGTAATTTTGATATAGATGTACTCTTTAAGTATTTATTCTGTCCTAGATTGTGACCATAGCCGCGCTCGCGTAAATGTAGGTCAGGTTTTTTTCTAGATGAAAGGTTCGTTATGTCCTTTTCTGCTCCCCTGACAGAAAACCTGCATGCATGTCTGAGAGATCTGATCTCGAAGATATGTGACGTCGGCCAACACGCACTGGGCCAGCGTGGTAGACTATGGCCTAAACAGTCTCACACTGAGTAGAGCAAGCTAAGCCCGTGCCCAGTGGTGCCATTGTTCACATACCTACAGGGCTGATTTTAATATTATTATTAACTAGATGTGACCGCGGTTTCACCCGCATTTATGATTACTGTGCCGCCCCCGTGGGTCGTAGCGTGATGTTATATAGCCTATAGCCTTCCTCGATAAATGAGCTATCCAACACTAAAATAATTTTCAATTCGGATCAGTAGTTCCTGAGATTAGCGCGTTCAAACAAACAAACTCTTTGGCTTTATTATCTAGATAGATGTACATTGCTTTGACGAGACTGAGCATCGTGGATTCGAACTTAAGACTTGTCATAGCAAGCCATCGCTTACCTGACTGAACTATCGCTGTTCTAAATAGATATTCTAGATAGATAAGGTGATATGATCTTCATAAGCGAGATCTATTCATAGAAAATAACAAAGCAACTGAATGTATAAGGCAGTGATTTATGTTATCATCTAGTCTTGTTGGAATGTGAATCTGTCAATGCGAGTACTGTGCATGAAGTCCGAATCGATACTCGTGTCGGGCGAAATATTAATAGGCTTTTTGTCAAGCATTCACAATGTTTGGAATTGTACTCGGTAGTCAGCAATAGGTTCGCCCCCTATTACGTAGGATTTAAAAACGATAGTTGTTTTAAGTGTTCTCTATTGCCACAGCGACGTCACGGGTCAAAAAGAGGAACGCCCATCTGAGGCCACGAGTGGACATGAGGCTAGAGAAAAAAAACTTTCCAGTTGATTTTGTCGTAAAAATATGTATTTACATCATTTCATTCAAATTGAGGCCACTGCAATTTACAAAAAATAGTTAAAGAGTAAATCTATTGGGCAAGATATGAGTCCAATATATGCCCTCCTGCGCCTTTTCTAGATGACCTGTTAATAGTATAATATGGCAATGAAGAGAATATAGACGTTTAAAATAACAAATGTGTCTTCTTTTTAAAACTCTTTTATGTATAACTGGGTAAAAATATATTACAAACACACCTCCTGTAATAATTAAATAATAGAGCATTGAGAAAAGAGATGTTCTTGAATTATCTCACAGCCAGACACATTTTCGTACAGACAATAGCCTCAATACATTTATTTTCTATAGATATTTCTAAAATTGTGTTTTAGATATGTAATACTGTTAAGATCTTAAAACACTCAATTTCTATAGTAATTTTTGATGTCCATCTTTGGCCTGAGACACTATGGAGAATAGGCATTCCTCTTTGTGTAATCCATCTTTAGTTCTGTTCCGATACTGGGTGTTCTCTGTGTCCATCGTTATAATGTTTGTAAAGATCTCCGCGATATAAATGTATATTGTATTTTTAGAGCGTTATTTTTTTAAATATTTAAAATCAAAATACATCTCTGCCTACTCCTTCGGGGATGTAAGCTTCAGATTATAATTATGATTTATATTTTCCTTGTTGTCGGGGTCTACTGATGCATTGGTTTTACACACGAAGGTTTAAATGAATACGGCGCAACATTGTAACCGAGTCGCATTGTTGCAATTAGCGTCACAATGTTTTATGTCTCGCTGGTCCACTGGTAACGTTAGCATGAGCGTCAAGTACCGAATGTAAATGTTAAGGTCATAGTATTTAGGTAGGTAGGTATATGGTATATATAGGGATTATAGGGTGTAAAAGGTATTAAAGTAGCAGCCCGGCGGCTTTGCATTGTATCCAGTAAAATTTTGGGTTGTTCCGGCGTCATCCGATGACGTTTCATCCTACACTGTTTTTTTTCCTAACTCAACCTATTTACGTTCCTTACTCAACCGATAGCAATTATTTCATTTTTAATTCTTTATTCATATATTTTTTAAAGTACTGTTACTAACATTTTTTTTTTGATCCAGGAAAATCCTTTATGTTTACCTCCGAGAGGGGGAGGGAAGTTATGTGTGACTCTCCCCTCATGAAGGAGGTCGGTATACACATTAAAAACCTGGGGTGAGCAGTCCTTCCGCCAACGGGGTGGGGCGAGATGGGGCCGCGTTAGCAATCACCATCCCGCACCGGCGATTGGCCTGGCTGATGGTAATCGGGCCTCAGCACCTTTGGAAGGGTGGCCTTGCTCACCAAGGCCACCCCACCAGACGTGTGGGGCCGTGCAAGCCGGTAGAGAGTCCACCCCGACTCTGTACCAGTAACCCCACTATACAGGAGCGAGAAGGTGGGCAAATCGCCTCAATCGTCTGTCTTCACGGGAGAGGTTCAACGAGGAGATTGTTCTCCCTGACCCTCTTCGCGGTCTCCTTCTTCGCTATGACAGCCTCGCAGAAGGAGACCACTGCCAGGACCTCTCGCTGCCGAGCATGGCGTTGATCACGCTCGGCAGGGAGAGATCCCCGCTTGTTATGGCACGCCTCCAGCGTGTGGAACGCCGTGTATTCCGGCGCCCCACACTCATGGCAGACCGGGGTCGCCTCCCGTCTCGCGATCTGGTGCAAATGCTTTCCGAAGCATCCGTGCCCTGAAAGCACCTGCACCAGTCGGAAGGTCAGCGACCCGAATCGCCGCCCTATCCACCCCCGGAGGACCGGGCGAATGGCTTCCACCGTCCACTGGCCCGGGACCGGTGGAGCCAGATCCTCCGTCCACCGCCTCAGCAGGGCGGCCTGCGCCTGTCGCCGCATGCATGCCACCTCCTCCCACCTCGGGGGATCCCCGCGGGTCCTCCTCGCCGCCACGAAGTGGTAAATTTCGGTGAGGATCTCCGCTTGTAGCTTCCAGGAGGGGTTACTGGCTAGCACGCACGCAGCCGTCCAGGACACCGTCCGGTAACCGCGTATGGCCTTCGTCCTGACGATCCGCTGCGGACGTCGCAGCAGGGTCTTATTGTTGCGACTGAGGGCGTCCGCCCAGACCGGTGCCCCGTAAAGGGCCATACTCCGGATCACTCTGGAGTACAGTCGGCGACAAGTGGCGCTCGGGCCACCCTCGTTGGGCAGCAGCCTCCCCAGGGCGGCCGCCGCTTCCAGGACTTTTTGGGCCAGCTGGGTGAAGTCTCCCAAAAGTCCACCTCCCTTCCAGAATGAGACTCAAGTACCTCATTTGGGTCCCAAGCCGGACCAGGACCCCATCCAGGGCCACTCGTGTACCTGAAGGAGGAGGTCGGAGGTCCTCTCCGAGGCCCATGAAACAATAGGGCCTCAGTCTTGGATACCGGAGCGCCACTGTTACTTTTTTTTTTTTTGATTCCCAGGAAAAAATGCTTGATGCACTACCCGCCGGCTAGGGGACGGCACCGGCGGGGCGTGTGGGACTCACCAGCCTATTGCTGGTATACCCACTAAAAAAACCTGGGGTGTTCCCTCTCTCACCCAGTGGGGAGGGCCTGTTGGGAGTCTAAAAAGATTCATCCATAGCAGGCCCCCCCGTGTGGGTGCCGGCCGGGTCAGTGGAACCCGACCTCCTCTCGTCCCCGGGGGAGAGCATTTCACCGCTCTCCCCTTTCGACGTTAGAAGGCGCGCGGGAACACCGCGCGCGCCCTCTATGGGTTCTTACTCACGGGTGGCAGGGTCCCCTGAGGCCTTGCCACCCAGAACCCTTAGGTGGGGGGCAGGAGAGCGACATAAGCGCGTCTCCTGCGCCCCCTCCTCCGGCGGCGGATCTCCGGGGCGTAAGGATCTTCCTCACGCCCCCGCTCCGCCGCCTCCTTCTGCGAGATGACAGCCTCGCAGAAAGACCTCATTGCACCCCAGCACCTGTCGGCAACGAGAGGTCGGGGCCAATCACGGCGACCAGGGCACAGCGCTCCTCGGCCCACGCCGGACACTCCTCCAGCGTGTGCTGCGCCGTGTCCCGGTCGCACTCCTCGCAGTGGTGACACCTGGTTGTCGGCTCCCTACCGGCTATCTTGCACAGGTACTCTCCGAAACAGCCGTGTCCGGAGAGCACCTGAGTAAACCGGTAGGTGAGCGGTCCGCGCCGTCTGTCCGTCCATTGCCTTAGCACCGGACGGACAGCCTCGACTGTCCTCACCCCGTAGCGGGGCTGGGCCAGCCTTTCCCCCCACTTGGCCTCGAGGACCAGTCGAGCCTGGGACCTTCGCGTCTCCACCGCCCCGTGAGTGGGTTCCTCACCATGGAGCCGGAGGTCCACGCGCCAGTGATACACCGACGCTTGGACCTCCGCCTCCAAATCCCAGGGCGGCGATGCCGCCAGGACGCACGCCGCCTCAAAGGAGACGGTGCGGTACGCCCGCGACACCCTGATCGCCATCGCCCTCTGAGGTTTCCTCAGGAGGGCGATGTTTCGGCGATCGAGGGCGCCGGCCCAAATGGGCGACCCGTAGAGGGCCATCGACCGCACCACCCCCAGATAGAGGCGGCGGCAGACGACACTCGGCCCCCCGATATTCGGCAGCAGAGAGCTAAGCGCTCCCGCCGCCGACATCAACCGGGGGGCCAGGCGGCTAAAATGGATGCGAAAGTTCCAGCGGCCGTCGAGGTGGAGCCCCAAGTATTTCATACTCGGCTCCACCCCGATGCGGACCCCTCCAACTATGATGTGGGCATCTGGTGGCGGCGCCCGCCGAGGCCCATGAAATAACAGGGCCTCGGACTTTTCCAGCGCCACCTCCAGTCCCAACATCCTAATTCTACCGACGACCAGGGCCACCCCTGCCGTGGCAAGACGGGCAGCTGCCCCGTAATCCTCTCCCCGGGCCGTGACCAGCGTGTCGTCGGCGTAACAAGTTACGCCGACGCCCGGGGGCAGGGCGCCCCGCAGCACCCAGTCGTAGCCGATGTTCCATAGGATCGGTCCAAGAACCGATCCCTGTGGAACACCGCACGACACCTCCCTCCGAAACGTCTCTCCGTTCCGCCCCATACAGAATACGCTCCTCTGGTGCAGGTAGTCCCCGACTATTCGGCGTAGGTAGGGAGGCACTCCATGAAATCGGAGCGCCTCCCTAATAGTCGCCCACGGCAGGGTGTTGAACGCGTTGGCGATGTCCAAGGACACCGCCAACACCACCCCGCGCGAGGCGACCGCCTCATCCGAGAGGGCCTTGACGCGACTGATCGCGTCAATCGTCGATCGGCCCTCTCGGAATCCGAACTGCAGTTCGGACAAGTCGGGGCCCACCCGCACCAGGTGCCTGGAGAGGCGGGCAACCACTACACGCTCAAAGAGCTTGCCCACCTCATCCAACAGCACTATGGGGCGGTACGCGGAGGGAGAGTCCGCGGGGCGGCCCTCCTTTCTCAGGAGGACCAGCTTACCCGTCTTCCACATGGCAGGGAACCGTCCCGACACCAAACAGGCGCTAAACAGCCTGAGGAGCCGGTCCCCTAGGGCGTCGTAGGCCAAAACCCAGGCGCGGCCAGGAATTCCGTCCGGCCCCGGGGCGGTGTTTTTGCCCCGGAGCCGCACCATTGCCGCGCCGAGCTCCGCCATTGTTACCTCTGGCGCCCCGGCTTCGGCACCGCCCTCCTCAATATCGGGCGGCGCCATTTCGGGAGGCGTGTGCTCCGCTCTCGAAGGAAAGAGAGCGGAGACCACCTCCTCTAATTGCCGGGGCTGGAGACTCTCGGTGACCGGTGGGGCCCAGGGGCGCAACTTGCCCCTGACCGCCTTGTACGGGCGGCCCCACGGATCTGCCTCGAGAGTCCCCAGGAACTCTTCCCATCTTTGGGTTTTGGCCTCACTGATGGCGGACTGCAGGGCGTGCTTCCGCTGTTTATACGCGCTCCGCAGCCGTGCCTCCACGGTCAGGTCACGGTACCGCCTGCGTCGGCGGTACCTAGTGTACTGGCGACGCGCCGCAATGCAAGCGGCGCGTTTCTGACCAATGTCGTCAGACCACCAGTACACCTGACGCCTCGGAGGCTGAGCACTGGCCCGGGGCATCGACGCGTCGCAAATCCGCGTCATCGCGCCCCGGAACCACTCCGCCTCTAGCTCAGCCTCCACAGGCCCGTCGCCCAACGGGGTCCAGGCCTGGACGATGGAGGCTTCCACCAGCACGTCTACGTTGAGACGTTTCAACGCCCATCGTGGGGACGACGGGGTGTGCACTCTCCTCGGGCGATCGTCCGGGATCGCCGGCGAGGCGGAGATGTCGAACCGCACGTAACGGTGGTTGTCGAAGCGATCTCCGTGTGTGAACAACGCGCGCACACAGACATAACACATACCGTGCCGCACCGCCGCCGCGCCGCGCTCCTCACTCTCGCTCCCATCACTGACCGTAATACACGTACCAAGCATCATATACTTATCTACCTAGTTAGTATATATATGTATGTAGTACTTACCAATAAACGGCATCAAAGAAGAACGAGCGTCTATTCAATCAAACAAACCCAAATACACCACCTCCGATAACTTCTCGCCGCAACATTTGGTCCATCGAGCCGGATTCGCCAGCAGCGAAGAAACGAACCAGCAGCGACGTTGAAGTTGGCGCGAAGAGGTGGACATCCATATATTCAGAAGCATTCTAACTGGACAACATTGCAACTTGCGAGTGGCGAACTGGGGAGACTGTATAAAGATAAGGCCAATCCTTTCTATTACCTACTTACCCTTCATATTAATATTCTCCATTTATTTGCGTCATTTGTGTCAGTGTTGTCTAAAATCTATATACTTATTGCTACAAAAAACACATACAAGCCTAAACATAGGCACAATTTGCAAAATTTGCGTCATATAATTCATTTCACAATTATTTTAATCTATCTACCTACCTACTTGATATTATCTATTTCTATCTAGCCCATTTATTGCTTAGTATGTATAGTAAATTATCATTTTTGTAAGGTAAACTATATACATAACACTATCTAACCATACATAAAGACGTAAATTCTAAATACTTATACATAATATAAGTACTCAAATGCAATACATTAATACATTGATATGCTTAAATACTTACATTTCAAAAAATACATAAAACAAACATTAAATAGTTAACAATAACCAATTATTGCCAAAACATTTATTACACAAATCATTTTATATCTGTGCCTAATAAGTAATAATGAACAAACTACCATAGTCCACTGCTGGACATAGTAGTATCTTAACAAAATTATTTATCTTATAGGTATAACAACTAGCCTAATTATATCCTTTCGTTATATGAGTAATTCAATAAAGTAAACGGATTAGCGTTCATTCAAATCATTAACTTAAATAAAATAAAGTTATTATCACCTAAAAAATAAAATAAAGGAGGTAGTAGTGAGACTATACATTGCTGCAGCTCGGTATCGGTTCGCATTCCAGCGAATAGTCGCGCGTTACATTACAGTGCGTTATTTTAAAAGATAGAACACTTGTATTTATTTCATTTAATAAAATTATTCTTGTTTACTAGCGTTTAATTCTTTTGTAAACAATGTCTGACGAGCAGCTTTTGGTAAAGAAACGAGCCAGTATAAAAGGTCGTTTAACGGTGTTCAGTAATTTCATAAATAACTTACCAAAAACTTTAAGTAACGAAGATAAGTTAGAACTCGAATTACGGATATCAAAATTAGAGCTATTATTGGATAGTTACAACGAGATTCAAACCGAAATAGAATGTATTGCATCCAATTCGACCGAACAATTTAAAGAGCGCGATTCATTCGAGTGTACGTACTATAAGACATTAGCGCTTGCAAAGTCAAAGTTAGATGTAATACGCGAGCATGTATGTTGCAGTTCGGAGGTAGGCAGTGTGGTGCAGCACAACAAAGCAAGTGTCAAGCTTCCTATAATACAACTCGCTAAGTTTAACGGAACTTACGGTTCTTGGCTCGAGTTTCGAGATACATACTCGTCACTTATTCACGATAATCCTGATTTGAGTCCTATTAATAAGTTTCATTATTTACGATCTTCGTTGGAGGGCAGTGCTTTATTAGTGATTAAATCGGTAGAATTTTCATCAAGCAACTATTCAATTGCATGGAAACTTATCTGTGATAGGTATGACAACAAAAAAATGCTTATCGCTAATCACGTAAAATCCCTTTTTAATGTATACTCAATACAAAAGGATACATCATTTAATTTAAAAAGATTAGTAGACAGTTTTGTAAAAAATCTTCGATCTTTGGAAACATTAGGTGAACCCACCGACAAGTGGGACACCTTATTAATATATATGCTATCGAGTAAATTTGACTCACAAACTTTATTAGAATGGGAAAAATTTAAGTCATTATATGAAAAACAAGATTTACTTTTTGAGGACTTATTAAAATTTACAAGAAATAGGTCTGAATTATTAGAAACTTTAGAACAAAGTAAAAATAAATACCCTAAACAGTTAGGATCGCACAGCTTAGTTAGTATTAATGATACAAAAAGGAAATGTCCTGTATGTCAGTCCGATCATTACATTTACTACTGTAAAACATTTTTAAATTTATCAAATAAACAAAGGGAAGCAAAGGCCAATGAATTAAAATTGTGTTTGAATTGTTTAAAGAAAGGGCATCATACAAAAAACTGTAGTGCAAGTACATGCAAAAAATGCAATAAAAAGCATAATACTTTAATATGTCCACAACTATTATGTACAGAAAATGCAAACGAACAGGTAGCATTATCAGCCGCTGTCATATCGCCCTGCGGATTGTTATCCACTGCATGTGTGAGTGTGCGCACAGCTGACGATCTACACCAGCGTGTGCGAATCATGTTAGATTCTGGCAGCACTTCTAATTTTATTACCGAACGTTTGTGTAAACAACTGCGTTTGCCTTCTCGACATTCAATCACAACAATTAATAGCTTAAACAAAAATGTATCGATTGCAAAAAAATGTTGTGATATTCACATACAATCTTTGCATTCTAAATTTAATTTAACAATGACTTGTATTATTGTGCCTCATATAACTAATCCGTGGCCGAGTTCACCAATTAATAAATCAGATATTAAGATTCCAAAATATATAAAATTATCGGATCCTGAATTTTATAAACCATCCGATATCGAGATTTTAATAGGTAACGGTTTATTTTGGGATTTACTTGAACAAAAACAGGTAAAATTAAATGGTCAAAATATTACGTTGCATAAATCGAAGTTAGGTTGGATTATGGGTGGTTCAATAAAATTAAACTCGTCAACTGTATGTAACCTCTCTGATTCTCAGACGTTATACAATCAAATTGCTAAATTCTGGGAATTAGATAACATAGTTACAGCACCACACCAACACTTAGAGTGGTCTAGAGAAGAAATCGAATGTGAAAAACATTTTGTAGACACAACCACTCGTCTTTCTGATGGTAGGTTTAGTGTTACCATACCTTTAAAGTTATCACCGAGTGTTTTGGGAGACTCATATAAATTAGCAAGATCTCGATTTATGCAGTTAGAAAAGAAGTTTTGTATTAATCCAGAATTTAAAAATCAGTACGTAAGTTTTATACAGGAGTACAAAGATTTAGGCCATTTGAGAGAATCGAAGAGTTATAACAGTGATCAAATTTGTTATTATGCACCTCATCATGGTGTCGAACGTCAAGACAGCTTAACAACAAAACTTAGAGTTGTTTTTGATTGTTCTGCTAAGTCATTATCAGGTTATTCATTTAACGAGTTGCAGAAAGTAGGTCCAACTATACAGGATGACTTATTTTCCATATTATTACGCTTTCGTCAGCATAATATTGTACTAACAGCGGACATTGCAAAAATGTATCGCCAAATAAACGTCAATGAATCACAGCGTTGTTTGCAGCAAATACTTTGGCGCGATGATCCTGATCAGCCCCTGAAGGCCTACGAACTCAACACAGTGACATACGGTACTGCTTCAGCTCCATTCCTAGCGATTCGATGCTTGAAGCAATTAGCCAATGAGTGCACTGATCCATTTATTAGTGAAATTATTGCTAAAGACTTTTATTGCGATGATATTCTTACCGGTGCTTTAAATAACGATCAGGCTTTATATATTTATTCAGCTGTCAATACACAACTAAAAACCGGTTGTTTTCCCTTACGGAAATGGTGCTCAAACAGCTTAGAAGTATTAAACAAAATAAAAACATCTAATGATATCTTAAACGATCGTTTTGATCTATGTCCTGGAACTGTTTCAAAAACGCTGGGCATTAACTGGGACCATAAAGCTGACAGCATTTGTTTTAAAATACAGTTGAAAACACACAATAAAATTACAAAAAGGAATATTCTATCCACTATTTCACAGTTGTTTGATCCATTAGGCTTGGTAAATCCTGTCACATTACAAGCAAAAATAATTTTACAAAATTTATGGCTGTGTAAGCTTTCATGGGACGAGAAGGTACCAGAAACTACACAAAAAGCATGGACACAATTAACTAAATCATTACCACAGTTAAATAATCTCAATGTTCCTAGGCATGTAATATGTAACAAATATGTAAGTTTACAATTGCACATATTTACTGACGCTTCAGAACAGGCTTACGGAGCCTGTGCTTACGTGAGGTCTATCACAGAAAATGATGAAGTTTTTGTCTATCTATTATGTTCTAAAAGCAAGGTTGCACCTCTAAAACCACTAACAATACCGCGTTTAGAATTATGTGGGGCTTTGTTAGGAGCTAGGTTAAGTGAAAAAATAATTAAATCATTAAGATTAAAATTTGATGAATTGTTCTACTGGACAGATTCTACCATCGTCCTTGGTTGGCTCAGCACCCCAACGAATAAACTACAAACATTTGTAAGGAACAGAGTAGCCGAAATACAGTCCACTACTAATACCAATTCATGGCAGTACGTTCCGACATACTTAAATCCGTCCGATATTCTGACGCGTAGTGTAAACGTTGAAGTGTTGTTAGACTGTGAGCAGTGGTGGAGAGGTCCACAATTCTTAAAACAAAATAGATCATTATGGCCAACATTAAATGTAAATAATAATAATCAGTCGTTACCTGACTTAAAATCAGAAGTTACATGCATGGTTTCTCAACCAACCGAGTCACTGTTTCCATTTGATAAACATTCCGTGTTTTGGCGTATGCAAAAGTCAATGATATACGTCTTACGTTTTATTCAAAATACAAAAGATAAAAATAATAAATACATTGGACCATTTGAGGTTTCAGAAGTACAGTTAGCAACATATAGATTAGTAAGTTTATCGCAACAGGAATGTTTTCCTGACGAATATAAAACCTTAAAATCAAATAATTCACTAAAATCTGGTAATTCATTGCAACATCTTAATCCATTTTTTGACCATAAATTTAAAGTAATGAGAGTAGGCGGTCGTTTTCAAAATTCAAATTATCAATATAATAAAAAACATCCAATGTTAATACATAAAAAACATATATTTACAAAACTTCTATTTGAGTACGAACACAAGGTACTAATGCATGCAGGGCCGCAGCATTTATTATATTCTACTCGTGAAAATTATTGGACGATAGGAGGACGAGACTTGGCGAGGTATGTCTCTCGAAACTGCATAACATGTAACCGTTATCGTGGCAAAACAGTAGTCCCCATTATGGGAAATTTGCCTAAAGAGAGGTTTAGCACTACATTTGCATTTCAATCCACAGCATTAGATTACGCAGGGCCTGTAATGATTGCTAACAGAGAAGGGCGAGGATGTAGGCTTATAAAATCCTACATATGCGTTTTCGTATGCTTCACCACAAAAGCCGTCCATATCGAATTGGTCAGCAATATGTCTACTGCAAATTTTCTTTTAGCCTTGAAACGATTCATCAGCCGTAGAGGGAAACCCTCGTATATCTATAGCGATAATGGTTCTAATTTTGTAGGTGCAAATAACGAATTAAATAAAATAATATCTTGCCATTCAGACACAATTGTTGATGCACTTGCACAACAATCAATTAAGTTTTCTTTTTGTCCTCCTCATTCACCACACTTTGGCGGTTTACACGAAGCCGGTGTCAAATCAATAAAACATCACCTAAGACGTGTACTAGGTAACTCAAATTTAACTTTTGAACAGTTGTACACAACTCTGACACAAATAGAGGCGGTACTAAATTCTAGACCCCTAAGCCCATTATCCTCTGATCCACATGACCTGTTACCGCTTACCCCCGGTCATTTCCTTGTTGGCAAACAACTGACGTCATTACCAGAGCCACACTACGCAGATGCTCCTACTACTCGTCTTGATCGATATCAACACATTGAGCAGCTTCGCCAACAGTTTTGGTCGAGATGGCACAAGGAATATATATCGGAACTCCAAACTCGCGCAAAATGGAAACAATCAGAAGGATCACTACACGTCGGAGACTTAGTGCTCATAAAAAACGAGCAAATGCCTCCCATGAAATGGCCCTTAGGAAGAATCATCAGCATATACCCTGGAACTGACGGAATTGCCAGAGTTGCGGACATCAGAACATCATCGGGGGTATTAAGAAGATCGTTCTCCAGAATATGTCCGTTGCCAATGCCAGACAAGGATTGAAGCAGCAACGCTTCAATGAAGGGCGGCATGTCGAAGCGATCTCCGTGTGTGAACAACGCGCGCACACAGACATAACACATACCGTGCCGCACCGCCGCCGCGCCGCGCTCCTCACTCTCGCTCCCATCACTGACCGTAATACACGTACCAAGCATCATATACTTATCTACCTAGTTAGTATATATATGTATGTAGTACTTACCAATAAACGGCATCAAAGAAGAACGAGCGTCTATTCAATCAAACAAACCCAAATACACCACCTCCGATAACTTCTCGCCGCAACATTTGGTCCATCGAGCCGGATTCGCCAGCAGCGAAGAAACGAACCAGCAGCGACGTTGAAGTTGGCGCGAAGAGGTGGACATCCATATATTCAGAAGCATTCTAACTGGACAACATTGCAACTTGCGAGTGGCGAACTGGGGAGACTGTATAAAGATAAGGCCAATCCTTTCTATTACCTACTTACCCTTCATATTAATATTCTCCATTTATTTGCGTCATTTGTGTCAGTGTTGTCTAAAATAAAACCGACAGTGACTCCGCCTCGACCAGCACTTGCCAGTCCCGGACGCGGCGCGCTACGGCAGGGCTTGCGAACGAAATGTCCACAATGCACTCGCCCTGCCAGCGCACGCACGTGGCGACCGATCCCCGGTTAAGAACCACGAGACCGGTCGCAATCGCCCACTCCTCCAGCGCGTCGCCGCGAGCGTCGGTGACAGGGGATCCCCAAGCCGTTGATTTAGCATTGAAGTCCCCCGCCACCACGATCGGACGCGATGGGTACCGGTTAATAACGGCCCCCACCGCGCCCAAAAATTGCTCAAACTCGGCGAGGCGCCGGTTCGGAGAAAAGTACACCCCGATCAGGACGGTTCCCTCCCAATCGACACATATATACCCCTCGCCCCTGTCTGTCATCACCAGGAGCGAGGGTCCGGATGAAACAATGGCCGCCGAGCCTTCGAGGTCCCCAAACCAGTTGTGTCGGCTGGGGACGCAGTAAGGCTCGGCGACCACGGCGATGTCTATTGACCACTCCGCCATGTGCTGCAGCAAAATATCCTGCGCCCTGGCGGAGTGGTTAACATTCACCTGTAGGAGGCGATGGGCCATAATTAATTATGTGTCCATCGCCTCGGTACTGCTCCCTGCTTGGGACGGGGCCGGGGCGGCCGGAGTCCCGGCGACCGCCCCTCTGGCCCTACGTCGTTTCGGTGGGGAGCAAGATTTGCTCCCCAACCGGTGCTCCGCCGGCTTTCCTGCAGCCAAACAGATGCTGCAGGAAAGTTTTGTGGTGGAGCAGGCGGCGGCCTTGTGGCCGGGCTGACCGCAGCGATAGCAGAGATCGCTGCGGTCAGTTTCGGCGGTGCATTGCTGCCTCACGTGCCCCGGTTCGAGGCAGCGGTAGCACCGCCTAGGCCTCGGCTCCAGGAGATTCACCTGAGCCGAGACCATCCCGACCAGCAAACGGCCGGCCGCCACCTTCTTCGCCGCGGCGATGGGGCAGCGCACCACCACCGTGCACAGACCATCATTGCCGCGGTGCATATCCCCCACCTTGACCTGCGCCTGAGGGCAGGCTCCGGCTTGTGCCACCGCAGCGGCGACATCCTCGGAGGAGGCCGAATCGTCCAGCCCGGTTACTCGCATTTCTGCGGACTTCACCGGGCGGGAGATCTTGACCTCCTCAGGCGAGAACAGGGACCGAAGTTTATCTGCTACCCTGTCCGCCTTGTCGCTGGAGGTGGCACCTGGGACCTCCAGAATCCTGGCCCCAGTGGCGGCAACCTTGAAGTGGACGCCTCCGGCGAGGCCCATCTCGGCGAGATTTTCTCTCATAGCCTGAGTGGCCTGCCGGAGGACGCCCGCATAGCTGCCGCCCTGCCGGAGCCCCTCCTCCGTTAGCTCCACCACGACGGCGTTGGAGCGCGGGGAGCGCAGGTCAGCCGGGCGGGGGCCCCTCTTCTTGCTTTGCACCGGGGGAGCCCGGGAGGCTTTCTTCTTTTTCTTCCTCTTGTTCCTCTTCCTCCCGACGACCTCTATCCACGGCTGCTCAGCCGAAGTAGAGGCCACCGGGGTGGGTTGGGGCTGGGAGACGGGGCGCCGCGGCGCCACTGTGGCAGTCGTCCTTCCCTTGCCTTTTCCCTTCCCCTTGGAAGAGGAAGCTGATGGTGTGGGGGCAGATGTCTGCCGCGCAACCGGTGGGCCGGAGGGCGCCGGGCCAGCGTGCCTCCGACCATCCGGGGGCGGCCCCCGAGCGGAGGGCCCGGGGTGGGGACGGGCGTGAGGCCATAGTTGGCCAGGCACGCATCAACCACGTTGCGCGCCTGAGCCACCGTGGCCCGCATCAGCTCGTCCGCCCAGGCGGGACGCCGGTCCTCCGCGGGAGTGAGGGGCCGCGCTGTGCGCCGCGGGAGGGGTGGGAACTCCTCCCGTGGCTCCCGGCAGGCGCCCCGGCTTTGGCCGAGGGCGTCTTGGCGGCGTTGGCCCGAGCGGCAGAGGCACCGGCCGCCTTCATGGCCTTCACCTCCGCCCGGAGCTCCGCCAGCTGCCTATGCAGCCCCTCATTCTCCGACCTCCAGCGCCTCTGAAGGTCGGAGGAAGTCCGCCCCCACAAATGGAAGAAGGCTTCCCGCATTTCTTCGGTAGCCTGTTTAAGGTACCGGATGAATCCCCCCTTTAGATTACCGGACCGGGCCGCCACCCTCAGGACGGTCTCGGCGCCAGCCTCAAACCGTTGCCTGAGGTCGGCAACCGAGTCCTCTCCCAAGGGGGACGCATCCGCGACCTCAGCCGTCTTGGGGGCATCCCGACGGGCAGGTAAGGGCTGCCCGGGGAGCTTCCTCGTGGAGGGAGGCGGCATCGGGGAACCAGCCGTTCCTGGACAGGGCATCCCCTCCACTACCCCCACCTCCGTGTCCGAGCACGAGCGTGACGGCACGGGATGCGCCGTCTTCCGGCGCTTCGCGGAAGCCTCCCTTTTTCTTTGAGCCGCCGACGAGCACCGGCTCTGAGGCCGACTGGCCTCCGAACCCGAGCCCGCCTCGGACCCAGACTCGACGCTGACGGAGCTCCTCCGGCTTCCGTCAGGCGTTGATGCGCCAGCTCCAACATCGCTGGTGCGTGGTCGTAAAGGGCGCTTAAAGCGCCCTTTGGAGTCGCGCAAAGGCACTCCGCGCTCCTCCGTCCTCTTCTCCTTCTCTTCGGGTTTTTGTGAATTATAGTTTTCCATTTAATTCCCACGAGTCGAGCCGATATAAACTCGACCCCCGGGTGACGCTCATTCCGGGAGAAGGCCTACATACTACTGGGGGACGGCAGGTACCCAGAGGTTTTTACAACTTCGCTGTTGGGTGGTGTGAGTTTTCCTTCTCGCGGGCCGGCCAACTAAGGCAAGCCCCTCGGTCCCGTTGAGCCGCTAGACGTGATCAACGACACTCAACGGGTAACGATTTGATTGGAGCAGGGTTGGGTTTCCCCTCCCCTAGTGCTCCCGCCCGGGCCTTACAGGCCCCACTGGTGATTTTTTAGAGAGGTTGTCTTCCTCTATCCCCCCGTGTTGGGCCGAATGGGGGTCCATGTTGGACCAATCCACCCGCCCCAACACCCCAAAATCGCCTAACTGGGCAGGACTCCTAAACCTAAACCTATCCTTTTTTTTTTTTTTTTTTTTGATTCCCAGGAAAAAATGCTTGATGCACTACCCGCCGGCTAGGGGACGGCACCGGCGGGGCGTGTGGGACTCACCAGCCTAGTGCTGGGATACCCACTAAAAAAACCTGGGGTGTTCCCTCTCCCACCCAATGGGGGGGGCCAGTTGGGAGTCTAAAAAGATTCATCCATAGCAGGCCCCCCCGTGTGGGTGCCGGCCGGGTCAATGGGACCCGACCTCCTCTCGTCCCCGGGGGAGAGCATTTCACTGCTCTCCCCTTTCGACGTTAGAAGGCGCGCGGGAACACCGCGCGCGCCCTCTGTGGGTTCTTACTCACGGGTGGCAGGGTCCCCTGAGGCCTTGCCACCCAGAACCCTTAGGTGGGGGGCAGGAGAGCGACATAAGCGCGTCTCCTGCGCCCCCTCCTCCGGCGGCGGATCTCCGGGGCGTAAGGATCTTCCTCACGCCCCCGCTCCGCCGCCTCCTTCTGCGAGATGACAGCCTCGCAGAAGGACCTCATTGCGCCCCAGCACCTGTCGTCGCCGACCATCATGGATACGACGGTCGGCAACGAGAGGTCGGGGCCAATCACGGCGACCAGGGCACAGCGCTCCTCGGCCCACGCCGGACACTCCTCCAGCGTGTGCTGCGCCGTGTCCCGGTCGCACTCCTCGCAGTGGTGACACCTGGTTGTCGGCTCCCTACCGGCTATCTTGCACAGGTACTCTCCGAAACAGCCGTGTCCGGAGAGCACCTGAGTAAGCCGGTAGGTGAGCGGTCCGCGCCGTCTGTCCGTCCACTCCCTTAACACTGGACGGACAGCCTCGACTGTCCTCACCCCATAGCGGGGCTGGGCCAGTCGCTCCTGCCACTTGGCCTCGAGGACCAGTCGAGCCTGGGACCTTCGCGTCTCCACCGCCCCGTGAGTAGGTTCCTCACCATGGAGCCGGAGGTCCACGCGCCAGTGATACACCGACGCTTGGACCTCCGCCTCCAAATCCCAGGGCGGCGATGCCGCCAGGACGCACGCCGCCTCAAAGGAGACGGTGCGGTACGCCCGCGACACCCTGATCGCCATCGCCCTCTGAGGTTTCCTCAGGAGGGCGATGTTTCGGCGATCGAGGGCGCCGGCCCAAATGGGCGACCCGTAGAGGGCCATCGACCGCACCACCCCCAGATAGAGGCGGCGGCAGACGACACTCGGCCCCCCGATATTCGGCAGCAGAGAGCTAAGCGCTCCCGCCGCCGACATCAGCCGGGGGGCCAGGCGGCTAAAATGGACGCGAAAGTTCCAGCGGCCGTCGAGGTGGAGCCCCAAGTATTTCATACTCGGCTCCACCTCGATGCGGACCCCTCCAACTATGATGTGGGCATCTGGTGGCGGCGCCCGCCGAGGCCCATGAAATAACAGGGCCTCGGACTTTTCCAGCGCCACCTCCAGTCCCAACATCCTAATTCTACCGACTACCAGGGCCACCCCTGCCGTGGCAAGACGGGCAGCTGCCCCGTAATCCTCTCCCCGGGCCGTGACCAGCGTGTCGTCGGCGTAACAAGTTACGCCGACGCCCGGGGGTAGGGCGCCCCGCAGCACCCAGTCGTAGCCGATGTTCCACAGGATCGGTCCAAGAACGGAACCCTGCGGAACACCGCACGACACCTCCCTCCGGAACGTCTCTCCGTTCCGCCCCACACAGAACACACTCCTCTGGTGCAGGTAGTCCCCGACTATTCGGCGCAGATAGGGAGGCACCCCATGAAATCGGAGCGCCTCCCTAATAGTCGCCCACGGCAGGGTGTTGAACGCGTTGGCGATGTCCAAGGACACCGCCAACACCACCCCGCGCGAGGCGACCGCCTCATCCGAGAGGGCCTTGACGCGACTGATCGCGTCAATCGTCGATCGACCCTCTCGGAATCCGAACTGCAGTTCGGACAAGTCGGGGCCCACCCGCACCAGGTGCCTGGAGAGGCGGGCAACCACTACACGCTCAAAGAGCTTGCCCACCTCATCCAACAGCACTATGGGGCGGTACGCGGAGGGAGAGTCCGCGGGGCGGCCCTCCTTTCTCAGGAGGACCAGCTTACCCGTCTTCCACATGGCAGGGAACCGTCCCGACTCCAAACAGGCGTTAAACAGCCTGAGGAGCCGGTCCCCTAGGGCGTCGTAGGCCAAAACCCAGGCGCGGCCAGGAATTCCGTCCGGCCCCGGGGCGGTGTTTTTGCCCCGGAGCCGAACCATTGCCGCGCCGAGCTCCGCCATTGTTACCTCTGGCGCCCCGGCATCGGCACCGCCCTCCTCAATATCGGGCGGCGCCATTTCGGGAGGCGTGTGCTCCGCTCTCGAAGGAAAGAGAGCGGAGACCACCTCCTCTAATTGCCGGGGCTGGAGACTCTCGGTGACCGGTGGGGCCCAGGGGCGCAACTTGCCCCTGACCGCCTTGTACGGGCGGCCCCACGGATCTGCCTCGAGAGTCCCCAGGAACTCTTCCCATCTTTGGGTTTTGGCCTCACTGATGGCGGACTGCAGGGCGTGCTTCCGCTGTACGTAATCGCCCCGCAGCCGTGCCTCCACGGTCGGGTCACGGTACCGCCTGCGTCGGCGGTACCTAGTGTACTGGCGACGCGCCGCAATGCAAGCGGCGCGTTTCTGACTAATGTCGTCAGACCACCAGTACACCTGACGCCTAGGAGGTCGAGCACTGGCCCGGGGCATCGACGCGTCGCAAATCCGCGTCATCGCGCCCCGGAACCACTCCGCCTCTAGCTCAACCTCCACAGGCCCTTCGCCCATTGGGGTCCAGGCCTGGACGATGGAGGCTTCCACCAGCACGTCTACGTTGAGACGTTTCAACGCCCATCGTGGGGACGACGGGGTGTGCACTCTCCTCGGGCGATCGTCCGGGATCGCCGGAGAGGCGGAGATGTCGAACCGCACGTAACGGTGGTCCGACAGTGACTCCGCCTCGACCAGCACTTGCCAGTCCCGGACGCGGCGCGCTACGGCAGGGCTTGCGAACGAAATGTCCACAATGGACTCGCCCTGCCAGCGCACGCACGTGGCGACCGATCCCCGGTTAAGGACCACGAGACCGGTCGCAATCGCCCACTCCTCCAGCGCGTCGCCGCGAGCGTCGGTGACAGGGGATCCCCAAGCCGTTGATTTGGCATTGAAGTCCCCCGCCACCACGATCGGACGCGATGGGTACCGGTTAATAACGGCCCCCACCGCGCCCAAAAATTGCTCAAACTCGGCGAGGCGCCGGTTCGGAGAAAAGTACACCCCGATCAGGACGGTTCCCTCCCAATCAACACATATATAACCCTCGCCCCTGTCTGTCATCACCAGGAGCGAGGGTCCGGACGAAACAATGGCCGCCGAGCCTCCGAGGTCCCCAAACCAGTTGTGTCGGCTGGGGACGCAGTAAGGCTCGGCGACCACAGCGATGTCTATTGACCACTCCGCCATGTGCTGCAGCAAGATATCCTGCGCCCTGGCGGAGTGGTTAATATTCACCTGTAGGAGGCGATGGGCCATAATTAATTATGTGTCCATCGCCTCCGTACTGCTCCCTGCTTGGGACGGGGCCGGGGCGGCCGGAGTCCCGGCGACCGCCCCTCTGGCCCTACGTCGTTTCGGTGGGGAGCAAGATTTGCTCCCCATCCGGTGCTCCGCCGGCTTTCCTGCAGCAGAACAGAGGCTGCAGGAAGGTTTTGCGGCGGAGCAGGCGGCGGTCTTGTGGCCGGGCTGACCGCAGCGATAGCAGAGATCGCTGCGGTCAGTTTCGGCGGTGCATTGCTGCCTCACGTGCCCCGGTTCGAGGCAGCGGTAGCACCGCCTAGGCCTCGGCTCCAGGAGATTCACCTGAGCCGAGACCATCCCGACCAGCAAACGGCCGGCCGCCACCTTCTTCGCCGCGGCGATGGGGCAGTGCACCACCACCGTGCACAGACCACCATTGCCGCGGCGCATATCCCCCACCTTGACCTGCGCCTGAGGGCAGGCTCCGGCTTGTGCCACCGCAGCGGCGACATCCTCAGAGGAGGCCGAGTCGTCCAGCCCGGTTATCCGCATTTCTGCGGACTTCACCGGGCGGGAGATCTTGACCTCCTCAGGTGAGAACAGGGAGCGGAGTTTATCCGCTACCCTGTCCGCCTTGTCGCCGGAGGTGGCACCTGGGACCTCCAGAATTCTGGCCCCAGTGGCGGCAACCTTAAAGTGGACGCCTCCGGCGAGGCCCATCTCGGCGAGATTGTCTCTCATGGCCTGAGTGGCCTGCCGGAGGACGCCCGCATAGCTGCCGCCCTGCCGGAGCCCCTCCTCTGTCAGCTCCACCACAATGGCGGTGGAGCGCGGGGAGCGTAGGTCGGCCGGGCGGAGGCCCCTCTTTTTGCTGGGGGCCGGGATAGCCCGGGAGGCCTTCTTTTTCCTCTTCCTCTTCTTCTTGGTGACCTCCGTCCACGGCTGTTCAGCCGAGGTAGAGGCCACCGAGGTGGGTTGGGCAAACCTAAACCTTTTTTTTTTTTTTTTTTTTGAGGGGGGAAATGCTCCTGATGCATACCGTCCCACTCGGGGGGCAGTGGGACGGTTATGTCGGGCTCACCGGTCAAGATGACACGACCGGCATACCGACTAAAACCCCCCTGTGCACCGTCACCTCACCGTGACGGGTGGGCCGTTGGAACCTGATACGACATCAACGACCCACCCAGCGACAGCCCGCGCCCCGCGGGCACCAACACTGGCGGCGGCGTCTGGGTGCACCAGAGACGCCGCCACTACGCAGAAGGGTGAGGGTGGGAGAGTAAATACCCCGATCTCCCACCCTCAGCCCTACTCAGGGTGGCATCAGGCGCGCATCGGCGCGCCGACGCCGCCCAGTTCGCCGGCGACGGATCGGGTCAGCGAGGAGACTTTCCTCCCTGGCCCGCTCCGCCGCCTCCTTCTGCGAGATGACGTTCTCGCAGAAGGAGGCGACTGCGTTCCAATTCCTGTCGCTATCGGCCATGGAGCGGATTATGGCCGATAGCGAGAGATCCGCACCGATGGTCTCGACGAGGGCACGACGCTGCTGCGCCCACGCCGGGCAGAACTCCAGCGTATGCTGCGCCGTGTCCTCGTCACAATCACAGTGATGACAGGCGGGACTCGATTCCCTCCTCGCGACCTTGTGCAGGTAGTATCCGAAGCACCCGTGCCCGGATAATACCTGCACCAGCCGGAAGGAAAGGGTCCCGTGCTGTCGCCACACCCACAACGAAAGGACCGGCCGGAGCGCCTCCACCGTGCGAAAACCCGCACGTGGAGCCTCCAGCCGGACTGACCATCGGGCCACGATGGCTCGTCGAGCGGCCTCGCGCCACTCGCGCACCTGCTCGAGCAGAGGGCGACCGCCTCCGCCTGCCCGAAATTCGGCCGCTCGACGATAAACGTCGGCGAGCACTTCCGCCTCCAAATCCCACGGGGGTGTACCGGCCAGGGCGCATGCCGCGTCTGCGGACACGGTGCGGTAACCGCGTATTGCCCTGACCGCCAAAGTGCGCTGCGGTCGGCTTAACCGCGCGCGGTTCTGGGCGGTCAGGGACCCCGCCCACACCGGTGCGCCGTAGAGCGCCATCGACCGGACTACCCCCGTGTAGAGCCTCCGGCACGCCAAACTGGGTCCGCCCAGGTTGGGCAATAATCGCCCCAGGGCGGACGCCGCGCCGTCCAGCTTGGGCTCGAGCTGACGGAAGTGCTCGTCGAAGAGCCATCGTCCATCCAACACCAGGCCCAGATATCTCATCTGGGCCTGAACCGGTACGAGGACCGAGCCGACGGTGATCGAGGCGCCGGCAGGTGGCCCGCGACGGGGCCCATGGAACAACAGGGCCTCCGTCTTGGTGAGGGCCACCTTAAGCCCCAGCGCCTCGATTCGCCCGACCACCTGAGAGACCCCCGTGGTGGCCAGGCGAGCCGCCTCCTCAAAGTTGCGGCCCCGGGCTGCTACCAACGTGTCGTCAGCGTAACAGAATACGCTCAGCCCGGGGGGTAAGACTCCGCGCAGGGCCCAGTCATAGCCGATGTTCCACAGGAGAGGGCCAAGGACGGACCCCTGTGGAACACCGCGCGATATCGCCCTGCGCACGACGTCGCCTGCTCGGTCCTCGCACAAAACGGACCTCCGCTCCAAATAGTCTGCCATCAGCAGCCTCAGGTATGCGGGCACCCCATGGAATCGGAGTGCCTCCCCGATGCTGCCGAATGGCAGAGTATTAAATGCGTTGGCGATGTCTAGGGACACCGCCAACAGCACGCCGCCTCCCCTGACGGCTTCCTCGGTCGCGGCCCTCAGGGCCAAAATGGCGTCGATCGTCGAACGCCCGGCGCGGAAACCAAACTGGGCGTCCGACAGATCGGGCCCCACCTCCTCGAGGTGCCGGACGATGCGGGCAGCGAGAATCCTCTCCAGCAACTTCCCCGCCTCGTCCAGCAGTACGATAGGCCTGTAGGCCGCGACCGAGTCCAGGGCTCTCCCCGGCTTGGGCAGGAGCACTAGCCTCCCCACCTTCCAGCACTCAGGGAACCTCCTCGACGACAGACACGCGTCGAACAGTTCCCTGAGGCGGTCGCCCATGTGATCAAGGCAGAACGGCCGCCCCCATCTCCGCCTCCGTGACAGGCGGAACCACCACCTCCTCCTCCTCGTCGGCCTCCCGGACTTCGGCCTCTGCGGCCATCGCCGGGGGCGTGTGTTCCGCCTGTGGCGGGAATAGGCCCTCGACCACTTCGGTGAGGAAGCTAGGCTGAAGGGACTCGGTAAGGGGGGGGCCCGTCGCGCGGAGCTTGCTCAGCGCCGCGCGGTATGGGCGACCCCAGGGGGCAAACCTAAACCTATCCTTTTTTTTTTTTTTTTTTTTTTTTTTGATTCCCAGGAAAAAATGCTTGATGCACTACCCGCCGGCTAGGGGACGGCACCGGCGGGGCGTGTGGGACTCACCAGCATAGTGCTGGGATACCCACTAAAAAAACCTGGGGTGTTCCCTCTCTTACCCAGTGGGGAGGGGCTGTTGGGAGTCTAAAAAGATTCATCCATAGCAGGCCCCCCCGTGTGGGTGCCGGCCGGGTCAATGGGACCCGACCTCCTCTCGTCCCCGGGGGAGAGCATTTTACAGCTCTCCCCTTTCGACGTTAGAAGGCGCGCGGGAACACCGCGCTCGCCCTCTATGGGTTCTTACTCACGGGTGGCAGGGTCCCCTGAGGCCTTGCCACCCAGAACCCTTAGGTGGGGGGCAGGAGAGCGACATAAGCGCGTCTCCTGCGCCCCCTCCTCCGGCGGCGGATCTCCGGGGCGTAAGGATCTTCCTCACGCCCCCGCTCCGCCGCCTCCTTCTGCGAGATGACAGCCTCGCAGAAGGACCTCATTGCGCCCCAGCACCTGTCGTCGCCGACCATCATGGATACGACGGTCGGCAACGAGAGGTCGGGGCCAATCACGGCGACCAGGGCACAGCGCTCCTCGGCCCACGCCGGACACTCCTCCAGCGTGTGCTGCGCCGTGTCCCGGTCGCACTCCTCGCAGTGGTGACACCTGGTTGTCGGCTCCCTACCGGCTATCTTGCACAGGTACTCTCCGAAACAGCCGTGTCCGGAGAGCACCTGAGTAAGCCGGTAGGTGAGCGGTCCGCGCCGTCTGTCCGTCCATTGCCTTAGCACCGGACGGACAGCCTCGACTGTCCTCACCCCGTAGCGGGGCTGGGCCAGTCGCTCCTCCCACTTGGCCTCGAGGACCAGTCGAGCCTGGGACCTTCGCGTCTCCACCGCCCCGTGAGTGGGTTCCTCACCATGGAGCCGGAGGTCCACGCGCCAGTGATACACCGACGCTTGGACCTCCGCCTCCAAATCCCAGGGCGGCGATGCCGCCAGGACGCACGCCGCCTCAAAGGAGACGGTGCGGTACGCTCGCGACACCCTGATCGCCATCGCCCTCTGAGGTTTCCTCAGAAGGGCGATGTTTCGGCGATCGAGGGCGCCGGCCCAAATGGGCGACCCGTAAAGGGCCATCGACCGCACCACCCCCAAATAGAGGCGGCGGCAAACGACACTCGGCCCCCCGATATTCGGCAGCAGAGAGCTAAGCGCTCCCGCCGCCGACATCAGCCGGGGGGCCAGGCGGCTAAAATGGACGCGAAAGTTCCAGCGGCCGTCGAGGTGGAGCCCCAAGTATTTCATACTCGGCTCCACCCCGATGCGGACCCCTCCGAACCTAAACCTATCCTAACCTAACTAACCAAAAACCTAACAACCCTAAATATATATATATATATATATATACACATATATATATATATATATACCTAACCCTACTACCCTACCTACCTAGGCCTGCCCTGGCCTTACGGGCCCCTACTTGTTATTTTTTACCGAGGTTTTCTTCCTCTACCCTCCCTGTCTCAAATCCACGTTTCCTCTGCTAATCAGAGGAACACGTGGAGAGACCCCCAAACGCGGCCCTTGCGGGCCGATAACCCCGAGACAAACTGCCTCGGGTTCCCTACGCGTGTGCCAGAGTATTAGCCACGAGTAATAATGCCCCCGAAAGGACATTATTACCCGTGTTGCCCGGGGTGTACCGGCCCAATGATTGCCGTTCCAATCCACTAAAATGTAGGAAGGACCAGCAGCCGTCGGGCACACGGGGAGGTTCTCTGGCCACACACCCCAGCGCCACTGTTACTAACCTAACCTACTTTTACGAAGCCAAACATTGTTTTGCTATCCATACTTTTTTCGGTAATATTTGCCACGGGTAGAGGAAGGAACGCATTTCGGTTAAATAAAGAAACTTTATTAAAATAATGTAATCGGACCAGTTAGGCATTCTAGTTTAGGGTCAGTAAAGAAATAGGATGAGACGTCATAGGATGAATACAGAACAACCCAAAATTTTAAGTGAAAGTAAAAAATGACAGTATATCGATTATTCTATCTATAATTTTCAGTACTTAGATATACTGATAAAATAATGTATTAAAATGTTGTCATCAATCTTTAATCCTAACTAATATAATTATAAATGCTAATGTGAGATTTTATGTTTGTCACAGTTTCAGGCCTTAACTACTCAACTGCTCATATTGAAATTTCGCATATACACGTTTTTAGTAATACAGAAAAGGACATACGGGACCTTTCATCCGGAAGATGTAGCATTCGTATTTACTATAAACGGACGTTTTAGTTGATGCGGGTTTGATGCTGAAGACACACATACTGTCATAAATACACAGTGACACAGTAACCAAGACGCAAAAGTACTTTTCTGGAGGGCTAGCTAATCTATAATAATTTTATAAACCTGAAGAGTTTGTTTGTTTGGTTGAACGCGCTAATCTCAGGAACTACTGGTTCGAATATAAAACTTATTTTTTGTTGTATAGCTTATTCATCGAGGAAGGTTATAGGCTATATAACATCACGCTACGGGCGCGGGCGGCGCAGTAATCATAAACGTGGGTGAAACCGCGGGCACATCTAGTACACTATATTAATGAGATCTAGGATTCTTTGGACTATTGGGCTGCAAATTAGAAGAGCTTTACTGCATCAATGAACTGAGTCAATGATTAATACTAAGAAGCTATTAATAAAAACAATTAAAAAGACAATCGCCGTAGAGATAACCTCTGTGTCGCGGGGAAATTCACAGACATTGACACAAACAACGCTTAGATTCGGTTCGATTGTTTTCGGATCAGGCATTTTTTGGGGAAACCCTCAACACTTGGCGAACAAATACTCATACCACTACACCATCCATATACTTAAGACTGCGCCAAGCGTACGCGGTTGGACTCAATGACAGAGCTCGATATTCAAATCTGAATTGAAGTGCTTTTTTGATAGATATATCTTTATTGTCAACCAATAACTCAAATATTTGGGACGGACAAATTGTAATATTTTTATTTTTCGTTTATGTTTATGTTTCGTTTAAGCTGTAAAATAGGATAGATTTCTGCTGTTATAATTTAAAAATCACGTAACACGAGCTTACGTTTTTGCATTTTTCGTGCAAATTTACGTAATTTTGTAGGCGAAAATATAAATTATTTTAAGTTTTTTACACGGAGTAATTGTAAACACATTCATTGTTATGGTAAATGTATATTTTATATTTGTATTAAACAAAATGTGTTGATTTTATCAACTTAACTGTGACCGCCTCTTTTGGCACATTTCGCTCGGCGCAGTCTTAATGTAAAGAAGGTGTGCCTGCGCGACACACCTTCTTTACATTAAGAACAGGCATAATCCTAGCTAATATTATAAATGTGAATGTGAGTTTTCTTTCTTTCTTCTTTCTTTCTTTAACTCTTACTACTCGACCGAACAACATGGAATTTCACATACACGTTGAGAAAAAGTGTTTTTTACTTACGCGAGCAGCGCGGACATGAAGCTTCAAATTCGTGCAGTAAACAGTACTGTTGCCGAGGAATAGAAAATTTACATAAACTACTCTTAAACGAAGCGAGACGCTCATAGCCAGTTGCACTTACTGATTGGCAAACGATTAGCGAGGTTAAACAACGTTGGGTGCGGTCAGTCTATAGATGGGTGACCGCTTAGTTGTATTTCATCTGAGCGTCTCCGTGCTTCGGAGGGCACGTAAAAAGTCGGTCCCGGTTGTTGCCAAATTCACAGCAGTCGTTAAGCCATGTCAGAGGCCTACGGGCGGCTTGAACAACTCTTGACAACAGGTTGGCCACTAACCAGACGAAAAGAAGAAAGAACAAGCGAAGCCGCAGGCATAATCTAGCAGAAAATAAAAACATAAAAGGCAACTTTGGAAATATAAAAATCAAAACAACTTTATGGTCCCATTCAAGGTGCACATTAAAAACACATAAAAAATATTCAAAACATTGTCGGTCTAATAAGTTCATTCGCTCATTGATTCGGGGAGCAGACGGTGATATGTGCCGCGGTGGACTTCCTTTACGTGGCCAGAATTCGCCCATTGTCCGAAATACGAGATCTTGACCAGAATTGTGATTTATACATGAATCGAGCCGTTGCACACTTTAGGATGTATTGACATTTTGATTTAGGGTTACCACAAAATAAATATCTTGTATTTAAAAAACTTTCGCGTTAAAAATTAAATTTGTGACGCGGGGTACTTTACGAATATTTAAACAACGGTCACAAAGATCATGTCTTTCTACAACTGAGTGAAAGTGAAGGTCACTGCTAATTTTTTAACTTTTTAAAGACTTTCTAAGAATAATTCATGTGTCGTGATGGAGTTTACAAACATTCAAACAACAGGAACAACTTACAAAGAACACCAGACTCGACACAACAGTAACTATTTGTCAAACACACAGATTTTTGTCCCGTATGGGATTGAAACCCAGAAAACTTAGCGTAGTAGTTTAGGATTTAAATGGAGGTCCCGTTGGACCCTACGCTCTCGTAATTATTAGTTAATTATTATTAAACTTCATACAATAGGTAAAAGTTAAGTAATTGTTACGTATACTTTAAATTACTTTTAATAACTGAAAAAAAATACGGAAACCATATTTAGTTTCTTGTATTGACCCAAATTTACATTTTAATAAAATTGTCAAATGCGTAGTAAAATGATAAACTATTCAAAAAAATCTTATCAAAATTACAAAACACGTTTTTGCTGTGCGTTCCTTTTTCTTGACCCCATAGACTCTTGACCCCTTTTGACACCGTTGACGTGATCATATTATTAAATAAAAGTTTGTTTCCTGATAATATAAACTTTATATCGAACATTTATCTTGCCGTTTTACCCCTTACATATGAATAATAAGAATGGTTGTTATATTATTATTATAATAATAAATCTTCGTTGTCACTGCATTTCACTTCAAGACAAACACGCCGAAATTTTAAAGAAGGGGGTGATCCGAGTGTAAGCTCCATTTAGTAAGATTTAATTTCATAACAAAATTTCATAAAAAAGTAGTTTCTAGTCCGCTAGTATTATTATTATTTTTTTTTATTTTGCTCATCAAAGTGACCACACTTCGCCTGATGGTAAGCAGTTGTGTGGTCTAAGAGCAGTGGCCTCCACATCGTCCTCATAGCAGCCGAGGCGATGTTGAGGTCTCTACTTTGACGGCCTGAGAAGGTGCTTTTTCACGCCCCGCTTAAAGGACCCAGGATTTAAGGAAGAAGGAAACACGTGCCTTGGCAGAGAATTCCATGCCTTGATCGTTCGGCAGAGGTATGAGGACCCAAACGTGTTGGTACGCACTCTAATCGACTCCACCGTGTAAGGATAGCATCTGAGCCCAGCACGCGTTGTTATGGATAGAAAAGGGGAGGGCGGGATAAGGTGGAATAAGTCTTCAGAGCACTCCCCGTGGTATATTCTGTAGAAACATGCCAATGAGGCAATGTCCCTACGGAGTTGCAGAGGTTCCAGTGAACTCGTGACCTCTGGATGTCCGATGATACGGACAGTCCGCCGCTGTAACCCTTTCAAGAGCGTCTAGCAAGTACTGCGCGGAGCCATCCGAAAGATGAGAACAGTACTCCACGCAAGGGCGCACTTGTGCCTTATACAATAGGCACAGCTGCCCAGGCGCGAAGAACCGCCTCACCCTGTGCAGAACTCCGAGTTTTACATATGAAAGTATAGGCTACTAAAAAGGGCTGCAAATTGTACTGCGAAGTGCGAGGCCTCAACTTCTTTACCCCTAGCTATTGAAGATAATTTTCACTACAAAAACGACCCTGCAGATTCAACACAGATCATTTGCTAGCTGCACCTTGGGATACGTGAAGGCAAAAATAATCGGCTTAGTAGTCATTTCGCACGAATTTGTGCGCACAAATCGTGCGAAAATACACTTTATCAAAATAATATTTTTATTTTGTCGTTTCTAGCTAAAGAATCGAATAGCGAATAGGAAATAAAAATATGGTACCTCTTTTTTCTGTTCGATTGAAGTGGCAGCACCGCACCGCCAAATTACTGGGAATACCCACGTAATATCAATGTATGCCTACACATATGCCTTTTTGTTCCAGAACATTCGATCCGCATTCAAAATTATTATACGACCAATAATATAAAACAATAAGATTTACTCAGTAGTGCGTTATTTAAATTTTATAGACTGCCAGAATTAATTCAACGATTGTAACTGTTATCAGTGAGATTTAACAAGTAGTTGACTTTGTCCCAAGGCTGTTTGACATACATATATAATATGTTTGATAGCAAAACTATAGGCCTAAATATCTGAGGGGATCCAGATTCCTAGTATTATTACGATAAGATATATTATATAATTATGAAATATAATAACATTACACGATAAGAATGATTATGTAATGTTATATGAGTTACAAGCGATGCCATTGATAATAAATTTTGTTGTATTTTTATTTTGTTTATTTTATCTAATGATTTGAAGGCCATTGCTTAGTGCGTTCTAGAACAATGTAATCGTTTGACATAATTATATAAATCGTGAAATTTGAAGCTGAGTTATTTAAAATATTTTATTGCTGATAAGTAAAACATTGGACTTATAATCGAACAGTTGAAAATAAATCCATATTTAATTAAACAAATTGTCACGATCTGTCCTTAAAGTTGAAATAAACCAATTTAAGCACATAAACGCAAATATTAATAATTGAGTTAACTACTCAATTATTAATATTTGCAATTTGTAATTAGCAATACAAGACTTGAAATTAAACTACTTTATATAAAAGCTTCTAAATGTCCTTCGCGGTTTCTATATTTATGAATACTGCTCAGCTTCTATGGCTCATAGCGTGATGTTCTATAGCCCATGTTACTTCTTAATTATGCTGCTTTTTGATGGTGGAAGACAAACAGTCTTTTAATTTTTGAGTTTATTCATTACAAGCAAAAATACAAATTTCACTTAGTCATTTTATGAATGGCAACGACTGGTTCTAAAAATGATTTAACGTCAAAAATAAATGAACTGTCAGGTAAAGACTGAAACATACAATTCGCGGAACTAACACGAGAAATATTAGAACGGAAATTGCTACGCTGTTTCCAATACTTAAAATACATCACAGTGGTAATTACTATCCATTATATTACAAATGCTAAATCAGTCAAAACGGTAGCCAGTGGTAACCAGCGATTTGCAAAATTGCATGCGTATTTTCCGGATACTAGCTTATTAAGAACCCTTACACCATTTCTCTCAAATATCTGGCATGTATATGGTGGATATACCACATATACTCACGAAGCGCCTTGCTTCCACATTTATAATGCGTACCGCAAAGGAGTAGAACTCATTATCTAGGTCTGTATTTCCCGATGAGTACAGTCTGGGTACCTTCAAGTCGCGAGTGAATAGGTATCTTCTAGGCAAGCTTGCTCCATCGTAGACTGTGTCGACACTTAACATCAGGTAAGATCGCGGTCAAACACAAGCAAGTACTGACATCGATCAGTTATAATTTTATTATATGCATAGACGTTGACAAAACTTTATTATTTTACTTGACTTCGTGCGTTGCACCTTTACCATGCAAAGTAGGTCTACATATCGTTTTACAAAACTGTTTTCGAATATTATTCGAACAAACAAATGCAATTATACCTATCGAGGTATAATTGTATTCGTAGTTGTAGCGATAATACAACTACATATTAAGGTTTACCCGCTACGGTGAATAATTGACAGTCGCTCGACTAACCCATTTTCTCTCAGCTGATTGTTCTAGCTGAGAGATCACAGAAGATAAGAGATACACTCTGTTTACGTTGATTCCTAGATCAGCACGAAAGTAAGGTACATTGATAATTGTGGCTAATTGGCAGATTTGCAAGTAACGTCAGACATGATTATACGATGTGAAGGTAAAATAGTCACGCAAGGAGTAGGTAACTGACGGACGGTGCGTTATATTAGAGTTTGAAGCGAGTAATGCTTCATTCAGAGAGGCTGGGATAAAATTACTTTTGATACTTTAACTACTGTATTAAACATTTAAATACATTATCAGTAGAAATCTCTTTATGGTGTAGAATGTGAACTTCCTTCCATTCCATGGATTGTCTATAGAAAATATCACTGGTCGGTAATTAAAATAAAAAGGTCAGGAGCAAGAACTTTGTTAAATGTGATTTTAATTGACTTTAGTGTGATGAATCCAAAACTGTTTACAGATTTATTCTACCACATATAGTTTTTGAGTTTTTCTTAATAAAATAAAATACTAATATTGGCATATTAAATACGTACCTATTTATTATGAAAAAAATGCATAAATCTCACACATGACATGACTTATATGATGTAAATTAAAATCTTAAATGAATTAAAGTACTAACATAATATAAAACAATAATTATTTGGTAGGTCGCTTTCTTTATAAGTTTTATCAGATGTTTCACGATTGATTTCCCAGCAGAAATCAGCTAGCATTGCTGGGGACCACTTGCCGTTATATGATCTTTCCATGTGCGCAATATCTTGGTGGAACTTCTTTTGGGAAAAATCTAAATGCGAATGCAGGAAGTGTATTTTGAATGACATGTTGCATCCGAGTTATTGATATGAAAAAAGAAGTTCTTGTACCAGTATTCAAAACAATCACTGCGCTCGCGCTTATCAGTTACTTTGTGGTAAACAATAGATTGCTATCTCTTTCTTACACCAAAATAAATACAGACCATAGCGAAATCCGTGTCATCAAGGTTCGAAATGTAAACAATTCTAATGAAAACAAAATTTGCTTATAGTAGAAAAACTAGACGTGCTAGATAAATTCTGCTTACATATATAGATTTAGCGCGTCGATATGTATCAATTCCACATATACCTACATTGTTTTGCTCATATTTTGATGCCGAACAGTGTATTTAGGTACTGACTTTTGCCCACGGCCACGCTCGCGTTATTGTAGTGTTGTATGTGTTGTTAGGTAAGGTTCCCCCCGGCTGATGTCGGCGGCGGGAGCGCTTAGCTCGTGTGTCGTCTGCCGCCGCCTCTATTTGGGGGTGGTGCGGTCGATGGCCCTCTACGGGTAGCCCATTTGGGCCGACGCCCTCGATCGCCGAAACGTCGCCCTCCTGAGGAGACCTCAGAGGGCGATGGCGATCAAGGTGTCGCGGGCGTACCGCACAAGCACGGTACAAGCGTCGATGTATCACTGGCGCGCGGACCTCCGGCTCCATGGTGAGGTACCAACTCACGGGGTGGTGGAGACGCGAAGGTCCCAGGCTCGAATGGTCCTCGAGGCCAAGTGGGAGGAAAGGCTGGCCCAGCCCCGCTACGGGGTGAGGCAGTCGAGGCTGTCTGTCCGGTGCTAAGGCAGTGGACGGACAGACGGCGCGGACCGCTCACCTACCGGCTTACTCAGGTGCTCTCCGGACACGACTTTTTCGGAGAGTACCTGTGCAAGATAGCCGGTAGGGAGCCGACAACCAGGTGCCACCACTGCGAGGAGTGCGACCGGGACACGGCGCAGCACACGCTGGAGGAGTGGCTGAGGTGCTGGGGTGCAATGAGGTCCTTCTGCGAGGCTGTCATCTCGCAGAAAGAGGCGGCGGAGCGGGGGCGTGAGGAAGATCCTTACGCCCCGGACATCCGCCGCCGGAGGAGGGGGCGCAGGAGACGCGCTTATGTTGCTCTCCTGCCCCCCACCTACGGGTTCTGGGTGGCAAGGCCTCAGGGGACCCTGCCACCCGTGAGTAAGAATCCATAGAGGGCGCGCGCGGTGTTCCCGCGCGCCTTCTAACGTCGAAAGGGGAGAGCAGTGAATTGCTCTCCCCTGAGGACGAGAGGAGGTCGGGTCCGATTGACCCCGCCGGCACCCACACGGGGGAGCCTGCTATGGATGAATCTTTTCAGACTCCCAACTGCGCTTTCACGCCCTAACTACTCTACCGATCATTACGAAAATTCCCATATATGACAGGGTTACAGAAAAGGACATATATTTCATCCAGAATAAAGTACTGTTCCCGGCGGATAGAGACGAGAGCGAAGCCGCGGGCAAAAGCTAGTTCATATTATGTATAGGATATGTAATGAACGTATCTTTCGTTACCCTTTTATAAAACATCTCTGATAGGAGTCGAATGGGCAGACAGATTGACAAAACTATACTTTGGTCAACTCAAGATCTGTTCACAATAATTTTATGTAAAATCCCACTAGGAAAATCTGATGATACACATAGCATATTCTCATAGTAACATAGAGTTCCGATCTAGTCTCAGTCATAAACATCACAA
This sequence comes from Catocala nupta, assembly GCA_963675205.1. NCBI lineage: Eukaryota > Metazoa > Arthropoda > Insecta > Lepidoptera > Erebidae > Catocala > Catocala nupta. Next base: position 5,413,758 of record OY776095.1, on the reverse strand, counting down.
ATCGTATTCTCATAAATTAAAATAAACGTCAAATGTGAATTTAAGTTGCATTTAAATTGCATTTGTTAGTTGCTGACGAATTCTCGAAAAACGAAACAGTTATGTAAATATAACCTTTTTATAATTATTATTTGTCTTCTTTAAATATATGTGTAAATAATTGTACTCATTTGACGCAGTAATAACGGTTATAATATGCAAATAAATAAATATATAATATAAAAAGAAGAAAAGAAATTCCATTGATGTTCACATCTAACATTTAAATGGGCAGATCGGAACTCTATTTTGAACAGTTTCATTTAAGAGCATTGGCCCTCTAAGATAACGAATGCTATAAACAATATATGTTATGTTTATATGTACATTATTGTTTGGCCAAGCCTGTTGCTTTTCAGCGCCTCTATGATATTTGTAATCGTTAGAAGTCGCATTAGTTTTATTTCTCTTATCTAATGTTCACGAGGCTGCCCTCACGTAGCTATGTATATCGTTACCTTATCTATTTTATTATAAAACTGTTTTTAAGCTGCGTCTGTGTATTGGTAAATATTAAAAAGCTATCTGGTATCGAAACATTAAGGGGTCTGAAACCAAAACAATGGTTTTTTAGAAAAAAATAACTGGCTGTCTGTATGTTTGTACAGGCCTAACGCAAAAACTAATGAACCAATTTTGTTGAAATTATCGCTGTTCGGTGGTCTGAGTTCAATTTAACATCTAATTCCACAGCGGTAAAGATTTCACATGAAAGTTATAGTTCACGCAATTCTGGGACAAAAGTACTAACTAATATTACCAATGTAAAAGTAGTTTTGTTGGTTTCAAAATATTTTTGCATCCATATGATGTATTGCATAGCATTATTCCATAACTAACTTGTGCTCTAGAACCAAGTAAAACCGCTGGTTTAACTAGTTCAATATTTTATAGCCACTATCAACGAGATAAGTACAAGGTAATAGTTCTGTGACGGCTCATTTTTTATCTAAGACAATGATATCGTATCTTGTCTACCAATTAGATAATACGTTGTATCGCTACCGTTGTCGTAAAATTTACGAGCTACGGCTTCTTTCTGACGATTGACGAACTACTGACCCATATTGTAGAAAGAATATTATAAGATACAAGTTTCTAGGTATTTATTGGCATAAAGTTGAGAGAAATATTTTCCGGACCGGACAATGATTTTTTTGGTCAACAACTTCTCTGCAGCAGCACGTAGTTCGAAAGTTTGTCCGGTATACGGCAAAAAGCTTGCCGCTCACTTGACAGGACCGTGGAAAGTGGGCAATCTTGGTTTCTGCCGAACCAAGCAGCAAATGCGAGTCGAAGTTCATATACATAGTGTTGCACCACAATACCTATATATACCTATATATGCACATGTATTAGCAACACTACATATTTGTGACGCAATTAACTGTTTTTATGAAGGATAAAGTGAGCTTTACGAGGTTATGTAAAGATATCAGTTGAGCCATAACGTTGAACACACTTGTCAATGATCACGTATACGTTTTCTATTATACAATAAATGTGACCCATTTTTCGGCGCGCCAGCCCTGGCAGGAAGGAGTGCCATTTAAAAATGGCGCTTACGTTCGTCTGGACGGCGTCTGCGCAGCGCGTATTCCGTGCGCATCCATCCTTTCCGCCGGCGCGCGCGCAATGTCAACAAACTCAGCTCCCGCCGCAGGAATGTAACAGACGACGGTGCATTGTGCCCGTCTCTTGTCACGCTATATGGAATATGAATAGGATGTACCCTTTTTAAGGTAGTTCCTTTCATCTGACGTAACACACAAGCGTCTCTCGATCTATACGGACAATATTCTCAAGCAAATATTTTGCTCAAACATCCTAACTAATATTATAAATGCGAATGTGTGTTTGTTTGTTATGCTTGTACGCTTTAACTACTCAACCGATCATCATGAAATTGCCCATATACATTGTCAGGGGGAACAGAAAAGGCCGAAAGATTCCTTTCATCCAAAATTCTACTGTCCCTGAGAGATTATAGTTTATTGACAAAAACTTACATAAACGCGTGGGAATCCGCGGGCAAAAACTAGTATATACTAAGACAATAAAGACCTGACACTTCAGGTGTAACATTTGACGAACAGCCATAAAGTCATCATCACGCAAATTTGTACACGCTTTAAGTTCATATTGATTTATGTTAAAATCAAATTGTCTCAGTCTTTGAGCTAATAGGGATTTGATACCTGCTAGTCGTCGTGTACGAGTTTCTTCGATGACCGAATGCACAGCACACACGCTAAAAGCTTTTCCTGTTGTTTTATATTTGATTCGATGATGCTGTATTTTTATTGCTCGCTTTATATTGGAAAGGTTAATTTTTGATGACGTCTGCGTTTATATATAAAATACTGTCAGACGGCTGCAGCGGTGATTGTCGGACTTTTTTAGTAGTATTTGATGACCTAGTATGAGTATACGAGGTACCCGAGTATCCGGCAAGCTAGAAACTAGCCTAAAGAAGCAAGGGACTTTCTAATGTACTTTAAAATTTTATAAAAAAAAAAACGAGCACCAATGTCACGGTGGTCCATATTAACGGAGGCTATGGCCATCCACGCAGGATATATAATAGTGCACAAGTCAGCACAAACAAGTACAATCTATATTCCCTCCCTCTTATCATCTGATAAGATGGCAACATTACCGGAGAGAGATCAGACGCAAGATCAACGACTTTATAAACCGTAACTATGGCAAACAAGCATATGGCCTGCTTAATGGTATGGGTTACCGTAACCCATGGCCGTGCAATACCAGGAGTATCACTCATGTGATAAGACTCGAGGGAAATATTGAAGATAGAATGAGAGGAACGTAAAGGGAAAGGTAGAAATGTCCAATGAGCTTTAAGAGCCTTCGGAACTTTTACTCACCGGGCACTCTCCATCGGTTTCCGGTACTTCTTCGAGTGATCTGGCTTAATCATACCGTCAGCAAATAATTTATTATGATTGTTGAACGACTAATAATAACGTCTTCCTGACTAGATTTTGGTCACGACGTCAATCCAGCGGTACAAGCGCAGGAGATATTTAGTCCACAAGCCTGCGCATACACAAGTGCACTGTCCAATACCTCATTTTTAACAGTCCGATGGGATGGCAATTAAACTCGATCGGAAAGAGATCAGGCGCCGAAACAACGGCTTTACGTGCTTCTTGAGATACGAGTTTGCATCACAACTAAATTTTAACTCCGGCCTACTAGATAGAATTACTTTACAAAAAATCTCAATAAAACTACTCGACCCGGGCTTCGAACCCGAGAACTCAGGCACGGCAGTCACGTTAACTACCGTTGCGCCCTCGAGGTATAATATCACCCATGTAAATGATGTCTTATCTACGCAGACAAAGTCACGAGCAAAGGCTAGTATAACGATAAATATTCAACACTTAGCTACAAATACGCCAATTATCCATCAGCTGAGCATCATAAAACTTTTTAATCTAATCGAATGGCCAGAAAATCTATTAACTTTATTGACTAAGGAGAACTGGAACTATTAGAGAGGCGAGTTATTATATTTAATAACAATATTTATTGGTAATTGAAATAATAACTGTACTGTGAACGAAATCATTTATCTTATCATTTTTGGTTTTAAGCTATCAAGAGAAAATGCGGACAGCGTTTATACCATACACACGTGTTTACTTGTTTTAACACTGGATAATGACACTAGAGGAAAAAGCAATTAATATGAAATATATATTTACCACTGGAATCTTTCTATTAATTTTCACAATTTATTTATTATAAGGACCAGGAACTACAAATACAAAAAACGCTTGACTAAGACGTTGTTTTGATTTTCAAATTTAAATGAAACAATATAAATATATACAAACATAGCCAAAATCCTTCTTATATTTTTTAATTTTTGTTAATATCGTTTTATATTCAATAGTTGGCATAATAAAACTGACAATTTTGCATAGCCCAAACTGTAGTAGTCTTTTTCTCGTATTAGTATTTCGTTCGGGTCCAGCGAAACAGCAATAGATCCGTAATTACTTTAAAAAGAGATCTATTGTGTCTGTCCGGCGTCCCTACGACGATAGATGAATAAAGAAAAAAATAACAAATAACTATAATTCAATAGACAAATATAATCCAAAGAGGATTATGTATATATTTTTTGTATGGATTGAAGACTGCTTCAGTGGCGCGATACTAAATGAGACTCCTCTGCATGAGGTGCGAGGTTCGATTCTCGGCTTGGGCAAGTGTTATTGGGTTTCGCTAGCAAGAAATTTTCAGTAGCTGTACGGAGTACTGTGCCCGGAACTTAAAGTCATAGCGAGTGAAATGTGAATGAAGTAAACCTCAATATATCCTGGTGACTAAAATCACAAACACACATACAGCTCACGCAACTCCTCAATCCCACCCTAAATGTATAGAGAAGATGATGTTGCCAATACAGGGCCCGCAATTGCCGATTTATTCGCTTGTCAGTTTGCTACTGTGTACAATGTCGATAATAACATATCTGTAAACTCAACCAAACTAGGTTCTCTTTTCCATGACATATGTCTCGATCATATCACTATCTCGGAACGTGAAGTGTTAACCAAAATTAAAAACCTTGACATATTTAAGGGTGCAGGGCCCGATTTAATACCTCCTGTGTTCATAAAGCGATGTTGTAAGGCTCTGTCGTTACCGCTTACCTTGATTTTCAACCGATCCTTGAAAGAGGGAAGATTTCCGGATGAATGGAAAAAGGCAAGAATTCTACCTATACATAAAAAAGGGGGCCCAAGTAATACCAAAAATTACCGTCCTATAGCAATTTTATCATGTTTCTCAAAACTTTTTGAATCGCTTGTATGTCCTTTCATTGTCAACCACGTAGATAGCCTGCTATCTCCAAATCAACATGGGTTTCGTTCGGGTCACTCGACGGTGACAAATCTATGCTCGTTTGTATCTGACGTATCAGAGCTGCTCGACAAAGGTACTGAAGTTGATGCAGTCTACACTGATTTTGCTAGCGCCTTTGATAAGGTTAATCATGAAATCCTAATTAAAAAACTTAATCACTTTGGCATCACAGGTTCTTTGTTACACTGGTTTCAATCTTACTTAGCTAAAAGACTCCAAATAGTTTCAGTCAATGGTTACATCTCAAACTCGTTTTACGCTGTATCTGGCGTGCCGCAGGGATCTCATCTAGGACCTATCCTGTTCTCTGTATTTATTAATGACATAACATCAGTAATACATAACTGTAAATATTTACTCTTTGCAGATGACCTAAAGGTATATAGACCTCTTAAATCGCAACTTGATAATCATCTTATCCAAGAGGATCTACGTAGGATAGAGGAATGGTGTAATCTCAACCACATGCAGCTTAATGTTGATAAATGTTACCACCTTAAATTTAGTGGAAAGAAATATTCAACAAACTTTAGTTATCAAATCGGGTCAACTGAAATTCAAACCGTTCCAAATACAACAGACCTCGGTGTAACTATTGACGGAGAGCTTCGTTTCACTTCACATATGAATGCTATTATAAATAAAGCTTGCCAGATGTATGGATTTTTGAAGCGCAACACTAAGGGTTTCAAACACCCAAAAACCCGAATAGTCTTATACAATGCTCTGGTACGGACACATCTGGAATATGCATGCGTGATTTGGAATCCTTTCTATGCTATACATTCCCAACGCATGGAAAACGTTCAACATGCGTTCACTCGACACTTGGCCTGTCTGTCTTCAGGTATCACACATAGATGCAGTTATGACCAGCGACTAAAGCATTTTAAAATGACATCTTTATCGAATCGCCGAAAATTGCACGATTTGCTCTTTCTGCATAAAATTATTAATAACAACATAAATTGCAGTGATCTACTCAATCGTCTCCAATTGGCAGTTCCTCGTTTACCACCACGTTACCCAATCACTAAAACCTTTTGCCACCCACCCGCAAAAACTAACCTCGCACTTAACTCACCTTTGGTGCGAGCGTGCAATGAGTACAATGGATTTAATAAAAAAATTGATCAGTTTGATATTTTTCCGATGCATTTTATTCATTCAAAAATAAAATATTGAAAACGTTCGCTTAATTAGTAATTGTTATTCTTAGTCCAATAATAAGAGCTCGAATAGTAAGAACTTAGTTATTTTTAATTATATTTGATATTATTGTATTATTATTATTTGTCTATTGTTGTAATTTTCATATATGTTGATCTGTGTTTTAGTTATAATACTTCTATCTTTAATCTTAAATAGCTTGTATGTATGTCAACCTTGTCCATTCTAGTGTATGTTGTGCATGCCTTTTATAGGTGTACATATAAGAATAATAATTGTATAGAGAGCTAAATGTTTAAATGTTATATATGTATACTGTTGGCGTGTCTATTAATAATAAATAAATAAATAAATACAGCTAAATGAAAATATCAGTTTTCGACCTTATTATATGTACTCATAGATTGCCCTGATGTAATAATATACATACACCTGGTCCAACATTACGACCGTCGGAGAATTTCTCATGTCACATATTTCATGTTTAAAACACGACTCCCATAGCGAGCGCCATGAAACAGCTCAATCAAGGCAATAATCCTGCCACCATCTTGTAAACAGTGTCAATTTAAACTTAATTTATGTGATATAAAACCTAATTATTGGCTAACAACTCTACAGTTCCGTAATAACCGAATTTAAATATCTTATTATTTTACATATTATGATTTTTTAGAGGTATGAATAAGGTGATAAACGGACAGATGGCCTGTCTGAGTCCAGTAGCGATGCGGCTTTTAATTATATAAATACATATAAATAATACAATAGTAATATCAGCTCTGTATATGAACTGTACCACTGCTGGGCACGGGCCTCTTCTCAGTGTGAGAAGGGTTAGGCCATCGTCCACCACGCTGGCCTAAAGCGGGTTTACAGACATTACATAACTTAATAATCTTAATTAAAATGGGTGATAGCAATGATAATAATTTTTATGTAATTTAAATGCAAAGGAAAATTATTGCTTGTTTATTTTTATTAGATTGCTGTATTTTTCATATCGGTACTAATTAACATATTCTATTCTATCTTCAAGAACATTATGGAGAACTCTCAGACACGCAGGTTTCCTCACGATCATTTCCGTCACCGTTATATCAAACGATAATTATCAAGACATACAGGTTTCCTCACCATGTCTTCCTTCGCCATTAAAGTGAGTGATAACTATAATATACGACAATAATGACAGAAAGAAAATATTTTATTTCAATCGTTAGCCGATTTTATACATACAAAACTATTCAAATTAAAATAAAAGAAATAAAAAAATCATATTACGTGTTCGAAAATGTGACCATGACCATACAACCAGTACACCATTTTACAGTCACATCGAATCTAAATCTCTTATCATAAAACCAAGCTCATACTTAACAACTGAGCTTAAAAGGTAGTCACAGTAATTAAACACATATCATTTAATAATAATTTTAACATTCATCTGCAATGGCGGTTGTCTTTCCAAATATTGACACAGCGGTCAATTTTACTCAGTGTTGTACACTTGAATAAACTATACGTTGACAATGAGTAAATCATTAATTCTTTTGTTCTAAACCTACATTTCAATACGTTAGTATTTTTCCACATACTTTTCATAGATGAATAGATTTCAACATATGTGTACTGATGTACCCTGCTTTGTTTTACTGTTTCAAACATCAAGGGTACGTTTATTATGCAAGCATTACAAAATACGTTTGAATATTAATTTTAAACTTGAATATAATTTTATTTTGAAGAACGAGTTAAAAATAAACTTAATTAACCTATTGAGTCGCAGTGGCGCACCGGCGACCAGTCACAATAGTTTTTTAATTATCTCTGGCATTCAAACAATAGACAAGTTATGTGTGTTTTTACAGCAATAAAAAGTTATTTTAGAGTAGTTAAAGTGAGTTTTTGATGACATAATAATAAGAAAATATGTTTTGTTGAGAAAATTAGATTAGATGATACCAAGACGCAGTGCTGTCAACAAGAGATCAGTAATTTTTCTTCCACGGACTGATAGCATAACGACTCTTTTGTGAAAGGTCAGCAACGAGCGTTATGCGCGTCGCCTATGGTAGAAACACGCATAATTTCATTCGAATAATTTTTTATAAACCTACTTTTGGGTTGTCATGGACGCAGCGCGCGCGCGTTCTTTACCTAACGTATAGTGTCGTCAATTCATTCGAATATAATTCATTCATTCATCATAAATGTAATTACTTAGCACCAGGCTGGCCAAATGCTTGGTAGGCATAGTTAGTTAGTTAGACGTGTGTTATCCGCACTTAGCCTCACAATTGGGCCATTGTGCGTAAGCAACCGACGCGAAATATTGTACGGTTAATCATACCACCTCAGCTCCGTCCGGAAAGATAATAGGGGACCGATGTTGCGCAGTACCTTCATCGTTTCTGGACTGTTTAGAAGTTTCGCCCGTTGGTTGCTCACGCTTTTACAATGTAGGAACACATTAGCCGGTGTCTCCTCGGACCCCATGCAGCCTCTACATAAGAGGCTATTAGTGATGCCGATATGGTCGGCTTAGGCATTAGCATGGCGATGCTTGGTAGCTATAAAACAATCTTCTATCCCTTGCCACTGCTACAAGACAGAACAGTACTAGGATTATCTTTTCATTTAATTTTAAACAAGAGAATGACTTGCTATCTCTAAATTTGAGGCAGCAACATTGCATATTTATTATCACCAAAATATTTCGCACACATTGCAGCTTTATCATATTGTATGTAATCTGTACGTGAGTGAGTGATATAAATTGCATTGATAAGTGACGCGATAATACACAAATATGACGAGACAGGTATTATTGAGCGAGCGATATTGACATACTTTTACAGAAATATTTCGACTCATATTTCTATATTCCAGACTTGGAGTTGCCAGTGAGAATTTTAAATAAAAATTCCCAGAATACATTGACATTGAGTCTGGATTGACTGTCGCCCTTATGCTTTGCAAGTAGCTTCGCCAGTAGACTCACGAAACACAGTCGATGAGTAATTATGTCAATAAAGTTATTAATTAATTATCTACCAGTGAGCCGCGATATCATACGCGCGTATAATGTCACTTCAGTATCCTTACGAGTCTTGTAATCAACATATATTTTGTATAATATTGTCTTCTGTTTACGCGAATGTTATTCATTGAAATTAAACTACTACATACGGATTTTTACGCGTTGTTTATTTGACACTTTAGAATTTGACTTGCTTTTCAACCGAAACGTCAGGGAAAGTAGTTTTAATAATTTAATTAGCTTCACAATTAGTAAAGTTTTATAGTACTAGTATGTAGTGTAATAGTTTCTAAATTGTCAAATTCTAAAGTGTCAAATAAACAACGCGATAAAATCCGTATATAGTAGTTTAATTTCAATATATTTTGTATTTATACATTGGTTTTAATGAAATGTACTCCAACTGCAAGTTCAAGCTTATTTCAATACATAATATAATAAAATGGTAACAATTTAAGTGTCAAATTTACACTTTATCTATGAATATACACTTACTTGTTACCACGTTTAGCAAAACGAGCGTAGAACCTATGAGAAGAACTGGAAAACTCATAACCACCACTGCTTCTTTCAGCCATTTTTGATTAGAGTGCACAAACACACAGACATACATACGAAAAATCTATTTACTATTTTAAAATACATACGTATGAGTATTGACATAAATAGTTTTAATTTTATCCTCACTTTTATTCTTGACGTGTAATCATGAATATTTCGCTCGTTCACCCGAATTTGAAACATGAAGGCATATGATGTTTCAGTATTTCGACACATTCAGGCATAACATGAATGACTGCACTGAAATCTAGAGCGTGCTATTCATATTTTTTTATAAATAGACGTGGCCTACATTTTATTGAAGTTGTAAAAGATGTGCTTTTAAAACTGAACCAGTTTGTTCTGCAATGTGATGTGGATTCGGAACTGGCATGAAGGATTCTTAGCTCTGGTATAGCGTCTACAGTTATACCTATATTTTTTATTAGCGGTCCGTCCTAACTTCGCCTGGATTGACCGTAATATATTGCCTACGTCCACCTGGAATAATGTATTTTTCAAATAGCAAAAGATTTTTATAAATATCTGTGTAGTATGGGAAGGATAGCACCACCCGCTTACAAGAATCCTTGCCAGTTGCTAGCGAGGTAACATTGTTACTACACACGGTGATTAAGTGGCTCACATGAATGGCTCTACCATTTCTTTCCTTACATCACATCTTTAATTATTTTTTGCTATAGTCAGCAATGACTGAATAATTTGCAAGCAATCACAAGCTTAAACGCTTACAAACCGTAAGCTTGTACGGCCCGATAAACGGTTGCACAATTGTTGTAAATACAAACATAGTATTTACCTACACGCAAAGTAAAAGCAGTAGTTGCTTTCCACCCACATTTTGTCAATTACGGTTACCACCCAAAATAAAGAGTCAACCTATTGCAATCCACCAGGCATAGCCCCAGGCTCCGTTTTGCTACTGAGAATCTCTTGACAGAAATCCCAACTAATATTATAAAGCCGAATGTGAGTTTGCTTGTTTGGTATGCTCTCACGCCTTTACTACTCGACCGATCATCATGAAATTTCGCATATACGTTGTCAGGGATACAGAAAAGGATATAGGCTACCTTTCATCCAGAAATAAATACTATTCCCGAGGAATAGAATCTTAACATGACCTACATTTACATGAATGAAGCCACGCGGCTCCAAATCAAAATCTAGTACCCAATTACACTTTGTCCGAGCTGGGCATTGTGTCTGAGACCTCACGCAGTCGCATACACTAACGGTGCGCCACCGAGGCAGTCATGATTGTATAAAAAAACTTAATTAAATCAGTGTCTAATCGTGTCGCTACCGACACAGCGATTCAATAATAAAGAAAAAGTCGGTAACAAGCCGAAGATGCACCTCATGTACATAATTTCATTGTGTATCTTCTGTTATAATCTTAATTAATTCCCGGTCACGGTGTATTAATACAATTAATGATAACTTCCACGTTGCCGGCCAGTTTGTTGGCTCGTTGGTTTTTAGATGTTGGCGCCACTGTCGCGGCACTAAGCTAAGTGCACATTAGAAACAAAAAAACAATAGTCTTGTTTTATTGATACGTATTAATAGTAACCACAGCTTCGCCCATTGGTGGTTGTAGCAGATACAAGTAGATGGCAATATGAGCCAGGTACTCCCATGGACTACATGCACTTAGAACTGATGTGCCTGCAAGGAGAACAAAACAAGAGCAAATTGAACAAGATAGATGATGCAAGTCGAGATGATACTTGTCTAGGAAATACGCGAGAGAATCTATGTAGATATGTAACATAATACAATTTCTGTTATTATGATATTTGATCCATTATCTGAAGGTTAAAATAAAAAAAGTAAACACGGAGTTAAATATAATATAGGAAACAGAAATAATAAACATTTTTGACTACATATGAGCTTAAGACTAACAGTAGATCGAAACGATACACGGTACGATAAAAATCTACTAAATCAAAACGAGGTAACTCTATTCGTAGTTGTATCTTGTTCAAAAACACAGACTAACATACACTTACATTAGGTATATTTGTTTGAATTTGGATACAATAAACCATTAACAGATGCAGATAAAACAAAATATAAGTGACGTGAAGACGATTCGTAAAGTATTCAGCAATCCAATTTTGTTAACGATAAAAACGACATTTTTACCTTTCCCATAATCGAAAAAACAAAACATATTTTCGACAACAGAGAGATATCGATTTTAGTTGATCAAGCTAGTGTTAAGTGTGCATCGAGCCTTACTCGAGTGCAATGCGCGGGCGCACGCGATCCAGCAATATTGAAGAATCAAGAGCAGCCCTTCGGAACATCGTTACTACAGGATATTTATACTGTTTTAACGAGGTTCCGTGCTTCATTTAAATGAGCTTTGAGGACTGTTTATTGTGACTTGATAACCACATCGGTGCCCGATTCATTCGTGAGTGTGATGGGCAGAGGGTTTAAACCCGCTGGGTGTAAATGGGTTTAAACCGGGATATTTTGGTGGAAACGGGTTTTAACCCAAATAAAAACCCAAACAGCGGGTCTAAATTACCGACCGTAATATTTTGTGATAACGCCATTACACATATTATACAACTACAGTAAACAGCACATCAAGTATAACAATTGCGCTTTTAACAAATAATGTGTACAAATAACTATTATAAATTTGACTATTTTTGTTCTATAATTATTTTTATCCAAGCTATGCGAAGACAAACCGCACGCAACTCATCTTACGATGCAGATTTAAGCAATAACAATAACCATAGATGCCAAACAGTCCAAGGTTGGATGCTCTCTTTCAAGAATATTCTTATTTCTTTGAATATTCTAAGTATTGAAATAAACAAATGTTTGTGATAACACAGATAACTCTGTAAATATTTTCACTGTAATGAAACACATAGGTAAGTGATTGAATTTATAAATAAAAATTAAATTAAGTAACAAATAATTATAAAATAAATTTACAATGATTCAGAATCAGTGTTGCTGCAGATTGTCCACAGTTTAACATAAGTTCGATAAAGAGCGCGATATTCTTTTGTATACTTCGTTTACATGCCGTGCTGCGCTATTTGTGCAAAACTGAAGAATACTGTCAAAATGTAACTGTAATATGAATCATACATAAACATTTATGCCATGTTTACAACTTTAAATAAATACATTTTACGAAATTAATAAACACACGAATAAAAACCCTGAGGGAAGAAATAAATAGGTTTTTACTAGGATTAAAATTGGGTTTAAACCCGGTTGATTGCCCATCTCTATTCGTGACCATCGAGTCAACTGGTAACTCACGTGGCAACCGTTACGAATCCAGAAAAAAACGTTCTTATAACACTATTTAGAAATTAAGAAAATCGTTTGGGGAGGACAACGAACTTAAAAGAATAGATAGACAATTTATGTCGTATACTGCGTATTATTTGTTTATTTTAAATAATATATATAAAAAATATGTATGCCTACATCTCCTCTGGTACTTTGAGATCACTACTAACCCAGTAACTAAATAAAAGACTATTTGCCTGCGATATTCTTTAAAGTATGCAGAACACTTTCTCGGTATTACTACTGGTAATATCAAATTGAAAAACTTACAAATATAACTTCGCCGCATCCGCGCATCGAAGTAGGGGCATTGTGATGAGTGACAGAAATAATCCCAAGTTTATACCGGAGACTAAGAAGTCAGTCAAAGAGCTTACACAATCACATATAAATAAAAAAAGCTTAAATCCTAATAAAGGTACACATAAGTTTATTTCTTAAAGTGTTACCAGTATTATAATTCTATAGATAGAAAAGGAAATTATGTAACCTTAACAGCTGTATAACTTACATTTGAGTGCCACTTAAACCATTCCAAACAAATATCCCGCCATATTTAACGGCTAATGCATTTCAAAATTGTAAAGTATCATTGATGCCCATCATGACTATTTCTCAGAGCTGTCCAAACACATCGCGGTGTAGCATAGATACCTTTATTTCGAAACAATTAGTCTGACCAACCTATTTTCATAAACTAGGAAACATTTAACGACTTCGTTGCACAATCCCGAACAGACATAACAATGGAAACATCTAAATTTAGCTGCACACTAGCAAAAAATTTCCACTGCAGCATCTCAAGTTTCAACGTCCATTACCACTTTTCTGTGTTCAAAAATATAACAGCTCGTTTTTGTGGAGTAATGGATGGTGTGTTAAGCGATGAATCACGGTTCGTAGTAGACGATATTAAAGACATTATGGCCTAGTTGGCACCGTGTCCATCCACCCACGGCTGTCGCGAGGGAATCAAAGAAATTTTGTATTTGTCGCCAACAGGAATACTCACAGTTTAAATGTTTATATGCTATGCCGGAATTGCAAGAAATATATTTTTTTCAGTTCTTATTTATTGCCAGCGGAAAATGCAACGCAGATTTAAATTGAGTAGAATTGTTTTTAAATGATATTCGCGAAGAAAATATATGTGATCGTAATTGCTCAGGAAATAGCTGTGGATTACGTACATTACAAATGTTCTAAATTTAAGTCTAGAATCGAAGGCAACATTCGATTTGGGCTTGAGCTAGGTCAGTGTAATTTGGGAGGATGGATGCTATGTATGAATCTTTTAAGAGCTCCCAACTGGTTCCCCCATTGGGTGAGAGAGAGAACACCCCAGGTTTTTAGTGGGTATACCAGCACTTCATGCTCGGAGTCCCACACACCCCGCCGGTGCTGTCCCCTAGCCGGCGGCGGACAGTGCATAAAGCATTTTTACTGGGAAACAAAAAAAAAGGTCAGTTTAAATTGATACAGTGTTACAGTGGCACAGAGCTTATAAAAATAAAGAATAGTGGTAGGAATAATAACCTAAATTGCCACCAGCTTACTTAAACTTGAATTGCTGGAATCGAATCAAAATGTTAATACTCATGTTGCTATTTTTTATTTATCATAGACAACTAGAAACTTTTCCTATACCGTGGGGACTTTACAAACATTTCATCATCAATTTTGTTCGGATTAGAACCTGTAATGGCTGCAGTTAACTGACCTGTTACACTTTTGCGCCATCCGTACAGTCCTTATTTATTACTTAGCTTCCCCGCGGGTACACCCACGTTTATGATTTTTTTTAGTTTTTGAGATATATTCTTACAAAAAATCTAATCTTTTCTCTTAATAATATTAGTATAGATAAATGTACAATGTGGGATTCGCATCCATTACCCTCAACGATGTGACCGCTTTGCCCACTGCGCCAAGCATGCAGTATATATCTTCCCTTCTCTAATAATAAACTCTACCTTATGTCCAATTGAAGTCCCAAAGGATTTTCCAGCTTAACGTAGTCTGCCGTACAAATCAGAAGCACTTTAAAACGATTATCGGTGGCAGTTCGATTCCTAACCAAATTCGTCTGGGAGCTACCAGCTCGTCAATAATGCAGTCCCGTCTATTTCTGTTATTCCACTGATTCTGTACCGACCGGTGTGCTTGTGAATATTGTACTACAGTTTCAGCTGAAATAACTTATTTGGATTTGAATATTACTATTTTGATTTTTTTATATTTTTGCCGTGCCGTGTGAGCAGCGATAGCCTAGTGGGAAACCGTTGGGCTGCCACGCAGGGGGCTTCGGTTTCGATCCCAAGGCGCGCATCTCTGACTTTTCGAAGTTATGTGCGTATTAAATAGTTAATTATCGCTTGTTTTAACGGTGACGGAAAACATCGTGAGGAAACCTACATGTCTAAGAGTTTTCAAATATATGTGAAGTCTGCCAACCCGCACTGGGCCAGCGTGGTGGACTATGGCCTAACCCTTCTCACACTGAGAAGAGGCCCGTGCCCAGCAGTGGGACAGTTTAATACAGGGCTGATATTATTATATGCCGTGCCATGACTACCTTGATGACGCAGCAGTGACTGCAAGTTCTGTGCTTGAGGTCTCAGGTTGGTATATCGGTTGGATAGAACCCTCAGTAGCATTGATACATACGCAAGGATAGGCAAAGAGTGAACGCATTGAATGCAACTGCTGTGCATGAGTACTGGGGTTTGTTTACTGGGGCGGGTAAGAGTTTCGTTGTGATTCTAAATAGCATTGATACATATTACAGGATAGGCAGAGAGTGTTTCCCTTTTCTACCCAGAACAACGCGTGCTGGAGTCAGATGCCATCCTTACACGGTAGAGTTGACTAGAGCGCGTACCAATAAGATTGGGTGCTCATACTTCTGCCGAACGATCAAGGCATGGAATTCTCTGCCAAGGCACGTGTTTCCTTCTTCCTTCAAACCTGGGTCCTTTACGCTGGACGTGAAAAAGCACCATTTCAGGCCGTCAAAGTAGAGACCTCAACATCGCCTCGGCTGCTATGATCTTTTATATACTTATATAAAATATTTAATTACAAAACATAATTTAATACATGAACTACATGCATACCTAAGATAAATTGCAACTTCATTTGTATCGAGACCAATGCACTTATTTTAGTATTGTAAACATCGAATATTTTTTTAAATTCATATGCAAAAGGTATTCTTTTTGAAATGATGATGCTGTCCGAGCTAACAATGTATGTTAAATAATTTAATTGCGTCAGGTACCCACAGAACAGGCTTACCTAGTGTGGGGCCACAGGATATTGTATTTGATGTTGTTAATATTTGTTGGCAATAAACAATTTTTTCCTTCAATTACAGCGATATTCACTACCACTTTGAAGCAGTCAAAATATAAATTTACGTTTAATTAATGAGTCACGCATGACTAAGACATAATTTTAAGGAAATGTGCATATGATTCGGATATAGCCCGGAGACCGAATGTTACAAAAATATCACACACAGCTTAAAGTCCAACGGACATTTGTAAGTTTGGAGACGTTTCTCGATTTTTGCTAAAAAGGGCAAACAACAAATTATACTGAGCCTCTTACAGCTGTATAGAATAATAATAATAACGTCTTTTTTTAAATAAAAATTATGGTCACGGCGGGCGGCACATCTTAGCCGAGATGAGTGTAAGCAAACACAAGTGCATACTCATAGTCCAATGAAACGGCAATCCGATAAATCCAGAGAGAGATCAGGCGCAAGAGCAACAGACTAACGTGCTTTTTACATCTTTAAGACATATAGATTTTAAAATAACGCCTACATCCCAACTCCAGGCTGCTATTGACAATTGAATAACAGAAAATCTCGATAAATTTTGTTAGCCAATCCCCGGGGGATTCGAATCCGAGACTTTATGATACACTAGCCAATTAGACATTCAATAACTTGACTGCAATGTAATTCTTCTTTATATATATAATTCTTCTGTACGTGTGTTGACAGTGAACTCCTCCTAAACGGCTGGACCGATTTGAATGATTTTTTTTGTGTGTTCAAGTGGATTCGAGGATGGTTTAGATTTGTTTTTTTTTATTTATTTTTTTGTATACAGGACGACGTCTGTCCAGTCCGCTAGTATACATATAGGTATATAGCGAATTCCTAAGCCTCAACTTTTGTTGGACCGAACTGGGATCTGAATCCAAAACCTCGTGATACACAAGCAACAAGACCAATAAGACATTCAATCACTTGCCAAATGTATTTACATAGCTTCAGCGGTAATCAATTGTAATTAAAATAATACCCTAAATACTTTTGTAAGAACCGAATTAGAACGTACTTACATACCTTGCGTCCATATTTACTCAACTTTTGATAAAATACACATTGCGAATTGTCGTCATAATATGATACTGAGAAACAACGGCATGTGTAAAGATGCACCGCATATGCATGCATACGGAAGCGAGCATGAATGAATATAGGTAATCCAGTTTTGTGGCAACTGCGTCAACAGAATACCTGTAATAAAGACGTGCGTTTGTTGCCTACAATGACAAAGAAACGGACTTTGTAGAACTTGAGACATAGATCAGGTAGCTATAGACAGGTATGACTTTTGATTCGATGTATTATGACGCGATAAAATACCTAAGGAAATATTCAATATAAAATGTTATTCTCTTTAGACTAACTCGTTGATTAAAAAGCTTATGGACGGTAATATTTAAAAAAAAAAAAAATAAGGCATAGAATTTTGCTTTTAAAGTTCGCTGTGGCGGTGTGACGTATTTATGTTATGTTGTATAGATGTTTTATATAATTATATAAGTTAGTTCGAAATCTGGCAATGAATTCGGTACATAGCACGCCACCTACATATCACAGCCGCGGCAATATAAGTGCAAATCGCCTCTGTCTAGGCCTTTGAGGATAATTACATAGGAGTGAGTATACATATGCGATATAGCTATCGTAGCTAGCCGCAATAAATAAGTAAACATTTAATTATTCGGCAAGTACAGAAATTATTATAGGGACTTGAAATGTTCTCGATATATCTACAGGGTGTCCGGTAATTAAAGGATAACCTTGAAACGTCTTATAGTAGAACTGAAGGCCGTTCAGAAAAAAAAAATATTATAAAGTGCAAGCTATATAAGCATAGCATACTTTTGACTGTCTATCTATTAGCATTATTAGTGTTTAATAATAAAACAACAAAAAACCGATGGGTTTTATTCATTTATGTTCGTAGTATACAAGAAAGTTATACATGGTAATTAAAAAAAAATCATATCTCAGGTAGTAGTTAGGATAGAATGTTTCATATTTTTTTCTGAACGGCCATCAGTTCCACTATAAGACATTTCCAGGTTATCCATTAATTACCGGACACCCTGTATATACTGGGTGTTTCTTAGTACAAACAACAAGACTAACAAGTATACTCACCCTGTGAGAGGTTTTCACTATAGTAAGAAACACCCAGTATATTATGATGAGGAAATATAACATACATAGATAGATAGATAACCCAAACCCTCTAAGCCGGTGGTTCTCAAACAGAAAATTCACAATAAAAATGACACCGCCATTGGAATTGATTGATATTTTAGGATATTTTTACCTTTATTAGATCCACCAAATTCTTTTTATTCTTTATTTTTAATGTTAATAATAATAATTATTATTATTGTTATTAATATTATAAAAAGGTGCAATAGTTTCTCCCAGCATCATTGGTTTCATAATATATCTTAGCGTGCGATTGTAAAATTTAATATCCAGTTAGTGTTAGTGGCGTTTTCTGTTAGGATTTTTTCAGTAGCAACACGGAGTTTGTCAATTTGTTTAATAGACGAGAATATCAATGGCAATTATTCTTATATATCTGCAAGCATATACAGACATATACAGTTTCAATGTATATACAGTTAAAATTTATTTGCTTATATATAGGGAGTGACTGCGAGAATAGTAGACAAACAATAAAAAAATTGAACCGTAGAAAACTACACTACGTATGGTTACTGCCAAGAAGAACCTTTTTATCATGGCGCCACAGTTCAAAGGAGTTACTCTCCGTATCTGCGAAAGTATTGGGATCCTCGGCGTGAAGATTTCGAATAAAGTCCAGTTTGGGAGTCACTTGGAGGACAAAGCTAAATTAGCGAGCAAAAAGATGGGTGTACTGAACAGGGCGAGGCGGTACTTCACACCAAGTCAACGTCTTGTGCTTTACAAAGCACAGATCCAACCGCACGTGGAGTACTGCTCACATCTCTGGGCAGGGGCCCCTAAATACCAGCTCGACCCACTTGACTCCCTACAAAGACGGGCAGTTCGAATCGTCGATGATCCCAATCTCACGGATAGATTGGAGTCATTGGAGCAACGGAGAGACTTTGGGTCTATCTGCGTGTTTTACCGACTCTTTCACGGGAGTGCTCTGAAGAACTGTTTGGTTTGGTACCAGCGGCCCCTTTCTATCACCGTACCACTCGACAACGAAGCAGGTTTCATCCATATCACCTGGAAGCGTTCAAATCCAAGACGGTACGCTTTCAGCGATCATTTCTCCCACGTACGTGCAAGCTCTGGAATGAACTGCCTGCTTCGGTGTTTCCCGAGCGCTATGATATGTCCTTCTTCAAACGAGGTTTAAAGAGAGTTCTTCTTTCACGATAGGCAGCGGCTTTGCTGTTTCCGGACATTGCTGAAGTCCATGAGCAGCGGTTACCACTTTCCATCAGGTGGGCCACTTGCTCGTCTTGGACCAAATTTTTCACACAAGCAAAGCCATTATCGAAAACTAGTAGGTAGATATAAAGGAATATGACCCGTCTGCGCTCTTAGTATATGCCTCAGTGTACACAAGTGGACATTTTCAGCATAGTGACACTAAACAAATGTTTGATTCTCACTAAATAATCAACAGAAACTTTGTATTTAGGCAACAATAGTGTGTATCAAAATAATGTTGCCACATCGCGTATTTAAGCTCACACGCAACAACAACATTAATGTGAAGATGTGTGTTACTCAGTCACTTTAAACGGCTTAACAGATTTTGATGAAACTTTGCACATTTAGACCATTTACTAGATTAACATAAATTTTATATCTCAGTAGTGGCTTGCGGGATTTACGCGGATGACAGCGGGCAGAATGTAGTCCTATTATAAAGGTTAAAATTTGTCAAGTGATTAATATTTTTCTTTTTTTAATGGCTTTTTCGCACTTGGCATATTTTCTGTGGCACGGGGGACTTTACAAACGTTTAAACAATGGACATATAGGGTATCCAACAAACCTCGAAACAACTATGTGTGGATCACACAATTTTTGTCTAATATTATTTAGAACAGTATATATTTACTGGCACACAGATAGGCCATTTCGTAGATTAATACATAAATCAATTTCGAAAGCAAACTGAACACGTGACCCTTAGAGGCCACTAATTTCTACTATTGCATTCAGTCGTCCTTCTGTATTTCAATGTTCTGTGCCAATACAGTTATCTAAATCTGTACAAGATTTATAGCTTAAACTTAAACGTCTGGCATCGGTCCGGGATTCCTAGAAACAATATTCAATAACTTGCCAGGTCAGATGCCATTGCAGACCTCTCCCAGGAGTATCTTGATGTAATAAGTGCTATCGTTTGGCAAAATGGATGTTTGCCAGTCAATCACGGCATGGATAAACGAATTTATAGTTTGTTACATAGAAACTGATCTGACTGGTTTTACCTGATGTATATACTCATGTCTGTATTACTTGGAGCGGTTGGTAGAAATGTATTAGGCCATTATTTTGCATAGCTATGGTTTAAGGCTAATAGGGGACGATTTTATTGTCCACGCAATCTATAAGGTTCTCTATTTATTCGCATAAAATTATATGTCATAATTTAACATGGCATACTTTTACTTATCCTAATAATAGTTACGCACAATATTAATTTGGCATAACTGTTTAGGTAATATTGTCTTATGTTTACGCGAATGTTATACATTGAAATAACACTTTATACGGATTTTGTCGCGTTGTTTATTTTACTTTAAAACACTTTTATTACATAATTTTGAAAAATCTAACACTACTATTATTGAACTTTACTACAATTAAGCTATTTAATTTAATTAAAACTATTTATATTTAAGTTGACACTTTGCCCCGACGTTTCGGTTGCTTTACAGCAGCCATGTTCACGTGTCTTCCCGTGAACATGGCTGCTGTGTTCAATAATAGTAGTGTTAGAGTTTCAAAATTACGTAATAAAAGTATTTTAAAGTAAAATAAACAACACGACAAAATCCGTATAAAGTGTTTAATTTCAATAACTATTTAGGCACCATTTTTTTAAGCTAAATTATAATTGTTAAGCATACTATTCTAAAGCATAAATTTGTTTATGCATAATGATATTTAAGCATAATATTAATATGATATTTAAGCATAAAATACTTTTCGTATATAAAATCAACATGTTGGCGGCTTAGGGGTGGCTCAAGGGGCCACCCCCGCCGCACCCTAATCTATTGTTACACTATCGTACCCAAGTATAATACCTACTTTTTTATTTTCCAGATTCAAATAGCTATCAATAAAGTAAAAGATGATGCAAAGTCAAATCCTGATAAAAAACCAATTCAAAATATATTATAGCCGATTGTGTAACTATAACCTCAACAATATGCCCTATATTATAACTTTATGTCAATCAAAATTAGGGCAGAAAGCATTAGCCTTAATGATATTTATGCCTACTGAAATAGTATGCCAAAAGAATAATTATGTAAAAATATTAATATGACAGAAATATATGTATATTAAACCAAGACAAAAAAATTGTCGGATCAAATGGTTCCCAATCTATAGATCATGTAGGTTCGGGACCTGAAACATAAGCTGTTTTTAGACGTCAAATAGATCTTTATGTATGGCGTGTATTTCCTAACAGAAAATCCTGATATTACTTTGCCCAACCAGGAGTCGAATCTGGGACGTCACAAACAAGACTAAAATTATCATAGGACTAACAACTCAAAACTTAAATCTGTCGACAATTTTTTTAGCCGTACCTATCCTGCATCTTTATATGCAATGCAACTGTTTAATCAATGCACCTCTCCTGCAGTCAACAAAAAATACAACCTACTAATATGATGAAAGTGAAATTTGTGAAGATGTTTGGATATTTGTTACTCAATCGTACCTAATATTAAAAATGCGAATGTGAGTTTGTTTCTCTGTTTGTTATGCTTTCACGCCTTAACTACTCGACCGATTATCGTTCTATTTTATCTAATCTTTCATTAAGAAAAAGTAGGTATCTACCGTTCGTGAGGGATAGCAATTTATTGACAAGATGTAGATTAACATGAGCGAAGCCGCGATTCAAATCTATTATTGTATAGTTCCGTGTGATTCACGCATGTGAAGTCGGGGGCAAAAGCTAGAGAAATATATCTAGTGGTCGTTACGACTTTGCGACACCTCAGTCACCCTCGTGACGTCTATGAAGACATGGGGTAAGCAGAGACCCCTCGATCGCACGCTTAAATCACTGACCCTTACTGCCCTTATACAATTTTACAACTTCCGTAAAAGGATGATAATAATAATAATATTAATATTCTATCACATACACACAACACCATCTAGCCCAAACTAAACAGAGCTGGTACTATGGGTACTAGACAATGGATAATCATACATACGTACTATTTTTTTTTAAATACATACATTTGCATAGAAACACCCAGACCAAGACAAACATCCATGTTCATGCACACAAATGTTTGACTTGCGCGGGAATCTCAGACGTGGCAGTCGGTTACACTAACCACTACGCCATCGAGGCCGATCAGGGCTGCTCTGCTGGGCAGGTGATGACATTTTTTATACACAGATTATACAGAAATATTAATGGCTATGTCTACCATTTTAATAGGTCACGTTCATTTATTTTTATTGGGCCATTATTTTAAAGTTAATTGTATAACTAATAAAATAAATATGAAGGCGTTTGTTTGGTCGTTGAAGAAGCTATTTAATTACCCCTTATTAAATTGTTATTTATGTACATAATTTTGTTTACTTCTTCCGCACTAGTTATTGAGCCGGCAGTTACTTAATAAAACCAGCCCTGTATTAAACTTTCCCACTACTGGGCACACGTTTGACTGAAATCGGACTGATGGACTTAGTAAAAACCAGCATACTATTATTAAAAAAAATAATACATATTTAGGTTCTACCTTTAAATAGAATACATTTTTACTAATTTTCATTTTTCTCTATACCCAATATTTTCGAAGATATAAATTTTTTTGTTTTTTTTTGTATGAAAAAGCTCTCAAAAACAATTTGGATATTTGAATTGTGTGATTTTTTTGCAAAATTATCAGCTATATGTCGTGCGACGATTTTCTTCGACTTTGGAGTTATTTTTATTTCATTCCCTTTTCCACATCACCCCAGAGGTAGAGAACAAAGCGCGTTTTTTATATGTGGCGTCCCAAGATGCCTAGTCCACTCACACATACACACACACACATTGTCTCTCATACGCACATACTTACACTTACACTCTCACTCTCTCACACACTCTTCCGTAAATACATTCATTGGCAAATAAAATATTTTGTAATATATTTAGAACTAATCATCATCATCAGGCTCTGATTCAGCTACTGTTCCTATGTTTTCTACATTTACAAATTCAATATTTTCTCGGTCATCATCTTCGTCAAAAATATGAGGTAATATCAACAAAGCTTTTGCATCTTCCGAAAGTGCTTTGTGTTTACGAATCATATTGTGTCTTAGTTGAAATGTAAGGATCAAAAACTGATCAACAAGTTATTTAGAATGTCTTGATTATTAGCCTTACTGCTGAACGTAGGCGAATGGTTTTCACGGTACCTTCTAGTCTTTTTTATAAAAAGAATTATAAGTTATTTTCATCTAAAAGATTATTCTTGACTTTTTGGACATCTTGTGAATTTTTTGGTAAATGATCCAATATTTCAGCAATATCTGTATTTCCATCTTCATGTAATTTCATAATATGTGCATGAGATATTTCTTCTGATGTCATAGATGTATGAATATGCTCAGTACGTCTCTTTTTTTGCTTAGGAAATGTTGATGAATATGAAATTCAGAAAAAGGTTTTCTTTGACTTACATTAGTTGATGTTGCGACAGACACTTTTTCAGGAGAGACTAATTCAGTTGATGGACAGCATGCAACAGAGTCATCGTTATTTGTTTTTAGGACTTTTTCAATAAATTCTGGCTAAACTTTTTCCGATGCTAACCATTCATTGTTGATATTTCTAAACACATTATCTTTTTTGTGAGCACTTTTCTACCTTCTATCAAGGTTATAACAGTATTTAGCGCAGAAATATTTTAACACATTATCGTCTTCGTCGTTTAATTCCGTAGATAATCTAGATTTTATAGCACAATATAACACATTATTATTTAGTTGTGATGTTGAAAGAAAGTGGTAGACTTTCTTTCAACATCACAACTAAATCAATATTTGACACTAAATCAGTAAACATTGTCACGATATTTAATATTATCTATTATATTCCGAAAATAAAATGAATAAGTCGTGCGTTAATTACGGCATGTAACAACGTACTGAGGAGGGATGTTTTTCAAATGTAACTGTTGTTTGTCTACCTGCTTTTGAGTCTCCAATCATATAATGACACGTCATGCTTTGCTGCACTCTGATTAGCTGACGCGTTAATGAAGGTCACTGCGCTAATAAGTATTGTCGTAAATAAGATAGGAGTGGTGTGGAATATCGGTATACAATATTGACTGAATATTTCTGCTATCATAGTATTAAAATGTATTAAATTAAACACAAAATATGTTTTTTTTTCATGCAACGTTTAGGAGCATATATCTTTAAAATTACAAGGATTATCAAAAATGTTATATAACATAAAATATTGATATTGATGCTTAGAATCCAATAAGATGTATTAGAATCCTTAAGTCCCTACTTCGCCATTCCAGCCCACTGTGGCACGGGCCTCTTATCAGTGTGAGAAGGGTTATGCCACAGTCCACCACGCTGGCCTAGCGCGGGTTGGCAGACTTCACATATCATTAAGAACATTATGAAGAACTTTCAGATATGCAGGTTTCCTCATGATGTTTACTTAACAAACATAAAATTAACTGACACGCCCAGAGTCAGACCAATCATATTTGGTCACACAAATAATGGTCCCATATAAGGACCGGAGTAACCAAATGTTATTGCCACAGTTACCGTAGAAAGATTTTAACTATAACTGTCCACTCGGGTATGAGTTTGTTAGCGAAATTTACAGAATTGCAAAGAAACGCGGCGGTAGCGGCGAGGCTCCATCGGTGCAGACTCTAGCAGTTAATATGAGGGGTAGTCCTAAAGTTAATCTATACTAATATTATAAAGCTGAAGAGTTTGTTTGTTTGGTTGAACGCGCTAATCTCAGGAACTACTGGTCCGAATTGAAAAATTATTTAGTGTTGGATAGCTCATTTATCGGGGAAGGCTATAGACTATATAACATCACGCTACGACCTTTGGGGGCGTTGCAGTTATCATAAACGCAGATGAAACCGCGGGCACATCTAGTTATAAAATATAACACAGAGTTGTACTCTCACGACTATATCCCCGAAGGGTTAAGCAGAATTGTATTGCAGCCATACTTCTTCAGCTATTGTTTCAGTACTCCATAATAGGGGGCGATCCTATTTATTTCTATTCATACTATATAAACATAAGTCATACAAGGAGGAGTCGCATGAAGAAAGTAAATATAGCGTCGTATAGAGAATCTTTCAGAAGGCCCGGGAAAAATGCCTAACCTTCAAGAGTTCAGCTCTTGGTGGTGGTACCCCATCGGATTTCGGAAACGATGATATCTACGTGAGTCGTTCTCGAACAAAATTTTCCCAAAAACCTGGCATCTTTTAGGTGGGGCGTTGAAAAAACATGGCTCTATACTAAAAAACATGGCATACAAACTTTGACCTCTAATATCTCCAAAACGGTTAGAGATAGGCGGGGTGTGTTCGAACAAATGTCATAGAGGTAGACGAGATCTTTCCAGAAAAAGTCATTTTCAAGGTCACTGAGGTCATCAATGACCTCCAATGGTTCTAAGGCGCTTAATTTTTAGCTTCGGGGGTTTTCAAGGTCCCTGAATCCGAATCTAAAATTAGTTTTTTGATTCCTTCCCCCCTAGCTGTACACCCCTCCCCCCCTCGCGGGCCGCTTGCAAAACCACGCGAAATACTAATTTAAATATAAATAGCAAGGGGCCTTACTTGCAGAGTCCTTTAACTAATATTATTAATGCGGATGTGAGTTTGTTTGTTAGTTACGCTTTTACACCTTAACTAACTCGACCGACCATCATGATTTCGCATACACTTTGTCTGCCTTCGTAGCGCAGCGGTCGTGAATGCGACTGCTGTGCATGAGGTCTCGGGTTCGAATCCCGGGTCGGGCCAACAAAAAGATATTGGGTTTTTCTGTTTAGAAATCTCAATACGAGCCCGGAGTTAGGAAATTGGCGGTATTAGACACCCCCGTGCCTCGGAAAGCACGTAAAGCCGTTGATCCTGCGCCTGATCACTCTTCGGTCGTGTCGGAGCACCGTCCCATCGGATCATGAGGGTGGGAACAGAGAGTGCACTTGTGTTTGCGCACATACTTGTGCACTATAATATCTCCTGCGCAGATGGCCAGTCTCTGTTAAGATTGGCCGCCGTAGCCGAAATTCGGTTTGGAGGACATTATTACCGTTTCAACAAGTTTACATGTCATATGCTATAGTTTATGTTAAACGTCTTGAAACACAACTGCAGGAGGGGCCTTAAATAATTTTATCGAAAATGGATTACAGATTAATAACCCAGATATCATATACTAACTTTATAATTAATAAAGATTATCTCAGCGACAATGGTATCACACATTCAGCCTACCCCAATTACTTTTAACTTATAATTCGCACAAAGATAAAATTCTAGTCAATATCAAATTCCTAAAAAAACTAGTCATTACGCGTAATAAACCTTTTTAGCGATATGTTGCAAGATTAAAAAATTCGCCTATAGCAAATATACACGTAAAATTCGATTCGGAAATGAGTGATTTCTTAAAAACGTCTGTGCTATCATGTATAGTCGCATATTATCTTGGTTAACCCAATTACCTGTAAATTACGAGTATTATTTTATCAATAGTAAATTATTGGTATGGATGTTTCGAATTGGATCGGCGGCGGCTTATCGATGTGTCCATATGACTGAAATATGATTGAATGATGATGATAATTTTTTGAACACTAATAACTAGTAACACTAGTATCGTTTCTCGTCAAGACAACAATGATTACAATAAGATATAGCACCAACGTATTTTAATTTGGAATAGTATTTGTTTTTATAATTACTGTTGATCTAGACAATGCTCGCGCTTGTAGTCTGTTATTAGGATTCGTGCTATTTCTATGCCATATTTTATCTAAACTGGCTCAATACGTGATAAATATGTAAGTAACAATTTAGTATGTGTATTCTTCGTAAATATTCTTCTAAGGATTCTTCATATATTTTGAAGTCTTCTTAAACGGCAAGAAATTTGAATAAAACACAGGCCTGCAAAATGAAGGTCATAACTTCCTCTCTGGAATTTGATAGCTGGTTCTGGAGTATTTTGATGCGCTGATTTCGAATATGTACTTAGTTTTCCTCCATCACCTCTAGATTTTTCAAAAAAGCTACAGGTAGTTTTATATTCTTTTTAAAGTACTTTAATTTTAACTTAATGTCTATTAAAATATAATTATAACTTATTACTAGGTTAAACTACATATTTAAATTTTATTTATGGAACCTGGTCCTTTTTCCTGGAAGCTTCGGTTGTGCGATTTTCGCTTAAATTGCCGGTTTGGATTCTTAATTTCAATAACCAACAATAGTCTGCCATCAAGCTAGCATTCCATCTTTCTTGATACTGGACTTCAAGCTCTTTGAAATCTTGGTGAAATATTTCGCCTTGTTCTTCGCTAACGGCTCCTAGATTTTCTGGGAAATAATCAATAAGCGAAATCAGAAAATGAAGTTTAATGCTCATATTACAACCCATTACACCAAAATTCATAATCATTTTGGCCACTATGTCTTTATAGTCGAAGCTTTTATTGATCCCCATAAAGTTTTTCACCATTTCCTTAAATGATTGCCACGCTTGTAATCATTGAGTTTTCATCAAATTTTTTTCCGACGTGTCATAGTTACTTATAGCATGTCCAAATAACTTTAGTTAATATTTTTCACAAAGTCTGTAATGTTGTTTCGTTGTTTTATTACCATAAATTTACTGCAAATATAACTAAAACAATTCGGAGTATTTAAACAACTTGGCGACGACATTTTAAAGTTTGTTGCAAGATGCGCACATCAACTGTTAATTTTCTAAATCAGTGTCGGTACTTATACAAAAAACCTTTTGTTTATCTTTATTACACCCTTTTCTAATAATATTTACAACAATAAGGTAATATCACCTAACCATCGTGTATTAATGAGCTTATTACTAAATGAAGCCAAAATGACCCGTTATCGATATAGTTAATGCGAATTACTTATGCTTGTTATGTAGTAATTAACAATTTACTGCATTAATTTCATCGAGAACATTATGAAGAACTCTCAGACATGCAGGTTCCCGCTATATTTTCCTGCACCGATAAATCGAGCGACAATTAACTTTTTTTATACGCACATCTTGCAAAAGTTAGAAGCGCGTGTCTTGAGTTCAAACTTCAGACGTCTGTGTGTCTGTCCAATTGTCTTTTCACTAGGCTATATCTGTTTAAAAAAGTATAAGCTACAATTTTGTAAAATAACCGAAGACGCAGACTAATTCAAAGCAACTGAGTAATGCCATTTTATGTTTACACATCGTAAAATTGGACATAAGACATTTAAACTGTAAGGCATGATAATTTTTATCTCATACAGATAAGTATGTAGTACTTACGACTAAGATAAGATGTTTCAATTATTACATAACAATCAATCTTTAAGTGGACAGAAGATATACTATCGTACAAATATATGTAGGTGACGGATGACGATGCCCTATATACGATATACCTAATGTTGTAGTGAAACTAGGTCTTCTTTTATAATATTTTGGTCTTCATGCCCAATCACTAAGTTTCTGGTTCGATCACCAGATCGGACAAATTGTTGTTGAGTTTATTTGATAGGAAACTTACCAAGGTACCAAGGGGTACGGGATCAAAGGCGTTCGAGCTCCAATCATTATTCCGACCCAAAAAGCGCGCCTTGCTAAACAGTTCAAGTGGCAGTTCTTTGCCTTTCTGAATTCCCAGGCCGTCTCCAAACTCGGACACTCGGTTATCAGGGTGCGTACTAATCCGTGTTTAGTCAACGAAAAGACAATTACGCCAGACATCATCTTCTTCGTCTTCATCGTTTTGACGCTGCCTGGCCCACTGTAATCTGCGTCGTTGTCGTTCCCGTGTATTCAAAGGTGCTCGCCAGGGTCTTCTTGATAGTAATCTAAAGTGGTGTAAACAATTATGAATAGTCTAAGTGCTAATCCAGTCCAGTAGCAGCTCACAGCTCTAATCTCAGTTTGGTAGTCTTAATTATTGGATCACGGGCGGCAAGAGGTCCGATGTAGCACTTGCTCATCACTAAGAACAGCCGGGCGGCCACTGCGAGGTTGATCAGCCAGGTTATCCATGCTCCAGTAGCTCTGCAGGTTAGTAACGACGCAGGTTTGAGAAACGGAGATTCAGGCTGCGATTTGTCTTATAGACTATCCTTCTTCACGCAATAACACTATTCTTGCTCACAAGACTTCAAAGAGTCCACCTGGCATATTTCAAATGAACAATTTTAGAGAAATTGATTAAAACAGCTTTCAAGCAGAAACAAGAATGAGGGTCATTTAGCATTGACCTCGTTTTCATATAAAAAACAAAATTTTCTATATTTAAATTATCTATTTTTAAATATTTTAAGCAAATAAAAATATCAGACCTTTTTCCCGTGAACGCGGACTTTTTTTGATGTGTATATACATATGTAATAATAATATCAGCCTTGTATATAAACTATCCTACTGCTAGGCACGGGCTTCTTCTCAATGTGAGAAGGATAAGGCCACAGTCCACCAGACCACCACGCTGGCCCAATGCGGGTTGGCAGACTTCACACATCTTCGACAACATTATTGGATACAGACTCGGATATGCAGGGTGCAGGCAAAATAAACTCAAAGTATCATGAAGACTTGCTATGTTTTGCTTCTTTGCTTTGACTATCTGAATCAGTTAGTGTTACATTCTTATTACTCATTCTTACAATAACAAGTTCCATGATAATAATTATAATTGGATTATTTTTGCATATATTTATATAATAAGTATGGTTAATTGTATATAACTTAGTTCCTAGTAGTATATTGTAAGTGCCCTTAACGCCTGTGGCACAAGTTTACCCTAGTACAGGCACCCATATTATATTACCTTTTTTTTTTACTTGGTCGAATGCATTGACGCCTACCCCTCCGCGGGGTCGAGCGGAGGGATTATGCCGGACTCACCGGGGTAAAAGAAAGATGGAATAAGAATAATGTACCTCCCGGAATACCGACTAAACCTACCACGGTGTTCCTCGACAAAACCGCTATCGACGGGGCCGCGCGAATCACTTTCGCATGCGGTCGCGACCCCGCCGAGGCTTCGGCCCGCCGTATGAAACGGCAAGCCACTACACGATAAGACCTACCCAATATAGGCACTTCTTCACGCTATTAAACCCTACTGTCCCCCCTCTAGAGGGGAGACGGACTCGAAACAGAGGCGCGCGTGGGAACACGCACGCCGCCTCTCGGACCTGATGCTGAATGGATGGCGGGCAGACCCACAAAGCCCACCATCCCCAGGTCATCACCATCCTCAGGGTGGCTGGAGGTCATCTCGCGACCCATATTATATTACCTATAATATGTACTTTATGGACTGTATTCATGTTTTACCACTGTAATCAATAAATAAATAATTATTATTCTTCCCATCTTTAATAATAATAATTCTTTATTGACACAAATTAAGCTACAATCATTTAGAATTTTCTGACCTCTGCTCTAGTAAAAAGTGTGCTGCAAGCGCCAATGTCTTCCCCCTATTAAAAGTTACAAATTATTTTATGTCACTAAAATATCATGAAAAGGAATATTTTCTAGTTTCACAAATAAAATACAATACAAACAAATCAGGGAAGATTTGTTTGTATTGTATTTGAAGTTTGGGTAGTTTTTGTCCCGTAAATGCCTTGCCGTAGGATTCATGCGGCCGGTGCTAGCAAGGTCTACTTATTCTATACATTCGCTGCTCCTTCATGACGCAGAATGGAGAATCAGTAGAAGTAAGTACTTTGACCGAACATTATCGCAATCGTTATCGATACTGGCGTCTATTTAGTACCAATAAAGTTTATTTAATCTGTTCAGTAAGTAATGCTCTAAGCTCGGTGCCGCCGCGCCTTCGGTTTCCGGCTTATGTCAATATTGTATTTGCTTATCGATCATGTATGGCGAACATTTTTGATATTCTGGTATAGATTAATGAAAGATATCAAAAACTTAGTTTCATGGCATTAGTTTGCACTTAGATTCCCGTTTTATTTAAAGTGCCATTCAGGTAGCACGGGCTTGAATTTTCTTTTTCTTTTCTAGAGTTTATAAACATTTGTCTTACAAATTACTGGTATTTGTTCGCGACAACGATAACATTAGTTTAAGAATCGTATTATGATTGTAAATTAAATATATGTTATTTAAGTATACCGTATTAATAAAGTTTATAGTTCTGAAATAGTGCCGAATTAGGTCACATATAGACCTAAATAGTATAGTTAGATAGTGTGAATAACATAATAATATATTTTCATATAGTTTTATAAGAATATTATGTAAAAATGTAAACATTGCCAATAAAATGTGCATTTTTTCCTCAAGTTAGGAATGTTAGGGTACCTAGGTCCTAAGGTTTTAATAAAAGGTTTTACCTGTGTATTTTATTTTGTCCGCTAGGAAAGGCGCTACAAGATGCTGAAGGAATTGTATTCCTATATAGTATAGTTATAAAGTTATTAAACTTTTTCTTAATATAAACGTAACCGCAAGTTAGATTTTTAGCATAAAACATAGAATATCTATACCTAGACCTAACTTCCGATAGATAAAATAGACATTACTAGCTAGGTCTTTTCGTGCCCTACGCGGCGCTGGTTATATCATCGCGCTAGCTAATATAGTTTCATAGATATAAGCAGAAACATGATACTTTCATAGTAAAAAATAAACTTGTTTACCGGAGATTTCTGGCCGGCCCTCGTTACGGTAAAGTTCTGAGGTACCTAAATGACACAGTATCGGTCGACTTTGGGTGTTCAAGAAACTAGCGATGGGTTGTTGACGGTTATTTCGTTAACGTAACGTTAACGTTGAATAACGTTCGTCAACTAGTCAATCAACTAGTTAAATTTCTCAACGAATTAACGCTACTAATGTCAACTTGTAACGTAAACCGTTAATTAATTGAACGTTTTTTATTTGACCTGATATTTTATTGTTTATTTATAAACAATTTGATTAAATGTATTAAAGAAAAACGTTTGATTGATGCTTAGATGAACTTCCCTTCATACTTTTTCTTCAGGCTTAGGACTGACTAAATTCGTCATCGTTTTCTTTAAAAAAATATGTATTTCATAAATAACTCTTGCCTAAGTAACTTAGAGTTCAAATTCGACTGTCGCTTGCAATGTATGATGTTATTTTCAACGTAAGTATCGAGTTAAATTCATTAATGTCGTTGACGAATTCAACTAGTTGATTCATAAACAGTTAACGTTGATACGTTGACAGCAGATCTACGGTTGATTCAACTAGTTCGTTGATTTAACGCCCATCGCTACAAGAAACCTCATCTTCAAGCCACAATAACCAAACGGAGCCAGCCAGAAACCTCAAGAAACGAACAGTCAAGATGTGTATTATTTGAATGAAGCCCTGAACCCCGCACCGTATGACACGTTTTCAGAGCCTCCGCACCGTAACCAGTAACCGCTACAGTACAGTCCACACACCGTGTATAGGACGTCAGCGACTTCTTGGTTGATTTCGTAACCATCACTATAGTAACCTGAACCCCGAGTTCGCCTTCACCCTCTTCAGATAAGCTACTAACTTCTAATACCAGCATTTACTTGGCAACCACGGCAAGGGCAAGGGTCTCTCTTTAGTTTAAGAAGGGTAAGGCAAGCCTAGTGCGTGTTTGCAGACTTCATAAATCTTTTAAAAACATTAAGGAGCATTTTTACATAGGTATACAGTATGTTTCATCTCTGTTAAAATAATAGGTAAATATCATTAAAATGGTCTAACAATAATAATTGCTAATTGCAGGTATTAACTTATCTTATCTTGTGTGGGGGCCAGTCAGTACAGACCGGTGACAGTTCGACCCAGTGGGCTCTTTTGTGCTGACTTCCCCAATAACGACTGCCATAGATGTTCATGGCAGCCGGGACCGACTGCTTAACGTGCTCTCCGAGGCACGGAGCAGGCGATAATTGTCAGTCAATACGCACATAATTTCGAAAAGTCATATAACTTTCGAAAGTCCGAGGTGCGCGACGTGGGTTTGAAACCAAGACCCTCTCCATTGCAGTCTGTTGGTCTCCCCACTGAGCTATCGCTGTTCTTAATAACAGGTAAGTTTTGTAATAAAGAGAAACTAAGAATGCGACCCCACTGGACTTGTTTATTTACCTATTTGTTATTTTGAGTCTGTTGTTTTTTGTTAGTTATTTACATTGCCAAACAAAAATAATACTCAATTGAACTAATTAGATTATTGTTTTAATTAGCTACAGATTACGTGGCAGCATACCTACCTGGGTGTTCATTAATATACCTTTATTAATTTAAGAATTAAAATACTGTGTTATTGTTATATTTTTAATAAATATAATTCTTGCACTAGATAACTCACACACTAATTACCATGTCACGGGGGACTCAAAACAACCATTTGTAACTCATACAAATTTTTGTTCCGTATGGGCCTCGAAACTCCAAGAGTCGGCGAAATGGTCTGGACTCTTTGCCGAGTCTTGGGGTTACGAGGCCGCTACACCATGCATCAGTACAATCGTATTTTACAGACCAAATTATCTGTCAAAGTACCCAGCAATAAATATTTACCAACTATATCTAATACGCTTATTCAGGAGTGATAAAAATATAAGTAGCACCACACTGTCCCTGAAATTTAACAAAATAAAGTTACACGCCCATTCTTATCATAAGTACATAAAGCTTACGTCATTGGCCAGTTATAAAAAAATATCCTAACGTAATATTATAAATGCGAATGTGAATTTGTTACGTTTTCACGCCTCAACTGCTCAACCGATCATCATGAAATTTTGCATATACGTTGTCAGGGGTAAGATATATAATAGGACAAAGGGTAATTAAGCAAGAATATTTCTGTTTTCGAGGGATAGAAATCGATTGCCAAAAATAGATTAACGGAAGCAAAGTCGCGGGCAATATCTAGTGCTTATATAAAGGTACATATATGTTACACAATTTTATTGTGTACAGAATGAATTAGAGCCCGTTTAATTCCTTTAAGCCACGCGATCTAGTATTGTTGCAAAGTGGTCTAATGGGGCTCGAATTCTTTATGGTTTATATTATTATTTATAGTGCTAACTAATATTATAAATGCGAACGTGAATTGTCGCTGTCACGCCTTATCTATCGACCGATCATTGTGATATTTCGCATACATTCTGTCAGAAATACAGACATAAGTACCTTTCATCCAGAAAAACGTATTGTTTCCGAGCGGGCAACATCTAGTTATCTACTCGTATAAAATGTCCAAATTTGATGTTATAACTATTGTGGGACCACACAATAATTATAACATTTTGTTGCCTGTATTTATCGAAATACCTACTTCAATAAAATTATGATAATTGATATACAATTTATATGTATTAGTCAACTTATCAGATAATCGTTACTTTTAAACATTTTATAAATTGTTTTAAAGACAGCA
Source organism: Catocala nupta (assembly GCA_963675205.1). Classification (NCBI taxonomy): domain Eukaryota; kingdom Metazoa; phylum Arthropoda; class Insecta; order Lepidoptera; family Erebidae; genus Catocala; species Catocala nupta. Next base: position 5,378,466 of record OY776095.1, on the reverse strand, counting down.
CTTGGGCGTTGACGCTCTTTCAAAAAGCCTTCTTGAGTAACCCTCGGTAATTCTGTTTTAAGAAAGCAATGGCAGGGACATCTCCCTGCCATTGCTTTCATAAAACAGATTACATTATATGCATAGTTCTTTATAATATATGATCATGATGATGAACAATGCATATAATTATGTAACCTAAATCTTTAACAGTGTAATTACATTTTTAAAGATTATCAAGAATACATATAATAATATGTACCTACTACTATATTTACCTAGCGGTCGAAATTTGACCATAAACTATTTTGTCTACATAAAAACCTTTTATCGAAATCTGTTACCTACTGAAACTACTGTTTTAAAAAGCTAAAATAGAAGTAAAGGTTCAGTAATCGTGTAATATTTTCAAAATTATGTCATAAAATTATTAGTAAACAACGCAATAAAACCTATATAAAGTAAAGTAGTTTAATTTCAATGTATAACATTCATGTAAACATAAGACAATATTATGTTATTGATTGTTATCTATCAGTTAGTGTTCTAATTCTCGTCAATAGCTACTAAACAAAACACAAAGAAATGTAAAATTATTTGACAAATAGGGAAGAAAAATGTACTGAGCTGTTTTACCTATTTATATATAGATAATATATTTCTGCGAGATCCTTCACGGATACTAGCGTGATGCTACGTTACGTAAAATAATTGGTGCCTCTAGACCGAATGATAGTATGACTCAAGGCCTGAAGTGTACCGTGGCAACAGACAACGCTCATATCGTAATTCAAATTACAATCGGTCAGTGATCTGAATACCGTAGACAGATTGACAATTTTTTTTATTATTGTTGTGACGCTCGCAGACACGCACCACTCATGAACTAGTCATTCAATTACTATTAAAGAGGTAGTCATTTAACGAACTCATTAGTATAATATTATTTCAATCATAATTACCTACGCATTCCTAAAACTAAATAAATGGATAAACATTTATTAATTCGAAAAAGGATTACTCATATATCATTAATAGAACACCGAGCTGTCATTGTCAAAAATTATGACGTAATTTATATCGTCCAGAAATGGGCGACGTCGTTGATAAGGGCGGAAACGTACAACGCCGTATAGGGCCGTATCGTCGGCCGCTCGGGAGATCAAGGTCGTGTAAATTACACTCTTTGCCTGGTGACACGACCGCTTTGTATGTTTTATGATATATCCAGTTAAATTTTTATAACTAGGCTTCCTAGTAACGTATTTACGTACATTTATATTACGCGGCTTCGCTCGAGTAAAAGTAAGATAAGTCATCATCATCACTCATCATAACACCCATCTTTATTTATATAAATCTTCTGTGCGTGTGTTTGTAATTAAACTCCTCCTAAACGGCTGTACCGATTTTAAGATTTTTTTGTGTGTTCAAGTGGATTCGAGGATGGTTTAGATTTGTTACTGTTTTTTTTTCGTGTTTACTTGACATCGACTGTCGGGACAACTAAAAGTAACAGTACTTTTTACAAATAAAATATAGCCTATGTTACTCGGTGATAATACGGCTTTATAATGGTGAAAGCATTTTTAAAATCGGTTGAGTAGTTTTTAAATCATACAACAAACAAATAAACAACAATCATATCTCTCCTCCTTACAATATTAGTATATAAGAATGGATAATTTACAGGTTGATTAGATGACTAGTTTCAATTAAATAGGAATATGTCAGTGGAGTTTCAAATCAATTTAGTCAAGACCTGAATTTCTAATATGGAAATTATTTGTATTGTATACAATTGTAAATACCATTTTCCTGTCTTAAATAACATATAGGTACCTGTATGCTGCTGTACCTGTACACTATACAATGTTTTAACATAATTTCCGACATTGGTCAATGAACTGAAATTAAATTGTCAAAGAATATGCCGCCATGATGTCTACGAAATCTTCTATTTTTATACGACTCTTACATACTAATTCGTAATTGTATATTTGAATGTTTATACTATTCTGAGTATAGTTTTTCTAAAGCTAATTTATGGATGTATTCATACTGTACGGTATTAAAAGAACAAAATATATTTCGACAAATAAGGAGTTTTGCCCGCCATAATTCCTTGTTGGTTATTTCTAAGAAATTTTAACACAATAGAAGTCTCGACTCTTCCTGTTATCTATGCAACTGATAATTTATTTGCTAGTGCGGTATATGTTGTAAAATATCTCTTTGCCCATTTATTTGACTTCGTAACTTATCGTCGTCTTTCAGAATGTTTGTAGAAACACGATTTAACAATCGTGTGGTTAACTACAAATAAGTTTACTTGTATGCCGTTTTAATTAAAAATGTTACTATCAGCATTCTATATTTTCCTGTTCATGCATTATTATTACCAGTCTGCCTAGTAAATACTGCAATATTACTTAATTAAGCGTATTTATTATTATTTACAATCATATTGATTATACGGCTAGGTTTCAAAGAGTTTCCATACTTATAAATTTTTCACAACAAATCTTTGTTCTAAATTCAAATATGATTCTTTCTTCACTTGCCTATTACTGTATTATTTCGTTTTTCAAATCATAGATAAGAGATACAAAACAATGGTACTAACATACTTTACCTTTTTACGCATTATTTTATTTCTTTTTAACTACGAATACCTCACAGGATTTGTTGTTGTTGAACTGAAAGGCGAGTTAATCCGCTAGTTTATATTGTTTCTTAGAAAAATAGGCTTAGTAGTCGTTTCGCACGAATTTGTTCGCACAAATCGTGCGAAAAGATACTTTTTAAAATAATATTTTTTTGTTGTTGTTTCGCACACATGGAATACATTTTCGTGCGAATGGACACCTGCGTTTTCAGACGGGAACGATTCGCACGAAAATATATTCCATGTTATTAATTTCACATAATCATAAATCGTAATTCTTATCTGTAGACAGGTGTTAATTATAGGTGTGACTAAAATTCAAAGATATAGTATCGCATGCTGCTTATCGCAATATAACAAACTTCTAATTATTGATTTGATTAAAAATAAAACGAAAAAATATAATATGTACATATTTAACATATATCGATCTCTTAGTAATCGACACACACGTTGGCCCAATGCTTACAAATTACTCAAAATATGTCATTATGGAATTTAATGGTAGGAGGATTTGATAATTGACCGAATATTAGCCAAATAGAATGCCTCTTATATTATGTATCTGTGATGATAAAACTAAAAGATACCGCTACAAAAATAAAACGTAATAGGTTTTGTACGACCATTGTCTATAGTTAATTTGAATGCAAGAAAGATTCGAAAATGGCGGCTAATTATACTGACAACAAAAAGAGATTACAACTAAAACAAAAAAACTGCAAGCGGCGATCGTTCGAAAAAAGAATTACTTCTATCATTGTATGACCATTTTTTGTCCGAATTTACCTGATTGTAGGAAATTTGCAGCTGCGTCTATTCGAGTTACTTACAAAAAGTACCAATATCTGTAATTTAAGCTATCTGTCCTGTCACTCCTTTGATATCGTGGGAATGACGCAAGGTGTATTTTCGTGCCCACGGTTACTGAAGGGTTCTGAACGGAAATATTGGTTTAACATCTTATAAATAACAATTTTGTTACTCTACCGGTGACCTTGATGAATGAAATACATTCAAATATTCGAAATATCGGTTAGTAGAAACTTCTAGACATTTTGGTGTAAGAATAGTTCCAACATTAACGCAACTTAAAATCATCGAAAACGGTAGGTACATCTTTTAAAATATTCTGATTACTTACAACGGTTTTGATAATTTTTCGAATTTTTATACACGGGCCAATAATTTGTGTGATTCACAAATAGTTGTTCTGAATTATGAGATGTTCGTAAAATTCTTCATGACTCAGGAATATTTCAATTTGCAGGTATTGACTTTATAATAAAAAACATTGTTCGTAATCATTGAAATCCATAATTCCTTACTTTGTCATAATTATTATAAACACGAAACTTGCTGATTGGCACATTGAATGAATTTCGATTCGAATTAAGTCATGGGATAACAACTAGTGTTGTTACCAAGTGTTGTTTTCTGTAAGGCAATTTTTAAAAGCAGTAAGGAATCTGGACTTGTGTTCTAACCACTTTTGAAATGTAACGGTCAAAATGAACAGTTATTCCATACTAAAATTTGTTAAAATACGTTTATCGTCAGAATTAAACATGGATGTAAAATCTAAAAGAGTGATTATAAAAAGAGAGGCTGTAAGTTTCTTGGTTTCCTCTTATAACCTGAACTTAGCACTTAATCTAAGTGTAAATTTGGTTATTTCCTTATACTTCATATACTTACTTAAACTGTGTGCATCTGGTATGTAAGTGTAAATAATTGTTACAAAAAAAAAAGTTATTCTTATTCCTCCTTTATTATGACACCTACCTATTATTAATTCATGGCTTATCGCAACCCGCTTTACCCAAAGAATAATAACGAATACTACGTTAGGTTGACTGGTAGAAAACGTTTTAGGCATTTAATACGCCATTTGCAAACCATTATCGGGCAGTTTGTAAATAAAAAAAATGAATAACTATATCTCTACCTATCTTCGGGCAGATACAGTCGTAGTGATATTATATATAATACCAGCACCTTGTATCAAAAACGATAAGTATAATCAACTAAACCGTATAACAAGAAGTATAAATATCTGTAGTTATTATCGCAAATGGCGCCAGCTAAGACCTTGACGTCTTTTCATTATATTCTCGCATCGTTAAATGTTTACCTACCTACTTTTTGTTACTATCGGTCATTTGGAGTTAAAAAAATGAACTTCCAATTACAAATATGGATGCACGTTAAGTATAATGTTTAACCGAATAAAAAAGGGATTAGCAACACTTTCTAACGCATAATGAGGATAATCTCTCTTCCTGTTGTGACAAATAGCCAGTTGTCAGTGTTGCCACCCTGCGCGTTCGCAGTACGACGCGCGCGCATTGTACGTATATTATTATTAGGGTTGTCATACCTTTTGTATTAAGGATTTGTGTTTTTAATGACATGTGACGTGGTAAAAAATTGCTATTGAATTTCAGTAGCGGTTGGTAACACATTATAATTAAGCTGTTAGTTTAAAATTTGAGATCTCATTACTCAAAGTATTTAGTTTAGTCAAGGTGTTAATTATTATTTGTTATTGCTGGTTAATCCTGTAGCGTGAGACCCCGCCATCGATTACTAGGACGGATATTTTGATTTTTCTATTAGTTATTTCTCAGTAGCAAAACAGAGTTTAGGAATGTGCCCGGTGGACGGTGGAGCCTTGCTCCTATTAAATGAGTCCTAACGACATGGCTGGTGAAAGATAGGCATATTACACCTGGCGTGCTGCGTGTCAAAGCATATTTCCACAAGTCATATCAGTTACGAGCTTATTCGCCCCTCAAGGTTCGCCCCTTAGTAGGTGTTTGTTAGGTTTCTTCTTAAAATCCACCCAAAAATAGGTCCCGTCACCGTCTTTCTATGAAAGGGGCGAAAGTCATGGGGCGTTCGGGCTCGTAGCTGTCATATCGTGTCTTTGAATTATAAACAGTTATTCCGAGTTATCCATGTTACCTGATTATCCATTGCTGCTGCCCTTTGTTGTCAATTACCTCGTTGGTTGATTATTAAGTAAAATATTAATTTCATAAAACCATCACTAATGGCTGCCATACTGGCTTAGTGGTGGTATTAGACCATCCGAGTCTAATACCACTAAAGAAAATTAATATAAAAATATATGTGAGTCCTAAACTCACAGCAACTTATCAAAAAGACTCAGTAATATTTTGTCTATTTTGCCAGAAATCGAACCCACTCACAATCATCCGAAAAACTGATCCAGACCTGAGACCTGATTGATCCGATAATAGTTTTTATGTTATTGTTTTTTTTATATTTTTAAAACATTAATTGAATTAGTTCACAATTTTTTTCTTACGTTAAAGCACCGAATCTGCGACACTTAGAATATTGGCAAGTCATTTGTAAACTTTAACCGCTATACCATCAGAGCAATCAAGATTACTCACATTTGCAAACATTTTACCGCAAATCTATCTTTTCTTTTTATTATAGCTTGATGACTATACGCATTTCCGAACGTGTTATAGGTATAACTTTTCTTACTATTCAATTAGTTTCACATCTGACAAATTATACATGTCAACCGGCAATTAATTAATTGTTGCATTAAACTAATTAATTGGTTCTTGAAAATTCGAAGATAAGTAAAACATTCGATACGAGTTCAAGTGAATTTAGAAATTATTTTTATCAATGTATGTGATTCAATATATTACTGTTTAAATATCACATATAGTCACGCCTGAAAATCTACAATTGGTAGGCAGAGGTGTGATGCACCTTTATTTTTACGATGCGCCATTTGTCGCCATCCGAGTATATTTCCAAACTCCATACACATTGCGTCAAAGATTTTCCTCACATGTGTATTTAATAACATTTTATCCGACCCGTGCATCAAATCAGTGATCTCATGATCAGCCGTTAGCTATAAAACACAGACTTATTACGGCATCAAAAATAATGAGAAAAATCGAATGTACATAATAATGTTGATAATAAGCCCACATAATTATGCGTAATTAAGTTCAACCTTAATTTATTCAGAAATAACTTGAAGTGAGTTAATAAAACGTTTGTATCAAACCTGCCGTACACTTTGATCACTGGAACTGTTTCACTTGTCAAAATAATGAAGTGACATGTCGTAAAAACGTGACAGTTACCGACCGTAGACAAATGAGTTCGACTGAGGCCCGGATTATATCGGGTTTTGATGTTACCCCTTATAAAAACGATGTTCAAAGGGTTACAATCTATTTCTAAAGCGTTAGAGTGTACAATTGAATGATTTCTATATCGTAGAGGGAAATTGTAAAATTGTGGGTTAAGTGGCATTGTTTGACAACCCTAGCTGGCTTACGTTCGGAAGTACACGTTCTATACTTCCTGCTTATCTATATTTTACAAGTAAAAGGGATGAATGAATGTGAAATTAATTGAAGGGCCGTACGGAAAGGGTTACAGTTATTGGGGCGAGCTTGATCTAATTTACAGTTTATTTTTAATTTGGCGTTGGATAGAATTATATCATAGATTTTATCATCTTCCGTTTATATTTTTAAACTATTCCTTTGTTCGTTTCTAGATTTTAGTAGAATTCCATTTTTTAATTTGTGATTGTTCTACCTAGATAACGAAGGTTGCAAACCTTTTTGAATTTAAAAACAATCTATTTATAAACATAATATTGACAATTGTTATACCGATTACATATAACGTCCTCTTATTATAGATATAGATAATAATAATAATAATAATGTTTATTCATCCAACAAAACAACGGTACAGTTCATCTATCTTAATCTAACATATCATGGACTAAAATAGGATTTACACGCTAAAACGATAGAGATAGATTAATGTATGTATTGAGTGTGTATAGTACCTACCTATTTATATTGATATAAAGAAGTGCAATTTCCCGATGATGGATGATCCGATCGAGAAATGACTATAAAATCATAGCAAATTAAAATACCACCGTGTTTTATGGTGCAGTTCATAAACGAAAGAGAAAGAATGACTTCTATTAGTCGTAGGGAACGCAAAGTCGATGTGGATTTTTATTTCTGCGGGAATGCAACGCGAGGTATGCGGGGTCGTTGAACTCTGTAGCGGGAACGTAGGGTTGGTAATGCGGGATTACCTATTTGTTCTCAACCTTACGTATGCTTACAATACACACAACAAAACATTTTCACAACCCTTACCGGTTTGCAGAATGAACCCCAGTTTTTAAATTTTAACTCGTTAGCCTTTTTCGATAAGAATCGCGTCATGTGATTCATGATGCGTCTCCTTGTTGCAATGTTGATTTTAATATGTATTTATTATATCCGGTATTAAATCATTTAATTAATATCGGCATATTCAGACCATTGAATGAATGGCAACAATGCCAATCAAACAATAAAAAGATACCTACCTAAAATTGTATGGTCATATTTAACTCGTGTTAGTACCAAAAATGTAGAAACACTTCAAGTAATAAATTTAAATATATGAGTACTTATGTGACCAATTTACCTACATGTATGGGTTTGGTATAAGTAGTTGGGCTCACGTCTACAATACCTATAAATTGCTAGCTAATAATAAAACTGTCCTATTTCAAAAGGCTATTCGTCGATATACGTAGTTACAGCTGCGAGACCTCACAAACATTAATAATTGTTTGTTGTGTATATGTCCAGTAAATAATACGCGGCAATTCATCAGAATCGCTCAGGTATTTTTGCTTCGCGCCATAATCCGCCGCCTCTGGAATGTCGACCGTCTGGCTACGATATCTGCAGCTGCTAAAAAACAAAGCGACACGATCTCCTTCCAGCAAGGCCGGCCGGCGAGTGAGGCTATAGCTTATATCTAGCCGGTGTTTCGCCTCCTCGATATTCAACTCGACGCGCCATGGCACACACTGACATCGCACTAATACATCCCTACTCTCGTATTCTTTGAATGCCGCTGCGCTGATTTCCTTCTTTGAGCGGCCCCTCCACCCTCCACCCCCCGAGACGCTACCCGCAGTTACCGAATTTCTTTTGCAAATATTCGTTTAAAATCAACGAATTTATACCTCGGTGGTTCATTTAATGGCTTAGTAGTTAGTGTAACATACGTGGTGACAATAATCGCATAGGTAGTAAACGTATTTTCAGAGTATTTCGTGAATGACATCGAATTAGCCGGGACGGCCGGCAGAGGAGAGGAGGGGTACTACCGCGTCACACTGCGCGCCGGTCGCAGCCGATTCGGCTGTGACCGGCAACTGCTAGTCGCTACTCGGAGCGCGGTTCGTACGTTCATCTAGCTAGTCGTGTCCACGGCGCCCATCGAATCGCACGCGCGGCTCTACTTAGAACCGGCCGGCTCCCGAATAATGTTTCAGTGTTTGACAAACTCAATCGGAGGTCTCGGAAGAAGTATCGTATTTAATAATTTACACTGTATAACCGATCGCATATTCTCAGTGAGTGTTACGCAGTGTGTACGGAAAAAACTTTGTCGAAGATTCTGAAGAATCTTGTGTAAAATTGTGTAATACGCCGGCTGTGGCCGGATTGCGTTTTGCACAAAACTTTTTGGTGAGTGTTAATTAACATTATATTTTACTCAACATATTTAAGCAAGTGATCAGTGTTAACTTTTAAAATTTAATCTTATAAATGTGGGTACTATACATTTGTGCGCGCGGGGCGTTGCCGGCTAACTCCGAGCTATACTACATAGGTTTAATGAGTTTTTCTGCGAATTGGCAGCGCCCAAATTCTTTACCTTATTGTCGAAACAACGTACAATAAGAATATTGCTTATCAGATAATTTAATGTACGTTTGTTTAGAACTATTTCTTTATACTTAATTAAATATTATTATTGTACATTTTTATTGATTAAATTGTATTTATTTACTCGCCGCGAAAATATATTCGACCATATAGGTTAAATTACAGTTTTAAAAATATCATAGATAATTACAGAATGTTAAGTATTACATTGCCGAATATCATTGAAAAAGAAATACGCAGAAGCTTATAAAAACAAATCAGTATAGCTTTTCAAAATTAATATTACAATATAACCATTAATTTATTTAATATACCTACTCACACGCATTAGATGTCGTAAGTGGATAATTTAACTAGGTATGTATCTATATGTAATGTTTTCACCAGACATGTTTTCGTTGTGCAATAATATATGTATTAAGAAATGCATTAAAAACGAAGCTCTTTCGCATTTACTGCTATTTCATAACATTGTATCTAAACAAAGTAAAAAATAATTTTCTTAGCGTCTTATTGCACTTTTGCTACTTAATTTACTAATTAAATATAGGCTGTATCTTGAAAGTCAAACTCATTTAGTGGATCTATTGATGTTCCAGTTTTGATTTAGGTACAAAATTAAGCATGACATTTAATATTTAATTTATATGTAGTATAGTGTGAAGTTACAAACTCTTTACAATTGTATAGAAGTTAAGTTATAGTTAAATAGTTGTAAGTATATACCCACTAACTAGTAATTTGTAAAATACCTACCCCATATTAATTACGATAGCAATTATTACGCTTATGTTAAATTCTATACGTATGTGCACATTTTATACGCGTATACAATATTTGTTATAGGTACTGAGATCGTTTAAATTATCTTGAAAAATACTTGAGTAACATTAAAAGTATAGGTATGTCGTCGATTGTATGGAAGGCACAAATTAGCGGGAAAACGAGTCGTTGATTTGCATTATTATTAGTAAACACTCATTTCGCGCCATTCTCCGCTTGTAAACAAAAACAGTTTTACGGAAATCTTTACCTGGTACGATGCACGCAAAAACTTGGCGGGATTAGTGATGCGCCCGTTTTCGTTCAGGTAGAAAGAATTAGACGAATAATAAAAGCGGGGGTGGTTGGCAGGACAATGACTAATTGTCATTTCTTAAAAGTGGAACAAGGCCCAAGGCCAATGTACTCTTTAAAATTGTTCGGTTTCGCATCCAGACTTCAGTCTAGTTTTGGGCACCGTGGTGGACACTTCTTCCATACCGACAGTTAGTTTGTGTCGTGTTTAATTGAGATTGTTTGTAAATAAAAAAGGTTAATAGCCTTTGGTGTTTAAAATTTTTAAATAGTTACATTTGTAATAATATATTATTTAAAAAATATTAGTGCATTAGGTGATTTGTGGAGCTTGTGCATTTTATCGTAATACGACTACTACTACTCTTATATAAATATAAGGTACCTATTACAAATTTTAATTTGTTTTTAACGAGCAGTGGATAATGACTGTACTTTATTCAGTATCTATTTTATTTATTATAGCTAGCTTATTACAATAAAGAGTTACAAAAAATGAGTTCCCTCTTAAATTTTAATAAGTATAGAATAACTTTATCATTTCTCATATTTAAATACCTGCCTTGCATATCGGTGAGCATAGATTAGTAGTTTTCAACAATTAGTAACAATTAATTTTTATTGTTACAGACTGCGTGCGTTGTACCCATCGCGCGCATCTTCCCTGTGATAAGAGGGTCCTGTGATATCGACGAGTTCGACTTAGCTTTAAAAATAGTTAGTCCTTAGTTATATAGAAATCAAAAATGTCGCCACCGTTCGACTCGTTCGTTCAGTTCGACATGTGGGAAGCCTTGGACGAGGACTCCTTGAGGTTGACTCAAACCTCTGAGTTCTGGACTCAGGTTCAATATGAAGCAGACCGATTGGATCTTGTACCGCCCGCCAACTTCTCAGACCCTTTGCAAGATAGTGATGAGGATTGGAGGATAATGGATACCCCAGAAGAACCTCACAAAGACAACATAGTACACCATGATTGTATGTGGGCAGGCAAATGTGTCGATTCAGTACATCCAGGCAATGAGACATTCGTGCCGACCGATCCGATAACAACACCTACTACTCCAGGACAAAGCTTGCTCCGACGAGACTTGTCGCCTACCAGACCAGAAACCCCACCATCAATAGACGGTGACGAGCCCCCACAATTCCGTCATTCGGTTGATGTAGCTGGCACAGCTCTTCGTCTCCTGAGGGACTCTGCCGTGGTAGCAGCCGACCACTCATACACTTTAGCCAGGCGGCATTTAGACTACCTCGGCGTGCAAACTCCCTCTGACTCATGTGAATCAGGTCAGTACCTTTTCTTACTCGAAATCTTGCTGATTGTATTTCCCGAAAAGTCATGTTTTTATTACTATGTTACTGCAGATTTACCTCAAAATCCAATCCATAGCAAGTGCTGATGTAAAGTTTTAAAATAATCGTTTAAATATCTTCGTAAAGTGTTGTCACGTTGATTTGAAATTCAAATGGACGATGTTAGGGCCTCTGGCTTATTGGGAAGTCGCTGATACCGACGCCGATCGGTGACCTTAATAACGAATTCAAAATGTTTATTTTTTGTTTAGCCGCAATTTTTACCATATTGGAAGATATATTATATGACAATTAAATATTATACGGTTAGTTGCTCTATGTTCAATTCTATTGACTGTAAATCACAACTCTTATGACATTGCGTATATTTAAAACTTAAAACAATACATTTTCGTATTCGTAATCAGTATTTGCAAAAAATGAGGAAGATATTTCTTTAAGTATTCGTCAACTTGGGTCGACTGGGAATGTCGTGAGGACGCAGGCGCTGACTGTGAGCGCGGGAAACTGCGCATATCGACCGCCATCCCGCGTCCCCCGCCGCGTCTAGACGCACCCGCTTTTCCGCTCTTCCGGAACCTTCGTCTATTGCGACCTTGAACGCCTCAACCTTCCATAATATCAGATTGCGCAATGTTAGCTCTGTACTGCTCATCTCTTGGAATTGACATGGTTAATTAAAATTTAAATTAAACTGCTTTAAGTTAAGTTGTCTGCAATGGGCACACACGCTTAGGTGGAATTAAGGACGTGAGTAAGTCGACCGACGTCCCGACCTTGATGCATCCTCCAATTGCAACTGCCAATGACGCTTCCCGCCGACAGACAGGGTTATCATCCTTTTATGTTCATTAAAAATATAAGTACGGTCGGCCAAATCCCTCTAACGTCAATTGTAATTTTAACTCGAATGCAGTTTGATTTAGATGTCTCTGGACTAGTTTACAGTTGATCACAATTCAGAAAATATTTAACGTAAATACTTACGTAAAACGTATAATATTTATCCGTTTTACATTTACTATGCCAACTATTCCTGAATTAATTTGCAAATATAAAAACTTTTCCAAGTTTATGTAAAGAATCAAAGAAGTAGCATCTAACGTGTTGTGATTTTATATATGACCTCAAGACAGTATCGCAAATAGTATTTTTATGCTGTCGTACATAGTAGTAATTTAGTTATCGTCGATAGCGGTGGGTAAGGTTGCGATGGGCATGTGTTTGATTCGAGCGGCCGCGAACGTTTGTTTACATTTTAACTTGTTGCGCAGCTTTTAGTTTAAAATAAATATACTGTCGGAAGTTTCAATTAAATTAACATAGCGAAATACAAAGCGAAGTAAACGAGGTGCGCGCTTGCCTCGCACTCGGCAGTTCATGTCTAGTCCGTTACTTGTGTAAGAATGCAGTGGAATGAAATGGAATCTCATTGAAGTGGAGCTTGCTCGGCTTGCTGGACCGGTTTGAAACGCGATACTCCCATGTCCAGCTTGGCCGGATGACAATTTGGTAGACAGCGTCTCAATAATCTTGATTGAACATCTGTCAAAAAGCAATACATCAGATAAAAAAAAAACATATGCAATATCGGTTATTAAGTGTGTTAAATAAGTTCGCTGTTATAATCGTTAAGTGTATCGGTAAAGTGTACAATGTCACATCACTAGTAACCGCGGCGCGAAAAATTTACGACGCATGCGCGGTTTTATCGCTCCGTACGTACTACGTACCTACGCCACGCACCAAACCGTACGGCCAATAGTTGTCACATTTTCGCGCCAATTTAGTTCGTAACAATGTCGAATATAAAATACTAGCAATCTTCGTTCATTTAAATGCGCGGGAAAGTCTAGATGACTTATTTGTAATCGCGGTATAATCGGATAATTAACAGTGTAGGTATGTACCTACATATGTATGTAATTACACCTGTCTTTATTTAAGGCAGCACCTACCCATTTACTTTCGATTTCTATCCTAAATATTTGTTCGCCAATCCTCAATAATTATTATAACGTTTACCGTTGATTAAATATAACTTGACATTAAAACGTATTCGCCAAACTCTATCTTGTGAAAATAGCTCGCAACTATTTTTGACCTGATGTTATTATCTTGACAGATTGCACTTTTGATTTATAGTTGGTACTCAAATGTGGTAAAAGAAGCCATTGGCGTAGCAATTTAGCTATGAATTGTAAGTTCCTTTAAGGGGCCTAATTTGGGGCACAAAGATCCGGTTTGTTCGGTCGCCCTAAACATTTTAGTATCAATCAGTAAGCCAAGGCTGCGGCTCAATCGTTTCTAAAAGGCTGTATGTGTTGCTAACGTATTTCTAACACATTTAAAGCTCTTTAATATGTAAGAGTTTATATAGGAATATATAATGTAACCTTATTGTTACATAGTAACGTGGTATGTTTCTTTTTCATTAACACTATATGTTAATGCGTAGGTACTTAATGTTAACGCGTAAAACTATTGATTTATTTAAAATTTAAATTATTATCATTCGTATCATTGATATGATATGAAACGTCTTGTACGTATAAGAAATAATGTGTCGCCAAGCGTAATAATAATAATTCAAAAGGCCTCGAACGCGTAGTAAAGCAATTTGCGCGGTTAATATAATATACATACATATGTGTATAGCGACACAGTTATAGAACTACCTTAGCGCTCTTCACGGTGTGGTAATTGGTCGTCATCCGCAACCGAGGTACGGTTGACACTTGGCTGTCTTATTTAATGTTGGTACAACTCCATACAGCGAAAGCGCTCATTGAGTTTCTTCTACCCTCAGATGTGCCCGCGCTTTTCACTATGAAACTTAAAGCAAAACATTCTCTGAGCCAAAAATGTATCATACAACCGTTCTAAGTGATAGTAGACACCGCTGTGTCCTAAATAATGTTGGCCAGTGGTTTTAGTCGATATTAGTCGCCTAACCTAGCCTTGTACCGGCTAGTCACCGGGCCTGGCCCACATTTGATCTCGATAAACTGCACTCGCTTATACTTGCCTGTATGACTTATAATCTATATCGTTGTTAATCACTTGCATTGACAGTTGCATGTACTAATAAGTATTCTAAATTGCCTATGAGTTATGTAGGTACTCAATACTATTTAATAAATAAAGTTCACCAATCAAGTGTCTGTTGAATACGCTTCATTGACTACGAAAAGTTAGAAAGTCTTTTTTTATTCTGTAAATATTTTGGCGCTGAATCGCTTCACTAGGCCAGTAGGGCAGTGTAACGAAAAAGTATTAAATAGCTGTTTTATCAAGAAGCGATAAAGTAATTTCACTGGCCGATCGGCATGCATGTATATAGTGGAAAGGACCTTGGGCGTTATCGCCACAGAATATGCACTTAGATATTTAAACAATCGCTATGAATGTGTTGATACGCTTACATCGCCATCGCGATCGTAGTGCCCGCCATCTTGGCCTCCGAGCGGCCGTCGCATTATCAATGCCGATAACAATAGTACTTATTACAACGTGACACCCTAACATAAATTTGTATTGTCTTATCACGAAAAAAAACTAAAGCCACGCTGACGACTGATAACGACATCGCAACAAGATAACTTTTTAATAACGCTGTTTGATCTCGAATATATCGCGTATGTAAATAAGGAATGTTGCTAGTTCATTATTTGCTTGCCGTTTGTGTTCCAAGTCCGGTTATAGCTCACACGAACCACAGTAGTTGCACATCTACAGCGAAATCGCCAGCTGTTATCAACACACGAAAATGACCCCTATAATATCGAGATAACACGTGACATGTCTCCGCGCCACACGTGACACCGTATTTAATGTACGTAGCAATTTTTTTTCGTTTTATTCAGATTCTATAGCACACTTTATTTGCGTATTAATGTGGCTAAGTTTGCCAAATTCGCTATTATACAAAGTCATGTGTCTTATTATGGCAACACTACTCATGATTACTTGCATTCTGTCAGTTTGTAGCGGTGCATTGTCCAACACTTGGTGTCTGTGTGAGTTCACTCAGGCACATCTAGTAAATTATTACGATCCGGTTTCTTATTCGGTCGCAGATGGGCGTGGTAAGTGCCCGGCAACACGAACTAACGTACAATGACGTAATAACTAGCCATTTGTATGTTAAACACTAGGAAGTGTCATCAACATCGCTACATGACATTATAGTGTGTGTAGTACATATTATGACATCTATTAATATACCAGTCTAGGCGCTCGTAAATCATTTTATCTTGCGGTTTTAATGATTCGTGTTAAAGGTTAAGCTGTACGATATGTATAATATCAAAATTATTTTGATTAGACTTGATCTGGAAATATTTCGAACTATTTCTTTAAAGTGTAGATAGAGATAGATAACTATTGATAAGATATTAAATAAACTGTATAAATTTATTATATCTGTCACATTGGTCGCTTAGTTTCAAGTGGATTAAAGTTACCTGTCGACAACATAGACACGCCCGTCTCTACTTTAACTCGCATTGGAATTCATAAGTGTAATGTTAACGAAGTTTCGTACGCATGTCGCGTTAATTGGGTAATAAAAAAATTGTTACGTCACACACATTATGTCGGCATATGCGTCCATGAACTTCCGTCCGTGCGAACATCGTTCAAGGTCGCGCGAACATGGGAGATCGATGCCGGCATACGATGAATTACCAATGGTCTATTTCGGCCGCTTCAAGTGGCTTCCAGTAAACACGATGACCGAGTTTCGACTCAGTTGTGTAACATTACTGAAACAGTCTTCGTATAGTTATTAGGTAAACTTAGTGTTACAATTTTTAGGCCACCTAGTCAACTTAACGACTAGTCAGCCCTTGGCACAAGATAGGTAGGCATAATTTTTCTTTTTAGAGTCGATTCTTGTAAGTAGAAAAGGCACAAGTTCATATTTAAATCATTGGTCTAAGTGGGTAGGTGCGTATTTCAATCCATTGATGTATACAGTTATTTTCGAATATATTCTTATCAGATACCGTTTTATTATTCGTAGTAGTCTCTTATTAGAATCGTTATGTAAGTATAATTTGTCGAGTATTCCCACAAGACTTATATGATTCATTTACATAAATTATTTTTATTTGTTTTCATTTTCTTAATTATTCTTTTATCAAACGTAATGTAATGACATCTTGCATACATTTGTTGAAGGTGGTTAAGTAATTACGTAAATATCAGTGGGAATGAAAATTACTATAAAGGTTTGTAAGTAATTGACTGTTCTTTACTGCAATGAGTTTGTTACCTAGATCTAATTAGCAACAGGCCATCGGTAGAGTTTACTTGTACCTATAAAGATTGCGTACAAGTTTTAGTCGATTCATAATGCTTTCCTTATGTATGTAGCCGATCGTAATATCCATAGTTCGATGTCAAGGTTGGCACAGAGATTTTGCTTTTTTTGTTAGTAAGAAGTTCCTCAGTAGCTGCATGAAATCTGGACACCATTTAATAGGCAGTTGCAAATAGTATGGCATACTGAATTAGCGTTGATCATACCTCTATATAAAATTACTATCACATTAATTTACCACTATAACAAAATCGCTTAATTTAAAGTAGAAGAAATTTAATGATAACACAAGTTTTGCGAACGCGAGTCGTGTTTAAAAAACGGTAATGTTCATAAAGGCTTTAAAGAAAAAAGGCTTTTTATTTATATTTTAATGAAGCCGGCATTACGAGCGCGCTGTTGTAAGATGGCGTGAGCCGCGTGCGCGTCACGATAATTTTTAATTATCGCGCTCAAATGCCAGTGAACTTGGCCTCGAGCCGTGGCCAGCGAAGCGTGCACTCGGCCCCCGCTTCACCAGGTCACACTTGACGACACCATTGTGGCGATTGCATTCCATTTTCAAACTTACTACTTGTTTATTTTGACACCTGCGCCCGCGTCACAACAAAGTCCCTGATTTCGATTTTCATTGCATTTCAATACTCTAGTCATGACTAAAAGGTGCTCGGTAAGCGTTGATAATGCTCACATCCTGTCACCGTCTAGACATATTAAGTTTCTAATCAAATCTCGGCTCTGTTAAGCCATTAACGTGTAAAGTGATGTTTCATCTTGTCCAAACAGATCACTTGGAATGTCTGGGAATGCTTTCCCTAACCGGTAACTAGTTTGTAAACAAAAATTCATTTCACATGATACATTTCAAGCTTAACGTCAAACTTTGCGGTGAATAGCGATTTGATTCTAATACAGACGAAACGTGAAAACATTTTCCAAACTGATAAGCTATAAGGAAAATGCTTGAGAACGTTGTGGCTGAGACCAAACGGTACCGGTTAGCGTAACTGTCTGCTGAGATTGCTGGCGATTAATGAGTTAGTCTGCGGATCTATGAGTCATTGTTTTTCTCACGGTAAGGCTTAGACATACCTAGAAATTGTGACTAATCAGGCTTACTGCAAAGCCGCTGGCTCATTGTTTGTGTAAAGTTTTTATTGAAGTGCAGCCTCTCGAAACGTATGGGCAAGTATAAGAGAGAGCTAGCGATTTTGTACCCCACTACTCGTATACCGGTCGGTCGGGCGAACAATAAAAAGCGGATTATCTCTGGTATAAAATTGGAACGGCGGCGGATCTGAGAATCGCGTCTCGAGTGATGGAGATATAATAGATATGCACTAGACCGGATCCCGGCGGGCGGCGCACCGCGACAATACCGCCGTATCGCTTTACACGCAGACCTGAAACAAATACTCTGGGCCGACCGTTAATCGCGCTGGCGCCACGGAGAAAATCGTCACGTGAAAATTGACGCCCGCACAATAGACGCCTACGCGGACGCCCGCCGTTATTTTCTTTCGCCTCTCACCCTGCGGTGTACCCTCTCGATTACCGCTTTAATCTGTATTCTGTTACAGCCACCAACTTTGTTGCTTAGCCAGTTTCTACAAACAAAATTAGGCAAATATAATTTTAAATCGAGAATAATTTTGCTCGCAGCTTTGTTTATACGAAAATATGGTTATTTAGCATTGAATGTCTTTTCGACGTTGTGTAAAAATAAAAGTATTGCGTGATTTCTAATCGATGATGTCGTTATTCTGTGTTGTAAAAAGCAGGGTGTGTCCATGTAGCTCGATATAGCGCCAGCAATCTTATCCACGCCTAGATTTAGACGTAAGCGAGGCGTGTTTGACGACAGGCGCCGATCCTCGAATTAGATCGACGCGTAAGCGATAAGCATCCGCGTAACTATGCGGAAACGTAGTAAAAAGATCGTGTTCGTGTATAAATTTATCGTCGCCCGTGCGATAAATGTATCTGATGCGCAAAAACTTTTTCGCAGTGAACTGCGCAATTTAATGAACCTATTTAGCCGCGTCCCTGACTCGCCGTTTCGTAATCGTATCGGCCAGCTGCCCACGTAACTTGTTTCTATTTCTAGTGCTTAAGCACTGGAGATTTAAATGGAAACTCTCGTCCTTGTTCGGTACGTAAATAGCCCTGCAAGCAACACGTTTTAGGGTCGAGCCGGTAACCTTTAATCACAATGAACCGCTGACATAATTATTTGTTGGTGTAACCGGATAGTGCGAGCGCACGGATTCCGCGAAACATGCACTACGGCGTAAACACGAGCCGGACAAACGTCCACATCCGCACTTAGATGCAATGCGATCGTGAAATGGACGCCCGCACCTACATACCTCATTCATAGAGGTTGACAATGCCGCTCACAGACCTACTATCGCTGTATTGCCATGAATTTAGGTCATATCCGCAACCCTAATCGTGTTCCTATAAAAACGCTATTTGTGTTACATGAACTATAATCTAGGTGTGTATACCCTATCCTGCTCATTTGGGAGCCGTACGCCTATATGGTTGCGGTTCTAGAAAAAGCAGGTACATTATATTAGAGAGACGCCCGTGTTGAGGCAGTCACGATTGACGCCATGCAACCCCGTACGTCTCTCACATTAGAAACACCAAACGCAATGCAACGTGATCGATAGTGCGGCTTTTAGCTCGCTGGCTGAACCGGTCCGGCTGGTATGTCAGTTAGGTACATAAGCCGGCCGGCCGTCGTTATCGTGCAACTCTCACGTGACAGTTAATTTCGATCGATGCTTTGTTAAATGGTAGCGGCAGAGGACCGGAAAGCGTGTCCACTGCTCAGTAATCCGGACTCCATTGAGTGCGGACGTTGCGGCAGCGCGGCGCGCACGCGCTCTCGTTTTGGCGCGAATGGCGCGCCGTGACGTCAGGCGTCTGGATCGATGGTGGCAGACGCTGCAGTAGTACGACGGGGTCGACGCCCTCCCCCCCGCGTCGTACGCCGCCCCCACCCCCTCGCGCGCACCTGTCCACTGCAGTCGCATCTCCCCGACTAGATCTAGCCCCCCGCGATACTATACAGATGTGGCTACGACAATCGACGCCTGCCTTTTATGGTGATGCGAGCGTAATGAACGGTATGAATGAAAGTATGCGAGCAATGAAACGGTAAATGCGAGCGAGACTCCGATAAATTCCTTAGGCTAAGCTTTATTTTTAATTTATGCGACAAATTTTTAAAATGCATTCTCTATTGTTGCAGAGGAGGAAATTGACGTAGTCTCCCTCGGCACCCAGCAACCTCTGCCGACGACACCAACGCACGTCCGCACGGACTCACTACCGCGCGTACCTTCAGCCCAGGATCGCCAGCTTATACAGCGAACTGTTGAGACCGCGATAACTCCGCGGTCGCCGCGGCCGGCAGCCAGAAAACGGTTGGTGCCACCGCCTAGTATAGCTGCCGCCTCTCGTCGGCGGACCCGTGGCCCTGGCCGCCGCGGTCGTCGCTCTAACACTGACACAGACTCAGAGGCCGAGTCGCCCGAGATAGAACGCCGCTCCATACATAACGACATGGAGAGGCTTCGGCGCATTGGCCTCAAAAATCTCTTCGACGAGCTCAAAAAGCAGATCCCTGCCACGAGAGATAAGGAGCGCGCGCCTAAAGTCGTGATACTGAGGGAGGCCGCCGCTCTCTGCAGAAAGCTCAGCCAAGAGGACCTCGAGCGGGAAAAGTTAAAGAAGAAGCAACATCAGCTGGTAACGAAGTTGAAAAAGCTCCGCACGATGCTATCTCGCTATCGCGCGTACTGAGCGCCACGCACTACATGACTGGTAATCGATTTGTTCCGAGCGAGGAACTACATATAGAGTCTACTCGACTGGACACTTATGGACTGGTAACTTTTTATGTAAGTCGCTTCTGAACGCTCTAGTGAACGTTAGAACCGTTTATGCACGAGACGGTGGCGCAGTGAAGCCCCCGTCCGTTTGTACCTCCCTTGCCGTTTTGATAGCGAAATTTTAAGCGGTCTTCAGTCGAGTCGGCAGTCGGGAGTTTGTTATATTTCAATGAAATTCAGCTTTTACGGCTTACTCTGCTTCTGGCAATGTTTCGAGAGTAATATAGTTATGAAACAATAACGGCAGGTTTGTTTTGCTCAAAACGATATTTTGCAGTGCCAAAGTGAGCCATAAAACTGTTGTTAACGACAAATCCTAGGTCTTCAGTAAAATCTCTTAATAGTTACAGACTGCTTCGTGAAACTGGTAGACTGGTTATACCTCTAAAATGTTTTTTGAATTTATCATTAAAGTTATACATAGTTGAAATAGCACATAACAGATTTACTCCGTGTTGACAGATCGAAAATGATATGACGTTTGTTAAAATATTGTTTCGAGACGTTGATATGAAGATTTTTTACTGGACCTTCCATATAGTTAGTATAGCGGTGTCGCATTTTATAAAGGAGCATGAATTTGTCAGTGCTGTAAATACGATAGGGAGACTGCAGGTAGTTGAGACGCTTTGTGTCAGAGGTGGTCAAGCTTGAGCAGATTGGAGATGTATGGCCACTATATATGTTTTCGGCCCAATTTGCAGGAGTATTCAATTGAGATCCTGACTCATGAGAGCGGGTTAGTGAAGTGATACATCAATTACTATTACTTTTAATTGCTTTAAGTAAACTATTATGTTAACTGCTTTAAATAAATTGCATTTTAGGATAGCGTGCTTGTTTCATTAGTTTATTTTTTTGTTATTTTGTAAATTTTTAACACTATTGTTTTTTTTACATTCTAGACGTCCAATTAACCCAGTACCAACTCTTTTTGATAATTTGAAATTGTTCAATAGATTTTGGGTCAGTTTGATGCGATCTAGTTTATAATAAAATGTTCACAATACAGCTTCCATATGAAATGTTTCATAACAATTAATAAGTAAATGTGTATGTAATTTTATCATGTGAATACCACCTATCGATTAGCATGCGTTTGTATCGGATTTCTATCGTAATCGATATTAATCATGAAGTATATTAAAATACTTTGATTTTAAAACCGGTTGTATAAATTATACATTTTTGATTTTTTAACAAATCTTTTATATGCGAATGGATTATGAATGGCAAACGCATGTTAGCCGACGAAGGTGTTGAATACACTTCATACTTCTACGATCATCGTACCTTATTATAATTATAAACCTTATAATTGTTAAGTCGTTTAGTGTATTGAAATCAATATTTAATTCATTCACATGTTGGGAATAAAATGGATTCATACCATTTTCATATGATTTATGACATATAAGGTTAAAAAGTTTTGATGTAAATTGTATAATCTCAGTGACAGTCATTGATTCATAAGAAAATAATAGACTGTGTATTTTGATAATAACATCAAGTCTTATACCATATGATGGTCTGCAAAAATGGACCGATATAAAAAAAAATAACCAAGACATAGTTCCTCATAGTACCTACTAATAGTAAATTTTGCATTTTTCTTTATAATATTTTTATTAATGCTGGTAAGTTAGTAAAGTACTCGCAATAGTTACGTGTTAATTGAATTTGGAACCTGATCAGAAAATTAAAACTAGATAAAAAATAATAAGCTGTAGGTGGTGTCCAGCCGATCTAGTAGTTCGAGCTGTGCGAAGTTTTTATTCTACTGGTCAGGTTCACTCGAAGGTTGATGTTTTATCAAGCACATGGTCAGCATTTGTGAGAGTGAAGGCTTTAATTGTGTGAGGAATGTGCCTTGCTATGTTCATGTACATTATTATATATATTAGGTTTATACTCGAATTAGTTGCAAGACATATTTTTTGTGAAGAATGTCTACGATTAGAATATAGTGCTGTTCGAAGTAATGTACATACACAGACAAGAGAAGTTATTGATATTAAAGATGTTTATCTTATCTTCCACTAGGTGTTTAATTGTACATACAGATAATACTAAGTATAGTATACTTTGATCAATCTTTTTTTTTACTAACGAGTTTTTTTCCTAGTAATTGTTTAGTTTTCTATACTGGAGAGCTACAAATCCTCGAATGTTGTACCTGCATTTATTTTTTTTGTTATTCATATCTTGACATAAATAAATAAAGATAATAATGGTTTTAGTTATCCAAAATGTAATCGGTTGCTTTGGTGATACGACCAGTGTAATTAGCGACATAAGAAGTCAGTAGTTAAATGTTTTAATGGTAAGAAATGACAGCTTTATAATCGGAGACAGATAACGGATGAGAGTGTTGAAAAGTGTTAAACGATGCACATAATTATACATATAATTGTGACAAGGCACATTTCCACCACTGCCAAAATGGAAAAGGAATTAATTACGATAATAAGTTTTAGGTTCAACTGTATATAGTTAAGGTCGGGTTATAAAATTATAAGTCGTGTTAAATATAAAAGATTTCCTTTTATTCTTTGTATAGTATCCGTACGTATGTAACATCTAGCTGGGCCGGCGCCGGTCGAGGGTGTAATTATTGTTGTCGAGCGACCGGCGGCCGCGCCCGGCGCACGCGCACCGCTACAGGGAGTGCAGGGCGCAACATAGATTCCGCCTAATATTAATATTGCCCTCTGCAATCTTTGAAGCGGCGCTCTTATGTCTAAGGACCTTTGTACTTATATGGATGATTTTTTGGGATACTATTGTAACACAGAGATAGCAGATTTTTTTTGGTTTTGTTCCTCTATGTGTATGGATACACTGATACATTGTATTGCATTGACTATACATATTAAACGCTTACGTCAGACTCGGACAGAGCTTGGGAACAGCGGGCTAATTATTGTGATTTTTATACTTATTCGCTGTAATTTGGGATATGTAAAATCATTGTATTGTATAGTATAGATTCTGTGATTATGTACCTGTGCGGTACTTTGGGATTCCACAGCCCTATCTGGTCTGACTAAAAAAATATAACTTGAGTTTTGATTTATTGAAATCCTCCTACACACCACACACAAACATATTAAAATTAAATTGATTAATCATTAATCATGTTTATAAATACTTACTTACAGACAAAAAGCCTACATAAATCAAGTGATTATGTCAATTCATTCATATATATCAGCTATATTAATAAATCTAATCAGCTTAAAAGTGGGTTTTTTGATAAGTAGTAATTTTGCCAGTCTTATAAGTCTACGGCTTATATAGATAAATACTACAACCTCATAAAATGTTCAGTCTACACAGTAGATAATAATTATACTTGTTAAAAAAATATTTTTTTATACTTTGCTGGTTGACATTAAATACCTACTATAGAGGCAGAGGCATTAGCAGCGCAGGCAAGGCAGTAAGTCGCATAAAAAATAAGTTTAAAACTGTTGGAAAGACATGTTAAAGAAGACTGGTCCATTTACTATTTTAATAAAGATAAGTGAGTAGTATTTGCAGTAATTATTGAGAGCTTGAACAGTACATACCCAATCGTTACCCATTTGGTAATTATAGTAGGTAATATTAGTCCAATGATTAAGGCATTGGACTGAGTTTTGGACGGTGGGTTCGAATCCCATTCATATACAATGAATATTGGTGTGAAACTGTTAATAACAATCTTTACTAGAAGAAATGAGGAGTTGGCGAACAGAACCGGACTTGTCCACTACTATTCAAAAAATGATTTTTTTTCGGATCGTGATGTCTTGACCTAGTTTCGTCGATCCCTGTTAATATTTTCAATCAAAACCGGCTAGAAGTAGGCAAAAAAAGGCTTTAAAAAGTAAATTTTCATACAAAACCGGACTAGTCCGATATCCAACACAAAGATTTAAAAAGTTTTTTAGCTACCGTGTAAAATTTATTTTCGTGGACAAATCCGGTTCTGTTCGCCAGCTCCTCAAATGTTAGGTATATATTATGAAATAGAACTCCGATTTTTATTTGTAATGTTTTCACTGCTGAACCGATTTTGATGGCTGATGCAGAGACAGCCTGTACCTGGCATTAAGACATGGTATATATAGGTACTATTGCGCAATCAGTATCCACAATATTTATCCTAATAGGCTAGAATAAAATTCTGAATGGAGAATTATTTTCTTTTATTTGTATCTACATAATTAATATAATTATATAAAATATCTGAAGACACCTCGAAATATAATTTATTGTTTATAGGGAACTATTTAATATCTTTGCCATCTAAATGCTTGTACTAAAGTGTAAGTGTAATAAAAATACCAGATATCTTAAATAACCAATTAAGTCATTTTAACAAGCACATTAATATAAATAAAGGGCAATGTATTGCTGTGATGTAATAAAATGTCGGTAGGTATCAAATTAAATTGTAGGTACCAACTACCTATACGGTAGTATTGAATGAAATAATAATAGTAAGAAAATTACTAAATGCTGCCCACGGACGAGTAAATATTTTACTCGTCTCCTCTAGGTTTATGTGGTCGCCTCGCCACTGCCACTGCATCGTGTTGTGGGTTCGAATCCCACACGGGACAAAACTTTGTGTGATCCACAAATGATTGTTCCGAGATTAGGTGTTCTTTGTGTCCGTTATTTGAATGTTCGTAAAGTCTCTCACGACACAGGACTTGTTCCTAGAGCGGGCTGAATTTAAAAACATAAATATTAATAAATAAACATAGGTATATTATCAACTAAAGCAGTCTGTAGAGAACTAAACAAAACTGTTTACTTCATTAATTATATAATTATATTTGTCTGTCATATATTACGAATAGCAGTTAACGTGATTACTGTATCCGTTTAAAGTTGAAACGCATGATTATCTCCCCGAAACGTGTAGACAACTTTGTAGTATATAGTACAGATTAATTAAGATAATATGCCCACATATTACAAAATTATTTATTCTGCTCCTATTAAACATGTATCTTAGCTGATCATATCACAGGTGAGTATTTCATTGTAATTGTATAAATAAGAAATTATCGTTTGGCACTATAATTCAATTGATAGGTAATAGGTGATAATAGTTGATTAGATACCTAACATTTTCATATCTTAGTACAAGATTTCTTAATATATAAAGAAAATGTCTTTAAAGCTAAATAGAAAATGCAGCGTGACATATAAATATGTATAATTATATTATTGCTTCGAACGTTAAGTACGTACCTAGGTACCTAGTTGTTATTCATATTAATTTTACTTGAGATTCTGATTTGCATAAGAATCAAGTGCATTCATATTAACAATATACACATCGTATAAATGGTAAGACAAATAAACAATTTCGCAATACTACTAGTACTTTCTAACAGTAAATACATAGTTCTATTTATATGAATATTATTATCACTTGGCTGCAAATATTATGCCATTGCATTCAACGAAGCGAAGTGACAAGTAAAATAAATGTCATAATAACAGTGAAGTTCGTGCGTTCGCCTTAAATGATGGCGCTCCGTGTTGTGATGTCTTCAAAAGTTCCTATGGTGATAATTTTAGGTGCTACGGGCACGGGAAAGACAAAATTAGGTGTGGAGCTAGCTCAGAAGTATGCGACGGAAATAATCAGTGCAGATTCAATGCAGGTTTGTTAAAAATATACTGATGTCTGGTTTTATTCTAACCTCAAAATTTGTTTTGTTATTATCTTTTACAATACCGTGTGTATCTATTTGAAATGGTTAGTATATGCATAATGTTACAAATTATTGGTCATTTTAGTTAGTATGAGAGTAATATTGTGTTAGGAATTCAGGATTTCGTGGAGTTAGGCTGTGAATAAATACTAACCTCTTATCTGTATTATGTTGTCTCTTTTATGAAAAGAGGTAGTTATGAACTAAATCTATACTTAAATAATTCTGTATTTACTTACTGTAGCAAACTTTTGCTTTTGTTTTCAATAATTCAGATAATAAAAAGACTATAGGCAAACATTACTATAAACAATAAATTGTATGCACTTATTAGAAATAGATATTAAGAATATACTTTTAACTTGTTCTGTCCTACTGTTATATCATGAAAAGAAATTATAACTTTAGAGTTAGACTCTCTTATCAGCCCTAGCATGATGATTCCGATACCATTGTAAAATACTACAGCAAAAAATGTGTGGAAGTTACTGGGTAGGACTTTACCTATACTTACGGGTTTGAACATATTCAGATATTCTCAATAAAAAATAAGTTGATATGAACCTAAAACTGGTACTTATCAGTTTCTTATTTACACTAATAACCTGAATAATGTCTATAAGACTTGAATCTTGTTAGACTTGAAATTACACTATGTAGTCATTCTTATTAATATTTGTAACGTGGTTACAAAGAAGAAATTATTTTCTTATGTGATAAGATTTGTTTGATTCTACTTGGATTTAAATAGGAATTGATTGAAATTGGAATATAATAGATGATTAGCAGTTTTGGAAGTATACATATCTGAGTAGTGACCCGTCCATTGTTTTAAATATAGAAGATTCTGATCACAGCACAGTGTAATCTTTGTTGAAACATGCTTTTTGCTAGATTTAAGCAAGTTGCTTTGGACAGTACTTTCAGACAATCGTTATCAAACAAGTTTGACATAACGTTCTTAAAGTGAGTAAGGTTTTGTGGTATCTTAAGGAGATGCTGTGTGGATAATGACTAGTTAGGTTATCTGCCATAACAATGGCAGGACAGCTAATTTTTATTTTGAAAGTACAGCCTGGTTCATAAGAATATACAAGCTATGGTGGCTTATTCTCAGGTGGACCATATCTTTTTTGTCCACTTGGCAATTATATATTATTAGAAAATAATAAAAATATTGGTATTCTTATTTAATGACATCATGTTGAGTAGGATGGCAAGAAAATTATTATTAGTTTCTACAGATTTTTAACAACTTTAATAATATTATTATATTTTATTTGGATTTTTTCCTTGTCTAATAACAATAAAAAATATATAGCTTTTGCTATGATTTAAAATTATGATGAGTTAGGTTGGTTGTGTGTATGATGCTTGTCTTTGTCATATTTCATTCATTTTAATAGATGACTGATTATAATTAATTATCAAAATATCTAGTTAGTTACTTCTTAGACCTAGTACGTTTTTTCTAGCTGTGATCTGAAAAGGTGTAACTCTAATTAACAGATAAACAATAGGAAACAATTTTTGGATTCATATGTATAAATATATTATTTTGTATGTCATGGCATCAATTTTTAGTTTATGAACAAAGGATATGTTTTTTATTGGAAAGGTCAGGTACCTCAACCATAAGATATATCTATACCTAAAGCAATATTGTTTATCAGAATTTTAACAAATAGACCAATTTCATTTGGAATTCAAATTTTACTCTTTTAGCACTTAGAAGACCTAATAAAAAAATTATTATGTTTATGTTAATATTTTTCTTAAAAATATCTAAATTAACTGCTGTTCTATGTAAAAACACACTATTCTTGTAAGTTTTCGCTAGCTATGGTTTCCTATGTAATAGGGAGTGGGATCATTTTAAATCTATCAAGCTAAACTCAGTTGTCAATATCTTTTATTCATTATAGTTACAAAGTAACACTTAACACTGAACATCAAAGCACACAGCGAAGTTACAGTCTCTCTGTCGCATTTTTTTTTGACAGTGTTCTCTAAATGTACATTGGTTGTACACGGAACTTCATCGTCTGGGTATCGACTCTGAGACTTTACCTTTCGGAAATCGAAACCGTTATGTACCTTGTGCATAACAATCGCATTCCGCACATAGCGCATTTTAATAGTACACAGTATGCGGCTGCATGATATGTATTATTATTAAAAGTATATATATTTTTGCATAGTAATATTTAGCTGAAACAGACACACATCCTATGTGTTCTTGGATACCTACAGGGTTTGTATCTTAATGACTTCGATAAATATTTTAACTGATAAAAGCCGGCGTCTGTGACAGTATGTATTATTTTATTGAGTAAATATGCTCCAGACTACCTTTGGTAGGAGTCGCCTTGGCCATAATATTAGTGGTATCACTCCCACGCTGTCGACCGTTCTAAGAAGGCAATGAAGCTGGTATAGGAGAGGTAGGTGTGTCTGTTTTAGGAACTCTTACTGACCGGTAACGGACGCAGTAACGTCTAGGTCAACTTCCTGTAATACTTATCCGTGCTCACCGGTACATTCGTACCTTCACCAAATAAAAGGCCGGCCCTTACAATCATAATTGCATCGTATTAATATAATCTAGTAATATTTTTCGATAATAAGTATATTGATTTTACCATCGATACATACATACCACGATCACTCAAGAATATCCTTAGTGATGCACGTCATAGCGCTACCACCCATATATGCCCAATAAATACCGTTACATTATTAGTGTGCTAGAAATTTGAACTTAAATGTGCGTTTTTTAAGGTGTCTTAGAAAAACGCTGTTGAAAATGTAAATATAATGTGACAAGAAGACGAATAACATTGCACATCATTAAAATAATGGCCCATCGCTAATAAGTAGCGTCTCGTGTGTTTCTCAGCATATGCTCATGTAGAAATAATCTGACTTATTCAACCGGTTTCATAAAAGTCTAATTTCTTAAAGAATATTTATCTAAACCAGTTTTGTATTAAATTCTATGTAATAATTTAATACTTAGCGACGATGCTAATAACTGACCCGGTCAATGCATTAAAACCAGACTTCGTACTGTTTCAGAAAAAACAATTCAAAATGTCCGTGTGATTTTTTTCCAAACAACTTTTTACTTTACTAATTGCGTATAATTATCTAGGAGTTAAGTTAGACTAGAACAAACGCCATTACATGCTGTGAAAAAAGTTCTTTAACTACCTACTTTAAAGCGAGGCTAACCGCAGGCTATCTCTAGTTTGATACTAGATTAGACTGAACCGTTTTCTTTTATAACAAGCTTTTATTAATTCGATCTGTTTGCTTGTAGGTATGTGCCTAAATATTTGTGAATATTTTTATGTAACAAAAAGAAAATATAATTTTAAATACGCCTCTCGGAATTATCCTATTTACGATGGACTTTATAAACATTGGAACTACAGACACCAACTCGATTTTCCTCCAGCTTTGCTAAGGTAAGGTAGTCAGGTAAGTGAACTAGAAGCACCAGGATATCCAAAACGAAAGAGCACTCTCTTCACCTTACTAGGCCTTGTAGCAGTTCCCATACTCTAACACTAGCCTCAACAAACGACTATGCTCGTAGCCATCTTCTTGAAGATGGACAATATAACGCCTTTTTTTAACAAGAAGAATTTACTCTAGACTTTCCTTTACCTGACACATCAAGTATTAGGCAAATAGCTCATTCGAAAATATGGACCCAATTTAAGAGCTTCCTTCTAAAAGTATATAAAACATTTTAGCCTAATCATAATTAAAGCTCTCAGCCTCACTCTTGCGTTCTATCTTTATTATTCCTCTGTATTATGATGATACGTATGCTAGTAATGTCATACTCAGTAGGTGGCTTGCTGCACTGTTGCCTAAAGCTATTTTAAATAGTAATAGCTAAGTATGAGTTGCCGCCAAAAGCCGCTCTATAGAAGATCCCCGTTAAATAACTTTCCCAGTGCCGAGCGGGGTGTCCACAAATGCTCTGGAAACTCTGGCTGACGTTGGAACTTAATACAAGATTTTGCCACTGTAATCTGTACTTTGTCTCTGCAGCTGTAAACTGTGATAGTCAAGGAAGTAGTGATATGTGTTGTCATCCATACGTTACGGTTTCGCTTACCATCTGCGTGATAACAGATACGCTACCTATGTAATGTCTACCTCGCCAGGCCCATATCAGAAGTTCAAGCTTGTATTTGCGGTCAATGGTGTTAGGATTCCCTGGCAAAACAATTTTGTAATTTTTGTTAAGAAATTCTCAAGTGCCTGGTGAATGGCGATAGGCTTGAGCTCTGCTTATTCCTTTAGCGATTCGGGCGTGAGCCTATGTAAGTCAGTTACTTTGTGACACTCCCTAAATTGCGCGAGCCCGCAATATTTTTAGCGTGTCCGTGTTAGCCCTAACTTTTTTTAGCAACGGGGCGTTGCCTGTGAATCATTCAGCGGTCACTATCCTCGCGTTTTAAACTAATGATATGTTTCTGATAAAAAAAGATCGCTGTGGACAGATGACCGGCTCGCTTTAGGCGGTATTCATAATGTGTGAATGTTGTAGAGCACTTTTAAAAGGCAGTTAGCGATCATGTTGCCAACTTTGCATGTAATTGATTTTAATTTTATGTGTAAAAAATTTTTAATCTGTTTCTTTGATCAAGTATGAAGTTACGTTAGATTTGAGTACCGGACAGTTTTTTTGGTCGTCCTGTGCAGCATCTGGTAAACCAGTTATAGAAAGTTGGGCAAGTTTGGTTTATAAATAATTCTAGTTTTCTTTTCGTTAATGTTCTGCAGTTGATGGCAAAGAAGTATTTCTCGTCCAGATCTTGCATAACTCGCGTAAGCCATCGAACGATTTTAAGATAGTATGCAAGCTTTCGGCACATTTACTAATTGGGTGTAATGTAGTCATTGTTACTTACTTTACAGTAGCAAGTACTACTGGGATACCGGAGTAATAGTAATACTCCGGTATCCCAGTAGTTCTCTGGGTGTGCTGACTCTCATCAATTAATTAGAAACAGGCCTTTCTACTAAAAAAATGTATTACAGTAGTATCACTCCTAGAACTGCGCTTACTACATATCGACTGTCATAAGGTTGTAAATACACACTAATAGACATCTTACGATTTTATAAAGAAGAAGACACTCCCCTGATCAACCTCTGTGCTCCTACAGAGAATTTACTACGAAAGTACTCAATAATATACCGCGAACTAGGTATTAAATGCGAGGCAATAATCAAGGCAATCGTTTTTTATAACGTAGGCAGTTAAAAAAAGAAAGATTTCAAAATGTATTTGTCGTCTCTTTTTCACTCCCCTATTTTAATTTCAAGGTTCATTTACTTGTAAACTTGTTAAATTATTGCGGAGCTTCCCATTGCGTTCGCCAACTTAGTTATGTCATTAAATTTCCCTAATGTCCTTTCTTTGATTGCCCGTTTTGGAATTCTGTGAAAAATGTTCGAAATAGTTCTTTAATTTTTATAAGCATATTAAAGTACTAAACTTGAAATTCCCTCACACATGCTTACTTTGCATGTTACACTTGATATTTTCAAGACAGGTCATTGAGATCTTCGCTTAAGAGATTTCTTTGAAAGTAGAGCAGGTTAACAGGGACGTTCACCACCCCACAGAAGCTTGTTGGCAAGTAACCTTATGTTTTATACCGACGGTGAGTACACAGGACTGCTGTCAACCAGCACAAGTATGGTTCTTGCTATTTGCGCTTGCAGTACGTGTGGCAGGAGGCAGGACTGTTTTCAACTAGGCATTAGTTTGGTTCTTGCTTTTGCGCTTAAAGCGCTCACCAGGGATTTTCGAAATTTCATTTGGAGATAGCTATCATGACCCATGAAGAAGTTTATGTGCTAAATTTTATAACCATAGGAATAAAGTCGCGACGAATTTGTCTTTGAAGCAACATCAATATTCTCCTTACAAATTCTAAATTCTAAACGGTATACGTGAAGCTAACCATCAGAATTTGGTGTTGTTGCAAATCTAATGCTGTTCTGCTCTTTCTTACCTATCTTAATACTGGGCGAAAGGGATAGCTACGCTATGCGCTGAATTATTATATCTAAATGAAATTCAGACGCTTCTATAGTCCCCCTTCAAAGCTTGACGAACTTCTGAGAATTTTAATTAAATGAGTATGCAAAAGGGCGAATAAAATATAATATGTTTTGCTAAATTTGCTTTGAAATCTTATAGTAATTAAGACTTATGATCAAATCAATGGGTGTTTCTATGTATAATATGTATGTATTTACAAAAAACAGTATATAAGTATGTTTATCCACTGTCTAGTACCCATAGTACCTACAAGCTCTGCTTAGTTTGGGCTAGATGGTGTTGTTTATATGTGATAGAATATTATATTAATATTATATTATTAATTCTTCGTGTATTGTATATGATTAAAACAAGGCAAGAAGGCGTATTTATAGTTTTAAAATTATACGTGCAGGTAACCGCCTAACAAAAATAAACTGTATTGAAATATAACATATTTTATGCTTCATAAACTTATCGTATTAACTGCATAAGTGAGGCGTTAACAATTAATTTATAAAAACTTAACGGTGAGAATAAACTTAGTTTCAAAATATATACTTTTGCCGCTCAAATCGAAATGATCTTGTCGCGTGATAGCGGGACCGCAGTGGCGTCCGCGGTGGTGTCCGCGGTGGCGTCCGCGATGACGTTCGCGGCGGCGTCCGTGGTGTGGTCTGCTGTAACGCAGCGGTGGCGTCCGCGTTAGCGTCCGCGGTGGCGTCCGTGTTGAGGTCCACTGTGGCGTCCGTGGTGGCGTCCGTGGTGAGGTCCACTGTGGCGTCCGCAGTGCCGACCGCGGTGGCGATCTGATACGTACTATTATTTTATATTCAGGTACCTATTCACTACATACACCGAGAAGATCTGTATGTAATAGATTTTTTAATGATAGGTAGCTATGCACACAACCCGAACGCTTAGAACTGCGTTCAGCTCAACCCAATATAAAGAGTAGATCTTGTCCAAGTATATAGAATACAATTTTAAAATTGATTCACCAGGACTGTATTTATAATTACTGTAAACAAAACGTTTATATATTTACATATCGTTTGATGAAAATAGATGCTTGAAAATAATTTGGATTCGGTATTGGTCCGTCGCTACTTCCTTGTATTTAGACATTGATGATATGTGGAATAGTAATATCCAAATCAAGTATGCAGCAATAGCACACTATGGAAAATAACGTATATTTCTATCGCGTTATTTTATACGCTATGTTATAACGAGACGGGTGGACGCGATA
This sequence comes from Catocala nupta, assembly GCA_963675205.1. Classification (NCBI taxonomy): domain Eukaryota; kingdom Metazoa; phylum Arthropoda; class Insecta; order Lepidoptera; family Erebidae; genus Catocala; species Catocala nupta. Next base: position 5,344,376 of record OY776095.1, on the reverse strand, counting down.
AACGCGCTATACGTTATTCTTCACAGCATGCTACCTGGTGCTGAGACAGACGCGTTGTACAAGAATATGACATCGAGATAACAGTATGGTACGTAATATCTCTTAGGACTCTATAGGACTTGACATTGAGACAGACAGCATGTACAAGAATATTACATCGTGATAAAACCGTTGTAGGTACCTAACATCTCACAGCACGCTATAATTTACATACATATGTCGTTGAGAAAGGCAATGCGTTGTACAAAAATATTACAGTGCATAATGTAAAAGTTCATTGATTTTTTTACTACTATTTAGTCAATCAACAATCGTGGACTTATTAGCACTTCTCTAGTTACAGCTATAGCGACGCGCGATAGTAACGCTATGTAATAGCTGGCATAGTATGCTATAAACAATAAGTTAAAAAATAATGCGCTATATTTTATTAACTACCGTTATTTCTTAAATATATCAATCTTTCAAGACGCATGATACTTTGTGTATGAGAAACTTATAAGTTCGTTTCGTGATGCATACTAATTCTAGGAATTTTCGCTCTGTCTCTTCTTCGTCTATATTCGCTATGCTCAGGTGCTATGTTAACTCATCATAAAGCCGAAACTACAAAATAAAAGTATTAGAATAGCGTGTTCCTTTTTGGCTGCTCTAAAGTTATTGTATTGCTAAGTATAGCTGCCATACCGGAGCAAAATCCACAATCGCGCATAGCACTCAGTTTCTTGTGCATTGCATTGAGAGTTATATAACCAGACGCGTAGCCTTCGGACGGGTCGCTGCCGTTATAGTATATGTTTGAGTTTAAGATCAACGAGCATTGACCACATGTAACGTTTTTTAAGAGCCAAAATGACATCATATTTTTTCCAATGCTGCTAGTTGCGTTTTTTGTCCAAATCTATATTTGAAACACGGAATAAGCAGTTCTTTTGTTTAGAAGAAAAATTCGGACCAGATAAATTATAAAACTGAATGTCTGTTTGTAACTTTTCTTATAAGGTATCGTAGACTATTCATCCAATTGGAAGACCACTTTGGTGAGTTGTAGTGCGCCTGCAGGATACCAACAAAATCAAAACCGTGTAATTAAAAGTCGCATTGTAGCATATGCTGGTTTTTCACCTTATAGTAAGTATTTTATATGATTTGGGATAACTGAAGTCAATAAAGTATCCATTGTATTACAAGTAAAACAAAATATTTTTAAGCTTATCACAATGAAGTTAGCAATACACAAAAAGCTTTTAATAAACGTTGTTTGCTCGCTCAACTACTAATCAACTACATTCTATAACATTTTTAATACGTTAGGATAATAGATAGTTTCTCCCTTGCTATTAAATTTTGATTGCAACGATCATAAATAATATTCTATGCAATAGAACTGCCAATAATGCCTGAACACAATGGTTACCGTTATATTTTGCTAATTTTGTTTACGATGCTAACTGTTGTTGCATATTTGCAAGTATCTTGTCTTCTAATGGCATCGCCTTTGTCGTTAGGTGTGAGATTACATGAATACTAAGGTTTTATTTATTTATATTGATAGTCATAGCTGGTTGTAATGTGTTGTCTTCAATCATATTTACTTGCAATTAGAAAGTTTCAGTCTTGTCGTTGTTGCTTGTTTCGCTATCATATGTGACATCGTCTTTTTCAAATCGAAGAGGATGGTGGTGCTATAGTCAATCATATAATTTGTGTTGTTATACTTTTTAAAATTGCGGTTCTTCTTCGATGTCCTGTTTCTAAATCGTTCTCATTACCTAGTTTATTCCATTTCTACTTTTTCTAATGGTCATTAAGTAATTTTCCTTTATACCATTCTTACTAGACACTAGTTAATTCTCGTTAAAATATTTTTCTATTAGTTTTATATCTACTTTGTTGCCATTCCTATTGTTATTTTAGATAGAACAACATGTTCAGCGTATGTCATTAGTCCTGTTAAGGGATTCATCGTTGTTTGGGATTCCAGTTTTATATTATAACACGTGTGGCGCATATTTGGTTATTTGGGGACAATACACTCTGAGACAATGTTCAAACGAGTCATGGATAATTCTTCCTAATTTACGTCTAGCCTCAAAATTGTCTCATTAGCGATCTCGTGTTACTTTTGCGTAGCCAAAGTAGTATATTATATATTTACTTTTAAGACGTTAACATCATTTATGTGTATAACTTGAATAATATTAACAATTATTTTGGTTGGGGTCGTTTCAAATTAAACGCACTAAATGATTTGTGTACTTATTCCCACAATATTCAAGCTTAACTAAGTCATACTTTAAAGGCAAAATATCTTCAGTTTTTATCAGGAAAAATGATTATTTTTAATTAGGGTACAGTGTAATCCTTGGATTATCATCAATTACCCGTCAGCTCTCTCCCCATGAAACTCTGAATTAAAGACATGGTTTAGCTTATCCGAAAATATTTATGGAACAATTAGAACCCTTGCTGTATTTTTTGTTAGTTTAATGAAGACTTTGTTTTGTAGAATTAGTTCGTATTGGAATCGCGGCGGTGTTAAGTAGAGGTTATCTGATACCAGCATCTTTAATTGGTTGAGCAGATTAAATGCTTATGTGGTTTATAAACGAAGTACTTCCAGCTCTTGTTAGTGATATAAATGATTCGTCTCGGCATTTCTAGGTCACTTCGCTCCCAATTCACATTATTTGGCAACCGAATGATTACTATTACAAAAGGGTTATACGCTAATTATTTAATGGTTGTTCCAATTCGAGAAATTAACGATTCATTTATGTAAGTGAAAATTTACCAATATGTAGGTTTTCAGCATTTTTCAAATAAGTAGTGATTTATTTTGCCTGTATCTATTAATTTCAGACCATTAAAAAATTAAATTCATGTTCCAAGAGTAATCCTCTTGCTCTCAAATAAGAATCCTGCTTGTCCTCATATGATGTAATACATATTTAAATATAAAGTCATCCAAATATTACGAACATAATAAACTACTTATTCTCTCGGTATTTAGTAATGGATACCATTACAAAATTCCTTATAACTACACACCAAATAAAGTGGTAATTTTCACACAATTCACGAAGGAGACAAGCTACATCTGCGAATTCGCCACATACACAAATTTCGGCAAGCCGTCCGCTTGGTCGTGTTTGCATTCCGCAGAGAGTTCGATGTCTCGACCAAGGCCAACGGCGCGGTATTTTCCGCCACCCTGCGGTGCCTCCATAGACCAAACTGAGAACTGACCATTTGTGCAGATCCTTCTACACATCTAGGGTTTCTTGAAGTATCACAAATCGTAAATTTATTTGATATTGGATGTTAGAATTAATACAACAAGTACTAAAAAAGAAGTCTTTCAAGGCTTTCCTTATAATAACAATGCTCATCACAGAAGAGAAAATTTTTCTTAAAAATTATTAGTTATTTTCTTTAACTTCATTACGTTCAGCCTGAAATTTATTTAATATAAAGTCCTTTGAAAAGAGACATGTATCTAGTCGTATAATTTTAAAGTTGAGACGGACTGCTTTTACATTCATAATAAAATACTGAAACGTATTTCTAAAATCACAGACACCCTTAACGTCTCTAGTATTTCAGAGGCACACGTAATACATATGTACGATGTGTATCTAAAGACAGTTTATGTTGCGTTGTTTCGTACGCATTAAATAACCTGCGTAGCGTAATCCCAAGGTATTCTATTTCTGATATTGTATTTTAACCCGATTTCAAGTAGTTTACATACAGCTGTACGTAACGTATATCGCTTAGGCAGAGTTTGTAAGATTTTTCCAGAAAATGTTTTGGGAAACCAGTTTCAGTGAGCGAGTAACTAATTCGTTTTTGACAAGCGTGTAAACAGACATGTGATCGTGAACATACGTAGTCGTGCCTCCGCAGGTGGTGACCTTCGAAGGTATTAAGGTACCTCTAGAGGTGTTAACCTTCGGAAAGTACTCATGCTTTTTATGAATGATCGTGTCTCGATACGTACGTTTTTCTCAGTGTTCTGTTGTAAAATTCTATTTATTAAGCGTGTCGTTTTAATTGTCCTTTTTGTTCGCACGAGATTTCCGCTTCGGTTAGCTAACCAATTCCCTCCCAAAACCGTTTCAAGTTTAAGAAAAGTTTATTTTCAATATGGTTTCCTGAAACAGTGTATAAATAGATGGATTAGAGAACTTAGAGGCTTGAAACAGCTGATAACAATTTGAAGCTTGCCATAGTTCATTTAACATTTAGGTCTATAAATTGTCGTTAGTCATCGAATATTTTATGCTTTATTGCAAATCTGTTGTATACGATATTCGAAAAAGTATTTAAACGGAACAGCTGCCTCTATTCTCACAATAAATTCAACCTTCGTAAAATCTTTTAGACTGTGCTAGTTTTTGGTAATTTTGCGTTGTATCCATGATTCTTTAACCTTTAATGTAAATGCGATGGTTTGTCATTCTACATATTCATCATTACATATTTAATTTTAGGAAAGTAAGTAGTATCAGTCTTATTCATTTCATTCTATTGACGTGTTGTATTATGTCATGACATCATTTCTGTACGCCTGTGTTCATCTGATCCCGTCTCGTGATTCATACATGCTCTATTACGATGTACATTGCACTCCTCAATCATAAGACGAAAATTTAACCGAAAATTCTTCTGAATCTACGTTCATTTAAAGATCGTGAGTGCACACGGGCCTATAATTTTTTGCTCAACCACCAATATCCTTATTCGGACTCCGTTTGGGTGCTTACTTTATGGCTGATGTGAGATGTTTCGTAATCGTGCTTCTATTACAAAATAATTATCTCAAGCTTTAAAGGTATTGCATATTCAAAATTATTTACAATGTTCTTGGTTTGTAAAGTCTATCAACGTTTGGCATGATGCATCATGATGAGATGATAAGAATAGGAAACCCTCAGATTGTGCATAATTTGAATCTGATTCTTAACTTCTGACTAACATTCTACTTAGAGTAATACATTCCCATGTCTAAGTGGGATTTCTTGTTCTGTAGTCTAACAAGCTTAAAAAAGATAAACCTAAACCTAAGAATTTTACGTAATCTATGTTGAGAGTGAATGAAGCCCGCCGTGCTGCAATTGGCTAGCGTGGTAGACTATGACCTAATCCCCACTCATTTTAAGAGGGGCATTGGGCTAACAGTGGGTGGATGATGGTGAGTCATATAAATAAAAGCTCCAGCTGTTATGTGACGATGATTGGCCATGATTAATCATGGCCGTGAATGTAATAGAGAAAAATAGATTTCGTCCCAATGCAAATAGATAAATTCTAATCAGATCGTCGTGTTGCCATTTGTAACTGAAACGTCGATTGAATATAATTTTTTGATTATCTTCGTTTGGTGTTATAATTCATCATAACTGGTTCGGCGAATTGGTGAATTTATTGTTATATACATTTGCATTAGTCTTGGCTTCTATAACTTCCTTGTATTAATTTGAATAATAGTTTTAGTTTCTATTTCAGTCAGCTATAATCTTTCATGATATCTGAATGAATGTTTTTGCTTGGTAAACGACGATGTTTCTGTTACTTTGTCTTTTATGTCTAGAAAACAGGCTCTAGGCTGAGAAGAGGTTTCCTTTGTTGCTTAGCTAGCAGGAGTAAGATAAAAACCGTACTTTTATATTGAGAGTATCGGGGCCAACATTTTGCAAAAGCTTCGAATCCGGTAAAGGGAAATATCGCGAGGAAACCTGCATGTCTGAGAGTACTCCATAGTGTTTTATTATAGTACTAGCGACCCGCCCCGGCTTCGCACGGGTAGTAAAAAATCTTAATAAAATGTACACCTAAACCTTCCCCATTAATTATTTTGTCTATTGGCGTAAACCGCATAAAGATCCGTTCAGTAGTTTTGAGTTAATCTCGAACAGACAGACAGACGCGGCAAGGGACTTTGTTTTATAATATGTAGTGGTTAAGTTTACCAACCAGCACTGCACCAGCGGGCTGGTCTAACTCTTTTCATACTGGTCAGAGGCCCGTGTCCAGCAATGGCAATATTTAAACGTTTATTCTATTTTTTAATGTTCTGTGCAAATTTCAGCCACTCCAAAGTTCACGCACGGTGATAATCTACGTATGAGACAAAATAAACATTACGTGTATATTTGTATTGTCTGGCTATTATAGTACATTGGCCTGTTGATCTATGTCAACATTAGCCTTGTGCAAAATGTAGTTATTTATTAATTATAAGTATTATGTTGTATACAGACATAATTTAGAAAATAGTTCATGATAAGCGCCTGTAAACTAAAAATAGGTCAGGTACCAAGTAGACTTGATCACTTCTTCTTCTCCCTAGCCTTTATTATTCCCAAGTCACTTGGTTGAAATTAAACTACTACTACTACCATCTTAGTCTCCCCGTGACCATGGCTGCTGAAAAGCAACCGAAACGTCGGGGAAAGTGTAAACGTAAATATAAATAGATTTAAAAGTTTAAATAATTTTATTAGCTTATAAATTAGTAAAATTCAATAGTAGTAGTAGTGTAATAGTTTCAAAATTTTGTAATAGAGTGTTAAATAAACAACGCGATAAAATCCGTATATAGTAGTTTAATTTCAATGAATAACATTCGCGTAAACAGAAGACAATATTATGTAAGTCACTTGGTGTCGGCTTTTCTGGTCTAACCGGATTTGACTGGATATCAATTTTTACACGTAGACATGATCACTGATGGTACTAAAACGTTCCTAAATATAAAAGGCCCAGCTCAGACGTAAACCTATATAGACGCCTTTGGACTAGACTGGGTCTGGTTAATCTCATTCTAAATTTAAATTCCGTTGCCATCTTTGAAGCCGAAAAAAACGTTGGCGTCCAAAAGATGGTAGTATGAGGTTGACATGACTGGACTTGTTAATTGTATGTATTATTGTATGGGCAAAGTGGATAGATACAGTATTAACGCAGTAGAATCTATGGAATGTTCTATTTTAGACATCTTTCGTATATTCAACTCGAAGTATCGAGGACGTCTACACTTCAACGACGATTACACGATTTTCGAGTCACTTGAAATGGACCATTTCAAATTTTTAACGCGAGTTCGCTAAATAATCTGCGTTTGTTAATGGCGTTTAAGTGCTTTAGTATGATAGGCAATTTAGTACCTACATATTGAATTTTAGATGCCACGAATTAGTCATTGTGTAAGAGTCGATCTGACCTTCTTATTTTGGTCTTGGATTGTGCTTCGATTGTTTTTGCTTATTTTCCATGCCCTTCTTTGTCTTTGTTTCATATGTAGTAAGATACTATTATGGTTCTAGTTATCGTTTTCCCTTTTCACTTAATTTTGTTATAGTTTCGTCATGAATTATATCCTTTGTAATTACATACGATATTAGTTTCATTCGTATATCCAGTTATATATATTAAGAAACTCCCACATTGTCCATATCCTCTGAAGAACCTCTAGGTCAATGAATTTAGTTGTATAGCACTTTTTTATCAAACGCTTTAATTAAAGATGGAATGATTATGATGAACGTGGTCGATGATGCGTAGAATTTACGCTAGTTAAACTTGAATATCTATACTTTGGTATCATTTACGTCGTCTAATTAATTTATAAGAACACGACTACGTGTATGGGAAGTTAGATAAGCTAAGACCCATAATCACATATGGAAGCGTTGTCTGGTGGCCAAGAACCAAACTAGCAACATGCAGGAAAGCGCTGTCGAAGGTGCAGCGATTAGCCTGCATGGCTATAACAGGGGCGTTCCCTACTACGCCAACGGCTGCGTTAGAGATCCTGCTGGACCTAACGCCGCTACACATTGTTGTGGAGTTAGAGGCGATGAAGGCGCTACATAGACTATCTATACATGGGCTGTGGAGCGTCAACATGCCAGTAACTCGACACACAAAACTGGAGATCTCGAAGGATCTTAAAGAGATTATGAGCATGGGATGTGACAAAATGCAACCAATGCACATATTCAAAAAGAATTTTAAAATAAAGGTCCCCACAAGGGACGAATGGAGACGAGGTCTACGATCCCCTGACAAGGGTTGTCTCATCTGGTACACCGATGGTTCCAAAATGGAAACAGGATCAGGCGCTGGTATTTATGCCAACGACTGCAAGGTGAACCAAAGCATGGGCAAATATGCAACGGTCTTCCAGGCGGAAACCTATGCTATAATTGCCTGTGCGCAGGAGAATATTAACAACAATGTCACTGACAAGATTGTTTATATACTCAGTGACAGTCAAGCTGCTCTTAAGGCTCTGAACTCCTGTAGGGTGGACTCAGCACTAGTCCTGAACTGTGTTAAAGCCCTTAACAAACTTGGCGGGAAAAACACAGTCAGGCTGGTGTGGGTTCCGGGGCATGCAGGGGTGCAGGGTAATGAGGAGGCTGATGTATTAGCCAAAAAGGGCTCGGAGCAACAATTTGTGGGCCCCGAGCCATTCGTAGGTCTCTCTGAGAGTACCGTCAAGGCAGCTTTCAATGCACATGGCAATGATAAACAAAGGCTGGAGTGGATGGCCCTTAGGGGTCTGGAACACTCCAAGAAATTCATTGCAAACAGAGCCACGGGCTTTACCCGGAAGTTCTGCGGGTACAACAAGGGCCAAATACGCCTACTCACAGGAGCGTTTACTGGTCATTTTGGCACCAATGACTTCCTGTGCAGATTGAGATTGTCAAACAATTCGATCTGCAGAGCCTGTGGTGAACAGGACGAGTCCATATCACACCTACTGTGTGAATGTGACGCGTTGGCCGGACTAAGGATGGGTCTGATGGGATTGGCATATCCGAACCCTGAAGACTTCAGGCTTCTCCCTCTGAGGTGTACGCTGCGACTGATGCAGTACATTCATAGGGAGATAGCTCAAGGATAAACCTCGGGGCCGACACAAAAGATCCCACTGGGTCGAAGTGTCGCCGGTCTACAATGACTGGCCCCCGGATCAAGATAAGATAAGATAGATAAGCTAAGGTAACGACAGCCGTGGTTCCCAAGCTAGAGTCGAGAGAGCTTCGATTACTAAAGAGAGGTGGAGTGAACTGGCTTTCTTCTTTAAAGTGGGTTAAATTCGTCCTACATCCGTGTAGGCCTTTCTTTGGATGTAAGTGGATGTTATTTCTTTTATACAGTCGACTCAGGGAAGCCCAGAACGTAAAGAGGACATGCGAAGGAATGGTAACGCTATGCTTTTCGACTGCTCAAAATGAGAGTAAAATATCGGCGTTATCCCACTAACAAGGCAGACGTTGGCGTAGATATTATATAAAGATAATCAATTTCGTCACTCTAAAAGTAAACTACGCCACTTTTGAGCAAATCACCTGTATCATTTTGTAGTTTTATCAGTAAGTATACAATACACTGTAAAACCGATCTGATGTAAAGATAAGAAAAAAAATGTTTGACGTTCTGAGGTTATTGTAACTCTTTTAGCACAGAGAAGTGTCAAAGAACTCGCCGACTGTGATTCATGACACGAGCAGCGTGTAAGAGGCAAGCAATTCAATACTAATTATGGTAATTTCACAAGTTTTCTTAGCAATTAGTTGTACATTTGGTTCTTCACAATGTCTTACATAATTTTCTTCTTTGTGTAACAGGTGTACTGTCAATATATGTGTGTACAAAGGCGATTTAAAAGAATAAGCATAGGCTCAACCATTTGCCTGAATCCAGCAACTAATCTAAACGTAAATTCGGTAACTTCATTAAATTCACTAACTCATAAATTTTGACGTTCATAAGTGTTACTTTGTGACGTAAATGTATAAATTATTTCTGACTTTGATTATGAGAAGTAAGGTATAGAATAACCTCGTTCTAACTTGGTATACTGCTGGGGCTACATTAGCGGGCTACGGCGAATATTCGTGTAAACGCAATGAGAGTGGCCGGCTAGATCTTTGCAACGCGTTTTATTCGGGCGAAGACGATGTATTATCGGGGCACTTTCGCTAAACTGGCGCACATCAAAGGGATATGGCGCGCCAATATTCGTGGCTACACCTACGTCATTTCAGTGTCGTCCAGCGGGACGGACGTGCTTGTGTGTCTTTTGATCAACGCGACACAAATCTTCGGCCTCTAATGTAGCCTCAGCATTCCTGTAGAAATAACTCCAACCTAAAGCTAAAAGAAGCTTGTAACTGAATAGCGTTGTATTGTGCTACTGTAGTAAAGTTTATTTAGTTTCTTAAGTCCCGTTCTGATAACAAATGAAACAGATGCCGTACCATAATACATTATTAATGCATACCAGGGCACAAGATGAACACACTGTAAGGTAAAAAAAAATGTGCTAGATATTTATTGCACATCAAATAAACAAATAATTGACATAATATATAGGTACACAAATTAATTACAAGAAATATTAACTAAAGAGAAAAATAAAATATCCAAATAGTTTATTTTAGTTGTAATTTAAGAATACACGGATGGCTTACAGGTTTAAGTGCTCGTTTTGCCACTGACTGCGTGAGTGTTGTAGATTCGCTCCCCCTATGGGACAAACATTTTTGTGACCCATGAATGTTGTTTTAATGTTTGTAAAGTTTTTCGCGGAACAGAAACTATTCCTAGAGGTATTTTTTACAAAACAAATAACAATAGTTAGATTTCAACCTACTACTTCACGAGTATGATTTAACAACTGGGCCATCGCCGCGTATTCGTAATTATTTTAAGTAATAAATTAGTAGTAATTATTGTGAAATGCAATAAAGTATTCAGTATTGAGTATGAGTATAGTATAAATAGACTACTATATACTCGTACATACCTGAATATAAGTAATGAATAAGTAGGGAATTATTTTAATATCTCCGAGAAACACTTAAGGAAGACACAGTATAAGTACCAATATAGTGTTAGAGACAGTTATTGTGTGATAAATCATAATATTCTGTTAAAGCCATACATACATCCTGTATGTATGTAGCATCGGATGGCATAACTTCTATAAATAACATGTCAAATGTATGCGTATAACAACTATCTGTTCAAGGAATTGTTATGCTGTCATCCTTGAGTTGGGTATACACTAAGGTAATTGTTATATATCTTATACAACATGTGACATAATAAACGCACATCCTGAAAGTGGTTTGTTCAAAATTGGCTACTGAATCAATTCCAGCAATTTTTAATGTAAGTAATTTTTTATCCCTAAAATAATTTAAACGAATTAAATTATAGTCACCCATTTACTAAACAGCTGAAATAAACGAAAATGTATCATAATTCAAGGCAATAAGGTTTTCGATGCAATAAAGGCAATAATGTTAGATTTATTGAAATATACCCCTATACTATCCGCGCACAATAAGGAGAACTAATTCGTTAAATTAAAATATTTAAGTACATAAAGTAACATTTTAATGATTATATTATTATTACGATTTAATAATCTAATTGGGGTGTTTGAGGTTGTGCGTTATATCTGTGACACGTTGTATATAACAATTACCTTAGTGTATATTATGGTTCAGTGGCTTATGTGATCATTGTCGCTGTCAATGGGAGTGGTGTAGGTTCGATTTCAAACGAAACAATATGTGGGGTTCACAAGGGTCGAGTGTTGTGGGTTCGATTCTTATCCGGGACAAAAATTATGTTCCCTAATAGTAGTTCCGCGTCTAGTTGTTCTTTGAACCTGTTGGTTGAATGGCAGTAAAATCCGCTGTGACAAAGCGTTATTATAATGCGATAGATGTCTTTTAGAAACATAAAAACAAATGTCTATACTCCATTTGGTTAGGTATTTAACTAAAGATAAACAATCTTAATGTGTCTTTTATCTAAAAAATAGTTTATAAATAAAATGCTGCTAAAGATCAATGTAAATACAACAATAACGATAACTAAATCAATTGAACCGTTAGTTTATTTGTTTAACTAGATGTTCCCGCAGTTTAACCCACGTTTATCGTTACTGCGCCGCCCCCGTGGGTCGTAGCGTGATGTTATATAGCCTATAGCCTTCCTTGATAAATAGGCTATCCAACACTAAAAGAATTTTCAATTCGAACCAGTAGTTCCTGAGATTAGCGCGTTCAAGCAAACAAAAAAACAAACTCTTCAGCTTTATAATATTAGTATAGATGTGTTTGTGTAAAAAGTCACATCAAGATTGTTTACCTTTAGTTAAATACCTAACCAAGTGGAGTATAGTGGTCGCAAATTTGTGTGTTGCTTGTAACGCTTTCACGCTCAAATACTTGACCGATTATCATTAAATTTCGCATACACGTTGTCAGGGGAACGGAGAAGGACATGGGGTACATTTCATCCAGAAAAAACAACTGTTTCTAATCTAACTACTGCATTTACGCGAACGAAGCCGCAGGCTAAATCTACCAATAATAATAATAAAAAGATAAGAAAAAACATATCTTATTGTTCTAATTGCAACGACTGCATTATTTTTTAAATAATTTGTCATAAAGCAATATTAGCTCAGTGAATCCTGGCTTTATTCTGTCATCCTTAATAGAGATACGAGGTTCTCCTTGAGATGACGTTGTTATATCTCTATTTTATGTGCCTCGTGCTGTCTCATGGTGTAAGACGAGATTTAGTCTACAGCGTCATGGTTTATGTAAAGAAATGACGTATTGACTAGGTCTGGAAATGACGTCATAAAGTATTGTTAAGCTTTGATTAGATAATAAAAGTAGGACAGTATTTTCCCTAGATTATAAATATGCAAACGTAACAGTGTTTTCCTTGGCCTATAAATATGAATTTGTTAGTACTATAAAGATCCAGGGTTCCGTATTACATAATGGTGCGACCCCGATTCACACTCGGCCATTTTTTATTATTGATTGGCGGTTCGCCTTTACTTTGTCGGAGTTAAATACATAGCCTATGCCTATCTGAAATACTTCTTTATTTACCTACTACTCTTCTATCTATCTTTCAAATAGGGAAAGAATATTTCAAATGATGCGGTATTTTCGGCGGTCATCCTCCGTATACACTTAAACTTTCAGAACTAGCATTCTATCTTTATAATATTTTATATTAAGACAAGTTTCTGTCTGTGTGTATATTAAGTTTATTTCTGACTTTAGTGACTTTAATGTAACAAAACGGTAGAAAAACCGAATAAAAAAATGGAGACCGGTGGCGATTGATGGACTTTTGTTGACACTGCTATTCCATTTTATGACTAGAAAGTTGTTGATAATTAAAAGTGGTGTATTTCTTAAATATTTAAACTTTAGAGCCAGGAACGGTCTAGCTAATGCTAATCCATGCAGCCTTTCGAACTGCTAAAGGTCGGTGATGGAAAGTACCGGATATTTAAATGGTTAGTTGGTACTTTCCTCGCACGTCTGGCTGCACGCCCTTCCTACACGATTGTCTAGTGTGATCTTTAGCGGATTATATAAAGCAACTTTATATAAAACTAGATTTTGCCCGTAGTTACGTTCGCGTTAACTCAAATTTTGTCAGTAATTTTCCAAAAAATCCCTCGAGAATAGGGCTATTCTCGAGGGATTTTTACTGGATGAAAGGTATCCTATGTCGCGTCGCTATATCGTTGACAACGTGTATTTAAGGCGTGAAGGAAGGTCGAGTAGTTAGGCGTGAAAGCGTGACAACCAAACTCACATTCGCTTTTAGAGTATTAGTTAGGGTATGCTACTGTTAAAAATGTGAAACTCACCATTATGTTTTTACGTTTGAATAGCAGAAATAAAGTTAAATACATTTTGCTTGGAGATCATACACAGCCTTGTCAAAAATTCAAACGGTAAACTGTACCAAGTGAAAAGAAAAGTCAATGTTGTATTATATCAACTGTTGACTTTACTAATACCAAAGGTAATTTTTTTTTTATTTTTTTTTATTTTCCTCGTCGAAATGACCACACTCCGCCTGATGGTAAGCAGTCGTGTGGTCTAAGAGCAGTGGCCTCCACATCGTCCTCATAGCAGCCGAGGCGATGTTGAGGTCTCTACTTTGACGGCCTGAGAAGGTGCTTTTTCACGCCCCGCCTAAAGGACCCAGGATTGAAGGAAGAAGGAAACACGTGCCTTGGCAGAGAATTCCATGCCTAATAATTAGTTGAAATAATTCTTAACAAAGATAAGAATTATTTCAACTTCCTCTTTAAGAGAGCAAAGGTTTTTGTCATTTATACAACTGTTAAAATATCATAATCGCATTGTCAGAAATTGGGCTTGGTACTGGTTGATGCATTTTTAATTTTTATTGGATTTATTTTCTCGCTAATAAGACGAAGAAACATACGACCCGCTTTATGATGATAGCATAAGTTTTTGACACTTGCAGCGCCAGGTAAATCTACATTACAAAAAAAGGAATTGGATCCAAGCCCATTCCTCCCTTTGATGACAACATAATATTAAGGAGCAGCTTTGCAAACTATGGTTATTGCAGGAATACAATATAACGTTATTTCGGTGCGATCTTTCGAATAGTGGTTATACTCCACCAGGCAGGTTGCTCCAGCGATAAAAAGAAAGACAAGTTAGAAACTTAATTTTACTAAATAAAATAAATACGGTGAAAGAAATCTACCACGTATTCTCGGATTAACCTAATCTAACCATTACAATAGAAAAAGGCAACAGCCATTGTAATGTAATTCGGGTGAACTTTAACTTGCAGTATTCCACTTTAAACATAAAATATGTCGACATGCGTTTCGCCTCTGTGATTTTGTTTCGTCTCTGAAGAATCTTCAGGAGAGTTTGGCAACGAATCAGTTCTTACTTCTGTTATTTAGTGGTAACCTACATTGTTAAGTTGGATCGTCATATAGTTCTTTATTTTTTGTGCCGAACCACATTTGTTCTCATTGTTTCTTAAGCGTGTTACTGAAACTCAATATACGCAAAAGACTTATGTATAGTGAGATCAATGATGTAAAGGTGCCATTATACAATATAAGGATCGCCTTGATTGCTGACCTCCAAATTTAATTGTCATAAACAATTTGTTACGAGCATTTATGTCAATATTCAATTCGAATTGATTATATCATGGTGTAGAAGAAAAACTTGTTCGGAATTCATAACGAGCCCTTACCTCGTGTGTGGAAAACTACTGCGAAACTTAAAGGGCATGTTACATACTTGACGTGTGAAGGCGCCATATTGGATGTGGCTTCCTGGAATCAATATTTTATAATTTTAGCAAGGATATTGAATACCTGTCTATTCTGTATTGTAGCTTTATATATGTCTGAAGGTTAATTAGGGATGTGCTTTAGAAGCTGTATTTTAGACTCTTGTTATAGTCCTAGCTATTGCTAATATAATATATGATTTGACTCCTCGAATTAGGTTAGACTGTGCCAATTTTTCTCCTTTTATTGTGAATGTAGAATTCCATAGTTAAACACCAAGCTTTGCCAACCAATGTTTAACCAATGTTTGCGTTAATACAACTCGTTCAACAAAAGAGTATAATATTAAATGCGAAAACTATTGGTTAAACCGGCATTCAACCTAATACAAGGCCTTTTATTGCTTTAGGATATCTCGTAGGTATCTAATAATATTAAATGTGCCCATGTTGTCCTCAAAAGAACCGCTATAATGTTAACCTTATGAGAACAAAAGGGCAGATATACTGGAAGGAAAATTCCTATTATATTATATATTACACGGAAAACCGTAGTGTTAATTGTATTTTAATTTATTTTATTTTAGTGACAGATTGTATTGTCATGCTGAGTATGTGCGCAATAACGATTATTTACATTTAGTACTGGAGGCATCTCTCAAACAATAGAAACTTAAGACACCTCGCACATTATACGACTGCGTTTACGACTAGTCGCAATAACAAACCTTCGAATAAGAAATTTGAATTCTGAATTTTGTCGTACTTTGTCCGAACTACATAATTCTTACCCTTAATTTTATTATGGAAGATTTAAATTAATAAATATGAGGCGGTAATGCTAAAAATTCGGTAATATTTATTATATCCAAGAGCGATAGCGTTAATGCTTTACTTTTCTGTATAGAATACATGTTCCAAAATGACTTAGGGCTTCCAAATTATATACACATTTCAGAAATCTACGAAACATAAAGTGCTTGGTCTCTTTCTTTGGTAATAATAACAGGGCATTCCTAGCAATATATCTCCTGTATAGTTATGTTGTTTGTATTGTAGGGTCATAACCGTCCCTGCATTACACTACACCTTGTTGTTACAATAGTCGGCTATGGTCATCATTTATAGGTATAGGTGACTGTATTCTTATTTGCCACGGTATAAAAAATATTGAAATTGAAAATCGAATATATTATACACTTATTTTATTAACAAAATTAAATGCCGAATGTATCAGTTGTATTTGTCAACGTTGCTTCCATTAATGGTCGTGGTCGCACAGTGTTTGAAGTCCCTTAATAAATAAATTATATTATACAGTATAAGGTCTCAAATACTTGTAACCAATAGATTATCATAATTAGGTGCCCAAATTTGGCAGCGCAATTTGATTAATAGCCGATGTATTTGGCTAACGGCGCCTAGATTTAATCGCTGACTGTTTTTAGCGTGTAATTAAACCAGCGGCTATTTTTGATGGAAATGTGCTTGTGTAATTAGGTAAAATTATACTACTTTAAAAGTTATGTCCTGAAGATAATTGCATATATAGATTTATTGTCAATTTTAATGAAATTTAAAAAAAAAATACATGATCCACCCAGGTCCTGAAGGTTTAGGTAAAAATATATTTATACATTCATATTTTGCCAATTAGTTCCACGTACTATGGGCCAGTCTTTTTATATCTATACAGCTAGCCAGAAACCGTGCTGGTGAAATTGTCTAGTAGAAAAAGCCGTGAATTGCCGATAGTCATACAGTTTGCCTAAAAATTAAATAGTTGGGATAGCAGACATGGTACGGCCGAGGAAGACAGTCAAATTATCGAATATAACTAAAAAATACATAGAGAATGTTGAACATCCAACTAAATATTAGCTACCCACCGAGGTTTATGACGACAATTTCTACATTTATTATCATACCCTTGTATCAATATAAGGTGAGATAAAAGGCATTCTACATGCGATGTCAATTCAACCAAGAGGCCTGTAACATTCAGAAATTTTTGGATCATAAGTTTAACATTCGTCATTATCACCTGCCTGACAACCGCTTCCACCATCAAGGTTATTTTAGGTGTTACGACACCAGTATACCAAGTGTACTATTAATTCAACAATAAGTAGACAGTAAATATTTGTATATACAACTTGAGTTCATAGTTACGGCGCTGAAAATATACATAATGCATACAAAATTGTTAAGCATATTCATAAATATCATGATATTTACACAACTGATGAAAGTCTAGAGGTATTATGATACTGTTATAATAATTAACGGTATCATACAAAAAACACAGCTGATGCGTCTCATGGTGTTAATTGTCAGACTGACAGAAAGTAAAAAAAAGCGCCACAATATTGTGTAACATTTAGAGATACGAATTCAAAGGCTGGTAATATGAGATTTTATCAAATTCTTTGTCGACGGTGACCTTCAAATTTCGCAGCAGACTGTTTAACATCAAACAGTAGACAAAGGCATCGCAAAAACATGGTACGCGGGCGAAGTAAAACATAACACGTACAGGTGAGTTCGGCACGGCCCCCCGAAACAGTCTCTAGGCGGAATGGTTCGCGATCGTGACATCATGTGCCACTGACCTACCGAGGCCGCGCCGATTCCATTAGATTACACTGTTCTACGACGACGCACTCGCTCTCAAGCCATTGATAGTGCCTCTCGCCTCTTGCTTCTATAACGTTCTTGCATTTCAATTGGCCGATCACGTTTTTTTGCAAATAAACAAATGGGTGCTCCGTCTCGCCGCTATAATTCTTTTGATCTAATGTCTGAGAAATATGCAATCGATTCCGATTGCTATTATGTAATTTTTGTTTCCAGGTTCTTTAATTTAGTTTCGTTAACTGAATTCATATTAGCAACAGACTGTTCTTTACACGATTTCATAATAAATTATTTAAATATAAGTTTTGTTTCAAGAGATTTGCAATGACTGACTTTCACACAATTCAGGTTTCTGTATTCTATTGACCTTTATTCCACAAAACAGGTTATTTGCTTTTCTTAAAAGTTTTAAAGTACATTTAATACTACATAGTCTTGTGTGATTCTTAATAAAATACTAAAATAGATAAATTTAAACAGCTTCAAGACACCAGGAAAATCAATAAATTACCAGTTTACGGTGATATATATTGGTATTTGTGTCGTTATTCCCACGAAACATTTGATGAATGAGCTGTACGAGACACAGCCGAACATGGGAACGTATATTTAGACAATTGTACGAGGTTCTACAGAAACTTTAATATAATTATATTATTGCGTAAAAATGTTGACTGTTACCTGACCACGATACTACTCTCCACATTGCTTACTATCTGAAACTGAAGCAAATTGTATGCGATTTTTTTTGTGGGAGTTCCTCAAGGAACTATAAATGGTCCACAATGTTTGCACTGTATAGTAATTATGTATAATTGTCTGAAAGTTGATCTGTCTAGTATATTAAGATATTGATATCATTGTCTATTTTTAATTCCACTTGTCACACAAATTACTACGATTTTAGTGTCGACTTAATGTTGTACGTTACCAATTGAGTATTGAATATAAATTGTATTGGTTTTGTATTAGTAATTGCTAATAAGCTGGTGTTATACTTGATTTTCCTTCGTTTAGTCTATCTACGTTTGTTATTGTGAATACTAAAGTTGTAATCATCTGTTCAAGTTCAAGTGTTCGTGCGTGTTAAAAATATTTGTATATATTATATATATTTACAAATGAATTTTAACAATCTAAACGTACTTTAAGGAATTTAATAGCCCGGCTACATTATGTTTATTTGTATTTATAACCAAACACTACATACATTGCATTTATTTACGTTCTTTTCCTGTTAAACTTCGTTCGTATGTTAAATAGGGTCACAGTGTCTAGGTTTTTTTTACCACAGTCTGCGACCAGAGGTAATTGAAATAACAGCTAAGTAAATTCAATTCCTTTCAAGAAGATATTGACAAAATTGGATACGAATTGCAAGACTTAAAAGGTTGCTTTCTTATTTAGTCACATAACAACTTCACATTGTGTTCGGTACAACTCTTTCAATCGATAATGACTATACTAAGTTGGTAATTGGTTTCAAATTAAATTTCTCCTTTCACTGTCCAATATTTAATTAAAAATGTGTGCAAAACGGTTGCAAACTTTGGATGTATCAATATGAAACGACAAACTCATTGGAATTCGGTACTTTGCTATGTGCCAGTAAAGTAACCAATAAAATTGATATATAAAGACTTACTGTTTCATTATTATTTACTCTCTGAAGATCTCGGTTAAATAATTGGTATCAGTATACTCAAAAATTTGTTTTGTATGTTTTTATTTCTTAGATTCACTGTTACTTTACTTGGTAAATTTTTCCTTGTTCCAATCTTTGTACTATTTTATTTATGTACATATTTTTTGCTAGTTGTAGGGCGATGACATTTTGAGGGTCATTCGCGTGCTTCAAACGTCTGTTTTGGCACGTGTAAAATTGTTTGAATTGTTTTCATTAGCTCTGTCGTGTTAGACGTAACCCGGAAAGGTATTTGGCACCTTTGGGTTTTCTGTGATCATGAATATTTTATATCAGAATAAAACAAATACAGGAGAATATATTTGATCCTCAAAGGCTATGATCGTGTTTTATTGTTCAGCATTCGAATCATTATTCGTCTGATGCCTCTTTCCATTGTTAGTAGTTAGGAATAAACGTCGCCAATCCAGACTGTAGCAGTATCTGCTAGAAATGGACTGGTGTTTATTCGGTCTTCATTGTTTGGTCTTTAATTATCATCTGTTCTTCATCATGGCAGTACCTCGACAACAGTTGTCGAATTAGTTTGTTTTGATAGACCATATGACAACATACCCTATATGAATATTTCTGTTCATTTGTAGCTGTTAAGGTTCTAACTAAATTAATTCAGGCCTCTCTTCAGTCGAATACATTGTCTATGCTGGATGCTAAACATTGATTAACGGAAAACTTAATCATATTTTGTCCGTAGTGGTGGATCTGGACCTTTTTCTTAGTTACTTACCTGAGGTGTTGATGTCGATTGAAGAATGACTGCAATAATTTTGAAATAATTTACTTTAGTCTTGTATTATATTGACTCTTATTATAATAATAATAATAATAATATTCTACCACATACACACAACACTATCTAGCCCAAACTAAGCAGAGCTTGTACTATGGATACTAGACAATGGATAAACATACATATATACTTTTTTTTTTTGTAAATACATACATATTATACATAGAAACACCCAGACCAAGACAAACATCCATGTGCATGCACACAAATATTTGTCTTGTGCGGGAATCGAACCCGCGACCTCAGGCGTGGCAGTCGGTTACACTAACCACTACGCCATCGAGGTTCATTGTCGATTGTTCATGGACGTCCCTCAGTTTGACTAACTTAAGAACTTAAACTACTATATACGGATTTTATCGCGTTGTTTATTTAACACTCTATTACATAATTTAGAAACTGTTACACTACTATACTGTACTATTAAACTTTACTAATTTTAAGCTAATTAAATTATTAAAACTATCAAATCTATTTGTTTTTAAGTTTACACTTTCCCCGACGTTTCGGTTGCTTTTCAGCAGCCATGGTCACGGGGAGACTAAGATGGTAGTTGTCTCAATGTTCCAGTGTAGTTATTTCAAAGTACCCGAACATAATTTAGTTATTGGTGTTTCTATTTACGCAGAATGAGCTCAAAGTATCATGAAGTCTAGCTGTGGTTTGTTTCTTCTTGGGTTTGACTATTTGAAGTACTGGATCCCAAGCTGGTGGTACATTCCAACCATCTTCTCTATTGAAATTTGGATGTTTTTTGATCTCAATAGCCTCGCGAAGCATCCTTGGTAGGAATCGGTGTTCTTTAGCGAGAATCTGTGGTTTGTCAAATCTCAGGTAGTGGTTGGTCCCCTGTTGTACATGTTCACACACAGCAGACTTCAACGAGCGTTTGTGTTTAACGTCAGCTATGTGTTCTTTTATGCGGGTGCCTATGCTTCTCTTGGTTTGACCAATGTATGAGAGTCCGCAGTCACAATCTATTTTATAGACCCCTGCATCTTGTAAAGGTAATTGGCACTTGACGGATGGTAAAAATTGACTTATCTTCGTTGGCGGCTTGAAGTAAGTGTTGATTGAAGCTCGCTTCAAGATGTAGCCAATCTTGTCAGTGACACCCCTTACGTAAGGCAGTATAGCAGGCTGGCGCTCGACTGTGGCTGGCTTTTCTCGGGATCTGTGACAGCGGCGCGGCTGTTGGAGCTTGTTGTCTTGCAGTACTTGCTTGACATGTTGAAGCTCGGCGTCCAGGTGTTTCTTGTCACAGATCCCGTGGGCTCTCTGAAACAAAGACATTCCCACGGTAGCTAACTGTTTAGGATGGTGGTGAGATTCACCGTTTAAGTACCTATTTGTATGGGTCTTTTTCCTATACACAGTGTGGCTCAAAGTATGATCAGGATTCCTGATGACAAGTACATCTAAGAATGCTAATGAATTATTTGCCTCTAATTCCATAGTAAATTGGATGTTGTTATTAATGGAATTAAGATGTTCTAGGAATACACTAACACTATCTGTTGGTAATATTGTAAAAGTATCATCTACAAACCTCTTATAAATCCTGGGTGTGATGGGGGCAGTCTGTAAAGCTCGAGCCTCGAAGTCCTCCATATATATGTCGGCAAGTTTATGTTAGCTTAAAATTAGTAAAGTTTAATAGTACAGTATAGTAGTGTAACAGTTTCTAAATTATGTAATAGAGTGTTAAATAAACAACGCGATAAAATCCGTATATAGTAGTTTAATTTCAATGAATAACATTCGCGTAAACAGAAGACAATATTATAACTTAAGAACGTTTTAAAAGGTCAGAGAATTAATTTATAATATAAATTATTATTCCGCATAGTGATTAAATGATTCGTGACATAATGAATAGTAGTATGGTTGACACCGTTTCCAAGATTCACTGTATAGGTTAATAGTATTGCAAAAAGTTGGTAATTTTACCACTTACGTCATTGTATTACCTAATATAAACCGCTTCATGTTTATTATTAGAATAACAATAGAACAAGTACTTAAGCACAAAGTGAATCTTTTTAATCAAAGTTGTATAAAAATAAAAGGCTGTACTATAAATCAACGCGATAGCTATCTTCAGTAAATATTAAGTTTGAGAAGTGCTTTTTTATAATTATTTATAGTGCGTGACGTTTTCAAGTTATAATTATATGTAGGCACATTATATAGTTTTATATGCTAAGTACTATTATGTACATGTAGAGCAGCTTTGGTTATATAAGATCCTGGGATTTGTTTTTTTTTGTATGCTTTTCTTTTCATTTCATTATCTTAATCGTTGAACATGTGCATATTTTCATTCAAATTATTCGATTGTGTAACAACATTAGATAAGGATGCACTGCGTTCTTCATAGCAGGTATCGCGAAGGATTCGAATGTAATTATGCAAATCAGTGATGCAATTTTCGATTTACTTCATATCTATACTAATATAATAAAACTGAAGAGTTTTCTTGTTTGCTTGAACGCGCTAATCTCAAGAACTACTGATCCGAATTAAAACAATATTTTAGTGTTGGATAGCTCATTTATCGGGAAAGGCTATAGGCTATATAACATCACGCTACGACCCACGCCCCCGTGGGTCGTAGCAGTAATCATAAATGCGGGTGAAACCGCGGCCACATCTAGTACTCGATAAAGGTCTATCATGAATTTAGCTTAAGCTAATTATTAGTCACTAGCGACCCGCCCTGGCTTTGTACGGGTAGTACAAAACCTTAACAAATTATACATACACCTTGTTAGGTTTATGTATAATTTCAGGAAAATCAGGAAGTGTTCTTCCTGATGAATCATTTTGTCTATTGGTGGAAACCGCGTGAAAATCCGTTTAGTAATTTTTGAGTTTATCGCAAACAGACAGACAGACAGATGCGGCGGAGGAATTTGTTTTATAATATGTAGTGATTACGAAATCATAATTAGGAATGGAATAAAATAATATACACATACTATAAATATATGTTATACGTTTGGGTAATCACAATGTTCAATGATATATCTATCATTCTTTTAAACAGTAAGGAGTACCTATATTATATGAATTAATTAATTGGCTATACATTGTTCTTTTTAAATTACATTATTTAATTACGTTTAGGAATTTTAAACTATTACAAATTCTGTTCATTGAGTTATGTTGCGTAGTAATCCATATGAATATTAAGCCAATTAAATTATGCCTGTATTAAAATAGCCCACGGTTACGCATACTGGCGTAAAAATACCTATATGTATACGCTTATGTTTAAACAAAATTCGTTTAACGGTTTACGCGTAATTGGGTAACAAACATTGCAACATCATTACAAATACAATATGGCGACCACTAATATTAGAGTACCCGGGACCCTGGCTAATGAGTATCGGTTTTTTAATTTTTTATTTTTGGAATAGGTCTCGATATAATCCGTATTAGTTGTTTAACTAGTTGAGTTGCTACGGAACCCCGGTGGCCAGACAACCTGACAGATTAATTTCATTCGTGAAAACGTATGACAATATATTCTTTAAAAAAAATTATATTCGTAATATTTGTAGGCTTAACGTGTTGAGTTGCGACAATATCTATGATATTTTTTTTTTATCAGTTCGCAATTCTGTATACTGTCTATCGATAGTGCAGTATCATTAGCTTTAAACTTACATCTTAAAGTATCCTACTAGATGCAAACACTACATGCAAATAATTATATGACATAGGTATTAAGTATGCTTAGCTAAATTATTGATAAAATTAAATTTATATTAATATAAATAATAAAGAGTTTTCTTTAGAGGTCATAGAACTACATTTAAATAAATGTCTGATCTGACTTCGTTTGCGGAGGAACACATACGGTACAGAGGCGAATGTTGGGCATAATAATGAATCATACAAAAATAAAGAAAGCTCGCTGTGTAAACGATTGTTCTATGCTCATCCTTATAGATTCGTGAACCAATTTTATTCGTATATAACCTGAACATACCGGCAAGAGAAACATTTTGATATTCCGTATCTGAATAAAACATAGTCACACGTCTCCCGCCAAATCACGAAACAGTAGATACGTACTTGCCATATAACAAAAATGGCAGAACCGCTCAATGTAATCTTTAATATTAAAACTTTCGCGGCGGAATATAATATTTTCCGTAACTTATAAATATGTAAAGGGCACGTAGGACGATAAAAAACATTGTAACTTGATGTCGCAGCAAATTGTGCCAAATCTCTGGCCATTTTTCCTTATAGCTTCTTTCGGGTAGTATTGGTTTTTATATCTGTGATCCTTGAAATGGTGGGTACATTTGTATTTTATTCTGTGGACACTTTGTTGAGCGCGTGTTAAAAATGATAGACATAAAGTTCTAAATGTTGTGCCGGACGGTCTAGGAATATGTGATTTATCCTAGCTCTGCGTGGAATGTTCCGTTTGTGCTTTTATTAGTTATATGTTATATACTAATGTACCTATATGAGGATTTGACGTGAATATTCTGTGTTGTGTTAGGTACTTGTATTGGTTACAGAATATGTTGTATTATTGGTAGTTTTACTACGTTTTGCCTAAGCAGCGATAGCTCAGTGGGGAGACCAACAGACTGCAATGCAGAGGGTCACGGGTTCGAACCCACGTCGCGGACCACTGACTTTCGGAAGTTACATGACTTTACGAAACTATGTGCGTTTTGATTGACAATTATCGCCTGCTCCGTACCTCGGAGAGCACGTTAAGCCATCGGTCTCGGCTTCCATGAACATCTATGGCAGTCGTTATTGGGAAGTCAGTGCCCTTTAATATCCTGCCTAGCCTTATGGTATCACGCATCGCACGCCGATCCGTGTAAAAAGTGATATCCAGTCAAATCCGGTTAGACCAGAAAAGCCGACCCCAAGTGACTTGGGAATAATAAAGGCTAGGCTGAGGTTTCGCTAGCTCGGTTACTTTTCTGGATGAAAGGTAACCTATCTGCTTTTGTGCCCCTGACAACGTGTATGCGAAATAAAATGATGATCAAACAAACAAACTCAAATTCGCATTTATTTGTGATATTAGTTAGTTTAATATCAGACAAAACTGATATCAAAAGAAAACTTTACATTACAAAAGAAAGCTTTAAGAAAATAACGATGAGACAGGAAAAGCTAATTTTGATATTGGTAAAACAAGATTAAGTAAAATGACCCTTTATATGTATACTCGAATCTTGAATCTCAAGGATTTCCACGAAACTTATGCTATGCAAAAACATAACACATTTTTATTATTTCTTGTGAGAGAATTTAGATTTATGGAATACCAAAGACCAGTCATATATTTCCAATTTAAATACCTGATATTAAGTACATAGTTTCCTTCCTACAATCATAGTTTATATAAAACGATATGTTCAGCTATTACTGGCAGCCATTACATAGATAACCTCTTTGGCCCGAATTAGTCACAAACTACCGTCACATCAATCCGTTCTAAATTCAAAATTCGTTACCATAATAAAAAAAAATATTAAACTGGAATTCTACGCATTGTTAGTTGACGGTTAAGTGTAGTAGGTATTTTGTATGAAAGTGAAAATGTTTGACTTGGCTGACCCGCTATTGTGATGGTTGGCCCGTGACATGGCGACCTTGATAGGTCATCGTTTCTCGCATGGGGATTGTAA
This sequence comes from Catocala nupta, assembly GCA_963675205.1. Lineage (NCBI taxonomy): Eukaryota > Metazoa > Arthropoda > Insecta > Lepidoptera > Erebidae > Catocala > Catocala nupta. The sequence goes on along the minus strand of OY776095.1, from coordinate 5,318,416 downwards.
ACAGAATTATGGTGTTTGTGTGGGTGTATTGATGTTCCACTATTGTTTGGAGTTTTACTGTGTCAACTTTTTTGGATAACGTTTTATGTGTTTCCTGTATATCCTTTTGTTGTGCCTTAGTAGCACAGCGGTTCGAATGCGACTACTTGTTTGAAGTCTTAGGTTCGATTTCCGGGTGCTTTGCCCGGTATTTGGTATTTCTGTCAAGAAATTCTTAGTAGCGACACGTAGCCGACTCTGGCAAAAGGCTCGACCCTATTACGTGAAACTTAAAGACATAGGTAGCTAAATATGGTTTGCATACACGTTATCAGGGCTACAGAACAGGATATAGGATACCTTCAAACCAGAAAAAAAGCCGGTCCCTAATGATCGCTATACATATATTGGCAAAATCGATTATCGCGAGCAAACAAAATCTAGGACTAATATAAAGAGAAAAGATTTGTTTGCTTGTATTTTTGTTTGTAATGTTTAAACTCAAAAACTACTAGACTGATTAAAAAATCTTCCACCATTGGAAAGATACTTGATCCAGAAGTAACATAGGCTATATAACATCTCGCTGTGAGTCGCGGGAGCGTAGCAGGAATCATAAATATAGGTGAACTAATATTATATATTCTTACTAGCTGTCCAGAAAGACGTTGTCCTGAACAGGCGAAAAAAAAAACCCAATTCTAAACCATCCTCGAATCCACTTGAACACACACAAAAAATTCATTGAAATCTTTCCAGCCGTTTAGGAGGAGTTCACTGTCAACACACGTACAGAAGAATTATACATATATATATAAAGATAAGATATTAGATATCCTCCCATTACTTAAAACTAGTCCAATAAAACCAGATACGAGATTAATCATGTAGCCATTAGAAGAAATAAAATTGATATGCATAATATATGAATTAAATAATAAATTTATGGGTTGTTAATGGAATGTTTAGATATAGGTAAAAATATCAATTGCGTACCTACTATTCCGTACTCCGTGCGACTACTGAGAATTACCTTACTAGGAACAATTACTTGACTGGGTAAGAGAACCTGAAACCTCACGATACATGATAGTAAATCTTATGTCAATCTTATGCTATACTAAAATATGAAACACTTTTTCAGGATGATGAGGCGCTCATAGCCAGTTGCACTCATTGATCGGTAAACGATTAGCGAGGTTAAGCAACGTTGGGAGAGGTCAGTCTATAGATGGGTGACCGCTAAGTGGTATTTCATCTGAGCGTCTCCGTGCTTCGGAGGGCACGTAAAAAGTCGGTCTCGGTTGTTGCCAAAGTGATAGCAGTCGTTAAGCCATGTCAGAGGCCTACGGGCGGCTTGAACAACTCTACAGGTTGGCCACTAACCACACGAAAAGAAGAAGGATGTTTTTACTGGCTGGTTATAATGTCTTGACGAAAAAGGTTTTTTTCCTGACCATGATTGATAAAAGAAAACAATACGTAATTTCGGTTGATTTCAACCTTATATTCGGTTTTTATTTATTATTATTGTAATTTCTAAATAATAGTTTCGATTGATAATGTAGGTTCGCAGAACTTCACCATCTTAAAGGGAATTAGTATCAGTTTTTTTACATGCATGTTAAATGTGGTACTGTTGATAGATTTATAAGAAATATGGAAAAATAAAATAAAATTTCAACTTGTAGGCTCATTACTTTTAATCAACACAACTATTAAACACTCTTTTAAAATCAACAGTATGTGCGATCGGACCTTTGTTCCAATTTAACCAATTTGTAAGTATCAATACCTACAATCGTTTTAAATATTTAATTCATTGTAACATTATCGTAAACGCAAGAATATTAATATATTGTCGCATAACTATTTATCAAAATGACAATCTATCAAAATAACCAGCCTTATTTTACAGCCATATATAAAATTGATCGACAAAACCATCTCTTTTACGCTATAGAGGTGTGTCAAAAGTCATAATTCGGACACACCTATGTATAATGTATAATACATGCATAATGATTTAATAAATATTCGTATGACGGAATTAATACGTCGTATAGCTAATCACCGCCAACAATAAGGAAAGACTTCTGATTTTACTGCGTAGTAACATTTAGCTTTGTCAATAAGACTTGTTTTATTTGCATAAACATAACATTTGAAATTCAATAATTCTAATGTTGTTCTTTTAACTTTGATTCCCTTAGATCCGTAAAAACTTTGAGCTGTAGTCTATACAGCAGAAGAGAGTTTGAACCAAGTAAGCTCCGGTTTCTATAATCAAAATACGAGTCGTTTTAACGACGGACAATTAAATTTTGACACATTTTTCATAGAATATGTGTCAAAATTAATTGTCCGTAGGTAAACAACAAATCGATTATGTTAAAATCTACCTTGTATATAAACAAACTGGCCTATTGCTGGGCACGGGCCTCTTTTTAGTATGAAATGGGTTATGTAGTACGCCACGCTAGTCCGCCCTTACATATCTTTAGTGATATTATAATTAAAGTCTATTATCAAAAATAGCGGATGGCAGTATGTTTTTCGTATGAAATCTTAGAGGCGTGTCTTGGTAACGTACCTACTTAAGGTTTGTGCGTACCAGTCCAACAGTTTTCAACTAGGTTACCGCTGCTATATGTCTTCTCCCTAGCCTTTATTATTCCCAAGTCACTTGAGGTCGGCTTTTCTAGTCTGACGTCCGCAACCCGAAGGCTAACGATACCCTAAGGCTAGACCAGTGACAGGATATTATAGGGCACTGACTTCCCAGTAACGACTGCCATAAATGTTCGTGGCAGCCGGGACCGACGACTTAACGTGCTCTCCGAGGCACGGAGCAGGCGATAATTGTCAATCAATACGCACATAATTTCAAAAAGTCATATAACTTCCGAAAGTCAGAGGTGCGCGACGTTGGTTCGAACCCAAGACTCTCTGCATTACAGTCTGTTGGTCTCCCCACTGAGCTATCGCTGCTATATGTAAGGATTAAAATATATTAAATAAGTGTTAACAGAATTTTAAACTTTATTGAAAGCAAAGTTATGTTTAATAATACGCCTCTAATACTCAGAAAAGAGTTAAAACTGCCCATTTTAAGAGTGACCTTTATTATATGTAATGACAGTTTTAAACTTTCTCTATAATTATACAGAAAGTTTAAAACTGTCATTCATGTTCAAACAAAACTTGATTTTAAATAAAGATGTGTATGAAAGTGAGTTGTAATGTTATATATAGTATATATGTAAGTTATTTCTTCTATATTAAATCAATATATAGTTAATATACATTGATTGTGAGCGTATTTAGTAAAATTTATTAATAATCTTTACCCAGTGGTCGAAATTTGACCATAATATTTATAGAAAATTTAAGAAAAACAAATTTACATTCAAAAGCAACCAACTGTGTCCCATTTCTTATTGATAACTCTAAAGTTCGTCCATAGCTACTGAACAAAACAAAAATAAAGAGAAAGACATGGACAACCTTCTGTTTATCGCAAAATAGGTGAGCAGAACTGTTTTAAAACTATATTTCATCATACTTTTATCAAACCCACGTAATAGAATATTGCCATCTATTGGGCATTGACTGAGAATATTTCCCATCAGAAACATTTAGCAGCATTTTGCTAGACTTTATTTAAGGAAGCCGAATTTAATAAATAAACATATTTTTATAATTAATATCAATCCGAATATGATGACCATGAGAATCGGTGGCAGATCCGCGGGTGGCCCGTTTCCTATTAATTAATGCCTTGATAATAATGAGCATTGAATTATACCAACCGATATTCACGTAATTTTAAAAATAAATATATTCGTCCTTAGTTATAGCTACATGTTTAAGTCTATTTTTAGACAAAATTAATATTTAATCGTCATTTTTAGAACCAAATATTTTTCACTTTACGAATCAACCTGTCGTATGTAAACTTGGTTTTGAATTTAAACTGGCGTGTGTAGTATATTTAGACTTATTGCCAACCAGTTCTGCGATTTGCATATCCATAAAATTTAAAACTACAATGGTCTGAAGCACACGTGATTAGATACGTAAATTAATATTATCTGAAGAATTAAGTGGCGTGTAGATTGTGTGAATAGATCATCTTTATACATCTCGTTCTTGTGACGATTGATATTAATCAGATGTTGCTTATTAATAATCTATATAATAATACGTGAATAGAACATTTTGTAACCAATTTCAAGTTTATTGCGCACCCGGAAGAGTGAGGCATTTGACGTAGATCAAGTTAATATGTATGTATATGGACAAGGAGTACAGAAAACTAAAATTATAAACATTTATTACGGTCGACCATTCAGGGACCAGTAGTGTGTTAAAATATCACTTGCCGATTATTATATTCCATTTATACCCTAAATTCCTTAATCTAAATATCTCATAATACAACAATAGGTACTAGTAATATGAGTTTCAAATTGCTAGTAATACTTTTAAAAAAATATGTTTCGGTCTAGGAATGGATCTGACATCTTACGATCGTATGCAAACACAACTTTAGCGCAACTTATGTCACAATACGAACCAATCAGTTTAATCTATTAAGTCGCTGCGGTACACCGGTGGCCAGACAATAAATTTTAATTATGTCTGGATTTTTATGACTTGACAGATTAACTATGAATATATAGTTTAATAACAAATACTTAGCGGTCGCCAAGTGGTCGAAATTCGACCATAATTTATTTAAATTGTAAGTTTGATCATTATTAACGTTTTATTGTCTATAACTATACCCTTATAATTACATTTCAGTTAGTCACCTACTCCACATACATACGTATGTAACCATAGTTACGAAGAATTCTACTACATCAGCCGAAAAACGCCGAAATACTACGAACGCGATTCGACTGCTTGTGTCAAATGCATGGTTATGTGCGTGTAGTGTTTTTCTCTCATTTATTGTATTTGTAATGCTTATTTTATAAAAATATTAGGATTCGCCACTCCTTCTCCATATAAACTTTAACTGTGCCAAATTTCATACTCCTTCGTCCATGCAATTTTCGTATAAAGGGGTACAAAATTTTTGCTTCACGTATTAATATACAGATTACTTCGATAGCGCAGCGGCAGTGTATGCAGTTGAGTAAAATCTTATTGGGTTTCTTGTGCAGAACATTAACATTATAAGTAGTTTCTTGTCTGAAATTTTCAGTAAACGCCAATAGCCATCGAAATGTGCATCCTCTGCCTACCTCTTTGGGGTACAGGCGTGAGACATGTATGTATAAAATATTGATACGAAACGTATGCTCAAATAACTTAAGCCGGTTTCAGACGTTACGCAAAGGAATTTAACGAGTCTTGTAGACAGCCAGAAGCCTGAAAAATTCCGACAATTGGTCTAGTCTTACGTTACCGGTGTTCTCATTAGCGGGATTACTGAGGCCAAGGTCAGGCGAGAGACGCTACGTACATGTGTACGTGTCATTAACCCCTAAATAGCCAGGTCATACTTCAAAAATGTTATATGTATGTGTTACTGGAGCCTCTAGGCGAAAAACTGCGTCACACCTCGAAGGATAAATTCTTGTTACTAAAAATATATACAGTCGAATCGAGAACATCCTTAAATTCGGTTCAAACTGTTCAAGACAGAGTAACAAGCTAGTCTAATAAACGTTGGCAAACATTCACAATCGCCAGCTATATTAAAAAATTGCCGGCCATCTCTCACATTACAGGCAAGTGTATTGTCATCTTCCATTTTTCTAGACAGCATGCAGCTTCACTGAATTTTCTAACACTAAAATCCATCCTAGAACCTCGCGATTGTAAAGATAAAATGAATTTTATGTTACAGAACCGATGAGGCAGTTGTCTAATTTTAGAATCGTAATTTGTTAGAGCTTTTCTCCGAAAGCTGAACTTGTCATCGATCCACTTCGCGAACAAAGCCATAGGCTTAAATGTTCTTAAAGATCGTTTCCCAAAATAATAAAATCGTCCTCAGTCAACTAAATAAAGATATCATATCATACACTATAATGTGTAACAAAATCATGCATATTGACACATTAAACAAATTTGTAACTACCCGAAGTTTGAATTATTTAACACTCCCTATTAGATTTAATCACTCGTCAAGTAGATACGGGTGGGGCATTTGAACATGGCTCCCGGGGGCTTTAAGTATAAAACGTACAAATTAATAGGGACAATAGGAAGCTTCCCGTGTCATGTGTCGACTCGACTACCTACAGTACAGCCCCCAGGGAAGGCCATCAGTTGAAATTTTAAATATTACATGAGAGCGTTGACATTCGTTAGACTTTGAAACGCCTTATTTGCGCTGCATGCGTATGTATTTTAAAACATGTAAAACTCTTTTTTGTCGCTCCATATAGTAAAGGCAATTTCTTTTGTATAAGATATCTGTCGCACTATGAACTCTCTTTCGTGGGCGACTTTTCAAATAACGGACATAGAACATACAGACTTGAAACTATTTATAAATCACACAAATTCGACGATCCGTGCGGAGGATTAAATCCACAAAATAAAACGTACTGGCAGTGGCTGGCGAGGTGATAATTCTGAACATAAATATATTGATCAAACCCACAAAACTCTTATACAGGCAGAAAATGGCAGAAAATTGGACTGTCCAGTATGTCAAAATACGTTGAAGGAGATCCTATTGTAAACTTTCTAAAGGAAGATCCGGAGGGCACTTACAAAATCTAAAGAGCACCTCTCACAAGAGCCAAAAACAAGGTCTTACCATGAGTCAAGCCGTGAATGAAATCGCATTGCCCATTCACACTTCGCAGTCGAAAACATAGGAATTCAAAAGTTTTCGGGTACTACAGTCCTATATCACGTAGCCATGAGCCTTGAAATTTTCGTGCGCGTCGAGCCCATTTGCTTGGCATGTAATCCGCTGACGTCAAACCCTAGGCTATGGCAACGACCCGACAAGGCCAATCCGCCCGTTTACGACGCCATAGAAACTTTTATTGAAGCTGGTGTGACGCGGCGTTGGTTTTTTTTTATTTTCAAGGTCGCTTCAGGTGTTCCTAGACGGCTTAGAATGTCTGGCGATGGAGGATTTGTCTTTATGATATTGTAAACAGAAAAGCTTACCAAGCATCAGAAATATAAATTTTGAAATACGAAATTTTAAGTTACCTGTGTGAGTGTAAAGTTAATTAGCGTATTAACTGATAATAAATGTTTCAGAACCTATTTCGGCATTAAGTCTTTGTGTGACTGGAAAATATTCAAAACTGCGCGTAGTCTGAAATGTTTAAAGAAATCATAAAGGGAAATCTTAGAATAAAGATGGCATACTAGAATCACTAAAGCTGATGATATTACTATATATCACCGAAGGGGTTAGCAGCCATATAATAAGACGCTTACAGACCATCAGCTGCGTTTCTTCCTAATGTCTATTGGGCGCTGTTACTAAAAACTCCTAACAGTAAATCTCAACGAAATTTCTCCGCATTGAACCTAATATGTCACCTCAAAATCATGCTCAAAAATAAGTGCAATATCACACCACTGGAAAAAATAATTGTATGACCTAAATATATATATCGAAATATGGGTCTTATCAAAGACATACTATGAAATCCATAGACGCAGTAATTCACATAGGGCACCTCCTATATTATTATTTCGTTGTATCGCTTTGGGTTCAATACATATTTGCTTACTCCTCTGATACAAGCATGATCTACATTAGAATATGCAGTTCAGATGTGAAATCAAATTCCACGGTGGCTGAGTCACGAGCAAAAAAGTAGTATTATCTTGTATTTGTAGTCTGATTAATGATATGACGTGGTATGTGTTGACAGATCGCTCATCCATCATGGAGTAGCATAGTAACCAGTTTGTGGGAGAAACACAGTTACTATCTCGGCTATAGTTAATTTTGTAACACGGTTGCACCGTAGTCGTGGACTTGGGTTCGATTCATGGGTCGAGCAAAATACTATTAGGTTTTTTCAGTCAAGTAATTCTCAGTAGCAGAGCGTAGTTTGGTATTGTGTTTGGTAGACGGCAATAGGTTCGATTCCTAATAAGTGTGACTAAATATGATACTTGGCAAAATGTGGGTGTAGTACCTTTGCCTACCGCTCATAGCCAGTTGCACTCGCTGATTGGTAAACGATTAGCGAGGTTAAGCAACATTGGGTGCGGACAGTCTATAGATGGGTGACCGCTTAGTGGTATTTCATCAGAGCGTCTCCGTGCTTCGGAGGGCACGTAAAAAGTCGGTTCCGGTTGTTGCCAAATTGACAGCAGTCGTTAAGCCATGTCAGAGGGCTACGGGCGGCTTGAACAAGTCTTGACAAGAGGTTGGCCACTAACCACACGGAAAAGAAATAAAGAAAGAAAGCCTACCCAGCTATATAGGCGTGATACTGTGTAAAGATATTTTTTCTTACTAAACTTATTTGTCTCATATGGCATACAAAAAGCTACTTTTAAAAATCGTTCAGTTACTGCTTTCAGACTACACATATTATTATTGAACTAATTAATACGCACATAACTTTGAAAAGTTCGAGGTGCTTGACTTGGGATCGAACCCTTTTGGGTTTCATGCCAAAGCACGCACCTCTGCGTCCTCTATGTCCTCTGCGTGGCAGTCCAGCGGTCTCTTATCGCTACTCAACATACTCGTAAATTAAATCTAAATAGCTTTTATAATTTTAATAGCTTAAATTTTACAAACTCCGTGTAGTTATAGAGAATCTCTTTACAAAAAAGCAAGAAACGTAAACTATGATTTACCTGTCAATTACCTTTTGTCTGGTTGGTGGTGTGCCGCTGCCTCTCAATAGGTTACCAGCTAATACTTTTTTTTTATGCTCTAAGAAAGAAGGAGGTTATCATCTGCGTCGATTGACGCGGGAATCAAAATTGATACGTTACAATCAATAGTTATGAACGTGTTCACCGATAACCTCACTGAAACCAAAGAGGTTATACATGTATAATATTGTCTTATGTTTACGCGAATGTTATACATTGAAGTTACAAAAATAATAACAAGAATAATAAAAATAACTACACTGGAACATTGAGACAACTACCATCTTAGTCTCCCCGTGACCATAGCCGCTGAAAAGCAACCGAAACGTCGCGGAAAGTGTAAAATTATAGTTTTTACAATTTAAATAGCTTAAATAGAAGTAAACAGTAACAAGTAAAAGTGTTTAACAAAAGTAGTTTAAAGTTTCAAAATTATGTAATAATAGTGTTTTATTAAAATTAAACAACGTGATAATATCTGTATAAAGTTGTTTAATTTCAATGTATAACATTCGCGAAAACGTAAGACAATATTTTTATATAGTACAGTATTATTTTCCTCTCTTTGTTACAAAGGTTCACTTTAGGTATGATAATACAAATAAAGATTTAAGAAAGGTTATAACTGTTATAAGGCTGGCAAAAATAGAAAACACCTCTATGTATTATCTCTATGTATTATAACTCTACCAGTAGGAGGCTATATTTATTTACTAAATAAGCAGTCAGATAATTAGATAATATATATGTATATGCTGTTAGTTGTTGCTAGGCAACAGATTAGTATCGCTAATTCTTTTTTTGGCAAGCAGACCTTGTATTATTCTCCCAGACGATCGAAATACGGCGTAAAACTATAACGTTTTCCGTGTTTAGTCGCAACCTCGGTTAGTCTGGTTTCGCTGGTTCATTTGAGGTTGGTCTGGTGGGCACCACTCCGGAAGCGGGTGGTATTTTATAACCGCCGGTTGCTAGGTTAATGCCTTTATGGTAACAAAGAAGAATATGATTGAAGGTTAACTTGTGACGGTTTTGGCGAAACCTACAGTTGTAATTGGAATCTTGTTGTATGTCCCTGTATGATGTTATTCGGTTGAATACATATAAATTATAAAACGCTAAAGAATTAAATTGTAATGGTGCTCCCACACTGTTGTTACACAATGTTTACAAACATTTTAGCAAACATTTGATCAGAATGTTAAAAAATGTTTTAAAATGTTTTCATGTTAGGTAATGTTTACTAAACATTTCTAAATAAAATTATTTGTTAACAAATTGTAACAAATTAAAACATCTGTTATCATTTGATCGTAAACATTTATTCAGACGACATGAGGGTATACTATACTTTTCTCTAGCACTTAGCGATTGGCGCATCCAGTTAGAGCGCTTTTTCTTTTTTTAAACAAAAAATAAAAGCTAATCCAATGAGTAAATCTTCTTCCATTTTCGTGAAGACGCTTCGGGGCGCAAATCCAAACTGCGAACCGATATCATGTTTTAAAATGTTAAAAAATGTTTGTAAACATTTTCCATCAGTGTAGGAGTATTCAAAACGTCTTACAATTCTTAACAGAATTTAACAACTCCTAACATTTGTTAATAAATGTTTAGTGTTAAAAAATGTTTGTAAACATTTTGTAACAGCCAGTGTGGGAGCACCATAAGGTAACTGGATGTCTGAGTGTTCTCCATAACGTTATCTTGAAGATGTGTGAACCCGTACTGGGTTAGCGTGGTGGACTATGGCCTATTTTAAAACTGAGAACTGCCGTGCCTAGCAGTGGGGCAGACTATCTACAGGGCTGATATTATTATTATTATATTATAAGCCTATCTATATGCAAGCTTTTATAAATATAAAATATAAATACTATAAAATAAAAATAGTGACCACGCTCCCGTGTTGCGTGTCTGGGAATCCCACACGGGACTATTTCTTGTGTGATCCACAAATGATTGTTCTCTGTCTGGGTGTATTTTGTGTCCGTTAATTATATGTTTGTAAAGTAATACAGATATACCGCGATACAGGCTCAGAAGCTGGTGCGATGTTGTACTTTTAAATCATTATGGGACGTAGAAGTTATACCGAACAAAGCCATAACTAGTAACAAACACACTTTGTCATTTATACTAGTATTAAGGATATATAAAATACTATATATATGTGTGTGTATTTGTTTGTACCGAGTGAATCAAATCCGATGAAACTTTGGTGAGCTATTTAATTGTCCATGTTCTTGCAAAGGTTTACAAACACATACCGCAAATTAATTTAATATAAAGATTATGCTTCGTAGCGCACAGGTACCGTCTATTATGGGTCTAAGGATCGATTACCGAGTGCGATAACTTTATTTTTATTTATAATTAATCATGAATGCTGTATGTTAATAAGAAATCAAACTGGGTTCATTGAACACCTCAGAGATACAGTCAAAAATAGAAGTTTTGAATCACGTGTTTCTTGATCAGATCGGAGACGTTCCGGACAAAGGCCAGGTTAAGAGCACTTTGAACCGGCAAGCGTGTATAAGGAATGTGATGAAAGTGTAGGACGCCAGAGAAGTATGTCAGGATCGTAGCAAATGGCAATCCGTAGTCTGCCTACCCCTCTGGGAAACAGGCGAGAATCTATGTATGTATGAATCACGTGTAACCTAAAAATATCGACCGAATGTAGGTGTCATACCTACGCCTCTGTAATTCTCAGTGGCAATCATTCGTGAGGATATGAATAAAGATATTTTCTATATGGAGCATGGCAGTTTCTGAATAATCATGTATGAATTAGTCAGAAAATAAATCAGTTTTGTAACGACTTTATTTCTTATATCAAATGATGTCTAAAATTATTGTTTTATTTCGTTGTTTCATATCATAGTGTATTGTTAATAATTATACATTAAACATTTATTTTCAATATGTATTTTTTCGGCAAGAACGGAGCCTCCTAACACAGACATTAAATGCTTAAAAGGAGATGCCAAAAACTAACTTTTATCGTGATACGAAATAAATAATGATGAATTTTTGAATTTTGAATTAGGTAATTTGTCTTAGAAATTAGCGTTTTTCTTTTTTTAAAGATTGCACTAATAATAATTTATGTGTCATGGTGGACTTAAAAACAGTGTAACAAGAGACATAAAGAATATTCAGGTCCGGGATAACTATTTGTGAACCCATATATACTCGGCGAGACGTCCCTTTTAACTATTGCGCCAGCTGTGCGCTTAGATTTAAATAATTATTAAAATGTAATAAATTAATACTGATTTAAAATTATAGTAGGCATATTAATAATTAGCAAATATATATTTTATGTATTTAAACTATAATGACATAAAATACACGTAAAATATTAGAATAGGTAGGTACCGCCCGCACGGCAATTTTGCTATAGATAAATTATATCTTTTTAAACCAAAATTCGCATATATTTTATTACTTACAATTTTAGTATATTATTTACTTAAGTATGCATGTCTAATACAACATAAATCGTTATCTATACGAATATTATAAAGACGAAAGATTTGTATATATGTTTGTAATGAATAAACTCAGAAACTACAGGACCAATTTCAAAAATTCTTTCTCCATTAGGATACTATTTTACCCAGAAGTAACATAGGTTATATAAGATCACGTTACGAGCCACGGGAAAGTACCACCAGGTGACGGAAAATTGCAATAGTTTACTTTATTTATCTTTTAAAACTAAAATTCGCATATATTTTATTACAATTTTAGTATAATATATAGTTTAGTATGCATGTCTAATATAAAAAACACGTTATTTAAAAAAAGCTGTTTTACGATTGAACATTTACAATAAATTCGACCATTCGTATTGATGCGAATAAATCTAGATCTTTATAAGTTTTTAATATATGTTTTAGTTTAACGTTTAGTTTCTATATTTATCTTGATTTTATTAATAGATCACGATTATTAAATAATTTTTGCATAACTTAATATTGACTCACTCTAAATATCTCCGAAAGGTAGACAGGTGTGTTACACCCGAATTACTAACGCATGGGCAAAAAGCTTTACCCAAAATATAACATAGAAAATTAATTTTCGCATATTTTCACTTGCCAAAAAAAATAAATTTCATTTAGTAAATTCTTTTTTAACAAATAATTACTTGATCATGAATTATTTAAAAAAAGAAACACTTAGGCCTTCTGGCCCGAGACCTCACACCCTGCGTTCGGACCACAACATAGCTCGACGGAGCTCCTATTTCTGGGTGGATATAAAAAAAAAGTTTGCTTAATAAATATTTGATTTAATGAAACTTGACAAAGCAAAATGATGCCAAATGATTATTAGACCAAGTGAATAAAATGCGAAATGAAAATTTGCTTAATATTCATTTGGTAAATTAAACTAGGGTGTTAAGGTTTTGGGTAGTAAAATTTGACCTTAAATATTTTTACCAAAAATATTTTGTCCAGAAATATTTAGCCCGAAGGGCGGTACACCGTTACACTCACATTTCGCTGACTATTTTAGGCTCTTCGCCCACACGAGCTAGAGTCGAGGTGGCGTTGAGGCGCGGGCGCACGAGCTTCTATGTTTCCTTCAGGAATAAATGGCAGTGCGCTCACACACAAGAGTCGCGTCACAGGCGAGGTGGACTCGAGGCGGAGGTGCGGCGGCGGCGGTGCGGCGGGGGTGGTGTGCTCGACTGCGACGCGACTCCACCGCCATTTTGTCATTTTGTTTCTCTTGTTTAAGTAAAATCTTCTCCTATGTCTCTCCGCCCTCGCCTCGACTCTACATAAACGTCACGCCTCGACCGTGCCGCGACGCCGCCGCGACTGTGCCTCGACCGTGCCTCGACTTACCAGTGGGCAACGCGCTTTAGGTCTCATAATAGGTTAGCGCTAATTACTTCGATGACACAGTGGTACCTCACGAACCCGAAACCCAAAGATTTCGGGTTCGTGATTTTTTAATCGTCTTAAGATGGATTTCTAAAATATGTAAGTAGCATTTTTAACTGAACTCAATAGTAGTGTCGCATCCAGGAATCGGACCTGAGACTTGACCACCGGTCAGAACATACGTACACTCGCATTGTCATAGGCAGTGATTTTTAACTGAAAAGCTCAATAGCATTGCTCGAACTGATAATTGAACCCGAGATTTAAGGCTAAGAACATATCCGTAAATTTGCATTACCGGCTACGATTTTAAATAGAAAAGCTTCTTAGCATTGCGTGAACTAGGAACCGAATTCCAGACCTCGCGATCGGCTTAAGCATAACCGCAAACTTACCGTTACCATGACATATAGTTGTATTACTATTCCCGGAACAAGCGTCGCGGAACATATGAAGCACAGCGAACGTGGATTGGCCGTCGTAAATTAGGGTTCCTTGCGACGCACTGTGGGCTGAAAATCGACCTCCATAGACATAGAAATGAAAGTTGCTAGATGTTCGTTTTGTTGACAGATATGGCTTCTATTAGCTATTATACACATAACAATGTCGTCTGAGCTAACTCCGCACAAAAATGAATTTATTATAAGGTATTTTCGAAAAAAATGTATGGAGCTAGCATGAAAAATCTGAATATCTCTGAACTTGCAAGGAAAACCGTAATATCCTCAGAGATGGTTATAGGACTAATTATTTGTGATTTTTTGACATACTTCATATAACGGTACCTGCTGCAGAATTTTTTTTAAAAATCATCTTATTTTTAATTAATTTTTTTTAACATTAAACGATTTGTTTTGGTGTATAAGTAAAGAAACAACACGTTATATGCATATAATACTAAATCTTCGCCAGTTATTTGTTAAAATATCAAGAAAATTATTTTTGCCTTACATAGTATATATGTTTTAAAACAGGTAATTGGATACCATTACTAAACTTTGCATATAGGTAAACCACTGAATATTAAATTAGCCTTCTAATGAGTTCTGAATAAGAGATTAAGTGATTTGCAATATCGCACAATGGTAACTACGGAGTACACTAATTAAATTCTTACAGGTAAGTACATAAGTAAACTAATTAGTTAATTAGACATGTTACGAGTTCTAAGAAATATTTTCGACAACTGTCTAATTATTTTATTATTATGTCTAAATGAAGGTATTTTTTTAAATCATTAAATTCTACTAATGTCAAAGTAAAGATCAATCGATAAGTTAGTTATTTTATTAACGCTAATAATAGGCATTAAATAAAAAGAAAAATAAATTAAAAAGGTATTTTTTAATAGTTGATAAAATTTATATAAAACAAAACATAGGTACAAAAGTATGCAAAAATATAAATAGGTACAAGAATAGTAATATAAAATATTTAAAAATAAATCAATTGCAAAACATAGTTACGTACCAAAGCTAAATAACGAAAGATCATGAAAAAATTACATTGAATAGAATTATAATTAAAAGCACAAAAAGTTTCTAGTTTTCCTTATCACTCTCGTCGATTTCTGAATCAGAATCTAGATTGCCTAGAAACTCAAAGTCAGTTTCTTGAAACTGAATTAAATTGAGGGTTTCAGGAAATAAATCCTCCTTTTTCTTGGCATCTAACTTGGGCCTTTGTACATTTATAAAAGGATCCGAAGAAACAACTAACATATTAAGGATATCATGATTCGAATCTTGCCTGCTCTTTTTCTGCGAATGATGTTCCCGAAACCTCCTAAAATCTTTATTGCGAGACTCGGATGCTTCTTCCGAGAGACTTCCTATGGGTATAACATCATTCTTCTCGATTATGTCTGCCCCGTGTATAAGTAATTTGTGGACGGTTGATGACACATAGTACCAGTCATATAATTCCACGTACCTCTCTGCTGTTTTGAAGGCATAATCTTTAAATTTAATTATATCTACTTTTTCCCCGGAAGTTATTGCCTGTAAAATCACAGCAAATCTTCTTATTAGTTCTTCGTCCAACCCAGTAATGGCTGCAGTTTTATGGGGAAATTTGAAAAACTTTCTTGCAGTGTTGCCGTCATTAGTAGTTCCGGAACCTTGTTTAACAATGTCAATCAATAGATTTAATTCGTCTTTAAATTTGTCTTGAATAATCTTTTTTCTCTTACTTAGCATTTCTTTGTGCTCGTTACCTCTCGCAGCCCACTCTTTAAAATCTAGTCTATACGAAATATGTAGTAAACATTCCATACAATTTATACGGGCGTGTAGAGATGACAATCCAAACTCGTATATATCAGAAGATACGGTCTTTGCTGTTACTACACTCAAACGGTTCATTTCTGTCGGTTTTGCCAGACACAAATAGCATGATGAACTTGATCTGGCTTGAGACAAATACGTGCAGACTTTACCATCGATCATTGTCATCATTAGGTGATGATTCACCCTGTTTCTATTATTGCACTCTGTAGGAATGAGAGCCTTAATTTCTTCATCCATTCGTCGTTTGTGTTCGATGACTACTGCTTCGCTTTCCTTCACAAAAGTAAATTGAACTGGACGACAATACATTGCTGAGCATGGTTTTGGGTTCATCCACAAAGTATTGTCTCCATCAGTCAGTTTTAGTGGCACCAAGGAAGTCATGAAAATACTTGAATCGTCTTGATCGCTATCCATTTTCTGCTTGTATCGGCTTTGGTTTGACGCACCATCGAAACCCCATTTAGATATCAATTTTAAATCCTTATTTTGCACATCATCGTTAGGAAAACTTTGGAGGATTCTTTTGACCGTAATGTCGAGTAAAGCTTGAAGGGTTATTCTTGCCGATGAATCGGTCACTAACACTGATTGCTTCGGAGGATAGCATGCCAGCTTGGTTTGTTGCACTTTATAGTAGGATGGATAAATATCCTTTCTACCTTCCCGAATAGCTGACTCTCGTAAAGTGATGTATTGCCACTTTGATAATTTTAATGAAAGGAGTAATCCAAGTGCTTTTTCTGGTGTAAATAAGATAGTTTTCACCGGTTGCTTAAGCGTTTCCTTAATTTTAGAGGCTGCTTCAGGATGTTTCAGCATATATTCGATTACAGATGCGATATCCTCACAACCTTCTTCCTTAAAACGCGCTGCTGCTGTATATGCCAATTCACTGGGATTGTCAGTTTTATGCTCATCAGATCTTCTCTTCTTCTGTTTGCTTTCCAGATCTTCGAATGGTTTTCGTGACCTCTTTGTCATTGTACCAACAGAGTATGATGTTGAGGGTTCTGGAGAGATTGATCTTGATCCCTCAGCAACAGTTGGTTCTTGAGCGACTAAATTTATACAACTTGGCCAATCGATAGTTGCTTGCAGCCAAATTTCGTATTGTTTTATAAAAGTATCAAGAATTCGGTGAGATTTTTGCCACCTTTGTGATGCAGCTCGTACAAATCTCCGACAAAATTCTTTTAGAGTCACTTGATCTTCAACGGAAAGACAAACGTCTAGGCGGGATATAACTTCACTAAACAATACCTCATGATCAAATGAAGTACTCTTACATTTTAGAAGAACGAATAGGTCTAAATTGGTATTTAAACTTTCCATTATAAAATTTCACAGTGATATGTTAGGGGTAACAAAGCTTAGAATAAACTAAATTATGATGCAAAATGTTAACCATTTTATATTTCAGTCCAACATTAGTTAACGACCTCATTAGACAGTTGTCGAAAATATTTCTTAGAACTCGTAACATATCTAATTAACTATTTAAGTTACTTATGTACTTACCTGTAAGATTTTAATTAGTGTAATCCGTAGTTACCATTGTGCGACATTGCATATCACTTAATCTCTTATTCAGAACTCATTAGAAGGCTAATTTATTATTCAGTAGTTTACCTGTATGCAAAGTTCAGTAATGGTATCCAATTAACTGTTTTAAAACATATATACTATGTTAGGCAAAAATAATTTTCTTGATATTTTAACAAATAACTGGCGAAGATTTAGTATTATATGCATATAACGTGTTGTTTCTTTACTTATACACCAAAACAAATCGTTTAATGTTAAAAAAAATTAATTAAAAAAATTCTGCAGCAGGTACCGTTATATGAAGTATGTCAAAAAATCACAAATAATTAGTCCTATAACCATCTCTGAGGATATTACGGTTTTCCTTGCAAGTTCAGAGATATTCAGATTTTTCATGCTAGCTCCATACATTTTTTTCGAAAAAACCTTATAATAAATTCATTTTTGTGCGGAGTTAGCTCAGATGACATTGTTATGTGTATAATAGCTAATAGAAGCCATATCCGTCAACAAAACGAACATCTAGCAACTTTCATTTCTATGTCTATGGAGGTCGATTTTCAGCCCACAGTGCGACGGGAAAACCCTTGTACGGAACGCGAAGATCGCGTGTTTATGGTTGTGTAGGTTGGTTTGTGTGAAATATGTGACTATGATTTAGTTAGAGGGGGAGGTAGTGGGATCGAGCCGTTGTTTGGAAACGTGACCGTTTTGAGAGGTTCGACTTATAATGGTTCAGGAAGTTTCCGATGGCAACTTGAGTTTTGTGTAGTACTGTGAATGTAGTGGGATAGTTCACGCAATTTTAGTTGGAATTAGTTTTGAGTGTAGTTTTAGTTACTTTAGATTTATAGCATCATAACTATTGGAAGTATTTTTTTTAAAAGCTGCCGGTTGCCTATCTGTCGAGAATTGAGTCAATAATTACAATTAATTTTTTTGAAACGATACTACATTATACTGGTACTAACGCAGTTTATTTTTAATATACTAATTTTAAAACATTTTTAGACATCGAGTATTTAAATTTAGAATTTTGCCGAGTAGTCGATTTTTTTTCGGCTGCAATGTTATAAAAATAAAACTGAATCAATTAAGTTTTTAAAAATAATAAATTGACAACCCCGCGAAATTCTAAATTTAAATACTCGATGTCTAAAAATGTTTTGAAATTAGTTTATAAAAAATAAACCGCGATGAAGTTTGTATAATATAGAAATATAGTTTAATGAATTGTCATTAGAGTACCTAACATTAAGTTGTTTTTATTTAATTTTAAAATTTAATAATTTTTCTATCCCGCATTATATGTTATAATAAATCCTGCATCGCGGGAGCCTTTACAAACATTCAAACAATGGACTCAAATAACACCCAGATTTGGAACAACCCTTTGTGGATAACACATTATTTTTTACCGTGTCGGATTTGAACCCGCAACACTCAGCGTAGTAGCAGGGGCGAGGCAACCACTTAAGCCACTACGCCATTAGTTCAGTCAAACTGTCGTGCGCGCAATTTGATCAGCTCTAGTCTCTTATTCCTCGCAATTGGAGCCGAGTCTTTTTTCTAACCAGGCACATTTTGAAACCCCGTGCAGTTATAGAGAATCTCTTTACAAAAAACCAAGAAACGTAAGCTATGATTTACCTGTCAATTACCTTATGTCTGGTTAGTGGTGTGCCGCTGCCTCTTAATAGGTTACCAGCTAATATTCTTATTCTTTTTATGCTCTAAGAAAGAAGGAAAGTGTTACCTGCCGATTGACGCGGGCATCAAAATGGGTCGGGACCCGTTGGTCTCATAATATTTGTCCGCCGGAATAAAAGTTGTAGATTCGGCACCTATATAGGTACCCATTGGTCCCCTGGTAGGAGACCAATCAATATTAATTTATTTTTAAGGTACCCACTCGTACCCTGGAATAAAAGTTATAGACTCGGCACCCGCTCAGGTGCCCTTAAATTAGCAGAGTGAATGGGAGATATAAATGATTTTTAAATAAATAATATATCAGGGGACGAGTGGGCACCGCAAATATTTGAGGGGACGAATGAGCACAGGGTGAGAATTTCAGGGGACCAATGGGTACCAACCCATCAAAATTGATACGTTACAATCAATAGTTATGAACGTGTTCACCGATAACCTCACTGAAACCAAATAGGTTATACATGTATAATATTGTCTAAATAGTTGTATAATTTAAATAGCTTAAATTGAAGTAAACAGTAATTAGTAAAAGTGTTTAACAATTGTAGTTTAAAGTTTCAAAATTATGTAATAATAGTGTTTTATAAAAAATAAACAACGCGATAAAATCCGTATAAAGTTTGTTTAATTTCAACAAATAGGTTATATTAAAAAACTGCTTATTTACATTAAAAACGGTACTAAATATATTGACTTCTTAGATGCTTCGAACTCATCACATGGCGTTGCTCCAAAACATGACACTGATCTCGCTGCATGATATACACACAACATTCACAAGCAACATTAGATTCGCACGATCTATAAATATTGCTTTCTCATAAACATGGAACGCGATACCTGCTTTAATTATTCAACATCGAACCAGATGTGTTAGACGTATACCAGCCATAAACATCTCGAATCGAGACCGGAGACTTGCATAAAGTCAAATGTCAACAACCTTACCCAAAATTTCTACTTAAATAATGAATTTTTATGCTTGAAAATATTTTTCGTACCCTACGGAACCTTGTAACCCTTCCGTTTACAAACCGCATTATTGACCCTAGCGGTCGAACAAAGTTTGCATGTTTACGATTACCCGTAGCACCCTTAACGCCCAGGAAATAAGGCGCATTCAAACCCCTACAAAAAGGGAGCCAGTTACGATAATATTCTAAACTCCAACATGATTATTTTTCCTGGTATAAAAAGTAATGTGTTTTAGCAACTACCCTATCCATTCAAATGTCGTTCTACCCGCATTTAGAATAGAGTTGAAATTTAATTGGAGGCTAGCTAAATTAGAATCTGTTACTGCAAAGTATGGGGCTTTTTTGCAAATGTTTAAAGGGTCATTTTTGTTTGTGCGCGTTTAATAAAAATATACGTGAATGTTGCCAATTAACGCTGCGATATGTCGGGCTGGGATCGCGGAAGCATCGGCCCAGTAACTGATCGCACGGCCATCGTTATCAAACACGGATTAACTTGTAACTCAAATATAATAAAGGTTCGTGGAATGGACCAGTTGGTGTCATATTTGACCTTTTTTAATCGGAATGAAATATAATTATGTGTACTTTGGCCATAGTTTGGATCGTAACAATATTGTTAAAGCACATTTTCCCCGTAAAAGTTGAGTGAACTGCTACTCAAGAAGATGAGTTATTAATCCTTTGAATCGTACCGATAAATTTTCGTTTACTTTGTGATATATTATTTACTTTAAGTGAAAATAAAAATTAGCATCTCAAGGCCGTTTTTTTAGAGCAAGACATTTAGATAAGATAGAACGTCTGCCCACGGAAGACGTTACTTAGGAGCATTAAGATAGGTAGGACCAGGTTTCTTCTTTTATAAGCTACGATAGGATAGTTTGGTGTGTAACTTTGGTGAGAGTTGTATTCACCACATTTCGTTATATTATTTTAGATCCCACATAAGTGAGCACACTGGGCAAAGACTAGACCCCTGGTGGTTACAGAGAAGTTCGCGACAGCAAACCCTATAATACTTAGCCTGACCCATATATTATACCTACTCAAGACTTCCATCAGTTAGTCGCATTCCACGTTAAATCGAAAACAACTACCAACGATTTAAAACTAGGGGCTATCTTCTGTGTGATATAGTAACACCTACACACCAGTTATTGATCGGTTTTAGAATTTGCCGCGAACTTTCAGCACTATATTGAGAAATTCTAGTCACAGCTTCTATACGAGGACAGGGAAGTTTACAGCAAACTCGTGTCGTTAAAATGGTGCGTCAGTCTTCCCACGCAAAAATTGAACATTCGGGCCGCATTTGAGGGTAGTGCGATATATTGTGGACTCACACGTACAGAGCCTTTGTAGTTGACTAACAGTCATTGATATTCGTGTATGTTGTTGTAAGTATAGTATAACTGTGTATTCGGTTGTTACTTATTTATATTTATATTGGGTATGTATGTATCGTGTGGTAAAAGTAGTAGAAGGCTTAGAGGCCGAAGACTGTCTAGCTAGAAAGATTATCGGAAATTATTTGAAGGGTGGAAATTATTTGGTAAGATTATCCATAATTTCAGTTGTAATAATGACGAGCTGTAGAGGCTTTTGTTTGTGGACCACACGACTGCTTACCATCTGGCGGAGTATAGTCATTTTGACTGGCTATAATAACAATAAAGTATTATTTCATTCTTGAAGAACTCCAATCGACAATGGAATGGATCCAAGTATTTGGTACTAGTAAAAACATTTCTGCGATTCTTAATCCGCTTGCTAAGCATGATATGATCTTTCAATGCAGTCATCAGTCCGTGAGTTTTTGATTGATTAATTATCTCGTCTCAGTTGTATGACTCAGTGACGTAACGTGAGTACGAGAAGCTTCGAGCTTAGGGTCAATGTTCTGTATATTTAATATAAGGCGTAGCAGTCCTGTAGTACATTTTCACTACGACGCTCTGATTTGCTCCTTAGAACGATCAAAGCACTAATTCTTTATTCCTTCTGGTTACAGATAAGGGAACATTAAATCTTCTTCGAAAGACTCTTTATTCAGGTATACGTAAACCTGCATGGTTGGTCTCGGCCCGGCTTCTTTTGGAAGGTTGTGACACTGATGTTCTATATAGGGGGTCGAATCCTGGGTCGGTCCAACAAAATGTTATCGTGCCATCAAATTCACAATAGCATCCTTAGTTTGGAAGTTTGTGGTGCTACGTAACACCTTGGCTCTCCTGATCTCTCTATGTTGTGTCAGATTGTCATCCTTTTGGATTATGAGTGTGAGGGAATGAAGAGTGCTCCTGTGATTGCGCATAGAAATGTGCACTATTATATCTTTTGCGCAGATGTCCAGTTTTTGGTAAGATTACCGCTGTAACCGAATTTCTGTATGAAGGGTATTGGTTGGGCATCCATATAATTTGTTGCCCAGGCGTGTAAGTTCCTAGTAGCAATAATAGGATGAGGCTAATTTCGTCCAGGTAATTCTTATCAGCAGCATTCAATCTAGATTATGTGAAATGCAGTAGACACGCCCCCTGTTACACGAGACATCTGGCGATATACGGGCATGGTACAGCTCTGACTAACTTTTCGGTATACTGACGTCATCTTATGCTGCGCAGTATGATAAATTCTGCTATTGTGTGGAGTGTTATGAGTTTAAAAATACTTTATTAAAATTAATGGTGTATATCTGGTATACACATTTATTTATATATAAAACAAATCACATATGTCATTACAGAAAAACCTAATGCGACATAGTAGACATTAATCTATATATTAATACGTGAAGCAAAAACTTTTAACCCCTTTTTATGAAAATTGCGCGGACGGAGGAGTATGAAATTTGGCACAGTTAAAGTTTATATGGGGAAGGAGGGGCGAATCCTAATATTTTTATAAAATATGCATTAGAAATACATTCAATTAATGAATAAACACTACACGCACACAACCATGCATTTGACGTTCGCCTGCCGTCGTATAATTCTTCATTTCATTTTTTCATTTCATTTCATTTATTTACTTGCGAACATGGGTACATAAATGTTGATATAATAGGCGGTAGGTTTCTTCCACATTCAGCCGTTTGGCGTGCAAATACAGTAATTAGGTATTCATGCATTCATTATACAAAATCAAACATAACAAAATTTGATTAGGGTTTTCTGTGTACTACGATCGTTTTTTTTTATAATAATGTTGAATAAATGAAAATAATAAAGTGTCAAAGTTCAAATTAATTAACAAATGTTAGGATTGTTACATGTCAAAAATTATAAGTTGTCAATTCCGCTTATCTACCTATGTCATTAGTAATATAATAAATAAAAAATATAACAATGTCACTATTAATGATAATGTTAAATTTTATACAAATTCAAAATAATAGGGGAAATTAATAACTTTTATTACGTGTGCAAATGTATAGACCTAGGAAATGCTCTTATCTTCTAAAAATTCTCGAAGTGAATAATAACATTTCGTTATGAGCAATTTTTGAAGATCCCGTTTGAAAATCTGTATATTTTCAGCGTTCTTTATGGATTTTGGTATATGGTATTCTTAGCTTCATAACTGTGGTTACATATATCTTATTTATATGTAATAAAGAAAACCAGGAATCAAAGTAGCAAGCTTAGAAATATCGTCTATGAAAGAGTATAGATAAGTAAATAATAATCATAATTTGTTTGAAAAAGATAGGTAAATTAAACTGGACAGCCTTGGCGAAATCTAAATGAAATGTGATTATAAGGGTAAAGTTATAAACAATAAAAATTTTTAATAACGATCAAACTTAAAATTTAAATCAATTATGGTCGAATTTTGACCACTAGGCGACCGCTAGTTAAAATAATAACTATAAATTTTTTGACAGATATTGTAACGTCACCCTATCAAATGTCGCCAACGTACAGCAAAATATGTATATCTAGACGTTGTTCAACTACATTCAGCATCCTAGCAGCACGCACCACCGGTGCGAAAAACTGGCAGATCTAACAGACTTCCCCGTGGACCTGGACTTAGGTACAAGAAACAGGAGCGATGCTTATATTGTTGGGATGTTCAACTTGCCTGTTATGATAAGTTAAATGTATTTAAGAAGTAATGTATTTTCCGTCTCACCTCGAGTTTATAATATCCTACCATTCCTAATACTAAAAGGCAAGAACAGGATAGAAGGGGTTGTACTCCGTATTGTTTCAAGTAAAGCTACCGGGTGAACTATATGAGGTAACCTCAAAATGGCTGACCAATATAGTAGCGATCAAATGGAATAAAAGTAGCTCATGAGCATCATTTCGTGGTCATAACTTCTCATTCTTGCAAAATGATTTACTTAACTAATATTCCACGTTATTGTTACTGTTACAATGCTTAAATATCGTTGTGAGAAATAAATAAATAATTATAATTATATACGTTTGTTAGACTCAAGTCATGCAATAAGAATTCTGTAGATTGAATATCAGGTAAATTGGGAAGGAATTTAAGTAAGTCGTTTTAGCTAGATTAGACGCGTTATCCTGGTCATTCATTGGTTGAAGTACTACCGCGGACATTTATACGTAGAAGCACTCCCCTTGCTATGCCTTTTGTAGAATGCCCTAGAACTAGAACTTCGTAGATATTAATTGAATTAACTGAATTAATAAAAATATTTTCATCTTGTTTTTATGAAAGCAAAATTCATCCTTGTGAGACCATCACAACTTCCATTGACGTTTAGATGTTGAAAACTCAAGGAGTATACCCACTCATTCATGTCTTCGTACTACCCTCGCAAACTCACAATTAGTGTCAAATGGGGTGTGTGTAACACAATTACACATACTAAATAAAAGCGTACGTTATTGCTTATGTCGTATTTCGAAGGAAAATATGAGCTGTCTTCCAATAAAAGATGTTTTCTTATATTCAGAATGGATGAATGGATTTTCATGAATAGTCTTTCTTGAGTTTTATTTTTGTGGTTCTTACGGTATTTTTGTGATTTTTATGAATTTATGTATTCGTGTTTTGATGCTTATTTATTTTTGGCACGTGGAGGATATTTAAAAAGATTGGAACGAATAGCTGCCAGAGTTTATTGTCAGGATGGGCTTGTTTGTATCATCATTAAATCGAAATACCTTCAGCTTTTGTTATCACCTGGTTAAAGAGTTAAGTTTTCCGTCTTCAATATACGGATTCAATATACTTCAAATTGGCGATGTGTATATTGGTATTTGTTGTTTGAGTGTTTCTTGTGTCATTATTTTTGTAGAAGGCTACTTCAGAAGGCTTTCTTCTGCGATGCAGAGGTATTCCTAGACTCATCCAGCCAGCTTCAAAAAAATGTGCCATGATGCTGCGATTCAGTATTAGTTGGAAGAATTGTTTATCAAATTGAATAGTTTAGCAATTAAACTACTGAATCGATCTAGATAAGATTTCGTATAGGGATAATTTGAAAATCCTAATACTACATTTTGTATCCTCATACTAATAATAACTGCCTCCGTGGCACAGCGGTAGTGGATGTGACTGCTGTGCATGAGATCCCGGGTTCGAAGCCCGGGTCGGGCCAACAAAAAGTTATTGGGTTTTTCTGTTAAGAAATCTCAATACGAGCCCGGAGTTAGGAAGTTGGCGCTGTTAAACACCCTCGTGCCTCAGAAAGCTCGTAAAGCCGTTGGGCCTGCGCCTGATCTCTCTCCGACCCATCGGATCATGAGAATTAGGGAACAGAGAGTACACTTATGTTTGCGCACACACTTGTGCACGATAATATCTCCTGCGCTGATGGTCTCCCTTAAGATTGGCCGCCGTGACCGAAATTCGGTCTAAAGGACATTATTTCATATTCATAGTCACTACTAGTCATAAGTCCTTACTAATATTATAAATGCGATTGTTTCTTTGTTATGCTTTCACGCCTTAACTATCGATCATCATAAAATTTTGCACACACGTTGTCATGGGCACAGAAAAGGATACAGAGTATCTTTCAACCAGAAAAAAATAACACTTGCCGAGCAAACAAAGTCGCGGGCAAAAGCTAGTTTTTCATACACAAAGTCATTTATTTGTTGGTATAGAAAATTACGACAAATATACACAAACACCATTACTTGATTGATATAAAACACTCATTATTGCATAGTAACTAGATGGTCATTTGATCCACTGAGCGCATGGGAACGAAGACCAACGATTCTCAGTAAAGACAATAAGGAAATTTCCTGAAATTACATTTGTATACAATGTTAATGATTCGTTCGTTTTAGGGTCAATAACGTAAACTTGGTTGTTTGCTTGTTTGTGACTATTGTTTGGCAATGCAGTTTCGTAACTCACGCTAAGTAGGTACATATAATCATACGTCAGTGAACTGTTTACCTTGACATGTGTCAACAGTTACCAACTGTTAGTAGGTGGACATAACGTGAAACTTCGATCGGTATGAACATCAACAACGGAGTCGCGAAGACAGTGGCGCCTTCATAAAATATTCTGAAATTGGTTGGATTGTATTTGGAAATTAGAAGAATTATGAAGGTGAGATGATTAAGGGCCGAGGTTAACTGTTATTTATAATTGAATAAGAAGCTACTGATGTTCACACGGGTGTTGGGAAGTGCCTTAAACATCTTTTGCCTAAAGGTTTTATTTACTGACGCGAAGACGATTGTCTTCCACCTTACCTGCTAATTAAGTATTATTGCATAAGATTTCCCGGTAAACTAAAATAATTCTATAAGATAAGGTACAGCAGTGTTATTGAACAGCAGGTCGACACCTAGAACTGTTTTCGACTAACAAAAGAATACAAGATTTTTTTTAAATGGTATTTTATTACTGCCTTTGCTTTTGTTGAGCTTTGTTTGACTTTAAAATATTAATAATAAGTACTTATTGTTCAAAATATATTTCTATGTTTTAATGGTCCCATTTCACAGTCATTAAAGGTATAATAATAATAATTGCACGTGCACTTGTTGTTAAGACACAGGTGCGCGTGTAATTCCAAGAATAACATTTTTGAACTTTTAGTAGAATTATTATATTTTTAATAAAATTGTGCTCCACCATGCGTCTGATTGCTTTCACAGCCCAAATGGATGTGGATAGGATGAGATGAGAAGGTAAGTGGATATCGAAACAAGCAAAAGCCAGTCTTGTAAACGTTTAAGGATTTTATTTATTAAAACCATATTGATCAC
The DNA here is from genome assembly GCA_963675205.1 of Catocala nupta. NCBI lineage: Eukaryota > Metazoa > Arthropoda > Insecta > Lepidoptera > Erebidae > Catocala > Catocala nupta. The sequence goes on along the minus strand of OY776095.1, from coordinate 5,290,949 downwards.
ATTTGTACAGCACTAATAAATTTAATTTCGAAAATAGAACAGACTGCGCCTGATTTACGATTAATTTTTTCCTATAATGTGGAATTTAGAACCTTTAATACTCATTAGTATCACTTTAGTAATTATTTGAATACTGAAACTATTAATTTTCTGCCGGTGGCCCAATGGATAAGGCGTTGTATTGATCCAGAGGCTAAATGTTTGAATTCTACCCTTTGATTTGTTCATTTGTGAACCTATTCCTAACACAATAATTTGCTGGAAGTCTTCTCTTTAGCCTTTATTATTCACAAGTCACTTAGGATCGGCTTTTTCTAGTCTTACCAGATATGACTGGTTATCAGATTTACACGGAGCGGCTGCCACCTGACCTCCGCAACCCGAAGGCTAACGATACCCTAAGGCTAGACCAGTGTCAGGATATTATAGGGCACTGACTTCCCAATAACGACTGCCATAGATGTTCATGGCAGCCGGGACCGACGGCTTAACGTGCTCTCCGAGGCACGGAGCAGGCGATAATTGTCAATCAATACGCACATAATTTCGAAGTCATATAACTTCCGAAAGTCAGCGGTGCGCGAAGTGGATTCGAACCCGAGACCCTCTGCATTGCAGTCTGTTGGTCTTCCACTGAGCTATCGCTACTCTCTAATAATTAGCTGGAAGTGTATATATATTATTCAAATTGACAGCAAAACTTAAAAAATGTATTGCAATGTAATGAATGAGAGTCAAATGTGTTATTCGGAATATCTAACAACTTAGTTTCATACCCAATATGGGTTTTTATTCGCGATGGCGATGTCCTCCTAACGAACCCTTTTTACATTAAGATTACCATCCTACTTATTTACAATGAAACACTTTCATAATACCTTAGTCGGGGACTTCGTATGCAAAACTAAGTTCGTATAATAAAAGATAAATTTAAGTAACGGTACACAGTACGAAGATACAATAACATCGGGATTTGCAAAGAGCATTACACCATTAGACAGAATCAAACGATACGTACATTACGTGTGTTTAATACATTTTCCCCTTTAGTTTACACATTATTAAAATACCGAACATTTTACTTGAGCAAGACTGCAGGAGGCGTTATACCTTCAATAGAAATCGGACCCTAAGAACCTTTGAATAAAGTCAACTTTAGGTTTTATATATGGGACAGTTTTGCTAGCGTTGCAATTTACACTTTACTATCAATAAAATAAGGTTTATTTTAGTTATCGTAAGGTGTAGTGTGTATGTATGCGCAGTTTTATCACGTGCGTCGACATGAAGCGCACAGCGTATAATTGATTTTCTTTTGATAAAAAAATTGTAGTAAACTCACATTCCATTAATATTCAACGTTTATAATTTGATTATTTCGCACCTGACGTTAAGGAATCGGCTCATTTAATAATATGAGGGGGCATAGCCACTTGCGATCGACTTGCGGTCTCGGGTTCGAATTCCAACCCATGGCAATACCGACGTGAACCCACTCCGAACACAAACATTCTACTTTAGATGAAGGGGTTAACAAGAATTTTAGTAACTAGATTTTGCCTGAGGCTTCTATTGCGTGGGTAGATTAGGTTAGCCCTTTTTCTGGACGAAAAGTACCCTATGTTCTTTACTGTTCCCCTGACAACGTGTATGCAAAATTTCATGATGATCGGTCGAGTAGTTTAGGCGTGAAAGCGTAACAAACAAACTCACATTTGCTTTTATAATATTAGTTATGATTTGCTAATAGCATCATTTATAAAGGAAGACAATAATAATAGATTAGTTTTAATTACGTAAAGTTTTTTATAAATTGCTTTTATAATCAATTCTATAATTCATGTGATTTCATTACTGCCTCGTTGATGTTGTGGTGTTAGTAGGTAAACATAAAGAAGGCGGCCTCGATGGCGTAGTGGTTAGTGTAACCGACTCCGACGCCTGAGGTCGCGAGTTCGATTTCCGCACAAGTCAAACATTTGTGTGCATGGACATGGATGTTTGTCTTGGTCTGGGTGTTTCTATGTATAATATGTATGAATGTATGTATGTACAAAAACAAATATATATGTATGTTTAGCCATTGTCTAGTTCCCATAGTACAAGCTCTGCTTAATTTGGTGTTGTGTATATGTGATAGAATATTATTATCATAAAGAAATTTTAGGCTTGATGCCCAGGTCGCGCAAATAATCCAATTTTCTGTAAGGAAATTCTACTCGGCTAATGTGACCGTATATATAGCTATATGCTCGTTATTTGAGACCTAAAACAAAGCTAAGGAAATCTTAGTGCAACACACCTCTGATTACCCCATAGGTGTATCTAAAGTTTCAAAGACTGACATTAAAAAAACACTCATCTCTTTCTCTCAACCGCCGTCTGTCTATTTATCACATTACCTTCGTACTATCTTCATATATGGCTATCTTTATCTGGCTAACCTCCCACCTTATCCACGTGTTGAACTATTTATATAGCATCTATATAACTAGCTACCTGTCAACTTTCATCTTATCTATTTACCTATCTACTTACAAAGTCTTACACGTGTATCTGGAAGGGCATGGATTTATATACGAGTACACTAGCGGTCGCTTAGTGGTCAAAATTCGACCATAATTTATTTAAATTTTAAGTTTGTTTAAATTTTATTTTTAGTTTTATTGTTTATAATTTTACCTATATTTCATATAAATAAGGTATATGTAGTTACGAAGAATTGTACGACGTCAGACGAACAATGACGAATACTACGAACGCGATTTGACTGCGGGTGTCAAAAGCAGTGCAGTGAGCGTGTCGTGTTTTTTAAAAATATTAGGATTTGCCACTCCTTCTGCATATAAACTTTAACTGTGCCAAATTTCATACTCCACCGTCCGCGCAATATTCGTAAAAAGGGGTACAAAGTTTTTGCTTCACGTATTAATATATAGATATGTGGAACCACGAAAGGTAAGCCATAGTACCCATATATCCATAGATCAAACCCATTTCGTCTACTACCGTTTTAAGTACCACGTTATAGAGAGCCTATTGTGTTATAAGCAGAATTCTAGAACCCGGGTAACTTTTGAACATTTCTTAAAAAGAGAACTCAATGACACTACGTGATCCGTATATGGAGCATGAGACCTCTTGCACGGCAGTCGCATTGCTGTTGCTGAAAAAAGTCCTATTCAGTAGCATAGTTACCTGCTTATATTAATAACTGTTTATTTATTTACCTGTTTACCTATGTATATAGCCTGTGTTACTTACATTCTTTATAAGACTACTCCCGCTCTAAGACTAATTCCTGTATTGCGTCGGACTTTACAAACATTCAAACAACGGACACGAAGTCCACCTACACTCAGAACAACCATTTATTTTTTGTGGGATTCGAACCCCCAGTCCTTGGCGCAGTGGCAGGGGCAACCATTTAAACAATTACGCAATCCGGGCGTCAATATTTAAACTTTTAAAGTCTAAATATCCTTTGAAATTAAACTCATTTATATGGATTTTATCGCGTTGTTTATTTAACACTGTATTACATAATATTGAAACTGTTACACTACTAGCCATGGTCACGGGGCTGCTGAAAAGCAACCGAAACGTCGGGGAAAGTGTAAACCTAAATATAAATAGTTTTCGTAGGTAATTTTATTAGCTTTAAAAAAGTAAAGTTCAATAGTAGTAGTAGTAGTAGTGTAACAGTTTCTAAATTATGTAATACAGTGTTAAATAAACAACGCGATAAAATCCGTATTAATGAGTTTAATTTCAATGAATAACATTCGCGTAAACAGAAGACAATATATTGTCTAAATATCCTTCTATTATGTCTGAATATCCCACACTGGGTCACTGGGATTTTAACCTTTCTGATATTGAGAAGAGGCCAGAGCCTAGGCACTGGGCAAATATTATATAAGCATTCTTCATAAATTGGCCCAGCAGTGGATCAGTTTTATAAACAGAGCTCATATTACATTGTCGGTAAATAAAGTTATGTGTTATGGTTAGCCATTTATAAAGTACAATGTACTCTGTGCGTCAATTCCTTATCAGTTCAAAGTTTAAGCGGGAAAGTAAACAGCTGTTTGCCGTATATAACTGTTTTATGTAAATAGTGGTCACGTGAGGCTTGTTAGTGTACATACGTGCGTAGATTCGCGACAGTTTATCTATGAAGGGGTAAGCAGAGACCTATTACACTAGATTGTACAAGGTTTTTAAGTTCCACCAAATAAAAGGCCGTATTACCGCCTATGAGGCATTATTGCAGAAACCGTGACGCTGCTGATCAATTTAAAAAAGAAACTGGTTCTGTTCGATCTGGCAATCGTCACTGGGACGTCAGGATTGCACGCGAACTTAAGCTCAAAAGTATTTTAGTATAATAATAAGTATGATAGAAAATAAATAGTTCTTACCGGTGGTTTCACTCAGGTTTATGAAGCGGAGTAGTACTGCGCTCCTGTGTCTCATATCGTGATGTTATACAGGGTGTCCGGTAATTAATGGATAACCTTGAAATGTCTTATAGTAGAACTGAAGGCCGTTCAGAAAAATGATAACAAAAATAATAAGAAAAAAAAAAATATTAAAAAAGTGCATGCTATATTAGCATAGCATACTTTTGACTGTCTATCTATTAGCATAATTAGTGTTTAGTAATAAAACAACAAAAAACCGATGGATTTCATTCATTTATGGTCGTAGTATACAAGAACAGAGGGACGAGAGAAGACAGAATACATGGTAATTAAAAAATAAAACACATATCTCAGGTAGTAGTTAGGATAGTTTTTTTCATATTTTTCTGAACGGCCATCAGTTCCACTATAAGACATTTCCATGTTATCCATTAATTACCGGGCACCCTGTATATCATATGCTACGTCTGGATAATGAAGCTTTTTGCTGGTGAAAGAATTTATAATCGGTCTCACAGTTTTTGAGTTTATTCATTACGAATAAAATACAAAACTTTCCTCTTTATAATATTAGTATTCAAAGAAAATAATTGACTTTTTATCTGTTTTATCGGTAGTGGCATTAATGCGTTTGGGTTGGCAAGTGGTGAGATTTCGGTTCGATTGCTGCTATTTGTTTGGGTTTTTTGGACCTTAACATAATTTGTGCAGTCTGATTGGGCAGAAGCTAAGCCTAGACTTTCACTGAGAGACGAGCGTGAAATAATAGATTAGATAGAGATGTATAATACTCGCATCTTGCTAGCTTCATAAGGGTTTTCCGTAACTCAACCGAACCTTTTCTGTCTATCTCGTCGAGACCTAGGCTTAGTGTTGCTCCTGTAAAGAGCCTGACAAATATCTCATTCCCTTGCCCAACCAGGCTATTTTCAAAAATGTATTAATACATGAAAGGCATATCGGTTTAAGTACACATCGCTACTTCGCCACGGGATAAAAAAACGCATTATCCACAAATAGTTGTTTTGAGTCTAGATGTTCTTGCGTCCGTTTCAATGTTAGTAAAGTCTTTGGGATATTTTAATGAATTTAACTGTAACAATATTATAAAGAAAAACGATTTGTGTTTTTATTTGTAAAGTAATGAATAAATTCAAAAACGACTGCACCTATTTTAACACTTCTTTCACTCGTTGAAAGCTTTTTTATCTTGAGAAAACATAAGCCATATAACATCACGCTTCGAGTAATAGATCTACTTAATTATTATTAAAAGAACCCGAATATTATAAATGCGAATGTGAGTTTTTATTAGTGTCGTTTTCACGCCTTATATTCGATCGATCGTCGATCGTCATGATCTTTTGCATACACGTTGTCAAGGGTGCAGAAAAGGACATAGGATAACTTTTAACCAGAACAAAAGAAAACTTCCCAACACTAAAACAACATTAAAAACAAAGAATAAACACTAAAACAGTACATTAAAATGATTTTACCTTGATTTCTTGTACTATTTAATTTATTTCACGATCTGAAGAGAGTAAGATTTTATGTTCTTTAATCTCCGTTCGTTCGTACATAAAAAAAAAAACTTTCAGCTAGCATTAATATTTCAATTATTTGTGTTTTGTCTGAGCGTTATGTTTAATTATGTATCCCCCTGGTATCCGGGGCGCCAGGGGAGGGGATACATTTCACATGGTTTTATGTCGTGGGTAGGGGAGGTTATGCCGGAAAATACTGCTTGTGACTTCTGTTTTCCTGGTCGATTTGGATTGGAAATAAAAACAGTGGTTGTTATCGTTTAATGTATAATGGCGTGGTAGTATTTTCTTCATATTTTAGAGATATTCATTGAAATTAAAGTACTATATACGGATTTTGTCACGTTGTTTTTTTAACACTTTATTACGTAGTTTAGAAACTTACATTACTATACTACTATTAAACTTTACTAATTTTAAGTTAATTAAATTATTAAAATTATTAAAACAATTTATATTTAAGTTTACACTTTACCTGACGTTTCGGTTGCTTTTTAGCAGCCATGGTCACGGGGAGACTCACTCGAAATAAAAACGCGATAAAATCCGTATATAGTAGTTTAATTTAAATCATAATTACATATAACATTCGCGTAAACAGAAGACAATATTATTTTAGAGATATATTTTTTATAAAGAGTAGCTCATGCACTAGGAATAAATCCTTTGTCGCGGGGGATTTTACAAACATTCAAACAACCAACACAAAGAACCTTAGACTCATAACTACTTTTTGTGATTGACACAAATTCTTAACCCATGTTCCCACATCTCAGAACACTCGGCGTTGGCAGTGTCGGGATGACCACATAAAGCACTCCGCCATCGAGGTGTAATATACCGCAGCAATGCAAATATTTTATGTTATTCATTTGGGCCCTTAGATAGATTGATCGTGTTTATAATTTGACTGCCGAATTGAAAATAGTACTTACCGTCCTTTGCTAGCTTATTTTATCTTTATATATTGAAGTGAAAACTTCTTTAGGCGCTTTGAGCACTTTTTGTGTGAACAAAAATCATGGAATTTGCGTCAACGTCACTGAACGCTTTCCATGAGCTATATGTATACTGTGTATATATGTATGTGTAATTTTTGGGTGAACAAAAAGCGTGAAACTCGCGTCATCGTCACCGCACGCTAGTTACTTAGTTTCCACTTCTATCGGCAGTCCCCAAAGACTGCCCCGCATTTAATTTTATCTTTATATATTTCTAATTGCGAAGCTGTGCATGTGGTATCGGTTTGCGGGGTTGATCCAAGTATTATTGAGTAATTCCGTGAATTTGTTATTTCTGACATCGCAGCGCAGGGTCTGGAATTGTGCTCGCTAGATACCACCCACCTCTTCAAGTAAGCAGACGTAAAACTACGTATGTATGTATGCCAGGCGAACCTACACAAACAAAACAGAATCCAAACGTGTTACACGTATCAACTATACGTAGATAACATACCGGGGATCGAACCCACAACAGAACCGCGTTACCATCAAAGTGTCTTAAACCACATTGGCATCCGTGTTATCAAACAAGCACAGCGGGTTTAGCTATATTTGTAAACACACAGCAGGCACGTAGGTGACTAATCTACTAGTAAAAAATATCATCCAATTGTAGACTCGTTCGAAGAAAAGCCGAATCTATTCTGTAAGACGTCACGAAGCCAACTCGCGATCACTGTAGGTGAATGATCTATCCGAATTGAAGGTCGACAATAGCTTGGTCAGGTTTTTTTATATAATATTATTAGTACTTACTTATTGCTGATACGTGTTTGTTCGGCCAACGATCCGAAAACAAAAAAAAATGTCTTACGTATGTAAATCGTATTAGAATATCACACGGCGCATTTTGAGGCCTTTTTAGGTAAAACCTTGTTGAAATGCTTATGTAATGACAATTGTTTGAATTAAATAAATAAATATGAGTTGTGTGGCGGTTTGTTGTTTGTGTATAGTTGAGCTATTTAGCGGGACAGTAGTAATGTTTTCTTTTATGCAATGGTCGGCGAATTTTGAAAGTAGTCATCGGGTCATTCAATTCCTTTCTTAAGTATTTTCTTCTTCTCTTAAAAGAGATGTTGTGCTGTAAGAAGATCATCTTGTTCTTGTTACCTACAGCATAATAACTTTCCTTTTTGTAGGGTAGCTAAAGCGCGGTTGATACCTCTTTTCTAGTGTTGCCAGCCTCCATTGATTACAGTAACCGCTTACCATCATTCGAATAGAATGCTTGTCGCGTTACTTTAAGAATTTTCTGGTGCTGCCTGCCTCTATAGACAACACTAACTGCTCTCCATCATTCGAATTCTATGCTTATCAGCCATGTTGATATAAAAGTAGTATATACAGTTTCTGTAGTGCACTTTATAAACATTAAAGCTACAGACACCGTAATACTCAGTGGCGAGTAATGGCGAGTAATGAGGTGGTAGATTCGATTTAAACTCATTACACTATCAACGTAAACCCACTACTAACACCAGCTTAATTGGTTTACAAGGTTACCCTACCAATCACAACTCAAGTTATATTTAAAAATGGCAACATATTTTTTATCGATATCGATAAAAATAGAAGTTAGTATTGGTTGTACATCGTTTTCGGCTCATTCGATTCTCGATATCTACAATCGAATTGCGTCGTCCGGACATCGCTCCGGACGGAATTTCCTTCCCCTGGAATCCGCATATTAGAGATAGATCTGAATACAAAGTAGGGTGCGACTACCCTCTGAATTTCAATTGTATTGCCGGTTGACGTTTGTATATCAATGTTTTGCCGCGTTTTTATTGTCGTAACAGGTGGCCTGGATGAAATTTTTGGACTTGTTTTTGGACCGGCTGTGTTTTAAATGTGTATAGTTTACCTGCAAAGTTCAGGAGATTTGTTGTTAAAATTTTAGTACCTATTGTTGTACTGGGAATGGATAATCAAGAGTATTCAAGACGTATATGGTCCACAAAACTCAAAGTACCTATAGCTGATCCATGATTCAGAGAACGTTTAGATTAATAATATTGAATTAATTGTTAAACAGACAGTACAGCGGCATAAGTGGTCTCTTTTTCACTACTAGTACACCAACAGTTCCGGGTCCGAGTACTGAGGGCCAAAAAACCAAGCGTTTTGAATCCGATTAGGATGTTTATATAGACATTAACTTCTGCCTGCAGCATCGTCCGCGTTAATTCCACGGGATCGCATACTGCGTAAAAGTTAATATTGCCTATAGAAAAATAAAGGTGGTATTTCAAAGGCGCTCAGACGTTAGCCTGGCAGGGCTACGACCTAATGCTGTTATATACCTAACCTGTGTTACTCAACGATGATATATCATTCTACTGGTTAGAGAATGTTTAATAACGGTCCAGCAGTTAATCATGATACAACCAAAAATGCTTATATACTACCTATAGATATATTACTTTATAATATTTCTAGATTCTACTCGCGACTACGCTCGCGTACCTTTCTTCTGAGGGTAAGGAAAACTATGTCCTATTCAGTATCTCTGACAAAGGTTATTCGAAATTCATGATAAGCGATCGAGTTGTTAAGGCGTGTCAGCGAAGAAATCAAACATTCAAAATCACAATCGCTTTTATAATATTAGTTAGAATTTTGTGTAGATAATAAAGAAAGGTATAAGTACATATTCCAGGGCAATACTTAGAATGCCAGGCAATGTTTAATTAAACATTCGTTATTGGTTGTTTCGAAGGGCTTCGTCGAGTGTTTTACCCGACATCCCTTTTACTTTGCTAGACCGAAGTCGACGGTACACCGATTGGTAGTTCTAAAACGTTTGAATGCTAATCCATTGCCTCAGGACGTAGGGTACGTAATCTAGAAATGGTTTGTCTCTTGTGTGTTATTTGCCTTTGTCCGACTAGATTCAGACCCACCCAATTTCCTTATTCATGAAGATATCCTAGGGCTATGGAATAAACAGCTGAATTCGGCTCCTGATTCGACTGGTAAACCTGTACAAATCTGGTATGGGATCATGAACATTTAAAGCAGCTATAGATATCAGGACTGTGAGAATTATTTATAAACAAAATTTGTTTGCTTTCGCTATTTTTGCTTCAAATAAGACATCTCCCGCACTAGGAATAATTCCTGGGTCGCGGGGGACTTTGCAAACATTCAAACAACGGCCAGTAAGAACACCCAGACTTGGAACAACTATCACACATATTTTTACTCTGTGTGGGAATCGAACCCACAACATCCGGCGCAGTATGAATGACGAAACAACCAGTTAAACCACTACGTCATTGGTACAGGCAATCTCTAAGAATCTTCTAGGTTTTGCAAACATATTCACGCCTAGTTTTTCCCAAAGGAATGCACAGAGATAAACTACACTCATATTTCGCCAGCAGTCTATAGGACGCAGCTATTGATAGTGTCTACTAGGAGTGAACTATTCCTATCTTCTGGGCACATTTCCAGACTCTGGTGCTGCTACTGGAAGTTTTATAACAGAAAATCGAAATATAATTTTCCCCATCTAACTAATCATAGTTTTCAGTTATAATAATTGATAATACAAGCTCAGTATTAAACGTTTCCACGGCTGGGCAGTCTCTTCTCAGTGTAAGAAGGGTTTTAGGCCACAGTCCACCACGCTGGCGCAGTGCGGATTGGCAGACTTCACATAATTTCGAGAACACCATGATGAATTCTTAGATATGCAGGTTTCTTCACGATGTTTTTCTTTACCGTTAAAGCAAGCGCCTTGGGATCGAACTCGAGACCTCTGCATGTCAGTCCAACGGTCGATCATTACCCTATCGCTGCTTCAGTTAAATAAACTGATATCGTTTCTTGTGTCAGAAATATCGAAAATGGCGCCCAGTACACAGTAAAGCCTAACTTAACATTACCTAATCAAAACTAGTAAAAGGGGAGTCCGGTGCATCCTTTCATTCTTTGAATATACACGTTTAAATATACCTAACCATACTTAATGCGAAGCATCTGTAGAAGCCGTTTATTGCATTTATTAGGTGCCTAGGATATTTGACCTGTCTCGAAGATTATCAAAGTTTACAAGAGAACATTAACATTTAGATCGATAATAAAATCTATGTATAAACTATCAGAGTTATTTATTCTTGATAAAATGCATCTAGTGAATGTCAAAGATATGTGAGGTTAAAAACCTTTTGAATTGGCAATAAACAGACGCAAAAGTTGTTTTGAATTTTCATTGCAGAAATTTCTCTAGAGGTGACTAAAACTTTAAATTTTATTCTTATTTTCAATTTAATAAAGATGGCGCCCACTCTAGGGATAGTCTTCTGTCGTGGTCTACAACAGGCACAAAAAAATCCCTGTTTTGGTATATTCGCAGTCTACTGTTGCGCATTAGCTTCGTTATAAGCACGTCACTGAACCTCTCTATTGTTCTTCTTTTCCAACCAATACCAGTCATTTTGTGTATATCGTCATCTCATCTAGTTGCAGAGTGTCCTACGCTGCTTTTGCCAGGGAGCAATCTTTACTCAAGAGCTTGTACATCTCAACGGTTGTTCTTCAGCATATAAAACCCGCCTACTGCGACTTTATCTTGTTGTTCAGTATTTAGAGAGGAAATTAAAGTAAAAAGGAAAGCTAAGGTAGAAGAGAATTAAGAAGTTGGAGTCTTGGAGTAATCATCTCTAAATCAAACTTTATGACATTGACGGGCCAGCTGCCACATTCTTACCTCCCCAAATAGTGGCAAATGCTTCCACTAACATTTTTGACAAACAGCTAAAAAAACGTAATATAAAAACGTAAAAGGTACAATACTTCTCCTGTACCTCACCAACGATGATTCACTTAGTAGAGCCGGCCTCTATTAACTCTATAGCCGCTTACGGGGCTTAGTAACTCCAAAAATTGCAGTTGAGAGTCCTTGCAAGAGCCTAAGGATGCTTACTAGAAAACTTATGCTGTCTGCGCTAGTTGTAAAAGAACACAGTTTCGGCCTTACGAGGTTTACGAAAACGACCGAGATTATCCCTTAGTACGGCAGGCCTTTTATTACTCCGCCTAAGTACTAGTAATCAATCACAAGTGGTAGTGGACGCCATTACACTCGAGGAAAGGCTTGAGGTTAGAAACGAATTAGTACAAAGTTCTTTCTTGTCTAACAATAACGATGATGAAGGCAATTATACCAATAAATTGCTACAAAAACTATTTTTATATGCTCTGTGCGTGTTATCGAACGCACTGCGATTAGTTTAAGATCACGACTTGTCTGAATTAAATCTAATTGCGTCGGAATAGCCGACTTTTTTGGCGAACTCCTTTCAAGGTGGTTAAGGTTTGGTTCGTTGGCGGCGACCGTTACGTTGCGTTAGCTTGTTTATAGATACAAGTTGCAATTTTAAAGTATCGGTTTTAGTAGATCGCTCGTCAAACGCGTTACTGGATCTTTGGACAAGCAATTCTTGGGACTTAAACCAAACGAGATAATTTTTTGGATCCTACTAGCTAAGTCTAGTCCGGCCAGGTCAGCAGTGGTGACAAAAATCGCCGAGTTACACTACCTGGGAAGTGCAATTCGGTCGCAATTTTGGGAAATGAAAAAGTATTTATACCTTTAAATATTTACCAACACGATTAATACCCGCTGACTAATATTGGATTGTGCCACTCGGGAAGTCGGCAGCATAGTGAAATTGTTTTTGGATCCACCATGAATATAATAAGAAGCGGGTTGGAAAAACTGCCAAAAAATATTTGTCCATTATATGACAATTTGATCGCTCACACGAACTTAAAAACAAGTGAAAAAAGGAGTATTTCATTTATGGTTTCGTTTTCCCAACAATCAAACGTGGACGTCAATACACACGCGTGAATCTTAGTATATCTTAGATACACTACACCTCGGATATTCACAATAACATATAAAAAAGATTTTGCATGCTATAAGTGAAAACACACGTTAAAACGAAAAACATATTCTGTTTGCATGTGAAAAAATAACCTAATTTAACGAGCTTCATAAGCCTTTTGTGCTATAACCCCTCGAACTAGGGAAAATATTTTTTTTGTAATAGAATATACATTTAAAACACAACAAATCAAGGTACGTTTTATGAATGGGAAATGTGAAACCATGCTCCATACTTTAATGGGCATTCTCCTTTACGTACTATAAAATTACTTAATTTTGCCCGCGGCTGTGCTCGCGTTAATCTATATTTTGTCAACAAATATCAATCCTCGGGAACAGTACTTATTTCTGAATAAATGGTACTATATGACCTTTTCTGTACCTCTAACAAGGCGCGAAAGCGTAACAAACTCATTGTCTGCTTACCCTGTCGGGAGATAAAGGCGTAATATAATGTTTTATATCACATAAGTACCTCGTAACCAATCCAAAGGTTATTGTGAATCTTTCCTGTTAAGTTTTTATTGCCGTATAACAGCGAGGTAAATAATTTTGATCGGTACTCAATAATAATAAAATGAAAAACGTTATGGAAATCGTAGGTAACTTGTCAATACGTATAAAATTTTATTACCTGCCGCCGAGGATTAGTAGACACAATTATTTAATTCTTTACTTGATTAGAATACTTGTAATCGGATTAATGTTCTATGTTATTAAGCTGCTAATGCTGAGCGAACCAGTACCATAACTCTTAACGATCCTTGTACGTGCAGACTTTGGAGTACTATATTTGCTGTTACTTAACCAATATAAAAGGCGGTAGCCCAATGGATAAGGGTTTGAAATGGTTCTCCTAATACAAGCATATTAGCTTAGCTGGAAGACACATATTAACGAAAATAGTAGCAATTGTAACTAAAAATAATAAATATGCTAACAGCTCGACACTACAACATTGCTTATTCATTCCATCTTGAAACATTCCTGTTCATCACGGCGTACTTTCATCCATAGAGATTCTGGAATGGTATATCCTGGTGTGATATATCCAAAACCCTATGAAAATTCTTTTAGTATATACTAATTATGTAAGAAATTGTTAATTTAGGTTTTTATTTTTAAGTTCTGGGAAGCCTTATGCCCGACTATCGTTTGTATTTTGCTTTCTGTGGCAACCTGTAATTAAGGCAGCACCAATACTTGTATACCACTGACCTTGTAACTTAGCTTTTAAGGTGTATGTTCTTGTTGGTTGTCCAAATAAATAAATAAAATCTTATGAGAATATTACTAAACTTTCAAAAAGCTTCTTGACTATGACATTACTAAAATGGTCCTATAAGTAACGCTCCATGCGTTACCATCTTACTATAAGTACAAGACGCGAGTTGGTAATATGAATGCCCAGTTCTGATGGTCTTTGTGACTACATATTACAAATATTATCATCTCCATTTTATCGTCGATTGCTTTAAATTGCCCTGCTTGTAGGGCAGAAAGATACTGTCTCCAACTCCATATTCCGTAGAAGACGTTCCTGTGGTGTATAGTTTTTAGAGCATCCTTAAGAACTATACTCACCCATTGCACTAATGACGGGAACCCACTCCTAATACAAGAATACTAGTAATTTGAAACACAAACGATAGTAATATTTAAAAAACAAATTTAAAAATACCTTCAGTAGAGACATCCATGATGAGATCCATGTCCGAAAAGCGCAAATAATACCAGCCATGTCGGCCCACAGGCCACAGGCTGCAGTAAGCGTTTACCATCAGGTTATTTAATACTAAATTTCGCCTGCGGTTTTGCTCGAGCTAATGTAGATTTTGTCAATAAACTTATATTCCTCAGGAACAGTTTATTTTTCTGGATGATAGGTACCTTTTATTCTTTTCTGTACCCCTGACATCGTCTTTGCAAAATTTCATGATGATCGGTCGAATAGTTAAGGCGTGAAGCGTAAAAAACAAACTAACTATCGCATTTATTATATTGGTAAGCATTAATACCAAAAGATTAAAATGAATTTCCATTTCCTGATTGCTCATGCCTTGTAACGTAGTAACGTCTCCAGTTCTCTGAATATCTTATTAATATTCTATCCAATAGATGACGATATGCGAAAGACAGCAGGCAGATGCTAGATGCGGCAAGCTGAAGACAGGGCGCTGTGACGTTCTTTGGGGGAGGGAATGTCCAGCAGTGGACTATTATATTCTGATGATGATGATGATTCCATCCAAAATAGGTGAATTTTAACGTAGGTACTTACTTACCGGAAATATATGACGATGATGTTGCGTGAACATTTGATTAGATAAAATCGAGTAGGCATAAAAATAACCGTAACTAAATCTGATTTAGTAATAGATATACCCTTGAACAATTAAGGTTGATATAGGTTTTTAGTCGTAACGGTTGATTAGAATTAATTCCGTGCAAATTTTTGAATATCGGTCTCCTTAATTCGGTTATGGTAGATTTTGAAATTGATGAAATAACAATGCTCAGACACAGTTATGGCAACATTAATAATAACTGCAAAATGTAAGGTGAAAAGATTTTCAAATAAGAAACGACTGACCCAATAAAAATATATCTCGTCTTAAACCCTCAGATTTGATTGCAGAACAGATTTATTAATCCTAACTATAATATTATAAATGCGAATATGAGTTTGTTTGTTACGCTTTCACGCCTTAACTACTCGACCGATCATCATGAAATTTCGCATATACTTTGTCAAGGGAACAGAAAAGGACATAGGGTACCTGTCTCCCAGATAAATTAACCTAACCTACATTTACCCGAGCGAAGCCGTGGGCAAACCCTAGTACGATTTAAACAACCTCTTCGTCTTCATGTGACTTGTGACTTTTATCAACAGCTTTTTATAATGTCCCATTGCTGGGCAAAAGCCTCTCCCTTGGACTTCCAAATCACTCTGTTGGTGGATATCCCCTGACCTTATGACCTCTATTGAAATTAAACTACTATATACGGATTTTATCGCGTTGTTTATTTAACACTCTATTACATATTTAACTGTTACACTATTATACTATACTATTAAACTTTACTAATTTTAAGCTAATTAAATTATTAAAACTATCAAATCTATTTATGTAGTCTCCCCGTGACCATGGCTGCTGAAAAGCAACCGAAACGTCGGGGAAAGTGTAAACTTAAAAACAAATAGATTTGATAGTTTTAATAATTTAATTAGCTTAAAGTTAGTAAAGTTTAATAGTATAGTATAGTAGTGTAACAGTTAAATTATGTAATAGAGTGTCAAATAAACAACGCGATAAAATCCGTATATAGTAGTTTAATTTCTTATGATCTCTATATCTCGGGTGTCTTTTGAGCCACATAGCCCATATTCAAACTCGATCGAGGAATGACCCCAACGTGTCTGCACACCAAGTTACAAGTCACTCGGTCCATTGGTTCCGGAGCTATGCCTGTCACTAACAGACAGACACACAGACCCACATAGTGTTTTCATTAACCTCTTCGAAGAAGACTCAGAGGTTAATAAACCCTTTATCCCTACTTTTACTGTAGCCCCAAAACATCAAATTAACAATAACATACCAAGTTATTGCAACCAGAGACATTAAGGTCCCCAAAACAGATTACATTCGGCTCACACCTTAAATTTAGCGGGTAAGGGACGATTCACATAGCACTGAACAGATCAGCCATCTGAGTATTTAGTATAATGAGGAAATCAAATATACGAGAATTATACGTAAGCAAAAACGCATTAATTAATTAATTACATAAAAGCGGAAAATTTGTTTCTGTAGCTATATTTATATCACTTATTAGAAATATTTCCATAAAGTGAGCCCGTTTGTAACATAAAACTATTATAGTCAGATCATAGGAGCTAGTAGACCAAGAATAATAATAAATTTATATGAGAAATGTGTATCAGGACGGTTTATAGCTATCGTAGACATATTTCCTACATCTTATTCCAATCAAGTTTCTTTAAAATATCGTTTGGATTGATATTCTCTGCTTAGATTCTTAGGCCCCGTGTCTCTTTTTGGATTTGCTTAAACATCTTTCCACTGGTGAAACTGATCACGGTGTCAGCTAGGTTTAGTATGAACGAACCTTTGCCGAGGTATGCTGACATGTCGATTTTACAATCATCTCAAATAGGTCTGGTATAACATGGGCAAACAAAACATTGTGCAAAACCCAAATAGGAATCCCCCATTTTCCGCTACCGGAAGCTGTAATACTATTAGCATAATGCGAACCACAGAACGGGTACAACTGAAATGAAAAGTTGTTTTCAGACTCCGCGTTCGGCACGTTCAAATTTTAGCTTTTTTATAAGCCGGTTTGACTACTAATACAAGCGATAAGTAAATAAGAGTAGACAAATTGAATTGGGTTGCTTGCTTCCTTGAAAAAGTGAATGTTTGACAAAAAATGTTTGTCTATTGTCTTGCTACGTATTATTTTTTTTGTTAGTCGTGCTGTAGGCAGTTGCTTTAAATATTTTTGCCTTGGAACAAGATGTTGTGTTCCTTCGAAACTGCTGCCGGGTGGTATAGCCTGGTTCGCAATCCAAGCTATAGAAGCAAGTATATAAGAGAGCTTCGCTAACTGAGAACCCACGATATGATCTATTTGTCGCCTTTTAGTAGACAGATGCTAGGTTCAGCGGACTAAGCTTAGGTGATTTCTGGAAAACAAAGAGCTAAAAGATGTTATATTATATACACTGTTATAAAAGCCTCTCTCACGTATGCTTATTTTCTTGATACCTTTAATTGCTCCGTATTTGTCAATTTTGTATCAAAACAACACTATAACGATTTATAATTTGTGTTAGTTGACAACTAAATCTTTTAATACCGATGACAACATAATTAAATCTACATTTACAAACGTGACCACAGCCAATTTAATACCAATGATTGCGTGTAACAGACCATAAAAATATATTAGTATCGATATTAATTTTATATTCCGAGACTTGTCATCAAGTTTCTCAAATATTGAATAAAAATGTTTATATCAGATGATCTCCGGTGGGAAAATGACCTATAAAAGTGCAATCTGTGATGTCTCTAAAATTATAGCAGCGATAAAAGTGCGATAAGTATCTGAGAGTGTTTAGTAATCTACAGTCTGAGTGCGTAAATACAAAATGGAAGTTTTGTTTATAGTTATTGAGGTCGTAAACAATTGGAATTTTCGATCAATTTAATCTTGTAATTGTGTCGTAATCTAGAGTAGCCAATTAAAGTTAATCTTTATCTGTCAGTCACAGTTTATAAAATAAGATGTAAAGTTAGGCTTCTGTATTACTTTTGTCATATTCAAACTATATACATCATATCATTAGAAACTTCCTTCTTTATAATCCCACCGGTATTATTATAGGACAGTGAAATTATACTATTTAGCGATCAAAACGCAATCTTACATTAATGAAAATTTAAGAAAAGCAACTTTGCAATTATTTCTTTTACAATGTTTTTTTCAAATTTTAATAGTTAACATTTTTTTGTTTATTTTTTATTGTTCACTCTAAAGCTCACTAATAGGTAGATACTAAACAAAAAAAATATGAAAATTAAATATCAAACAGAGGAGAAAATGTCCTAAACTGTTTAGTCTTCGTCTGTTTATATACATACATACATATATGTACCTACATATTACGAGGCAACTTATTTCATCTACCTTGTCTTCTTCCAAAATTCAACCTCATATGACTTTATTTAAAACGTCTTAAAGATTGTTCATAATTTTTATTTCTTTTTTGTGCAAGAATCTTCTCTTTTCAAACTGAGTTAATTTTATTCAGTTTTTGTACAAAAAGTTCTTGTCTTAGAACTGATATTAAAAAGACAATATTGAATATGTTGTAGCCGTATCGGAACCACAGCTTAAACACGTGCAATGTGTCACACGTCAGCTTATTTAAGGTATGAGCCCATGACATTGATCCATCTATTTACTATATGGACATCGTTGGAGAACAATACGATGTAATGCGCTCAATTAAGGTTCCGATTGTAATAGTATCTTGACCCTAAGGTACTTTTGTAAATATACGAGCTGTGGGTACTTGTGCTTTTTATATTGGCAACATTTTTTAGGTTGATCCCGGCATTTTGCTCACTAAGCTGTTTTTGGTAGTGACAGCACTTAATTGGTCTCGTGGGGTAAGTGTACGCTGATTGTGAGGCTGTAGGGTTTCATATTGGGGTTGGACAAAGTGTTGTTGGTTTATTTGTTAATGGATTGTTCTAGAAGCTGCACGGAGTCTGGATATGTGCTCGGTAGACTTCAGTCAGCCTTGTCTTGGGTAAGACATAAAAAACAGTAAGCGAAATATGGGTCCAGTATAATTTTGCGTACGTCTTGGTTCTACACATACAGTCGTAAAGGTCGTAAGTGTATCATAGTAGATAGCTTTGGTAACTAAATTGGCTGGTAAGATTACTAGAAAAGTAAATCGCTGGCGCGAAACGCTGAGATTGCAATTTGAATAGCTGAGTTAAAAAAAAAACTGTAATAGTCTTTTATGCTGACGTAAATTTTTTTTCTACATTTATTTTATTTGTGCTTCACCGATTATTATTCATCTTCACCACTTCACTTCACCATTATGCAGGCGTTATTGCTCGATCATTGTAGTATAAAGTAATTTTAAAGGTTTTCTATATCTACATACATTTATGTAATATAGCTAACGCCAATATCACCAAAGGTGGAGGCAGAAATATATTATAGTCACATTTGGCCTGATTTTTCTGGTCTTATGTAATAGAGGGCTATATAACTATATCTGAAATCTGAAAATACATAAATGGTGCGTTTTCCAGTCCATCTACCCACAGGCGTTAAACAATAACTGTCAAATTTGACTTTAGAATAAGTTTTAAATTTTCAGCCGCCATTTTAAACGTTACCTTCGGCTCCAATAAGAGGTTATTGACCCCGCCTAATCTATTGCTAAGTATCGATAGGTATAGAAGGGTCACAGTACTAAGGTGAAGGGCGACGCCAACGTCCACTGAATACGTAAGAGGATGTATCATAACCGCTTCCGGTCGGGTGACATCCGGTGCATGTATAGTATGATGTGACATTGTATGCTGTAACTTTTTATTCGACAATGTTGTTGTATCGAATTCGTAAGAGCATCACGTAAAAAATACTGCACGAAATTGATTGCGGTTTTCAGAGTGGTATTGCTAAATCTCTAACTTAAAATATTGTGCATGTTTCATCCTGATACGCTGCCTAGAAGTCGAGTATTAATAATAAGAAATTTTTGATATGTCGGCTAGGAGCCCTAACAACAAGAACTATACTTACACAGTTTCCTACTTCCAAATTTCACGCTTACGAATTCGCGGGCAAAAGTTAGTAAATAATAAAGGCTTTTGATCAAAAAGGCTTTGGTTAAAATACTTTTATTGAGAACAAAATAAACCATTTTATCAAATTGAGTTATATTTTTCAATTTATTTTCTGTTTCATTTCTTTATTTGAAATTTGACGTGCTCTAAAAAGTATTTGTTGCTATTTGAGAAAATAAATTGCTTTAACGTTTGGGGAAATATTCTTATTGTTAAATTTTTGTTATAAATATTTCCAGCAATTTGGATTACATCTTACTAGTATTTTTGTTTACCCTTTTAATTAATCTAAAAGTGATTGTGTTAGTAGTAGGTTTGCCTACTAGTGCAATGGTTAGGACTCAAATCTCTCGCTCAAAACCTCAAGACTCGATCGCAAATGTTATACAAAAATGCGATACAAAAACACTGTTTATACACCAATCATTTAAATAATATATATCAGTAGCCTAGTGGGAGACTGCTTGACTGCCATGCCTCTGCGTTCTCTCTAGCTCGATCCCAAGACAAGTAATTCTGACTTTTCAAAGTTATGTGAATTCTGCTAACCCGCTAGCCCAGCGTGGTAGACGGGATTTAGAATATCACACTACGAAGACGCCTATATCGCAGTGTAACAGTTTATATACAGTTCTGTATATTATTATTATATATATTTATATTAATGTTCTGCTAATAAATTATTAAAATGTATTGTAGGTACAGTAAAATTAAGTCACGTCACGTTACTTATTTTTCTGAGGGCACGCATCACGTACACAAGTTAGGTTTCGCTCGTGACACGTACTCTCAAATAAATACGTAATGTCGATTACTTCAACGACAGGCGAAAACTAATTCTGTGCCTTAAAACATTTCTGACTAGATTTTGCTTGCGGTTTCGCCTGTGTGATAGCGGTTATTCATACCGGGTTAAAATGTATATCGTGTGGTAATCCAGGATTCGGTCTAATTATGTGCCAAGTTTTATACAAAGCTGTTCTAAAGTTTGCGCGTGAGTGAGTTATAAACATCCAAACGTCTTAACAAAACTGTCTTTTCTTTCTATCCGCAGCTTTGTTTGCCTGAATCCCACAAGAAAGCATACCGAAATGAAAAGAATCCGCAAATGTAACTAGTGGGTATTAAGTAGATATCTACTTTATACCCTGGATAGGCATATAGGCTGAAACACATAGGTATGTGTTAGTGTCATCTAAATGCGTTCAACGGTTTGTGCGTCATTACGTAACAATCATCTGAACCTCTAAACAAACTCCTAAGCCTAATTATTTTAGTCTAATGTGAGTACAGAACTTTTATAATATCAGTATAATTATTTATTAAAAACAAACTTACATTCTAATTTCTGTAACGCGGTGAACTTTACTAGCATTCCAACAACGGATGCAAAGAGCCCCGAATCGGAACAACCAATTGTAGACCACAAATTCTTGTGCCGTGTGGGATTTGAACCCACGACACTCGCCGTAGCATATAAAAGCGACCAGTTAACCTTTCTGGCCCCGCGCGCACTTAATGTAAACAATAACAGATTACCCGGTAATCGGACACCCGTCGCGCGGTCGGCACTTAAAGCGCCACTTGACACGCCCTATCGATGTTTATGTTTTTGAGCTCTGAGTTATGATAACATCGCTCGTGTTTCTTAGAAATACACATTGTAAGCTACGACAAGTATTATGAATCATCGCATTGAAGTGTATACTTGAGTTTATACGCCTGGATAAACAAAGCAGAACTGTACAAATTGTTCGTTATTGAAAATATTTGTTTCTAAAGAAATATAAATGCTATAAGAAGAGTTTTTACTTTTTCTATTTCTAGATAAATACTCTTTATAGTAAAACGAAGTATTTATATATGGCTGTGAGAAAAAATTAAGATATTGACATTTGAAAGTGGCACTACCGTGCGTGTCATGGACATTTAGAGCGCGGCAAAAGTAAATATTGAAATTTTTGTTAAAAAATATTTGTCGTAACTTTGTGCGTTGTATTCAGATATTTCTATAGAAACACTAATAAATAACACTATTATAGTGATTGAAACCTGAAATACGATATAATACTGTACTAAAAAACAACAAATATAAAAAAGCGCGGGAAAACTGATAAATGATAATAGGTTACTTTGGGCTTCAGTTTGACAAACAAAATTATCATTAGTCAGTATTGTTTTTATTGTGTCTAAAAATAGAAATATGCTCTTTATAGTTAAACATTTTTTTTTATATATGTCTGTGAGAAAAAATTAAGATATTGACATTTGAAAGTAGCATTGACATGCGTGACGAGTACATTTAGAGCGCGGCAAAAGTAAATTTTGTTTTTTTTTTTACAGAATATTAGTCGTAACCTTGTGCGTTGTTTTCAGATATTTTTATAGAAACACTAATAAATAACACTATTATAGTGATTGAAACCTGAAATACGATATATTACTGTACTAAAAAACAACAAATATAAAAAAGCGCGGGAAAACTGATAAATGATAATAGGTTACTTTGGGCTTCAGTTTGTTATACAAAAATAACGTAAGTCAGTATTGTTTTTATTGTCTCTAAAAATAGAAAGAATAAGCTTTTCAATAATGTATTACACTTATATACTTGCCCTACAAAAAACGACAGTAAACAGCGGCACAAATAACATCGACGAACGAACGCTCGGCGCGAAGTCACGTGACATAACAATAACAATATTAGACAATTATTATTCAGTTAGTAAATGGTTCGTTCGAAAAGCTCAGTTCATTCCGAGTACAATGATATACAATACAAGACTTTAAATACAGGCCTTTCAATACAAAAACGGCAAAAACTAGCGCGCGACCCTCTTTTTTTTGTTGCTTGACGCCTTAAGGCGTCAACGGGGTTTGGACGGGTACAAAAGTGATGACGCCTTAAGGCGTCAACGGGGTTGAGCGGTTAAACCTCCACGCCATCAGTGCAGTCCCTTTTTATTTAAATCATATCAGCCTCCACCGGACTACACTGCAATTTGCCTTCCATAGACGAATCCATAAGAAATGTTGCCATAAATAAATTGGACTGACAGGGTGGTAATCAGTCGGTAATCAGATGATTGTTATCGTTGAAAACCGAAGGATGATGGAGGTGGCAGGGAGACCTAGCATTTTGCCTCTTGCAACATTGTTGGGTTATTTATTGTCTAGTCAAACGGTGGAGGGTGGGGCTTGTAGCCCGTTCGACTCGATCTTAATGCTCGGTTCAGCTTTCTTTAGTGAGGTTATGATAAGAATGACTGCTTAATACGATTTGAAAGTAGAGGTCTGCGTGTTCATGCTTTGAAAACGACTTTATAACAACTAGATTAATATATATTTATTAATTCACGATGACCAATAACATATTTACAACTTAATACGTAAGTACATTTACAGAGTTTCAATGCATAACATCAACATTAGAAAAGATAATCATAACTTTGAAAATACAAATATTTAATTAATTTAAGATTGAATAATAATGTAAAAATAACTTAAACTAAAATTGACGATTCATTTCGAAATACAAATAGATTATGAATAAAAAAAATGGAATTTTAGGTTCATTAAATAAAAACGAAATATAATTGTAACCTTAGTAACTTACATGTATATTAGTAGAATAAGGCAATTTTTTTAATTCCTTTTGGGGATTAAAGTACGAAGATATTTTTATATGCTTTTTGGCAGATAGGGCAAGGGCGATTATTGTATTGTAAAAAATAAGAAAATAAAATAAAAATTGTTTATTACCATTTTCTTATATGCTATGTTATAATCAGTAGTTGGGGTACTCCTTTTAAGTAAACATTACCTGTGTTAGGAGACTCCGCTCTTCACATTACAGTAATAAATAGATATTGTAATTCTATGTTCCGCAGACAGATAGATATGAAAGATAAGGTTACAGATTTAATAGAAATTCTCATAGCAACCTGAGACCAACCAGTAGACACTAAAAGCTGCGTCTTATACCAAACTAACATAACTTCACTCATTAACACATTGCTCGAACCAAGAATAGTACCCGAGGCCAATGTGGCAGTTATGGCTTTGCCTGCTACATCCCACAGTGACGCAAGCATACTATAATAAATACTCTCCGGTATTAATACCGGATAGTTTTTATTTCCCTAGGTTAACCTAGGGCATGGTCTATTTCCATCAAGGAGTCGGCGGAGCGGGGAGGGAGCGCTTAAACCCTCTCCCCAATCGCAGAACCGGGCGCCGCAAGGCGCGAGATGACCTCCAGCCACCCTGAGGTTTGACCTGGGGGTGGTGGGCTGCGTGGGCCTGCTCGCCACCCGATCAGCACCAGGTCCGAGAGGCGGCTTGCGTTTTCCCATGTTCGTCTCTGTCGTCTTTGTCCCCTCAGGGGGACGGTGGAGGAAATATTTTTTGTGCAGTGGCCTACCATTTCACACGGCGGGCCGAAACCAAGGTGGGGTCGCGATTGCATGTGAAAGCGATTCGCGCGGCCTCGCCGTCTATGGTTATGTCGAGGAACACCGTGGTAGGTTTAGCCGGTATTACCATTTTCCCGGTGAGCCCGTTATAACCTCTCCGTCGTCCCGCGGACAGGTATGCATATGCGTAAAAAAAGGGCATGGTCTATTTGCGTTATAATTTTTATTAAAATCAGTATAGCAGTTTACGCGTGATTGACTTACAAACATCCAAACAGTTTACAAAGCTACATTTGCAATACATACTAGGCTCCGTATGAGAGATTTATCCCGGGAACGAATGGCGGATGAATAAAACGTAGGGACTTCTCAATACCCTCACATCGTAGCGTTATGAAGAAAATATTTCAATATTAAAATCTGTCGCCATAGAAACTATTCACGTTACACGGAGTGCACGCTTGATAAGAAATTGCTACGGTGTATTTTCCGTTCTCCTACCATCGCCAAATCACCGTAATAATGGTTATATTTGATTTTAACACCTTGTTGATTTATTCGCAATTTGTACTACATAATAATGACTGCGCGGATGGCGCAAATGTTTATGTGGTCACCGAGCGTTTTATTTTTAGGACGATAAATGATGTGGTTTGTATACGTATATGGATCATACATTACATTTTTTGTCCCGAAACTAAAATACGCCGATGGCTATTTTAATTGTCAACTTAGGAAAAGGAATGATGAGGTCAAAGGTACAGATGATGGATGGAATGGATGAGTTAGGTATGTGAGTATTCGAAATTCTTAAACTTACAATTTATCATTTCACGAGTAATAATATTGACGGAACCGAAATTGGGGACTGCTCAATACACGCTTTGTGACAGATGACTGCACTTTTTATGTTTAAACAAACAAATTCCGACTTGTTCGCTTGTTTTAAGGTAGTCGGCGCCTGCGCAGGCGGCGTTTCTCTGTAGTGTGTGTACCTGTCCTTAGTCCCATAAGACCACTTACTAGTCGAACCTCTGCCTGACCGTTAGCTTTCCTAAAAAAATGTCATCAACTTTCAAATAAGGAATGCTTGTCAATAATGACGTAATGTTATTCGTTTTGAAATCGTGTTTTGTCAGCTTGTGACATTTTTAGTTACCTATATTTGATTTTTGAATATTCAAAAATATCATCACATTTTTGTATAAAATATAAAAAAGGAATAACATTAAAAGTATTGCAAAATAATAAACGGTCGCCTAATGGTCAAAATTCGACTATAATTGATTTAAATTTTAAGTTTGATCGTTATTAAGGTATAACTGTCTATAGCTTTACCCTTATAATCACATTTCATTTAGATTTCGCCAAGGCTATACAAGTTAATTTAACTATCTTTTTCAAACAAATTATTATTTACTTAACTATATTCTTTCATTGAGAAAAAGAAAATAAAGTAGCAAGCTTAAGTATACCGTATACTTAAGCTTGCTACTTTATTTTCTTTTTCTTTATTACATATAAATAAGGTATATGAAACCATAGTTACGAAGAATTGTACGACGTCAGGCGAACAATGCCGAAATACTACGAACGCGATTCGACTGCGTGTGTCAAATGCATGGTTGTGTCTGTGTCGTGATTTTTCATTAATTTAATGTATTTCTAATGCATATTTTATAAAAATATTAAGATTCGCCCCTCCTTCTCCATACAAAACTTTAACTGTGCCAAATTTCATACTCCTCCGTCCGCACAATTTTCGTAAAAAGGGGTACAAAGTTTTTGCTTCACGTATAAATAAATATTCTATTCTACCACATACACACAACACCATCTAGCCCAAACTAAGCAGAGCTTGTACTATGGGTACTAGACAATGGATAAACATACATATATACATTTTTTTTTGTAAATACATACGTATTATACATAGAAACACCCAGACCAAGACAAACATCCATGTTCATGCACACAAATGTTTGACTTGTGCGGGAATCGAACTCGCGACCTCAGGCGTAGCAGTCGGTTACACTAACCACTACGCCATCGAGGCCGTCAAATTATGTCATCATGTCTGCTCCAATTACCACCACCCTCTACTATCTTAATTATTTTAAGTTTTCACAATAAACACTAATATTTAACATCTTAACTGCAGGTTTAACGTTTCTGTGATTTTAGTCTACCTACACCACCATGATTATTTATATGAAGACATTTATCCCGGATGTATCTGCTTGATGCTATCAAAATTCATATATTTTTGTGGATTCAATATACTAATACTATGTATAGTAGAGTTAATTCTTAGGTCTGATAAAAGTTTCTAAAAACTGGCCGTTTGAGTGCACGAATAGCGTACTGTTTAAAGTCGCCTTACCAGCCTCTGCGTCGAGTATTCTTGGTTCGATATCCAATTGAGACAAAAAATTGTGACCCACAATTAATTTATTTGAACTATTGTTCATTATTATAATTTTAGTAAAGTCTCCACGGAAGAGGAATCATTCTTAGTGCGGGCGATGCCATTTTATTAACAAAAGATGCTGCGGTCAAATAAATTAATTAACCGCAAAACAGGTGGCAGCTACACAATACAGTAATAAACTCAATTAATCCAGAGACTAAAATTAAAACATTTACTCAGTTAAAACTCTTCTCGTATTAAACGCGTAGCATTTTCCTTAACCGTTACTTACTCATGATTCACTTTGTTCTTAGGGTTGTCAGGTGATCGAATGTCTGTATTTGCCAGACGTTTCTAGTACCTAATCTTGACACAATATATAACATTCGTGTGTTGGCATTGGGGTCTAGTTAAAAACCAGCGCCAGTCTTGTCTGGCGAATGCTTAAATAGACATCTTTTGCAAAGACCGTGGCATACATAATTGTCCTTGTCTTTTAAATTCATTTATTTAATAAAAAGTTACTTGATAACACGTTTGTTCTATAATCTTTTAGCAAAAAATGATTTTATTTACTTAATAGTCCTCGGGATAAATTTACGCTTCAGTACGATCATATTTCGGGTTTCATTCCCAGGTCAAATTTTTTTTATACAACTACCTTGGCAATCAAGCTTACGGCCACCTGATGGTATGTGGTCACCATAGCCTATAGATGCCTGCGACACCAGAGGCATCACATGCTCGTTGCTGACCCTTTAGGAAAGGAAGAAGAGAAAAAGGAAGTGGGAAGGAGAAGCAGCGGGAAAAGGGTGAGTGGGCCTCCGGCACTCTCACTTACTGAACGAAACACAACATTAGCAATACGGCTATTTCACGTAGATATTCTTTGAGAGGGTAGTCCTTCCCCGATCGAGCCGGCCCATACATGCTGAAATTTTAATCAGCGAGGTTCTTATTGGAATATTATTTTA
Organism: Catocala nupta; assembly: GCA_963675205.1. Taxonomy (NCBI): domain Eukaryota; kingdom Metazoa; phylum Arthropoda; class Insecta; order Lepidoptera; family Erebidae; genus Catocala; species Catocala nupta. The sequence continues at coordinate 5,262,858 of OY776095.1, read as the reverse complement.
AGAAATTCTCATTACGGCGCCTATTAATGTGTAGAGATGTCAAGAAAGCTTCCTATTACCTGTGACCTAAAAGTAGGTACCTACATCTGGTGTAATGTTGGTGTAGTACAACTCTTGGCTATCTCTTCTTGGACGGCATATGTTTAATTTGAATTTTAAACAAAGAACAGCATATAAATTGTCGTTATTAAATGTTCTGACAGCCCTATCTATACACAGCACACTACATACTTATGTTCATAAATTGTACAGGTTCAAATCCGGGTCTGAACCATCGCGAGTTTTTTGTCTGAGACCATGGACCGCTATCATCGACTAATAATTTGAAAGTTGAAACTGATTAAGCGATAAACTTCGAGAAATAGATTGGTGTTTGAAAAAATGCTGCCTCGTCGTATCAGTTGAGTGCGCGTGCGCAACTAGCGTTTTGAGTTGTTGGATTCGGTACTCGGATTTTTATTGATTCTTGAATAATATCAGTTTTTATGTGATAGAAGCTCGAATGTGGAAATATTAAGTCGTTACATATGAAACAGTAATTTATTTTTTCCTAATCAATCTTATTTCGTGATTCCTATCTACACTAATACATATGTATGTATATCTATACCAATAATATAAAATTAAAAAAAATTTTTTTTTGTAATGAATGCAATAACGAAAGGACCGATTTAAAACAATATCACCGCCAGAAATCTAATTAGTGTAAAAGTAACATTATGTTATTTCATCCAGAAGTAAAATAGGCCATATAACATCACGCTATGAGCCAGGATAGTGGAGCAGTAACCATAAACGTAAGTGAAACTGCAGGGGAAAAGCCAGTACAAAATACAATTGTTTGTTTTTTACAACTAAGGTGGCAGACGAGCGTACGGCCCACCTGATGGTAAGTGGTCACTGTAGCTTATGGATGCCTGCAACACCAGAGGCATCAATCAGCGTTGCTGACCCTTTAGGAAAGGAAGAAGAGAAAAACGAAGTGGGAAGGAAAAGGAGCGGGACGGGGGCAAGAGGATGATTGGGCCTCCGGCACTCTCACTTACCGAAGGAAACACAGCAGTAGGAATATTGCTATTTGATGTCGATATTCTGTGAGAAAGTCCTACTCCTAGTCCTTCCCCGGTCGAGCCGGCCCATTCGTGCTGAAATCAGCGAGGCACTACTACTCAAGACAACGAAATTGTTTAAAAGTAACATTTTTCACATATACTCGTAGACTATATTGAACCTATAATTTGTTCAAACGCCACACATAATTGAAAACCTATTGTGACTGGCCGCCGGTGTGCCGCGGCCACAATACACAATTATTAAAATCGGCATGAGAGGGAGGCTAAGGATTTCTACTTGCTATGATTCTCGCGTCTCTCTTGGTTCATTCACATGCTGTATATTCTTCATGCCTGCTCATATGTCTAGGGTAGGTATTATTGTAAAACATAAATATAAATACGGAAAATAATATATGTAATGGATTTAACAATTACAGAGTCATAAAGGAAATTAAAAGTGAAAAATTAATAAACAAATAATTACTGCAATTTTAATATTTTTTTCCTGTACAACAATAGTAGCTTAATATTGTCTTCTGTTTACGCGAATGTTATTCATTGAAATTAAACTACTATATACAGATTTTAACGCGTTGTTTATTTATCACTGTATTACATAATTTTGAAACTATTACACTACTATTACTACTATTGAATTTTACTAATTTATAAGCTAATAAAATTATTTAAACTATGAAATCTATTTATATTTAGGTTTACACTTTCCCCGACGTTTCGGTTGCTTCTCAGGGGGTGACCATGGCTGCTGATGGCAGTGATAAATAAACAACGCGATAAAATCCGTATATAGTAGTTTAATTTCAATGAACAATAGTAGCTATTTGATTTGTTATTTATAATACCTTTTAACGTATTTTTTAATTTTTTATATTGTTTCTAGCGGACTTGACAAACGTCCTGCCTGAATGTTGGCTTGCTCGCTATGAGCGCCACCTATCGAGTCCAATAGTTGATCTAAATTGTCCGGGCACCCACCTACCAAATCAAACACACCAAAAAATTCATAAAATCGATCCAGCTGTTTCGTGGGAATTCAGTGACAGACTAACGAACAAAAGATTTATAACTATGTATATATAAAGATTTGATTTTACTGCTCTTCCTCTATTAGCACCCGAAGAGGTTTGTACAGGAAAATTTTACTAATATTAAAACAATAATTGTAATTATTGTTTGTTTATAAATAATAAATGTATTCAATTTTTCTTTTGATAAATATGTTATTGTAAATGTTTGTCCTGTATGTGGATTGTACCCACAATACTCGACGCAGACAGTGCTGAGCCGACCACTTAATTCATTGAACTATCAGTGCAGTATTATATCAAATCTCATATTACTAGCGACCCGGCTTCGCACTGATAATATAAAACCTTAATAAATTATACACCTTATGAATTACTCTGTTTATTGGTGAAAACCTCATGAAAATCGGTTTAGTAGTTTTTAGTATATCGCGAACAGACGCGGCGGGGGACTTTTTTTTGTAATATGTAATAATAATAATGTCCTCCAGACCGAGTTTCGGCCACGGCGGCCAGTCTTAACGGAGACTGGCCATCTGCGCAGGAGATATTATAGTGCACAAGTGTGTGCGCAAACACAAGTGCACTGTCTGTTCCCTAATTCTCATGGTCCGATGGGAGGGTAATCCGACACGACCGGAGAGAGATCAGGCGCAGGACCAACGGCTTTACGTGCTTTCCGAGGCACGGGGGTGTCTAACACCGCCAACTTTCTAACTCCGGGCTCGTATTGAGCAGCACAGCACAGCAGTCGCATATACTACCGCTGCGCTACGGAGGTAGTTAAATAAATTATACGCCTTATGAATCACTCTGTCTATTGGTGAAAACCGCATGAAAATCGGTTTAGTAGTATTTAGTTTATCACGAACAAATGGGCCGTGATCATTGTTTTATAATATGTAGTGATTACAAAACCAGATTTTGTGGTTTTGCTCGCGTAAATATAGCTTAGGTTAGTAATAGTTTTTCTGGATGAAAGCTACTATATACTTTTCCCTACAACGTGTATGAGAAATTTCATGATGGACGGTCGAGTTGTTGAGAGATGAAAGCGTAACAAACAAACAAACAAACTCATTCGCATTTATTATTAGTTCGGATGTGAACGCAATAATACTATCTAGCGTAGTAGAGCCTCGCCTCGCTGATTTCAGCATGAATGGGCCGCCTCGACCGGGGAAGGACTACCCTCTCACAGAATATCGACGTGAAATAGCAGGATTCCTACTGTTGTGTTTCGTTCGGTGAGTGCGAGTGTCGGAGGCCCAATCACCACTTCCATTTTCTCTTCTGAACCCTTTAGGAAAGGATCCTAAAGGGTTCAGCAATGCGCAAGTGATGCCTCTGGGGTTGCAGGCGTCCATAGGCTACGGCGAACACTTACCATCAGGCAGGCGCGTGCGCTTCATACAAGCAAATAAGCACTGCATATCCTAGTCCGCTGGCTTATGTAAATCTATATAATCGAAATCTATTTATTAAATACTACAATATAATATACAGATATATATACACACAAAAACATTTATAAATGAAATGTAGTGCCCTCGCAGAGGTTTCGTGTAGGGCGTGCATACACTACCAGAAATCTTTGTGCACGCCCCTGCCATCAGGTGGGCCGTATCCTTGTTTGCCACCTTAGTTGTATAAAAATAAATAATAGTTAAAATGAACTAAAAACACGCTTTATTAAAAAAACAAACTAAAAGGTAAAAAATAATTTAATAATTTTAATGCGTAATTAAGCGATGTTTGTTAGCTTTTTAAAACTGTTATTTATTTTTACTTTTTTAAACTATTATTTATATTTATTTTACATTTTATATTTTCTAAATTATTGAATTGTCATCAGTCCTCGATAAGTGTGCAAAGTTTCAAATCAATCCGTCGGTTTGAAAGTGGTGAAAATCACGTTAAAATATTCCGTTACATAGATTCATAGACACATAGATACTTACATACCAAGCTAATGAAAGCTTGTTAAAAAAGCTACCTAATTACAGAGCTAGCATGGCGTAGATATACCTCAGATTCACAATTTATAGACAAACAGAAAATTAAAAATAAATTAGACTTGGGAATCAAAACTGCGAGCAGAAAATCTTTAAAGAACATTACTCGTCGTGGGAAACAAACCTGTGACCATACACTTGGCGGTTGGTAGCATACACTCATGCCACTGGAACTTCATTACAATTCCACAACGAGTTCACAACCATTCATACACAAACTAAGTATATTGAGTGCAAAACACAATACGGTTTACCTTCGAAATATGTCGCACAAGGTCCTTTACGTAGGGCCTACGGTACATGCATGCACGGATGGCGTTCAAATCCCACACGGGACAAAACTTTGTGTGATCAACAAATTGTTGTGCCAAGTCTAGATGTTCTTTCTGTCAGTTGTTTGAATGTTTGTGAAGTCCCACGTGATACAGGATTTGTTCCTAGAGCGGGAGTTGTCTATTCTAAAACAAAAAAATATGTGTTCTTGTGTGCGTTGCGCCTTACGCCGTAATTGCATAATGTTAGTACGACCGAGAGTAAATGCATACAGCGGCAATTGATTAAGACGGATTAACTGTAGGGTGGCCAGACGTTGTCTAGTTAGGTGTGGTAGTCCTGGATTTATGAACTAATAGATTTTGCCTGCGGCTTTAGATTTTGTCAATAAATGGCTATCTCTCAGAAACTATACTTTTTCTAAATGAAACAGATCCTATAGTCATGTCTGTACCTCTGACATCGTGTATGCGTAATCTCATGAAGACCGGTCGAGTTTTACGCAACAAAAGGTTTCATAAAAATAAAGACTGTACCCGAGGGAAATAAATTTATTGAAAATCTACATTAACGCAAGCGAAACTGTGGGAAAAATCTAGTAATAAATATTTCCGTTACTTACTATTTTGCAAAATTACTGTATTTTTTTATTAACAGCTATAAAATCCTTATATAATAGCTTAATCTATACTAATATGAAAAAGCTGATTTGGTTGAATGCGCTAATCTCAGGAACTACTTGTTCGAATTGAACAATTGTTTTAGTGTTGTGTAATACATTTATCGAGGAAGGCTATAGGATATATAACATCACGCTACGACAAATAGGAGCGCAGCAGCAATGAAAAATGTTGCAAGAATGGAAAAAAAAACTCTCTTATATGAAGCAGACGAAGTTGCGCGGGCAGCTAGTTTCAATATATGATCCCGCTCTAAACTGGTCTCGCGGGAGAGTTGATTAGTTCATTTATTTTATTATTCGCATAAACGTAAAACAGTATTCAGGAAATCAGTATAAACTACTATTTATATATAACTAGATAACTTATACACGCTATACTAATTATAATACCAAATATTTGTCTGTACGTCCATCAGAAATAAACTGCGCACTTAAGACTGTCCGCGGTTACGCGCACGAGTGGCGAGCTTCGCTCTCGGTCACCGACTTTAAACCTTGGCATTGAATACAAATCTCGTTGCTGAATCGAATCAAACAATTAGATATATGTTATTATATATATATGTATATATATATATATATATATACTTTTAAGACTACTTTAGTATAAAGCGTAATGACTGTTTTGGAGGTCTTTCCAAATGTTATACAGGTGCATTGAGTACACGGATTCGGGAATAACCCTTTGCGGATCGTTTTTTTTTTGCGAACGGTGATTGAAAAGAGATTTCTTGGTGGAATGGCATTCATGGCGATCACTTTAACTACTACGCAATGCGCCATATAGAACACTAGCTTTCGTCCACGGCTTTCCTCGTGATATGCTATTAAAACATAGTATTCCTTTAGTGAAATATACAAAGTGGCGCAAAACTTATCACATTAAATGATATACTGCCTTAAGCTGATTGATATAAGACGGTTAGCAAAAACAAAAAACCTATTTTCACAGAAATTAAGAAATGATTATTTTGAACAAAATAAATAAAATAAAATGAGACACAAATTGGAACACCATTGTAATAAGCATACATTAACCTATTTCTTTTCGTCACAAGATTATGGACCTTATTTCTTTTTGTGTTTTTAATCTCATAGCGAGACGTGGACATATTCTGTTGTGCTCTGAGTGAATTCACAAGGATAGCTTCTTATAAAATTTGTTATAGTAATTAGATAAAACTATATAGGAATATGTTGTATAAGTTTTATTTATATTTTTTTTTAATAGTGCTACAATATCGCTTTGGATGAAACCTGTAAAGATATTTGTATGTCAGTAAATAAATAAATAAATAAAAAATTTGTTTGTTTTGTTTTAATATCGCTGCTTGAGGTCTTTGACATTTATCTCTGCATTACACATGATGTTCTAAATTATGAAAACAAATAAAATTGCCGGTGGCTAAACTACTGAATACATTTGATTCATAATTTGTAAATCGTCAAAGAATACCATGTAGTATATGTGGTATCAATTAATGTGATAGCATTTGCGTCACTTTGTATACAATAACACACAAATGTAAACTCTTTCTGATAGTAGTGATTAATTGATCTTTATATTTAAGGCAAAGATTTATAGCTTTATATTTAACAGAGAAGTCTGTTAGATCACTTGTCGATCCCGTGGCATGTCGCCACGTATTTTTACGGTAACACTTTGCTCGACACGTGAATCAATACTGGGGCGTCACCATTGGTCTGCCATACGTGCCTTAAGCCACAGCTTGGACGAAAATATCATACTAGGTTTAAAAAGCCTAGTTTACCTTCTCATGCCGTCAAAGTAGAGACCTCAACATCGCCTCGGCTGCTATGAGGACGATGTGGAGGCCACTGCTCTTAGACCACACGACTGCTTACCATCAGGCGGAGTGTGGTCATTTTGACGAGCAAAATATTAAAAATAAAAAAAAGATTTTCCGTGACAATAATATATCTCTGCTTACCCCAATATCGATACACGCGCATACGTAATACCGTCAGTATTGATCACCGTGTAGGTCAAACCAATAGCTTTTAATACCAGTGGTCCTTGAAAAGGTATTCGTGTACTTTGCATATGTTAAACTAAGTCATTATTACAAAAAATACACACATTAGGAATGATCGACCGCCATTAAGCACTCATTTATTATAATTACGTGTGAATGAGCACTATTTAAGTTCATTTAGATAAAAAATTTGATGTTAAGTAAAGTTCAATGATATGTTTCAAGGACCTCGTGAGTAGTTTTGTATATACGGAACTACTACGGGATGTAGTGAAGATGGTGTAGTCTCACGCCTGGATGTAGGCGAAGGGGTAAGCAGAAGTGTCTTCCACCCATATTTTGTTGGCTATGGGTCCTGCGTAATAGAGCCTAACCAACCTATTGCTATCTAATTGTGATACTGACTACGCAGTTTGAAACAGTGCCTGGAAGACATTACAGGCATTCTGAGCAGCTGTATTCTTTAAATCCAAAAACCAATAACACCGAATCTTATGTCTCTTCAATATTATCGAACTCGAGATCTCACGCAGAAAGGGGAACATTAGTTACTGCGGTGTAATCGAGGCAGTCAGCGTCGTCACAACTTACCGCGCAGTTCTGTATATCCATCAGAAATAACTGACTATATAAATCTATAATATAAATAATAACGAATGTCATTAGCAACTTCGAAGTTTTATTTAACATGCAAAAATAAATATGCAGGCATAATGATAGGAGGCTTCTTAATAGCGGAAGAGTTTAATGTATAAAATATCACTGACGAAAAACCGTGTGTTGTGTACCTGTAATGAGCACGATTTTCAACGTGTCGTGATACGTAATCATCATTTAATATAATAACAATATCAGGCCTGTACTGTCCCACTGCCGGGCACGGTTCTCTTCTCGGTTTGAAAAGGACTAGGTTAGAATTATAGGAAAACTGCTGATCCAGTGCGGTTTAGCAGACTTCACGCATCCTCGAAAACATTATGAACAATTCTCAGACATGCAGGCTTCCTCACAATGCTGTTCTTCACTGCTAAAGCGAGCGATAATAAGTTATATACGTACTTAACTTTGAAACAAAATATATACATACCAAGTAACATATTATATAATCTAAATGAATATAGATACATACATAATGAGATGAATCTGATAAACTGTCAAGGAGGAGAGCACGTGCTTTCATGAGGAAGCGCATTCTATAGTAAAACGGACTAAACGAGGATTTCTATCATGATTTGCACATAGATATTGAAAAAGGCAGGTTAAATAGGTGGGAGCATTTATTGAGGTTACAATAGAAAATAATATTGTAAAGGCACGCAAACTACGGCGTTAACGAATGGGTAACCATTTTAAAGTGGATCTATAAGCTAAAATATCTAAAATATATCTATAATCTATTTTAAAGAAGCAATGATAAGCTATATAGTGTGATTCAAGCAAATGACGTTACAGGAAACAGTTGTTCACACGAACGGAATCGCAAGCAAAGGCTAGGTTTAATACATTTTATTACCAAAGTAAGCGGGATAAAATATACGATAAAATTACAAAATATTAATAGCATGTATAGTTTTATTAGTTTTTATATGTAAAAAGAGAGGTGTATTTTAAAAGCATGTCATTTTAAAAACTGTTTAATCTTTGACATTATAAATTCGTGAACGTATTTGATTGAAAACGTTGTATTTTTATCGTTAACGTATAACATTTGGGGTGAATAACAAGAGTTTTAAAACTTATACATGTTTTACATCAAGAATATCTCAATATATTATTGTTGCTTTTCAATAAAACGACGAGGAGCACTAGAATACGGTTTCCATTTAATTTTTGATTAGCTTATAAATTTTGTTTATAGTATAATTTCAGCCATTTTATAAACTTTCGCATTGCTGGGCACGGGCTTTTTCTCTGTACCTATAAGACCACTTTTCAGGCCACAGTGTGAGTTAGTAATCTCCTAAGGTCTTTGAGAACATCATGGAGAACTCTCATGCAGGTTTCCTCTGAGCTGGGTTGCGAGGTCTAATGACATCTCAGGAGCGCTAGTTTCTTAGGATTTGTTTTTCAGTTGGCACCCTGAACACCGGGTTGGTTTTATTGAGTAGACATCTCACACAACTCAATCGACACAACTAGGGAATAGGTATCTTCTAAATATTTCCTTAAATTCTCAAAAATCCTGCAGCACTGTGCAATCCAGTAAGTACAAAAGATATAGAACTCGATTGAGTTGGAAACCAATTGCCTGTCCAATTTTCCTCTCGTTAAACATCTGTATTCAATTGTATCGCTGTATCTGTTGGTATTATTCAATCATGGAAAAAGATCAAGCAAGACTTTGGACTGCAATCTTGCAAGATGGATTTCCATTGACGCGTGTATTAATATTGATATAAAGAATACCCAAACATTACAAGCAATCTTTAGCTCGAGTTCAGAAGACTCAACGTATTGGTCGTGACGAGGTATAACCACCTATCCAAGTAGACAGATGGTGTTAAGTTGTTAATAAAAACTTTTAACCATACTACAACATTAATGTTAACACAAACTTGATAACAAACACACCTACAGCACGACAATATTTAAAACATTACCATACTCGATACAACACCAATCAAAATAAAACTACATTGCTTGTAAAAAATCTAGACACGGCCAAATGTATTAAAATATTCCGAACGTTCGTGTAATAATAATTAATCAGGCGGTCATCAAACTCATTATTTTTTGTACGATTTTTTACCGAACTGTTTAGGAAAGCGTGTGTTTACCTTCTAACGTTGAAATTGAAAACTGTTTGATACGTGGGAAGTAAATATTGTATAATACTGATACGAGAAAGAATGGTAGTCAGTTGAAAAATTGTCCTTTGAACATTGAAACTTCTTATAGAAGTCTTCCCTTAGAAATCTAAGTAGGTTGTCCCGTTAGCCTTATTTCATTTAATGCTTTACTTTATGTTGTAGCGAGGATGTTGTCACTATTAAGGTCTATCAGGTCGCAGGCAACCAGACTTAGGAGTTCTGGATATACAGTGTCAGTCCAGATGAAATGGCAATAGGTTGTGATCGCCTGATGTCATCATCATGCATATTGGTATGAACTGATATACATGTTAGGTAGCAGGTTAGCTACTTCGAGAGGGGCTGCTTGGTAGCTGATCTTCAACAGTATGCCGGTTGTGGTTCCTTGCTGGTACACTTTGGATGACAAGAGTAGTTTTATTAAGTAGTTTCATACAACTCAATCTCCCCTGTAGGGATCTCCCTGATGGAGGTTTATTTAATTGGCAGTTTAGCGGTCATTATAATTATATAAAGCGTAAACGTAAGATAATATCACTAAAGTTATGATTGATTCTATGGAGCTTAGTTGCTCGTAAGAGGCCCCTGGCATGATGATGACCTGAGCGATCCATTCGCGAGGTAAACAAACGATGTCCAGCAAAAAAGATCGGTTGAAAGCCTTCTACGCTCACCCATAGTCCGCGTGAAGTTGTCAAGGCCATCTGCGGTCATCAGCTTCTAAGTCAGCACAACAAAACATACATAATCGTGGTTATCTCGCGCCTATGAATTATTCCTGTGTCGCGGGGGCCTTTACAAACATTCAAACAACGGGCACAAAGTACACCCAGAGTCTGACCAAACATTTGTGTACCGCACAAATTTTTGTATCGTGTGGGATTCGAACAACAGCATTCAGCGCAGTGGCAGCGGGGAGGCAACCACGTAAACCACTACGTCATACGTGAAGTCAGCAAAAACCCCGTTATACTTTTCCCGACCGAGAAATTGAACCCGGAACCTTACGGTCGGCTGTTAACACAAGCGTAAACTCATGCCGTAGCATCAATGAGACAGAGTAAATTAATTAGTAGTAAGAATTTAGTTTTCTTAAAATTTTGTCAACAAATCGTGTTCAATGTTCGATATGGAGTGGTCCGACTCGTGTAGGCTTGTATTCAAATCGCACAAACTTTTAACAGTACCTTCCCTGTTTATTTACGAGGTAGCTAGGTTTTTGAGATCTTATCCTCTACTTTTTAAACCGAAAGATAATACAAATAAGAGAAAAGGGACTCATTTGGACTTTGAAATACCTATACCCAAATTAGAACTATTTCGAAAGAATTGTGTTTATATGGCCCCTTTGATTTATAATGCTCTACCGAAGTCAATTACTCAAATGCCCTTCAAAATTTTGCTTTCAACTAAGAAGGTGGCTGGTGCAGGAATGTTTATATTCTATTCATGAGTATTTTGTAAAATATCCATGTAAACTAGCGGTCGCCAAGTGGTCGAAATTCAACCATAAATGATTTAAATTTTAAGTTTGATCGTTATTATCTATATCGGTTTCATTGTCTATAACTTTACCTTTAAAATCACATTTCATTCAGTCACCTACTCCACATACATACGTATGTATGTGGAGTAGCAACTATAGTTACGAACAATGCCGAAATACTACGAATGCGATTCGACTGCTTATATCAAATGCATGGTAGTGTGCGTGTAGTGTTTTTCTTTAATTTAATGTATTTCTAATGCATATTTTATAAAAATATTAGGATTCGCCCCTCCTTTTCCATATAAACTTTAACTGTGCCAAATTTCATACTCCTCCGTCCGCGCAATTTTCGTAAAAAGGGGTACAAAGTTTTTGCTTCACGTATTAATATATAGATTCATGAGTATTTAGTGAAATATCCATGTAGATTTTATACGCATAATCTTGCATTAAAGTACACACACACACACACACACACACACACACACACACACACACACACACACACACACACACACACACACACACACATATAAATATATATATATAATAACAACATGTGTAATTAAATAACATTTGTAATTGATTGTGTCGGAATTTTATTTTACTGTAGTAATAATAGATAGTATTTAATAATTCATACATTTAGATTAGTGCTGAATGTTAATTATTTATTGTACTTGCCTGTTATAAGCGAGTTAATTTAATGTCAAATTAAATTTAGAATATAATAAAATACATAATATAATAATATAATACATATGCATGCCGCTGTGTCGGTGAAACATGATGAACTAAAATTATATGTAATATCTTTGACCGTGCAAATAAATAAATAAAGATAACTAGATCCTAGCATGTAACGAACACCTACATTTTCACGTTTTAATGTCTAATATCTTCCAATGATAGTTACGATGAAGTTAGTTAAGTTACAAGTGAAGTTTAATTAAAACCTTGCATATTTGTGCTCTCTGGACTTTCCTTTTTTTTTTTTTTTTTTTTTACGTGGGGAAATGCGCCTGATGCATACCCTCTCGCCACAAGGGGAGGCGAGAGGGTTATGTCCGGCTCTCCCGTACTTCGGGCCTACGGACCAAAACCCCACGGTGTGCACGCTCGCTGCCTTGTATAGTGGATGGGCCGCTGGCAACAATTACTACCTCAGCGACCCATCCAGCAGTCTACAGCTCCTCGGCGACGCCCCGGCACTACATAGGGCGTCGGACCGACTCAATGGCTGGCGGACGGGAGATCCCCGTTCTCCCGCCCGCAGCCTTCATTATGGCGGCATAAGGCGCGCGTAAGCGCGCCTGCGCCGCCCGGTTCGCCGGCGACGGCCCGGATCCGCAAGGATACTTTCTTCACGGATCCGCTCCGCCGCCTCCTTCTGCGAGATGACGTCCTCGCAGAAGGACGCGACCGCTGCCCACTTCCTCTCGCTGTCGACCATGGCTTTGATCACGGCCGGCAGCGAGAGATCTTCACCCACTACCTCAATGAGTTCACGGCGCTGCACCGCCCAAGCAGGACATTGCTCGAGCGTGTGCTGCGCCGTGTCCTCCTCACAGTCGCAGTGGTGGCAGACGGGACTCGGTTCCCTCCTAGCGACCGTGTGCAGGTATTTGCCAAAGCAACCGTGCCCTGACAACACCTGCACTAGCCGGAAGGAAAGGGTCCCATGCTGCCGCCCTGCCCACCGCTCCAATACCGGCTGGAGGGCCCCAACGGTTCTGAAACCGGCCAGGGGCGCCTCCAGCCGCGCCTTCCACTTTAAAATCATGCCCTGGTGGGCTCGATTGCGCGCGCACTCAATAGCTGTCGGGAGGGGACGACAACCCGTCTCCTCCCGCACCGCCTCACTCACTGCAAACACTTCGGCGAGCACTTCAGCCTCTAAATCCCACGGGGGTGCTCCGGCCAACGCGCAAGCTGCGTCGGCCGACACCGTGCGGTATCCACGTATTACCCTGACCGCTATGACTCTCTGCGGTCTCCGCAAGAGAGTCCTGCACTGAGCGGTCAGGGAGTCCGCCCACACCGGTGCGCCGTAAAGCGCCATCGACCGGATAACCCCCGTGTAGAGTCGCCGGCAACCAGCACTGGGCCCGCCCAAATTTGGTAATAACCGCCCAAGGGCGGACGCAGTGCCTAGAAGCTTCGGAGTGAGCTGTCTGAAATGCTCGCCGAAGTGCCACCTTCCGTCCAGCACCAAGCCCAAATATTTCATGTGGGCCTGGACGGGAACGCGCGTCGAGCCCACCATTATCGAGGCGCCGCGGGGTGGACTGCGACGAGGCCCATGAAAGACCAGGGCCTCCGTCTTGTCAATAGCCACCCGTAAACCCAGCGCCTCGATACGCCCGACCACCTGGGAAACCCCCACGGTAGTCAAACGGGCCGCCTCCTCGAAGGTACCCCCACGGGCTGTGACGAGGGTGTCGTCAGCGTAGCTGATGACGCTCAGCCCGGGGGGTAGGGCAGCACGTAGGACCCAGTCGTACCCCATGTCCCACAGGAGCGGACCAAGAACCGATCCCTGCGGGACACCGCACGACATGGGCCGCCGCCAAACCTCGCCTCGAACCTCGAGGAGGACACTCCTGCCTCTCAGATAGTCTGCCACCAGCCGCTCCAGGTAAAAAGGTACCCCGTGATATCGGAGCGCCCCCTGGACACAGCTGTATGGCAGACTATTAAACGCGTTGGCGATGTCTAAAGACACCGCCAACAGAACACCGCCGCCGGCGACCGCCTCCTCGGCCGCGGCCTTCAGGCGCATAACGGCCCCGACCGTCGAACGTCCTTCCCGGAATCCGAACTGAGCGTCCGACAGGTCGGGACCGACCGTGCTCAGGTGCCGGACGATGCGGGTGGCGAGAATTTTCTCAAACATCTTCCCCGCCTCGTCCAGCAGCACTATGGGCCTGTACGCCGCGGCCGACTCTGGAGGCCGTCCCGGCTTGGCCAGCAGTACCAACTTCCCCTCCTTCCAGCACTCAGGGAATCGTCCCGACACCAGGCTCGCGTCGAAAAGTTCCCTGAGGCGAACATCCTCTCTGGACTTTCCTATCTTAATAGATGATTCTAAAGTCAACCAACAAAGGTTGCGTATCAGATGACCTCACACTGTTAGGCGCGTCTATAGCCGACAGAGGTCTACATATACTGGATCTATTATATCTGGTTTATTATAGAAGTTCTGAACTCTTTAAAAGGATATTACAGTTATGTACACTAGACATACCGACAAGAAGTTGGCTAATCATTACTTTGTAATACGAAACAAGCAAGTGCACTATCCAACGTAACAAGACCTCCGGCAATGGCACAAAATGTTTGACAATTTTAAAGCACAAGGGGTCTTGGAAAATTTGTGGTACATATTAAGTTTCTAAGACAGAAATATTATACATCTTCATTCTTTATTATGATTGCCTGCCTTCTTTGTTATAAGTTTCCGCTTTGAACTGCCTTGAAGGCGTAGTGAAAGTTCATACATCTGCTGTATATCAGATCTACGATTCGAATAAGTTACTTTTTAAAAACCAAATAGGTTTTGTTGTTAAGCAATTTTCAATAGCAGACCGGAATTAGGCAGTTGGTGGTATTGTCCGTGCCTCGGGAAACACGTAAAGCCTTTAGTCGAGCGCTTGATCTCTCGCCTGTCGTGTTGATTGCCGTCTCTTTGGTCTATAAGAGTGCGAAGACTAAGTGAAAAGGGGGTCAGTGTCTAGGCACTTTGAGGAGCAGTCTTGCTTAGCTTACAGATGTAATATTAATAATATTGTCGGCCCTGTTTTAAACTATCCAACTGCTGGGCTCTACTTATGTGGGAAGGGTTAGGCCATAGTCCACCGCGCTGGCATTGTGCGGGTTGGCAGACTTCACATATCTTCGAGAATATTATAGAGAACTTAGATTTTCTCACGATGTTTTCCTTTACCTTTAAAGCAAGCGATAATGAACTATTTAATACCCACCTAACTTCAAAAAGTCAGAGGTGCGCATATTGGGATTGAACGAGATCGATCCCAATGCGCGCATCTCGCAGAAGCGTAGCAGTCTAACGGTCTTCCATTAGGCTATCGCTGCAGCATTCAAATACCAAAAATAAAAAAAAGACAATCGACACCTGACTACAATTAAAAATATTTCTTTGTTCCAGGTAATTTTCAAAAATCGAACGCAGCAATATGGCCGCCACGTGCCGATTACAACACTAAACGAAATATGATGTGACCACGTTCAGTTTGTCAACAGAAATGTAAGCAAAAATTCATTATATGACAATAAATAATGTAAAGTGATTCTCGCTTGTAAATAAATGTTTACAAATTACTTGTTCTACATATTTGTACGCATAGGCATTGTTTTTGTTAGGTATGACTCCTATCTACTGTTAAGTCGTGGTCATAATATAGTAAAAAGGTTAGTTTCCGTTTAAAATGATAGACTATAAATACATAGATAAAAGTTTATGGAATAACTAGATTCAACAGCTGTTTTATATACTGGAAATCTAAATAATATTTTATTAAATTTATTATACTTAATATATAATTAATTTGCCATTATTGTATGACACAATATATTAAAAAAATTTTTAAATAAGATTATAGTACGTGGATAGCTGTAGTTTCTGGTCATAGGAAATACGCTTGCAGTTACATACATTATTACTTACATCGATATACTCCTCAATGCATTTATAATTCGAAATCGAAATCTATTAAAATATCGATCCTTTTAAATATTTATCTTTATACATGTATTTACTATCGTACATTATTTACTTCATATACAGCCTATTTCTAGAATCTTAGTTCACATAAAAAGGCTCTTACGTAACACATGCTCCTGTGTTAATATTATATAAATTTCGTAAGAAAAGTCGAGCTTAAAAGGCCATCCACCGTCAATTTTTTTGAGAATTTCATAACATTAATACCTAATAACTCTACTCAAACAAGAGATTCTATAACCGACACCGAAGCAGAGTTAAAACGAAAAAGAAAAACTGTAACTAATTGGAAATAATATTGCCTACTTAGTATAGTGACATAAATTTGTACTTACGCTCACTAGACACTGAAAGAGGTGTATTTACTCCCACAGATTGTCAGGTATTTTTAGATCTTCGGTTCGTAAGCGAGCCAACCTACTGGACATAATCCAGGTTCCAATGATATTGTAGATTATAGATATATATGTAAACGTTTATATAAAATGGCGGGCAAAATACAGTTGCGTTGCCATAGACTTAATATATTTCTGATAGATACATTTGAAGTCTATGCCCACGGTTTAAAATTGACGTTTTGTTAATGAAAATGAAAGAAGATACAAAAACTACGAGAGTAACAGTGATAGCTATAAACCATTAAGTAATTTATGTCAATGTGCAACACATGCAATCGATCTCCTTGTTGCACTCGTGATAGAATATAGTTGGTCCGTTTCCTGATTGATAGGTTGCAATGAACTACAATTGGATATATTTTGAGTCTTATTATTGGCATGAAATATATGTTTTTTTATTTATATATAACTAGCTGTCTACCGTGGTTTCACCCACGTTTGTTATTACTGCTCCGCTCTCGTGGCTCGTATCGTGTGTTATTATATCTTATGTTATTTCTGCATAGAAAAGCTTTCTAATGGTAAAATAATTATTAAAATCGGTTCAGTATTTTCAGTTTACCGATTACTAACAAAAATACTAATCTTATCTCTTTGTAATATTAGTGTTGATATAATCCTTTATATTATAAATGCGCTGGGCGAAAATATAACAGTCAAATTACGCTAGTAGATGATCATACATTTACGTAGCAGTATGTCTGGCAGTACTGCACTGGTTGGGCTAATTGTTGTAAAGTCTTATGAAACATATGTAGTAAAATCTTAATCGTCCAAAATCATACTGTGCTCCTAATAGAGATAAATAATGTTACTTTAAAAGAAAGGATTCCGAAGGATTTCGAAGAAACATTTTGAGTGAGACTCGTATTCCGACTGAAGGGCGGAATAGCTGTTCTTATTTCCCCCTTTCTTAGAGGTAGGCAGTGGTTTTTGTATTTGCCTTTTTTCGCAGAACAAAACGGTTCAACGCTTAACATTACATGGGCCGTAAAAAAGATACCACGTAATTGGGGGTAAGCCTATTACTATATCCCTCGTACAATTCTAAATTCCGCCCTCAAAATATACTAATAGGAATGCCCAATAACAATTTTCTACGTTCTAAAACCCTCGGTATTGAAGCTGTAGGGAATGTGTCTGCTGTGCTTAAGGTCTTGGATCCAATACTTGGGTCGTGTGAAGTGTTACTGATTTTTCTGCCCTCTCAGTAACTCTGGAACTCGGTAAATGACAATAGGCTTGCTCCCTATTAATATTAATATCAGCCCTGTATAAACTATTCCGCTGCTGGGCACGAGCCTCTTCTCGATGTGAGATTTAAAACTGTATCTGAAGAAATATTGGTGTAAATTATTTCTGTTTTATGTATTTTAATCACACATCAACAGTCTGATAAAAAATATTCTTATACATATGTTGGTCTGGGTGTTTATATGTATAATATGTATGTATTAAAAAAAAAAAGATATTTTTATGTTTATCCATTGTTTAGTACCCATAGTACAAGCTCTGCTTAGCTTGGGCTAGATGGTGTTGTGTGTATGAGATACAATATTATTATTATGTTTCTCTTATCACAGGTATTTTCTAACATATACCTGGCCCTTTGGGAGGCTTACACGGAGACACACGTAGGTCCAACATGAAGAGGCCCTTGGAGAGTTTTAATTAAAGGTTGGATGGAACACCTACACCGGCATATTATTATAATTATTTCAGTGACAGCATTAATTGCATTTATAAGATAAAAATAAATAACTATATAATGTTAAGAGTAAGTAAAATTCACAAACATTAGAATTATACAACGGATATAATAAATACGTAAAGAAACATTTATGTATGTAAAAACTTTACAATCAGACAAACACAGTTATTTGTTAATTCATTTAAATAAAGAAGTCTAAAATTAAACAACACTACTTGTTCTCCGCGGACACCCACGGTAATGACTACTGCTTCTTACCCGTGGTTCATATTATAATATTAAGCCTTTGTTACTTTAACACAAAACTAAAGATTTATTAAAATCGGTTAAGTAGTTTTTTAAATCAAATACTTAATACTTTATTGCATTTCACAATGTATACTTAGGTGGTAGTGCTTAAGTTAAATGAGTCATTGTGAACCCTGTCGGGCACAGCAAAGTAGGAGAGAGGATAATATAAGATACCAGTAGGTACCAGTGAAGTTAAGTCTTTAGTTGATTATCATTCAGGTATTCATTGATAGTGTAGTAGCACGTTTCTATCAAAAGACTTTTAATTTAATTATAAACGCCGGTCTAGTCTCTAATTTTTTATTGTATCTGGAACCTTATTATATATTTTTACCGACATCACATTAGGACTGTTTGAGTGCATGCAAATCAAATCATTTATTTGCAAACTTAGTGTACATACATAAAGTTTATTAATAACAAACAAAAATACAAATATTTCCTCTATATAATATTACTGTAGATAATACATATTACCGAAATTAATTCTTGTTTTCGAATAATTAATAGTGTAATAGGCTGTTTAATATAACGGCTGAGTCGCCTGACTTGTGCATTTTAATGCCAGGTTGTGGCCACACCCTAAGCTGGTGTGCCAATTTATGTATTTGTACATAAAAGTCTATTGCATGATATCTTGTTGCCAAGTGTATTTTCTCATTAGGTAACTAAATACAAGTCATTGATCCTTTTGCTTTACATTTTTGTGTAATATACAGTATAATTATAGTTTTGGTAATCTTCTATATAAATAAATTCAATTGCAATATGTATGACGGAGCATCACTTAAGAAGGGTCCGATCGATTTGGCTGTTATTTTTTGTTGTTTGTAATTGTCAGGACAAGCTACATGAACGAAAATTTGCGAAATATCCGCGGGAATATCGAAAATTTAAATGTTATTTTACATGATTTTTTTTTATTGACGTTTCGATATAGAATTTTATTACGTGAAATGTATTTTAGCTAGTAGATTTTTTAGGAAAAAGAGCCCTTTCGTACTTATAATAGATTCTTTGATGCCAGTACAAGGGCCCAATGATTATCTTTCTAGGTATTTTAAGAGTCAAACGTTCTTAAGAAGTCCATATTGCACTGGATCCGATCACAAGCAAAGTCGAAAACCTTCCTTCTCCTTCTCCCTAGCCTTTATTATTCACAAGTCACTTGGGGTCGGCTTTTCTGGTCTAACCGGATTTGACTAGATATAAGTTTTTACACGGATCGGCTGCCACCTGACCTCCGCAACCCGA
The DNA here is from genome assembly GCA_963675205.1 of Catocala nupta. NCBI lineage: Eukaryota > Metazoa > Arthropoda > Insecta > Lepidoptera > Erebidae > Catocala > Catocala nupta. Next base: position 5,243,093 of record OY776095.1, on the reverse strand, counting down.
AGGCTAACGATACCCTAAGGCTAGACCAGTGTCAGGATATTATAGGGCACTGACTTCCCAATAACGACTGCCATAGATGTTCATGGCAGCCGGGACCGACGGCTTAACGTGCTCTCCGAGGCACGGAGCAGGCGATAATTGTCAATCAATACGCACATAATTTCGAAAAGTCATATAACTTCTGAAGTCAGAGGTGCGCGATGTGGGTTCGAACCCGAGACCCTCTGCATTGCAGTCTGTTGGTCTCCCCACTGAGCTATCGCTGCGTGAAAACCATTTATTCATTTGGGTCACAAAGTAACAGTTTTTAACGTCAAAGAGGTTAGTTAGTACTACATTTATGTTAGTTGATCTTGCTATGGTTGAACCTATGAAACTTACAGCCACTCTTTTAAATCGAGCAGATTCTAAAACGTACATAATCATCATGCATGGACATGGATGTTTGTCTTGGTCTGGGTGTTTCTATGTATAATAAGTATTATTTACAAAAAATAGTATATAAGTATGTTTATCCATTGTCTAGTACCCATAGTACAAGCTCTGTTTAGTTTGGGCTAGATGGTGTTGTGTGTATGTGGAATAATATTATTGGAAGAATATTATTATTATCTATAAGACTCCAAAGGCGATAGACTAGTGTCATTATATCACATAATATATGATTGTGTAAACAATCATGTATTATTAGGAAAAAAGGAAATAAAAGAATGTGTATAAACATTCTTTTAATTCCCTTTTTCCTGGACTTAATCGATTTTTCGGAGCAATTTGTCCGCGTACAGATTGACTTAAAATCATCCAATGAAACAATACCGATATATTTTAATTCTGGCTCAATACTATAACGCTGTTTTGATCTGAGACACTCGAAATTGTTCAATTACAATCATGTGTAGAATAAAATATATTTTCTCTTTCGAATTGTTTGAGATTTAAGAGTCAAGTTTAAAAGCAAGCGTCTAATCTATTTTTAACTAAAGTACTTCTCTTTACCTATTAATATTTGAATATAATTTCCTTAAATTATCGGTAACCTTTGCCTCTCCAATTTCATTAAGGAAAAATTACGTATTCCGAAAATATTGATAACAATCTAAAAATATTTAATAACTATTGAATAAAGGTAAAAAACAAAATAAGCGTGGGTTAACGTAATGGGCAGGAAACGATTGTAGTTTTTACCCGACTACGGCGAAGCCAAAAGGATGGGTAATGATTTTGGCAGTTTGGATACAGATCCAGATGTTTGTATGTTCCACCGTAGCGCTTAAACTACTGAACCAATTTTAATGAATGAGGTGTCAATATATTCGTAATTATGGCCCAGGTGACATAGGCTATATAAATTATAAATTCGTCCTTTTTAGGCCAGTTTTTTACGTAGTCGGGTTAAGTTAAATAATATAATAAAGCTGAAGAGTTTGTTTGTTTGGTTGAACGCGCTAATCTCAGGAACTATTGATTCGAATAGAAAAATTATTTTAGTGTAGAGTAGCCTATTTATCGAGGAAGGCTATAGGCTATATACCATTACGCTACGACCAAAATGAGTGGCGCAGCAATGAAAAATGTTGTAAGAACGGAGAAAAATCTCTTAAGTATATTGAAGCAGACGAAGTTATGCGGATCAGCTAGTAGTATTATAAATAATCATCATCAATCACAACATCATCTAGCCCAAACTAAGCAGAGCTTGTACTATGGGTACTAGACAATGGATAAATAAACATATATAATATTGTCAGTTTACGCGAATGGTATATGTAGGTACATTGAAATTAAACAAACTTTATACGGATTTTATCGCGTAGTTCATTCTTCTTTTTTATGTTTTATAAAAAATAAATACATTAAAATGCTTTGGTGGCGTAGTAGTAGTAAAAGCGCCTTGGGTTGTCTGGTGTTAGGTTTGATTGCCGAGTCGGACAGCAATCGCTTCACCACCGAAGCATTCATCCTGAGTGCTCATTACACCGATTAATGTAAAATGGTCATATATGTATATGTGGCATGGTGAAACAATGAACCTTTCATGTTTACACATAATGAGGCATAAGGTCAGCTCGTCATGTTTCTACATTAGCCAGGTCAATGGTAACGGCACATGCAATCGTTTACTAGATTAAATTACATGTCGCCGTACTCTAAAATGGACACCAGCTTTCGTTTTTTCCAATGCAGATGGCGTTATTGTTTATTTTATTGGTTGTTTTGTAAAGAATAAATTACCCTAAAAACCTCATATTAGAGCTATTTGGGGCCTAAAATACAATAGAAAAAGAAAGGTTTCCCTGGCTACAGGCTGAATATTAATCTATATATTAAAATGTGAAGCAAAAACTTTATATCCAAAAATAATTTATCAAAATAGTGCGGACGGAGGAGTATGATATTTTGCAAGGTTAAAGTTTATGTGGAGAAGGAGTGGCGAATCCTCATATTTATATAAAATATGCATTAGAAATACCATGCCAACCATTTTTTTGACACAAGCAGTCAAATCGCGTTCGTAGTATTTCAGCATTGTTCGGCTGATGTAGTTCTATTCTTCGTTACTATGGTTACATATATCAATATATAATTACATTTAACAGCAATATCTTATAGGCAACTTTCGGGTGGATTGGAATGATATATACCTACTATTTATATTATAATATATTTACGTATTTATATGTAATAAAGAATAAAAGAAAACAAAGTAGCAAGCTTATGAATATCGTCAATTAAAGAGTAAGTAAATAATAATTTGTTTGAAAAAATAGGTAAATTAACCTGTATAGAGCGAAATGTAAATGAAATGTGATTATAAGGGAGACATTTATGGTCTAGAATTATACCCTTATAATCACATTTCATTTCACCTTAATAACTATCAAACTTAAAATTTTAATCAATTATGGTCGAATTTCGACCCTCAGGCGACCACTAATAGCAATAAATAGCAAAAGGATTGAGAAAACAAAAATCTTGGTCTTCTCGTGAACATGGCTACTGAGAGGCAACCGAAACATAAACGAAACGTGAAGTAGTTTTAATAATATAAATACCTGAAAACTGTTTAAGCCATTTTAATTAATAAAACTATTTATATTTAAGTTTACACTTTCCTCGACGTTGCGGTTGCCTTTCAGCAGCCATGTTCACGAGGAGACTAAGATTTTTGTTGTATCAATTCTTTAGCTGCACCACCCCTAAGTCTTACTGCTCTAGCTAAAATAGCACTAGCCAGACCCGGAATTTGAATCCAAGACTGTACACAGCAGTAGCATTGACGACCGCTGCGCTACCAAGTCAGTAATTCTAGATTATTATTGTCTAGTATGATTGATATCATCCTGTGGTCGGGGATTTCCAACAACGGTTAGAACCTAACTGCTTTCTACTAGATCAGATAACATACAATATTTTTTTGTGGTGTCGTGCAGGTATCTTGCTGAGGTCAGTAGCCGGATGACAGTACAGATGGCGTAGAGGTTTAAGTGGTACCAAAATGAGTGTTGTGGTTTCGAATCCCAAACGGGACATAAATTGTGAGATCCACAAATGGTTGTGCTGAGTCTGGATGTTCTTTGTGTCCGTTGTTTGAATGTTTGCAAAGTCCCCCGCGATATGGGATTTACTCCTAGTGTGGGAGATATCTTTTAAAGAAAATCTTACATCTGTTTTAATAGATAGATATGTATTTGTTAAGTATGTGGTGTGATCTTTATGGATTTGATTTGGTATCGTACTGTTTTGTATTTGCGGATAAGACCTGTCTGTAGCTGGTTGACTCCACGGATGACATAATGGTTTAAGTGGTCGTCTCGGCATTGCCATTATACTCAGCGTTGTGAGTTCGATATCGACACGGGACAACATTTTGTGCGATTTACAAATTGTTGTTTCTTAACACCGATTTTATTCTTAGTCTTATCTTTAAAGGAATGTTTTTGTATCAAGATCTACAAATTCGGTTCTTTTAAGTGTATTAAACCTACATTTTTCCAGTTGTAGTTTTAAGTCCTACGTAATAGGGTCAGGCCTATTTCCAGAGGCACAATCACCCTCTTTCCCCCTTCCCGCTCCTTCCCCTTCCCACTTTCTTTTTCTCTTCTTTCTTTACTAAAGGGTCGGTAACGCGCAAGTGATACCTCTGGTGTCGCAGGCGTCTATAGGCTACAGTGACCACTTACCATCAGGTGGGCCGTATGCTTGTTTGCCACCTTAGTTGTATGAAAAAGAAAAAGGACCAGAATAGTCCTTTCTCTCTTTAATGTACGTAAAGCTACTGAAAATTTCTTGACAAAACCCTAATAAGGCTTTGCCCGACAACGAACGCGAGACCTCATGCGTAGCACTATGCGCTACCGAGGCAAATTTTACAAATAGTGGCTGAGTAATAGTCTCACTGTTTTTCTTTAGATGTTGTAGAGCCCGCTATCATCAAGATCAGCTATCATAAAGGTAATAATCAGTAATTGTTTAATAAGCCGCGTACATACTACGCGAAATGTCAAGCCCTCCGCAAATTATTGTTAATAATAATAAACTTTTATTATAGTGCTTAATTATTGTAATTCGGTCATTATATTCTGTTTCAAAAAGTCATAAATTACGACGTACATTTTTATACGGTACATGGCTTTTACAAGCTTATAAAGATGGAAAATATTTATTAACATGTTGTCTGTGGTTTTTTCACTTCAAGCGAACCGCTTCGAGTTTTTCTATGCCGAATCGACGATACGTTATTCTATATTTCTTAGCTTACTAAAAACCTTTTGAAATAGGAATCATTCCTGTGTCGGACTTTACAAACATTCAAACGACGGACATTAAGAATAGATTTTTTCGGAGCATACAATTTTTGTCGTGTCATGGATTCGAAGCCATAACATTGAACACATAAACCGCTGGCATAGTATCCGTCTAGTTTGGCATGGTGTTGAGCTAGATCTCAAGGCACACACACTCTGGCATTTTAAAGTTGAGTGCGTATTTTATAATTAATTATTGCTTGCTTTGACGGTGAAAGAAAACATCATGATGAAACCTGCATGTCTAAGAGTTGTCTATAATGTTCTCGGAGATATCTGGCGTCTGTTAACCCGCACTGGGCCAACGTAGACTGTGGTGTTGAGTTGAGTAACAGGAGTTAGCGCCGGGTTGCTATGTGGTAAACAGGCAGGTTTACGATGGGTCAAGCAAAACACACTCGGAACAATCAAGAGGGAGATTATAATATACACTATCCACTATATACCATACAGTATACCATATTCTATATCTCGAACTCAACTTTATTGGTCTTTTTATACTTAACACTACGTGCTCTTAATCTATTTTAGCTACGTGCACTTCTGTTATTTTACAAGCTTATCTATCTTATCTGAATACCTTAATTATCTATAGAAGGCTACGTGATTACGTGCTCACACTACAAGACTATGCGCTAAGTTTTCTCACACTGAGAAGAAGCACGTGCCTATCTTGCCACCATAGCGATATAAAAAGTTAAACCAGGTAGGTAGAGGCTTCAGTTCCAGTGACCCACTCACCATTCAAAGCAGCGAGATGGCAGTTGGCACACCGTGGTTGGTTTAATCGGTAGTACCTGCGACGTTTCATTTTTTGCTCGGGTGAGCCCGACATATCTCTGTCCGCTCCCTTTCTTCCGCGGAGAGGTATTCGGCCAATGCATTGTCACAGTTTAAGAAAAATTAGGGAAGGTAGTGGCTAGTGCATACTCCTAGTATGCGTTCCCTAGTTCGAATCTAACAGATATAAGTATGTATTCATTAAAGCTCTCTTAAGTATTGATTGGCCAGTTGCTTGCGACAATTGACTCGAGGACTACGTCAAAACATTCCTAGTGCTCATGTGATCAATCACGACCTGATTATATCCAACGATTCATTCAACTCTATTGATCGCATATGTGTGGGATGTCAACATCCACCCTGATTGGTTTAATGTAACATACGCACATGCATATATTGCTACTTACGCTTGAATATCGAAGAAGGTAAATATATGTATATGAGACAACCGGGATGAGAAGACCTTGTCAATCGTTCTCTGACCTCTTCGAATATATTCTAGAGAAAGGTCATGTTAAGAGTACCTACCCTAAACTGACGAGGGGGTTTTTATTTATATTTAATTAATCTGTAGTCTCCATCTACCTCTCTTAGAAACAGACATGAAACTGTGTATACAGTCAACTATCATACACAATAATGGTCATCTTTTACTGCAGTAAGAGTTAAGTAGACTTTTTAGTTTTATTAACCGCGTTTTATTTTAATATATAACTTAAGTACAGGCAATGTAATTCCTGAGTTCCTGACTTGAATAGATTCTTGCTAGTAAATGATACTTCGGGCGTCCCGATATATAATTGGTACGCTTTTTGACAATTTGTGTTAAAACAGTAATATAAACGTAATATGATACATATATTTTTGAAATGGTCTTTTCACGATCTTTCATTTAATACCCATATTGCTAAGGTAAGACAAAAAAAAACAAACTCCCTCCTCCTTTTTTCTTCATTTGTGGGCGCCATTTTGAAAATTTATATAGCTTATTTCACTACCACAATTCTGATGAATTCAACGACATCTCTTATGTCAAAAATCGTCCAGCCGTTTGGGCTGTAGGGCGAGCCAAAGAAATGGACATACATACCCACATACATACATACATACGCTCGAAAAGCATTACCCTCCTTCTGACGCAGTCATTAAACATTATTATTATGTTACATTTATGTTAAATGTTCTGCTACTTATGTCGCTGACTGTACATGTATCCTGAAATGGTAAAAACGCGTTTCGTTTTGTTTTAAGCTTAATGTAATAGCGGGGAAGCTTATTACTGTCTACCTACGGCAATTTTTTACTCTAGATATGAAATTCCTAACAGCAAAATCGAATCACCAAATTCGTCACGTCACTAACGTCTGCAAACAGGTCCAGATTACCTGGTTAGGCATGAGGGTTGCGCCTTATGCCTAACCAGGTAGTCTAAAGCAAAGATACCAAATATTTAACTCGATCCGAAAATCGATTCTCTCGATCATAGTATTACGCCACTATACCATTGCCATTCCATTCGATATTAACTCCAACAAAATACGGAACATACAGCGCTATGTGTGGATTGTTGCCAGCCGGATCTAGACTCATTCAGATAATGCATAGGTCAAGCTCCACGTCGGAGCCAGAGGCGATGCTTATCTGAACACTGGCTACGGAGGCCTGTAGGTAGAAATGTGGGAGCGTTTGTGTTCGTACGTTGTCGGAAAGGTGATCTGTTTATTTTAGGCTAGGTTGGACGGTTTTCTCGTATTTGTAGGTAGCTTAGACTGTACCGTGTCATTTTCTAGTTGTAGATTTTATCAAATATGTAGTACCAATTTCGCGTTTTTGTACTCGGGAAAATCATTAATGTATCTACACGAACTTTTTTGTTTGTAAACAGATAACTTTAGGATTAACCAATTTAAATATTAGCGTGTACAAACGCGTAGACTGACAATATTTGTTTACTGTTTTATTGTACCTGTACATATATAGACATTTCCGTTAAATATTCAGATTGCTTAGTTTCCTGTAATAGTAAATTTCGTAGTTGCCCCCTAGTTAATATCTTTTTATACGGACATATTCAGATAATGTTCATGTTGTACATGCCTACCAAAGTAACAAAAAGCTTATTTTTGATTTTAAGCGTTTATTGGCCTATTCATACTTGTAACACTAGAACTAAGCAAAAAAGTGCTTTTTAAGTAATGTTATACTTGAGTCTTTAAAGAAATCTCCCATATCAGTAGTATTCCTATGCTATAGTATCTTAATAATCTAAGCGTATCTCCAGGCGCGTGCGCTTCATACAAGCAAATAAGCACTGCATACCCTAGTCCGCTGGCTTATGTAAATCTATATAATCGAAATCTATTTATTAAATACTACAATATAATATACAGATATATATACAAACAAAAACATTTATAAATGAAATGTAGTGCCCTCGCAGAGGTTTCGGGTAGGGCGTGCATAGCCTACTAGAAATCTTTGTGCACGCCCCTGCGTATCTCTTTGTTAATTTAATTAGCTTTCGTCAGTCTAATGCTGGACATGCGTTTACGCCTGTGAGAGGTAGCCCATATGATATTTGTGGTATAAATATTATAAATGCGAATTATATTAGCAATTTATTAACAAAATCTAGATAAACGCAAGTAAAGTCGCGTGCAAAATCTAGTACCAATATGTTTTTATAAAATTTGATAACGTACTCCAATACATAGTTGCCAAATATCTTTGTTTTATTCTTTTGGATGAGACGCAAAAACTTTATAAAATTGTGCAGAGGAATCGCTTGTGCGTAAATTCATACCGATTCTTATCCAATGTGCATGTGCGTATTATGTCTAGATTGCATGACTTTTTTTTCGGCAGGTCAATCATGCTTCAGATAATATTATATCCACATTAATGTTTATAATAATACCTGACCTACATGGACATTTTACAGAGTCTATGGACTGTATCTGGGCAATTATTCTTTTAATTATCTGTAGGCAGACATCCGAATACGAATTATAATTTTTTATCAGTTTCAAAACATGTAATAAGACTTAAAATGTTGCTAGGCTTTTGATAAAATGTTGCTGATAGCCTAGTGCCAAGACCTTGTCTTTTAAGACTAATGTTAGGATTGGTCCATTTTATTATTATGTAATCAATTTGTTGTAGGTTTCACACTATAAAAAAAAGATAGGACGCAGTTGGATATTCGCTTAAAGTACGTATTTCGCACAGATACCAGCAAGAGTGCTTGGGATGTTCATGTTTGCATTTCACGTTAAAGTATCTCATCATGTATATCATTAGACATACATAGCCGACGCCTATTACCTGGAGGAGTAAGCAGAGTCTATGAATTTCCACTTGCTGCAATCTTTGCATGTCTTTCTGATATTATTCTTACACATTACATTTTTGCAACCTTGTCGGTTTTCCTGCTGTCTTGCTTTCTAGAATATATGTATCTACAGTCTGGAGAAAACTAGGTTAAGACCAACCTTTTATTTTCGAGAACATCTCCGACCTGGTAACAGTACCTTTGAAAATACGTTTCATTATATAAAATCGACGCAAGCAGTATGATATAATTAAACTCTTTTAATACGTTTTACTTTGTATGATTGCACTTGTGATCTTCATTACTTATTGTTCTAATAGATTGGTATCGGTACTCAGCACTGTTATGTATGACACGTAGCGCACAATTTAATTAGGAACAGATGGCCGTCTCCTGGGCACTATGACTTGCTCTTCTTCAAGCGAGGTTTAAAAAGAGTGAGCCGGGCATCTATTTTAATTTAATTTGTGTGTGGCGTTCGAGCAAAAACTTCACCGCAATGTTATCGGATGGCACGTCGCACTGTGGGCTGAAAATCGACCTCCATAGACATAGGAATGAAAGTTGCTAGATGTTCGTTTTGTTGACAGATATGGCTTCTATTAGCTATTATACACATAACAATGTCGTCTGAGCTAACTCCGCACAGAAATGAATTTATTATAAGGTTTTTTCGAAAAAAATGTATGGAGCTAGCATGAAAAATCTGAATATCTCTGAACTTGCAAGGAAAACCGTAATATCCTCAGAGATGGTTATAGGACTAATTATTTGTGATTTTTTGACATACTTCATATAACGGTACCTGCTGCAGATTTTTTTTTAAAAATCATCTTATTTTTAATTAATTTTTTTTAACATTAAACGATTTGTTTTGGTGTATAAGTAAAGAAACAACACGTTATATGCATATAATACTAAATCTTCGCCAGTTATTTGTTAAAATATCAAGAAAATTATTTTTGCCTAACATAGTATATATGTTTTAAAACAGTTAATTGGATACCATTACTGAACTTTGCATAAAGGTAAACTACTGAATAATAAATTAGCCTTCTAATGAGTTCTGAATAAGAGATTAAGTGATTTGCAATATCGCACAATGGTAACTACGGAGTACACTAATTAAATTCTTACAGGTAAGTACATAAGTAAACTAATTAGTTAATTAGACATGTTACGAGTTCTAAGAAATATATTCGACAACTGTCTAATTATTTTATTATTATGTCTAAATGAAGGTATTTTTTTAAATCATTAAATTCTACTAATGTCAAAGTAAAGATCAATCGATAAGTTAGTTATTTTATTAACGCTAATAATAGGCATTAAATAAAAAGAAAAATAAATTAAAAAGGTATTTTTTAATAGTTGATAAAATTTATATAAAACAAAACATAGGTACAAAAGTATGCAAAAATATAAATAGGTACAAGAATAGTAATATAAAATATTTAAAAATAAATCAATTGCAAAACATAGTTACGTACCAAAGCTAAATAACGAAAGATCATGAAAAAATTACATTGAATAGAATTATAATTAAAAGCACAAAAAGTTTCTAGTTTTCCTTATCACTCTCGTCGATTTCTGAATCAGAATCTAGATTGCCTAGAAACTCAAAGTCAGTTTCTTGAAACCGAATTAAATTGAGGGTGTCAGGAAATAAATCCTCCTTTTTCTTGGCATCTAACTTGGACCTTTGTACATTTATAAAAGGATCCGAAGAAACAACTAACATATTAAGGATATCATGATTCGAATCTTGCCTGCTCTTTTTCTGCGAATGATGTTCCCGAAACCTCCTAAAATCTTTATTGCGAGACTCGGATGCTTCTTCCGAGAGACTTCCTATGGGTACAACATCATTCTTCTCGATTATGTCTGCCCCGTGTATAAGTAATTTGTGGACGGTTGATGACATATAGTACCAGTCATATAATTCCACGTACCTCTCTGCTGTTTTGAAGGCATAATCTTTAAATTTAATTATATCTACTTTTTCCCCGGAAGTTATTGCCTGTAAAATCACAGCAAATCTTCTTATTAGTTCTTCGTCCAACCCAGTAATGGCTGCAGTTTTATAGGGAAATTTGAAAACTTTCTTGCAGTGTTGCCGTCATTAGTAGTTCCGGAACCTTGTTTAACAATGTCAATCAATAGATTTAATTCGTCTTTAAATTTGTCTTGAATAATCTTTTTTCTCTTACTTAGCATTTCTTTGTGCTCGTTACCTCTCGCAGCCCACTCTTTAAAATCTAGTCTATACGAAATATGTAGTAAACATTCCATACAATTTATACGGGCGTGTAGAGATGACAATCCAAACTCGTATATATCAGAAGATACGGTCTTTGCTGTTACTACACTCAAACGGTTCATTTCTGTCGGTTTTGCCAGACACAAATAGCATGATGAACTTGATCTGGCTTGAGACAAATACGTGCAGACTTTACCATCGATCATTGTCATCATTAGGTGATGATTCACCCTGTTTCTATTATTGCACTCTGTAGGAATGAGAGCCTTAATTTCTTCATCCATTCGTCGTTTGTGTTCGATGACTACTGCTTCGCTTTCCTTCACAAAAGTAAATTGAACTGGACGACAATACATTGTTGAGCATGGTTTTGGGTTCATCCACAAAGTATTGTCTCCATCAGTCAGTTTTAGTGGCACCAAGGAAGTCATGAAAATACTTGAATCGTCTTGATCGCTATCCATTTTCTGCTTGTATCGGCTTTGGTTTGACGCACCATCGAAACCCCATTTAGATATCAATTTTAAATCCTTATTTTGCACATCGTCGTTAGGAAAACTTTGGAGGATTCTTTTGACCGTAATGTCGAGTAAAGCTTGAAGGGTTATTCTTGCCGATGAATCGGTCACTAACACTGATTGCTTCGGAGGATAGCATGCCAGCTTGGTTTGTTGCACTTTATAGTAGGATGGATAAATATCCTTTCTACCTTCCCGAATAGCTGACTCTCGTAAAGTGATGTATTGCCACTTTGATAATTTTAATGAAAGGAGTAATCCAAGTGCTTTTTCTGGTGTAAATAAGATAGTTTTCACCGGTTGCTTAAGCGTTTCCTTAATTTTAGAGGCTGCTTCAGGATGTTTCAGCATATATTCGATTACAGATGCGATATCCTCACAACCTTCTTCCTTAAAACGCGCTGCTGCTGTATATGCCAATTCACTGGGATTGTCAGTTTTATGCTCATCAGATCTTCTCTTCTTCTGTTTGCTTTCCAGATCTTCGAATGGTTTTCGTGACCTCTTTGTCATTGTACCAACAGAGTATGATGTTGAGGGTTTTGGAGAGATTGATCTTGATCCCTCAGCAACAGTTGGTTCTTGAGCGACTAAATTTATACAACTTGGCCAATCGATAGTTGCTTGCAGCCAAATTTCGTATTGTTTTCTAAAAGTATCAAAAATTCGGTGAGATTTTTGCCACTTTTGTGATGCAGCTCGTACAAATCTCCGACAAAATTCTTTTAGAGTCACTTGATCTTCAACGGAAAGACAAACGTCTAGGCGGGATATAACTTCACTAAACAATACCTCATGATCAAATGAAGTACTCTTACATTTTAGAAGAACGAATAGGTCTAAATTGGTATTTAAACTTTCCATTATAAAATTTCACAGTGATATGTTAGGGGTAACAAAGCTTAGAATAAACTAAATTATGATGCAAAATGTTAACCATTTTATATTTCAGTCCAACATTAGTTAACGACCTCATTAGACAGTTGTCGAAAATATTTCTTAGAACTCGTAACATATCTAATTAACTATTTAAGTTACTTATGTACTTACCTGTAAGATTTTAATTAGTGTAATCCGTAGTTACCATTGTGCGACATTGCAAATCACTTAATCTCTTATTCAGAACTCATTAGAAGGCTAATTTATTATTCAGTAGTTTACCTGTATGCAAAGTTCAGTAATGGTATCCAATTAACTGTTTTAAAACATATATACTATGTTAGGCAAAAATAATTTTCTTGATATTTTAACAAATAACTGGCGAAGATTTAGTATTATATGCATATAACGTGTTGTTTCTTTACTTATACACCAAAACAAATCGTTTAATGTTAAAAAAAATTAATTAAAAATAAGATGATTTTTAAAAAAAAATCTGCTGCAGGTACCGTTATATGAAGTATGTCAAAAAATCACAAATAATTAGTCCTATAACCATCTCTGAGGATATTACGGTTTTCCTTGCAAGTTCAGAGATATTCAGATTTTTCATGCTAGCTCCATACATTTTTTTCGAAAAATCCTTATAATAAATTCATTTTTGTGCGGAGTTAGCTCAGATGACATTGTTATGTGTATAATAGCTAATAGAAGCCATATCCGTCAACAAAACGAACATCTAGCAACTTTCATTTCTATGTCTATGGAGGTCGATTTTCAGCCCACAGTGCGTCGTTACAAAGACATCACACTGCTGAACAGTTTAATTTGTGGTCAGTTTCGCCCACCTGGAGCTAGTTTCGAAGTTCTTAAAGCAATGATAGATTTATTGTCTTGCAAATTGTTATTGGGTTTTTCTGAAAGCAAATTCTTAAGAGGAAAGAGTTTGGAACTGTGGTTGAACGGTATTAGGTCGGTTTATGTTGGTTAAAGGATAAATTATGCTCAATGTGAGGGTTAAAAATACTCAGATTTTTGTTTGTGAATGGCGGGATCGGCAGAGATTAGGCATTGCCAAATGTTCAATTGTTTTTATGCTCCATTTTCATATTATCTAGCAAATGCTAAATGCAGTGAAACGGTTGTACGCAGTGCAGCGACGTTATAATAGATACGTGCAATTAAATATTGCACCACGAAATGTTGCCAGTGCCACATTTTCGAAATCTTTTTGTATTTTAGATGGTGTATTAAGATCAAACAGGCACTAGCCTTTAAATTAGATTTTGGCATAAAGCGTAGGTATGCAAACAATCAGACAGACAAAAGTTCTAAAAATAATAGCTTTTGATTCTATACGAGCATATCGTAGCTCTTCTAAAAATCCTTACTTTTTACAGTACAGACATCGACCAGTCACAATTTTAGTAGGTATATTTATATTAAACGGACAACGAACTCAGAACAAATTTAAAAAGGAGAGGTCTTTTAAGGAGTGGCTCTCCTCGATGAATCGATCCGAAAGGTTAAGCAACAGTGACGCGGTTAAGTTACAACCCTCCTCGACAACACGCGAAGGTGTCGGTGCCGGACAGTTGACTTAGGGAGACGGTACCCTCAAGTATCCTATTACGTAATAGTTCATAAATCGTTGTCCAATTGGCTTTCGGCACCTGATTGTATTTGTTTTGTGGATATAGTGATATTTGGGTATACAGCCATATATATATATATATATATATATATATATATATATATATATATATATATATCTATATATCAACTACAGATACATGCATATCTGTAGTTGACAGATGTAGTATGTAGGCTTATGCTAGCCAGCAAAGGTGTATTACTTCTACATTTCACCATATGTGTTTTAGGGTCTATATAATAGAAGAGTGGTTATATAGCGTTCTATTGCGCAAATTGTGTGTTGCTACTAAGCGTAAGGCTTTGACCGACTCAGGAATAAAACAGTCGAATGGTAAGTGAAAACTTATGGCCATAGGATTAATGTCACAGTCGGGGCTAGAATAATAAATAATATATTAGTTATATATTTTTTAAATAAGTTGTGCTTTGTTATAAAGCTTAATAAGTATGAATCATTCAAATAAGCCTAAAATCTCTGCTGACAGCAGTCATATTTATTTTCATATTTTAAAGACGATCTATAGACAAAGACACGTAATTTATTAAAATCCATTCAGCTGTTTAGGCTTTAAGAGTCCCTAAGGATAATACATACATGCACTCGATCTCAAATGAATTCCGAAACAAACTTATTGCCGTCATCGGATACATCAGACTCTGTGTTGCTACTAAGAATTTGATTACACAAAAACATAATGACATATTGCTCAATATGGGGATCGAAAACCAACCCGAGACAAAGAGCCGAGACCGCCGAGGCATTTAGGGATAGTCATCTAGGGATGATCCTATAGTCACAGGGACTTTACAAACATTCAAATAACGGACATAAGGCCTACACGAGTGTATCACACAACATTTTTGCTCTGTGTCAATCTCGGTCTGATAGAATACAACAATAGCAAAACAAGTACTTAAATCACTGCACCAACCGTCTTCATTACCCTCGTTTTAACGCATTCGGATAGAAGTACTCCGAGTTTAATAATGAGGCTTAAAAATGCAGCCAAACAGCCCAGTTTGCCGACATAGCAACAGCCCAACGTTTTGATTTGCCAAAATAATTCGGTCAAGCGTGAATCGAGGAGGGGTTAATTGCCTTTACTGTTCCGGTTCAGACGTATCGTTCCAAATTTGTATTTCTTTTTACCTTTTTTACTTTCCTTCTGTCCTTTAATTAAAGCTTTGTCGCTACAGAGGTTTCACTTGAACTTGTTGAAGTAATTAAGATCTCGTTTTAGAGTTGAAATTAAATGTTATTTATGGTGATTAGTCGGCTGTTCCGGGGTTTGTGCCAGTGTTCCAAGGGTGGTGTTGATGTTGTTGGATGGATAGAGTTTACAGGAATCTGTGGTACATTTGAAATATTTTTGTTGAAGAAACATTGTTTTGTTGACGTTGTGTTTATATCCTAAACCTAACTAATATTATAAATACGAATGTGAGTTTCTTTGTTTCTTACGCTTTCACGTCTCAACTATTCGACCGATCATCATGAAATTTCGCATGCAAGTTTCAGTGGTACAGAAAAGGACATACCTTTCATCTAGAAAAATACTGTTGCCGAGGGATAGTAATTTATTGGCAAAATTTAGATTACCGCGTGCGAAAACATAGTTTAAAACACAAAAGAGACTTCAATTGTTTTAATGTTAATATTATTGTTTATAACCCAATAGATGAGATATTGAACTTGTAATCAATTGCTCTTGGTTTCAAATCCCACCGATTGCACAGACGTGCATCCATTTCTAAAGCAGGCCTTTTGTTTAGCTAGTAGTATGAAAGAAAACTAGTGAAATACAACGATAACTATTTCCAAATTGCTATAAATTTGAAAACGTACACAGTTTCTGTTTTCATACAAACACGCTCGAACTATCTTAATAGTTAAAACAACTTACATAGTATATTTAAAAAATACAGCAATGGATTTTTCTAGCTACTCACAAAAACATACATTTTAAAGTAGGGAAAAGTCCCGGGTCTCTCGCTGGACACTTTTTGAACACACATTTACCCGATATAAATGACACCGAGACTCAGAACAATCGTTTGCGGATCTCATAAATAACTGACCCGTTTGGAATTCGAACCCACAACATTCGGCGAAGCATTATTCGGATTTTTCAGACCGAATATAATATTTTACTACAGAGCATCTACCATCTAACTGCCGCCATCAAGAAGATAATATTTTTCTAAGGACTACTACTAGATCAGGATAGAATATACTATACACACATAAAATACTAGTTGACCCGGCAAACGTTGGTCTGCCATATAAATTCAATCGATAGGGACACCCTAATCACCTAGCGGTATGAAATATACTTTACGACACATTCTCAAACCTACCAAATATATGTACATTGAAAATTCATAAAAATTGGTCAAGCCGTTTCGGAGAAGTGCAACCACAAACACTGCGACACGAGATTTTTATACATATATAGATTATAATTAATAATTATCATCGCCGTTTAGCTTAGAGTCCAATGACAACAGATAACATGAAAAAAGTCTTCCGACTTACTTTTATGCCCGATAAACATAAATACTCAAAACACCCAAAAATGGTTGTCGAAATTTAAGTGTAATACAACTTTAACTAAATACCTACAGTTCCACATAAATTATGGCATGATCCATATGTTATCCATATGAATTCAATACCTATTGAAGAACCATATTAGCCGGAATGCTCCATTCATGGAATGAATCATTGAAATAACATCAGGAATCTGTTTTCAATTCCACTCACGCGCATGAAAAATGTCGCTTCTGAATTCAAATATAGAATTAATTCGTCATTTGTCGGGGAATTCGGAAGTCAAACGCATTTTTCAGTCTTAATATACACATATGTTTGTTTGTATGTCTGTCTGACGTTACTCATGTGATGTGTTCGAAAATGTTCATTGTGTATAATGAGAGTTTGCCAAGTCTATTTGTTCGAATCTCTAGTTACATTTCCTTCTATGCCTCGCGCTAATTTTGCTTCATATTCTGCCCACATTCGGGCCCTATTGTAGGATGGATATTATAACTTAATTATGATAATTCATTAAATAAAATGTTATTGTAACGCTGTCTTTGGACACTATTTGAGATCCTTATCATTGATCGTGGAGGTGGTGGTGCTATTTGTATATTATAAGCCCGATAGCTCAATTTGTCTTATGCTGGATCGGTAGTAGTATTATATTTAATCTGGCATCAGCATGACTTCGGTGGGTTTTGTTTAGTTCATGAAAGATATTCAAGTAACATTTAGTAATAAAGAGTTAGATTTCTATTCATTTACCTTTAATGGGATATAATATTATATCGGACTTGGATACTTCAACATGCATCCTCCTGCCCTCATCCCAAACTATTTGGGGTCGGCGCAACATGTCTCTCTCTTCCATAAATCTCTATCGCTCGTCATCTCAGCACTCACACCCTTCCTGGCCATATCATCTTTTATGCAGTCCATCCATCTTTTCTTGGGTCTTCCTCTACTGGATAATCCTTGCACCTCCATACTCAGAGCTCTCCTAACAACATTTCTTTCATTTCTTCTCATCACGTGTCCATACCATGACAAACGTTCACTCCTCAATTTTTCCGTCACAGGTGCCACTTTCAAACTTCCTCTAATATACTCATTCCTTACTTTATCCATCCTGGTTACACCACACATCCATCTTAACATTCGCATCTCTGTTACATGCAAACGTCTCTCATCCATCACTCTTGTAGTTTGTGTTTCTTTTTATTAAACAACTAAATAGATATTAATCCTTATGTATTTTCAAAAGCTATTTTAAAGCAAAGGGACGGTAAAATTTAAAAGTTGTCAATCTTGTCGTTTTTACTACTGTTTGTATGAATAGCAATGGTTATTAATTCTTACAATTGTAATAAAAATTATTTGTGACTGCCATATTCCTAGTGTCTGTGAGACTACCTTGTTGGTCCTGTAGCGTAATTTTTTTATTTATGTGCAAACATGATGTTTTCTTTCAACTGTTGGTTAATTTTTTTGGTATTTCTAATTCTCAGCAACACAGAGCCTGTAAATGTGCCTGGTAGACAGGAAAAGCTCTACAGAAGTAAAATTTTAAGATCTTATTTAAAATAAGAGGCCTTTCTTTATACGAGACTTAAAAACTTAACCAAACGAGTATATTACACTTCTTCTTCTTCAGACTTCACTTCTTCTTCAGACTTATGCTTCTATTTCCCTAAGGGGTAGGCTTAGGGAAATAGAAGCATAAGTCTATGTATGTACCTATTTACTCAGTAACTATCATTTTGCTTGAATTATTTAATAGCTACTAATAAGTAGTTCGTTACCACGTAATTATACACCATCACCCTAAAAGGGCCAAAGTAACACCTTTCAACTACCCCTCGGCCACCTACTATGAACGAAATAGAATCTGTTTACACCACAAATTTAACTACAGTTTACGCTGTTAAACAAACTACTATACGTCCGTTTTATTGTCTATACATTTACTATTAAACACCGGACAATGTAACCTTTTTATAGATTTATCTATGGTTTGTGATCATGAAAGTGAAATGTGTGGGTGAAATATTTTGATCGAACGTGTTGTATATTTGGTCATTGTGTAAAGTTAGCGCGTGTTAATCCATTAAGATGAGGCGTGAGATATATTCTGTGGACATCGGTCTGTAAAGCAGAATATATTTATTCAGCCAATGGGGAAGACTCATTTGTCACAGTTTGACGTTTATCCGTGACTTATGTCACATTTGGCAGCTCTTTGGTTGTGCTTTTTTGTTTGTTTGGCACGGTATTTAATTTGGATATATAGGAAAAGATAGAGAGATACATCTCATAGCTCTTCCTATAGTTGTAGCTGTGATATGTGGGTGTATGTATGTGTCAGTGAGTTTATGTGGGTATGTCAGTAGGTTTGTGTTTATACAGTCTAGTTAAGATTTTGTGTGTATCGTAAAGATAGCCGTTTGATGTCATTATTGAATTTCCTTTGGTAACGCGTTTGTTTTGCGTCAGTGTTAAGGAAAATTCTATTTTAGTTGTTTAGCGGTTGCATTGCTTTCTCTCATAGATGTTTATGGTTGTATCGTGAAAATAAACTTAAATTGTCTTTGAAATGTGTGGCTAATGGATCACTTTTAATTAGCTACCTGCATTTAGTACTAAACTTCCAGTATAGGTAATTAAGCAGCCAAATCACGCTGTTTTTTATTATGTTTAAATCTTGAGGCCTTATTGCCGTATCTCAAAGCATTGTTATTAATAAAAAGCTATACTCTCTAGCACTCACCAGAGTGTATTGCTTTGTTTAACGAGACAGCGTGTACCAACATGCTGTCTCGTTAACGCATTAACAAAATATGATAATAAAGCCCAGGGCCCATGTTATCGACGATTCTGCATAGTTTAATGTATCCTTACACGACGACAGTTAATAAAAACTGAATAGCAAAATAAAATAAAGAATTTTAATTTCAATCCTAGATAATGACAGAGTTGACCCTGTTCATAAACCATTCCATGCTGGGCATAGGACTTATCTTAGTATTACTCAGCATGAGAAAGGCCAAGCACCAAGCTGTGGGCAGAACTGGATGTCACAAAAAACACATCTTTCATTTTCAAATTTAAATCACAACGGCTCTTAATGTCAGATAACCAACGTTCCTTTTTCAAATCAAATCAATCTAGCGTATGAGCACATTAATCATAGACTAGATTTCAACATTATCGATAAAAATAAAACATGTTTTCACTTGACACTATGCCCCAGTTGCAATGAGTGATACTGGTGTGTTGCAAGCCGCGTACATCCGGTACACCTACGATTTTATTTACAGCCTATCGATGTTTATGTTACGATTATTTTACTTAAGTAAACTATTTTGTCATTGGATTTTATATTTATAGTACGTCTTTAAATTTCGCGTTTTGTATACGTAATATAATGTTCTTTAATTTTCTTATTTAAAAAGTAAGTCAAAAGAAAACTGTCTTAATACAAAGAAAAAAGCAAAATGGTTTTGCCTGGGCCTCGAATTTCAAAAGTCCGTTAAAGAACTGACGTCAATGTTTTTTTATAAAACCACTACTTTTGCACTAAACATCATTGCTGTCTCGACGGGAATTTACAAACATTTAAACACGGATACATAGAACACCTAGACTCGGAACAACTATTTGTGGTCACACAATTTTTCTCTCGTGTGGTGGTCGAACCCACAAAGCTTGGCTCAGTAGCGAGGCGACCTCATAAACCAATACGACATCCATGTATTAAAAAAGTCATAAGAGGCCTTAAAGCCGTTGGTATTTAAGGCTATAGATACCCATATATTTCACGAAAGACTTAGTAGTTTTAATGAGCGCTTCGATGCTGCCACTGCGGCGAGTGTATGAATAGAACCCAAAATACAGAATAGAATTACTTGGAGAATGTAATATAATGTGTTCTACCCCTTATATAATGGATTGTGTTCTGATGAGTTGTTTGAGATGATGCCCTCAGCTACTTTTTATCATCGCACCGCTCGCCATCGGCAGGGATGTCATTCTCACAACTTACAATCTAATTGGTGCCGCACCAAGCGGTTCCAAAGGAATTTTCTCCCGTGGACTCTCAGGTTGTGGAATGAACTCCCTGCCCAGGTTTTCTTACAAGACTATAGTATGGGTTTCTTCAAAAAGGGCGTTAAAAGGTTTTTACAAGGTCGGCAACGCGCAAGTGATGTCTCTGGTATTGCAGGCGTCGATAGGCTACGGTGACCATTTATCATCAGGTGGGCCGTATGCTAGTATGCCACTTCAGAAGTATAAAAAAAATTAAAAAAATTTGGAAATCTCCAAATTGAATATATGTATAATAGGAATACTGGCAATAAGCCTGATATGCCGTTTAATTTAAGGTACAGATGTTTTTAAAGCTACCGTGACACAGGGTCCGGTATCTTATATAGGATTTCGTTTTATTTCAAATAAACAATGATATAATTATAATTAAATAATTAACATAATGATGAAATTAATTTAGTTATAGTTGCTAAGAAATAAATATTTGCACACCATATGCAATGGTAGAATGTAAATGGGAATATTTAAATTAAAAACATACTTGTAAACCTACATTCTGGCAAATAAAGTGATTATTATTATTATTATTCTCTTTATTTAAATATTTTCAATATATTTTTCATTTTTAAATATACATATATCTATAAAAATACATATCATTTAAAAATATAAAATATATGGTACCCCACCGGCATCGGGAACAGGGTCCAAGCTGCCGGTGGTTAGGATTCCAGAGATAGGAATTATTATTATTATTATTATTATATATACACAAATAATTTACAAGGAACACGAGATGGGTGTAAAAACCCAGGATTCAATGGCTTCGTCTTAAATGTAAACGTAATGAAAAGAAATGACCTCTATACCTCAGGGGTCTTTTGACCCACAGAGCCCATATTCAAACTCGACCGAGGTATGACCCCAAGGTGTCTGCACACCCAGTTATAAGGTCTTAAATGTAAAAGCATTTAAAATACATGTGACCTTGTGACCTCCATATCTCAGGGGTCTTTTGACCCACAGGGCCTATATTCATACTCGACTGAGGTATGACCCCAAGGTGTCTGCACACCAAGTGACAAGTCAATCGGTTCAGTGGTTCAGGAGTTATGCCTGTCACTAACAGACAGAACAACAAACAGACCCACATAGTGTTTTCATTAACCTCTTCGAAGAAGACTCAGAGGTTAAGAACTTGCGTAGTCCACATATAGTTTCTAGACTAGGTGTCAGTTCAATAAAGTCACCTAGATTATGCCTAGTCCATGGCCAATGTACCGACAAACACAGAACTAAAACTACTGCGTCATTCGTTCATTCATATTCGTTTATATGTCTAAGTAATTTTATCTAAAATACAATCAGCTCTACTATATAACTTAAGTTGAATCTAGCATTCTAGTAATTTCTTAATGTCCTAGGACTGAACCTACATGAAATAAAAAGCCCCTTCATATTATATAGAACATACAATTTCCATCCCGGAAGACGCAACATCTCGCCGATCTCCGCGAGAGCGATGACGTCAGCAAAACGTAGCCAGTTAAAATTACAACTCATGTCTAGACACATTCATTTAAATACACTCCTCACGTCACGGCTGTTGACATATAACGTCATAACGTATTAGTTGTGCTCCTACACACGATCAATGGAAATACTGAATTATTATAAACTAGGTAAATTATTGACTGACTGACTGTGCAGTTGTATAAGATTGCGCGTGCGATTGTGAGGTTATCATTTTGATACCAGGGTTGGGCACAGCGGTTTTGGGTTTTATATAATGTCATAACTATTTTCAGAAGGGTAAGTGTTTCTGTGAAAGTTCTTAGTACCTAGTAATCATACACGTAGGTTTATGTATTACTATTTTTCCACGCGGTTTCACCCGCGTAATTCTCGTTCCCGTGGGAATTTCGGGATAAAAAGTAGCCTATGTGTGAATCCAGGTCTGCAGCTATTTACATATCAAGTTTAATCGCAATCGGTCCGGTAGTTTTTGCGTGAAAGAGTAACAAACATCCATACAAAATTTCGCGTTTATCATATTAGTAAAGGTATGGCGATGTTTTAGGTTCGTCGGTGTTACTAACGCAAAAATCTATTGACTTGCAAAAAAGCATTGTGATTAGACCCCACGGTGCAAGCATTGGCCAATGATATAGCAATAATATTTTGCCTTTTTCGGAAATCAAAACCTCTATAAAATTAAAAGCTCTTTCAGTTTCACCGAGGAGTTTCAAATCGCGTACCGAAAACAAATATTTAAAAAAGCAATGCTCTCACAGATACAATAACACATGCGAACATTTTTTCAAGAAACCGTTCGTTTTAAGTGCCCTGTATTTCACATTGACTATCGGACATACGAATATACACTCAACGCACATTTTCGGTACTAACAATTTAGTGTACACCCGCTACGTTATACGGGGTGCTCCGAGGAGGAAATGTATTACGTTTGGTCGAGTAACAATATTTGTTGTAAAATAAGATTTTATTATTTTTATTGTTCGATTTCCTTGTGGATGAGAATAGAATGGAATGTTTAAGAATAGGTATGTCGTCTGCGGTATTTGGATGGGTTTTCGGTTTATTGCATGGCTGTTTGTGAGTATTCCGTGGGTGAGTTCGCGGACAATCGTGAATTGTCAAGTACGATATTCTATAAAGAAAATTTCAGTGGCAGCAGTCTATTAATGTTAATTGTTAACGACAATAAGCTCGTCATGGGTTACGTGGGTCCTAAAAGAATGGAGTGTGGTATGTGTAGCCTAATGATAATAATAATAATGTCCTCCAGACCGAAGTTCAGTCACGCCGGCCAATCTTAACGGAGACTGGCCATCTGCGCAGGCGATATTATAGTTCACAGGTATGTGCACTCTCTGTTCCCTAACCCTCATGATCCGATGGGACGGATAATCCGACACGACCGGAGAGAGATCAGGCGCAGAACCAATGGCTTTACGTGCTTTCCGAGACACGGGGGTGTCTAACACCGCCAATTTTCTAACTCCGGACTCGTATTGAGATTTCTTAACAGGAAAACTCAATACGTTTTTGTTGGCCTGACCCGGGATCCGAACCCGAGACCTCATGCACATCAGTCGCATTCACTACCTCTGCGCCACGGAGGCAGCCTAATGAATAAGGTATTGGATATGCGGTCGAGAGATTGTGGGTTCGAATCCTTCATGCAATACTGACTGCACTTCTAACACTAGCATAGTAACTTAGCTGGAGGATTTAAGATTTAACAAGTATACTAGGACCTAATATTATTGCTGGTAATATAATAATAATAATCACATACACACACCACCATCTAGCCCAAACTAAGCAGAGCTTGTACTATGGGTACTAGACAATAGATAAACATACAAACATACTTTTTTTTTGTAAAAACGTACATATTATACATAGAAACACCCAGACCAAGGCAAACATCCATGTTCATGCACACAAATGTTTGACTTGTGCGGGAATCGAACCCGCGATTTTAGGCGTGGCAGTCGGTTACACTTACCACTACGCCATCGAGGCCGCCCAATATATAGGTATTATACCTATATTTCAACAGCAATGAATTTAGATCCTATTATTATGTCCCATATGCGTATTAACGCATACTCCTTTGGATATATAGGTGTGTATCTACATACCTATGTATATTTTCATTTCAATAAGGTTTTATGTCATACTTGTTTTTGCCCCCGGCTTTGCTTGCCTTAATGTACATAGGTTAAGTTAGTAACAGTACAGTAGTAACAGTACCCCTAACAACGTGTATATAAAATTTCATGTTGATCGGTCGAGTAGTTGAGGCGGTGAAGCCTAACAAAGAAACTCACATTCGCATTTATAATATTAGTATGGATATAAGAACATACCTAAAGCTAATCAATAATACATTGAAATTACGTAATATTTATATACCTATAGGTAATAATAAGGAAATAAATTTCATTAACTAATATTATACATTGACGCACGAACGGCTTGTTTTGTATGGTTGATAAAATAGCTTGTCCTTATCTTTTAGTAAATTAAATAAAAGATGCTAAAAGAACTATAATAATAAAATATACTTACCAATAGTTACTATATTACAGTTTATTTGAATTACTAAAATCTCTGCCTGACTAAAGATCTAACCATAATAATACAAACTTCCATTAGAACTAAAATTATCCCCACAAACAATTACAACTGCCTTGAATCCGATTCATCCATTTAGGAGCAATGCTCGACACCATTGCTCAGATAAACAACCATACGATAAATAATAAATGATCTTTATTTAACCTCATAATATTGCAATAAACAAATATTGTTAAATAAAAGTTTGTTAGAATATTATCAAATCGTTTCAAAGTTATAAAGCAGAACGTGAATTCATATTTTCAAAAGTAATCATTTTAATTGTAGTTATAAGTAACTTCGGCATTCGCTGAGATGACCCATCGGCAATAGTCGGCAGTATTCGTTCGAGGTACATTACAGTTCAGTTATTTTGTGGCGAACGTAGACTTTTCACGATGTTCATCTGCCTTCATATATAGTTGCATCTGTACGGATGGCGTAGCAGATGAGTGATCGCTTAGCCGCTGCTGAATGTGATGGGTTCGCATCCCAAACAAGACAATTATTAGTGTGATCTACAAATGATTGTTCTAAGTCTGAGTATACTTAGCATTTAGCGACAAAGGTTAGACGTGAGGAAGTTGAATTTTTAAATAGATAAATATTTGTATATACTAGTACAGAATCAATATTGCAAATGGCGCTTGAATACCGCAATAACTAGTGACCTTGTATTTCCGTCAATTGGCGCCAGCTTAAGGATACAAGTAATTGTTTCTTAAAACCCTTCTACTGTCAACATTCTTCAACTACCAGAATATGAGTCACAAACTCAAACCCACGCTCATTATCAACAATTATGACAACAGCTCGATTCCGCATCGACCCACAATTTCCTTATAAATGCACTTTGCATATTACGGTATAGGGAAAAACCGTAACTACATATTTTATAATTCCTAGGAACAATGTGTTGGAATTAAGTCTAGTATCCACTAGGCAACTTAATATGATGCGCGACATGTTGCTCAACATTGTTGCTCACGGCGAACCTTTTTTAGCAACATTGTCTGCCTACGCATGACGAGTCGTCGGCAAAATGTCGCCAGAGGAACTAGTGTT
Source organism: Catocala nupta (assembly GCA_963675205.1). NCBI lineage: Eukaryota > Metazoa > Arthropoda > Insecta > Lepidoptera > Erebidae > Catocala > Catocala nupta. Next base: position 5,217,058 of record OY776095.1, on the reverse strand, counting down.
GATTTCACCGGCTTTTCACAGTGCTCTACCTACAGTCGAACATTACATTTTGTCAAGTGGGTCTCCATTTAATGTTCAACTGTATGTTGCACGGCAATAAGTCGCTCGTCATGTTGCGCGCTGGCTGGCAACGTCGCGCTTTGTTGCGCAACGTTGCCGATCTTATTGAACGTCACGTGTTGCTAAATGGATATGAGGCTTTATGCATATTTTGAATATTTTCAGTTCCTGCTTTGTACCTGGTATTGTTGTCGTGATGTTACCGATTGTATTAGCATATTTGTTTAGTAATAATGTGTGGAGAACGTTGAGGTGTTGACGTTTTGTGTGGCGCATTGAATTATTATGTTAATGATGCAATTGTAGCATTCGCGATATTCGATACGTTTTGTTTATAAATGAAGCACGATAGAATACTTATTGAAATTTGTGGCCACTTTGAGTATCAGATAAATGAGTTCGATTTATTGGAATATATGTTCTATAGTATTTCTTAAGCAGGAAATGCTTTTTTAAAATTTATATGTATATATTTTCTCAAACGATAAGCAGCAAACGTCGGAAAAAGTGTAAATGTAAATTAAAATGTTTTAATATTTAGAAATATATACAAACAGTATTTTTTTTAAATAAACCGTGATATAATCCGTATATTGTGTTTTAATTTCAATATATATTTGTGTAAACCTAGGGATTTAGATTACAAAATGTCTTGTTTACGTTTTAATCAAGCTAGATTGTGCCGGTAGAGTAGTCCAACAAGTGGGATTCGAATTTACCAGCTCTCGATCGTAAGTCCAATGTTATCCATTGGGCTACCGCCGCTTCTTGTCCCATTATTTAGAAAGCAGCACAGCAATAGCCTAATGGTACTGATAATCTTGAGCATTCACTTGTAACAGAACCTCGAACATCGCCGTCTTTAAATTGTCGAACTGAACAACGAAAAGACCCAAGCATAGAACCTCACACCCACACACACTCACACGCAAACTACTTAATAAGAAATGTAATTGTCTATTTGTTTTACTTACTGATTAATTACTGATGTTTATTAATTTTAATAATTAAACATGCCACGTGCTACAAAAATAACAATTTACCTATAGGGTACCGGCATTGTACTCCTAAACACAGGCTACTCATTAGCCTATCTAGGAGAACAGTACTCTACCCATAACTTATTGTAGATTACGCATACTGTCAACTACGAGTATAAATGAATACCTGTATCACATAACAGCCTAAATCAATGATAACCTACAATCTCATTTCTGCAATGAATCACGATGATTCTAGTTAACGATGTAATTTCGAAGCAAATTTACTGGCCTTTCGCTAGAATGGTCGCTAGAACGCTCGCTCGAACGCTCGCTAGAATGGTCGCAAGAACGCTCGCTCGAACGCTCGCTAGAATGGTCGCTAAAACGCTCGCTAGAATGCTCGCTAAAACGCTCGCTCGAACGCTCGCTAGAATGCTCGCTAAAACGCTTCCGTTTATTTTTCTGTAACGTAACATTTGCTAGAATGTTCATAACAACTGAAGTTAGTCTATCAGCACCTTTATATAAAAAATTAAATGCCAAACTACTTCTAAAAATACCTAAAATAAATTTGTATTTTACCGTGTAAGACTACCTAAAGCTGTTTAAAAATACATTGAAATGTCGTAAATTATTTTCGTTATTACGTATAGGTACAAATAATAAAGAAATTAATTTTATTAACTAATATTATATGTTGACGCACTTGTGTTACACAACGTTGATAAAATAGCTTTTACCAATTTGTTAACTACCTAATTAAATGAGCAATGCTTCAAAGTTAGTATCGTGACTTTTTTTACCGAGCAACTGCAAAATTCTTTTTGACCTAAGTATGGAATCTAGAACCCGACCGCAATGCGCAAATACAAGTGCTGACTTATGCTACGAGCAATTTGTCAAAACAATTATAAGTATACTTATGAAGCCCTCCATCTAAGCTTGTATTTAACTACAATGGATGAGCAACAAATTCACAACCTTTCATTCGGCCACAAACCTTTACCAAAAGAAACAGCCACCAACATTTTCGGCGACAAGCATAGCCAATCTAAATCCACGATATAATAAAAAAGTTAGCCTTCCATAGACTGCGAAGTTTATCCAATACGAGCTAAAACTGACCTTTGATACTGCGGTCGCTTCCGGTCCGCACCGGACATTCCTGCCATAACCTCTGCCGTACCATAGACTCGTGGTAAAAAAGTTGCAACGCGAACTGGTTTGGATTACCGAGAATTTATGAGGAAAGGGGAAGAATAAATGTTCGTTTGATATCAAATAAAACACTTCGATATATTGTTGATTGTGTTAGGCGTTATTTGGCTGTTATTAGGTGTTATTTAGCTGTTATTAGGTGTTATTTCGTTACGATCAATAGTAATTGTTCCTAAAATGCAAAGTACTTACGATAACGGAACTAAAAAAGAAATCCTCTGCAGTACCTTCATTGTAATTATGTTCCAAATATTGAAACAACGGAGAAATAACACGTAGTGTTTGTACAACTATTTGTGGACTGCTCAGTTTTTTACCTGCGGATCTTAGTTATCAAACCCACTAAAATCGGTGCTCTGAGAGTGGCACTGAAACGATGACAGGCGACTAAGATTTTAAGCGAAGCTGCCAGCTACCAAATCATTGTTAAAATCAGTTCAGTACTTTCTCCGTGAAGGCAGAACAAACAAACAGACAGATACGAAGAAAAATAACATATGAAGCCTTGATTCAGAAACCCCCGTACGTCGCTGCTACAATTATTCTCTGTATATTATGATATTCAACTGAATCGATCGATATCGATCGGTATCCATTAGGTGCGAGTTGCTACACAAAATTGACAAAGTCAAATGGGTCATCACTCATCAATTAGGTGGAGAAGGACCTTTACTTGTCATTTATTTTTAATATCTAATATACTGAGCTTTCTATACAGTTCAAATATTTTCTATACAATTAATAATTTCCTTATCCCGCCCTCCCCTTTCCTATCCAGAACAACGCGTGCTGGGCTCAGATGCCATCCTTACACGGTGGAGTCGACTAGAGTGCGTACAAACAAGTTTGGGTCATCATACCTCTGCCGAACGATCAAGGCATGGAATTCTCTGCCAAGGCACGTGTTTCCTTCTTCCTTCAATCCTGGGTCCTTTAAGCGGGGCGTGAAAAAGCACCTTCTCAGGCAGTCAAAGTAGAGACCTCAACATCGCCTCGGCTGCTATGAGGACGATGTGGAGGCCACTGCTCTTAGACCACACGACTGCTTGCCATCAGGCGGAGTGTGGTTATTTTGACGAGCAAAATAAAAAAATAAAAAAATGACCGCGAACCTTACATTTTCTAACGTGTCTGCTACATGGCGTTCAATATGTTAAAATTGTATATAATTATAATAATGTCAGCCTTGTTATGAACTCTGTACTGTTGGGCATAGGCCTCTTCTCAGTGTGAAAACGGTTAGACCATAGTCCACCATGCCAATTAAAGGCTTCTTATATACAGGCTGACGCAGACATACAGGTTTACTTACGATATTTTTATGGCGATAAAGCGAGCGTTTGTTAACAATTTAATACGCACGTAATTTCGAAAAGTCAAGATGTGCGTGCCTTGGAGCCAAACTCGAGACCTTTGCGTGGCTGTACAACTGTCTCTTATTAGGCTTTACCTATTTTAAAGAAATTGATTAATAAATTACATGAAAATACGTATCGAGTATTGTTTAAAAATAGTCTTATATTCTAAATACTGTGGCGACTCCGCCCAGACGAAGAAGTTCAGCCTACATTTAACAGATGGCGATACAATCGCACTTCACATGACGTCATACTATTCTGCATCGCACAAGTGAAGTTTACACAGCGACTGAGTATATATACAAGCTCCCGACATTAACCGTCGGGCCGCGGCCCGCCAGGCATGATCAACCAGCCTGGTCGGTGGATCCTCCCTTTGTGTTGGAGGGACTTCACACCCTGTTCCTCCACAATACCATAAGTCCCGTTGGGCGCTATCGAAAACAACAAGAAGGAAACTGATTTTAATATTCCTTGATCCTTTGTTCCCAACCTGCGTATATTAAAAAATATGTTTTATGCTAATGTTATGACGTCTTTGGTCTTATCATTTGTGGTTTTCATAGTAATATTATCAGCTATTTTAATAAACTATCCCAATGTTGGGCACGGAATTATTCTCAATAGCGTTTGAGTAGAATAGGCTGCGGTTGCCAATTATGATGTAATAATAATAATAATAATAGGACCGGACGGACTGCACAATTTCTGGCTGAAATGGCTGGGTAGCTCACATGCTTGTTTGGCTGCTCAATTTCAATCTGCCCTAGAATCTGGATCGTTACCAGATTTTATGACCACGGGAATAACCCACCTACTCCATAAAACAGGTAGTACCAACGAGCCCGGCAATTATAGACCGATAACATGTTTGCCATCGATCTATAAGCTTCTTACATCTATTTTGAGAGCCAAGGTATCTAAACATATTGATACAAATTCAATAATGTCAGCTTCTCAGAATGGATGTAAGAGGGGGGCTCGTGGTACTAAAGAGCTCCTCCTCATTGATATGGCCATTAGCCAACAGGTTCGCCGTAAACAAAGGGATATGGCGGCATGTTGGATAGATTATAAGAAAGCGTATGATTCGGTGCCTCATGCATGGCTTTTGAGGGTGTTAGAGTTGTATAAAGTAAATGCAACTCTGCACACCTTTTTGAAGTCATGCATGGGGCAATGGAAAACGGTTCTTAGCTATCCAGGATGTCGACAGATCCCTGGGGATGGCGAATTGATAAAAATTGAGCGGGGTATATTTCAGGGCGACAGCCTGAGTCCTCTTTGGTTCTGCCTAGCATTGAATCCTCTTAGTACATTACTAGAGGGTTCAGGGCTAGGTTACAGGTTACATAGAGGTGGTGGAGTGATATCCCACTTGTTGTATATGGATGACTTAAAGTTGTTTGCCCACACTAAATTACAGTTGATGGATTTACTTAGAGTAACTGAAACTTTTAGTAAGTCTATCAGTATGGATTTTGGTGTGGACAAATGTGCTGTCATCCATGTAAAGCAAGGCAGGATAGTGGAATCCGAAGGAACACAACTTTCGGATTCCATTAACCTACGACCACTTCTTGTAACCGATACTTACAAGTACTTGGGTATGTCACAGGCGTTAAGTATCAATGAGGCTGACATGAAGCAATCGTTGCAGGAGCGTTTCTTTGGTCGCCTGAAAAAAGTTTAAAAAAGTCTTTTATCAGGTGGCAACAAGGTGCGCGCTTGTAACGGTTGGGTCATGCCGGTGCTCATGTACTCCTTTGGCATACTTAAGTGGACTCAGACTGAACTGGATGCCCTGGATCGGAGGGTCCGTACACTCTTGACGGCATACCGTATGCATCACCCACGTTCGTCTGTGATGAGATTGTATACCCCGCGGAAATGTGGAGGCCGAGGCTTTCTGAATGCCAAGGCCCTTCATAACCGCGAGGTATGCAACCTCAGAGAATACTTTCTTCAGGCAGACGTAGGTATGCATCGGGATGTAGTTGCTGTAGACATCGGACTCACCCCGCTCAGTTTGGCTAAAGAGAACTGGCGCAAGCCTGTAGTACTTAGCACTAACGATCGCAGGGATGTATGGCAGAGCAAGGAGCTTCACGGTAGGTTCTACAAGGCTCTATATGGAGCTGATGTAGACCTGTTAGCCTCCGTGAACTGGCTACGTTTCGGTGACCTCTTTGGGGAAACCGAAGGATTTGTCTGTGCTATTGCGGACGAAGTTATCAAGACGAATAACTACCGGAGATATATCTTGAGGGATGGTACGGTTGACATTTGTCGGGCGTGCCACCTACCTGGTGAGTCCCTCAGGCATATAGTTTCCGGTTGTTCTCGTCTTGCTAACGGCGAGTACTTGCACAGACATAACCAAGTAGCCAGGATTATTCACCAGCAACTTGCTCTGAAATACAAACTTGTAGATGTTGAAGTGCCGTACTACAGGTATGTAGCTGAATCAGTTCTCGAAAATGGTCATGTCACGTTGTACTGGGATCGAACTATCATCACAGACAGGACTGTTGTGGCCAACAAACCTGACATTGTGGTAATAGATCGATCAGAGCGCCGCGCATTGATTATCGATGTCACCATTCCGCATGACGGCAATCTCGCGAAAGCTGAAAAAGATAAGCTAATTAAATATCTCGATTTGGCTCGCGAGGTTGTCGACATGTGGGATGTTGATTCGGCAATCATTGTGCCGATAGTCATCTCTGTCAATGGTCTAATAGCCAAGAGCCTCGATCATCATCTAAAGAGGCTCGCGTTGGGTGCTTGGATCAAGGGTTTGATGCTATCTCTGGAATCCTAACCACCGGCAGCTTGGACCCTGTTCTCGATGCCGGTGGGGTACCATATATTTTATATTTTTAAATGATATGTATTTTTATAGATATATGTATATTTAAAAATGAAAAATATATTGAAAATATTTAAATAAAGAGAATAATAATAATACCCCTCTGCGACAGTCGTTATCTCATCATGAGACTAACGCGATATCGGAGGGCACAGTACACTAGCTTTTATACTATCACCTTCGCCTTGTGATATAAACAAAAAATGTATCACCAGGTTAAATTAAAGTGCACAAACCGCAGGGCAGCTTGTGGCGAGCTGAATGTGAGTGGAGACACTGCGGTCCTGAATGCCTCAGAGAGTCGGTCAGGCCCTCGTCCCCAGCTTGCCGTTACTGGTTGGCTGGGGTGGAACTTGAAGAGCGCCCGTAGGACTCTCAACTCTGGCTTGCCTTGGTCGGCCGGTCATAGGGAGGCCGCTAGAGCTATATGCTTGGGGGTGGAAGTGTCATTTTCAAGGGTCATTACTACGGGGAAACCCGCTCCGGGTCTCCGTTGTCACGAGACCCGTCATGGCGAAACCGGCGCCGCACCGCTCGACATCCCTAGCCACTCGCACCGGTGTTGCCCTCTGCTGCTGGCTTGTATGCCTATAGTGGCTATTCAGGGGGGCCATCTAGTGAGTTGGCGAGTCACCGTCTGCCCATCGCATTAATGCTATTAGAGTATTCAGGGCAGACGCCGTTTCTCATCCATAGTTAGTAATATACCGGTCCACCAAACACCCATACCAATAGCCCATATATTAGAATCCATACGTAGCAATAGTCCTACGCCTGCTGCGGCTAGTGCCGCTGTAGATGTTCCATCCCACCTTTGACTAAAACTCTCGAAGGGCCTCTTCACGTTGGACCCATGTCTCCGTGTAAGCCTCCCAAAGTGCCAGGTATTTTCTAATATAATATCTTAGAAAGCACCTGTGATAAGAGAAACATAATAATAATAATTGTTTATTAAATTTAAGTTGGCACAAATATGAATAACAATAGGGGTCTTAAAAATACTTAAAATAGGATACATTACTTTGGACGCCTGTACTAAGTTATACCTGTATCACAGGCGATAATTATATGCTATTATAGTGTAATAGGAAGAGCATTCATAACAATATTTAACAAATTTAGATTGTTCTATCATAAGTTACTATTACAATGAAAATAATACTACTTATTTATATAATTTTGTATTAAAATATTAATTGACATATACCTATAATGTTTATAAAATAAACATAGGATATGTCTAATAATGAGAATCTAAGTGATAAAATATAAATAAACGGCGCTCTAGGCACCGTCATAATCTACTGAGTTTATGTACCTATAGTCAGCTTATTTTCTGGCTGGACAGTCAGTCTGACCCGTCTTGTGTTTGCTAGGCTTCTTAAAACGAGAGCATGAAGCACATTTAGGGGCATCTTGCTTCTTTGTACATTCGGTCATCGAATGTCCAGCTTCGGCACAATGTCCACACGTGGGGTAACCTCTCTGCAAGATTTCGCTGCGTGACCATACTGATGGCATTTGTAACATCTTGTAACTAGTGTAAAATGTCTCACGGAGGACGTCCAATGTATAAAAAGTCTAGCCTGTGTGACTAAGGCTTTTCTTATGTTAGCCGGTACCTCAATAATGTAGTTGCAGGTTGGAGCATCTTTCTTGCCCGATTTGTGGCTTAATTTAATTGAAGACAGAAATGATTTCAGATCCATCGATGGAAACTTATCGGCTATATTTTGCTCGAAGAGACAGCTGAATACTTCATTTTCGGACAGAGAAGTGGGTACACCAACTACTACAATCCGCGGTTTACGCTTGGCGGGTTCGTCAATTGTAAGACCAGACAAAGACAGATAGACTGCCTGCTTCACTTTTTCTGCGTCTTGTTTAGTTTCTGTGCTGATAATAACTTCTCCATTTCTAGTTCTGCGAAACCCACGAACTTGCAACTTAATTTCCTCCGGAATAATAATTTTCTGTACAAGAGTTTTCGTTTCATCACTGGTCTTTAATACGTCACAGGGATATATTGCCACACAGCTGAGATTATTTGGCCGGATGAAACTATTTGATCCCTTCTTAATCATTTCCGCATAAGAGACTTTTTCAGTAGTACGTGTGTTCTGGATGGTCTGCTTGAGCTCTGAAAGATGTTCTGTTTGATCGCACTTTTCTTGTAGGGTATCTACTGTGCTAGAAACTTAAAGCGCATTCTGTTTTAGCGATTGGTACAGGACTGCCATTTGTGAGGTGCTATGGCCAATTTTTCGACACAGTTTTGAAATTCTCATCTTCTGGTCCGAATTGAGTTTACTATCCACGGTAATGGAATAAACATCGTTTAATTGCTGCTCGACGGATGACATCCATTTTTGGATCTCACATGTAGACGCGATATCTGATATGATGTCAGAGTTAGAGGGAGGCGAAGCCGCGGGGCGCACCAGCCCGCTCTTATTACATGGACTACTTTCCAGAGTATAATATTATATCACTTTACATATAAGTGTTCATTGTTAACGAAAATATGCACTAAGTAGGTAACAAAAATGCATCACTCAGCAATGTAACAACTAAAGGAGGTCACGATTTATTAATCGTAATTATTAAATATTTTTTACAAGCACGTCTATCTTTGTCAGCGCTACGAACGACGATAATATACATATGTATAATAGGTAAGTTACTAATATTATAAAGAGAAAAGAAGTGACATTCAAAAACTAAAGAACCAATTTTAAAAATTCTTGCACCGAATAAACTTTAACTAAAAGTAAAATAGGCTATATCACATGACGCCATGAGCCATGGGAGCGTCATCAGAAACGTAGGTGAAACAGCCGGGGACAGCTAGATCTGTACATAGTATATACAAACGATAGTATTGACTCTTATTGACATCCCGCGTAAGATTAGTAACACTAAGTTTTGCTTAGTAACTTAAAGTGTCAGTATTATATACCTATCACTCTCAATGACTTTCCTTTCATTTTATCAAATTTATTTTTCCTAAATACAGTGAAACACATACCTATGAGTGATATAAAGAGAGCAGCATAGGTTACGGTAACCATTTACTACAAACCGGCTAGTATGCCTGTCACCTAGGTAGTATTAAAAAGTTTTTGAAAAGCATATCTCTCGTACGAGAGATCTTATAGTTTTACTTTTTATAATTTATTTAATCTGGCTTTATTACCTTTATATTGTTAAAATATCAGCCATCTTAGGTAGATGACTGATATATTAACAAAATTGGCTCACACGAGAAAGGCTTTTAAAGACCGGAAAAATAGACAGACGGACAGATGAACAGCAGAAGCTTATTATTAGGGTCTCACTAGCACCACTTAGGTTCGGTACCCTAAAAAACATAGAAAACTTGTCATATGTTTTAGCCTTGCAACCGATTTTTAATCCCTTGAGCTTAGTCGCGTGTGGCCTGCCCTTAAACATATCTAAGTACTAAGCTAGATCGAACGGATGACTCGACAACGGAAGGAAGGACTCAAAAGGACTTCCATAATGTTAATTGAACATTCTGTGAATCATACACCATCATTGCATACATTGTAAATATATTTGTTTTTCTTCAACAAACAATAGCTGTCAACTGCTGTATTACACACGCTTATGATTACTGCTTCGCTTCTGTTAGCTCGTAACAAATATAGCCTAAACCTTCTTTTAGAATTGGGCTATCAAATGCAAGAAGAATTTTCAAATCTGACTGGTAGTTTTGGAGATAAGTGCGTTCAAACAAACTCTTAAATTTTTACACTAATATAGATGTAATAAAGAAGCATATGGCTCGCCTGATAATAAGCTGTTACTGTCGCCTATGATCGCTTGTAATAACTAACTCGCGCGTTGTCGACTTAGGTAATAGGTATTTAATGAAACTACGGGTACTTATTGAGATGGAAGTTAAGGAATCGGTAGGTTTTTGAGGTATTAGGATGGAGCTGGACCACACCATGGTGTGTCCTTTCTATTGTCCCCCTATCAATGCCACAGTTACCCTTTTGGGACCTGGTATTACCTACTTTATCAGCCACTCAGTTCGCCCTATGGCCTATAGGCCGGCGCTACTCTTACGCTATAGGCCTTACTCTTACGCTATAGGACTCTAACGCATTCATGTGCGGGTGAAATGTAAGTGGTACTACTCTTGTGCCGGTTTTCTGTAAGAGTGTGTTTATAAGTTTGGTTTACAGGGTTAGGTCATAGTCCATCTTATACGATGGCCTATTACAGTTGTGCAGACTTCAAGTCTCTTCCAGAAACATTAAACCTCTCACATAATATGCAGGTTTTCACATAATGTTTTTCTTCATCGTTAATTCGAGCGATCGTCACCGTGTTTTTTTTTTGTCTAAGTCTTTCTCTCACATTTTGTCAAAAACGATCCTTCGCGTAAACAAGGAAAACGATGGAATTCGCCATTTTGAGATAATACGTATCTCAAAATGGCGAATTCCATCTGACAAACATTGTGTAGTAGGTATATTACAGTATCAATAATTTTTGTAAAGTAAAAAGTAAAACTAACTTAATCTATAGCTTATATAATTTTTTAATCTATAGCTGTTCTTTAGCGTCCTGGCTACTAGAAAGGTCAATATATCTTGACAGTTCCATCTCACAAACAGCACAATTTCCAACTCTAGTCACGAACGCGTTCGAAATAAAGATTCGATTGTTGACTCATCGACGTCAGAAACTATACGTTTTCCCGCGTAAACTCTATAGCGGACTTTAGCATTCCCCAACTTAACCAAACATTGAAAAAATAAGCTTGTACCTCATAGAACCTTATCTATGACGTAATAAGGACCATATTATAATGACAGTCATTTATTCGTAAGTAAACACTTTGTCAATGTATTAATAGTGCAACGGTGCGTTCGGCGAATTCGCTGTTCGTTCATTTTCCTCTTCGAATGGAATGCGCCTTTGACGTCATTTAGAACGCACCCACGAATGAGTCGAATAATACGACCAAATTGAATTGTCTTCGTTCCATGTTTAAATTTGAATAAAGGCCTATTCATTCAAATTTGCAGCTTAGTTATATCATGGTAAATTTAAAAGTTCACTTCTATTACGCGAGTTGTTTGGTGTGTAGATTTATTTAATTTGGTTAGGTTATAAAGTGCAGGATAACGGTTTTATAGGTCGTTTGGTACAACCGATAGGAATGTTTTTATTAGTTCTAAAAAATAAGGTGTTTTTATTACTTATCGCATGTGGAATTTACGCTTATGGCGTGTACATACAGGTGAAGTGTATATTCAGGCGGGTAACCTTAACCATGTTATGTGTTTAATATGGCGGTTATTTCAACTCAATGATATAATGCATAGTATATTTTTATGCGTTCGCACTAAATCTTAATTAGTAACGCTACAGATTTGTTTAATTGGAAGGGGCGTTCTCTTAAACTTAATAAAGAGTATTTCGATTTAAAAGTCGTCTAGTCATAGCAGCATCACGTCAGTTACCACTAAGTGTTAGGCAGTAATATATTACAGTTATATTTCGGGAATAATATTTTTTTACTTAGCCTTTGTTATGTCCCACTGCTGGGCAAAACCCTCTCCCCTGGACTTCCAAACCACTCTGTTCGAAAACATTCCCTGCCTGTACCTTTCGGAGACGTCCAAGTCATCTCGCCATCTCCGTTTATGTCTATTTAACTATTTTTAATCAATATATTATGTTTAGCCTGTAGCAGTTCTCTACTAAATATAGGCTTTATTTAGTCTTCTCAGAATTCGCGCCTCTAAAGCCGGATCAAGGTCCTCTCGCATTTTACACCGGCCGAACCACAAACTCGGTCCGCTCTCGGAAATTATTATTGAATAAATTTTGCCCGCGGCCTCGCTCGCTATAATATAGGTTAGGTTAGTAACAGTATTTTTTTCTGGATGAATGGTACACTATGTCCTTTTCTGTTCCCCTGACAATGTGTATGCAAAAATGTATGATGATCGGTCGAGTAGTTAAGGCGTGAAAGTGTACCAAACAAACTCACATTTGCATTTATAATTAGTTAGGATACTAGTATGGTGGTTCGACATTAAACTTGGTGTGGTACCGAAAATATTTGACGGTTCGTGGTGCGGTCGTGTGGTATGATGAGCGCACCGTACCGTTGGTTCGGCCGCACCATGTTCGATCGTCTATTTGCACTTTTAGTCATAAGTATCGCCTGAGGATCGGCAGAGGAGTGTGCCTGATCTTAACCAGCTAAATTACTACTGTTTTCCTCTCTTCCGTTCTTCCCTATGGCCGAGGACTAGGGTCGAAGCATAGGCCGTCCTGAACCGTCGGAGACAGGCACCGAAGGGCAGAATGTAGCGCTCAAGACTCAGAACCCGCACTACGAAGAATACTGAATGCGATTGCTGTTTGTGATATGAACCTTGCTTAGAAACTCAGCCACTGCTGGGCACGTGCCACTTCTCAGAGAGAGAGGGGTTAGGCCATAGTCCACTACGCTGGCTCAGGACGGGTTGGCAGATTTCACATATCTTTTAGAACATTATAGAGAACTCTTAGACATGCAGATTTCCTCACATTATTTTCCTTCGTCGATAAAGCGAGCGATAATAAATTAGTTGATACGCACAGTTACTAAGCAAAGTCGGAGGACTTAGAATTGAACTTAGAAACTCTACATATCAGTCCAACGGTCGCCAACTTCGAAATTCAGAGGTGCGTGCGTTTCCTAACATATGTCGTAAATGCATGCACCATCTCAATAAGGCTTAAGATGGATTAAAACATTACGAGGAAACCGTAAAACCATTTAAACAGCTCTTACTAACAAAAAGCGCATGTCAGCTAGACAATACTTCTCACAATTACTATAACATATACTTAAGTACAGAAATATTTCAAAATCGTTTGTCCTCTTAACAGCGACTAGTAAAATAACAAATGGTCAATAATTAGTCGCCATATTGAAACTCCACAATGCATTGTGAAACCGAAACTTTTCTATTTAAAATGTATTTTGTACCTATGACAATCTTATAAGTTTCCATTGAATGCTATTAGAATTTGATCTTAAATTTAGTGGATTTAAGGTGTATTTTATATTTTTGTGGAGGTAATATAGGTTTATTGCAGTTATTGGTTGTGATAGAAATTAATTGTGTCTTCGGAAACCGTTACAGTTTTATAACTTATTAGCTTACACGACCTCTTTCGCTGTAAAATTAAGCTGTGTCTTCCCAACGTGTTTAAGGTATCTTGATATCAAAGGACATGGTTAAAAATGGTCTATAGACCAACACGTAAAATATACTAGTAATTTCTCGGTTATGAATATCTAAAACAAAAATAGATTAATACTAGGAATAATTCTTGTGTCGCGGCAGACTTTATAAATATTCACAAAGTATAACGAGACCTTGTAGATTACACAATGGGTAATAGAGCAATAGGATTGCCCGGTCCATTGAGCACTGTGCCAGAATCTGTGTTGCATCTGAGAGATACTTGACAAAATAGACAAACACTTGCCCGGCGATCGAACTTGAGACCTCATGCACAGCAGTGGCATCCACTACCACTGTACCATCGACTCGAGTACCTAATTACTCTACAAACAGCTATAAATATTATTTTTATGACGTTAGCCTAATAAAAACAAACGTATCGCATATCATGAGCCTCTCATTAGCATCTAAACGTGCTTCTAACGATTATTCTTTATTAAAAAAGGCCAGATTATATTTATGAACTTCGGCGGAATGATTAATACCGTCCCAGTACGATTCAGACTCGTGTACAGAATGTATCTAAGATACTATCAACAATTTTGCAAGCCTCATTCAGCCTAACATTTAATTCATCTATTTATTTTATTAATTGCCAACTATTAATCTAACATTATAAACAACGATAGCCTAGAGGGAGATCGTTGGATTGTCACGCAGAGTCGTCAGAAAAGATATCGATCCGAAGGCATACAACTCTGATTTTTCGAAGTTAAGTGCATATAATTAGTTAACTATCGCTTTCTTTAACGATGAAGGAAAATATCTTGAGGAAACCTGCATGTCTCAGAGTTCCCCATTATGTTTTCGCAGATGTATGAATTCTGTCAACCCGCACTGGGACACCGTGGTGGACTATGGCCTAACCCTTCTCACACTGGGAAGAGACCAGTGCCCAGCAGTAGGAGAGTTTATATACATGGCTGTTATTATTTTAATAATGTAATCTATCAGTTCTTAACCTAATACGATAAAATTTACTATACTAAAATATGTAATAACTGCACAAACTTAAATACAGTAACAAAATAAAATATTTTATATACCTACTTTAGAGTTTGCACTATAATTACTTCAAGCTTAAATGTATTACCGGTTTTATGATAAGTAGAGCAAAAACTATTGAGTCAATATGATATATGTACTAGAAGAGACAACTTATATATAGTTTGTAATAAGCGTTAGAGTGCACGCTCTCTAACACACTTCGTCTGAGCCGGCTGACCGCATCGACACTTTATACAGGATTTCTTACATCTTCGTCGAGTCTAGACTTACAAAATCCTTATTATCTACAATCCTGCGCGTCCCTTACAATACAAGTTTTAAGATAATTGAGCAAGAATCAACGTTAAATGGAGGTCCAATTTAACGAGCATCCAACATCGGATTATTCCATACAACATTAAAATGTTCCGGTTCTCAACTCGCGATTTTCGATATGTTAGGGTTCCTTTAATAAATATAATATCAGTCCTGTATATAAAGCTGGGAACGGACTTCTTCTCAGTATAAGCTTGCTTGAGCCGTCTATCAGGCTGGCCCAGTGCGGGTTGGCAGACTTCACCTATCTTCAAGAACAAAATGGAGAACTCTCAGACAAACAAGATTTCTTCACGATGTTTAACTTAACCGTTTAAGCAAGTGAAAATGAACTTTTAAATATAATTTGTGTTTTGTGTATAAACTTTAAAAATTATGAACTAAACAAGGACGTATTCAGATACTCTGAATTTGTGAATTGTGGTAAAATAGAGATGGGTCGTTCTTATCACCATGGGAAACTGGACCGTGGGAATGCGTTACTGTGGGAGATAATAGCGTGGTATCATACAAATTTGACGGCGCCTCGAGGACACTATCGAACGTGAAGTTCCAAGGTCCTTTCCCGGGGTAAAAAAATTGTATTTAAGTTTTTCTGTTAAGCAATTTTCTGTAACAGCATTGGTGATGTTATGCATATGTGTCTTTTATTGCAAAATCCAAGTCTGACAAATGCAGACTTATTGTCGTCTCTACATGATCTTTACATGCCATGTATGCATCATCAAATAACTGTGAAATCAAATGTCATGCCTTCTGCTTCTTCTCCCTAGCCTTTATTATTCTCAAGTCACTTGGGGTCGGCTTTTCTGGTCTAACCGGATTTGACTGGATATCAGTTTTTACACGGAGTAGCTGCCGTCTGACCTCCGCAACCCGAAGGCTAACGATACCGTAAGGCTAGACCAGCGTCAGAATATTATAGGGCACTGACTTCCCAATAACGACTGCCTTAGATGTTCATGGCAGCCGGGACCGACGGCTTAACGTGCTCTCCGAGGCACAGAGCATAGATAATTGGCGGAGATAATTGTCAATCAATACGCACATAATTTCGAAAAGTAATATAACTTCCGAAAGTCTGAGGTGTGCGATGTGGGTTCGAACTATGTGCTATGATGTTTTTTTTATTCTATTCTATTAATAAGAGCGCCCGCACAAGGAACAGTTCCTGTGTAGTAGCTGTAGTCTTTACAAACAGTCAAACAACGGATACTAAGTCCGCCCAGTTTCGGAATAGCTATATGTGGATCACATAATTTTCTCTCATGTTGGGATCGAGCTTACCAGCGACCACTTAACTTATAGAGTCGCAACAGCACACCGGCGGCCAGTCACGATAGGCTTTTTAGTTAAGTCTGGTATTCCAAGACTTGACAGGTTAAACCACGACGCTATCTATGCAATCAGTATATATGTATATAATAGCTAGCTTTTGCTAAAAGTATATTCGGTTATGTTGTAGGTATTTATTAATTAAAATTATAGCCTATGTTACTCGCTGATAATATAGCTTTCTAACGGTAAAATAATTTAAATCGATTTAGTAGTTTTCGAGTTAAACTCTTACAAACAAACAAACAAAATATCAAATCTTTCCTCTTTATAATAGGAGTATAGATAGGATTTTAGCTATAGCTTCTCTGTTACGTGGGCCATGTGAGATACACGCGGGAGAGTCGAAGCCAGCGTTCATAAGCATCGGTAATTCATTGCCTCGAGAAGGACGTATGTATGACCTATTTGGAAAATAACCAAACCAATATAGCTCCATTTTATACCTAAGTTATTGTTATCAAACGGTTCATTAAGGAAGTTCAAATCGTATATGTTGGACTAAAGATAAAGTACAGTATAGTGGGCCTTTTTACAGTTATAACTCGGGATTTCCTTAAAGTACTTTTGGACAAATATAGTTTAATTAAATTGATTATAATTTTCTCCTTTAGCGCAACATGTCGTTTGATTTTTGATGTGGTTATAATTTTTGTGCTAGCTTTTGCACACGAATTATTTAGTGTAGACTGCAGTTTTGTTGCATAATTTTCAAACAATCAATTAATTTAGTTGTTCCAATATGGTAATATAAGCCGTTAAATAATGAAATTATAATCATTTGGAACTGGAACATAATAATTCGCCACTACTGGTACTGAGCAAACATAAAGACTAACGTTTTGTCTTATCTTATCTTATCTTAATTCGGGGGCCAGTCAGTGTAGACCGGCGACACTTCGACCCAGTGGGATCTTTTCTGTCGGCCCCTAGGTCTATCCCTGAGCTATCTTCCTATGAATGTACTGCATCAGTCGCAGCGTACACTTCAGAGGGAGAAGCCTGAAGTCTTCGGGGTTCGGATATGCCAATCCCATCAGACCCATCCTTAGTCCGGCCAACGCGTCACATTCACACAGTAGGTGTGATATGGACTCGTCCTGTTCATCACAGGCTCTGCAGATCGAATTGTTTGACAATCTCAATTTGCACAGGAAGTCGTTGTTGCCAAAATGACTAGGAAACGCTCCTGTGAGCAGGCGTATTTGGTCCTTGTTGTACCCGCAAAACTTCCGGGTGAAGCCCGTGACTCTGTTTGCAATGAATTTCTTGGAGTGTTCCAGACCCCTAAGGGCCATCCACTCTAGCCTGTGTTTATCACTGCCATGTGCATTCAAAGCTGCCTTGACGGTACTCTCAGAGAGACCTACGAATTGTTCTGGGCCCACAAATAGTTGCTCCGAGCCCTTCTTGGCTAATACATCAGCCTCCTCATTACCCTGAACCCCTGCATGCCCCAGAACCCACACCAGCCTGACTGTGTCTTTCCTGCCAAGTTTGTCAAGGGCTTTAACACAGTTCAGGATCAGTGCTGAGTCCACCCTACAGGAGTTCAGAGTCAGAGCCTTACGATCAGCTACGTTTTGTCTTACGTTTATGTGAATTATTTTAATTTAAAAACATTGATTTATGTCCAAAAATTCTTTAACGTACAGACGCAAGATGCAACCTTGCTACAGTTTTAAAACATCATTAGCTTTACTCTTAGACTCACTTCCTTAAGTTAAGTTTGCTGGGATAAGTAGCAGATACTATTCTCAATTCCATAAACCATTTCTATGGAAATAGTTACTTTGCTGCTGCATGTAGTATGAAAGTATGACAAACAGACAAACAAACTGTCGTATTTATAATATTAATTAATAATTTTAGTAACGATATGGTCAATATCATATTTGAATTATTATATTTGTAGGTATTTACAGAGTAGTAACCGACTGAAACTTATATATAAATGTAAGCGCCAATTTCTTTACATACACAGTACATAGTCTTACGCTTAAATCCCCGAAAATATAGTCTAAGGTGTAAGACACACACATTTCGTTAACAAGTATTTTAGGTTGCACGTAACATACACAGAACCAGACTCCGTTGTCCTACTAAGAAAATCTTGACAGAAAAACCCAAAACTCTTTACCCAACCGGAAAACGAACCTGAGACTTCACGCACATTCACTATTGTATTACCGAGGAAGTATAAAATGCTAAAGTAACAACAACCTAAGGAATAACTCAGCCCAATCACAGCTCGAGCTTGTCCAAGTTTTTTGGCGTCCTCAAAGCCGAAATACCAGTTCGCCTGGCATTCCAAATATTCGGACTTGATCATGGAGACACGTACGGCATACGTATGCATATTACTCAATACCTAGGTCATCGTCCCACCTGCATTCGGTGTGTTTTGATCGCTCCGCTTAAAATTCTATTCTCATACATACAGATTTTTTGTTTGGCAAGTTTTGTTCACGATTATACGAGTGGGAACGCTTTGTTGTGACTAATTTTGGGAGTGAAAGGCGTGTTGTTGTTTGTTTGATTGACTTGCTGTGTGTTGTCACACAGTTCGTGGTGGATGTCTGAGTTTTTTTTGCGGTTGAGTTTGGGGCGAAGTGAGGTGCAGGAATATTGGTTTTCAGTAGCAGCATGAAATTTTTTTTTGTATATAGTCTAGTTCAATCCATTAAGATGAAAATGTATACGAACCAAATTGATGTTAAATTTGTTGAATTTATCACATAATTACTTACTAAATGGAATAAGTAACACATTTATCCATATTTTCAATGTTTTCACATGATATCTTAGTGTATTTTAAAGCAATTGGCGTTTGATTAATAAATAATTATTTGATTTGAAAAATCTTAGACGAAAAGTGAGGTTATTTGTCAGATGGAAAAATATCTATAATTTATGACTGCATACGACAAGAAAATCGGTTATGTCGTAAATTTTTTTGTAATTTATTAGTTAATCGAAAATTGTTCAACAAAAAGAAATTTTAAATTAATTTGCAATAATATACACGGTATTTAAAGGAATTTAAAATTTAAATTAATCTATCCATAATAATTACTAAATATTCCTTAGGTTATTTTCTAAAAATGTAAAATTATGTACTTTGCAAATGTTTTTTTTACTGTTATCTACTATATTCTGTTTGGTCAACTGCGGACATCGAATGATGTCCACAATTATAGCGCGGTAAGATATAATTGTAACAGTATTTATGTCATTCTAAGTCTTTCGCTGCATCAAATCGAATGATTCGATTAGGTAATTCATTGATTTACAATTGACGCTACAATTGGACATCACTAAACTGTCTATGGTCATGACAATGAACCGTTTGTATACCTTTTGTTTTTATTGTATTGAAATTTACTAGATGGTAATATGCTTGCTTATTTTTGCATTGGCTTGAAGTATATCTGGCGAAATGTGGGTGAGATATTTACACCTCTGTCCATCACCTTTTCATGATGAAAAGTACTTTTCTTTACCCCTGACAATGTGTATGTAAAATTTCATGGTGATCGGTCGAGTAGTTCAGTCGTGAAAGCGTTACAGACAAACAATTAAACAAACTTTGCATTTATAATATTAGTTAGGATTTTTTGGATTTGTCGGCCTCTTTGGCGTAGTAGTTAGTGTTACCGACTGCCATGCCTGAGGTCGCGGCTTCGATTCCCGCACAAGTCAAACATTTGTGTGCACGAACATGGATGTTTGTCTTGGTCTGGGTATTTCTATGTAGGTATAATAAGGATGTATATACAAAAAAAAACTATATTATATGTACGTTTATCAATTGTCTAGTACCCATAATACAAGCTCTGCTTAGTTTAAGCTAAATGGTGCTGTGTGTATGTGATAGATTATTATTATTATTTTAAATATATTAAAATAAAATATTGAAATAAATATGTCTAAATTAAAGTAATTATAAAATTAATATTTAATTATTAATAATCTCGTTGTCGACTGGGATTTTCCTGTTGTACTGCGACCTATATTATGATTGTTCTGTGAGTTTGTCATACCATAGTAGATTGGTTAAAAATAAAAGTTGACTTATTTCACGGGTGATAACACGAATAGAAATTATACTAGCATTTCCCCCTGACTCATGCATGTCGTTTAGCTTTCTTTTCTTTTCTAACCGATTCAATAAAAAGACTATCAATTCGAGGCGTATGTATGTAATGTTTTTGGAAATGTGATATATTAATGCACTTATTATAATGTATTTGGGCTTCCTACAAATATACAACATTTTATATATGTATCTGTGATCTACTACTATATCTACTCGTATGTATGTATGTTGTGTATTTTTCTCCGACCTATTAATCGGATTGTGAGCTCATTTTCTTTTTTTATTAATGTCTTTAGTATATTATATCTTGAGTTTATTTCTTTTTAAGACTATAATACACTAGCTGACCCGCGCAACTTCGTCTGCTTCATATAAGATTAGAGAATTTAATTTGTGCAAAAATTTTCATTGCTGCTCCGCTCCAATTGGTCGTAGCGTGATGTTATATAGCCTATAGCCTTCCTCGATAAATGGGCTGCCCATCACTAAAAGATTTTTTCAATTCGAACCAGTAGTTCCTGAGATTAGCGCGTTCAAGCAAACAAACAAAAAAACTCTTCAGCTTTATAATATTAGTATAGATTTTAATTACTTCTTATTTAATTAGGAATGATAACTTCCGCTCTACATTTTACAAAAGGCTTTTCAAGTTTTGAGACAAGTGACACCCGAATTTAGATCAATAATATGTGGTACTCTTAAATTTTTGCCTCGCGTGAATCGAACCTACTACATGCTACTCTTCACCGTTAAAGCGAGAGATATTTATCTGATTAATAACCACATATCCTATGAAAAGACAAAGGTGCTATAGGGCCCAAAACTCGAGACCTCTGCATGGCAGTTCAACGGTTTCTCACCAGGATATTGCTTTTTAAACTATCTGTACTAATATGAGAAATGCGGAAATAACTCTGTTTCTAAAAACTGATTGATACCGATTAACTACTGAACGTCTGAAAGGAACGGCAATTTGGAAAGAAGAAAAATGGTAGTCCACCTTTTACCTCAGTTTGTGTTTTACGCGGCTGATCGATCATATACGATCCGTACTTCCCAGAAACAAACAACACAGATTACAAATTATCCTCATAACACCATAACTAATGATATCGCTCCATAGAACTCTTTTAACGATCTACTGACGTGGTTCATAACACCCAATTAGTATTATCAAAAACTTAGATTAAAGACGGAAACGTTCGCGCGATACGGAACCGCAACCTTCCTGCTTTTATCGCGGGTTCGACTCCCATGCGACGCAGGGGAAACACGAATGACGTGGTACCATATCAGTGTGCCTTTTAATCTATTTGCTTCATTATGGTATAGGGAATAGCTTGGTATTGATGTAATTAATAATAATAATATAATATTCTATCTTATACACACAACACCATCTAGCCCAAACTAAGCAGAGCTTGTACTATGGGTACTAAACAATTGACAAAACATATTATATACATACTTCTTTTTGTAAATACGTATAATTATACATAGAAACATCAGACCAAGACAAACATCCATGTTCATGCACACAAATGTTTGTCTTGTGCGGGAATCGAAACCGCGACCTCAGGCGTGGCAGTCGGTTATACTAACCACTACGCAATCGAGGCCGCCACAAATGCATTAGACAGATTTTATTTATATACCCAATATATACATACATAGTAGCATTTTTATCGCCGAAGAGGTAAGCAGAGGTCAATCACACCCACTTTTTAATAGTTATGGTTTAGGTCAGTGGTCGGCAACCTTGTCGTTCAAAAGAGCCAAGACATCAAATCAGAAGTGAAATCTATACAAAGAGTCTTTTTTTTAACTTAAATACTTAAGAAGTTTGCTTTGGCAGGGGACATTATTACGATAAAATTGGGATTAAAAGTACACTCACGAGCTTGCCTTTGTTAAATAAGTCTTAGTTTAATTAACAGAAAATTTAATAAAATTTGAAAGTGAGGAACCATACTTATAAGGCAAGATAATAAGTAATATGGCGTGTGCACTAAACATTTCGTGGAAGAGCCGCAGCTAAGCGGCTCGCGAGCTGCGGGTTGCCGACCACTAGTTTAGGCCCTCTGTACTAAGGACGAATCAGTGGACGTCTACCCAGCACATTATCAAACACGTTCAGCTACTGAGAATCCAGACACATTAGCACTAACAATTTTCCAGACCTAGTGATCGAACTTGAGACCTCATATGCCCCAAAGGTAAGCAAAGAGACTTCTCCTGCGTAGCAAAGAGCGAGCCTATTATTGACTACCCGGCGCATTTCCAGACTCCACGCTTCTACTAAGAATTGTCCAAAAAAATGCTATAATAACTGATTACTCTGATCGATCTCTGGTTACCGCAAACATATACCAAGAGACAATTTAGGCAGGCATACACACGAAGGAACTTATGTTGATGATATTAACAATGTTTGTAACAAAACAAGGTCCTAAAATACGTACCTAAACATAATGTTTACAATGCATTCCACCACTTACCTTGCTGGCTCAGTGACCCAAAGTGGACCTTGGCGTCCAACATAAAAGTACGCCATTCCTGCCTATTTTGTACCAAGTTAGAACAATCGGGCACATTTAATAAGCCTCTTAGAAATAACAACTAATATATAATGAAATATTCTTCAAAGCTCCTATTTCACAAGTATGCAAATTCCAAACTACATATAAAATAATACGGCATTGGCAATTAATGTCTTTTTACTTGAATACCTATAATTCTAACGACATATATATTTACTTCAAACATATGTTTTTGACAACCCTATTTGAAAGCATTTGTAGAAAGCAAAATCAACTTTAGGAATATTAATTAAGGTTCTTTTTTGAGTGCATATAATAGGTATATAGGATGTTTTATCACGGAATATTTTTGCTGTGTTAGTTTGAGTTATATATATATCTATATATATATATATTTTAAATAATATTCTATCACATACACACAACACCATCTAGCCCAAACTAAGCAGAGCTTGTACTATCGGTACTAGACAATGGAGAAACATACATATATACTTTTTTTTTGTAAATACGTACATATTATACATAGAAACACGCAGACCAAGACAAACATCCATGTTCATGCACACAAATGTTTGACTTGTGCGGGAATCGAACCCGCGATCTCAGGCGTGGCAGTCGGTTACACTTACCAATAGGCCGACGCGATATGTATGTAAATAGTGCTTTAATCATTAATATTGATGTTTGTAAACTTCATCTTTTGTTTCCGCTTTAGATCATTATTCTGATCGTAATAAATTAGCTAAAATGAGATTACTTTAATGGATCAGTCTCATAATTTGCGCTTAGGATTGCTTGTCGAGTCTCGAGTTCGGTAAGCGGGTTGGGCAAAAGCTTATTAGATATTTCTGTTAAGAAATTCTCAGGCGCATTCTAACAGCACGAAGTTTAGAACCGTGCCTTGTAGATGGCAATAGGCATTTTAGCAATATGTTACTTAAAGATAGCTGGCGAAAAATGGCTATAATACTTACCAATCCTTTCCAGATATGAGTCTTCGTATGTATAATAAATTAGCTTAAAGGAATAATAAATATAAAATTTTGACTATGTGGTAAACTTATCATCGCGGAAAGAATAAAAGGATGTGGCTTATAGCTACAGAAGCCACAAATTTGGCCATACGACCTTCAATACTGGAAATAACAAAACCCACGCAAAAGGCTCGTGAGAGGAAACCTGCATGTCTGAAAGTTTCCCATAATCTCAATCAAAGTTTGCCAACCTGCACTGGGCCAGCGTGCTGGACTATGGCCTAACCTTTCTTATAGTGAGAAGGGGCCCCAGCCCAGCATTGGGCAGTTTAATACAGGGCTGATATTATATAGTAACTAGATTTTGCCCACGGCTTCGCTCGCATAAATGTAGGTAAGATTAGTAAAAGTACTTTTTCTATATAAAAGGTAGCCTATGTCCTTTTCTGTATCCCTGACAACATGTATGCGAAATTTCATCATGATCGGTCGAGAAGTTAAGGCGTGAACACGTAACAAACTAATTGACATGCGCATTTTTAACATTAGCTAGGAAGTTAGGATTAGGATATTTAAGATGACCATGTTAGCCTAAATGCGTAGCGTTTGTATTTTACTTCTGTGCCAATAGGATACTTTATAACGTGTGATCTAACACTATAGCTAACGTTACTATAGCTCTGCATGTAACTTCGAGGATAGGTGAGACAACATATGTATGTAATAAATATGGTTTAGCTTAAAGCTATTCCATAAAGTACAGAACGTGACAATAAATAAACGAAGTGTTCGCATACACAATTGTTCTAAGAAATCTATACTGTAAAACTGTACTGAGGATGTGTCTGTATATTAGAGATAAGTTTGAAAAGCTCGAGATTAAAGTATCATGGAGTTAAATCCAACCATTGCACTCCTTTTTTTTTTGGTTCCCAGAAATAATGCTTTATGCACTGTCCGCCGGCTAGGGGATGGCACCGGCGGGGTGTGTGGGACTAACGCAAGCATTCTAGCTGGAGCTGGAGGAGTTACCAGTTATTTGTTACCCAAATAGCTAGTAGGTAATCTTAAAAACAATAAATAATAAAAGGCCTGTATATAAACTGTCCCACTGCTGTGCACGGGCCTCTTCTCAGTGTGAGAAGGGTCAGTCGCCCACGTTGGCGAACTTTTCATATCTTCGCGAACAGTATGAAGAACTCTCAGGTATGCAAGTTTCCTCACGATGTTTTCTTTAACTTATCAGTAAAACGGCGAGCGATAAATAACTATTTCTTCTTTATCTTCGAAGAGTCAGAGGTGTCTTGGGATTGAACTAGAGAACTCTGCGTCGTAGTCCAACGGTCTCACACCAAGCTATTTAAAAAAAATTTCAATGCAACGTTTCATCAAGTCCGTTATTTCAAAGATAAGGTGCAAAGTATGTTCCAATTGTGTTCACAGTCGGATTGTAGCCAAAGCAAGTGACATCACGGGCAAGTACATAGTGTGTACATAGGTCGCCTCAAGGATTCTGCTATTATGGGACTAATATTTACTGTTAAGTTCTCCGAGGAAACATTGCTTGTTAAAATAATACGATACTGTACATAAATCTATTGTAAAGTTTACTATTATTAATGAGAACTTGTTGAGCTTGACCTGTTTGTAACTATGTTTAAATGTATGCCATTGTTTTAGTAACATATTCATCCATTTCCAAAATATTGCATAATCTAGAATTTCGTCTAGGCATATCCTTCATTGACACCGACAATAATTCCAAAAAATATATAAGTAGGTTCTGTAAAACTATTGCAGTATTTAAAGTATTTCTGTTTTCTTTTATATAGTTCTCTGTGTCTTTTGCTCGTCTTAAATATATCTCTCCTTAAAAATAATATATTATATTCAATTTAAAGACAAGCTCTTTTAAGCTTTCTGCGAAATTTAAAAAACACATCCATCTCAGCAAATAGGTACTTGCTTACGAACTGGTCTTTGTCAAAGAAATTATTTTAGATGTATTTATATAAACATATCACGAGACAAGCTTTAACATTTTTTCTGTACTATTAACGGATGAGGAACTCCTCATCCGTTAATAGTACAGAAAAATGTAATGTAGACAGGAGAAAACAAAGCTAATGTAGACAGGATCTTCTTCTAAGGCCTTAGAAGAAGATCCTGTCTACATTAGTTTGTGGAGATGATAATAAATAGCTACCATAAAATAAATGAGGTTTGGACTTAACAAACAAGGTAAAGAAAAGCTTGTAAAATTTATGTATCTACTTACTGTTTTAGATAGGAACATTAAAATTTAAACTTCCTAATTAATATATTATAAATGCGAATATGAGTATCTTTGTTTGTTCGTTACGTTTTCACGCATTAATTACTCGACCGAACATCATAAAATTTCGCATACACGTAAAAGGACACAGGGCACCTTACATCCAAAAAAAAATGCGGGCTGTCTTTGGGGACTGCCGATAGAAGTGTAAAGTAAGTAACTAGCGTGATGTGACGATGACGCACGCGAGTTTCACGCTTTTTGTTCACCCATAAAGTACACATATATTCACAGTATACATATAGCCCATGGAAAGTGTTCGGTGACGATGACGCGAGTTCCATGATCATCACCCAAAAAGTGCTCAACGCGCCTAAAGAAGTTGTCACTTCAAAAATACTGTTGTTATCCCAAGGGATAGATATAAATTTACATAGCCTACATTAATGCAAGCGAAGCCGCGGGCAATTCTAGTATAATATGATAAAACACTTCCATTTTCAAACTTTCTATTTTATTTCCATAACTGCAAAATGTAGACTAAAAAAATGGCAGGACTATGTCTAATTTGTCTTACGTAATAAACGAACGGCTTACGGTTCACGAGGCATCCAACGTGTCCAACAAATTGAATTACTTGTGTAGTTACATACATATGAAGTTTGATAACACACAATAATATAAAAATATGGTAGGTCACTTCTTTAATTATCGTTAAGTACCATGCCTATTGAATTAATGAACTGTTGAGTATTTCAACAATATTGTATTATCCTTAAGAGCAAATTAAAAATATTTGGTCTTATGATTACCCAGTTGCCGTGGAATCGAAATCAAAAGTCCTTTATTTTCAACTAATATATGGTAATATAGAGATTTGGGAGCTCTTCTGTTAAGTTAATAAATCTGTGTTAGAAGAGTTCTCTCTTGTCCATGGCATGCGTTATAACAATGTAATTGAATAATTAAGATAAGGCAAGGAATAAGCTTGCTCTCATATTAGTAGCCATTCAAAAGGTCCGTAAATCGATTCCTGAATCATATTTTAATTGAGGTTATTTGTCACGAAATTTCTGTCGCATTCAATCTGCCTAATGGTAAGCGGTTACCGTAGCCTATAATCGCTTGCAATAAGGAAAAGGAATTGAAGTAGGATAAAAGAAAAGGATTGGAGTAGGTAGGTATGTAAGATGCCATAATTCTTACTCACTCACGAAACGAAATAATGTACTCTTATGTCTGTTACATATAAGGGAGAGATATGTAGTACTTGAGGGAGCCGGCTCATTCGTATTGCCACCAAACAATTGGCAACGGCTCCTTCACTCCGAAAGAAACAAATTAAAACCGTCTAATCAAAACTAAGTTACAATTTTAAATTATCGTAAATATATTCACTGACATTGAATAATTTAAACAATGATTTTTGATTGTGTAATACGCATATACCTTGACATTTAACTCACGGTGCATTGAACTTGTGCGAATGTATTCCGCACTCGAATTACTGAATAAATTCGGTCTTTAAACAGCGTAACCGAAATACTTGGTTTTATTTAAGGTTTATGAGTGTATATAAACTATTATAAGTGTATATAGTGTATTTGATTGGTAGAATTATTAATGCACATGAAAATGGTATGATCAAGCAGTCACTTTGTAATTGCCACCGCGCACTGTATTGTGGGGAAGAACTTAGAACACATGGAACAATTATTTATGTGATGCATAATATAAGTAATTGCTCTGAGACTGCAGGAGATTTTTTTTAACTCTTTCGAATATAGTTGCAACACAATTGTGCGCATCTTTACTTTAGCAAAAAGTATTTAAAATTGTGATCATATACAGCCACAAGTTTGTAACAAAAAGTTGTAGTCATATATAAGGGTCCCATAAGCTTTATACAAAGGAAAATCGCTAGGATGACTGGAATGTAGCATTTTAATTTTATCGACTTAACGATATCGATTTGCTAATAGTATGTTTGTAAACAGATAAACTTTTGTCTTTTGGGATACAGAGCTTGACGACTAATGTGTAGTATTTTAAAATATTTTAATAAAGTTGTAAGTTGGTGCGAATGAGCCAGCTTACCCGGGCAGATACAAATTTCCTACAGGAATCTGACGTAGAAATAGCACCATTGTTACGTTCTGTAACTAAGTGTTTCAGAGGTACACAGTTCTTTCCATTCGTCCCGTTTTAATTCCTTTTCCTTGAATAATAATCTGGTAAGTCAGGCTTTTGTTGCTAACTAAAACACAGTTAGATGCTATACTGATTGATGATATCCAAACAAAATTGTACGAGGGCCGTCCCGGGATCGGATAAGTGAGCTCACGTTAAGCCACAAACTTATGCTACGGAACCCAGAGGCAGTATCTATTACCTATTAGTTAAGCTGAGCACTACCACTTACTACAGAGAACATTAGTTTGACAGATGTCAGTATGACTTAAGGTCACCGCTCATTTATCAAAAAGGATTTACTTCAACACCGAATTTTAAGTTTGTTTTTGTTTAAAGATCAAAATGATTTTTGAATAGTCCAGTGATCCTTATATTAATGGTACTTTAAAAAACAATGCCTTTTTAATACTACGTTTGTACATTCGATTACTGTTGTAGATGGACATATTAAGTATTATACGAAAATTCCGCTATCGAATTATACTGTTGACTTACGTTTAAGCGATTTTCGGATTCCTGTTCTTGGATAAATTATTAGATATAATACTTTTTGAACATATCATCTTATCGCTGTTAGGAGGCTGACTCATGACAAATGCATTTCAAAAGCCTTTGACGTATAAAGCTAGATTTAATAAAATGTTGCAAACAATTAATCACGATTAAATTCGGAAAAACATACATTAAACTTTAATATGTCAATATATCGCTGTAATTTCTATTCCTAATTCTCATAGATTAACAAGCACTATGATTATTTCATTTTATCCTTTTTACTATGTTTATTAATAATACTTATTATCTTTCCTAGTAATCGTAATAACATCAAAACTTATATAATTCCAAATGGATCTAAAGCATTTGATAAATGTTAAATTCCCAAGAAATGCTCTTTATCTAAAGAAATATACCTATATTAATCCGCAATACAATACATTCCCGACATAATATGCTACATTGGGGTGCACACAAAAAGCGCTCGAACAAGTGAGTGACAACCCCGTTGGTAAGATGGCGGCTGTCTGGAGGTCAAGAGGACTGGTTGTCGTCTCTTTGTTCTGTTTTTGCGATTCCCTGACCTACGTTTGTGATTTACTGGGGTCCGGACCCGAAGGTGTACGGCGCATTCAATATTTTTGTTGCTAAGACCCTCTCAATACGGTATTCAACCACTTTTTAATATTCCGGTGTCTTTCAGACGTTTATTCGAAATTCAAAAATGTTTACCGTGTCTTTGTGGCCAGCGTTTTGATTCGAATACCTGTTTTGATTGTTTTTTGGATGTTAACGGAGGTAGAACGAATTTAAATATATAAAGATTTGCATTTTAATTCTTATATCTATACTATTATTGCACTAGGCATAATTCTTGATACATTGAAACAACGAAAACAAAGAAAGCCCAGAGTCCGCATAAATACTTTTGGACTACGCATTTTTGAAATGACAGTGAGAAAGTGACATTTAATAAATTACAGCTGATGGTAATACGCAAAGTAGATCTCTAGATATTTCAACAATTTTTATTTAAAACATAGATATATTCGATAAATAAGCCAGGCAGTGTTATTACATTATATTGGACTATAGAAATGGGTCCTGTAGATGGGCAATATGGTCACTCTATATTACCTGAAACCAAATAGCTGACGAAATGCAGTTGTAAAATACTCTTCTGCTTTTCTTTTTATGTATAATAATGTAATATGCAAGCATGAGTTTATGTATGAATCAGTTAAAGGAAAAATAAATTGATATATCAGAATTCAGCAAAAGTAGGGCATGCACTAACGTCCATTTACCTTATGCATACCGGGTTTCTAAAAGGCATATCAACACAAAAATGTTGCCATGGACAGACAAATAGACGGTCAAGCACATGTCAACTGCTGTGATTTGCTGATTGAACAAGCAACAGCCAATCAAAAGATTTGACATGGGTTTGATTTTGGCATTATCAGAACCGGGTGAAAGGCCGGCTGTATAGCTCGCAGACAAATAACTTCGTGAAGGTTGCCTGCCTTAAGTAAGCGTTAGAGTTTTCCAAAGAAAGTAATTTAAAAAAAGAATTAAACAGGCGCAGGGTCTGCTGGATGGTAAGCTCTTGCTATTAAATGCACGATCTCTTGATAGGTACTGCTGTTAATAGAAAAGTATTATTTTGTTTGACAAAAGTCATTTTTAATATTGTATCGCAAAATCTTGACTTATGTCGTTTACTGTACTGTCGAAGCGACTAAGAGGTAATGAGTTATGATCGTCTGACGTCATACATGTGATGTACCAAGTGAGCACCTTTACAGCTGTTAGGCATAGTGCGATGAGACACCGATGCGCTGCCTTTTTTGAATAGGTATCCAGTAGTTCCTGCTTGATGTATTGAGGATAATTTCCTGGATTTATTTATTTATTAATTCATTACATTACACATTTTATAACTAGCAGCGGCTTCCGCACTAAGCTCGAGACTTGTAACCAGATGGAAGTAATAGAGTATCTTCTAAAGTCTTCCAAACCAAAAAATAAGAAAACAAAAGTATACCTAATAATTGACACGGAACTGTCACTAGGTACCATAAGTGAAACAGTATGACGCATGCTCGCAGTTCTAAAATAATTCAGCACTCAAAAGAATTTAGGACGAAACGTGAATGATAAATCAAGGCCGTATTAGGTATTAGCAGGGCATGTTGTGACGTCATTGTATGCTGATCACTAACTGGAAAGAGCGTCATTGTACTGCGATTAAGAAGACTTTGGACTAATCTAAAAATGGTCAATATTTATGAAACTGCTTCTGCACGTTACAGACGTTTTTGAAAAACTATTGTCATAACAAAAATGTATTCCCATATTTTTATTGAATAAAATTAGCGTCAGAACTCAATGAACCAAGAGTTTTAGAATATTTAAATGTCTATTTTTCCAAAATCACATCAGAACCACTGCATTATGTTGCTATTTTCACAGTTCAATAGTTAGAAGTTTAACATAAACATCGCCATATTCGTAGGAGACAAACAAACTTTATCATTTATACATTTATCGCTCAAGAATGATTACTAACATCAGTAGGATGCTACTTAATCACCTAGTCCCTTGTCTAAAATTTGTACCAATATATACACTGTATTTAGAATCACGGAGCGTCATCGTCAAAGCTGACTAAAACCCTTTGAATAAAGATAAAATGAAAAAAACCATACCACGTTGTATCGGAGTTGAGTCAGCAGAATCGGAAATGTATATGTAGGTACATAGTGCGTACCACTACATTCACATAGGTGTAAAGTTGTGGGCAAATCCTAGTTATTTCCTAAAGTGGTTAGTATTTTTCTTTGGACGCTTGCAACTTCAACGACCTGGTGCTGCTGTCAGCAAAGCACTTCCTTAAGATGTCTAGACAACAACTTTATCCTTTACAGAAGCTAAAAGTGAATTATTATGATTAAAGGATTAGGTATTAATAACAGAGATTCCTAACAAGTTCAATATTACGTGGCGATCACGTAAAAGAAACTGAAGGAAACAGGGAGACTTAAAGCTAAAATGTTGATATTAATAAATTGGAATTTTGGAACCAGTCAGTTTTCAATCGATTTCAAAATTGAGTTCAGTCACTTCAGGCCTATAATCACAAAAGTATGAATGAAATATAATCTGTTTGAAGCGGCCCCAAGATATTTTACACCAACCGTAATTCTACCCCTAAAGTCGGGTATCAAAGTGAATTTTCACCCTAAAGTACTTTGGAATTGTTTCAATTAAATAATTAAGTAATTTTCATGAAATGAAATTGTCAGCTGTCAAATTCCCGCATATAAAAGTTTAAGAATTATTAGCACTTGAACGCCGAATGGTCTATTAATGATATGTATTTATTAATATGTATTCATTACCTGTATATATAAACATTATTGTATAAGTATATAAGTTGGCACTAGATTCTTTTTGCGCAGTAGAATACATTATGCTTCTTATAACGTTGTTTGACCACGATTTATACTGGGTGTTTCTTAGTATAGTGAAAACCTCTCAGAGGGTGATTATACTTGTTATTATGAACAACTTATGTTCTGGGACATTGCCGAAATCGCGAAAAAAAAACTGTCTGTTCCATACGTTTTGTCGAGGTCAAAGTCCAATTTTGTATGGAACAGCTGTTTTTTGTCGCGGTTTCGGCAGCTTTACCAGAACTCCTAACGTTATTCTAAAAAGGAGCCATATTATAAGCAACGTTTACATATACTTTTTATTATTGGCACTATAGGTACTATTTGACGTCCGATTGGCGTGTTCTTGCGGTACATAAAATGAAGTTCTTTTCATCATAATGTCTTATAGAATGATCGATACCAACCTATAAAAAATTATGATCAAAATCATCCCTCATATCAAATCCTCAAATCATCCCTGATCAAGCTTGGGTAAAAACGTAATTTTGGTAGATCTTTCTTTTCCCCTTAGGTAACAAAGTATTGTTTGTCCCCGCCTGCAGCACCATAAAGTATTTAGTTTAACTAATTTGAATACATATGTACTTATTTCATTATTTGATAAAGTAAGTTCTCAAAACAATGCATTAGGCAGTCGAATTTTTTAAGATATGATACTTGTTTTTCTCTTTTCAGTTCATTACTTTTAAGCAGTCGGATTTTTAGTTTTTTGATAATAGTTTTATTTCAGACTTTTCAGTCTTTTTAACCGAATTATAACATAACATAATATATACATAGTTTTATTTTAATATATAACCAAGTACAGGAAACGTCATTCCTGACTTGAATACATTCTTGCAAGAAAGTATTACTTCGGGCGTCCCGTCATATAATTGGTACGCTTTTTGACAATTTGTATTAAAACAGTAGTATAAACGTGATATAATACATATATTTTTGAAATGGTCTTTGCACGATCTTTCATTTGATACCCATATTGCTAAGGTAAAAAAAAAACCCTCTTCCCTTTTTTTCAATCGCGGGTGCCATTTTGCAAATTTATATAACCTATGTCACTACCACAATTCTGATGTATTCAACAACACCTCATATGTCAAAAAGCGTCTAGTCGTTTGGGCTGTAGGACGTGCCAAAGAAATGTACATACATACACACATACATACATACATATGCTCGAAAAACATTACCCTCCTTCTGACGCAGTCGGGTAAAATCTTTATTATAGGAAACGCTTACATATACAATTATTGGCACTACTACTATTGTATCTATTTGGCGTCATATTGGCGTGTTCCTGCGGAACATGACATGTAATTGCTTGGTCTTCTGTAGAAAAGAGTCAGTTCCTGAGGAGCTTAAGCGCGTATCCCGCTATGCCATACCGGTCAAAAACTTTTCTTAGGCAACGCTTATATGTAATTGACACTATGACATTAATTTACTTTTCTTTAAATACTAGTCCCAAACTTGGCATAATTTCTGTATTGTGAGGTACTTCACAAACATTTAAACAAACTATCCAAATAACACCGAGTCTCGTAACAACTATTAGTGGAACACACAAAGTTTTGGCCCGTGTGGGCATCGAACCGACAGCACTCGGCGCAGTGGCTGCAGCTAGGGGACCACTAAAATTTTTACGCCATGTGTGCAGTCGAGTCTTCTTATTGCCGTTCGCGTAATTTTAATTTACAATCACGATTTAGTTAAAAACAATACGTGTATTACAATTAGTCGGAGAACAAACAATTCTAGTGAACTCAGTATGATATTTAAATCAATTCAGTTGCATAGTATGTTCTTGTGAATAGCAGCAATAAATTATAAGTATATTAAGATTATGAATTCCATGTATTCATGTGTAATATTAGTGCTATGTCGTGATGTTACACAGTTCTATAAATATATCAGGAATATGCGCGATGACGCTGTGGTTTGAACAATCATCTTCCCGCTACCGATGCACCGGGTGTTATAAATTCGATTCTGTATGGAATAAAAACCGTGTGGTCAGTTATTCGTGTACTAATAGATATTTCAACTCTGAATGTTGGTCGTGGCTTTTGCATTAATAAATAAAGTTCTACAGTCAGGCTTTATTCGTAGTGTAGGAGATCTCTTATACTGGGCGTTTCTTAGTATAGTGAAAATCTCACAGGGGTGATTATACTTAAAAAAAACAGCTGTTTCATACATTTTATCGAGGTCAAAGTCCAATTTTATATGGAACAGCTGTTTTTTTTTGCCGCGGTTTCGGCAGTATCCCAGTACAAAAGTTGTTTATAATAACAACTATAATCACCCCCTGAGATGTTTTCACTGTACTAAGAAACACTCAGCATAGTATTAAAAAGAAAATATTGCAAATGCAATCATACCTTTTTAAGCCTAAACCCAAATTCAAAATATTAATGTCTACTTCATTGGTCTAATGGCATAAGTTTGAGATTATGTTTTCGATCGAGGACCCCATTTCGATCCCCGGATCAGGCAATGCTATTGAGTTTTTACCCGACTGCGCCAGAAGGAGGGTAATGTTTTTTGAGCGTATTTATGTATGTATGTATATGGTTATGTATGTCCATTTCTTTGGCACGCCCTACAGCCCAAACGGCTGGACGGTTTTTGACATATGAGGTGTCGTTGAATTCATTAGAATTGTGGTAGTGACATAGGCTATATAAATTTTCAAAATGGCGCCCGCAAATTAAGAAAAACGGGGGAGGAAGTTTGTTTCTTGTCTTACAATATGGGTATCAAATGAAAGATCGTGAAAAGAACCTTTCAAAAATATATATATCATATCACATTTATATTACTGTTTTAACACAAATTGTCAAAAAGCGTACCAATTATATATCGGGACGCCCGAAGTATCATTTACTAGCAAGAATCTATTCAAGTCAGGAACTCAGGAATTACATTGTCTGTACTTAGTTATATATTAAAATAAAACTCGATTAATAAAACTAAAAGTCTGAAATAAAATTATTATTATAAAAATAAAAAATCCGACTGCTTAAAAGTAAATAACTCAAAAGAGAAAATCAAGTATCACATATCTATATAAAATTCGACTGACTAATGCATTAATGTAAGCTTACTTTATCAAATTATGAAATAACTACATATGTATATTCAAATTAGTTAAACTAAATACTTTATGGTGCTGCAGGCGGGGACAAACAATACTTTGTTACCCACGGGCAAAGAAAGATCTACCAAAACTACGTTTGTCACCGCATGCGGCACCATAAAATATTTAGTTCATGTGAAATTGTAGTGTATCGTAGATGCATATGCATGTGCTAAATTGCTAAGGTAAGAATAATATATAAATTGATCCAGGAGAGAGCAATAGTCTTCACCTCATATTACGAGGGGCCTGGAACATGGAAGCCGAAGTGTGGGTGTAATATACATTTATGTACTTTTCAAGGTTACCCAGGCATGACTCTATACTTGTTGAATATTAATTTGCATACTAACGGTACATTTTAATATCTAAATAAGGATCACAAGGAGGAAAATGCGTTGTGGGATTCCCAGAATACGAGATGTATAGATAGCCTAGATGAATTGGCAGAGGATTTTGAATGGCGCTACAATTTTATAAAGACACCTTCAATGGGTATTAAGCCCTGTGTCGCGAGGAGATCAAACAAACAAAAATTTTTTTTTATTTATCTGCGGTGGCATACAAGCATACGGCCTACCTGACGATAAGTGGTCACCGTAGCCTATGGACGCCTGTAATACCAGATGCGTCACTTGCGCGTTGTCGACCTTTTAGGAAAGGAAGTGGGAAGAAGAAGGAGCGGGAAGGGGGAAAGAGAGTGATTGGGCCTCCGGCACTTTCACTCACCGAACGAAACACAACAGTAGGAATACTGCTATTTCACGTTAATATTCTGTGAGAGGGTAGTCCTTCCCCGGTCGAGGCGGCCCATTCATGCTGAAATCAGCGAGGCTTTACTACTCGAAAAACAATTAATGGACACAAAACACTCGGTACAATTATTTATAGATTACTCAAATAATTTTACCGCGCGAGGGAAGTAGGATCCGGTATTTCCTAGCGCGGTAGCACCGGCAAAGCGACCGTTTGCCATCCGGCTCAGCCAGCAAGCAACCGTCTTCGATGAGGCAATAGTAGTGGTTTGAAACTCGGAATTAAATATATTATTAGGGTAAGCTTCCTTTAGGGCTTACATGACTTGGTATTTATGGTGCAGCTGTAGTGAATGGAACTGGCGTGTGTGGGGTCTTAGGTTCTATACCCGGAACATAAAATAGTCTTTCTTTCAAGAAATACTTAATAGCAGCACAAAGTGTACCACAAAGACCGGTTAACGGCAATATTCTTGGATTGGATGGGAATATCTGGGATCTAAAGCTGGCGAAATGTGAATAAAATACACGTTTGCCTACCCCACCCAAGTATAGGCGAGAGACAATGTATGTATATATGTATAAAAGAAAACAGACGGAAAATTACTAGCATCATGAAAATATTGGCGCTACCCACGCATTCTCGGAACTTCGTTCTAAGACTGTTCGGTTTGACAATTTTGACAGTATAAGCCCCATGATGAACGCCTCACATCAGTCAACTAAGCCGTCTGTGACAAACATAGCATATGTATGTGTGTGTGTGTGAAAGTAATAAATGTTCCTTTTTTAAAATGTAACGATAATATTTCTTTCGCTTTATATATTTTTTAAAGAAATATGAGGGTAGTTATTAAAATTTGGAGACGTTATTGAAGAGAATATTTGACATTAAATTGAAAATGTTGTCTACTTTGTTGGCATAGTAGGTTTTTGAGATTGCTGTGAACTTGCTTTGAAACTCGAGTTAATCGGGTTTCTGTAAAAAAAGTTTTGTAGCAATCATTGACTTAATATGAACCAGAGAAAATTTCTCAACTAGATTGTAACAAGAGTTAGAGTGCATGCTCTCTATCTCACAGAAGCGAGTCCTGCAACGACAGTATTGTAATTTTTTTATATTCAATGTATGCCCCTGACACGTTTGAGTACAAGTTTTAATATTCAAAACATGATATCATCATAATTAAAATTGCATTCAAACGTGTCGTTCCAGTAATTGTCTGGATCAGACTAAGTGAGTTAGATGCATGCGCTCTAACGCGTGTTACAAATTATTTGACTAAGATGTCTCCTTTATTACGTAGTAATAACTTATTGGTACCAAAACGGAGTCTGGAACTGTGACCAGTAGAAGTACAAAGGCTTTCCCCCTAAATGTGTGATCTTAAACCAGTGCTCAGCTAGATCAAAATGAGAGTGTGATGCCAAAAGTGTACCTACCTTTCATCTCTAATTACATATCTATATATTAATACGTGAAGCAAAAACTTTGTAATCCTTTTTACGAAAATTGCGAGGACGGAGGAGTATGAAATTTGGCGCAGTTAAAGTTTATTTGGGGAAGGAGTGGCGAATCGTAATATTTTTACAAAATATGCAACACTACACGCACACAACCATGTATTTGACACAAGCAGTTGAATAGCGTACGTAGTATTTTGGCATTGTTCGGCTAATGTCGTAGAATTCTTCGTAACTATGGTTACAAATGTGGAACAGGTGACTAAATGAAATGTGATTATAAGGGTATAGTTATATACAATAAAACCTTAATAACGGTCAAACCTAAAATTTTAATCAATTATGGTCGAATTTCGACCACTTGGCGATCGCTAGTTATAATAATATTACTATACATAATATTGTCTTCTGTTTACGCGAATGTTATTCATTGAAATTAAACTACTATATACGGATTTTATCGCGTTGTTTATTTAACACTCTATTACATAATTTAGAAACTGTTACACTACTATACTATACTATTAAACTTTACTAATTTTAAGCTAATTAAATTATTAAAACTATCAAATCTATTTGTTTTTAAGTTTACACTTTCCCCGACGTTTCGGTTGCTTTTCAGCAGCCATGGTCACGGGGAGACTAAGATGGTAGTTGTCTCAATGTTCCAGTGTAGTTATTTCAAAGTACCCGAACATAATTTAGTTATTGGTGTTTCTATTTACGCATAATGAGCTCAAAGTATCATGAAGTCTAGCTGTGGTTTGTTTCTTCTTGGGTTTGACTATTTGAAGTACTGGATCCCAAGCTGGTGGTACATTCCAACCATATTCTCTATTGAAATTGGGATGTTTTTTGATTTCAATAGCCTCGCGAAGCATCCTTGGTAGGAATCGGTGTTCTTTAGCGAGAATCTGTGGTTTGTCAAATCTCAGGTAGTGGTTGGTCTCCTGTTGTACATGTTCACACACAGCAGACTTCAACGAGCGTTTGTGTTTTACGTCAGCTATGTGTTCTTTTATGCGGGTGCCTATGCTTCTCTTGGTTTGACCAATGTATGAGAGTCCGCAGTCACAATCTATTTTATAGACCCCTGCATCTTGTAAAGGTAATTGGCACTTGACGGATGGTAAAAATTGACTTATCTTCGTAGGTCGAGGAAAGTGTAAACTTAAAAACAAATAGATTTGATAGTTTTAATAATTTAATTAGCTTAAAATTAGTAAAGTTTAATAGTATAGTATAGTAGTGTAACAGTTTCTTAATTATGTAATAGAGTGTTAAATAAACAACGCGATAAAATCCGTATATAGTAGTTTAATTTCAATATTACTATACAATTAAATTCAAGTCTACAGTTTTAGTAGCTGTTGACGTCCGCCTACGTAAAGACTCTAGGACGCGTAGGGATTTCGCATAAGTAATGTAGTACCTATAAACCATTTTTACTTGTCTTATTTGTTAAACTTTTTATAAATAATTTTACTTATTATAAAACTCATTCAGCAATAACATCCAAACTATATTAGTTTTTTAGTTAATAGAGATGTCATTAAAAGACGCTTTGCTTCAACTTTCATAAAGCGTATCAAAAAGGACTGGAACTCATTACATATGTCTGTTTTTTTTCTGATGAGTACAATCTGGGTGTCTTTAAATCGAGAGGAATAGGTTCCTTCTAGGCAAACGTGCTCCATCATCAACCACATCGTCGCTTATCTTCAGGTGGGATTGTGGTCAAACGTTTCACGGTCAACTATTCAGAATTAAAAAGACAAAACATGGACATGGGGCTATGTATTGGTTTCGCCCACCAGCAAACATTTGGACATATTCACAAATATAATATAAGCTAATAAAATTATTTAAAGGGGACACTGACTCCCCGTGACCATGGCTGCTGAAAAGCAACCGAAATGTCGGGGAAAGTGTAAACCTAAATATAAATAGTTTTAATAGTTTAAATAATTTTATTAGCTTATAAATAAGTAAAATTCAATAATAGTAGTAGTGTTACAGTTTTCAAAATTATGTAATACAATGATAAATAAACAACGCGATAAAATCCGTATATAGTAGTTTAATTTCATATTCACAAACTTTTATATTTATAATATTTAAAAGTTTGTGTGATCTGTCCCTCTGCTAGGCATGGGCGTCTTCTCTTCTACACTGAGAAGAGGCCCATGCCGAGCAGTGGGACAAATCACACATGATACATCATTAAGCCATAAATAGTCCATCACGCTAGCTCAGTGCAGGTTGGCAGGCTTCGCACATACTCGAGAACTCTCAGAAAGTAAGTATAAAATAAAAAGAATTTTTATACTCAACAACGGGATTATTCTGATTTGAATACGTATTTATTGTTTCTAAGTACTTATTGTTTAGTTTTAAATGTACGGCTATATCATTGTTTTAAACACTGTAAGTGTATTGGAAATTAATAAATAATAAGGAAAAAAAGGCAACATACCTCATAAAGTTTTCACGCGCCGTAAATTCAAATAATTTACTTTATTCAAATATTTAACCTTTGACTAAAGGAAATTATAAATATAAAATTATTATATTAATTCCCGTTATCTATATATTAGGTAATACGTGAAGCAAAAACTTTGTACTTACCCTATTTTACGAAAATTGCGCGGGCGGAGGAGTATGAAATTTGACACAGTTAAAGTTTATATGGAGAAGGAAGAGCGAATCCTAATATTTTTATAAAATATGTATTAGAAATACATTAAATTATTGAAAAAGCACTACACGCACACAACCATGCATTTTATACACGCAGTCGAATCGCGTTCGTAATGTTTCGGCATTGTTCAGCTGATTTCATAACTAAGGTTACATATATCAGTATAATAATTTGTTTGACAAATATAGGTAATAACCTGTATAGATCGAAATCTTAATGAAATGTGATTATAAGGGTACTATCAAACTTATTTAAATCAATTATGGTCGAAATTCGACCACTACGCGACCGATAGTTTTATAAAATGACGTTTATTTTATAAAATACTATGTATTATTATAAAAGTTATTTTGTGTGAAATAACCTCATTTTTATATCTTTTTATTAAATTAATTTGATAACAAAATATACACAGTTACAAACTTTTTACATTATAATTGGCTACAGTCTAACCGTCCTGGGGCTGTCACACTTTTTTCATAAAATATCCTGCTAAAACTAAAAATTTATAAATCACGTCGTTTATTATGAAAGAATAATATCTATTTCAAAATTATCTGCCACAGTATATAAAAGCACAATAGCCGATATATTATTTTTAAATTCCCATGTGATAATATTGTCTTACGTTCACGCGGATTTTACAAATTGTACTTAAAGTACTTATAGATTTTATCGCAGCTTATTACAATAACAACATTAAAATGGAGATATATTTAAAATTATTATAAAACTAGCGACCCGGCCTCTTTTCGCACGGATATAGTAGTACATAACCTCATGAATCACTCTGTCTTGTGGTAAAAACTACCTGAAAATACTTTCCGTAGTTTATGAGTCTATCGTGAACAGACAGACTTTGTTTTATAATATGAAGTGATTATTTAATTTTGCATTTTCTTGACGTTTAGGCTGCA
This sequence comes from Catocala nupta, assembly GCA_963675205.1. Lineage (NCBI taxonomy): Eukaryota > Metazoa > Arthropoda > Insecta > Lepidoptera > Erebidae > Catocala > Catocala nupta. The sequence continues at coordinate 5,175,607 of OY776095.1, read as the reverse complement.
ATTCAGTCACTATGGTGTGCCCCGTGACTATGGCTGTTGAAAAACAATACGAAGTGTAAATATATAATATGACTGCACCATTCGAACAGTCAATTGCCTGAAAGCAAATGTTTATATAATTTTACTTGATATGAGGCGCTAAAGCAATACGACTAGATATTGCCATTCCTTCTTCCACCAGTGGACCAAACGAAATTATCCATTAGAGATTCTCAACTATAATAATGTCCTCCAGACCGAATTTCAGTCATGGCGGCCAATCTTAATGGAGACTGGCCATCTGCGCAGGAGATATTATAGTGCACAAGTGTGTGCGCAAACACAAGTGCACTCTCTGTTCCCTAACTTTCATGATCCGATGGGACGGATAATCCGACACGACCGGAGGGAGATCAGGCGCAGGACCAACGGCTTTACGTGCTTTCCGAGGCACGGGGGTGTCTAACACCGCCAACTTCCTAACTCCGGGCTCGTATTGAGATTTCTTAAAAGAAAAACTCAATAACTTTTTGTAGGCCCGACCCGGGATTCGAACACGAGACCTCATGCACAGCAGTCACGTTCACTACAGCTGCGCCACGGAGGCAACTCAACTATACGGACGGAGCAGTAGCTTACATGAACACCTTGCCACGGCCGGTGAGCCTTGTGTCGGGTTTGAACCAAACAGCTAAAAAAAGGTGCTAGAAAAGGTATCTACACCTTTTTTGCTTCCTATTTCAATGTTTGTAAGGTCGCCACACAATAATAATATACTTTTCTTAAAAATAGAAATGATTGGAAGTGTCCTCTGAGCATCCATCCAAATAGTGATAACGATAAACGTCCTAAACCATCACTAACTATCGAGAACATCTGGCTATGAGCTTGATTAGTTAACTACCAATTGAAAGTGCAATCGATACAGTGAGTTGCCCAAGCCACCTCCACACTTGGCCACAATGAGCGGTGCACAGGATATTGCTAAAATTACACACGTAGGTGTATCGGTAATCGAAATGTTGTGTGAAACAGACCGATATTATGTTCTTAAGTCATCTATTCAATATGCGTACTTAGACTCGCGTCTGTATATTTAAGAGGGGTAGGCAGAGGTGTTCTACAGCTAGATATCGGCTGAAGGTTTTAAGATTCCACCTAATATCGAGCGAACCTATTGTCGTCTACTAGACAAGATTCCAGACTCCGTGCTGCAACTGGCAATTTCTTGATAGGAAAATGGAATAGTGGAATTTCAAACCACACCAACAACCTCACATGGGAATCGAAACAGAAACCTCGTTCATAGCAGACATGCATTCATTATCGCTGTGCCGTAATACCTCATTTACAATCGCATACTTTACAATTTACATAGGAACGCAAACGCACAACGCGAATGCAGGCCGCGTACTTATGTTTTATTTTTATATTTTACTAGATGTGGCCGCGGTTTCACCCGCATTTATGATTACTGCGCCGCCCCCGCGGGTCGTAGCGTGATATTATATAGCCTATAGCCTTCCTCGATAAATGAGCTATCCAACACTAAAAGAATTTTTCAATTCGGATCAGTAGTGCTTGAGATTAGCGCGTTCATGCAAACAAACAAACAAACTCTTCAGCTTTATTATATTAGTATAGATAAAAAGACAACTCCTGTACTAGGAATAATTTCTGTGTCGCGGAAGACTTTACAAACATTCAAACAACGGACACAAATAACACCTTAAACCATCATGCTCGGAACAACCATTTGTGGTACACACAAATCTTTGTCCCGTGTGGGATTCGAACCCACAACACTCGGCGTACTGGCAGTGGCGAGTTGACCATTTAAACCACTACATTACCCGTGCAGTCATTAACTTGAGAAAAATTAAATGTGAGAGTATTTGAGAATTACTTGACAGAAAACACAAGCTATTGTGAATTTTTTGACAGTAAAACCGAACAAAAACGTAGCGAGTTTCCTAATCCCGAGTACTAAGTATTATTCAGTGATTTCTACTAACGTTTTAGGGAGCTAGTACACAGTAAAAGGCCTGACTGCTTCTGTTACAAAAGGCTCCAAATACGGGTCCAATACCCTGTAACTACCCTTTGCAAAATATATAGGTATTTAGGTAATTATAATCCTAACTAATATTAAAAATGCCATTATTAGTTTATGTGTTACGATGCCTTAACTACTTAACCGAATATAATGATATTTCGCATACACGTTGTCAGGGATAAAGAAAAGGACATAAGATAGGATTTCATCCAGATAAAAAGTACGTTCCTCAAACAAGCGAAGCATTAGTAACTTTATAAACTACAGCCAAAATATCAATACAACATATGCAGATTTCCCGCATTGTCTACCTATTTGGCTAATTCAACCTAATTCTCCTCTACAATGTTATTGCGAGCTTTCATTAATATCAACCTACGTACATACGTCACACTCACTATCTGACAGACGCCGTAGCATGGAGTAAAGTGACCTTTATATGCAATCGATACAAGAGATACGGTCGTGCGAGTACTATCAATGTCCACGCCCACGATATCGTTCATTCCCATTGAAAGTGATAGCTGTAGCTAGATGAGCTGTACGGATTTGCTTGCCGTTGCGTTTTTTAACCCCCGACGTAAAAACGTCGGGGTGTTATAAGTTTGATGTGTCTGTGTGTGTGTTTCTGTCTGTGGCATCGTAGCTCCCGAACGGATGAACCGATTTTAATTTTGTTTTTATTGTTTGGAAGGTGATTTAGTCGGGAGTGTTCTTAGTTATGTTTGATGAAAATTGGTCCAAGATGGCCGCCGCCACAAAATGGCGGATTACATATTTTTTCACAACTGCCTCAATATGAGTATTAAATGAAAGGGCTTGACTAGTAGAATACTATACACTATGATAAATTTCAAATCCAAGATGGCTGTCACCACAAAATGGCGAGTTACATTTTTTTTTCACAACTCCCTCAATATCAAACTAATTATGTGTCGGAGGTTTTTTAAATTTTATTTTTTAAATTGATTATACGATTTACTCGGTAGTGCATGGGAATGTTATGCATCGTCATGCATGCAAAAAATCTACCTTTAACTGTCAAAACAGCAAATTTTTGTATTTTATTCTGAGACCTCTCATGAGATTAAATTGCGATTAGGGTCTTAAAAATATTTGGCTTTTAGACAGAGTTAGTTAGTTTTTTTTGTCTCGATAAACTAAATAATTAGAAAAAAGAAAGCAACGATCGCCTAGCGGGAGACCGTTAGACTGCCACGCAGAGGTCTCGAGTTCGATCCCAAAGCGCGCATTTCTGCCTTTTCGAAGTTATATGCGTATTAATTAGTTAATTATCGCTTGCTTAAACGGTGAAGGTAAACACGTGAGGAAACCTGCATGTCTGAGAGTTCCCCAAATTGTTCTCGAAGATACATATGTGAAGTCTGCCAACCCACACTGGGCCAGCGTGGTGAACTATGGCCTAACCCTTCTCATACTAAGAAGAGGCCTGTGCGCAGCAGTGGTACAGTTTAATACAGGGCTGATATTATTATATATTATTAAACTAAATAAAATGTCCCGGTGTTAGGAAGTTGCCGGTGTAACACACCTTATGCCTGGAAAAGCATGAAAAGCCGATGGTCCTGCGCTTGATCAATCTCTGGTCGTGTCGGATGGACGTCTATAGAATTATGAGAGTTAATATGATAAAATATATATTTTTTAATATGAGTCATTTGTAATATATGGACCATTTATTTTAATAATAGACTTTGCCCATGGCTTCGCTCGTGTAAATGTAGGATAAGTTAGTAAAAATATGAAGGGTACCATATGTCCTTTTTCTGTTCCCCTGACAACGTGTATGTGAAATTTCATGATGAACGGTCGAGTAGTTAAGGCGTGGAAGCATAAAAAACAAACAAATAAATAAACAAAAACTCATATTCGCATCCTAATCCTCACTAATATAATAAATGCGAATGTAAATTTGTTTGTTACGTTTTCACGCCGTTTTTAACTATTAAGGAGTAATTCATGTGATGCTGGCAACTTTGCAAATCATATTTACTTAAAAACGTTTATGCATCTTCAGCCACACACTGTAGAATTATTAACCGATAATCGAGATAAATGCATCTTTAGGTCATTCTTGCTTTATCCACTTTTATGATTACTATGCCGCTTCCGTGGCTCTTGTCATGATGTTATATATCCTATATCCTTGCACAACGAAAGGACTACCTAATCTTAACATAATACGCTTATGGTTACTACTTTTCGTGTTACTACTCCGCTCCTAAGGCTTATATTCGACCAGAATAAACGAACTGTCAAGTGTACTGAAAAGTTATTCCACCTTATCCCGCCCTTCCCTTTTCTATCCATAACAACGCGTGCTGGAGTCGACTAGAGTGTGTACAAACAAGTTTGGGTCCTCATACTTCTGCCAAATGATCAAGGCATGGAATTCTCTGCCAAGACACGTGTTTCCTTCTTCCTTCAATCTTGGGTTCTTTAAGCGGAGCGTGAAAAAGCACCTTCTCTGGCCGTCAAAGTAGAGACCTCAACATCGCCTCGGCTGCTATGGGGACGATGTGGAGGCCACTGCTCTTAGACCACACGACTGCTTACCATCAGGCGGAGTGTGGCCATTTTGACGAGCAAAGTAAAAAAAAAAAGGTACAGAGAATTATCTAAATCGGGCTAGTAGTTCCAGAGATTAGTACGTTAAACAACCTCTTCAGCGTCATAATATTATAGAATAGACTAGCTCTAGCCCGCAACTTTCACCTATATTGAGAAAAAACATCTTAGAACATGGTAACACGTCTGTCGTCATAACTTTGCAATACTTACGTCCATACCATCCAAGGAACAAAAATAAAAAAATAAACAGACAAACAAAACAACTGCAGCGTACATAAAACAGACCCAATTGACATTGATCTGTTATCGAGTGTACAAACAGTGCTATACATTCAATGCAATAGCATATTGACAGCGGGTGACGTCACCGCGTTTATGAATGGCGCCTACACCGGCCGGGTGCCCTACTGTCGCATGGCGGTGTATTTTCAGTCCCGACACACTCGACGCTCTTACGTAACATTTGTATCGGATTCTTATAGTAGGGATTGATAGTTCGTGTATTTAGTTGTTAGTCATGTAATTTGACTACACAGATGTTGTAATGGTTTAAATGGTCGCCTCGTCGATGCCACTGTGCCGAATGTTGTGGGTTCGAATCCCATACGAGACAAAAAATTGTGTGATCCACAAATCGTTGTTTCGAGTCTGCGTGTTCTTCTTGTCCGGTGTTTGAATGTTTGTAAAGTTCCCACACAGGAATTATTCCTTGTGCGTCTTTTTGTATTCCTGAAATCTTGTAGTTCGGGTTGATCCTTCACTCCATGGATACAAATAATAGTGAAGGATTAGACAATGAATTGAATGGTTAGACAACTTTAATATGTTATAGAGGATTACATGCTACCGTTGTGCATGAGGTAGAATTTCGATTTCTAGTTCGGGAACATTTTTATTGGGTTTTACTGTCAAGAATTTATGGAAGGGTTATGCCATAGTCCCACTACGCTAGTCTGGTGCGAGTTTTCGGAGCTTTAAGCACATTATGGAGTATTCTTAAATGTAGTAGCACGTAGTCCTTTTTTTATACAACTAATGTGGCAAACATGCATACTGTCCACCTGATGGTAAGTGGTCACCGTAGTCTATGGACGACTGCAGCACCAAAGGCATCACTTGCGCATTGCCGACCCTTTAGGAAAGGAAAAAGGAAGTGGAAAGGAGAAGGAGCGGGAAGGGGCAAATAGGATGATTGGGCCTCCGGTATTCACACTAACCGAACGAAACTCAACAGTAGTATACAGCTATTTGACGTCGATATTCTGTGAAAGGGTAGTCCTTCCCCGGTCGAGCCGGCCCATTACTGCTAAAATCAGCGAGGCTCTACTTCTCTCAAAAGTCTCTAGTCTCTAGTCTGATGTCAGCCTTGACAAGATTATGGTGAACTCTCAAACATGCAGGTTTCCATAGGACGTTTTCCTTAACAGTAAAAGCGAGCGATAATTAGCTTTACGCACATACATAACTACGAAAAGTTAGAGGTACGTCATGGGATTGATCTCGATATGTATGAACGACTGTCCTACGGTCTCCTACTATGCTGTTGCTGCTATCTAGTTCATACTCTTAAAAAGTATCATCTCAGCCGAAAGACGTCCACTGCTGGACATAAGCCTCTCTCACGGATTTCCACACAGACCGGTCTTCGGCCACTCGCTTTAAAAAGTATATGCTTTTCCTATTATTTCGCATACTGAAGTCTCTTATTACACTTTTTCTTTCTATTGAAATTAAACTACTTTACACGGATTTTGCCGCGTTGTTTATTTTAAAACACTTTTTCATTACATAATTTTGAAACTCTAACACTACTATTATTGAACTTTACTAGAATTTAAGCTATTTTATTTAATTAAACTATTTATATTTAAGTTTACACTTTGCCCAGACGTTTCGGTTGCTTTACAGCAGCCATGTTCATGTTTTCTTTCTATCTTAGAAGCTACTCTATAGGTAAAGTTCCCAATGTCTATTTGCACCGCATATTTGTTGTAGATATAATTATTGTAGGAAACCCTGTATTAGTGCGTTCCAAGGTACCAATTTAGTTCCAAGCAATTTTGTTTGCGTACAGTCGCGTTGGTTTCGAAACTATAATTGGTCCAGTGGGATTTGTTTCATTGTTATTAGATTAGTCATTTAGGTGTTAGCTTGTATTATACAGACAAATGCTTTTGTCTTATGAATTTGGAAGCTTTGAGTATTAATGTGTAGGTATTTGTTCAGTCTTTGCAAAAATTGGTAATCTGTATATCATTACTTAATATATACTTAATATATACTTAATATTACTTAATAATATACATTTGAAAGTAACTCTGTCTGTCTGTCTGTTACCTTTTCACGGCTTCAACCGATTTGGATGAAAGGTAGTTTAAAACCTGAAAAAGGACATACTACGTTTTATTGATGTAGGTACCACGCGGGCGGAGCCACACGCAATAGCTAGTACTATATACACCTACTGCCTTGGTGGTGCGTCGGTTGTGAATACGACTGCTACACAGGATTCGGGTTCGATTGCCGGACCTGGCAATGTGTTTCTCTATAAAGTATTTCTACAGCAGTACAGCGTTTTAATTGTGTCTGGTAGATGGTAGTAAGATTACGTGTGAGGTAATTAATATTTAGCGAAATGTAAGTGTATTATACCTTTCGAAAATATATAAACAAGCTGATGTCCATGCAACTTCGTCTGCTTCACATAACAGATTTTTCCCCCTTTTCAACATTTTCATTGATGCACCGCTCCTATCGGTCGTAGAGTGATTTTATATAGCCTATAGCCTTCCGCGATAAATGGGGTATCCAACACTAAAATCATTTTTTAATTCAATCCAGTACTTTCTGAGTTTAGCGCGTTCAACCAAACAAACAAACAAACTGTTCAGCTTTATAATATTAGTATAGATAGGCGTGATTCTACGTATGTAATTATACAAATATGAGCAATACTAAATTTCTTCGTTCAACCCATAATAGAGGTACTTTGAAACAATAATTTTGAACACATATTGACGCTATATAAACATTTAGTAACGTCTATAACACATAATATTGAATCGCGTGGCCGGAACCACGGTCATGTTCGTCAGTATAGGTCCAATCGTTTAGGTGTTAACGTGAGACAAATATACACATATATATTTGTACTGTAATGGTGTTATATACGTGAACATGTTTTTTTATACTTTATTAATTTGTGAACGTTTTATTCTTCGGATATTTCTGCGCCGCTCCTGTATGTCGTAGCGTGATGTTATATAGCTAATAGCCTTCCTTTATAAATGAGCTATCCAGCACTAAAAGATTTTTTTAATTCGAAGCAGTCGTTCCTGAGATTGGCGCGTTCAACCAAACTTCAGCTTTATAATATTAGTATAGACTAGATATTGCCTGCGGCTTCGCTCACGTAAATATAGGTTAAGGTTACGTTAGTAACAGTATTTTTCTCTTGAAGAAAGGTACCCTATTTCCTTTTCTGTAACCTTCAAAACGTAATTCGTGCAAAATTTCATGACGATCGATCTTAAACGAACAAACATACTTTCGCATTTATAATATTAGTTATAATTCACACGTTTATACGTAATATTGTCTAACATTTACCTGAATGATATAATTTGAAATTAAACTACTTCATACTCTCCATGATCATGGCTGTCCAAAGCAACCGAAACGTCAGGGACAGTGTAAACTTAAATTTAGATGATACAGCCATAAGGGTTCTGTCCCGCAGTCCCGCACTAGGAATAATTTTTGTGTCACGAACACTACTTAGAGTCGGAACAAATATTTTTGGATCACAAAATCTTTTGTCCCATTTGGGGATCAAACCCACAACATTTGGCGCAGCGTCAATGGCGAGGTGACCACTCAAACTACTTCACTTCTGCCTACCCTCATAATAAAGTTGTAGTTAAGTATACTCACAATATCACGCGACCAATGAATGAACAGCTACCGACCCGTGGTACAACTGCGATGTTCAACTGGTTGTACCACGGGGAAGTAAAGTTACCCATGGTTCAACAATTGTAACATTTTTTTTCTTTGCTATTTATTATTATGACCTACGGGTCATACTTGTTGTTGTACTACGGTACAACGATGGAATTATGTCCAATTAGTTGTACCACGGGGATACGTAACTTAAAATAAATTAGAAAAAATTGTGTATAACAAATGAAAGTGTCTACAAAACAAATGAACGTCTACAAAACAAATGAAAGTCTACAAAACAAATGAACGCCTACAAAACAAAAGACTATCAGAAAGTGATTAGCTATCGACATTGCTTACAAAAAACAGGTGCACGCGATTTTCGACATTATTGACATTAGTCAGAATTATCATTTTATTAACGTATTTATGTCAGAAAGCAAGGAAATACAAAAAATAACGTCTGTCATGAATAGTAAATAAGGTTGAAAATCGCATGCACCTATTTTTTGTAAGCACTAGCGAGTAGCGATGGCTGATTAGTGATAGTATCATTAAAAAATAAACAAAAAAGAATGAACGTAGGTGCCGCGAGCGACTTTTTGAAGTGAATACTTTTTTAGGTGCGTTGAGCACTTTTTGGGTGAACAAAAATCATGGAACTCGCGTCATCGTCACCGAACGCTTTCCATGAGCTATATTTATACTGTGTATATATGTGTACTTTTTGAGCGAACAAAAGCGTGAAACTCGCGTCATCGTCACCGCACGCTAGTTACTTAGTTTTCACTTCTATCGGCAGTCCCCAAAGACAGCCACGCGTGTTTCTTTTTCTTCTTTTTTAAATTCTACTTCCGCTCTAGGAATTATTCCTGTATCGCGGGGGACTTTACAAACATTCAAAGAACGGACATAAATGACACCCAGACTCGGAACAACCATTTGTGAATCACACAATTTTTATCCCGTGTGGGGATTGAACTCACAACACTCGGGGTGTCCCAGAATGTGTGAATCAAATTGTAACGGGAGATTCCTTAGGTAAGGACCTTTAAAAAGTTCTAAATAAAAATATTATAACCTATGTGTAAAATTAAAAAAAATCAAAGTTTTTAAAAAATACTGTAGACTTTTTCAGACTTTCAACTACAGGTGCTTCGTTTATGGCTAATTTTAATTCTTTCCACTCTTATTATTTGTGAAGGATTGATTCGTCAAACTACAAACGGTTTTTTTTAACTGACGTAGTTTTGATATCGCATCATTATTTTGGTGTATTTTTTTGCACCTAAGAAAATCTTGTTTGTTTGTTTTTTTATTTATTTTATTTATCGCATTTGAAAGGTCCTTACCTAAGAAATCTCCCATTACAATTTGATTAAAATATTCTGGGACACCCTGTATGTATCAAGGCATAGTAAAGTATACTCACAGTATCACGTGACCGATGAATGAACGTATGTTCGAGTGATGAGAGATAGTACTATCAGTCGTTTATATTCTTTCACCGGAGTATTGTTTATCTACGTTACTTCATAAGAACTTCACTCGCCGCGTGTACTGACCTCTATTATATAGGTCAATATGTATTTTATTTACCTTTACCTGTCTGTATGTGTTATGTATATGTAATCTTAAAGGAGTCTGCCCACTACACCGTCTCATACCATGACCGTGCTAGGAACGTATCAGACACGAAAAGCAACACGATACGCCGTGCTACAGGAACTGCTGGTCGGTGACGGAACGGTCTAGTGAGTCTTATACATTTCCTTACAAAGAATATTTTTATGCCTGACACATTCCTAGCACGGTCATGGTATGAGACGGGGTAGTGGGCAGACTTCTTAATGGGTAAATTTGAACCGATAATTTTATTTGGGTTTTCATTTAAGATTAATCTAGAAATCTATACAAATATACAGATAACGGATGTAAAGTACATTCAGATAGGAAGCAATGTGGATCTCAGAATTGATCCGTGTGGTATTCAAATCCGCGACACTTTGCGCGGTGGTAATGCCAAGCCAACTTGCTCGCTACACTACCTATGCAGTGAAATTCTTATTGTCTAACAGAGCTAAGATTTTGCATACGTCTGTAACTTATATGAGAATACAGTAAAGGTCTCATGATATAGCCGAAATGTTGCTATCGGAATTCCGTAATAAAATATTGCAACCCCATCGAATTTGGTCAAGTAAGAATACGTCGAAATCCCACGGAACCGCTGTCCACTATCAGAGGAGTTCGGTATTGTAAACCTTTTTTATATTGCAACTAACTTTTGCCCGCGGCTTCGTTCACGTAAAAGTAGGTTAGGTTATATTATAAACAGTGCCTTTTTAAATAAAATATAGCCTATGTTACTCGGTGATAATATAGCTCTCTAATTGTTTAAATCGGTGGAGTAGTTTTCTATTTAAGTTCTTACAAACAAAAATCAAATCTTTCCTCTTTGTAACATTAGTTTAGATCAGAGGTTTCCAGACTTTTTTTTGTCATAGACCACTTTCAAAATTAAGCTGGTTCTGGTGGACCCCCTACAGCAAGAACTTGTTTTTAGATATTTCTCGGATCTTCAGCGTGTGTCGAGTGTCGATTCCTCAAAATATCCGTCGACCGACGTTTGAACAAGTAACAGTCGCTGAGCTTCTTAAAATATCATTGATGGGTGAAGTCAAGCCAACATTTTAGTTCTTCACTATAAAAAGCAAATAAATTTTTGTGGATCCCTGTTAACGAATTGTGAACCCTCATTTTTTTGTCACGCCAACGTAGACTCCTGTCGAGTCCCCGGGGGTCCACCTGGACCACTTTGGGAACTACTGGTTTAGATAGTTGGTGTGGACAAGCCAGGGGTGAGTAGTAGGTTCCTCTCTTCATAATTATGTAATTAAGTTAAAGAATAATAGTAACCGGTTTTCATACTCCATATACTATATAATAAAAGTAATGAAGTAAAGATAATATACAGCATCAATATTCAGTATTAATATTTGACATTGGTTTAACTTTTGATAACAACTATAGTTATAACTGTCTTGATAACATTCTTTTTGGTGTTTAATGCCTATTGAGTTTTATCATTTCCAGTTTATAATAAACCTGGTCACGCTTCGCTGTGGCTGAGTACGATATATATTTTCATTTATTTATTAACCTGTAAGTCTTCTTCGGAGAGGCTAATGAAAACACTATGCGGGTCTGTGTGTCTGTCTGTTAGTGACAGGCATAGCTCCGGAACTACTGGACTGATTGACTTATAAATTGGGATCTTGGGATCATCCTTCGGTCAAGTTTCAATATGGGCCCTGTGGGTCAAAAGACCCCCGAGATATAGGGGTCACAAGGTCAGGGGATATCCCCCAACAGAGTGATTTGGAAGTCCAAGGGAGAAGGCTTTTGCCCAGCAGAGGAACATTACAATAAGCTGATGAAAAAGTCACATGAAGAGGAAGAGGTTGAATCCTGGGTTTTTACACCCATCTCGTTTGTTTAAGGAAAGCTTTCGGTCTAATAGTAATTTTTATATTTGGCAAAGTAATATAATCAAATCGTCAATAACAAGCGTATGCTTGTTATTGACGATTTGATTATACAAAAACAACATTAATAAAAAAATATGTGTATACATATTTTTTTATTCTTCATGTTGCTTTTCTTTAAAATACAACTCTACTCAACACTAGAAATGATTTCTGTGTCCCGGGAGACTACAAATATTTTAACAATGGACACATCGAACAGACCAAACCTGGAACGATTTTTTACGGATCACACAATTTTTCGTCGTTTGTTTAGTGGTTAACCGACCACTAAAATCCACCACATCATCCGTGCAGTCCAGTCAATTATTAGGGAAGACATTCAAGGCAAGCTTCATGAAAAACTATATATAAACACTCTTAAATAGAAAATATTCAACGTTCAGTAAAACATGCAAGTCACTACGTCAACTAATTTTCGAGTTTTACGGATAGAAAAATACGGTATCTGAAATTTTATATATATTATACGAATAATTTATATACGTCACTGGTTTAAAAAAATCAAAACACATGAATTTTATAAAGCGTTTTAAATATGAAAAGTGAATTCGCTGACGACCGTACTAGTATAAACTGTGCTACAGTCGCCAGCACCTTCCACCCTGAGATAATTACATAAAATTTCATTGTTTAGGCACATCAAGAAAAGAAAGAAACAATTAAAATCAAAAACATTTTGGATTTGAGTTAACTAGTACATGAAAATAATAGATATTATAGTATTTAAAAATAATTTAGTATTTTAAATGGATATGAACATTCTGCAACTTAAATGTTGTAGATCCAAGATTCTAATCTTGGATGCATTTGTTGGTCTTAGGATCGCGGGTTCGATGCCCTGGCCAGCAAAACTATTATAGGTGATTTCTGTTAGGGAATTTTCAATAGCAATACGGAGTATGAAAATTTGTTCAATAAACTTCAATTTAGATCATAGCTGGTGCAAAATCTGCCTCAGTGGTAACAGTAGCAAATGAGACTGCTGTGCCTGAGGTCTCTAGTTCGATTCCCAGAACAGCAAAGCATTATTCGGTTATTTTATCAAGCAGTAATAGTACGGAGCCTGCAACTTAGCTAGGAAGACAGCAATAGACTAGCCCAGCATCGAACCCGGAACGTTTCGATCACATGCAAATAACACGCAATGCTCCGGGTTCAATAAAGCAGTCTAATGTAGCCGAGTACATCGAAAGTCCAATATCACTTAGTCGATCAGCACCTAATTGACTAAATTGTTCTATAATCTGATGGAAACTTTGTCCTAAGTAACGGCCTAACAGTTTAGCTCAAGCCAATATAGATTAAAGTTGAAGTACTTTACAAATTGATAGGCTATCGCTTATGTACATTACCTTACTCAGCGTATTGGGTTAATATATAATGCGAAAACTGTTTATAATCTGTAGCTATAGTACTTATTAGAATTTAATTAGTGTGCCTAATGTGCAAGACCGTTTGTTTTCCAATTAAAGTAAAAAATTATGATTAAGTAACTGGTCAAAGTCTGTACATAGGAGATATTTAAGAAAATTAATTTCAGGCGTCTTTGTAACAGCTATAGAAGCTAAAATAATTGTTTTTAGAATTTTTGTTTGTCTGCATGTTTGTACATGCATTACGAAAAAACTATTGCATTTTTATTGCGGTTTTCACAGATCTAATTTAAAATCTGGTACATAATATTGTCTTCTGTTTATGCGAATGTTATTCATTGAAATTAAACTCATTTATACGGATTTTACCGCGTTGTTTATTTAGCACTGTATTACATAATTTAGAAACTGTTACACTATTACTACTATCGAACTTTACTAATTTTTAAGCTAACAAAATTATTAAAACTATTAAGACTATTAATTATATTTAGGTTTACACTTTCTCCGACGTTTCGGTTACTTTTCAGCAGCCAGGAGACTGGTACATGTTTTATATTGATATGCCGTCGTCGCAAAAGTGGTTGAAGAATCGGTGAGAGAGACTTGATTATGGGTCTAGCTTTATCTTCTAATATGTAAAGAGAAACACGTATATAGGTACTTCCAAATTCAACGTAGTGAAGTAGTGCATGAAATTATTAATCCATTCTGGCTAATCATTTGGAAAGGTATTATTTTATGTTACCTTTATGGTATAAGAGGACTAAAATCGGAAAGATTGAGGTTCACTTCTTTGAATGTACATATATACTATCAAGCCAAAATATACAAAATACATCCAATTACTATAATCACTCAAGGACTGTATATAAACACACCGACGTTTATTAGTTTATAAATAAGTAATACTTATCTGTGAACTATTACGTTAGTTATTATCTGTATATATTGATTATCTATGACCTGCTTATGTCTAAGGCCGTTTGGGATAATAATATTAATAATATGTGAACTCTTTGTTATATATGTATGGAGCGTTAAAGAAGCACATCATAAAGGTCAGCTACAAGTCATTGTAAAGTCAACTCAGACAAATTCTCAAAAATTAAAAGCTTTGATTCTTCTGATGTTATAAAAGAAAAAGTTTATGAACATGTTAGTATGGTTTTTGATCAATCATGTGTCAAATGCTGAACGGATTTGAATAAAATTTGGCACACAGATAGACCATGTCCTGTCTTACCTTTATCTTAACCCAACTCCCAGCCTGATAGACCGATGATCTGAAGACGATAGCTAGGTTAGACTGGATACCGAAGGCGAAAAACGTAATGTTATGGAGTAAAATGGTGTTACATTGCCTCCGGCAGTGGACTGCAGTGGGCTGATTAATAGATTGATGCGATTTATCCCGGTATGCGTTTCCATGGGATTCATAGGAAGCTGCGGGCAGGAACTATTATAATTTAAAACTTGCTGACCCGACAGTCATTATCCTGTCAATCTATACAAAAATACATTTCATGTCATTAAATTCATTATAAAAACGTCAATCAATTATTTTTCATATTAAAATACCATTTAAATTTTCGTCATTTCCAGCGGATTTTTCGCATATGTTCGTTCTGCAAGATTGTCCTATTCACCACTTATAAAAAAAACACAATGCTGAATATTCACGACTGTTTATTTTCTGAATATTTACACAACACAAACAGACAGAGTTTTCAATTATATATTACACTCAACTTTACTTGGATTATAGTCTATGATAATTACTTGTATAGCGCGACAGCCCTAGTAAAGGGCAGAGTAGACCCAGAGTTATTGTTAAGTTCTAGTTCTACTGAAAACCAGCCGGCAGGCAAGAACCGGGTCTGTAGCTGGAAAGCAGTTTTACTAGAAAATAACCAACTGAACTGGTATATAAAAACTTCGGGTATTTATAATGCAATTATTGCTGATTTTCAATATTACATTGACGTCAATTGGTGAAAACTGCAATTTAGCATTTAAGTATGGTAAATAGGGGTGTAACAGTTCCTACAATCCTTGTCCAGACAAATACAATAAATAAAATACAGGCAAATCGGTCGAGCCGTTCTTAAGTGATGCTCCGTCATACATGTAGCAATTGATTTGTATTTATTTATATATAGATTATAAGAGCTTTATTTAAATCATAGGTTTCACGAAATAAAAATACAAACAACTAAATCCTCTTACTGTTTACACTGTATAAAAGTTTATAATATACGACCAAGAACAAAAAAGAAATAATACATTAATTTACATAAAATTCAATACGTAGTCACAAATCTGTCTCCAGATAACTCACAACGAATTCAATTCTCATTAACAAATCTAATTTCATTAAATGATAAGAGGAAAATGTATGAGCAGTTTGTTCAGTTAAGATGGTTTAGTTATCATGGCTTATCCAATTTACGTTATGTATATGCATACTACTATTTAATAACAAGTTTAATAGAACTGGTTAGTAATTTATATATAGTAAATTTGCCGATTATATTTGACAAACGATTTGATTAGGAAACTTGTTAAGTGGCGAGATTCGATATCTTATTTTACTGGTACTTTTATACTGGTGGTTTTCTAACGAACGAGATAATGTAGAATATTTTAATGTAATTACAGTAACCACAGCCTACGATTCTACTCGCGTATCAAAAAATAGTCAAATATATGCAAAGTGAAAGAATAGAACCAGTTTAGTATTTCCAAACATTATCTACGTACAAATAAATTTTCCCTTTTGATATTAAAAGTATAGATAAAAGTAATGTTATGAATAAGAAATGTGTGTATTTGGTTTACAATCATATTGAAAAGGTATTGCCAGGAACATCGCTCGGAAAAGAAATGGCGTGAATGTAATTATTGATGACGCTACCATACGCTATGGCCATTTTAATAATAAGAAGTTACAAGATGATATGTCATGCGAGCGAAGCCGTGGCAGCTAGTATATTAACTCATAGCACGACCTGTTGTAAAGGAAATCACATAAGGACCATAACAATATCG
Organism: Catocala nupta; assembly: GCA_963675205.1. Classification (NCBI taxonomy): domain Eukaryota; kingdom Metazoa; phylum Arthropoda; class Insecta; order Lepidoptera; family Erebidae; genus Catocala; species Catocala nupta. Next base: position 5,159,063 of record OY776095.1, on the reverse strand, counting down.
TAGTTCCATTCATTCCATATAATTTGCGAAAGTGTGTTGTGATTTTTACTGCAATTAATGTTGTGCTTCAAGAAAGGTAAGGATGCGCATACTGGAGTCATTTTTTAACAACATTGGTCATGGTATGGGTTTACCAAAGCCAATGACTGCTTCCCTTACCAGGGGTATCAGATGCGTCCTGAAGTAGGAATTATAGATGGCATGAAGGCAAATGTATATATAGATATATATATATGAGTCTACGGAACTCTTCTCACAGTGCAAAACGCAGTAACAGTCCGCCGATTTCCTCTAAGAGCCAACCCTTACAAGAAATAGGCGTGTCAGAGAAGGTACCTTATTCCTCGGATGAGCTGGCACGGTAAAACCGCCATCATAACTATTCTGTAATTGACAAAGACAAGCTCGTCCACATAAAAAACTGTCGAATATAATCATACGGCATGAAATTGCATTTTCCTTGCAAAATGCTAATCCCGATAATAATTATCATCACTATTGTAATAGTAAAGAGATGAACATATTTGTAATTAATAGAAATACATTGGATTTGGAATGAAAGAAAAACGGAAGCATTCATTCTCTTTCCACGTATACTATATTATATACCAACTTACTAAAGTAATATTACGCGCCGTGGATATGGCAACATACATAACAATATTAAAGATAAAAATAAGCATAAATAATAAAAAAATATTTAATGGTCTCTGGATTGACGCATGGACATTTTTTATCAATTTATGTTATATTTCTACAGTAATTATTATATATCTCATTTGTTAATTTATTACTTTTTAGAAGAACACATTTGATTAAGCATTTTACCTATCTTTTGTTATCAATGTGGGTTTACGTCAGTTGCATATCGTTGACATTTAGATACTGCATAACCAAATATATGAAACCTAATATTTAATACTATTTCCTTTTAAACATAGGCCTATGAAAATTGGATGTATTTTAGAAATAAACTAGTTGCTAAGACCCTTATTGGTGAATATTTCTTTTGAGGATGTAGCTCTACGTAAACTGGATTATGTCGACCAATTATGAAGGACACCTTTTTTGGCACGATATATTGCTGGTCAGAGGTCAGGGTAAGCTGTGCAGATATGATATATGTGCGACATGTCCTACCGCAATAAACTACAATGTTGCCCGTGTGACTGCATCTCGGTATTATTGCGTCAGATTACAAAAAAGTAGGACGAGAAATATTTATTTGTATGGACGATTGAATATGGTAAGATATTCTCAGTGGCGCACAGGCAAATAATGTATCTGCCGTGCGCGAGGATTTGCATTCAATACAGGTCGGACAAAGTGTTAATGTCAAAAATATATGGATTAGTTCAGAGTCTGGAACTGAGCCTGGTATACTTCAAAAGACTCCCCTCCCATTACGTTGGGTCTAAAACAACAGAAAATAGTGCGTATAGTAATAATAATAATAATGTCCTCCAGAACGAATTTCGGTCACGGCGGCCATTCTTAACGGAGACTGGCCATCTGCACAGGAGATATTATAGTGTACAAGTGTGTGCGCAAATATAAGTGCACTCTCTGTTCCTTAACTCTCATGATTCGATGGGACGGTAATCCGACACATCGGATAGAGATCAGGTGCTGGACCAAAGGCTTTACGTGCTTTCCGAGGCACGGGCTCTAACACCGCCAACTTCCTAACTCCGGGCTGTTATTGATATTCTTAACAGTAAAACCTAATAACTTTTTGTTGACCCGACCTGGGATTCAAACCCGAGACTTCATGCACAGCAGTCGCATTCACTACCGTTGCGCCACGGAGTCAGTTGTGAGTGCGTATAGTACACCAGTGTCTCCCTATGAATACAGTACAACAATGGCGATGTAATCACTTAAACCACAAAACCATCCATGCAGTCTACTAGTGTTACATATATGATTGACTAGCTGACCCGCGCAACTTCGTCTGCTTCACATAAGAGAATTTTCCCCGTTTTTGCAACATATTTCATTAATGCTCTGCTTCTATTCGTCGTAGCGTGATGTTATATGGCCTATAGCGTTCTTCGATAAATGGGCTATCCAACAATAAAAATTATTTTTCAATTCGAACCTGTAATTCCTGAGATTAGCGCGTTCAACAAACAAATTCTTCAGCTTTATAATATTAGTATAGATATTGTGTTGACGTCGTCAACGTCACGCGCAAGACCAGCGAGGGTAACTTTATTTGGAACTTGCGTTTATCTTGCATAATGCAAGAATATGCAAGAATATCTAATGTCTTTCTGAATGTATCCTGTGCAGCCTTGATTGTATGAAATACGTACCGCAATGTTTTTTTTGTATATTCAATTGATATTGTGATATTAACTTACAATGTTGTAATGACATAGGTATACGGCTTTAGGTGGCTTTTTGAGGAGTTATAAGTACCGTGAGGGAAAGGAGGAAAATGTGTTGTTTTGGTGTAAATGTTACGCATACCGTGAGCGTGCATTAGTTAAAGTGAACACGTCCTTGCCCCAGTTCTTCGTATTGAAGTTAAATTCATTTGGCTTTTATGATATAGCTTCAAGCTTATACATACTCGAAGGATGAATAGAGAGACTGTTTTTCTTTTCTACACAGATGAGCGCAGTGCTCAACTTAGGTTTGGAATAACGGGTAATTTTATTGTGCAGTTCACAAATTATTGTTCTGAGATTGTGCACTGTGTGTAATTTTTGTCCGTTAATTGTATTTTTGTAAAGTCCGGAACACAAGGCATGAACCCTACGGCGAAAGAAAGATTGTCAAAAAAATACGCCCTCTTGATATTAGCTTTGTTTAGGTCTCAGGCGACTATGTACCTATATTGATTAAATTTGAAATTCTAATGATCAAAGCTAGAAGACAGATACAGAGATATTAAGTTGAACTGCACACAAATTAAGTTCGATTGCCAAAAGTAAAAATAAAAGGCCCACTTTATATCAGCTATGCTTAGGTTTCAGTTAGTAGACTATGTATGTTTATTGACGTTGAAATTCTAATGATCAAAAGTAAATGACAGATACAGAATTATTAAGCTGAACTGCCATTCATACAAATCCACTTCGATCCTAGGCACCTCTGTCTTTTCGAAGTTATGTGCGATTAAAAAGCTATATATCATTCGCTCTATCGTGAAGGGAAACATCGTGAGGAAACCTGCATGTCTGCGAGTTCTCCATAAAATCCTCGAAGATATGTGAAGTCTGCTAACACGCACTGGGCCACCGTGGTGCAGTAGAGCCCGGTGCCAAGCAGTGGGACATTTATATACATGGCTGGCTTATTTTAATATAAAATAACTATATATATTATAATCCTATAATTTATATACTGCATTATAAATATGCCACTGTAGTGCCGGTTTGTGGTCTAATTTCGCAACGAAAGTGCAATCATTAATTTAGTTCAGTACACCGTGACACTTAACTAATAGTCACACCAGTTTACATTTAGAATATACATGTACTAATGAACTTCTGTTAAAATTATCTCAATTATTTGTCGTACATTATGCAGAAGGTTTTGAAAGATTACCAGTAATTTGGGTTACAAATTAGTCGCATTTTTGATACCTCTGTAATGAAACTAATCACATCTATATATCAAAATCTCGTGTCAAGGTGTTTGTGATAGGACTCTTCCTAAACGGCTCGACCGATTTTTATGAAATTTTATGTATTTTGGTAGGTATATTTAATACTGCTAAGCATTAATTTATATGGCAGAACAAAGTTTGCCGGGTCAGCTAGTCTTTATAATATAAATCTTCTGTGCGTGTGTTTGTAATTAAACTTCTTCTAAACGGCTGGACCGATTTTGATGACATTTTTTGTGTGTGTTTAAGTGGATTCGAGATTGGTTTATATTTGTTTTTTTTTTCTTGTGTACAGGACAACGTCTGTCGGGACAGCTAGTTGTTTTATAAAAATGACAACTTCCACACTAGAACTAATACCCAGATATGGTGCAACAATTTATGGATCACAAAAAAGTTTGTCCTATGTAGAGATCAAAACCCTAACACTCGACGCAGTGGTTGTAGCGTGGCGGCTACATAAACCACTTCACCAAGAGCTGTGCAGCTAAGAGATTTGGATAGATTAATAGTAATTTGGGCAAAAAAATAGGCATGTTAACAGGGTTAAAAATAAGTGATTAGAATTAGTCCATCTTTTAGATTAGCAAAAAAAATTGGACTCTATTTTTTGTTAACAAAACAATAAATAATTATTAAGATATAATTAAATTAATACATTAAAGTTTGGGAGTGGGGCTTGTGACGTCACTGTCCTATAAAATTTGTACTGACAAGTGACGTAACACGAAATTTTAACCCGTTGTATCTTCGTTGTTATTAGTTTGTGTGACAAAAGAAAAAATACGTGTCCATTATTTTTTGCGGACGGACTAAAATATTTTTTTTGTCGACATGCCTATTACAGACTTTCCAAAATTTTATTAACCTCTGAGTCTTCTTCGAAGAGGTTAATGAAAACACTATGTGGGTCTGTGTGTCTGTCTGTTTGTAACAGTTTGTTAGTGACAGGCATAGCTCCGGAACCGACCGGTTGACTTGTAACTTGGTGTGCAGACACCTTGGGGTCATCCCTCGGTCGTGTTTGAATATGGTCCATGTGAGTCAAAAGACCCCCGAGATATAGGGGTCACAAGATCATAAGGTCAGGGGATATCCACCAACAGAGTGATTTGGAAGTCCAAGGGAGAGGCTTTTGCCCAGCAATGGGACATTACAAGAAGCTGATGGACAAAAAAAGGTCACATGAAGACGAAGAGCTTGAATCCTGGGTTTTTACACCCATCTCGTTATACATAATAAGGACCTAGCTAGGTCTGAAACAGATTTATTTTGGTGTATCTACCAATTTAACTGCTTATCTATACTTAATATAAAGCTGAAGAGTTTGTTTGTTTGTTTCGTTGAACGCGCTTATCTCAGGAAATACTGGATCGAATTGAAAAATTATTTTAGTGTTGGATAGCCTATTTATCGAGGAAGGCTATAGGCTATATAACATCACGCGATGACCCACTGGGGCGGCGCAGTAACTATGAACGTGGGTGAAACCGCGGGCACATCTAGCACTCAATCAGATGTAATCTTAGTTAAAAGTATGACAAAACTAAAATATCCGAAGAATGAATTGTTCACAAATTAATAAAGTATAAAAAACGTTTGTTCACGTATATTACACCATAACAGTACAAATATATGTGTGTATATTTGTCCCACGTTAACACCTAAACAGCTGAGCCTATACCGACGAACATGACCATGGTTCCGGCCACGCAATTCAATATTATGTGTTAAAGACGTTACTAGATGTTTGTATAGCGTCAATATGTGTTCAAAATTATTGTTTCAAAGTACCTCTATTATGGGTTAGACGAATAAATTTAGAGTTTTTCATATTAAATTTGTATAATTACATACGTAGAACACGCCTATCTATACTATCTTATATATAAAATTCTCGTGTCACAATGTTCGTTCCCGTACTCCTCCGAAACGGCTTGACCGGTTCTCATGAAATTTTGTGAGCATATTGAGTAGGTCTGAGAATCGGCCAACATCTATTTTTCATACCCCTTAGTGATAAGGGTTGTCCACCCCTAACATTTTTTTTATCTTTTGGTCAAAAACATTTTTATGTCAAAACTACTTTTGCCGGGTCAACTAGTATACTATAATAATATAAAGCTGAAGAGTTTGTTTGTTTGGTTGAACGCGCTAATCTCAGGAACTACTGGTTCTAATTAAAAAATATTTAGTGTTGGATAGCTCATTTATAGGTTATATAATATTACGCTACGACCAACAGGAGCGCAGCATCAATGAAAAAACAAATACAAACATAATTGTACTCTGCATCGCTCGCCCCGGACACATTCCATTAGATTACACCTAACTGTGAACTACGCGGAATAGTAGATGATGTACAACTAACCCTATTATTCCGGGAAATAGCTAGTCATAACAATACCAAAATATATATGACACAATTTTCATTAACATTGTTACGGATAGCCGCGATAAGTCCAATGTGACTTTGATCTTGTGAATGGATGGACGGAAGGACGTTGTGTAACTTGCGATAACCCTACGACCAATTATGATTTTTATATACCATCTTATGTATTTATTTGGTTCGTTTACGCAAATGCGATAACATGTCTTCGTATACATGTCATCATTATTTTAAGATAATTAGTCGCGAATTATTCTTTAGTTTTGAAGAATGGCGGTATAGTTCTGGTTTTGTTAAGCTCACAGATACCAGACACAAATGACAATTCAAGAATTGATAGGTAATAAAATCTATATGAAAGCAGCAGTATGTCTTTGGGAGTTAGACTGCCATTGTCGGACTGTCACTCAGAGCTCTCGAGTTCGATCCCAAGGCACGCATCTCTGACTTTTCGATGTTGTGTGCGTATTAATTAGTAAATTCTCGCTCGTTTTGACGGTGAAGGACAAGAATGCGAGGAAACCTACATGTCTAAGAGTTCTCGAAAGAAGTGGACTATGGCCTAACCTTTCTCAAACGGAGAAGAAGCCCGCACCCAGCAGTGCGAATTCTTCATAATGTTCTCGAATGATATGGACCTGTAGCCTAACCCTTCTCAAACGGAGAAGAAGCCCGCACCCAGCAGTGCGAATTCTTCGTAATGTTTTCGAAAGATATGGAGCTGTAGCCTAACCCTTCTCAAACGGAGAAGAAGCTCGCACCCAGCAGTAGGATAATTAATATATAGGGCTGATTTCATTTAATATTTATACAGGGTGTCCAAGAACCTGGCGTCCAACTGGATTCCCACGATGCCCCAAGTTCTAACAGTACTCAGAAAAATATTTTAAAAAATCCACCCCATGTACTTACAGAATTATACTGATTTCAAAAAAAAAGGGGAAATGAGCACCCTGTGACATACTTTTGAATGCTGTGACTGCTAATGCTGATAATTTCGATATTTCTTGGAGGTTTTGTAATCTAGGGTATTGCTGTGTCTAAATAGAATGTAAAAATAAAGTACTTATTGTACCATTTTAAAATAAAATATTATTTTAACTAAAGGTGATATGGAAAACTATTGAATTTCGCAACTTTGACCGACTGTAGTGTAAAAAAAATGTACCAAAATAGTATGGCAAGTGACGTCAAATTTTGACGCGTTTATTCCTCTTTTTAAAAAGGTATAATACTTACACATCAATTTGAAAAAAAAAATTTTGATAATATTTTTACTCAACAACCCAATTTTTACGAAGTGCCTACCTACTAACGGTAACTGTCGGACCCTTTCTTATCTTAGAAACTGTTATGTTACTACTATTATTTACTTCGGTTCCAAGAGTGAGCAAGAAGGAAATACACACAGGTAGATGGGTTCCCAGTAGAATAAAAGCAAAGAATGTTAGTTTAAAGATATTTTATTACAATAAATGTTCAAAATGTTGACCACCCGCGGCAATACAAGCTCTCACTCTCCTTAAAAAGGACCGCTTTATGTTTCGCGAGTAACTTTTTTGACGTATCACCTGCACTGCTTGTGTTATCTTCTCACGAAGGTCAGCGATGTCATTAATGGGCTTCGCATAAACGAGCTCCTTCATAGTTCCCCAGAAAAAAAAATCCAGCGGATTTAAGTCAGGTGAGCGGGCTGGCCACGGGATTGTTCCTGATCGCCCAATCCACCTGTTCGGGTATTGCTCGTCCAAAAACTCTCTAACGGATACGCGAAAATGTGCTGGACAGCCGTCGTGTTGGAACCACATATCTGGTGGGGTCTCTTCTAGTAAGTTTGGCAAATCATTTTGAAGAAAATTTAAATATGATTCGCCAGTCAAATTCTCGGGCATCTCAAATGGACCAATAATATTCCCACAGAGAATACCGGTCCACATGTTCACTTTGAACCGGTACTGGGATCTATCTTCTCGCATCAAGTGCGGATTTTCCACATGCCACTCGTGCAAGTTGTGTAGGTTCATGTAGCCATCCTTCTTAAATGTAGATTCATCTGACCACAAAATTTTGTCGATAAAGTTTTCGTCTTCTCGATGTTTTTGCAGGATTGTTTCACAAAACGCGACTCGGCTCGGATAGTCTCGAGGTAAAAGACTTTGCACTCGCTGTACGTGGTACGGATGATATTCTTCTTTTTGGAGAATACTGTGTGCTGTGCTCTTCGGTATCCCCGTATCAGCTTCTATTCCTCGCACAGAGATGCTTGGATTTGCCGACACCGCCTCTAAAACTTCATCGCGTATGAAGTCATTTACGGGTCGTCCTTCACCAGCTACTTGATTGGGGAACCGCCCGTCACATAGTGATCTGTGCACATTAATGAAAACTCGATGGTCGGGATATCGCGTAGCCCTCGGATACCTTTCTCTGTAAAGTCTCGCTGCAGCTCGTCCATTACCTCTACATTCTCCATAAATGTAGTGCATATTTGCGTATTCTTGCGGAGTGTAGGTCGCCATGGTAGCACACACAAAACACAAACTGTCCAAACACAGGCAAAGGTCGTCGTAAAGAGTTCGTTTCAAAGTCCAGAGCACAAAGAGTAATCGAGTCCAATAAACAAAGCTTTAAATCGTAGTACGTGATCAATGGTAACAATAAGAGAGAGGTGCGTAGTAACGGCAGGAGGCAGTGACGCGTACTGACCGTACTGTTATCCTAAATAGCACGATCCCAGATAGCGTCACTATCTATCTCACTCGCACCTCTAACCTTTTTCTCCCTCACTCTTACCTGAATAATGGGGTACCATAAAGAAGAACCAGCAAATCGCAAAGATAGTTTCTGTCTTGCTCCCTCCTGTTGTAATAACGAATCACTATGGTGAGATGCATGCACATACCGTCCCTTACGGTCTAACCTGTTTTTTGAGAGGCCTGTTGTTATTTTTATGAGCATACAACAGTAATTCTTTAGAGGTTAGATTCAATTCGTCGTAAATTTTTCTTTCTAAGAATTCTGTAAGACATCGTAAAAATTGGGTTGTTGAGTAAAAATATTATCAAATTTTTTTTTTTTCAAATTAATGTGTAAGTATTATACCTTTTTAAAAAGAGGAATAAACGCGTCAAAATTTGACGTCACTTGCCATACTATTTTGGTACATTTTTTTTACACTACAGTCGGTCAAAGTTGCGAAATTCAATAGTTTTCCATATCACCTTTAGTTAAAATAATATTTTATTTTAAAATGGTACAATAAGTACTTTATTTTTACATTCTATTTAGACACAGCAATACCCTAGATTACAAAACCTCCAAGAAATATCGAAATTATCAGCATTAGCAGTCACAGCATTCAAAAGTATGTCACAGGGTGCTCATTTCCCCTTTTTTTTTGAAATCAGTATAATTCTGTAAGTACATGGGGTGGATTTTTTAAAATATTTTTCTGAGTACTGTTAGAACTTGGGGCATCGTGGGAATCCAGTTGGACGCCAGGTTCTTGGACACCCTGTATATTGTTGATATGTATACGTCTCTTTCTTTCAATGTTACTAAAAAAAGGACAGGTTATATTTAGAACTGTATAATTTGTGACATGTTTTCTTATCTTATTAATGTGGTACAATTGTATGTTTTCTTAAAATGTTATAATTAGGGTACAATTGTCAGTATTTTATTTTTCCTTCTTCTACTTGTTTTATTACATGCACATACAAAGACTCATTACTGAAGAGATACATAGAGGTATATTGCACTCACTCGCTAGCATTTACTTTAGATCCTACATAATTATAATAATAACATCACGGGTCTCCGTTGTCACGAGACCTCCCTCCCATTTTCTTAGCCTCCACTTTCTTAGCGTGCACTCCAGATGCTATAAACTTAAATTTGCCTTGAATGAAAATAGAACAAAGTTATATATGAACACATTTAGCTATATAGAGTAAGTATTCCTAATATTACTTGAATTTGAAATACCAGGTTCCGTGCTACTTTAGTACCTTAATCTGAAATCAAACCTTATAAAGTTCGTCAAACATATAGAACGATGTTCTTTATAAGTTTTGATTCTGCTTGATCTTAGTTTTGTGGAGGTAATGTGGTCTGATGTTGTTCCAACGCAAAGGGAGGATCCTCCGACCAGACTACGTGATCGTGTCTGGTGGGCTACGGCTACTGTTGACGTCGGGTACTTGTATATATATACTTAGTCGCTGTGTGAATTTTACTTGTGCGATTCAGGATTGTATGGGAAACATGATTTTAATCGCTTATTGTGTACAGTGCCATCTGTTGGATGTAATCGGAACTTATTTGTCTGTTCGAGGCGCCACACTTTAATTTTCTAACAACACATTTCTATGTGTCCATTGTTTGAATATTCAAGTAGGATTAATAAGCAAAATTAAAAAAGGGGGATCGATAATAATGTTCATTGAGTCGCACGGCACACGTCGGTGCCGCAGAGGCAGTAAATGCGACTGCTAATAATAAATAATATAATATATTCTATCACATTCACACGTCACCATCTAGCCCAAACTAAGCAAAGCTTGTACTATGGGTACTAGACAATGGGTAAACATACATATATACATTTCTTTTTTAATTACATACTAGCGGTCGCCAAGTGGTCGAAATACGCCCATAAATTATTTAAATTTTAAATTTGATCGTTATTAACGTTTTATTCTCTATAACCATAGCCTAATAATCACATTTCATTTAGTCACCTACTTCACATACATATATGTCTGTAACCATAGTTACGAAGCATTCTACTAGTCAACCGAACAATGCCGAAATATTAGCAACGCGATTCGACTGCTTAACACAAGCAGTCAATTCGCGTTGGTACGTCACATGCATGGTTGTGTGCGTGTAGTGTTTTTTATTAATTAAATGTATTTCTAATGCGTATTACATATATAAAAATATTAGGATTTGCCTCTCCTTCTCCATATAAACTGTAACTGTGTCAAATTTCATCCTTCATACAATGTTTTTGCCTTTCCTGTTTTCCAGTGACAACAATTTGTATTTTTGGAGTAGGTAATCATATGACTGGTAGCTTCGGCAACATGTGAAATGAAGCGTTCTCAAAAATTTCTTTTGGACGTTTTCTATCACTTTGACATATTTATCATAATATGGATGCCATACAACGGTAGCGAACTCAAGACAAGATCTGACCAGCGTAATATATAAGTATATATTTGATAAACTAATAACAACAAGATTCACGCAACTTTGAGGATAATGATGTGCGACTATGTATGAAACATACAGGCAACACAGGCGGCCTGAATACTTCAGACAATGCCTCTAACTTAGCGTGACATTGAGACAATCAAAAGTACTTTCATACATAAAAACAATTATAAAACACAGTTACAAATAAATGCGACATAATTACAAAATAAATTCTCATATATTTTTAAGCAGAGTTGACGTTGTATTTGTGTGAATCGACCTAGATCCGTTCTCAGATTACACACTTGTATTGAATCGCACATCATTACGTAAAATCGTCTTATCTCATATCAAATGTTTTATCATAACATCAAACGCTATCAGTTCTATGTATTTTTATTCGGCGCAAAAGATATATCTCTAAATGTGTGATATTGAGATCTAAATGATAATTTCTTTACTTCCCTACTAATATTATAAATGAGAATGTGAATTTGTTTGTTCGTTACATGTTCACGCAGTAGTACAGGACTACTGAACCGATCTTCGTAAAATTCTGCATACACGTTGTCAGGGGTACAGAAAAGGACAAAGAGTAACATTTATCCAGAAAAATCTATTTACCTATTAGATTATGGCCGTGATATTTATGACGCGTTGAAGCGAGCACAGTTAGCCCGCAACGTGGTTTAAACTGATCTCGCTATGTTTATGACAACTCCTGCATAAAATATAACTCTATAATAAACTATGTCGCGGGGACTTCAATTCACTAACATAAATAACATCCATACTAGGAACAACAACATTTAAATCACAAAATCTTTTGTCTTGAGTAAGGATGGAATCCACAACACTTGGTGCAACGCGGTGGCGACTCGGCCAATAAAGTACCACCCCATCTGTGCAGCCAAATGTATCGTCGCTTCAACTGCACCGGTTCTACTACACCGGTTCTACTGCAAGATGGCTAATATTTTAAGTTAAAAGGCAACATACTAAGCCGTGAAAATCGCATCAAAATTGGTTCAATGATTTTGACGTGTTACTAAAAAGGAGAAACAGACGGACAAAATCCTAACAACTATTTTGTATTAAAATTAAACTACATTTTACAGATTTATCGTCGCTTATTTACGTAACTACTTACAACAATGTTGCTATTATTTTAAAAGTATTTATATACTTTCATTAAATTCACTTTAAATCACCGCCTATGTTTATTGAAAATATATTAAAATAATAAAAATAATATTTATTGTCACAAACTGCTATAAAATCCATAACAATTATTTTATTTCAATGTATAATATGCACCAAATACCATTGTTCTGGATAGAAAGAAAATATTTTCTTACGTTTACGCGAATGTTATAAACTTATAACATTGAAAACCTACTTTATACGGATTTTGACACGTTGATGTCTCCCTCTAAACATGGCTGCTGAAAAGCAAATGAAACATCGTGGAAAGTGTGAACTTAAATATAAATAGTTTTAATAATTTAAATAGCTTAAAAAGTAGTAAGTTTAATAAAAGTAGTGTCAAAGTTTCAACATCATGTCAAAATAAAAATGCGGGGCTGTCTTTGGGAACTGCCGATAGAAGTGAAAACTAAGTAACTAGCGTGCGGTGACGATGACGCTAGTTTCACGCTTTTGTTCACTCAAAAAGTACACATATATACACAGTATACATATAGCTCATAGAAAGCGTTCGGTGAGGATGACGCGAATTCCATGATTTTTGTTCACACAAAAAGTGCTCAACGCGTCTAAAGAAGTTTTCACTTCAAAAATTTTACTAAACAATGCGACAAAATCTTTATTAAATAGTTTAATATCAAAGACAAAAAATGTCTTCAGTGTACAAACAGACCCTCGTTTTAGTTTCATGATAGTATCTATAGATAGATTTATATCAATTCTATTTTGAATCAACTGATACGAGAAATTACGCAATCGCAAAAGACAATTTGCGTATTACGCTCCGCTGATTATTTGTTATGATAATAATATTGCGTAATAGAGAGTGACTTTCAAATGTACTGCGTAAAATTAAGTTGACCTGATTATTATTGATATACTTGATTAATACGATAACCTAGTGGGAGACCGTTGGATTGCCACGGAGGTCTCGAGTTCGGACTCAAAGCACGCACCTCTGACTTTTCGAAGTTATATGCGTATTAAATAGTTAACTATCGCTCGCTTTTACGGTGAAGGAAAACATTGTGAGGAAACCTGCATGTCTGAGAATTCTTCATAATGTTAATGTATGTGAAGTATGTTAGCCCTGGGCCAGCGTGGTGGACTATGACATAACCTTTCTCACACTGAGAAGAGGGCCTTGCCCAGCAGTGGGCCAGTTTAATACAGGTACTGATATTATTATACTTGATTAAAGGTTGAAGTTTTTGACTATTATTTTATTTATCTGGTCGAGGTAATACGCCGTTGGCTCAGCGACCCAAATGCTTGGCCATCAGAGGCCATAAGATATCGCTACTTCGTGTTGAGACTTATCATTTGATTTGACTATGGCTAGGTTTTGGTTATTATTGTCTTTTTAATACAATATTTACTATATTCAAATTCTAAACTGAGAATACGAACTTTGAGAGTTTGTGGAGGAAATATATCGCCGGTACAACTGCACCTAATAGAAAAAGTGTTTCACTATTTAAAATGTACATTATTCTAGATCGACATGGACTGGAACTCAAAAAATGGAAGCTAAGTCGTGCTACAACCTAGTATAATTTTGAATGTAGAAGTTTATGAAAATGTTTGTGTATTTGTTACTCATTTAACCGCTGAATATATTTGGATGATATTCACTAAGTACACAGATAGACTATGTCCTAGATATATTTTATTTATATTTCTGCGCTTTACGCGGCTTCAGACCCCGGCAGAAAATAGATAAAATAAAATAATGTTCTTTATTACATTTACTGCAACGATTGTTCAATGGTCTATAGTAATAGTTAGAAAATGCTGATTTGATCATAGTGCAAAAACGTAAAATAATAATTAGGATTTTGAATTCATGTACTTTGTATAATGGTCAGCTAACTATGATACTGACTGTATTATGCATAATAGGTACAGTTTTTATATTGCGCGGGTATCCTATCCACATTAATTGGTGCAAAAGAAGTAATTTGGATAGGATATTGTAAATCAAATAATTGTGCTTAGTCAAAGTAATCTTTGTGTGCATCGCACAAGTGTTTATAACCTGTCACAATGATTATAAAGTTAGTTAAATCGCTAAAATATTGACGACGTCAAAAAATCAAAAGATATTAAGTATAACAAAAAGGTAAATTCTTCGCGAATTTAAACTAAGTACCTTATACGTATTTTATCGTGGTACGTTTATAATACAACATTTTTTATCTGTTTTAATTCAATCAAATGTCAAATTTAACCTAACCTCAAACAAAAAACTATCACACAAACAAAAAAGAATTATGTCTTTGTTCATACCTAATGACGTCATATATCTATTCGAAATTTAAACAGCTTTTCCGGTAATTTACCCTTCAATTCTGGAAACCACGTTCGGTTCTAAAATTAGAATCGTTCTGAATACGGGCTGGCCCATTTAAGTAACCATTAACGTTCTTTAATAGGTATTGAAAGCTGCCAGAAGCATTATTCAGCCAGCTCGTCTGCCGCCCTGCTTACATATATTTCATACTCTTTACTTGCATTTGCATAATTGTCACACGATCCGTTTAAACTTCAAGGTGTTTCCAATTTTTGTTCCTACTTTACCTTTGACATTATTTTTTATATATACTGCGTAGCATTGACGTTGATAGAATTGAAGCTGGTTTTTGAACGAATGATTTGTAGTTTGACGTTTTACCTTTATTTTAAGACGTCAATCGAATTGTTATTTGTTATATAGACAAATACTGTGTCGATTTCCAGTTTGAGCTAAGTGTAATTGGATTTTTCTGTTAAAATTTTCTCAGGTAAAACATTGAGTCAATCCAGACATTGTCAGGTGCAGTAGACAATGTGGAAATAAGTGATAATCTCACTTCTTTTACATGAGGCTTAACACTTAGTTGGTACTGTGGGTGTAAGACCGTTCTGCTTATTTTTTCAGCGGTGTACGTATTTATACTTATACGGTATAAATATTTATGTTTTTTAGAATATAATCAATCATAAGGCCATATCACACTAGTGAACCTGCGTGATCTGCTCGAAGCGTCACACGTTTTAAAAAGGTACCTATCTAAATACTGAGCATGATCACGTTAATAACCGTTTTCTGTTATATAAACTGTATATTATTTCTTAATGTGACTAGCTTGTTTCGGAATAGATTTAATGTATTGAGTAACAGCGGTACACCGGCGGCCAGACAATAGGATTTCAATTATGTCTGGTATTCCAACAGGTTAAATGAATATCTCAATAATGTTTGTGTTGTTTGTTCCAGATCTATAAAGGATTGGACGTCGTGACAGCGAAGGCTACTGCCCGCGAGAGAGAAATGGCACGACACCACCTTCTGGACATCTTGGAACCACATCAGATGTTCACTGTAGTCGACTTCAGAAACCGAGCGCTTAAGATCGTATCCTTTTAGAACAATATCTAATAAGAAAAGCGGGTAAGTGTTCTGGAATTAACTGTGAGGAAATTCTCACTAGCAACGTCTAGTAATGTGTCAGTTATTACGAGAAAATTGGTGACGAAATGTGGTTGTAATACATATTTATTTGTTTAAATATATCTATCATATCTACCAAAAGTGAGTAGAGGTGTTTTACAGCCATGTTTTCAACTTTTGCGGTATACAGATGGTTTCAATAGCAGCCCGGAGTTAAAAAGTTTACAGTGTTGCTTCGGAATGCACGTAAAGCCTTTGGTCCTGTGCTTGAATTCGCTCGATCTCTCTCCTCATTGCTATCCCATCAGATTATGCAAGTTTTATGCAAGTTAGGGTTCAGAGGCATTTACATTTGCGCATACTCTATAACATCTCCCAAGCTGATACTGACTCTGCCGCGGTTTCACCCGCATTATCAAAGAGGCCAAGCTGTATCTCAGGAACTATGAAACAGTTGGAGATAAAATATGCCTCAATTTATAAGTTAGAGTAGCATCTGTATATTAATATAGATTTTACTGAAATCCGTGCAGCCATTCTTGAGTTTTCAGAGACATACAGACAGATATTATATTCTAAAGAGCGTGAAGCCATTGAAAACTACAGTTTTATTATTCTACTAACTTTGACCACGAACTCGTTCAGTAACAGTATTTTTTCGCGATGAAAAGTACCCGATGTCCTTTCCTGTATCTCTGGCGACGTGTTTGCGAAATTTCGTGATGATCAGTCGAGTAATTAAAGACTGAAAGCGTAACGAACAAACTCACATTCTGTTAGTTTATTTTTATGCCTAACTAGAACCATATATTATATACATAATTTTCCTCCAGCAGATTGCAAGAGTTATCTTTAATATGGGTGAATTGCGTTACAAATTGTATAATGTGTTGCGTATCCATTATTTAATTTGAATGGTCGTCGTCCAGACTAATCAACCCGGAAGAGGATGCGTCACGTAAACGGCGGAATATTCAAATGATTACACGCCATTATTTTACCTAAATTAATTCAAGTTCATACTTAAAATGCCTATTAACAAAATGTATACAAATAAATTTAAAATCTTGTAAATCTTGTCTACAGTAATATTATATAGAGAACAGATTTGTTGTTTTGGATGTTTGTTTGTACTGACTAAACTCAAAAACTACTAGACAGATTTTAACAATTCTTTCACCATTAGAAAGCTACTTTATCGAAAAATATCAAACAAGTAATATTATAATATTATAAAAAGTATATATGTATGTTTATGCATTGTCTAGTACCCATAGTACAAGCTCTGCTTAGTTTGGGCTAGAAGGTGTTGTGTGTATGTGGTAGAATATTATTATTATAATGCGAATGTGAGTATCTTTGTTAGGCATTCCCGCCTTAACTACTCGACCGATCATCATTAAATTTCGCATACACATCCTCAGGGTTACAGAAAAGGACATTAGTGTACCCTTCACCCAGAAAAAGTACTATTATTAACCTAACCTAACCTAGAATTATGCGAGCGAAGACGCAGGCAATATCTAGTAGGTTATATAACGTTACGCTATGAGCTACGGGAGTGGAGCAGTAATCATAAACGTGGGTGAAACCGCGGGTGACAACTAGTTTATTATATTCAAGTCGATATATGTATTATATAATGTTAATATTGTCATTAATTTTGTATATTAAGTAAGTATTAATATTAATGGCTGTCGTATTTCTTATTATTAGTAATTTGAGTTGCAAATTATTTGTATTATTGATTACCTACCAGCTCAGCTAAATGTTTGGAGTAGGTTCAGGTCAGTAGTGCATTGAGTAGGATTCGAACCCACAACTCCTACGATCGCAAGTCCAATGTCTTATAAGTATAACAGTATTACAAATAGTACGAGACTACCTTCCATTGGCAGTAGTGAATGCTACTGGATATGACGTTTTTGGTTCGAATCGGGCAAATTAGCAAGGCGAGTTTTATAAGGTTTTCTGTTAAGTTTCCCTCAGTATTAATGTTTTTAATAAAATATTGTTTATTGTCAAATATCTTTACAATATTGTAGAGTAGCCATTGGCCACTAGACAAGCTTGTCTCGTGAGTGAATATGTAGGTGTAATTCCTCTGCTTTCGGACCTCTGACTTTTCTATGCTACTAGCGGACCCGAAAGACGTTGTACGGTACACACGAAAAAAAAAAGAAAAATGAAAAACCAAATCTAAACCATTCTCGAATCCAAGTGGATTCGAGAATGAAATTCGAAAATAATTTTTTGTGTGTTCAAGTGAATATACAAAAAATTTCATAAAAATCGGTCCAGCCGTTTAGAAGTTTAATTACTAACACACGCACAGAAGATTTATATATGTATATAAAGATTTGCGTATTAATTAGTTATCGCTTGTTTTAACGGTGAAGGAAAACATCGTGAGGAAACCTGCGTATCTGAGAGTTCTCTATAATGTTCTCGAAGATATGTACCTATATAAAGTCTGCCAACCCGCCCTGGGCCAGCGTGGTGGACTATGGCCTAACTTTTTTCACACTGAGACGAGGCCCGTGCCCAGCAGTGGGACAGTTTATATACAAAGCTGATATAATATATCGATTGCATGAATGGCGTTGCGGTTTAAGTGGTCATCTAACCACTGTCATTGCGCCGCGTGTTGCGCGTTCGAATCCCACACGGGGCAAAAATAGGTGCGAGCCATAAATGGTTGTTCCGAGTCTGAATATTCTTTGTATCCGTTATTTAAATGTTTGTGAAGTCCCCCGCGACACAGGAATTATTCCTAGAGCGGGTATGTAAGCATGAACATGTGCAACAGGGGACCAACCACTACCTGAGATTTGACAAACCACAGATTCTCGCTAAAGAACACCGATTCCCACCAAGGATGCTTCGCGAGGTTATTAAAATCAAAAAACATCCTAATTTCAATAGAGAAGATTGTTGGAATGTACAACCAGCTTGATCCAGTACTTCAAATAGCCAAAACCAAGAAGAAGCAAACCACAGCTAGACTTCATGATACTTTAAGCTCATTCTGCGTAAATAGAAACATCAATGATTAAATTATGTTTGGGTACTTTGGAATAACTACACTGGAACATTGCGACAACTACCATCTTAGTCTCCCCGTGACCATGGCTGTTGAAAAGCAACCGAAACGTCGGGGAAAGTGTAAACTTAAATATAAATAGTTTTAATAATTTTATTAGCTTGGAAATTAGTAAAGTTCAATAGTAGTAGTACCTTGTGTAATAGTTTCTAAATTATGTAATACAGTGTTAAATAAACAACGCGATAAAATCCGTATAAATGAGTTTAATTTCAATGAACAACACTCGCGTAAACAGAAGACAATATTATGAAACTATAAGTTTTATGGTTATGTAGCCTCAAGCTATTCTAATTAACCTACAAATAATTTCGGTGAGGCCTAGGCTTCAATTTTCGACAATCCGTAGAAGTGCCGGCCATCTGTGACAGGTATTTAAAAGGTTTACCTTCTTTCGCGTCGGCCATTCACCACATAATCCTCTTACGATGGCCAAAGTGGCTTACACACGTACGGTATGCTGACTATTATTCTATATAATAAGTTTTGTATTACCGTTAACGAGTAATTTCATCAGTTTGAAGACAGCTTTACGCTGGGTGATGAGGATTCCGTTTGACGTGCCAAATGAACTTACACGTGGTAGTTTGAAAGTCATAGATACATAAACATAGAGTTCATAGAGTAGGTAAATGTATATTACACCGACATTTGGCGAAATTTAGATGTAATACCTATACTGCCTGCTATAATGAAGAGCCCTATTATGTAAGACCTTAAAACCATAGCTCGCCAGCTATATCGCCTTAGTGATCCAAACAGGTCTACCAGCATTTGCATAAAACAGCGATAGCTCAGAGGGAAGACCAACAGACTGCAATGCAGAGGGTCTCGGGTTCGAACCCATGTTGCGCACCTCTGACTTTCGGAAAATATATGACTTTTCGAAATTATGTGCGTTTTGATTGACAATTATCGCCTGCTCCGTACCTCGGAGAGCACGTTAAACCGTCGGTCCCGGCTGCCATGAACATCTATGGCAGCCGTTATTGAGAAGCCAGTGTCCTATAATATTCTGACACTGGTCAAGCCTTAGGGTATCGTTAGCCTTCGGGTTGCGGAGGTCAGCTAGCAGCCGCTCCGTGTAAAAACTGATATCCAGTCAAATCCGGTTAGACCAGAAAAGCCGACTGGGAATAATAAAGTTCCCAAGTTCACAGTTCTAAATTCGGAGCTGATGTCAAGAATTTGTTGACAAAAACTGTTTATAATAATGCTTTTCTGTACCCAGGAATTGAACCCGAGGTTTTATGCACAAGACTTGAGTGTTTCGTTGGCCCCGTGGCATAAGTTTGTGTGCCGAAATTCCTGGTGTCATTCTCGGATCGAGCAGTGTCATTTGTTTTTTTAAGTGTCTGTTTACTAGTAATATTTTATGGAAGATGCTTACGCTTAAGCGGTGCAAAAGATTATGTTTTCTCCATAAATGTCGTAATAATTTCAAACATTAAGAAAAATATTTACAATCCACTTTTACGAAACGACGGGAAATCATAACTGCAATATTAATTATAATTAGACATAATTCTTACGACGTTTGTAAATCATCATCGTATAACATCAAAATGTTAATATTTTTGTTATTAAAATATATTAATTTGTGATATATAGACATCCCATAGAGGAAATGTGTAACTATTAGTTACATATTTCCTCTATGGGATGTCTTCATTTACCATTTCCATTAACCATAGAACAGTTAATATTTTTAACATGCTTTTTTAATAATAACTATGTTAGTATGTTCATGACATGTTTTATAATTGCCGTTTTCTCTTTATGATAATTATATAATAATAATAGAAGCCCTGTTTTACACTGACCCACTGCTAGGCACAGGCCTTTTCTCAGTGTGGGAAGGGGTACGTAAGCCAAATTAGTTGTGCGAGCTTATATCACTATGTTTTCTGCACCTTTAAAGCAAGCGATAAATACCTAATTATCAATTTCACACAAAAGTATACATAGACATCGACTTTCGACGTCTGCTTTCCGATGATATAGGCTCAGAGTTGGTTAAGATTTTGGGTTTCTACTTGCTTTCTTGGCATATATATACATATGTCTTGTTTCTTTAACTCTCATCACAATCTCCAAGCACACACAGTTATTTAAGGGTACTCTTACCCGACCTTTGACAAGAAATTGTAAATCGTGGTCAGAGAAAGTAGTACCGAAATCTTCTTCTCCGATTGATTCATTTCATTCATATTTGCCTTATGTACTTCCATGGTCAATCTTTTGTCATCTACTATTTTATCCCAATCGATATTTTTACACCTTGCCTTATTATTGTAGCTACGTTATCTGTCATACTACAGCCCTACTCATTGAGTATCTAAAAATAAATCTAATTACTTAAACAACCCGAGACTAAAAAGTTCAAACAAACACATAAGAAAATAACTGCATAATTCAAGTTCTGATAATGCAGTACAAAAAACTGTTTAATTTATTTATTATTGCTATATGGACAGCTTATGGAGCATGATTTATTAATATTTAATTTAAGAAAAATGAACTCGCTAATAAGATTATAAGCAACTTAATTTTTCATCGATCAATTCGTCACAGGTGAAGATCTGACACGAATTGATTATTGATATGATATCTTTACCGTTATTGATTAAAGTCTGTCGGATTTCTAGTTAAGGAAGAATACCGTAAAATTGTTTAGATGAACTTAGAAAACGTTGAAGGCATGGAATAGCTATCGAAAGAAAGAAATGGCGTCTTGCTGATGTATGGGACCCTGCCTAACACAAATACACTACATTACTAGCATTTTTTTATAAATACACAAAAAGAATATACTTCAATAAAGATTCCATAATGTTTTCACTCCAGCACTTATTTCGACAGCGAAATGGATGGTGATAATCTACAGTCACATGATCATAAGTCTTACTCAATGGTTAAATTGGTTAGTAACCTAATGGCTACTATTACATAATACCCGTCATAACTATATTTAATATTTATGTGTATTTAAAATCATTTCCTGAACATTTAAACCAGATTGAAAACCTAACTGAAGAAGGAAAGATGCCCATTATAGTTGGTGGTACAAACTATTACATAGAATCTATTGTTTACAAAATACTAGTCGAAGATATGGATGACAATGAGGTATTGCTATGGGACAAGAGTAGGAGGAAAAGAGATTTAGATGACATTGATCAGATAGAAGAAGTAGAAGTAAAGAAACAAGCCAAAGATACCGATGATAAAGAAAAAGATGCACCAAGTACATCAGGAAAATCTCAAGCAGAGAAAGATGACGAAGAAAAATTGAAAGAAGATGTGGACAATGAAAAGAACTTTACCAATGAAGAGATTCATGAGAAGCTAAAAGCAGTAGACCCTGCGATGGCAGCGCGATTGCATGTTAATAATAGAAGAAAGATTTTGAGGTAAGTGTTAGTTGGATAAGATATTTAGTGTTAAGTTCTACATGCCGTTTCTGATGATAGAGATACTGTTTAATTCTGAATCCTAGCGTGAGTTTTTTGACAAGCTACAAAATTAGTTTCAGAATACTTTGATTCATCGGAAGAGCTGATTGGCTTTATCAAAAGTATATAATTGTTAGAAAACAACTCATTGTTATTAATTAATTTAGGTCTTTATCTTGCAAACTTTGAAGAAACGTAAGGAAACTATTTCGGGCAATGTGTATCTGTTTTTACCTTTGTCATTTATTTACCCAATGAAATTATTCCACTTTGTCTGGTAGTAAACACTAATAGTCGAAATTAAAAATCAATCTAATCCAATATCTATTTTAGATATCAGATTAGATAAGAAACAAGTTAATGTTAATTTTACATCTAAAGCTTTTAGATAATATTCATTATTAATTGTGTCTGTTAGCAAATTTGAAGAGTGAAGGTCACCACGCCAATCACAATAATGATGTCTAGATATTATAATTAATTGAATTACTTATCTGCAAACAAAAAGAAATGGTTTATAAATGGAGATTTAAAAATCGTATTGCCAGACTAGCCTCAAATTTCCCACACTAAGAAGAATAAGTTAACACATTAGGTAGAGAACGATAGCGTAAAATTTTAATATGAATGAGTATTGCAATACTATATTTATAATTCAGATGTAATGTTTGCATTGCGCGGCAGATGACAACTTAAAGTCCAGAAAGGTGGCCATATTTAAAAGCAGCAGGAAGCATCTATGATTTCAATCGTGATCGTAAATCTTTAGTTATCACCATACCAATTATAGTTGTAAAACGACCTTGTCGCATTAACTCAATAGATAGGTACCCACTACACAACTCGTTTTTCCGTTTGTATATAAGAGAAAACGTTAAGCCAACGCTTGAATTCCTTGAACATCTTCGACATTGGTTGTCACTATCATAAAATATTTAGATAACTGATCAGGACTTCTTAATACGCTAACGTTTCTAGTTATAGAGGTCAAATGTTACTCGTGCCGTGGGAATACTAGTATTCAATCATATATCATTTTTCTAAAGGCTAACCCTACCTCGCTTCGAGTTAATTAGATACGTCGAATTAACTAATCCGTCTGAGGGACACAGAATTCTATTTCGTGCGAGGATCAAAATTGATTTACGTCACATTGGCCATTGTGAATCACAAACGAATACGATGTTGCTATTCGATCGATTTTAATTTAAAGCCTTACTTATACAAATACCGATAAGTTAATCAACTTAGTTATCTCTCAATTGAATAGCTCTTAAATTTTTACCATTAGTTATGTTTTAATCAACCGCCCAACCAACTGTTATTTTACTTTTATTCAACTAACACTCAATACTGAGCAGGGTATGGGTGAGATATTTTTAAATTACTTACAAAATAATACTTAGAGAATGATAATACAATATAAGTAAGGCCGATAGTGTCAATACATCTAAACTATTATCAAACTACTATTAATTTACAGACAGCCTCAATTCAGTTGCCCTTTGAAAACAAACTTCATCTGTTTGGTTTCTGCCGGTATCATACAAAAACCTCTAAATATATTTCGATGTAATTTGCACAGTTCAAGTTGAAAACTAAACTACTAAATCTGAGGTTAAGCTTAAAATCTAGTTCACGTATCTTTTTCTATTGTAGAGATAGAAATAAGGTAGACAGAGTCGCTCTCGTAAATACCGTAGCGAATAAATTGTTAAGTGAACACGAGTAAAGATTAGTATAAATATATGTATATATTAAAGGCAAATGTCATATCCGTCATATTATTATATTGAATAATAATCGATATATTATATTATTAATCGATAAAATAATATGACGAATGCAAATTCATTATAATTGGCGACTTTGTCTCGTGATCTATTTTTGCCTGTGGCTTCATATATGTGAATCACAGTATGCATAAATTTTTTTGTTCTACTGAACGAATTTAGATGAAACATGATTTAGCTTTTATGATCTACTTTTATTTACCTTTTGACCGCGGCTTTGCTCGTTTTAATGTAGATTTTCTCAATAATGATGATGAAGATGATAAATTTTATTTTCATAATAATCGGTCGAGTAGTTTAGGCGTAAAAGCGTAAGAAATAAACAAACTCACGTACACATTTATAATGTTACTAGATTGTCCCGCGGCTCTCGTAAATGTAGGTTATGTATTGTTAGGTTAGTATCTTTACTTTTTCTGGATAAAAGGTACCGTATCGTATGTCCTTTTCTGTACCCATGACAACGTGTATGCGGAATTTCATGATGATCGACCGAGTAGGCGTGAAAGCGTAACCACCAAACAAACAACTACAGATTAGCATTTATAATATTAGTTAGGATAAATACGACCTGCTACATACAAAAATCTTTATAGCAGCTTTCGTGTGGTGTCGAAACGGATAGAGAGACAAAAATTTAAGCTGTGTTTTGGGTTTAGATCTCTTTGGTAAAAATACTATTTACACAAATACTTTATCCTTTCGTTTTCTTTTAATATCTTTATATATATATATAAATCTTCTGTGCGTGTGTTTGTAATTAAACTCCTCCTAAACGGCTGAACGATATTGATACATTTTTTGTGTGTGTTCAAGTGGATTCGAGAATGGTTTAAATTTGGTTCTTCTTTTAATTTTTTTCCATGTATACAGGACTACGTCTGTCCAGTTCGCTATATAGATTTATGTTCTTCATCAGTCTAGAAACACAGCCTCTTTGAAGTTTCATAATAGTACTCATATACATATGTATAAATAGATATGACATTCACATTTGAGCCATCATCATGAATATTAATAATATTCTTAATTATTAGTTGTCAGCCGTCATTTTCATAACCCACCGACACGGTAGATTATGCTAGACCCGTCTATCTAAACACGCCAAGCTCTAATAATTTAGTCAAAACAATAATTTTATTAATATAAACCGACTTGCGTCAGAGTCTGAATATTCGGTAACATTCAGCTCTTAGGGTCTGCCGCATTAAGCCAACAATCATTAGTAAAATTTTCCACTAATGTTAACTAAACATACATAATTTAGTTTTTACAACTGCTTAGCGACTCAACTAATTTGTTTTGCGCTATCTTTATACGATTTAAAAATAAATCATACAAGAAGATTATTCATTCAAAAACAACGCAGACGACGCAAACTGTGTGACCGGTTTTTATGAATGAAACCATCGTTAGACGACTATCAATAACACATTACCAAACGTAAACCAACCTCTGCCATTCAATTATCATCTTTAACACATTCTAATAGAGCTTCTATCGACGGCAAATCTATTTTCGAAAATATGTTATATCAATTTTATCTGGTAATGTCAAAGTTCGGACGCAGTGTGTCAAATTGATCAATCTGGTGCTTGGTAGGTGTTACGTTATCTTGGACCTTGTGCACCGATAATAGAGGTCAAGTTGGTTGATCAGACGTCGGTGGTGCGAGGATCTGGCCATATACGAGATGTTTCTCGGCTATCACGTAAAGTTTTTTTGGATTATTGCCGTGGGACGGTTTGTGGGTAATTAAATTTGAATTCTGGTGGGAATCTGTTATGGTCAAGCTTCGAGGTACCTAGCGAAACTGATAAAAATCAAGCTTTTGACGTCGTAAACGATGTTTCAATATGCGTTCTCATCATTATAATTGAAATTAGTGAAAAATTACTGTCTCGTTACGCAGCCTTGAGTATGTGGACAAGTGCCGACCGTGACGTTTTGAGTTTCATCCTTAGGTCGATCAGTATTTTCCTGTCAGTACCTATTTATAGGGTGTCATCATTAACCATGATAGTATATTTGATAATACTGCGACAATAGGCTTCTAAATGTAATTGGCACAAAATTAGAGTCCAACAACTTAATCAAACGCATGAAGGCTGATTGGCATAAAAATTTAAGTACGTTAGTTACACAAAATTAAATTTGCCAATTCTGTGTATTTTCTCTGACTCACTGGTTCATATTTAGGTATACATGTACGCAATAAAATTATTCAAATTCATATGTAAATTTTACCCTTTCATTGACCAGAACGTTCCTCAGAACTACGCGCATGAAATTACCATACAACAGACAATTTGCGTCAATGTGCTGAAGTTATTTTTCTTTCATTTTCACTATCATCGTCAAACCGCGGCAAATTATAATTTCCATTAGATTTTATTTGAAATTTTCGGTGATTTTCTCTTCGGTATACATGTAAGTGCTTACGCAATGCTGAGGTCTGTAGTCGAGCAATCGTTATTAGGTTTTCTGTTTGGAAATTATCTGGAACTTTGCCATCACTCAAATCACCGGCAAGCTGGTCCCCACTGTCGAGAAGAAGAAGTCTCTAACATATTCCAGCATTCATATATAAGGAACTAGCCATACTAAGTCAGATGGCTTGAAATTCTTAGCTGCGAAATAAAAAATAAAATTGTAATTATATGCACGTATGAATAGGTAGGTACATAGCAAAGTCATTAAGGTATTATTGGTATCTAGATTCCAATCTTACTCCGGCAGTGAAATGCAACTGGCTGATTTATTCATCTATAAGACTCGTTTTTATTTCCTTTAAAGGTAGAAGTTAGGAAATAGTTAGAGGATTTTAAATTTTAACTGTTTCAAGTCTGACGATAATATGAGGCGAGCTTACGGCCACCATGGGTGAGCCATATTCTAAAGTTTTGAACCTAGTTATTTATAATATTTATTTCTAAACGCCGTGCTAACGTATCGCCAAACCCAGCGACACATTATTCGACTTAAGAATTGAACTCGGGCCTCATGTCATGCCACACGAGCGCAAACTACCACCGTGCTACCAAGAAGACAATCCAAATGTTATTCATCGAGTTTATAGGTCTCGTCATTTAGCTTCTAATACCGTCCCTTTCATGCATAAATTACAATGAATTTTTATACCGATTCAATAGTTAACAGCCTTGAACGAATACTCAACTTTATTCGGTTTTTATTGCTTTAGATAGTCGGTTTCCTACATTTAATGTTTTATGAAGATATCTCGTTCAAGCTCATCAACTTCTAGAACTTCCTGCTTCATAATTACAGTTCTGATGCTTTTGTGATTGATGTAGAAAGAAACTTTTTTTTATTTCTTTCGTATCGTCGCTTTTGATGTTATTCCTTTCTTTAGTTTGATGTTCGTTCGACTTTGTATTGAGTAGTGGATGTTTGTCATCTTTGTGTGTTATTGCGTAATAGATGTTTCTTCGTGTATTTGTTTTTTTATTATGTTGGGCTGTGACGCTAGATCCTTATGTAACTATTATTTTAAAAAGAAACGATTATTAGTTTGCTGTAATATCTGAAAAAATAATTATATCGCAGACCTGTGTGTGGATTTCTAGTCAGATAGATAAAGTGGTCACTTCGCCTTTGTATACATTGAGTGTTGGTTCGACTCCCGTGCGAGTCAAAAATAATAGGTGATCGCAAAATACTTGTTTCGAATGTGATTAAACGTTGTATAAATGCTTGTAAATTCCTTTATGATCCCTAGTGAGACTCGCTAATAAAACATATGATGACATCTTTTAAGTAGTTTAATTTTAATTACTATATTATTTGTATCGCGTAGTTTCAACTGCTATAAATAAAGTTTATGGTTTCTGATTCACAGCTGTGGTTCGGAGCGTAATAATATATACATAGTCTGTAACATTCCTTAATAAACGGGTTATCTAATGCGAACAGAATTTGTCAATTCGATCTTGTAGTTCTTAAGATTGACACGTTTAAACACACTCATCAGCATAACAATTGTATGGATAGTAATTTCTCCAAGTAGGAATATTTATATAATCATGTAGTTCCATACAAATATCCAGATTCGGAGCCACAGTGCTAGTGTATGCGATTGCTGTGTATAATGTCTCGGATTTGATTTTTATAATAGAGCACAGTATAATTCGGATTTCCTGACGATTCTTTGTAGCAGCACGGAGTCTGGACCTTTGGGCCTGTGTCCGCTAAATGGCAATAGGCTTGCACCCTATCACATGGGATCCAAAAACGTAGTTGGCGAAATGTAGGTGTATCTAATACTAATGTGGCGCAGTGGTAGTGAATGCAACTGCTGTGCGTGAGGTTCCGGGTTCGAATCCTGGGTCGGACCAACAAAAAAGTTATTGGATTTTCTGTTAAGAAATCTCAATAGCAACCCGGAGTTCCGTACCTCGGAAAGCACGTAAAGCTGTACTGCGCCTGATCTCACTCCGGTCGTGTCGGATTACCGTCCCATCGGATCATGAGATTTAGGGAACAGAGAATGCACTTGTGTTTGCGCAGGCACTTGTGCACTATAATATCTCCTGCGCAGATGGCCAGTTTCCGTTAAGACTGGCCGCCTTGACCGAAATTTGGTCTCGAGGACATTATTATTATTATATACGTATAACTATAGTATATTTAACTAACGTTGAAAGTAGATAGTATATATAAATGCTTAAACACGTCAATTTAGTCGTCTGCCAATACAAATGACAACATTAATGTCTATAACTCTATAAGTCGATGCTAAGTTACCGCCTCTACGTAAAACGTACAAGGCATAGGCACATACATCTATATCACCGAAATCGACATAGCCAAAAAATACTTCCCCCCAGTAACAGCAACGCGAAAACTTGTTCACGCGGTTTATATAAACATAGGAATTGAAGGCCGCATGACATGATGACATAAAACCTACAATCCAGTGCCAAAGAACCCCCTCCTTAACCGTAGACGGTGGCTTGAATGGGGAAGTGTATTAACGGCGGCGGTTCAACTTATACCAGACGGTCCAACTTCCGTAGGTCTTTAACCGCTGCCAAGGATTTCGTAGACGATTGCGAATGTGTGAGTGAAGTGACCTTGGCTCTACTACCCGAGGCTAGTGTGACCACGCTCGCGAAGTTAATTCGCGGATTGGGTCGCACCCGCCTTCAATGCGACACGATCAAAATGTCACCACAAACGATTTCTTCCAAAATTTCCATGATGTTTCCAATAACTTATGTTTTGTTAATTAAACATTATATGCGGTATTGGATGTTTAATTTATGCGAAATGTTCGAAAATTCTCAACAGCTGTGGAACGGTAATTATTATTTTTATACAACGTGATCGTGGTTATGTAATACTACAATGCGACAAATTTGTAAATTATTGACGTCGTATCATCGTCATGCGGAAAAGGATCTTCTTAATGTAGACAGCTGTTGTGATGATATTTGCTTAGATTTGCATAAGTTATGTTTAAACAAAGATTCAATTCGATATTTAATAGTGGTATAGAGAATTAGAGTATTTTGAACAATTCGTGTGGATGATAAACTTAATGTCTTTCTATTGCAGCTCGGTTTTTCATTGTTAAGGTTTATTAGAAAAAACGAATACTAATAATAATTATTATTATATAAGTTAGCATCTTACATCATGACAGCAAGTACCGAACGTATAACTTTCTGCTCCCAAAAGATTTTTGGCTTTTATTAAATGATAACTTTTACTCATAATTAAATAAGGGGAGCGGAGAGGGTATCAGGCTCACCCAGGTAAAGATGCAAAAGGCCTGGATCCTACTGACTTAACCTACCACACTGTGCCTACTCCATAAGTGTTACTTTTAAGCTAACCAAACTTGACATGACAGCTTTGTCCGTGAAGCCGCAAAAACCTATCAAACATACTTCTTGATCTTTGCGCTTACGTCATTAACTGCTGGATTTTACCCGCGGCTTTGCTCTAATGTAGATATTGTTAATTAATTTCTATTCCTCAGGAACAGCACCTACTATTTCCTAGATGAAAGGTACCCTATGTCTTTTTTTGTACCCCTGATAACGTGTATGCGAAATTTCTTAATGATTGGTCGAGTAACTGAGCCGTGAAAGCGTAAAAAATAAACAGACACACATTCGCATTTTTAATATTAGTTAGGATTCGATAAACGATAGTTTAACTTCATTTAAGTCGTACTATTTCAAATCCCTAAATTAAATACACACCGTGAATGTTTACAAACATGGCCGGAGATTACGATCATTCGTCAACAGTCCGGTATCTGGTGCGAGGGATCATGGTCACAGTACACAGTATCGTGAATAAAGCCCCGCGATAACCCCGAATTATTTATCACGTGATTACTATACATTCGGCAAGGCGGAGCTGCGCGGGCGCAATATATAAAATGGTAAATTATCATAGTGCGCACATAAAACTTGGAATTGACTTTGGTACAATGATTTTTCGTAAATTTTCCATAGTGTTTGTAGGGTTAATATTGTCTTCTGTTTACGCGAATGTTATTCATTGAAATTAAACTACTATATACGGATTTTATCGCGTTGTTTATTTATCACTGTATTACAAAATTTTGAAAATATTACTCTACTACTACTATTGATTTTATTTGACTAATTTATAAGCTAATAAAATTAGTCAAATAAAATCAATAGTAGTAGTAGAGTAATATTTTCAAAATTTTGTAATACAGTGATAAATAAACAACGCGATAAAATCCGTATATAGTAGTTTAATTTCAATGTTTGTAGGGTTTTTTTTAATATTTTGTTTTATAACTTTTGTTTACAAATTTGAAGCTTTGTTTGCTTTTTAGTCTATTTGGCAGCGTCTATGGTTGCTTAGGCATTGAAATTTTGATGCCTGAATCTCTTGTTAAACTTAGCAATAAGAGTAGATTATAGTTGGTGCCGTAGCAAGAGTTCTAGTTCAGACATTGGGTCCTGGGGTAAATTCCTGGTTCGATAAAAGGGTAACTGAATTTTTCTGTGAACAAATTTGTTCGTTAATAGGCCCTCTATTGCGTTAAAAACAAGGGCGTTATTGATCTGCGCCTGCTCCTTTGAAGACATATAGCAATCAATATATGTATCAAAGGTCTGCTAACTAATAAAAAAAACTAGTTCCATATCAACGAATTAACATTTGCGTCAATTTACCTACCTAGGAAATACATAGCGTTGCTTATCAATACTATAGGGATGAAAGTAAAATTCACAGTACTATGATATTTTCAGATAAAGATACATTTTTTCCCCTAGTGGTCTTACAGTAACTAAGTATCAACAAAAACCTTGACAATCGAATACTCATTTACTTTTTTACAACCTACGCCGCCGCCATTCGTGTGAACGTCAATTAAATCTATAAATAAGGTTTTTTTCTACTTACTCCACGCCTCCAAATGTCTTCATTCAATATATTATAAGAACTATAAACAGCGGTAGTTTAACACTAATAGTAATTTCGACTTGGTGTACTTTGTGTCTGTATTATAACGTTTGTAAAGTTCTTCGCGAGACAGGAGTTATTCTTAGCATGAGCTCTAACGCCGTCTCCATAGGGTCTGGTGGTGACCATGTCCTCCTTAGTGGCATTAACGATAGGACTGAACACTCAGACATGCAGGTTTTCTCACGGTGATTTCCTTCAACGTTAAAGCAAGCGATAATCTATACTAACATATTAAAGCTAAAGAGTTTGTTTGTTTGTTTGCTTGAACGCGCTAATCTCAGGAACTACTGATCCGAATTGAAAATTCTTTTAGTGTTAGATAGCTCATTTATTGAGAAAGGCTATAGGCTATATAACATCACGCTACGACCCACGGGGGCGGCGCAGTAATCATAAATGCGGGTGAAACCGCGGCCACATCTAGTTAACTAATAAATACGCACATAACTTTAGAAAAGTCAGAGGCGCGTGTTTTGGTATCGAAATAGACTCTTTTGATTGTAAGTCTAAAGGTCTTCCACTATACTATCGCTGCTTAACTTCTCCCTAGCCTTTATTATTCCGAAGTCACTTGGGGTCGGTTTTTCTGGTCTAACCGGATTTGACTGGATATCAGTTTTTACACGGAGCGGCTGCCACCTGACCTCCGCAAACCGAAGGTTAACGATACCCTAAGGCTAGACCAGTGTCAGGATATTATAGGGCACTGACTTCCCAATAACGACGGCCATAGATGTTCATGGCAGCCGGTACCGACGGCTTAACGTGCTCTCCGAGGCACGGAGCTGGCGATAATTGTTAATCAATACGCACATAATTTCGAAAAGTCATATAACTTCCGATAGTCAGTGGTGTGCGACGTGGGTTGGAACCCGAGACCCTCTGCATTGCAGTCTGTTGGTCTCCCCACTGAGCTATCGCTGCTTAACGTAAAATACATAATATATGTTAATTTTATTTGAATATATAGATAATACATAATTATTATAACGTGTAAAGTAACGGGTACTGTTAGTTCATTATAATATGTAAAATAAAACCAATTGTCTACATTCAGTTGCTATGATTTTACATGAACTTTGGACGTGACAAATGAAAATGAACTCTGTCTGGTATTTTAATAATTATTTATTTACATATTCTACATTTTCCAGTTAAAAGATGTCGCAGTTTTCAAGGCCTCAAGAGGCCTCAAATTTAGTTCAATATTTTAATAGTTAAGCAGACGTTGAAGTATTTTGAGTTATTGATATCATCGATCAATCAACTAAGTTAAATATTTGTGTGAGTTTATCAGGAGCTAGTGTGTGGAGTGCTTATAGAAAGGATTGACTTGCTTGATTGATTGGGAAGTAAC
Organism: Catocala nupta; assembly: GCA_963675205.1. Taxonomy (NCBI): domain Eukaryota; kingdom Metazoa; phylum Arthropoda; class Insecta; order Lepidoptera; family Erebidae; genus Catocala; species Catocala nupta. The sequence goes on along the minus strand of OY776095.1, from coordinate 5,126,024 downwards.
TATCAGATTTTATAGATTTTCTTATCCGGAGTACAATAGACTTGGCAATGAGGAAAAGAATAATTCGGGAAAGAGACTTATAGGTGCTTATTAATAGTCAATGTCAAAAAGCATTTAGATCACAAAGTAATGTAAGTAAATATAAATGTCCTAAGTTTAGTGGCTAATGAATATGTTGAAGTAACATTTAGTTTATTTGCTAGTTTCAGACAAAGCTTGGCACATATCATAAGATACCTGAAATAAAAAAACGCAATTCATGCTTAAAACAAGTATTTAAATATCAAAATGCGTATATGCATAATGCAAAGTTAAATTTAGAATTCAATAAACTACTTTTAAATGTATTCAGCAAGCATAGATTTTTTTTAAATTTGCCATTATCGCAGCCGCAAACTAAATGTTGACTATATAACTACTGGCACCCATATACCAGATACCAGACTCAAACCAGAGCTGGATAGATATATTTTTTAATGACAATTATTTAAAAATAAAAAGCATGTTGAAGTGGCAAAGATATGACAATTAGAATACGGTTGAGGGACCACTAAGGTAAATATTTCCTGAATACATTCTCGATTACTAATTTAAGAAAGAGGTTTACCTGCACTATTAGACCTCATTCGATCAGTCGAATGAGGTCTAATAGTGCGGGTAAACTAAAGAAGTTTGTACCATAAAAAAAACAGTATTGTATCAGTACAATACTGTTCTTTTTGTGGTAGAAACTTCTAAAAGTAACAATTAGTATATTTATAGCAAAACCTTGTTGTCTGCAAGCAATTGGACATGCCAATAGGTTGATGAAATAAACTATACATTTATACTGCCATCACAGCTAGAGAGCTCAATATCGCATCTCTTGATATATCTTTCTGTACGACTTTGTACGAGAACAATCCATATATAATATGTACTCATACAAAACTAGGTTATTCAACTATTATTTATACATACATGCTCACATATAATCGGAGTTATGTATACGGCATGCGAATTGCCGGATTTTTCCAACAATGATTATAATACGCAGTGACGTGGGCTGTTGCTACGCACGCCCGTCTATTTGCACAATGAGCTAAAATAGCTATGTGGCGACACCACATCTACTATTGTGTACTTTTGTGTTAAAATGGTATTGTTTGCAAACATGTATTGACATAATATAATGCTATATTTATATCCAAGAAATGGTTTCGCGACGTGGGTATGACAAAAGAAGCATGAGAGCAGAATAAATGCTGAAGAAATGAGAGCACTGAGAAGCATATGTGGTGTGACTCTGAAAGATAGAATAAGGAATAGTGTGATTAGAGAGAGATGCGGTATGAAAGTGGATATAGTGACGAGAATAGAAAAGGGTATGTTAAGCTGGTTTGGGCATGTAGAAAGAATGAACGAGAAATGACTGGCTAAGACAGTTTATAATGCTAGTGTGAATGGAACAGTCGCAAGAGGAAGACCTAGGCGAACGTTTCTTGATCAGATCGGAGACGTTCTGGACAAAGACCAGATTATGAACACCTTAAACCGACGAGCGTGTATGAGGAATGTAATGAAAGTGAATGAAGCCAGAGAAGTGTGTCAGGATCGTAGCAAATGGAAATTCGTAGTCTCTGCGTACCCCTCTGGGAAACAGGCGTAAATCTATGTATTATGATTTCGCAACATCTGAAAAACAAAAAAAATAAATTATACTAGATTTGACCTATGGCTTTGCTCGTGTAAATATAGATTATGTATATATTGTATTCCTCGGGAAAAGTACTTTTACTGGATGAAAGGAACCATATGTCCTTTTCTGTATGCCTCGAAAGGAGGCATGAAAACGTAACAAACAAAAACATACAACAGAAGTTTATCAAAATGTTTGAGATCAATTCTATTTGATATAACATAATTAATGTAAATATTATATATATATATATATATATATATATATATATATATATATATATACAACTTATACGTATTACATTTTTTATGAATAAAATATTGATTCACTAAAAAAAGGGTATTTCAGCTAAATTTACACATAGTAGATAAATGAAATGTAAGTACGATAAACTTTATCATATATGACATAACCTTGAATATTCTATAATATAAACATGTCAAATACAGTTAGTATTATCATCCGGTTTAAAGAGTTTATTTCTTGATAAAGAACATTACACGTTCATTAAAAATATAAGTAACTTTAAAACAATTATAACATAACAAGTAGATACATACATACTAACATTTTATATATCAGTCGAGTTTAAAGTTAACAATATTTTTTTTAAAGCTGCTTCTTTAATCTACTATCGGCGATTAAAAAGAGTGGTCATGAGTTTCTCGCTGGTTCTTCTCATGAGCCCTAAACCCTTGCTTTGCTGAACGTGGCAGTAAATGTAAATTCACAGAAAAAATGTAGTGTAACTTTGACATTCATAAGTGTTACCTTGTAACCTAATATGAATAAATTTATTTTGATTTTGATTTTACTTTATTCACTAGATGTGCCTGCGGTTTGACCCGCGTTTATAATTACTGCGCCGCCCCTGTGGGTCATAGCGTGATGTTATATAGCCTATAGCCTTCCTTAATAAATAGGCTATCAAACGCTAAAATATTTTTTCGTTCCTGAGATTATCGCGTTCAACCAAATAAACAAACAAACTCTTCAGCTTTATAATATTAGTAGGTATAGATGAAGATTTCTTTACGTCTTTCATTAAAAAGAACTCTTGCTTATTGACACCATAAAATTAAATTTGGATTTTAATATAAAATACAAATTTACTGACAATTGTTGGAATGCCAGACATAATTAAAAACCTATTGTATCGCCGGTGTGCCCCTGCCACTCAAAAGTATTTTAACCTGTACCTTTCCAAATTAATCATACCTTTTTTGACCTAAAGTTTTCTTACAGGACGACTTATTACATTGACCTATAAATGTCTACATGTAGTTATAATACCACTGCTTACGTCTTCAGAAATCCATAGACGTAAGTCTTATGACTCAGTGTCTTAACGTAAAAAGAGTAAGTGACTTATAATAAAGTCCCAAAGAAGTCCCTCGGCCATTTTATATTTACGTAACCTCTTTATATGTTGACCTTCCCCATCCACCCAGTTTTTGTGATTCAGTGTTTATAAATAACAACTCGGCGATACAACGTTGGGCACATAAAAGTGTTGTCGAATATTTAGATTTTTTGCGTTGTTCTTTATAATTTTACGCAATTCCATTATTTTTATGTGATGTGCGTATTGCGCGCACATTTTTTGAGTTATGAGAGAGTTATTTTGATTGTGTACTAATCTATGCTAATAATAGGTTTGATACTGAATACAGTGCTTTTAGACAGCTCACATTTGAGGTTTCTGTTTTTGGAATCCTAACCACCGGCAGCTTAGAGACCTACCGGTTTAGCCTATTAGGCGATGGGTTCCATTAATATTATATTTAAAAATCTAAGATCTATTGAGAATATTTAAATAAAGCTGAAGAATTTGTTAATTTTTTTGCTTGAACGAGCTGTTCTTTGGGTCTATCACCATCTATGATTTTATGTCTAACGTAATAGGGGCTTATTATCGTCTATCGGACACTCTATCAGACTCGTTTTTACTAGTAATACTTGTGCCACAAAAACTCAATAACACTGTGCCTGATCTAAAAATTAAAACTGTGTCCTCAATAACATTAATTACCGCTGCGCCACTGAGGCAGTCACATATAGTAAATATAATTATAATTATCGATCGTCAATAAATTTTTATTAACTGATTTTTTTATTGTACTGTACTGGCACGAGGAAGCTCGCTTACGAGAATCGAATTTCTGAGGTAAGGGTGGAGAAAGTCGAGATTTGAGGACAAGACCTGTCTGTAAGTGGTCCTGGAAGGTGCTCTCGGGCATTGGAAGGTACAGCGGCTCCACCTAATATAACCTTGACGGTTGGTGTAGGGGAACGCTATATCATAAACTGGACTAGTCGTAGAGAGAGTGGATGTACATACGATATTAAACCGAACCGATCGACCATTCAAATGTTACTTCCAAATTCGATTCGGCATGTTCTCTTACTTCAAATTTATTCTCTTTTCGCCCATCCCAATACACTGGCCGAAGGAATTAAATAATCCACTGGACCACATCCGACCATAGTAACACGTTACACAACCGTGCCACGCATATTTGTTTACCGCGTAATTCATTACCACTATTGCCATAAATTATGCGCGTGATGTAAATGTCTAGTCGACAATCTTTTTTTAGACCCTGCCTACGTGAACTTATGTCTGGTATATAACAAACTATATACACACGCATCTCATAATTATTAAGTCAATATACGTTTAGGCGTAAAGTGGACGACGAAATTGCCTGTTAATATTTTATATAGATATTTCGTAATATATATCATATACTGTCTTGTTATCTCGATTTCCGGGTCGTGTAGAATTGTTTTCTTTTTGGGAATTCTTAGCAGAATGGAGACTGGAATTGTGCGCGGTGTTCCCCTTTATCTTTGCCCCTGATTGCGAAAAACCCAAATTCCAATTTTAGGGGCGTTGGCCGAATTGATTAGGAAGTAGCATAGAGTAATGGGCGTAGTAGACAATGCTGCGCCTCTTGTAACGTGAAAACACGCGTACCCCTCCGCAGGGGCGGGCGGAGGGTTATGCTAGACTCACCGGGGCAAAGAAAGATGGTAATGAAGATAATGGACATCCCGGTGATACCAACTAAACCTACCACGGTGTTCCTCGACAAAACGCAATCGGCGCCGCGCGAATCACTTTCACATGCAGTCGCGATCCCGCCGAGGTTTCGGCCCCCCGCCGCCGTATGAAACGGCAGGTTGTACACGAAAAGACCTACCCTTTAGGCACTTCTACATTTTAACCCCACTGTCCCCTTGAGGGGACGGACACACGCCACAGTGGTGACAACTGGGCCTCTCTTGGACCTATGCGGCACAGCAACCGTGGCCAGTCATTACTTGTGCCAGCCGGTGAGGGCGCCATGCTGCCTCTCCAGCCACTCCTCAAAAACAGATATTACCGCCACGTTCGTGGCGTACCCGGTGTTACTTACATAACCTAACCTAAAATTGCACAAGTGAAACCGCGGCCAAAATCTAGTACTTAATTAATATTTTTATGGCAAGATGCCCATATCTCACGGACTGTATACAAACTTAAACAACACATAGTTACTCAATACTTTAATTCTGAATAAGAAATCAGAATAAGCCTTTATCCGGTAACTTATTTTATGGACTGCTTTGACGGCGCAGCAGTAGTAAATGCGTCTGCCTTTCATGAGGTCGCTTTCGATTTCTGAGTTGAGCTAATTAATATTGGATTTTCCTATCAAGATGTTCTCAAAGCACGGTAGGTTCGTAGGCTTGCTCCCATTACGTGGTACATGAAATCTTCACTGAAAAAAATCTCTAACTAACCTGAATAAAACTTTTCTGCATACACCTTCGGAAATATAGGCGTGACATTATTTTATAGACAGGGAATGAAACCCACGACCCACAATTCTTTGCTACCAACTAGCCGACTATCCAACCTCTACGTCACCCGAATCTGACAGTGCCGCCATATTAGCATTTTTATTTATGAGCGTTCGCTGGAATGATATTCCCGGGGCTTCGCCACTCTCGTCCATGTTACGTCACAAGTATGTACCAGAAACAAGGGGAATCATAATAAATAATATTTGCGTACAAGGATACAGAAGCCTTTTTATTTTATTTACAACAGTCAGATATTGTTGTTATAGGAGATTATGTCGTATATATTTAGTTTTTTGCTTGGTTGTAGATTCTTGGTTCTGTTCTCTCGGTTGCTTATCGATTTTGGGAAAATCTGTTTATTGTATTTGAAGGTTGATTCTATAGGCCTAAATGCGACTACTGTGTATGAGGGTTTTTATTCCCGGGTTGAACATAATGTAGTATGTTTAGTAATGTGTTCGGAGGACAACAATAAGTTTGCTCTTATTACATTGTAGACAATTAATCGGTTCCAAAAGTGATTAAAGCGACTGCTTTGCTTGTCTCGTATCTGATGCTTGGGTTGGGTTATGTTATTAGGTGTTTCTGTAAAGAAATTTTTCCTTGTAGACGTGCTCGTGCCTTACTAATTGAGACTGAAAACTGTAGGTACCGAGTTGTGAAATCTAATACAATTCTGCCTATCTCTTTTGGGTAGGCGTGAGATTTAGAAGTACCTATTTACTTGAGGTTATCTTTATAAGATACTCAATAAACTTTTTCCTACTTCTTCTGGAATGTAAGCGTGAGACTATCTCCTTATGTATCTTTTTTACGGGTAAAGGTTATCTTACAAGATACCCAATCAAACCCGAGACCTTATGGACACCAGTCGCAATTAATACCGCTGCGCTACCGATGCAAACCAAAAGGTACTAAACATAATACACGACGGTCCACGCTTTTACAGCGACTTAATTTGTCCTTGAATGGACTTAATAACTCAAAACAGTAACTCAAATGTCATTGAGGAACAAGTTGGGACGCCGAGAATAAAGATATACCGCGCTCTTAGTCAATTATAAAGCAGTTTGGTTCATCACTAATATTAAGTGTAGGTTTCAGTCCCCTCTCTATTTAACAAACGAAAACTACGACATTCTACATTGATTTAGAGCTTTTTATGATATTAGTAATGTGACAACATTACGATTTTATGATATCGATACGAAAGATATATCGTAATGTTACCATAAGCAATTACGATTCGATATCTGCTTAATAGTTGTGTTTGATTACAATTGTTACGACTTTTATGTATTTGTAAATTGTTTAGTGCATTTATTTATTATGTTTCTTAATGCAGTAGATAGGGATATAGGATAAATAAAATGTGTATGGTATTCTCATTTGGTTCTTATACAACTATAGAGGCAATGTAAGTAAAGTTCTATCTGCTGGTAGGTGACTTATGATGATTTTAATATTAGGCTAGCGTTACCATAGGTAAAAGGTATAAAAGGAGAGACTAAAAGAAAATGATGGTGGTATTAGGTATATAAGTCGCCGAAATTTTCAATCACTGAGCGAAACCTAGTAACGTTTTCTTGTGAAAGCGAGAAGAGTGTAGTATTTCTCCGAGCAAATCGGCTCATTTGTACCGTTTACCGTACCGTATACTTTAAATTAATAATATTAAAAAAACGTTTTCCTTAGCAAAATGACTGGTGAAAACTAGCGCATAACAAATAGACGTGGAAAAGGAAGGACTATGCCCGCCAGTGGGACAATACAGTTTTAAACAATAATAATAAATAATCGTCAAAACAAACCTAAATAATTGGCAACCTTGTACTTTGCCACTCTTATATTTCTTTTGCCGTTATATTTTATTACACTTTTATTCAATCTTATCGATACTTTTTTTTTTTTTTTTTTTTTTTTTTACGTGGGGGAATGCAATGACGCATATCCCTCCGCGGGGGCGGGCGGAGGGATTATGTCGGGCTCGCCGAGGTAAAATAAGATGTTAAAAGATAATGTACCTCCCGGAATACCGACTAAACCTACCACGGTGTTCCTCGACAAACCCACTATCGACGGGGCCGCGCGAATCACTTTCGCATACGGTCGCGACGCCGCCGAGGTTCCGGCCCGCCGTATGAAACGGCAGGCTCCTACGCAATAAGACCTACCCAAGATAGGTACTTACTCAAAAATAAAAGCCCTACTGTCTCCCCCTAAAGGGGGAGACGGACACGAAACAGAGGCGCGCGTGGGAACACGCACGCCGCCTCTCGGACCTGGTGCTGAACGGATGGCGGGCAGGCCCACAAAGCCCGCCACCCCCAGGTCAAACCTCAGGGTGGCTGGAGGTCATCTCGCGCCCTCCGGCGCCCGGTTCTGCGGTTGGGGAGAAGGTTTAAACGCTCCCTCTCCCGCTCCGCCGCCTCCTTGATGGAAATCACTTCCTCGCAAAAGGAGGCGACGGCGTTCCACGACCTCTCACTCCGGACCATAGACTGAACTACGGCCGGGAGCGAGAGGGCAACCGATCCGACTGCCGCGATCAAATCACGGCGCTGCGATGACCAGGCGGGGCAAACCGCCAAAGTGTGCAGCGCCGTGTCCTCAATAACGTCGCGGCAGTCGCCGCAGTGGTGACAACCGGGCGTCTCTTGCCGGCGTATACGACACAGGAACCGGCCAAAACATCCGTGGCCAGTCAGAACCTGTGTCAGCCGGAAGGTGAGGGCGCCATGCCGCCTCTCCAGCCACTCCTCAAACACGGGACTTACCGCCACGATCGTGGCGTGCCCAATCTTATCGATACTACAACATCCCTAATTTATTTGATTTATCTATCTTTTGAGTCCCTTTTAGAGTTGTTTGGTTATTAATTTTTTTTTATGCGAAAGTCTCTTGTATAGTTAATTACAGAATGAATTGAAGAACTGAATTGCTTATGTAATTATATGTACTAGCGGTCGCCTAGTGGTCGAAATTCGACCATAATTGATTTAAATTTTAAGTTTGATAGTTATTAAGGTTTAATTGTCTAGAACTATTCTAGTACCCCTATAATCACATTTCATTTAGATTTCGATCTATACCTACAGGTTAATTTACCAATCTTTTTCAAACAAATTATTATTTACTTAACTATACTATTTAACTGACGATATTCCTAAGTTTGCTAATTTGTTTTCTTTTTTTCCTTATTACATATGAATAAGTAAATATATTATAATATAAATAGTAGGTATAATCATTCCAATCCACCCAAAGGTTGCCTGTAAGATATTTGTGATATATTATGTAATTATAAATATATGTATTATAAATATTGATATATGTAACCATAGTTACGAAGAATAGTACTATATTAGCCGAATAATTCCGAATTACTACGAACGCGATTCGACTGCGTATGTTAAGTGCATGGCTGTGTGCGTTTACTGTTTTCTCATTAATTTAATGTATTTCTAATGCATATTTTATATAAATATTAGGATTCGCCCTTCCTTCTCCATATAAACTTTAACTGTGCCAAATTTCATACTCCTCCGCCCGCGCAATTTTCGTAAAATGGGGCACAAAGTTTTTGCTTCACGTATATATTTCATTCCTCTGCAACTCCGTAGGGACATTGCCTCATTGGCATGTTTCTACAGAATATACCACGGGGAATGCTCTGAAGAGTTATTCCACCTTATCCCGCCCTCCCCTTTCCTATCCAGAACAACGCGTGCTGGACTCAGATGTCATCCTTACACGGTGGAGTCGACTAGAGTGCGTACCAACAAGTTTGGGTCCTCATACCTCTGCCGAACGATCAAAGCATGAAATTCTCTGCCAAGGCACGTGTTTCCTTCTTCCTTCAATCCTGGGTCCTTTAAGCGGGGCGTGAAAAAGCACCTACTCAGGCCGTCAAAGTAGAGACCTCAACATCGCCTCGGCTGCCATGAGGACGATGTGGAGGCCACTGCTCTTAGACCACACGACTGCTTACCATCAGGCAGAGTATGATCATTGTGACGAGCAAAAAAAAATACATATATATACATATATGGATGGGATGGCCGGTTCGTAGATACAGTAACTTAAACGTGAAGGTTTGCGTAACGATTCCTAGTTCAGGCAAATTCATATTGTATGGCTACAATATTCTTGGGGTTTGTATCGTCGGTACTGTGACTTGACACATTTGTTTCCCGGGAGTCGTACCTGAGACCTCGTGCGCTCCAGTTACGTTTACTCCTACTATGTCGTCATAGCCGTTGTTTCCGCCTTATAAAAATTACGTAGAAGAATATCACGGACACACAGGGGCCCAAGAAATCGAGTACAGAATTACTGCTTCCTGTGGACCACCGCGATGAAAGATAACGCTTATTATAAGCAGGAAGCTATTGTTTCCTAACTATTACACAGAAGCGGCTTATCACATCAATATATTTGTTATATACTAGTTTCCGCATGTGGCTTCGGTCGCTTAAATGTAGGTTACGTTAGTAACGGTACTTTTTTCTGAATGAAAGGTCCTTTTTTTCCACCTGACGAAATTTCATGATGATCGGTTGAGTAGTTAAGACTTAAAAGCGTAACAAACAAACAAAGTTACATTTATAATACCTGTTAGTTAGGATGTTATATACTAGTGTCTGCACGTGGCTTCCCCGCGTTAATCCCAAGAGAACACACATTTATCTATATATTAATACGTGAAGCAAATACTTTGTACCCCTTTTTACGAAAATTGCGCGGGCGGAGGAGTATGAAATTTGGCACAGTTAAAGTTTATATGGAGAAGGAGTGGCGAATCCTAATATTTTTATAAAATATGCATTAGAAATACATTAAATTAATGAAAAAGCACTACGCGCACACAACTATGCATTTAACACGCAGTCGAATCGCGTTCGTAGTATTTCGGCATTGTTCGTCGTACATCGTACAATTCTTTATAACTATGGTTACCTATACCTTATTTATATGTCATAGAGAAAAACAGAAAACAAAGTAGCAAGCTTAGGAAGTTTGGTCGAATTTTGACCACTAGGCGACCGCTAGTAATAGTAGTTGGCTCTTTGAATATATAAATAGATGACTGGACTGGATGGCATAGACTTTAGTGGTAGTCGCTCCACTGCGAAGAAAATTTGTGTTATCCACAGATGGTTTTGGGCCTGGGTGTCCTTTGTGTCCGTTGTTTAAATGTTTGTAGGATTCCCCACGACACAAGAATTATTTCTAGGGCGAAAGTTATCTTTCAAAAATAAAACAGATGTATAGATTGTAGGTTGTAGATATTTTTTACCTGCTAGCAAGATGGCAAGCAAGCATACAGTCCGTCTGATGGTAAGCAATTCTTGTAGTCTATAATCGCTTATAATATTCGACTTATCTTTTACAATATTTTCGTTTAAGATGGGATGATCATGAAAGGCAAGAGGATAGGTTTTAACGACTGTTATCATTGAAGGGATAGGTAGACGTATATTGCACAGTTACTGATGTTACGGCAGCTATATTACTGGTCAACTGTCATAGGGGGCCTATATATTGACAATCAACGAGCTTTATACGTTGCGTGCTTGTATTAACATTTCTAAGCAGAAAATCTGATAACTCTACCTGATCTAGGTATTGAATTAGGAGTCCTTGGCCGCACCAGCATTTCTTGCCTGCGTTGGGAGAGTCACTGAATATGTAGTGTCAGTTCCAGCGTTCAAGGCAGCGGGTTCGCACACTGCGGTAAGTTTAGTCGGTAGTACCTGGGACGTTCTATCTTACCCCGGTTGAACCCAAGACCTCTAGTGCAATAGCGCAACAGTATCATTAACCACCAAAGCAAATTAAACTAATACAAACGTCACAATATACATTATTACCCGATATGACGATCGCAATTTCACACAAACTTTCAAAATACGTGACACATATATTCAAGTTCCAGATGTATGTTATGAACCCGCAAGAGGGAGGCGGGGTGGGGTAAGGGAGGGAGGGGTATACAGTAGGATGACGCAAGCCCTACAATAAGGAAGTGTGTTCAATTGTCCGTGCGGAGGGCAGGGCCATTCTGTAAGTCTCTACAACACTCACAGTTTCTCCTATAGAAGTTCGGTTGTAGATTCTACGTAACGGCTGTTATGCTGATAGTCAATTGGAAAAATTGTATGCAATAATGTTAATTGAGACTTCTGTTATTCGATATGTTATTATATTTTATTGGTGATCGTGTATGGGTCCGTTTTGCCTTGAAGGAAGTTATAACGATAAACGGGTATGGTGGTACGTATGGTGAAGCGAGGAGTATCGATAAAATATCGAATGATTCGAATGGTTTATGTTCTCGCATTCGAATTTTGATTTTTACGTTATCTCTGAATATTATTCAAAAATAGATTTGATGACACAGATACATTTAACGATAAGAATTTTTATTATTCTTGTTTTTTTTTTTTTAATTTATTTTAAATTTAATTCGGTGTTAAACTATACACGTAAACATACACTAACTATCAATGCATACGATACCGAATACGAATATCAATACTTAAATTGGTGTCGATAGAATAATTCGAATATATTTAATAAAAGTAAGTTTCAAAATTTACTACATATATGTATAAACGAAATTGGTAAAAGCCTATTGGAAAAAAGCTGCGATGGTGTAGAACAGTGAACGTTGGAGAATTAAGTCCAAGGTCTAGTCATTCGAATGTAGGTCAAGGTTTGTGTCGTGTGGGGATCTGACCCACAAAATTTGACACGGCACGGTAGTCAGACAACCTCTTAAACCATTGCGCCATTTATGTTTTAATAAAACGGAACCATTCAGAATCTCTTTCCCAGTAAAGCTTTTAGTAAGCGATTTATTCGCTAATAGCTTGAACAAATGTAAATACATAAAACATCTATTAAATATTCAATATGGTCAATCTAGACGTATCGTAGGCTCCATTTCGTCTGATAATTTTCATACCGATGAATAATTTGATTGCATAATATCATAGGCAAATATCCTTTATATTCGGTTATAGCGATAGCTCAGTGGGGAGACCAACAGACTGCAATGCAGAGGGTCTCGGATTCGAACCCGCGTCGCACACCTCTGACTTTCGGAAATTATATGACTTTTCGAAATTATGTGCCTATTGATTGACAATTATCGCCTGCTCCGTACCTCGGAGAGCACGTTAAGCCGTCGCTCCCGGCTGCCAAGAACATCTACGGCAGTTGTTACTGGGAAGTCAGTGCCCTATAATATCCTGACACTGGTCTAGTCTTAGGGTATCGTTAGCCTTCGAGTTGCGGAGGTCAGGTGGCAACCGCTCCGTGTAAAAACAGATATACAGTCAAATCCGGTTAGACTAGAAAAGCCAACCCAAGTAACATGAGAATAATAAAGGCTAGGGAGAATAAGATAATATATTTTAATATTAAATTACAACTTTACTCGGCCGCGGCCGATTTAATTTCAATAATCCATTCTAACTAATATTATTAATGCGAATGTTAGTGTGTTTGTTTGTTACGTTTTCACGTCTTAACTACTCGACCGAACATCATGAAGTTTCTCGTACTCGTTGCCAGGGAAATAGAAAAGGCCATAGACCTTCTTTCATCCAAAAACAGTATTGTTATTAACCTAACCTACATTTATGCCCGCTTTGACCTGGACCTTCAGTTAAAACTAGAGTAGAAGCCTTATTATCTTGAAGTAGACTATCAAATAGACTTATGACGCAATAAAATGGCTGGTATCTTGATGATGAAACGATATCGAACAACATTCACAATTTCATTTCATCAACTAGACAAAAATGTCTACTTCACGGGAATGAGGCCCATCTCAATTGTGAATGCATCGTACACAAGATCGCGGTAGACAGCTTTGTATAGTGGCCGTGTAGTCAATAATATGCTTATTCCTGGGTCCTTGGAGGCGCTGTGCTGTTGTTAGGATAGACCAGTGTGATAATTTTAATCTTTGCATAACAAGGACACCATTTTTATGGGTCATGGATGCGAGCTTGATAGTCTATAGTGTTGCAAGCAGCCATACACTACGCTAACCACTTACCGAATTATTATTCATACCTAGATTATTATCAAAATCAATTCAGATTTTTCGCCATTTAAACGTTACAAACAGACATAGATAACCTTTTATTTTTTATATTATTATAGCTCAATATTTATACGGAAATATGCAAATTGTTCTATAAACTTGAAGAGTAAGGTCTTACAAACGATTAAGATATTCGATAGACGGTTTGTTTGGGTTGCTAGGCGAGTTAAAGTCTGTCAAGGCCTCATGTCGTCTAGTAATAGTTTAAAACCAGTTTCTGAATTTAGTAAGTTGGTGTAAAGCCGTAGGAGTGTAGGAGCAAAGAAAACTTTTATGCAATGACACTTAATAACGTAGCAGTACATCTAGCAGTACTACCGCTTGTGCATTTTGTAATTATTAGTTAGTTAAGTATAGCTAAGTAGAGTGTGGGAAAAGGACAACATTATATTTTAAAGTAGTAAATCCTCGCTGGTTTCAGCATGAATGGGCTGGATCGACCGGGGTAGTACTAGTGTTGCGTTTCGTATCGGTGAGTGAGAGAGCCGGAGGCCCAGTTACCCCGATCCTTTTCCTATCCTTTCCTTTGTCCTTTCCCTCCTTTATTTCTTTTTAAAGGGCTGGCAATGCACTTGTAACTCCTTTGGCGTTGCGGGTGTCTATAGGCGGCGGTAATCGCTTACCATCAGGCGATACGTCTGCTTGTTTGCCCCGATGCCATAAAAAAAAAATATCGTTCTCCTGATCCCGCTCGATGAGCCCTACATGTTTAGCCCGAAGCTTCCGTAATAGTAGAAGAGATTTAGTTAGAAATTTATCCAACCAAGAGCGCTAGAATGGAAACTATGTTCAAATTCAAGTAATATTTATATTTCTTCATAGTAAAATAGCTGCTGTTAGTCCTGTGTTTTTTATATCACAAAGGTGGCATAAAGCTTTCGGTCGTCTAGTATACGGTACCGTAGCCTATGATGGCTTTGTATACTTGTTAATAAGATCTTTTTGCGCGTTACCGACCTGGTATTAATGAGAATGGGATGAATTTAAAGTAATAGGTTGGTAATCTTTCGGAACTTATCGGGTAAAACTGAAGAACGCAGTACTCTTTCAGTGATTTTCTGTACCGTCCGTCGGTCACTAAACAATTGGCAACGACGGGCTCTTCAACTATGATATTTGTAAATATTTAAATAAAAACTGTGGTAAATTTTGCCATTGAACAGTCAAAATATCAAAAACATAGTTGTTATGACATCTTTGTCTCAAACGTAAAACATCTAAATACGTACTAATAATATTTGTGTTTGACGAGTTAATATTAGCAGACTGGCCCAGCACTGGAATGTGCCCGGTATTGACTGATTTATTGTAATGTAATGTACACCAACATCACGTGTGCCACGAATATACAGTTAATACGTGTCAAACTACCCGCTATTATATAGTTTTAATGCGTATATACTATGAAACTATTGTATGACTAAGTGGCGCAGCGATCGTAAGTGACTTCTGATGCCTCCCGGGTTTGATTTCTGAGTAAGGCAAAAAGTTGTTTAGTTTTTCTATTAAAAAATTATTTGCAACACGATGTCTAAATTGCGCCTGGTAGATAATATGTGGCATAAAATAATATTGATGGGATGTGAGTTTGTAATACAGCTACTATTTATTGCCTATTATTTCGAAGTAATATAAGTTACTTAAAAAAAAGTATGATAAATGGAAAAAGTATGTGAGGACGGTGCCTTTAACTTTAGCAAATAAATAAATTAAGCTTCATTCAGCTTTACAAACACTACACTGTAAGTCAGTCAAAGATTCTTAGCTTAAAATATAATACTTTAAGCTAACAAGCTGTTGGTAATAGTCAATTAATTCAAACGCATTGCCGCCAAACGCCCGCACTATTCACTACTTAGTAGTAGAATTTGTACAACTTTATCGTATCGGTAGGATACAAACGGTGAGACACAAATTATAGGAAGCGAGCCTATAGCAGTCTACCGGACACAGATCCTGACTCTTTGCTGCTATTGACAAAGGGAAAAGCCTATAACAGTTTAACCTACCCGGGAATTGAACCTGAGTGTTCATGCTCAGATATTAGACTATCAAAGCAGATCTATTACAAGAATTAATGAAAAATGAACTGAGAATTTTTGACGGAAAAGCCTAATAACAGTTTAGCCTACCCAGGAATCGCACACCAAACCTCAAGCACAGCAACCACATTTACAAGAGAGGCAGTGTGCCTACAAGAATGAATGAGAAATGTCTGTCTGTCCTTGACGATTGTAGGCCGTTATTCTAGTGGTTCCGATGACATAATGTATGAGAAAATTCCACGCATTTCATTTCACGTTTAACTGGTTCCTACACGTGCTATTCGCGCGAGTTTAGGTAAAAGCGTCTTGTTTATATTTATTACGGCTTTTTACGTAGTTAATTTTCATTACGGTTTTTTTTGGTTGGCAACCGGTTATTTGGTACATTCGAGAACGAATTGGTTTACATAATTTTTATTCTTTATCCTTGCTTTCATACTTATATTTTATTACGCCAAACATAGCTTTTTTATATTTAAAAGCTTGTTTCTGTGGCAACTTCGGCATAGTAAGTATATAAAACACTTTAATATGGAAATACAACGTCATGTCAAAATTTTAAATCAGTCCATCGACTACTTTTCTTGATTTACAAACATACGAAAGCAGATTTTTAATACAAGAATAAAGATTACTTTAGCATACAAATTTGAAAGTATCTGTTAGATAGTCTGACTTCATATTGCTTCTGAAAGGTTCCCAACAATTTAATCCTATGACCTTGTCCTATACCTGTTAGGGCAAAGGACCATAAACGTCAGTCAGCATACATAGGACTGATGCCCTATGTATACATGCATTGATATGTAGGTGGCGATAGCATAAACTTATTGCTAATTATATTTAGAGCTTATCTGCATCTTCAGTGACATTCACAATATATCTCTACCTACCCCTTTGCGGCAATAAAACCGCTATACTACCTATATTATGTCATGTATACGACATTACGCATCTGTATACTCAGCTCCCACGGTAATTAACACGTACAAATAATAACATAACCTTAACTAATTAATAATACACAGATATCGAGGTCAAAGATCATGTGTGTAGGTGAATAATAAGTTGATATCTTTCAGGGTTAAAAGGTGTAGCTCTATGAAAACAATCAACGTATCGTTATATTTTCTATCAATGAAATGCGCCGCCGCCATGACAGATATCAATGAAAAATAAGTTATTTTCCCGCGCGTTTATAATTCTACTAGACTTTGACTTAGTAATACTTTTCTGGATAAAATGTACCCTATATACGTCTCTGAACTCCTGACTACGTCTATGCGAAAATTCATGATGATAGGTTGCCATGAACATCTATGACAGTCGATATTGGGAAATCAGTGTCCTATAATATCCTAACGCTGGTCTAGCCTTACGGTATCGTTAGCCTTCGGGTTGCGGAGGTCAGGTAGCAGCCGCTCCGTGTAAAAACTTATATCAAGTCAAATCCGGTTAGACCAGAAAAGCCGACCCCAAGTGACTTGGGAATAATAAAGGCTAGGGAGAAGAAGAAGAATATTAGAAAATTTTAACGTTTGTGTATATGTTTGGGTGTCAGTTACTTAATAACGCGTAAACCATTTTACGGATTATTATTTAACTTCGGACACCGATAGACTAACATGGATCTCACAAAATCGTGTTCTCCGGTAAACACACGACACAAATTAGTATGATACCCAAATGGTTGTTCAGAATCTGAGTGTCTGTTTTGTTCGATGTTTAAATGTTTGTTAAGTTGCTCGCGATACAGGAATAAAACCTGGTGCTGGAGTGACTTCTTTAAATTATATAATTAATAATAATAATGTCCTCCAGACCGAATTTCGCCCACGGCGGCCAGTCTTAACGGAGACTGGCCAACTACGCAGGAGATATTATATACAAGTGTGTGCGCAAACACAAGTGCACTCTCTCTTCCCTAAATCTCATGATCCGATGGGACGGACAATCCGACACGACCGGAGAGAAATCAGGTGCAGGACCAACGGCTTTACCTGCTTTCCGAGGCACGGGGGTGTCTAACACCGCCAACTTCCTAACTCCGGGCTGCTATTGAGATTTCTTATCAGAAAAATCCAATAACTTTTTGTTGGC
This sequence comes from Catocala nupta, assembly GCA_963675205.1. Lineage (NCBI taxonomy): Eukaryota > Metazoa > Arthropoda > Insecta > Lepidoptera > Erebidae > Catocala > Catocala nupta. The sequence continues at coordinate 5,108,230 of OY776095.1, read as the reverse complement.
CCGACCTGGGATTTGAACCCGAGACGACCTCATGCACAGCAGTCGCATTCACTACCGCTGCGCCACTGAGGCAGTTATATTCTAATACTATAATTAATAATATTCTATTCTATCATAAACACACAACACCATCTAGCCCAAACTAAGCAGAGCTTGTACCATGGGTACTAGACAATGGATAAACATACATACCTATATACTTTTTTTGTAAATACATACATGTTACATAGAAACACCCAGACCAAGACAAACATCCATGTTTATGCACACTGACTTTTTTAGTTACGTGCCCGTTCGCCCCCTAATAGGTATTCATTAGGTTTCTTCTTATATCCACCCAAAAGTAGGAGTCCCACGAAGCAGGGCTCCGTCTTTCTATGAAAGGGGCGAAAGTCAAGGGGCGTACGGGCTCGTAGCCCTTTTCTTTTGACCCTACTACCATTATAAATGTGGAGATAATAATAATAATAATAATGAACCCCTCTGGGACAGTCGTTATCTCATCATGAGACTAACGCGATTTCGGAGGGCACAGTACACTAGCTTTAAAACTATCACCTTCGCCTTGTTATATAAACAAAAAATGTATCACCAGGTTTAATTAAAGCGTACAAACCGCAGGGCAGCTTGTGGCGAGCTGAATGTGAGTGGCGACACTGCGGTCCTGAATGCCTCAGAGAGTTGGTTAGGGCCTCGTCCCCGGCTTGCCGTTACTGGTTGGCTGGGGTGGAACTTCAAGAGCGCCCGTAGGACTCTCAACTCTGGCTTGCCTTGGTTGGCCGGTCAGAGGGGGGCCGCTAGAGCTATATGCTTGGGGGTGGAAGTGTCATTTTCAAGGGCATAACTACGGGAAAACCCGCTCAGGGTCTCCGTTGTCACGAGACCCGTGATGGTGAAACCGGCGCCGCACCGCTCGACACCTCTAGCCACTCGCACCGGTGTTGCCCTCTGCTGCTGGGTTGTATGCCTATTGTGGCTTATCAGGGGGTCCATCTAGTGAGTTGGTGAGTCACCGTCTGCCCATTGCATTGATGCTATTAGAGTATTCAGGGCAGACGCCGTTTTTCATCCATAGTTAGCAATATACCGGTCCACCAAACACCCATACCTATAGCCCATATATTAGAATCCATACGTAGCAATAGTCCTACGCCTGCTGCGGCTAGTGCCGCTGTAGGTGTTCCATCACACCTTTGATTAAAACTCTCGAAGGGCCTCTTCACGTTGGACTCATGTCTCCGTGTAGGCCTCCCAAAGGGCCAGGTATTTTCTAATATGTTAGAAAGTACCTGTGATAAGAGAAACATAATAATAATATTCTACCACATACACACAACACCATCTAGCCCAAACTAAGCAGAGCTTGTACTATAGGTACTAGACAATGGATAAACATACATAGCTATATACTTTTTTTGTAAATACATACATGTTATACATAGAAGCACCCAGACCAAGACAAACATCCATGTTTATGCACACAAATGTTTGACTTGTGCAGGAATCGAACTTGCGACCTCGAGGCCGCCAAATTAAATATATATCAGGCCTGCTTATAAACTGTCTTACTGACAGAGCCCAAATTCTTTTGATAATGATTTGGATTAGGCCACAGTCCAATACGCTGACCCTTGCGGCCTAGCAGTCCTCACACATTTTTGGGAATATTACATAGAACTGTCAGACTTGCAGGGTTCTTCAAGATGTTTTCTTCAACAGAGTATTAACTATTTATATTGCATTTAACTTCAAAAAGTGTGCTGTAGTTGATTGACAACTCAGCGTTGCCCGATTTAAAGATCAAACTTATAATTACTGGTTTCTCAGCAAACAGTAATTTCTTTTGTTAGCTACGAATTCATTCTATCAAGGCAAGCTTACAAGTTTCTATGCTCTAAGCTAAGCAATTTATCTTATTTTCTATCAGTAATTTTAATTCTAATTTTGTACCACTAAGTTGGTAAACGAACATAACTTATAAGCTGACACTGATGTACTGCTCAAAGATCACTAAGACCGCCTCAAGCAAAGCTCAAGGCACGTTTTTCTCAATGAAATAAATTCCCATGTACATAAAACGATTAGCATATAAAACAATACTTATTGTAAGTGACTAAGTCTTCCATTCATAATGAACATAAAAATACTGATTCACTAAGCATGAGGTGCTGTAAAAAAATTGCATTTGTACACAATGAGAATCGTAAATAAGTTGTTATATTGACAATATGGTGTACAATGACAAGCAAGTGCAGTAATACAGTTATGCGTACGGATGGGGTGGTGGTTTAAGAGGTCACGGTGTCGGGTGTTGAGGGTTTGATCCCCACACGGGACTAAAAATGTTGTGATCTACAAATGGTTGTTCCTAGTCTGGATGTTTTTTGTGTCCGTTGTCTGAATGTTTCACGCTTTCACGTTTCAACTACTCGACCAATCAACATAAAATTCGCATACACGTTGTTTGAGGAACAAAAATGGACATAGTGTACCTTACATAAAAAAAAGAACTATTACTTATCTAACGTAACCTTACCTACATTTACTCGAGCGGAGCCGGAGGCCAATCTAGTTTAAAATAAATTAAGAACGCTGAGATGCCCATGACTTTACTTAGTTACGTGCCCGTTCGCCCCCTAATAGGTATTCGTTAGGTTTCTTCTTAAATCCACCCAATAATAGGAGCCCCGCCAAGCGGGGCTCCGTCTTTCTATGAAAGGGGCGAAAGTCAAGGGGTGTACGGGCTCGTAGCCCTTTTCTTTTAACCCTACTACCATTATAAATGTGAAGATGTTTAGATGTTTGAAATTGAATCACGTGTTAACCGTAGAAGGCATCTGGATAAGATTTGGCTCAGATAGATGGGCAATGCCATGTCCTTGGTTAGTACAAAGGATACGGTATGTGTTCCCGTGGGATTCACGCAAGTTGAAGATGCTGGCAGGAAGTATTGGGTAATAAAACCTTACCACCTTTTGTAAGTTAGTCAACATCCTGAACCTGTAAATATTCGACTCTTTGTTACTGCCAATAATTTACCTCAGCAATAATTTTAATCAGAATAATGTGACTTACAAGTCTAGACCACTCTTACGGTGACAATATCAATGGTATCACACATCGTTCTCTATTATATAATTAATTTCATGTTTATCCATGTCTCTTCCTAGTGTGATAATTTTTCAGTTTGATCCAAGTACGGTGAGGGCACATCTATAATTTATATGTCTCGTACAGACGACTTGTGAGTACCATCTCCAAGTTCTCGCCAATGATATTCTGCGTGGGTGGAGTAGTGTTTAAAGAGTCCATCCATTGCCATTGCGGCAGGTGGAGAGTCAAACACGGGTCAAAAATTTGTGAGGTGAAATTCGTCGTCCTTTCGAGTCTGGGTGCTCTTTCCATTTTTTTGTAAAGACGTCCGCGACAAAGTGAGACGGCATCTAAAAACAATAGGTAAAAGAAAAACATTTTAGGTCTTCACTAGTAGATAGATTCACTAGTAGGTCTTCACTGTGAGAGGTCAACGGTCTTACCCAGGCAGTTCATAAATATTCTATAACTAATAGTAAATCAGTAAGGCAGTCTACGCGCATGTCAATGTACCTTCGACTGGTACAATCTGATTTACAATTTATCGCTACGCAGATCTTGTCAATGAAATCGACGCTACGTACGCAGAAGGAAACTGTTCTGTGTATTATAATTTTGAACACGTATCGCGCTAAGTACCGCCTGTCACAATGGTCATTAAAGTGTTCGTACACGACGCAAGTGGATGCGAGGTACATGCGCAAGACACTCGCGTCTATGCAAGTATTTCAACTTGCGCCATATTATTCCCATTTAGTACTAAAGCCATTACGTTTAGATTTGGTATTCAAATTTAATGACAATCGTAAAAACGTAAAATACATAATGTATCAATTTTATGTCGTGATTCCATACTAAGTAAATGCTCATAGAATCGAATTTGGCGTTCCTTGACAGACATCTATTGTAATAAAATAATTGCGATTGCACGCACCCAACTATTTCCCACCACAATTATTACAATAGAAAAAGGTTTAATTAAATCAATCCATCAGCTTATGCCCCAGCAGTTATTGTTAGAAACAACTACACAGTACTTAACTTCTCTGATGGTGATGGTAGGCATCCGAGGCTTTATAATATTAACGCGGATGTCAGGCTTAGAAATTAAACTACTTTCGCATTAAAAACATACATAATATTATCCTTTATATCCTCCAAGGTGACAAAATCGTTTTATTTTTTAAATTTCATTTAGCTGTGTTTTTACATTTCACGTAGTAAGTAGTGGGTGTGTTTGCGTCTACTGAACATATAATCAGAATTTTCTCGAAACTAAAGACGCTGAAAAGTATTAAAAACATCGCCTTAAATAGTTGTAAACAAACAAACCGTGAGCCGCAGCAAATTCCTAAATGTCACAACATTAGGTCAATATAAAAAAGTTTGTACCAATAAAAACATCACTTAAGCCGGTCATAGCATAGCACACGGTATTCTAAATTCAATTAAATATTTAAAAGACGTCGTGTATTTGATTTACTGTTTGATAATGTAGTGTTCGTAGGGTGCGTACGCGCTGAGGCGCCTCGTTGCCATCGCGTGATGTCATATCCGCCGCATTCATGCCGAGACGTTCATTCATGAATCTCGCGTCTTTTACACCCAATACACAACATTCAACCTAAGCACTAACATTTTAAGGTACATTTTCAATTGTAGGCACTTCCTCTCATAATTAATATTTTTTTCGAGATGAGATATCTGCGCTCCTAGATCGTAAAAAACAGGATATGCTTGGGCATATGTTTCGAATTAAGGAAATTAGCACAATGTTAATTACTCGCTTTAGAGTTCAGGAATTTATAATTTCGACTGTTTTACTTTTGTTGCTAAACTGGTTTATATTAAATTAATGATCTTTTTACATTGAGTGTCCGATTAAGTGGTGTATTTTTTGCCTTCTTATGTAATTTAAATTTATTATTATTCTGTTGAGTGACGTAAACGATAGGCGCTAAGTTATATCCGTGGAAGGATTTGACTTTCATTGAAGTCATGGCGAGCGAACATGGATGTTATTGTGCGTTTCTAGATAAGTAGAAGGTTAAGGATCCGACAAGTTATTCAAAACATTCAAGAAAGCTCCTGGAATTAAAGCTGCCGTAACCCATTGGATAAGGCTTTGGACTTGCGATCGTTGCGGGTTCGAATCCCACCCACTTCTAACACAAGCATTCTAGCTTAGCTGGTGGCTTAACAAGAATATTAGTAATTTGTGACACAAGTAGCTAGGAATTCTTGAAATAATAAAAATAAATTGGGCTGTTCGGTTATGACATCGGTTTCTGATTCGGTACGTCGTTGATTTAATGGCATAGGTTTGCGCTTATGTTTGTTTGCGATCATACGGTCGCAAGTTCGATTCCTGAATGAAGCAAAGCGTTACTGGAATTTTCTGGTAAGAAAGTTTCGGTAGCAGCATTGAGTTCGGAAATGTGTCCAGTAGAGGCCAATAATCGCGTATCCTATTACGTGGGTTTTAAAACATTGTTGTTAAACCTTGAGAGAGAATCTCTTTCATTCAAAGATATGTTACCCTAAGCACTCAGACTATCTTATATGTCCTGCAGCGCAAGTATTACGCTTAATTTCAAACTTGAGGTGTCAGCTTCGATTTCCATACCAGCCAAAGGTATATTCGGTATATGTACTTTTAAAAGCATATCCATATATTATTTACCACTATTCCAACGCCATTAATAGCTGAGTAAAGCGAGCTTACGATAAAAATTGACAGCTATTTTATAGCTGACTAGCTGTGCCCGCGGTTTCACTCGCGTTTATGGTTACTGCGCCGCTTCCGTCGGTCGTAGCGTGATGTTATATAGCCTATAACCTTCCTCGATAAATAGGCTATCCAACACTAAAATAATTTTTATTTCGTACCAGTAGTTCCTGAGATTAGCGCGTTCAACCAACCAAACAAACAAACAAACAAACTCTTCAGCTTTATAATATTAGTATAGATAAAAGCAATATCTCTTTGGATAGCTATGCGGCTTATTACTATATTTTATTTATAGTTTTGAATGATGGCAATGAATTTAAAATGCACGTTTTAATCGACGTTTTATGTACTTGTTTTATCATCAATTGGAATTTATGGGATAAATGAATGGCGCATATTTATTTTTGAATTTTGTAATTTGATTGCCCGAATGGTGCATTGGTTTAAGTGATTAACAGTACGCTGAGTGTTATCAGTTCGATCCCATACGATACAAAAGTATGTGTGATAGATAAATACATAGTTAGTTTTGACTTGATTTGTCCATTTTACCGATTTTGTAATATTAAATTTACTTACTAGATACTATTAAAATAATGATTGCAGAAACAGTATTTATATTTATAGATAGGCGTGTTCTGTCAAAATTCAACTCAAAACACGTTAGATACTACTGTGGCATAAGATTGTGATCGATCAAGAGATCCCGGGTTCGATTCCCAAGTTTTCCGGTCACACAATATTCAGTACCAGCACATAGTCTGAAAAAGCGTTACCTTAAACCCAATACGCTCGCCCTCTATCATAGGAAACTTACCGAAGCGATAGTCTAGTGGAAAAGGGAAAACACGAGAGTTCTCCGTAAAGTTCTCAAAGATATGTGTGAAGTCTGCCAACCCGCACTGGGACCAGCGTGTGGTGGACAATGGCCCAAGCCTTCTCACACTGAAAGGAGGCTCGTGCCCAGTAGTGGGACAGTTTAATACAGGTCTGATATTACTATTTACATTTCTGCTCACCCTATCGGCGGTATACAGTTGTGAATTTATATACATACTAAATAGGACTATAAAATGTAAATAATTACCGAATATGACATTACAATAGGTGATTACTTAAACAAAAAATTCCATAAATTGTTGTAAGTTATCTTAATGGGATATTAAAAGTCAAAAGTTGTTTCGTGAGACGAAAATATTTAAAATATTCCCATACTTGTTGTTGACGATACAAATAAGTACATAAAAAATGTAACTTATAGGTCTTTGTAATCGTATCTTTACATATATATACGACGTATCTGCCTGTTTGTTTGGGGGTTTATATCTCGAGAACTACTGGTCCGATTAAGATGATTCTTCTTTAGTATGGAATTACTTTATTTGGTCAAGTTTTTATATTTATTTGGTAGCAGTAGATAACCTAGGGTACTAACAAAAACAATTTTAGTGCATCATATCCGCAGAAAAATTGCCTCGGCATGGGCGCATTACGCCAGTAAAAACGTAAATCGCACGCCGAAAGTCTGTTTGTTACGATTTTATAACTAAACTACTAAATCGGTTTGTATTAACATTTGTATAGGAATAGGTTACATTATGTAGCACGCTTTTTATACTAAGTTGGCAAACCCGCTTACGACCTGCCTGATGGTACTTACTCATGATCGCTTGAAATACACAGGGTCATACTTATTTAAGTAGTCTTACCCAGATATTCCCGATGGGGTAGGCAGAGATCTACTACATTTTTTTTTTTTTTTTTCTATTACTTCAAGTCAAGTCAATGGTGATGCATTTATGATTGGTCACAAGTAACAGCGGACTAGCTATATGCTGTCTTTTTTTTAAGAATTTGTATTAGATAAATAATATTTTGCCCGACCCAGTAATCGAACCCTAACCTAACCTAACAGCAGTCGCATTCACTACCGACCCAGTGATAGAGAATTCGGTTTTACTCTTTAATTATTAAAATTGCAAGCGAAATCAGGTGTAGCAACTAGTTTGTAGTGTTAAAGTCACTTTACACGTCCCATAAACCCTTTTTCACACAAATCAGAAACTCTAAATTGACAAATACTTGAAAAAAGCCTATGAGTTCATGACATACATTTGTATGTTTTAAAAACATGGGAATTTAAAAATAAAATATGGCCCATTGTATTTTATTATGCTGAGGCAATTATTTTAAAATATTTATTATTATTGTCACGATGGTGAACATTTTTCAAAGTTTTTGGCTCCATATTATTGCCATTAAAAAAACTCCCATGGTAACTGAAAAGCAGTAGTCCGATGGTTAAAGCAGATTTGCGGTCAAGGGGTTGAAGGTTCGTGTACGACTCATTGCTCTGCCGAAGTGAACCCACTAACACAAACATTATAGCTCAACTGAAGATATGAAAATGAAACTGAAAAATATTTATTTGTCCCAAAACAGTTACATTGATTATTATAAATGAGATATCCCCAATAAGTAATTGTTAATACTTGTGTTGGGACTATCGGTTTGTTACACATTTGCCCCTACATTACGTCCCACTTTCCAAAATGTTCCTCAATTGCCCGTCTTTTAAAACTGTTCCTTTTTCGTCCTACATTTTTGTGCATATGGTTAGCAAAACCAAAACATGTTTAAAATTATATTAAATCTTTTCGTTGTCGGGCTCGTGATGTCATCATAAGCCCAAAGTTTTGCCGAGAGATCAAGAAGGAATTTAAAATATTCTTCGGCTGACGTGACAACAAAAAGTCCATACACAAAAAAAACAGGGCAAAACAGGAACATAATTTGGGATGAAACATGAATTACACTAAGAAATTTATATTTATTTAAATTTATGGGCGTATAAGGAACACTTTTGGGGACGAATGCGTATTTCTACGTTTGGAAGGTAACATGAGGGACGAATGCGGAACAAACCGGACTATCTCATCAGATATGAATAAGATAACTAGTGATATTGTCAGTTTACGCGAATGTTATACATTGACATTAGACTATTTTATACGAAATGTATCGCTTTTGTGTTTTTTCAAATTAACCGCGATAAAATAATGTAATAGAAGGATAATATATAAAAATGTCGATAATCTATTGTAACTTGAATATCATTCATACAAAGTATCACGCCTACATATTTACGAGAGGGTAGATAAAGTCAGACTTCAAGCCAGACTTCATACTGCCACATAGACCTGGAAAACTGCTTAATAACGGTTTGTCCGCCCTAGAATCAAACCCTCGCGATAGCCCACAAACTTAACTTACCAATGAATTTTAAGTATAATTTTCACATAAAACGTATTTTAACTGAATTTAAAATAAGAACGTTCGAAATTTGATTGATCGAGGCCATTGATAGGCGAGGCGCCATATTTGTATATTTCGCAGCGCGACCGATAAACGCAGTTTAATGTAACATAATCATTCGCACCACGTTACAACAGATGTCGCCCTTCAAATTTCGTCGAGTGCTTAGGGTTGCCACTTGACACGCACTAAATTTTACCAATTTTTTATATTATACATATAAAGTATTTTTCAAAGTTGCGAATAATGTTGCATTCGAATGATTTTCGAATACATTACATGACGTGGTACGCGCTTTGTATGGTCAAGAACATAAATCGCTTATGATATATATACATATGAGTATGTATAAACAGAATTCTGAATATTATTATTATTTACGTTTTATTACTAGAGAATAAATAATAAAATTATAAAATAATAATTACCTAAGAAGTATTTATAATTATAAATACTTCCTAGGTAATTAAGAGACCATAATTCCATCATCTAATTAACAACTAAATTATATTAATAAATTTCTTTACAAAACAATGATTCATAAAACACTGCCTTATAAATATAATGCTAATTACAACATGCCTTCTTCTATAATAAATTATATCATTATTTTTATAAATAATAAATTACCAAAGTTTTTGTCTCACTTATTTATAATCACGACCATAAAGGGCATACGCAAATAAATTAGTACAGAAAAATGGTTTGACGCGCAAAAAGTTGAAGTGTCGACAACCCTAGGGGCGCCCTTGGCGTTTTTTGACAATAGGCCTCCGTAGTGCGTATAGTCGTGGATGTATATATTTTTTATGTTTCCGCTCATGTTCGTGAGTGTTTTATTAGTGCGGTGCGTTCGGTACATAACTTCGGTGCCGACGCCAGTTTGTTGAACAAAGAATAAATATTTACTTAGTTGTTAGTTATCTACTGACCGACTTCCCTTTTGGAGGTTGTAGGAGCTATGGATTTAGGTTAATCTTTATATTGGGAATCCTGTTATATTTGTTAGAGACTAAAGACAGACAGACTAAGACATTGAATACAAATGTGTTTCTTGCTTCAGTATCGAAAATATAGGACCTATTGCTGTCTTCTTTACCTTTAGTTCCCGTGCTTTCACCGACAACTTTTTGACAGGAAAATCCACTACATCTGTCACCGACCAGAAAATCTAATCTAATAATAATCGCATAATTCACAAATGCTTCGCCAACAACATGTTTATTTTAAAATAATGGAAGTTTACAGGCTGGTCTCAAACGGAACAGGCGAATAGTCTCTGACAACAAGTGCGATGCAGAAAGTCGTGATGACGTTTTGATTTGTTCTTATTAATTATACCAGCTGACCCGCACAACTTCGTCTGCTTCACATAAGAGAATTTTCCCCGTTCTTGCAACATTTTTCATTGGTGCTCTGCTCCTATTGGTAGTAGCGTGATCTTATGTAGCCTATAGCCTTCCTCGATAAATGGGCTATCGAACTCTGGAAAAATTTCAATTCGGACCAGTAGTTCCTGAGATTAGCGCGTTCAACCAAACAAACAAATAAACAAACTCTTTAGCTATATAATATTAGTATAGATCATCGATAAATTCGATAGATGGCTATAAACAAAAGGCATTTAAGAAGTTCCTACTTCTCGCATTCATTTACTATCAGAATTTGCAAGTTCGACGTTAAACTCTAACTATTATACTTATGTAGGTGACCTATACAAAAGTAATAGTTCTCTGGGCTCGACGGGTCATTCATACGATCATCAAATATCTGACCACTGCGCTACCGTAGAGTCATTATTGAATTTAAAAGAAATTATATGTTAGGACAGAATCAGAACTCCTACAATCAGACATAGAAAAGTCCAATAATCAGAATCTAATCATACAAATTTACAAATGATTTTTATGTTTGAAATTTTAGATAATCTTTATCCTCAAAACCAATAACCTGATTACCAAATAGCATACCCAAACCGGTTAGTACATTAACTTATAGGAATTTTAGATATTCGAACATAATATTTTAATGTTTGTAAAGTCCCCTGTGGCACAGGTACTAACGCGGCAATTACGTACAAAAATCATCATAACGAATCGATCGACTTTCAAATATGGAATTATGCAAGTCTCGAACTATTCGATACCAATCGGACATCGTTACTACACATTACGATCCTTCCACACGAATATACTTTCTAGTCACACGCTAAACATACCTAGTAGTTTTACGAGTACTCATCATTGAAGCTCCTAACTCGGTCACAAGTCCGTGGAGGCCGTATAATCATATTAAACATGTGTAGTCACCAAGTTTGGCGTGCCGGCGACTGCCGTATTTTATGGGAATTATAATGTTGCCGCCGGGAATGGACCTTGTGACCTTGTGCCACCTAATCTGTGTGAATTAATCAGAGAACGGTTTGTAGTGTTGCCATTATTAAGTAGAGATTCTGCCTTATTACTGTTGAGACGATCTTTTTTGTTGTATTTTATAGACGAATGCTTACTAAACCTAGATTCGTTTATGTATATGACATAGTAAATAAATACTGCTTCTTTGTGGCTGATCGTGTGGTCTTAATATGGATTTCTCGATTGAAAAGTGTAGCGTGCCAGCAGATTTCTTCACTTACGCAATGGTAGTATATGCGACTGCTCATAGCCAGTTGCAGTCACTGATCGGTAAACGATTAGCGAAATTAAGCGGTCAGTCTATAGATGGGTGACCGCTTAGTGGTATTTTATCTGAGCGTCTCCGTGCTTCGGAAGGCACGTAAAAAGTCGGTCCCGGTTGTTGCCAAATTGACAGCAGTCGTTAAGCCATGTCAGAGGCCTACGGGCGGGTTGAACAACTTTTGATAACAGGTTGGCCACTAATCACACAAAAAGAAGAAGAAGAAGATAAGGTCCCGGGTTCATTTCTCGGCTTGAGCAAAATGGTAATGAATCATTCTGTCAAGAGATTCCCAGAAGCAGCACGAAGTCTGAAGTTGTGCTCTCGTTTCCTATTACGTAGAATCTAAAACCATAGCTAGCGAAATGTGGATATATAAACCTTTGCCTATCTTCATAGATATTTGCGTGAGACTAAAGTATGTTTGTAAAAAGTAAAGGTACAAAAAAAAGACCTCTAAAAATCGTTCATTGAAAGCAATATGTGGATGTAATACTCATCTGCCTACTTTTTGAGATATAGGACTGAGACTGTACGGGTTGTCTCGAAATATGGAAATATGTCTAATAATTTTTCTCTATGCCCTCGATTTTTTTGATTATTCGAGATAACATAACAAAAATAAATTCAAAAAGTAAATAATACGTCACAGGGCGTAGATTGTTTGTTTTTAAACTCCTATATTTTCTAAAATACGTAACTTATATTTTTTTTTCTGATAGCTATTATAATTTAGCCTGTTACCTGATGCCGGCTTGACGTTGACTTCTGGGACACCCTGTATATAGTATGTTAAACAAAAAAGGTTCAAATACAACTGCAAAAGTAAAAAAACAAATTCATTCAATAGAACATTGGAATTAGAACTTTATACGGATTTTGTCGCGTTGTTTATTTTAGAACATTAATTATTTTAAACTATAACACTACTATTATTGAACTCTACTACAATTTAAGCTATTTAAATGAATTAAAACTATTTATATTTAAGTTTATACTTTTTCTCGACGTTTCGGTCGCTTTACAGCAGCCATGGTCATGGAGAGACTTTCAATCTCAATAGAACATTCCAGAAAAAAATATTTTTGCGTACTTTGGAATAACTACATTAGAACATTGAGACAACTACCATCTTAGTCTCCCCCTGACCATGGCTGCTAAAAAGCAACCGAAACGTCAGGGAAAGTGTAAAATTAAATCTAAATAGTTAAATAATTTAACTAGCTTAAATTGAAGTAAACAGTAACTAGTAAAAGTGTTTAACAATAGTAGTTTAAAGTTTCAAAATTATGCAGCAATACTATTTTATAAAAAATAAATAACGCGATAAAATCCGTGTAAAGTTTGTTTAATTTCAATTCCAGAACAATTTCTCTCATTCATAAAATTCAAGGATTTGTTTAAGACTTGTACGTTTTTTCTTCAGGGTATTGACCATCTATGAGGCAAAGATTGATATCGTCGTAATATATTCAACCATATGATTGATGGAGCCATGACTACACGGCTGATGGGTGTGGTCAGTAATGTATTATGTTTATAAGTCAATTTATAAGTCGAATTAGTGTTATTATCACTCGTTGTATAGTGATTTAATTAATGAGATAGATATTAATTATTAAGCTGGCGTGTGATTTTTTGGTGTGTTTTATATTCAAGTATCCTTAGAGGCTAGGCAGTGAATTTAAGCTATTTTACGAAAGCTATATCTTAGTTTGTAAGTGAGGCGAACTGGACTATCGCACAGCTACTACAAAACATGTATTCATACATATAGACACAATATCATATCTTCGAATTAAAACGTACTTTAATTATAGGTACCTTTCACTACCCTAGGCAGAGATGTATGCGTAAAAACTTGAATGCCTTATAGCGTCCCCGACACATTGCTTAAATTCTTACTGTTTTAAATATAAATGACTAGCTGACCCGCGCTACTTCGTCTGCTTCACATAAAACAATTTTCCCCGTTATTGCAACATTTTTCATTTATGCTCAGCTCAGTTGTAGCGTGATGTTATATAGCCTATAGCCTTCCTTCATAAATGGGCTATCCAACATTGAAATATTTTTTCAATTCGAACTAGTAGTTCCTGAGATTAGCGCGTTCAACCAAACAAACAAACAAATAAAGAAACAAACAAGCAAACTCTTCAGCTTTATAAAATTTGTATAGATTGTATGAGAATCAAGAATAGTTATCAAACCTAGGCGAATTATATACGTAGTTAAACAACCAGTAGTATCGGCAATTCAGGCAGTTAGTCAAGTAGGTAGTTGGATAGAGACGCTCTACTATATTGCATCTAAACCTAACTGTCAAACTATATAATAGGTGCAATACACCTCTAGCTAGTCTCTCAAGGACATATTCTTCACAAAGTACTTGTGATACTATATTATGTTAATCTAATCTCCCTAATTACTGACAAAAGTGACAGTCTAAGGGAACGTTAGTTACCCGATAATGTGGGTAATCAACAAAACATCTGGCAACCCTACGTTTAGCATACCACTCGAATGAATGAGTCACTACGGCTGTTCAGTCAACGCCTTTGCCCGCTATTGCCAATACCGAGTTGTTACGTCACTAGTTTATATATATTATCTGTGTATTGACCTAAAATTGTAGAATGGGTTTCAAATATTAACAGAGTTACTCATAATATTTCGTAAACAATTGTTACGTATACTTAGTCCCACGGCTCTATCCTCAAAAGGGTAAAGAGACGTGTATAGCGCCCAAATTGCGCCAACTATGTTTTAGGTCCTACCTTATAGGTAACAAGCTTATTCCCGTCTACCGTGCATGGCTGCAGTCACCGTGCAGCTTTAAAATTGTTTGTGCAGAAAAGTCCAGTTGTTCTTATCCTGCCCAAAATCGAACCCGAGACCTCATGCACATCAGTCGTATCTATTTACCTAGTAGATATATTTACCGCTGCTCTATGGGCAATTTTTCTTGTATAACTGTTTCCATAATACCGTGGCGAAGGACGGTTCTGAGGTCTCGAATTCCATCCCACGGTACGCACTTGTGCCTTTTCAAAGTAATGAGCGATTTAAACAGTAAATTATCGCTTGCTTTAACGACGAAAGGAAAACACTGAGGAGATTTGCATGTCTAAAAGCTCTCTATAATGTTCTCGGAGACATGTGAAGTCTGCCAATTTGCAATAGGCTTACGTGGTGGACTATTACCTACACGTTCTTATACTAAGAAGAGGCCCAAGCATTAGGTTAGCTTCTAAAGATGGCCGATCTCATTAATTATGCATTAATTTAGCAGGGCACTGCGACAAGCTGATGGATAGGCAATATTCTTAAGTTAATATCTAGACTACTTCGGTGGCGCAAAGGTACGCGTCTGCTGTACATACATAGATGTCTCGGATTCGATTCCAAGATTCCAAGGTGGGGCAAAATGTTATTGAGAATTGCCATCACAAATACTCAGCAGCTACCCGGAATATGTACCTATACCCAGCAGACGGCATAAAGCTTAAAATCCTGGCGAAATGTTGTTCTTAGTACTCTGCTCACCCTTCTAAAGGTAAAATCGTGAGACTATGCATGACCACAACTTTCTGTCCCATATTACCTCATCAAATCCCCACATACCTAAAATTCCCAATTAAAATGTATCATGTTCGGTGCATATAAAGTAAGCGTGCTGTATGTCACACATACGATAGCTGGACACACGTTTAGTATGTTAATATTCCATTGTTCAGTGCGCCGTAATGTGTTGGCAATTAATGCTGGGATACACTCCCACGCAGCCCGCCATTCCTGACGTGGAACCATGTAGGAGGGTCAGCAGACAAGTGTTGAAAGAAATAAAGATACAAATAATACAACTGTAATTGAAATCTGTCTGCAATTGTTATGTCAGATGGCATCATGTTTATACATTCCTGAAGGTAGATAGAGATAAATGCACGGATGACGTAGTGGGGTAACGGAAGCCTCGCCAATTCTACCGCGTTGTGGGCTCGAATCCCACACGGAACAATTATTTATGTGAACCACAATTTATTTATCTGTCCATCGGTGCACCATGCGGCCGTTTCTTGCATGTTCTAAAGACTTTTGCGACTCAGAGATTGATTCCTAGTACTGGGAATGATAATCCTTTGTAAAGAAAAAGAAAATAGAAATGTTTACCTAAAGAACAAGTTAGAATTTTTTTCTTAAAGAACTACCGCTATAGAAAGAGTTCCTATATCACAGGGGGCCTTACAATTAGTCAAACAACGGATACAAAGAATATCTGGACTCCGAACAGCCATTTGACACAGTCAAATAATTTGTCCAAGTGGGAATCTTCTTCTTCTTTTCTTGTGGTTAGTGGCCAACCTGTTGTCAAGAGTTGTTCAAGGCCTCTGACATGGCTTAACGACTGCTGTCAATTGAGCAACAACCGGGACCAACTTTTTACGTGCCCTCCGAAGCAAGGAGACGCTTAGATGAAATACCACTAAGCGGTCACCCATCTATAGACTGACCGCACCCAACGTTGCTTAACCTCGCTGCTCGTTTACCGATCAGTGAGTGCAACTGGCTATGAGCACCTACAAACACAAGTGGGAATAAACATGTGGTTATTTCCGAAACTTTAAGCAGAAGTATATAAGCAGATTACATTCATGATTAACCAACTACTTATCGGGACCTCGTAAAAGACTATCTGCTGTGGTCATCTCAACACAGTCGCGATATTTAAACATAATAGATTTATTCTATTTTCTTTTAGACAAATGTTACTATTCAACATATAACTGCCTAAATGGCACTTTACATCCTATAATTGAATTACTTTATACATTTGACATTTTCTTAATTATCGACGTTGTATTTATCTTAGCTTACTTTTTTATATATATTTCTTTTAATTTTCCTTTTTTTTTGTTGATCCAAATGATTATTGTACCTATCTGAATATTTGTACGCTGGAAACGGCAGGATATTATGGACATATACATTTTTGTAACAACATTGGAACTACAATCTGACAAATAAATTATTATTATTATAAATATAACTGTGGTTCTCAAATGTATAAGACGGAGGTGTAATAAATCCATATTTTGCTAGCTCTGCTTTTATGTTCCACGGCACGTTATAAACTAGGAAATTTAATAACAAAAATCAACAACAATTTACCCCGTCATGGCGTCAGTAACCATTCCCACAAGTACCTAATATAAGAAAATCTCATTCCTCGGAATCAACGAGGCAGGCTAGATGAATTTAGTTCGACATTAAATATATTACAGTGTGTTCTGCTGACCCTACAACAGTACAAGAGCAGTAAGCGCAATCGAATGTGTACAATAATAATCGTTCATTATGCTTTCTCGATGCATAGTTTGTAGCTTTTTAAATTCGTCCGTGGACCAAATTGTGTGTTCATAAAACTGGGATGTAACGAAACTTTTTAATCATAGTGTGTTTACATTGAAGTTTCTTTTACGTTAACAGTATTAATTTTTTATTTAAAAGTACTAACAATTTGACTTTAAAATTTCAAGTACCAAGAATTTGACTTGAGAATTTAGACTGCGCTGATAGAGCAGTGGTTTAAGTCGGTTCCTCAACACAGCCAGTACATCAAATTTTATGGTTCCCTGCCAGCCGCTATGGCAACTGAGTCTCGCCTTCATCCCGTTGCGAATAAAGATTTTTTATTCTTTGTACACACGGCTACACATCAAGTTAGACACCCTATATACGCATAACTACGCTATAGAGAATTGTCGGAAAGGGACAGTGCATAGTGGTGTCGATGTAATGGTAAGGATAGAGCGTAACAAAAATATAACGCACTCTCTCGCACGATTCGCAGCGTTCAACTTCTATTAGTTCATTCAAAGTCCAAACAGTCTAGGTTGGTGCGTCGCTATGTGTACGCCACTGCGAGTCTGCTAAGTATTGTGGTATGGACACGGGAAGAGATTAAATTTAAATTGCGTTATCTGCAAATAGTTATTCTGAATCTAGGTGTGCTTTGTATCTTTTCTTTAAATGTTTATAAATTGTGTTAAAATATGCGTCTGTGACAGACAAACGGACGGATACTAAGACAAAGTCACACTATAAGGTTCCTGTTTTACCATTTTGGTACGGATATATACCGAAAATGGAACCTTGTCTTAAAACCGTATTCTCTTAAGTAGAACAACGGGTATTGATTAAACTCACTAGCTCTCGATCATGAGTTATAGATCAGAATGGGAAAATGGTTATTGACTGCACGGAGCTATGGGCTTATTTGATCTCTCTCTCCCTCTCCCTCTCTCTTCTCTCTGCCCTTAGAATCAATTAATCCCATCCATATTCCTTTTGTATCCATTTTGCTCGGTCTGACACGTCGGTGTCAGAAACTTTGCAACTCTATAGATTTGGTTTTTTATCCTTTTCTATTGTTGTTGCCCTTTATATTCTACGCACTATGAGATGTGTAAATTAATTTCATTTCTATGTAATCAGGAGGTTGCCGTTGCAAGCGTCCATTCGATCTTTATCTGCCTTCCTGTAATTTTTCCATTGGAGATAAATACTGTAAAAAATATTAAACATATTTTATATTGTTTACTTTATGTGTTTATAGTAAAGAATTAAAAGAAGCATATGCGCAACCACTCAAATACATAGAAACTTGAAATTATCACGTATACTTTCCTGAAAAGGTAAGCAGACTGATATTAGGTACATCCACATGCCGCCAAGATTAGTGTTAAGTCCTTTTTTACAGCGAACAGCCTATTGTCGTCTACCCAAATAAACCATAAAATAAAATTAGTAAAACTATGACTATTAGAAAACCATCGGGTTGTACGCATGTCAGCTAATGTGTTTAAGGTATATAGTTAATGTGTTAAACGATAATACGCATGTATATGCTAAACATTCTTATATGGCACAAACCATTTATGTACTAAAACAAAAAATAAAACGGTTCTATATACAAAATGTTCATCAAATATCTGTTTTAACGCACAATTCAATTCATTACCCATCCTTAATCAAACTAAGGTCGCTGCTGTGTATATTTTCTTCCATCCTGTCCATGCCTTGTACTATAATGGAGTTTTAAAACATACGAAAAGTACCAGAACAGTTCATTAAACAAAATCTTCTCCCTAGCCCTTATAATTCCCAAATCACTTGGGGTCGGCTTTTCTAGTCTAACCGGATTTGACTGGATATCAGTTTTTACACGGAGCGGCTGCCACCTGACCTTCGCAACCCGAAGACTAACGATACCCTAAGGCTAGACCAGTGTCAGGATATTATGGGGCACTGACTTCCCAATAACGACTGCCATAGTTGTTCATGGCAGCCGGGACCGACGGCTTAACGTGCTCTCCGAGGCATGGAGCAAGCGATAATTGTCAGTTAATAGCAACAATATTTTGAAAAGTCATATAACTTCCGAAAGTCAGAGGTGCGCGACGTGGGTTCGAACCCGAGACCCTCTGCATTGCAGTCTGTTGTAGTCTTGGGTTAAACAAAATATAATTCATTAAAATTACACAACGGCAAAACTGATGTGTTAACGAGGCTCTGGCTCTACCCAGGTCTATTGCCCTGCAATAACGCTAGCCTAGAACCTGAGAATCGTTAAAAAACCACGCCTTTATCGATTATATCCTTTAAAATAACACAACGTACCCGTATCTTAATCCCGCTGTTTAGATGAATCTTTCGATACATTATTTATCAATATCTATAAAGTAATTCACGCTATAGATAGACTATTCCATACATACATACATACATAGATTCACGTCTGTTTCCCAGAGTGGTTGGCAGAGACTACGGATTTCCATTTGCAACCTCCTACAACAATCCTAACACACTTCTCTGGCTTCTATCACTTTCATCACATTCCTCGTACACGCTCGCCGGTTTAAGGTGCTCTTAACCTGGCCTTTGTCCAGAACGTCTCCGTCGAAATACATAAAAAACTCGAAGAACTTGACTTCTCTATCTAAAAAGATAATTATTAACTGTAAAAATATATAAAAAAGTAGTAGTGTGTGCATGCACCTTTACAATACATCTCATAGCAACATGTTTCATGTAAACACTGTTATTAGGTCAAGATTATTATACATTTTGTATAAAAATCACACAAATCTTGGTAATAATATACCTACGCGGAAACTTTATGTTAGTAATATTATAAAATCGAGGTGACATTTTGTTGTTCAATATTATTAATTAATATTCTTCGGCGTTCTAGAATAATGTGATACTTGTTCATTAGTATGATAAAATAACGTCGGGCGATGAAATCATTTTGTTGTGTTGAATTATGTAGAACATAATGTTGAGCAAGCCATTTCATTAGGTTAAAGAATCGGCTTCGATGGCGTAGTGGTTAGTGTAACCGACTGCCATGCCTGAGGTCGCGGGTTCGATTCCCGCACAAGACAAATATTTGTGTTCATCAACATGGATGTTTGTCTTGGTCTGGGTGTTTCTATGTATAATATGTATGTATTTACAAAAAAAAAAGTATATATGTATGTTTATCAATTGTCTTATACCCATAGTACAAGCTCTGCTTAGTTTGGGCTAGATAGTGTTGTGTGTATGTGGTAGAATATTATTATTATTATTATTAATTATTTTAGTAGTAATATTTGTAAAACGTGGGTATAATAATAACATAAGACAATTATTTATTTATAACTGACTGACGTAGTTTTTAATTATTTATATTCCGTTACTCATGTAACTGTGTAATTTTTTTTAATTTTACTTTTATATTCTTAAATATATTATAAAAAAAATGTAATAAAAAAGTAAAAATCTTCAAAAAGATGAGTACTGGAAACAACTCAGGCCCCGGCGAGATTCGAACTCGCGATCTCCTGTTTACTAGACAGGCGCTTTAACCAACTAAGCCACGGCGCCGCTTATTACGAGTGGCGAAATATAATATCAAGTTGAACACACGTCTTTGCGTATATCTATGACGTGTTTATATGAATGTGTTCTATCCTCTCCTTTTTTGCGATGCGTTAGAAAGAGAGAGAGATATTAGGAATATCGTAATCTTTCTATGTCACATTGTTACTAGGCACACACGCAGCGTGCCGTTTATTTTAATTTTAGGAATCTAGTGGTTCACCATTCGTTGTTTATAATAACAATGTTTAAACTTGCCATTATGTTGTTGCTAGGTTAAAATTTCTCATGTCACGGCCTTCCGTAGTGGCCATATTGGTTACCTATGTGATTGATTGTTTATTGATCGCCAATCATCATAAAAATGCGTGTCGATAATGGTTGCGAAATTGATTGCGTATACAGTATCATAAACTTTTGATAGTATATCAGAACTATCAGATAATTATAATCGGAAACCTTGATGTTTAAGTTATATGGTATTGTGTGGATCAGGGTTGGCTATAAATTGAATTATTATAATTTTGATAAAAATATTTTAGGTAACGGAATAAAGTCTATGCATTTATTAACATAAAATGAATTCATATTAACAATAAACGTGTACCGTATTCGAAAATCGAACTTGACCCTGAGATCATTTAAATGCGAAACTGTCATATTTGGCAGTCTTTATATTTCAAATGTAGAATACTTTCAAACTCGTTTTTTTGTATCTGTATAGTGATGTAAAAGTAATAAAAAGGAATAAAGAATACTATTCACGGTAATAATACAATTATTAATGTCACGCTATTAGTATTGTATAATTTTACGAGTATCGTAGTCACCTGATAGTGGCTGTTCTGTTTACTATGACGACGTGAGATAATAACAATAGTAGGAGTATAATATGTTTGTAAAACAACTGTTACAATATATATGTATGTAGTTATATATTTAGTGGCAGTTGAGTTGGTAGTATTATTTAATCGTAGTGAAGAGGTTTGAGTCCTGAAGTTTGTAGGACGATTTCTGGAAGATTTTATTGCTTTTGTTTCTCGATGTTTATTTTTTTGGCAATTTTTCATTTTATGTTTATAGTCTAGGAAAAGAAACAATAACATTATTGTATTGTTTTTATTGATATAATTAGACTCGTTTTTACGAATCGTTGTTCGTTGTTTATGTTTTTGTTGTTTCAACAGCGAGTCAGGGAAGAATCCTTAGTGCCAGTAAGTATTCTTCACTGATAAAATGATATTTTTGTCCATTATAACCAAATAGTACAAATTTTATCCTAGCCTTAATTCTGATTAAGTATAAAATAGATCTTACGGTAATTATAATCAGTCCCTAAAGTGACAAAATAAATTGATCTGTCATATGTAAACGGTCTACAGTAGCCAGAGGTCTACTTAAACTGGTTCATTTTGTCAAGTGCTAAGCTTTGCTACTTGCAATGTTCCGGCTGGTTATGGACGATGACGTCACGACTTAAGAATTCAAACTATATAGCGTCTGTCTCATTCATGAATTTGCACATCCGTTTGATGACGTCATTATTATGAAATGAAATGAAATGAAATGAAATGAAATGAAATGAAAAAGTTTATTTACCAACATAAACATACAGTACACAAACAATTAAATTATTTAAATAGAGGTGGTAAAATAGGCATCTGCGTCAGCTATTGTTGCAGTTTAACTGCAACGCTGGTATTCTCGCAGGCCTAACATAAAATAAAAGCCTTAAGATTAAAATTTCTTAAAATTATATGATTACATTATAAATTATATATAAATATACCTAATAATATTATAATTTTAAATATAATATAACAACAACATGCAAATACAGAATAAATAATAATAATATATAGATAATAACTATAAATATTTATTACCGCATCTTGTAAAACGAGGTTTACGAACGCAGCATACATGCCAGACTGACATCTGTCAATGTCAACAACGTCAACAGTTACCACGATAGACATAATAATTAAAATTATCAACATTGCACGCGGCTTGGGTTATAAATGACCTAATAGTACACAATTACAGAGTAAAGAATATACTAATACGATACAAAAGTACACATGGTTCATTACAAAATTGAGAAAGATGCGCATGCGCAAATTAAAACTAAATAATATCGAAATAATACAACAACAAATAGTGGCGTATTGCACTTCATGTAAGTACATATTAAATTTATGGAACAGATTTTTGTACACATACATACTAATTGAAGACAAACTACTTTGTAATGATTTTATTGTGGTTTTGTAGTATTTATGACTAGCTTCAACCCGCGTCTTCGCTTGCTTGATTTATCTGTAACAATACATTAACTAGATCATGGAGTCACACCGGCACACCGGCGGCCACATACAATAGGTTTATAATTATGTCTGGCTCTCCAAGATTTGACAGGTTATTGTTGTAACGCATTTTATGTTGTGTGGAAGATTAATTCTCAATGACATTGGTAAAACATAATATAGCCTACGTTATTTGCGGATAGTAAGTATATCTCTATCAGTGAAAGAATTTTGTGAATCGGTTCAGTAGTTTCTGAGATTACTACTAACGTATAAACAGATTTCTACTTAATATTGTCTTCTGTTTACGCGAATGTTATTAAACAAAGTCTTCAGCTTTATAATATTAGTATTATACATATAAGTAGAAGTAGGGTAGATAGACCTAAGTTGTGTTGGCAACCCTGTTGGCTCAGTAGGTGCCAGGGAGCCTTTCTATCCCCGCGGTGTTCATTGTTTTTACACAACAATATGCGTTCTTGACCCCTTGGCATACAACGCTAAGATAAGCTTCCACTACTGTTCGACTTGCTTACTTTGTTAATAGACCATCTGTTTTGGTTATATGTCAAATGACGTCATCTATTACTGGGTCATGGAGAGTATCTCGCGAAGGGGTAAGCAGATGTCTATGATATCAAATTTTGGCCATTATTGTGGAGATGGCGTTATGGATTAAGTTACTATGGCTAATTGCAGGTGATAATTTGTGCGATCTACAAATGGTTGTTCTGTGTCTTGGTGTTCTGTGTCCGTAGTTACAATGTTTATAAAGGCACACACGATATAATATACTAAATGTGCCCGCGGTTTAACCCGCGTTTATGATTACTGCGCCGGCCCCGTGGGTCGTAGCGTGATGTTATATAGCCTATAGCCTTCCACGACAAATAGGCTATCCAACAATAAAATATTTTTTTAATTCGGACCAGTAATGCCTGAGATTAGCGCGTTCAACCAAACAAACAAACTCTTCAGCTTTATAATATTAGTATAGATGAGTTGTTTTCAATGCGGGAGTTGTCTTCAAACAAAATAATAGATATAGATTGTGTTTTATTCCTAGGTGAAACTAACCTAAATGTGCGTTTCCTAGGTCTATAGCAGTATTAACTTTTATACTAGATTAGGTCCGTGAGTTCGCTTGCGTTAATCTAAATTTAATCAATAAATTTTTATTCCTCGGAATCAGTATTATTTTCCGGATGAAAGGTTCATGATTTGATTTGATTCACGATGATCGGTCAAATAGTTAAGGCGTAATAAACAAACAAACAATCTCACATTCATATATATAATATAATATAATATTAGTTAGGATTAGGATAGGATTTGTGTAAAATGAATACGTAACCAAGTAATTTAATCAAACAATATTAAAATTCATTCGATTTTTTGACATAGATTCGAATAATCGGATGTGTTTGCACCCATTACTATCTCCTATTGTCGGTGCTGGCGTTACTCAGTCCTAATATTATTAACTAAGAGGTTAATGAAAACACTATGTGGGTCTGTGCGTCTGTTTGTTAGTGTCAGGCATAGCTCCAGCACCACTGGACCAATTGGCTTGTAACTTGTGTACAGACACCTTGGGGTCATCCCTCGGTCGAGTTTGAATATGGGCCCTGTGGGTCAAAAGACCCCCGAGATATAGAGGTCACAAGGTCATAAGGTCACGGGATATCCACCAACAGAGTGGTTTGGAAGTCCAAGAGAGAGGCTTTTGCCTGGCAGTGAGACATTACAAAAAACTGAAGAAAAAAAAAGGTCATATGAAGAGGTTGAATCCGAGGTTTTTACACCCATCTCGTTATTACTCTGATCTCTGGTAAGAAGCATGACGTGCAGTATTGTACGATGGCCTGAACTACCTTTCTAACATTTTGTATTAAAACAATATAGAAAGATAACTATCTGCCTCCGCTCTAAACTAATTAATATAGATAACATGGAAAAATATACATGTTACACTCAGTCGGGTGTAAAATTATACGATTTACATAATAATTTTAAATTAATAAACGAGAGTTGGGCTTTAACTAATTAAAGGTTATCATCTTTAGGGGAAGTCGTTACTTATCTTGGCTTTTCTATGGTGGTCGTAACTCGTTGGGTGCGTAAAGGGTCCTTCGAGTCAGTCAGGCGTGCCTTGAGATATTGTGTCAGAAATCTTGGAAGGTTACTATGGATGTATGTGGTATACTGCCTCCGTGGCGCAGCGGTAGTGAATGCTACTGCTGTGCATGAGGTCTCGGTTTCGAATCCCGGGTCGAGCCAACAAAAAGTTATTGGGTTTTCTGTTAAGAAATCTCAATACGAGCCCGAAGTTAGTAAGTTGGCGGTGTTAGACACCCCCGTGCCTCGGAAAGCACGTAAAGCCGTTGGTCCTGCGCCTGATTTCTCTCCGGTCGTGTCGGATTATCCGTCCCATCGGATCATGAGAGTTAGGGAACAGAGAGTGCACTTGTGTTTGCGCACACACTTGTGCACTATAATATCTCTTGCGCCCATGGCCAGTCTCCGTTAAGATTGGCCGCCGTGACCGAAATTCGGTCAGGAGGACATTATTATTATTATTATTATGTGGTTATATATTTATTGAAATATCGTCTTATTTTTTTGTGAGGTTTAGATGTGTGTATGTGTTTGAAGAGAGTGATTGCGGATATTTAAAGAGATAAGGTATAGTAAGATTATTGCCTAAACTTGGCATTTTGTATATCAGAGCTGATATAGGTGAGAGGTTCTTTAAATTGTATGTTTATTAAGTGCCCAGCGATGCAGGTCTTGATCTCTGACGCGGAAGTAGTCCTTCGCGACGTACTAATCTCTGATAGGTACAAAAGTTTGTTACATTCATGGAAAACACCGCTCCCAATTTTATAGTCACTGTATACAATATACGCGATTTCTAACAATATCTGCCATCAGTCAGTTGTCTCGTGTGAATAGAACAGTTTGTCTGTCTAACTACAGAAATTAGAGTTGAATATTTTGTAAAGACAAATGTTGCAGTTAGTATCACGTCCTGTGTCGAGGAGGGACTTTACAAACATTTATATGTTTGTTAAGCCCCCCTCGACATACTTTGTGTCTGTTCAACGATAAGCAGACTCAAAGTAGATCGAGACTCAAAACAATATCGGTCTCGATGGCGTAGTGGTTAGTGTAACCGACTGCCACGCCTGAAGTCGTGGGTTCGATTCTCGCACAAGTCAAACATTTGTGTGCATGAACATAGATGTTTGTCTTGGTCTGGGTGTGTCTATGTATAATACGTAAGTATTTACAAAAAAATAATTATATATGTATCCATTGTCCCATAGTACAAGCTCTGCTTAGTTTGGACTAGATGGTGTTGTGTGTATGTGATAGAATATTATGTGATAGAATATTAATATTTGTGACATACAATAAATATCTCGTGTAGTATTTGAACTCACAATACTCAACCCAGTGGTATTAGCGAGAGGACCACTGCACTTCGGCCAGTCAAAGAATTAATGCATATTGACTGTCTACAGAAAATCAGACTCACATGTCATCATACCTATGTATGTGTGAGTGAATACATATGTGTGTGAGTATATTTGTTTACAATACTACACCGTGAATACGTCAGTGTGTACTCAAACCGACTAAAAACTTCGTATGTGTGAGTGGCTACGCATCTGTGTGCTTGTATTTGTTTATACCAGGGATGCGTCAGTGTGTGTATCCATCCCCCTGTCCCATGGGTGTTGTAGGGTGTGTTGAGCTATTAACCGGGTGATTGGTCCACCTGTCTTCTAACACTGAGTTAATCCACCTGCCGTATGTGGTCGTTATGATAATCAATCAATGCAACGCGTAATGGACCATTGAATGTCTTTTCCTTGGCTCGATTTAATAAACGATTTTGCTGTGATGTGATAGCATTATCGATAGCATAAGGTGCTGGTGTCATAGGATAAGTTTGCGGTTATGTTTGCAAGTTATTGTGAATGGGTTCGATTCTCGGATCGGGGAAGATAATTTTTCTCTATAAAAGGCTCCCGCTTCTTAGATCTCTGGGTCTGTTTTTGGGTTGGGAAAAGGCTAATGTTTTTCTTCTGTAAACAGGACCTGCCGCACTAGGTATAAATTCTGTTTCTGGACTTTAGATATATTTAAACAATGGACACAAAAAACAGTTAAACTCAAAATAAATATTTTTGGATCAAATCACATATTTTGTTCCGTGTTGGATCGAACCCACAACTATCGGCGCAATGGCAATGGCGACCACTTGAATGACTACACAGTCTGTATAGTCTTTTATTATTGACTAGTTTTCCCCGCGATTTCACCCGCGTAAGTTCCGTTCCCGTAGGAATATCGGGATAAAATGAAGGGCTATAGGATAATAAAAAGTATTTAATAGCTTTTACATGGTTTATTTAAAAAAATTATGGAACAGCAACATGGTAGTGTTAGCGACGTGCGCGACATTCAGCACGTACTTATAGATTCCAAATAGATGGCGCTGCTCGTAATACCATAACATAAAAAGTATGCGTATGTGTTAATCCAGGTCTCCAGCTATCTACATACCAAGTTTCATCGCAATCGGTTCAGTAGTTTTTGCGTGAAAGAGTAACAAACATCCATACATCCACACATAGATACAGACTTTCGCGTTTATAATATTTGTAAGGATTATAGCTAGTGAATGCAACTGATTGCTATTCAGGTAAACCTAACAATATTTGGTCAACCCGAGCATCAAACCGGACACCTTCACGGGATCCGGCAGTCGCATCCACCACCACCGCCGTAATTATCATTATAAATTCATCATTCAATCCAAATATTATAAAAAATATAAACAGTATTCAATCATTTCTTGCTTTGATTGATCATATAATAAAAACCAACCACTATTAGTGGAGCTTTTAACATTAATCTAAAATACATATAGCCGAGTATGTCGGGGGTTGTTTAGTAACCAGACGCATCTGATCACTCGATTTCAAGATATTTGCTTGGTAACTGTAGATGTTTGTTGAATTTCAAGCCAAACATTACCTACCAAAAAACCCACCAACGAGTAAAATTAAGCATAAAATAAAATCTTGATTAATGAATCTAACATACCAAACAACAAAGGATATTCTAGTAACTGTCAGGTGATACACAGCTGGAGAGAATCACACACACACACGCACACGCACACGCACACTCTCACGCACACGCACACGCACACGCACACGCACTCGCATACGCACATGCACCTACACACCTATACACCTACACACCTATACACCTACACACATACACACACACACGCACACCCACACACACCCACCCACACACATACACACCTACACACACCTACACACACACACACACACATACACACACACACACACACACACACACACACCTTCACACCTACACACACATACACACACACACCTACACACCTACAGACCTACACACCTACACACCTATACACCTACACACACACACACACACACACACACACACCTATACACCTACACACCTACACACACATACACACACACATACACCTACACATCTACAGACCTACACACCTATACACCTACACACCTAAGCACCTACACACCTACACACACATACACACACACACACACACGTACACACCTGCACACACACACACACACACACACACACACACACACACACACACACACACACACACACACACACACACACACATAGAGCATAGAGCCAGCCTATGATTATTACTTCAGCTTATGATTCTAAAGAAAGGTAAATAAAAGGCAAAGGAAGTAAAGATAAAGAAAAAGTAATCCGATAGATACAGTCAATGCCATAATATGACGCTGCACATTCATAAGATTCTGGAAAAGTAACCATCATGCTTATATTTTTACAACAATTATAGTTGAACAATAATATCTACATTGAAATATGTTATAATAATTAGAAAGATATAATTCATAAAAATACAAATATTTTATTGTTTAGCTACTTATGTTGCTGACTACGTATAAGACTTGCCAAAGTCACAACAAAAACCATTTATTTATTTAGCTCACGAAGTATCTTATCTTATCTTATGTGGGGGCCAGTCAGTACAGACCGGTGACACTTCGACCCAGTGGGATCTTTTGCGTCGACTTCCCCAATAACGACTGCCATAGAGTTCATGGCAGACGGGACCGACGGCTTAACGTACTCTCCGAGGCACGGAGCAGGCGATAATTGTCAATCAATACGCACATAATTTCGAAAAGTCATATAACTTCCGAAAGTCAGAGGTGCGCGACGTGGGTTTGAACCCGAGACCCTCTGCATTGCAGTCTGTTGGTCTCCCCACTAAGCTATCGCTGGTCATTAGCTCACAAAGTAACACATATGAACATCAAAGTTTAGTGGTTAGTGAGTCTTCCGAAGTTACATTTAGGTTAGTTGCTAGATTCAGGCAAAGAATTGCGCCTATAGGATATACCTGCAAGAACCTTCAGAACCCTTACTTACCGGATTAAACGCAATAACAGTGACTATTCATACGGTGGTAGCCCGTAAAACGGTGATCATACCTTAAACACCAGTTCATCTGTACTGTCACCCAATAATTGGCAACAGCAACATCTTCCATTCTTATATACCATCGACGTAGAATCTTGAGGCTCTTCTATGAGTAGTGTCCTAAACGTCTCTTCCAACTCATTTCACCTTGTCCTTTTCAATCCAGACCAACACGTTCTGGACTTTGGTATCACCCTTACACAGTAGTGCCGATTAGACAGCGAAGAAGTTCTGCTCCTTATATCTTTACTGAACTGTTAAAACTTGACATTCAAAGCACGTGTTTTCTTTTTTCTTCGATTTTGAGTACTTCAAACGGGGCTTGAAATAGCACCCTCTTTGGCCGTCAAAGTAGAGAGCACCGCTTCAGCAATAATGAGGACGTGGTGTGAAGAGTTCTGCTCCCGGGCTACACGCCTGCTTACCATGTACGATGACACCAATAGTGTAGTCATTTTGACTGGCAACAATAAAAATATTAAAATACTCCTCTCGCCCGTCACACGAGTCACTAAGAAACGACTGCTTTGGCCCTAAGAACATCTCTATACAACGCAAGTCCCGTTCCAATTCGAATTAATGTGATAGTTAAAATTCTACTAACGGAGTGCCTTTTGAAAGAATTCAGCATTTCTTTTAATTGTTATAGGCCAATGAAATTAAATTGTAGTTCTTTTATCGTTACCCTTTATTTTTATAGACGATCTTTTGCTTGTAACTCGTGTTCTATTCTTTGGAATTATTTTAGATTACTTACTTTAAGTAGCTGCAAGGCGTAGCAAGCCAGTGGATACCTATGCCGCTCCCGCTGCTTTAGGTGATGTAAGTTGGAATCCCACACGGGACACGTATTGTGATCCTCTAATTGTTCTGAGTCTTGGTATGCTTTGTATCTGTAGATTGTATGTTTGTAATGACCCACGGATAGATTTTCGACCCATCAATTTTTTTTTAACAACCTAAGCTTACCGTATTGTACACACCAAATCACTTATATGCTAGAGTAAATTTAGACATATTATTAAAAATAAATACAATAATAAAATATAGCATTACAACAATACAAAAAATAAAAATACATAGGAACGTTATACATTTGAACTACAAATAACATATATACTTTTTTATACATAGGTACACAATTTATTCTGCCTAATAGTATTTACTTTAAAACAAACACAATATTAGATACAAGCTTAATATTTGTATGAATCAGTTGTAAATACATTAATCAAATTAAATTCCTCAATTAATATTGCAAACACCGTTATACATCATATATACTGCATTCTCACAATATTGTTATGATTACCCTGTATTATTATTATTTTGACTATTAAATTACAGTGCACAATCAAATTGGAACACTTCAACATCAACCGTTTAACCGTGTTGTCTCCACGAAGTCAGGTGCAAAAGCGACTGCCGGCCGTTATCGTTTCCTTTATAAAACACTTATCGCACGATGTGACGTCACGTCCGTCTTGATTTTAATATTTTTCTAGCAAAATCAAACGAGTGCGGCAACAACTTTGAATATGACTGGATGTCAAGGAAAGAAATACACAAAATGCGAAACCTATTTGACAGTGGCAGTCGAAATATGCCAGGGATCTAATTTAATATATAACATTATTTATAGATTGCATGGCGCGTGGTATAAAGTTTGTATTTATTGCGTGCGTTCATGCGATCCCAGGTTAGTTTCCCGAGTCTGGTTATACCTGGCTATTTGATTTTTATGTTAGAGAATTCTTAGACGTAGCACAGAGGTCACAAGTGTGCACGATAGTCTACACCTATTGTAGTCGCAACTCTTTACGTGGCATTTAAATACAGAGCTGGTGAAGTGGTTGTAATGTTACTCTGTTTAACCTTGCAGCTACATATATAAGACAATTATTAATACTAACTAGCGGTCGCCTAGTGGTCAAAATTCGACCATAATTGATTAAAATTTTAAGTTTGATCGTCATTAAGGTTTTATTGTCTATAACTTTACCCTTATAATCACATTTCATTTAGATAAGGTATAGGTTAATTTGCCTATATTTTCAAACAAATTATTATTTACCTAACTATACTCTTTCATTGTCGATATTCCTAAGCTTGCTACTTTGTTTTCTTTATTACATATAAATAATGTATATGTAACCATGGTTACGAAGAATTGTATGACGTCAGACGAACAATGCCGAAATACTACGAACGCGATTCGACTGCGTGTGTCAAATGCATGATTGTGTGCGTGTAGTGCTTTTTCATTAATTTAATCTATTTCTAATGCATAATTTATAAAAATATTAGGAATCGCCACTCCTTCTTCATATAAACTTTAACTGTGCAAAATTTCATAATTCTCCATCCGCGCAATTTACGTTAAAATAGATACAAAGTCATTAAATATATATAACCATACACCACCACTGCTAATCCCCATTGGTAAAGTCTAATGATTAAACCGACATTCAACAAGAGCAAAAACCCTATTAAAACAAAAAGCGAAGTGGTTCAAAACACGAGATAACTCGTCGTCACGGGCCCCGGGCTCGCTCATGCACCTTCGTATACCTATAAATATAATAAAATAATCACCCTCGTACCGCCGTGCTTTATGCGGCAAAACATTGTTATTACGCATACGGGAACTTTCGATGCTACCTAATAAGTATATGAGTACCTCTCAAGGCATGCGCGGTAGCGGTTTTGATATATTCAAGTCATTGTTATGACGTAGCAGGCTATTTAAAAACAAATGTGGTCTAGCAAGCCATATAAGCGGATAAAAGAAAAGATTGATTTATGATTACGGCATCATCAAAATCGATGAGAAGAATTATACAAATATGAAGTAGCGCAGCAATAGTGAAAAGTTCTGCTGTATATAAGGTCTAGGAGTTCAAGCTCGGGTCGGACGAAGTATAAGTCACTTATTGGGTTTACCTGTCAAGAAATTTTTAATAACAGCAAGTAGTCTGTAACTGTACCCGCTTAATGGCAATAAGGTGGAAAACGTGGGAAAGAAAACCGCTTCTATTACACGTGGCTGTACAAATGGCGTAGTGTTTTAAGTGGTCACCTTGGCTAGGCCAATTTGGCAATTGTTGTGGATACGATTCTTCACGGGCAAACAAATTGTTGTTCCGACTGAGTGATCTTAGTGTACATTGTCTTAACGGTAAGTAAAGTCGTGCTTGTTTATAGATACGGACAAACTCGCGAATAATGGCTAAAGCATCATGAAAACGTAGATTTATAGACTGTGTGTGTCTGCCCAATGGCTCAACCGTTTCGAATGCTTTTTCCATCTAAACAGATAAACATAGCCTGGTGTAACTTTCTATCAGCAAAAGCAGTTTAGTGATTCAGAAATTACCCAGTAAAATAATATGCATTATCAGTTTAGTAATACAGATATTATTCATATGATATTATTACAGTTCACTACTGTCAATTTCAGTTAATCTATTGAAACACCCATTTTAATACACAACTCTTTTATATACTACATAAATATATTTCAATAAGAATAACTCGCTACCGTTTGTAGCTTGTTCCCTACATAACACATGACGTATGTTACATGCAATAATGCGCGCGCGTCTAAACCGAGGCGACTTTTAAAAGTTCCGCGCGCTAAGTTGCCGACAAGCGCTCCTTCATACAGGTGTGTATGTACACCATTATTACGCGGTATTTTAGGACAGTCTCGAAAACGAGTTTAGATAAAAATGTGGTTGATGGGCTCAGCATCAACTGATATGCTTGTTTGAGATGTTTAAACAAGATGCTCAAACGAAGTGCTTAAGCGATATGAAGAATTAAATTATTTAACCAATTAAACATCGTAGATGGAATGTCCGTTAGGTAAAATTCTTGGTAACTTGACGAAAGAACCTTGGTATAATAGTGAATAGGTAAAGGATACTCTCTCTTAAATTATCAAGTCGCAAGATAGCACAAAGAAAACGGTACAGTCATAGTTTTATTCTGATTGCACGATAGGCGACGTGTGTATGCTACTGCAGTTTCTCGAACCACCGATACCGCATTATTTCCAGTACCGATGTATAAATGGTGGTCGTTTTGTTTTTATTGTGATTCCGCACTTAAGACTGGCCTCGTTGTTTTCTTTCCTTTCTTGTATTAATCATTTGAATACAATTAAGCGAATCACTAATCCATACGACGAAAAACAAAACTCAATATAAAATACTGGGTCTCTTTTCCGTTGTTTCAATGCTTGGTAATTCACTATGAGGTGTTTGTAAAATATTAGATTGCATTGTAACTAACAATGATTTAATTTTATTGATTAAAAGTTTAATTGAGATGTTCAATTCGACCCGAGAGAGTTACTGATACTATACTGTGTATAACAGTTGCCAACCGGATAGTAGAGTTGTTTCTATAGCCAATGTTACGTTCATACGCTTTTATCGCTTAGTGCTACAACATGGTTACCCTACTACGAGCGCACAACGGCGTCAAATCCGATTCATCTTTGAGGAAGTCACAAGTCACACAAAAACCAATATAACAAGAACTCCCAATCCCATTTAATTCTCCATAATTAACCTCCATTAGTAGGGCGTTGGGGGCCAATATCAACTGGTGTTTCTATTCCTTCATAATTGTTTTGATTATTAGATATTGTTTAATAAAATGTATGCTCAGTGAATTTAGTTTTTTTAATATAATTGACGTGAGAATGTCCCAATTAGGAATTAATTATTTATGGTGTCCCGGTGTTGGGTACCGTTCCGGTGTTGTTGATATCTTTACACCACGCTGCGCAGTGGAGTAAACAAACAATCAATTTCTATATGATATAGTGTTACCGATCTTCTGATTATTCCTTGGTCATTGTCGATCATAAATTTTTAATAAAGGTAGACTGTAGTTACGATGGACGTCGGTGCATATTTTAAAATAACCTCTAACATAGACCCAATTGCTGTGTTAGTTTCTCGCCATAGCCAGTATTATGTTTGCTGACGAATGAGTTTACGAGATGGTTCTTTCTTTTAAGTAAAGTCCATCTGATTAAACGTCTACGTAGCTACAATCGGTTTGCATTCGGTTGATCGATAAAACCAGATCATGATGAAAATTGATTCATCATTAATTGTTGACATGATTGTGCCAAGTAAAGGTTCAAGTTGCGTATGTATGCTTATTTGGGTCAGTGATACCAAACTGCATTGACGGTCTAAATACGCGTCAAGACATATTCTATTCTACTGCCCGGCAACATCGATACCACGACTTGTATAGTCTACGCTACGGCGAGCAGGAGTAAAGCCGTTCTATTCGCAGCATGTGTGGATGTACAATAAATCCACAAATCAATATTGGCCCCAAATACCTTTGCGTTCGTCAAATAACTAACAAATAACGAAGTGCGTCGAACTCGATATCGAGGCGTACTCTAAACGTGCTTATTCGAAATCAAATTATATCTAGAACTGTGTAGAGACCTAAAAGCATAGCTGCGAAATGTCGGTGCAAAACAACTTGAGATAGGCTTATTTTGAAATAAATAATGCAACTATGTATATTAGATCACAAGACCACGGCCCTACTACCATCTCCAAAAGCATTGTCAATGCATGCGCTGGAACGAAACAACGCTATACAGTCTGTAACCCACTATCTCATTGTCAAGCTCACAATGATTTCAGCATGAATAGGCCGGCTCGACCGGGTAAGGAACTCACAGAATATCCACGTGAAATAGCAGTATTCGTACTGTTGTGTTTCGTTCGGTGAGTGAGAGTGCCGGAGGCCCAATCACCCTTGCACCCTTCCCGCTCCTTCTCCTTCCCACTTCCCCTTTCCTAAAGGGTTGGCAACGCGCAAGGAATGCCTCTGGTGTTGCAGGCGTCCATAGGCTACGGTGACCACTTACCATCAGGTGGGCCGTATGCCTGTTTGCCAAAATAGTGGCATAAAAAAAAATAGTAAGTAATAATAACTCTTTAAAAGATGATGGTCATAACCTAATGATCTGTAATATACAGTCGTTAACGATGTACAAAATGTCCTTAGATCTAGGCTTCTTAGGCCTTCAACGTTAGTCTAATTAAGTGCTTTGCATGCTCCACTTATGCTCAGTTACCATAGTGTAGACGCACATTTACGCACTGTGGACAATCTAGACCTCAAGCCGGATTTTCCTTTACAGTTGACCTTTACATTCACATTACTAGTTACAAACTAGTCAAATGAATTGCTGACATTTTATATCTGATCCTTTATATCCTAGCAGTTTGATCTGATAAGGGGCAAGGCTTTGATCCCTTCTTAGAATTAAACATATCAAATGCTACTAGATGTCATTATCGGCAGCCAATTAGTACACGATCATCTTGCTTGCCAGCAATGTTGTCAACTGCACGAATGACGTAGCGGTTTAAGTTGTTGCCTCTCCGCTGCCACTGCGCCGAGAGGTGTGGGTTCGATTCCCACACAGGCAAAAAAATTTGTGATCCACAAATGGCTGTTTCGAGTCTGGGTGTTTTTTGTGTCCGGTGTTTGATGGTTGTAAAGCCCCCGCGACACAGGAATAATTCCTAGTACAGGAGTTGCCTTTTAACAAGAAAAAAAATTATAGATAGGTGTTGATTCCCGAGTTTGGTTTTGGAGGGAATTTCCAAGAATTGCCTGAGAGGAAACAGTTTAGAGTTTACACATTTGCACAATATTACGAACATCATATATACATACATAAGTATTTGCATGCCAGACTTTGATAGAAAATGTGCTGGATCTTATCTTATATCACACCGTTTTTATAAACCGAGTTTAAATAATTTTTTGTTTTAAACTACTACTCCCGCACTAGGGTGTTATTATTGGGTAGTATTTAACTGCACAGCAAAAAAATACTAATTGCACAGCAAAATATGCTTATCAAAAATACTAATTGCACAGCAAAATATGCTTATCAAAAATACTAATTGCACAGCAAAATATATATTTAAAGAGATCGAACTAAGAAGTTCGATCTATATTTTTGGGTGGGTTTAAGAAGGAACTTAACATAACCTGGGTTAGGTTATGTTAAGTTTCCGAGACGGAATGCAGTGATTTGAGGCGTATGTGTGCTCGTTATGCTGTGCAATTAGTATTTTTGATGGTCATTATATTTGATCCCGTTACTATTTTTTTTTTATTTAAGTATTTGTTAAGTTAAATTCCCGTGACATAGTTCCTATATCGTGGGTTCCTATTTGCCTATATAACAATGTATACAAACATTCAAACAACGGGCACAAATACCACATTGACTTGGAACAAATATTGGTGGATCACACAAATTGTTGTCCCGTGTGAAGATTGAACCCACAACACAGTGCACAGTGAGACGACTACTAGAACCATAACGCCATCGAGCAGTCAATTAACTTGCAATACATGAATACGATAGCTCAGTCGGGACCAACAGACCAACAGACTACAATGCAGAGGGTCTCGGGTTCGAATCCACGTCGCGCACCTCTGACTTTCGGAAGTTATATGACTTTTCGAAATTATGTGCGTATTGATTGACAATTATCGCCTGGTCCGTGCCTCGGCGAGCACGTTAAGCCGTCGGTCCCGGCTGCCATGAACATCTATGGCAGTGGTTATTGGGAAGTCAGTGGTCTATAATATCCTGACACTGGTCTAGCCTTAGGGTATCGTTAGCCTTCGGGTTGCGGAGTTCAGGTGGCAGCCACTCCGTTTAAAAACCGATATCCAGTCAAATCCGGTTAGACTAGAAAATCCGACCCCAAATAACTTGGGAATAATAAAGGATAAGGAGAAGGCATGATTTTTATTGTATTAGTATGTTCTTGTTGAAGCATTATTTTTGGGCGGAAACCGTATTCACTATCGTATTTCATAGTAATCGGTGACTTATCAATATTATTAACCACAATACACATACACATAATGCGCAGTTACCAATTCTCAGCTGATATATAATCGACTAGCTATAGCACCCGGCTTTATTCGCGTACAATTAGGCTAGGTTAATCAGGATATGTAAGAAATTGTACTTTGATTAAAAATAAAATGGAGCCTTTGTTATGCGATGATAATATAGCGTTCTAATGATGAAAGTATTTTCAAAGTCGGTTGAGTAGTTTTGAGTTAAATCCTTACAAACAAACAAACAAGAAATCAGATATTTCCTTTATATAATATTAGTATTATATAACCGGTGATATAATATAGAGTACATAAACGTGACTATAACAGATGATTGCTTTTATCTAAACCTGTTATATAATATTTTAATCATTATCAGCCTTCCAATTTTAGATTGATTAACATCGTACGATAGATAAGTTTTATTTCTGATCAATCGAATTATATTCATATTTGTAGATTAATTTATTTGATTTTTATTCGTTGTTATCAAGGTGGAAGTCTAACGGTTTTTTATTAGGTTGGAGTGTTATGCAAGACTCAAGTTCAATTCTCGAGTCGGACAAACCGTTGTTGAGTTTATCTTTAAAATAATTCTCAATAGCAGTAGAGTCTGGAACTATACCTGGTTACTGGTACCAGACTCGCCTGAATTACGTGCGATCTAAAATATTGCTGGTGATGAGGGTGAGAGGTGTTCATCTTAACCTAACTCTTTGCGATTCAACCTGCTTCAGTAAAATGCACTGGTACCGGTCTAGTAATTGCATATTTTTTTCTTTTTTATTTTGCTCGTCAAAATGACCTCTCTCTGCCTGATGGAAAGCAGTCGTGTGGTCTAAGAGCAGTAGCCTCCACATCATCCTCATAGCAGCCGAGGCGATGTTGAGGTCTCTACTTTGACGAAGTGAAGTGATCTAAAATATAAATTGATTTAGTGGTCATCATTGCATCTTCTAGTGCGTCGATTGTTGTGCCTTGGTTGACCACCCGGAGCAATAACTTGTATGATGTAATAATAATAATAATAAACTTTATTGTAGCCATCAATAACACTTACATAGAAGCACTGTGCCCTGAACTAAATTATTAACCTGTATCTCAGGAGTCAGTTCCTTCCCACATTAGATGTTAACTTATAATGTTATATTTACAGATACAGAAGATTAGAAAAAGAAAAAGATTAAAGAAAACAAAACAAAAAGGTTACAAAGATTTTAGATATTACAATGATAAATAAATTTTTATATACGGCTGGTTTGTCATTGTTGTTTTGTGTGTGTTTGTGTGTCTTACACACTTGTGTGTGTGTGTATGTGCGTGTACTTATGCAAGTATGAGTGTGTACGTTTTATACTTTGTTTCTAGTCAATTTGTTTAAATATGGGTAATCTAAGAATTCCCTTTTTAAAAACAAATATAGATGCTTGTTCTCGGAGGGTTTGGTATAGACTATAGATTTGCCCTTGCTACGATAATAGCGTAATTATCTTGTTTTATCCACTATCATTATATGTTCATGCACGCTCATGGGTTTAAGGTACTCTTTGTTTATAGTGTCGTATTGTATTTAGTGGATTGAAGAATCACGTTACCATTTTACAGCATTTTGAAGTTTTTTTGTATTATATATTGTAATACGAGGATTTACGAGCTGAACATTAGGGAGATTAAAGCCATGTCTTGTTGTTTGTAAAAGAAAATGCTTCATACAGCAAATAGGATAGCAGAGTTAGATGAACCCCTTTTTGAAAGATGAGCCGCACTGGAGCCAGCTTTCGGGAAACAAAATCTATCCAAAGCACTATTATACTAATGAAATGTTATCGTAACAAATTATCGCACAGAACTATCGATATTTCGTCGACGGTTTATGGCAACATTATATCTAATTTATTACACCTGGCAACTGGCGACATAAAAATGTCAAACGTTATTGGACCAGTTCTTCATTGGCTCAGTATTACCGTATGGAGTTCAAGGTTGGCCTCATATATTTATAAATTATATTATT
Organism: Catocala nupta; assembly: GCA_963675205.1. NCBI lineage: Eukaryota > Metazoa > Arthropoda > Insecta > Lepidoptera > Erebidae > Catocala > Catocala nupta. Next base: position 5,068,689 of record OY776095.1, on the reverse strand, counting down.
CTGTCGAAATCTGTGGTATCTTATCTATATTATTAAAAGAAAAACTATAACGAGCATTGACTATGGCATTTTACGGACACCATCTTGTTAACAAATTTTGACGTGACATGGCGGAATGAATAAAGTATTTTAGTAGTCATACTTGTTCTGTATTAGTGATATATAACAATCAAAGACTTTACTATGATGCCTAATTATTATTAGTAGATATTTATATATTGCCTGCAAATTCGCTCGCATAAACGTAGGTAATGTAAATTTTTGTATGTCGTTTTCTGTACCCCTGATAAAGTTTATGCGAAATTTCATGATGATTAGTCGAGTGGTCAAAGCATAGCATGAAAGCGCAACAAACAATCAAACATATAGTCCCATTTGAAATCTTCTTCTTAGCCTTTATTATTTCCAAGTCACTTGGGGTCGGCTTTTCTGATCTAACCGGATTTGACTGGATATCAGTTTTTATACGGAGCGGCTGCCACCTGACCTCCGCAACCCGAAGGCTAACGATACCCTAAGGCTAGACCAGTGTCAGGATATTATAGGACACTGACTTCCCAATAACAACTGCCATAGATGTTCATGGCAGACGGGACCGACGGCTTAAAGTGCTCTCCAAAGCACGGAGCAGGCGATAATTGTCAATCAATACGCACATAATTTCGAAAAGTCATATAACTTCCGAACGTCAGAGGTGCGCGACGTGGGTTCGAACCCGAGACCCTCTGCATTGCAGTCTGTTGGTCTCCCCACTGAGCTATCGCTGCTATATAGTCGCATTTATAATATTAGTTACGATTTACCTCAAAAACACAATATTATAATGTTTTTCTGTACCTTACGTAATAGGGGGCGAGATTATTGCCGCCTACCGGATACATTTTAATATATCCTAACAGAAAACTTAATAACACGACACGGAACCGAACCCACGTCCACTCAAGACAATTAAAAGTACATGCCATTAAAATAAATGCCAAAGCATCAATGACATAATGCAAGATAAAATCTATTTAGTATACACGTAACGGAAAATTCTGCGTTTTCAAAAATGTATGATTCTATGTTATTGCCTCATCTCGTGGGTGTGGCGGATAACAAAAATTAAACCGTTAATATTTATGTTAGGAAGACGGAATCAATACTCATTAAATGTTATGTTAAGTATATGTTAATCTTTATCTTATTTAACTTTATGGCTGTGACCCTTAGGACCGCCTGCGAAGGCTGTCATCCGTGAATCTATTACATATTATTATAAAATTGTAAAGTCGCTGCGTTTATACATTTGTCACCGCCTTGATGTAGCAGAAGTAGTAAATGCTGTGCTTGAGATCTTGGGTTCGAGTCCCGGGTCGAACCAATAAAAAACTATTAGGTTTCTGTCAAAAAAATCTTTGAACAAAATGTAGTGTTTTTATTAAATTACAATACTACTAGTTTTCGCACGGGATTTTGTCCGCGTGAATCTCACGGAGACCCATTACCATAATATATAGAGTATCCTATGCTATAGTCTATGTGTGCGCCAAATTTGATCCAAATTCGTTTAGTGGTTTACGCGTGATGAATAACAAACATTGCTATAGGAAATCTTTCGCTTTTATAATATTAGTAGGTTGGTTTTATATACATTGGCTGAGAGCTTCAAATTGCGTTACTAAATTGTGCTAGACCTATAAAGGTTGTTTTTCATACGGGACAATATTTAGGTTCGTACTCACAATTATACTAAGAAGTGCTCTATATTGTCAAATTCGTTTTTCATTTCCGATACCTACTGGATTTTATAAGAGAGTTATCATCAGAGATGCATCGTTACAAGTTTGTTTCACCAAATTATAAGACCCGAGACCCTACGAATCCCCTGCAAACATAACAGCGAAACAACTAGGAAGTCTTTACACAACATTCCTCTACCAACACATAATATACCTGGATATTAAAAATAACAAAAAATCTTTTCCTACATTAAATATTTCCATCATCAATCGTGTTCACCCATTGCCGTATCTAAAATTACTCGCAGCCATCTTGTTTGTGTGCGTCTGTTAGTAATTTTAGGGCGGTCCGCGAATACATTTTATCGTTGTTTTGCGTCGCGCTTATCGACAAATCCCCGCACTAGATGAAGGGCAGACATGCGGCAAATTTCATGGCTGCCTGTTCACAATACTGATAATTTTATAGGCGTTAGTTTGTTTCGTAATTATTGAATAATTCTGTAATCGCAATAATTGGATTCGCGATAACACTCCAAATTAGTGGCGCTGTTTTTGACGTTGTTTGTCGAATAAAGGAGTCCGTTTTAATTGATTGGTTTGAAGACTATTGCTATGTGCCCTTTCCTGTTACGATTGTAGAATTTTGTTATTTCCTGGGTAACGTTGAAGGCGATTAATATTTGTGTTAATGTTTGTGGCGATGTTTCGACTAGTACTACTTTGGTAGCTGCAAATAGAATAACTAAGGACATCTTGAAAAGCTAGGGTATTTACAGAATAATAAATACAGCGACTGCCTAGTGGGAGGCTCTTGCACTGCCAGGTAGATATCTTGAGTTCAACTTCAAGACACGCGTCTTTGACTTTCACGAAGTTATGTGCTTATTAACTAGTTAATTATCGTTCGCTTTAACGGTGAAAGAAAACATAAACGTGCATATCTGGGATTTCTTCATCTTCTTCTTCCTAGCGATTGTTAATCCCAGCTTATGCCAGGGTCCGCTTATTTCTGGTCTAACGAGATTTAGCTGAATATCAATTTTTACACGGAGCGACTGCCATCTGACCTCCGTAACCCAGAAGGATAACATCATTCTATGGTTAGACCAGTCGTCAGGATATTTGAGGGCGCTGACTTCCCAATAACGACTGCCATAGATATTCATGACAGCCAAGAGCCACTGTTTAACGTGCTTTCCGACGCACGGGGGTGAAACACCGCCAACTTTCTTACTCCGGGCTAATTATTAAGAACTTCTTGACAGAAATTCTTAATAAATTATTACTAAGAAATTCTTGCCGGAAAATCTTAGTAACGTTTTCCAAGCCCGACAAGCCAAGCATGATCCGCAGTCGTATACACTACCACTGCATCAACGAGCCAGCAGGGATTTTTTCATAATGATCATAAAGATATGTGCAGTCTGCCAACCTGTAGTGATTCAGCGTGATGGACTATAGCTTAACCAATCTCTCACTGAAAAGAGACCGTGCCGTGGATCAGTTTAATACAGCGCTGATATTATATTATACTGATAATCATAGTTTAAATTTGCAATTTCGCTTAAGTAGAGTTAATCGGCTGAAAAATTACCAGAATCGAACCAAAGTACATACATTTTAAAACTATTCAGCATGAATGAATCGACCGGGGTAGTACTACCCTCTCACAGAATACCGGCGTGAAGTAACGGTACCCGTAGGTACTGTTGCGTTTCGTATCGGTGAGTGAGAGAATCGGAGGTCCAGTTACCCCAAACCTTTTCCTATCCTTTCCTTTGTCCTTTCCGTCCTTCATTCCGTTTTAAAGGGCTGGCAACGCACTTGTAACTCCTTTGGGGTTGCGGGTGTCCATGGGCGGCGGTAATCGCTTACCATCAGGCGATCCGTCTGTTCGCTTTCTGCCCAATGCCAAAAAAAAAAAGCTTCGTACCGTTTAGAATATTTTTACGGTTTTAATAATATACAATCTAATAAATTACGGGTTTAAGTAGGTAGTATGGCCACTGGGAAGTACCACCGTACAAAAGTTCATAGTATCGTGAACAACCTTGTGTTTCATCTCTACCGTGAGTTGAGTCTCTAGGCTCCGTTATTTTTACTTTTTAATATGTACTATGGCTACGCATGTATACCTTTTTTTAAATATCAATCACCAGTGTCAACCCTAAGGATGCCAACTTCCATCCAGCCTTCATTTGCCATCTTTAGTTTATTGAGTTCTATTTAGTTCTATTGTAAGACGAATCTCAAGTTATCTATATACATAATGGGGATATATACATAGATATCTCCATTATGTTTAGTTAACCAACATCATACTGAGTTATTGCCCTTCGCCCCTTATATTAATACTAGCTTTTGCTCGCGGCTTCGCTACCTCGAGAACACTTATTTTCTAACAAAAACAGAAAAGGACATATCCTTTGCTGTTCCCGTGACATCGAGTATGTGGCATTTCATAACGATCGGTCAAGTAATTTAGGCGTGAAAGCATAACAAACAAACTCACATTCGCATTTGTTAACCTCTGAATCTTCTTCGAAGAGGATAATGAAAACACTATGTGGGTCTGTGTGTCGGTCTATTAGTGACAGTTTGTTAGTGACAGGCATAGCACCGGAACCACTGAACCGATTGACTTGTAACTTGGTGTACAGACACCTTGGGGTCATCCCTCGGTTGAGTTTGAATATGGGCCCTGTGGGTCAAAAGACCTCCGAAATATAAGGGTCACAAGGTCATAAGGTCAGGGGATATCCACCAACATAGTGATTTGGAAGTACAAGGTAGAGGGTATTGCCCAGCAGCGGGATATTACAAAAAGTTGATGGAAAAAGGTCACATGAAGACGAAGAGGTTGAATCCTGGGTTTTTACACCCATCTCGTTATCTAAGTTTATGTTGCAAATCAGGAATAATATTAGTTAGAAAGGAAAATAGGATAATTACGTTTTTTGGTTTTTCTAGACATTTGTCATATGGATTAGTTTTAAGGAATACTGTGTATTTACACAGTATTTTTTAAAACTACATACTTAGTCTCACGCCTGTATGCCCGAAGGTGTAGGCAGAGGTGTATGACACACCCACATTTCGCCAACTATATTTTTGATCCTACTAACTGTGTCAAACAATACTGAAAATAATGACAACTTTAGACTTCATTTTAACTGAAATATAAACATGTAACAAAGAATACTTGTTACCCAATCTTTATAAAGAGCTAAATTAATTCGCTATTTACTATTTACAACAAAACTTTTATTTGCATAAACAAAACGCATAGCAACACAGTAATATACTAAACACATGCTAACAGTTTTATCTTGTAACTTTTCGACACCCACTATGACAATTCAACTATACGTAGCTATCGCCACATGTCAAACACTACATTAAAATTGCAAAACTTTCCACTCTGAACATTAGTATGACAGCTGAAACGCAGTATATAGGTCAAACTCAGGATGTTACGAGCAAGCCACGTCCTACACATGTTAATGTAATATAGAATTGGTATGCACACCCCGCTTTCAATTTCTCAATGGTCGCCAAATAGGCCTATTGTATTGATACCCTATTTTATGACCAAAAACGTGCCGTAGTAACTGCGGTGGGTCACATGCGAATTTTATGTCAACGTTATTTAATTGTAAATCGTTTGAGTAGCTTAAATAGCCGTTGCTTTTGTTATCTTATCTTGTGTGGGGGCCAGTCAGTACAGACCGGCGACACTTCGACCCAGTGGGATCTTTTGTGTTGACTTCCCCAATAACCACTGCCATAGATGTTCATGGCAGCCGGGACCGATGGCTTAACGTGCTCTCCGAGGCACGGAGCAGGCGATAATTGTCAATCAATACGCACATAATTTCGAAAAGTCATATAACTTCCGAAAGTCAGAGGTGCGCGACGTGGGTTCGAACCCGAGACCCTCTGCATTGCAGTCTGTTGGTCTCCCTACTGAGTTATCGCTGCTGTGTTGCTTTTGTTAACTAATATTAACGTTGTTCATTGAATGTTAACATAATCGTGCGGATTTATTTAATTGTCGCTTGCTTTAACGGTGAAGGAAAACATCGTGATACTGCATGTTTGAGAGATCCTTCATAACGTTCTCGAAGATATTTGAAGTCTGCCAATCCGCTTTGGGCCAACGTGGTGGACTATGATGGCCTTACTCTTCTCATACTGAGAAGAGGCCCGTGACCAGCAGCGGGTCAATTTAACACAGGGCTGATATTATTATTTAATAATTATTCGTTATTTTAGGCGTCCGTAATATTTAAATGATGTATAATATTCCTTCAGTTCACATTTTAAATAGCAGCCGTTACTGAACAGGTTTATTCAGTAATGAAGAAGCTTGAATAACGTATGAGTGGCTTTTAATAATAACAGTTGTTTAATTTAACGGCTACCAGCACACCCGCCTAGTAACAGATGGAATCATTATTATTCCGTAGCCTTACACGTATGTAAAATTTGCCGAATCGACCTTAGTCTGTTTCACAAGGTACCAACACCAGAATATATTAATATACAAATTTTCTATTGGCTAAACCTTATGTAAAGAATGGACAAAATGTCTATGCGTTCATTAATTTATATATTTATTTATTTAGATATAAAATATAGCATTATTTAATAATTATCAGTCAATCTCTAGGCCTAAATAAAAATTGAATGTAATAAGGTCTTTATCAAAAGGTTGGACATCATTCGAGCTGGCCGAAATTATAAAAATATAGTGTCGTATCGTAATATGCCTAAACATTATAAAAATGCATATTACATGAAATATTTGGTAATAGCAAAGGATATTCATTATCTTAGGAAATGTGCGGTTTTGGTCATAACTGTCAAATATTTAGTTGATAAAAATGCATTCTCGATTAACCGTTTTAAATAGAACACTACATTTATTATTCATCCATTGTACATTTCCGTAAAACGGTTTTACGACTTTAATCGTAGCTGTTTTATAAATAATACAAGCAAAGTCGGGTTTTAAACTAAATTCTAAATCTAATAACTAAACAAAGACATTGTCGTTGTATGCAAAATAGTGGACTGTATACGCATCACTAATATACATCTACGTATGTGCGACTTGAACCAAATGACGAGGACAGGAAGGGCGCAAGGTTGTTGGGTTAACGCTCCAAGATTATCCAACAATGACTCGCTGTGCTATTAGGCATTATAAACTTGTTACCCTTGCCTGCTGAAGGATATTTGATGCTTGATAATATTCTTATTTCAAATTCGTTTCCTTATTCCAACGGATGTCAGTCTTGATAGTTTGATGTGTTCTTATTTTAAACTTTTTTATATTTGACATTTAGAAGCGCGGGATTATTTGTTCTTTTTTGAAATCCACTTACAAAATAAATAAACATCTTGTAGGTAGTCTAATAATTATTTAAATTAAAATGTATGAGTGTTTATTGTCGTCTATTATTGTCATTTAAAAATTTTCATCGTTCTTCAGACTCAGACATAAAATTCACTCACAATTTTTTGTTTATATCTAAGATTGATCTAGTGTTTAATTCCAGTGGATAATGAATGTCTCAAGTCAGACTCATATCTCAGAAAATAAATAGCTCCGAATCATTTATGTCCAATATGAAATATAACTGGAATCAAATGGTTTCACTACCCGTGTTGGCAGCGTCCACAGTTTAAAAAACGCAATAAAAATATAAATGCCACATGCAAGTAAATTAAAACTTCCATCTTTCATTCTCATCAAAAATCTAAACATTACAATTGTTGGCAAATCTTTATACCCCACACAAGTTCTTGTCCATGACCGGCGAACGAGTGAGAAAGCCAAATAAACTATGAAATAAAACCAGAAAGAGATAGAGATATAAAGTGTTGAAAGATTAGCGGCCATTTTGTGTCAGTAATGAGGTTATCGGAGCCCCTAGAAATCCCTTAAATACCACATTGTTAGAATTATTATCATTCGCAGACGAACAAATTCGCTGTCAATGTGTTCACAAAGTTATGGCGACAAGGAAGGTAATTCAGAGCTTTTGCGTCAAATAATATATTAGTTTTGAGCTTCCTTATGGGCGAATGTTGGTGTGATTTATGAAACATCATAGCTGTTACTCTTTTCTCATTCTTTTTCTGGAGTCTGTGGGTGTTGGCAGTAGTCCGTGTCACCTGATGTTAGGTTTTATAAATAAATAAATAAAATGTTAAAAAGATTATAGTGTCAAAATCATTTGACGTTTTCGGTGACACGGTCCGTTTGTTGGACAGCGGCATGTATCTCTTATTTTTTGGGATGCATATACTCGCAGCTGATTCACGAAGAAGTAGGCAGAAACTAGGGCTTCCCACTGGATTCAAATATGCAATGGTCGAAATGTTGTCTAAAATACTGAGTGCAGACTTAATAAGAAATAACTAAATTACCGTTTTGTTTAATTTTCAACATCGTAGCAAGTAACCATTGATACAATTACGTTAATTTGTAGCTTTGCCCGAATCACGACGATAGGCTCGTCTGCTACGTAGGACTTAAATATAACTGGTGTAAAATGGGTGTGATACGCCTTTGTTTATTCGAAGAAAATCTTTATTTTATATTATTTAAGCTGTGTTACTATTATACAAAAATAACAACAATCGAAACAATTATCTATGGAGCGCAAGAACTTTCATCTCGTGTGACGAATGTAGCTTCACCCGGGGTTTTGTATGTGGTAACCATTAACCATCTGTTCGTAAATTTATAACAATAAGTCATATATTTCTTTTAGTACCAATTTCTGCCACCTGACCACCTATGTGTCTACTATGACGAAATTGGGCTCAGGAAACGCCTTGAGACATCTCCAACCTATTTAATTTTCAGTCAGTGACGACATGTCCATACGAATTGGCAAAAAGAAACCATTCCTTTATTTTAATATGGCCATAAATCAAATGTTACGATGCTTAACACATACTACTAAAATGTCGTAGCAAATTCACGGAATTATAGTATAATAATATACAAAAGTAATAAAAATGATTCAGCTCAGCGTGAGGCCTTCTTTGACCCAAATAGGAACAGCTGATCTTGGAATATAACGAATATAGCTTTAGCTATGTAGTAGTTTGCAAAATACTGACAAATGTCTTGTTATAAAACATTCTATATTCAATTACATCATTGCAACCTGCAACACCTAAGGTATTACTCGCGAGTTGCCGACTTTCCCAAAAAGGAGTCGCTGTGTTACCGACTTTCCCAACAAGGAGTCGCTGTGTTGCCATCGTAACCACTATACCTATCTCTACCATCCCTTTCTTTTTACCCTATCCTTATTTCTTTTCTTAAGTAATGATAACCGTCTACCATCAGGCATGTTTTAAAGCTTGCCTGTTTGCTATAAAAAACGCTTAATTAATAAAACGTTCGTAACCTAAAAAGACGATTGGAACGCTCCAAGCGTCTATACGGTACGAATATCGATTATTATCCAATGGATAGAATACATGTTTCTAAAAAATGCATCAAAAGAACGAAAAGCGATAACATTTTAGAGTTCAAGGGCGCTCACAATCGCACTTCAATAGAATTTGATCCTACAGATTGTGAATCGAATAGTGAAAAAAAGAAAAATGTCCTAATTGACGTCACATATTATTATTGCTTTTATATAACCCTTTTGTTCTGCTCAAAATGTAAGTACATATACAGTGTGACGCCTAAATCCCCAGAGGTTGGCTGAGGTATATAACCATAAGTTTCATATAGTTATTTGTAATATTTATGGTAATACACCTACTCTTCGCTAGCTATGGTTTTAGATCCCACGTAATCGCCTATTACCTTCTGTATGGTACAGTACCAGCTCAATACCTGAATGGTTATTTCTCAACAACAGCTGTGCAGCGATAGTGCGATTGCTGTCTATGAGGTCTCGCGTGCGGCGCGTCGGCAAAATGTTATTAGATTTTTCTGTTAAGAAAATCGCTATAGCCGCACGGAGTCTGGAGCGGTGCCGGGATGATAGAAATAAGTTCACCCCCTATCACGTGGGACTGTTAGCTGACTACATATGTATGTATATATGTGAAGCAATTACTTTAAAAAATCCGATCCGAAAATCGAACACAAGACCTCATGCACACTAGTCGCATGCAATCATTTTAATTACCAGCATTTGCCTGGGGCTTCATCAGACTACACGTAGTTAAAACCTATAAAAAGATACACACAGATACGCCACACAGTTTTATCGTCGAAACTGAATATAAATAGATCTTACAAAAGAACTGAATAATTTGCTACGATGCAAAGATCGTGTTAATCTAGGTCATAGCCTATCCGTGAGCTAAAATAATTAAAATACGTTCAGCGTTATGGCCTAGTGGGAGACCGTTTGACTGCTTCGCAGAGGTCTCCAGATCAATATCATGGCATATACCCTGACTTTTCGTAGAAATGTATGTTTTTAGTACGTAATATAAATATATTACATAATATTGTCTTCTGTTGACGTGAATGTTATTCATTGAAATTATACTACTATATACAGATTTTATCGCGTTGTTAAAACGATTTGACTGGGAGACTTATTCTTAGTCTCCCCGTGACCATGGCTGCTGTAAAGCAACCGAAACGTCAGGGAAAGTGTAAACTTAAATATAAATAGATTTAATAATGTATTTAGTTGAAATTAGTAAATTTTAATAGTAGTAGCAGTGTAACAGTCTCTAAATTATGTAATAAAGTGTCAAATAAACAACGCGATAAAATCCGTATACAGTAGTTTAATTTCAATAATATGCTTACATTTAAAATTGTATCTCATGTATGTTATTATATACTATGATCGTGCTAGGAACGTGTCAGGCAAAAAAATATTCTTTGTAAGAAAATGTATGAGACTATGTCCACTAGACCGTTCCGTCACCGACCAGCAGTTCCTATAGCAGGGCGTATCGTGTTGCTTTTCGTGTCTGATACCTACGTTCTTAGCACGGTCATGGTACGAGACGGTGTAGTGGGCAGACTCCTTTAAATATAGCTCGCTTTAAAATTGAAAGAAATATAGTAAAAAAGCAAAGTTAATCTTAATAGTCTTATCTTATCTTGTGTGGGGGCCAGTCAGAAAAGACCGGCGATACTTCGACCCAGTAGGATCTTTTGTGTCGACTGCCCCAATAACGACTGCCATAGATGTTCATGGCAGCCGAGACCGGCACGGGGCAGGCGATAATTGTCAATCAATGCGCACATAATTTCGAAAAGTCATATAACTTCCGAAAGTCAGAGGTGCGCGACGTGGGTTCGAACCCGAGACCCTTTGCATTGCAGTCTGTTGGTCTCCCCACTGAGCTATCGCTGCTCTTAATCTTAATAATACTTTGCACAACGCAAAAATCGAGACATCAAACGCAGTCAGAAATCCTTACCTTACATGTATCCTTAACACACCCAAACTAATATTATAAATGCGAATATCATTTGTTACGCTTTCACGCCATAACTACTCAATCAATAAAACCGAAATTTCGCATACCTACATGTTGTCAGGGGTACAGAAAAGGACAGGATACATTTCATCCATAAAACAGTACTCTTACTAACATAACCAAACTAAATTTACGTTGTCGAAACCGCGGACCGAATCTACTACATAGTAATCTTTATACACGAGACTAATACGCCATTCCTATTCCTCATACTTGCAAAGGACAAGACGGCATCCATTGTTCACGGCAAGCGTAGTATCCACGTGCCGCTAATAAAGACACGTAACGTGTAATATATTGGCAAGACACAGGGCATTAATGATCGCGACACATTCTACGTAATTGAGGAAGACTGTGAATATTTATCGTCGATTTGGCGACGCTACGCCACGCCAGATATACGTTATATTATTATTTTAGCGATCTTTAATTTTTGCGCGCGTTTACAGCGACGATTTTTGTTTAGAGATTAAGTTGAGTTTGAAATTCTGTTGCCTGTAATTATTGGAAGAAAGCTCCCGCTCTACAAAGCCCTGTATTGAAAGACTTTACAAATATTCAAACTAAGGACACAATGAACGATCGGAACAACCATTTGTGAATCACACAAATGAACGAATGAATGAATAAATTTATTATTTCTCTGATCATAACATACATGAGATACAATTTTAAATGTAAGCATTTCAGTCGTTAGGTACAATTTTTTTTGCAGCTGGTACTTAAAATAGGTAAACCCTGTGCCATAAGTACCAGCAACCTTCCAATGATACAGTAGATTTATATAACTGACATATTATATAACATAATGTTGAAACAACGTGGATACATTTACATTTACTGACAAAATTATCTATAAAATACTTCCAAAACAAATAAAACAAAATAAACAACAATCTAAGGAACTAGAGAATAATAATTTACTAAACCTAACTAAATATATAACGTGTGTCCCGTGTGGGATTCGAACTCATAATACTTGGCGTACTTACAGTAGCGAAAAGACCACTTAAACCGCTAAGTCAACTGTGTTTTTTTTTTCTTTTTTTATACTACTAAAGTGGCAAACAAGCATACGGCCCACCTGATGGTAAATGGTTACCGTAGCCTATCGACGCCTGCAACACCAGAGGCATCACTTGCGCGTTGCCGACCTTGTAAAAACCTTTTAACGTCCTTTTTGAAGAACCCCATACTGTAGTCTTGTGGGAAAACCTGGGCAGGGAGTTCATTCCATAACCAAAGCGTCCGCGGGAGAAAACAGTTGGAGCAAACGAGTCGTGGAGTCGAGACCGCCACTTGGTAAATGTAAGGCAGGACCGAAGCCTGGTAGAATGATGACCTGAAGAATGTACCTAGGTTAAACTGGATGCGGCAGGTGGATGACCGAATGTTATGGCGTATACTGGGAGAGGCATATGTCTAGCAGTGGACTGCAAAGTGCTGATTGATTGAATTAGAACAATACTTTATGAACTATTTTTAAGTAAATATCAAACAGGCACATATACAGACTTCATGCTTGCAGACTCTAAGGCAGAGGTTCCCAGACTTTTTTGTCATAGATCACTTTCAAAATTTAGCTGGTTCCGGCAGCTAGAAATTTAACCGCCAAGTAAAATCTGTATATTTGAACCAAATAAATGGGTTAAAATTAAAAAAATATATCATGTCTCTACGGGCTGACCTTCTTCTTTTTTTAGTCCCTGAGCTTCTTAAAATATTATCTGCCTACATTGATAGGTTACTACATTTTAGTTCTTCACTATCTATTTTGATTTTTGATTTTAATAAATTTTCGTGGCTTACGAATTTGTGTAATCATAATTTTTTTGTCACGCCTACCCCTCTCGAGTCTCCTGTGGACCCCTGAGGTCCACCTGGACCACTTTGGGAACTAAAGCTCTAAGGGTTTCCTCTTGCGGTGACCCGGTTCTTTACTTACTATATAATAATTAAATTATATAATTGTATGTTTCAAAAGACGTCTTCGTAAGGCTTGATTCCAATTGCGGGAGTTGCGTTATATAAGTAGTAGTATACAATAAAATTGCATCCTTCATGTTTCTCTTTCTAACTCATAGATTTCTTCTCACAGCCGTACAATATTTATTATTCTTGTTAATAAGACCAAATTACAGATAAATATTATATTAGCAATACAAAAACGAATAGTGGTTTTATTATAGCGAATAATTCAAGGCTAAATTGATGACGATTCAGTACTAAAATATAATATACCGCCGCGGTGACAACCATTACTAAAGCTTTTTATTTCGTGTGAAATATGAAAGTTGTAAAGTAGTGCGTAATAGTGCGAATGTGTTATTTTATTAATTGTATTTTGTTTTTATTTTACTGACCTGTAAAAACTATTACTGCTGTGTGAGACGAATTTTTATTGTTTAATCTAGGTCATGTAAAAGCCGTAATTTATAGCTAATCGGATATGTTTTAACATTCATTTGTTCTATTACCTTCACTGCCATTTCGATGCCAGTGTATGAAATTAAGACTATAGGTCTTCCAGCTGATTTAAAGAGGGACTGACACAGAAGAATTTGTACATATTTAAGCCAGATATAACACTGAAACTGAGACAGTCGGGCTAGTAGCTCTCCATAAAAGAAGATCGCAGCCAAATTATTATTATTTAGCTGCAATCTTATGCGAACAAGATTATTATGTGGTTTGCTATAATATATAATCTTGTTATATTGTACATTATAGATTACCAGGATATTTGTGTGTAATGAATGAACTCTGTTTATTATAATAACTAGGCAGAGCAGGCTAGTTCTGCCGTATCTCTCTGTAGACAAAAAGAAAACTAAGCTTATGTTCCTAAGGCAAGTGGGATTTCCATCCTGTCGTTATCTGTCCAATCCGTAAACCACGGGCTGGCAGTCCACTACTTTCAAAAAAGGTGTGCAATGCGTATGTTCTCCATTCTGTGCTGCAAGCGACCACAGGGTATGATAACCGCTTATTATCAGGCGCGCCGTATGATTGGTTGTCGCCTTGATAGCGTAAAACTATCGGTAGTTCTAGAAACTAAAACCTATGAGTTAAGGAGTGTGCCCACTACACCGTCTCCTACCATGACCGTGCTATGAACATATCAGATACGAAAAGCAAAACGATACGCCCTGCTATTGGAACTACTGGTCGGTGACGGAACGGTCTAGTCTTATAAAAGTATTTTTTTGCCTGACATGTTCCTAGCACGGTCATGGTATGAGATGGGGTTGTGGGCAGACTCCTTTACAAGGTCTTTACGTTTCTTGGGAAGGACGTTAAGCTAATCATTTTGCGTTTGATTGTCTCTCCGGTTGACATCCAATCGGATTATGAGAGTGAGGGCCAGTGCTCTTGTGTTTGCGTACAGACTATAATATATCCTGCGCAGACATTATTACTAAGAACAAAACACAATTACGTAAACCAAGCCAAGACCGTTGGACTGCAACGCTGAGGTTTCGAGTTCCCGCACTGGGCCAGCGTAGTGGAGTAGGTATGGCCTAACGCTTTTCACACTGGGAAGCGGCCCGTGCTCAGCAATTGGACAGTTTAATACAGGGCTGATATTATTATTATTATTATATAAAACACAATTTTAATAGGCTGTAGATGACTACAACCTATTAAAATTAAAATTTTATTAGGCCGAGAGAAATTTTAATTTTAATTTGAAATAACTTTTAGTATTCTAACCGGTGGTTGGCCTCGTATATGCCAACGAAATAAACAAACATTAATTACCTAATTCTTTCTTAAAACGCTTTTCCCGCGAAAAAGAAAAATGTTTTGTAATTAACCGAACTAGATACCGAAGCTCATAATGTTCCATTAACAAGAGAGCCTATTTCCAGCGATACATGATTACAAACGACTCACTAAGTACACAGAACAAGCCTTGGAAACGTAAACACAGCGATCATTGAAAGGAAGTCGTACTTCCCTAACATTTCTTAAGAAATCACACGAGCAAACTTTAATTAATGAAACCTCATAAATAAACAACAGTTACCTATACTACAACAAATATGGCCGTGACCTAATTTAAATCTCAACTAGAGGTGCCGATTCTCTTGTTTTATATTAGAGGGGTAATTCTTGTAGTAAAAACATAGTATTTTTTTTTTTTATTACCGTAAAGAATCATGAAGTAAAATATCCTGTTTAACATATAGTTGCGATCTAATCTCAGTGTCATCAATCAAAAATGGTGAAAGGAGTCTGCGCAATACACTGTGGCATACCATGACCGTGCTAGGAACGTATCAGACACGAAAAGCAACGCGATACTCGCTGCTATAGGAACTGCTGGTCGGTGACAGAACGGTCTAGTGGGCGTAGTCTTATACATTTTCTTACAAAGAATATTTTTTTGCCTGACACGTTTCTAGCACGGTCATAGTATGAGACGGGGTAATCGGCAGACTCCTTTAGGTACTCCTAAAATATATAATAAACAAAAATTCTCGAAGAGCATCGAGACAAATTCAGATAAAATCTAAAATGTATTATTTTCGGTGCGATCAGGAGGTGGGTTTGAACGCCACTCATTGCACTACCGTGACCGAAATGAACCCACTCCTAACAATAATACAAGCTCAGCTTATGGGGCAACAAGAATATTAGTAATTCCGGAACGAATGTGCTACTCCTGTTTTAAATAAAGGTAAAATAGCTCGCTTTAATTGTGAAGGATAATATCAAAAGGAATCCTTCATGCCTGGCTGTTCTACATAATTTTCTCCAATACCTGAAGTCTGTCAACCCGTACTGGGCCAACGTATAGAACTAAGGTTAAACCTTTTAAGCAAGTAGCTGTCCCCCATAGTTTCACCCACGTTTATGGTTGCTTTTCCACTACCGTGGCTCTTAACTTTATGTTACTTCTGCGAGTAGCTTTCTAATAGCTATAAATTTATAAAAATCGGTTCAGTAGTTTCAGAGTTCATCACTCACAAACAAACAAATCTTATAATATTAGTATAGACAACAGATATTAGACTGAAAGAAACATTAATTTTATTGTACATCAGAATTACCCCCTTTTCTTTTATGAGGTGTATATAGTGTGTTCATGTAAACAGCTCGCGTATAAAACATTTTCAACTAAAGATAGATAGTTCCTATGGCGGCGGGGGCCTGGTATATATAGACCGCAGCATTTAGACTGCGTATCATTTTGTTACGCTGACACAGAAATAAAAATGGCATTTATAACCGCGAGATTAAGTTCTGCTTTATTCATATACCTACCAGATTTTGCTCGCAGCTTCGCTCGGGTAAATATAGGTAAGGTTAGGTTACTGGTCGCCGTGACTGGCCCCGACCTCTCGTCGCCGACCGTCGTATCCAAGATGTTCGGCGACGACAGGTGTTGGAACGCAATGAGGTCCTTCTGCGAGACTGTCATCTCCGGGTCCGGGTCCATTTGACCCGGCCCGCACCCACACGGGGGGGGGGGAGGCTGCTATGGATGAATCTTTTAAGAGCTCCCATCTGGTCCCAACTTGGGTGAGAGAGGGAACACCTTAGGTTTTTTAGTGGGTATAACAGCACTTCATGCTGGGAGTTCCACACACCCCGCTGGTGCCGTCCATAAAGCATTTTTACTGGGAACCAGAACAAAAAGGTTATTATTATTTATATAGGTTGACGCATACCTCTCCGTCACCTCGCGAAGAGGTATACGTCGAATAATGCATTCCCCCACGTGAAAAAAGTTATAAACAATACTTTTTCTGGATGAAAAGTACCCTATATCTTTCTCTATTTCTGTTAACGTGTATGCAAAATTTCATAATGACCGGTCGAGTAGTTCAGGCGTGAAAGTGTAACAAATAAACTCAGATTCACATTTATAATAAAGTAATATAGTTAATATAGTAATATAGTTATGATTAGTATAACCACTACCTCAAACATTGCTGTCCCTCATCTCATGTTTATCTCTTTGTTTTACAGGTAAGCAACGCGCGAATGCTACACCTATACTCTATTTGGTTAGGTATTTAACTAAAGGTAAACAATCTTGATGTGACTTTTTACACAAACACATATTAAACAAATAAACCACTGCTTAAACTAACGGTTCAATTGATTTAGTAATCGTTATTGTTGTATTTACATTGATCTATAGCAGCATTACATTTTTAAACTGAGTTTTCAGATAAAAAGAAAAAAAAGACAGATCAAGATTGTTTACCTTTAGTTAAATACCTAACCAAATGGAGTATAGTATTTTAAGCGATCAGGTAAGATTTTATCCATAGTCCGACGCCCAAATCTGTATGCAGCATTACGCCAACATTTGATCACGCTTTTTGATCTCACATAATATAGTTCCAGTTACTATGTTATAACTAGCAATTTCTTATCAATATAATTAATGTCACTTAGATCTTACACACAGCAATCGTATTCATTGAAGCAGCCAGTCAACTTTGAAGAAGATATAAAGGTAAACATATTTATTGGTTAGACCGAAATAAAACGTTAAATTAAACGTTCGATTGTTTTAAACAATCGAAACGATCCACACGGTTGTGAACCGTGACTATGGCTGCAAAAAACAACAGGAACGTTGGAAAACTGTAAATATGCCATTGTTGGCAGACGAGCTAGTGGCCCATCTGATGGAAAGTGGTAACCGCTGCTCATGGACTTCAGCAATGTCAAGACACAGCAAAGCCGCTGCCTATCGTGAATGAAAAGCTCTCTTTAAACCTCGTTTGAAGAAGGACATATCATAGCGCTCGGGAAACACCGAAGCAGGCAGTTCATTCCAGAGCTTGCACGTCCGTGGGAGAAATGATCGCTGAAAGCGTACCGTCTTGTATTTGACCGCTTCCAGGTGATATGGATGAACCCTGCTTCGTTGTCGAGTGGTACGGTGATAGAATGAGGCGGATGAAAGAGTCGGTAGAACACGCAGAGAGACCCAAAGTCTCTCCGTTGCTCCAACGACTCCAATCTATCCGTGATATTGGGATCATCGACGATTTGAACTGCCTTTCTTTGTAGGGAGTCAAGTGGATTGAGCTAGTATTTAGAGGCCCTTACCCAGAGATGTACTGCTCACATTTCATCTAAACACAGGTCCGGCTGGACCTGTGTTTTGTAAAGCATAAGACGTTGACCTGGAGTGAAGTACCGCCTCGCCCTGTTAAAAATAAATAAAATACTTTGAAAATGAAACATTCGTGTTAAAGTAAGACAGTATTATAGACAGCAAAAGGGGGAACATGTTAAAGAATGACCTATAAGAACACCCATCATTACCTCAAGAAATACGTAACAATACATTGTCACCCATAACGATTAGTTTTCATAGTAAAACTGTGTGAATGTTACCCGGTTTAACGTAAACCATAACATACAGCTCACGTACAACACATTAATATCCACGACATTATCTCTAACCAATACTTCTGAATCTTTTTATTTAATAGTATTTAATATTCCGGTGGCAGTTTCTTAGTAAGCTAGTTCTAATCCTTTTCTAGATTTAATGTGCTGTCCGTTCTAATAATACTTCTCCCTAGCTATTATTATTACCAAGTCACTTGGGTTGGCTTTTCTAGTCTAACCGGATTTGACTGGATATCAGTTTTTACACGGAGCGGCTATCACCTGACCTCCGCAACCCGAAGGCTAACGATACCCTAAGGCTAGACCAGTGTCAGGATATTATAGGGCACTGACTTCTCAATACCGAAAGCCATAGATGTTCATGGCAGTCGGGACCGACGGCTTAACGTGCTCTCCGAGGCACGGAGCAGGCGATAATTGTCAATCAATACGCACATAATTTCGAAAAGTCATATAACTTCCGAAAGTCAGAGGTGCGCGACGTGGGTTCGAACCCGAGACCCTCTGCACTGCAGTCTGTTGGTCTCCCCACTGAGCTATCGCTGCTTTGTCCGTTCTAATAATGTAGGAAAATAAAGAGTGGAATATCTTTTGAATTTATTCGTTTCTGAATATGCTTCGCGTAGATGCGAAAGTAATGGCGAAGAATTTGTGTTCGAAGCGGAATACTGTCAGATGAAATACTGATAATACTATGTTATCTATAGGTATACAGATTTTCTTGATTGCTATAATTGGCATACGAGACATCCCATCCCATCTGATGGTAAGCAATAAGCTATTGCTTTGTTATTGAGCTGTTCCAGGAAAACAACCAGCCCACTGTCTACTGTAAACCACATAGATGCAAAACAAGCATATGATCTGCTTAGTGATAAGCGTTAACGTAGCCTTTGTGAAAGGGGTAGGTAAAAAGAGGTAACAAAACAAAAATAGGGGAACTAAAATTATTAGATATAACGAAATAGGCTGGTAATAAGTTCCAGATTTTATAGCAAGGTTAAAGGTGCCGGGTTTTTATTCTGACATATAGACTGACCTTCTTTTCAATTAACATCAACCGTCACATTAATAAATAAAAACACACACCATCAAAAAAATGGTTTATTTCGTATTCCATTAAACCTTAATTTATTTAATGTGTCTACAATATTAACGAGTACATAATTATTATCAAATAAATTAATTTTACACCATAAATATTTATGTTCAAACATACCTTATGATGTAGTTTGATAATTTTAAAATACCTTAATAACTAGTCTTAAAATCGCATAAATATGTGCGCAGGCGCAAGCCCGCCCACTCGTATACTAACATCGTTTGATCTGCGTATGTTTTATAACGTACACATTACCAGGCGATGTAAGATCGAGCTTCCGTCGTGATTTCAAGGAATTGTAAAAAACTCGTCCAATTAAATCGTGTAAATTTCATTAGTCCAGCGGCTGGTGACGTTGGAAATATAATTAGATATGCGACTCACGCCTATTCCCTCAAAGAACAATTAGGGAATATGGATATCCGCTAGCTGCGTTTCTGCGTCTTGT
Organism: Catocala nupta; assembly: GCA_963675205.1. Taxonomy (NCBI): domain Eukaryota; kingdom Metazoa; phylum Arthropoda; class Insecta; order Lepidoptera; family Erebidae; genus Catocala; species Catocala nupta. The sequence goes on along the minus strand of OY776095.1, from coordinate 5,048,537 downwards.
TTGCTTTATTCACATTATTCTTATAGGCACAATAGGTACTTAATGTTGAGTACATACATAGTTACTGGCTAATCGTTCTCTAAATTATTAAGGTCTTTCTCGAGAATCCCTGCAATAAAGATTGCCCAGGCTCACTGTTATTTTCTATTCTGAGAGATTTGACACTTGCAATTAAACTCTTTGTTACATTGTATTTCATTTATTTATTGTAATTCCGTTATATTGTGTTCATTAATCCTAACAAATTTATTACACTTTAACTTTTAACGTATCTATATCTGAGTTGCTAGCCAAAATTGTTATCTATAAAGAATCTAAGACTTGTTACTTTCATATAATATGATTGCGTCGGTTTCTTCAACTCGTGTTCAGTTGCCCAAAACCGTGGCACGCACAAACCAGCTAAATTATACCACGTCTATAACAGTTACTAATCCGTGGTATTTTCTTTAAAAATCGTCTTTATTATCTCGCTATTCTAATTGAAATGGCCCTCAATGTAGGCCAGCCTAGCTGATGAAGAAATTGACACTAACTAACTCACAATTTATTGATCCGTTTTGTAACAATAATTTATTTGTGAAAATTATACTTGACGCACTTTATATAATAACTGTTTAACATAAATCAGGTCGTAAGTTCGTTTAAACAATAATTTATGTTCTCATTATCTGCGTGAAATATATGTATTGCAATCATTGGGGGATAATTTTCTTCGCGTAGGTATATTTTTGTTTGTTGTATTTTTAATTTTACATTTAAAATACCAGACGGCAGAAATTTTAATTAATTGTTATGTGAGTGTCTGTTTTCAAAAGTGCTATATTCTGACATAGTTATAATGCGTTAGGTTATCCAAAAACGTATATTTTCAGACTGTATTATGCGGGTAACAGCTTCTTTATTAATATATCCCTGAAATAATGGTCTGGTATTCTATTTGCTGAATATTTATTATAGTGTAAGGGCCGAGTTAATAACTAAGAATATTAACATGCGATTCGTCAGAAATACTACGATTAATTTTGTACAATACCATGGCCACGGCTGCCCAACATCAAGGGCAATGTAAATATAAAAATGTAAACAAAATAAACGCTTAAAATTTGTAACGTTCGCATTATCGTAAAACAATACTACCGAAGTATCCACATAAATTAAAAATAGACCATTGTTTCGCGTAAACCCGCCAAAAACCGAATTAAAACAACACCTGCCACGTAAAATCAACAACAGTTTCGTTTTCTTATACGCAACATTAGAAAACGAAACTCAATATACGTACCCATTTTATTATTTTGGCACAACACGTCGAAATTTGTCTGCCGTACCGTATTTAGCGATATCGATAATCGCGTGACGCACTAGTGTGGGCGTATGTGGGAACATCGATAAAACGCCATTTAAAGACATCAGGAAGTGAACTGTGTTCACAGAACTAGTTATGGGCGTTCACTGCTGTTGGGAGTTTGATGCCGAGAGGGGAATGTTTAATTTTTTATGCTCTGTTCCCCACAACATGAGCTAAATTCTAAATGGTAGAAGGGAGGTACCCTTCAAGCGTTTGGTGCTTGTTCAGTACGAATATAGCTATCGGGAGATCAGCTTCGCTTCTAGTTCTTAGAACTTTACCGAAAGCAGTAACGGTAGTTTTGAACTAGATGCATGCCTGTGCCTGTTTGTAAGACAGTGCGATTTTTATTTGCTATGATTATTAAGTGCCTTCTTTCGTTTATTTAGTATCGAAAAATCAAAATCAAGAATATGTTTATTCATATAGATCACAATGTAACACTTATGAATGTCAAAGTTATACTTATTAATGTGAATTTTTATATACCTATTGTCATGTTTAGCAAAGCAAGGGGGTACAGCCAATGAGAAGAGCTGGCAAGGAACTGACGGCCACTCAACTTATTGTTTATTTTATAAATCTTTTCTGTATGGAGCAGCAACCATTAAACCACGTATTATTCAGACATATTATAAAAATCGTCGCTTTTTTCTAGGTTCTGTACATAGAGACTACAAATTTTTAGTTGTTACAACCATGTCATAGCTTTCTTGTTTTATTCTAATTACACTATTCATCCACTTTCGTCGGTCTAGAGTAAACCTTACCTGTCCTGTCTCAAGAATATCTCAGATCTAGACAGAAAACGGTGTGTAGATGCTCCCCTACTGACCTCCCCATTTTTATTCGTCCTATATACATTCCTGGTCAATATACTGAAGTTAATTCCTACCACTAGCCAAAAACATCTTATGACTATAACTTTTTTCACGCCATTGAAGGCTATATTCAACAGTATCAACGGTAACAAAGTAGAGCAACCGTCGGACTGCATGCCAAATCAGTAGTTTTATCTGACCCATCTGTGACATATAGGCATCATAAACTGTTGAAATGTTGACACACCTTTGCATGTCACTCCCACATTTCACCAGCTATTCCAGATTGTCAAGCATGCTAAACAAAAATTCCAAAAACGTACTTTTGTGCCAAAAACGCACTTTTATCAAAAAGAGTACTGCTATCACAGGATGATTTATCTCCGTCTTTTCTCTTTTAAAAAAGACAACTCCCGCACTAGGAATAATTGCTGTAGTCCCGAGGAATTTACAAACATTCAAACATTCATTCATTCATTTATTCATAAAATATAAGCTTACAGTATAGGTACACCAAATCACTTATATCTATGCTAACTATACTAAAATAAATTATATTGTACTACAATGTTAACAGGATCTTAGACTAACAAAAAGGAAATAAGATAAAAATAAAAACAAAAATAACCTCTATGTAGGAACTATGATATTACATTTTACATAGGTAAATATAAATATGTTTTAATATTACATTTCGGGTGTCAAAAAATATGTCTGCATCTGGACTATATTGCAGGAACTCGTTAATAAGTCGAATTGCTCTAGCCGTGGGGCTGTTCTCAGCTTGTGGAGAGCGCCACATAGGTGGATAACTCAGGAGTCTATGCTGTCGTCTTCCCACACCACGCATATATTGGTCGGGAACGTAGAAATGTATCGATTCTCGTACAACAGGGCTATCTACTTTATCGGCTAATATCAGACAATAATTTAGTATATGTGTGGATTCCCGCCTAAGTTGAAGTGTATCATAACCTACCATTCCAGACACAAACATGGAGGGATATAGAAAAGGGTAGTAACCGTATTGACGTTTGTAAAGATATCTACAGAATTTACGTTGAATTTTTTCTAGCATAATATTATACAATGACTCTTTAGGGCTCCAAAGTATTGCATTATATTCTAATTTACTACGGACATATGCATTGTATAACTGTTTTACAGCTTGAAAGTTCTTAAATTGTGACGATATTCTAATAATGAAACCAAGGCATTTATTAGCGTCTTTGCAAGTTTGGATCATGTGGCCATGAAAATCTAATTTGCTGTCCATTATAACACCCAAATCCTTAATTGAGCATACACGTTCCATAGGTGCGTCATCAAGATTATACATATTCATAATTGGATTACGGGATCGAGAAAAGGTGATTGTTTTACATTTAGATTTATTTAATGGTAGCTTATTTCTAATACTCCACTCAATTACAGCGTCAATGTCATTTTGTAAGACTACACAGTCATTGGCATCGTTTACAGAAAGGTACAGTTTTAGATCATCTGCAAACATAAGGCATTTGGCTTGAGAAATAACATTAGGTAAATCATTAATCATTATTAAGAATTGCAAAGGACCTAGTGTACTACCTTGACTTACCCCTGATCGGGTATAAAACTCTTTAGACTTATATCCTTCTGCCTTAACGAACTGTTTTCGATCTTTTAGGTAATGGGCCATAAATTTTAAGAGTGAAGTTGAGAATCCCAGTACCGAAAATTTGTTTAATAGCACATCATTGTCTACTAGATCGAAGGCCTTCTGAAAATCAAAGTATGCGGCATCTACTTGACAGCCAGACTTAACCCTAGTACTAATATAATCAGCAAATTCTATATGATTGGTCAACGTGGAGCGCCCAGGACGAAATCCATGCTGGCAATCCCTTAATTGTCCTTTGATTTGTTTGTGAATTGTATAATTAAGAATTGATTCAAATATCTTTCCAAATACACACAATACAGCAATAGGTCTATAGTTTGTAATGTCCGTGGACGACCCACATTTAGGTATTGGCGTGACCCTGGACACTTTCCACTTACTAGGATATAAACATTGTCTTAGTGAAAGATTATAGACGTGTAGTAGCGGCACTTCTAAGGCTGACAAGCAATCTTTTATTAAGAAGGCAGGTATATTGTCAGGACCACAAGCTGTTGATGCTTTAAGTCGTCGTACTGCATACCTAAGCTCAGTAAGTGTAACTTGATCAATAGACACTGTAGATACAGGCAGGCAGCCTAAACGGTTAGCCTCTTCCTCAGCTATCCTCACATCTAACAACGGCGAAGCATCATGGAACACTGAACTAAAATATTTAGCGAACGAATCTGCTGCTTCTTGACCTTCTACAGCTTGACTATTATAAGTATATGTTTTTACATGTTGCCTATTTTTACGTTTTTCTTTTACATATTGCCAGAAACTAGAGGGTTCTATACATATATTGTTTTCAACCTTTAAAATATATTTTTTGAATGCTGTATTCATGAGGTCCTTCACTTTAGTTCTGTAGTATTTAAAAAGTTCTTTGTTAAACTCTAATCCATAGCATTTAACTTTTTTAAATTAAAATATTTTAATTTTATATAATATATTATTTCTTTGGTATACCATTTTGGATATATGTATTTATTGTTGTGAACTATGGTTTTTAAAGGCACGTGTGTACTGATAACGCTGTTTAGTTTATTATATAGTATATCTACGGCTAAGCTTACATTTAAATTTTGTTGATCAAGTAGTTCCGTCCAATCAATATTAGCAATATCTGTATACAAGCTATGTAAGTCTGTTTTACGAAAGTTCCACTCCATACTTAAATAATTGCCTGGTACCAGGGGCGACGGATTGCTTGCCCTTCTAGGAAGCGTGAGCAGTATCTCTAAAGGAGGGTGGTATGCATCCATAGGCACTAGATGTTCAGTTTCGGATGATACTTTAATACTATTGTAATCAAGAGTAGTCAATACGAGATCCAAGATGCATCCATATTTATTGTCAATATTATTGCATTGTTGCAACTTACAATATTCCATAAAATTATTAAATTGAGTTCTAACAGTATTATTGCACGATTTTAAATTGAAATCACCAACTATCAGAAAAGGATACTCAGCATACATGCAAATAGCATTCTCTATGCATGTTAAGACATCAAGATATTGTTTACTGCTGTAACTGGGCGGCAAGTAAACAACACAAACCATTAACTTAATACTTTTCCAAGTAATAATAGCGAACAATAATTCGTAATCATCAGTTAAGTGATCTACATTTGTGACTCTTTTCATATTATAACAGTTCTTTGCTGCCAACAGAACACCGCCCCAGCCAACATCACCAGGTCGGTCTTTTCGTAGAACAACATATTCTGGTGGAAATAGTTCCGCGTCATGAACAGAGCTATTGAGGAAGGTTTCTGTAAGGATGACAATATCGCTACATATTGTTCTAGCATTATTGTAAAACATAGCAGTTTTTGTTCGGAGACCTCTTACATTTTGATAATATAACAATATTTTTTTATTATATTTATTATTGGCATAATTCTCCTTAGTTTTGTGTACAATAGTTTTATTAGAAGATATATTACTACCATACTTACTGTGCAAGAAAAAACTTAGGACATCTATCATCTGGTTTTGTAGATTGAGGTATAAGCACTGAATCTCCATAATAACTATAATCAGCAACAATGTTACATAATATATTGTTATATATATGTCTTAATCCTACACCAGTAAGCTTGCCAGTATTTAATGAGAACATATCAAAAGAAACTATGAGATTTGAATCATAAAAATATGCATAAGGGTTATTTTGAAGCTCTAAATATAAAAGATTATTAAATAATTCTATTTTGTAATTATATATGGGAGCGCCGCTTACATAGGTAGGTGTACATATAATTATGTTTGTGTTAGAAATATGTTGCAAGGCTTCTCTAATACATTTTATCAAAGCTGTGTAGTCAGCAGAAGAAGTTTTAAAGTCTTGTTCACCTAACATAATAATACAATAGTCAATCATACTATAATTACGTAATTTGTAGTCTAAGTTCTGAAGTAAGCGTCGTATGTTACAATTCGGTGATACATAACGAATATAATCAAACTGGTTGAATGTCGCTTCCACAGATTGTAAAGTACCGCAAACACTATTCGTTAAAATGCATAATTTGGGTTTTCTGCCTTGTTTCTGGGATACGTTATCTAAATGTTTCTTACGTTCAGTTTCAATTTCTGTACTGATCACGCCATCTGTTTTCGTATAGTTGAGACGTAAAGTATTACTTGTAGAACCATTTTTATTATTTAGTTCTTCAGATTTACTAAGAGATGGCGTTATTTCTACCGATTTTTGGTAGATCTGTTCGCTTCTGAGATCTTTTATAGTATCAGAGAAATCCAATTTGGATCTCATTAGACTCTTTTTCGGCTGACTTTTGGGTTTTATAGGAGTTGTTTGTTTGCATATGTGTTTTAGTTGTTCAATTTTTAATTTGTACTCACAGATTTCCTTTGCCTGTTTGCTATTTTCTTGTAGAAGGTTCTCTATCTCATTTTCCGCGCTCAATAACTTTTCCTGAAGTTTATACAGTTGGTTTCGCATATCGTTAATGTCGTCTATTACGTTCGTATTAGTAGCAGGTATACTTCTGTTTAGCTGACCAGACGGCGTCGAGTTAAGAGATGAGAAATCATTATCATTGCCATCTGAGCACATCTCAGTAAGGCCATCAAAAGAGTTATTTGTTGGGATGTTAGTAATACATCTACGAATCGTAATGTTGTTCCTTTCCGTATCAGGTGAAACAGGGATAGACATTGTGACAGGAGTTGTACTAGCTAGTGCAATAAACTGATCCATTAATTGGTAGTTAAAGTTCTGTACTCACTGATTTTGTTCGAATAGTCTTTTCTTAAGTGTTCTTATTCAAAGCACTTTATTTACAATTATGTTGCACTAAACAACTGTCCCACAATATCACTTATAGAAACCAAGTCCATTAACACTTTTATGTATAAAAACAGTACTTTACTTAAGTTATCTATTTTTATGAATTATGAATTACGGAGAAATACTTAGAGTCGTGTTTACTAAGCGCCTACATTGGATGTGTGCATCCTTGACATTGCCGAAATCCATGAGCGGTGGTTGACACTACCATCAGGTGAGTCTTGTCGGGTAACTTGTCTGTCATTAGAAACAATAAATAAAATCAAAATTTCGCTTACAAAAGTGTAATATGTACACTACCGCTCAAAAGTATTTAGCCATCCTTAAATAGGCTTATTGTAAAAGTTTAAATCAATGAAACAACTTTATATGCATTTTACAAAACACAATACAAATATATAAAATACAAATGATAACGAAAACGATAAACGATACAAACGATGAAAGTCAACCAGATGGTTTAAAAATGTTTTGTTTGTAATATAAAGAAAAATGCAGGTGGCCAAATACTTTTGTAGGTAAACAACGTAGGTATGTATAGTACATCAAATCACCGAAAGAACATCATATTCAGCCTTATAGTACCTAAGCTAATGCTTTGGAATTGATTCAAAAGACTTTTCCAGAACCGAGAACAAATAAAAAGCAAAATATAAGGATCTTTTAATCTGTCAAGTCTTGGAAGACCAGACGTAATTAAAAATCTATTGTTTCTGGCCACCGGTGTACCGCTGCTACATAATAGGTTAAAATAGCTAGCGTGTAATCGTTGTTGTTTATGTATCTGCACACTGACTACACTGTAGACATCTCAGCATTGCTAAATGACGTAAGTCTGACGGCTCTTGGAACTGAGTCTAACACAATTAGATCAAAGAGATGTTCTAAATTATAAGATTGCTAAACTGCCTGCAGCTTCGCTCCCGGAGGTTAGGTTAGTAACAGTCCAGCGACCCAACCACTATTCAAGGCAGCGATACCGTGATAGGTTTAGGACATTCCATCTTGTCCCGGGTAAGCCCGACATAACCCCGCCGCTCCCCTTTCCGCGGAAAGGTATACGTCAATGCATTCTTCCAAGTTCAAAAAAGTAACAGTTATTTTTTCTGGATGAAAGGTATCCTACGTCCTTTTCTGTTCCCCTGACAACGTGTATGCGAAATTTCAGTATGATTTATCGAGTAGTTAATCCATGACAACAAAAAACTCACATTCGCATTTATAATATATGTTAGGATTCCTTAATCTTGAGCTTTCCTAGAAAACTACTTGAATACGAGTATGCCTAAGTATATAAGTTTCTTAAACAATGATATATCTAAGTCTCCTAGACAGCTTGGATAATAGCTAAGCATGATAAAATATAGTCCCACCGTTCATCGTGCGGTATTGCCTGTAGGCAGTATAGTTCGGGGTCACTATAAATTGAACAAGCTTTCTAAGAATTATGCCTACTAGTAATCTTACTAAACTCTAAACAATAATATATATAATAATAATGTTATACTTCCAAGCAATCTTCTATATCTTCTTTATATATATAATTCTTCTGTACGTGTGTTGACAGTGAACTCCTCCTAAACGGCTGGACCGATATGAATGAATTTTTTTGTGTGTGTTCAAGTGGATTCGATGATGGTTTAGATTTGGTTTTCGCCTGTACAGGAGAACGTCTATCGGAACAGCTAGTATGTATATAAAAATCTCGTGTCACGGTGTTTGTGGTCGCACTCCTCCGAAACGGCTCGACCGATTTTTATGATTTTTATGTACATAATTCGGTAGGTATGAAAATAGGTCATAAATTATATTTCATACTGTTAGGTGATTAGGGCGTCAACCTAACCTCCATTTACGCGACCGAAGCCGTGGGTAAAAGCTAGTAATATATATTATAATATCATTATTATTTTGGCTTTACTATAAAGCTGAGTAGAGTTTATTATAATAACTAATGGATACTTGCGACTTCATTCGCGTTTAAAAGTAGGATATTAAAGAATAGACAGTGGTGTATTTCACCGACGTTTTGTCGGTTTTGGTTTTAGGTTCTCCACATAGTGCCTTCGACCCACGTAATACGGGGCGAGGCTATTATCATCTATTGGGCACAGTTCCAGAATCCATGCTTGACTCTAACTTGACAAAAACGCATTGCCCAACTCAGGATTCGAACACCACACCTCAGGTATACTAGTCGCCTTCTGCGTCAACTTATTGATCTACCGAACACATTATCTGACTTTTTAGTACCATGAATTGCCTGGCAGGAAAACGGCAATATCACTTTACATGACCCGAACATCGAAATCGACACCGTACGATCGCCAGCAAATAGAAGCACAAACTGACAACACCAAGGCAAATTGTTACTATTACTGTAACCGAATAAATGATATTCCAATTTTATTTTATACAAAGAATAATGTCGTATATACATACATATACGACGTTCTTTCAAGCAAAATAAATAACAAACAATATAAATAATAGTGACATATTGTATCCCGTTTGTAGCTATAACTCCTTTCAGCATCTCAACATATAGACACGATATATTATGCTAAACAAAATATAATATAATTTAATATAATACGCACTAATCTTAAAGTCAAAGCAGAACATTATATCATTCTGCGGAAGTCGTTCCATGGAGGTAAAGGGTTTTCTTTTAACTATGAGATGTTACGACACGAGAGTCGACGAATTTTGTGAAAAGCGGTCTTTAAGAATGTAAGCTTATTAGCAATAGAAAGCAAATTATTTGACAGCTTTGCTGGTCTACTGTAAATCGTAAAGTCCTAACTTCCAGTGCATGTTTGGTGATTGTAAAACTGGTGCAATGGCTTCATTGTCACCTGATCACTAAATAGTCTCGTATGAATCCACTAAGCAGCTTAAACTATAATTATCTGCAATTATGCGAAATGAAATTAAAGATGCAATGAAAAGAAAGGAACGGGGTATACTACTTAAATAACATCATCAACCCGCACGTTTTAAATAAGATATATTACCGGACACATTTCAAATAAGATCGTTTAATTATTTTGGGTGTAAGTTGTAACTTAAGCCGCGTCTATAGAACAAAATACGAAACACATCCCTGACCTGCGTCCATCTTTTTTTCATTTTGCTCCTTATAATAACATATGCAGCCTAATGCAATACACAGCTCATGTTCAAATCGTATTTGATCCCTTCAAGATGAGTTTGGCCAAAATCGAAATACATCTAAATAGGCGAATAGGACTCTAAATGATTCGCTCACCCCTTTTCATCAAAATCCTCGGCCATTCTCCACAAATGGACGGACATCGGCTACGTATCAACAAAAAATGTTAAAGAATTCAACCCTTGTATTGATTAGTTTTTTATATAGATTCACGCCTCCAGAGGGTAGGTACTGGTGTAGCAAACTGAAATCTCTGCTTATGTCGAATAGGGTTAATTGCCATCCACCGGATTCATCGTGCAGAGCATTTTCTAAAAGAAATCTTTGATAACTTTGCACGACATTGGAATAGAATCCAAGGCCTTATGTTAAACAGCAATATTATCAATTCTTAAAATTCAGGCTTGTTAAATAATGAGAAGAGTAATTTCAGATGAAGCTGGCATAATGAAAGTGAATAGGAAGGCAAAGATACAGGTAAATATTTTCTGACCAGATCAGAGACATTCTGATGAAAAGCCAGGTAAAGACTAACTGACAAGCGTGCATGTAGAACATGAATCAACCAATAAAGCTACGGTAGGATTGTTGCTAGTGGACATCCTATCATTCGTAATGTAAGTCTGAGTAGCTATTTTAACATTTGACTTTTAAAGATATCTTCATTAACAGCCTGTTTTTGATTAGCTTTCAAGTATTCCAAACATACTGGGATTTATGCAATGATCGTAGTTATAGCGTTCTAAGGATCCTATTTTTGTGGCGGAAAGTGTCATACAAACTAAAACATGATACACAAATTGATTTGTTTTGTAAATAGTACTCACAACGTCAAAATATTTTACCTAAAAAACTTTGTGTCCTGATTTTTGATACAATTTCATGTTGTTTTTGATATGGTATCACTGTTTTCTTGTTGAAAGTAAATTTTCCAGAAAGCTTGTAATTGGCATGTCCTCATTTAAAATTATATGTATCTGTGTTGTAAATTCAGCCGTGAGCCATCCAAATAAAATAAATGGTAAAAAGACTGTTCTTAGATTTCAAGAACCTATCTAATTCTTTATAATCATCTTCGGATTTTCTCGAATATTCGGTATATCCGATTATCCTGCGACATACACAATGTCAGCGTACATAAAAACTTAGTTTTACTCATTTAATAAAACTTGTACTCGTCTCATAGTTTATGTCGAAAACAACTTGTACACTTTGCTTGCCAACAAAATGGTTACTCTTCGCAACAAAATATTTCTTGTTACTTGTGATACACTGGTTTAATAGTCATGTAATACAGCATCATACATAATATAGCATGAACTTGCGTAATATTTACGGATAATCGTGAGGTTTAACGGTGAAGGAAAACATTGTGACTTTTGTATTGGCTTGGCCAAATACTAATATAATTATGGTCTGTAGCAGAAATGTATCTGCGTGTAAGGTATTGTGTGCAGAGATAAATAATATTTCGAGATCACCAAAATAATATAGTTGTTTATTCTCAAGGAATTACAATGTCACATGTGTTGATAACATTCGGTCGAAACGACTATCGGTAACGAGGTATACACGACGACTGGTTAACTTGGGGCTCCGTGCGCAATGCGACGCGACAAAGTACATAATTATGCGTCAGCATTGCCACTAAGGAAACCTGCATGTCTGAGAGTTCTCCATAATGTTCTCAAAGATATGTAAAGTCTGCCAACCCGCACTGGGCCAGTGTGGTGGACTTTGGCCTAACCCTTCTCATACTAAGAAGAGGCCCGTGCCCAGCAGTGGTACAGTTTAATACAGGGCTGATATTATTATTTATTATAATCGTGAGGTGCCTGGTTTAGTTCTCGGATAGGGAAAAGTGTTTTTGGGTTTATTGCAAGCTACTTGTCTGGCTCGTTAATCTTCTAGCACAAGCTTACGCTTATTTTATAGTGAACCTATTAAATCACAGCGCCTCCGCCAGACACAATAGGTTTATGATTATGTCTGGTAATCAAAGCATTGCAGGTTCACTACCAATCGAGGTAACTCAAGTTTTATCGTAGCAGTAAGGTACCTGGTAGAGTCTGTAACTGTTCCTGGTAGACTAAATTTGAGAGAGACTGTACCTAAAGTACGTGTATAAGGCATTTTATTACTTTCAATTAAATTAAATCTTTAGTTAGGGAATTGTGATCCTAATGCACCTTTGTCTACCGGGGTCTCCCCGAAGAGGCCTATCTCTGTATGAAGCCAAATACACCCCTCGGTGTAACTATTTGGCTTCATACAGATTGCTACTGATTTTCGGCCAGACTCCAGAACAACTCGTAGAAGAGCAGCGATAGCTAAGTGGGGAGACCAACGGACTGCAATGCAGAGGGTCTCGAGTTCGATCCCGCGTCGCGCACCTCTGAGTTTCGGAAGATATATGACTTTTCGAAATTATGTTTGTATTGCTTGACAATTATCGCCTGCTCCGTGCCTCGGAGAGCACGTTAAGCCGTCGGTCCTGGACTCCTGGCTGCCATGAATATCTATGGCAGTCGTTACTGGGAAGTCAGTGCCCTATAATATCCTGACACTGGTCTAGCCTTAAGTTATCGTTAGCCTTCGGGTTGCGGAGGTCAGGTGGCAGTCGCTCCGTGTAAAAACTGATATCCAGTCAAATCCGTTTAGATCAGAAAAGCCGACCCCAAATGACTTGGGAATAATAAGGCTAGGGAGAAGTAGACTCCAGAACAACTCCGCTGCCACCCCTTTTGAAAAGTTATATTTTTATGATTCCAATCTTTAACATTCCAAATCTGTTTCTATGTGCACCACCACCAGTATTCAGGCGGGTATTGCGTGACCCGAGATGCAATAGACAGCGTCCCATTGAGACATACTCCAAAGCAACAAACCCATACAAAACATGCTCCATAAACGGCTACCTACAAACCGTATTATCCCTCGGCAGTTATAAATTAAGAAATAAAAAGTCGTGTATGTATTTGAGCGGTCCCGTTGGTCCTGGGATCTAATCCGCAATAAATAGGATGTTATAATATTATTCACGTCGCGTCTTGGTGGCCTACCGATTTATAGCTGAATCGATTCCTTGTTTAGGTATGGCTGTAGAACTGGCGAGCGCTGAAAAATAGTACGTGGAAAAATTTAAAAAAATATTTGATAGACTAATGCCGCACCGGGTTCCTGTGTCACGGAGTTCTGTGTAACTTTACATACATTTAAATAACGGACACAAATGACATCCAGACTCAATTTTTGGCCCGTGGTGGGATCGAACCAACAACATGCCTTTTTAAAAGATCACTGCCTTACTATGCTTTACAAACATTTGTGGATTACACATTGTTATTGTTTAGTGTCGATTACGAACCGATAACAATCAATTGCAGTGGCGAGTCGAACATCTATACTATACCGAATATATATACGTTTGCCGGGTCAGCTATATTAAAATACTAGCTGATCCGGCAAACGTTGTTATGCCATAAAAAAAATTTTTGCTCAAAAGATTTAAAAAAATGTTAGGGTTGGACAACCCTTATCACTAAGGGTATGAAAAATAGATAGTAGCCGATTCTCAGGCCTACTAAATATGCATATAAAATTTCATAAAAATCGGTCAAGCCGTTTCGGAAGCGTATGGTAACTTACATTATAACACGAGAATTTTATATATAAGATTATAAAGCTGAAGAGTTTGTTTGTTTGTTTGTTTGAACGCGCTAATCTCAGGAACTACTGGTTCGAATTGAAAAATTCTTTTAGTATTGGATAGCCCATTTATAGAGGAAGCCTTAAATTTATTGTACAGACAGCATTAATTACGCAATACGCAAAGAGAGTGCCGGTGTTACTATTGCATTGCAAGGCTCAGAAATTATTTCAATTGCATAACTTTTCGACATGTTGTTTATACATAATATAAAACGTCAAGAATAATTATGATTATAGGCTATATAACATCACGCTACAACTAATAGGAGCGGAGCATTAATGAAAAATGTTGCAAAAACGTAAAAAATCTCTTATGTGAAGCAGACGAAGTTTTATTGTTAGTCAAAATTAAACACACTATTAAACATATTTCATGCTGCTAGCACGGAATCTTGAAATGTGTCCGTTAATTAGACCCACCCAATTAGTTTATAATGTAATTCGTAAGTTTTTATATACAAATAATAATGTTTTCATAAGTATTGTTTTAGAATTTATAGGTATCTATATTATACAGTATGTGCCCTTAATGTCTGTGGCACAGGTTTACCCTAGTACAGGCACCCCTTATATTATACCTTTACGATGTAACCTAATCTCTGTATCCTTTTTTGTACCAATTTAAGTTGAATAAATGATTATTATTATTATTATTATTATTAATTAAGTGCGACTTAATTCAGCGAAACGTGTGAGTTATACACTTCTGTCTATCCACAGCAAACATCTGTGTATAGCCTTGACATTGCTTGCGTCTATAACCGGCGGTTTCTACGGGTGAAGCGATATTTCGCCTGCCTTTAAGAGGCAATAAAAAAGTATTTCATTCTGTAAATAGCGGACCTGACGGAAAACTCGCCCGTGTCCTGCCCGAATGAACTTATCTCAGCGCCACTTACCAATTCAACTGTGAATTTAAACCATCCATAACCACACACAATAAGATTCATTATAATCGGTCCAACTCTTTAGAAGAAATTCAGTGACATACACACATATAGAAGAATTATAAATATGCGCTACACGTACCTACTTACAACGTCCTCTTTTTTAAAGTTAGTTCGAAATGCCAGTGAACTTTCTCTTTCCGCTTTTTTTATGGCCACAAGAAACCGTCGCGAAAATATCTTCACGCCACTCGGATTAGGGGCCCGCTACGTGCCAGTAACGGAAAAAACCTAGGGGTTGTTATACCGAATAGAGATATTGCGTAATGCATGGACGGAATTTAAAACGAGATGAAATTAATCGAGAATCGTTTTACCGACTCGATATGACGATTATAAGGATTATGTTGAGCACTCGGGTGAGGAATTCGAGTAATTATGTTCGTTTTATGTGTTTTACAGCGGTTTTATAGTTTCGGATTTGTTGGGTTTTAGGTTAATGCTGATGTAGAAGGGATGTGCGTTTAAGAGGTTGATCTTTATTAGGGAATAATTTTCAGGGGTTAATTCATTCGTTGGTCTTATGGCGTAAGTTTGTGTTGACGTTAGGGCTAAAAGCGAGTTTACAAGTTCGATTAATGTGTGTGTCAGTTTTATGTGGCGAATTTACCCAGCAGCCTTACAGAAAATTTAGTCTTTCTCGGCAGAATCTACATATGTCGTGGAGGCTTCATAAACGTGTAAAACATATACGGTATGTATAACTTGACTATTCAGTGACCTACTCTTCTTCTCCCTAGCCTTTATTATTCCCAAGTCACTTGGGGTCGGCTTTTTCTAGCCTAACCGGATTTGACTGGATATCAGTTTTTACACGGAGCGGCTGCCAACTGACCGCCGCAACCCGAAGGCTAACGATACCCTAAGGCTAGACCAGTGTCAGGATATTAGGGGGTACTGACTTTCCCAATAACGACTGCCATAGATGTTCATGGCAGCCGGAACCGACGGCTTAACGTGCTCTCCGAGGCACGGAGCAGGCGATAATTGTCAATCAATACGCACATAATTTCGAAAAGTCATATAACTGCCGAAAGTCAGAGGTGCACGACGTGGGTTCGAACCCGAAACCCTCTGCATTGCAGTCTGTTGGTCTCCCCACTGAGCTATCGCTGCTCTATTCAGTGACCTACTCGAAACACCTTTATGTGAATGGAACAATTTTTGTTCCGTACGAGATTCAACTCATTAACTATTTGTGAATCACACAAAGGACATGGCCAATTTCTGCCTAGTTTTACAGTGGCATGTACATTAATAGACGCCTAATTATATATAAATAAAAACCTTTTATCAAGAGTCTATCCAATTATACGTCATAGGTACTTCTTAATGATGCCATTACTGTCCTACTACTCTTACAGGGTTTAGATTATACATAATACATCACAACAGACAAGAGAGTTATGAGCCCGAGTAGGTTCATGACCAAAATATGTTTTTGTTAATATCTAAGAAATCTGAAGTAAGTGGATTATGTAACTTGTACAGTTACTATCAGAGCAGAGCAGCGATAGCTCAGTGGGGAGACCAACAGACTGCAATGCAGAGGGTCTCGGGTTCGAACCCACGTCGCGCACCTCTGACTTTTCGAAATTATGTGCGTATTGATTGACAATTATCGCCTGCTCCGTGCCTCGGAGAGCACGTTAAGCCGTCGGTCCCGACTGCCATGAACATCTATGGCAGTCGTTATTGGGGAAGTCGACACAAAAGATCCCACTGGGTCGAAGTGTCGCCGGTCTGTACTGACTGGCCCCCACACAAGATAAGATAAGATACTATTAGAGCATACTAAATTTAAAATAAAGCAAAATTCGTAAATGTACATACATTTTTAGATGCTAGGCAGAGTGCCCTAAGAACATTGGCTATCTCCTTTATACCTCGTGTGGTAATCGAACCCACAAAACTCGGCGCAGTGGTAATACCGAAGTATCAATATCATTTCAATCATTACACCTTCCTAGCAGTCAAAGTTAAAAAAGAGATTCTGATAGTAACATCTTAAGACATTGCACCATGTCATCATTTCATTAAAAAAGTCTATCTTTAATCCGCGTTTTGTAATTCCTCTATCTTCCATTATGTTACAATTGTCTACGTTTAATTCATTTTCCTGGTAAGCTTTTTAAAACGTAAATAAAGCATCAGACACAGAACAATGATATATTTAGTGTAACATTTCTATTCTCAAGCGTAAACTGTCTATCCATTAACGCCATTACTGACGACTGCGACGGCATAGAATACGTAAGTAACTACAGATGGACGTTTCAAATTTGATGAATGTGGTGTTTATGTTTTCAACCGCGTCTTGATTGTGTTGGCAGTTGAATCGTCATCGATATCTGTCTGATGTTGATGACGATCCAACTGCCAACACACTCTATCCAACTAGTTCACAATGAGCGCGAGCTCACTCCCTCAAGGTTCTAAGAAGAATATCCTTTTACAGAACTGTTCGCTCCACCACGACACTTCCTGGAATGATAATCATTCATCATTCCAGGAAGTGTCGTGATCCTCGCACTAGTAATAATACCTGTGTCGAGGTGGGCAAACATTCAAACAACGGTCACCACCAAACTCGGGACAACCACTTGTGGATCACACATTTTTGCCCAGTGTGAGAATCGAACCCACAACACTCGGTACGGTGGCAGTGACGAGGCGACCTCTTAAACCACTTCGTCATCCGTGGAGTCCTGAATTGACACTGGAGCAACAACGTCACGGCATTCACTTTACACTGCAATGATCAAATTACAGTCTTCTTTCAATTTCAATTTTAAACAATCACGGCATGTTAAACAACTGCCACAATATATTTATTTTTATACGACTTAGATGGCAAGTATGATCGTTTACGATTCCAGGAGTATCAGTTACGCGACACCGTTTGAAGTAAAATAATTAAAGAATGAGCAAAAGGAAAGGAATTAACTCCGGAACTCATATTTATCGAGCGTGCAATAACTACGTTAGCTCTAGTAGTAGAGCTAAGACTGGCGTAGGCCAGTCTTCAGTATGACGGTTTAAATGCTAGCAGCGAGCTCTTTCACTTATAAAATACTAGCGACCCGGCCCGGCGTCGCACGGTTAGTACAAAACCTTAACAAATAATACACCTAAACCTTCCGCATGAATCACTGTATTATAATCACTATTGGTGAAAACCGCATGAAAATCCGTTCAGTAGTTTTTGAGTTTATCGCGAACAGACACACTCATGTGTGGCAATACTGACGTGGCGGGGGACTTTGTTATATAACATGTAGTGAACTGCGCGGATGGCTGTTTGGGACACTTGAGTGACCCACATATAGTTGTTCCCTATCTGGGTGTTCTATGTGTCCATTGTTTGTATGTTTGCAAAATCCCATGCAACACAGGCATTATACCAAGAGCGGAAGCTGTTCTTTTCCAAGATGAAAATATGATTTTCCAACATGATAATTTATAATCCTGTCTTATTGCTGGGAAGGGCTTCTACTCAATATACGTAGGTGGCTGGTGCGGTTTGGCACACTTCACATATCTTGGAATTTCGGGCATGTGGGTTTTCCATTGATGTTATCCTGTAAGATAATAAAATATATCATCCTTGAACGATAAAGCGAGAGATAATACACTATTTTCAAGAAATCAGTCTCAGTAATTAGGGTTGGCAAAATATATACTTGCATGTGTGCCCTTGTGTGCCAAAATTAATATTTTTCTTTCTTCTTTCTTTCATAGCAGTGGGTTCACGACGGTAGTGCAATAGATGGGATTCGAATCCACGACTCCACGATCGCAAGTCCAATGCCTTATCAGCCTTGTTTATTGGGCTACCGTCGTTTTAATGAAGCTGTTGCTCGATCTGAGATCAATCAGTATCCTACTCTAAATCGCTGTATTCACGTCTGTTTACTCACGCTGTATTGAAACGCCATCTGTACTAACTATGTTTTGTGTCAAAGAGGCAGCAGCACCGATAAAACAAATGCTTTCAGCTAAAACCACTGACTCATGTGTGGCAATTAACAGTCAAATATAGTTGGATGCGTATCATCGCGGTTGTGATCCTCAAAGATTAAGCAGAAATGTATCAAATCTTCATAATATCAGTTAGGATTAGGTCTACATTTACTAATATTATAAAGAGGAAAGATTAGATTTTTTGTTTGTTTCTTTGTAAGGATTTAACTCAGGAACTACTTAACCGATTTTGAAAATTATTTCGCTTTTAGAATGCTATATTATCACCGAATAGCATGTGATATATATTTTTTTAAAGCACTTTAATTTAAATATCCTAACCGGACACAGTACCAGACTCTGTGTTATTATTGATAATTTCTTGATAGAAAAAAATCCAATAGCACTTTATCTGACTCGGAAATCGACTACGCTACGACAAACTTATACAAATCTGGCTTTAGTGTAAAGAAAAGGGAAATATTTCGAAAGATTTCAGCAGGATTTCAGACCTTGAAAAAAATTGTTCAGTTTAAAGAAATAATTGATAGCGTACAGTTTAAATATTACTTGCTGTATACTTTATTTTAAATACAGTTTCGTGTTGTTTTAAATTAAGCATATTAACTTTAACAGTAATTATATGTTATTAATGTTATTATAGACAGCGACGTAACTTTTCTTCCTTTTAAATTTTAATGAACTTAAAATGGCTGCCGTTTTGTGACGTGTCGTAAATATCTATTATTTTTTATTTTATATTAAATAAATATGGCAGACTGGTAGCTAGAGCCAACACATAGAAACCCATTAGGATGGGTATCTATATAAACAGATGACAAAAAAGAAAGAAAACAACTAAAGAATAAAGATGTATTGTCTTTCTTTTTTGACATCTCTAAAGTAAGACATAAATTGTTTATTTACCATGTAGGACAAGAACCAAACATTCAAAACCGGACTTCTGAAAGTGATGCTATTTTGGGAAGCAATGATCAGGTTTCTTTGCGTAGTGGCTCATTATTTGTAGAGTCAGCAACGTGAGAATCTTCCTTAATATTAGTATATACATGCCCCTTAATAACCACTTACCATACCTTATTTATAGGTTCGATGTCCACACGGGACAAAACTTTGTTTTATACACAAATAGTTTTTCCGAATCTATGTATTCTTCGTGTCCTTTGTTTGAGTGTTTTAAGGTCCCAGCGCAACACAGGAATAATTCCTAATCCCTACGGTGTCTTTTTAAAGAAATCAAAGAAAGATGTCATCTGACGCACAATGCCAAAACAATATCTGAGTTATAAATAAATAATATTGGCAATTGTACATTATCGTTGTCTGTCTAATGCGCTCACTCTTCTTTATGTGAATTTTTTTTCTTGCGATCTATCTGCGGTGAGGGCACATATATTTGCTGCAGCACCTAGACAGCAATTTTCTTATAATTAATTGTTTTAAATATACTGCACAATATGGATGGCATTAGTAACCTCGCCACTGCTACTGCGCCCAGGAATGTACGTCTGATGCCGACTCAGAAAAAAAATTGTGTGATCCACAAATATTTCTTTCGTATCTGGGTGTTCTTTGCAATGTTTGTAAATTCTGGCACCATACAGGATTTATTGTCTAAGTAATATGAATATTTGTAATGGATAGTCTAAAGTAATTGTCATGTTATCTCAATACTTTCTTAGTATAAAACTGTGATATTTATATACATCTGTAATATGATCAAAATCTTTCCGTATCGTGGTCGAACCGGGCCCGTGTCGTGTCGCAAGTAGTATGGAGCCGCTAGTCCGAGGTGAACCACCTGCAACCCAACACTGTAGATACGATACCGTCTACATCAACTCTTTGTTGTCTGAGGACTTCTGTTACCAAGTGTTTTAAACCCGAACCAGATTCGAATACTCTAGCATTGGGTGGTCTATATTTTGTATCGGAATTTTTTACAATATTTTTATGGTAAATATCCTTCTTTGATATAGTATTGCACCTGTTCCTCCCTAGAGCGGTAGGCAGAAATGAATTAACCCGGTAATTTGTCTGTCATGTTTATGTCACGCGATATTGGGCTGTATATAATGACACTGATATATATTATATATAGATAACTAATCGGTTCCTGCAACTGACGACCGCTGCCGCGGTACACTCGCTCGGATCGTTCTTAAACACGAGCAAGGGCTACTATTATCTTCAAAAATTCTCACTAAAATTGGCAATCCTCACTAGTCATACGATAAATCTGTAAATGAAATGCAATCCCTCTTTTTTCCTTTATTCTTTAACTATTTCTGGCCGCAGCTTTTGACAAGTATATGTCATGATCTATGTCCCAATTTTCATTCAAATTTGTTAAACAGTTTACGCCTGGAGGAGTAACAAACATTCGAACGTCTTCAAAATTTTCTCATCTAAAATTATAAAAAGGAAAGATTAGATATTTTGTTTGTTTGTTTTTAAGGACTTAACTCAAAAACTACTCAACCGATTTTGAAAACTCTTTCACCGCTAGAAATCTATATTATCACCGAGTAACATATACTATATTTTATTTATAAGAAAGATACTGTTACTAATATTACCTAACATAAGCTAGTTTTACGCGAAAAAACCCACGGGCAAATGCTAGTATATAATATAGCTGGATTTCACATACATGTTGATGCTACTACTTAGATGTAATATAATAAACAATTAGGTACCTTGATTTATAAGAAGGAAGAATATAAAAAAAAAAATAGAGCATTTTTATTAAAGGATTAGTCCATTGGACTGCCCCGCAAAGGTCTCAAGTTCGATCTCAAGACAGGCACTCCGGCTTTATAATATATAAGTTATGATTATTCGCTCGCTTTCACGGTGAAGAGCCACATCTCGACGAAACCTCCAAGTATGAGAGCTCTCCATAATGTTCTCTAAGATATGTATGTGAAATCTACCATCTCGCTCTGCGCCAAGTTGGTTGTCTTTGCCCAACCCTTCTCATACCGAGGCCCTTACCCAATTCCAATGGGACAATTTTATACAGAGCTCACATTTATTATTATTTATTTTCGTATTTTGGTCTTTTGAAGGTGTCGCCGGGCGTATGCTTGTAGTATTTAAAGTAAACTGTAGTAGGGGATATTCTTATAAAAGAATGTAAATGATTTTCTCTCCGTAAATTAATATCATACCTAGAATTGTGTTTATTCATAATTTTGGTGCGCATTACACAGCTGAGCTGAAATCTCTTGTGTGTTTTGTTCTGATTCAATGACTTTGGACTCACATCTATACATCGCTGAGGGTAGTCAGGGATGTATATTACATGACGATAGCACCTGTTTATTTATAAGCCAGTAAGCAAAAGTGTTCCATACTTAGTTTGCCAGTTAAGCCAAATTATAGAGAATGAGCCATCTACCGAACAGAAAATCCAATGACATACCTATTGTCCAACACGAAAATCAAACCCAGAACCTCTTATTTGCTACCATAATAATTCTACTAGATGTATAATCAAAACTAAAACGCGCATAATTTCATCAAAACCGAGCATAGAATCCTGATCTTGATGGTCGACAAGAACCTCCATCTCATCTACACTCCACAGTACAACCCGATAATGTGCCAACACATTATGCGGCTCCATGCGTCAGGGTAACAGCTCCAAAACTTTTCACATTGCCGCCTGAGTTGGACCCTCCATAGTCATGTTAGGAAAACCGTAAAAACTTTCAAAAATACCGTAACTTTGTAAAAAACCGTAACTTTCTTTATCGGATCAAATGTTGCGGTCAAATTTTATTTTTCCCGAACTTTTATTTGATATGTAATTTATTATTCAAATGTAAGTATTTTGTTTTGTGAAAATGGCGGAGGACTGATGTATTATTACTGTTTATCGAGTACTGTATTTATGTTGTTAGCGACAGTAGCTGGGGCATTGGACTTGTGACTGGAAAATAGCATGTTTGAATCCACCATTTGCATTATTTAAAGCCATTCTTTATAATTACTTTAAAGGGGTTGGCAAAAAACTATTTCTTTCATTTTAACGGCATGCCCGGCTTACATTGAGCCCTGTGTCGCTGTAATTTAAGAAACATTATTTTAACTCTAATCCTGTTCTAAATAAAATTCCTGTATTGCTGTGTACTTTAGAATCATAAACAACAGACGTAAATCTCCAGACTAAGAACAAAGATTTGTAATTGACTCAAGTTTTTGTCCCGTATGGGGATCGAACCCACAACATTTTGCGCAATGGCAGTAGCAAGGCAACCAATTAAAACACTACACCATCCGTGCAAAAAATATTAAAACTACAGACACTAAGAAGACCCATACTCAACACTGGTTGTTGATCACACAAATGTCTGTCTCGTCTGGATATCGAATCCAAAACATCCGGCGTAGCATAATGGTGAAGTGGCCTTTCAAACTATTATACAGGGTGTCCGGTAATTAATGGATAACCTTAAAATGTCTTATAGTAGAACTGAAAGGCGTCCAGAAAAACGAAAAGAAAAGAAAATTGTAGAAAAAAATAATATTAAAAGTGCAAGTTATATTAGCGTAGCATACTTTTGACTGTCTATCTATTAGCATAATTAGTGTTTAATAATAAAACAACAAAAAACCGATGGATTTCATTCATTTATGGTCGTATTATACAAGAAAGTTATACATGGTAATTAAAAAAAAAACACATATCTCAGGTAGTAGCTAGGATAGATTTTTCATATTTTTTTCTGAACGGCCGTCAATTCCACTATAAGACATTTCCAGGTTATCCATTAATTACCGGACACCCTGTATATGTTGTATATTTAAATTATTTATTATTATAAGTCTACTTGGCGTCCCACTGCTGGGCAAAGGCCTCCCCTTCCGACTTCCATCTATCTCGATTGCTTGTTAAGAGTTGCCAATCCCTTTTAAAGGCATCGAGCTCGTCTCGCCATCTCCTCCTGGGCCGGTCCTGTTGTCGCTTCCCGTTACTTGGCATCCACTGTGTGGTTATTCCCGCCCATAACTCTACTGGCATACGAAAACGTGGCCTGCCCAGTTCCACTTTAATTTGGCAGCTTAGTGGTCTACATCGGCAATTCGAGTTTTGGAACGTAGTATTGCATTTTTGATGCGGTCTGTAAGTCTGACGCGCTGAGAGCGGAGTTTTAATATTTTGTCAATGACTAAGTCTGTGCTCCATAAGGGTGGAAAGAATGCACATGTCCATGAGTTTTCTCTTCAGGCTTAATGGAAGAGATCCTTTCATTAGTGATTTCTAGAACTTTCGATAGATAGATAGAAGATGCATAGTATATGTCTAAATACAAAACACAGAAGCAGATTTCTATCCCTAAAGTAAGACTATGAATAGCTTAGTTGGCAAAGCGTCGACACGGTTTCTCTAAATCGCAGGATTAAGTCCTGCTTTATGGATTGTCTTTTTCCTCGTTAAAATTTACATTTTAAGCAAATAAATCCTATCAAACTAAATGCTGTTTATTGCTAAGAATATATTACACTGAAAACCGAACCGTAATGAAATTTGTAAAAGCTATAATCAAAGATGTGCTCTGACTTAGATCGCATGAAAAAGTGTTCACATTAAGAATAGTGAACGTCACATTACATTTACATACATGATCGAGTACCTATACAATTTTCAATATGAGCGAGCGTGATAATTCAAAATTTATAACTTTGATTTTATGTTGGCATTGATGGTCAGATAGCAGTCTAACCATATTTAAACGTTTAAAGGCATATTTGATTTTAAGAACATATACACATACTATATTTAAGAAACGAGTCGTTTCAAATACGGATAGTAAAATTTTGTCATATTTTTCATAAGATGTGTCAAAAATTAACTGTCCGTGGGTAAAACGACTTGTTTTTTGAATATCGGATCCGAGCCTTACTAGTTAAACAACAAATTCAATACATAAACCATGCAGTAACTGCTTTCAAACAAAAATGTTGTTTCTTGATCGATCTACGATTTAAATATTCGGCCATAATCACCTTGTTGAATCACAGAATCGCGTATAAAACTCAACGGCACTTATATCGCAAACTTTTTAATTCGTCGCAAGTTCCCTAAGTACGCAGTTCGACATTCGATTAGAATAGTAAACGCCGTGCGGGGGCAGACGCCTCCCTGTCTGCGCCCTAGCCCTAACGCCCTTTGCCCTTTGGTCAAAGATCAACGTTGATTTATAACGCAGATACGATCAAATTTGGCGCGAAGATTATGATTTGACCTATAAATGGGGGCGTATTACCACATCCTACTAATAATATAAATGTGAAAGTGAGTCAAGATACTTGGTTGTTTGTTATGTAATTATGCCTGAACTGTTAAATGGATTTGATTGACTCTTGGCACATTTATAGACTATATTATTCTGGTTTTACACAAGGTGCAGCTTTTGACGGGTATGCGTTCCGTCGGATTCACGCGAAATTTACGTGAGTGATCGTACAGGCTCGACCTAGTTTTATCTTTGTATATCTTTGAAATTTGTTATTTTGTACGCAAATATCACACTCACAAACTACTCATACCCAAGCAAAGAGTAAATGTATTTTGTAATAATGTATACTGTACGGCGATACATATCTATAATAAGCTGCCAAGTCGCTTCAACGAAATTGACAGTTTAATATTTTTAAGAGAAAATTATATGTATTTTATTGAATAAATGTTTTTATAGTGTTAAAGAATTCTTAGAAGACAATAATTTGTGATATGCTTTGATATAATTAAATGTTTTTTTTTTGTAAATTAACCATAATTATATCAATATTTGTATGCCAGATAATGGTAGAATATGGTTCGAAATAATGTTAAACATTAATATCTATGTATACCCATATTCCGACGAATAAATGATTACTTACTTAGTTACTTACTATCATATTTTGTTAAAAGTAATCGGAAAAAAGCGGTCGTCTCGGCACTGTGCTGCGCTCAACGAATTCAATCCCCAAACGAGAAAAATTTGTGTGCGTCAAACAGTTGTTCCGAGTCTGGTGTTATTGTGTATTATAATTACTGCAGAACGTTGAATAAATATTTAGTTTATAGTTTAAATCTTTAACGTGTACATGGCGTGAAATAAGTTAATGACAACACTCTTTTAGTTTTTTTGCTGCGGTATCTGCTAACCGTCTCGCGAGTCGTATGTTTGATATGAAAATAGTATCTACTATTTTTTATGTTCGACAAACAAGCATACAACTCACGGGTTACCAAAAATTATTATCAATATTTTAAATACAGTCCCACGCTTATATCCCTAAAGGCAGAGGTGCATGTCACCTTTAATTTGCCAATTATGGATATATTATTTTTCTTATGTCGCAAATCAGAATCGCAATCGCAATTAGAATTTTAACCGATATATTCAATTACACTTTGCCCGACCCGGCATTCCAACCAGAAACCTCATACATAGCAGTCGTATCAACGCCGTTGCGCCACCGAGGCAATCAGTATTCTAATATGGAGATAGAAAATACTTAATATTAAATGTCGTGTCAAATAACCAACCGTAATACGATACCATAGTACTTATAGCCCTTTGAATGACGAGAAAGATTGAATCGACATTAAAATTGATTCACTTGCGAAGTAAGGATCAAATATAGACTATTTATAGCTTATTAAATTATCTGTGGAAGTAGGTAAAATGTAAGTTGACGCGTCTACCGCCCACGCCTCCTATTCTATGAAAGAGCGTCTCGCCGGGCGCCAGTGCACGCGCACCGAGCAAGCCCGGCGCCCTTACCATGCCCTTATACCAGGATACCCAACGCTGTCTACACAAGCCCTCGCCAAATGGGAGATTAACGAGTTACCTGCGAGTTCAACAGATAAAAGTGTAGTTATCAGATAATTTGAGGGTACTATTGGTCCCGTGTTAGACGATCGTAGTACGTTTAACTTAAGGTACTATCATCCCGAGTTCCAAGTAAATAATCGTTGCAGATTTAGCTCGAGTTTGGGCTATGCCAGTACTTTCTATCAATAGCAAAATAATCTAGACTATACAAATAAAATCCTAACTAATATTTTAAATGCGGACGTGAGTTTGTTTGTTTATTATCTAAACAACTCGACAGATCATTATGATTTAATTTGCTATACACATTACCAGGTGAACAGAGAAGGCATAGGATACATTTCATCCAGAAAAATACTGTTACAAAGAAGATTTACTGAATACATAGGCCTGTACGTTTCAAAGAAGTAGGCAGTGATATATTTTTAGGTCTTACTTAATAGCTTGCGAGCCTATTGTTGTTTCCCGGGCACATTGCCAGACTCCATGCCATTATAGAATAAAATTGCCTATTAGAAAACTCAATAACACGTTATCCGATTAAGGAATCAAACTCAAGCAAAATTGGATTTATTACGTACTTATAAGAAATATGCATTTGGATGAAGTCAGAGGTTTTCGAACGCTTTGATCCTGGGGTCAAAGAGAATACAAGGTTACATTGTTTATTATATTATATTGTTTGGATGTTGTTTCTTTTTTATGCGCTAGGGTAGGTTCTTGCGTTTTGCGCTACTTGGCGGTGGCATGAGGTTATCCGGAACGAAATTATATTAATATATCAGTGTTTTTTCGAGCCTGGAACTTCTTTGTTTTCATTAAATAATAAAGACACCATAAAAGCCCTCTTGGTGGTAAGCAGTTACTATAGCTTGTGAACCCTTGCAAAACGAAGGGGTACCTGTAGCATTGAAAGCAATCATTGACATGCGCGCCCTATAATAGATTGCCAAGTTTGTTGTATAAATAAAATACAAATCCATAATCTAAACATTTAAAGAGATATTTTTTAACATTGTCAATATTTTACCGAATAATTACCTACACTCATATTTTACTTCAATTGTTTGGTAAATAAACTGTAGATAAATTGAAGATACGGTATCTAAGGGCAGATCTGGGCTCTGAGATTTTGGCTTAAATGAGTGCGAGCGAACGTAAAGCTCCAAGCGCCCTTGACGGTGACCTTGTACTGAATTTATGACGACAACAACAATACTTATCCCTGGTTTCTATTGTACTAATTAATGAAGTCAAAATTAAAGTCATGTTAAGTGATTTTATTGGCTATTGTTAATATAGTCAGCCAATAACATAAGCTGAAATGCGTTTGACCAGCTGTAATTATTTAATGATTCTGTGTCAGTGATATTTGTATGAAAAATATTTCTTTGCAATATTTGATTCACATCGACGCTTAATGAAAACTTATTGTATAATGTCAAGATCATCTCACTCTGGCGGCTTATCAACACCAAATCTTTTAATAGAAAAATGTTGATAATATTGAACGCCTCTTTGTCATTCTATGGATTTGCAATATATTAATTTTTATTAATGTATCTACTACAGATGCTTATATGCTCTTCACGATACTAGGAATACTTACTAAGAATTTAGTAACTTACTAACCACTAAACTTTGACTTTCATAAGTGTTACTGTATGACTAAAGTTTATAATGGATTTTTGACTTTGAAGGATACAAACATATAATGCTTTTCTTTGTGTCTAGATTTATATCTAGACACAAAGAAAAAGCATCAGTGGCTGGGCCCTAGTCTCCGTACGATGATATAGTAATTAAACTACGAACTCCAAGTAATCCCAGACTTGGCATAACTATCCATAGATCACAACTTTGTTCCTTCTCGTTAGAAATCACGATGTGAATTAAGACTGGAATTAATAACCAATCTGTAGAAGTAAAAAAAAATTATACGTCATCGGACTACTTTTTTAATCACTATTCTTTTGTTTTAGGCACAAAAACTACCCCTATCTTAGTATAGGTCATGTTGTACCATTATATTTTTAACTTTTTGACATTTACTTAGTTTGTTTTTTCTACGCCGCCGTCAGGCCGTGAGTGCGGTCGCACCGAGCTCCCCGGCGCCCTTACGTGCCCTTCCAGTAGGATGCCGGG
The DNA here is from genome assembly GCA_963675205.1 of Catocala nupta. Lineage (NCBI taxonomy): Eukaryota > Metazoa > Arthropoda > Insecta > Lepidoptera > Erebidae > Catocala > Catocala nupta. Next base: position 5,019,602 of record OY776095.1, on the reverse strand, counting down.
CTACTTCTTACGTCTGTGTGTCATTCACCGTTTGCTTGATACAGACGGATAAATTGGTATTGACGGTAGGTATTCTGAACTTTTTGGTAGTTAATATATAAAGATTTGTTTTATAAGCATTTTCTAGCTATAATAAGTAGATAGTGTTAGGAGTGTGTAAGGGAAAGGACTATCTATGAAGCAGGACTTGAACCTCGACGTACCATATCGTCGCTTTGCCAACTAAACTATTTTTGGTAGCTCTTTGTTTCAGCCATTTTTGTAAACATAGCTTTCTGTTAGCTATTACGTTTCATTTGAGATTTGGTGTTTAGTAGGTACCAGCAGTATGACAGTAGTACACGGTATAGGTTTATATTTCGGGTTTATACATCCCTGAAAGCCGTATATCAGCCGTATTTGTAAACTAGATACGACTTTGGCTAACAGTATCAAAGGTTAGAACATATTCCATCACAATCCGTCTGCTCGTTTGCCGCGTATACCAAAAAAAAAAACAAATACATCCAGTATTTGACTAATGTGGCAGAGATAATATTTATGAAAAAAATATTGAGAACTTGTATAGAGGATTCCTCAAGACTTGTCCCCTCTCTGTTACAGCAAGTGATAATGTTCGATCATTTGGAGGGTTCAAACTCGAGGTTTGATAGTACATCAATCTCCGCGCTGAGCTGTTGCGTTTTCCTCTATGTAATAAACGGCTTTCACTATAAGGTTGACTATTGAAAGCCTGAAAGTTAGGTATTTTCTTTTTGTCAAGGTTTCAACGGGTCGCATATGCTATTTATAGACTGAGTCATAGAATTATTGCAAATATAATTCTGCTACAATATTTTTAGGCATATTTCCTTTGCTTTGTTCCTATATATACGAGTTAAGACTCATTTGGGTATACTATTTTGTTTCGATACAATTATATTAGAAATAATTAGATATCTACGTGAATTGTCTGTTTTAACAACGGTAACAATTAAGATATATTTGAAAAATTTCAAGTACAGTAAGTAAGTACTTACTTAAAATTTTAATACAACATAACCACCGAGATATTGAATGTGTTAGCGTAAGACAATCCTTACGCTTACACATTCAATATCTAGGAGGTTATGTCCGCAGTAGCAATCAAAAAATTTAAGATAGTGTAAATATGTATCTTTAAAAATTTTTTTCACAATAATTATATAAACTAAAATTAGCTATAAATCATTTTATTTCGGAGAATGTTGATATTCTGAATTAAATGATTGAAATATTTTATAGGATCACAGTTTAAACCTCTTTGTGCCTAAGACTGAATCTGACTTTCAAAACATTGTCACGTGTGTAATCTAGCGGTCTAGACTAAACTTTCATCTTCATTAATTAAGTAAATATTTTCATAACAAGACGTGCAGACTGGAAGGTTAAGCATATGGAGATCACAAACGATGACTATGTGTACTTTAAAAGTAAATCCAACTAGAAAATTAGCCGCGGGTTGAGTCGATCCAGTTTTTTCTGACGGCTTGAAAATCTCTAACGGCTGGTGCTATAGAAAATATGATATGTTTTACGACATAAAGATCTGTTGCACAGATGAGACAATCTTGACATAGCACTTTGCTGTATATGAGGCCTATTTCCAGACACCGTGCTGCTGAGGAAAATTTCTTTAAAAAGTCTTTAAAATTTTACTCGCTTCGGATATCGAACCTGAGACTAGTCTCGACGCAGGACTATCGAATGACTTTGGGTATAATAAGCCAAGGATGAAGACTAATATATAAAGACAAAGTATATTACATTACAACTTTGAAGAGATTTTCTTTGACGCGTCTCGTGAGTACACGAGTACCGAACTTCAATGCCCTTTCCCGCCCTAATATCAAGAAAACCTTTTATGCACTATATCATTTCACTCTCAAATACCCTCGGCATGAATAACTATGAACTACACATCTTATTATTTGTAGAGGAATATGCTTCAAAGTATAATATACTTAATATTCTGTTTGCCACGCTCCTAATGTAATAACTTACGAAGGTCATGTCTTGAGTTACGTCCTCGGCCTTGTGATAACTGCTACTAAGGAAAATACTAAATAAAACGCTAGTTATATACGCATGGCTCTCTATCAAAGGGATAGGCAGAGACTACGGTTTATAACTTAACGACTAGGATCTGCCACATCTCTTTTGTTCCATTCTCGATTATTATAGTTGTCCTGGACGCTCTTCGGTATAAGGTATCCGGGCATTTCTGTAGGATATTTCCTAAATATATAAAGACAAGATTATAACATTATATGTTCAAAAACTGGCAACATTAATATTTACTCGTAATGCCGATACGCCCGGATAAAACGTCTTTAAATTTAATTTAAATCATTTTCCTAAGTACCTAGTATAAATAAATTATAATTTAGAACACATTTCAATTATTTGAAGATATTTTTAATATAATTTTCTTTTTGTACGCCATCAGCCTACATTTTCTCGTTTTAATTATAATAGAGCTACAACTGCATATCCTACAAATCGATTTTTCAGCTACAATGTTTAGTCCACTGTCGGTTCAAAACACACAGACAGACAGTAAATGATGCCGCGCGACCATATTGTATTGAATCTGGCAATTTGGCTTTTAAATTCCACGATAATAACTTTACATACAACTTTTGAAAAGGAACTAAATATTTACGATTGGCAAAGGTTTTCATAAGGCATTTAATATATTGATTTATAAAGAACAAGCACAAAAAAAAATTTAAAAGAAATACCTATCTAAATCATTCTCGAATCCACTTGAATACACACAAAAAATATCATCAAAATCGGTTCAGCCGTTTAGGAGGAGTTTAATTACAAACACACGCACAGAAGATTTATGTATAAAGATGTGAGGATCAAGCCAAAGAATTTACATATTTACGTACTATGGGCTAAAATCACCACCATGGGTCCTGGGTCCCAAATCGGAAACGACCTCGCGACAGACCAAAAGTCAGATGGAGTAATGATTTGCAGATTTACAATAAAGCCTGGCAAGTTGTAGCTCAAGAAAGAGAGAAATGGAAAGAGGGTAGGGAGGCCTTTGCCCTGCAGTGGAACAGATTTGGCTGCAAATAAATAATAATAATGTTCTATGTATACGAGAGATGGTAAATTTGAGGAAAATGTTGAAAGGTATGTGAATGCAACGAAGTGCATCTCCGCGTTTTTATGTGCAGAAAGGTGTTGAAAAAGGCACGCTTGGCTGTGTATGAGTATTGGGACCTACATTCATGTACGGTAGTGAAAGTTGGGGATAGTAAAAGAAACTTAGAGAAGTAAGATTACCTGATATAAACTTTGGATCGAACAAAATATGCATACCTTGAATGAAAACATTAGGTGCTTTTTTTAAATAGGAACAACGGTTATTCTCTAGCGCTTATTGGAGTTACTCCTTTTTCAAAAGTCTGCGTATAGTGATGACCTGGTAGTATAGCATTCCATGTAATATCATAACCGTTTTTATCAGTTTATCGATTAAATTACAACGATTTGTTATGTTTTAATTTTATATATTATAGCTTTTGCTCGTGGCCTCACTCGTTTAAGGTTAGGTTATGTTAGTACCTTTTAAAAATAAAATATTGTCTATGTTACTCGCTGATAATAAATATAGCTTTCTAATTGTAAAAGAAATAATATTGTCTTACGTTTACGCGCATGTTATACATTGAAATTAAACAAATTTTATACGGATTTTATAACGTTGTTTATTTTGCATAAAACAATATTATTACATAATTTTTATACTTTAAACTACTATTGTTAAACACTTTTACTGGTTACTGTTTACTTCAATTTAAGCTATTTAGATTTCATTTTACACTTTCTCGACGCTTTGATTGCTTTTCAGCAACAATGGTCACGGGGAGACTAAGATGGTAGTTGTCTCAATGTTCTAGTGTAGTTATTTCAAAGTACCCGAACATAATTTAATCATTGGTGTTTCTATTTACGCAGAATGAGCTCAAAGTATTATGGCGTCTAAAATAAATTATAATAACGGTTGAATAGTATTTGAGTTAAACCCTTACAAACAAACAAACATAAAATCAAATCTTTCTCTTGAATATTAGTATAGAAGTTTGATTAAATAAGAGGAGAGAATGAGCTGGCTCTCTTCACTGAACCAGTTCTGTTACCGGATTTCTTCCAGTAAGTAAAAGAGCGCCGAAAGCACATATATGTATTTCCCTCCCGTTTTCTTCAATTCCCATAGATATCCCAAATAATGATTAGAGACCGGAAAATTTAAGATTCACAGTTTTTATCCCACCCATTTTGAGCAGCGCTAGCTCAGTGGGGAGACCAACAGACTGCAATGCAGAGGGCCTCGGATTCGAACCCACGTCGCGACTGACTTTTCTCACACCTCTACACCTCTGACTTTCGAAAGTTATATGACTTTTCGAAATTATGTGTGTATTGATTGACAATTATCACCTGCTGCGTGCCTCGGAGAGCACGTTAAGCCATCGGTCCTGGCTGCCATGAACATCTATGGCCATACTATGGTATATTTGATCCATGTCTATGGCAGTCATTATTGGGGAAGTCGACACAAAAGATCCCACTGGGTCGAAGTGTCGCCGGTCTGTACTGACTGACCACACAAGATAAGATAAGATCCCACCCATTTTAGAATTAATAATATTGTAACCTAATATATTTGTACATATTTCCTATTACACTATAATTGGCGTTTGTATGCATTATATTTATTTATTTATATTTTTGCTATGTAATGACTATTGCTGTATACACGTTAATAAAAATCAAAATAACCTACTTTAATTGCCACAAAGTATTTGGCACTGCGTTAAAAATCTACAAATTGTAAGTGCAAATGCACTTAATGCCCTCAATAAAATCTTTAACTACCGACATTTAACAAAAAACATATAAATTTTGACCTCTAATTGTTACAAATGATCTCGCGATTGGTCCAGCCTGGGTATCCTGGTAGGACGAAGGAGGCGAAAGGGCGTGAACGGATGACTCGGTACAAACGTACCGACGAGACGAACGGGACAAAAAGAATATTAAAACAAATTACTTTGTAAGGTTATGTTTATAGTAAGCTGTTTAATTTTAATATTCGACATGTTACGATCAAACGTTATCGTAACATTTATTTTATGAGGTACTAGATTTTGCTCGCGACTTCGCTTGGAAACAGTACTTTTTCCTGGATGAAACCTATCCTATGTCCTTTTCTATACTCTTGACAACTTGTATGCGAAACTTCATGATGTCCGGTCGAGTAATTCAGATGTAAAAGCGTAACAGACAAACTCACATTCGTAATATTAGTTAGGCTGTAAACTGTAAAACGGTTAAATTCACAGTTTGTTATTTGGGTTTGCTCGACTAATTTCGAAACCAATCGGAGTTCTTAATCATAAGTCAGTTTTTTTTCAAGTGAAAACTTCTTTAGGCGCTTTGAGCATTTTTTGGATGAACAAAAATCATGGAACTCGCGTCATCGTCACCGAACGCTTTCCATGAGCTATATGTATATTGTGTATATATGTGTACTTTTTGGGTGAACAAAAAGCGTGAAACTCGCGTCATCGTCCCCGCACGCTAATTTCTTAGTTTTCACTTCTATCGGCAGTCCCCAAAGACTGCCCCCCATGTTTTTTTTTTATTAGTTTATGCCTGCGGCTAAACTCGTGGAAAAAAGGAACCCTTTGTGTTAATCCAGGAAACAGTCTACCTGTGTGTCAAATTTCATCCAAATCTGTTCATCGGTATAACGTATTAGTAGGTCGCCGCCATAAATCCTCCCTATTAGCTTAACTGTCACATGTAAAAGTCCTATATTAAGGGCAAAACCACAGACGCATAGAGCAATTTATCATTTAGTTTAATTTGTGATTTCCACCTTTTAAAAAGCTAAAGAATTCGTATCTTTCAACGTTTAGATTTAAAAATGAAATATGTGTTGGCGAGACAGTTGCCGGTCACGTAGCTCCGTTGCATCTTTATATAATAATGACGGTTGTCTGTCTGTGTGTTTTTTTGTGTTTCTGAGTATAGTGACCCGGAAAATATGTATTATATTATATTAAGTATTTAGCTGTTATTATAATGGTTATATTACAGCCCGCCTAATGATATGGCTTCCGTAAATCGTTTATTTTTAAAATATGTTTTATTTTTATTACCTTCTTATTGCGGGACTTTAGGTATCATTATTGAATCGGGTTTTAAAACCTTAAAATCTCCCAGCCTTATACATTTTATCTCTCTCGGTTGAGCCTACAACAATCGACGCATTGGCAGTGATGAAGCCACCCGTCGCAGTAGAAAAATGGTTGGGGCATAGTTCACCACGGGGGTCTAGTGCAGTTTTTAATATTTAGGAGCTCTCATGGTTTTCTTCACTGCTAAAGCGAGTGATAATTAACTGTTTTAACCGCAAATTACTTGGCAAATGTAGACTGCGCGGATGGCGAAGGAAATTCAGCAAAACAAACGCATTTAAGCTAGTTAACATAAAAGCTATAATTATCTTGAATATCCCAAACCCACAATCCTTGAACATCCAGCGTAGACTATAACTCATACCCCTACCAAATAGCAACCTATATATTTCATTTTATATGAAACTACCTGACGCACTGCAGTGAATAAATCATTCATTTATTCACTGCACCAGCATCAGCATTCATATTCATCCATTTTATATAAACTAAGATAATATATTTGCAGTAATGACAATTTCATCCAGTCATCGCTATTCGGCGCGGCTATTTCGGGAGGCGGAACCGGGAGGAATAGCTAGTATATCTATATTTAAAACCATGTCTACCACCGCTGGAAAATTCGGGTCAAACTATTAGGGAATTAGGTTCTACCAAAGATGTAGAATGAAGTATATACCGCAAACTCCTTCAGTTATTTTAAGTTTAGGATGTGGTATTTTGAAAGAATTACTTTATCTTCGATAAGTTTTGCTCGCAGCTTCGCTTGCATCGATCCCATAGGCATCCTCAGATGAATCAGAGTGTGATCTGTTTGTTTTGATATGGATGAATGTATATAAATGTGTGTCGTGGTTGTTTAAGTTTTTTTGTGAGATGATGGTTGTATAGTTCATTATTGTTGTTATGAATCTTTGATTTTACTTGTGCAAGGAGTTGCAGTAATAACTAATAAATACTGTGATAAATACCCAGTTAAATTATGTATGAAAATGATAATTTAACATAATGTTAGATATAAGTTTTAATTGTACAACGATTTGTTATATAGATACTGTAATGTTGTTCATTTATGTCTAATAATAAATAAATGAATAAATGAAAAGTATCCTATACCGTCCAGTGCCAGTACTCAAAGGTCAGGACAGGTCTTGTCCCCAAATCTAAGAATTAGATACTCGTCGTAGCTAGCTATCTTCTGCCCAAATGTCCTGCAGTGTAGGCAGTGTAATTCTTTTAACTTGAGGTAATGCATTTACTCTTACTCTCCGCGGGAGCCGGTAGTTTCACAAATGCAATTGTGATAATAATAAATGATAATGTCGCTGACGTAGACGGAGAAGTTGTCTTCCATATGTTCAGTATAGTACCAAAGCTGTAAGCTCTCATATGCCGACGATTCTCTACAGGGTGTCCGGTAATTAATGGATAATCTTAAATGTCTTATAGTAGAACTGTAGGCCGTTCAGAAAAAAAGAAAATAATAATAATAAATTTAAAAAATATATATATTAAAAAGTGCCAAGCTATATAAGCGTAGCATACTTTTGACTGTCTATCTATTAGCATAATTAGTGTTTAATAATAAAACAACAAAAATGGATTTCATTCATTCATGGTCGTAGTATACAAGAAATTTATACATAGTAATTAAAAAAAACACATATCTCAGGTAGTATTTAGTAGTTTGAACGGCCATCAGTTCCACTATAAGACATTTCCAGATTATCCATTAATTACCGGACACCCTGTATATATCTACCCAAATGTCTTAAGCCTTAACTATCTACCTATGGAGTAGGCAAGTACCCGAGATGAGTAGCATCGCGTAGATCGATGTAGATTCTAAAAGTGCCTTGTCTACTTTGGCCCAAACGTAAGTTTTGGAACTACCTAAACAGATTTGTATCTATGGTAGACACACATTTTTGACAGACGTTACAGATATTTTCGTCTGTTGTTTCTGCTTGGGCGTTAGATGTCGTAACAGGAAAAAGATACAATATTATTGTGTTGAAACATATTTTTTTGTAGACGTTTCTTTAAATTATGTTAATTCGATTTATAATATTCGTATTAAGTATGACCGTATTGACTTAACTTTATCAATTAGCAAAAAATCAATTAGCACAATGTTTTGTGTCTTAGCTAGTGTCGGCCTCGATGGCGTAGTGGTAAGTGTAACCGATTGCCACGCCTGAGGTCGCGGGTTCGATTCCCGCACAAGTCAAACATTTTGTGTGCATGAACATGGCTGTTTGTCTTTGTCTGGGTGTTTCTACGTATAATATGTATGTATTTACAAAAAAAAAAAGTATATATGTATGTTTATCCATTGTCTAGTACCCATAATACAAGCTCTGCTTAGTTTGGGCTAGATGGTGTTGTGTGTATGTGGTAGAATATTATTATTATTAGCTTTAGGATTCTAGCGTTTTCCAAGACATTACAGAGAAACCAGATATTATATTATTGCGATTATTAAGATAATTATTATCTGCGTATATATTATATCGTCTGCTGGCGTCGGTGTTTGGTTAGATCTTCGGGTCGGGCAAACCGTTACCATGTTTTTACTAAGTAATCCTCTATAACAGCAATAGTCTGGAACTATGCCCAGTATAATTTTTAGTGTACTGGGCCTATAGGGCGAGCCTATCTAAGCCTATAGGCTTAAATAGCCTCGCTCCCTATTACGTTTCACTAAAACTAAACCATATCAGACGAAATGTGAATGTAATCACGACTGTTTATCGCTTCGGCATGTAGGCGTGAGACATTAGTCTCATAAGTTGGTGTATATAAAATATGTACACGGCTATTAAGCCGTGTACATATTTTAAATACACCAACTTAATATAATTACAGACACAAAGTATAATGTAAATGTACTTCGTTATTTTATAGGTTCGAAAATCACATAAAATTTTAATATCTATACTAATATTATAAAGCTGTTTGTTTGTTTGCTTAAACGCGCTAATCTCAGGAACTACTGGTCCGAATTGAAAAATTATTTTAGTGTTAGATAGCACATTTATCGAGGAAGGCTATAGGCTATATAACATCACGCTACGACCAATAAGAGCGGAGCAGCAATGAAAAATGTTGCAAGAAGAGTCAGCTAGTTTATATATAAGATTTCTCATGCATCCGATGATCCCAGACAGTAATGATGCAATAACACTTGAAATGCGATCGATACGCACAATAATTTGGACAAAAACTGTAATTAATACATCAGCTAGCCGTAACATAATACCTCTTTGTCGGCGGCGTCGCCGCCGTTCACACAATACAAGTACCGTTGTCTAGGTGACGGATAAAACAAAAAATGCCAACAGATGACGCTGTATCAGGTGTCTATTATTCTAAACTTTTTGAACTAAATCTAATTTCGGTATAAATACAGGTTGTTATTTTCACACCGCTTGATATTTCAAGTATGTTTTGTCTCTTATGCCAGCCAAGCCATAACATAATATGGTTACTGGTTTGGCAGTATAGTGGTATATAGCATAGTATAGTAGTAATCAGAGAAGGTGGTTAAGAGAAAACCACCAGACTACATAGATACGGCACTGAAACTTTACGCCTCTGGTTGCAGATCCAAAGGCTATCTGAAGACAATGTCGATAATATAGCGCAGTGGAAGAATAAAAGCAGAAAGGCTGACCCTACCACCATGTGGGATGACAAGGGCTTTACATTATTATTGTCTTACTTTACGCAAAGTTTACACTTTACACGTAGAAATTAATCTTAATACCTACGGATCTTAAGGCAGTACTTTATTTTTTTATTTTGCTCGTCGAAATGACTACTCTCCACCTGATGATAAGCAGTCGTGTGGCCTAAGAGCAGTGGCCTCCACACCGTCCTCATAGCAGCCGAGGCGATGTTGAGGTCTGTACTTTGACGGCCTGAGAAGGTGCTTTTCCACGACCCGCTTAAAGGACTCAGGATTGAAGGAAGAAGGAAACACGTGCCTTGGCCGAGAATTCCATGCCTTGATCTTTCGACAGAGGTATGAGGTATGTAAATAATTTGTAGAAAGTAGCTAAATCTTAAGTGGAAGATTTGTTAGATCGAGAAACTTAAATAAAATTCAAAATAAAGGTAAAATAAATTCCATTATTTCTGAAAATCATTACCTCGCCTAACTCAGTCTTACCTACCTCATCATAGGTATATAATAATGTACGTAGTTCCCTATACATAACTATTGTTTTATATAACCGCATACATGAGTCACTGGCAGAATACATAATATTATAACAAAGACAGCCAATTACAATAAATTATAATAGTTATTAATCAGGTCATTACTCTTATAAGTTATAACCAATACGAATAGGTAAAATACCTTCTAGCAGGAAAAAGGGCCGTTGGAAAATCCCTGAACCGCAAGTGATAAAATTAGTTAAAATAGCAAAATTACCAAGCATGCATTATATCGGTGCCACAGTTTATAGTCGAGGTAACATACGGGAAAACCACATAGGAAAAGAAACGCCTAAATATTAGTGATAATGATAGTTAAGTATGCTAAAATTGGCATACGGGTTTCCCTATTAGCTACTTCTCATTAACCTACGTAGGTACGGTAAGAAGGGTTATGAACTTATGAATCTTAGTGCACGCATGTAAGACAGTTTGTCACTTCTAAAAGCGTAAAGTGCGGAACCAGTCATAAACACATCTGTTACCCCGACTTAGGGCAAGGCGTATTAAACCCACACATCGCCAGATAATATGAAATATTAGATGCTATTATAAAAGAGGGCAAATCTATTGCCGTCCAACGGGCAAATTGTCAAACTCCGTATTGCAAATGAGAATTATCCAACAGAAAAATTCAATATCACTTTGCCCTACGCGGGAATCGACCTTGGGACCTTACGATCACACGCCAGCATGCCTATGCACGCGTGTAAAAATTCAATCTTAAAACGTTTAAATTCAATCTTAAAACGCGGTATCACCAACCGAACTACAGAACCGATTTCAACAAATGTTGTTCAGTTATTTTTTCGTTTCTTCGTTTAGTATTAATTTCCATTGCATCTTCTGGTGCAATGTATAATGATATTCAGTAGGAGATATTTATAGCTCTATTATATAATGATTGTTAGTTCTGGTACCTTAAGCACGTAATAAAAATGCTAGTGTAAGATAGAGTGCGTATAAATTTACAACAGTTTTGATTGCATAGGTGCAGTTGCTTAAGTGATCTTGTTGCTACCCAGTGCACCGAGAGTCGTTAGTCCTGCTCGGGACATTTTGAGTATGGACTAAGAATAGTTGACCGGAGTCTAGATGTCCTTTGTAGCTGTTATCTATATATTAATACGTGAAGCAAAAACTTTGTACCCCTTTTTACGAAAATTGCGCGGACGGAGGAGTATGAAATTTGGCACAGTTAAAGTTTATATGGAGAAGGAGGAGCGATTTCTAATATTTTGATAAAATATGCAAATTAAAAATACATGAAATTAATGGGAATACACTACACGCACACAACCATGGATTTGATACACGTAGTCGAATCACGTTCGTAGTATTTCGACATTGTTCGTCTGACGTCGCGGTCGTACAATTCTTTGTAACTATGGTTACCTATATCTTATTTATATGTAATAGAGAAAAACAGAAAACAAAGTAGCAAGCTTAAGAATTTTGGTCGAATTTTGACCACTAGGCGACCGCTAGTTTCAATCATTGTCACACCCCAAATGATAGGTATATCCTTCCTGCAAAAGCCATTCTTTCACACATACAAAAAGATCTTATTTTCTTAACCTTTAACGAATATCTATCAAATATGATTACAAATTTTCTTACATTTACGCGAATTGAAATAAGAGCGTTTTATACAAAAAAATAACACTATAATATCTGTATAAGATAGTTTAATTCTAATTTCCATTTTTTTTTATTTATTCGTCTAAGTAAATCTTAGAAAGGAATTTGCTTCCTATATTAAATATGACCCCTCATTAGAGTCATTACAAACATGCAAACGGTTACAAAATAAAATCAAAACCTTAATTTCTAAAACAACGCGTTGATCATAATCAGTTTATTTATGTTTATTCATATTTATGATTATTTAACCCTTTGCATATGCAAACTAACATTAAACACACAACTAACACATTTCTTTGTCTTAATTACCACCAACCTGTATAAGTAAGTGATAATTAATTTAAAATAATTATATTTACAAAAACACGATCATAACCGTGACGGGTGATAATTCACTAACGCTCACTTTTATTGATTCAAAGTTTATGACTGTTTTATTGCCCACTCGGACGACCCCTATGTACGAAACAGTAATTATAACTCCTCCTGTATATACAGAATACGTTTTTAATATAATTTTTTATTATTATTGCGTTAAAAAAGCACTTAATTTAAGTTAGTGTGTGTGCAACGAAAATTTTATATGTCATAGAACATTAAATTTTTCATAAAATTTGATATTTTATTCTTCTAATTGTGTGTAAAAAGTGACTCTTGTATGAAGTTTCATAATTCGTAAGTAGTTAAGTATTTGTAAGTTGAAACTTAATGAAAGTCATTTACTTTTTACTGCTATTTTAAGTGTTGTAGTAGGTGTTTAGAAGTGTTTATTAGTCATATATTAAATTATTCGGTGTTTAGAAAGAGAAAGATTTTTATTAATGTTGCCACCACATGAACTTAACCTAAATAATTGTGTTCTCACGTCAATTCCTGTTTCACGTTATAGCAATATTTAGTCATATATAAAATTATTCGGTGTTTAGAAAGAGAGAAAGATTTTTATTAATATTGCCACCATATGAACTTAACCTAAAAAATTGTGTTCTCACGTCAATTCCTATTACACGTTACAGCAATATTTTGTAACCGAGTTGTAAAGAGACCTTACTTAGAGTACTTAGAGGGATACATCCTATGAACAAAAGATATAGCAAATTTACCTTATGGTTGCCGACTAGGTAAATTGAGGGATCGGGTGGTGAAAATCTTGATATCTGTACGACAGATTCACTGTCTGAACCTTTAAGTAGAGCCTAACCTACCTAATAGGTAAAATTAATGCAAAATATTGAGAATTGACATTGATTATGCAAAAGTCATCATCACATAATTTCGCTAGTTATTTTATGTTCTACGTAATTTGGTCCCATTGCCATATATTTACGTTGCGTATATTATCTGCCAAAGTACCAAATTGATAAAAAATATAGATGTGCGTTCTATTTGAATTCACAACCAACATCAGTAGCCGCGGTAAGATTTTGTTTAGTTGAGTAACAAATTTCTACCTAAAGAATATTTATCGAGTTCAAACCTTGGTTTCTTAAATCCCAGTTAATAACTTCATTGGATAATGAATTGAATATTATGTTTTAACATGCTACTTAGTGTATCTGCGTTAGTCTATATGTCCATGTTTGATTACACTAGCAAATTCTTATATCACACTAGGTTTATTCCACGTCCCATGGGAAAATTCCCGCGTGATTTTACGTATTGATACACCTTATCTATCCGTTCCGCTTTATGTATAGAAATTAGTGTCCTTTTGGATCCGATATTATTATATATTGATATATATTTGGATCCGATAGACTTCTGCCTAACCCATTGAGTATATGTACATACGTGTTCTCACGGTCTAAATAATTATTATTTATGGTATTAATGGTCAAAAAGTAAAACTGTATCAAAACACAAACAATGTATTCCATACAAAGTACTTGTATACAAACTGACCTCAACTTGTGTGTACTCCAGAGGTCAATGACCTCACAAAACCCATTCAATTGTCTTCTATAAAGATTAGTATCTAAGCGCTCCTCATTTAGTAGCTTATTATGGCTTTTAAATAATTTTGTAACAATTTTTATGGTTACTATTAAAGTTTGTGTGCGTAACATTTTTTCTACACAACTATACGTATAAATGTTTCATTATCTTCATAATTAAGTTAATTGTTTTAATTTTTTTTACAGTATAACACTTTCAGAGTTCAAATAGAAACATTAATTAAGTATTAGTTTTAATTACGTTTGTTAGAGTGGTGAAACAGTATCGTGGCCTGAAGAGAACGTTGAAATATGTAATGTATACATTTTTTTATATTGTTACGTCACATTGTGGTACCTAGACGTACGCTATGGACACTGCTCTTTGACTTTCAGAGTTACGCTTCAGTCTGTGATGGAATGGTATGGGCAGAAACTCTTTGGGCCAATGCTATTATTGTATGCTGTTTCGATAGTAGCAGTGTATGCATCTGTTGTGTTAAGTCTCAGGTTCGATTATCGAGTCGAGCTGTTATTGGATTTTCCGTTTAGAAACACGATTTACCCGATAATAATGAACGTCTTTGTTCTGGTCAAAGAACTTTCGCCCATTTCGCGTGTTTCTTGTTTAGCTATGATTCAGCATTTTTAGCCATTTTCTTATTTATAGTATCTAGCAATAACCTTATTTTTTACATATTTAAGTCTACGAGAAGAATATTATCTTCCTTTCTATTTTATGCAACGATTCATGAAATAAACCAATTTTTCAAGACGTCACCTGAACGGCGGTTAATTTACTGTATCAAGACAGACTTCACAATCATACAAACAACTGACACAAAGAATGCCGCTAATGCACCGCACGCTAGTTACTTAGTTTTCACTTCTATCGGCAGTCCCCAAAGACTGCACCGCATGTTTTTTTTTGAGTTTGTGTTGATCACGGAGTGGTTTAGTGCTCATCGCTACCAATGTGCTGGAAGTATTACTAAGCAATTTTCAAACGGTAAAAATTTTGTTTGATTCATTCGTAGTTGTTTCGTTTACCTATAGTGTTCTTTGTGTCAGTTGTTTGTATGATTGTGAAGTCTTCCATCATACATATAGCTCATGGAAAGCGTTCGGTGACGATGACGCGAGTTCCATGATTTTTGTTCACCCAAAAAGAGCTCAACGCGCCTAAAGAAGTATTCACTTCAAAACTCCCTAAACCCCTTTAAGTATCGTATCAAAACACGCCACCATCTGCGTGAACTGACACAGAGCCGCTCTAATATTAGTATAATGATTCCTAAAAAAAGGTCTGAACTACAATTCGTAAGGGTCGGCTACCTGGAAGAGAAGTCAGGTGACACGCCTCACAAAAATAAACAGTAACACAAGTAAATGAACTCAAGACGCTTGCGGTCGAACCATCTGTCATCCAACGACATATGGCGTTTTTACGCTCCTACGATTTGTTTATATACCATCTCTTTCACTCTTATGCTCAGGTAATACCTCCATCTTGTTCGTTCCCAGTTTTCCTTCAAGGGTAATTGAAATCGAACACTGCATGCGGGTTAAGTGAAAGGACTTATGTTGGCATAGATCAGGGTTGCGAATTTGTAGATGCGATTCCTTTGTGTTGTAGAGTGCCTATTACTTGTATAAATATTGTGAATGTTTACCTATGTATGCAATATACTCGTAATGTATGTTCACAGAATGATGCCTTGTTATGTTTGTTACTCAAATGAAAGTAAAAGAGAAAATTGTTGATTGAGATTTTTAAATTAGTTGGATATAATAATATGTGTTATACAAGTATATACAAATACAATCAATGAAGTTTTATGTCAACTTTTGTTTGAAATAAAAGTGTACATGTTGGTGTCTTATGTCATGGGAGATACTAATGTCTAAGATACAGGCTCGGCCTAGTTTAAATGTTAGTGTTTACATTGATTTATTCTTATGGAATACATCATTAGTTTTAGTTTTAAGACATATTGTTGTGTGAACTTGTTTCAATAAAGTATTTTTTTTCCTAAGAGAGAACGCTCGTATTATAAATAATTTCGTTATCGTGGACAAGTTTCTCGCAGATATATTTTCATAGGCTCAATGGTTTGCTTGAACCTAGTAACAACATAAATTTGAATTCTGTGAATTTAGCAAGCTCACTTACCCTTTTGACATTCATAAGTGTTACTTTATAACCTACATGATTAAATGATTTTTAACATTGACATTGACATTACAAATCTTCAGGGCTGCTACTTTCATAGAAATCTGAGCAACAGTTTACGCAAAATTAAGTCACAAACATTTTAAGATATTTTTAAATATATTATATATAATAATAGAATTTCTCGAAGTTTGCTATTAGTTGCCTGTTCTATTATCACTATAATGAGGCATCGAACCATCTATGAAGCGCCAACTAAATAGGCAAAAACCAAAAGCTTTGCACTCTTAACTGCAACAGTTAATCTTTGTATTTTTTTCCGTAAACTGTGGGAACAATGACCTATCATACGCTAGGATCCACCTTTGTCGTGTCGAGGTACGTTAAGCTGTAGTTAAACCCGGGTTTAATTAATGGGAGATTTATAACTGGCGTTGTGAATTAACGGATTTTGTTTATATCATCGTTTATTTATTATTGTATTGGTCTTTATTGAAGTATAATGGAGTTAATTGTCGTACAAATATTATAAGTGTGAAACTTTGTGAATGGATAGTTGGATGTTTGTTACTTTTTTACGCAAAATCTACTGAACGAATTTTTATGTAACTTTACAGTATTATTATTTTTACTTCAGAATAACTTATAGGCAACTAAAATATCTATCTATACTAATATTATAAAGCTGAAGAGTTTGTTTGTTTATTTGTTTGGTTGAACGCGCTAATCTCAGGAACTACTGGATCGAATTAAAAATATATTTTTCCCGCGTTTATTGGTACCGCTGTACCAATAAAAACGTTGAAAGCGCGGGCACAGCTCGTCTTAATATAAATATACATTAATGCGAGTGAAAACCGCCGCCAAAATCTAGGACATACATTTTTATTTAAAATACATAGTTTCACACCTGTAGGTATATACCTGAAGAGGCAGGCAGTGGTATATTACTCCTAGATTTTATATATTATAGTTTTAGGTGCTACGTAATATGGACAAACCTATTGCTTGTGTACTGACTCAGTTCTGTCACTGAAATTTTTGTTATCAGTTTAGCAGTGACAGTGAATAGGTCTTCTGTACCTACATGACGTCCCGAGTCCTATTGCTGCGATCACTCATTAATCGAACTTTCATGTCAGTGTTATTACTAAATCAAAATCAAAATAAATTTATTCAAGTTAGGTTACAAGATAACACTTTGAAATTAAACTACTATATACGGATTTTATCGCGTTGTTTATTTATAATAATATAATATTGCACTACTACTACTATTGATATTATTTTACTAATTTATAAGCTAATAAAATTATTTAAACTATTAAATCTATTTATTTTTGGTTCACACTTTCCCCGATGTTTCGGTTGCTTTTCAGCAGCCATGGTCACGGGGAGACTAAGATGGTAGTTGTCTCAATGTTCCAGTGTAGTTATTTCAAAGTATCCAAACATAATTTAATCATTGGTGTTTCTATTTACGCAGAATGAGCTCAAAGTATCATGAAGTCTAGCTGTGGTTAGTTTCTTCTTGGGTTTGACTATTTGAAGTACTGGATCCCAAGCTGGTGATACATTCCAACCATCTTCTCTATTGAAATTGGGATGTTTTTTGATTTCAATAGCCTCGCGAAGCATTCTTGGTAGGAATCGGTGTTCTTTAGCGAGAATCTGTGGTTTGTCAAATCTCAGGTAGTGGTTGGTCCCCTGTTTTACATGTTCACACACAGCAGACTTCGAAACTTTGAAATTTTAGAAGTTGAACGCTGCGAATCGTGCGAAAGAGTGCGTTATATTTTTGTTACGCTCTATCCTTACCATTACATCGACACCACTATGCACTGTCCCTTTCTGACAATTCTCTATTTTATATGTAGCGTAGTTATGCGTATATAGAGTGTCTAACTTGATGTGTAGCCGTGTGTATGCTTCATTTTTTTTTGGTGTTGAGGAATGCTCCTTATAACTACTTCGCTAACAGGGGAAGCGCCAGGGTTATATCGAGTTCTCCCGAGACTGCAGGCCTACTGAATAAAACCATCACAGTGTGCCAACTCGCTGCGTTGTATAGTTGGTGGGTTACTGTAACTGAAGTTTTCCGAGGTTTGCCTACAAGACTACAGTATGGGGTTCTTCAAAATGGGTGTTAAAAGGTTTTTGCAAGGTCGGCAACGCGCAAGTGATGCCTCTGGTGTTGCAGGCGTCTATAGGCTACGGTGACCACTTACCATCAGGTGGGCCGTATGCTAGTTTGCCATTTTTGTAGTATAAGAAAAAACAGTTCCAACGACCCACCCACATACAAAGTGATAAGATGTAGTTTCATCAGGGACCCACCCAGCAGTGCCTATTCAGACAGGAGTGGTCTGCGGGCGACGACTCCTGAGCCATTATATCTAGTACCTATATCTACTGCACGCAAAATAACGAAGACTATGACGTGATAGGTCAGGCGAACTACTCGACAATCGACGTTGGCGATCTTCTGTAAGCTACAACTCCTTGCTACCAATTATTAAAAGATAATAATATCATTATAAGTACAATAAAAACTCACAGAACAAGAACACGCTAGCTTCCTCTTAAATATTATAAATGCATATGTGAGTTTGTTTGTTATGCTTTTACGCCTTAACTACTCGACCGTTCGTAATGTAATTTCGCATACACGTTGTCAGAGGTACAGAAAAGGACATATGGTACCATTTATCCTCGTCCAGTTTAAGTTGTTGCTTTAAACCATTGGTAACTTTAACAATCACGTGTTTCTAACTTTATCAATAAGTTTGTTATATAATTATTCCCATCTTCCAAAACTTCTACAACTAGTGCTTGCCTAAATCGATAGCTACGCCACCTAATGAGCAATCAATAAACTCTCCAGAACAATAAAATCGATGCCGTGTCAGAACACCTTCACGATTAATCGATTATGCCCGACTCTCGATATGTTACGTCATGATATTGTAGCTATATATATAGAGGATTTGTTTGTTTATCTGTTTTTTTATTTAATATATATATTTCTCTGCAAATATTTAAAGTCCCAGGTAATAAGAGGCCAATTGCCGTTTACCGAGCACCAGCCAGACTTGGTGCTTCTACTAAGAATTTTTTGTCAAGAACCCAATATCACTTTCCTATCCAGGGAATCGAACCTGAGGTCTTATGAATAACAGTCAATGGTGTATAAACTCCATTGCACCACCGAGGTCATAACTGTGTGTAAAGTACAGTACTATCTTTTGCCACAGCGATAAAAATATCGCCGATTGAAAACTGGAAAATTGGAACTGGCCGATCGATACCATTAACAGATATGTCTTTTATTCAGCCTATAATGGATTACTTTAAGAAACTATACCAAGTTTCAAAGAAATACTTGAAAAACATGTTTAAATTAAATTAATTAAGGACTTTCATACAGCTACATAGTAGAAAAAAATGTCTACTATGTAAGAATTTGTCTCCAGTTGGGTTGCTTCGAGCGGCGTTTCTGCTATAAAAGATCTCGAAAACGTAGACACAAACAGTGATTGTGAGTTCGTGTCTACCTGGATTTGCGTTATTAGATTTTGGTCAGCCTTACGATTATATGTTTGTCATCTAAGAAATAAAAGCAAACCAATTTGTTTACAAATAGGTACAGTAACTTATAAATTATTTATCTTATCTTATCTTATCTTGTGTGGGAGCCAGTCAGTACAGACCGGCGACACTTCGACCCAGTGGGATCTTTTGTGTCGACTTCCCCAATAACGACTGCCATAGATGTTCATGGCAGTCGGGACCGACGGCTTAACGTGCTCTCCGAGGCACGGAGCAGGCGATAATTGTCATTCAATACGCACATAATTTCGAAAAGTTATAAATTATTTAAATATACAAACAAAAACAATAAGGAATAGTGTGATTAGAGTGATTAGAGAGATGCGGCATGAAAGTGGATATAGTGACAAGAATAGAAAAGGGTATGTTAAGCTGCTTTGGGCATGTAGAAAGAATGGACGAGAAAATACTGATTAAGAAAGTTTATAAGACTAGTGTGAATGGAACAGTTGCAAGAGGAAGACCTAGGCGAACGTTTCTCGATCAGATCGGTGACGCTCTGGACAAAGAGCAGGTTAAGAGCACCTTAAACCGGCGAGCGTGTGTATAATGTGATGAAAGTGAATGAAGCCAGAGAAGTGTATTAGGATCATAGCAAATGTAAATCCGTAGTCTCTGCCTTTCCCTCTGGGAAACAGGCGTGAATCTATGTATGCATGTATGTATGTACAAACAAAAACCTAACTGCAAAACACGCATATGCAAGATGGCTGCTGTGAGTTGATGATGATACAATGATACAACAATAACCACTGACAACAGTCATGTTAATTTTACCCAAAATACCATAACGTGTTACTTCCACTATTATGATATGACGTATCAAAAAACTTCTCTTTTATCAAAACCAATCGAGCCGTTTAGACTACAAAACTTGCCAAAGCATTACACATACATACAAACACCGAAAAACGTTACTTTCTTAACGCAATTGGGTAAAAAGATAAACGCACTAAAGCATGTATGCTTTTACCTGACAGTGTAAAAACTTAATGGATATTTCTTAGTAGTGAATATCATAATACTTGAATAGATTTTTGTATTTTTTCAATAATAACTTAAATTACGTCAATTTTAACCATTTTTATGGAATATAGATTTAAGATTTTTTAAATTAAATGGCTATATACGGATCTTTAAGTGGTTTATTTAAAAAACACTACTGTTAGATATTTTTACATCGAATTAAACTGATTAAATTGACACTTTCTTCGAAGTTTTGACTGCTTTTCAGTAGCCATGGCCACGGGAAGACTGATCATCCTCAAGTTGGCTTTGAATTTGACAGTGCAATAAGAAAATAAAAAGAAAATATGCGGGGCAGTCTTTGGAGACTGCCAATAGAAGTGAAAACTAAGTAACTAGCGTGCAGTGACGATGACGCGAGTTTCACGCTTTTTGTTCACCCAAAAAGTACACATATATACACAGTATACATATAGCTCATGGAAAGCGTTCGGTGACGATGACGCGAGTTTCACGCTTTTTGTTCACCCAAAAAGTACACATATATACACAGCATACATATAGCTCATGGAAAGCGTTCGGAAACGATGACGCGAGTTCCATGATTTTTGTTCACCAAAAAGTGCTCAACGCGCTTATAGAAGTTTTCACTTCAATAAAAACTTTATTTTAACACATTTCAATAATATCTAGATGTTTTAATATACCAAATTAAATTAATTAACTTTTGTATTTTAAAACAATAAAGGTAATAGAATCGAAGCATCGCCACAGTATCAATGTAGGCGATCGCTATAAAACTTTTACGCCCGAGACATCGATTTCACGAGTGTTAGATCATATCATCGGTAATAAGCGCGCGGTATGTTAATGCTCTATGGTTTGTACGTATTGTCTTTGGTTTAGACGATTGATTTGTACCGACGTACATACATATACGATGGACATACATATGTCCTAATGAAAAACCGTTATTTGAAATTATTTATTTTACATATTGTCCCTGCACCTGAAGGGCAACATGGAAAATAAATAATTTTGTTGACAATGTGTTTTTGTTTGTTGAATGTCTCGATTTTCATACCTAGTTAACCTAGAAAGGGTAGTTAAGTTTTCGCTTAGGAAGTTCTCATTAGCACAACGTAATTTTAAAATGTATGGTAGATTGCAATAGTACCTACTTTGAATGGTACTTTGAAATAACTACACTGGAACATTGAGACAACTACCACCTTAGTCTCCCCTTGACCATGGCTGCTGAAAAGCAACCGAAACGTCGGGGAAAGTGTAAACCTAAATATAAATAGTTTTAATAATTTTATTAGCTTAAAAATTGGTAAAATTCAATAGTAGTAGTAGTGTTCTAAAATTATGTAATACAGTGTTAAATAAACAACGCGATAAAATCTTTCTAAATGAGTTTAATTTCAATGAATAACAATCGCGTAAACAACAATATTAGATTGCAATAGGTTCGAACCTGGTGTCGAAATGTAGTGGTCCAATACTCCTCAATCTACGCCGTCGGAGATGTGTCTGTATGAATTCACAATCATATGTATTTAATATAAATTTAATTTTAAAAAGATAAATGAAAACATGCCTACATTTATTTGTAGACCATACAAAATGTGGCCTCATGTGAAGATCGAATCCACAACACTCGATGCTTTTGCAAATTAAGGTGACCATTAAAACCACTGTACTATCTATGTATTTTTATCATATTATTGTAATTTAAAACCTCCAAAGTCGTCGGCTCGTAAAACCAATCAACATATTATTTGTTATGTTTTGCGCCGTTTGGGCAACCGAACCAATTACAAGAATAATTTAATTAAACACAATAAAAACACACCGGATACGGTTATCAACAATAACGAAAAATATACAGCGTGTCTTTGAATTGTGTGGTCATATTAATGTCTGCATTATGCACCCAGAGAGCTGGGCACAAATCGTAAGACGTAAGGCGGGGCAAACCTAAATGGAGTTGGCGGGACGACATGGACGTTTTCTGAAGAGACTGACAGGGGACTCCTTCGAACAGAGTGGTTTAGAAACCCAAGGGAGAGGCTTTTGCCCAGCAGTGGGACATTACAAAAGGATAAGGAAAAGAAAAATAATAACAATGGTATTATACCAGTCCATCAAACACCCATCCTACCGATAGCTGCCGCTCATGGACAAGACTGCGTGCGTTTTGTTTTGGAGAACAATATGAAGAAAAGTCTGGTGGACTTTTGATTTCTTTTCTAACCTTCAGTTAGAAGGCATATCTGTTTATTCTCGATACGTGACGTCATTACCGAATAACATACGTAGAACCCTGATAATAAACCGCTTGTGCCAGTAAATCAAGACTCAAGACTGCTCGTAACTTGCTTTAAAGTATCTGTAAAGTCAAAAGTATAAAAGTAAATTCACAATCTATTTTTAAAAAAGAACTACCTTACAAGAAATAAATTTTGTGTCGCGGGGAACTTTACAAACATTCAAGCAACGGTAGAACATCCAGACTCGGCACAACCATTTGTGGATCACACAAAATTTTGTCCCGTTTGGGATTCGAACCTACAACACTCGACGTAGTGGCAGTGGCGAGGCGACCACTTAAATCACCACGTCATCCGTGCCGTTTATCAGAGTTTAATCAGAATCATAAGATATACAAATTTAATGAGATAACAACTACGAAAATTACAAATAATAGTTATAATACATAATTTAATTACCTACTTGCTCTGTAGTAATTAAATTATGTAATAATAATAATGTCCTCCAGACCGAATTTTGGTCACGGCGGCCAGTCTTAACGGAGACTGGCCATCTGCGCAGGAGATATTATAGTTCACAAGTGTGTGCGCAAACACAATTGCACTCTCTGTTCCTCTAACGCTCATGATCCGATGGGACGGTAATCCGACACGACCGGAGAGAGATTAGGCGCAGGACCAACGGCTTCACGTGCTTTCCGAGGCACGGGGGTGTCTAACACCGCCAACTTCCTAACTCCGGTCTGTTATTGAGATTTCTTAACAGAAAAACCTAATAACTTTTTCTTGGCCCGACCCGGGATTCGAACCCGAGACCTCATGCACAGCAGTCGCATTCACTACCGCTGCGCCGCGGAGGCAGTTACATTTTTTATTTTGTAGTCTCTTTAAAAGTATAATTTGTACCACTTTGCCTCTTATTTAGTTAAACAAACAATTCAATATAATTCAGTTACTAATTTTAGTGTAAGTATATACATTCTCTAACAAACAAAGACCACAAAAACAATTAGAAAGATTTTATTTATTATCTCCAGCTAGCAGTTTCCTATATCCGGTTACAAAATAAGACTCGTAAAAAAATAGACTACAAGAGGAAATCTACAATTTTCTTAAACCCACCAACTTTTAAATACAACTACGCCTTCCATTTATCTACACACTGTATAATCTAAACGAAAAATATAATCGAAGCTACTTATCGAAGTTCAATTAAGCTGCAATTTTGTTTCTTTTTAATCCTAAAACATTACTTATGTCAAATTTAAGTGCATTCTTATGCAAATACCGCGATAAGGATGAATTTAAATGAACTGCGGGAACTCATTCATGCAAAAAATACGTTGAAACGCCAACTCCATAAATAATGTTAAGCTTTCGATAATTTGGAAGGTACGACGGTTAGCTAATATTTTGTTTAATTTATAACCAATCACGGATATGTTGAAGCTAATAAAAATAACGTTGAATGCATTACGCTATAAAGCTCTTAGACTATGAGATGTTTATTATTTTAGTTTTTAAGTTTTATCTATATAGCATGCTTGTATCTATTTTTCAAAGTCAAGTCTTACATGAGAAATAGTCTGTTAGTCACAATGTTTTTGAATACATATCCCCGATCTAGAAATATTCCTATGTCGCAGAGGGATTTACAAATATTAAAACAAAAGTCTCGAAGAGTCAATTTTGTAATTTTTACCCCACAATAGCATTGGGTTGTCCTGTAAGGATTGTGTGGGATGTATTTATAAATAAATAAAATTTATTTGTGGGTCACACAAATGTTTGTCCCGTATGAGAATCGAACCCATAACATTGATAGTGGCGAGCCGATAACATAAATTGCTAAGCTATCTATCGGTTATACTGTGTGGCGACCGAACATACAATACCACTTTGAGCGTGATTAAGTGACTACTTAAACAATTAGTCTATCTGTGTAATCAATACTTGAATGATCAGAAAAAGTGATCATATCCGAATGTCACACTCGACTCGATAATATGAAGTAAGAATCGAGAAAAGATAACCAACCAACCAAACATTCTAGTTTTTATTTTTCACAGCACTTAAATAACAAAAAAACTATACTATAAAATGTTATTTATTTTCTTCTAAACGGGTATTATTTTATTGCACTATACTGACCGTCAGTAAGAGCCATATTATAGAATACGCGTTTTGAGAGTCAATATTTCGAAAACATTACAGATATATATTACAGTGAAATAGGGCAATATCCCCTTATCCGTCATCTGCAAATCAATCTTGCTCGATGCACTAAATACTTTACACAAAAAAAAGCTCCCACACATAGAACACAAATAAAATGCCATATATACAACATCTAGCACAAAATCTTCATTCAAACACATTCATCTATCCTTATACAGAAATCTCAAGACAGCATCTATAATTATATTCATCATAAACTATCAAAACTAGGTTAAACAAGATGTCTAGAACTATTTTATGTTTAGGATTATTTTAACGCTGTAGACCCACTGGTGGTAATGATAGGCAATTATAGAAAATACTCGTGTATGGTCGCCACCTGCTTTGCTGTCACATGCGGGGACAACATGTGCTTACTTCCGCCAATTGACAGTACTCCATTGTTTTATACGGCACGAGATTTTGCCCGGCACGGTAATTTTGCCGTGCCGGCATTGATGTGTTATGCTGTAAATTGGGAAAGAAGTTTGCGGCTCGTCTAGTATAGCGATTGTCTTAGTCTATGGAGGCTTGTAGCTGTTAAGAGTAAAGCCGTTGCCTATGCTATAATAAATAATCCTGAATAAAAAGGTAGGTGGGTTGCTAACATAAAAGAAGTAGAAACGTTTATTAACGTGGTAGCTGTTACTGTGTTCCGCATTCTTGTCTTAAGCTAGGTTTCATTAAGGTGATATTACTACTGACGAGTCAGCCCATTCGAACCGTCATCAAATAATTGGCAACGCTACGTAGGCTATTCCGCTCAAACTCCTTTTCTTAGTTTAAGTTTAGACTATAATCCACCAGTCGCTGGGCCAGTGCAGATTAACACACACTACACATCTTCGAAAACAAAACGTAAACGCATTAATATCCAAGTTTCCTCATAATATTTTCCTTAACCGTTAAAGCGAGCGATAATGAACTATTTAATGCGCATAAAACTTCGAAAGTCAACGATTCGTGTGTTGGAATTAATTTCAAGAGCTCTGCATGGCAGCACTCTCCAACTAGGCTACCGGTAGTTACTCTTATAAATTTACACGCACTCTTTAAATTAATAAACAGTTAATAGTAAAAACAAACGTAAGTTAAGTACCTCTATATCGTTAATATGTACGTTCAGTTTTTCTAGATATAACGCACGTCAAGTAAAACTGCCACTTCTGTCACTCATCCGAGCCATCGGAGTTAATCCCTCATGGTTTAATGCTCATAGATATTATTACTTGCGTTATTTTTTGTGATATGTGAATAAACTGTAGCTGTCTAGACATTCCTAACTGTTATCGATTGAAATTATTTGAGATCTATTTTTGCATGTTGCTAACTTCTAAAAAAACGAGGATATTTATTTTACTTAGATTGCAATCACGCATATAGTCCATGGAGTTTTACAACACCGTGTTTGTAAACTATCCACTGCTGGAAACAGGCCTCTTCTCAGTACAGGAAGGGTGGCCAGCGTAATTAATTATGGCCTACTATTACACTCCACCACGCAGGCTAAACGCGGAACGACTTCACATATCTTTGAGAAAATAATGGAGATCTATCAACCATGCAAACGTTTTCACGATTTTTCCCGTCTCTAGGGATATTACTTGGGTACTTATAAACTATACTAAATAATTATAGGTATTTACTAAAATGTATCCATACTAATGTAATAAATACCAGAACATCCAGATCATCATGTTATGCTTTCACGTCAAAACCACTGCGCCAAATTGGATGTATGTAATTGTAAAATGCGATAACTATAACGTTGTAAAAGAAATAGAGGACATTTTTTTTTTGTTAACAGCTATTTATATACTAGATTGATATATAAGATTCCAAAGTCATTGCTTACTTACAAACATAACACATTACTATTTAAATCACTCAAAAATCTTAGTTACAATGGACACGCACAACAATTCTTTGACAAATCTTTTAATATAATGTCGTTGCCACACGGGCAGTACTAATGTCGATTAATTATCGTTATTACATCTAATACTCCGGCTTGGTCCCTACTTATTACTTTTTATATTCAAATATTCAAACTGTATGAAATCGCAAAAATAACTATTTCTTGAATGATATTCTCAATGGAGTGCTTTCCCCGCAAAGTTCATTAATAACTGAGATTAGACGATTATTAATAGTGCGCGCAGATGTAGATTTATTAATAAAACATGATTGTGCTCGTTACTAAGATGTGGCTGGAATTTTCGGAACTAATTATTCTTCTCTCATATATACATTGATTTTCGCTTGTATATCTACTAAGCGGTATGCAAAAGCTGTATTTTAATGTCGTTCGTGGCAGATGTGATTACCCACCTGACGACAAGCGATATTTTATTAGACACTGAAGCAAATGCAAGAGAGCGGAGTTTTCTTGGAGGTGCCAAACCGCTGCCTTGTATTTCTATTTCTCCATGAGTAGACGAGCTATCGGCCTAATGGTAAATGTCGACCACCGCTCATGGATTTCGGCAATGTCAAAGTTACACATAGCGAACATACAACCTACCGTAATAGCAGTTCTCTCTTGAAGCCTCGTTGTAGTCATAGCGCTTAGGAAACACCACCGCAGATACTTTATTCCAGAATTTATAAGTACGCGGGAAAAAAGATCGCTGAGAACGAACCGTGTTAGACAGGAACGCTTCCAGGTAAAATAGATGAAAACTTTGCTGCGGCAAGGAATCGTACCTACTAGTCTGTTTGATATAAAGGGAAGGGTAGAAGCTTCTCCGCCGCTCTCTCTCTTATATCCAGGTTTCATGTTTGTTTATTTTTTTTTTCCCATTGAGGTGTTACATTTCCCTTCAGTCTATTAAGTGCCAGTCTTTAGCCCGTTATTTAGACCGTCAGTTCAAGTACCTCCTCAAAGGCCCCAAGCCAATATAGCCATAAAAAAATAGTTCTATTGTTCAAATTTCTTCGAGCCACCAAATTTTTTGCTGAAAGATATTCTAACATGTCATTATCAATTAAAAACCATTCGCTCAGCCTTACGTCCAAACATTTGATGAGTTGTGTTCTAGAATTCTAGATCGATATTGAGATAAGTACGAGTATAAAAAATAGATGTATGGCCGTCTCAGCATTCTTAGTATCTCGTTAGATGTTGATCAAATTCGAATTTTAATTACCCGTTCATTGAATCATGGATGTAGTTTCGATACAGGTACTCGATATACTTATAATACGTTGGTCTGACTCCATGGCGTACCGGTAATGATTGCGACTATGATATAAGGTGTAAGGTTCAAAGTATTATTTTTAGTTATTTTAAATCCTTTCCGTGCGGAAGGGGTAAAAATAAATAAATAATAAAATAATACTAAACTAAATAAAAGTTATTATTTAAACAAACTGGCATAAAACCCGTAAAACTAGTGTCCGTTCAAAGAACTTCTAAGTAGGAGCACGGAGCCTGTAACTGGGTCCGGTAGAAAGCAATAGACTCGACTCCTATGTCATGGAACCAAAAATATAGCTGAAGAGTTTGTTTGTTTGTTTGGTTGAACGCGCTAATCTCAGGAACTATTGGTCCAAATTGAAATATTCTTTTAGAGTTGGATAGCTCATTTATCGAGGAAGGCTATAGGCTATATAACATCACGCTACGACTCACGCGGGCGGCGCTAATCATAAACGCGGGTGTAACCGCAGGCACATCTAGTTTGGGTATATAGCCGTGAGACAATGTATGTGTACTTACTAAATGAAACTGAAACTGACTGAAAGGTATATTTAAGTATATCGCTTGCATTCGGGCTTATTCTGTAACGATTGAACTTATTTATATTTTTGCTAATATTTCATCGGAATTTAAAATCTGTAGTGTCTACCATTTTCTTATCTTATCTTGTGTGGGGGCCAGTCAGTACAGACCGGTGACACTTCGAGCCAATGGGATCTTTTGTGTCGATTTCCCCAATAACGACTGCCATAGATGTTCATGGCAGCCGGAACCGACGGCTTAACGTGCTCTCCGAGGTACGGAGCAGGCGATAATTGTCAATCAATACGCATATAATTTCGAAAAGTCATATATTTTCCGAAAGTCAGAGGTGCGCGACGTGGGTTCGAACCCGGGATCCTCTGGATTGCAGTCTGTTGGTCTCCCCACTGAGCTATCGCTGCTCGTTAGTCTACCTTTACATGCAGGTATCAATCGTGAGCATATGATATACATACATAGTCGTAGTATATCCTCGCCGGGGTAAGCAGAGATGACTACATCCACATTTTGCCAACAATAGTTTTACGTCCCACGGGAACGAACTGGCGTAAGTAGTTCGCCCTATTAAATATAATTGAGGGCCAGCTAATTGCCGTTTACCAATTATGGATAAAGACGCCGCGGTGCTAATGAAAATTTCTGACGCAAACCCAATAACATTTTGCCCGATCCAGGAATTGAACCCAGGGCCTCAGCCACGACAGCCCACGAAAGGCACATTCACTAACACTGCACCACTGAGACAGTCAGTTTTGGTTTTAGGTTGCCTAATTCTTGTTCGTATAATTTTTTGTTTATGTAGTTTGTAGCAAAACGTTGCTAATAATTAACTAACGTCGTTAATTATGAATATAACAAAAAAAGATTACTCATATATTAACATTATTGAATAATAGTTAAGTAACAGCAGCAGGCCGTAAATCAAAAGTTAATCATTGATTAAGAACTTGAGAGCTAGTCAGCTGAGAGGTAGCTAAGTATTAGTTAGCGATCTAATAAGTAAGGATTTGTATATATTAAATATTGTCTTATGTTTACGCGAATGTTATACATTGAAATTAAACCCTTTATACGGATTTTGTCGCGTTGTTTCTTTTACTTTAAAACACTTTCATTACATAATTTTGAAACCTCTAACACTACTATTATTGAACTTTACTACTGAGCTATTTCATTTAATTAAAACTATTTATATTTAAGTTTACACTTTGCCCCGTCGTTTCGGTTGCTTTACAGCAGCCATGTTCACGGGGAGACTAAGATGGTAGTTGTCCCAATGTTCTGAAATGTAGCTAATTATTTCAAAGTACCTGAACATAATTTAATCTTTGGTGTTTCTATTTACGCAGAATGAGCTCAAAATATCATGAAGTCTAGCTGTGTTTTGCTTCTTCTTGGATTTGACTATTTGAATTACTGGATCCCAAGCTGGTGGTACATTCCAACCATCTTCTCTATTGAAATTAGATGATTTTTAATTTCAATAGCCTCGCGAAGCATCTTTGGTAGAAATCGGTGTTCTTTTAAATATACATATATCTATAAACAACGCGACAAAATCCGTATAAAGTGTTTAATTTCAATCGTATAGTAAATTTTATTGTATATGCTATACCCGGATACAGACAGGTTCAATTCGTAATAAATGGTTCGTTTAATTTATAGTCTCAAAATAAATGATTTAAACCACTGTCAGAGTGAAAGGTGAGAGGAGGCCAGTACTCAGAATAAAACTATCTCGAGATGTATTTAGCGCGTGTTGAAGTAATAAATGATTGGTTACATGAATGCCTTGTTGGTCGTATGGTACAAGTATGTGTGATACGTGTTCGTTCAGGTTCCGGGTTCGAATGTCGAGTCGGGCAAAATGATACTAGGTTTATATGTTACTAAAGAGTAGTTTTCCCGGGTTGCAATGTACCCTATGTCTTTTACTTGTAACTATGTAGGTATGTATGGAGATACAAATGAAAAAAATTTCTTTCGAAAAAAATATTACGATGATCGGTGGTGTAGTTATGTGAAAGCGTAACAAACAAAACTTAAATTCGCATTTATATATATACTAGATGTACCCGCGGTTTCACCCGCGTTTATAGTTACTGCGCCATCTCCGTGTGTCGTAGCGTGATGCTATATAGCCTATAACTTCCTCGCTAAATAGGCTATAAAACACTAAAATATTTTTCAAATCGAACCTGAGATTAGCGCGTTCAACCAAACAAACAAAAAAACAACCTCATCAGCTTTATAATATTAGTATAGATCCTTAGTTCCCAAAGTGGTTCAGGTGGACCCCCAGGGGTCCACGGGAGACTTGATGGGGCCTACGTAGACGTGACAAAAAAATGAATGGGGTCCACAATTCGTAAGCGAGGGTCCACAGGGAACCACCTAAATTTTGAAAGTGATTTTTGACAAAATAAGTCTGGGAACCTCTGGTATAGATATTAGTTAGGTTAAGTTGTCCTTTATGGTTTCACCCACGTATGATTACTGCTGCGCTCCCGTGTCTCGTTGCGTCTTTGTATAGCCTATATTACCCCTGGATAAAGTAGCTTTCAAATGGTAAAAATTATTTGTTATCGGTGCAGTAGTTTTTGAGTTTATTCATTACAAACAAAATGCAAATGTTTCCTCTTTAGTATAGACAAAGTTCTAGCTATTAATGTTGATGAAAGTTAAAGCCATGTTTATTTTGTCGGTATAATAACTAATCCATTAATATTATTAAAATACAATAGATTATTAGTCAGTCCTCTGGCATAAATTTACGCTTATGTATGTGGTAGATCGTGAGGTCACGGGTTCGATACATGAGCTACGAAAATATGTCCTGTAGATAATAATGGGCTGGTCATCTGTTATCGCGAAAAGTGACAAACATCACATACAACATTCATAAACATTTAGGTATTTAAGAACAACTAACAAATATACATCAAGCATTATTATAAGACATAAATAGGGATACATTACATAGTACTGCCTTAATTATAGGCTTCCACGGCATGCATTAACAATATTATAATATACTAGCTGACCCGGCAAACGTTTTGCCATAAAAAAATGCTTTGACCAAAAGATTAAAAAAAATGTTAGGGTTGGACAACCCTTATCACTAAGTCGTATGAAAAATAGATAGTAGCCGATTCCCAAACCTACTAAATAAATTTTTTTCGGAGGAGTATGGTTACTAACATTGTGACACGAGAATTTTATATATAAGATTTATAATATCAGACAGTAGGAGTACTATCAAAGCTGAAAGTACGCACTAATGACACCAATAAAACTACAAATCAAATCAAAATACTTTTATTATCAGAATAAAACATACATTTACGTATTATCTTTTGACCTCACACTAGGCAAGCCTGTTCTGTGGGTACCTTTGACGATTTACAATGCGTTTACATGTTTTCTCGGTCGTTAAGTTTACCTACTTAAAAATGAAAGTAATCTTAACTTTCACAATAACGAAATAAAAATAATGTCTTACATAATATAACAGGGAAAAGCTTTGAAACAGTATTTTGACAACTAATAATATATTTTTATATAGGTATGTGTAAATATATAGGTAGGTATGTATGTAAATTGTATGATAAATATCATAAATAATATGTTACGAAAATAACTCATTATTTTATAATAACTGAAAGATGAATTAATGATGTACTAGCGCTCGTCTAGTGTTCAAATTTCGACCAAAATTCCTAAGCTTGCTACTTTGTTTTCTATTTTTCTTTTTTACATAATAATAAGGTATAGGTAACCATAGTTGCAAAGAATTGTACGACGTCAGACGAACAATGTCGAAATACTACGAACGCGATTCGACTGCGTGTGTCAAATGCATGGTTGTGTGTGTGTAGTGTTTATTATAACTGTGCCAAATTTCATTCTCCCCCGTCCGCGCAATTTTCGTAAAAATGGGCACATAGTTTTTCTTCGTGTATTAATATATAGAGTCTGTCAACATTAAAATTTACACTAAGTGCACAAGAAGGTTTTCGGTGGCATCGTATGTTAAAGCGGCAAGCCACTTTGTTATCTCAAGATTTGCCTCTTTTAGTACCTATACAAATTAAAACCTTCATCTTAACAAATCTTTACTGAATCCAGCACTAATATTCCCGTTGCTTTCCAATCTAAGAAGTCATCTACACACGAAAAAACTATCTGATAGCAACAAGTAAGGTTTCTATCACCACGGCTCAACTGTCACGGGGTTGACAGAGCGACATCTCATCAATTATCCCCCACTTCGAAACGCGTGTGACAATCTTGACATGTCACAGACAAATATGATCCTTATCGCCTTCTATTAAGGAGTATGCGAAGGACTATTTTCATACACATAATATTTTTTACCTAGCCTAAAAGACGTTGACCGCGGTTTTTTGTCCATTTCCAAGAAATAATTAATATAATAGAGTATTGTTTACATTAATTATGGCTGGGTAATTAATATATTCGTATGTGCGTGAAGTGTTAAGTTAAAACTCTAAGTGGGAGCGTTAATTGCAAATTTATTATATGCTAGATTTGCCCGCGGCCTCACTCGTGAACAGTGATTTCCTGCATTAAAGATTCCCTCTATCCTTTTTGTACCCCTGATAACGTGTGTGCGAAGTTTTATGATTATCAGCCTAGTAGTTAAGGCGTGAAGGCGTAACAAAAGAACTCACATTCGGGTTTATGATGTTAATTAGGATTATCACTAGCTTCTGCTCACGGCTTCGCCTGTGTGAATCTTGTGATGTATACTGGGATAAAGAGTATCCTATGTGTTAGTCAGAATATGGTCTATCTGCAGGCCAAGTAACATTCAAATCACTTGAGTAGTTTACGCGTGACTCAGAAACAAATATTCAAACATCTCTACATTTATACTATATACATAAATTATCTCACACCTATATTCCCGAGATAAGCAGAAGCATAATACACCCAAATTTCGAAATATGATTTTAACTCCCTTGTAATACAGAACGAGCCTATCTCTATCAACCAGCCACAGTACTAAACCA
Source organism: Catocala nupta (assembly GCA_963675205.1). Taxonomy (NCBI): domain Eukaryota; kingdom Metazoa; phylum Arthropoda; class Insecta; order Lepidoptera; family Erebidae; genus Catocala; species Catocala nupta. The sequence continues at coordinate 4,985,533 of OY776095.1, read as the reverse complement.
CAAACCCAACAACACTTTGGTCAACCCGGTCACCTAACCCGAGACCTTTGGCAAAGCAATCGCATTCCATCACTGCGTCACCGAGACATTCTATAGCCCGGATTCCGCTGTGAAAGACAAGAAATCAGCTACAATGCAAGTGAACGTGCATTCCGCATTCTCGCTATATCCTATACCGTTCATTTGGACCTTTCACTTGACCATATGAGTGCTTAATTAAACTTTAAAATGCACCACGGCATGCCAGTAACATTACGTACAGTTAAACATATTTTACCAAAATTTTGTTTATCTTATGTACCTTCACGCTTCACGTGTAGTTTCAGCTAAGATGAGCAGTGATGTGTTATACATATCTTGTTAAGTTTATAATGCACCACGGCAGGCCAATAACATTACATACGATTAAAAGTATTTTATCAAAATGTTCTTTATCTTGTATACCTTCAAGCCTTGCAGCTTTAAATAAGACTACTCAACCGATTTTAAAGATTCTTGCACCATTAAAAGATATATTATCACCGAGTAACATAGGCTATACTTAAATTTAAAAAAGGTACTGTCACTAACGTAACTTTTTTTTTACGTGTGGAAATGTACCTGATGCGTACCCCCTCGCCACATAGGGAGGCGAGAGGGTTATGTTCGGCTCCACAACACATGATTAAAAACTCCACGGTGGTGATGTGCCTACTCGCTGCCTTGTATCGTGGATGGACCGCTGGAAAAGAGACTACATCAGCGACCCTCCCAGCAGACTACGACTCCTGGGCGACGCACTGTGGGCTGAAAATCGACCTCCATAGACATAGGAATGAAAGTTGCTAGATGTTCGTTTTGTTGACGGATATGGCTTCTATTAGCTATTATACACATAACAATGTCGTCTGAGCTAACTCCGCACAAAAATGAATTTATTATAAGGTTTTTTCGAAAAAAATGTATGGAGCTAGCATGAAAAATCTGAATATCTCTGAACTTGCAAGGAAAACCGTAATATCCTCAGAGATGGTTATAGGACTAATTATTTGTGATTTTTTGACATACTTCATATAACGGTACCTGCTGCAGAATTTTTTTTAAAAATCATCTTATTTTTAATTAATTTTTTTTAACATTAAACGATTTGTTTTGGTGTATAAGTAAAGAAACAACACGTTATATGCATATAATACTAAATCTTCGCCAGTTATTTGTTAAAATATCAAGAAAATTATTTTTGCCTAACATAGTATATATGTTTTAAAACAGTTAATTGGATACCATTACTGAACTTTGCATACAGGTAAACTACTGAATAATAAATTAGCCTTCTAATGAGTTCTGAATAAGAGATTAAGTGATTTGCAATGTCGCACAATGGTAACTACGGATTACACTAATTAAAATCTTACAGGTAAGTACATAAGTAACTTAAATAGTTAATTAGATATGTTACGAGTTCTAAGAAATATTTTCGACAACTGTCTAATGAGGTCGTTAACTAATGTTGGACTGAAATATAAAATGGTTAACCCCTAACATATCACTGTGAAATTTTATAATGGAAAGTTTAAATACCAATTTAGACCTATTCGTTCTTCTAAAATGTTAGAGTACTTCATTTGATCATGAGGTATTGTTTAGTGAAGTTATATCCCGCCTAGACGTTTGTCTTTCCGTTGAAGATCAAGTGACTCTAAAAGAATTTTGTCGGAGATTTGTACGAGCTGCATCACAAAGGTGGCAAAAATCTCACCGAATTCTTGATACTTTTAGAAAACAATACGAAATTTGGCTGCAAGCAACTATCGATTGGCCAAGTTGTATAAATTTAGTCGCTCAAGAACCAACTGTTGCTGAGGGATCAAGATCAATCTCTCCAGAACCCTCAACATCATACTCTGTTGGTACAATGACAAAGAGGTCACGAAAACCATTCGAAGATCTGGAAAGCAAACAGAAGAAGAGAAGATCTGATGAGCATAAAACTGACAATCCCAGTGAATTGGCATATACAGCAGCAGCGCGTTTTAAGGAAGAAGGTTGTGAGGATATCGCATCTGTAATCGAATATATGCTGAAACATCCTGAAGCAGCCTCTAAAATTAAGGAAACGCTTAAGCAACCGGTGAAAACTATCTTATTTACACCAGAAAAAGCACTTGGATTACTCCTTTCATTAAAATTATCAAAGTGGCAATACATCACTTTACGAGAGTCAGCTATACGGGAAGGTAGAAAGGATATTTATCCATCCTACTATAAAGTGCAACAAACCAAGCTGGCATGCTATCCTCCGAAGCAATCAGTGTTAGTGACCGATTCATCGGCAAGAATAACCCTTCAAGCTTTACTCGACATTACGGTCAAAAGAATCCTCCAAAGTTTTCCTAACGATGATGTGCAAAATAAGGATTTAAAATTGATATCTAAATGGGGTTTCGATGGTGCGTCAAACCAAAGCCGATACAAGCAGAAAATGGATAGCGATCAAGACGATTCAAGTATTTTCATGACTTCCTTGGTGCCACTAAAACTGACTGATGGAGACAATACTTTGTGGATGAACCCAAAACCATGCTCAGCAATGTATTGTCGTCCAGTTCAATTTACTTTTGTGAAGGAAAGCGAAGCAGTAGTCATCGAACACAAACGACGAATGGATGAAGAAATTAAGGCTCTCATTCCTACAGAGTGCAATAATAGAAACAGGGTGAATCATCACCTAATGATGACAATGATCGATGGTAAAGTCTGCACGTATTTGTCTCAAGCCAGATCAAGTTCATCATGCTATTTGTGTCTGGCAAAACCGACAGAAATGAACCGTTTGAGTGTAGTAACAGCAAAGACCGTATCTTCTGATATATACGAGTTTGGATTGTCATCTCTACACGCCCGTATAAATTGTATGGAATGTTTACTACATATTTCGTATAGACTAGATTTTAAAGAGTGGGCTGCGAGAGGTAACGAGCACAAAGAAATGCTAAGTAAGAGAAAAAGATTATTCAAGACAAATTTAAAGACGAATTAAATCTATTGATTGACATTGTTATTATTATTTGTTGACATAAACAAGGTTCCGGAACTACTAATGACGGCAACACTGCAAGAAAGTTTTTCAAATTTCCTCATAAAACTGCAGCCATTACTGGGTTGGACGAAGAACTAATAAGAAGTTGCTGTGATTTTACAGGCAATAACTTCCGGGGAAAAAGTAGATATAATTAAATTTAAAGATTATGCCTTCAAAACAGCAGAGAGGTACGTGGAATTATATGACTGGTACTATATGTCATCAACCGTCCACAAATTACTTATACACGGGGCAGACATAATCGAGAAGAATGATGTTGTACCCATAGGAAGTCTCTCGGAAGAAGCATCCGAGTCTCGCAATAAAGATTTTAGGAGGTTTCGGGAACATCATTCGCAGAAAAAGAGCAGGCAAGATTCGAATCATGATATCCTTAATATGTTAGTTGTTTCTTCGGATCCTTTTATAAATGTACAAAGGCCCAAGTTACATGCCAAGAAAAAGGAGGATTTATTTCCTGAAACCCTCAATTTAATTCAGTTTCAAGAAACTGACTTTGAGTTTCTAGGCAATCTAGATTCTGATTCAGAAATCGACGAGAGTGATAAGGAAAACTAGAAACTTTTTGTGCTTTTAATTATAATTCTATTCAATGTAATTTTTTCATGATCTTTTGTTATTTAGCTTTGGTACGTAACTATGTTTTGCAATTGATTTATTTTTAAATATTTTATATTACTATTCTTGTACCTATTTATATTTTTGCATACTTTTGTACCTATGTTTTGTTTTATATAAATTTTATCAACTATTAAAAATACCTTTTTAATTTATTTTTCTTTTTATTTAATGCCTATTATTAGCGTTAATAAAATAACTAACTTATCGATTGATCTTTACTTTGACATTAGTAGAATTTAATGATTTAAAAAAATACCTTCATTTAGACATAATAATAAAATAATTAGACAGTTGTCGAAAATATTTCTTACAACTCGTAACATGTCTAATTAACTAATTAGTTTACTTATGTACTTACCTGTAAGAATTTAATTAGTGTACTCCGTAGTTACCATTGTGCGATATTGCAAATCACTTAATCTCTTATTCAGAACTCATTAGAAGGCTAATTTAATATTCAGTGGTTTACCTGTATGTAAAGTTTAGTAATGGTATCCAATTACCTGTTTTAAAACATATATACTATGTAAGGCAAAAATAATTTTCTTGATATTTTAACAAATAACTGGCGAAGATTTAGTATTATATATATAACGTGTTGTTTCTTTACTTTTACAATAAAACAAATCGTTTAATGTTAAAAAAATTAATTAAAGACTAGATGATTTTTTAAAAAAATTCTGCAGCAGGTACCGTTATATGAAGTATGTCAAAAAATCACAAATAATTAGTCCTATAACCATCTCTGAGGATATTACGGTTTTCCTTGCAAGTTCAGAGATATTCAGATTTTTCATGCTAGCTCCGTACATTTTTTTCGAAAAAACCTTATAATAAATTCATTTCTGTGCGGAGTTAGCTCAGACGACATTGTTATGTGTATAATAGCTAATAGAAGCCATATCTGTCAACAAAACGAACATCTAGCAACTTTCATTTCTATGTCTATGGAGGTCGATTTTCAGCCCACAGTGCGACGCCCCGGCACTACTGTTACAGATAACCTAATTTTAACGCGAGCAAAGCCGCGTGCATAATCTATTACATATGTATATTTTACCAATGGTTGGTGGATGTTTAAAATACAGACATGCCGCTTTTTAAATATGTCGTTAGTTAAAATGTAAAATGAAAAACAATTGTGTTTGGCCGCCGGAGGGCTGCTGCAGCTCAATACATTAATATAGTTTTGCTGTCTATAATGTGTGAGTTATAGCGGACATAAGCAAAGCACAAACAGTCTGTCCGTTGTTTTATGCACCCAAACTCGGCACAATTATTTGGAGCAACGGTGAGACTTTGGGTCTCTCTGCGTGTTCTACCGACCCTTTCACGGGGAGTGCTCTGAAGAACTGTTTGATTTGGTACCAGCGACCCCTTTCTATCACCGTACCACTCAACAATGAAGCAGGGTTCATCCACATCACCTGGAAGCATCCAATTCTAAGACTGTACGCTTTCAGCGATCATTTCTCCCACGTACGAGCAAGCTCTGGAATGAACTGCCTGCTTCGGTGTTTCCCGAGCGCTATGATATGTCCTTCGCCAACGAGGTTTAAAGAGAGTTCTTCTTTCACAGTAGGCAGCGGCTTTGCTGTGTCCTGACATTTTCCATCAGGTGGACCGCCTGCTCGTCTGCCGTCACAGGCAATAAAAAAAATCACACATATATTTGTCCACAAATCTAGTGAGAATAGACTACACAGCGACACATTGAGAATAGCAAGGTGATAAATAAATATATAGATAAATGACATTAGCTACTACATGTGAAGAAATACTTAATGAAATCCGATACTATGTCCGGTAGATATGCAGTATGCTTGTCCTTATTCCTTGTTCATCACAGTCCTGTGACGAAATGTGAATCATATACATCTCTGCCTAAACTTTCAGACATGCAGTCGTGATACAAGTAAGGTTTTCGAATGTAAAACTCAAGTATTTATATATCATATCTTATTATACTGCTACATGTTATAAATGTGAATGTTTGTTACGCAATCACGCGTAAATTTTTTGGACTGCTTTGCAAGAAAGTTAGCATACAGATAGACCATGTCCTAGCTTTTTACCCGACTTCTATTCCCATAGGATCCTCACTTGCGAAGCCTCAGTTAGAAACTAGTAATTTATAATATTTTCAAAACTATACAAGTATTTAATAAAGTTTGAGAAAGATTATTTTTATACAAATAAGGTAGCAAAAAGGTTTGTATACTACAGCATTATTGGTGGTTAACAGTTACCCACGATATTGATTACCTACAACACTAGCAGTATCACCCTCGTGTTGCCAACTCAGCAATAAAGTGTCCCTGGGTTGTCAGCATACGGAGCAAGAATTATTTAAATCCTGCTCAGCGCCTCCTTAAGAAAAATGGAAACCCTACTCATCATAGTAACACAAGGTCTTTACCAATAGCAGTACGTTCTTACGACCTTCCTATTATAATTTAGCAAGAATGACTAATTTATTAAATTACTATAGTCATCCTCTAATCAAAAGTTGCTTTGGCCTTTATAACAAACTTGTATTCAAATACAATAATTATTAGGAGGCACAATGGTATCCATAGTACAGAGAATCTCGGAGTGAATGGTACCGTAGAGCCAGCGCGTGCGCATACCTTTGCGTACTCGCTATGGGATCCGATGCGCGGGCGCCGCTAAGCTTTCGTCACGTTACATATTTCAATGTGTTATTTTACTCAGAAATTCCAACTGATGGCCCGTGACATTACATTCTTCTAAAAAAAATGTAATTAAATCACATCAATAGGGAAAATGTATTGTGTTTCCCCGAAAGTAACGAAGAAAGATATTGAATATCAGCAAAATGCTCTTCTTAACCGTGGCAGCAACAGCTTTTAAACATCTATATTTGTTTTGCACAAGTTTTAGTGTCCCAATAGCGAGACGAATGACTTAACAAGTAGTAGTAGAAATGTGTAGTACTAAAATTGTTCTTTTGCCGGTAGCAGTTTTGTACTCCTGTTTTGCCCATTGTTTGTTTCAACTGCAAAGCGCTGATCATTTTCATCTTTTAACGCCTGCACTAGGAATAATTTCTCTGTCGCACCCTGGTCTTTAAGAACATTCACACAAAGAACACCTAGAATCAGAACAACAATTTGTGGATCACACAAGTTTTTGTCGCATGTGGGAATCGAATCCAGAACATTCGACGCGACGGCAATGGTGAGGCAACCACTTAAATCAACACGCCATCTGTACAGTCATATATCGAATGTAAAGTCGAAGTCAAGAATAAGCTGTTGCAAATAAATTACGGGAAAGTGTGGGTTTACCTATTTTTCTTATATTTTTTATTTTACTGTTTAACGGATATAGCACCAGACTCCGTGTCGCTACAGAGAATTACTCGAGAGAAAACCCGAAATACCATTTACCTGACCCGGGTATTGAACCCCTTATGAATTCTCTACCGCTGCACTACAGAAGCAGTCACCGACTTTATAATCGTTACATAAAAATTACAATACTATTTTACGAGTGCGATGACTGCGAGTCATCAAGTGGATATTAATGTTCTTCTAAAACATGTAAGTGGCGCTATATCCTTAAGCCATTAAACAAAAAGCTTAATGTGACTTGAATAAATTTGAATAACTAGCAGATAGGCAATAAACTAAAGAATTTCGGTCTAGATAGCATCTAGATAATGATCTTTGTAATATATGAATAGGTCGTTCGCCATTCTTGCGTAAGTGCAGGCTGTAATTTAGCCTTCAAATACCATCTTGTAAAATTTAATCATGTGTTTTGTTCTAACTGCCTTATACAGGTTCGGTTAGTAGTCGAGCAAAGTGGTATTGTAATTATCTGTCTAAGAACTCTCAGTAGTTGCATGAAGTCTAAAACTGTGCCGTATAGATGGCATTTTCTTTCAAAAAATTGCCAATAGCAGTCTGAAGTCTAGAACTGTGCCCGGTAGATGGCATTTTCTGTCAAAAAATTGCCAATAGCAGTCCGAAGTCTAGAACTGTGCCCGGTAGATGGCATTTTCTGTCAAAGCATACTCAATAGCAGCACGGAGTCTAGAACTGTGTCCAGTAAATGACATTTTCTGTCAAATAATTCTCAATAGCAGCACGGAGTCTAAAATTGTGTCCAGTAAATGACATTTTCTGTTAAATAATTCTCAATAGCAGCACGGAGTCTAGAACTGTGTCCAGTAAATGACATTTTCTGTCAAATAATTCTCAATAGCAGCACGGAGTCTAAAATTGTGTCCAGTAAATGACATTTTCTGTTAAAGAATTCTCAATAGCAGCACGGAGTCTAGAACTGTGTCCAGTAAATAACATTTTCTGTCAAATAATTCTCAATAGCAGCACGGAGTCTAAAATTGTGTCCAGTAAATGACATTTTCTGTTAAAGAATTCTCAATAGCAGCAAGGAGTCTAAAATTGTGTCCAGTAAATGACATTTTCTGTTAAAGAATTCTCAATAGCAGCACGGAGTCTAGAACTGTGTCCAGTAAATGACATTTTCTGTCAAATAATTCTCAATAGCAGCACGGAGTCTAGAATTGTGTCCAGTAAATGACATTTTCTGTTAAAGAATTCTCAATAGCAGCACGGAGTCTAGAATTGTGCCTGATAAAAGGCATTTTCTGTCAAAGAATTCGCAATAGCAGCACGAAATCTATAACTGTGTCCAGTAGACGGCATTTTCTGTTAAAGGATTCGCAAAAGCAGCACAGAGTCTAGAACTGTGCTCAGTAGAAAATAATACGCTCGCCCTCTTTTACATAAACTTAAAAATATAGCGAATTCGGAAATATACATAGGTGAGAGAAGTTTGTATGTATATGCTAACTTTTAAAGAATGTTTATACATTATACGACAATAGGCTTGCCCCCATATATTACGTGAAACCAATAACCATAGTTGTCTAAATGTGATTGAAATACACCTTGGATCTATAGACGTGAGACTATGCAGATAAATACCCCATTAAGTAATCTCTCAATATGCCAAGTTTCAATAAAATCCGTTTAACAGTTTATGTGTAATGGATGTATAAACATACAAACATCTATATTCACGTATTTATTATTAGTAGGATTAGTAAGATACACCCAATGCTATTTGTCCAAGCCGTTATAAGTACTCGCAATAGGATGTCAGAAATGTCAGAAATTAATATTATGACACGGAAAGATCTATGTGAATCAATAAGGAACGAATGCATTTAATGCACTGCTAATTACATATTACCATAAAACGTAGTCAATTCCAAATATGCCGATTGTGCAGTGACGCTGCATCGATATAATATTAAAATGGCTTGTACACACAGCGACACAACAATCTGGACTGTTTGGACTTCGAACTATTGGAAGTTGAACGCTGCGAATCGTGCGAGAGAGTGCGTTATATTTTTGTTATTTTGTCTCATTCAAGCTGAACGGGACGCGACGCTCTATCCTTACCATTACATCGACACCACTATGCACTGTCCCATTCCGACAATTCTCTATTTTGTATGTAGCGTAGTTATGCCTATATAGGGTGTCTAACTTGATGTGTGAACACTATTATATACCTACAAAAAATAAGCACATACGTTACAAAAGCACGTAAAGCTAAGACTCAAGATCGTCCCAATTAGGTGAACGGACTTTGTATTGGTCTCAAAATAAAGTCGGTTCAACAAAATCCCATGTAAAACATTTAAAGAGCAAGTGTTCTAATGAAAGCTATCTCTATCTCTTAAGCTTATACCATATACAGGGTGTCCGGTAATTAATGGATAACCTGGAAATGTCTTATAGTGGAACGGCCTTCAATTCTAATATAAGACATTTCAAGGTTATCCATTAATTACCGGACACCCTGTATAGCGCATATTAGTTTAAATTATCAACACAAGTGCAATTATTAATAACAATATACTGTATCTAAGCATCAGATTGTTGATTGATTGATTCATTACTATGGAAGTAATAATAATAATATAATAAATAATTAATTGATTTATTAGCATTCAAATAACTTACAAATCAAAGTTAGCTATGCCACCTGGACTAGGTTGTAGCCTGTATACCAGGAAACAATACTTTCCCCACGACTTATGTAGATCTAGTTCTTATATTTAGTAATTATTTAAAACTGGTAACATACCTAGTGTAAAATTTTCCTTTATTTTATTTTCTTTGTAAGAGATCTCCCGCTCTAGGAATAGTAAAACTAATCCTAGTGCGGTGTCTTTAAGACTTGACAAATATTCAAACAACTGACACAAAGAGGGATCAAACCTACAACACTCATTCAATTACTAAGCCATTCGTAAAGACAAAACATCATTACACACACAAAAGATTATTTCGTCACCCCTCTCGATTACGCTATATCGAGAATCGTTTAAAAAGATTTAACGATACCCGCTGCTTGGCGAATCTTTTAAAACTCAATATCATACATCATGCTTAATGTTTGACACCCAGAGCTTATAGACTTATAGGTAATGCTCTTCTGCACTATAAATTTTAAATCAATGAATTTAATGGTCTTGTATCATAAGTTTATGTGGGTTAATAAGGTCTCGAGTTTCATGCTGAGGTCTGGTATAGTGTTATTGGATTTTTCTCCTAGGAAAGTGCAAGATTGACGGCAATAGATTCGTCGATTACGTGGGACTATAGCTTACAGATAAAGATTTATCCAATCCGGTATCAAACCTGGGGCTCATAATTCGACCACGACAATTTGTGTGTATGTGTACCACTGCTATCGGGGATATTCAGGCTTGGTTAAATAGATTTACCACGACATAGGGATAATTTCAGACATAGGTATGAATTTACCCCATTTTTACAGAACATCCTTTTGCGAACACAAATAATTGTCTCATGTGTGATTCGAACCCTCTGTACTGCGCGGTAGTATCGGTGCGGCGACCGCCGGCCGCTGTGTCATCTGTGGAGTTAATACAAGCCCTAATCAAAATCGTTATGAAGTCATCACTTTGTGTGGCTAACGAACCGTTTCCTGCTTAATCAATGAAGCTGAAATATCTACTCATTGTGCGATAATTCAACAAGTTATTGAGGGAGTAAGGGATTACTAATTAATGTGGGATTCGATGCTCGTGTTAGTTCATTAACTTAAACTCTTATGAGAAAATGCGGGCATCGAAAGAATTTAAGAAGAAGTTTGTAACAAAACTATTTCTGTCGCGCTGGGCCCGAAGGAAATATTAATGTGCAAAAGAGATTTCTACAGTTCGGACTGATTAATTACCTCTGAAATCATAATTCCGTATTCCCCTGTTTCATCCTCTAAAACTAAACTGATTCCAATATACTCGTAATATACATTATACAATTTGAGAAGCTTTTTGGATATGTCTATATGTATTTATTTATTTGATTACTTTCATTAAATTCATTTGGCAGAAATCAGCAGTAAAAACAAAGGAAATTTTGTAATGTTCTCAGTCCTTATAATAATTAAATTATTATAAAAAGTGAAAGATGGCAGTGGTAGATATAGATTATATACGATATATTTTTTGGTTATCTGTCTTTTTTCATGGAGAAAACAGGGAAATATATTTGAATATAAACGTGTACCTATCATTTTACTGCAATGTCTAGCTGCAATATACTATACAATAACAGCATGTATAGAATAAACAAAATATTGCATATCCAAAGAATGGTGTTTGGAACAGCCGATACATTAAATTGGTTTTGATTGGCCGGTCCTTAGCTACAAACATTGCAGCCATATTCAAAAGACCCTTTTGATTCAGAAAAAAGTCTTAATCCTTTTCGAGGCATCCTGCCGCACTTTGATTAATTCTTGTATCGCGGAGGGCTTTGTGACCATTGAAACTACGAAGGAAAAGAATATCCATGTATCCATCTCTGCCTATATACCTAAACAATTTGGCGAAATGTGAGTGTGGTACATTTCTGCATAGATAGATATTGAACTCGATACCTCTGCGTGGAAGTCCAGCGGTCTATCCACTAGACAGTCACCTCTTTTATAATTATGAATCTACAAAATATTTACTTGTTAACACAATTTTAATGAATATTCGAGTAATACCAATGTCAAAAAACCTCATTAATCAGTCCTATACAAAAAAAACAGAAACAGGGCGTATTATTACAATAAAGAAATATACAAGGCCGTAATGACATGATTCATTGTGCTGTGCGTCTTGTGTGAAATCAAAATCATCGAGACATAAAATAGTAATGCAAAAGGACCTTATAAAAAGTATGATTCCAACTGTCTTCACCGCTTTAATAATAAATGCGAATATCTTTTGCATGTAATGTAAACACAAATAAACAGATATTTTGCCGAGCGTAACTTTTTGTCAACATTCCACACGAGCACAGCAGACGACAGCTAGTCTAATGTAAAATGCAGTTCTAATGAGCTTACACATCAGTTTTTGAAAAAAGAATAAACAAAAATCGTAAATAATTTTACCACAACACGTTCTCCCATTCGGCCTTGAGTGCAGTCTCATTAGTTTTGTTATTTCTCTAGACGTTGCAACACACAGATCCTCTTTATATTTTACGAACAGTACCGCACATATATTCTACACTAAATGTACTCATTGTTTGTCTATAAATCTTATATTACAATAGACAAGTACAGTTGTTTAATCAAGTATAAGTTACCAAGCTTTGTACATTGCGGCTGTTATGAACCATAAATTATAGAAACATAATCTGTAGACGTTTAACTACTTTAGTGTCGTATTCAACACCGACATAACACTTATTTATTTTAAGAAATTATTACAATAATAATGCTATGGGAAAGACCTTGGAGAAGTCTTTTGGCAGCAGACAGTGTAATGATGATGTCTGAAAACATCTTAAAACAAAGTAATAAACAAAACAGACTGTTTAAATTTAGTAGTGCAGACATTTTTTTCTTAACGAATCGTTTCATCTAAAAACTCAATGAGCGCCCAAAAAACGGTTAATTCATACTCAACGACCGAATCTTACTTAACACTAACATTTTTGCCGCCATTTTTTCCCGCCAATGATGTAAGCGGGGTCAACGCCCCAACACCTGTTGCTTATGTTTTTTTTTCATGTCTGCGACTGGACACTCGTCTATTAAGCACTTAGTTTTTGCTGCAACCTCTTAGTTGATTATTGATTTGTGGTCGCGAGTAAACGTAGCCATGTAGTTTTCCTATTAGAAATCATAGATGGCATTATATAGAATATTGTACGTGTGTAAATAGACATCAATCGTAACATAGTATTGAAAGTATAATAGGTACATATTTATTTAAGATACAGTTGCCAATTTAATATCTGAAGAGCTATCAACAAATTGGGAAGTCCTCAAACTTTTACTTACTGTTTTTTTTAAGTAAGGTATAAAATCTGTGGTATATTTTGGCAATGCTTACCAGCGACAACACGAAAAAAATGTAGTTTGTTTTTAAAAAGATAAGGTAAAAGTTCGGCGCGTCTCAAACGTCAGGATTTGAAAGAAAAGTTTAAGGCTTTAGAGAGATAAAAGCGGGGGTTTGTAGCGGGAATCGATCCCGATCCCCATGAAAAGGGGATTTGGAAGTTTCTCGGTGTATAGTAGATAGATTCACCGTTTTAGCTGTACGCAAAACTTTGGAAGTGTGTCGTCAATATAAAAACAAAGTTTTTGACGAGTGCCGTTTGATCTTCATGGTTTTATCCGAGGGGAGAAAAATATATAAACTATTTGCAAATGCGATGACCTTTACCCTTTTCGTAGTGATATTTTGTCAGAACTGTCGACAAAATATTTTGCTTTGGCATGTTTTTGATAAAACATTTATTTATTTATAGCTAGCTAGTTACTATGATGAAACATTATGAATTGAAATGTAATTAAATATTTTAGTTGTTGTGTAAGTGAGACAGCCGGGGCAGAGGGTGTGCATCCTAACTTTAATTCCTTATCCCTAGTTATTGTAAGCAATTGCATTCGGTAAAAGTTTACCATCACGCGGGTCACATTATACATATTTGCTACCTTTGATGTAAAATAAAAACTATTACCACCACTTTATTATTGGCCGGCCATTATTAATTTCAATAACTAAATGCCTCCTTCATTAGACAAAAAACTACATTGTACTTTTAATGTTATAATCGTTTGCCAATTGTGCCGTCTTGCGTTTGGGCCAAAATAACTTGAACAACGTCGTGACAGCATCGCGGGAGCCTACGAAAGAGGTGACTGACACTAGCTCCAGACAAGTCTGGCAGTTATAATGATGGATTATGTACAACACTATGATTTTAAAAAATAAAGTGAATTCATTAACCATGTCATAACTTACATATTTATTTTTCATTGGTGTAGTGGGAGTAAATGCAAAGCGATGCATAATGTCTTGGATTCTCGGTTGAGCCAAAGTAATTTCGAACGATTTTTTAAGAAATTTACAGTACCGTACTAATACGGAGTCGGAAGCTATGCTTGATAGACGGTAATATGATAGCTCCCTATTATGTGGTACTTAAAACCATAGCTACACCTCTACTTAACTTTCAGAGATATGGGCTTGAGACTGTAGCAACCTTGTATAATTTCGGAGCTATTACTAGAAGGAGACGAGAAATGTGATGTTTGTATCAAAATAATTATCGTCTTTCGAATAGTATTCATTAAATGGATAATGTCAGTGTTGCTAAACATTTCGTAATGTACCAAATGAGCATCACTTACATGTAACCGGTGTAAAAGCAACACTGTTACTGTAATTCGCCTGTTAAGTAAGAATGCTCGATGCTTACATACTTTTACTTACTCTCATACGAGTATCTTCCCTTTGATCCCATCTTTAATGTCTTTTCATAAGATCAGCAACACGCAAGCGATACCTCTAGTTCTTTTTGCAAATGATTATAAGCTGCTTGTAACGATTAACATCAAACCGTATGCAAGTTGCCATAATGCTTGTACTAAATATAGCACGAATGAATTGAATGCGTAATCCAATAATTTCGTATCATTCTATTTCTTGTTCGCTGCACTATTATTCAGAAAACGCTTTTCCACCGCCGTAATAAACACAAGTGTTACGGTTTTTTTCGAAGTTTAACCGAAGCGGAGCTTTTATTGCGCTGCGGAGCGCTGCGATAAGCTGCTACTGCCATAAAGCCCGCGGTGTCTTCAAGAGTTAGTTTTTAAAGAGCATCCCAGTATCTGAGAGCATGATCTTCTTAGATCGACGCCTGCTTCAGTGGCGAGACTTAGAGTTCACTTTTTATGAGTTTTTAAGTGGCCATTATGGCGATAGAAGGCCGAACTTAATGTCTTTATGTTGAGACCACGGCGGCGTGTACGGCGATGTTTGGTGCTGCGTTTGAATCGGCTATCTTGTGTGTTTCTTTGACTGTTCTAATTTATCAAAATTTTATAAAACGTGAGAGCAAATGTCGACTTTCGTCGTTTCATTTTTTTATATCCTAATGACAAACATACAGCCGGAGTAATTGTAGACTTTTAAACCTAAGGGTCACAGTAAATGTCTCTTACCGACACCGTCACTCTTAGCGTCACCTTAAGAAGTTCTTCTAGTGACTGCGATCTTTCTTAGAATATAAATATTTCACCAAACAGGTTCAGATGTGTATACATAGAGTAACGCCTGCTTCTCAGAGAGGAATGGATACGTATTTTAACTTGCTACAAGCCTATATCTTTTGTTTCATTCATTGCCATTATATTCTACATGAGCTCTCATTGTTAACTCTTTTCTTTAAACTGAAATGTATCCCTAAATCTAACAATATAATCTAGTATTTTATTAAATCAAATAGATTCAATTAACAATGTATTTTTATTTATAACTACGCATGTGTATTTCAATTATCTGTTAAAATTTACCCGTGCATTAGCTTTATTAATTGACGTAGTTATGTTGTTACTACAATTAAAATCCTATCACATTATCATAATGATATATGCTACATATAGATCATAATATTGCGAACGCAATTCTACTTGCTGACGTTAGAGTCAGTGACTCTAAGTCATCTCTATACGAATATATAAAGTTATTTTAGAAATAATTTCCAAAAGAGGCTGGCTGTTTTTTTTCACTCTGGTGTTTTCACATTACGTAACAAAGCATACCTTTATGTCTTTGAAATATGACCTAATGTAAATGAAGAAATAATACACCTTCTACATTTCGTCGGTTAGGCTAAGGTGCTACATTATTACCACGACGAAAATAATGTTGTAGAATGAATATAGAACGCTCGGAAGTGTTGTGTTGCTTCCAAGCATTACCTAAGTTAATTGACTTTCAGTCCTCACGATCACGTTGCCCAGCATACACTTCATTAAATGAGGTAGTCACATAACATATTGCGACAAGTATCACCTTTACTAGACAGACTGCTTTAGTTACTTACTTTTGAGTAAAAGAGCTTCTCTAGAGTATCTCTTACTGACACTGAAAACCATTGTAAGAGCAGTAACAATGTTACTGCACTTTGCCCAGTAGGAGTTCTGGATACTCACATACCGACTTGTTCCATTCCTTTCTATTCATCATCATTTCCTTTTTTCAATGCGCGAGTGATGCCTCTGCTATTTTACAAACGATCATAGGCTACAATAATCGCTTGCTATCATGCTATACAAAACAAAATATTCTCTCAAAAAGGAAACCGTAATACGAACGTAGAAATGCAATTGGCAAATGTCAAAATAAAACAACATCAATAACGTGCACGCATTGTAGCTCATTAATCACTAAGAAAAAGAACCTGCCTTCGAGCCCCTGTTTTAGTCTTTATTGATTTCAATTAGTTCACGATGACTAATCGTCCTGTCCGTGTTTACTCTCCGCTATCGGGCAAGTAACTCGGCTGAGACAAATGCGTCTTCAAGTTTAAAGTATCAAAACGTCTTGCAGGATGTGGTGTCACTATAATTTTTACTTCTTTTTTTCTGTTCCACGCCGTTGATGACACGAAATTGTTAGGTAACCTGATAGTTACCCGTCGCTATAACACCCTTATTGTAGTTCGTGAGAATCTCTCCTAAGTGTTTGACACTTGGACAACAATTTGCTTGTTAGTTGTTGATTGCGTCGCCCGTTTTCAATTGACCCCGTTCCCGGAATATTTACGATTTCATATTTGAGTAAACAAGCCAGTTAAAATAGCATCATCATTTTTTCATTATCCGTATATTTGGGTGACTTTCTAAGCGTTTTTGATTAGTAGGTGTATTTTTGGCTCGCATATAATTTGTGGGTATGTTTGCAGTCAAAACGCAACAAAAAGTAGGTAAACTATAGAAATGGTTGACCATTAAGGGAAAGCCTCTTGTATTAAGAATAAAATAATAATATATCAACATTTTATTATTTTAGTAACAACTTTTGAACTACATATAAAGATTACCGTTTCGATTACTTTTCAGCAGCCGTGGTCACAGGAACTAAGGTTTATATTCCATCCTCTTATATTTAAGTAAATGGAATACTAGATGCCGAGTGCGTGTACATTATAAAATAACAAAATTAAACTATAATAGCTTTTGCCTTATACCTATCTTCAGCCCTGAATTTAAATAGTCCCACTGCTGAGCACGGGCTTTGTCTCAGCGGCAGAATGGTTAGGCCGTAGTCCACCACACTGTCCTAGTGAGGATTGACAGACTTCACAATATCCTCGAGAAAATTACGAAGAACTCTCCGACAAACTCGAAAAGTCAGAGGTGCCTTAGGATCGAACTCGAACTCTGCGCGGCAGTCCAACAGTCTTCCACTAGGCAAGCTATAGCTGCGATGCGAACTCTAAACATAAAGGAGAATATTAATTTCCGATTCCCGATTTACAAAACAGTCGTTTCAGCGTTTTCATGTTAAGATGGCACTGTTATCAGATATTTGTTTACTACATCGAAGGTAGTGCATCATTCTTCATACAATCAAACATCAATGTAAAGCGCATAGTGACCTGTACTGTGTACCTTGATCTCGCTTAGTGGCGTAAATCAGTCCTTTTTTAATACAATATGGGTGGCTCGTAGTCCTACAAGAAGCGATTTCATTTGGAGTCAAATTCAAAATCGGATGGCGTGGTGTTTAAGTGTTCACCTCGCCTCTGCCATTGTGCCGAGTGTTGTGAATTCGACACCCACACGTGCTAACCAATTGTACAATCCACAAATAGTTTAGCGAGTCCCCCGCGACATAGGAATTACTCATAGTGTAGGAAACGTCTTAAAAAATCATGCGGGCAGTCTTTGGGGACTGCCGATAGAAGTGAAAACTAAGTAACTAGCGTGCGGTGACGATGACGCGAGTTTCACGCTTTTTGTTTACCCAAAAAGTACACCTATAATATCCACAGTATATATATAGCTCATGGATAACGTTCGGTGACGATGACGCGAGTTCCATGATTTAAATTCACCCAAAAAGTGCTCAACGCGCCTAAAGATGTTTTCACTTTCCAAAATTTATTGCCCTCGATTTTGCTTGCGTTAATTTAATGTTATTTTTCAATAAAATAATGAACCACAAAATAGCAATTTGCCATTAAGATTTTTCTTTCAAGAGATTATGCAATTGTGTGCTCAATTTTATGAGAGTCTGTGTATGGTTTTTCGTAAAGTTTGTATATATAAAAAGAAAAGTAAATTGCACTTTAAAAATTTTTAATGCGTTCTACGATTACGCAGTTAGAACAGTTAAGAAAATGAATATCTGTTTTATAATCTATTAAGAATTGACTATTTTTTTAATCTGATGACTAATTAAGGCCAATGCGTGCGGATGACTGTGACAAAAATTAAGAGAATTTGTGTTTATATTCATGGGTATGGAACCACTAAGCGCATATCGACTACCCATTCAAACCACTGCGCCATTTCTGCAAACATAACTGTAACAACAATTTATGTTAATTAAGTAAAGTTGTCTGATGCATACGAACAAAGGAACATAACCTGCTACTTATACGACTCACATCTTTAAGACCATTGCGCTACTGGCCCACGGGAACAAACGAGCCAGATGCTTGGAATTCTCTTGTATATGCGTTTCTATGGACGAAGTCGTGTGGTATTCAGATTATGAGTTAAGAGCAGGTGCTGTTTCTTCGTCCTCAATTGTTATAGCAGTAACGCATTTAACAAGTAATGTAATTATATTTTACATTGCTTAAGTTATATATAGCCTAGTGGGAAAACCGTTGGACTGCCACGCAGAGGTCTCGAGTTCGAACCCAAGGCGCGTATCTCTGACTTTTCGAAGTTACATGCGTATTAAATAGTTAATTATCGCTTGCTTTAACGGTGAAGGAAAACATCATGAGGAAACCTGCATGTCTGAGAGTTCTCCATAATGTTCTCGAAGATATGTGAAGTCTGCCAACCCACACTAGGACAGTGTGGTGGACTACGGCCCAACCCTTCTCAGACTGAGAAGAGGACCGTGCCCAGCAGTGGGACAGTTTATTACAGGGCTGATATTATTATTATTATTAATGTAGTTATATACTAACTAGTTTATACTTTATCTGCGTCAATTCCATTAACATATACCAAGATAAAAAGTCTTATTTAATGATCCAGGATGTGTTTTCTCCCTGTGCTAAGTTTTATCCAAATTCGTTCCACAGTTTATGCGACACTGAGAAACAAACATACAGATATCTTAACTAACGTTTATGCTTATAACATTAATAGGACAGAAACAAATAAATGTGTTTGGTACGTTAATTTCAACGCAGGTTCCGAGTTTTATACCAGTCTAGGCTATAGGCTATATACAATAAACAAACAAACAAACTCTTCAGCTTTATAACATTAGTATGGATGCCAATGGAAATTTTTAGAATTTTCGTAAACTAATATTAATTTTCTTCTAAAGTTTCTAATTTAAAGATCCAGTAATATTTGGGCTTAGACTGGTATAAATCTTATCTTATCTTGTGTGGGGGCCAGTGAGTACAGACCGGCGACACTTCGACCCAGTGGGATCTTTTGTGTCGACTTCCCCAATAACCACTGCCATAGATGTTCATGGCAACTTGACGGCTTAACGTGCTCTCCGAGGCACGGAGCAGGCGATAATTGTCAATCAATACGCACATCTTTTCGAAAAGTCATATAACTTCCGAAAGTCAGAGGTGCGCGACGTTGGTTCGAACCAAGGTGTGTGTTCGAACCAAGTGGGGAGACCAACAGACTGCAATGCAGAGGGCTGCATTGCAGTCTGTTGGTCTCCCCACTGAGCTATCGCTGCTTTTTAGTAGATTTATATAAAGAAACTCCAAAAATCGTGATCTGAACCATGCTTTTTTCTTGTTCTCAGGTCAATAGAAGTATGGCTAAAGACAGGACGACAACACAGCGAGATCTTAGCTGAGCAGAAGCTAAGCGAGGGTCAGCTCCGAAGACCTGGAGCCACTATCATACTCTGGCTGAAGTGTGAACAGGTAAGCAGTGCATTTATATTAATAGCATTCCATAAGATCAAGGCTACCTTGATAAGGAAAGCCTTCTCAATAGTTATAAAGATATTTTAAATTGAATTAGTTGCTACTACACCTGTGTCGACGCATATTATCTTGTGTTCGAAGCGGAATACTGCAAGTTGAAGTACGCCAGATCGCACAACGCAGCTGCCTCTAACAAGCGGCGTTCGGTATTGTCAACCTTCTTCTATTGCAATAGTTATGATGAGCAATCCGAGGGTGCGTAGTGGGTTCTTCTCTTCCCTATTATTATATTTGTTCTGAAGATCTTAACCAAAATCTACATTCTTACATGTTTATGAAATTCAATTGTTACATTATAACCGTAGACTATGGCCTAATTCAAAGTGGCCCATGCTCAGTAGTGTGATAGTTTATAATCAACCTACACCTATTGTGAGATCGATCCCGACACGGGACAGCACTTTGTATGTAAATAGTTTTTCCTAGCCTGGGTGTTCCTGTCCATTTTTTGATTGTTTGTAAAGTTATCTACAATACAAAAAATATTTATAGTTAAGTTATATTTTTAAAAACATGAAAATAATCTCCCATATATATTAATCTAATATAATAAATTATAAAAGATAACCGTATCTGATATATTGGATACTATATCTTTCATCTATCCAATATCCCATTAAATTGTCTCTTATTCGATAGACTAGACAAGTTATTAAAGCTAATAACTATTTATAATGTAATCGAAGTTCAATTCTACCGATGCATGTACGAATCGACGACGTACTCTCATATCGCTTGTAACAACACCAGGTGTTCACAATGTCTGCCCATCCTGTTTAGAAGCCGTCGGTATGAAATTATGGCGCAAAGAAAATATATTTATTGCTATTTAATTTCAATGAGCAACAATGTTAACTTGAAACGCTAACGATTCGTTTTAATCGTGAATATTAATTTTACGGAGTAAGGAAATAAATGTTTCGAATTGAAACGACCGCGTCCGCGTCGTTGCAAATGTAATTGGTCGCCTTACCACTGCTATTGCACAAAATGTTGTGGGCTCGAATAATGGGACAAAAAAGAACCTCAAATGTGCCGAGTCTGGATGTATCTGATATCCGTTGTTTTATTGTTCGTAAAAATCCTCTTCGATACAGGAGCCACGACTTGTAAGGAAGACGTCTCTAAAGAAATACAAAGATACATAGTCTCACACCTATATTCCCTAAGGGGTAGGCAGAGGTATTACAGACACATCTTGCCAGTCATGTTATGGTCTCACGTAAACGGGAGCGACGCTTTTGCTGTCAACCGGCCACCGTCTTCTATAAATATTTAGCAGATCAACAGACGACCCGATATAAAATTTCTCGACCTGAGAATCGGACCCTCATGCATAGCAGTGCGTACACCACCAGCAGTGCGTGGTTTTAACTTCAATTCCCGGATCAGGCAAACTGTGACTATTCTATCAAGAACATCTTAGTTGAGGGTGCTTAGTAGGCGGCAATAGGCTCATCGCCTTTCACGTCGGATCCAAAAACAGCTGGTGAAATGAGGATGTACCTAATACATCTCTGCTTATCCCTACTAGGATATAGGTATGTTTAATATATTTACGCCTGTTACCCGAAGGGCTAGGCAGAAATTATAATATCAATTAGATTATATTGAAGCTGCATACATTTCCGTCAAGTTAAGTACTGTAATATTTTTCATCAGCACACATTACATTTAAAGAATGACACGGTAAGATCATAATTATTATATTAAAGTGTATGGACCAGGAAACAATCAGTCGCCGTCCCATTAGCGACTGATCGCTTGCGCGTGCGCATACATGACAATGGCGGATGCTACATCTCTGATACTTACTACTACAGACAGCTTGTAACGACGGCCGGTTTAACCAAGTCGATACGCAAAGAAACTTTAAAAATGACATTCCAATCAACCGAGACAAATACGAAAAATCATGTCGCGCGCACAATCGATCACGACCTATCAATCAAATCATTAATCATCGTTTCGGATATTCGATTATGATTCGAATCGTTTGACGAATTAATTGAAATTTGAATATTCGACTGTAAAATCTTACAAATATCGAATAATCGAATTATTTTCTTAGCAGTTGTTCAAACGCTGTTTGGAAATTTATTAGCACAATAATTGTATGAAATAAAAACATATGTATACTTATTGATTTATAAATAATAAGTGCTATGTAATTCAGAGCAATGCTAAAATTTACGAAAAACGATTTAACTTATTAATTTATTTTGGAGGTCCAAAACCTTAAATATAATGAAACATATGTACTTATATGAGGTATAAGGTGGTACACCAGCTAAGCCAATTAAAGGTCCTCACAATTGGCACTTTTATATAATATTATTAGCAATCATTATACAATTACATTCGGATAATATAAAGTATGATAAATAAGTTATAAATCATTTAAGATTTTGATTACGATAAATAAGTTGCAAATCGACTGCAACGGGGAATGCCCACTACACATAGTGACTTTGGCCACGAGTGCCCATATTTAAATGCTAGTATGCGATGTCATTAAATGATTAATCAAGGAATTTAATTAATAAAAGTTGGGGTTATTGATATAAAATATTTTTTATACAAATGTTTTTCACACAAACTCTCGTCACACATCATCATTATTATCATACACAATTAGAAGATTGCCTAAAAACTGAGCATTATCAAGCTTGTTTGTAAATAAAATAACAAAATCACAACGAAAGAAACACAATCACGCTAACCGAGTAAGCAAGGAAGCCGATTTGTGTTATGTCAGTTGGTTTCGGTGTAGCAAGTTAAAAGCAAAAAATCATAGATCAATATCTAATCGATATTATTATTTTGCTTATTTTTATTATTATTATTATTTATTTTGCATCAGACAACGATCCATAATTTAGTTAGTAAGTACACTTAAAAATAATGTTAGTAGGAAATTAGATAATAATCAGAGAGAAATACACATTACACAATACTATTATAACTTAGTGGCACATAAAATAAAATAAAAATACAATACAATCAATTTTGTCATATAAAATGTAGAATGTCCGTAATCAAAATTATAAATAAAATAAGTCAGTTACAATAAACTTAAGTTAAAATACGCTAAAATTGAATACCATAATTATTAAAATTGATAAATGAGTAAAAACTATAAACCATTTTAAAATTCTAAATAATCTCTGTGATACATTTTTACCTGCCCCACGCCCGATATATGGGTGCATGTAAGGCCTGCCAGTGCTGCATAAAAGGTCTGTCCAACCTGTTGGCAACAACGCTAAGAAGACTGTTGCCGCTGCCCCGCACTCTGCTAGCTATCGAAGTCGCCCTCTTGCGCATGCTGGCATAAAAACAGTCAATGCGTACGCTCGCGAACATTCCCGATGCGCTGCAGAAGCAAGGCAGCCGCAACAGCGCCCTCAGCGCGTTATTATATTGAACACGGAGAGCGCTGTAGGATTTCTGCAAATATGACACCCACAGACTACTCGTATAAAAAGATGTGCAATAGGCTCGAAACAAGGTGATCTTGACATTACTGGACATAATAACCTAAAATAATATATTTGCTTTATTATTTATGGATTATTAACATATAATAATACCACTATGCTATTTATTTACCACTTCTGATATTTTTATTCAATAATATTAGTCTCTTTTTCACTTTGAATAATTTATAACGTGGCAACACTGGTGATTATAAATAGACTTATTTCCTTTACGATACTTTTTTTAGTATATAGATTTTGCTATCTTCTTTCGGTAAATGAATTGTACGAAAAATTATTAGAAATTATAATATATTTTTTTATCATACGTGTAATCTTGGGCGGCAAAAAATTACAAATTAGCCAAAAATGGGCATTCCCCTTTTGTACCGACCAATCAAGCATACACTGCATACAGAGTTGAAAACGAATTATTAAGGACTAGATTTTGCCCGCGTCTTCGCTCGCGTAAAAGTAGGATACATTAACAGTACTTTTTCTGTATCAAAGGAACCTTATGTCCTTTTCTGCACCCCTGAAATTTTATATACACGTTGTATACGAAATTCCATGATGATCGTTCAAATAGTAAAACGTAACATACAAACAAACAAACAAACTCACATTCGCATTTATAATATTAGTTAGGATGTCTTAAAAAGAAACCTGATAACTACCGCTATACTAACATGAATGTTTCGATTATCATGCAACCTATGAGCTATAAAACGACATCAAACAATTTAAAAAGGTTAAAAAGTAGGTAATACCCTCAAACAGCCAATTTATTACTATATAAGGAAAACAGCCTAAAGCCGTAATAAACAAACACCTCGCCCACAAAATTTATTACTTCATAAGGCCATCTGATTGTAACTAAACGGATTAATTAGAAAAACCATTTAAGAATTATGAAAAAAACACTTGAATTTATAAGCAGTACACGTCGATATTTTTGCTGTAGCATGTGCAAGGGTTGTGTCCCTCCTTCCCGCTTCCCCGCGCGGGCGCCGGGGCGCGCAGATGCGCATGCGCCGCACCTGCCAATCAGTGCGCGCAGGTGAAACGCTGTTTACGTTTTTTAACCCTATGAATGCGACCTCCGCGATGAGCGATTAATAACGTTACTTTGTTACTGCCTTGTTTAGTTTAATTGAGCTTTAGGACGGATAACTGTTTGGATTTTTTGTTTTTAATACTGTATTTTTATTAAGCGGTATAACAATATAATTAGTTTTTAATTGCACTTGTGTATTGGTCAGTGTGGAGCCTGAAAATGTAGCCGGTAAATTGTGATAAATTCGCCTCTACCAAGAGATCCTTAAACATACCAAAGTGTGAGTGAAATGTGCTTCTGCCTACCCTATTAATCTACAAGTGCGATTTAAATAAATATCTTTTATGCATACATTGTTCACTACTTAGTAATTATGTATATTATAATTCACAAATCATTTGTTTTCTAGGACTTTATGCATGCCTTTACTTCATGAACTATAGCCGACGAAGAATATAGAAAATATGCTTATTTGAAAAATAGAAACAAATACTCCATACACTGTTTGTACGTAGGTAAAGGTGTAACATAATCACACTACATATATTTTTTGGTTATTGATTAATTCATATTTACTAAGCAACCTATTGCTTTATACTATAGAACGTGACTGGCGTTCAACCGACCGGGGACATATTTAACAACATGACTAATCTCAATCACATAAAAAATACAAATAAATCACAAAGAAAAACCTTAATGTAAATAAACAAAATGTGGATCCTCTGTCACTTGCGCGCACGTTTGCACTGCGCGAGACTCAAGGGACAACAAGAATATAATTTGATAAGACAGCAAAAAAGGGGTGTGATCCATGAGAAGTATTTCCCTTTCGAGGGCATATGTATAGGCATTTGTGTATTTTATATCCATAGGCTTAGTCTCACTAGGTATTAATAAATTGTCCTCCAAACCTAATTTCGGTCACGATGGCATTCTCAACGGAAACTAACCATCTACGCAGGAGATATAGTGCACAAGCGTGTGCGCAAACTACAAGTGCACTCTCTATTCTTCATGCTCATAACCCGATGGGACGGCAATCCGATACGACCAGAAAGAGATCAGGACCAACGGCTTTGGCTTTACGTGCTCCTACTAACTTCCTAATTTTAGGCTATCATATCATCTGTCAGGATACAAGGTAAACTGTCTATGAAATACCACGGTTGTATTTATCTGTTGAAATCTTGAAACTCTAACTCCTGTGATACAGGTCTGCGTACCTGGTTTAGGTGTAAGATAATCATTCAGCAACTTTTTGATCTTTATGTACAACGTGCTTTTTTCATGAGCCGTTATTGTTTTGTGTCTTTTATGTACTAATAAACAATTATTATTATTAATTATTATATTATCTATACTTATAATAACATTGTAGAGAGGTCAATTCTGTACATTTAATATATTTACAAAATAACTATTGGGTGATTGGTAGGTAATCGATACTGATGCCAATAATGCAATCAGGAAATTTTTGTCTGTCTGTCTGTCTGTCTGTCTGTAGGTATGTGCACGCAAGGATCAAAAACTACTGAAGGGATTTTAATCAAACTTGGTACAGTTATAGTTCTTAATCCTGGGCAGATTATAGGATACCGTTTATACCAAAAAAATAATTGGGCATTGAGGTATTCGTTGAATCTATACTAATATTATAAAGCTGAAGAGTTTGTTTCTTTGGTTAAACGCTCTAATCTCAGAAACTACTGATTCGAATTGAAAATTATTTTAGCGTTGGATAGCCCATTAGAGATTATAGAGGAAGGCGATAGGTTAAGTAACATCACGCTACGACCAAAAGGAGCGGAGCATCAATTAAAAATGTTGCAAAAAGCGAGGCAAATTCTCTAATATGAAGCAGACGAAGTTGCGCGGGTCAGCTAGTTAATCATAAAGACTTGAAAGACTTGACGGTAAAACCTAATAGACCTTTTACAGCAGTCGCATTCCGTATCGCTGCGCCACACAAGCGACAACGTAATTAAGAAACACCTTTTATGTTATCAAGACAAGCTTTGATAACAAAATATAATACATAAAAATATACATACACCTGCGTAATCAAACGTTTTTTCTCTAACTACCCTATCACGCAGGCTACCGTCTGTATCTACTAATTCGCATTAGCTTTAGTAGAACCACTACTGGTAATAACAAGCACACCTTGTCCCCCTGTCGGCCCATTTATGATGTTAATGTCGTGATGTTTTTCGTTAGGACATGGTCCGTATCCATCGGTGCATGATCGGTGTGTATAACTTTGCGGTTAGCTGCTGGAGATTAAGATTGTGTTTTATAATTTATAATTAATTAGTTAGCAGTTGCTCTTATCTTAGTTCGAGTGGACTAGATACCGTAAGATGATTAGTCTATGATATTATAAAACTGACTGCCTCTATGGCGCAGCTGTTGCTTTTGCGACTGCTGTGTATGAAGTCCCGGTTCCGATAACTGACTTGGGCAAAGTTTTATAAAGTTTTTCTGTCAAGAATTTCGCGGTAGCAGCTCGGAATTTAGCATTCTGCTCGCTAAATGGCAAAAGGTCCTCTAATAGGTAGGTGCTAAAACGTGAAATAGGCAGTATCCAGTTTTACATCTATAAGTAATACACCCATAGTAAACTGCTCCTGTTAACTGCCTCCGTGGCGCAAAGGTAGTGAATGGGACTGCTGTGCATGAGGTCTCGGGTTCGAATCCCGGGTCTGGCCAACAAAAAGGTATTGGGTTTTTTCTGTTAATCAATCTCAATACGCGCCCGGAGTTAGGAAGTTGGTGGTGTTAGAAACCTTCGTGCCTCGGAAAGCACGTAAGGCCGATGATCCTGCGCCTGATCTCTCTCCGGTCGTGTCGGATTATCCGTCCCATCGGATCATGAGGTTTAGGGAACAGAGTGCACTTGTATTTGTGCGCAAACTTGCGCACTATAAAATCTCAGACGCAGATGGCCAGTCTCCGCTAAGATCTGGCGCCGTGACCGAAATTCGATCTATTAAACCTATACCTACACTTTCAGGGAAGTGAAGAGTTTGTTTGCTTTAAACGCACAAATATCTGGAACTACCAGTACGATAATATATTTATTCCATTTTTATTATCCGTTTCCTATTTACTACGCGGTTATAGGCCATCTCTCGTCATGCTACAAAAATCTTGATTAGAAGCAGAACGGCTGAAATCAACGCAGCGAGTATTATATAACACATAACACACCATTTCTTTGGGTTTTAAATAGCGGTATAAGATGCAAAAATGCGACACCAAGCTACTAGCTAAAAGAGCAAGCATCTATTCCAGCTTTAAATTAAATCCCACGTAAAAGGCCAAGCACATTTCCATATAAACAAAGAAAATCACTCACCGACCATAGAACTTAAGCACGCATGATTTGCCGCAAATAATAATCAAGAACGAACGAAGCATTTGATACTACAATTCAATTAATGCGTCACCAGTCTGACATTCTACCGTATACTTAAAGCGTTTACATGACACCTAGCTGTTAGTTTAACGCTTAAGGCACTGGAACGATGAAAACGTGTCTATCCTTATTATAGTATTCAAGTAAAGAGTGACAGTACCTTTATTACCAGCCTTCAAACGAACTGAAGGCTCACCTAATAAAAGCAGCACATATCAATTTTCCAGCTCGGCAATTTCGTTATTATATTTTTTGTAGAGCACAAATTGATATTTTATAAACAAACGCCCTAGTAATTGTTTCCTGTATTACGAGGGCCTTTACAGATATTAAATGTTTACTAATATTATAAAGAGCAAAGACAACACCTTCCTATAATAGTAAATAGTTTGTTTGTAATCGATAAACTCTGCAACTACTGAACCGATTTGTTATTTTTTTTTATTTCATTAGAAAGCTACTTTATCCAAATACAGCATAGGCTATATAACATCATGCTACAAGCCACGATATCAACCTGGGTGAAACCGCAGGAGACAGCTAGTCGAACATAAAGACAACTGTACCTAAATAAACCATTTGTGGTTCACTTAGTGTCTTATATAGGTTTTTACTTTAAGTGTTAGACCATCTGTGCAGTCACATGAATTTAGTTGATATGCCAACTCGTTGCCTTAAATGGTAGGTTAAGTCGATAGGACTCCGGGTTTAGAGAAATGCGTTAATGGCACACTCCCACGTAGAAAAAAAGGTAATTCGAGCATGCGTGGTAGGTTCCTCTCTTCGCAATTATTTTATCACTAACTCTGCCATTACTTTTCTTTCATCCGATCTTTAATTCCTTTTCTTTGAGGACGTACCTCTGCTTTTGCAAGTGATGTTAAGCTACGATAATGGCTTACCATTAGGCGGGCCGTATGTCACTTTGCCATATTTTGTGTATAAAGAATAATATTGACCTTATCGCACTGTATTTCTGGCACGCAACTAACAATAACAGCTTAATTTTGCGCTCTAACAACTCATTTACATACATGTTGCCAAAGGGTAGTTGTCACTTTTTACACGCAACATTCAATTCAATACTAACACGTATTCTTACTATTGTACTAACACACGTACGGACGGCATGTGACACTCCTAATATAGATATAGCCAGAGACAACGCTCATTCCTAAACTTTTTACCTCTTTTCTAAGCAGATGTTGATTATAATAATTTATGCTCGCACGCATAGAGAACGATGAGCCCAACAGGTGTTTCGAAATATGAATTAATTGGAATTTTTAGTTGTTTTAGGAACAAGAAATTTTGTAACGGTATTTTTGTAAGGGCCCGTTGAAAGTTAGTAGAAATAAAAATATGAATAATTTGTATGTAAAATAACTTTGTTTAAACATTTGGTTTTAATGTGTATAATTTTTGCGAACTAACAGCTGTCAAATTAAAAGTCAGTGTTACCTACATAACTCGTTTTATGTTAATCATTAGTCATAATATTCTATCACATACACACAACAACATCTAGCCCAAACTAAGCAGAGCTTGTACTATGGGTACTAGACAATGCATAGACATACATATCATACTTTTTTTGTAAATACACATATAATATACATAGAATCACCCAGACCAAGACAACCATCCATGTTCATGCACAAAAATGTTTGACTTGTGCGGGAATTGAACCCGCGACCTCAGAAGTGGCAATCGGTTACACTAACTACTAGGCAATCGACATAATTACATATTTACTACATATTTACATTTGTGAGAATTATTGCATCAATTTCCTTTAAGTATCATTTTATTCTATACTAAACGAAACTGACTTGTAAAACAGGCGTCAAATGGATTGTTTTACACCTTATGTTTGTCTAGCTCATACCCGGGGTTTAGCTCTCGTGTTCCAGGATAAACTATATATGTCATTCTTAGGCCCATAAGCTATCTTTATGCTAAAAATCATGTAAATCTATTACTCCTTTGCTACGTTACCGAAAGACAGACTAACAAACACAATTTGACATATATAATTTTATAAGGATTTGATGAGGTTTAATTAGGTTATTATATTATATTTTAAGGTTTATTTACATATAAAGTCAATATCGAATTTACCTCAATCTGCTGATTATTTAATAAAGGTGTTCTAGTGTGCGATGGGTAGCTAAGCCAAACCTAGAACCTCAAATACCTTTAAGTTTTCAGCGCCCATGTTCAACAAAAGAAAAATCCTAAAAACAGCTCATGGTCTACTATTATTTTACCTGATATACGGCAATAAGCTCGGCTCCTATTATGTAGTACTCTAAAACAAAGCTGACAAAATATAGATGTTCAAAACCTCTGGAGATCCCTTCAGAATAAACAGTCTCGGTTATATGTATGTAATCTGAAATTACTCATTTAATCATCGAAGTTTTAACTCGCTGTTGATACACCTGTTGTTTGGCTTCACTTATATTTCAAAGACACGATCATGCTCGGGGCAATCTAACCATACTATTAAAATCATGCTTATCAAACATGAGTGATCATTATAATTAAATTAATAACAGAAGCTGTTTTAAAACGAATAATTAGTTATTATTGACTAACTATGTTTCTTAGTTCTATAGCAAAGATTTTTCGCAGTACGGATGCGACGCAAAAATAAAATATATATTTTCTAGTTTTTCTTAGTCTATCTATTATTTATTTTTGTTTCAATATGTATAATTTGTTACAAATACAAAGCGTTAATTTTTGACTCAGTTATTCGTAACAATTAATTTTTAACGTTATTCTGATGAAAACCTCCTTGATCGTTTAAAAGAAAAGGAATACAGCCTTTCAAAAAGTCAAAGGAATACTTATTTATAAACAAATTTTACCAAATAATTTTGTGAATAACATGTGTATAATAAAAATATGTTCTATTGATAGGATCTTGCAATATTTTTTACTGTATTTATATTTAATTTTTTTGTAATAAATAATGCTCCTAATACATGATCAAAAATTAAATCTATTACATAAATATACATAGTAATCTATATTATTTTTCACATCTGTTGTTTTTTTAATTACGTAACGTAATTATAATTAGCAGCGCATTGGTAACATGGACGCTTGTGCATAAGACGCATTTGAATTTTACAAACTTTTATATAGCCAGACTGACAGAAGGAAACTAGTGATAGATCCCTATTACTAGTTTCATTCAGTTTGTAGGGTAAAAGCGCCATTGGCAGACACCTTTGAACAGAAAAGACCGTGAAACAGAACAGGTCAAAATAATATTATTACAATCTACAAACATAGTCTATATCCCTAAGAGGGTAGGGAAAGAAGTGGTGAACACACATTTCACCGGCTCTGGTTTTACGTCCCACGTTATAGGGGACGACCATTTCTAGACAGAAAATCCGATAACATTTTATCCTACTCAAAAATAGAACCCAAGGCTAAAGGATTACTATTATCTATTATGTGGCTTAACCATCGACTAAAGCTTGCACCTTACAGCTCCCTTAATTAACTCAACTAATAGACAAAACCTTTTTTTCTATTTTTACTCTGTATCAAATACGTAGCAGGTGCGTGCGCACGAGTCAGGTGCCTTCGGGTAACATCGGCTACACTCGGTTTTTATGGTTTTAATTGGTGACGTAAATCTTTATAATGATTATACTTTTGGGTGGGTGATAATGCGTCAATTTATCAGAATATTCAGAGCCATTTGTACCGAAGATAGGAAGAAAGTGTTCTTTTTTGTTGTTAGCTTTCAAGCGTTAAGTTGTTTGAGAAAAGGCATGCTGTGACGTCACAGGGGTTCTTCGTTAAATAAATTCATGTCTATTTATAAGTTAGATTTATAAATATTTATATTTCTTCGCGATTTGTATCAAATTGCGTCTGTAAAGTGACAGGTGGTACCTGAAAAAGAAAAGTATAACGCAATAATATTTGTATATACATTCCACTGCCTCATTCCAAACCGTGCAAGTAAAGATTTCTGATTGATAAACACAATACTAGTTATTGTGTTTATCTGACAGAAATCTTTAGAAATAATCAAGTCCTAACTCACGATGGGCAAATGCGCAAACACTCGTAAGTACTACACATTGAGGTATAAATGAATACATTATTTGGCAGTTCGTTTTATACTACATTAAATTAAAAAATAACATTGATTTTAAACTTTCGACCATTGGGCGTACATCTATATGTACATCAAGAATTACAATGAATTTCTTAATTATATATTACCTTAAATAATGATATATAACACAGTAAGTAACTTATGTGATGTTTTATCATCAAAGTCAACGGACTTTATAATATCCTTAATATAATCGGAAACTACAGGAAAAATGGCTTTCGTTCACCTTACCCGCTGCTCTTGATAATACAAGTACATTTAGTGCATTCAAAAAACATGGAATATAATGTAAGTGATATAAATCGGTTGTTTGGCGTCGGTTGTGCGGCACGCGAGCGGCGCGCGGCCCCATCCGCCACCTGGTGCGCCTGCGCACCCTTGCTGCATGCACAGGGTGATGCCTTACCTAATAACTATCTATCTTATTAAACTGACGCAGAACATTTTTTGGCTTTCATCGCTAATGCACCGAATGTTGTGGGTAGAAACACGCTTTAAGAAAAACTGTGCCTCGCTTGGTGATTGAGCTTTTACGACAGCAAGGATATAGCGGGTCGCCAACCCTTCTAAAACGAGTAGTTCTGCTCTACGATAAGGGAAGCACTGGGTATATTTACCGATGGATGACGTAAGCTAGCCTTCTATTGAGTGAGGTTTTAAAACATAGTTGGTGAAATGTCCAATACTCTGTCTACCTCTTTAGGGACAAGGGAGTCTATTGACGGAACAGTGATTTCAGTGGTCACCTGGCACCAATGTGGTGTGGTTTGGAACCCCAGACAGGACAAAAAGATTGTATAATCCACAAATAGTTTAATAGTAAACCTGCGGCCAGTTAACTAAAGAGCCTAAAGACAACCCAGGTTTTCTCTGTGTCTGTTGTTTCAATATTTGTAAAGTATCTCGCAATTCAAGTAATTACTAGAGCGCAAGCTGTTATTAAAAAAATGTGTTATCTGAATACCTCCGTAGTTAATTATTTTCTCAACAGCTAGTTTAGTAATTCTTCGTTTGCATGCCCATCGAATCAAGGACCGCAATTATCGTACACCGCTACTTTACTAGGGCTATATTTCATTGACTAAACCCACTGCCATACCGATAAATAACAAATTACAAGTAATCAATAGGTTTGACCGCCAATTAAAATAGGCCAATGAAAATTTAATTAAGTATAGGCTTCCATCTTTAAATCATCCTGTACAGTTTGCGCGCGCACCTGCTGTTTTCCCGCTTTTTTCTTTTTCTTTTATTCCCCCCTCCTTAGCCCGAGTTGGCAAGTATAATAAGCCAGCACGTATTATGGTAGGTCATTTGACATGAGTATTTTAACCTTTTTAATATGTTTTTGTTTTTTGCACCGGAACTCGCTCGCATTCCTGGAATTTGAAGCGTTGCGTTAGCTGTGTTTGGTAAATTACTTAATTTATTTCTTTGTTAGTGATAAAGAGTTTTAATATCTAATGGTTTACTTGTGTGTACCTAGAAAAAAAGATTTGAAAGAACAATTTAGGATGTAAATTACCAGTAGTTAGTATGCGATATTTTTGTTTCTTCTTTTATGTTCTATTACGTCCTGGGTTATTTTATTACTTTTGTATTTCGGCATATTCTAAACATAATTCAGACTATTTCAATGAACTAAAATGAACTTATCTTATGAGGCAGTGGTTTCACATCAGAAGCAAAATGATGTGAAGCGAACTCTCGATCGCAAGCCTAATGTTATACCCATGACGCTACCATCCCTTTTGCGTCTATGTTTAGCCGATATCGTAAGAGACCGATTTCCGGGTATAGGAAAATAATTAAGATTGATTATAGGAAATTTTCTGAACCAGCGCCGTTTTTGGAAGTCTGCTTAGTACATGATCCGTCCCTACTACATTGGAGGGATGTGAGAAAGGAAACACAAAGAACATCTAGTTCCAGACCTCTGCATACGCCTTCGAAGATATATAAGCGAAGATAACTGTAGTAAGGTCAACGCTTACGGTTACGAATCATATTCAATATACATTATTATATTGTGTAGCAATAAAAACCGCAAATGCAAATTATGAAGCACACAATGATTATAAGTTTTTATTAAATTTCACATTAATCTTGGCCGCTTAATTTACGTGCGATTATAACTAACGGTATTTTCGATTTTTTCTGCATACAACCGGTAATCTTAACAAAAACTAAAGTAGTAATTTTAATAAAATATTTTTAGTTTTTATACATTTGTCAATTAATCGTAATTATATATTCTTATTTATAGTCTAGGTAGCTGGAGCAATATTTTAAATTTAGAATTGATCCTGCCTTGGCAAGTTGTGTTTTGTTTTGTTTCTTTAACCAGCTGTAATTTAAAAAATATGTCATTACTTTTTTGTAACGTAATGTATTTTTCACAATACTCCTTCCTTCTTATGACACAAAACTCATTGGGTTGTAATACATATATAGTTTATAAGATAGAAGAGAATTGACTTTTTATAAATGCTGACGTTGTCATTAAAAGACCAGACATACGCTAGAGAGGCCTCACAGTGATTCCCGCTTACACCAAGAATTTTGTTCACACTGGAAAAGTCTAGCTACGAGCGGTTTTGATAAAAAATCGTATCATTCGATCTTCAAACAAATCAAAATATTCGAAACATTGACGGATATCCGAATGCTTTATTGCAGTTTAACTTTAATTTAAAACAAATGTTCACAGTCAAACAAATGTTCAAGTAGATATTCGAATATTCGATTATTCGAATTTCGTTTTTCGTAGCCATCGAACAATGGTTCGAGCTAGATTTGGGATCGCAGTCAAAAAACTTTATATAGTGTTACTGCCGTGAAAACTAACTTTATAGCTTCTTACGGAAGTGCTGTGCAGAAGAAAAAAGAGAGGAAAATCTTTTCGCTTTTGCTGGCAACACATCGAATTCAAAAAGTTTTTGAAAATGAAAATTTAAAACGTTTTTGCTCTCGTAGCCTTGTTTTCCTATTCACTCTTCCACCTTTATTTGTGTTGGCAACAACACTGATAAGCACTTTTCAGTCAACCTTAAATGCGCACACGCCGCACTAACGATCACAAATCGAAAAAAATAACAGAACGAATCATTTACGTTTTTCCCAGTACTTAAGAATATAACAAGTCATTGAAGTCCGCAAAAATTACTTAATCAGTTGTGTTAAGACGGTTTTTATTTTTTTTACCCACTCGTGCTTAAGTTGTGAACGCTTTTTGTCATTTGCTAGGGGTCTACGAACTTGTGTTTTCTACCTGTCCCGACTTGTACGCTCGTGGGAGTTTGATAGACTGACAGAAGACGGCAGGGCCGGATTGGTGCAGTTCCGGCTGCTTAATTTCATAACGAAGGTGCATTGTATTTTAGGGACATTAGAGCTGGTCTATGTGCCTTGGGCATTTGTGTATTTTATTTTATTTTAGAAGCTAATATGTAGTAGTTTTAGAATATAGTATCACAGGTTGCCAAAATTATTGGTTTCAGCCTCACTAGTTTTTATCCGCAACTTGTTCGAGAAAAGGGAAACAAAGTTATGAAATGAAAAGTTTAAGGAAGTTAAGAAATACTTAAAATTTTCTTACCTATTTAGTCACAGCGGCACACTGGCGTCCAGATACAATAGATTTTTTATGTCTGGTATTATAAGATTTGATAGATTAAAAGAAAGAACGTAGGGCGGCCGAAAGCTAATGCATCGTAAACAGTTACTATAACTAATTGAAACAATGTGTTAACGATTTTCAATAAAATTGCTTATTATTCCGTTACTTGTCTCGCTTGTCATGTACCTCAACAGAATCGCACAATTGTTTTACTGCGATGGTTAGCGGACTCTGATTTATCGCTGGATAGAATATGGTAATAATTGACACCATACCTAACCCACCTGATTCCATCCCTGTGAGTATCAGCCTACATTGCGATATCGGTATCTAGTATCTGGTATTTGGTATCTGTCGGTGCTTTGATACCGGCCATCGACAATTTTGACGTTCTCTGATTGAGAGGCGTTGAATGAACGTGAAATCATTTATTAGCTCGCATTTGATGTGCTAAGGAGGTTGATGGCTTTATAACAAAAACCTGACAGATGACGTCATCATAAGTATAGACAAGTCAATTAATTGGGTTATTTATACTTAGAACATGGTGGTAATGTGGTCAGAAAACCCCGAAGGGGTAGGATATTACATTAGTTATTACAATCATATCTCACTTTGAGTTAGAGACGAGCGTATTGGCTTCAACCCGGTACTTCTTAGACTCCGTTTTGCTACTGAGAATTGAAAGACCCACAAAAAACAAACCTGGGTCCTTTCAATTGGCTGCAAACTTATGCCATGGAAGGAACCACCTAGCAAAGAGCCAGCCAGTCTAAAAGTCACTGCTGAATAAGCCTATGATATCTTCTTGTAGTCTAGTGTGCCATATAAAAGCGCTGCGTTCTCAGCAATAAGACCATTAAGTATGTAAAATAAAATATATATTTCCAATAAACAAATACATATAAAAAAGTTGCCAATAGTTCAAACTACGCTATACCTTTATCTTGGGCACCTGGTACATACGTATATAATTACAACGATCATTGGTCGTTGGATTATATTATAAAATCTTAGAATCAAGATAAAATCAGTGTTTAACCATATTCAAGATGAAATCTAATCATGTCGGAACATCTAAATACCCAAACATATATGTGAATAAAAAATACTGTGATAAAATAGCTTCGAAGCGCAAAAGAAAACATTGTGACAAGTATTCTAGGAGCTATGTTTAAAATAATTTGGGTAAGTAGACAGAATGGGCAGTAAAGTATCTATATATATTACATACGAATATAATATAAATATATTGTTATAAGGTTATATTTGTTATTTTATTCGATTTTTATATGTTTTATTTTCTTATGTATTGGTTTATAATAAAATATTGTTTAGTAGGCCTGCGAGAATACCACCGTTGTAGACTATACTGCAATAATAGCTGACGCAGTGCCTAATTTGATCTCCATGTACCGCCTTCTGTTAAATTGTATTTAATATTGTTATTTTTTACATTATGTATGTATGAAGATTCAAATAAAACATTTTTCTTTCTTTCTTTCTTTCTAAAGTGATTATTACTAGTAAAAGGGATATCTAGTATTAAATACTTTACTGCCCTGCGGAGACAGTACTTTTTCTAGATGAAAGGTACCCTATCTTCTTTTCTGTTCCCCTGACAACATACACGTATGCGAAATTGAATGATGATCGGTCGAATAGCTGAGGCATAAAAGCCTCAGAAACAAACTAATTCACTAGTCACACTAGAAATTAAACTAGCCTTAACAGCTTTTATCTAAAATTATAATATTTTTATTTCATCAACTTTTTGTAAAATACTGGGCAAAAGCCTCTCCCTTGGACTTCCAAATCACTCTGTTAGTGGATATCCCCAGACCTTATAACCTTGTGACCTCTATATTTCGGGGGTCTTTTGACCCACAGGGCCCATATTCAAACTCGACCGAGGGATGATCCCAAGGTGTACGTACACCAAGTTACAAGTCAATCAGTCCAGTGGTGCCGGAGCTATGCCTGTCTCTAACAAACTATCACTAACAGACAGACACACATACCCACATAGTGCTCTTATTAACCTCTTCGAAGAAGACTCAGACGTTAATAAGGCAAATGTAAAAGGGACTGTTGGAAGAGAACCACCAGGCCACGTGCTCTGACCAGATTAGATACGTCTTGGGGAAAGGTCAGGTTTAAATTCCCTAAACTAAAAAGCACGTGACGACAGTGAACGATGCAAGACAGATATGCAATGTTTGCGGCAGGTGAAACTCTGTAGTATCTGCTTTGCCTGCTGCAAACATCAGAAAACATTTAGTCATTTATTTATATAACGTAAGAAACTATTTCAATTCTAGTAAACTTTGCATATGCGGTTGCACTTTTTGTTGGCCTGTTTTAAATAAACAGTTCTTGAAATAATAAAAATATAATAGTAATACCATGTTTATATTAGAATAATTTATTTTGGATTGTTTTTGCTACTTATGTAAATTTACTTACACCTGTTACCCAGGATAGGCAAAATATATTTCATCTATTATACGCAAACGTCGTAAATAAAGTACTATTTTTTGTATTTATTATAAAATAAATGACCAAGGACTAAAACCTATGTGTGACGTTAATGTGTTCAAAAATTAAGCGTGTTTACGTTGCCCTCAAGGCAAATAATATAAAGTAAACATGCATTTGATTACGTAGTATGTTAAGAATTGTTATTTCTTTAACTTATAAACAGATTTGTCGTATTTCGATCACAGGCGATACTAGTCGTAATAAAAAGACCTGAAATTCAGCTAAGTCCCATAATCACATTGTTGCACGAATTTGGCGCGAACCCACAGCATCACAATTTGTGTCTATGGCAATGTTTGTGTTTTTCTAAACATTTTTTACGCGGCAACGGCACACAAAAAACAGCCAGTACCTCGCATCAATGATAGCCATTTAATGGCATCACGACGCGATAAAAACCACTAGCCGTATAAAAAAACTAAAATGTAGATCGTTCTGAAATGGACACACGTGAGCTGTGTTTTTGTCAGTACACATTATAGTCGCTATGTAGTTTTGTTTTGTTATTATTATCATTGCAATTTCGCTTGCAAAACGCGTTTAGGGTTCCACAAGTTTAAAATAGAAAGCTCGTTACGAATCTTGTATTGTACCTAAGGGAACTCTTGAATTTAAATGTTTAATTTTAAGTTATTCGACTTGATCTTTTGCCGCGTTGTAAAATGACAAAGTTTTATACTGTATACCCTTTTGTTGTACTAAAATATTTATTTCTTTTACTGTAACATTATTGTAGTTTAGTAAGGAGTTAGACTGCCAAGGAACATCTTCTCTATTTTAACTAAAATTAAAGAGGATTAAACTACCATATTGGGAATAATATCAAATCCAATATTTATGTAGTTACATACGGAATCCCCGCCATTATTTAAAAATAGAAGCTTAGACAATGTTACTGGTTATTCGTTCAAAAATGCGACTCTTTCTACACGCACGTAGCACGTAATGCCGTATATTAAGCAATAATTAGTACGTTATTATCGTATAATAGTGCATAAAATACGCTAAAGGCTACATTAGTGCTTATGTTCAAGCCTATAGGAAAGCCAGCTGTGGATAGGTTTTATACTTTTTTGTTAGGCGTCTCTATCTAATATTATACCGAGGAAAGATGTGCATTTTTGTTGGTAATGAATAAACTTAAAACTAATCAAATATTTAAAAAAAACATTTATTAATGAGCTATATAATATCACGCTAGCGCTAGAGTAGAACAGTAATCATAAACATGCGTGAACCCGCAGGTTACTACCTTTTTTGACATAAACTCACTGATTTGGATCGACTGTTTGGAGAGTTTTGAATCTAAAACATACATATTTTTAACGCTTATATCTAGAAGAGATAATCAGGGCATTTCGTGAGCTATGGTTTCAGTTGCATTAGTATTACATCATACTATTGACGCATTACCAGCAAGCTGATCAATCGTACCATAAATTTCCAACGTTAAAAATACAGATATTCCTATTTCAAATTGATAAATAATAAATACCATTTCCGAATACGTTAAACGAGTATGAATGGATCGATTTGAATCGTTTCATCGTTATTCGCCAACTCACTAGAGAAATAACTTTAAACTTTTTTTGTCTATTACGCAAATCATAGACACGCGAATGAACGATTTTAAATGCACAATTAAATTTACCGAATCCATTATCATAACTATAAATGTTTAAAATATGGCGTGACAGAATATTTTAATTCTTTTAAGGTGAGCCTACATGATGTGGATATATACCGGATGAAGACTTGATACATGTATGTCTTCCTTCTTTCAAATTATTTGACATTTCGCTTTAGGGAGAATCTGTGAGTCGTGGGTGATTAGACAAATATTGAAGCGACGATGGTCACATAATCAGGGTTCAGTAGATCACTAAGTAGGAACCGAACCTTCGGACCTCACAAAGAAGTTACACGCCAGGCTTTCTGAAATAAGTGGCAATCTCATTAATCTTGAGTATCATGTCTTATTTCTGCTATTTAATTCCTATAATATCGAACAACTCTGTGATCCAGCGATATTGACAGCGGCTGCTAAGTTTACGCTCGAGTTGTCGTGGTCGATTCCCGACTCGAGGAAATATTGTTGAGTATTTCTGCTGTCAAATTCTCGGTAGCAGCAGAGACGAACCCGAAATCATAGCTCATCAAAATATGGATGCAATACACCTCTGCCTACCCTTTTAAATATATAGGCATGACACTACGTATATACAGTTTTATTAATCGATTACAAATCATCAATATATAACGTTATCCAGATAACTAAGAGTCTATACCTAAATCTATTAATTTTTTTGTTAGCCTCACAGATAATACCTAAACGTAATATTGTACTAAACAATGAAGTTCTGGAACTTGTCTATTGTCAAGCAACAATGGCTCCGTTTTAAATAAGTTTTATTTTTATTAAACTCATAATTACTTCACGGTATAGCTTTGTTGGACTAAGCAGAACTAATCGGACATTGGCGAGTGGCTAAATATTAACATAATGTTTGACGTAGATACCTGGAATAGGTTTTATAAATGTAACTCAATGTTATGTATTATTAATTTATTAAGCTTGTGATGTCTTGAGTTCAGTCAAGGCACGCACTTCTGGTTTTTGGATGTCATGTTGGCTCCACGGATTCACCTTTAAAGAAGGGTAGGCAAAGATCTCTTATAAAAGCAACAGTAATAGGTGACTATTGGAATGCTACAAAAAGGTCTCAA
This sequence comes from Catocala nupta, assembly GCA_963675205.1. Classification (NCBI taxonomy): domain Eukaryota; kingdom Metazoa; phylum Arthropoda; class Insecta; order Lepidoptera; family Erebidae; genus Catocala; species Catocala nupta. The sequence continues at coordinate 4,944,298 of OY776095.1, read as the reverse complement.
GTTTGGTCCCATGGCACGTACCTCTGATTTATGATTATTATGTTGGCTGCTTAGAAGGTGTAATGATTTAAGTTGTCGTTTCGCCGGGTCTGATCTCCAAAACAAAAAATTGTGTGATCGTCATATAATTGTTCCCAGTCTGGGTTTTCTTGTGTCCGTTGTTTGAATGTCTATAAAGTACCTCACGACACAGGATTAAAGCCAATATCGCGTGTTGTTTTCTTAAAAATATATAAATAGGTACTTACCTAGTTGTATAGCGGTGAAGGATGACATTCTGAGTAACCAATTTAAAAGTGTAGCTCTAGTCGATAGAGCTGTCGTTACATATATTTGTCTTCTGTTTTTCTTTTAACCTCTTGTTACGACTCGACACCCAATTTTTTTCAGCTGTCTAGCAATTGCATTTATATTTCTTAACAGAAAACCTCTAAACCCCGTCCTATCAAGGAATCACATCTGAGAGTATATTATTGATCGCAAGCAAAGCTTATACACACATATATTATAATGAAAATACATAACTATTATTAAATCCTAACATGCAAACTGGCGGTTTTAGTATTTTCTATAAAATATGGATAAAATATTACAATTTCTACGATGTAAGAAGAAAAAAGTAGTATATTGAATAACGTCCAGCCCCTGCTATTTAAGTAAATACTGTTGACCCCTTTAAACGTTTCTCGGTATAACATCCGCCATTGTGTCAACCGAGCCTAACATCTGTTATGCTTTTTTATAAACTGGCATCAATAGGCACAATGCGAAAAAACACTTTTACTCTTACGCGGAATCGAGAAAAAAATCGTGATTATATAAAAAAATGAAACGTCCGGTTGCCGGCAGGGTTGTCGATTTTGAAATTCGAAACATTCGTCTGCTTTTTTCTATTTATTTCAGTCAGTCCATAAACAGATAACAACTTTTTTTTATTTAGGACATTTTCGTATCTGCCTTCATAATTGACATACCGTTCAAATATGGAACTGACCGGCTGTGGTAGTACCGTCATCCTTACACTAAGATCAAATATGGCCTGGGATTTAGATTAACCATGCGTAACCTGATTTCACCAACTATTCAAGTAATATTACGTAGGTTTTCGAAGAAAATACGACGATACAGCGATTTTGACTCCAATCAGTCTAAGTAGTAAAGGTTAGGTTATGGGTTCAAGACTCGACCGCACGAATGGCGTATTGATTAAAATGGTCGCCTCGTCACTACCATTGCGCTGAGCGTTGTGGGTTCGAATGCCACACGGGACAAAAATTTGTGTCATCTACAAAACGTTGTTCCGACTCTGTTTGTTCTTTGTTTGAATGTTTGTAAAGTCCCCCGCGACACAAGAATTATTCCTAGTCTTCAGAACTAGTCATTGTGACTCCTGTATATAAGGTCTCGAGTTCGATTCCCGGGATCGGGCAGTGTTATTAGGTATTTAGGTCCTTCCTTCTTAGTCGTACGCTCTTGACAAAGTGGTCGTGGTCATGTCTTGGTCGAATCTTGCGCCACCGCATTCTCGTGATGTGACGCCATGAGGTTCTATGTTTGGCAGCCTGGGAGTTGACATATTTATATTTAGGTCAAGATATGCTTAATAGTGGCGTGGACTATGTCTGCCATTTAGACGGCCATTGGCTCGCCCTTTACGACGTGGAACTAAAAACCCCTTCGGGCATATAGCCCTGAGACTATTTTATGTTTGTCTTAATTAAAGTCATTGATCGATTTATCAATGATCAACGATTGAAAAAGTAGAATATAATTTAATAATTTTAATGTAGAAAAGCGTGGGGTTATCAAAATATCTTAGAAAGCACCCCACGCTTTTTCCATTAATATTATTAGATGATTTTCTACTTTTTAGTTTGGGTTATTTAAAAAGCGTGTTTATTTAGTTTTTTAAACTATTATTTATTGTTGTTGGGTGGGATGTGACCCCACGACCTCTCGGTCGTAAATCCTTATCCGTTGGGCTATCGCGGTTTAGCACTGAAGTTTTTCGTTCGCCTTCTTACATCGGAAAGAACGTAATGAAATTTGAAACTCTACAATATTATTATATTGACAAGATCGGTGGCTTCGATGGCGTATTGATTAATGTAATCGACTGCCACGCCTGAGGTCGCGAGTTCGATTCCCGCACAAGTCAAACATTTGAGTGCATGAACATGGATGTTTGTCTTGGTCTGGGTGTTTCTATGTATAATATGTAACAAGAATTTACAAAAAAAAGTAGATATATATGTATGTTTATCCATTATCTAGTACCCATAGCACAAGCTCTTAGTTTGGGCTAGATGGTGTTGTGTGTATGTGATAGAATATTATATATTAGGTATTATTGACAAGAAAATATTGTCAAAGCTAAATGCGAAGTTTACCAACATTGCCACCATCTAACTTATAGATAGATACATATATACGGTTATAGGGGCTAGTCACCCGCCTAGCTCCTATGACCGCGACTTTTTGCATAAGAAAGAACCCGAGATAATAAACGTAACGCAAGCTATGAACCAACACAGACAGACAAATCTTAAACAATCTTCTGGTCTTTACTATCCACTAATAATACTAATTTTGTTAGTTCGTTACGTTTTAACAACTAAACCACTATATCAATTTTGATGAAAATTGAACGAAATAGGTTTTAATTTGTCTTATGTCTTACGTTTACGCGAATGTTATAAATTGAAATATAACACCTTTTTTTTACTGGTCGCTAAAGTAGTTTATTTCTAGTCTACTTGTAATGTCTCCATTCGTATTCAAAATACAATATTGGAATGTTCTAGAAGTCGAGACCAATGGCGGCTAGTCATTCGATATTAATCTAGATAACGCCGGTGTTGCTCTGTGGTCAAATAAAAAGTATGACCAAGTTAATTAGAGTTTAGGTACGTCGCTCCCATGTGTCGCGTTCACGTGCATTTATCACAAACATGTCAACCCTAGCATATAGGGTTGTCACGCTTCCATTGACATTATCATAGTATACATGTAAACATGCAGTTATATCTTCAAAGGGTAGGCAGATCTATATTAGAGTCATTTTTGACAATAATTTTTAGGCACTACGTTTCTTTTTAAAGTCTACTGTACTAGAAATAATTTCTGCGTCGCGGGCGACTTTACAAACATTTAAACAAAGGACACAAAGAACACCCAGATTCAAAACAACCATTTGTGGATCACACAAATTTTTGCTCCATGCGGGATTCGAACCCACAACACTCGACGCAGTGGCAGTGGAGAGCCGATCACTTAAACCACAACGCCATCCGTGCATTCTAAACGTAATGGAGTCCAAACCTATTGCTGTCTACCAAGGACATTTCCTGACTCTATGCTGTAACTGAAAATTTTCAGGACAGCCATTAACAATATCGAAGAGTCGGATTTAAAACATAAATGTGAATGCCATGAACCCAAATAGGCAGTTTCACTGAGTTGTCCTGTTTTCAGTGACAACACGTAGTCTGGCAATGCGTCCGGTAGAAAATATTGTCATCATAGCTTGCTCCCTATGACGCGTGGCTTAAGATAGCAAACGAAATGTGGCTGTAATACACATCTGCCAACCCCTTTGGGGATATATATTCGTGACGCTATGTATATGTGCAATAAATTGAGGTTACTTTATCCGTTGTAAAAAAAATATTAAAACTCGCTTGTCTCACTCTAAACAATGTAGTTTGGAGCAGTTAATTATGGCAACTGTGTGTCAAATTAAGAAGGAATATATTTGAATATTAAATGTTGTCAAAAATATTTACATAAATTTCGTAATATATCACAGACTACCTTAAAGTTTCATCGTATCTCTTCTTTCAAAAATCTACTTTTTTAAATTTACTATTCTACTACTATTACTAAGAAACTTTGTTTTCATTTATTTAGGTATCCAACTTTCCTAATAAAGAAATATTTCTAGCTTCTTCCATTCCAAATCCTATCATAATTAATGCAGCATGTTCTAAACATGTCGAAAACCTAAACGTTTTTTCTAGTAGGTACGTTCCAAATTCTACTCGGTGCTAGCGACATTAAAACAAGTGATGGTACAACCCTACCAGGAACAATTAGCGCGTACCGCCGCCCGTACTAAGTCAAGGGCAGTCACCGAGGCAGCTGGTTTCCTACTGAATTTTAATACGCGGCCGATTCAGATACTACGACGTTTTACTAGTTTATGAACGTACCCGAGGTCATGCCAACTTTGCCCGCCAACCGACGAGTAACTACGCGGTTTATAGACGAAAAAAATTGGTTATACTTCATACATATGTACTCAGTGTAATCATTTTTTTATCGCTGATATTATTATATATTTCCTGTGCAAAAAGACGTTACAGGGTCCCCAAGTCAGTCACCTCATGTTTGTATTTAGATAAGAGATCGGTTGCTATCTGGATTTCGACAGGTTTCGCAACTCTAATCAATCTTTTTTTACAGTTTAACCGACGTTTATCGGGAAGTTAACTGTGATTTCTTTAAATATATAATTTTATACTTAAAAAAGCGTTCACATATTATTCGTATGTTATAGGTTATAAGTTACTTAAAATCTAAAAAAAACAGACGAAATCTAAATTCAAATCATAATACATGTTCATCGGTCGAATAAATATTGTCAAAAATTTAAAATTAGAACACCGCGCTAAAGTCATTAGTTTTCAAACGACGCTTGAAAACCATCAATATTTCTGTCAACATCGATCTCTTCGTCAGATTAGTATGCATAAGCCGTGTCCAAAGTTGTAACTTTCATATATTTACGCAAATAAAATACACTTTCGTTATTTCCTTACACATAAACTTGTCTTCGAAGGACTCGGTGAAACCTGCAAAACTCACTACGCAGTACACACATCCAGAAAGTTTGTAATCAAATTCACGTGCCGGATTGTAATTTATTTCTTTTTAAACGCGCAAATTTAGAACGTCGCACTCTGATTTGAAATTCAAAGTAGGGAATGGAATTTTTCATTCATTGACAACGTATGAATTGAAATTCTCGAATATCTAATTCTAGCATAGTAGCAGACACGTTATATTATAATAACGTAACATTGTTAATTCAAATTAATCCCCAAATTGTGGACACTGTCCAAGGTCAGACGCTACGTAGTGTTTGAACTTTAAAAGTGCCCATTTGGTTTGAATTTATTTTAATATTTAAGACGATTTATAAGGCGTGACCAAGGAAATTCATTTCTGTGGATGCAGATAAAAAAGCTTCATACGGTACGGTTGTGTTTCCGAACGATGCACCTAGTAAGATTTTAATTTATTTTACGACGTTTACTTACATACGTTTTTGATTATATTTTGACTTAGAATCAAAAACATCTTAATTGGTAGTTGCCTGGTCATTAACTTAATTGTGTATTTGGAACAAAGATATTAGGTATGTTGAATATTAGTGCTTAAAAATTCTAGACGTCCGTTGTCGAATAGCGTATAATATAAATGCCTACAATTACTTGCTTAGCATAGCATTAAATACTTTTTGCAGGTTTTGTGTAGCATCGCTTATAAGACAGACGTTATATAATTATTCTTGAACTGATGCTTATAATTATTTTTAACTGCTACTTATAATCAGGGTGTCTTTGAAAGTGGTTAAGTATTTTTTGGACGATACACTTACAATTAAGTAATTAAAAGTACAATTCATCGTTATTCGTTTGTCTTCAATTACTTGAAAATCATCATATACTATATTTAAGTGGGCTAATGAAACCCGAATGTATGTATAGTATTATAAAATCTGAAACTATTTATTTATGCAACGACAATAAACACAGGGTTATATATAAGTCAAACAACAACTAATGGTTAATTTTATGGAAGTTAATTTATGTAGTTTACTAAATAGCTACAAATTTTCCTTTCTAACGCGTTTTCGATTTCATTATTTTTATTTTTACACAATGACACTTATATTGTTATAAAGGTGGCTATTCACACGACGACAGATTTACATCCCGACATAAATGGCTCGTTCGCAGATAATAACGATTTAATTTGTCGCGAATGAAATATGTTTGAGTCTGAATTGCCGTTAAACAAATCAATTTTGTCTACTTAACTATACTGTTATATTTACAACTAGAATATAATCGCGTTCAGTTATTTATTTTGCTTTATATTGAAAGGTTTATAAAAAATTGGGACAATAACTGGAACTATTAATCACTGTTATATACGCAATAGTGATCGCAACTTGCTATTTATTAGGTTGGTAACTGATGTTTTTATAGGTTGGCAACAAAATGGAAAAAAACGTACACAGCCGATTACAAGATAACACAAAAACATTTGTGTCGTCGTCGACAAATGCTTTATTAATCAATAACGGAGGCAGCTAATAATGTATTAATATTGCAATGAGTTGGTGAACTTATACAATAAATATTGACCTTAATGTAACTGTTTCTATGATACATTTTTCCATATTTTTTATTATAATCTGTCTGTCTTCGAAACTCCAACTAATATTTTGTTTGAGTAACATTAGGTGATGACGATATCAATCGCTTTTCTAGAGTAATATTGTTCCAGATTAGTTTGACGGCTTACACAGTGATGCTATTATGACATTTTTAGTTAAATACAGAATCTGAAATTGTGTCGAGAATGAGGTTATAAGTTTGCTTCATAAGGTATCAAATCGAAATATGGATGTGATGTGAACATTTTGAAAAGAAGTTGATCAAATATATTTCAACGACTATTTTATTAACTTAAATGAATACTAAACAATTTACGGTTTTATTATCACGCGAATGTTACGTATTGAAATTGCACTGCTAAATAAGTATTAGTGTTTATAGTTTGTCTGTATTACTAAATACATTAAATTTAACAGTTTCCTAGAAATTGTTGTTGCTTTTCAGCAGCCAAGGTCACAGGGAGACTAAAGTGGTTTTCGCGTCATTATCTTAATGTGCGAAGTTATTTAAAAGTACCCAAACGTTACGTCATATGTCCAGCAGTGGACAGTCTTTCGGCTGAGATGAGATGCTGACCCAAACGTTATTTAATATGATTCTCTTGGAAATATAAGCACAATATATCGTGAAGTTTGCCTGTAATAAAAGTTCAAGATAGTGTTTCCTTATGGTGGTCAGTCCAAATAGATTCAGTTCATTCAGGACCTATGGACAGAAAAGGGGAAAATAATAATCATAGGCAATCACGATCATTATTTTCTCCTTTCTGTCCACATGTCCTTTTCTGATCATAGTAGAAAAAGAACTTGCTTGCTTGGGCTGATCTGAACACCGCAATGAGCATGAATAAATGTTCGTTTAAGAAGTCAGAGCAGTTTCTAAATACCAAAAGCTTTGCAATTTAGTTAGAACCAACCACTCCTGTATATTAATACGTCAAAAGAAACCTTTGTACCCCCATTTTAAGCATATTTAAATGAAAATACTTATTATTTTTTCTAATTTAATTAATTATTTATTATATTTTCTATTTAAATTTCGATCACTCTCTCATCACTAATTTGTACTATGCCGCATTACATTATTCGTAATGTGTCTGCATTCATATCTTTAAAGCAGATCTTATTTGGGTAATCAAAATTACGTATGTATAGGTTCTTGCGGGCTTGGCATCGCGCGAGTGATACCTTTTTTTTTTTTTTTACGTTGGGGAATGCTATGACGCATATCTCTCCGCGGGGGCGGGCGGAGGGATTATGTCGGACTCGCCGGGGTAAAAGGAAGATGGAAATAATAGTAAAGTACCTCCCGGAATACCGACTAAACCTACCACGGTGTTCCTCGACAAAACCACTATCGACGGGGCCGCGCGAATCGCTTTCGCATGCGGTCGCGACTCCGCCGAGGTTACGGCCCGCCGCATGAAACGGCAGGCCACTACACGAAAGACCTACCCAAAATAGGCACTACTCAAAATAAAAGCACTACTGTCTCCCCCTAAAGGGGGAGACGGACACGACACAGAGGCGCGCGTGGGAACACGCACGCCGCCTCTCGGACCTGGTGCTGAACGGATGGCGGGCAGGCCCACAAAGCCCGCCACCCCCAGGTCAAACCTCAGGGTGGCTGGAGGTCGTCTCGCGCCCTCCGGCGCCCGGCTCTGCGGTTGGGGAGAGGGTTTAAACGCTCCCTCTCCCGCTCCGCCGCCTCCTTGATGGAAATTACTTCCTCACAGAAGGAGGCGATGGCGTTCCACGAGCTCTCACTCCGGACCATAGACTGAACTACGGCCGGGAGCGAGAGGGCAACCGATCCGACTGCCGCGATCAAATCACGGCGCTGCGATGCCCAGGTGGGGCAAACCGCCAAAGTGTGCAGCGCCGTGTCCTCAACAACGTCGCGGCAGTCGCCGCAGTGGTGACAACCGGGCGTCTCTTGCCGGCGTATACGACACAGGAACCGGTCAAAACAACAGTGGCCAGTCAGAACCTGTGTCAGCCGGAAGGTGAGGGCGCCATGCCGCCTCTCCAGCCACTCCTCAAACACGGGACTTACCGCCACGATCGTGGCGTGCCCGGCGCGAGTGATACCTACTCCTTATGTTGTAAATGTCTTTAATACATCGGTAACCTCTTGCAATAAAAAAGTAATAATTAAATTGGTAATAATTTTAAACCAAATAGAATACGGCGAAGTCAAAAATTAAAATTTGAAAATTATTATCATTCGGACTAAGAGAAAATGGCTTGCGACTTTAAATTGCACACTGAATGCTCGCCTTATACCCAGGCGAATCTAAAATTTGGAAACGAGTCGTTTAACCTTGAACGCAGGCAACGCCGCGATAGTGCACAGAGTTGAATGATCGCGTTAAAGCGGTTTTTTTACTACTTAATTATTCTATTTGTATGCGATAAACATAACAGCGGCAGGGTTGCCAACATTCCAAGAACTGAACTTTAAAAATGCACCCACTTCTGAAAAACATGTTTTATTAGTAACTTATAACTGAAAGTGAATTTCGTTATATGATGTACGTTTGTGCTTATGTTAGCATCGTGAGGTGCCCCTTTTTATTTCCAGAGAGTAGTATTGTTAAGGTTTTTTATTGGCTCACTAAATCTATTATATGCCGGGTACACAACAATGAACTAGCCTCGTCTTACGTGAAACTAAAACATCTGGTGAAATATGAATGCCTTAGTCTTCTTTCTCTTTCACCTCCAGCTCTTAAGAAAATGCTGTGTTGTCAGCACGGGACCGGTAGGTAAACTCTGTCCCATGTACTGGCAGCAAGTCCTCTTTCAAACGATAACGGAGTGTGAATCTTACCTCCTATTTTACAAGCGTTTATAGCATTCGTTAACAACTTACGGGGTGTCCTACGTGAACGGCGAATGCCTCGCGAAGCGAAACGTAATGCAAACATAAGTTACGCGTTAGGTTGCGTTTCTGTGCAGACTGCTTTATAGTTCGCAAGCAATGTATGACCAATCGCGTCGCGTTCGTCGCACATCGTACTGCTTTATATGCAGTACCTAGGTAGCGCAGCGGTAGTATGTAACTGCTGTGCATGATGTCTCGGTTTCGAATCCCGGCCTGATCTCCTTTGGTCGTGTCAGATTGCTGTCTCAATGGATTATGAGAGTTAAGGCTACAGAGAGTGCACTAGTGTAAGCGCTCACGCTTATGCACTATTATTATAGGAGAAGATATTGCTCCTGCGCAAAGGGCCACTCTCCGTTAAGCTAGGCCGCCGTGACCGAAACTCGTTCTGGACGACATTATTTTTTTTGCCACAAGAACCGTTCGATACTCTTTATTGTATTAATATCATTCGTTTTACCGCTTTATAATTAAATATTTCGCATAGCCCTATATCTATTCGATGTAATATTACAGTAAAGGCAGAGTGCAGGCACTTTTTCAGACAGAAATTTAAATATAAACACAACGCCCACGCACACACGCCAACACGCATTTTTGATCGATTGCATTATTTCAACCTGAATTTAGACACTTACTTTTTTGCTTCAGTGGTTTTAAACAAAACAACTATCGAACAAAAATTGGGCATCTTGCTGACGTAAAAGTAAGTATAAGAAGAGGGACAACCCCAATTTACCTTACATTTACAAATATTTTAAACAAAACGCCATTAAAAATACGCAGAGATATTATTATAGCAATTTAATAATTAGCAGAAGGTTGGAGTACATCATCCCATCTCATCTTGGATCAACTGGAATAACAGAAAATACAGAAGATTACAGACAAAAAAACTTGTGTTGTATAAGTACCTGTTTAAATAGCAGAAATAGTAAAGAACTGATCTGGTCTTCCCGCTGACAGCAGTGTCCCCTTAACACTATCAACAGCATACAGTAAATTCAATAAGGTAATAGTTTTCAAGGTCTGGGTATACCCACACGCCGTTTTAATGTTAAGATACTCTAGAAGTCTTACTTACCATAACTACTACAGTACAATGGAGGGTGTTCAGCACCTGATTTCTCATTAGTCTGTAGAATTGCCGTCCCTTCGGACCATGAAAGTGAGATAATAGAGAATGCACTTGAATTTGCGTACTGTAACTTCAATCTAGTAGATGGCTAGTCTTTGCAAAGGCCGCTGTTACCAAAATTTATACTAATACAAGTGAGAAACGGCAATGAATTGCAGTAAATCTTAAAAAAATCGAAAAAATGGTACCTGTCACATGATCTTGAGGTCAGAGGTCGAAGGTCATAGTCATTTCGAGGTATATCGACTATGAGTCGAATGACGTTGACCGCGAATCTCTAGCTCTTACGGTTCTTGAGTTGAAAGTTGTATAACAGACAGACGGACAAAGCTGTTGTATAAGAGATTTTTCGAATTATTTTATAAAGCTGAAGAATTTGTTTGTTTGGTTGAACGCGCTAATCTCAGGAACTAAAGGCCCAAATTGAAAAATTATTTTAGTGTCGGATAGCTCATTTATCGAGGAAGGCTATAGGCTATATAACATAACGCTACGACCCAAGGGGGCGGCGCAGTAATCATAAACGCGGGTGAAACCGCGGGCACATCCAGTTATAGATAAAACCGAAGATGCGGTAGCACAGCGATGGTAAATTCGACTGCTGTGCATGAGTTCTTGGATTCGATTCCCGCTTCGATCAGTGTTATTGAGTTTCTGTCAATAAATTATTACGGAGTTTAGGACTGTGCTCAATATACAGCAATATGCTCTTCCACTGCCACGTAGGATCTTAAACCATATCTAGCGAAATGTGTATCAATTACACCACTGTCTATTCTTTCAGGAAAATAAGCGTGAGGCTATAATAATATAATCTTTATAACAGATCCATAAAACAATAGATAATTAAATTAAATTTAATATATATATATATATACAGAATGTCCTGTAATTAATGGATAACCTTGAAATGTCTTATAGCAGAACTGACGGCGGTTCAGAAAACATATGAAAGAAAAATTAAAAAATATTTAATAATTAAGAAGTGCAATATCTTGTCATACTTTTGACTGTCTATCTATTAGCATAATTAGTGTTTAATAAAAAACCAAAACAAAAACGATGAAATTCATTCATTTATGGTCGTAGTATACAAGAAAGTTAAATATGGTAATTAAAAAAGAAAGGTAGTAGTTAGGATAGATTTTTTTTAATATCTTTCCTGAACGGCCATCAGTTCTACTATAACTCTATAAGACATTTCAAGGTTATCCATTAATTACAGGACATTCTCTATATACTAGATATAGCTCGCGACTCCGCTCGCGTAAATGTATCCTATGTCTTTTTCTCTATGCGAAATTTCATGATGATTGGTCGAGTAGTTAAAGCATGAAAACTTAACAAACGAACTCACATTTGCATATATTATATTAGGTAGGATTATTTAGTGTATTAATATGACGGTCGGCGAGTCGTTGGATGCCATACGATAGGGCTGTCTAACCTATTCGCCACAGTAACGATAAGACTACATAGTCTACATACATATGTATGTAATACCTCTCCTAACATAATAAGACAGATGTTATCAAGGGACTGGTTTGACTGCATTATGTAACAAATTTTATACTTTTATCACGTACTTTACTCGCATAACGTTAATTATCTCTTTTGTTGTTGTTTAAGCTCACGGGCACCTATAGTTTTATAATGTGAAAACTGTTCACGGTCTGTAGCTATTGTATTAGAAATTATTTAGACATAGTAAGACTGTTTGTTTTCCAATTAAAGTAAAATAAAATAAATAAAGTAAAGCTAAGCTAGCTAGGTATCAGCCCTAAACATGGTGCAGTTGAACTCGCCTCGTATTTCGGCACTACATTCCGCCTCAGTTAGTCAGCCGCCCACAGGCCACGGATCTCTTACTCGGATGCGCGAACACGCTTTACAATATAATTTGATGTGACAGCCTCACTTGTTACTTGGTTTTTGGCGCGTGTGTCTAATTTTCCACTTGTAGAGCAATAAACTTGGAGAATGTTATGTAGATATAGAATGATGTGTCTTAAAAGGATTAATCTCCTGTGTTGGATTGTATTAGTCTAATTCGGCAAATAATATTGTAGCATAAAATGCATCTGCATTTTATACTACAGCATCGGGCATTTCTTCAATATGGCCGCTGCCATCTGGCATTTTTTTAGCTAAATAATATAGGCTCTCGCTATTTAAGACAAATCAAACAACACCTTATCTATTTCCTACGGCTTTACTTGCTTTTCAAACACGATGTGTAACTTTCTAACACCGGACTGCTATTAAAAATTGGTTGGTACTAAAAGCCTAAAATTGTTTTTAGGCCGATCCGGGATTCGAATCCGAGACCACACACGACAGCAGCAGCAATTTATTATTTTCCCTGAAGTTAGGCAGTTAGCGATATTGGCCCTTGGCTATTGATAACTTTTTGACAGTAAAAAACTAAACCCCGACCCGAGACATGCACAGCAGTCACATTCACATGAATTGCAGCAGCAACGAGTCAGTTAATTCGTATTAGTGGCTCACCGAGTAATTATCCATCTCGAGAAACTAATTTATTTATTTACTCACACAATACAACTATTATTGCAGAAACAAAACCAATATACCGCATCCAACACAACTGTTTACGTCATAATTCTTGTCTCGCAAGTCACCAGATACGCCCAAATTTGGTCACGGCTCGTGCTAAATGCAGTCCGCTGTTATATTTCTTTATAGATATAAATAAATACCTATACATACGCCAGCGAGTTTTAGATCCCGGAAATGATAATCTAATCTCGTTTTTTTTACATACTTGCATAGACTCCTGTCTGTATCGAATGTAAAAGGCTAAGCAGAGATGTATTAAATCAATAATCGGCTAGCTATGTTTTAGATACTTAACTAATCTAACCTTAAGTCGTTTTTGTACATACTGACATAGACTTATGTCTGTATGAGACATAATAGGGTAAGCAGAGGTGTTTAAAACTAACAATTGGCCAGATATGTTTTAGTGCTACGACGCCTATTATCTGCTATACAGTTTGGCAAATGATGCCACAATAAGATATGTAACAACTTTCTAAAAGCAATAATAATAAAAATATCTTATGAAATAAGGGCGAGCCGGATACCGTCTAATACATCTACCCTTTTACAAAAATATAACAGTAGTAACTTTGATCCAGCGTTTTGCCTGGTAAATAAAGGCTTACAAAACTACTTTTCTCGTTGCTTTTCTTTCAATCCTATTTTCTAAAGGCGGTAATGCACAAATGATAATTTCCATGAACCGGAAAGAAAGCACGTAAAACCATTGGTCCTGCGCTTGATTTCACTTCGGTCAGGTTAGGGAATAGAGAGGGCACTTGTGTTTGCGCACACACTTGTGCACTATAACATATCCTACACAGATGGCCTTCAGTCAAGTCTCTGGTAAGATTGGCCGCCGTGACCAAAATTCGGTTTGAAGAACAAGTATTAGCATTATGATGGATAAGGAATTGTAATATTATAATATTGTCTTATGTTTACGCGAATGCTATACATTGAAATACAGCAGCCATGTTCCCCGAGAATATGGCTGCTGTAAAGCAACCGAAACGTCGGGGCAAAGTGTAAACTTAAAAACAAATAGATTTGATAGTTTTAATAATTTAATTAGCTTAAAATTAGTAAAGTTTAATAGTATAGTAGTGTAACAGTTTCTAAATTATGTAATAAAGTGTTAAATAAACAACGCGATAAAATCCGTATATAGTAGTTTAATTTCAATGAATAACATTCGCGTAAACAGAAGACAATTCAATTGTAATATTAACTACAACAAACACTTGACTCTGTTTGGCAACAGGCTGATAACTTGTAATTAATTAAACATTAAGCCATTAGTATAATCTTATTTGTGACACAATTAATAGATGTTCATCATCAAGAATACAGTATTCTTACACATGTTGAGACTTTGTTTAGCCTTCCTAATTATATAATTAGCATTCTCTTGTAAGCAGTTTTATCAATTAAACAAGTGCGTATGTATGGAAAATAAGAGGCGCTATTTGCATATCGCGTCACCCGTACACGATAGAGCAGCGTACCAAATTGTTTGGATTCTTATATCTTTCCTGAGCTAATGAAACTGGATTGTGATAGATATGGATTTCTCTGTCGAAATACGTATTTCCTTCTGGCAATCCTGGGACATTCAAGCGGGGCGTGGAAGGGCACCTCCTTAGGCCGACTAAGTAGAGAACTTGGCATCACTTCAGTTATAATGGGGATGTGATTTGGAAAGCTCCAGGCGACCACTATTCAAAGAAGAAGTCTTGACTTAATATCTCGCTCATCAACGCCAATCCCAAGCATTTTGATGGTCCAATTGTTTTTGGACCTTAAAAGCTTTGCTTTACTGTGTAAACAAAAAAAAAAGGATCGGATTTCTTGACATTCCCACGGGATAGGAACAAATAGGTTTTCAGCATTAAAGTTGCCTACCTGCCCATTATGCTATATATTATTAATAAAGACTTAAAATTTGGTATTTAAGTAGGTAATTATAGTATCTAATAACTTATTTTAGGATTGTACGATATTTCCTTGAGATCGGATAAAAAACACTAAAATTCATGCGGATAGGATAGATTCACGACAAAACTTGTCATAAATAATGATTGAATAATGTTACACAATAAAATTAAACTAGGTACTTTACAATGATTCTTCGATTTTAAACTATTTAAATTTTCAGCAAATACAACTATTCACAATTAACCCTGTATTTTTAAGTAAATTTAATGTTATAAAAAATATTTAATCAATAGCGTATTTAAAAAGTGTGTGTCCCTAAAATCTTTGTAAAGTAGTTTAATTTCAAATATATCAATACTTATGCATTTATAGGGTAAGACTGGATATTTTTCTATGATTTGTTTTACGGAACCAATTAATGCCACTCCTTATTCACAAAAAAACTAAATAGGTTTTATATCTATGTTATGTAAATCCACACAATAAAGAATTATGAAATGTTACCAGACTCAAAAACAATAAGGTCGCAAGAAAATCGTGGGTTGCCATTTGCATGTATCTTTAAACTCACTTATTTATTAGTCCGGTTGTGTATGAGCTGTCGTGTTGAACAATAGATGCATTTTAAACTTAGATATATTGTTACGTAATGTCGCGTGGATATTGTGAAAATAGTTTTTATTAATAGACACTTACATATATTGATATACAGGGTGTCTGGTAATTAATGGATAACATGGAAATGTCTTATAGTGGAACTGACAGCCTGTATATAGCAGCGATAGCTTAGTGGTAAATCTTTGGATTGCCACGCTAAGGTCTCGAGTTCGACCCCAAGGCGCGCATCGCTGACTTTTCTAAGTTATATGGTTATATGTGTATTAAATAGTTAATTATCACTTGCTTTAACACTGAAGGAAAACATCGTGAGGAAACCTGCATGTCTGAGTGTTCTCCATAATGTTCTTGAAGATATGTGAAGTCTGCCAACCCGCACTAGACACTAGTCCAAAAGGACTATGGCCTAACCCTTCTCACAGTGATAAGAGGCCCATGCCCAGCAGTGGGACAATTTAATACAGGACTGATATTGTATATACTGACGCCAATTTTTTGGATGACAGACAAAGACTACGAATTTTCACTTGCATATATTCTGGCATATACCTACCACTTACTTCAGACACTCTCGCATTCTTGCCTTTATCTAAAATGTCTTCAATCTGGTCTGAACACGTTTGCTACTATCCCATTCACATCGACCCTTAATAGATGCTACTATTTTGTTCAATATCTACATGTCAAATCACCATCATATGCCGTTTAGGCACTTTAACGGCACCTTAATGTACCTTTCCACTTTTTAACTACTCACTCTTGGCACTTTAACGACCTTCACGCCACTGCGTTTTGTTATCACACTATTCTTTATCCTTTTTTGAAGTCATGTCATACATATATCTGCTGCATTCGTTCTACTTTCGATCCTTTTCAAATTATCATACAAGCCTATCCATACATACGTCTGTAATCTGTTATACATACATACATACATAGATTCACGCCTGTTTCCTAGAGGGGTAGGCAGAGACTACGGATTTCCATTTGCTACGATCCTGACACACTTCTCTGGCTTCATTCACTTTCATAACATTGTGGTGCTCTTAACCTGGCCTTTATTCAGAACGTCTCCGATATGATCAAGAAACGATCGCCTAGGTCTTCCCCTTGCTACTGTTCCGTTCACACTAGCCTTATAAACTTTCTTAGTCAGTCTTTTCTCGTTCATTCTTTCTTCATGCCCAAACCAGCTTAACATACTTAAAGTACTCAAATATACAAACTCTTTAATTTGCTCCACTTGTTCTCCATCAATCATAATATTGCACATCGTCATGCAATCTGTTATAGGGTCTGTTATCTGTTATATAGGCAATACTACATCGCTGTAAGCATCTTTGGGGCAAGTCTGTATCTAGCTGTAAACGCTAGAAGAACCTGAAATTATGATGATACGTATGTAGTCGTGAGCCAGGTGTACCAACAATTTGATAAAGAAGTATGTTTGTTTAAAATTACTTAAGTCCTATCGTTACTTCATTCAAGATCTTCTTCTTCCTAGCCTTTATTATTCCCAAGTCACTTGAGGTCGGCTTTTTTGGTCTAACCGGATTTGACTGGATATCAGTTTTTACACGGAGCGGCTGCCACCTGATCTCTGCAACCCGAAGGCTAACGATACCCTAAAGCTAGACCAGTGTCAAGATATTATAGGGCACTGACTTCCCAATAACAACTGCCATAGATGTTGATGGCAGCCGGGACCGACGGCTTAACGTGCTCTCCGAGGCACGGAGCAGGCGATAATTGTCAATCAATACGCACATAATTTCGAAAAATCATATACCTAACTTCCGAAAGTCAGAGGTGCGCGACGTGGGTTCGAACCCGAGACCTGCATAGCAGTCTGTTGGTCTCCTCACTGAGAAATAAAAATATAATTAAATTGGAATTTCTTTTCTTCAACGCTAAGCCAAGCTTTAATCCAGATTCATGCGTAATAAACATCTCTAGTTATGCAAATCCAAGCGCCTTTAGGCCAAGCTCAGTTACCACATATACATATAAACATATTTACCTATTTACCTGCTTATGTACATTGTCGTCAAAGTTCTTATACCACAGACAATTTTATTACGTATATTACTTTTAATTACCCAACTTACATTTAATTCTCATGAATGAATTTTCAACACTTGAGGTAATAAAAGAACCGGTTGGCTGTATACCGATTACCTTTGCCGTGAAAAATAAACGAGGTATTGATAACATTTAGGCGCGTACGGCAGACATCTTTAATTAAATGTTGTGGCAGACATTAATAAAAATTTGTAATTTTAAAGAACATGTAGGTTAGTATTTTCTGTGACTGTAAAAGGTATACTGCCTTGTAGCGTCGCTTATGTTTACGGCCGATTGTAATTTGATTTACGAGTCGTTGAAAAAGTTATTGATCTTTCCTGTTAGGCAATTCTCCGTAGCAGGATGGTACGTTGCGGGTTTCAAGTCAATTTAATATCTTATAAAATTCCTTACCTTTCATCTTATCTTTAGATCCTTTTCCTTAAGGATGGCACATAGTAAAGGACAGTGCGTGTATTGCTTCCATACCTTGTCTCATAAATGAGTTCTCTATAATGTACCTTTGAGAACATTTGAAGTCTGCTTCCCCGCACGGAGCCAGCGTGGTGGATTATCACTTAGCCCTTCTTATTATGATAAGCCGCCCGTACCCAGCAGGACTGTTTACAGGGCTGTCCATAAAAGCCTACTATTATTATAAATGCGATATTATTTGAATTTGTTTGCGCGTTTGTTACTCAATCACGCTACTACTAACTAACTTGTAAAACGAATTTAGATGAAAGTTACCACACAGATAAATCATGTCCTAAATAAGCACAATTCTTTTAGGATACTTTTAATCCTAGTATGTATTCACACAGACGAAAGCTGCGATCAGAAACTAGTAACTACATAATAACCACTAGCTCATAATGACATTAATCAGGGAGCGCAAAGGTCGGTACTGGTCATTCGCCTTGAATGAACCCACGGAACCATTCTATTTGGACCGGAAACTATACGACATTTAGCTTAAAACCTATAAAGGCTAGATGATAGTTAGTCATGGATACTCCCACTAGCCGTTGTGTAACTTGTCTGAATCACTGATGCAATAAACCGGTGCATCATCGACGCAATGACCTACGGCTATGTGTAAAGTCTAGACTGAAATGTGTCATCGTTAGGTAGCTCGATTGCGTGGTGGCTTGAGTGTTCGCCTTACCACTACATCTGTGCCGAGTGTTATCAGTTCGATCAGTTACGAGCCCGTTCGCCCCTCAAGGTTCGCCCCATAGTAGGTATTTGTTCGGTTTCTTCTTAAAATCCACCCAACAATAGTCGTCTTTCTATGAAAGGGGCGAAAGTCAATGGGCGTACGGGCTCGTAGCCGTTCGATCCCTCGTTTCTTTATACTTAAGAGCTTTGCTTTTGTCGTTGGAATATATGCCATCTTTCTGACCTGCTTATAAAACTTACTTAGATCGCTGGCTCACTGAGCCAAAGTGGATCTTGGCCTCCGACATTAAGGTACACTATTCCTTCCTACTCTGTGCATCTTTCTGACCTCCTTATAAAACTTACTTAACTTACTTAGGTCGCTGGCTCACTGACCCAAAGTGGATCTTGGCCTCCGACATTAAGGTACACTATTCCTTTCTACCTACTCTGTGCATCTTTCTGACCTCCTTATAAAACTCACTTAACTTATTTAGACCGCTGGCTCACTGACCCAAAGTGGATCTTGGCCTCCGACATTAAGGTACACTATTCCTTCCTACTCTGTGCATCTTTCTGACCTCCTTATAAAACTCACTTAACTTATTTAGATCGCTGGCTGACCCAAAGTGGATCTTGGCCTCCGACATTAAGGTACACTATTCCTTCCTTCTGTGTGCATCTTTCTGACCTCCTTATAAAACTTACTTAACTTATTTAGATCGCTGGCTCACTGACCCAAAGTGGATCTTGGCCTCCGACATTAAGGTACACTATTCCTTCCTACTCTGTGCATCTTTCTGACCTCCTTATAAAACTTACTTAACTTATTTAGATCGCTGGCTCACTGACCCAAAGTGGATCTTGGCCTCCGACATTAAGGTACACTATTCCTTCCTACTCTGTGCATCTTTCTGACCTCCTTATAAAACTTACTTAACTTATTTAGACCGCTGGCTCACTGACCCAAAGTGGATCTTGGCCTCCGACATTAAGGTACACTATTCCTTCCTACTCTGTGCATCTTTCTGACCTCCTTATAAAACTCACTTAACTTATTTAGACCGCTGGCTCACTGACCCAAAGTGGATCTTGGCCTCCGACATTAAGGTACACTATTCCTTCCTACTCTGTGCATCTTTCTGACCTCCTTATAAAACTTACTTAACTTATTTAGATCGCTGGCTCACTGACCCAAAGTGGATCTTGGCCTCCGACATTAAGGTACACTATTCCTTCCTACTCTGTGCATCTTTCTGACCTCCTTATAAAACTTACTTAACTTATTTAGATCGCTGGCTCACTGACCCAAAGTGGATCTTGGCCTCCGACATTAAGGTACACTATTCCTTCCTACTGTGTGCATCTTTCTGACCTCCTTATAAAACTTACTTAACTTATTTAGATCGCTGGCTCACTGACCCAAAGTGGATCTTGGCCTCCGACATTAAGGTACACTATTCCTTCCTACTCTGTGCATCTTTCTGACCTCCTTATAAAACTTACTTAACTTATTTAGATCGCTGGCTCACTGACCCAAAGTGGATCTTGGCCTCCGACATTAAGGTACACTATTCCTTCCTACTGTGTGCATCTTTCTGACCTCCTTATAAAACTTACTTAACTTATTTAGATCGCTGGCTCACTGACCCAAAGTGGATCTTGGCCTCCGACATTAAGGTACACTATTCCTTCCTACTCTGTGCATCTTTCTGACCTCCTTATAAAACTTACTTAACTTATTTAGATCGCTGGCTCACTGACCCAAAGTGGATCTTGGCCTCCGACATTAAGGTACACTATTCCTTCCTACTGTGTGCATCTTTCTGACCTCCTTATAAAACTTACTTAACTTATTTAGATCGCTGGCTCACTGACCCAAAGTGGATCTTGGCCTCCGACATTAAGGTACACTATTCCTTCCTACTCTGTGCATCTTTCTGACCTCCTTATAAAACTTACTTAACTTATTTAGATCGCTGGCTCACTGACCCAAAGTGGATCTTGGCCTCCGACATTAAGGTACACTATTCCTTCCTACTGTGTGCATCTTTCTGACCTCCTTATAAAACTTACTTAACTTATTTAGATCGCTGGCTCACTGACCCAAAGTGGATCTTGGCCTCCGACATTAAGGTACACTATTCCTTCCTACTCTGTGCATCTTTCTGACCTCCTTATAAAACTTACTTAACTTATTTAGATCGCTGGCTCACTGACCCAAAGTGGATCTTGGCCTCCGACATTAAGGTACACTATTCCTTCCTACTGTGTGCATCTTTCTGACCTCCTTATAAAACTTACTTAACTTATTTAGATCGCTGGCTCACTGACCCAAAGTGGATCTTGGCCTCCGACATTAAGGTACACTATTCCTTCCTACTCTGTGCATCTTTCTGACCTCCTTATAAAACTTACTTAACTTATTTAGATCGCTGGCTCACTGACCCAAAGTGGATCTTGGCCTCCGACATTAAGGTACACTATTCCTTCCTACTCTGTGCCAAATCAGACCAATCGGGCACATTCATCCTTATACATGACACGGGACAAAAAATTGTTTGCTCCATATACAGTTGTTCCGAGTCTGTGTGTTCCTTCTGTCCATAAAAAAATGTCCTTATGTGTATTGTGGTATTCCCTAATTAAT
The DNA here is from genome assembly GCA_963675205.1 of Catocala nupta. NCBI lineage: Eukaryota > Metazoa > Arthropoda > Insecta > Lepidoptera > Erebidae > Catocala > Catocala nupta. The sequence goes on along the minus strand of OY776095.1, from coordinate 4,922,814 downwards.
TTTGCAAACTTAACCATGTCGTTGCAATAAACGAATGGCTCAGACTAGGTTAGGTAGAGAGCGTGCACTCCAACGCGTGTTACAAACAAACTATTGTAGTTGAGTTGTCTCTTGAAGAGACAATTCATCAAACAAATATCACCACTTAATTTTATATAACTAGATTTTCACCGCGGCTTCGCTCACTTAAATGTAGTTTATGTTAGGTACATTACTTTTTTCTGCATATAAATAGTTTTAATAATTTTATTAGCTTAAAAATTTGTAAAGTTCAATAGTAGTAGTAGTGTAACGGTTTCAAAATTATGTAATATATACAGTGTTAAATAAACAACGCGATTAAAGCCGTATAAATGAGTTTAATTTCAATGAATAACATTCGCGTAAACAGAAGACAATATTATACCCTGTGTTCTTTTCTGTACCTCTGGAAAAGTGTACCTATGCGAAATTCCATGATGATCGATTGAATAGGTACTTAAGGCATGAAAGCGTAACAAACAAACTCACATTGGCATTTATAATATTAGTTCGAAAGTCCAAAGTACCTCAGTCCTTCAATTAGTACCTAAAATTCAATGCAATATCATATCTGGAATACACAATAACTGGTAATGACAGAATGTGACATGAATCATTAGCGCGAGCGTCGGTGCATCCATTGTGGCATAACAATAGCTCGCCAAAGACTACAATGTGTCTAGGTCACCTACACACGGTCACACGGTAGTACTCACAATGTACGTACGTATGTGTACATTACATCGGTATAACGGCAACTGGACATTTCTGGGTGAAGGTAGTTCATAATACCAATTGAGTACATTTGTTCGATTTTTAAATGAACTTCCGCGCCGAGTCCGTTCTCGGTATCGCACTAATAGAGGGAAGTTGTGATTGGATTTAGTATTTTGCAATGTTTGTAGAATGTCTAGTATTTATAGATACGTGATATTCTGCTAAGAGACGAATACCATGACATTATATACATTGCGTGAAACATTATAAATATGGATATGGATAAAATTGAGAACCTTTTTCATGGTCGATATTTGTGTCTATTGTTTTATGGTTGTCCAAAGTCTCTTGCGATACAGTACCCGTAGCTAATGCAGAAGCTATATTTTAACCTATTGAGTCGCAGCGGCACACCGGTGGCCAGACACAATAGATTTGACAGATTAAGAAAAAAGACAAATATATACCCATGACAACATAATAGTCCTCAAGACCGTTGCCGGAATAGGCAGAAATAAAAATATGTCCATGTAAATAAATTAAATCAAGAAATAGTTCCAGTTGCTGAAATAAATATTATATTTTTCTTTTTCTTTATGATTTTGTTTTAAAATAGTTTTTAACTAACATAACTCCTATCCATGCTAAGATTATTTAATATAACCATCCCTTTCTATAACACACATCATAAGAAAAGTACAAGTAAATTTTAACGACACTTTTACCCAAAAATAAGAAAACTTTTCTATTTCGGCTTCCGCTACGATCGCATACCGTTCAACCATTTAAAATGTTTACTTCCCAACGAGCTTATGAAATGAGGTAATTACGAACCAATTACGACGCAGTTCCCATCGTCTATCAATCAGCCGTGAGTGATGTTCATACAAATAGCCAACAATTGTGAAAGCAAGCATTTCAAAGCTTTTATTGTGCTGACTTCGATAAGAATGTGGTTTTACTGACAACTGAATTAAACATCGACAAACTTTTATGTGTATTAAATTGAGTGTCGATATGAACTGAAATGTACATACATAATTTCGGACCTATATTGCTAAAGGTGGAAGACACTCAGTTTTCGCTTTCTATAGTTTTAGGCCTATTGCCTGATAGCAATCTGGAGTCTGGAACAGTCCTTGTAAGCACTATTCCAGCCTCCAAGCTGCTACTCAGAACGTCTTGAGAGTACATAAGGTAGGGTTACTTAAAAGGGCATCAGTAAAAATAATCTAAAGAAGAATAAAATACTCAGTTAACAGCATCAATAAATTAACTATTTAACACGTGTTGTAAGAATCCCATATACGTCAATGCACATAAACAAATCATCGTTACATAAACCAAGTGCTTATCGCAGATCTGTTATAATCCAACGAAACACAACAGCTAGGTAATTCCGTACACAGTCATCGCTTCCATATAATTAGGAGTACAGGTCATGCGGTGCCAGTCACGACTGATCTGACGCCAGGCGAGGCGCGGACGCAAGCGCAGGCGCATGTCATTACTGATTACACCTAGTTATTAATAATACATGTTTCACGATCCTGATTGTGGTACTGTCAGGCGAGGTTAGAGTGTGAGCGCGCGTGTGAGCGGGCGCGTAAGCGGGAGCGTCGGCAGGTAAATGAGATACGTTAAAAAAAATAGTCAGAAATATGTAGGCATTAAATTAAATATTATTATAGATATAGGTTAGGTTTACATAGAGCATTGTTCAAACATTACGTTATTATGTAGTAAATAAATAAATTTCGTCAGCTATGTTATGTTGCACTTGACAGGGAGTGAGCCTATTTTTCAACAGTTTCCAAATACATGCTGCTGCAGGTCCCAACAGTAAGAAACCCTGTCAAAGTCGTTTCTATAATAAAAGAGTAACTTAATTATTTATCCATTACTACATCTATGAAGTGAAGAACATTGAGAACTAGACTGAAAATCTGGAAATAATTTTTAAATTTCTAAGTAAATAATATTCCGACGTCAAAATCTAAAGCAAAGGATTTTCGTTGCTGCTTTTGCCGCCATTGCAACTACGGAATGGTTTTGATCTCATTTTTACAATTAGGTAGGTTATGGTTCAACTTACAATCTAAAACATGTTTCATAAGTATAATAACATTAATTTGAACCGAGGATATAGTACATTGTATAAATTTTGGACGAAGTAATTACAGGTCAAGGAGTTCTGGATTACCGCACACGGAGTAGCGAGTAAAGGCTAGTCTTGTAATCCATTTGTGATATTCTTACACGAATAAATAGACGATCACCCGTCGCTTCCTCGTTAACAATGGGTCAAAAGCCTTACGGTCATTACGATAGCGATAGTTTATATGTTCATTAATGGTAGATTTATTGAATATTGTCACGTACGTACGAAGGTCGTATAACCGCATGGGCATTCCGATAAACGGATTATTATATTTAGGTAAAGCTATGGTGTCCTCGACCATTGGTATTCGCAATAGCCTTATGTACTTATTTTATAAATGCGTAAGTTGTTAGTTTGTCCTACTTTAACGCGGCAACGGAGTAATCGATGTATTATTTTGCTTGGTATAGTCTAGTGAGAGACCGTGCGGCTATCACACAGAGATCCCTACGATTCCGAGGTATGCATCTCTGCCTTTTCGAAGTTATGTGCGTATTAAATGGTTTATTGTTGCTGCCAAGCCAACCCGTACCGCGCTGCGTAGTGGACTATGGTCTTAACCTTCTCACACTGAGAATAGGCTTGTGCCCAGAAGTAGGACAATTTATAAACATGGTTTATCAACCATGGAAGCAGCGATAGCTCAGTGGGGACACCAAAAGACTACAATGCAGAGGGTCTCGAGTTCGAACCCACGTCGCGCACCTGTGACTTTCGGAAGATATATGACTTTTCGAAATTATGTGCGTATTGATTGACAATTATCGCCTGCTCCGTGCTTTGAAGAGCACGTTAAGCCGTCGGTCCCGGCTGCCATGAACATTTATGGCAGTCGTTATTGGGCAGTCAGTGCCCTATAATATCCTGACATTGGTCTAGCCTTAGGGTATCGTTAGCCTTCGGGTTGCGGAGGTCAGGTGCCAGCCGCTTCATGTAAAAACTGATATCCAGTCAAATCCGGTTAGACCAGAAAACCGACCCCAAGTGACTTGGGAATAATAAAGGTTAGGGAGAAGGGGGAAGAAAGGTTTATCAACCATGATGACTATGATACTCTTTATTTCAATGTTTTAAAACATGTTATATTTTTAATAATATAAAATATAATCACCACCAGCATCGGGAACAGGATCTAAACTGCCGGTGGTTAGGACTTCAGAGACCGGAAGCTTCTTACAATACGTGCCATGACTAAAAGCAGTATTCTGCATCAAAAGGATTATTATTATATAACGACCATCGAACCCCACAACGATTAAACACTAGCCAGACAACTAACCTATTGCCCCACCGACGTATCATGTTATTGCCACAAATTCTCATCAATCAGTCCCACACTACATGTTTTTTGGTACCACAAAGAGTGCATGTGTTTTGATTGCACAACAGATTGAAGTGCTTGGTGAATAACATTGCACCACAATTGTAATATCTGCATTCACGCGATGTTTCACTGCATTTAAATGGCGTCAACTAAGCTATATTTACATTCGGTTTTTATCAAAGCTGCAGTTGTGTATGAAGAAAATACGTAATGTTTTGTATTGCATACAATTTCGTCAAAATATTTCGAAGGCTTGAAGGCGTTTTGGCAGACACCATGTGACTGAAGTGTCAATGGCAACTCGGAATTCGATGATATTTTACATTTCCAAGTATGCATACATACATAATAATAATATTCTAACATATACACACAACACCATCTAGCCCAAACTAAGCAGAGCTTGTATTATGGGTACTAGATAATGGATGAACATACATATATACTTTATTTTTTCTAAATACATACATATTATACATATGAGATGTGTACTATCATTTCGGCAACTGTAACTTTAGCCCCATATTATGGAAGGCGAGCTTTTTGTAGTTATCTGGGTAATTTTTTTTTTGTACAACTATGGTGGCAAACAAGCATACGGCCCATCTGATGGAAAGTAGTCACCGTAGCCTATGGACGACTGCAACAACAGAGGCATCACTCAGCATTTACAACCCTATAGTATAGGAGGAAGTAGAAAGGAGAAGGAGTGGGAAGGGGAAGGAGGATGAATGGGCCTCCGGCACTCTCACTCATCAAATGAAACACAACAGTAGCAATGCTGCTATTTCACGTCGATATTCTTTGTGAGGGTAGTCCTTCCCCGGTCGAGCCGGCCCATTCATGGTGAAATCAACGAGGCTCTACTACTCAGTTCCAAATTCTGTTGTACCGCTGAGACTATTAATAATACATGTTATTATTAATAATATAGTCCTCACTTGTAATGCTTACTAATATTATAAATTCGAAAGCCCCTTTGTCTGTCTGTTACCTTCATGGGTAAACCACTTAACCGATATGGATGAAATTTAGTACAGATATACATTAAAACCTGGGAAAGGAAATACATCGGCTACTTTTATTGATATAGGTACCAAGCGACCGCCGCGCCGCGCGCAAAAATTAGTAGAAATAAGTTTTAAAGTAGCTACTGCAGTTTCTATAGAAACCTCAAAATAACAATTAGGGTAAAACTGCAATAGCATAGACACAGACCTAGTATAAAAAATATAGATATGACGCATAGAAAAGTGAAATAATGTAAAACCTTATCAGACATGACATCTTAAATGTTTTATAACGGCAATGTAGTGTAATTATCGCATAATATTAAAAAAAAAACCATAATTAGCCGTTTACCGGCAATTAAGTTCGCCATTTAAATAAAGATGGCGTCCATTTCTTTATTTAGACTTCAAGTTATTTTTATGCCAAACTGTAATTGCATTCTGATTTTAAAATTAGGATATTTTATCAAAATATTCAACACTAATATCTGCCTTCGACTTCGCCTACTACATGATTTACATGAATCACAGTATGTAACTATATCTTGTACCTAATTTTAAGTTCCTTTTGACGCTGCTTTGAGTAGTGTCACAATGACGAAAAACAGGCATAGCTATGGTTTTAGGTTCCCCGTATTAGGAGCGAGCCTGCTCCCATTATCTTATCTTATCTTATCTTGTGTGGGGGCCAGTCAGTACAGACCAGCGACACTTCGACCCAGTGGGATCTTTTGTGCCTACTTCCCTAATAACGACTGCCATAGATGTTCATGGCAGCCGGAACCGACGGCTTAACGTGCTCTCCGAGGCACGAAGCAGGCGATAATTGTCAATCAATACGCACATAATTTCGAAAAGTCATATAACTTCCGAAAGTCAGATGTGCGCGATGTGGGTTCGAACCCGAGACCCTCTGCATTGCAGTCTGTTGGTCTCCCCACTGAGCTATCGCTGCTCCCATTAACTAAGCAATTCAAGTCCTTATTAACAGTAAAACTTCATTTAGACTTTGCCTGACGCGGGAATCGAACTTTATACACAGCATTCGCATTTACTACCGCTGCGCCACCATGGCAGTCTAGTCGAGAACTACCCACTATACAACCTATATATCTACTCACAAAAGCCGCTCCCATACTTTGCCAGCTATGCTTTTGAGTCTCAACGTTGATGAGAAGAGAGTCTTTAACCACAATAACAGACACCGTGCTGACAATTTCTAGACAGAAAATCCATACCACTGACCAACCCGGAATTCCAACGCAAAGCACATCAATCGCATTCATTACTACTACGGGTAACGGATCTAATATTAACATAAGACATAGTAACATTAGGATTAAACATGAATTAATTAATCAAATAACAACAATGGAAAATCTAATGCAATCTAATATCAGATAAACTCACCACACTAAGTATCGTTGTCATTAAAACGCATCATGATATTATCGACTCTTCGTTTATTTATCACACGAAGCCACTGTCATGGCGGTAGATTTCCGCAGTATCGCGGTTTCGATCTCGCTATTAATATATGCGATTGCTGTACATGAGGGTTTAAATCCTGGGTTCTAAACCAAATAAGTTTTTGTTGGTCTACTAGTAGAAATTCTCGATAGCTGCCCGGATTTAGGCAGTTAGCGGTGGTAAATAACCCCGTGCCTCGAAAAGCACGTGAAAACGTTGGTCCTGCGCCTGATCTCTCTCCGGTCGTGCTTATTGCCGTCCCATCGGATTATGAGAGTTAGGGAACAGAGAGTGCACTTGTGTTTGCGCACACGCTTGTGCACTATAGTATCTCGTACGCAGATGGCTAGTCTTATTAACATTGGCCGCCGTAACCGAAATTCGGTCTGAAGGACCTTATAATCTAGCCTTATAGAAAGATTAGGTGACATACGGCTTCTGAGGGTTTCGTATCCGAAAAGCGTCAACGTAGCCTATTCCAAAATCATACTATTTCTCTCTTATCTTTAGGACTGTCGGTTTTCATAAAATCTCGGCTTTAAAGGCAGTTCAATACAAAAATTTGTTAGCAGACAGTGAAGCGCACGTCAGCCGCTGTGATTGGCTGACTGAATTAGCAACAGCTCAGCAAATCACGTGACATGAGTTTAATTCCGCAACGTTGATTAGATTTTCAGAAAGCTGATATACCGAATAGTGAGAGCTATGTTATCTATCGTGATCGTGGTGGCAACACAACTCACACTTGGCCGTTTTTGTTATTGATGATTTACTTTAATTCAGTGAAGCAATCACAATAATTGACATGCGTTTAATCATCTGTTAACAAATTTGTGTTGATCTGCCTTATAGAAACCGGCGTCTGATGGCATTCTGTCCCTTGCTCGGAATTAATCTCCATTCTTTAACATCGTCCACCTAAATTTGTCGACTTCACCACTGTGGAGTAAAAAATGTCGACTCTGATTATGATATTCAATATAATTTCTATGACGTTTAACCCATTTCTTATGCGAAATTTCATGATGATTAATTGAGTAGTTTAGGCGTGAAAGGGTAACAAATAAACTCACATTTGCATTTATAATATTAGTAAGGCAAGTTAGAATTTTATCCATTCTTTAACATCGTCCACCTAAATTTCTTTCCTTCCACCACTGTGGAGTAAAAAGAGTCGACTATAAATAATGATAACCACAAATATGTTTATCTGAAAGATAATGGACAAACAACAAAACAAACTTACGGTCTATTACCAATCGATCATAAACTTATTAATATCCATACCATATACATTTTATTATATATATTCCATAACGTACGCCTTTATTACCTTTATTGGGTAAGCAGAGATGTACGTTACACCCACATTTTATTCCTATTTGTTATTTATATTAATTGGACTTTTTGCTACCTACTCAATAGTATTTTACTAGACGTGACAATGAAACTGACTGTCTAGGTGGCAGTCAGTTTGACTCCTACGAAACAGAACACCCATGCCTGTATAATAAATCATTTATTTGTCAGAAAGAGTACACAAATGATGAGAGGGAGAAAAAGGAATAGGCTGAGTGTATTACACCCCCTTTTCGTAAAGTATGGTCCTACATAATAGAATATATCGCACATTCGGTAAGACAAGGGCATAAATGTAACACATTCTTAATAAAAAAATACTTAACTCCTATAAAAAAAATGCAATGAATCACAAAAGTATAGAGCTTATTTCAAACTAAGAACAATTATTTAATAGTATGAGCAAAATAATACGACATGAAATGAAAAAAACATTCAAATGGCTTTTGTATAAAATTACAAAAAGTGCAGTTATGCACTTGTGATGGTGCAATAAGCTATATAACATCACGCACCTAAAGCGCGGAGCAGGTGAAGCAGGACACAGCTAGTCATTCTATTCTTAAAATACATTTGAACAGCTTTCTTTCAATACTGACCCAGGCATCAAATCCAGGTTCTTGCAATAGACAGTCTATGCGGCCAGGCTTATCACGCTGTTCTAACGACGCAGGCCATTTACATTTTATAAATATACTAGCGACCCGCCCCGGCTTCGTACGGATAGTTCAAAGCCTTAAAAATTATACGCAATAACCTTCCTCATGAATCACTCTGTCTTTTGGTGAAAACCGCATGAAAATCCGTTTAATAGCGTTTTGAGTTTATCGCGAACAGAGGCGACGGGGGAATTTGTTTTATAATATGATAGTTATATTTCGACAAATATGGTCCCGACTAGTATGGTCGATATAGTCGAGTATGGTCGATTGCATCTACCGGCTATAGTTCCAGGCTCCATGCTACCACTGAGAATTTTTAACGCATATATCCAATAACACTTTATCTAGCCCAGGAATCGAACCCGACACCACATGCACAGCAGTCTGATCCTCTACCACTGTGCTTTCGAGACAATCTACTATTTGAAAACATTTACACATGCTTTTTTACATTGACAGCGCCTTCGATAAATCAAGGTAACTCCGATTCCCTCAACAAAGTGTTGCCGCTAACAAAATGCTTACTCACATTTAAAATAAAAATATAAACTGTTCAACAACTTATTGAGTAACTCGTGTTTAATAATCTGTGCGATGATTTAGTTTATCTATGGTCTGCGTAGACGTGTTGTAGGTAAATCGTTAAATCGGACTTATGACCTAAGTTCGTGAGGATTTCCTGTGAGGAAATTTTCTGTAGCGGCATGGAGTCTGGAACTTTTTTTGGTAGACAGTAATGATCACAATCAAGAATCAAGTAGAATACACACATTTATAATAACATTTTATGAGTGGTAAGTGGTTTAATGGTTGCAGCTCGTTACAGAAAAGAATATACAATACTGTAACATTGGCGATTGAAAAAAATGGTCATGATTTTCTTACCTGTTCTTCTCATTGATTCTTCGCCCTTACCTTGCTGAACATGGCAACAGGTAAATGTAAATGTGTAACTTTGACGTTCATAAGTGTTACTTTGAGACTTGAAAGAAAATATTTTGATTTAATATAGATAAAAATGATAACAGACGCAGGACACGTCGTCAGTAGGAGCTCAGTTATAGATCAAATAAATAATAAACAGAATACCGAACACCCTTATGATGTGTGGTGACAGGGCGTAGGAATTCCAGGTCCTTTAAAGCGATCGTGCTAGGTTAGTTAGTTTACCGGAGAGGTTTCAATGGCTAAGATCAACATGTGACGTCATGCATTTTAAAAACGTACGTACATAGTCTCACATATACCCTAAAGGGGTAACGGGTGTGTTAAAGAGAGCGATGGTGTCAGTAGAGTATCTATCAATAATCTCTTATGTTTGTCCAGAAAGAAACTCGGTGCGCTGGCATTTTGTCTCTTATTGTTGGATACTACAATACAATTTTCGAATAGATATATAAACTGTGGTACGTCTGTATTATACAAATAATATTATTTAATTGAGATATTTAATATTTATAATATTATAAGATGCCGTTGCAAACTATGTAGAAGGACTATGAATGTTCGGGGATGTACTATGCTCTTATAAGAAACGGATATAAGAGTAATAAGTAACCTTAGAATACACATATGTAAGTATACTATACAGAAATCTTATTCAAGTATGAATCGAAGAGCTCAGCGCAGGTATGCACATTGTAAACACTCTAATTATAGCCATGAGCTAAAATAAATACATATTCATTTTGTCTTAAATTTAACATAATATGAAATGACATATACGTTCCCATAACGAATCGCAAATTAGCTACCAACATCAAGACAAAAAATAATACATGCCATCAAATCGTAAAAATAACTATATAATCGTTTAACAATAACGTCCAAATTATTGCTATTATACATCTGTCTGCGAAACTTTAATTAAAAACGTATAAAACTTAAGAACGTCTGCGAATAAAGTCATAAAACTATTAGACGCTTTCCAAAAACGGCAACTACCAATTGAAATCCAATTTTCTAAACTATTCGCTTTGCCAAAATAAAAGACGAATTAACAAAACAATAATTGAAATAAATACTACAACACTGTCCTGCTTAATAAAAAACAACGTTGTTTATTTATTTTCGAGTAAATAATAAACAAACGTAGTTACAAGGGCACGGGTATAACTCAATCAAAGGCACCTAAGTCAAAGTCAATTTTATCTAGTTGAAATTATCATAGCTATATTGAGAACGAGGACATAAATGAGATACGTGTTTCGTAATACCGATAGCATAAACTTGTGGTCTCGTATACTTAGGTGGCGGGCCGAGCGCATGATGCATTTGCGCGAACTCGCCCATGCACACATGTAAGTGCGGTACCTCTAGGGCTCTATGTGGGTTAATCCTACTGTGAAATGATTATTAACATCCATTAGCGTCTGTCTTAACGCTGTTTTCCCTTTTAGGGTATGTAAACATCTGCGTTATTATTGGTTTTATGGTCTAATGAATCAAAATCTTTATATATTTATTTTAATGAATCACCGTATATTAAAATCATGTGTATTATTTTAATAGACATGACTAATAGGAGGCACTCCTTGGATAAAAATAGACTAATAACTTACAGATTTTATTAGTATGCATTCATAAATATCTTAGTACGTGCATTGCATACGTAATAAAATAATACATACAATTGTGGTCTAGACTACAAATAGTCCAAATCGATTATGAAGTAGCACGAGGTGTGGTGGTGCGATAACCCTTCTCCTCTTAACATAATTTGAAGTTATAATACATAAATACTCTCACGCCTATATCCCAGAAAGTATAGGCAGAGAGGTATATTACCCCATTTTACCAGCTATAGTTTCTCAACGTAGTAAGAAGCGAGTCTATTGCCGTCTTACTGGTCGCGATATCAGACTACGTGTAACTTCTGAAAATTTGTTGACAAAAAAATCAATAACAATGCCCAACCCGGAAATCAAGCCCCAGTTACAGCTGATACTATAACTACGCACCACAAAGCCAATATTTGTTATCATTTCATAACAATAACACGGTAATGTTATCTAACAGTATTCTATCTTTATACAAACGGTCGGAAGTCAGAATGCGATTCGTACCCTATGTACACGCCTCGAGGTCGGGTCTGTAGGCAACTTGGTTAGCAACCAGTCGCAAATGCGCCGCAGTGATGAATGGACGGTATGATGGTTTTGCAACTTGTTAATATTTGATTGAAATAAGTACAAGTACTTTACATATAATAATTATGGCTAAGTACAATTGTAAATAAAAGTATTATTAATTTTTTATCCGAATGCGGATATTTTTTGTACTATTAAATTTAACAATAAAGCTTTTCGTACGTCTCAGTCGAGGCGCAAAATATTTCAGCCTCAAATATATAAAAAAGTCGGCCTCATTGGCGTAGTGGTTAGTGTAACCGACTGCCACGCCTGAGGTCGCGGGTTCGATTCTCGCACAAGTCAAACATTTGTGTGCATGAACATGGATGTTTGTCTTGGTCTGGGTATTTCTATGTATAATATGTATGTATTTACAAAAAAAAGTACATATTGTATGTTTATCCATTGTCTAGTTCCCATAGTACAAGCTCTGCTTAGTTTGGGCTAGACGGTGTAGTGTGTATATGATAGAATATTTTATTATTATTATAGGGTTGTATTTTATTAAATCTACTAATCTAAGAATCATGTTAGATGTTTATTGAATATTTCCTATTTAATTCACAACAAATTACATATTTTATTAAATAAAATAATTTTTATTTACAATCACTAAACTAGAAAGAAACTCAAGTAGGTAGATGAAATTTAAAATACTGTAGAGCGGGCAGCCCTCTCGCGTATTCGCGGACCGCGCAGCTACAGGTAATATTTCAAGGACAGAGCCGAGTTACAATACTCTTAGATAACATTACCATCACAATAATAATATAAAAGATACACAGATATAAGTAACACCCAAACTTTTCTTCTCTTTAAAATTAATTGAATGAAAATATGTTATGGAACTAAATATGGAGAGAAAACGGACAACGTCTAACATGAACGAGGGTCGTCATCATTTAGTATTACTAGATTTAGAACATATAAGGGGGAGAGGCAGAGGACGAAGGAACCTTAATAATTATATTATTAAAATACTCATATAATATTATCTGTATCTATAGCCAGCGACTTTAAAGCTTAGATGTGTATAAGAACTACACACAATTCACAAGTGGGGAAAGAGGCACCTACAGAAGAAATCTTTAAGAGATGTCGAAGTAATTAATGATTTCAATCATGTAGATAAACCTAGAGCACACCTAAGCACAGGTTTTTAATAGTAATGTCACATAATTAATGCAAATTAGTTTTCTGTACATTTTTGACGTAACCACATCCCTAATCTGATGTTGGGATGTCACCCACAACATTTGCACTAGGAATCACGAGAGTGATACTTAAATCAGAAAGAAATTGACAATCGTTGACAAAAGAGAAGCTTTTTAGGCGTTCTCTCGCTCTCCAATAAACATATTTCTGTGGGTTTAAAAACCTCTTGCACTATTATAGGAATCATTCTTGTGTCGAGGAGACTACCAAACATTGAAACAACAACACACAGAACACCTAAAATCAAAATCAAAAACTTTATTTTGCAGAACATGACTAGGTTTAAAAGCTCTTACGAAGATATGATGATGATATTAGTCTCATCATATGCTGCTGGGAGCTGTCCCAGCAACATGAAAAATTAACACAAGAAATAATATGGATTACATTCAGAAAATTCATTAATACATGCTGTTTATTTAATTATCACTTGAATATAAATTAAATTAATCATTGTTTATTATTAATTAAATATGCACATGTCATAGGATTACATTATTTTACTTATCAATTAAATAATCGTTTACGGAATAGTCTTTTCAATTAATATTTGATTAACTTTATTTTTAAATATATCCACGCTATTTGAGATATCGAGCACTGTTTTAGGTAAATGATTGTACAATCGAACAGCCACGCAAAGTGCACTCTTATTTAATAAGGCTGTTTTATTTTTGAGCTAGACCCAGACCAGCTATTTCTTGATCAAACTTTCTTTTTTTTTTTTGGACATCGAACTCTAATCATCCCTACTAACAATGTCAAAGTGATCATTTCAGCAACAACAGTCACCTTCCATTCAACTCACGTACCGATTTACGCATAACTAACAATGCAACATAGTTAAACGGCCAAATCCGCTTACAGTCCAAAGTGCGTGTAGTCTAATGCATTTAAAATATGCACTTGTAATCGTGCATGAGAAAGGTCGCCGCAGGATCGACACACGCTCGACCCAAATGACATAACCGTGACCAACAGCGACGTAGAATGATGTAGTGTTACCTACAAACGTCATTGTGTGGGATGTTGTTGATCGTAGATAACTTTATGCGAAGACTTCGTACCTGTGTCTTGAGAATAGCCTCTGGCTTAAGTTTGCACTTATTTTTATTTAATATTGTCTTATGTTTACGCGAATGTTATACATTGAAATTAAACTACTATATATGGATTGAGACCAACAGACTGCAATGCAGAATAGAGTGCGGGAGCAGCCTTACAAAATAAAACAAATATCAATAACGTCACTAAGCAGAGTGTCCCGTGTTCGAACCCACGTCGCGCACCTCTGACTTTCGGAAGTTATATGACTTTTCGAAATTATGTGCGTATTGATTGACAATTATCGCCTGCTCCGTACCTCGGAGAGCACGTTAAGCCGTCGGTCCCGGCTGCCATGAACATCTATGGCAGTCGTTATTGGGAAGCCAGTGCCCTATAATATCCTGACACTGGTCTAGGGTATCGTTAGCCTTCGGGCTGCGGAGGTCGGGTGGCAGCCGCTCTGTGTAAAAACTCATATCCAGTCAAATCCAGTTAGACTAGAAAAGCCGACCCCAAGTGACTTGGGAATAATTAAGGCTGGGGAGAAGATATGGATTTTGTCACGTTGTTTTTTTAAACATTTTAATTACTTAATAATTTGAATTTGCTTTTTAGCAGTCATGTTCACGGGAAGACTTAGAATGTGGTGATTTGCTGCTGATTTTCTTTAAAGTATTTGCAATTTAATATCTATGTGGTATCACCTTCTAACGAAGAATCTTATATCATTAACTCATATATCAATACTAGCACATTGAACGCAGTCGGAAAATACAATGCGTCAATGCGTATACGTCGTGATTCATAGCATGTTAGGAATAAACTATGAATACAATTCGATTACTAGTAGCATTCAAGTCTACGGATTCACTCGCCATTATAATAAGTTTTACTGGCAGTATATGTCCTTAAACATAGCTTGTGTTACTTAAAAGAATTATAGCTTGCATCATTGCTTATATTTTCTTCCGTAACACACTACAAGTTTTTGTGTTGTATAGGTATTTAAAACCATAGCAATCGGTGTGTGGCAAGCGGCACGACCACCTCTTAAACATCTCTTGAACATGTACAACAGGGGACCAACCACTACCTGAGATTTGACAAACCACAGATTCTCGCTAAAGAACACCGATTCCTACCAAGGATGCTTCGCGAGGCTATTGAAATCAAAAAACATCCCAATTTCAATAGAGAAGATGGTTGGAATGTACCACCAGCTTGGGATCCAGTACTTCAAATAGTCAAACCCAAGAAGAAACAAACCACAGCTAGACTTCATGATACTTTGAGCTCAAACTGCGTAAATAGAAACACCAATGATTAAATTATGTTCGGGTACTTTGAAATAACTACACTGGAACATTGAGACAACTACTTAGTCTCCCCGTGACCATGGCTGCTGAAAAGCAACTGAAACGTCAGGGAAAGTGTAAACCAAAAATAAATAGAATTAATAGTTTAAATAATTTTATTAGCTTATAAATTAGTAAAATGAAATCAATAGTAGTAGTAGTGTAATATTTTCAAAATTTTGTAATACAGTGATAAATGAACAACGCGATAAAATCCGTATATAGTAGTTTAATTTCAATGAATAACATTCGCGTAAACAGAAGACAATATTATGTAAACTAGGATACCATTCGCGTATGATAACTCAATAATATAACTTAATATAACGTTCTCTAATATCACTTTTTACAATTTGGATAGCGCAATAGTTTCAAGGAAAGGTGGAAGGCAGGAGAGCGCGGAAGATCACCCATGAGATGGACTGACCAAGTTAAGCCAGACGTGGTGGTCCATTGCATGAGTGTTCAAGACATGCCGCTAACCGGAAGAAATGGCAGAACATCGTGAGGCGTGTGGCGTCGACGAATCTCTTCTGGACACCTAGAAAACATGATGACCACGACCATTCTGTCAAGAATGAACGACTAAGAAGAAGAATAGTCCGAGGCGGCTCAATACTACGCCGCGCGAAGTATTTTGAGTCTGATTCATGACGCAATCGTATGTACAAGATGACACCTACTTCTACGTCACGCAAAGCAAGTCAATATCAATTTGTATGCAACGATTATTTGACGGACATCGACAATCGTCGCCGAGGTTTCATATCAAGGAGTACCTGATACTGCACATGCGTAGAGCTTTCCTAAGTTACTATACTATATGGATATTAATTAATCATAAATCATAATTAATTAATTAATTGAAAAAATACAACTCCCGAAGATAATTCCTGTGTTGCGAGGGACTTTGCAAACATTTAAACAACGGACGTAAAGAACATTCATATTTGGAACAACCATTTGTGGATCACACAAATTTTTGTCCCGTATGGGACTCGAACCCACAACACACGGCGTAGTAGCGGTACCGTGGCGACCACTTAACCCACTACACCATCTGTGCAATCTTAGCAAAGAGAATTATGTTTATTTTATAATCATAACCGATAAGTAAATCCTTTCCACAGCACAGGAATAAAACTTCACGCTTAAACACGTCTTCTCTCTTCGTTTTCTGTAATCTTACGTATGGACAAACCTACAAATGACTCGTATACCTATGTTATAAACCTAACTGCCAGTCTATTCGTGATATGAGTCATCGTATAATTGATAGTCTGATTGTTTGCGATCGTTACACACATAATTAACAACTTGCTATAGACACGTTTTTGTACAATTTAAATACCTACCAATCGACGTAATACATTGTAGACAATACCATATTGGAATACTCGACGATAAGTTGTAGATTGTTTTGTATTCGTGTATAACTTTTTATACTAGGAAAGTTCAGTTATTTCACATACTTTTTTTCTTCTTAAGAAGTGAATTTCCGTATTAGGGGGAAACCTATCTCGGGGATCTTTACAAACATTAAAATACCGGATATAAAGAACATCCAGACTCGGCAAAACTATTTGTGAAGGGATCAAACACACGACACTCGACGCAGTGGTAAAGTTGAGGCGATCACGTAAACCACTGCGACATCGGTGCTGTAAAATACTGTGTGAACCCCAAATAGTTGCTTCGGGTCTAAGTGTTCTTCTGTTTGAATGTTTATAAAGTTTTCTATGCGACACAGAAATTTGCCTAACGTGAAATTGCCTATTAGAAAAATAAATATAATCAAAAATATAATTCATTAATTAATCTTTATTCATTTATGTTCAAAAATAACAATTATTAAAGCTACAATAAAAAAATACATACATACACCGTAAATTCACATTTACCTGTTGCTACGTTCAGCAAAGCAAGGACGTTAAAACACAGAGCAACTCTTTTTAATTGAGAACTTTACAATACTGCTTCATCATATCTGTATGAAGTTGCAACCATTACACCATTTACAAGCAACTAAAAACGCTCTACACTCAAACATGAAAATGAGTATATACATACACAGTCAAGCCTGTATCCTCAAAAGGATGAGCACATGTATTAGACCTACATTTCGATATATTTTAGTTCATTCACCTACCTGTATTCAGTCGTATAATAAGGAACGAGCCTATTGCCGTTTAACTGGCATGGTGCCAGCATCCGTGCTACTAATGAAAATTTCTTGATTGATAAATCCAATAACATTTTACCTGGAAATCGAATCTGAGATCGTGCACAGCAGTTGCACTCACCGCTGCACCTTTAAAGCAGAGTATCTGTACTAAAAATAAATGCCATTGACCTCTCCCCTATTTTCTAAAGAGTCAAAACCCTGGCGTAATATCCAACACTATTGCACAAAACGCATTATATTTGGCCCCTTATCTTATCTCTAAGTCTTGCGAATCTGAATATTTCTCACGGGTACCCTTCATTCTCTTGGCAAAAAATACGCAAAATGTACGTTAAAGGGGTCCTTGCCCTGCTAGTCAAATAGAATAGGAGACCAGGTGTTATGCTGTTCAAAAAAATATTCCCACACTTAAATGATTTGCTAAAATGTACTTTTTAGGGACTACACCCGCGCTAGGAATAAGTCCTGAGTCGCGGGGGAATTACAAACATTCAAACAATCAACACAAAGAATAACATCCAGATTCGGCACAACTATTTATTGTCATACAAATGTGTGGAATCAGTGGTCAAGCGACCACTTAAGCCATCATCCGAACCGCTGAAAATCAATAAGACATATTTTTGTATTAAAAACATTATAAATATATTTTTTTCGTTACAGGGTGTTCACGATGAGAGATTGAATGCCAGAGTGGATTCCATGTTAGAAGACGGTCTAATACAAGAACTGCTAGATTTCCACGCAAAGCACAACAAACAAAGGATACAAGACGGACAGTGAGTTTCATTTATTGATTTAAGTACTTGAGATAAGATACAATTATATTTCCTAAAAAAAGCAATAACAGGTGAATATTACATTGGCCTCAAACTAGGCTGTGCTGTATGTTGGGCGCCTTTATAGTTTAACTACGTCAATGTATAGACTGCCTCACTGGTCCCTGGTTTACTGGGTACCTTAGCTGATAGTACGGGTAGCCTATGATCGCTTACAAGACCAGGGATAAAGTGTTGGTAAACTAGATTGTAGAGGTAATATGTATAAATACGAAGCCGATCGATTGATAGTTAATCTTCGGAACACAAAAACCAACCTATCTACACAAAATACGTAGACTGTATATCTATTCTCGAAGGGCTAGGCAGAGGTATATATTACGTCAAATATACATTTTGCCAACAATAAAAAATGTTCTACATAGTTCATACTTTCCACTTAATACAATATGATACTATCCCGTGTATCAACGCATATCAAAACTCTAAACCCTTAGTTCCCAGAGTGGTCCAGGTGGACACCCAGGGATCCACGGGAGACTCGACGCGGGTCTACGACAGCGTGACAAAAAAAATGGAGGTCACAATTCGTAAGCGGGGCATTGCAAATAATGATCTAAACTAATACTTTTATTATTATTTATTATTACCATAATTATTTAGATACACAAAATACAATAAAATCATACGTTTAACTAGAAATACAAAATATAAAGTGCCGGTTAAGTTTATAACATAACTAATATTATTATGTGCATTAAATACAAACAAAAAGGCAGAAAGGAATATATCTTTGTAAAAAGATAACTTCAGCACATACCTATACCCAGTGCGGAAGTTGTCTTTTCTGGGTTTCGAGGAAGTTTACAAACATTAAACCAACAGACATAAGGAACATTGAAACTCGAAACAGCTATTTGTGAATCGCATAAATTATTAACGTGGTGTCTTTAACATACATTCATACATAGTCTCAAGCATATGTTCACGAATCCTCGAATACATACAGGGTAAGCAGAGGTGTTTTAATACAGATTTCACTAGCTATGATTTATAGGTCCTCATAGAAAATAATGGAGGGTCAGCATATTGCCATCTTTCAGGCACGGTGCCAGACTCCGTGTTGTTATTGAGAATTTATAAAATCAAGGCAATTTTAAAACCATTGTTATTTTAAAATATGTTAACATCCCGCCAAAGACAACCTACACCCGCACTAAGAATAATTCCTGAATTAATACAAGTACGGTACTCGTCAGTTTTGGAAAATAAATGAAATATTCTAAATAAAATATCTAGAATGGTAAAATAATTAAAATACTTAATACAGAGTTTTTTTATTGCAGTTTATTACATTTACTTTTTATTTCTTTAAAACGACAACTGAACCGATCTAGAATCTAGGAATCCGAGGATACCGATCCTAGGAATAAATCTTTGGGTTCAGGCTATCATTACAAACATTTAAATAACGGACACAAAGTAGTAATAGAAATTAATAAATAAACTATTTATAATTATGCTTTCTCCAACATTTCTACTGCTTCTTAACCATATCCATCCAGTGAAGATAGTTGCTGCAAAATATAAAGAAGCTTAATTTCAATATCTGGGATTACTTTTTATTGGATTGTACAAGGGATCTCACATTCGGCCGCAAACGTAATTGGAAATTTACCTCACGAAAGATATCGGCTATGTATAAATAATTTAGTATATGTATATTGTATAATTGTTCGCAGTGGTTGTTATGTATAGGTAGACAAATTCCTAGATCAAACAGCTGCGGTGGATTGTTTGGATTCGGCGGTTAGCGGTTACGTTTAGAATGGGTAAATTACGTGCGTTGTCTTCGCAAACGTTCGACTGTGTACTTGCCTATATTGTGGGCTGTTTTGTACCGAACGTGTGTTTGTTATATAACGGGTAGAGGATATATGTACGTAGATTTTTATTCCACGAATGGCGTAGTGGTTTAATCGGTTGCTTTGACAATTGTCGTGCGGTAAGTGTTGTTGGTTCGGAGCCTACACGAGACAAAAAGTTGTGGGATCCACAGTTAGATGGTTTAAGTCTGGTTGTTCTTTGTGTGTGTTGTTTAAATGTTTTTATATACTGCCGTGGCACAGAAATTATTTATAGTTCGTTCTTTGTGTCTGTTAAAAAATATAGATTGTCTTCTTCTTCTCCATAGCCTTTATTATTCCCAAGTCACTTAGGGTCAGCTTTTTCTAGTCGAACCAGATTTGACTGGAAATCAGTTTTTACACGGAGCGGCTGCCACCTGACCGCCGCAACCCGAAGGGTAGACTAGTGTCAGGATATTATAGGGCACTGACTTCCCAATAACGACTGCCATAGATGTTCATGGCAGCTGGGACCGACGGCTTAACGTGCTCTCCGAGTTACGGAGCAGGTGAGGCGATAATTGTCAATCAGTACGCACATAATTTCTAAAAGTCATATAACTTCCGAAAGTCAGAGGTGCGCGACGTGGGTTCGAATCCGAGACCCTCTGCATTGCAGTCTGTTGGTCTCCCCACTGAGCTATCGCTGATTATGATGAAGATATAGATTGTATATACCTGAAAAGGTAGGCTTCTGCCTACCTAAAAACCGAATAGCACTTTGATCGGCTCGGGAACTGAACCAGGCATAACAATTGAAACGCTATCACTACGCACTAACATTTCACCAACTGTGTTTTAAGTCCCACTAATATTAATGGGATCCAGTATACAAATAGTCAAAACGCAAGAAGAAACAAAACACAGCTAAACTTCGTGACACTTTGAGCTCATTCTGCGTAAATAGAAACACCAATAATTAAATCATGTTCGGGTACTTTGAAATAATTACACTTCAGAAGATTGAGACAACTACCATTTTAGACTCCCCGTAAACATGGCTCCTGAAAAGCAACCAAAAAGTCGGGCAAAGTGTAAACTCAAATATAAATAGTTTTAATAGTTTTAACAATATAATTAACTTAAAAGTATTAAAGTTCAATAGTAGTAATGTAACAGATTTCAAAATTTTGTAATAAAGTGTCAAATAAACAACGTGATAATATCCGTATAAAATAGTTTAATTTCAATGAATATTAATTATTTCAACCAGAAATCAGTAATGGTTTCTGAAAGGCAACGACGTGTCAAAACCAAACTAATGTCAAGTTATTCGACTGTTGCTGATTTAAGACAACCAGTCGCAGCAGTTAACATGCGATTGGCCATCGATTTATAAATTTTATTGACTTGTCTTTCAGAAATCGGTCGTAAGTCACTTGATGGCGGCCCAGTCTCCTTGAGGAGCCTGACATACTTACTATATAAATATAAATACACCTCTGTTTATAAGGCAGATTGATGTGAATGACACCCACATTTTCTCCCGCATCGTACAGGCGAGTCTTCAGCCGTTTATCGCGCACAGTTCCAGACGTACTTAGTACTGAGCATTTCTTGATAGAAAATCCAATAAAAAAATTAGCCCGGCCCAAGTATTGAACCTAAAACCTCATGCATAGCAAACACATACACTGCACTGCGCCACAGAGGTATAAATTATAATTAGTTCAACAAAACAAACACTGTTTTCTTTTCTTATGTCTGTCTTTAAACATCCAGTCATATATTATGTTACTGTCTATTTCGTCTGCTCTCCTGTAAGTAAGCTTAACTATTTCCTTAATATACCATTAAAGTGTTTAATATAACCATATTAATTTAACTTACAAACATAAAACGTACTCGCATACGACATCCTTTTTACACGACAAACCTCTTAAAACGTAAAAATACTCACATTTACAGTTATAGCGTACTCTGGAACGCAATATGTATCTGTCTATGGTCAGAAAAAGTTGCACAAAAACTAAAATGGCGTTCGCGGGCAATGTCCTGAGTAGTGTCATCTGCCGTGCGGTGATGCGGTCGCGTACAGTTTCGTGTTACACGTGCGAGAGCCTACTTTACTATGATACCATTGTTTGGTACTTGCGTTACACACTATCCCGTAGAATAGAAAAAAATAACACGCTTTTTTGGTAGTCTTTGGCGCGAAACGTCATAGTAGGATGAATGGAATGTTGCCTTAGTCTTTATTTGTTTTAGGAACAGTTATAAAGTGTTACTTTACCTAAAGATACACCACATAAGTAGCGTGCTTGCGTATGTGACCGACTTGCTTAAGTTATATGCGCAAGTATATACAGGTTACTTGCGTATAGCGCAAGCCACCCTTGTGTCGGTCATTTACACGATGTATATAACCCGCGCAGGTGCATTTACTTACGCTTATCGCTTTGAGTACAAGAGCTATTAAAATTATAAACATTGATGTAAATAATAAAATAACAATCACCTTATATAGATCATAAAAAAGTAAAACTACGTTTTAATTACGACGAATTACCATATATGTATTTATCTCTTTTACCCTCGTTTTTAACCTTAGTTGGAAAGAGATAAATTTATTTCTTACACATTTTTGAAACACACTAGATTGTGGCCACATTTTGCCGACGACATTGCTCGAGTTAATGTAGATATTATTATACTTGGGAACAGTAGGTACTTTTTTTCTCGATGAAAGTCCTTTTCTGACTACTACTTATTTACCCCTGACAATATGTATGCAAAATTTCATGATGACCGTTGAGTACTCAAGGTCTGAAAGCATAACAAAGAAACAAACGTCCATTCGTATTTATAATATAAGTTAGGATTAGGAATATACGGCTTCTAACAGCTACAAATACTTATACAATAACATTATAAGGTATTTTAGGTAAGAAATAATATTTCTCGTTTATAACAGTTAATATTATGAAACAATTTAACGCCTAAACGGATGGTTTCTCTCAAAGATAAATGGTTCCCCTGGCATTTCTATATATAAACTCAAATATTTGCTAGCTTAATGTTTCCAGCGTTTTTCTTGACAAGACTTGCTTGATTATTACCATTTATCATAATGTTAAATATTAAAAACACAGAATTAGAAGTTGTCACCTCAACTAGCGCTAATGTTTATTCTATGCCTAAACACATCTCGCGGAAACAGGCGCCTACTGAAGGTAGGTACTTTTTGCCTTTTCTGCTCTCACTTCGATCTGAAAAATCTTATTGCATTTATTAGGCTATTTACTGTGAAAGGATATAAAATACATAACATCACGCTACGAGCCACGATAAAAGAGTCGTAATCAGAAACGTGAGTAATATTAGAAATGCAGGTGCATTTATTAATTTGTCCTCCTCTTCGCAATAACACCAAATCGGCATAATCTATATCTATCTATAAAAATCCACGAAAAGGCTTATGATAAAGTGGTGAGGAATGAACTTTGGTCGGTTTTGTCCATGTATGGAGTGAATAGCAACCTCACACGAGCTCTGAAATCTCTTTATGAAGATTCCAGAGCTTGTGTTAGGATAAATGGGACTTACACAGAATGGTTTAATACCGAAAAAGGTGTTAGACAAGGATGTGTAGCGTCACCCTGGCTGTTTAACCTATACATGGACAATTGTTTGAAAGATTTAAAAGATTGTGAATGGGGATTAAGAATGAATGAGTTACATAATATTGTCTTATGTTTACGCGAATGTTATACATTGAAATTAAACACTTTATACGGATTTTATCGCGTTGTTTATTTTACTTTAAACACTGTTATTACATAATTTTGAAAACTCTAACACTACTATTATTGAATTTTACTACTATTTAAGCTATATATTTTTTCTAATTAAATCTATTTGTATTTAAGTTTACACTTTGCCCCGACGTTTCGGTTGCTTTACAGCAGCCATGTTCACGGGGAGACTAAGATGGTAGTTGTCCCAACGTTCTGAAGTGTAGCTAGTTATTTTAAAGTACCCGAACATAATTTAATCTTTGGTGTTCCTATTTACGCAGAATGAGCTTAAAGTATCATGAAGTCTAGCTGTGTTTTGCTTCTTCTTGGGTTTGACTATTTGAATGACTGGATCCCAAGCTGGTGGTACATTCCAACCATCCTCTCTATTGAAATTAGGATGTTTTTTAATTTCAATAGCCTCGCGAAGCATCCTTGGTAGGAATCGGTGTTCTTTTGCGAGTATATGTGGTTTGTCAAATCGTAGGTAGTGGTTGGTTCCCTGTTGCACATGTTCACACACAGCAGACTTCAACGAGCGTTGGTGTTTAACATCAGCTATATGTTCTTTTAAGCGGGTGCCTATGCTTCTCTTGGTTTGCCCAATATATGAGAGTCCGCAGTCACAATCTATTTTATAGACCCCTGCATCTTGTAAAGGTAATTGGCACTTGACGGATGGTAAAAATTGACTTATCTTCGTTGGCGGCTTGAAGTATGTGTTGATTGAAGCTCGCTTCAAGATGTAGCCAATCTTGTCAGTGACACCCCTTACATATGGTAGTATGGCAGGCTGGCGCTCGACTGTGGCTGGCTTTTCTCGGGATCTGTGACGGCGGCGCGGCTGTTGGAGCTTGTTGTCTTGCAGTACTTGCTTGACATGTTGAAGCTCGGCGTCCAGGTGTTTCTTGTCACAGATCCCGTGGGCTCTCTGAAACAAAGACATTCCCACGGTAGCTAACTGTTTAGGATGGTGGTGAGATTCACCGTTTAAGTACCTGTTTGTATGGGTCTTTTTCCTATACACAGTGTGGCTCAAAGTATGATCAGGATTCCTGATGACAAGTACATCTAAGAAAGCTAATGAATTATTTGCCTCTAATTCCATAGTAAATTGGATGTTATTATTAATGGAATTAAGATGTTTTAGGAATACTTTTACACTATCTGTTGGTAATATTGTGAAAGTATCATCTACATACCTCTTATAAATCCTGGGTGTGATGGTGGTAGTCTGCAAAGCTCGAGCCTCGAAGTCCTCCATATATATGTCGGCAACAACAGGCGATACTGGCGAGCCCATTGCCACACCATCCACTTGTATGTAGAATTTATTGTCCCACAACAGATAGCCAGTTGTTAAGCAATGGTTTAGTATTTCTGCATATTCCTCAGGCATATTGTTCTCTATTAGCTTTCTTTTAGTTATATCAATACAGTCACGAACAGGTATGCATGTAAATAATGACTGCACATCAAAACTAACCATTGTTTCTTTGTCTGTGAGACGTAGGTGTTTAATCTCACTCACAAATTGGTATGAATCCTTCACATGTGCTCTCGAGTTGCCTCTGAGTGGTGAGAGTATCTTCGCTACGTGCTGAGCCAGTCTGTAAGTTGGTGTGTCGATCTGACTCACAATAGGACGTAGGGGAGCGTTTTCCTTGTGTATTTTTGGTAACCCATACAGCTTTGGAGGTTTTATGCAGGCTGGTATTAATTGTTTTACGTCTAGATTTAGTTTCTCGGAGTATTTATTGATGATATCTTTGGTTTGCTTTACTATCTTGGTTGTAGGATCTGTTTTAACCAGTTTATATGTAGTTTCATCCGAAAGTAAATTTTCAATTTTATGTTTGTAATCTGACGTATCCATTACGACCGTAGCGTTTCCTTTATCTGCACGGAGTACTGTAATTTCTGGCCTAGCTCGCAAGTTCTTCAGTGCGACGAATTCATCTTTGGGAAGGTTCGGTTTGGGCACTTTACTTCGACGCAAGACTGATGAAATGTCCTGACGTATAGCCTCCAAATCTTCCTTTCTTACGTTATTCTTGACTAGGCAGTCCTCAACGTTGCAAATAATGGCCTCATACGGTATCCTAGCTGGTGTTATAGCATAATTTAAACCTCTACTCAATACTTTTTCGGTTGTTTTATCTAAAGTTTGTTTTGACAGATTAATAACTGCTTGTCTTTGGGTTGACGGCGGCGTGTCATTGGTCCGTGCATTGACGTTTCGTTTCTTGCTGTTGGCATTTGATTTTGATAATAATTTTTCATATTTTTGAATTTTGTTTGTTTTACACGCATTATATTTTGATCTTTCTCTGTGATTTATTGCATTAATGCATTGGTTAAAATCAAATGGAGTTATAAGAGAAGCATAGGCACCCGCTTAAAAGAACATATAGCTGATGTTAAACACCAACGCTCGTTGAAGTCTGCTGTGTGTGAACATGTGCAACAGGGAACCAACCACTACCTACGATTTGACAAACCACATATACTCGCAAAAGAACACCGATTCCTACCAAGGATGCTTCGCGAGGCTATTGAAATTAAAAAACATCCTAATTTCAATAGAGAGGATGGTTGGAATGTACCACCAGCTTGGGATCCAGTCATTCAAATAGTCAAACCCAAGAAGAAGCAAAACACAGCTAGACTTCATGATACTTTAAGCTCATTCTGCGTAAATAGGAACACCAAAGATTAAATTATGTTCGGGTACTTTAAAATAACTAGCTACACTTCAGAACGTTGGGACAACTACCATCTTAGTCTCCCCGTGAACATGGCTGCTGTAAAGCAACCGAAACGTCGGGGCAAAGTGTAAACTTAAATACAAATAGATTTAATTAGAAAAAATATATAGCTTAAATAGTAGTAAAATTCAATAATAGTAGTGTTAGAGTTTTCAAAATTATGTAATAACAGTGTTTAAAGTAAAATAAACAACGCGATAAAATCCGTATAAAGTGTTTAATTTCAATGTATAACATTCGCGTAAACATAAGACAATATTATGTAAATCAGTACGGACTGGAAACTGCAAACAAAATACGCCGGTTAGAAGATCTACAAACTAAGCGCGCAAGATATGTAACATCTTTAAATTTCTTGAAGAGATGTCGTGATCATAATCTCATTCCTACGTGTGTCAAGATATCATCCAAGAAAGACATACGAGGAAGCGCTAAGATCTTAAAACAGGCAAGTCAAAAGTTATTAATACAAATTATTCGAACACATCGCACTGACTTACGCAGCATAAATAGGAACGTTGAGATTTTATCTAATGAAATACAGAGATTAATAACTCCATTTGATTTTAACCAATGCATTAATGCAATAAATCACAGAGAAAGATCAAAATATAATGCGTGTAAAACAAACAAAATTCAAAAATATGAAAAATTATTATCAAAATCAAATGCCAACAGCAAGAAACGAAACGTCAATGCACGGACCAATGACACGCCGCCGTCAACCCAAAGACAAGCAGTTATTAATCTGTCAAAACAAACTTTAGATAAAACAACCGAAAAAGTATTGAGTAGAGGTTTAAATTATGCTATAACACCAGCTAGGATACCGTATGAGGCCATTATTTGCAACGTTGAGGACTGCCTAGTCAAGAATAACGTAAGAAAGGAAGATTTGGAGGCTATACGTCAGGACATTTCATCAGTCTTGCGTCGAAGTAAAGTGCCCAAACCGAACCTTCCCAAAGATGAATTCGTCGCACTGAAGAACTTGCGAGCTAGGCCAGAAATTACAGTACTCCGTGCAGATAAAGGAAACGCTACGGTCGTAATGGATACGTCAGATTACAAACATAAAATTGAAAATTTACTTTCGGATGAAACTACATATAAACTGGTTAAAACAGATCCTACAACCAAGATAGTAAAGCAAACCAAAGATATCATCAATAAATACTCCGAGAAACTAAATCTAGACGTAAAACAATTAATACCAGCCTGCATAAAACCTCCAAAGCTGTATGGGTTACCAAAAATACACAAGGAAAACGCTCCCCTACGTCCTATTGTGAGTCAGATCGACACACCAACTTACAGACTGGCTCAGCACGTAGCGAAGATACTCTCACCACTCAGAGGCAACTCGAGAGCACATGTGAAGGATTCATACCAATTTGTGAGTGAGATTAAACACCTACGTCTCACAGACAAAGAAACAATGGTTAGTTTTGATGTGCAGTCATTATTTACATGCATACCTGTTCGTGACTGTATTGATATAACTAAAAGAAAGCTAATAGAGAACAATATGCCTGAGGAATATGCAGAAATACTAAACCATTGCTTAACAACTGGCTATCTGTTGTGGGACAATAAATTCTACATACAAGTGGATGGTGTGGCAATGGGCTCGCCAGTATCGCCTGTTGTTGCCGACATATATATGGAGGACTTCGAGGCTCGAGCTTTGCAGACTACCACCATCACACCCAGGATTTATAAGAGGTATGTAGATGATACTTTCACAATATTACCAACAGATAGTGTAAAAGTATTCCTAAAACATCTTAATTCCATTAATAATAACATCCAATTTACTATGGAATTAGAGGCAAATAATTCATTAGCTTTCTTAGATGTACTTGTCATCAGGAATCCTGATCATACTTTGAGCCACACTGTGTATAGGAAAAAGACCCATACAAACAGGTACTTAAACGGTGAATCTCACCACCATCCTAAACAGTTAGCTACCGTGGGAATGTCTTTGTTTCAGAGAGCCCACGGGATCTGTGACAAGAAACACCTGGACGCCGAGCTTCAACATGTCAAGCAAGTACTGCAAGACAACAAGCTCCAACAGCCGCGCCGCCGTCACAGATCCCGAGAAAAGCCAGCCACAGTCGAGCGCCAGCCTGCCATACTACCATATGTAAGGGGTGTCACTGACAAGATTGGCTACATCTTGAAGCGAGCTTCAATCAACACATACTTCAAGCCGCCAACGAAGATAAGTCAATTTTTACCATCCGTCAAGTGCCAATTACCTTTACAAGATGCAGGGGTCTATAAAATAGATTGTGACTGCGGACTCTCATATATTGGGCAAACCAAGAGAAGCATAGGCACCCGCTTAAAAGAACATATAGCTGATGTTAAACACCAACGCTCGTTGAAGTCTGCTGTGTGTGAACATGTGCAACAGGGAACCAACCACTACCTACGATTTGACAAACCACATATACTCGCAAAAGAACACCGATTCCTACCAAGGATGCTTCGCGAGGCTATTGAAATTAAAAAACATCCTAATTTCAATAGAGAGGATGGTTGGAATGTACCACCAGCTTGGGATCCAGTCATTCAAATAGTCAAACCCAAGAAGAAGCAAAACACAGCTAGACTTCATGATACTTTAAGCTCATTCTGCGTAAATAGGAACACCAAAGATTAAATTATGTTCGGGTACTTTAAAATAACTAGCTACACTTCAGAACGTTGGGACAACTACCATCTTAGTCTCCCCGTGAACATGGCTGCTGTAAAGCAACCGAAACGTCGGGGCAAAGTGTAAACTTAAATACAAATAGATTTAATTAGAAAAAATATATAGCTTAAATAGTAGTAAAATTCAATAATAGTAGTGTTAGAGTTTTCAAAATTATGTAATAACAGTGTTTAAAGTAAAATAAACAACGCGATAAAATCCGTATAAAGTGTTTAATTTCAATGAATGAGTTACTTGTCAAATGTCTACTTTATGCCGACGACCAAGTAATACTTGCGTCATCGGCAGAACAGTTACAGGCGATGGTAACTATTATGCATGATGCTTGTGAGAGTAAAGGAATGAAAATAAATGTAAGCAAGACGAAAGTAATGGTATTTGAAAGGGAGGAGTGCATGACGATGTGCAATATTATTATTGATGGAGAACAAGTGGAGCAAGTGAACGAGTTTGTATATTTGGGTACCTTGTTTACAAGGGATGGTACACATGAGGGAGATATTGAAAGAAGAACGATTGCTGGCAATAAAGTGAATGGCGCTCTACGCGCTTTTATGAACAGTTGAAATGTATCCGAAAAGGCACGTTTGGCTGTTCATAGAGGACTATTAGTGCCTACACTTATGCATGGAAGTGAAAGTTGGGTATGGCAAAAGAAGCATGAGAGCAGAATAAATGCTGTAGAAATGAGAGCGCTGAAAAATATATGTGGTGTGACTCTGAAAGATAGAATAAGGAATAGTGTGATTAGAGAGAGATGCGGCATAAAAGTGGATATAGTGACGAGAATAGAAAAGGGTATGTTAAGTTGGTTTGGGCATGTAGAAAGAATGGACGAGAACAGACTGACTAAGAAAGTTTATAAGGCTAGTGTGAATGGAACAGTCGCAAGGGGAAGACCTAGGCGAACGTTACCTGATCAGATCGGAGACGTTCTGGATAAAGGCCAGGTTAAGAGCACCTTAAACCGGCGAGCGTGTATGAGGTATGTTATGAAAGTGAATGAAGCCAGAGAAGTGTGTCAGGATCGTAGCAAATGGAAATCCGTAGTCTCTGCCTACCCCTTTGGGAAACAGGCGTGAATTTATGTATGTATGTATGTATGTACCTATAAAAATGAATCTCTATTTCCCTTGGTCACGCCTTAACTTGGGACCGACTATACCGATTTGATATATTTTGCTTTTCTAAATTTTCTAATACTTTGTAGAAGGTTCTTACGGAAAGAAAAATTTAGAAAATTACGCCGAAAATTGGATAATTTCAGAAAATTTAACGATTATTTTAACCTCGCATGTTTGACAGTTCGTCTAAGACAGGACAACATCAGTCGGGTCAACTAGTTTTCTTCTTAAAGATGAATGATGCTTATGAACCAGAGAGATTTTGAAGTAAACACTTTTTTCGGTTAAGAGTCCCGCAGCTACCAATACATTGTGGGTCATTGGCAACATTCAAGGTTATCCGCAATGAAATATAGCGATCCGGGTATAACCGGGTATATTTTTTCCTGTAGGCGTCTACAACAATAGATACCAAAGTAAATAATAGAAAAACATACGAAAATATAGCAAATGCTTTTTACTTTTTTATAAGTAATCGTATTTTTGTTAATGTTTCGGCTGAATGAATATTTAAGTTACATGAACAATTCGTTCTTAAATACTATGTAATTAGTTTTCAATCACTGTGACCAACAAACGCTTTCTTTTATTTTCAAATAACTGTTATCTGTGAACTTAATCTGTCAATCGCTGGAATCTCAGTCATAATTGAAAAATAATTGTGTCAAGCCATTGTAGCTCAAGACATCACTTCACTTTTTAAAGTACCCATTAAGGAGAACTTCAGATATTCTTTATTTTTTAGCTATATTATACGTACTAAATTGCATCGAAATCGGTTCAGCGGTCTATAACAACGTGACGCAATAAAGTCGTAATTTCACTGGCGTTGCGTACCCCTGAGGTTTGGGAGGCCTTTACTCAATAAGATATTCAAGTTTAAAAATATAAGGATACAACATCATCTGAACCAAATTACTAGTCGGTACGCTACTTAGAACCAAAGCGTCACTGAATATTCCGAAGGTTAATATGTCACTCTTCGTCACACAAAATCGATATTGTCAACAACTTCCTACCACAGATTAAGTAGACACAGAAGGCCGACCCAAAGGATGCGCAAAATCAAATCTCGGTCTCTTTACACATTATTTGAAGAACAAGTTACAGCACTCGTACACTACAGTAGGTAATTCTTTTCTAAGCCTACACAGACGTGGGAGTAGCAGAGAGCGTACCATACTAGGGCGAAAACGTTTTCAGATGGTAACAATAAACTCTACTACGACCTAGAGTGGTATGATACAATGATACAAAGTCAAACAGTTTGTCAAAAGAATCCCCATGAAAGAGATGATAGAAGATCTGAAATTGCTATCAGCTTGTTACTTTGAACGGCTAAATTGTCTAACCAATTTTGATAAAAATTTAGCGTGGTAATAGGTTCATCTTTGGGTAATATAGGCTTATTTTAAACCAATGATCTTGGATTACTGCCATCAACTTATATTTAAAAAAAAAGACAATAGAGATGAACTGAACAGGATGCAGACCTCTGACCTGTTTAATTCTCATCGTCCTGTCTCTAATGTCTGTCTACAGTAGATGTGTGAGTTCGTCTATTAAGAGTGTTGTAACAGGCTGACCATCTATACCTAAATGTTCTGTGTACGTTTCAAACTTTGGCAGCCTTCGAAACATCAAAGGTCACGTCAATCCTGAAAGCTTTCATCAACAAGGGGATATTGCCATATATGTATAAAAGTACTTATGTACTTTATATATATTTTGCAAAATCTATTTTATAAATAAAAAATCTTTAGAACTGTACCAACTAACAAAACAGTGTGAAATTGTTGAATCGATTTTAATGAGATTATATATAGTTTGCGTGCTTTAGTATTGAAATACAGTAGAAAGCGAAAGAAAGCCTTAATTGAAGTTTGATTCATGTACATAGTACAGCATAATAAAAATATAAATAAGTTTTTGGATATGAAGACTGTAATGGGATACGACTTTCAAATTTTAATTTTGATGTATAACATTCGCGTATACGTAAGACAATTTTAAGGTCCAGACATATTCATTTATTCTCTTTATTTCAATGTTTGTAAAGTCGCAATACAAGTACTGCATACCTGCGCACTTTGACAAAAATATCATAATTTTTTTG
This sequence comes from Catocala nupta, assembly GCA_963675205.1. Taxonomy (NCBI): domain Eukaryota; kingdom Metazoa; phylum Arthropoda; class Insecta; order Lepidoptera; family Erebidae; genus Catocala; species Catocala nupta. The sequence continues at coordinate 4,889,998 of OY776095.1, read as the reverse complement.
CTACGTAAAACTTTACGATAATGAGGTAAAGTATCAAGAATTTATCATTAGCGTCAGTGCGTAGAGTGCCTAAGAGTGGCCCGGTAGCCAGCGCACCGCAGGATTCGTACCTACTCTAGTGTCACATTGATTACTAGTGTGCTAGATGTGCTACGATCTTGGGGTCCTTAAATCTGACTGCACGGATGACGTTGAGATTTAAATGGTCACCTCGCCATTGCCCCTGCGCCGAGTGTTGTGAGTTCAGTATGAGACCAAAATTTGTGCGATTCACAAGTAGTTGTTCTGTGTCTGTGTATTATTTGTGTCCGTTGTTTGAATGTTTGTTAAGTCCCCCGCGATACAGGGTTAACTCCTAGTGCGGGAGCAGCCTTAAAAAATAAAACAAAATCAATAACGTCACTAAGCAGAGGGTCTCGGGTTCGAACCCACGTCGCGCACCTCTGACTTTTGGAAGTTATATGACTTTTCGAAATTATTGATTGATTGACAATTATCGCCTGCTCCGTGCCTTGGAGAGCACGTTAAGCCGTTGGTCCCGGCTCCCATGAACATCTATGGCAGTCGTAATTGGGAAGTCAGTGCCCTATAATATCCTGACACTGGTCTAGCCTTAGGGTATCGTTAGCCTTCGGGTTGCGGAGGTCAGGTGGCAGCCGCTCCATGTAAAATCTGATAACCAGTAAAATCCGGTTAGACTAGAAAAGCCGACCCCAAGTGACTTGGGAAAAATAAAGGCTAGGGAGAAGAATAACGTCACTAAAAATATTATAAATGCGACATGTGTTTTTTAGTTTATCTAAATAACATGCTACAACGGAGTGACAGACTCGTGTGGATTTTTGCATAGAGTTTATGGACCGACGCAAGTTATAGACCTTTGATCCCGAAAAATACATAGTTCCTGTGTAAAGTTTGCTTTTCTAAACATATATAAAAACTAATGTCTGATTGCTTGTAATATATCTGTTTCTATATTATTTATCTGATTGCGATTAAACTATAGTGAGTAGTGCGAAGACTTCCGACAATAAACCCAAAAAAAATTAAGAGGTTCTGCCTCGTATTTCGCCTTTAATTTTTAATTAACTTAAATATCATTTTAGCACAACTGTTTGGGTAGGTCACCACATTCTATCAACGTTCTCGAGGGTCATAAAGTAATTCATATCGGCAGTTCTACCTAGAAAAAGTCTTATAACAATACTTTCCTTCACTGTCAAAGCAAGCGATAACTAACAATTCAATACGCACATAACTTCAAAAAAAGCTGTTGTAGGGTTGACCTTAAGACCTCTGTCTGGCAATCAAACAATATCCTCACTAACCTATCAATGTTTCTTGAATAATATAGGTTAAGGTAAAAAAAACAAACTTATTCATGGATAAAGGTAAATGCCCGTGGACTAAACTACTAATTCGTTATTTATACATGTTAATTCGATTGTTCACTTTCCTTGCTTAATTATAATGTAAATGGGAAAGGGCCGTGGGAAAAAGAATCAAACTACCTAAGTACTTCGTATTTACTAACTACCGGCATCGCGCGGGTAGTACATAACCTTTATACACATAAACCTTCTGCACGAATCACTCTGTCTATTGGTGAAAACCGCATGAAAATCCAATCAGTAGTTTTTAAGTTTATCGCGAAAAGACAGTCAGACGCGTCGAGTGACTTTGTTTTATTATTTGTAGTAAAATACAAATGTTTTAGTAGAAATTATAGCGGGAATATTATATCGCATACCTCAGTTATATTGTCGTTGTACTGCTTATGCACTGAAAATCCCAGACGGGATAATTATTTGTGTTTGCTGGATAAATAAATGATTATTCTGTGTTTAGGTATTCCATGTGTCCGTTAATTGCTTGTTTGGAAAGTCCCTAGCGATACAGCGCTTGATTCTTAATGTTGAGATAAAGTAGTCTTTAAGAAATAAAAATGTTGAGTATTATTTAGATTAGGTGAAACTATTGATAACCTATTATTCACTTTGCGGTTTAATTTGCGGTTTGGAAAAAGGAATTAAAATATAACATTTGCATTAACGACCAAATATAGATTTGGCCGTTGAAGCAAAGGTAATTTATTAATTCTTTTTTTTATGTCAAACCGCGCTCAAATTTTTGTCACGTGTGGGATTTGAACCCACAACACTTGGGGCAGTGGCAGTAGCGAGACGACCACATTAACCACATCCGTGCAGTTACGTACGATTTTAAACATGGAAGCACCCAAGGTAGACTTCAAACTTGAGACCTCTGCAATGTAGTCTAACGGCCTTCTACTCGACGATCGATGATTTTTAAAGACTTATGTCTAGTAAGAAATCATTACTAAAATTCAAACGGATTTTTTTGGAAGCTACCAATATTATTATATTTTATATGTATTATTATTAGCATTCGTGCAGTCACCAAAGGTGAAAACCAGCTCCAGGTTTCCTTAGACTAAAATTAATTATTTTATATTAGACTAGATGTGCCCGCGATTTCACCCGCGTCTATAGTTATTGCGCCGCCTCCATGGGTCGTAGCGTGATATTATATAACCTATAGCCTTCCTAGATAAATAGGCTATACAACAGTAAAAGAATTTTTCAATTCGAACTAGTAGTTCCTGAGATAGCGCGTTCAACCAAACAAACAAATTCTGCAGCTTTATAATATTGGTATACATTTTGCCCCTCATAAATGTAGGTTTGGTTAGGTTAGAAACGGTACTTTTTTCTGGATAAAAGGTACCCTATGTCCTATTCTGTAAACCTGACAACGTGTATGCGAAATTTCATAATAATCAGTCGAGTAGTCAAGGCGGGAAAGCGTGATAAACAAACAAAGAAACAAACTCACATTGGCATCTACAGGGTGTCCGGTAATTAATGGATAACCTGGAAATGTCTTATAGTGGAACTGATGGTCGTTCAGAAAAAATATGAAAAACAATCTATCCTAACTACCTACCAACCTGAGATATGTGGTTTTTTTTAATTACCATGTGTAACTTTCTTGTATACTACGACCATAAATTAATTAAATCCGTCGGTTTTTTGTTGTTTTATTATTAAACACTAATTATGCTAATAAATAGACAGTCAAAAGTATGCTATGCTATATAGCTTGCACTTTTCAATATACATTTTTTTCTTTTTTTCTGAACGGCCTTCCGTTCTACTAAGACATTTCAAGGTTATCCATTAATTACCGGACATCCTGTATAATATTATTTAGGAAGTTATAATTTAACCTATTATTATATTTTTATTAATAATATAAATTAATTTTCTTATTCTTTATTTTAATAAATATACCGTCCCCTATCCACAAAGCCTCTTCCATGAACTCTACATGTGTGTGTACTTATAGGTCTTCACCTGGTCAGGCAGGGAGCCCTGGTCGGTTCATTAACTCGACGTAATACGTGTTGGGGCACTCCTATAGCCCTTTAACCCACTTCAATGATTCTTTTCCTCGTCATCAATTATACTTGGGGACACATTTTGCGTTCCACATACCTCTAGTAGTTGTTTTGATGCTTGTTTTCCGTCAAGCTGAATAGGAAGCTGCCCCTATTTTGTGTTTTGAAGAAAAACAACGCGTACAAACATAGTTAGATGAGGTGTCTGGTGACTTTGCGGTTATATATACGACAGATTAAAAAGTCTCGAGTCCGACTCCCGCTTCCATAAAGGTGTTTATTTCGTAAAAAATTCTAGTTGTTTTGATGCTTCTGTTCCATCAAGCTTAATGGGACTGCCCCTATTTTGTGTTTTGAAGGAAAACGACGCATACAAACATATATAGATAAACTGTCCGGTTACTTCGTGGTTTTATTTACTTCTGATTGGAAGGCCTCAACTTTGATTCCCGTGTCAAGAAAGATGTTTATTTCGGAGAAATTTCTAGTTGTTTTGATGCTTGTGTTCCGTCAAGCTGAATAGGATTACCCCTATTTTGTGTTTTAAAGGAAAACAACGCATACAAACATAGATAGATAAAGTGTCGTAGTGACTTTGTGGTTATATTTACGGCTGATTGGAAGGTTTCAGGTCCGATAGCCGAGTCAAGCAAGTGATATGTATTTTTTGGATGGCATAGACTCAATCAAAAAGTCTATGTACAGTCACTGTCCATTGTTTGAATATTGTGAAATACACCTCGACACAAGAATATTTCCTATTGTGGAAAATGATTTGAATAAAACTCCAAAAATAAATAGTTTATAGATGACAAAGTTATGAAGTAACAAGCATAAAAAAGGAAATACAACCGAATTGAACCTCCTCCTTTTTATTTAAATCGATTCAAGAGATTAAGAGGTTTGCAGCCAAGCAGCCTTGTTGTCTCTGCGGTGAGTATGGCTTGCAAGCTTCTTGAAGAGACGGCCTGGTATCAGAAGGGGTAATATAATCCTTTCGCCAAGGGACAAACCTTCAAAAGCTAGCCGTGTTGACAATACGACTTTTTAACGGTTTGTCAACATACGACATACCATAGTGTTAGAAGCGCCTATAGTCTATGGTAACTACTCACTATTGGATCATATCCTTGTTTTCCATCTTACCTAAATAAAAAACAGCATTTAAGTGGAGTACACGAGCGGAGTCGCGAACAAAAACAAGTATCATAATAAAACTAAAAATAATATATAGTCGAACAAAAACTAAGTTTATTGACACTTGCGCGCTTTTTGTTTCGCATATGACTGGCCGATGTGATGTTGTTTAACGAATAAGGTTAGTTATATAAGCAAAGGCGTTACATTATACAGCCCTGGCCTATTAGGTATTTGCTTTTTTAATGATCATAGACAATTAGAGGTAATAAGGATTTTAGAACATGTTTAAAAAGATTTTTTATAGACTACGGCTATCAGTTTGCCTGCCAGTAATATAAGTAGTGGTCAAGTTACAATCGTTTAGTAAGGACAAGGTTAATACTAAAAATCAACAGATAATGCCGGATTTTTCTTAAAGGAAATTCTTTTTGCTTATACCATGAATATCTTTAAAACGACAAGCAATGGCATGAAAAGCACGTAAGTAGAATATAGCTGCCTCCGTAGCGCAGTAGTAATTAATGCGTCTGCTGTGTTGGTCTAGAGTTAGAATCTCGAGTCAAGCCAAATATTTTACTTAATATTTTTTTAGTACAGTGCCTTGCCATGTGCATCTACCCTATGGCGATAGGTTCGCCTCCAATTACGTGATCAAAAACAATAGCAACGAAATATGATTAGTGCCATAGACCTCTGCCAACTCTTTTGAGGATATAGATTCAGACTATGTATGTAAAACAATGCTGGCAAAATGTGGGGTACACTTCTGCCTACTCTTTCGCAAATTCGAATTAATTTTATAAAAGCGAATGTTAGTTTGTTTGTTTGTTCCGCTTTCACGCCTTAACTGCTCAACGGATCGCCATGAAATTTTGCATATATATATAAATAGGATACAGGGTACTGTTATATCTTTAAATACACGTGAAGATATATAAAATAAAATGCTTTAATAAACAGTGCAGGGCAACGCGTGTATAACTTATTTTTCCGTTAGGTCAGCGTTTTCGCCATCCTGTTGTTTTCCATAGCTAATTACGTCAGTGTGGATTTGAACGTCGTCGCGAATACGTTTATATTTTAATATTGTTAAAATTATAATAAATATTCTTTCAGTTCTATAAATCATATTTTTTTTAAAACCGAATCTCGACCCGCCTCGTAACAGTACATTTTCATACAGAAACAAGTACTGTTACTGACCTAATCTAACTTACATTTACGCGAGCATAGCTGCGGGCAAATGTAGTATACAATATGAAGATACATATGTACAATTTACGTTTGGTATAGGGTCAGCTATACAAATTTAAAATACCTACAACTCATATCATAACTCTACACACTCGCGTACCTTATGTGTAATTTTAAGAATTTAATTACGAGGAAAATATCGTTTGTGCGATAGCGCCATTTAATAATACTTTTGTGGTCAATTGAACAATAGAACCTAATGTACCTACTTGTGATGTACCTATTGAATAGGGTAAACATTTTCGAATTAGGATTAAGACGCTGATAAATATTAAATACGTTTTTCTTTACAAAATCCTAACTGGTATTATTAATGCGATTGTGAGTTCGTTTGTTCGTTTGTTACGCTTTTATTCCTTGACTGATCATCATGAAATTTCGCATAGGAATTATCAGAAAATTACATGTGGTACCTTCTATCCAAAACAAAAGCACTGTTACAAACATATTTTCGCTGGGGCGAGCGTTGGGGTTATGCCGGCTCACCGGGGGAAAGATGGTGAGCGACATCCCGGTAATACCGACTAAACCCACCACGGTGTTCCTCGACATAACCGCAATCGGCGGGGCCGCGCGAATCCCTTTCACATGCAATCACGACCCCGCTGAGATTTCGGCCCGCCGTGTAAAACGACAGGCCACTAAACGAAAAGATCTACCCTATGGTCACACACAAGCACTACACGAAAAGACCTACCCTACCACTTACCCTAACCTACATTTACGCGACCGAAACCGCGGGCAAAATCTAGTAATCATATTAAATAATTGATTAACTTCTGAGTTTTCTTCGAAGAGGTTAATGAAAACACTATCAAGGCCATAAGGTCAGGGGGATATCCACCAACAGACTGATTTGGAAGTCCAATGGAGAGGTTTTTACCCAGCAGAGAGACATTACAAAAAGCTAAAGAAAAATAAAACACCTGAAGACGAATAGGTTGAATCCTGGGTTTTTACACCCATCTCGTTATACATTACAAACATAGAGAGAAGTCCTTCGACTTTCCTTACAACATGGATGGCGTAGCGGGTAATCGTTCACCTTACCGCTGCCGTCGCGCTAAGTGTTGTGGGTTCGTACCCCACACAGGTCAATCATTTGTGTGATGCACGAATGATTGTTCAAAGTCTACGTGTACTTGGTGTCAATTAATTATAAGTTGGAGACAGTTCCTTCCGACGCAGGACTTCAAAACATAGTGTCGAAGTTAACATTTTGGGCAGCTATTGTTTCAGATTGATATAAAAGAGTCATTAGGCCCACCTAAGGGGGCAAACCTATTGGTTTAATCAACGTATATTGAAAGAAAAACGAGCAGAACATGTTTATTTGAAATTTCAATTGCCTAGTTAAACTTTATTAACGTTAAATATTTAGAATATTTGGTTTATAATATCACATTTTACATAACAGTATTTTACCATAACAAAATTAAATGTTGATCTATTATGTCTAAGCTAGATATATCTTTCAATATTATACTATAAAAGCTATGCTGTTCCCCCAACTGCAATACCGAACCAAATGCATTCAACATTTTATTAACAAACGGAACATATTCACAACTTTAAATCTACACTTTATAGTGTTGCGATAATAGCGTCCTCTAGCGGCAATTTATTCAAATCTCTCCACCAACGATCTCGAGTCACGACCATAGACTAAAATAACGAGCTATTCGTCAAATGTTTAAAAAACGAATATTGGAATGGAAAACGTTCGTTATTCGGTTCCCACGTAACGCCTAAACAACTACGTTTATATCTGTGAATCAATCTGTGGATCACGAAATAATACCCAGCACGGTTTGGAATACTACCGTTTTAATAAAATCATCGACAAATTAACTGTTTTATAAAATGTCATATCTAAAATAGTCATAAATGCAAATAGTCTTTGGATATTTTTGTTTTTAAAGTTCCATAGTTAAGTCTGCCCTCTAGGTGTATGTAATATTCCCTAACTTAGTTTTTAATTTCTCTAGACCGCAGAACTGAATGTGTCATACTTCTGAGAACACACGTAGTTATATAACTCATAATACTCCGATATGACTCAATTTGTATGATTAAGAAAATATATGTTTATATTTTAGTGAAATAATAAATATAATGGTATAGTTAAGCAGATTTGTTGAACATCAGTAAAAACTGACTTAACATAATATTGAGACATAAGTACATACATTGCCACACGTCTGCTTTGCTGTGGGGTGAGCAGAATTGTAGCGTGTCATTATTTATTTGGTATTATGGTCCTAATATATGTCTAGCTTCGGAAACACGCAATGCATTTTTTCATGCATGCTCATTGATTCAGGTCAACCTTGAGCTGACCTTTCACCAGTATGGCTCTCACCTGTTCAGAGTACCTTAATCTAGGTCTTCCTCTTCCGGCTGTTCCATTTAAAATTGCCTTAATTACTATCGCAGTCAATCTTTTTGTGGTTGATGTGGTTTATTCCAAGAGTATCTAACTTTTAACTGTCGATTGCAAAATTCAAAACACAACAATAAGTATTATTAATATGACAACCAAAAACTAAAAAGAAGACAAAATTATTCACGAACGCAATTAAAAATTAAAAAAATGTCACATAGATAAACTAAACATGAAACAATATGGCGCTATTTAACAGCGAATTTGTATTATTCGTACTACATAACACATGATTCGTACATAACACGTGACACTGCCACACGTGCGCGATAAAAATATCAAAATAGAGGAAATAAATTGAATAACTCTTGAAGGCCAACATTAGCGTATAACGCCACAGACCAAGTCAGGTTAATGTACGATACCTACACATTACGTAAGTCATGAATCGGTCGGTAAATAACTATTAAACGACAAAAAGCGCGCCAAATCAAAATGGACGATATGCATTCCATTTTTAAAATAATGTTTTGGGTTTCTACGCGCAGTTTGTGGTTCATGACGGCGTTTGTGTTAAATGTGTCATGTTTGTATGTTTACATCAGGGACTTGAAAACGAAATGGATTTAGTTCCGTTACACAAAATGTTTTCTCATAACGTTCCAAAATTTGTAACGTTACTGAATCTTTATGCAATGTTTAACGTTATAAAATGATAACGTTATAGAATATCATTTTAGCAGAACAATATTTTCCGTAACGTTATAGGTTCAGTAACGGTACTGGACATATCGTTCTGATACGTAACAGTTTCACTTGAAACATTTTAGTTTTACCTCTAACGTTATTAATTCACCCCTCCACACCGCGCGGCTGCTGCGTTCAATTCAAGGTTAATGAGAGAGTGCGTTGTAGTTTTTGGCCTACAATTAAATTCGTGTGAATAATAATAGGTACATTTTTGAGCATATAAATATACCTATCCGTTTTCAGTGGATTCTATTAATATAATGTGTGAGTATCATGTTAATATTATATATCTCATTATTTCTAACTAATATGGCTTTTAATTACAACTATAGATTTTCATGTTCTAAATTCTTGAATATTCCGTTGATTTATGCATTTAGCTACTATTTAAGTTGTTATTATGGTACTATAGAACTTTAATTAGACTTGCAACGAATATTCGGCAACTATTCGGTATTCGGCCTAAACAAAGCTGAGACCTGATGATCCCAAACGTAAATTTATGCCGCGTGACCAACGAAGCAATCAATCAATTACCTACATATATTTATTATGAGCTTTTGTGCTGACAGTACAAATTAAGAATGAAGTTGGGACTCCGCGATTATCTTCTAATTTCAAATCCATAGTAGTTACCTACGCACTTTGATTTACGATGCTGCATCTAGACATGTATAAAAACAGTAGCGCATCCAAGGGGAGGCTTAGGGGGCCCGAGCCTCTGAAAGGTCACAAATTTATCATTTTACTCTCGTAAATCCACGTTCAGTTGACTCAAAGTCCCCTCAGAAGAATGTTTTTAACATTTCAAGCAAATCAAGTATCAATTTCAATAAAGCAGCCCGTCTGAGGAAGTACTCCTCCACCCTACAGAAGACCGCAGCCAAAATAACCGTGTGTTGTGTTCCTGCGGTGAGTAGGGGTGCCAATGCTCCTTGAGGAGGCGCTGCACTGTCAGTGAGGGGACTAGTGATTATGTGAGCGCCATTGCCTTGTACGGGCGCGAAGTGTCGACGCGGTGGTCAGGGAGACCCGGTGAAACGGCTGTCCGCTGGCCACCCGCAGGCTGAACGGGTTCCCGAACCCAGGGATTACTTAATCTCCGCCCTGGGAGGCTGAACCACCAGCCCGTGTAAAGTTCCCTATGCAGTAGTTGTTGCCGGAGGAAGAGACCGGAGTGGACTCGACTACTGTATCGGGAAGGGACCGACGGCCCTTCCGGCTGCCGCGTCGGCAAATCGCTCTACCTGTGCCAGGCTCTGGTGAGATGTAAACACGTCTTTGTCCTTTGCGCTGACAGTACAGCATCTCCTGATATCCTTTATACCCCCTTTTTTTAAATATGGCCATAAAGAATAGAAGAAACGATCTGACTGTCGATCGACTGACAAAGTTCTTGAGCAGTACCCTTCTGCAGAATTAGTGATCTTAGGAGACTTTAACACCCACCACGTAGAGTAGCTTGGTTCTCGGTCCACTGACTTTGCGGAAAGGTCTGCTCATGAGTTTGCTCTGGCCTATGGGTTTTCTCAACTGGTACATAGTCCTACCAGAATACCAGACGTAGAGATCCACACCAGCTCCTTATTGGATCTTCCGCTGACTACGAGCTCGGATGGATACTCCATCCAGGTGGATGCACCTCTTGGTTCTTCTGACCACTGCCTTGTTCGAGCGCGAGTGTCACTTGCGCAAGCAGATCCACTCCAGCCCACCACATGGCGTCGAGTGTGGCAATATAAGTCAGCAGACTGGGATGGGCTGTGAGAGTTCTACGCAGCGTACCCGTGGAGGCAGCTTCACTTCAGCTGATCCCAAAACCTGCGCTAGCGCCGTTGCGCAGCGATACTTACAGGAATGGAATGCTACATCCCAAACCCGCGGATCGCCGCAGGAATTAAAAAACGACCATGGTTCTATCAGTCCTGCAGAGATGCTAGCCTTAAAGCAATCTGCCTATGAGGCTTGGTCCACGGCCTGTACTAACAAGGAATCTAACATCCCCGAAGTGAAACGCAAACTAAATGCTGCCTCGAGACTCAATAAGAGGGTGGTTGCCAGGGCTAAGTTTGATTTCGTCGGCAGAATTGGCGCGCGACTTGCTAGCTTCCCTTACGGGAGTCGCTCTTTCTGGTCCCTCGCCAAGGCTGGTAAAAGGTAAGGTAGTAGGTAATTTTTGTCAGTCGTCCTTACCACCACTCCGAAAGCCCGATGGTAATCTGGCCCATAGTGTCAAAGAGATGGCCGATTTGTTGGGTTCTCTCTTTACCTCAAACTCGACTATGAGCGATGGAGGCGCCGTACCACCTACTATTCTGTGGTGCGGTCATTCCATGCCGGAAATCTCAATTTCACAACGTGAGGTCCGGCGGGAGCTAATGTCTCTAGATGTTCATAAGTCGAGCGGGCCAGATGGCATACCGGCAGTGGTACTAAAGCGGTGTGCTCCTGAGTTGTGTCCAGTATTGACGCGCCTCTTCTCGCTTTCATATTCCACAAGATAAGTTCCGTTTTCATTGAAGACCTCATTCGTTCACCCAGTGCCAAAAAAAGGTGACAGATCTGACCCATCGAACTACAGGCCTATCACTATAACTTCTCTCCTCTCCAAGGTGATGGAGCGGCTGATTAACTCTCGGCTGCTGAGGTACCTTGAGGATACGATTTGTTGAGTGACCGACAATACGGCTTCCGCCATCGTCGCTCAACTGGCGACCTTCTCGTGTATCTCACACACCGATGTGCACTAGCCATTGAGAGCCAAAGTCAGGCATTGGCTTTAAGCTTGGACATGGCGAAGGCCTCCGATCGGGTCTGGCACAAAGGTCTTCTATCGAAGTAACCATTTTACGGACTGCCCAAGGTATTATGCGAATGGGTTGCCAGCTTTTTGTCCGGCAGATGCATCCAAACTGTGGTTGACGGTTATTGCTCTAACCGCATGGACATAAATGCTGGCGTCCCGCAAGGCTCTGTGTTATCACCGACGCTGTTCCTGCTGCATAACAATAATATGTTGTCAATTGATAGCATTCATTGCTATGCGGATGACAGTACTGTGGATACTTATACCACGGGCCGCGCTAATATCCATCGGTCCACAGGGGAGGAAAGTCGCGAACGACTTGTGTCTGAAATCGGAAATACTCTGGATAGAGTGTCTGAATGGGGAAGACTAAATTTAGTCGTGTTTAACCCAGCTAAGACACAAGCCTGCGCGTTCACCGCTAAGAAAACCCCATTTACTGTGTCTCCACAACTCCAGAACACGCCTCTCACCATCTCCAAGAGTATTGGAATCCTTGGCCTCGACATCTCAAGTGATGTACAGTACCGAGCAAGGTCAAGCTGTCTTCTAAAAAGCTTGGTGTGCTCAATAGAGCTAAGCGGTACTTCACTGCGGGGCGAAGACTGCTTCTATATAAGTCGCAAGTCCGGCCTCATATGAAGTACTGCAGTCATCTTTGGGCAGGAGCACTAAAATACCAGCTTGATCCTTTTGACGCGGTACAAAGACGAGCATTAAGAATTGTTGATGAGCCCAAACTCACAGACGGTATCGAGCCACTAAGTCTCAGATGGAACTTTGCCTCCCTTTGTGTGTTCTACCGCTTGTATAATGGAATGTGTTCTAATGAGTTGTTTGAGATGATGCCTTCAGCTACTTTTTATCATCGCACCGCTCGCCATCGGCAGGGATGTCATTTTCACACCTTACAACCTAATTAGTGACGCACCAAGCGGTTCCAAAGGAATTTTCTCCCGCGGACGCTCAGGTTGTGGAATGAACTCCCTGCCCAGATTTTCCCACAAAACTACAGTATGAGGTTCTTCAAAAAGGGCGTTAAAAGATTTTTACTAGGTCAGCAACGCGCAAGTGATGCCTATGGTATTGCAGGCGTTGATAGGCTACGGTGACCATTTAGTAGGCCTGCGAGAATACCAGCGTTGTAGTCTATACTGCAACAATAGCTGACGCAGTGCCTAATTTGATCTCCATGTACCGCCTTCCGATAAATTGTATTTAATATTGTTTTCTTTTAAATTATGTATGTATTGAGATTCAAATAAAACATTTTTCTTTCTTACCATCAGGTGGTACGCTTATTTGCCACTTTAGCAGTAAAAATATAATATATATATATATATATATATATATATATATATATATATATATATATATATATATATATATATATATATATATATCCTATTGCGAAGATTTTTGTCGTCATTTAAACTAAATATCTGTATACAAAATTCTTCTTTTTACGACCCATGATTTAACAGATACTTTATAAATGTAGATTTAATAATTATATTTTATAGTAGTTACACTAATCGCACATACAAATAAACTTCAAAGTCAAACAATAACAAATTACGGCTTCGATCGAAAGTAAACTAGACAAGATCGGATAAGATGTAAACACGAAAAAATTATGCTAGGTTGCCATTCTTATCATTCTGCACGCGAAGAGTCCCGGAAAGGTGCGACCGCGCCGAACTTGCAGTAACGTTACGATAAAGCTGGCAACGTTGCATAACAAAATAAATAATGTTACGTTTCGTGATATAGTAATAACGTTACTTTATTGATACTGTTATTAAACAGAATGGAAATTTCGTTCCGTTATGTCATAAAGTTAGAACAAAATAAAGAATTTCGTTACGATCCTAGTGAAACGTTACAAATTATCGTTACGAGAACAGTACATAACGTTATTTTCAGTAACGTTTCAAGTCCCTGGTTTACATAACATACTTCGTCTTGGTGGTTTTCGGGCGTCTACAGAAATTGTCTTACCCTTAAAATCCTAAGTTTGAGTTTTAGCTGAGCATGTAATCATAGGCTTAGGATCAGCTAGAACTCAGCCTACGTCTGTTCTCAGAGTTTATGCTATCACCATATCACATTAATCAAATGGTTTAGTCGTTAAAACGTCACACATAAACAGCTATTTCCGTATTTATAATATTAATACGTGTATCTACATAGATTACTATGGATTACTATTCGACTATCAAATCTTTTATTGCGTTCCAAAATGGCAACGAGACAATTGCGTCGAATGTTTTACAGACTATATTTAAAGTGGCTTATCACTAAAAACAAAACTGTTCACCAAAATATTAAATATCATAACATATGAATGTACACACAGCGACACATCAAATAGATTGTTTGGACTTTGAACTATTAGAAGTTGAACGCTGCGAATCGTGCGAGAGAGTGCGTTATATTTTTGTTACGCTATATATATACTTACTATTACATCGACACCACTATGCATTGTCCCTTTCCGACCATTCTCTATTTTGTATGTAGCGTAGTTATGCGTATACAGGATGTCTAACTTGATGTGTAGCCGTGTGTACCAGTAAATAAACATTGTATTTATCTTTTGGGTATTTATTTTTATCTTTTGGGTAAATACACTTTACTGCGCTGTTTTAAGTTCTTAAATAGCTAGCAATCTACAATAGCTTAGGGCCGCAACTTCGCTCGCGATGTGTTTAATTAAAACATTAAAATTTTCTATGCTACTAACAGAACTAGAAGAATATATTTTCATAATCGGTTTAGTAGTTCCAGAGTTTACTCTCTACATAGGAACAAGCAAATTATACTTATAAGGAGTACCTTATAATATTTGTATAGGTACAAGAGCTATTTCTTAGACAGAGCAGTTAGGAGCCTAGAGCTATAACGGGTCTTTTTTAACACAGATTTTGTTTAATTTGTAGTCAGTCAGAAAATGGGCAATTTACATATTCGTAAACACTTTATTTTTTGACTTTATCAATCCTGTTTCTTATAAACAACAAATATTTTTATCGTTATATTTTTGCAAAATCTATTACCGTTTGAAAGATGTTGCGAAGTTATCAGAAACCAGACATCAAGACATATCAGATATACATTAGCTACCTTCAAAACTTGATGTTGGTATTAAAAAGAAATGCCTACGTGTGTGCAAATATATGAAATTGTCTAGATACTAATAATTGAATCCTATCATCGTTAATATTTCATAAAAATCTTTATCGAACGATCAATTCTCGGAATCCAACTGTTTAAAATAGAGTTCCAATCTAGTCTCGGTATTATAAATATCACAAACATTGTTATCCAAAATAAAAATAAATTAAAATTAACATTAAATGTGAACATAAATTCTATTTCAGTTCATATTTGACATTTGTTGAATAGATCTTAATTATATTTTAAACAGTTTTTCAAAATATAGTTAAGATATATGCAACAAATCTCAAAGCTGAGATCCAACGCGTTATCGATGAGATACAGCCAAATCTTTGTCAAAAAGTCATCGAGAATTTAATGAAATGAGTAAAAGGCCTGTCATCAGAGCCGTGGGGCCATTTGCCGGATATTTCATTCTATACATCATCGGAACATGTCTTCTTTATAATGCAATATGAATATGACAACTTACTCAAAAATACGTGTTTTATTTTAAAACGAAATAATGCACTCTTGTTGGGACACCCTATATATTTGAACGCCATCATACATACATACCTACATAGATTCACGTCTGTTTCTCAGAAGGAGTAGGCAGAGACTACGGCTTTCCATTTGCTACGATCCTGACACACTTCTCAGGTTTCATTCACTTTCATAACATTCCTCATACACGCTCGCCGGTTTAAGGTGCTCTTAATCTGGCCTTTATCCAGAAGGTCTCCGATCTGATCAAGAAACGTTCGGCTAGGTCTTCCGTTTGCGACTGTTCCGCTCACACTAGCCTTATAATCTTAATATTGTCTTCTGTTTACGCGAATGTTATTCATTGAAATTAAACTACTATATATGGATTTTATCGCGTTGTTTATTTATCACTAAATTAATAATATTAATAAACAACGTGATAAAATCCGTATATAGTAGTTTAATTTCAATGAATAACATTCGCGTAAACAGAAGACAATATTATAAACATACATAAAGTTAAAATATAATAATTTTGACATACTTATATAAACTAATTTATACGCCATTATAAACAGAATAATTATGTGAGAACAAGATTTTTGTATAATATTTTTCATAAGTATTTGAGTATTAATTAATATTGTGCTTCTCCATGCACGAATATTTTTTTTATCAGTATCCGAAACTTTAAATTTTTGAAATCTATTTATAAATAATAAATAAGATGCATGCGTAGGGTAAATTGTCAAATGACAGAAAAAGGAAGGAGCCGTCTAGGGGCCAGGGGAAATTTCGAGATATCAACACTACACCCTAATTTTCTTATATCCAAATTAAAAATAATAATTGACTACCTTATTTTGCAACTGTTTTCACAAGAGATCTTTTTGGTTGCAATTTTCAGACCTAGTTCCTATTGTGATAGTGATAGTAGACCTTCTATACATTTTAGTTAGAAATAATTAACTTTTACTATTGTTTGTAATAGTGGATAGGGACGACATTGAGCTTGGATATTAAATCAATATATATTATAGTCACATAAAATGCATTTTGTCAACTGTTGCCTCTGAAAAAATAAACCTAGCATCTCTTTAGTATCAAGTCAGTATCAGCCATTTATAATTGTTTCCGTAGTTTATTTACTACAATAAAATAAATAAGTAAGTGTTATAAATAACACACCTTACGATATTAAATTAACTAAATAAACCCACCTTACTGCCGGTTGGCTATCGGAAGGCGTTAAACTACTTATCTATAGCGCGTTAACAAAACACTTAAATCTTAATCTTACGCTTTTGGCTTCCCTTAATCGGCTTACAAAGACCTTACTTACGTTACAGAAACTTACGCAAAATCAATTTAAATTAAGAAGTTCAGCCTAATATCTTGAACTAATTTGATTTGGTCGTCGACCATAGTTGAAATTATTTATTCATTTCAGTCCATTCATAATTTTAACCCTAAAGAGGTCGAATACCCTCGAGCGTTTGTTCCCGCGCTCGGCACGTGTATCATGCTTAATTAATAACATACATTATACTATTTATTAACGTTTTCAGACCACCAGACTACACTAAAGGCGTCTTCCAAACTCTCGGGTTTAAAGAATTCCATGACTATTTAATGTTATCGGAAGAGCAACGAAACAGCGATGAGGGGAAAACACTACTCCAACAAAGTATAGAAAACATGAAGACCGGCACTCGAAGGTACGCCCGCCGGCAAAACAAGATGATTAGAGGAAGGTTCTTACAACATCCTACAAGAGAGGTAACTTTAATTAGTTATTATATAAAATAAACGAATTTGCGATACATTAAGAATAACTTCTGCATAATTTTGTAACAACGCCTTTGAATAGAAATAAGTTTTGTCAAGAGCTAATAAATATAAAATCCTTTCATTATTTTACTGCCTTGTTATACGTTATAGTCAATAGATCAAATGAACGATATCTAAGTATAGCATGTTATTAGTTTATTACGCATATATTTTATGTTTCGTTTGCAATAAAAATAAATGTTCACATATAAAACCTCTTTGCTATTTGTAATTATGGTCTCTATGCCGATTTATATGCGTAATATTACTGAATGAAAAAATCTGAACTAAAATGAACCTAATGAAATAATTACATAGAACTGTAAATAAATAAAGATATACCTACTGGATTTACTATTTAGTTCTCACTAATGCCTTTATGGAATAGTGAGAAAACGTTGTTTTATTTTTGTACGTGATTAATTAAACTTGGATAAAAGATTTAAAAAGGAGACCTCTAGCGTCGAGTAGCAGAATTAGTTTGGTTCGCAGCTTCTAAATTTATTTCTTTATTATTTTTGGAAATATCGAACAGATGGCAGGACTGCGCTTACATTACGAATTAACAACACTAGATGGCGCTAAATCAAATTTCTGTTTCAGATTCCACCTATTTACGAACTTGACACTACAGATGTTTCTCAATGGGATGAACTGATAAAAAATAAAGCAATTAAAATAATCGACAGCTTTATTAATGAAACACCATGTGAATTCGAGCCTCTGAAATCCAATATTGACGAGGAAAAAAGAAACATTGATGGCAATTCCTACAACCATTGTGATGTGTGCAACAGAGTGTTTATAGGCGATAATGTTTATGCTATTCATTTGAAATCTTTTAGACATATGAAAGTTCTGAAGAAAAATAAGCGCCTTGAAAAGTGTGAAAATGAACCTGCTAAGCAAGAATCTTAATTATAAGTAATTGTTATAATGTTTAGTTGTGTAATTACTTGATTGGATTTTGAATAAATAAAACAGAAGTTTGTCATTCAATTTTTATTAAACATAGCTAATATATACAATCTAAAGCATCTAAAAGTAACTTAAATTTCAATATCTTTTTCTACCTCTGCATTTTCATCAACTTTGTTCTTATTTTTTGGTGCTCTATAATCATAATGTTCTAACTCGGGATGCTGTTTAACAATTTCAGCATATGCATCAACTAGCCTGGCAAATTCCATATTGGCAATTTGAAATGGTCTTGTAATAGGATCAATTTCTGCCATTTTGTACATCTTCAAAGCCATTTCATTTCTTACTTCTTCTGGAAATAAAGTTTGAGCACCTCTTATAGAATACTTTTGCCTCATAGAGAATATTTGTCTAACAACTTTCTCTACCATTTTAAATGGTTGTTTTATTATAGGGTGCTTCAATGGTGTAAGGGTTACTACGCCCACATCAACATCAGGTTTAGGCAGAAAAGCAGCACCAGGGATGACAAATTTATACTTGACTGAACACCAATTCTGGCACATTACAGACAATCGACATCGTTGGCTATGCAGAATACGGGCTGCCATTCTTTCTGCTACTTCCTTTTGAAATGTAAGTGTCATCCTGGCCCGACCAAAAGCCCATGGGCCTTCTTGTTTAGACATCAATTCTAACCATCTAATCATTAATATGGTTGATACACTGAAAGGTAAATTACCAATCAAATGAACAGGTGGAGGTGAATCATGCCAATCTGTTTTTACATCTTCAGCTATAAACTGGCCAATGTCAGTTTTCAAAATATCTCCACGTATGATGTCTACATCCACTTTGTCCCTACAAGCATCTGCTATAAGTTCCAGCGATGGTATGAACCGACGATCCTTTTCGATCAAAATTAGTTTTCTAGGAGCTCTGTGGATAATAGACCTTGTTATACCACCTGGCCCAGGGCCAACTTCACAGACGATGTGGTTTTCTAAATGACCAGCGGCGTTCACTATCTTGTCGATTAAGCGTGGTTCCATAAGAAAATTTTGTGACAGCTCCCGGAGAGCACGAAGTTTATATATTCGAATAACATCTTTGATACTAGGTAAAGGAGGCAATCTTATCTGTAAAACTTTTTTCGCTGCAGCCATATTTATGATTGTTGTACTTTAACAGGCTCGTTGAAGTCGTCGAGGAACGTTTCTTGTTTCACGGCGAAAATAGAGTACATATAAACTCCTAATACTCCGGCGCCTATGGCGAAGCCAGTAATTCTATTTTTCTTAGCAATTGTTTGTAACTTTAGCACTCGTTGGCGGTTTTTCTCCTCAATGACTTTCATGTAAGCTATCTCAGCCTGTTTCAGCGCTGGGTCTTGTGCTGTATGGCTGATTTTAGGCTTAAAATCTGAGTCACCCATTACGAAAAACAAATTCTCGAAAATATAACCTCAAACACTCTGATGCAATATTACAGTCAGAGAACGAACGAAACCATTTTCTTTTATCCATAGACTATAGACTAGAATATAACCACAGATGTTAAATAAATAGAACGAATGATACCTTTATTTACCATCTACGACGACGATACAGGTTTCATAATAGTTAACTTTTAAAGCATTTTTTTATCTCATTTGTTCGTATGTTTAAGATAGTGAGTAACTTCGCTCTGTTGATATTTTAATTGACATATTAAAAACATTGCATGTATGTAGTTAATACATATTTTAATTACGCTTAAAACTTTCTTATTGTTTGCCTCTATGTTGAAACTATAAAGTATGTTTATTTGGCCACTTTATAAAAGCATAATAAAAACAGCTGTTCATGACGTTTACTTTAATCAACAAAACAAAAGCCATGCGCGCAGGTATCCTTTTCTAAACAAGACTTCTCTGTCGCACATATGCAATTCCATCGGCTCAAGCTCGCAACCTCGCACTTCTCGTGTCAAAATCATCAAATCGCGTCTCGCTCTGCAGACGTTAACTTGTGCGACTTGTTTGGCTGCGCATTTAACGTGTTAAACTTTGTTGTGTTGTGTTATTAAAATGCCTTTTATTTCAAAAGACTGGCGTTCGCCTGGTGAGGAATGGGTAAAAACTCAGGAAGGATGGGAAAAGAAGAAAGTATTGGAGTGCACAGCGCAAAGGTGAGTTGCATTGCAAAATAAACACAATCCTTTGTTCGCATTTAGTTGAATGCAACGAAATAACACGAGCCATTTAGTTCATTAATTTCTAACTAACATTTTAGTTTGCTTAAAAACGCCGTGCTTTATTTTAGAGTAGTGTTATTGTGATTGTTGAACACAGCTATTTTGTATTACAGATATCCCGCTATAACTAACTATAATAACACAGATGATAGTCAACAGAAGTCTTGGTAAGTGTTCCTTACAAATATATATTTATTGTGTGTGCGAGATCAGCTGTTGTCTGTTGTTGTACGCTCTTATTGATTTTCCTGCGCGCGTGTGAGTGTATAAGTCCTTCGCCTGGTTTGTAAACCACTGACAAATGAAGAAAGCTTAGTCGACCTATACATCTATATAAGTTTATGCAGAACTTGGAAGCTTTTGAAGGAACAAAGAACTTTATTACTTATTAAATTAGATTTTATTAAGTCTATCCGGTAAAGCATAATTATGTTAGTCTTTTAGAAACCTGTGATAACTGAAAACTTTATAACGAAGTAATAAGTAGGTACCTAAATAAACTAACCATAATTAACGCATCTATATTGCTTACTTAAGAAAAAACCTGTTTCTTCATAACAAACACCTACTCTTATCTATACCTATTAAAATGCCTACATGCTTTCATTAAATATTTCAGAACTCTTGCCTGTAATTTAGTTATTTACAGTTAGAATCAGCTAGATAGTTAGTTACGTTAATCTTTGGCTAACATAGGTAGGCCTACCAACTAAATCTTTAAGATCATCTTCCTATGCCTACATACAATTTGACATGCCAGGTAGGAGTCTTATAAAAACCACTCGTTACTTAACCATCAAATATTAAATAGTACCTACCTATCCGTATCATATCGGTAGCCTATGACTAAATAGTTAATCCAATTAGTAACTAGGTACTACATAAATGAAGATGTTATGCAATTAGAAATTACCTACCCAAACATAATCGATTCTCCGCCATATGCTACATCACTTAAACTTGCGGATCGAGAAATATTCAAAATATATCAATTGAGTAGGCTGAATATATAGGTACCTAATGTACCTATACCAATTCCTTGTCTTATCTGTGCAGCGCTTCAAATATAATATGAAT
Organism: Catocala nupta; assembly: GCA_963675205.1. Classification (NCBI taxonomy): domain Eukaryota; kingdom Metazoa; phylum Arthropoda; class Insecta; order Lepidoptera; family Erebidae; genus Catocala; species Catocala nupta. The sequence goes on along the minus strand of OY776095.1, from coordinate 4,868,533 downwards.
GTAGTCAACAAACTATCAGAGATATTTTATCGAACTAACGTATGGAAATCGGTCAATTGTGTGATTGTAAACATTTTGCATAAAGTCGATGAAATTAATCATATTTTGTTTGTTTTAATGTAGTGAAACTAAGTCTACTTATTTTTCCACTGTAGTACCTTACTATGAGCGAGTCAAACGCAACAGTTACGTTATTGTGGCCAATGTAACAACGTCAATAAATAATTACTTACTGATTGCAAAATACGTGTAACCTACAATCAAACCAAATATTAACTGGATGATACTATTTATGCAATTTTACTAATTTTACAAAGTATCAAAACAAAGGCCTAATTAGATTTTAGTAATAACATTTGATTCATATTCGGTACTTACATTATATTTTTATAAGCTAAGTAACATTTGTAATAAGTGAGTGACACTGTGTCCGAGCAGTCGAAACGGACACTGTTACCGTAACCATTAAAATTGACGTTGAACTGTCAGTAGAGGATCTGGAAGTCTTTAATCATAAAGCTGGTATCGCAGTGGTCAGCCACCATAGTGGTAGGATTTAAAAGACATCTTTTAAAATAAATCGTAGATGAAGAAGTATTAGAAACGAATGACATGGAATATCGTGTTCGGCCGAGTATTTAAAACGGGTAGTCGTGACAGACAAAAAGTTTTGACGTTATCTAGGTCAGGCTGAATTGTGCAGTAGGTACGGGTCAAACCACTCGTTCGGAAAATTCCCACTCAATTTGAACAGCCAATCTGTTAGGCAAACAAAAAACCATTTTTATTATTATTTTTCTTCTCGTAAAATTTATGACTGTTGACTTGAATTTATGGCTGCCAGTGTTGATTAATCTACTTAAGTGATGTCTTTTTTTAAGAATTTTCTGTAAGATAAACACTTTTATTAGGCTGTATGTTGTGTTTCTCAAGTCTGAAACATACACGCTTAGATAAAAATATTTTATTTTCATGAAATGGTTTGGAACATGAATCTTTTCAGCCTCCCTTTTTTAGCTGCATTTATCTATCTAATCTACCTATTTGTACCCATTATTTCTGTAATTTACATAAAACCAGTGCCATATTTTTGTTTAACGTCGTCCTGCAAGTTTTTAACAATATCATCAGATTATCGGATCCCTTCGTCCATGCTTTGGCTGCCGCCGGTCAGTTGCTGTGTGGTCGAAACTATTGATCAATCTTATGCAAATATGCGTTAGAACAAATAAGTTCTAATCTAATCGATATACCTTAATTTTTCTCCTATCTCGTCTTTTACTTATCCCATTTTCACTTCAGGGTTTTTGCTTATCTATTAGGGGTTAAAGTATGAAATTGCCGATTTGTACTGAAAAATTTAAACAATTGTTTTTATCTTTACATTGTTGTCATCTAAACGGAAGTTCATTTATGCCTTGACGATAGAACTCCGAGGATCTAGATTCGACAAACTGTGTGAAAGCATTTTGTTCTGCTTCCAGGGAAGAAAATTTTTTATGCTGTAGAAAATTGTTCAAGTCACGAAAAAAATGGTAGTCCGTTGGAGCAAGGTCTGGCGAGTACGGAAAATGACGTATGGTTTTTAACTGCAGCTCCTGTAGAGTTACAACGGTTTCTCGTGCAGTATGAGGTCTTGCGTTATCATGGAGCAATAATGGGGAAGATCGATTCACGAGTCGGGGGGTTCACTGCCAGTTTCGCCGTCATTGTTCGAAGTTCGGCACAGTAAACATCTGCTGTTAGTGCTTGACCAAAACTTAGAAAGCTATAGTGAATAACACCATGAAGAGACCACCAAACAGTTACCATTACCTTTTTATTGGTAAGCTTGGCTTTAGGGCACTGTTTCGGCATTTGACTGGGTTCATTGCATTTTCGCTTACGGTTATCGTAAAGAATCCACCTTTCGTCACATGTCACATTGGATCCTATATTCCTTCATTTCTGTACCGATTCCACAAAGCAACACAAGCTATGAGTCACCCATTTTCATATTTTTTAACTTATTAATTTGATGCAAATGAGCCGATATTGTTAAACCATGCCGCTAATTCCTGGGTAGTTTGACCCGAATCGGCTTTCACCATCTCACCATCTTGTTCAATTCAGCGTTATTCACCTATGGCGGTCTTCCACGTGGTTCGTCCTTCAAGTTGAAGTATCCATTACGAAAGCGTTTAAGCCAAAAACGCACGATGCGTTCATTAGCAGTCTCCTCTTCAAACGCAGCGTTGATATTGCGAGCCGTTTCTGCCGCGTTAGTTCCACTCGGAAACACGTATTCAAAAATGACTCGGATTTTCGAAGTATCCCGTCTAAGCTGAATAAAAAAAAAACAATAGTCGAAAATCGAGTGTAGCACATTTGTTAAAGAAATATCTTATAGATATCATAGGAAAAAGTTTCACTCGAAAATCTCACATCATGAAGGTTTTATGTCAATTCAAAGTATCTATTACTATACAACGGCAACTTCATACTTTAACCCTTATTATTAACATTTTACGCGATATCGTATATGTTAGATAGGTTGTCCTTGCACGCTTACTATTTATTCATAACGTCAATAAGGAAAACATAAAACAAGTTTGCAACCTCATATTTTCTAACTTAAATGAAACATTCTCTTTGCCATTTGAATTTATATCTTATTCGTTATATTAAGACTGTAGTCTTACGCCTGTATCTTCGCAATGGTAGGCAAAAGTACATTACAACCACATTCAAGTATGATTTTTCGTCCCTCGTACCTGATAGGGGGCGAGCTTAATAGCTTAATGCCGTCCACCGGGCACAGTTACAGATTCCGTACTGTACTAATAACACTTCCCGATCCGAGAATCAAATAAAATCTCAAGACCAAATGCACAACAGTTACGTTCATTATCGTTGCATCACCGAGGCAGTCATTAATGCAGTCCATTTATAATATAATCCTAAGAACTAAAAGCGGTGTCACCTCTAAAAAATAAGCAATATTATAACTCGACATCAACTCAAGACAGGCCATTAACTCTAACGATATTTTCATTAAAAAGACATAAATACATCTTTATCTCTAAAAAGGTCCTCCCACGTTTGAAAGAGGGTTCCGGTTGAGTCAAGATCTTTCAAAACATGTCCTGACAGGAAAGAGGATACTTATTTATAAAATATTTAATTTTAAATCAAGATTCCAAAAAGTTCTTTGATGATAGGTCGAATAAGTAAGTTAGCGCGGTTGAAAAGTCTCGTTTTATTTCTTATCTGTAACATGTGGCGTTATAATGAGGTACTAATTAAATAAAAAGATGGGTATATTTAGCCCTAAAGTTAATTTATTTTGTAATACAATTTAGCCGCGGCTTCGATCACGTTATTGTAGATTTAGTTAATAAATTTGTATTCCTCGGGAACAGTTCTTTTTTCTGGATGAAAGGTTTCCTATGTCCTTTTTTGTACCCCCGACAACATGTATGCAAAATTTCATGATGATCGGTTGAGTCGTTATGGCGTTAAAGCGTAAACAAACTCATATTCATAATTATAATATAAGTTAGGATTTCTGTCAGGATAAGTAGCAGCAGGAAGACTGGCACTATGACATTGTGCTCTATAGACGTATATAATCATCCCTATGACATAAGACATATAAAGTACAGGCACACCACGCTATGAATTAAACAAAATAATTTGATTTTCTCTTTGAATGTTTGTCCTCTTTATTAGCAATTATAGCATAGGTACCTACTTGATTGGAATATATTTAATTGCTATATTGCCTTTCTCAAAGCTCGACAATATTAGTAATTAGTAGGTTTTAATTAAACTGTATTGTTTAATAGGAAGGCTGTGCTACGTATTGTAGCCATAATAAGTGGTGATAGCCCAATGGATAAGGTATTAGACTTGTCAACGAGAGAGTGAATCGACTCCTTACACAAGCATTCTAGCTTATTTGGAAGGGTTAATTCTAGTTATTTGTAACTGACATTGCTAGTAATCCTAACTTATAATACGAATGTGAGTGTGTTTGTTTTACACTTTTACACCAGGTTATCCCTGAAAACTGATGATCGGCCGAGTAGTTAAGGTGTGAATGCGTAACAAACAAATAAACTTACAATCGCATTTATATTATTAGCTAGAATTAAAAGAAGAATTTGGCATTGGCTTTATTATGCAGCGGAGATTGTTCGAGTCTATTAAATAAAAAGATATAAAGAATAAATAATGACAAGTGTGGGCAAGCTTAAAAAAAAATACACTCATAATATTTTTAATAGTCAGTGGTAGCACGGATAAGATATTGGCATTGCAGTCGACATCATTACATAAGGTATAAATAATCCAAAAATAAGTACTGTGCCACGAGCGAAGCCGCGAGCAAAATATAGTCGATAAAAAGCTGTTTTGAAAATTTGTTGCCATCCATTTTGTGATCTGAATTTTATATGTCAACTTAATAAAGTAATGTCGTCTAAGACATGACTTAAAATCAACTAATGTTTTTATCCATACAATAACACGTTTCATATTTTCCGAAAATACGAATCGATAGATGAACAGATGGTATGAAGAGTGAGGACCTTGAAACTTTTGGAACAACAAACTACCAGGAAGGTCGTTATTATATCGATAAACTGCCATCTACATCGATATATTCAAAAAAGGTCAAAATGTGATAATTAATAATATTAAGATGAACCCCTCTTATTAAACTAGGGATATTTGCATGCAACAAAAACAACAATTTTTTATTTTGGTGGGATGTCTATACGGGCTAATCAGTACGGTTGAACCGATTATATTGAAACGATATCGTACAGCGGTTTGAGATTTAGTGATCTAAGATACTGAAGTAGTTATCTAATTTTTCATTCAACATTTGAATAGCTCAGTGGGGAGACCAACAGACTGCAATGCAGAGGGTCTCGGGTTCGAACCCACGTCGCGCACCTCTGACTTTCGGAAGTTATATGACTTTTCGAAATTATGTGCGTATTGATTGACAATTATCGCCTGCTCCGTGCCTCGGATAGCACGTTAAGCCGTATGTCCCGGCTGCCATGAACATCTATGGCAGTCGTTATTGGAAAGTCAGTGCCCTATAATATCCTGACACTGGTCTAGCCTTAGGGTATCGTTAGCCTTCGGGTTGCGGAGGTCAGGTGGCAACCACTCCGTGTAAAAACTGATATCCAGTCAAATCCGGTTAGACTAGAAAAGCCGACCCCAAGTAACTTGGGAATGATAAGGCTAGGGAGAATTCTAAAAGTTTGGACTAAGGTATTTTTGTTTTAAAAAGACTCCTCCGAGTCTCGCAATAATTTCTGTGTCGCGAGGGACTTTACAAAGATTCATACAACGGATTCCGAGTCTGGGGTCTAAGAAGACCCCAGACTCGGAATAACTATTTGTGGGTCAGACAAAATATTTTTCCATATAGAAAGAAAGAAAGAAAATGTTTTATTTGAATCTCCATACATAGATAATTTTAAAAAACAATAATAAATACAATTAAACAGAAAACGGTACATGGAGATCAAATTAGGCAACTGCGACAGCTATTGTTGCAGTATAGGCTGCATCGCTGGTATTCTCGCAGGCCTACTAACAATAATTTATTAAGACTGCACCGAGCGAAATGTGCCAAAACAGGCGGTCACAGTTAAGTTGATAAAATCAACACTTTTGTTTAATACAAATATAAAATATACATTTACCATAACAATGAATGTGTTTACAATTACTCCGTGTAAAAAACTTAAAATAATTAATATTTTTGCCTACAAAATTACGTAGATTTGCACGAAAAATGCAAAATGTAAGCTCGTGTTACGTGATTTTTAGATTATAACAGTGGAAATCTATCCTATTTTACAGCTTAAACGAAACATAAACAGTTATATTACAATTTTTCCGTTCCAAATATTTAAGTTATTGGTTGACAATAAAGATACATATTTACCAAAAAAGCACTTCGAATCCTCCAAACAATTTTACTACGGCAGCCGCGCGCCGATTTGAATATCGAGCTCTGTCATTCAGTCCAACTGCGTCTTACGCTCGGCGCAGTCTTAAGGATCGAACTTACAACACTTGGCGCGGCAGCAGTAGTTTCTTAAGTCACGATCCTATGTACTTTGCGCAGTCTCGTATCGCTAATCGATGTATACCTAGTAATATAAAACTTGATTTTAATGTACAAGAGGAAGTCTCAGTCAATACAGTTATTCCAAAAATTCTATAACCAATTGAAAACCAGATTATCTTTTAATAATATCAGCCTTGTATTAAACTGTCCCACTGCTGGGCACGGGCCTCTTCCCAGTGTGAAAAGTGTATTCCACCACACTGGCCTAGGATGGGTTAGCAGACTTCACATATTCAAATCACAATTCTTCAAGAACATTATTTAGAACTTACTGACATGCGTTACTTCGCGAAGTTTTCCTTTAGATTTTAAGCGATCGCATATATCTTCGAAAAGTCAGAACTGTGCGCCCTAATTTCTAACTCGAGATCTCTGCGAGGCGGTCCAATGAACTCCCAACTAGGCTATCCCTACTCTCTTAATAATTTCCGCTATTCAATAGCATACAACGCAAGCAAAGCCACAGCTTACCGTCGGTAACAAAGTCTATCTAAATCAGAGGTTACCAGACCTTTTTTGTCATACCACTTTCAAAATTTTCCTGGTTCCGGTAAAAGTCAGTCAAATCCGTTTATTCCGACCAAAAAGTTAAATTAAGGTAAAATATTTTTTTTATCAAATCTCTAGTAACGTCAAGCCAACATTCCGAAAGCAAATAAATTTTCGTGGACCTCCGCTTACGAATTGTGAACCCCCATTTTTTTGTCACGCCAACGTAAACCCCTGTCGAGTCTCCCGTGGACCCCTGGGGGTCCACTTGGACCATTTTGGGAACTTTTGATCTAAACTATGTATTAAATAATCTATTAAAAGGCTATCCTATTTCTTATCTGGAGATGCAGCTACAATCCACTTTGCTTGTGCATTAAGCCAATCTTAACCTATTTCTACCGAGCACAGCTGCTAAACGTGATAATTATGGCAATATACTACTATAGGCTCTGTTTGCGGTAATTAGCGTTCTTAAAGTAATGGTTTGATTGTACCGGGTATTTATTATACATGGTGTGCGAAATTGCCGATTGTGAGGTGCCGAGTTCGGATCGTGAGGCATGTAGAATGTCATTGTGTTTAGCTGGTTTCGTTACCGCACATTCTTTTGACTTAATTAGAGAAAAGAAACAGATTTGTTACTAGCCCAAAAAAAGAAGACTGAATAACGTCCCAAAATGGTCGTATTTTTATGTTTTAAATAAAATTGATTCAACGAAATCCGTTGCAAAATACTTAAAATGCAATTGTTCGAATTATAGGTATCTCGTTCACGTAAGCTCTCTCGTTCTCTATAGTGCCACTTATTGGTTAAAATTTACATAACAAAATTTCCAGGTCAGATTTTCGACGTCAATTACTAGTATTTTGCTAGTATAATATTAGTATTTCGGCTTCGTGGCGTTTCCCTTACACCCAGTATAAGTGACTGTCTATATCATGGATAACCACAATATTTCCAGTAAACTTTAAACTGTGCCACTGGACAATAATTGCCAAGAGAAAGACCCCTTATTATTTAACTTGCACTTCTTTTTCCTTTCTATATTCCCAACCAGCTGTTACCCGCGACTTCGCCCCCTTGACTTTCTTTTTGCGGAATCTTATTTTTATTCTAAAATGAAAGTTGCTTAAGTTATAACATCAGCTATCAGTCAGTCAAACTCCGGTCAAAATCGGTCCAGCCGTTTCAGAGATTAACCGGCACAAACAAACAGACAAAAATTATAAAATAGATTTTTTATTTAAATACCGTATATACTTTAATATGCATTTAGTAAACAGCTGTTATTTTGACATTAGAAACAGACACTTCAATTTTATCTATTTGTATGGATAACACAAACAATTTCCATTAAAGGTGTAGAAGACCATGCTTGCCTGCCGCTGCAATCTGCCTAACAACAGCCCAGTTGAGGCATCCACGGTTGTGCTACATCTAGATCAATAGGGCTAAGAGTTACGTAATTGTTTGTCTATATTAAGAAGAAATATGTGCAAGGTTTCGTCCATATAAATGTATACATCTGTTTTCTCCCCGAATAGAGAAACTAGGGCAAAAAAAAGATATAATCTATGTATATCTACCACTGCTATATTTCTATGTTTTCCTTTTTTCGTAATTGATTAATTATTGTAAGGAATACGAACTATCAAAAACTAAAATTCAATAGGTTATAATGTTGTATTCACACATTCAGCGAAACATAAATACGTATCGGGTATTAACGCGATCATGCATAATGTTTACCTTTAGTACTTAATGTTTCGGCCAGTATAACCTGGGCTGGTATTAAACCTATATATATATCATGCAACAGGAAAGTTTGAAAGATATTAATAAAAAATAAAACTAACAAAATTAGTGTTATAAGCAAGCACTAAGCATTTATTGTGGATTGATATAAGCTAGTATGGCGAACCTTTATTGATTAATGTGCCATTTTATTTTTAAATTATAATGTGGCTTCAACGTGCTTTCAAAGAAACAAAAGAAATGTTTCCTTTTTTAAGTTGTACATAGATTAGTCAATTTCTTAATTATATTTAGTTAATAACTGGCGTACCCGAATTATTTTGTCGCGTGCCAACACTGTCACGCGTGCCAATGATTTGCTATCCCTGATATAGGATATATAACTTCTCGCTGTGAGCCACGGGGGCTGGGCAACTAGTATACATATACATACATATATTATATTCGTGCCTTTTTTCCGATGGGTAAGCAGAGACTACGGAATCCATATGGATTCCGTAGTCTCTGCTTCATGATATCATGGACCTGTTTCCAGGAGTTGAAGCAAAAAGGCTGTCCCTTTTGCTTCAATCAAAGTTTTTTGTTTGACACACTCCTTAGTTTCTCTCATAATATTCTTGCTTCTCTTCTCGTTATTGTTGCCACGTGCCGTTTAGCTCCAATTGATGAGGGTTACTTTGATAAACCTTGACCTAGTGCACATTAGTGAAGTGCATTGCGCTTGAACCAACACGCTCTCTAACGAGTCTCATAATTTGCGCAAACGGAGCTCACACACACAACTAGAGTTGTTTTGTAACTGTTTAAAATGAACATATTATCATACATTTGCATTTCATATGATCATGAGTTATTGCCGTGTTATTCAAATGTGTATGTAAAGATTAGTAATACGTGGATTAAATGTAGTAGTGTAGAATATCGATGGAATGAGATTGTCTATTGGTAATTGATTTTGATTTTGAACCTGTTTAATCTTATGTAAGAACCAAAGACAATAAAAGTTATACTTAAATCTCTTTGGTAAGAAGGCACCAAATACTTTTTATAAAATTGAACCAATTATTATTATGAACTTATGTAATATGTAAATTCTGTTTTGTGATTATTTTAACCTAATCATCATTTATTAAGAACTGCTTGTGCCCAGTAGCGGGACAGTTTCTTCTTTGTTAATAAAAGGTAACTCCTGCTCTATGAATACTTCCTTTGTTGAAACATTTAAACAACAAACACAAAAAACTCCCAGGCTCGAACAACTGTTTGAGGATCACGTAAATGTTTGGCCCGTCTGGGGACCTAGTCTACAACAGTGTGGCAGTGTCAAGGTAATCACTTAAACCAGCTGTACATCCGTGTAGGCATTATAAATAGGGCTGATATTATAAAAAACTATTTATTTTTAAACTGATTTTACCCGCCCGTGTTCATCTAGACCAGAGGTTCTCAGACTTTTTTGTCATAGACCACTTTCAACATTTAGCTGATTCCGATGGACCCCTTGTAGCTAGAAATTTAATCCGCCAAGTAAAATCGTTATATTCGGACCAAAAAGTTAAATTGGGTTAAAATTAAAAAAAAATATTAAATCTCAAAAGAAATTCTTGGGTCTTCCGCGTGTGGTATTCCTCAAAATATCCGTCGACCAACGTTTAAATAAGTAACAGTCGCTGAGCTTCTTAAAATATTATCCGCCTACATTGATAGGTGAAGTCAAGCCAACATTTTAATTCTTTACTATCGAAAGCAAATAAATTTTCGTGGATCCTGCTTACGAATTGTGAACCCTAATTTTTTTGTTACACCAACGTACACCTCCGTCGAGTCTCCCGTGGACCCCTGGGGTCCACCTGGACTACTTTGGGAACTAAGGATCTAGACATTGTCATTAAATTTCTAAATCGGGCAAAGTGCTTTTGTTCTGGATGAAAGGTACCCCGTGTTCTTATCAGTGCCGCTGACCAAATTCCAAGATGATCGGTCAAGTAGTTCAGGGTCGAATGCGTAACGAACAAACAAACAAGTCGCGAGTGAATAGGTATCTTCTAGGCAAGCGTGTTCCATCATCGACTTCATCGTCACTTTACAACAGGTGACCGCGATCAAACGCAAGCCTATTAAGAACTAAAAAGACAAACTTACATTTATAATACTACTTTTGCGCGTGACACCGCCCACGTGATACCTACATAAATAAAAAGTAGCCTATGGCCTTCCCCAGGTTTTAAACTACTTCTGTATCAAATTTCATTAAAATCGGTGGAGTGGTTTAGCCGTGAATAGGTAACAGACAGACAGAGTTACTTTAGAATATAGTGACGAGAATAGAAAAGGGTATGTTAAGCTGGTTTGGGCATGTAGAAAGAATGGACGAGAAAATAATGACTAAGAAAGTTTATAAGGCTAGTTGGAATGGAACAGTCGCAAGGGGAAGACCTAGGCGAACGTTTATTGATCAGATCGGAGACGTACTGGATAAAGGCCAGGTTAAGAGCACCTTAAACCGGCGAGCGTGTATGAGGAATGTTATGAAAGTGAATGAAGCCAGAGAAGTGTGTCAGGATCGTAGCAAATGAAAATCCGTAGTCTCTGCCTACCCCTCTGGGAACACAGGGGTGAATCTATGTATGTATGTATTATAACATAAGTAAGAATTAGTCAGGATAATCAATTTATATAAACCTTTACATTCTTTTTTTTTCTTTAACTGACTGCGCTGTTTTTTGCTAATGCTTCACAATCTACAAATGTGGTCTTACCTTTACATTATACGCTGTATCGCTGAAGAAACATCGTACCAGGCGATGTTCGGCAGGCGACAGTTCAGCTCCATTTAAATACTGGGTTACTGCAGGTCGGCCGGTAGAAAGTAGGCATAATAGCGAGGCGTTCAGTTATGCTTGCAGATTATACATACCTACTAGATATTGTTTGATTTCTTTTTTGTTGTTTTTTGTACTTACGGTGCCTCAGTACCTTGTTGGCGCCGTGTATGCGACTGCTGTGTGTAAGATCACAGGTATGAATCCGGGTTCTAAAATCTAAAATAATATTAATTCTGAAATAACACAAACCATTTGAAGCAACACTCAAAAAAGAAATTCGTTATAATTTTTCCTTTGCATTAATTAGTATTAATATTAACATAAATTATCCGTAACATGCAAGCTGATTCTGAGCAATTGGTTTTTATTTAAATATTAAAGTAAAACTTAACCTATCATATTAACTAGAAATCAAGTAATCTCTAGGCCGAATATTATCAAAATCAGTTAAGTGGTTTAGTCGTTAAAACGTTGCAAACAAACAATTACTTTTCAGTTATTGGATTTGCCTGGCAATAAATTTGCATCGCATTGACTACATCGGTGGTCACGGTGGCATATGTTCGCGCTTATATTTACATGGATTCGAATCTGGAAGTCTTGTTTAGGAAATTTTCAGAACCAGCACAAAGTCTGGAACTGTTCTCCGTAGACGATAATAGCTCAATTTTGATTATGTTTGAGAACCATAGCTAGCAAAATGTCGATATGATACACTTTTTTCTGCACCTTCGAATATGTAGAAGCATGACTACGCATGTTAAACTGGTAATGGATCTTTATCTGCACCTTTCTCGCATATACAAAACCACAATAAACTTTCACTGTTTACATCCGTAAAAAGCAAACTAAAACCATCACTCGTATCACGATTACCATAAGATTTCATAAGTTCATCGATAGCCAAAAAATCCTGACTCACTACGGTACTACGGCAATTGGCAGAAAGCCAAGCTCTCATGAATTTTTCTCCGAATAAGCCAAATTTTAATTAACTCGATGCAAGTGCACGATGTTTCCACGGATAATTCTTTTTTTATTCTTCGAAATTGGAGCACTGTGCCTTTGGCCGTTAGTTTGCTGTTAGTGGCCATTTTACTTGTGCTTTGTGAAAGTTAAATCTTTATGGTCTTCGCTAGGATTCTAGGATTGACTAATTTTATTTTTAAATAATCAGCTCCCGCTCTAGGTATAAATCTGAGTTGCGGGCAACTTAACAAACACTCGAGCAACGGACACAAAAAACATCCACGCTAGAAACAAAAATTTGTGGATCGCAAAAATGTTTTTCCTAAATGGGAATCGAAGCCAATTCTCGGCGCAGTAGCAATGGCTAGGCGGCCACTTATACCAATGTGCACTCGTCAAAAATCGGTTTTGTAGTTTAACTGTGAAAACGTTACAAACAAACAGTTACTTCCCAGTATCTTCTTCGCTGACATAATTATTAAATGCTACAAATTCGTAACATTCTGACGAATTGAGCATGCCGAGAATCTTGCCGACATTCTTGTAGAGGATAGAGACTTAACCCTTTTGAAGTTGGCAGCTACTTTGTAATTATAACTTTTGACATTCGTGAATGTTACTTGGTGACCTAATTAAATAAATGATTTGAATCTTATTGTTACTTCCTAAACATTGAAAGTTGCCTTGAACTCAGTTACTGTTTTCGAATTGAATCACAGAATAACATTTTCTGTGTAAACAATCTCAGACCTATTATGCGGAAAGTGTAAGTAGATGTGTATTACATCAAGTTTTACCCAGTAATGGTTTTAGGTACCTACAACGTAAAGAAACGAGCCTACCAGCCTATCGGGCTCAGTTCTAGACATCGTGCTGCTATTGAAAAAGGCAGAAAACGTAAAAATTATTTTTAGGTAACTAAATAAAAAGGGTTTCTAGGTAGTATTATTAAATATTACTATCCAATAATAAACCCGTCCAGACCGTATTTATTTATTTTTAAGGAAAATTAACAAATCATACTCTAAAACATTGTAATGATATATACACAGAAATCCATTATATAGTGCTGCCTCAATTATAGGCTGCCACGATATGCATAAACAAAAAATAAAATACTTATAATCTATGTTCGTGTGTAAAACAAGTGAGAAACGGCAATGAATAGCCTTAAATCTTAGAGTTCGAAAAAATGGATCAAGTATGCAAAGATCACGTGATACCACGTGACTTGAGGTCAGAGGTTTAAAGTCATAGTAATTTCGGGGGTATACGACTATGCTGAGTCGAATGGACCGCGAGTCTCTAGCTTTTACGGTTCTTGAGTTGAAAGTTGTAAAACAGACAGACGGACGGACAAAGCTGTAGTATGAGAGGTATCCGAAATCTGAAAAAATAAAAATGATGGGAAAGTAATGTGATATGACTAATTACATTCAATAACCGTGTAAGCAAATAATGGGTTTAAAATAACAAAACTAATGTCAAGTTAAAAGAAACTGATGCACAATGCTTAGATATAAATACTAAAAAGGAAATTAAATTTAAAAATATTGGTTATTAATTATTATAAAATTGTAAATGTCGAAACAGTAAATTATTAAACAGCATGATAAAACAATAATTATTTAATTAAATTTAACTAAATAAGTAATTAAATTAAATCAAATCGGTATTCGGCTAAGGCGACTTGGAACTGATTATTGAGAGTTTCTTTAGTGTGCTCTCAGGTGACTGACATACCCGATATTTGCCGTGAACATAACCAAGCATAAATGTTTTACCATACCAACTCACGGTATTGTTCTCCCCAGCCTTTATTATTCCCAAGTCACTTGGGATCGGCTTTTCTACTCTAACCGGATTTGACTGGATCTGATTTTACACGGAGCGGCTGCCATCTGATCTCCGCAACCCGAAGGCTAACGATACCCTAAGGCTAGACCAGTGTCAGAATATTATAGGGCATTGACTTCCCAATAACGACTGCCATAGATGTTCATGGCAGCCGGGACATACGGCTTAACGTGCTCTCCGAGGCACTGAGCAGGCGATAATTGTCAATCAATACGCACATAATTTCGGAAAGTCATATAACTTCCGAAAGTCAGAGGTGCGCGACGTGGGTTCGAACCTGAGACCCTCTGCATTGCAGTCTGTTGGTCTTCCCACTCAGCTCACGGTATGGTATAAAATGTTTGCTTAGTTATGGTATAAAGTACAGAAAACATAAAAAGGCGATTTAAAAGAGTGGCTTTGTCTAAACCAAACAACTAACATAAATGAAGCTTCAGTTACTTCATTTAACTAAACTCACTAACTTCGACGTTCTTAAGCGCTACTTTGTTGCCTAAATGAATAAATGACTTTTGACTTATGGGTATTAAAGTCAATACTCCCAAGCGGTTGTAAGACAGACCACATATAAAGACTAATAAGCATCAAACTCCAGCACAAAACAATGCCATTGGAAGTGTAGCGAAGCAGAAAACTGCCAAACAATCCATTTGTACGTTTTGCGAAGCTGTTCAGTTCATTAACCTCTGTTCTGACTAAGTGGTACCGTTTCATTGTATCAGTATTTACTTAACAGTGCAGCGTTGTTCGCGCTGAACAATTCTGTAAATAAACAATATGTATTTACAGAGTTATTTTACGTGTTATGTAAAATAGTACGCGTGATGGGACGTGTGTATGAATAACACTAGTTAGATTGGGTATTCTGGAACTGCAAAATTCTAGTGTAGAGTTGAAAATTTGTACATATTTTGATCTCATGTAAAAATGGAGTATAGTAAATTCTTCATTTTTAGATTTTGGTATAAAAATGATAAATACTGTTTACACTATAATATCTTTCTATCCGTTAGTCTGTCTGTCACAGCAATTAATTATGTTATTTACGCGTTTTAGGGCTACTATGCGCCGATTTTAAATAGAATTAGAAGATGGCTGACAGAACGATACGATTTTTAGACCTTGATAATAATTAAATTATAAATTTCCCATTTTCCTCTAGTAGAGATTTTGTTTATTAACGCCTACGCCTTGATAAACTAGATAATCAAAAACATCGAACATTGAATTTAAAAGGCATAGCAATTGCCTAAATAATTTATTTTACATTAAAGCTTTTTCTTCAAATAGCGATGTTTAATATTGTCTTCTGTTTACGCGAATGTTATTCATTGAAATTAAACTACTATATACGGAGTCTCCCCGTGACCATGGCTGCTGAAAAGCAACCGAAACGTCGGGGAAAGTGTAAACCAAAAATAAATAGATTTAATAGTTTAAATAATTTTATTAGCTTATAAATTAGTAAAATAAAATCAATAGTAGTAGTAGTGTAATATTTAAAAAAATTTGTAATACAGTGATAAATAAACAACGCGATAAAAGCCGTATATAGTAGTTTAATTTCAATGAATAGCGATATTTCCTCCCCTATCTCGTATTTCCCCATTCCATTAATCGTTGATATTATTATTAATGTTTAAAAACACTCCGATTAACGTATGTCTTAATAGTTCATGGCCGTTCCGTCTACATGGGAAAAAATGACCATTATATGTTGACCTGTTGTTGTTATTGATACGCCTCATTTAGAGAGGGCTCAGTTTATTTTAAATACTAGTTGTCCCCGCGGTTTCACCCACATTTTTGATCACTGTTCCACTACCATGGTTCGTAGAGAACTCGAGAGTCTATATATAAAAATCTCATGTCAAGGTGTTTGTGGTCGCAACTTAAATATTCGATTTATTATCGATTCGATATTATGAACGTTCGAATATTTAGACGTTCGATTTATAGTGGTCGATCAATTGATATTCGATTCTTTGTCATTCGATTTGGCATAGTACACCCGGTATGAGAATAGGTCATAAAGCATATTTCATACCGTTTAGAAATAATTTATGTGGCAAAACAATATTTGCCGGGTAGTAGTCTATAAAAATATTAAATTCGACTAACAAATTACATGACAAATGTAAAAAACATTTAAAAAGCCTGATGAAAGCTAGACAGGCCGGCTGCCGTCTAATTTAGCCACACGCAACCAAAAAGCCTGACTGTGTCCGGCTTTATCCGGACGCCTGGCAACGCTACCCACAAGGATTTTCCATCTAAAAATGTCAACAGAAAACACACAATAAAAAATATTGTTCTGTAAAAGACCCGCTATAGGACCTGACTCCGTGCTGTTACTAAAATTTCATGACAGATAACGATATACTGGGTTTCAGTATCACTATACCGGATCGAACTAACAGTAAAGTAAGTACCGAGACAGACAGTAAATATTAATTTAACCTTTCATACCTAATATTATAAATGCGAATGTTATTTGTTACGCTTTCACGCCTTAACTACTCGACCGATCATCATGAAATCGCATACATGTTGTCAGGGGAACAAAGGGAACAAAAACTTTCATCCACAAAATGAACTTTGCCCGTGTAAGCAAAGCCGCGGGCAAAAGCTAGTATTAAATATCATTGAATATTGTGCATACAGATTTAACGATATCCTGCTTTTCCATTTATATGAAATACGCTTCGACATTTCACATTTTTCACTCCACTACGATGAAGTACCTACTTATATAATTTTATGAGTGGCAGCGCACAGCAGAGTTTCCATTTAACCTGTGATTCCGCTTACATCCGGCAAAGAGAACTTTCCAAGCGAGCGAAGGTAGGTGCCCAAGGTAGTCTATACTAATATTATAGAGAGGAAAGATTTGATTTATTGTTTGTTTGTAAGGATTTTACTTAAAAACTACTCAACAGATTTTAAAAATTCTTTCACCATCAGATAGCTATCTTATCAGTGAGTAACATAAGCTATATTTCATTATAAAAAAGGACTGTTACTAACCTAACCTTCCTTTATTCAAGCGAAACCGCGGGCTAAAGCTAGTATATTATAATTGCGTTTGTTTGTTCGTTACGCTTTAACTACTCGACCGATGGTCATGAAATTTCGCATAAACGTTGTCAGGGGTACAAAAAAGGACCTTTCATCAAAGAAAAAACTATTCGCGAGCAAAGCCGCAGGCAAAACCGTGTGGGAAATAATCTCGGGATTACGATGATTCACGCAAGATAAGCAGAGCGGCCGAGACAGCGCGCCGCACCGCCCACGAAACGCTTGCCAATAAAGTACCGCGTTTGTTGAACTTTGTATTGCATTGAAACTAATCTCGAACGCAACACAGTTTTATTTAGATCCTTTGTTTGTTATTTCGAGTTAGAATGTCGTTTAGTTTTTATACGACTATACGAAGTATATTTAGTTGTTGCGCCACCAGAAGTTTTATTTGCGCGTTGTTGACTCTACGAAAAAGTGATTAAAGATGGCGTGATGGACTTTATATGGTTTCAGTGATTCCTTGCCCTTACCTCTTAGTATTGTGGATTCAGTACCACGGGTTAAAAGATACACTACGCCACCGAAGCAATCAAAGAAAAATATTAAAATAAATTAATCAATTGCCACGCTTTTTTTTTACGTAGGCGATGCATTGACGCCTATCCCGCTGCGGGGGCGGGCGGAGGGGCTATGTCGGACTCACCGGGGTAAAAGAAAGATGGTAATGATGATAAGAATTAACCTCCCGGTAATACCGACTAAACCTACCACGGTATTCCTCGACCAAACCGCAATCGGCGAGACCGCGCGATTTTCACATGCAGTCGCGACCCCGCCAAGGTTTCGGCCCACCGTATGAAACGGCAGGCCACTACACGATAAGACCTACCCTTTGGTCACCACTACTTTTAAAATCCCTACTGTCCCCCCCCTAGAGGAGAGGCGGACACGACACAGAAGCGCGCGTGGGAACGCGCAAGTCGCCACTCGGACCTGGTGCTGATCGGATGGCAGGCAGGCCCACGAAGCCCGGCACCCCCAGGTCAAACCTCAGTGTGGCTGGAGGTCATGTCGCGTCTTCCGACGCCTGGTTCTGCGGTTGGGGAGAGGGTTTAAGCGCTCCCTCTCTCGCTCCGCCGCCTCCTTGACGGAAATTACTTCCTCACAGAAGGAGGCGACGGCGTTCCACGACCTCTCACTCCGGACCATGGACTAAACCCCGGCCGGGAGCGAGAGGGCAACCATACCGACTGCCGCGATCAACTCACGGCGCTGCGATGCCCAGGCGGGACAGTCCGCCAAAGTGTGCAGCGCTGAGTCCTCAACAACATCGCGGCAGTCGCCGTAGTAGTGACAACAGGGCGTCTCTTGCCGGCCTATGCGACACAGGAACTGGCCAAAGCAACCGTGGCCGGTTACCTGTCTCAGCCGGAAGGTGAGGGCGCCATGCCGTCTCTCCAGCCACTCCTCAAAAACGGGTCTTACCGCTACTATTGTGGCGTGCCCGAATCAATTGCTACGCTTGAATAACCACAAAATAAAGTATGTAATCGATATTAAATTTCCTAAAAACAGTAATTATTTCGTTCGTTACTTTAAAAATTGGTATAAAATCTGATTCTCGCCTCGCTTCGTTAATAAATCAAACAATGTTAATGCATGCCAATTTCATTACTTTCAACGAGCCAATTAACGGTTTAATTACGAACACGAATAAGAAATCAATTTCCAACTTTAATTATAATTATTTAGATTAATAGGGCCTGTGATGTCGATAGAATGATTAGTAATTAAATTTTTAGTTAACTAGTTGATTAATCGCGAATCGATTTGATTGGCGATTGTCGATTTGACTTTGGCATAGTGTTACTGGGCTTTTCTGTTAAAAATTGTAACAGGAGTTTGAAATAGTGCCCGATTAACGGCAATAGCTTCGCTCTGTATTATGATTTATGATCTAAATCCGGCAAAATGTGGTTGAAGTAACATAACATCCTTACTACTAATATTATAAACGCGAAAGTTTGTATGGATGTTTGGATTTATGGATGTTTGTTACTCTTTTACGCAAAAACTATTGGACCGATAGCGATGAAACTTGGTATGTAGATAGCTGGATTCACATTACTTTTTATCCCGATATTGCCACAGGAACTAAACTTACGCGGGTGAGACCGCGGGGAAAAAATAGGAATTAATAATATAATAATTTATTTACTACAGAATGAGATTGTAGGTTAACATTGATATATTACAGGTATTCATTTATACTCGTAGTTGACAATATACGTAATCTGCAATAAGTTATGGGTAGAGTACTGTTCTCCTACATAGGCTACTGAGAAGCCTGTGTTTAGGACTACAATGCCGGTTCCCTATAGGTAAATAGTATATAGGTATAAAACTGCCTACCCACCTCGTATAAATACGTATGTTTATAGCCGACCATTATACATATTTTAACTAATATTATAAAGCTGAAGAGTTTGTTTGCTTGAACGCGCTAATCTCAGGAACTACTGGTCTGAATTGAAAAATTCTTGTAGTGTTAGCTAGCCTATTTATCGAGGAAGGCTATAGCTACACACACACGCTATAACCCACGGGAGCGGCGCAGTAATCATAAACGTGAGTGAAACCGCGGGCACATCTAGTATTCAATATATGTATAATGGTGTGAAATGATCGTCTCGCCACTGCCATTACAACGAGTGTTGAGGGTTTCGTACACAGGTCAGAAATTTGTGTGATCCACAAATCGATGATGATCAGTCTGGGTGATTTTGTGTTTGGTTTTTAAATGTTTCTAAAGTCTCTTTCGACACAGTAAAACACAACAATCCGATAGTAGTGTTTATAAAAACACAAATCTTTACTATAGTATGATTTGACTATAGCTTAATAAATATAAGATACTGTATAAATACATACTAGAATCACATAAGACGAAAAATTGTATAAGAGCCCAATATCAGTGGGCTCTTATACAGTTTTTCTTCTTATACAGATGTTTCGGTTTCTAAAGCTTTTATAAAGACATCTTACATAATTGCTCTTAAATATCTCCTGTGTGCAGAGACCAGCTGTAATTTGGTTGGTATATGTAGGAATGTATAGATTTTAGATTACAATATCCCCGGCGTTCTCAAAATAATTTGGTTACGATGTTATGTCATGAATTTCATCTCGGTTCAAAACATCCAACGTACTAGGTATTCATATATCACCTGCTCGTGTTGACATCATTTTACTTTGAGTGCTCAAGCGAGGATCACATATACAAACTCATCAAACTGAAATGAAAACATGCGAAACGAAAGCGTTGATTTATTTTTCAATATGGCGGCGTTTTTAGAATATACATTATAAAATATCTTCCATATTACATATATATGAAATATGAATAAATGCTTTGATTGATAAATGTTGAAGACAAATTAGGTACCAGTATTTGTGCGCGCCTTCGTCACACGTCACACCGGTATGAACGGATGCTGAGATTGAAAGTATCTTATGTGTTATTCCAGGATGTATTCGTCCGTTCAAGAATTTTCATCTGATTGAGTGACAAGCATCCAAACATCTTTACAAACTTTTACAATAATTCATACACGTTGGAATTCACAGACTGCTCCTCCCAGACTAGAAAATATCCCCTCTCAAATCGGCCGGACTGCTTGTACATACACATTAACACCACTACAGTTACTATCGGCCGAATAGATGACTTTATGCAATACTGGATGTTCCCGCGGTTTCACCCACGTTTATCATTATTGCGCCGCCCCGTGGGCCGTGGCGTGATGTTATATAGCCTATAGCCATCCTCGATAAATAGGCAATCCAACACTAAAATAATTTTTCAATTCGAACCAGTAGTTCTTGAGATTAGCGCGTTCAAGCAAACAAACAAACTCTTCAGCTTTATAATATTATTAGTATAGATGGCGGCAAAATATTAACGTTATTTCTGTTAGGAAAATATATATAAAAATAGGGTTTTCTCATAGTAAAGTAAGTTATTTTTATCACGAAAATACGTAAGTACAGTCTAAACTTTGTGCGTGAAATACTTCGCTATTATTCTGATTTCTTAGAATACATAGTCTCACATCTTTTATGCTCAAAGGGATATGCAAAGAGTATTACACCCACATTTTACAAGCTATAATTTTAAGTTAGATTGTGTCTGTGTTTCGAATATCTAAGTTTTGAATACATACTCTGAATAGATGCTAACCTTGACCTTTCATACAAAGAGATGTTCAGTAAACATCGTTATGGAGTTTGAATAACAATTCTGTGCCCTCCAATTAATCAAGTCTAAATAGGTTTTCCGCTCAGTAATTAAGACTTGGATAAACGATGTCAGTTCATGTCAGGATGTACTAACAAGCGTATGAGACGTCCAATTAAATGTCAAAGTTTAAAAAACGAACGAGATCGGATAACAGACAATATTAATACATAAACAATTGGTGGTTGATAACTTTTCAAAGACAATATGTGGCGCTAAATTAGAACTATGGAGAGAAAAGAAAAATCCGAAATAGGATTTTGTTTAAGATGGCATAAAGTATGACTTTGTTATATTTTTTATCAGGGATCGATATCATCACCGACAATGAAACAATACACTAGATAGGTTACTTTTATAGAAAAGGACATCGATAATTCGATCCGTGGGATACTTTATTCTTATTTACTGCATACATTTTGACAATTTGAAGTAACAAGTATTTCTGTAAATCTGAAAAGACGTCGTGAAAGAGACAGCTGTCATTCAAATGTTTTGCAAGACATTTTGCTGAACTGATTTAGACACAAGTAACAAAATTTTCCAATTGGGATGTAGGTATTGGAAGCCTTGACTTTAAGTGCGGTAGTGAAATATAATATAGTAAAATTATTAATCGAGATAAAATCCACAACAGTGGTTTAAAAGTAATATAAGTGTTACTGGCAGCAAAGAAAACTAATTACGGAAAAACTATAGAATTCATTCATAACTTTCTTGATAGACCAACTTAGATTAACAGCGTTAGTTATCACGAATGGCACGGAAAGCTGCCTCGAAGGTAATGAAGATGGATTGAACGACGATGACTGAACGATAAAACAACCGCACCTAAATCTTTCAAAGGAACCACACCTTGTGCCCCTGAAGTGCTTAAAGCCATTACATTGATATCTCATGCATCAGATTACCTTCTTAAAACACGTTTTTAGAGTTCAAACTTTAGTACTTTGGGATAAAGTCGAAAGTTCTATACGTTTGTGAAGTTAGCCACATTTGTATCCTTCGTCCCCTGTGGAATCGTTGATTGCTTTAGCTTTTAGTACTACTTACGATCCGTGCGATTAAATGTTTTGATCAGCTGAGCGTTTCTTTTATTCATTAGGGGCTGAACGTAAATCTAATTTCTAGAATGCCGTCTGCGCTTAAATAAAAGAGCAACGGTATATTCAGTTGCTTAGAACTGGTAGCAATAGCGGCGTGAAAGCTCTGAATTACTAGGTGCTAGTTAACGATTGCTAGCTTACATGTTCGTGTTAAAGTTCATATAAAAAATTACTTACACATTTTTATTCTAATCCAAATACCTGTTACTTCCCATGTGACCACTTGAACTGGCTTTTAAATATTTTAATTCTGCCTATATTTAGCTACCTGAAAAATATAAACTTAAGTATTTTAAGGTAATAAATGACATGATTAACTATTGCCTAACTCTTCTCACCCTCAGAACCCATGTCCTGCAGTAGGACAGATTATATACAATATTAATATTATTTTAAATGTATTTAATTTAAATTATCTTTGGTAAAGCTATAAGCTATTTTGCCACTTTGGTGATATAAAAGAAGAACATTATTCTCTGACCTAGCAGGTGCATAAATTTAAATTTTTAACGCAAGACCACGATATTAAAGTTACTTTACACTTCTTACTTGTCACTTCATACCAAATTATATAAAAATATAATTATAAAATATATTGTCTGGGCAACTAACTTCTAGTAAATACACACAAATATGTTTAATGTTCACATAATTTCTCGAAAGCTATTGTCGTATAAATATTATCAAAAACAGAAGATACAAGCTGTTGGCAGTAGAATTGTAAAGGCACCAACGCAAAGGCTGTTAAAATTTTACGATTATAAACTTACAAAGCTCATGAAAACATTGGCGTTAATAAAGCGAGACCATAAAAGCTCCTTAAATTGTCCGTTAATAAAATATGAAACAAGGGTTTTATCTGTTTTTAGTTGCCAATGTATTTGGAAAACATCCACCATTATCGCTTTTGGCTTCAGAAGACTCATGTTTCGTATTCATTAATAGATATTTTTGTCCTTTTCGGACAAAGATTCGTATATTGTTTGTGATGTTTGAAGCACTTAAGCTTTGCCATCTGGACGATTATTTTGTGAATAAATTATTATAATTGGAATAAGATATTCCCGTCTGGCTATTTTAAGAATGGGGTCTTTTGACATAAAGGAATTTAGAGGAACACGTTCCAACCCTTGGTTGCTAGGCAGGAAGCTGAATAGAGTTTGTACGACATTCAAATATGTATGTATGTATTGTTAAATAATTTATCATTACTTATTCCCTCTTAAGCTTTGCGTTTCTTAATTACTATTAATGCTCAACAGATATTTTTAAGCAATTCGAGGTTAGGATATAGATTTAATTACATTGATATTTTTTTTTTTTTTTTTTTTTACGTGGGGGAATGCTATGACGCATATCCCTCCGCGGGGGCGGGCGGAGGGATTATGTCGGACTCGCCGGGGTAAAGAAAGATGTTGAAAATATAATGTACCTCCCGGGATACCGACTAAACCTACCACGGTGTTCCTCGACACAACCACTATCGACGGGGCCGCGCGAATCGCTTTCGCATGCGGTCGCGACACCGCCAAGGTTACGGCCCGCCGTATGAAACGGCAGGCCACTACACGAAAGACCTACCCAAAATAGGCACTACGTCATATAAAACCCTACTGTCTCCCCTAGAGGGGAGACGGACTCGACACAGAGGCGCGCGTGGGATCACGCACGCCGCCTCTCGGACCTGGTGCTGAACGGATGGCGGGCAGGCCCACAAAGCCCGCCACCCCCAGGTCAAACCTCAGGGTGGCTGGAGGTCATCGCGCGCCCTCCGGCGCCCGGCTCTGCGGTTGGGGAGAGGGTTTAAACGCTCCCTCTCCCGCTCCGCCGCCTCCTTGATGGAAATTACTTCCTCACAAAAGGAGGCGACGGCGTTCCACGACCTCTCACTCCGGACCATAGACTGAACTACGGCCGGGAGCGAGAGGGCAACCGATCCGACTGCCGCGATCAAATCACGGCGCTGCGATGCCCAGGCGGGGCAAACCGCCAAAGTGTGCAGCGCCGTGTCCTCAACAACGTCGCGGCAGTCGCCGCAGTGGTGACAACCGGGCGTCTCTTGCCGGCGTATACGACACAGGAACCGGCCAAAACATCCGTGGCCAGTCAGAACCTGTGTCAGCCGGAAGGTGAGGGCGCCATGCCGCCTCTCCAGCCACTCCTCAAATACGGGCCTTACCGCCACAATCGTGGCGTGCCCGTAATTACATTGATATACACATATTCATACATACACTATTCAACAACTTAAAATATTTTTGTGGTCGAATTGTTAGACACCATCCAAACCGTGAAATATCCATTTTTATTGTTAAAATACTGATACTCTTTGTGGTTGATATTTAATGTTTACAACGTTCCCCACGACGCTGAAAATTGTCTTGAATTATCATATTGGTAAATAATTAACCCCTGAATTAATACTATAAATATAAATCTGTCGGAAAAACAAATTAAAGTTTATGAAAATGGGTCTTCTTATCGTGTCTGTAAGGCTGCATTAACAAAATCGACTAGAGCGGTCCCTAAACTAACATATAAGAACTATTTCCCAAATCGTCCATTCTCCTTTTGCCTTCACAAGAATACCCAAAGCTGACAAACAAAATCGTGACTATAGGTCTTCATTAGCCCCATTACTATTTGCTTTGCGAAACAACTTGTCTCAAGAGTACTAATGAAAAAAGTTTATTTCGGACAGTAATTGACCGAAAGAATCAGAACATGTCAAATTAGAAAAGTCGACTGTGCGACGATATCAATAGAGCTAAAATAGGTTGGTCTCAAATTTTTCTGAACTGTTGGCTAGAAGACTTTGGCTCGAAAGTGTTATTTGTCCTATTGTTATATTACACGGCAAGGCGATAATCCGTTTATGAAAGTGGAAAAAACATTTGTAATAGATTTTGACATTGATAATCGTGCCAATACTAGCAACAGATTTTCATTTTGTTTTGCCATCTGTCTGGCCGTCATGATCCCTTTTCAAAGCAGATATCGTTAATATGGCGTCCATAGGTCTACTGGAGGAGCATTTCGACAGCTTATTATTAAAGTGAGAAACAAAAAAGGAAAAAAAGGAGTAGGTATCATTTTATAGTGTCACGCCTTCTTGTCTCCAAAGGTTTGGATTAGTAGAGTATTATACTAGTCATATTTTGTCAGCTATATTTAGATTATACGTAACCGAAGACGATTCTTAAATAAGCGACTACCTCTTTAACCGACTCGGAAATCTTGAGCAGCAGTTTGCTTAACTTCATTATTTTGAGCGCTACCAGCCAAGCGACTCTATTCTTGAAAGGTCGGCAACGCGCATATGATATCCTGAAGTTGCAAGCGTCCATAGACTATCGCTTATCATCATGTGATGATGATAAGCATAATCATGTATGATAATCATGTATGTACATGATTGTACATGTATGAAAAATAATACATTAGTTTTATACAAGCTGCGAACCGCCAGCGTTCTGTTGATCAAAGCCTGCACTCTACAAATACAAACAGATATAAAAACGTGTATGCCGTATTGTTAAATACACATCTATCCACGAATAACAATATCTGGGTCACGGCCTCTCACAGGAAGCGATTGGGCAAAAAACGGACGCCCTTAATTATTAGACCATAATTCATGTTTTGTTCATAAATGATAGCTGTTGAGTGGTATTTGCATACAATTATCGGTATTACGACACTAGTTTAATTAGTCACGTAGATAAGATGTAAGGATCATCTAATATACTAGTTTTTCTTATCTTATCTTGTGTGGGGGCCAGTCAGTATAGACCGGCGACACTTCGACCCAGTGGGATCTTTTGTGTCGACTTCCCCAATAACGACTGCCACAGATGTTCATGGCAGCCGGGACCGACTGCTTAACGTGCTCTCCGAGGCACGGAGCAGGCGATAATTGTCAATCACTACGCACATAATTTCGAAAAGTCATATAACTTCCCAAAGTCAGAGGTGCGCGACGTGGGTTTGAACCCGAGACCCTCTGCATTGCAGTCTGTTGGTCTCCCCACTGAGCTATCGCTGGTAGATATAGATACAACGCATTTTTATATGTATCACATGGGCGAAACTTTTTACCTATACTCGGGACCGACGTGTCCCGAGTAATGACGAACACGGCTCGTGCCCGATGGAGAGCAGGCTTCCAATATTCTATTGTCAAAAAGTCAGTGAACAGAGGACACCTGTATCCTATATCTTTCAATATGAAATTATTCATTAACTTCCACTTTCTGTTGTTACAGTTCTTAGGAACAGTAGAGATGTGCGATTACCTATCGATAAAATAATCGAGTTTTCAAGTCGTTGCATTAATCGTTAATGCAGATTGATTGTTTGATTGCGTATTTGCAAGATATAGATACGAATCTACAGTTAGGATTCCCAGCGCTATTCGCTAGTTTTAAATTATACAACTATTAAGATTTAATTTTACTCTTTCACCGGGGAAGTGTAAAATTAAATCAACAATTGTAGTTTAAAGTTTCAAAATTATGTAATAGTAGTGTTTTATAAAAAATAAACAACGCGATAAAATCCATATAAAGTTTGTTTAATTTTAATGTATAACATTCGCGTAGACATAAGACAATATTATTCGATTGTCATTCGAATAATAATAAATCAGTGTCAATGTATTGATGAACATTCGAATTCAGAACTTACAGCATTTGTACGTCGCTTCTGTAAAGTTTTAAATTAGTCACGAAATTATCAGCAGCAACATGCAGTCTGCAATAGGCATGACAGGGTTAAAATTAAGTGATTCTAATTAGTTCATCGTTTAGACTAACAAAAAATATAGGACACCATTTTTTGTTTTAACAAAACAATTCAAATTGACTAAGATGTAACGCATTAAAGTTCGGGAGTGGACGCTCGTGACGTCACTGTCTTATAAAATTTGTACCGACTACTGACGTAACACAAAATTTAAACACGTTCTTCTTCTTCGTTGTTTTAGTTTGTAAAACGCGGACTAAAACTTTTTTAGTATTCATAACTATTGACTACAGTATATGCCTGCTCATTAGTCTGTACATAGCAAATTATAGAAGGCAAACTTTTAATATTATACGCCTTTGCGAAACTTCAATACACACAGTCATGGAGTAACGTAGTCATATTTCTTAAAGCTTAACTGAACCACACCCCTTAAAAACGTAATAACATATTAAAAATTCACAACGCAACTCTTGCATATTTTACTGTGAAAAGTAGCGAGCGGTATCTCCTAACATGTGCCCGTATGTAGGTCGTGTCTTCGCTTCGGCTCCAGATAACATGTCACGTTGGGAGACATCCCTTCCCAATATATTAATAGTAATGGTGGCCGTCCACTACATTTTTACCTTTTCATTTTCGCTGATGTTCGAGTGTTTATTATATTTGAGCTTTGTGATTTAGAAAAGGATTTTTATAGGCAAGTTGTTGTTCATATGACGTAGTTCACTGTGGCTAATGTTAATGTTTTTGATTGTGTATATGTTTGGCGGTAACTTTGTTTACATATACATACATAGACTCATTACAGGAGGATTAGTCTGAAGTGTAGTAGAACCACATATTTTATGCTTGAAGCGGAATCCTGCAAGTTGGAAGAATACGCCCGGATCCCACGTCGTTGTGGCTATCCCTATTTAGAGGAGTTCCGTATTGTCAACCTTTTTTTTCTATGATAATAGTAGGGTTGGGCAATCCGAGGGTGCGTAGCGGGTTACTCTCTTTCCAATAATTTTATTACAATGGACTCTTGCTTTGTAATGTCTACTTCGATTCAAGAAACCACATTTCGCTTGATATGACTTAAATCTCTTGGCCAATGGTCGGCATCCGGGACCCAGACACAATGCTATTTTTAGTGTGTCTGGTTGCCGGCTAATTTATGAGTTAAGTTTCATGTCTAGCTACTAGGCTACTTGACGGCTAACAAGGCTTTAAAATCTTTTTTTTTTTGTCAGGCTATGGAAACCGACGACCTTCAGCCCAACAAAAAAGTGCTTGTTTATCACCTTATTAATAAAAAACATGGCCGAACAATCTAGTATTCTCCATCACTATTCCTTTGTGAAATAGAAACTGGATATACTGGCACTTCACTAGATATTAATGAAAGCGAAAATGGATACTTCTCACTTTACGCTCTTTGCCTTCATAGAGAGTTTACTTTATTTATACGGCCAGTTCGTTTTTATAGAACCTTAAAAGTTCAGTACACACAGCGGACCTGTGAAATATGTAAGCCTCATATGCATAAATAGGCTTTATGTACGTTTGAGTTTTAGGAAGGCGCTGTAAAAGAAAGGATATTAAATTAAAAGAAAAGTTTAGAGAGGTAGGGCATAGTAAGATCATTCCTTAAGAACGGTTACGCCTTGTGGTCTATATATGTATACTATAGGTACATGCATTTTATTATGTAAGTATGGGATCGGAAAATTTCGATGCGTTATATGCATAGTCAAAATCAAAGTCAAAAATCATTTATTCATTTAGGTCACAAAGTAACATTTATGAACGTCAAAGGGGTTAGTGAGTTTACTATATTTATTGAATTTACATTTAGGTTAATTACTAAGTTCAGGCAAAAGGTTGAGCCTTTAAAAATCTACCGGCACTAAACTCACGGGTACTCTTTTTAATCGCTATCAAATTATAATTTCAATACTTTACAACTCATTTATGTACCAGGTGTGCAAGCATTATGCCATATTTTATTGTTCATATGAAGCTAAAATATAAGAAATTTAAATAATATTATAAATAAAGCATACTAAAGTACTTTTAAAAACCTCAACGACGTTGCCACTATTTATGTCTTCTTAAGATAGGGATTTGGTTAATATTGGAGCAACGTTTTTGTATGGTAGATATCATTTTCTACCTCTCCTCCTTTAAAATAATAGTAATCCTTTACTTTACAGGAGATCGGAACCAAACAATCTTGTGTAGTTCTCTGCGGTGAGTGCTTAAGCACTGTACTGTGAACAGGTGCCGAATTTGCTCTAGAATTTATTGTGCTGTTTAAGCATGCAGAGTATTCCTTCTTTAAAGGATTGGTAACACTAACATGCATATGCATAGCCAGTAACTACTTACTATCAGTTCGAATGCTTGTTTACTACCATTGTGGCAGTAAAAAAATAATTACATATTGAAAACATAGTTTGGTATCTATACTTTTTCTGTTCCTGTAGTTACGTAGGTACTTACATGCATCTAATCCTTACTTATATTTTAATATTATAAATTTGAAAGTGACCCTGTGTGACTCTCTGTTACCTCTGCACGGCTAAATCACTCAATCGATTTGCATAAAATTTCGTTCAGAGATAGTTTTAAACCTTAAAATGTATTATTAACTCTTTATTTATTGGAAAACTACATTACTCTTGAACAAACATGTTTACACGCCACGCCATAAGTGTTTTCATTTTCCGCTTAAACAAAGTTCAAAACACTAAGTTAAAGCGCTGCTTTCCTACAACCAATATTAAACTAGCTAAATTGCCTGCCATTCCATTTTTAGTTCGCGAAAACCACAAAGATGATTCAGCCAAAAGACTGACTTTCGAACTAAAGCAACTTTGCCAAAACACATCAATCAACAGCTTATGTCTAGTCCCAGGTATATGGTTCGCTCCAATTCTCCAAGTCTACAATAAATTGCCTCACTTTAGCTAGAATAAATTTACTCGACTTTTCTATTCTGTCGTCGATATTCGGGTGATGTTCTCCAATATCGAGTCCAATTGTAAAACCGTAGGTACAGATTGTCGGTTTCGATTACGTTTACGATTCTTTGTGGTGGAACCGGATTAGTATTCGCACTTCGTTTTGTTGGATTTATCTGGTTCCCGATTTTGTTTCTTGTTACTATCCAGGTTCAATTTACGATTGAATCGTAACTTTGTTTTTTTAATTTCTAATATTTCTTGGAGTCAACGACTATTTAAGGAGCTATGATAATGCCCAGTCACTCTGTGAGTAAAAATGAGGTTTTAAATAGGATTAAAAATTACCATTAATTGTAATTGTTATAATTTTTATAAAAGACAAAGACAGCAGCAGTAGACGTAATAAAAGTGTTACTAGTCGATGTTATCGAATAGTTTTTCACGCATAGTTAAAAGAAGAAGTGATTTCGCTAAAAATGTTGTATCTTTCTTTTTTGAAATTCTATTTTCGAATATATATTAAAGTAGGTACAGATAATTTGCATGTTTACTTTTAGATCACAGAGATAAAGTCTAACAAGAAACGGAAACATCTCGTTCGAAGAGACCGCTATCATTTGCCAATCAACGTAATACATTGCAAAACGACCAAGTTAAAAATTCAATTCAATCACATCAATCCCATTAGCGTGAGTATCAATTGCACATAGTTGCATTATGCTATAAACCGTCTAAATTGAAATGGACTCATAAGCGTAGACAGAAGGTTGAAAGTCGTTATTCTTCAAATCATTAGGGTTAATAGTTTGAAGTGGGAGAGTGAAAGTGCTTTCGATTCCCTTGTGTTTATTTTCAGACTACGGAAGCGAACATATACCGATAATTATGAGCTGCTGGCTCTTTTGTGCGTGCATGCAGTTAAATGTTAAAAATAGTATATCAATGGGGAAGGTGTATTCATTACCTTTGTACACAGATTTATTGCTCAGTTATTTTTGCTGGGTGTTTTATTTTGGATGCGACATTTAGACACATATAGGATAAATAGACAGTGACTAGGCACTTTCATCAGAAAACATAGCTAGCGAGAAGTTGGTGTACTTTTAGCGGAATGTGGAAACTGGTCTTTAGTAACTAAATGCGATTTTCACAATCTGAGTGGAGTGGAGGCCTTATTAGACTTCAATATCTGCTCACTATAGGATTAAACGAAATGATTTTAACAGATAAATATAATAACCACTTGAGTATATGGCGGCGTAATACTATGTTATGTTAATAATATATAAGTATGCACATAAAACAATGAAATTACTTACAAATCTATCGTTTGCAAAGCGCGTCCGTTATCAAATTGTCATGCTACTGAAATGAATTTTCTAATCAGTATCGCCTTCAACTTCTCAAAATGGCGGAATGATTAAATACGTACTTAATAGAGATGAAGTTATCGTATTTTTTTTCTGCGATGTTATTTATTACTCGCCCAGATTTCGAGTATAAGCTGTTCTTTTGGTCTCACATAAACCTATTGCCGTTTTCCAACCGCAATTGCAGACTCCGTGCTGATACTAAGAATTTCCTAATACAAAATACTAACAAGACTATTTTAGCCCCGACGTAAAAACTCTATGGGATCTTACGATTGTTCACAAATATGAGTGTTGACAAATATATTGTTAGACTATCAAGGCAGTTATTTATCATGTATTTTATACATAACGATACAGTAAAGTACATAATAATATATTATGTTAATAATCATAACAGTTTAACATGACGAAATCAGTTTTTTACCCTTTAAAGCCTTAGTTCCCAAAGTGGTCCAGGGGGACCCTCAGGGGTCCGTGGGAGACTCAAGGGGTGTCTACATTGGCGTGACAATAAAATTAGGGACAAAATTTATTTGCTTTCGATAGTGAAGAACTAAAATGTTGGCTTGACTTCACCTATCAATGTAGGCAGATAATATTTTAAGAAGCTCAGTGAGATATTTTTGAGGAATACCACTCGCCGAAGAGCCGAGAATATCTTCTAAACCTACAGATATTGTCTAATAGAGTGTAACACATGAAATCTAGATCGGACAAAAGGCGAGGGAATACTACTTTTATACATAGACGTCCACACCTACACGTGCCTCGGGAGCAGCGAGGCGTATTTTATTTGCAACTTATTTCGTACACATATTCCGAAATTACAGAATAATAATTGATTGATTTGCGTCCTAGAATAACCTATTTGGACCTTCGAGCTTTATTCATGAGTTTACTAATGTTATATTTATAATATAATATAATAAAAACACATTTATTTCGAACATAATCCATATGAGTTAGTAACAATTTACTTACAAACTATGTTAGTAAAAAGATTGAAATTATGTATACATTACAGTTTTCCCGTAACGATGTCCACCCAGTGTGCCTGTATGGGACAATCAATACGGGATTTTTTTGTTGCTTACGTCTAGCCGTTTAGTCTATCAGAAGATATCTGTAAAAACTCACTGCTGTTCTTTTTAATCGCCATTAAATTACAATTATTTTAGTATTAATATCACATTCATATCAGCTGTTGCAGCTATTAGACATGTAATTTCCATTCTTTATCACGGTGAGTAACCCTATGATAGTTTTCCAGTTTAAAAGTAACGTTAACGTAAGACAATACTAAAAGAGAGAGTGTAACAGAGAACATAATTTGCTATTTCGTAACAGACGAACAATAGACATTGAAAATGTATAATGATAGTTGCATTACATGTCCAAATGACAAGATTTTGTAGGAAAGTCTCTTATGTCCCATTATACACACTTTTGTATTTTATTGCAGCTATGTCACAAATTACTGATAGACTATGCAGCCTTTTTTGAACACATGATAGCTAACAAGCCAGATTGATAATAAGCGGTCAAAGTAAGCTATAGACGCTTAGAGAATTAGAGGTATCACCAATTTATTGCCGACCTTTAAAAAAGTGAGCATGAATAATTAGTACTGGAATCCTATTGACAGCACAACGTCTCCCTAAAATACTTCGCAAACTTACTCATTATTGAAATACAATACACCGTCGTTTGGTTGCAGTCTTTTAAGTGTCAGATCAAGGCAGGTTTTAGGATAGAGCGAGATTCAATTATGGCTTATTTCTTGCTTCCTTTAATTTATTTTCTCTTACCACTGAAGCGCTGCAAGCGTCTCCTTGTACTTGTCACCTGGAGCGGCTGCTCTGTTCGTCTGATGGTAGGACCAGCAGCGGACCTTTTGTAGGGAGGAAAAACTTCACCAGTTAAGCTGTTCTTGAGAGAAATCAACGGATCCTGCTGCGTCCTACCTTCAGAACCAGTTGTTAGAATATTTTAAGATACTGACTTTTTGATTAATCTGTCATACATACGTGATATACATATAGCTCTCCACGTACTCGTCGATGTACGGTTATGATTATTTGGTAACCAGTCAACTATAAGGATTTAATTGGTGCAACAATCTCGCCTACCGATCGTCATTACTGTGTTACACATGCACACTGTTCATCATACGCATTTGTCATCATATTAATAAATGTATTAGCCGCACCGTAAATGAATTCACTTGGCAAGGGATCTGTTGGTTGCAGTGTAAATATAATGTTCTTTGAAGCCTAGTACGATATTATAAAAGCCGTTAATTCCTTTGTTGATTGAGGAGTTAGTGGCTGCACGGGTGGTAGTAATTTTTAGTGTTAGCCTCGGCTTTGCTAGTGTACTTAATGTTGGGTTTGATGTCCTTACAGAGCAAACATTTTGTGATAATTATAAGTAGATAAGTAAGATATGCCAAATCGGAGCAGTCTTTGTGATTACAGAGATGAGAGATATTTTTGAAGAATGTTAAAAGATTTTGATTTGCACATTTTAATAAAGTTCTTTTTTATGCACATTTATATCGTTGACGGAAATAGGTCCTTCGCGTATTTCAGAAAGCCCAAAATAGGCAACAATTATAGATTTATAGAATTATAATTCAAACAGATATTCGAAATATAAAATTAATTACCTACTTAATAATATCCAACAACAAACACACACTTCAAAACCTAAAACCCACGCAGTGAAATCAAAACAATATGATACATAATTATGATCATTTTCTATTATTAATTCAGTATCGCAGATAACAAAACAATACTTCAGATATAACGATAACTATAATTTGCACAAATATTTAAATTAAATTAGTCATTGAAATTTAAAATGACAGTAGCTCAAGGCTTATCGCAACATCGCAAGACGCAATTGTTGTTATCTTGCGATCACACCACTTGATGACTTTACATCCATTGTTTTGAAATTTGCGCTGGCGTAACACTATTGCAAAGTGCAAAACCGTTAAGTAATGTCGTTCTCTCCGAAATAGACACGGAAGATATCTCCAGATTTAGATTTAGAATCCAAACTATCCCATCCACGAATCGTTTAAAGTGCTTGTGACACAATAAAAGCATTTTAAGTTTCTAAAATAGGAATGAAACAGTTTATAATAGTTCACAAGCGTCTACGAGGGGTGATTAAAGGTTGGTCGACGCCGACCATCCTTGGCAAAAAGCCAGGGTGTCGACTCAGGGAGAATTGTTTGCCTTGTTGGCTGTTTGTAACGATTTAACTGTCTATGGTAGCGTTCCAAATTTTAAACTGTCACGTTTGAAGTTGTTGTGGTTAGATAAATATCGATGCCTATTTTAATGTGCTGTGTGGGCTACATATATGTACATTGTACATAATATATTATGTTTTGAATATTAAAGTAGGTACTTGTTTTAACTAATAAATCTTATAACACAAAATATCCTTAGTCCTTTTCTAACTGCTGAAATATTACGAATACATTCACAACACAATTAACTAAAGCACACAAGTCTTCTAAAAACCTTGGAAATCCACCTCACAACCGCACCGTTTTTTATATGGCCTTCGTAAAACTGAGGTAGCCCGACTAAAGAAGTACCGCCGCGTTTTCCAGTCAGGCAGCCTTTGTTTAAGCTAAACACCAATGCAGATTAAAGTGGAGGCTGTGCATGAACATAAGGTGCATAATTATTTAGCTTATACAGGCAGCAGACCTGCAAGTAATACCTTTACTGCTGCAAGCGTTATCAAACTCATCGTCAAACAGGTAAAATCGAAGAGTACCAATCCAAATCACGACCGCAGAAGAAGGAGAGCATGTGTGCGCAAATGCTTTAGCCTGTGTATGTTTATATGAATGACAGGCAACTTTTGTTATCTATTTAGCTCAATCGATATCTATTGACATTTGAATAAAACTTTAAAGAAGTTATTCGGTTGAAAATATTTTGTTGCATTGTATCGTTGCAGCGAAAAGGCGGGTTGTGTCGAAGACTTTCAGTAGGCGCTTATCGCTTAAGAGCACCAGTGACCTGTTTCCCTCATTTGAATAAAACTAGCGCGGGAATATTCACTTCATTCGTCTATCGCTTGTTGCTTAAGGTTTTTAGAAACCAGCTATCCCCCAGCTCCACCCACGTTTATGATTACTGCTTCGCTTCTGTAGCTCGTAGCTAGATGTTATATCATAGCCTATGTGACTCCTGGATAGAGTAGTTTTAAGTTTATTTATTACAAACATATTAACAGATATAACCAACATACAATTATTTATCTTTATTAAATTAGTATAGACAATAAAGGTGCAAATAAATATACGACGGCATGAGCGATTACCGTTGCATAAATGATAGCTTGCAATATCAAGCGAATCAGTCGCGCGTTGCCAACCTCAAGGAAAATGAATTAAAGATGCAATGAAAAGTATATGAGAGAGGAGGCAAAGGCTTATATAGCCTTCGCCTTCTTAAATATCCTGGAAACCGTAACGCAGCAATACAATACAATGTTGTTTTGTTGCGATCTTCTGTATGGTGGAAGTACTTTAATCGAGACGTTCAATTTTGAGAAGAATTCTTCTTTGTATTTTCTTAAGAAGAAATGAAATAGGTATAAAACAAAAGAGTACGCTTGTGTGAAATAATAATAATTTATTTTCTTACCAGATAAGGCACAACGTATAGAACGTAAATGCTTACCACAGATTTCATTGTATCTATGTTTCTGATTTTGGAAGGTACAAAAATTGTTGTATCCCAGGAAAAAAAAATAATGAAATGCATTGGATAAAGGCAATGTCAAAAACTTTAGTTTCTGTTTATCTCACTCTGAATAGGCGTGAATATACATAACTATGAATAAAAATACATTTAGAAATTATTTTCTATCTATGAATAGCGTGTCTAAAATCTTTATAATATAGCAACAAAATCCTCTCGCGTGTTAAAATGGTATATTCTAGAACATTCGCTTTATTACTTGTTTAAATGACTTTATATTATTTATTTGGGCCGTTTAACCGTTTTAATGATATAATATATAAAGTTGCATGTCCTCTGAATATTAGCGAAGGTCTAGACTGAGGTGCGTAAAATTTTTCAAGCTGTGTTTAGGACTTATACTATTAAAAGCGAGGCTTTTGCCGTCTATAGAAATAATGTTATTACATGCATAGTCTCACACTTATATCTACGAAGGGATAGACGCGGAATGCGGATGTTATACATCTCTATGTATAACATTCGCATTCCGCGAGCTATGTTTCAGCCAAGATTTTTGCAGTCTACTCGACACCGTTCCAAACTCTACTGCTACTGTACACTTCTTGACAGAAATACTAATAATAAGTTTACTCGACGCGAGAATCGAACTTGACTTGTATAAAATGCTAGTTGCTACTACGCTAGTTTAGTTGTTATGTCAGATAAGACTCAAGACAATAAAACTATGCAATAGCACATTTACTTTATTGCCTGTCCAAATTGTTTCTTGTATAGTTAGACAAAGGAGGTACCGTTACTTTTTAACCTTTCTGAACGAAGTAACATTATTTTTAGAACAATGACTTACGAAAGAATCTTGTCATACTTTATCTTTGTTCGAAATTTGAATATATGAAAGACGTTATTTTTAATAAGATAAGTTACAAATTCTTGATGTGCCTGTATTTTTAATTTTTTTCTCTTTTTAAAGACAACACCTGCACTAGGAAGAACTTATACCAGTGTGGCGGACCCCTTTACAAACATTCTAACAAAGGACACAGAACAATAATATTTGGATCTCACAAATTAGGTATTATTGTTCCGTGCGGGTATTAAACCCACAGCACTCGGTATAGTATCATTGGCAAGTTTAACCACAACGCCAAACGTGAACATAAATTGCATTCCAGTTCACATTTGACGATTATTTATTAGACTATATCGGTGCTCTATTTTGAACAGTTATAATTACAGGAATTGGCACTCTGGCCTTTCTCCAAAATAATTTTAACCGTTAATAAAAAAATCTATATTTGAGCTACGGATGTATGTATATCGGTATTTAATCGATTTATTTCGGCAATAACAATAATAATAACACGATTCCTTTATACGCAACATTTATTACATTTAGAACGAGTCGCGAGTTATTTTGGCTGTTTCGTGGCGCGTAATTACGATCAATATAAATTGATTGAGGGCGCGTTATTGCAAAAATTGCTTTTATAATGGACGTACGGTTTGATGGCCGTCGTATGTAGAGTCCATTCACGATGCGATTTCATATAATTACTAGAATTTTCCCGCGGCTTCGCTCGCCTAAATGTAGGTTAGGTTAGTAACAGTACCTACTTTTTCTGGATGAAAAATATGTCCTTTTTGTTCCCCTGACAACGTGTATACTAAATTGCATAATGATCTGTTGAGTAGTTAAGACGTGAAAGCGTTACAACCAACTTACATTCACATTTATAATAGGTATTAATTACGTTTAACAGTTGTTAACAATCTGTTAGTTTGCTGTTGAAACTTATCGAAGGATGAAAGTAATTATTGATACGAGACGATTTTTCTTTACAGATTTTTATAGTAAAATCAGATAGTGATAATAATTATATAGTATATGTATATCCTCGATCGCTGAAAGGGTAAACAGAGGTATATTACACCCACATTTCGACAACTATAATTTAGGTCCTACCTCATATTGAGCGAGCCTATTGCTATGTACCTACCTAAAACATAGCCAGACTCTGTTCTGCTACAGATCAATCCAATAACACTTTGCTGGATTTCAAAATTAAACAATATATCTCGTTGTCAATCACAAGCATAAGCACAAAATCAGCAAATCCACTAATATATACAAATGTATTATAAATTACTCGCATTAAAATACCTAACCACTCAAGGGCCAATCTAACCCGAACATTTTTCAACCAATTTATCCTATATAACCAACAAATAGACCCAATACATAAAGGCTAATAGTAATTGAAGAGGCCTACACAGGGCCAAAGTAGTTATAAATATTTTGTGGCACCCTTCCTTCCGCAGTCTGGCCTCAGTTGTCGCCGCCCATTATGTAGGTCAAGGCCTGAACACGAGGCCTTTGCGTTTGTCCCTGGCCCAACAATACTCCAACAGTGCTATTTACAAACGTTAAAAGGGAACATGGATTTCCTGACACGATTGGACTTGTTTTTCCTTTTATAGCCTTTTTATTCAATGTCTGGTTTATGCGATTGTCTGCTATCGTGCAAAAGACGTGAAAGCTCGTGAATGGCGGCATGGTTTTATTAAATACCAGGCTAATGAAAATAATAAAGTGTATCTTTTGGAAAGCAAATTCACAAAAAGAAGACATGTAGTTGCTACGAAGGATTAGCCGGCGTTTTTGGAATTATTCCTGCATCCAGGCATCATCATTGCAAGTTTCTTAAAACTACTCTTACTTCCAGAATGATCAATATGTAATTTACAAAGTTATCCAAGACTAATACAATTACTTAAAATGTTTTGAAACATTGCCAATTAGCCATTTGGATTGATTTGGACATTACCATATCCAAATCCAATTCGCTCTTTCTCATTCTCTAGTATATGTTTTTTTTTATTGATACAATTTCTGTTCCTTTTATAGAGATAACTGATATCTGTCAAGCCAAACTACAACCCAGTACAATCAATAAAAAAATATGCTTATTCTAACAATTCTGTGTTTATGAAGTTCGCTACACATTCTATAAACAAGACTTTCTCTTTGTTAGACAATACATTTATTATACATATATTTATATCATATTATATTATAAATATTATTACATGTTCGACATTACATAAAAACGCATGCTATTATTGTGTCGGGTAACTTTGTTCACAGAGGTTCGTTATAGTGGAACAAATACAGATAATATACAGCTTTCTAGTTCATTCTATAGATCAATAAACTAACTAAATTACTTCACGGATGGCGCGAGTTTACAATAGTTACCTTTTCTAGTGCCCACTGACATTGCGTTGACCATAAGGGTTCAATTTAGCTATAGGCGTTAGCTACAAAGGAAAAAGCAAATAAAATTAAAATTGTACCATTCCATATTCAAATTCTGATTTAATGTCACGCTCTTATTAATCGTTTTACTCAATGATATTAATACACAAAAAGAAGCAGATATTTTATTAGCCCATGCAAAGTGAAGGCTTAAAACGAGCGAATTTAGACGCCTTTTTATTTAAAAAAATAACGTTGAAACAAAAAGAAATGGATACTTAAAACAAAATCGATACAACAAAATCCCTGCAAAACATTTAAAGCGCAATTACTGGAATTATGGCTATCAAACTCATTCAGAATCTATTGCGCTACTTATTCGTTAAAATTGTTAACACATGTGCAATTATTACTAAGTAACATTATAGTTTATTCACCAGTAATTGGATATCCATTTCTATCAAAGTAACTCTAGTGTTTAATATCATTTCCTAAACCAAACCAAAAAAAAAAAACGCCCGCCGGGTCTAGCTATTCTTTCTAGGCTTTATATTAGTGTATTCCATAACACATTACTCAAAGTAAATAAGTAATAAAATAATGCCAACATTTTATATTCATATAATATAATTATAAATTATGCCATTTAATAATACGTCGCATCGTACGTGTTACAGCATTCAATATGAGGTGCTATGTTTTGTTACTTCCCATGGATGTATATTCTTCGTATAAGTATCTCACATTCCTGCATAATGTAGCTTCTTGCGTATGAAATAATAGATCTTATGAAGTACAGAGGAACAAAGTAGCAGGCATTGAGTACAAGATGATTTGAGCGAAATGTATGTGGGCAAATGTTGATACTATTATTAATTTTAAGATCTTGCCTCGTTGCCGCCGCGGTTGTGTTTGTGACGCCTGTGTCTCCCGTTCAATTTCTTTCAAGAACAATATAAATATCTTATGGTAACTGTAGTAGACACCACCTTTACCAATGGAATCTGACTATATTGCTAGGATTTTACGACCATATGAATCCCTGCAATGAAGCACAGTGTGCAATAAACCCTATATATTATAGACTAGTTGACCCGCGCAACTTCGTCTGCTTTATATAAGATAAGAGAATTTACCCTGTCTTTGCAATATTTTTAATTACTGCTCCGCTCCAATTGGTCGTAGCATGACGTAATATAGCCTATAGCCTTCCTCGTTAAATAAGCTATCCAACACTAAAATAATTTTTCAATTCTAACCACTAGTTCCTGAGATTAGCGCGTTCAAGCAAACAAACAAACAAACTCTTCAGCTTTATAATATTAGTATAGATAATATACACCAATATTATTTGACTACGTTTACTGTAATGTCAAGGTACTTTCCCAGTAGTAATTGCTCTTTAAAAATTACCTACTTACACCATTTTAGTTGGATAGAATTTATGAATAAATGGAAAATTTTCTGTATAGGTAACATTACAATTAGTCATCCTACAGAGGCAGAATGAGAGTGCACTCACTTACAGTAATTGTCCGCCTACGCAATCTGTTTATTATCTGAAATTACAAGGTAAATGCAATGTGGTTTACATAGGAGGTAAATGCAATGATCCTCGTCTTCTATACATTTATAAAGAACCGAAATATTTTACACTTGTTTTAATTGAAATTATTTACATTATTCACACTTTTTACCCAGCGGTTCAAGTGCTTTTCAGCAGACATGGGCAAGGGAAGATTTTGAAAGACTATCTTATGAATAAATTTTCTACAGCTGGTCTAATATACTGCTGGGCAAAACGTAAGATAGGTATGTGTGCAATAAATGTAGTACTGCGTCCGTGGCGCAGCGGTAGTGAATGCGACTGCTGTACATGAGGTCTCGGGTTCGAATCCCGGGTCGGGCCAACACACAGTTACTGGATTTTTAGTTAAGAAATCTCAATAGCAGCCCAGTGTTAGGTTAGCGTTAATTAAATTGGCGGTGTAAGACACCCACGTGCCTCGGAAAGCACGTAAAGACGTTGGTCCTGCGCCTGATCTCTCTCCGGTCGTGTCGGATTACCGTCCCATCGGATCATGAGAGTTAGGGAACAGAGAGTGCACTTGTGTTTGCGCACACACTTGTGCACTATAATATCTCCTGCGTAGTTGGCTAGTCTCCGTTAAGACTGGCCGCCGTGGCCGAAATTCGGTCTGGAGAAGGATAAACAAATCCTAGGACCCGTCGGTTTATATGTTAAAAGAAAGAGATTAAAAAAGAAAAGTAAGGAAGGGGATAAAAGATATTGGTAGTCTCTGAAACTCATATTCACTTAGTGAAATTACAACTTTTTTAAATATTTGCAAAAATTTTAGGTTACTAATCACTAGTAAGCATTCTAATTACGCCGTTAGCTAAACAACAACGCTTGTGTTAGAAGTGAATTCACAACAGTAGTGCAACAGTTTAGATTAGAACCTACGACCTCTCGATCGTAAGTCTAAATACCTTATCCATTAGGCTGGCGCTGGTGCTTGGCACACTATTATACCAGTTTAAGAGAGACAATAGCCAACAAGAAGAACTACCTATACTTCTCTCTCCAAATAAATAATTGGCAACAGTGAGTTCTTCAATTATATAATAGAAACAACAGGAAGTAAATCCTAGGTATTGTTTACTAACAATTTGCACACGTCCGTGGCCTTGCACACATTGCGACACACAGACAGATAGTGACGAGTTAAACTTTTATTATTATTAATATGGCCTTGTGTCAATGCCAGCAATGCAGGTCCTAGCTATTACATAGCATTGGTGATAGGTGCAATGTATTTGTAAATATACTCTGTTGTGCAATCGAACCTTTAAGAAATTATTTATATTGTTTATGGTCATGGCTACTGTCACCTGCTGTCATGGCTGTCATTCGTTCATATAGCCACGAGTATGGATTCAATGACGTAAGAGCACCATGCCGCGATGGCGGAACCACAGATTATAATAAAGTAGCGAGATCAACGAAAATAGACTATTGCAATGAGTATATTGTGATATAAATATTATGGAAAAGGGTTTTAATTTCTTTAGCGTAAAAGCT
This sequence comes from Catocala nupta, assembly GCA_963675205.1. Lineage (NCBI taxonomy): Eukaryota > Metazoa > Arthropoda > Insecta > Lepidoptera > Erebidae > Catocala > Catocala nupta. Next base: position 4,825,921 of record OY776095.1, on the reverse strand, counting down.
TATCATTATAAATACGTTGCAAATAAATAGACTGTCTTGCTGGCGTAGCTTGGTAGTGTAGGCTACTGCTGTGCAAGAGGTCTGGGGTTTTGTTGCCGGGTTGGGCAGTTTTATTGGGTTCTTCTATAAAATAATTCTTAATAGCAGCTTTGAATCCGGAATTGGGAACCGTCAGACGGCAATAGGCTTGATCTCAATAACATAGGACCTATAACATAATTACCGGAGTCTATGTGCCCTACACCTTTCACTACTCTTTGGAGACAACATTCTACAGACGTGATTCTATTTATCTATTTACGGAAATATACTATTTACTTGTATTCTGGTGGCGTCACCGCCATCAATGAAATACGGAATTCCGGGAAGCTCCAAGTACTAACAGGGTTTTGGCACGTTTATAAGCCACATCCACAATTCGTGTTTATCCGTGCTTGCAATTCATATAATATAATAAAAAAAATGGTGCAATACCAGGATTTAAAAAAAATTGTTTATGGTTACATACTTAGATATTTCATTCACAATTTTACACAATAAAACCACAAATTACTTAATTCAGTAACTGTGCAGTACTTACCTAATAAATGACTATTAGTGCAGTGCATTTAACAGAAATGATACAATAAATTTAAAATATATTTCTACATAAAATGTAAACGTAAACAAATCGCTCAACGACGTTTCCTATCATCTGAAATCAAATCATAATCTAACATTTCATAAATTCCCGTCTTAGATTTTCTATTTTACATATTTAAAATTATACACACAATGCGTGGCTTTTGTCTCGACCATAAATCATCATGAATTCAGAACGTCAAAATAATTCATTATCGTTGAATGTATCAACTGCAAAAACGTCAAACGTATCATTGCTAAGCTAAAAACCGTGTTCAACGACAATAATGTTGATGACAAAAAGAAGAAACGTGGTTGCATCAAATCTGTAATTCAAAATGGCATTAGAGAGGTGGCGCCTATTGCAACACGCGACTGGTTGTCATGAACGTTGCACACGCGCTGACCCGGAATCGCTTCTACAGGAACAACTGGTTCGAATAACATCACCATTATACATTGAGCTCACGATGTTCCACTCGTTTCGAAAGAATCCAACAATACCAAAGTTCTTTAAAAATGTTGAGTTATAAACACATTTAACTTCAGCGTTCTATTTTTAAAATCGCTTTTATTTATTTTTGATTGCATTCTGTGTTCCATTTATGACTAAAGAATGCAATTGAAACATTTTAATGTTGGCAATTTATTCAAAACTGACAATTAAAAAAAGAATTTTAGTATCGTATATTTTTAATCTATAATGCCGTTCCGTATTAAGCGTTGACGATTTTAGCCCGTAATAACTTTCGTTTTTGCTGTCGCCTGACTATTACACCAACCTAAATAATATACAATGACAGTGAAATTATCCACTTTCACGCGTACCACCGAAGCAATTAATATCGCATTACGCCGCTGACAATTATTACACCGCCTCATTTATATAAAGTTTGTTAAACGTGGAAAGCACATTAAAAGATCACAATATTTTTAATGCAATTTTTATTACGTATATAAATACTAAAGTAATTGGGAAATACTAAAGATAGGACTGAAAACTTTTCACGTTTTTATTACCTGTCAGTTTTACAGTCCATATTTGGAGTCCGGCAAAGGAATTCATCCTCACATATAACCGAATGGCTCGCGTACCAAGCGGTCACATAGGAATATCCACTCACAAACGCTTAGTTGTAGGATGACTATGGTTTTCCTAAGAGAAAATGCTCTTTATAACGGGCCAGGTAACCACTTCTGATAGGTGTTAACAAAGTTATATAAAAGTTGTTCAATATATCGTTGCAGCTGGTATTTCCTGTATGTAAATACGACTGCAAGTGCCATTAGCGTGTCTCAAAGCAGCATGTCTGCCTTAAACATATTTTTCTTATCCTAACATGACTTCCAGATTTCTTATTTTGAGACACTCGAACATTGTCTTCTACCTACAATAACAATCATTAAATATATAACCCGGAGTCAGGTCACAGTCATAGAGTAGGTACTTAATTTTACCCGCGGCTTCGCTCACGTAAATGTAGATTATGTGAGGTTAGGTACAGTACTATATTCTTGATAAAAAGTACACTATGTCCTATTCTGTACACCTAAGAACGAGTATGCGAAATTTCATGATGATCGGTCGGGTATTTTACGCGTGGAAGCGTAACAAACAAACTCAAACAAATAATATTAGTAAGAATGTAATATAATTAGTTATAGAAAATATTTCAACATATTGAAGAAATATGAGTAGATAACAATAAAAGAATGGACGGTTTATAGGTACACCAAGGATTAGTTGTATAAGATAGAAATCGAACAAAGATTGCATTAGCTTCGTTGCGTCAATACGACCGCTGTTTAATAAAGTATTGAGTTAAGTGAATCTAACTATATGTAGTATATACGTATATATTACTTCTTGATCTACCTACTTCATTTATAGCATTAATACATAAACGCCTGAGCTTTCCTAATATTCCAGTAATTAATGGATAACCTTAAAATGTCTTATAGTAGAACTGAAGGCCGCTCAGAAAAAATTAGAAAATTATTAAAAAAAATATATATTAAAAAGTGCAAGCTATATTAGCATAGCATACTTTTGACTATCTATCTATTAACATAATAAGTGTTTAATAATAAAACAACAAAAAACCGATTGACTTCATTCATTTATGGTCGTAGTATACAAGAAAGTTACAAATGGTAATTTTAAAAAAACACGTCTCAAGTTAGATATTACCTGAGATATGTGTTTTTCTAAAAAATCTATCCTTACTACTGTTAAGATAGACCTTTTTCATATTTTTTTCTGAACGCCCATCAGTTCCACTATAAGACATTTCCAGGTTATCCTTTAATTACCGGACATCCTGTATATGTTGAGTTTATTTCTTTGTAACGTTTTCACGCCTAAACTACTCGACCGATCATCTTGAAATTACGCATACACTTTGTCAGGGGTACAGAGAAGGACGTAGGATACCTTTCACCCGAAAAAGGCACTGTTTTTAGGTGGAGCCGCCGGCAAAAGCTGGTATTAAATATAACTGAATATTGTGAATACCGTTTTCCATCAAACATCGATTACATTTTAACGATATCCTCCTTTCCTATTCCTATAAAATACGCTTTAACATTTCGCATTTTTCACTCCACTACAATTCACATATTGGATGACACGCAGTATATCATTTTATGAGTGGCAGGGCACAGCAGAATTCCCATTTTAACCCGTCATTCCGCTCAAATTGTGGTAGACTGACTAGGAAATATTTTCTCCTACAGCAGATCACAGCCAAATAACTTTTATGTTGTTGTCCTGCAATGAGTAGGGTTGTAGCTCTATCTGAAGATGGTATACAGTTACTCACGACAAGTTTTATCCTTCCTACAGAACATCACAGCCAAATAACTTGTAAACTTGTATTGCTGCGATAAGTACTTCCAAGCTCTTTCTGAGACGGTGTACTGTTATTTGACGCTGCTTTCTTTTTTTTTTTGAAAGACAACTCTCGCTGTAATACTAATTCCTAAACGCAAGGGATTTACAAACAGAAACAAAGAACACCGACATGCCATTTTATCTTATAACGTATTCGCTCCATCGGTAATGATACGAGCCGCTAAATTATACTTAATACAAAAGAGACCCTTGAATTTTTCATACGATATGTCCATTCAATCTGGCCACTACTTTCTGTGACGTTGTCGACATATTAATATATCAGTTCATAACATTGTGGCTAACTGAACGTATAAAAGCGAATCCCCTGATCCCACGTCAACGACCTACGCGATTGCAATGCCATTCAACACTGACCAACCTAAACATGACCTCCACCTCCCTCCTGTCACATCTATTTTCTTCATACCAAGACGTAAATGAAAGGCGCTTGAAGGGTCTTCACAAACTGGTGTAGTTCGTTACACGAGCGTAGTAAGCCGTGAAACGCGAAGTCATAGAAAATGCAAGAGATCTTGATGACTCAGTCTCATAACACAGGCTTCTTGTTTTTATAATAAATCACATTATTCTCATATTATGCAAGAAGATATATTGACAATGACATAACTGTATACGATACAGGAAGATTATGTTTCCTCATAACTCTTATACAATTTAATGTCGTGTCTCTAGATTGGTTCAGATTGGAAAGCTCTGAAATGCTTCAAATGATAACTATCTTGCATGCCGCTAACAATTTAGTGTCATGCAATAATTAATTGAAATAGACGGTAGGCAAGTTACGGATTGAGATCGTGCAGACGCGACACGATTCACAATATGAAGCAATGTAAATGTAATGCAAACACGACGAAATTCTGTAGAATTCAGACCTATGGCGGACGAATTACCTACTATCGCCTTTAATAAAGGGGCTTCTAAACAAACATTATTTTTACTGCAATGTGTGGCTGCAATATACTGGCTTGAAATAACAGGCATATTATAGAATAAACGACAATATTTAGCATATGGTTAGGAAAATAATTAAGATTCGAATGGGCTGATGCATTCAAATGTTTTTGCTCTGGCTTGAAAACATTGCACCCAAATTGCAGTAAAATATTACCTCTGTTAAAGACCCCTTTGCACTCTTATATGCAATGTAATATACCTAGATACAACGAAAACGCGTATTTTCTAGAAACTAAATAACATTATGATTCTCTCTAACATATTAATACACAAAGAGAGCAGATTTTTCTTTATAAAGAAAAGCCTGTAACAGCCAAAGAAAATTTGTTAGATCTTTTGATAAATGTAAAATTCTGATAGTGTAATAGAGAGTATTTTGTAGAAAGCATAAAATTAATTTAATATATGTATAGTCTTGACTGCCATCTAAAGCTATACGAAACATTGCCGCATTCGTCGAAATACGATCGATTGAAACAGACCGACCATCAACTCAAGTTTCGTCTATTCAATTCTGATTCGAATTAGTCAACGACATCGCGACAATTCGTATTAATTAGTGACAACGAATTAATTAACATTCGAATATGTGGTCAAACCATTCTCAAATATTCGATATTTTTGTTGCGTTTTCCCATCGGTATAGATACACAAGTTGGGTTTTAAGCCGAGACGAACAATTCACTGCTTTTGAAGTACCGTAATAACACAGCTTAGAACTGCTATACGCAATAGTTGCACATACGACAATCCCTACACTTGGCAGTATATCGGTAAACAGTGGAGACAAAATAAAGGCAGTAAAACTAAACCACAATAACTTACCGCGTGAGTCTGCATGCCAACAAACAACCAACCGCTGCTTACGCATACATTGATGGTCGGTACCATTGACGCAAACGCAAAATCTATTGGTTTATAGTAAAATATCGTATGTTGCAAAACGTTAGAGTCATAGAATATCACCGTATGACGCGATATTCTATTTTATTTTTATTTAATAGGTACTTAAAGTAACAGACAGAACAGATTAAGTATTACACAATATTCAATTGAACATTAAATAGTTTCCAACCTGAAGTATTTAAAACTTTAGTGAGGAAATGTAAGCAATGATAAAATAAGTATAAAAAAGAAAGAAGAAATACCTAGTTAGAGCTCATTATTTTAAACAGTTTTCTTTGAGGCGTTTTTAAACATATACCTAACTATCGTGACAGATATCCGTTTCAGAGCAAATAGAATTGTATTGTCTGCATATTTGTGAAATTGGGTTGTTCAATCAAACGTTATTATTACTATGGACTATAGTAAATAGTTATGGTGTGCGCACAGATTGCGTTGGAGTCTTAAAGTTTAACAGCAAGCTGGCTATCCAGTAAACCATTCACAATTTTGTGTAATGTACTTAGGTCACTCACACACCTTTACTACGCAGAATCACTAACCTTTTCTATTTTCAAATCGTTTCATACATATATTTTCTTGTTAGCAGAACGTCCTGTTTGCTGCAAATCTACCTCCAAACTGGTAGTGCCTTACAAACATTAACTAAAAACGTTTTTCCAATTTAAACACAGAATATATTCATAGTTTTCCGCCTATACCTCCATACGGGTAGGCCAGTGGTCGGCAACCTTGTTATCCAAAAGAGCCAAATATAAACAATCCACAAGTGAAATCTATTCAAAGAGTCTTTCATATTTTGGACTTAAGCGTTGCTTTAGCAGCGGGTATTACGAAAAAATTAGGATTAAAAGCTTGCTTTTGTCAAATAAGTGTTAGTTTTACTAACAGTTCATGATATCATACTTATAAGGCAAGATAATAAGTAATATTGCCGTGTCTAAACATTTCGTGGAAGAGCCGCGAACCGCGGGTTGCCGACCACTGGGGTAGGCAATTGGCACTGGCAATCGTATTAGGTTTCACGTATTGGCATACTGTTTCAATTCCAGACGCCATGCTGCTATTGCTAAAATCTTGACAGCAAAATCCATCTCGTAGATCGCAGCTAAACATTTGTGTTGTATTCCTGTGTCAGCCATATGCTTGTTTACCTCCTTAGTACAATAATACAGGCCACAACATAACGTCTGTCCAAACAACGTGTATTTGGAAACATCCAGTCAAATGTTTGATTTGGTGTCGATTTTGTCTGCGTCTCCGTTAGCAGTCAAAACAGATTACAACCGATATCACACGCAACTTGTCTCTTTGTTTCGTCACAAGTCACAACATGTATTGCTACGCATTAATAATATCCTAACTTTGCCAGTCCTGCAATGCGACAAGGATTCTAAAGATTAGTTATATCAGTAAATAAGTAATAACAAAAAGATGTAATAAAACCGCTAATAAAAATGTAGTGAAAATATTTACAGTTTACTTTGGTTTCTTCTCGTCTAGGCGTCTGGCAATATACATATATACAAGGACATTTTATAAGAGAAGAATTGATAAGTTAATTATTATCTAGCCACTGGCAGCACGGCGGCATGTTCAACAACATTAATATTAGATCTTTACCTATAAAATTGGTGATTATACAGGGTGTCCGGTAATTAATGCATAACCTGGAAATGTCTTATAGTGGAACTGATGGCCGTTCAGAAAAAAATATGAAAAAAATCTATCCTAACTGCTACCTGAGATATGTGTTTTTTTTTTTACATGTATAACTTTCTTGTATACTACGACCATAAATGAATGAAATCCATCGGTTTTTAATTGTTTTATTATTAAACACTAATTATGATAATAGATAGACAGTCAAAAGTATGCTATGCTTAAATAGCTTGCACTTTTTAATATTTTATAAACTTTTTATTAAACTTTTTTAATTTTTCTTAACGGCCTTCCGTTCTACTAGAAGACATTTCAAGGTTATCAATTAATTACCGGACATCCTGTATAGAAAAATTCATGGCATAAATTTATTCTTGGATGTTTTACATGTATGACTATACATGTTTTTACATCAAAGCTAAGCTAAGTTTGGATGCTTAAATTATTATCAATATCAACAATTATCATGTAATTATAGCATATTGAAACAATAAAACCAGACACAAAAACCACTTTAAAGTCAAATTATACAAACAATCATTGATGTAGCATATTTAATAAACGCTGGTAAGTGGGACGTCTGTTTTTTTGCCTTTGTAAGTAGGTGATTGACGCGAAGATAAATGGTTACACAGACCACCTCAACTCTATCCAGAAAAATAGTAGTATATTGCTGTTGCACAGTGATTAATTTATAGTTTCTGGATTTTTCTGGAGCCGAGCCCATTGTCTTTTTACTCTTCTGTATTGTAGGAACACGTGAACCTTTGCGTATTGTATACAGCCTTTACATAGGGGGCTGGATATAATAACAATGTTAGAAAGGTGTTTGTTGATTGAGCTATTATTTTGTTTATATAACGTAGCTTTGTTTAACGCTAACTTTACGAAAATTTGTATAGTATAAAAGTGTTTTGGTTTACCTGTAAGCTTATATTGTTTAATAAATTCATAAAGAAATAATGTTAGGAGCTGGGTTCGAGGGATAAGAATGTAAACAATATTACCGACTAAAACACGTTTATTCTAACACACAATTAAATTTAAAATACAACAAACACTATATACTACACTTTTCCAACTATAACTACTTCAAACTCCGTATTATTTTCGCTTCCGTTCACTCCGATGAATACTTGACCGCTTACGATTGTAAACTGACTCTGCGAGCGCTGGACTTCCCCTTCTATACGCGGTTAAAGCGTTTCCGGAGTTTTCTAGAAACATCATACACGGTACGTAACAGTACGAGGATTCGAAAATGTGCCAGCGTTCTCTCTACTCTTCTCGTACCGACGAAGTAGCTCCGTAAGAACGTAAATAGATGGCGCTGTAATTAGTTATTAGACGGAACTGCCGAGTCTTCCCCACAATGCCGAGAGATGGCACTGGGTGTAACAATAAGTTATACCTATTAACCAATGTAGAGTCTTCCTTTTGAAATGTAGTAGCTTGCATTTTTTGATAGATGCTACCAAAATATATATTTTAAAGAGCAGTAGTTTTCCAATAAAATTTCCCAATAACACAAATATTGTATTGTGTATGGGAATTCGAAAATTATACTTACTAAACGACAGCAATACCATAGATGAAGCGCAGTATTTATATTTCCTCTCTAGTACTAGCTAAGCGCACAGTATTCCGAAACCAATAAGATCATCCCTACTTCAATATGGCTTAAAGCCTGTACCCATATATTCTATGAGACTGTGACCTAATATACTCGGTATTCTATAGCAAAGACTCGTATAGGTTTAATGTTCGCTCTGGATTATAGTTACAAGTAACTGCACTTGTAGATAAAATCTGAAAGTGCTTGAGAACGGTATTAATAGCCTTAAGTGGCCTATTAGACATAAACATCGATGTCACGTATAGATTATAAGTAGTACATATTGGAGAATAGCCTTTGTCGGTGACTTCGATTTCATCTCTTAAAACAGCGATGTTACTTTAATGGTTAACGTGTAATTTTTTTATGAAAATCTTATAATAATATGTATTTTATGTGCCATTAAAGATAAAAAAGGCATCTTTCGTTCGTTTTCCAATGAAGTTGTACATGACGCTTTTTGATTTTGCAGTTCTATTTTTCTCTCCAGTTTATATTTTTCTTGTAAATAATTTGTATATATATTATGTTAATTATTTAATTATGTCATTGATTAAATATAATTGTCAGTAATTAATAGTTATAAAAAAATATTTTCTTTTGAAATAAAAGAGTTGTACATAGATTCTACAAATAGTGGTATTTAGTATTAACCATCCGTCTTAAAGCATCGTTATTGATATAAAGAGCGTTGTGTACCTATAGCTTTGTCTCGTTCTGGCGCATGCAATAAAAATGTTTGCGCCGCGGATTTAACTAACATACGAGTAGATCTAAGATAGATAAGGATTTTATATGTTTTATGGTGCATAGTGTTATGCAATAAAGTAATAAAGAGCGTAGTGTTGGTACTTATAGCTTTGTCTCGTTCTGACCAATGAAATAACAATGTTTGCGCACCCGATTTAATTTACGTAGATCGTAGATTTTAGGTATATGTTTTATGGTGCATAGTGTTATGCACCATAAAATATAAAATCATTGTAAAATAATGAGCGTTGCGTCAGTTTTCGTAGATTTCTCTTACATCCGATTCTCCATTACTACAACCATATCTTTGGTCCCACAGTCCGGATTGAAATAAAGCACTTGAATTTCAGATAGAATGCCGAGCTCCTCAATTGTGGTAGTCGCATCAAATTCAGTTCAGCTGTTTGTCCCTTAATTGGCATAAGCAGACAGATGGACAGACGAAAATGTTTAAAGAAATCTTTCTTTCTCTCTCCTAAATTGCTGTGTCCGACTAGATCCACGATAATCAAAATCGACTTTGTATAGGTACAATGGTAAATTTAGTTAGTAGGCCAGTGTGAACACATTTCTGCTTACCCCTTAACACAGTATTTAATCAATTAATTATCAACACAAGTTTTAATTACTGTACACACTGTTTATTATTGTTGTGAAACGTGCGTCAGCTTAGACGAGCGAGTGTAATCAGCGGTGAGTGTCGGGGCTCTTAGACCTCTTAAGAAGAGGGCGCGTGATGATACATACACATACCCACATACATACACACCACACTCAAACTATGTCTATGAGAACACGCTCTACTTGGCTTTGTATAGGCTTGGCGTAGTCTGTGAACGTGGCTTTTTTTAAGTCTGGAATAATGGTGACTGTGGATTTTAAATTGCATTTAGGTGTACATAGTCTCATGCACAGGTACCTTGCCTATTACCCCTAAAGCAGGGATGGCGAACCTTAATTGCTTAACATGCCATTATTTAAGACAAAAAGAAATCAAATAGAAATCAAAGAAACGTTTGGTTTTTCAATCAAGTTGTAGATACGTCAATTAGGTATTTAGTAATAATTACTGGGGTGCTCGAATTATTTTGGCGCCTGCCAGCACTGGTATGCCTGCCATTGACTCGCCATCCCTGCCACCTTCATATCGCCCAAATATAATTTTAAGGACGAATCTGTTACTGTCTACTAGACAGTCCCAGACTCCATGTTGTTACTTAAAAATGTTTGACAGAAAATCCCAATTATATTTTAACGACATGGCAATCGAAACCAGTGGCGTAGCGTAGTGGGAGTGGCAAGGGCGGTCCGCCCCGGGCGGCACTTTCAGGGGGCGGCAAAATATCACAATAAATAATAATAATATCTCGTAAACATTTGAACCATTGCATAACGAACGAGAGGTATGGCCAGATAAGGCCAGTAATCATTATTGTGTTTTGTACAAACACAATAATGATTACTGTTCTTGCCGAAAAGTTCTTTAGAATTTCTGTATATTTCATCATTATCCTCCTGCCCTCATCGCAACTATTAGGGGTCGACGCAACTTCTCTTTCTCTTCCATAAATCTCTATCACTCGTCATCTCAGCACTCACACCCTTCCTGGCCATATCATCTTTTATGCAATCCATCCATCTTTTCTTGTGTCTTCTTCTACTAGAGAATCCTTGCACCTCCATACTCAGAGCTCTCCTAACAACATTTCTTTCATCTCTTCTCATCACATGTCCATACCATGACAAACGTTCACTCCTCAATTTTTCCGTCACTGGTACCACTTACAAGCGTCCTCTAATATACTCATTCCTTACTTTATCACATCACTCTTGTAGCCCAACATGACGATCCATACATGACAGCAGGCCTTATTATGGTCTTATAGATTTTTCCCTTGAGCTTAAGGGGGACTTGGGGTTCGCAAATTGTCCCCGTGCTCTGCCGCCATTTCATCCATCTTGCGTCGTATAATAATTTCTGTATATTTATAGTCTTTTAAATTGAAATACCTAAAAAGAAGGCGGCAATATTTTTACCGACCCGGGCGGCTGACACCCACGCTACGCCGCTGATCGAAACTAAGATATCATCAAAATCAAATCAAATCAAAATCATTTATTTGCTAATATGGGTATCTACATAAAGTTGTTAAATAAAATTATAGTACAGTTCAACCATATTACGCCTTGAGGCATGCAAATCACAATTACTTGCAAAATAATTCATAGCTGTTAACACAATTTTCGTAATTTCACCTTGGCAAATAACAATTAAACATAATAATAATGTCACTAAATTAATTAAAATTTTAAATGTCAAGAAATGTATTCTCAATTAAAATAACATGTATTAAATGAGGATTTCAAGATGAATTTGTTAATAAATGTTATAGTAATAATAATATTAATAATTAAATTAGTGCATTAGTCACATGTCACATTAACAATATGTCCTTACATCCTCTATTAAATAATCCTGAATACTATAATAACATTTAAATAGCAAGAATCTTTTTAATTTCTTTTTAAATTCATCAATGGATGTAGTTTCTAGTATAGACTTTGGTAAGTGATTGTATATACGCGGAGCCATACCAAAGATGCTTTTGGAATATAGGACTGTCTCGTTAGATTTGCAACAAATTTTATCAGTATGTCGCTTACTTCTGTATTTTCAAAAATATGTCTGTTGGTTCTTGCAAAGCTAGCAATCTCAAAAATGTAGACACACGGCAATGTTAATATATTATGCTTGATAAAATATGGTCTGCAGCTATCAATCTGTTTGATATTAAACATACCCCATATCATGCACAGCAATAAATTAGATATTAATACAGTTTACTACTACGGCACCAAAGCAATCGGTATTTTTAATAAGAACTAAAGTAATATAGTAAAAAAGCGACGAAAAGAATATTAATTCCGTTTTCACTTTGAATTCGTGATAATAAAAAAAAAAAAAATTTTATACATAATTGTATTAGTGTGAGTTCATAACCATTAACTAAACACACAAAAACAGCAGTCACCTTCACCGACGACAATTTGCCTGGCCGGGAATTAAACCCAAAACCTCATGCATAGCAGTCCAATTCGCTACCGATGCGCTGGCGCATCTCCGCATCATACCCGCGCCGGGAAAATTGTTATCCATTTATTCTAACGTGGATTTTTTAGTAGGTACCCGACACTGCCCCTATTACATAAGACCTAAATTCATAATTGGCGAAATGTGGTGTACCTATATGTAATAGACTTCTACCTACCCCTTCATTGACCCAAATAGATTTTTCGCATTCTTAGGACCTTTTCTTTATAACAAGATAAATAAACAAACAGCTATATATGACCTAAGTTATATAAGATCTAAGCGGATATTCTGTCAGTACTTACAAACTTTAAATTATGAGGATACTGAAGATTTGTTGATTGTTGTTAAATAAGTAATAACAAGTTCCATGATAATAATTATAATCTTGGCCTATTTTTGCATATATTTATATAATAAGTATGGTTAATTGTATATAATTTAGTTCCTAGTAGTATATTGTAAGTGCCCTTAACGCCTGTGGCACAGGTTATCCTAGTACAGGCACCCATATCATATTACCTATATTAAATACTTTATGGACTGTATTCATGTTTTACCACTGTAATCAATAAATAAATTATTATTATTATTATTATTCATGGATATTACCTTGACACTATGTACATATGTATATCGTATGACAGCACTGCAAAAAAATAGCGAGAGTTTCTTTATAGAATAGCAAAGTTTATTCTACCATGCCGTCTAGCCGCTTGACATTTTACAAGCGCTAAAGTTTTGTAATTACTGCCACCTCGAAGGCACGAACATTTTACTTTAAGACGTGTGGGCGTGTCTAGCTTTCCTACGCATTCGTAATAATACGTTGGCTATTACTAAAGTTTATGAACAAACTGCTATAGAATGTCTTAGAATATCTTAACTCATGAAACGGAGTAAAATAATACAAGTATTATTTACATTTCTATTGACATTTGTTTATTGTCTATAGCGGAAGAGGAGCTAACGATCCATCTGATGGCTTACCGAGTAGGGTTACCATATCTCAGGATTTGTCCTGAGATTTTAGGATTTTTGGACTCTTCTCAGGATTGCGGTTGGATTTTGCAAATCTCATGAAATCTCAATACTAAATAAAATACAGCTTACATTTTAAAGATATATTTAATAAATTAATTTTATTTTTAGTGTGTTCTGTGATAATGGTTGCGATGTAAACTAGAATAATATTGCTTTGAGAGAAAATTCTCAAACTGTAAAAAAAATCTCAGGGTTTTCAATGGAAATCAGGCCTTTTCTCCGGACTTTGATTTTTTCATCTGGTAGCCCTATTACCGAGGTATAAAAATGCCGTTAGCCGACGTAGTCGTGTTACTTTTCCTTTGCAAAAGTATTGGTAAGGAAACATTACAACTTTAAAAGTGATTTATTTCCATAAAATAATTCCTATTATTTTCTAGACACGTGGAAATGAAAGACCAAATTACAGAAGGGAATAAATTGTATCGCGAAAAGTCAATTTAAGTAGTACATTATCTTAACATCTTACGTGAAACTGTGTCTCCTAAACACAGGCTATACTGTAGCCTATCTAGGAGAACAGTACACCTCCCACGAAATTGTAGATCCAAACTATACCATCGATGTAACCTACTATTGTAAAAACCCTACAATCATTTTTGTGTAAATAAAGTTATTATTATTATTGTTATTGTTATTGTGAAAAGTATAAGACTTAAACTATTATTATTATTATAGTATTAAGAAGAACTTTACAGTTATACAAATCACAAAACAAACACCAAAACTTTTAACATGTCTACCGATCATAAAAATAATAGAAGGTTCTCCCAATATGCTCAATATAAACTACTAATCCAATAAGCTTGCTTACATAACTAATGAGTTCAGTAAGACACATATGTAATCTTTATAGCCCACTTGAACATCTTACGTAAAAGAACTTTCTAATGACCAACGGAAAATAGTGACGAAGCATTATTCGCAATAAAAGCTTCGCGATAGATAGTCATGCGCGATAAAAACCGCCATATAACCACGGGAAATGGTAACGAGATTGTCAATTGCTATGGCGAATCTAATTATTTGAGAGCGTTTCGGCTTTTTTATATGTAAATCACGAGATGAAAGTGGAAGAAAACATCTTATAGCGATTCACTTGGATGTTTTTGCTTATTGTGTTTAAAAAGTGCGTTGTTTCCTTATTTTGCGTTACTCGTTTCCGTACTTAACATAAATTGGTTTTTAGGTGGCAACTAACTCTAATAGGAACGTCGAGTCCAGGAAATTATTGAAAGACTAATCTTTGTAAATAATGAAGAAAACAGAATAAAGTTTAATCCTAATCCTAAATGATATTATAAATGTGAGTGTGAGTTAGTTTGTTTTTCTGTTTGTTTGTTACGCTTTCTCATCTTAAGTACTCCACCGATCACCATGAAATTTCGATACATGGTACACGTTTTCAGGGGAACAGAAAAGGACATAGAGTACCTTTCATCCAGGAAAAAGTACTTTTGCTAATCTATCCTAACCTAAATCTAGTATTGAGTAGATGTAATAGAATAGTGCCAGCGAGGTCTTTAAAAACATATACATATTTAAATACCTAGCCATATATTTTCATTGACAATAAGCTACGTTCAAGTACCTATGGCAATTTGCTTAGATCGTTTTTAAGTTATAATAATTATGGTATTTTCCACACTAGTGTTGCAACGATGACACCATTAACTACACAATACGAGCCACTTCGATTTGATGATAATATTTGTTTCAATATCATGGAGTACACTTTATTACGTAAAAATATACCTACTCATAGATAGGGCCAAACAAAAACAACACCGTTATACCAATTTTGTTGGAATAAAATGATAGAGGACTTCATAATTGTTAGTCGATCAATTAACATTAGACAATTTGTAGAGAAAGAAATATTTAGTTTTGTCGCATGTACACGCGAATGGTAAACATTGAAATTAAACAACTTTATACAAAATATTGTCTTCTGTTTACGCGAATGTTATTTATTGATATTAAACTACTATAGGTATACGGATTTTATCGCGTTGTTTATTCGGGGAAAGTGTAAACCTAAATATAAATAGATTTAATAGTTTAAATAATTTTATTAGCTTATAAATTAGTAAAATTCAATAGTAGTAGTAGTGTAATAGTTTCAAAATTATGTAATACAGTGATTAATAAACAACGCGATAAAATCCGTATATAGTAGGTTAATTTCAACTTTATACAAATTTTAAGGTGGTTTATTTTAAGAAACAATTCTTTTTAACTGTCATTAATCGTGGGTTTAGTCGTGGGATGGAATATTCCAATGCACCACATATAAAAATACTCGTAATAACGACTTATAGCTGTTCTAGAAATGATATACAGAACATAAAACAAAAGGCACTGAAAAAGAAATTCAGTTATTTAAGCTAAGCAAATGGTACAAAGAAATTTGCTTGTACGGCACATTATGCCTTGCACTACTTATAAAACGTATCCAAACAGATAACAGGCTTATAATTCAGAAGATAAACTGTGTTTTTTTCCTTAGCATCAAAATAGGCTTTATACAAAAATGTAGGATAATAGTGAAGAGGTAAACAATGTAACCCCTGACGTATCTTATCTCGATCTTAACCCAGTTTCTCTCTATTCAATCGCTGAGGGATGTGGGTATAACATAAAGATAAGTTAAGATAAGATTCAATAAGAAAACATGGAAACAAGTCCATTTCTTAAATAATGTTTTAGCATCGGCTGATGAAAATTAAATCAATCTCTATTTTACGCCCAAAAAAGTCCTAACTACCTATATAACTATTGTAACTAATATTATAAATGCGAATGTGAGTTTATTTGTTACGCTTTCACGCCTTAACTACTCGACCGATCATCATGAAATTTGCATACACGTTGTCAGGGTTACAGAAAAAGACATAGGATACCATTCATAGGATTTCATCCAGAAACAAAGTATTGTTACTAACCTAACCTACATTTACGCGAGCAAAGCCGCGGTAAAAATCTAGTATATACAAAAGAGAGAAAAGCTTAGCCGTCCATTTTAAGAGTGACCCTCTATAGAAGATTTATGTTCGTGGTTAGCGGTCTGAATCACTGGACACATTATATAGGTCACATTTAACGAACAACTACCGACCTATATCAGTGAGGCAATATTTCGGACATTCCCTAGAGATATTTTTGCCAGCACCTCAACGCAATAATCTGTCATGTTTCTCCTGAATGAGTAGATTAGGTACCGTATTCATTCTGCTATTACGATTCATAGTTTGATAAGAAATAAATAGGGGTCTGTTTGGAAAGGTAATAGCTTGTTCGGTTTGAATAAATGTATGATTCCCTTGCGTATTAAATGGCGTGATTGAATCGTATGATCTCAGACTTTGATTGAGACTTTGGGTACCTAGTAAAATGTTATAGAGTCCCTCGATTAAGAAGTGTATACTTTTTTCTAACGGTTACTTTTATAGTGCTGCAACAATCTAAATGTTAATGATGTTGAACAATAAATATTTTTTGTAGGTCTATATACCAAAAAGGATATGTGAGGTATATTACAACCACATCTTGCCAGCTATAATTTCAAAATATAATAAGAAGAAGAGCCGCTACCAGGCATTGGTCTAAATTTCTAGCCGTAACGGAAAATTCTTTGACTAAATAACGTAATAACACTACCCTACCCAGGAATGGAAGACTATACCTCGTACATATAAGCCACATTGACTACAAAAGCACTACCTAGATCTTTTCGATTTTATTCTTCGTTTTTATATCCAAAACCATCCTGTTTTTAATATTATTTTTGGTTACGTGTTTGTTATGACTTATGATGCTCTCGCTTAAACCTATACTAAATAACAGCTGTGTTTTACTTTGAAGTGAATCATATTTATTGGTTTACATACGGATTGGACAGAACCATAAAACGGTCGATACCCGCTTATTCATTTTTGATATTCCCATTTCTCTGGAATTGACTATAGAATCTGTATGCTTTTTCTGTAGTAAAATGTCTCTGTAAGATCCTCCTTTTAGACGGAATGGGCATTGGCCAATATATGTGTGCTTCTTGAAACATTTTAACCTGTGCGAAGGACTATACAAAAGGAAATCAGAGTAAAAAAGTTATACACCTTAATGTATGTTATCGTTGCCGTTCATAATACACGATAACTGCACAAATAGACAACGGATCTCGATCGCGTTAGTATTTAAAGATACATTGTCGTATACCTATATCTCTAAGGTGTAAGACACAGTTATATTAGAGCCACATTTTGCCTGCTATGGATTTTACAACCTATGTATGTAATAGGAGGCAAGCCAATTACTGCTGTCTACTGAGCACAGCTTTAGGTGCCGTGCTTCTCCTGACAATTTCATAACAGAAAACCAAAGAACCCGTTGACGACCCATCAAACCCGAGCCCTCATGCACAGCATTCAAAACCGGTGCGCTTCCGAGGCAGATAAAATTCAAACACATACATATTTGTGCCGACGACTTTTCGACACGACACTGAAAATAATTTTATAAACTTATTATTAAACTTCGGTGAGCCGTGCATTTCAAATTAAATTAATGCAAAGCTTGTCTTCACCATACAATTTTATGCATACACTCATACCAAATTCATTTAAACTTACTCAACTCACACTCATATAATATTCTATTTGACTGTAGGGCGATTAATAATTTTATCTTAACTCGATTTCAAGTGAGCTTCATGTATAAAATAATATATTTAAATAATTAGAAATTCCCGTGGAGTCTGTGTGCGATCGTGAAGTATCGAGTTTGAGCCCAATGTCAAGCAAGTGATTTGAGGTTTTTTGTTGGAAACCTCTTAATCGCACGAAGCCAGAAATAATCCTAGTAGACTCCAAGAGGCCCGCCCCATTTTGTACAACTAAATAGCATGTATTTATGTATTGTATGTTTTATGCAAAAACATAGTACTTCTGCCTATCCCTGGGGATATGAAGCATTAGGGATATGTATGTATTAATGTTATGAATTTTACAAAATGTATGTTATTTGCCGACAACGTGGTGTGATATTGTATCAAAACCTTACGATAAATCTATTTGTCACCAGGACCCCAGAAGGCGAAGAAAGTGACAAGAACACAAACGACTCAGTGAATAGGATACCTCCACATTGTCACATCACAATCAAATGCACCAGAGAGGTAAGAAATATAACAAATCTTTTCAATTGTATTTATATTACCCGCGTTTTTGCCCTAATGAGGCAACTTCCTATCGTTTATTAATTGTCTTGTAAAAACCACAGAGTGTGATTTTGTTTTTATATCATTGTCGTTCACAACAGGTTGGAAAACAAAAGAAAGGCTTGTTTTGATTTCGACTGTTACAAAGGCTTTTGATATTTACTGTTTCCAAACAGTGAAAGGTTTCGCCGGGTGAACAATTAGAGGATATTATGTTACATTGTGATCTTGCGTTTCACTGGTTTGACCGTTGCTACTCTTGTTACTACGGATCACGATTATACTCATATTTCAATTGCTAATCTGATTTCATATGTTTCTATATAGAAGGATTTCGATATTTGAGAATCCATTTTTGGTACCTATATACTATGAAAAATATAAAATTGAGATGATTAGGTACCTACTATATATTTTCCTCCAAATTCAAAATGAAAGATTTATAAAATGTTTACATTTTGTGCACGTCTATATTTGAGAATGATAGAGAAGAAAAGCGTTTTAAATCTTAACAGTAGAGCTAACACATGTCGCAGTTTCTGTACAACAAAATAAAAAATATCTCAATTTAAAGTTTTAAAAGTTTCAATTCTGTTAAGATTATTTTTCATAGCTGAACCATATTTTGCCTAGAATGACTATAGCTTAGAGCAGTGGATACCAATTATTCCTGAGTACTACTTAAAAATAGAACTTGAACTTCGAGTTTTATCTTGAAAGTAGTTCTTAGGAAATCCCCTACCGCTTATTATAATGTATGTATATATGTTTTTACTGTGACTAACATGTACATCTGCGAAGTACCTTAGTCAAGAGTTAGCAATGAGTACTCTTTAGGCAACCCTACGTACCCTAAAGGCATACGTACTAATTGGAAAACACTGGTTTAGTACAATGACACATAAAGTCATACGTAAACGAGGTAGATTTGTCGGCGTCAGAGATAACTGTTTCTAATTAGTGTTTCAAGCTATCGAAGCGTCGATGACTACGGCAGGCAACAAGGAACAGGCAGGCAAAAAGGAAGGATTGATGCTCGCCTGAGGTTAAGCTTGAAATGTGTGCGTGGACTAAAACAACTGCTTACACATACGTTGAAATTGTCATTACAGCACACTTCAATTAACACGGTGCCGTACTTGTAGTCAGTGCAACTGCTGTGCATGAGATCTCAGATTCAATACTTAGGGGTTGGGTATTTGTAAGATTTTTTAGAATTGCAATAGTAGCACAGAGTCTGATACTGTGTAACTCGGTGGATGGCAATACGCGCACCTTCTATTATGTAGTATACCGGGTCTGGCGAAATGTCGACGTAGTATATATCTACTTATCAGCCTATACATTCGATAATATCTCCGAAAGGATAGACTTAGTATGTTGAGATTGGATCCTGGAGATCCAAAACAAGTGATACATACATAGTCCCATGCCTATAAAGGCATGGCAAGGCATTTTGACATGCATTCGTATTAGCACAGTTGTCTGAACTAAAGCCTTCATTCTTCTTCCAGATCGCAGGGTTCAACGGTTTGTCAGAAGCTGTCCGTCGGCTGGACTTCTCATCGGCAGTCCGCGACGTGCGCAGATTCAACTACATCTGCGCGTTGTTAGAGTTGTTGGTGGGCGGTCAGAGGCTGACCCATCTGCCAGGCGCCGCGCAGAAGCTGCTACTGTCTATGTTGGAACAGCTGGCGGATCAAGGTGGGGCATCATTAGATCCTACTATTTACGATACGGGCTTCATACTTTGAATTAGATTGCGACCACAGCCGCGATACATATCGTTTCGACCGCGTTACACTGGTCGAAACTATAGTTGTTAGTTTGTTAGTTGGATGTGTGTTATCCGCACTTAGCCACACAATTGGGCCATTGTGCGTAAGTGACCGACGCGAAAAGTTGATCGGTTACTCATACCACCTCAGCTCCGTCCAGAGAGACAATAGGGGACCGGTGTTGCGCAGTACTTCCTTCATCGTTTCTGGACTGTTTAGTAGTTTCGCCCGTTGGTAATGTAGCAGCACGTGAGCCGGTGTCTCCTCGGTCTCCATGCAGCCTCTACATAAGGGGCTGTCAGTAATGCCGATGTTTAACAGGTGTTTGTTGAGCGAGCAGTGGCCTGTTATTATACCCACTAGATATCGCAGGTTTTTCCTTGAAGAACGTAACAGTTTGCGTGACAGATGTATGGTCGAAACTATAAGCACTCCAGGTTAGGGAAAACCAGAACTTGGTAAAACTAATCTGTGGGCATTCAAAAACAGTACAGTAGCTTTGGTCATTAGATATGCATCTATCGGTATTAATTCTAAACTACCCGCCTACAACGTGAAACCTAAAAACATAATTGACGAATCGTAGGTGTGATACACCTCTGCACACCCTTTCGAAGACATGTAGACGCATAGATTACATTATATTAAAGAGCGCATGTTTTTTATTTATACCTTTTTAAATATTTTTCAGTGGCAACATCTAAACAGAACTTAAACGCGCTTCGTGCACTGGTGATGTCGGTATCGACTGCGCGTGAGTCGGAGCGTCGCTCGTGCTGGGGCCGGCCGCTCGGCTCCCGCGCGCTCTGGGGACACCACGATCACGCCATTGCCAGGATCAACAGAATCGCTAACAGTATTAGGATACAAGAGGTATATATCCAGAACGACATCTATCTCTTTCTCTTCGTAAAGTTAACTTAAGTACCTATTTGTTGTTTGTTTATTACAATAACAATTGAGAGGAGGAGATTCGTTACAAACAGAGTATTGTAGGAATTTTGGTCACGTAACTCATTATAATAATACTAACCCTGTCTTAAACTGTGCCACTGCTGGCACGGGCCCCTTCTCAATGTGTGAATAGTGTAAATAGTCCACCACGATGGCCCAGCGCGGGCTGGCAGACTTCATAAATCTTTGAGACCATTATGAAGAACTCAGACATGCAGGTTGTCTTACGATGTTTTCCTTCGACGTTAAAGCGAGCGATAATCAAGTATTGAATACACACATAACTTCAAAAAGTCAGAGGGATCGATCTCGAGATCATTGCGTGGCATTCCACAGTATCGCTGCTTGTAACTCATTAGTACATAAGATTCATAGTGATATGTATGTGCTCTAACTCTTATGTATAACGACTTCAGCAAACTAAAATTTTCGGTGAGATAGAAGCAAGTTTTAATGAACTAATATGGAAATATGGAGTGTTAACAAGTTTCTTATGTTAGTGTTGCAAAGTAGATAATTATGAAAGTTCTAAACTAGTTCTACTTGACGCAAAGCATGTACCAGAATTATATATTATTTGAAGTATAGTACTTTTCAACATACTTGGAACTTTTTTCATCTTTATACTTGTTTCAAAACGCATGTGCCTACATAATGTCATCTAAAAACTCTTCGGATTTCTAAAGAGTTACGCAGGCGAGGATCGAAAGATAATATTTGGAGAGTCACAGACTGAAATCTCTCAGAGATTCAGAATATCAACATTCAAGTAGGGAGCAAAATGATACCGAAATTAAAGTATCGTTTTAGTAGGTCTTGATCTTCTATGAACCTCTCCATAAATCTGTCCTGGAAATACAGATCAGGTATTATAGTTAGTGTTACGCCTGCTTTATCAAGTCAGTCTCACATCAGCCGTATGACGTCCACCGTATCAAAAGCAAATACAAAGAGTTTCTCAGCGATCTGTTAACACCGACAAGTTGGCCAGATGCGAAGGAAGGCCGGCACAGATTTTAAAGATGCTTTAAATATTTGTTACAGCCGGGACCAGAGGTAATGCCTAAACTTCACGACTTGCCTGAAGAGTGTATTAGAGAAATATTGCTAAGAATATCGGATCACAGGGATTTGGATGTAAGTATAAATTCTCTTATCACGCTTGTCTTTTCATAAAACAAAAATTAAAAAAAAACAGTTTCATAAACTATAACCTGACTACATAAAAAAGGGGTCTTAAAATGACTAAACAAGAAAATAATTCAAATAGAAATCTAGAAATGCATAGGTACAAAAATGGTCAAGGTAGAACTGTGATCGCACCCACTTGGAACATACAAACATATGTACATACACAGACTGCCAAAATCATTACCCTTCCTTTTGGTTTCGCCGTAGTCAGGTAAAAAGCTATATGGTTTGCCTGATGGCAAATGGTTATGCACGCTTACAGCAATATACGAGCGTTGCCGACCCTTGAGACGTTTGCAGCCGTCCGAAAGGTTCTAGATTTCATTCCTAGATCAGAAAAATGAATCTTACTGGGTATTTCCGAGAAATTCTCAGCAGAAATTCAGAATCTGAAAATGTGTCCTGTAGATGACCATCTCCGGGCAGTCTAGACTTATATTTTACAACAAACGAACTCACATTCGCATTTATAATATTAGGAATATTAAAGAGCGCCCAAGATAATTCTAAATTGTCTATCCAGGCGGCATCATCAGCTTGGACAATGATGGCATCTGTGTGCTCGGAACAGCGCATCTGGCGCGAGCTCGTCACGTTCCACTTCACGCAGCAGCAGACGGACGCAGCCCTCGCCAAGCAGAAGGACGACGGTACAGGAGAAAAAGAAGTGGACTGGAAGAAACTCTTTCACCAGCTTAGGAAGTAAGTGACTTTACAGTTTGTCCACACAGGACAAATTGTTACCGAAGACCAAGTATTTCTTTGACACGACGAATCTCTAAGACTCTTTTCGAGGACTAACTGTTTGACCATATGTGTTCTGGAGCAAGGCAAAGTGACCCTTCGCCTTGTCCGCCCTAAAATAGTGGTGCAAAGATTCAAGAAGATCTACATAATATACCTATGTAAACGAAAGCCCGTGAATTTCTTGAGAATTCCTCTCATAGATTCTACCCCCTGCACTGCTAAACATGGCAACAAATTGATAAGTGTCACTTTGACGTTCATAAGTGTTACTTTATGACATATATGAATAAACGGATGTTAATTGCGATATTTACGTACTATTATATTATTCCAGGATGTACGGGTTGCGTGAGGACGCTCAGTACGCAGAGACGTTATCGCTGTGTCGCCACTGCAAGTGTTTGTTCTGGCGCTCACTCGGACACCCTTGTATAGCCGACCAGGTATTACGACCTCTTTTGACACATTGCTTTATAAGACAATAGTTTAAGCCTACGGGCTAACATAAGTACATTACACGGAATCGTGAAAGGACTTCTAAACGGGGATACTTTTACTGCAATATGTGGTTGCAATACAATTGCATCGCAACCACAGTGCCCTGCAAACTCAAAAACATTTCAATGCATAGCCCATTCCAAAAGTAATTCCTTGGCAAGACATTTCTTAAACAAGGAAACAGAAGTTTAAGTAGTCGCCTTGCCACTGCTACTGCGCCGATTATTGAAGGTACACAGGAAAAAAAAATCCACAAATATTTCAACCGGTTTGTGTTTATTGTTTCAAGTTTTCGCGACACAGGAATTACACGTAGAGCGAGACAGTCTTTAAAATTGACGTTGGAACAACCTCAAAATTTACTAATTTATTTATTTCCAGTGCCCAGAATATCGCGAGCGGCTCAAAGAAGCTGGCGGCCCGCTCCCGCCGCACCCCGTGCCGCCCGCGGCCTTCCTCAAGTTCTTCTCTCTGTAATACCGAACACCACTTCCAAACGAGGCTTATCACTACGAGGCACAAGGCCTCATACCATTTCGTCTTACACGTATAGTGACGACGTAATCCATGAGGATCTCTGTCACACTTGTCACGCTAATAAAATAAATTTTCTTTCAACTGCGTTCATGACGTCAGGACTTTGCCTATCATATCGACAAATTATATCCGCTAGAAAGAGATATATATTGCTGATCCGATTGGTGGCGTCCGATATATGAACGTCGACTTACATCACGACATCCTTTTCTAACGCATATTTGAGTGATATTTGATAGACGTGGAAAAGAGAGATTGATTAATAGTTATGTACAGATGGTTCGACACATTATTCAAATATACATAGGTACCCACACATGAACGCGCCGCGGTCGTACAACTATCTTCCATCACAATGGACGAATTATCGCATTCGACTGTCATGATCCGAGATTGCTAGATGAGTGCGTCGTTGTCGCTTCGTTCGTCTATTAGAAAAGCCTTCTGTATGTATGCTTTTTGTGCAGGGCTGGATTTACAAGCATGACTCAACGAAGTGGAAGGTCTTGAATCATTTTTTAAGCTAGAAGAATACATGTAATTTCAGTATCATCGCCTCTGAATGCCCCTTTCTTGAGGAGGCCCAAGACTGAAACCCCCGTTACCCCTTCCTAAATACGACCCTGGTTTTGTGTACATCGTGTGCACAAATGTATTCTTCTTTACTGCGTCAAATCTGTTGGATCCTTGAAAATGGAAACTACTTTTTGGACTTCGGAGACACAGAGTAATTTGTTAAAATATTTAAAAAAAAATATCTTTAAGTAAGTGTGAGTCATATTCCGTTGGTGCTTTCTGTCCAACATATTTCTGAACGATATAGATTTTATATCCAAATGGATAAATATCGTTGACTGACTAAGATCTCAGGCAGGCTGGCCTATTTCGATATACTATAACATTATCAGTGCTATCCAGTGATAGAAAATGTATTACTGTAGATAATCATAAAATTATAATCAATATAAAATACGCGAAAGATATGATGTAATTCTTTTTAATATGTCTATAGCTTAAGTTAAATATTTTCCTATGTTTAAAAATATCTATGGTTTGTGAGCCATTGCTAAAACATGTGTTCGATTGCTATTTTCTACTAGTATTGGTAATTATAAAGTAGAAACAATTCACAAGTAGTAAAGTAGGCAAACTTTTAGTGTAGAAGAGACATATTTTTCGCTAGTGACTAGTGTTGCCGTTCGTATTTGCCTACATTATAGGAAATACATTCTATGTATGGTTGTTTTTTATTTAAATGGCAACACTACCAGTGAATATAACCAAAAATAACCTGCTTATTTTGTTAATTTTATATTGTTAAGACATTAATCTGTTCACTTATTTTTGTTTGCGCATACACTTAATGCTTATTGATTAGGGCTTTAAAAGTAATAAAAAAAGTTATGTGATAATTCCAAAATTTATATCCATAAGTGTGTTGTAATCAATATTTATCGATGTGTGTTGTTTGTTATGTTTAAATGGTTTATATTTTAGTTAAAATATAAATTGATAAAAATATAAAAAATTGCCAGGTCTCCAAATATCACAATCCACGTAATTGCATTATATATATAGTAATTGTTTCCTGATTATAAAATGAGAAATACCCTACAGTATCACCATATATGTAGATATTTTTAATAGGATTTTCTGTTAGACTTAAAATAATATGCTTGTAGCCGCAACTCATTGCCAGTAAACAGAAGTAAGATTAGAATCCAAGGAAATAAAAGAGACTAAAAGTATATTTAAAAAATCTATTACTACAAGAGACCACAGATTTTCAACAATGCTATTATACATTTGAATATACAATTATTTTGTTTTATACAAAAGACTTGGCAGAATAAAAAGTTATTGCGTGTTATTTAATTAACACATGTATAAGTTCCTTATAAGTTGAATTTAGACAAATTTTGACAGCTCACGAATTTATTACCATGACCTATATGCTTTTAATACTGCGCTTGCATTTAATTTGCACAGTCACATTGTGAAACCGGCATTCAATTAAGACATTTATTTTTGTAATGGCATGGTTTAGTTAAAGCTAATTCATACAGTCTACTAATGAATGGACTAAACCAATCATGCAAACAATTGTAAAGTGGTATGGTTTGACTACAAGTGTCAAAATGTACTGGTTAATCAAATATGGGCTGCTTTCTATAAACTGTCAGTGATTATAGTCGGTTGTTAATAAATTATTACATGCATTAGCATTAGCTAGACCAAATGTAACAGCCATCAAATATTATATGCCAACATACAAAGACTTCTGTACACCTAATTTGTTATTAATGTATCAATACTTCAACTTTAAAATAAAGATAAGTAGTAGAAATTGATATCCTTAAAATAAATTACAATGTATATGTGCAGCTAATAAATAAGAAAATAAAACAATATTTTGTTACAAATACGATACATATTAATAAAAATAATCTATAAGGATTACCAGGCTTGTTATAAAACTGTTGTATGAAGTTCTTTAGGCCTAAAACGCATACCATTTTATTAAGGAACAATCTACTATCCGTCACAGTAATATAAGCTGCCTCTGTGATTACTTTTGAATCTGAATGCAAAATTATTTACTAAGTCTGAGATTAGGTGTATTGTGTTGTAGACTGTATTTATTGGGATGTACAAGTATATACAATATAGAGAAGAACTTGTTACATTGATAAAAGCATAACTTCATTTCTTATCAATTAGCCAAAAAACCAGACACAATTAAATAAGTATTGTATTTGAACTCCTGGCTTCAAGCATTGGCCAAAGAATTGGGAGAGTTTCATTATCATTTATTCTAAAGAAATCTTTACTAGATTACAGATTGATATTTACAAAAATAAGCATTGGACTCTTGCATTTTGTATTAAATAGTAAACATTTCAAAATATATCAAAAACAGCCAACTAATACCAAAAAATTTTTACTTAATCCATCTGCTTGCTCAATAAGAGTATATGTTTTCATTATTTTTTATTTTCTTGACTATGGGACCTAAATACAAAATCCACTGTCTGGTTTCCAGCTAATTGTTGTCAAAAAATGCAATTCTCTATTGTATTTATACTCCCATAAATATAGTATAATCTGTTTATGTATTGTGGTAGTGTAGTTGTTGATATTGTGATATTTTAAGATAAATTTATTAATAATTATTGTAAGCCCGTAGTCCCAAGAAGCTAACCCTAAAATAGAGTAGACAGTTATTATGAAAAATGCAGCTTACCTACTCACTTAAGTCATTTTTAGTTAATCTGTGATCAGTTTTATTTTTTACGCGATGGAATTGTTTTTCTGATTTGTGTTCTCACTATACTATGGTACTTTATATGGTATTTTGAAATAAAGTTATTTTGAATAAGTGTTTCATGTTTTATTTTCTTTCAAACTCTTAATCTTTATTCTAGTTAATCAAGAAAAGGTTTCAGGAGTAAATAGTATTACATAGCTGGAGGCTGACAGCTTGAATTTGAATGGTAGTTTAGACAAAGTTATAAGGTTTTTAACACTTAGTCTTTAAGCGAGACTGTGCCCATTATACAACACTACTCATACTAATGAGCTCCTTTAATACATAGAAGATAGTAATACAAAATGTTACAATATTTTTGTTTCAAAGATTTCCTTTTTTGTAGCCATTAACTACCCATAGCAAAATGGCAATCAAGGAGAGTGAGCAGTGTGTTGGGCATAACATATTTGCTATTGTGGGCGGAAGCTGAAGAACATTGGTAGAGGAGAAAGGCACAAACAAAAAGAGGCCTATGTCAAGCATTTTATAAAGTCTGACTGTGAATATTGGTGATAATCCTATTCTTTTTCGAAGCAGTTTCAAGTGAAATAATATGCATAATAATAGGCCAGAACATAAAGGTGATATTGAAAAACATTAATTGAGCAAAGTATCCAAGAATATATTTACAGCAACATCTTTATTCGGTATACGAGTTGTTCTCGTGTTATATATTACATTACAGATCACATACCTATGCACAAAATAAACTTATTTCAAGATATTTCAGTTTTGACTCTTTCACAGTGTCGCACTAAGTCTTTGAGTTTATACACCAAATCATGCAGCTGCTGACTACCGCAAGTAAACTTAATGTCGTTCCCGCCATCCGTTTTCAAAATAACAGTGTATAACAAGTTATCTGATCCAAGGCCAGGGGTATTCGTCAGAACTTCAAGTTTCCATTCGACGTCTGTTATTTTCGGCAACACACTGATATCGATACTGTTATTCGAATCCATGTTTATTGCTTTATAGTTAAATGGAACTCATTATTCTCACAACGATTTTGTCAATAGTATCAAACTTTTATGGACTCATAAGTAATTAGAAATCAGAAAAACGGCGAAAGAAACGGGCTTTATTCGTGTCAAACTGTCAACCTTCTGTTTACTGTCAACTGTCATCTTATATAATTAATTTATGAAGCAAGTAGTCATTATTGGTTGAATGATAGCTTAGTGTATAAATCTAAAGTAATGTTTTGCTTAAATTTGGTTATAATGATGGACACGATATGTACCAAAAATATGTCACAGGCATTTCATTTACATTTCTAATATTTTGCGGAGTTAAGAGTTTGCTTTCCGTGGTACTAATAGAGAGCTTTTCAATTTTAAAATAATTTGATCTAGCTACACCGTAAATTATGTGACTAAATAAAGAATACCCTATGCTGTCATAGCAAACAGAGATAGAATAATTGAAATTAGTTGTAAGTGAAAGAGTTATCAGCACAGCATTGTCAAATCTTAAAACTGGTCGGGTTATAATATTATTTTCGGTGATTGCGAAACTGTCAAACTGCTTCCTAATGAATGATTTCATTTACATACTGAAACATTGCTTATTTTTCTATTTTTTATAAATCAAATCCTTCGCTTTCTTTATAATAATTTAAGTGCAGTTAAAATAGACATTGTTTTCCTTGGAGTAGCAGCAGTGTTGTGTGTTCAAACATGGAAGATATATTTCAGTGGTGTAGGGAAGGAAATGCATTACAGGTGCGAGTTTGGCTGGATGATACCGAACATGATATGAATCAGGGGTGAGTTTATCGTATGTTTAACGTATTTATTCATTGATACTCCATATGGAAGGTCTTGTTCCGCCGTACAAGGCAATGATTGAACACGCCCACTATGTAGTCATGGCCTAGTATTATGCGTCAGATGTGTACAAAAATAATAACTCGTCAGGTTGTAAGATCACGTATTCGACCTAATAATTTATTTTAGCGACCTTGGTACATAATGAATGCATATGTAAAATAAAATATGACATTCTATATAAAATCTGTTTATATTGATAACCCAAAGTGATGGATTCATTAGAAATATTGAATATGGGCTTATTCTTCATAAACAGTGTAGAGCATGTAGAATGTACTATGTGAACTGCATGAGGCAGAGATTCATTACTAAGATAAGTCCTGCCATACATACACACTGTTCATTTACTGTTAGTTTACATTTTCCTGTTACCTATTTATTATTAATTCATGATGCTGTCAGGTATTTAATTAATAAAATGTCAATGATCAAGGAAAAATCATTTTAACTGGATCCATATGAAGAATTATTGACTAGTAAAATATATGAAAATATTTGTTAACTTAATTTAAATTTAGAAACCTTTATAAGTATTTAAAATGACCAATAAACCACTGAGACATAAAATATATTTTATAATATTTAACCTGTCTAGTCTTAGAATACCAGACATAATTAAAATCTATTGTGTATGGTCACCAGTGTGCCGCTGTGACTAAATAGGTTCAATCATAGATTATCAAATATATGATAAAAAATGCAAAAGGAATTCAATGACCTTTAATAATATTTTTATTTAATCTTTTGCTTTGCTATTCAAAAAATCTATTTTTTGTTTTAATTATATTTAAAAATTAAACAGTCACAAAATGTGAAAATGTCTAAGGAGGTAATCAGATAAATCCTTTCATAATGAAAGTGTCTACCTACTTATTATGCAAAGGCTTACAAAAGCAAACAATGCAATCGCGTATGTACAAGAATGTTAAATATTTTAAATTATATATTTCAGTGACGATCATGGCTTCAGTCCGCTCCACTGGGCATGTAAGGAAGGCCACCTTAAGATTGTGGAGATGCTCATCCGCCGTGGCGCCAGGATCAATGTCACCAACATGGGTGATGATACTCCCCTTCACTTGGCAGCTGCACATGGGCACAGACCTATTGTTCAATTAGTAAGATAGCTAGTTTTTATACACACTACTTACTAGATGGTATAGTTAGTGTTAGCAGCAATAAACATGATTCCTGCACATTTATTGCAGAGTTAAATTCAACAAATTTGTAGTAGCAGCAAGAAGTCTGGAATTGTACCTAGTAGATGGCAATAAGCTCAACCCCTCTTACATAAGAAAAAGAGCTAAAGCTAGTGAAATGTGTGTTTTATACACTACTGCATATGCTTTCAGGAATTTAGGTGTAAGACTATGTATACAGAGTGTCCCAAAAGTCGACGTCAAAACGCAAACCGGCAAACCGCCAAAGTGTGCAGCGCCGTGTCCTCAACAAAGTCTTTTCACTCCTGTTACTACAGATATTTACTTACTGCATTTTTATTTATTTACTATTTAAATTATTTTTTTTTGTTATGTAATCTCGAATAATGCTTCTTTAAGCTCCCGATTTTTTGGATTATTCGAGACTACATAACAAAAAAAATTATTCGAAAATTAATATCTGTAGTAACAGGAGTGAAAAGACCGTCCAAGGGTGTAGATTTTTTTGAATTTTTAGAATGCCTGCAGTGTTTAAAATACCTCACTTAGATTTTTTTTATATTTCTCTGATATGTATTATAACCTAGGCTGTTATCTGATTCCGGCTTGACGTCAACCTCTGGGACGCCCTGTATATTACACTTACATCTCACCAGCCACATTTAATAGATTACTAAGTTTGTTGCCACTCCTTAACATAGGCCTCACAATTTCAGTACCAACACAACCCGGTACCTATCTTCTGCATCCAGCATATTATATATTGCAGCCTTCTTCATAAGGTTGTTGCTCCACCTTCTTAATAGAGCGACATGGCAATGTGTCCACTAAGTTAAGTAAAAATGTGGTACACATGGCCAGTTTCTATTTTTTATGTTTACCAATTTGCAGTCTCCACTCTAGCAGCTTTCTGCTCAAAAAGCTATCACTCCCAAGACAGATCTGACCAACCCATTGATCTTTAGCACTTCGTTTAGCTATATTTAGTCCCCATGTAAAGATTTGGGTGATGAAGTGAAGTGAAATTCAATAATACACCTCCTGTGAAATAGGTGTGAGTTTTTACCATATATTGGAATGATTGTTAAAGTACAATAACAGTGTAATTGGGCGTTGTTTGGAGAATGAGACAGGCTTCTTGTTATTCGAGAACAACATTCTTATGGGTTTTATCATTGACCAGGAGAGTAAATCCATAATTCAAAGCTTGCTACCATACAATTGACGCATAACTCAGTCATATTTACCACAACGGAAATATTAAAGGTGTAGATGAATCTGGATTAGTTTTTCCTTGAATGACGTGTGTCAACGAGTTCTTTAACTATTTTCCCTATACACGAAATATAATAGTCGCGAACATATTGCCATCTACCAGTATCAATCTCTACACTTTACAATTGACAATGAGAATAACTACTAATTTTGCCATGAAGGCAGCAATGTGTGAAGCATGTATCCTAAATATAAAATTTTATTGCTTTAAGCCAAAAACCCAGCATGCAGCGATTGTCTAGTGTACTTCCACTCAAAGGTCTTGAGTTCAATCCTAAGGCTCTGAGTAAAATAGTTCATTATCACATCTTAACCTTTCCGGCCCCGCGCGCACTTAATGTAAACAATAACAGATTACCCGGTAATCGGACACCCGTCGCGCGGTCGGCACTTAAAGCGCCACTTGACACGCCCTATCGATGTTTATGTTTTTGAGCTCTGAGTTATGATAACATCGCTCGTGTTTCTTAGAAATACACATTGTAAGCTATGACAAGTATTATGAATCATCGCATTGAAGTGTATACTTGAGTTTATACGCCTGGATAAACAAAGCAGAACTGTACAAATTGTTCGTTATTGAAAATATTTGTTTCTAAAGAAATATAAATGCTATAAGAAGAGTTTTTACTTTTTCTATTTTCTAGATAAATACTCTTTATAGTAAAACGAAGTATTTATATATGGCTGTGAGAAAAAATTAAGATATTGACATTTGAAAGTGGCACTACCGTGCGTGTCATGGACATTTAGAGCGCGGCAAAAGTAAATATTGAAATTTTTGTTAAAAAATATTCGTCGTAACTTTGTGCGTTGTATTCAGATATTTCTATAGAAACACTAATAAATAACACTATTATAGTGATTGAAACCTGAAATACGATATAATACTGTACTAAAAAACAACAAATATAAAAAAGCGCGGGAAAACTGATAAATGATAATAGGTTACTTTGGGCTTCAGTTTGACAAACAAAATTATCATTAGTCAGTATTGTTTTTATTGTGTCTAAAAATAGAAATATGCTCTTTATAGTTAAACATTTTTTTTTATATATGTCTGTGAGAAAAAATTAAGATATTGACATTTGAAAGTGGCACTACCGTGCGTGTCATGGACATTTAGAGCGCGGCAAAAGTAAATATTGAAATTTTTGTTAAAAAATATTCGTCGTAACTTTGTGCGTTGTATTCAGATATTTCTATAGAAACACTAATAAATAACACTATTATAGTGATTGAAACCTGAAATACGATATAATACTGTACTAAAAAACAACAAATATAAAAAAGCGCGGGAAAACTGATAAATGATAATAGGTTACTTTGGGCTTCAGTTTGTTATACAAAAATAACGTAAGTCAGTATTGTTTTTATTGTCTCTAAAAATAGAAAGAATAAGCTTTTCAATAATGTATTACACTTATATACTTGCCCTACAAAAAACGACAGTAAACAGCGGCACAAATAACATCGACGAACGAACGCTCGGCGCGAAGTCACGTGACATAACAATAACAATATTAGACAATTATTATTCAGTTAGTAAATGGTTCGTTCGAAAAGCTCAGTTCATTCCGAGTACAATGATATACAATACAAGACTTTAAATACAGGCCTTTCAATACAAAAACGGCAAAAACTAGCGCGCGACCCTCTTTTTTTTGTTGCTTGACGCCTTAAGGCGTCAACGGGGTTTGACGGGTACAAAAGTGATGACGCCTTAAGGCGTCAACGGGGTTTGAGCGGTTAACAGTGAAAATAAACATCGTAAGGCAACCTGAATGTCTGAAAGTCCCACATAATATTCTCCAAAATATGTAAATTCAGTGTTATGGGCCAGCATGCTGAACTATGGGCCAACCCTTATCATACTGAGTAGAAGCCCGTGCCCAGCAGTGCGATGTTACAACATATAACAATATATATAATATATAACAGTTATTTAACAATGTTACCATAAATAAAATTTTCTTTACAGCTCCTACAAAACCGAGTAGATGTAAATTTCACGAACGAGCATGGCAACTCTCCGCTACACTATGCTTGCTTCTGGGGCTACAGCGCGATCGCTGAGGACCTGGTGTTGGCCGGCGCACTCGTCTCGCTCGCTAACAAGGATGGAGACACGCCCCTTGATAAGACTAGGGGTCAACTTGTGCAGAGGTAAGGCTTCAAAACACTGTAATTTTTAAGAAATAAGGTACAGTATGTAAAACATAAAGACTTTTTTATGGAATATAATTATAATACTCGTATGGCTATTTACAAATGTAAACAGGAAGATTCTACTAGACGCATATAGCAATAATGATGCACAAAACATTTTTACCTACCGTAAGAATTTTTTGCACCCATATCCCTCAGCTACGAATTTAGGTTCAAAGGAATAAAGGTCGTGCTTATTTATCCTACCAGACACAGTTCCAGACTGTTTTATTTTTCTTTCATTAAATAAGACAACTCCCGCACTAATAACAATAATTCACTCTAGGAATAATATCGCGGGGGACTTTACAAACATTCAGACAATGGACACAAAAAACATCCAGACTCGGAACAACTATTTGTGGAGCACACAATTTTTTGTCGCGTTTGGGATTCGAACCCACAACACTCGGCGCAGTAGCACTGGTGAGGCGACCACATGATCCATCGCCACGTCATCCGTCAAGTCCTATTGACATTTTCTTGACAGAAAAACCCAATATGGTTTTATCCCACCCGCGTATCGAACCCGAGACGTCATGCACAGTATTCGCATTCACAATCGCTGTGCTACTGAAGTTGTAAAAGTAACTTTATCTTATATATTTGTTACAACAGTGCAACAGGAAACTTACTTATATACATTTATATATACGTAAGTTGCCGATAGATACATACATTTCCCAGACGGACAGTACAATAACCTGGAATATCCAGTATGAGATAAAATGATATAGGTAGGTACTTAGTATATTTGATATCAGTTTGTTTCTTTTACACCATATTGATCTGATACAATGAATTGTCACTAAGTGACTGTATTATTTGTTTCTTAATAAGAAGACAGTCAATGTTTGCCATTCTTAAAGACGGGGAGGGGTATTTTGAATGGCTTTGGGAGACAGTAGTAACTGCCACGCAAAGATTTCGAGTGCGATCTCAAGGCATGCATGTCCTACTGCTCGGCGCGGGCTTCTTTTCTGTTTAAGAAGTTAGTCAATCGCGTGGGTTAACAGACCACACACATCCTCGAGAACATTATGAAGAGCTCTTAGTCATACAGTTTTCCTAACAATGTTTTCGGTTACTGTTAAATCGAGCAATAATTATTTATTGAACCGTTAAAGTCTTGAAATACTAGACATATTTAAAAATCTATTGTGCCTGGCCGAGGGTGTGCCGATACGTCTCAATAGGTCAATACGCACATAACTTCTAAAAGTCGGAGTTGCGAACCTTGGATCGAATTCGAGATTTCTTTATCTCCCACTAGGCTATCACTGCCACTGCAAATACTTACCATAAATCAAGGATAAAGATTTCAAATTATATTACTAAAACAATTTAAAAAACCTTAAACGCTAAGGAAACCAAAGAAAAGAACTAATTCTCAAATTTTAACATTTTCTAAGGAATAATGAATTTTTGGTGCCCTGTATCGACTAAAATGTATGGTGGCATATGGTGATATAAGTGGGGTAAATGATAGATGATAATCAGGCCAGTCGACAGTTTCAGGGTTATCCATTATTTACGCCACACCTTGTATATATATGTTTTCAAAAAACCGTTATGTCATCCACAAGCATATCATATCAGATCAGATCAAATTACATAATTGCCAAAATCAAAGTTCCTGCAAATGTATACTGATAGAGCAAGTCCAAAGCATTAAATATCTTGGTGTGTTAATTTTCCAAAACTTAAACTACAGAAACCAGATAGATTCTCTGTCAAATCGCGTACGAAAAACGACAAATATTATGAAATTACTTCGCAAGTCGATCTCAAGTGATGTATTGAAGACCGTTTATTTTGCATTGTCTCAATCATTACTAACATATTGTATAGGAAGTTGGGATTGTGCTCTAAAACAACACTGATAAAGCTGGAACAGGCCCAACGATCAGTATTAAAAGCAATGCATTATAAAACAATCCCAATATCCTACCACAAGACTCTACGAGGATAGTAACTTACAACACTTACTGTGCGCCAGTTGTTTTTATTAAGGGCATTTCTCAAAGTACATCAATTAGTAATTACCTCGAATGAATATAAACAGATGCTCAAACGTAGAGTACCTATATATACAGAATTACCCTTCCAACAATTAACACATCTTTTGCTAGACTTTCAAGTCCCTATATTGATCGCTTTATCTATGATAAAATAGCGAAATTCTGTGCAATTAATGAAAGCTCTCTAAAAGAGGCAAAAGTAAAAAATAAATAATAGGCTTAATTCTTTAACATACGTGATACGACGACACCGAAAAACTACTAAATCATTTATATTAAATATATATATGTACTTATATAATAAATATAATAATGTGTATTATATTTTATTAACATTAGAATTTAGCAACAATATTTTTCTTTCATATTATGTTTTTATTTTGTTCTAATTTTTTGACCTTTCGTTTATATAAGATAGTTTTGTAAAGTTATTAAAATAAAATAATACAAGTCAATTAAAATAACATAATGTCGACGGTACCCACAGGACAGGCTTGCCTAGTGTGGGGCCAATGTATATCTTTACATTGTTGTAATCTTTTTGGCAATAAACAATTTTTATTTTTTATGAAAACTATGATATGATATATAGAGATAGATATATATATACTTATAAAAAATAGATAGCTATGTTTCGGATAAAAAAGTAAACATATTTTGTCACTTTATTAGATTACACGAGATGGCAACGCAGCAAGGTCAGGACCTGAAAAAGATTCAGTTCAAGGACCAGTCATGGCTGGGTCTGAAGACCAGGAGCCGAGACGCTACATTGTCACGACATAAAGGCATCAACATTAACGAGCTGTCTCTACACACAAGGATTGCTGTCACTCCATCTGGTAATAATATTGATGGCTTCTTTTTATACCAGTAATAATAATGACCCACAGACCAAATCTTAGTTACGGCTACCAGTTCCATCAGTCTGCGACTCTATTCTCCTCATTCTAGCGCTCCCATGAATCGGCAAGTGGATACAACTTGAGACAGATCAAGCATTCAAATCCAGTCATAATATTTTACGCATTCGAATATTTATCAAGATTTCGAATACATTGATTTGTTAAAAACAAGATTGAAATAATTTAATAAATTTGATAATCGCCCACCGCTAAGTTAAGCGCAGAATTTACGGCTGTACGGGTCTTGAGTGCATATTATTATTGAATTTAATAGTTAGAAAATTCTTTTTATCTTAGTCTGTTAATGTGCAAATGCATGACAATCTCAACCCCGATTAGCAAATTTCTATGACCTCTATTTAAATTTCTAAGATAGTCTGCAATATTTGATTAAATACAATTTTCCCTACCACTCCGTAAAAATAAGTCTATGTATATTTTAAACTATTATAATGTTACGTTTTAGGTGAAACCTGGCGGGGTCGTTGGCAGAAGAACGACATCGTGGCGAAGATTCTGGCAGTACGTGAGTGCACCCCGCGTGTACAACGAGACTTCAACGAAGAGTTCCCCAAGCTTCGGATATTCTCTCATCCCAATATATTGCCAGTGGTGAGTACATAGTTTTGTACCATATTTGATATGCAATAATAAACGATAATAGAAATCTTTTTGGGAAGTGCCTAAAAATTGGTTGTGAAATAGTCGTATTTTTAAATTTGAGGTCATAGTGAGGTATATATTACCTGCTATACTTCAGTAAGCTGTAAACTCTTTGCGCTGTAGCATGGTGCGAGTGACAGTTTCAGTAACGTTTCGTTTCACTCTTGAAAGTTGCCGCGATTTACAAATTATGACTTAGTATTTCAACTGTACCACATTCGTAATATATTAAATCATTAATTACTGTAGTAAATTAAATTAAACCCAACCAGAATGTTCTAGTCTACAAATAAAATCTAATGGAAAGAAAAATTAAGCAGTGTTATGCGTATAACGTAACGCCATAGACGTATTTAGTGATGGGATGTACTGCTACGATGGATAGTCGATATTTTTTATAATAAAAAACGTATATTGGGCCGTAGGTCAATTATTATTGTAAAAAGTCTATAATTATATTAATGAAACAACAGAACATATATAAAAAAATGATTTTATTCGTCTAAACTCATCAGAGTCAGGAACATCTGAATTGTCACTAAATTCATCATCTGTATCTGTGACGGATATTATTAACGATGACTCCATTATATTGTCAATATGGATGTCACGATCCCAATCAGACATAATGTCCCTTAGAATGATTGATTGTTTGAATGATTTTAGAAGCTTGAGTAATGTGGGTAGCTCCATTCTTCTATAATAATCATAAACCCGATTTTGATTATTTTATATAAGTACAAAGATATTATTATGTAGCCATAAAATATATATATTGACAAGTTTATACACGTAGTTACACTGCACAACTGAATAACACACTAATTTTCATAACACTATTAATGAGAACTAGATTTATGCTGCGAATATCGTTAGTGATAAAAATGAATTGCATAAAGTTACATCCCTAGTGTCAGATGTCAACGTCATACAGGCAACTGTCACCCGCACCATGCTACAGCGCATAGAGTGTAGTTCTAGTTTAAATCATACTTTTCACAAAAATTAAGAAAGCTAAAATTTAGTATTTTTGTGCTTTTCAACAGGCAGTAACTTGAAGAAAAATAAAGAAAAATAATAAAAAAGTAAATTGTAGCTACAACTTTTTAGTTTTTGAATCAAAACGAGTTATGCTGTGCATGTAAAGGAAAAATCAAAAATAAATTCCATTTTCTTTACTTCTTTTTAATTTGCTGTACAACCATTATTTTCGGTATGAGATTATTGCCAACCCAAACCGTACCTGTACCCCTTGACCCTCAACACGAGTTACTGTATGATAGGCAAGGGTTGACTGAGCACTAGAATTTTTTTTTTTTTATTTCTTTTTGCTGGTATGTTGGTATGGTCGGCATAACAATTGGTAACACTGATTGGTGCGGTAACGATTTACTTTCGGATGGATGAATCGGCACTCTAGTCTGTATGAGGCAGACAATGAATGATTGAATCACGAATTTATCGTGTGGTGAGGGGTCGTGCAATTATTACGTCAGCACCAATAGAAGTGGGGGGAGGGCTTTAGTTTGCTTATTTTTTAATAACATGGGGGATGAGGGGTTCGTATGACGATTACGTTACTGTAAGAGATAGTGAGACGTTTGGTGTCCTGTGTGGCTAGGTGGGATGCTGCGTGTCGCCGCCGTCGCTGGTGGTGATCTCGCAGTACATGTCGTGGGGCTCGCTGCACGCGCTTCTGCACGGCGGCGG
Organism: Catocala nupta; assembly: GCA_963675205.1. NCBI lineage: Eukaryota > Metazoa > Arthropoda > Insecta > Lepidoptera > Erebidae > Catocala > Catocala nupta. The sequence continues at coordinate 4,786,354 of OY776095.1, read as the reverse complement.
GGCTGGGAGCGCCGGGGGAGCGCTGGTGCTGGACGCGCACGCCGCCCTCAGGCTCGCACACGACGTGGCACTCGCCATGCGCTACCTGCACAGTCTGCAGAAGGACAAGATACTGCCCACCTACCATCTTAACAGCAAGCACATCATGGTGAGTATTATACATACCCGTTGTCCTCTCATTTTTAACATTTTCATTGACTGCTTTGACATTTTGACACCATTCACGCTAACATTTTGACACCATTCGCTCCAACATTTTGAGACCATTCACTCCACCATTTTGACACCATTCACTCTTAACATTTTGATATTAGTCACTCCAATATTTTGAGACCAGTCACTTCAACATTTTGACACCATTCACTCCAACATTTTGACACTATTCACTCTTAACATTTTGATATCATTCATTCCAAGATTTAACACTATTCACTCCAACACATAATTTAGTGGAAACACTAATAGCCGAAATACTTCAAATTACAGATTAGTTTTAAGTATTTCAGCCTAGGACAAGGATCTGATCTTTCAAATTGTATCATTTTGGATCATTAATCTCTTCTTAGTGACATAATACAATTCGAAAGTTTAAGTTTTGAGCAGTGTTTAAATTGACTTAATTGCCTATAAATGAAATTTTCAGTGTTTACATTGGTTTCTATTTTTAAAATATGATATTCTACCAAATCGAGTCTGAAACTTTTGATGAAACTTGACTATTATTATAATATTGTCTTACATTTACACTAATGTTATACCTACATTGAAATTAAACTACTTAATACGGACTTATCGCGTTGTTTATTTTTAAAACACTTTTAATCTTTCTCCAGATCGACGAGGACCTAACCGCGCGCATCAACATGGCAGACTCCAAGTTCTCGTTCCAAGAGAAGGGGCGGCTGTACGCGCCCGCGTGGATGGCGCCCGAGGCGTTACAGAAGCCCCCCGCCAAGAGGAACCTGGAGGCCGCGGACATGTGGAGCTTCGCCATACTGCTCTGGGAACTCGCCACTAGAGAGGTCTCTCGACCTTCGTATCATAGCGCTTGTATACCTCTCTTATATAGGCAAATCTTCCGGCCAGTTATTGCTGAGTTCTTGCGCACTCTTTGCTAAGAAGGAGACAGTTATTACAGAATTATTTTACATCCTCTGTTACGAAGAGGAGATAATTGCAGTTTTTATATCACATCGTTTAGGAGCCATTGCAGGGTTTTTATGAGTAGTAGAGCCTCGCTGATTTCAGCATGAATAGGCCAGGCCGGCTTGACCGGGGAAGGACTTGCCTCTCACAGAATATCGACACGTTAAATAGGAGTATTCCGACTGTTGTGTTTCGTTCGGTGAGTGAGAGTGCCGGAGGCAGTCACCCTCTTTCCCCCTTCCTGCTTCCTTTTCTAAAGAATCGGCACCGCGCAACCGATACCTCTGATGTTGCAGGCGTCCATAGGCCACGGTAACCACTTACCATCAGGTGGGCCGTATGTTTGTTTGCCACTATAGTAGTATAAAAAAATTAAACCCTCACTAGAAGGAGGCAGTTATCGCAGGATTCTTTTGTCACTATTATTAAGGAGCCATTGCAAGAGTCTAATGCAGTACACTGCACCTACATTTCACCAACTATGTTTAGCTAGTAGGTAGCAGGTGGCCGTTTTATTCTCCCCTAGGCTTGCCAATCAATCATATACCAAATTTGTTACTGACACTGCTGATGATAATATTCTTACAATTAAACCGTATAATAAAGTAAACAATTTTTTTAATCCATTGAAGCTTAGAGCCTGGGCATCTAATTTTGGAGTGGCCAGCAAGCAAATTCTCCAAAAAACCAGAAACTCTTGCCTCGATCTTTGTGTCGAAGTCTAGTCGGTCCTTCCGGTACTGACCGATACAGAATAGACAGATGACAATATAAATCAATTTTTGTATTCGTATTCCTTAGGTTCCATTCGCCGACCTGTCTCCAATGGAATGCGGCATGAAGATAGCGCTCGAAGGTCTCCGCGTGACGATCCCTCCAGGCATCTCTCCCCACATCGCGAAGCTAATCAAGATCTGTATGAACGAGGACCCTGGCAAACGACCCACCTTCGAAATGATCATACCTATACTTGAGAAGATGAAACGCTAAGTCTAACGATCTTTAAAAAGTTGTATTTATTTGGTTAAGAGCATCTAATATAAATCCCATTTAGTTGTAAAACTAACTGATTTGCTTTACTATACAATTTGTTGAAGGAACAATTTGTATAGGTATGTATAGCAAATAAAAATACCCATTCGGTGGTATTTTTATTATTTTTGGTTATTTGGTATAAAATGATTTTCGAATGCAAATAATAATATGCGCTTTGCGATACCTACTGTGCGTAGCCAAGAATACAGCCTGCGCAAATAACAATTGATATTCCAACGTATCGACATCGCATCTATTTACAGTAGTATTTATTTGAATGCAATTGCGCACATCCCTACTTTTTTAGACGTTATAATATATTTAAGAATTACAATATTATCTAAAGTCAATTAGATTAGTTTTAATGAAATTAATATTTGTTTTATAACCAAATTGTGGTGTGTATTAGGTGCTCTATTTATCGTTTATCTTAAATGGTAATTGTGAACTTTCAATAGCCGAGGTATATATGTGGTGATACTAGAAGTTGAGACCGACGTGGAGTGTTATCATAATGGACAGATAAAATAGAGGAACAATATGATATGTAAACACTGAGCAGCATTTTGATGGCCTATATTTGAATACCCACAGGGTATTTTCACTGGCTTTCTATGTGTAATTGTTTCCAATTACCGTTTACGATACATGACTATTTTTGTAGTTTTTAGACCCGCCATTATTATTACGTAGTTCGCATAAAACGTGAATTTTATAATGTCATAAGTTAAAGCCAGTACCTAATTATTCCACCCAACACTTCCAAAGAGTCGACAACATCCTTTATAGAAATCAGTTCTTTGAAGCGACCTACGATATAAGTCCAGCAAAAAATAATGGAATTGCATATAATACAAACCTATAGACATTTCCATAGACAAGCTTCGCGCCCTTTTGTGAAAATATTTAACAAAGTATTGTTAGATAGAAAAACTATCTTCCAATATAATCATATAACTTTCTAATTCACCTCACAATGTTTAATAATAATATATTACACACATTCTTGTTGTAAGTGTATTTAAAAATATAAGTTAAAAACAAATTAATATTCAGTTTTAACTGCCAGTATTTTAAGTGTTGTTTAGTACCTAGGTTGTGTTTTAATGAAATGATTTTGGTTTCGATAAAATATACTAAAATTTATATTATTATTTAATTTTGATGTCTACGATAAGTGTATATGCTAATATTTATCGGTGCTAAAGTGAACTGTATCTATGAAAATATATGTATATGAAATAAAATAGTTAAAACATAGCTGGCGGAATGAGGGTTATATAGGTATCTTCTGCCTGAATTATCAGAGATGTGCTACAAAAAAATGATTACATGTAGATATTGAACACTGTATCAATAATATTTTATATTTTGTGTACCTCAGTTTCTATGATATAATAACAAATCGTTTTAGTTGCAATCTTTCAATGGCGTAATATTTTTTCATTACCCACAATTAAATGATCTTATTTTTCTAGTAATTCTCGTTTCTAAGTATCGTTATTACTTGTACTATGTTATAGCGTAAAACAAATGGGGTATAATATCCGTATCTATTTGAATTGGCTTGTTTTCGTGAGGCGAGTAATATGCGTATATTACTGGATCATTCACGCTCTCACACAGACTAACATACACACAGGTACTTCATCGTCCATAAAGGGTTCGAAATATTGGGCTCGAAACCTAAATAATTGATAAATGCAAGCTGTGTAAATGCACGTTGTTGCGTATTGAGAGACATGTCTGCCGATTTATTTGAAATTAAAATTGTACTGTATTTCTACACTTAATATTTTCGGATTGATAATTCCGTTAGCAGTAAGCGCCTATAGTTTTACGGTTATTTTTAATGTATAAGTGCCTTTATCTTTGGTTTACTAAAACGATTTGTTTATACACTATAGGACATTAATGTCGACTGTACTTTCGTAATTCTTATTTTAGTTCGGTAAGCGGGCGTCTTACTTTTTACGTAGGTAATATAATTTATTTATGAAGTTATGAACCCGCCTAAATTTAACATTTTGTTACCAACCATATATCCACTAGAATCTCTGAAACTTGTGCAATTTGTATATTTGAGATTATTTATAATGTTCTAATAAACTGCATCTATAGATATAAAACTAACTTGGTTAACGCTGTTGTAATGGATGTGCCTTATAACTCGGCCAAATAACATGCCTTGTGACAAAATATAACTGTTTAAGTATAGATTATAATATTTTTGATGACATGATCAATGTTACAACTTTCATAAAGTTGTTTAATATACTAACGATTTAGTAATACAATGTTGTTTTATTTTGAATGTTTGAGTGTGTGCAAGAATATTATCACGGAATTATGCAGACTGAGGATGTGGCATACACCCATCATGCGCCCGCTATAAAGCTGGTCATATGACCAGTAGGCTCGCTCGAGTACAAGCTATTCGCTAACGGCTTTTGAAGTCGTTGCCGTTATTTCGCTGACATCTACACTAATATTATAAAGAGGAAAGATTAGATTCGTATGTTTTTGTATTGTTTTAACTCAAAAACCACTCAATTAATTTTAAAAATCTATATCCATTGGAAGGCTGTATTTTCACTGAGTAACATAGGATACACAATTTTTTAAATTACTTCGCTCGTGTAAATGTATATTAGGTTAGGTGTAACGGACACCTTTTTTTGTTTGATACCCAGGAAAAAATGCTTGATGCACTACCCGCCGGCTAGGGGACGGCACCGGCGGGGCGTGTGGGACTCACCAGCCTATTGCTGGTATACCCACTAAAAAAACCTGGGGTGTTCCCTCTCTCACCCAGTGGGGGGGGCCTGTTGGGAGTCTAAAAAGATTCATCCATAGCAGGCCCCCCCGAGTGGGTGCCGGCCGGGTCAATGGGACCCGACCTCCTCTCGTCCCCGGGGGAGAGCATTTCACCGCTCTCCCCTTTCGACAGGTGTAACGGACACCTAACCTGACCTACTTTTACAAGAGCGAGGGCGCGGACAAAAGCTAGTCGGCTATAAGTAAGTAAATACTTTGTCACGTTCATTACATACCTTATGTAACTTTACGAGTTAGATTAGTCACGATTTCAGAGTAATTACTGGTTACGATACACGTGGGGAGACCAACAGACTGCAATGCAGAGGGTCTTCAGGGTTCGAACCCACGTCGCGCACCTTTGACTTTCGGAAGTTATGACTTCTCAAAATTATGTGCGTATTAATTGACAATATCGCCTGCTCCGTGCCTCGGAGACCACGTTAAGCCGTCGGTCCCGGCTGCCATGAACATCTATGGCACTCGTTATTGGGCAGTCAGCGCCCTATAATATCCCGACACTGGTCTAGCCTTGAGGTATCGTTAGCCTTTAGGTTGCGGAGGTCAGGTGGCAGCCGCTCCGTGTAAAAACTGATATCCAGTCAAATCCGGTTAGACCAGAAAAGCCGACCCAAGTGACTTAGGCATTATAAAGGCTAATGAGAAGAAGATGCACGGCTACAACATACTAAGGCCTGATCCACACGGAGCTTCAAAGACGTTTCAAGATTATCTATGTAACTTGAGCATCCTAGCATGTTAGTTTGTACATAAAACGAGAAGGAACTATCACTTGTGTTTACACTACTTACGCGTGACGTCGTTAACGTGATAGTCGTTATGTCGTTAACGACGTGAGTAGTGTAAGGATTGTACACAAAGTAAAATTATACATAACATAACAGACAAGTTAAATAATTAAATTTAATAAGTGCTGCATTGACCATCGCGATGTTGTGATTATTCATTTACAGACGTACATTCAATTCATGGTTTAATACTGAGGTGAAGGCTGTGGCAAGTAGTTAGTCCGAGATCCGGTATAATAAATTTGTGTTATGAAATAAATTATAGATAATATACACATGGACATATTGCGAATAGGTTGCCTAGTAAATTGCGTACGGATGATATTAAATAATTATTTTTTTAAATAAATTTATTAAATCTGATTCTCTTATTAGTTATTTAAAAAAAATCGTACACTAGTTATTAGATTATCGATATACGATTAAATAACTGATGGGAGTATATCAATAACATTTACTCAACGGCTAATCATCAGGCAACTCTACAATTGCTTAGAGGGGACCTTTACTTTTTCAGTTCTGTTTGCATAGAGGGGGAAAGAAGGCAACCTTTACTTTTTCAATTCTGTTGAGTATGTTCTCTTAAATAGTGTACGATTTTTTTTAAATAACTAATAAGAGAAGCAGATTTAATAAATTTAATTATTTAATATCATCCGTACGCAATTTAACTAGGCAACCTATTCGCAAAATGTCTATGTGTATATTATCTATGAATTATTTCATAACACTAATAAATAACAGATGAGGGTATAAATTTCTTATACCAGATATTAGACTAAGTTAGTGTGAACATATTCACAGCATTTTAAACTTTATCATCATTACTATAATACATAGTGTAGCTAAAAATTCTGGCAAGAGACGCGAGGTCGTACGCGTACAAAATATTAGAGTGGTTTTTGTATCTCAGGACGATCAATGTTATTCGGTTATTAGCTTTGCCGGTCCTGTGGTACAAATCTAATCCATACCCAACAGTGGGACAGTTTACATAGAGGGCTAATATATAAAGCCATATGACTGAGGCTATTTCATATTTGAAATACCGATATAAGTAAAAAACATGATATAGGAACATATAAAAATATCACAGCCGGAGAGCTGTTAAGGCCAAGTGCAATGCTCAAAACAGTTCTCAAATACTTAAACTTTATTGATACTATCAGTACAATCTTAATATACTATTTCTTAGCAAAAGTAATCTTCATTGCATGAGTCGGAGTGATCTTGAATCCTTGTAGCGCTTCCTTGGCTGCAGCAGACTGCATTTCATTTGCAAATTCAACAAAAGCAATGTCATGTCTGTTTGGCACGAGACGGACTTCTTTGAAACCAGGGAATCTGTAGAGGAAAAATAATGTTAGTTGCATGTTGATAATTATATAAATTAGAACAATGAGGTGATACAAAATGTAGACTACTATCTTGGTTCAGTTGTAGAGTGTCCATACACTCATGTCTCAAACATGTCATACATGCCTCAAAGAATTTATTTGGGAATATTGACATTATTTATCCATATAAATAATGTCAATATTCCCAAATAAATTCTTTGAGGCATACTCTATTTTAAGGAGAATGAATCTCCACTTTATAGTTGCTTAACATGCAATAGTAATCTCTGAATAAGCTTAAGCTAGACAGAGACTCACTTAGTGTAGTTATAATTTATTTAGTTTGGCAATAATGTAATTATTCACTTATAATTTTGTTGTAAACATTGATAAATAAAAAGATATATATTATGGAAATTAAGCAGCATCAAAATTTAAATTTAAAGAGTAATTGATTATACTCACTGATTGAACAACATAGACAACATCATTTCGGAGGTTTCATCAGGCAGATTGGTCAAGAAGAGAATCTGGTTAGGTGGCTGTTCAGCATTCACATTGTTCAGTATACCAGCCTGGCCTGCATGTACACCAGGGCGATTGGCATCCTTGCTCTTCTTCTTTCTGCTGTCATCCAGACCTTTGGGCATCTTTGGTCTCTTCGGTCTTTCTTGGAATGTACCCTTAACTTTGGCAATGACATCACTATCTGACTTAGCATATTGGATTCTCTGAAAAGTAAATTGGATTTTTATACATATATACATAGATTCACGCCTGTTTCCCAGAGGGGTAGGCAGAGACTACAGATTTCCATTTGCTGCTATCCTGACACACTTTTCTGGCTTCATTCACTTTCATAACATTCCTCATACACGCTCGCCGGTTTAAGATGCTCTTAACATGGCCTTTATCCAGAATGTCTCCGATCTGATCAAGAAACTTTCGCCTAGGTCTTCCCCTTGTGACTGTTCCATTCACACTAGCCTTATAAACTTTCTTAGTCAGTCTTTTCTCGTCCATTCTTCTACATGCCCAAACCAGCTCAATTTCCTATTTATAGCCCATTTCTATTCTCATCACTATATCCACTTTTAGGCCGCATCTCTCTTTAACCTCTCAAATGCCGTTGACGCATCACGCATAAATGAAATAAAAAAAAAAAAAAGCGAAAAGGGAGTCCAATTACAATTACCGTTGACGCCGATCGACGTCTTCAGATTTGTACTCGTCAAACCCCGGTGACGCGATAGGGCGTCGAGCACACTCGATTGTGTATGGTTTATGTTTTCAACGGCGGAGTTTGAGAGGTTAATCACACTATTCCTTATTCTATCACATACACACAACACCATCTAGTCCAAACTAAGCAGAGCTTGTATAACACCCATAGGTGTTAGACTATGGATAAACATATATAAAGTTGAAATTCAATATAACATTGTTTATAATGACAGATCAGTTATTATGACATGGCAAGGTCCCAGCCGAATCCCTATATAAACAATTAAGTAATCATACTGTCTATAACAGCACTGGATACAGAGACCTATCGTTTTACTAGTTCCAGCAAAACAAAACAATACAAATATTTTAAGCCAAGTACAGCTTATAGACTACACTTAGTATATATTTTTTTCATAATAAACTTCTTTTTCAACATTTTATGTGAAACCAAGTTCTTAAGCATAACCATCGTACATAATTGTACATATTTACAAATTAGAATTTGTAAATATGTACAATTATGTACGATGGTTATGCTTAAGAACAAATTAGAATTTGTAAATATGTACAATTATGTACGATGGTTATGCTTAAGAACTTGGTTTCACATAAAATGTTGAAAAAGAAGTTTATTATGAAAAAAATATATACTAAGTAAAATATGACAATTAATATAACTACATACTGATACTTGTGTATATTGCTTATAACAACTATCGGACATAAAGTCCAAAGTTATATGGTCAATGTCTGTATATACTTTTTTTTGTAAATACTTACATATTATACATAGAAACACCAAGACCAAGACAAACATCCATATTTATGCACACAAATGTTGGCTTGTATGAATCGAACATACGTCCTCAGGAGTGGTAGTCGGTTACACTAACCACTACGCCATCGAGGCTGACGATATAGATTGTGTAAATGCTGGCAACACCTGCTTTACTTTAGTTATAGTGATGGGAACTTACCATTGGTTTGTCATAAAATGGAAATCCTTGCATACTTCTCAAAGCAACTGTAGCACTAGATATTTCCTTGAAAATTACGAATGCTTGTCCTCTCATCTTCAATGTTTTTAAAGCTACTATGTCTAAGATCTGACCAAATTGTGAAAAAATAGCATAAAGAGATTTCTTCAGTTCTTCCTTTTTAATTTTTTCATTGAGGTTGTTTATGTATATAGTGTGATTGGGTCGAATATCCATAGCTGAAAAATAATAGTAAATTTTGGAATCTTGAATAGCAACCCTCAAAGCTAGCAAAGATAAAAAAGATTGGCTGGATATTGAGGTTATGATGATTTAGGTTACCGTAACAAAATTTGCAGAAACACTGGATTAAACAATTTTTAGGTAACCAAGAACAGAGTAATCAACTGCACTATAATTACAAGACATACTTACTCATTTTGAAGGCCTTTTTATACCTTGAAGATTTACCACCAACTTCTATGTATGCTTTTTATGGCGTAATGACAAAATACTTAGCAAACGGAGTAGAATATGTATTTGTACTTATTATTTACTACTATATGCTTACTTAATGTAACAATTATTATGTAAATAACAAGTAATCTTTTCTGTAAATCCGACGCCGACTCCCAAAATTACAAGCACACGCCAACATAGACAAAAATGCTACAGTATGTATTTACTTTACTCTATGGCTATAGTCCGCTAGGTTATTTGTGTTCTGTGGCTACAGCTGTCTATATTATTTAAAGCAGCTCTATGGCTAAGGTTATACCAAAATCTATGGATGGCAACAAATTCAAAATTCAATTCACTATCCAGCATCAAATACTTTATCATGTTTTTCTACTTCATTAAATTTTGGAGCACAAATATAATAATATTATTTTTGTACGATCATAAAGTAAATCTCTGATTCTCTGATGTTCTATAATTTGTACTTTCGAAAGTTAAAGGATCAATAATATAATAATTGCCATAGGTGCGTGGGGTGTACAGTACAAACCAATAAACAGACAAGTATTGGTCTAGTCTCGAGTCACAGTATATTAAAATTGTGGTCAAATTGTTAAATACCTACGTAATTTTTGTCTTTGGTTATCCCGGATTTTGCTAACCATTACGATAACGATAACTGGTTTAGCTTTTCGCGCGCTGTCAAATTATTGACAAATAAAGTGAAGAGTTGTTTTATAATCAGAATTGAATTATAAATAATTATTAATTAAAATACGCCTGATTTATATGATCGCTAATTGATTCGCGCCCAAATAATTGTCAGCTGGATTCATTTAATACATATATCGCTTCCACAATAAATTCCAAAATAGATATTATTGTTAGCAAGATGCATGACCTGATGACTGATTTTGAAACAGTTTCTCCAGATGTATGGATGGCAAATGAAGGAGGATGGAAAGAAAAACTGTTGAAACTACCAAATTGGTTTCAGGTAATTACAATATCAGAAAAGTCATCTTACAATTCAATTATTCTTATTGAATTGACCTCTATATAACCTTTATTTGTTAATTTCAGATTCCTTTGATTAACTGTAATGCATCTCACAATTTGCCGGACAGTACTCTAGTTCGGTTTCGTGGTATGATACAGGATATGCACAACCCTGAGTTTTATTTTGAAGAGTTTGAAGTGTATAACACAACCACAAAAGAAATTAAAAATAAAAGTGGCAAGTACAGAGATACTGCACATGTTATGGTGAGTATAGATTGGGCTTCAAGTCTTCCTTATCTATGTTTACATACATAGCGTCAGACATATATTACCCCAAAAGAAGTAAGAAAATATTCCATATATATATGTATTTCTTCAGAAATTTTGTTGCATATTGCAGTGCCATATTTCTGTCAACTGGACTCCTTTTTGGGATGGACTCTGGAAATATTCCCAGTCAACAGAATTAAGCCCACTGACAAAATTTAAACAGTTTATGTTTAATAGATCTTTATTACTTTAAAGTATTTGATTACAACCAAGATAAAATATTAAACTTTAAGATTTGACTACTATAAGATAAAAAAAAAATATAGATATGGGCCTTTTCTATTTTTTATTGGTTGACCACTATGTTGATTTGTTACCTGATTAAGAAAACATATTACACATTCAGCTAAACCATTTAATTAAATTAAAAAATCAGTCTATACTCTTTTTTAATTAGGTTTGCCTTATATAGGTTATTTACAGTTAAAAAAATATATAACTACTTTTTACTATAATATATATCGCTAAAAAAATAAACTGAAATAAAAAAATACTGTTTAATTAAATTATTTATTTTTCATTTTATATATATCTGAAGAAATAATACAGATTCAGTTACTATTTAATAACATGTAATAACTGTGTGTGATAGACAGCAATATATTATATGTGGTATAAGTTCAGACTCCATGCTACTTCTGACAATTTCTTGACAGAAAATTGGCTTGGGTTGGGAATCAAATCTAAGATCTTGGGCACAACAGCAACAGCAACAAGCAACAGTTATGGGCAATCATCATCTAGTTCCTACCCACAATGTCGGTGATCATAAAAAAAAATACAACATTAATGTATATTTATTCAGGAAAATGAAAAAATAAACTACACACAAAACTTAAAAAGTGGACAAAGACAGACAATGGTAGTTGTATCAATGCCTGGCTATAATGAGTGGGCACAGAACCTAGAAGAGCAACAGAACCACTTGAAACATCTGGAACAGCAACCGAACACATCAAAACGTCTCAGCCATGCCAGTATGAAATTAAAACGGAGTTATGAAGAGGCTGACGAAGATTCCGATGCAATGGAAGTCGTTGATGAAGCGGTTACTAATAAAGAGCCGAAGACTACAGAAAAACAGAATACTAGTACAAGCGCAGTGTCCAGGGAGCATTTATTGAATTTTCCGCTGCCTGATATGCCTAGCAAGTCTTGTATTGTGAAGGTAAAAGAAGTTTTAAATATTGTCCAAAAAATTAAAAGTTTGTTATATGCCCATGGTATGGATTAAAAAATATATAATACCTATATAAAATATTTTAACTAGAGAAAAACATTTATAGGGAAATTGATATCTCTACTTGATAGTAGCAGAATAATGTGATATTTGTAAAAGGCTTGAAGAATAAAGGAAATTATTTTTATAAGTTAAAACCAGCGGAATGACCAAATGGAACTCCATGTTTTGTCACAGCAGTTAAGTCATGAATTGTTTTGAATTGCTCTTTCTTTTATAGATACATAGACACACGCCTGTACACTATCCCTGTAGGTTTAGGCAGAGATGCACATACCCAGATTTCACTAGACATTTTTAAAATGCGGTGACATTAATATGTATTTATTTTCTTAATCTTTCAGATATATGACGATAGTGAGAATCTCAAGCTAAATGAAATGATAGAAGTAGTTGGTTTTCTATCAGTTGATCCAGCATTATCAGGCGAATTCCAACCAGAGAAGAATTCTCTTCTAGAACCACAGATAGAGTCTGATGTTGAGACTATTACACATAATCCTCCGCCCAGTTTAGTGCCACGCCTGCATGCGGTTTATGTTAAAAAGCTGGAACATTGTAATCCTCTGGTCAAGAATTTCAATCAAGGTAATTAAGTAATAATAATATGTTTAGATAAAGTATGCATAGACAGCACTGAGTAGTTGCCTCGTTGAACTGGTAACTACTTGTGGTTGAAGTGCATTAAAAAGATAACATGGGCGACACGGGACGACATTCGCTCGCCTATGACCTTAATAGTTCTATTATTAATTGTTGCTTTTATTCGAATAATTTCCAAATATTCGAAACTCGATTTTATTGGCACTTAGAGATTATGATAAATAATAATTTTGGTGTGGCTGTTTTTGTTGAACTTTTCTGCAAATACTTGTACTTGCAAAACTAATGTCGCGAAAGATGTATTAATGCATCTGAAATAAATACAGAAACCTGAAGACGTAAATAAATTTACAGATGCAGTATTAAAAGAAGCAAATTTAGCTAGAATACATCTGTTGAAAGCACTCACAGAACTGCTGCTGGGAGATGAACTGGCTGCTGAATATCTTATCTGTCATCTTATTGCTTGTGTGTAAGTAACATTACATACATTAGGAAATGTGGCATTAGTTAAAGCTGATGTTTGTGACTAATATGATGTTAGTTATTTCATAATAATAGTAATTGAAAACATTTAGTAGCCTCATGATTTTTTATAATTAAGGGAGCATCAATATGGCAATATTATACAATATGTTTTTATGCAATATGTATATGTCTGATGAATTTAGTATATAAAATAAACAATTTAGTATCTCAGTTTTTTTAAATATACAATATCACTTATATAACTTATATAAGAGGTACTGTATATTAAAAAAAACAAACCCTATATCATACACATATTGAAGGTTTATCTTGAAAGGCGAAAACTGTCAGTTGCATATATGCTTGATTGTATGACAGTGCTGATATTTCTGTTTTTTTTTCTGTATTTGCTATGCAAGGATGTTTATTGGATTACTTTTATTTAATTAATAATATTCTCTTTCACAGTTATCTCCGACAAGACACACTAACGCTCGGCCAGTTCTGCCTCAATCTGTCGAACCTGCCCATCCAAAAGTACCCCAACTACGCCAAACAGCTGTATGACATCATCAAGCAATTCGTCACCAAGAGCTATTACTTGCCGCTCACTATTGATAACATGAACTCTCTCAGCTTGCTGCCCAAGTGAGTATAGCTTACTTTGATGAGACTAACACCCTGTTTCTAAAGGTGGATAAATGATGCATGTCAACTGATGTGATTGGCTGACTGAATTAGAAACAGCCAATCAAATCACTTGATGTGGGTTTGATATTGACACGTCTTTGGTTATCCTTCAAAACCAAAAATGATATCGAGTACTGACACATCATATTTAAATAAGTAATTTACTTTCATTCAATTTGTCGAAATTTAATTCAAATGGCCAAGGGACGTATACAATATAAGGCGAGAAATTGTGTATGGAACAAAAATGAGTATAAATATTATTATCATATAAACAATATGTTATCTTATAGCCCGTCACAGACGTAGCTATAATATATATTAATATATCGAGATATATTATAGTATAGCAAGCTATCACACACGGGAGCTATACTATAATATATATTTTGCCCTCACTCGGTCTGCGGTCGTCCTTGCAAGCGCACGATTTTAAAGCTTAATTTCTGTACAGGATGTTCAAATATTGAAATAACACTGTAATCAATCTAGGTACCTAAATGAATTCGACAAGAGCACTTCTTTTAGATCTAATTGAAAATACCTCAGAGGATGATTCCAATGCTGAATTTGATATGCATGTTGCCTTGTCAGGAACGAAAAATAGAACCATCTGGGTTGAGTCGCATATAAAACAAAAGAGAACTCGTGGCGAATTTAATTTGTATCATGATTAAAATTTATCATCGAATAAATTTGCACAGTATTTTAAAAGTTCAAGATCGGTATTTATCGAGCTTCATGAATTGATAAAAAATGATTTAATAAAATGCGATACGGTTATGTGCAAAAGCATTAGTTCTGAAGAACGTCTTGCAGTATGCTTGAGGAAAGAAGTAAAAACAAATCATATTTCAATAATTTATTATAATTGCAACACTTATATTTTAATTAAATAAAAGTAATCCAATAAACATCCTTGCATAGCAAATACAGAAAAAAAAAAACAGAAATATCAGCACTGTCATACAATCAAGCGTCATACAATACGTAATTTAAGCTCGTACGCATCGAGCACGGACGTCGCGCAGGCGTTCAAATGGAACACCCCTATCCTCAAAATATATATTAATATGCCAAAATATATATTAATATGTCAAAATATACCGAGATATAAATGTCGACATATTTTGGTGACGTCATAGAAATATATATAATAATAATAATAATAGTTTATTGTTTCTCTCTCACATAGATACATAATAAGAAATTGCACAAAATAAACTTAATCTAGACATATACATATTCGCAACTATGTGAGAGACTGGTATCTGTACTAGGCTTGACCTGTATGACAGATTACCAGTCACTCCAGGCACTGTACTCGTGCAGTACTAGCATGTCAGTAAGTGTCCCGGTGGGCGTGCATAAGCATTACTACCAATTGCAATTGGCAGTATGTATACTGTATAAGTTAAGAATGAGAGTGTGTGAGTGTGTGTGTATGTGTGTGGGTGTAAGTGTGTGTGTGCGTGTGTGTGTGTGTGTGTGTGTATGCGCGTGTATGGGGGTGTGTGCGTGTGTATGTGTCAATTCAGGAAATAATGTGTAAAAGATTTTCTGTCTCGTCGTAACTAAGGGATTTTAGCCAAGTCGCGACAACCTTTTTACAATTAAAGCATGTAAGTGAATAAATGCTGATCTCTTTATTTATTTTATTATATAAGTATCCTCCTAAATAACCAAAAAATCTCGCGGAGAACGCTGTGTTCCACCTAACATTTAAAGTGTCACAAGTGTGATGCTTTCGGCGCTTGTTTGTGAGAGTAGTAGGATCAAAAGTAAGCGTAGCATGCTGCTTTAGAACGATCCCTAAGACAAACAGTTGCCTCACTGTTAGGACGTCAGTAAGTTGATACAGGTCTTTGGTCGGAAAAAGAAACGGCAAGGACCGACTAACCTTCAGGACCGCTCTTTGCGCTCTCTCTAATTTTATCAAGCTATTTTTGCATGCCCCGCCCCACAGAGTGACACAGTAACCTATAACTGATTGACAAAGGGCCAAATAAATCATTTTGATGACCTGTGCGTCCGCTATATGCCGCAAGTTTTTGAATATGTACATCAATTTCCGTGTTCTGGAGGAAAGTAGATCCAGGTGGTGATTGAAATTTAGCGAACCATCCAATACCACTCCCAGGTACTTAACGTTGGAGGCTACCT
Source organism: Catocala nupta (assembly GCA_963675205.1). Lineage (NCBI taxonomy): Eukaryota > Metazoa > Arthropoda > Insecta > Lepidoptera > Erebidae > Catocala > Catocala nupta. Next base: position 4,770,051 of record OY776095.1, on the reverse strand, counting down.
TGAGACGAGTACAAGAGCAGGGATGACTAAGTGAGCATGTATGATATACTATACCATAGCTGTCATTTATTGGTGTTGATGTGCTCTTGATTGTGAACGGCATAAAAGTTGTTTTTCCAACGTTAAGAGTGAGTCCATTTCCTTTAAGCCATGTGGTTACCTTATCAAAACTGCTGTGCGGACGCAAAAGCATCATTCCAAGAATCGCCATGAAATATTAATGCGGTGTCGTCAGCATATGCTACTATCTTTCCGTTTCTGAGAGGAAGATTGCACAGGTCATTTATGAAGGTGAGAAAGAGCGTAGGTCCTAGAACGCTACCTTGGGGCACCCCGCAATCAACTGGCAAGTCATCACTGACGATATCGCCAACCCTAACTCTTTGATGCCGGTCAGTTAAATAATCTTTAAATAACTTAAGTTGAATGTCCCTAATTCCCATTTTTTCGAGTTTAGTTAGTAGGAGTGGGACACGGACCGTGTCAAAAGCCTTTGCCAAGTCTAAAAACACCCCCACCACCTTCTTCTTCTGGTCAAGATTGCGAACAATGTGATCGGTCAGTTCGTGTACGGCGTCGTTTGTTGACATGCCGGCCCTAAACCCAAATTGAGAACTTGACAGAAGATGTTTGGTCTCTAGATAGTTTACGAGCCGCTTATTCAAGAGGTTTTCAGCAATTTTTGAAATGGCTGGCAGTATAGAAATTGGTCTATAGTTATTGACACAGCCCGTGTCGCCATTTTTATAGATAGGAACTACCTCTGCTAATTTAAACTCTCTCGGGAAAATTCCAGAACTGAACATTAAATTAATTATATGTGTTAGAGATGGGACTAGAATTTGATGATATCGCTTAAGTAATGCACCCGATATGTTATCACGGCCCACAGTATTGCCCTTTTTTAATTTTAATATAATGTTTCGGACTTCTACTTCTTCTGTGGGTATCAAAGCAAAAGAGAAAGGCTGTGAGTCAGCATTTAAGATACCATTACAATAGTCCGGGTCAAGAATACTATCAGAGAGGCACTTACCGATGGTCACGAAAAATGATTTATTTTGTTAACTGATGCATTCGGGTCAGAGGAAGAAAGAAGGTCTGTAGCTGGTGTGTGTTTCTTACTTGTGTGTGTTATTTGTTTTATGGCGTCCCATAAGGTTTTAGTGTTAGTGTCAGCCGCATTATTTATTAATTTTGTTTCATATTCACGCTTTAGCCGTTTTAATAGCGAGTTACAAAAATTTCTATATCTAGTATACGTGACCCTAACTATATTGTTGTTCGGATTTTTCTTTGATTTTATGTGAAGCTTGTCACGGTTCCTCATACATCTCAATAAACCAGTCGTTATCCATGGCTTCTTGATACGTTTTCGATTTGGAATACGATATATTTTAGTGTTTGAGTTTACTTTAAAACTCAGTTCTGCAATTAGACGAGAGGTGGCTACGTTAACGTCAGATGTATCTAAGATGGAGCTAAGACATAGATTGTTCATGTCATTGTCTAAAGAATTATAATTAATTTTTTTGATAACATTTGAATTCGAGGAATGGACATGGTTTTGCAATATAAAAATAACGCAATCATGATCAGTTATAGCTGTTTCAGCCACGAAGCAGAATGCTGGATGTTTGCTTTTGAGCATGAGATGGTCGAGGCAAGTTTTGCTATGTGTAGGCAGTTGATGCGCCGGTAAGATACCATGAGAGGCTAGTAGGTTTAAATATACCGCCGAGCTAGGGTCTTTGGTACCGGTCATAATGTCCACATTAATATCCCCGATTACAATGACGTTCGCGTAATTTAAGTTGCAGAGAAGTTCGTTGAGTGACTCAATAAAGGGATCGATATTTTTATATGCTGGGGGTCTATAAATTGCTATTACGATGGTGTTATTATTATTTTTTGTAGCTAGACAGTTAGCTTCGCGTAAGCTGGGCTCAGATATAGATATGCGCATATTATTTTTGTAGTATACTATTACTCCTTCATTTTGTGTAAAGTTATTTTCATTTTTTGTGTAATTATAGCCGTCCAAAAAAGGAACGTGTGATGTGTGTCGTAGCCAACACTCCGTAAGAATAACAAGATCCCAATCAGTTGCAGAGCGATCAAGGAGTGTTAAGAAGTTTGGAAAGTTATGATTAACACTTCGAATATTTTGGTGAATGATTTTGAGGCTGGTATGTGGTTTGTCTATCAGTTTCGGGCAATCTTCTATATCGCAAGTGGAAGACGATGCAATGTTAAAGCTATCTAGTTCGCTATTTATTGAGTTAATATTATCGAATTTCGGATTTGGTTGTACAAGTAGGTGAAATCATGTATGATAAATGTTTAGCGTGAATGAGTGTGATAAATAGTATATTTAAATCTTGTTGAGGATTAATAGGTTTAAAAAGTATGGGGGAATTGGTACGAATGTCGGCTAAAAGATTACGTGTGAAACGAATGCTTATAAAAATGTTGTGCAAAACGTAATGGTAAGGTGTACTCTGGTTTAGAAGACAGTGTGTTAGTGGAGGTAAACGAGAGACCTGTATATGATGTGTGCATGTGCGATTGTGCAGTGTAAAAATATGAGTTAATTCGTGTGATTGAGAGTGAGTTTTTGTCGAGAATGTATAAATATAGCGTTTAGTGTTATTAAAATACAGGATAAACAAAACAAATATCAAAAAGTAACAGCTTAGTATTAAAACGGAGGTAACCAACATTAGTCACTTAGAACTAAGTTTTTGAATATCTTGTTCAGAATCTACGCGTAGCGCCAATGAGTCTGGGGTCTTCTTAATAAAAACTTTATCATAGACGGTCCATGTGCTGTGAAAATAGTACTCCTTTAACTGCCTGCCTGGCTAGGTATGCTAGTCGTCTTCCTAGGCTTGTGAGAGATTCACCAATATAAACTGGCTTAGGCGGGCCCGGTAACTGTAGGGTTGAGGTACTTAACTTGTCATCTTTCCTTGTCTTATTATATGCCCTGCACTGTTTGATGAAGCTGTCCTTACAAGTGGTACTTGTAAAGCTGACTGCAATATGATTGTTAGCATCTGACTTAGTTTTTATACGATAGATGTCTTGAATATCAGAATCGGTTACCAGTTGTTCTATTACCTCACCCGCCTTCTTCACTATTGATCGCAGGGTAGACTTGTCCTCAGAAGGTTGTTTGGGGATATTCCTAATCTCGATAGCGGAAGCACGAGTATTACGCTCAAACTGCTCAATTTTACTCTCTAGGGACACTATTTTAAGCTCGTAGTTCCTGTTTTGCTGTTCCAGGGTAGTTATTTTATCTAGAACTTCATCATACTTTGATGACAAAAAGTCCATGCATTTTTGAAACTCAGTGTTCTGTTCCTTAATTATGTTTACGGACTCTAGAAGTTTTTCAAAACGCAAGTTCTGTTGGGCTTCGAATGCGGCGAACATGTCCCTCATTTGATTTAGTAGCGTCATATTTTCGGGTGAATTCGCGTCTGAGTGCTTCCGTTTTAGTCTGCGAGTAATGAAATCACTGTGACCAGTTTCAATTTCATGCGGCGAAACATATAGTTGCGAATCTGATCCATAGCTCTTTACGGGAGTATTGGCTATAATCGGGCAGTTTGTTGACATTGGCGGAGTACGTTGAAGTGACATTATAAAGATGACAAACAATATAAATATTGTACCTGTTGTGTTGTGATGTATGCAGCAACGATAATAGTATCGTTGCGTGAGCGTAGATCTGAATGGACGAGGAGGCGTGGCTAGATGCGCGGGCGCTGTAGACGGTGTCCTCAGCTGTGGCGCGGAGATATAGTTGTCTCGTTCTGCCGCGTTGATGGTTGAGTGGGCGGGGCTGGCGGGCTTGTGGTAGACGAAAGCGCAGCTGAGAGAAGTGTTGCCGTCTTTGATAGTTTTTGTATGTCCTGCTCTAGTGACGCGAGGGATGCGATACTATCCACCTCTTCGTAACTTCTGCGCTCCTATTTTTGTTATTGATTTTTCCACAACTAATATTACAAATTAAATATTATAATTAAATGGTGTAGCGTTATTTAGTGAACACGACCGTATTCCACGGAATCCAGGGGGGAGAGGCATATTATAGAGGTATATTATAGCTGCGTGTGTGGTCACTCGAAAATTTATATAGAAAAAATGTCGTAATATGCCTTGCTATGATTCATATTAATATATATTATAGCTACGTCTGTGACGGGCTTATTTATTAATATGCATAAAGTTATTTAGGCTATGACGTATTCTTAAGAAATAAGCATGCTCATCAACACACCAAAGAAATCATCCTTTTTCTGATGCAGTCGGGTCAAAGGGACCCATTACTGCAAACACATGTACATCTATTAATCAATCCAATTCTCTTCATAGAAAAGACTACGAATGCAATCGCCTCACAAGTGGCGTGCTACAGCTGAGCAAAGACACCCACCTTGTGTTAGACGAGACTCAAATGGAGCAGGGGCGTTTAGACGCCACCGGGGTTGGCAACATCGCGGCGCTAGGCAACATGATCATGACACAGAAGGTGGAATACGATTTCAAGTATTATAAGATGGAGTTTGATTCTGATGTGGCGGTGTTGATATTGTCAGAAGGAAAGTCTCTGTTACCTGTAAGTATTAAAAGTCATACATACAATTATGCCTGTATATCTCTGTAGAAATAGGTCAAAGGTGTATAACTCTCTCATTTCCTCATTTCGCCAGCCTTTAAGGTCTTCGTAATAAATAAGGCGACTTTACTGCCGCAAAGTCACAGACTCGATGCTAAAAGATAACAACTAAACAACACTTAATCTGTTAATTGAACCCAGGCCAACGGCGCGACGGCCATGACCCGCGACCAACAAGGTCTTTATACTAAATGTTATAATGCTTCCTATTTTTGTATATACAAAAAATATTACCATAGACAATAGAGACTTGTTTCACCTTTAAAAAAGCAGTTGCTGTGTTGTTAAGGCATGGTAAGTTTAAAAACAGAAACAACTAAGTTCAATCAGCGTGGGTTGGTTTCTTCACACAGTGAGTAGGGTTAGTAAAAATGTTCGAGCGTCGTTTAAGTAGTAATAAATATCAACCTTATTCCATTTAGATATATCTAAAAATAGTAAGCAACATTAAAATCTTATCCAATAAACAGTTGCATACTATTTTTAGTGTTATCTAAATGGAATAAGGTTGATATTTATTACTACTTAAACGACGCTCGAACATTTTTTCGCTTGATCTGAATTGACCCTTACTCGCCACGGGAATATAACGCCCGGTTCCTAGCTGGTGTAGAATGAAGGTATTTTCCTAGTTCGGAAGGAATCTCAGATTGAAGTTGAAATCCCTGTCTTACAATTGAACAAATGACAGTCAACATTATTACTGATTGTATTTTTTTCTTTCAGAGCGATTATCATGTACCACTCAGACCTGAAGAGTCATCGCTGCAAATATTCGATGCCATAGTAGAAGCAGCTACATATTATTTGAAAGAGGAGATTATGAATATCATTAGAAAATATTTAACTAGCCTTAAGCTTGTCAAGTACACTATAAGTGAAAATTTACAGGTAATTAATTATTAGATATGTTAACTTTTTACTGCAATGATGGTTGTGAATGTGGTTTAATTGGTAACTGTCAGTACGCCGAGTGTTGTGGATTCGAATCACACACGTGACAAAAATTTATGTGATCCACATATCGATGGCTTAGAGTGAAAACCTTGATTATGCAATTTTAGGTTAATTTATTTTATTATATTTCTGGAAAGAAAAGCTCGTAGCGCACAATCTTGTTTCACGCAAAATTTGATTCGATACTTATAGCGCTGTTTGAATGCCAAGATCCAGTTGTGTGGCTGGTGTTCTTTGGCTGGGTTTGTGTGCGTTTAAATTAAACTATTTTGTTGCAATTGGCTGTTATATTAAATTATAAAAATACAAAAAATATATGCACGTTGCGCACGCGTGGCGTGTATAAGGACAGGCAAGCGAGTCAGTGGCGAGTGGGCCGCCGACCGAGGTTCGGTCGCTGGGACGTAGTACCGCGGGACCGGCCCCGGCCGCCCGCTCGCGCCCGGTGAGACGTACGAACAAGCGCTCTCTATGACCCTGACCTCGTAACTACTCACTCGAGTCAGTCTGGATGTTCTTTATGTCCGTTGTTTGAATGTTTGTAAACGTGACACAGGAATTATACCTAGTCTGAAATCAGAGTAATGCGATCTTCCAGTTACAGAGAAAAGTACTGCTAGGAGATACGTAAATAAAAAAGTTTTCTCTTAAAATTAATAAAGATGCACTTATGCCTCTGCGCAAGTGGGGTAGGCAAAAACTAAATGATACGTTATTTTAAATTACTTTTATTGCATTGCTTCATTCACTATTATCTCCTTTATTTATGCTCATCGGTTCACAGTACTTCCAGTTCAACTTAAATGTTCAGAACAGGAATCCTGTGTTTAGATTTATATCACGTCTTTACTTACAAGGGAGTGATCTAATTAACTTCTACCAAACCTAGAAATTATACTGATATTAAAAATTATCTAATATAATACTGCTACTGAGAATGTTCTAATGTGAAGCTGGGATCACACTCACCGGCTAAATGCTGCATGCATACGGCATCTGCGAAACATAAGCGTGGCGTTTTTAGTTACAATCGGGTGCGCCTTCGACGACGGCATTGCATTCAGAAGACACGTTAGTTATTTAGTTGGACGTGTGTTATCCGCACTTAGCCACACAATTGAGCCATTGTGCGTAAGTGACAGACGCGAAAAGTTGTTCGGTTACTCACACCACCTCAGCTCCGTCCAGAAAGACAATAGGGGTCCGTTCACACAGACCGGCTCGGAGAGGAGAGCAAATTTTTATCACGTTCGAAACAGAGTTTTGAGTAATTGTAGTAAGGTTTATTTTTGCATGTGCACTTCTTTTGTCATTAAGAATGTTTGAACGCGCTTCGTGTGAAATAATAAGAGGAGCCGACCGGCTCCGATTGCGTGCTCTTTCTCGCTTGCGCAGCCGATAGGCTCTCATGGATCTCTTCCAGCCGGTCTATCTGAAATAGTTGGCGGCTCCGCTCTGACTAATTCCAAGCGTATACGATCCGGTCTGTGTGAATAGACAAAAGCGGGCCGATGCTCTCCGAGCCGGTCTGTGTGAAAGGACCCTAAGGGACCGGTATTGCGCAGTATTTCCTTCATCGTTTCTGGACTGTTTAGTAGTTTCGCCCGTTGGTTGGTCACGCTTTTGCAATGTAGCAGTACGTAAGCCGGTGTCTCCTCGGTCTCCATGCAGCCTCTACGTAAGGGACTGGCAGTGGTGCCGATGTTACACAGGTGTTTGTTGAGTGAGCAGTGGCCTGTTATTATACCCACTAGATGTCGCAGGTTTTTCCTTGAAGAACGTAGCAGTTTGCTTAACAGATGTATGTCTAAGGATGGAAGGGCTTTCTTTGTCTATCTACATTCCCTTATTCCTGCCCATTGTTTGTCGTGTAGTTTTGTGGTTCTGTCACATAACCATGTTTTGAGTCGGCAGAAGGGTATCGGAACAATTGGTTCGGGTCCTACCATTTTAATGCTCGATTCTCTCTTTGCCAGTTGGCCTGTTGCGTCGTTGCCAGAAGAGTTGCCAATTTTTTATTGCAATTCTTTGCAGCTCACGGTGCAAAGAAGACACGTGACGCAAGCGTCATTTGTGATGGCAAGAAAGTTCAACCCTGCGATCCCAGTGCAGGCCATGAGCTCGCCTGCCACTAGAAAATAAAAGAAAGGAAATAGTAAATATGATAAACTGTGTAATGCTTTTTCTTTTCAGTTCGTAGAAGATGATTTCATTGAAATGCGAAGTAAAGCAGGTACAGACAACCCAGTGAGTGGCGACGATTTGCACAAAATGTTGGTGTTAGCGCGGCTGGTGAGCCTGTCACGGGGGTTCGATACGCTGAACAAGGAGTGCTGGGACTTCACCAAGAACATGGAGACTGAGCGACGCAACAGGATCAAGAATCGAGTTGCTCCTACGCTATAAATGACGATAACTTAATAAACCCTTTATATGCATTTTAAACTGTGTTGTAATTTATATGCCTCTAAATGTACATATGTCGTTTTCAAGCTAATATAAAGGGAAGAAGCAAATCAATTATGAGGAACGTGCTCTTCTAATTTTGATCTTAAAGTGAGTGAAACAGTTGTCTGCTACGCAGAGGTCTCGAGTTCGAAGCCAAGGCGCGCATCTCTGACTTTTCGAAGTTATATGCGTATAAATAGTTAATTATCGCTCGCTTTAACGGTGAAGAAGAATATCGTGAGGAAACTTGCATGTCTAAGAGTTCTCCATAATGTTTTTGAAGAAATGTGAAATCTGCCAATCCGCTCTACGCCAGCGTGGTGGACTAAGGCTTAACCCTTCTTACACTGAGAAGAGGCCCGTCCTCAGCAGTGGGACAGTTTATACAGGGCTAATATTATTATAGTGATTAGAACATCTCCTACAATACAATATGCTTATTTCATATTAATCAGCTGGTAGATGGCACCAAAAGGAGAACCTAATTCTTTTCTTGGCACCATGGACTGAGAAGCATTCGACTAATCATTCACGAAATCAGCTATAAATGTTGCACTACCCGTGGTTATAAAGAGCATAATGGTTTTTTCGTATTGGCCATTTTCGCGACAGAAAAATTTGTAACAATAGGTCATAAAATAATTGTCAGAATCCCTAAGACAAAGCTTAGTTTTATGGAACATTGTATATTCCATCCCTTATTTAATCAAAATGAATTATTTGAGAGATATTCAATTCCGCACAGACTAGTCATAGGTAAGTGCACAGACATTAAGGTGTGGGTGTAATCAAGTGCACTCGTCATTCCCCCAATATGTACTATAGCCTATAAAGAGTGAAATCAAAGTCAGGAAAAATGGCCTTACATGCTTCTAGAAATCTAGAGACACCCGTGGCTCTAAGGAAACACTGCCAACTTCGTGAATTTCGTGACAAAAACCATAACAATTTGTTGGCTCGACGAGGTTCATGTACAGCAGCCACGGTCGTCAGCGAGAGTAATTGGATAGCGGTCGCATCCTTCTGCCTACGTCCAATGTCCAATTGAGCAGTTAATATTTTATTAGCTAGTAACCCAAACCCAAAAAGCCCTAGTGTCAAGTCACAAATATAATGACAATATCAGAAATTCTGAATGTCACAGTGACGTGTACGATTTTCGTTCTAATATGATTTATTGATTCGGAAAACTAAGATTAATTAAATAAACTGAAAGAAATTAATTACAATAAACATGTCGAGTAAAAACAAATCTTCAGATGGGAGTAGTAAGAGTAAAGGTGATTCGCCATGGAAGAGAGCTCTCGTTGCTAACGCAGAATGGCCAGACAAGGTTAGATTTCGTATCACGAGACTCATAGCATTCGTCAATGAAAATTTACTCGAATAATTATCTAATTACGTTATTAACTTCCAGGAAGAGTTCTTAGATGTAATTTACTGGATGCGGCAAGCCATTGGTATCGTTTTGGGATTATTTTGGGGCTTACTACCTTTAAAAGGATTCATTGGTTTATTACTGTGAGTGAATATTTTTTGTAAACTATATAAATATTTATGAGTTTATTCAAGCTTTATGTTCTCGAAATTCTGTGGCGATCATAAATAACCCTATATTTGTGATTGACATTGTGTACTACAAACAAATAATATTTTAGATTTGTGGTTGTGAATGCAGCAGTGATATACTTTTACGTGAATAATTTCCAAAGCATCGATGAAGAAGAATACGGCGGTATGTGGGAAATAACGAAGGAGGGTTTCATGACTTCATTTGCTGGATTTTTGGTAAGAATAAGTTTTAAATCAATCATATTTTTATGTACTTAATTTGGTTTTAGCTTAAAGGCAAGCACAAATAAAGTAACAAGAGTATAACTGTGAATAGAGGACATTTTTATAATAAGACTAATAGTTATGATAAGCTAATGCAAATAACAGTGCTAAATAAACAATGTGATAAAATTCATATAAATGAGTTTAATTTCAATGAATAACATTTGCGTAAACAGAAGACAATATTATAACATTATATTTTTATGCCTGAAGGCAAATGATTATATTTTGTCAGTTAAATTTATACCTATTTGGGGATAGGATTATCCTTTAGACATAGATTCACACATCATGCATTATTGGGCATTGTCTAACAAACTCTAATAACCACTTTCTTTGCTGGCTCAGCGACGCAAAGTGGATTGTACATTTAAGTATAGTGACCATCAGAATGGCGGGTGATTACCCATATTTTACATCGAAATAATTATAGAAAGTTGCTACCTAGTAGCTACAAGTTTCTACTAATTGTCATATAATTGCTACCCCCGTTTTTTTACTGACTATGTGACTGACATCAGGATGGCTGGTCACCTATCCAGTGAGAACAAACTGGGCAAATTAATTAAGTTTTATTTTAACCAATAGTTGCTACTAGACTGCTACCTTTATATACATGGTTTTGGGAGTCATAGCTCTTAAGGATAAAAATGTATTATCAATTTACTATTTTGATGCCTTAAACGTCTGTAGAAACAAAAGAGCAAATTTGAAATTAAATACATAATGGGATTTTTTTGAGCAGGCATTACCTAAAAGAATTAATTTTAAAGTTATTTAATATACATTTTGTAATTTATGTTTATAATATACTAGCTTCGTCTGCATCTCATGAGAGAATTTGCCCCATTCACGCAACATTTTTTTTTATGATGCTCCTCTCCTGTTTGTTGTAGCGTGATGTTATAGCCTTCGCCGATAAATGGGCTAACCAACACTAAAAGAATTTTTGGATTCGAACCAGTAGTTTCTGAGATTAGCATGTTCAACCGAACAAACAAACTCTTTAACTTTATAATAATTTTTATTTGCACAGTATAATAATCTATATTAGTATAGATTATTATACTGTGCAAAGCAGCTTAAAACAATGACAAAACATCGCTAATTTCTGAAATAAGACCAGACTGTTCTGCATAATCAAATAAAAATTACAGACCCTAATCAGATTTTTTTATAAACAAACAAAATTTACATCATCTCAACTAATTTCACAAATTAACGATATTTTGTTTTAAACTGCTTTGCACTGTATAATAATATATTATAAACATAAATTACAAAATGTATTAGATAACTTTACAAGAATTCTTTGAGGTAGCGCCTGCTTATAAAATACCCGTTTTGTATTTGATTCCAAATTTGCTCTTTTAATTCTACACGCATTTAGGCATCAAAATAGTAAATTGATAATAACTTTTTATCCATAAAAGCTATGAGTCCCAAAACTATGTATATAAAGGTAGCAATCTAGTAGCAACCCTATTAATTTGCGCAGTTTGTTCTCACTGGATAGGTGAATGTAGGTTTAAATATAGTATACTTTTAAAAAAACGGGGGTATCAAATTATATGACTATTAGCAGCAACTAGGTAGCAACTTTCTATAATTATTTCGATTTAAAATATGTGTAGTGACCTGCCATTCTGATGGTCACGAAGTATACCTTCCTATTTTGTGCCAAGTCAGACCGTTTGTGCACAATTATCTCTCATACTTTAAAAACTACTCTCTCATACTAACTACTAGAATATATTTAATCTGTTACTAATTCCAGAATATCCTATATTAATCTATTCTTTGTTTCCAGGTAACATGGATCATAGTTTACACAGGACTTCACATTGCAGATAGTTTATGAGACAGGAACTAACAAGAGCCTCGAACATTGGTATATACCAAGACTTACATGAGAGAGTTCTAGTACAAAATGTGTGAACAACTTCTGTTTCATTGAAATGCAGTTTCTACTTGTAATATAAACTCCTTGTTATTGCTTTTAGACCAATCTCAGATTGTTCAAGCATTTCAACTTTGTTCCTTAATTTAAAAGTGTGGACATTTTGCCACTGTTGTCATATATCTTACAAAAAAATATAATTTACATTGTGGAATGTTTGCAGCCAAGTCATTGTGTATGTGTGGATTCTAAGTTTAAATTATTATAGATTAAATAACTCTTCTCTTCAGTGCCAATTAGGGCTGTAACAAACATTTTTACTGTTTGTAACTTTGTGTAACTAACTTTGAAGGGAAACTATGCAGGAAAATTACCTTTACTAGTGTTATTCAAAATATAATTTTATATACAGTGCATTTCTGTTTCTTTAATAAATGCCCAGTGTATATTCAAAAACTCAATTATATTTATAAATTATGTTTAAATATTATTTGATCCATGTTTATGTTTATGTTTATCTGTTTTTATAACCTGTAGGTAGACGTTGTTTTATAAACGGTCATGCAACAAACTCTTAGAATATGTAATTATATGAACCTGTAATATATTAAGTGATGAGTATAATTTCTGTTTATTAGACACCGATTAATCTGATTATTATTATATTTCCGTATTTGTACTTGAAATTTCACAAATACAATTGCTAAAATCAGTACATAGAGAAGAATTTGTATAATTCAAAATTAGTAGGACTAGAATTTATTTTGTTTTGGAGTGAGTGTAGATATACAGTGTATAGTTGGTGCACATAAAATAAGCGGGTTGATAAAATGAATTTCTGTCTGCATTTCTGTAGTATTATAATATTATTATAAGTAAAACTGGTACTTGTTAAGTTTTATTCCTCAGAGTTCAATCAATATGAATATAAAAATATAATTTATTTAAAAAATGCAATAACTAAAGATATTTCGTTTGTAATGTTATTTGTTGCGTGTTGCTCCTGATGAGTTTGCAGTGATATCCTTATTTTGAACAAATATAATGGTTGATTTAATAAAGTTTTTGTAACTTTATAAATGTTGTCTTAATTACATATAGACCCAATATATAATTGAGAATTAGACATATACAATAGTAGGTATGTTAGTAAGTTTACGATTGTGATTTATTACTTGACATTTATACAGTCAGTTATTCAAAATATAAAACGCTAATTAATTTTTAGATTAGTATCTTGAATATGCCTTTCAGAATTCAGACACAACCAAAATTCTATAATATTTATAATCGCTTTTTGATCTTGTGTAATAGACACAGATTTATTATTATTATAATAGAATTTTAGAATATTCAAGATAATCTAGAAATTAATTAGCATTTGTAAATTTGTTATAATCGCTTTTTGATCTTGTACACAAGATCAAAAAGCGATTATAAATATAGAATTTTGGTTGTATCTGAATGGCATATTCAAGATAATCTAAAAATTAATTAGCGAGTAACTGACTGTATAAATGTCAAGTAATAAATCACAATCGTAAACTTACTAACATACTATTGTATAAATCTCATCTCATTACACACACCAAATGATATAAGTTCAACCAGGGGCGTGCACAAAGATATCTGGTAGGGTATGCACGCCCTACCCGAAACCTCTGCGAGGGTACTACATTTCATTTATAAATGTTTTTGTGTGTATATATATGTGTACAATAAAAAAATAAAATATCTTACCAAATTCAATTCAGCGCCTTTTCGACATGGCACCATTGATGATTGTGTGTGGCCACCATGAATATCCAAATAAGTGACTGATGGTGAGAACAAGCCACCTAAATGATATCCATTGTGGCCTTGTAGGTATTACAAGGCCGTGAAATGTTAGGAATGTTTTTTGCGCAAATGAACAAAAGTAAATGAACGAAATTACTAACATACTTGACTGTAGGTATTATATTAATTTTTATAAATCAAATCAACGCGCCTGTCTTTTTTTAAATACTTCTGTAAAACGTCGTCGTAAAAATTACAAGATCGTTTTAAAATCATTAAAAGTTCTTTATCAATTGAAATCATAGACAAATCAGTGAGTCTGCTTTGGCCCTGTGTGTTTCGTAGATATGTATGGATTCTTTTTAAGCAAGAATATGATCGTTCAGCCGATGCGCTACTAACTGGAATCGAGCATCATCCGCACTCGCGCGCGAAGGCGCGAGGCATCCGCGAAGCATGAGTGTGGATCCGATTCGCATATTTTTCGCGGCTTCGCGGCTCGTTCCCCGGAAATTGTCGGTTTTTTGTCACGCGACAAAGGGCTCGCAGGCGCGAAGCGCGCGTGATCACGACAAGACTCCACATTCGCGGGTTGCTTAGTCGCTCAGTAGCTATTGCCACGGACGGTTGTGTTTTCGGATTTGAGTATCGGACGGAAAATGAGTGTCGTGTGGAATAACGAACTAGAAATGTCACTTATTGAATGTTTTCGTGCTAAACAGGTATTATGGGACATTAATTTGAAAAACTATAAAAATAAATTGAAACAGCATGATGCTTGGATGCGGATAAGTACTGTGATGGAAATACCAATAGATGAATTGAAAAAGAAAAAGGATTCTCTCATGTCAAGTTATAGGAGCTACAAGGGGAAAGTTAAGAAGTCTGTTCAATCGGGAGCTAGTGCCGATGAGTTAAATGAGCCTACTTGGTTTGCTTACGAAGCAATGAATGCTTTTTGGGAGATACCCTAAAGTGTAAAAAAATATGAATACGGTAAGTAGGTAATTTTATTTTTATTAGCTAGTGTAAAACCAGGTATGTATTTAAAGTAAACCACTGGTTATTTTCAATCCACGTGTGTTTATTAAGCATAAAACCAGTTTACACAAGGTAGTGTAACGCAAGTAATGCCGTACGGGAAAAGCGCGGCAAATCAAGACAGTCATGTCAACTTGACAGCAAACGTCAACCGATAAAAACTGTGTTCCAAATTATAAATAATAAAAAATATTTCGTGCATTCTTTACTTATTTCTACGGCATTATTTGCTGGTCGCCGGGGTACTGCCCGCAAGTTACGAAAAGCGTGACCTCCATGATCCAGGTTGTATAAGTACTCCATTGTCATCGTACAAGTCAATAGATTCGGGTGGTGTATAGATGTGTGAAGAAGTAGAACTTCGTCTTAAGTGTTAGAGCAAAGAAGTACAATTGTTCATTGACTGGCTGGTATAAATCATGACGTATGTTTGGATTTTAGAGTGACTGCTGGTTTTTTTATGTCAAAGGAAAAACAATCTTTATCTGTTGTGTCAGCAGAGGCTGAAAGCTGTGTTTTTATTATTAATGTGCTATTTACCAAATATACTATATAACTGTATCTGCTATGTTATTATCAAACTTCTAATAGGTTATGGGCCCAGGACGTTCCTTAAAGAGTGCAGATGCAGTAAAAGCGCTAGAGTGTGCGTAAGTATATGTGAGTCGTGATGGCAAATAAAGAGAAGAACAGTAATACCTACGAGCTTCCTACACAGAGTACACACAGAGATATGACGGCTTCTACGAGTGCGGCCGGTTCAGGTCTTCCAGCGATAGAGAAACTAAGTGGAAACAGCAACTACGACAGTTGGAAATTCGATGTTGAGTGCATACTAGTACACGATGACTTATGGAACTACGTGGCAAGTGTTCCAGCTGACGGAGACGCGGTTGCTAAACGGGGTGATCAACGGGCACGCACCAAGATCTGCCTGCTGATAGAGAACCAGTATAAGGTACACGTTCGCAAAGCTACGACGGCGTAT
This sequence comes from Catocala nupta, assembly GCA_963675205.1. NCBI lineage: Eukaryota > Metazoa > Arthropoda > Insecta > Lepidoptera > Erebidae > Catocala > Catocala nupta. The sequence goes on along the minus strand of OY776095.1, from coordinate 4,754,412 downwards.
GCGACTTGGAACAATTTAAAAATCGCTTACGAGAACAAGGGTATCAACAACAGATGCAGACCGTTGTCGAGGCTGGTGAGCCTTAAACTTGATATGTTTAATTCGATAACTGAATACGTAACAGAGATAATGCGAGTAGCTAATCAACTCTCAGATATGTGTAAAGAGTTTGATGACGAATTATCAGCAGCCCTGATGCTACGGGGTTACCGGAGGAGTATACACCCATGAGGTTGGCGTTAGAGAATACCAACACGGAGCTAACAACTGATTTTATAAAAACGAAACTGCTGCAACTAGATGGCACTAAAGTTTGCGCAATCCAGGGTGTTGCAGGCCCAAGTTCGGCACTTACTACTACTAAATATCATAAGAAGTTTGTTCAGAGGAATAAGCAAAAGAAGACGGTGAAGTGTTTTATCTGCAAGGGACCGCATAAAGCCTGTGATTGTCCACATAATCCTCGGCAGTCGAAGACCAGTCATATGGCGACGGCACTGAGTACTGGGAATCAAGAGAAATCTCATCTCGACGAAAGGATTCTAGATTCTGGAGCGTCAGCACATATGAGCTATAGAAAGGACTGGATGAGCGATTTTGTAAAGATTGACAAGAAGGTGGAAGTATGCAGTGCAAATGGTGGTAAAGTATATGGAGAAGGTTTTGGTAATGTAGAGAATGCTGCACTTGACGTCAGTGTCAAGACTGTCATGTATGTACCAGATCTTGCTTCTAACTTGTTGAGTGTGAGTTGCATTGTAAATAAGGATAAGGATGTCGTTTTTTCTAAAAATGGTTGTAAGATTTATAATGCAGGTGAGTGTTCAATTAAAGGTAATCCATGTGTGACAGGAGTGCTTGACAGAGGTGTCTATAAAATTAAACAATGTTTACAGACAACTGCTCTAGCTGCTACTACAAACAATGAAATGGAGCTATGGCATAAAAGGATGGCACACCTAGGAGTACGTAACCTAACTTTATTAAGAGACAAACTGGCGATTGGAGTGAGTTTAAAAAATACTTCTAATTGTAAATTAGAATGTGTAGCCTGTCTGATGGGCAAGCAAACAAGAAAACCATTTGTACGCAACAAGGCTACAAGGGCTAGAGAGCTCTTAGAGTTGGTACACTTTGACATTTGTGAACCGATGAGTGAGAAGTCCATAGGTGGTCACAGGTACTTCATAACTTTTATCGATGATTTTTCCCGAAAAAACGTTCGTGTATTTTCTTAGTGCGAAGAGTGAAGCCTTTGAAAAATTAAAGCATTTTAAGAGTTTTGCGGAGACACAAACAGGGAAGAACTTGAAAGTGTTGAGAACTGACAATGGCGGTGAATACGTCAACGCAAGGGTCGGCGCATTCCTGAAGGACCATGGAATTAAGCATGAATTAACAATTGCTTATACGCCCGAACAAAACGGAGTAGCCGAACGTGTGAATCGCACGATAGCAGAGAAGGCAAGAGCGATGCTACAGGAAGCTGGACTACCTACTCGGTACTGGGCAGAGGTGACTAATACCGCAGTCTACTTGAAGAATAGGAGCCCGACTGTAGCTGTAAGAGAGATGACGCCAGAAGAGGCATGGGCAGGACAAAAATCGGTTCTTAGTCATCTCAAATTGTTCGGATGTAAGGCGTACATGCACATTCCAGATCAGAAGAGAACAAAATGGGATCCGAAAAGCTTGGAGATGATCTTCGTGGGTTACTGTGAAGAGTCAAAAGGATATAGACTCATTGATCCTTCAAATGATCAACTTCACAGAGCTCGAGACGTGGTATTTTTCGAGAACCAAATGTATCAGAATACTGCTGATCCTGAAGCGAACAAGGAAAAAGCAACAATTGAACTAGATACTGAAGATCAACAGCACAAGGAAATCCCTCAAGAAAATGAACCTACTCGGTCAGAACAGATAATTAAAGAGAACCTTCTGTCAAATGATAGAGATCATATTGACTCGAGTACAGAAGTAGCTGAAGAAGAGGATGAAGAGTGGATGTCGTTCGAAGAGAAGCCAGGAGATGAGACAGAGACACAAACTGAACCGACAGTGAAAAGAGGAGATACCCACTTAGAGAGCGGAGGCAGGTTCAGAGGCCAGATTTTTTCACTTATTAAGCCATACCACAAAAAGATAATCCGCTGACTGTGCAAGAGGCACTGTCGACAAATGATGCTGCACAGTGGAGAGATGCGATACAGGAGGAGCTTGATGCTTTAAAGAAAAATGAGACCTGGGTTCTTGTGAAACCTGACCAAGCGAGCAATGTTGTTGACTGTAAATGGTTATTTAAAGTCAAAAAGGAGGCCGGGAATAAAACTCGGTACAAGGCTCGATTGGTCGCGCGAGGGTTCAGTCAGCGAAAAGGGATTGACTATGATGAAACCTTTTCACCCATGGTCCGGCATAGTTCTTTGAGACTTCTTATTGCGTTGGCAGCGAACCTCGGTCTGCAGATTGACCATATGGATGTCAAAACAGCATTCTTAAACGGAAGCATAAGTGAAAAAGTCTACTTGCGACAGCCACCTTCAAGAAAAGGACAAGGAAGACTATGTGTGCTTAATAATGAAATCTCTTTACGGTCTGAAGCAAGCCCCTCGGTCTTGGAACCAAAAGCTACATTCGGAACTGAAGAGCCTAAACTTTAAACGTTGCTTAAACGAATCCTGTGTATACATGAGGAAACGTAATAAAGAAATGATTATACTGGCTATCTACGTTGATGATATCCTCATTTTATACAACAATGAAAAGGACATGAGAAAGGTTAAGGACGAACTTAAATCAAAATTTGAGATGAAGGATTTAGGTAAGGTAGAGCTCTTTCTTGGAATGAGAATAAAACAAGAGAACGGTACTATTTAAAATCGATCAGGAGGAGTATATCGAGAAAGTTCTTCGCAGATTTAAAATGGAGAACGTGAAGAAGTGAGTACACCAGGAGTTACAGGGCAGCGTTTCGAAAAACCAAAAGAGTCATCTGTACCTGACGACAGCATACCCTACAGAGAGCTGATAGGATCATTGATGTATGTTGCTGTCTGTACAAGGCCCGACATTGCTCACGCAACAAACTTCATGAGTCAATTTTGTAATAATTATGAAGAAATTTACTGGGTTGCAGCGAAAAGGATTCTGAGATACAGGATTTGATTTTGATTAAAGGATCAAAGAGTATGGGACTAGTATACTCTAAGGACACATGTCAAGAAATTGAAGGCTTTGCTGATGCAGATCATGGAGGTAATCTTGTTGACAGAAAGTCATATTCAGGAAATGTGTTCAAGATGGCTAATGGAGCCATTTCGTGGCAAAGCTCCAAACCGAGGAGTATAGCACTATCGACAGTAGAAGCTGAATACATAAGCTTATCCGAGGCTGCGAAAGAGGCCATATTCCTCAGAAGATTTTTAAAAGAAATCACAGATAAGGAGCCACCCATTGTGATTCATCCAGACAGCCAGTCCGCTATGGCTATTGCACAAAACACAGTGCACCATCAGCAGACTAAACATGTTGATGTGCGCTATCACTTCATTCCGGAAACTATAGAAAATGGAGCAATCACGCTGAGGTATTTGGAGACACAGCAAATGGTTGCTGATGCTTTAACAAAGGCAGTAATTAGAGGAAAGCATGAGTTTTGCAGAAGTGAGATGGGAGTGCATTGAGGATTGTCCGTGAGTGAGTGAAAGGATTAGAGGAGTCTGAATCTTGATAGGAAGTCTGATGGAAACAATTGAGGAGGAGTGTTAGAGCAAAGAAGTACAATTGTTCATTGACTGGCTGGTATGAATCATGACGTATGTTTGGATTTTAGAGTGACTGCTGGTTTCTCTATGTCAAAGGAAAAACAATATTTATCTGTTGTGTCAGCAGAGGCTGAAAGCTGTTTTTATTATTAATGTGCTATTTACCAAATATACTATATAACTGTATCTGCTATGTTATTATCAAACTTCTAATATTAAAAAGTTATGTAGTAGTATACAAGTATATGTTATGAGGCTAGCCTTTTCTGGTTGTAACGGCATTGGTTTTCTAAACACTCTAAATCTGGCCGCCAATATACCAAATGTATTTTCTACCACCACTCGACCCGAAGATAATCTTGTGTTGAATTTACGTTCTGCTGATCCTATGTTGTGCTGACCAGGATAGGGCTGCATTAAATGTTCTGACAGTGCAAAGCCTCCAACCCCCAAAAAAACATATGGTACATCAATATTTGAACCTGGTAAAGGTTGCGGTGGTGGTAAATTTAAGCTGTTTGTGCACATCTTGTTCCATAAAATACTGTTTGTAAAAACTCCTCCGTCACTTATTCTGCTTTGGCAACCAATGTCAGCAAATATGAAATTGTATTGACTGTCAACTAATGCCAGTAATACTATACTGTAGATTCTTTTATAATTATAGTATGCAGAACCAGAATTGAATGGACAGTCGAGAACAATATGTTTGCCGGCAATAGAACCAGCCGCCCGAGGAAACTTCCTTTCAAATCCTCTTGCAATACGCAGCCATTCGTCTGGACAAGATGGCATCTGCAAAAAAGATAACATATATAGAACCTTCATACAAAAACAGTAATTTATCTAGGTAGGTACCTAAATGTGTGTTTTTTTAGGAAACTAGGGAGAAACAACCTACAAAAGCAAATCTCGAAGTTACTGAAGAGAATGTTGACAACAATGAAAATCAAAGTCAGTCTAAGAACTACCAAAAAGGCAGCGACCAGACAATCCGCCAACACAAAACCTCTTCGGAACTGGTTGACGCAGGAAACATCGTTAAAGATGCTCTTGCCATCTTTAAATCCACGCTAAAAAGGAATCCATCACAGCCTGTTCAGCAAGAGGATGATTGCGATATACGGAAAATTATTAGCAAATAAGTTGCGAAAATTATCTGAAAAGAATAAATTGCAATTGATGCACGACATTGACGGCATGTATTTACAATACCAATATGATGACCCTGTGATGTCTTCAACGTCACCTCAATTTGAACCAAGACCGGGCACATCATCATCTACGCATTTCATTCTAGTATAATTTCTGATATTATTTGTGGTGAAACTTTGAACAATAAATGAAGGCTTCCATAGTTATCTCCTGTTGCTAAGTATCTCAGAGTTATAGCAAGACGTATCCGGGCAGGAATAGCTTTTCGTAATTGGGTGTCTTGCTTTGAAATTCATCTTGAAATTCGACTAGGCAAATATTCAAAATCATTTAATGACATCCGGGAAAACTTTTTGAATTCATCTGAAGGTTCTGCAACTAGTTCATTCAAAAGGTTTGCCATAGTTGCACTGTAACAAAAGACAAAGTTATTAAAAGTGTAATTTTACATAGTTAAAAGTGAAATATATCTGTTTCACCCATCTTGTAGTAGGTACTACGTACATAATAAATATATATCCCCCTGATCTCAAAATAAGTTGGTATGGTACTCACCTGGCTCTGTTTCGGTGAATGGTGGTAAATCCACCATCACCGTTTTCTGTGCTTCTTTTGAATTGTTCGTTTTTTCTTTAAGGCGTAACTATAAATTGCCAAAGCGCAAAGTAGTAAAGCACCTGTATCGGTTTCACTGTCCATACCTACTACTTACAAATAAACTTCAAAATTTGACGTGCATACTCGTCAAGAGCGCGAACTATACTGTGAGAAGCCCGGCGCGAACCTGCGAGTTTAGACTTTTGGCAATCTTATCCGCGATTCGCACCGCGCTTCGCGTTGCTATTCGCGCCGTGGTTCGTGTGCGAGTGTGGATCGGCCTTTACTATTAATTTTGCTTATTTGTAAACTTCAGGAAATATGGCTGTTAAATTGTTTGTATGTAAATATTGAATAAGATCAAATATTCCTTACGTTTTTAATTCGTCTGATTTATAAACGCATTGGAGCTCATTCCTAAGGCGACCCCCGTTAAAGGAATGTTCATGCGAATTAATGAGTTCGACGATCGATTGCTCTGAAAAATTATTACGATACAAAGTATAATATTCATACGAAAGTAGATTGAAAAACTTAAGGTCTTTTAAGTTTTTATAACGACTACGACACTCGTTCAAGACATTGTCAATAATCTCGCGCCTTTAATATTGTTGAACATTGTCAACACCTCGTTTTCTTTTCGGTCAATCGCAATTTGGTTAACAAACAAAATAGTTTATTTGTGTGTACACAGGCCGCTAGCCAGCTATAAATATCATAATACTTTTTATTAAAAGAACGTGTCGTATTACCTTTCTGTTGTTTTAGATCTAAATCGCGAACACAGCGTCCAAGATAAATTGTTTTATTTTTGTCATCAAAAGATAACGTCTAGAAAACACCAGATTTTAATTTATTTAAACACACAACACCAACACAGATCTAACAGGTATAATTTTCCATCATTTACAGTCGCATCATTTAGCATCGATCAAATTTTGATCGATGCCCTCGACGGCTCTGTGAAATAATTAATAATGGCGTACGATGCTATATTGCTAAAATAATAGGCCTATAATAAACAACAATTATGATGTTTTTAACAACTATTTAAACTGGTTAGATTTTCGTTGTAGGCAGTGCCTTCAGTCAGCGAGCACACACGTGCATTTTACACACACAAGCAAAATATTTGTCTCGTAGACAGCGTAATCGATTGACGTTTAAATGTGCTGCTAATAAGCACGATTCTTTGTGCTTCCAGACACCTCTCTATTATATATTCTATTCGTTTAAGTAGTTCGCTCAAGGACCAATAGATGGCAGTGGCACAAGCTATTTGTTTGGATAGTTCGCTCACGGACCAATAGATGGCAGTGGCACAAGCTCTTATTGTATCTGATAATTTTATAGTGTATTTATTTTTTTATATAGATTTACATAGGCCAGTGGACTAGGGTATGCAGTGCTTATTTGCTTGTATGAAGCGCACGCGCCTGAGTTCAACCATATGTGTTGCTTGAGTAGTCAGTCCAAACGACTTATCCTGCGCTAAGTAAAGGCATTATACAGCATCATAATTCTCTACTGAGACATCAAAACTCAAGGTATCGGTCAAAATTTGACTTTTGACTGCACTGATGGCGTAGTGATTTAAGTGGTCGCCTCGCCGTTGCCCCTGCGCCGAGTGTTGTGGGTTCAGTCACCACACCGGACAAACATATTTTGTGTGATCCAGAAATAGTTGTTCCGAGTCTTGGTGTACTTTGTGTCCGTCGTATAAATGTTTGTAAAGTACTCCGTGACACAGAAACTAATTCTAGTGCAGGAGATCTCGCTTAAAAGAAAAAAAATATATAAGCTAGATCTTACGACACGGAACTAGCAAGTCTTACAAAAATAGTAAAATAAAACATCCAATACAAATCACACAATTTAATCATCCCTCCACGTGACCAGTACATCATCAGTTCTGTATCTCTGCGTGATCGTCGAATCGTTGAAGTCCATCCTGACGCCTGACTCGAAGGCCACGGCTCCTGCGTGAGCGATCATGACTCCGTTGTCGATGCAGAACCGCTCGTCCGTCGCGAAGATCTTAGCTCCGCGCTCCGAGCACATCACGCCCATCATCTCTTGGAGACGTTCGTTGCAGCCTACCCCGCCGACTAGGAGGACCTGAAACATGGGTTTAAAGGGTAACCTTTGACCTTTAACCTTGAAGCTACGACATCTGGGCAGCCATATATGTATGTCATAGTTTTACAACTATGACATACATATATGGCTGCCCAGATGTCGTAGCTTCAAGTGCTACTGAACTGAGTGCTGGGTTCAAATTCACACTATACAAAAAATTGTATGACCTAAAAATAGTTGTGCCGTTTTCCCGCGCGACACAGAATTTAAACCATCCGACATAGGTTTATTTAAAAAAAAATATATTGCATAGAGGCAATAACCTGACGGTTAACGTGTGTAAATCATTCATAAATGAAAATAGTTATTTAGTCGCCGTTGGTCTATTGAAGCTTCAGACGTTAAACTAGTTTAGAGACGAAAATCAACTCGAATATATAATAGTTATAACTGAAAAGTTAAGTTGTTAGCAAATATCACTCCAAGTGGTGATAAAAAGTAGGTCACTCTATATTAATATTATAAAGCTGAAGAGTTTGTGTTTGTTTGGTTGAACGCGCTAATCTCAGGAACTACAGGTTCGAATTGAAATATGCTTTTTAGTGTTGGATAACCCATTTATCGAAGAAGGCTATAGGCTATATAACATTACGCTACGACCAGTAGGAGCGGAGCAGCAATGAAAAATTTTAAAAAGCAGACGAAGTTGCGCGGGTCTTCTAGTAATACTATATTATTGTCAAAATAAATGACACCAACGCCGTCGTCCACGTAGGCCGACCACTTAAGTAGTATTCGAATAATCGGAGACGAATAATATTCGAATTTGGAGGCGAACCACATTGAATTATTTGACTTGTTTTTAGGTATTGTGCAGACCTCTTATGCTTTAGTAGATTATTTGACATTTAAAATACATGCTGGCCAGTATTTAAATGAGAATTACCTCTTCAGAATTACAATGTGCCATGGCACGCTCGGTTATCTCAACCAACATGGCAAATATAGTCTCTTGTAGCGAGTAGCACAAATCTTCTGGAGTGTAATCTTTTAGCAGCTCATCGATTTTGTCCTCCATGTACGACAGGATACCGGAAAAGCTAACATCCATACCTGAAAAAGAAATACAAATACAATTCTAGCATTTATTTATGTGTAACTAGGGACTAGCCAGTAGCCTTGATATTGTTCGGGCTGAACGTAATGTATATCTATCCTATGTAGTACATCGGGATTAATGTACCTATCTACATTTTTTTTTTTTTGATTCCCTGGAAAAAATGCTTGATGCACTACCCGCCGGCTAGGGGACGGCACCGGCGGGGCGTGTGGGACTCACCAGCCAAGTGCTGGTATACCCACTAAAAAAACCTGGGGTGTTCCCTCTCTCACCCAATGGGGGGGGGGCCAGTTTGGAGAGTCTAAAAAGATTCATCCATAGCAGGCCCCCCCGTGTGGGTGCCGGCCGGGTCAATCGGACCCGACCTCCTCTCGTCCCCGGGGGAGAGCATTTCACTGCTCTCCCCTTTCGACGTTAGAAGGCGCGCGGGAACACCGCGCGCGCCCTCTATGGGTTCTTACTCACGGGTGGCAGGGTCTCCTGAGGCCTTGCCACCCAGAACCCTTAGGTGGGGTCAGGAGAGCGATATAAGCGCGTCTCCTGCGCCCCCTCCTCCGGCGGCGGATGTCCGGGGCGTAAGGATCTTCCTCACGCCCCCGCTCCGCCGCTATGTACCTACCTACCTACACGAACCTACAAAATTTGTACTCTCTTTTTATAATCAATCAATCCGCCCACCGCAGTCCACTGCTGGACATAGGCCTCTCCCATTTTACGCCACAACATCCGGTCTTCCACCTTCCGCATCCAGTCTGACCCAGCTACCTTTTTCAGGTCATCGGTCCACCTGGCCGGGGGGCGTCCTACCTTACGTTTACCAAGTCGCGGTCTCCACTCTAGAACTCGCTTGCTCCAACGGCCATCGGTCCTTTTACAGATATGGCTAGCCCATTGCCACTTCAGCTTGCTTATTCTGCAAGCTATGTCGGTAACCTTGGTTCTTTGACGGATAACCTCATTTCTAAGTTTATCCCTCAAAGTAACTCCTAGCATAGCTCGCTCCATAGCCCCCTGGGTGACTTTAAATTTTTGGAATAGCCCTACCGTGAGTGTCCACGTTTCGGCACCGTAGGTCATAACAGGTAGGACGCACTGGTCAAAGACTTTGGTCGTCAAGCATTGCGGTAAAGGCGATGAGAAAACCTGACGAAGCTTACGAAACGCTGCCCACCCCAACTGGATTCTCCTGTCGATTTCTTTCTCGAAGTTGTTCCTACCAAGTCGAATCACTTGTCCAAGGTAGACATACTCTTGAACAACTTCGAGCATCGACCCATCGACGTAAATCGGTCTCGGCATAACGTGTCTATTAAACATGATCTTGGTTTTATCCAAGTTCATGCCGAGACCAACCCGTCGCAAGGCTCCATTTAGGCTGAGCAGCATCCCGCTAAGCTTTTCCAGCGACTCTGCTATAATGACGATGTCATCGGCGAACTGTAGGTGTGAGATGTATTCACCATTCACATTGATACCCCATCCGGCCCAGGCCAGTGTTTTAAAAACATCCTCAAGCGCGTTGGTGAACAATTTGGGAGATATTACATCTCCCTGTCTCACTCCTCGACGCAGCTCTATCGGGTTTTTCTTCTGGTCCTGAAGCTGGACGGTCATTGTGGCGGTGTCATACAGGCATCTCAACACTTCTATATAGCGCCAGTCAATGCGAAATCGTTGCAGAGCATCCAGAACCGCCCAAGTTTCGATGGAGTCGAAGGCTTTCTCGTAATCCACAAAAGCCATACACAGCGACTGATTGTACTCTTCGGTCTTCTGTACAATCTGCCGAACAGTATGGATGTGGTCCACGGTGCTGAAGCCTTTTCGAAACCCGGCTTGTTCTGGAGGCTGGAACTCGTCAAGATTTCTAGCGAGACGGTTTATGAGGACTTTTGAGAACAACTTGTAGACGTGGCTTAGGAGTGAGATGGGTCTTTAGTTCTTAAGTAAGGTTTTATCACCTTTCTTAAAGAATAAAACCACCGCACTCCTACTCCACGCCTGAGGTGTTAAGCCCTGTTGGATGACGGAATTGAACAGGCTAGTTAGCTCCTTCAGGATTGCGATCCCGCCCGCTTTTAAGAGCTCTGTTGTAATTCCGTCATCACCGGGCGATTTATTATTCTTAAGCTGCTCGAGAGCCGCTCTAACCTCGCTCTGGCCGATATCCGGGATGTCCTCGGTGAAGTGGCGCGTAAGGCATTTCTTGTCGTTCCCTCATAAGTTCGAGAGTCTCAAGCCAGAGATTAGACTCCCTGTTTTTACACTTTGCGGGCATACACCTCCGAGACAGCTCTTGTAGCATTCTGACCACTGTGTCGGTTTTCTTATCAACTTTGCCTGTGGTTTCCAGCGAATCGAAACGACTTTTAAGTTACCAATTGAAACTTTTTAGAGCCCAAAGCTATTTGCTTTTTATAATATTAGTATAAATTATACTCTTAACTGTGAATTTCTCTATTTCTAAGTTACCAAATCTATCTATATATTCTGAAGGGGTAGACAGACGTGTATTGAACCGACTTTTTGCCAGCAACGTTGTTAGGTGCTACATAAAATGTGGCAATCCTATTGCCTTGTTCTTGCTACTGAGAATTTTCTAACAAACAATGTCATAAGCCTCACATGACCCGATTATCGTACCCAGGACCTCAGGCATACATAAGTGTGTGTCTGATTGTGTAAGTACATATAAATGCAATAGCAGGCAGGCTTTAATAATACTTTTAACATCAGCGACCAACGACTTAGTCGCTTCTTGGACGCAGCGTACGGCGACTGTACACTACAGTCTGCACAGACGCGGGTAACAGTCGAAGTGATTCAGTAGAACTCTGAGATAAATACGCGTGAACCGAAATGCATTGATACAGTCATAAAATCATTGTAGGTCTAATTTCGATTACAATAGTCATCAGCAAATATTAACGGATACTGACCACCTGTGCAGGAGATATTATAGTGCACAAGTGTGTGGTCAAATACAAGTGCACTCTCTAATAATAATAATAATAATGTTTATTCATCCAACAAAACAATGGTACAGTTCATCTATCTTAATCTAACATATCATGGACAAAAATAGGATTTACACGCTAAAACGATAGAGTTAAACGACGGTGTCTGAGCTAGTAAAAAACTGTGTTACAGACACCGACGCCCGCCCCTACTATACAAAATGATCCATAAAGGTATTAATGTGATATCGAGATGTAAAATGAATATTATGTCTAAATATACGTTAACACAACTGTAATGAAACTGACATACCTAATTACATATTTGACTGTTGGAATAAACAATACAATAAAGAAGACAATAAAGAAAGATAAAACTTGTAGTTACGGGAAAAAAAAAATACTATTGGTCATGCAGCACAGTGATTTTGAAAGTTTGAATGTATGTGAGTATATGAATGAGTGTAGATGAGTGTGTGTGTTTGTAAGTGTTGAGATGAAAAAATATGTTGTAGTAATTGTGATCATCATTAATTGATACTAATGAAGAAAATTATGTTACAATTTCAAGCAGTCTTTCTGTCTCTTCATAGGATAGTGTTTGTAAGCCCGCTCTAAGCACTTTTTTACATTCGTGTTTGGTTAGGGGGAAGATATTATACATTTTATTGAATTTATTATATAGACGACAGCTGAGATTTTGGAAATGACGGCCAGCCATGGAGGTCTTGATTTTAGGTATTGTACACACATGAGATATACGACGCTTGTTAGCCTGTGAGCCAGCATAGGTCAGTGAGGAGTGTTTACGTAGGACAATTTGGAGAAAGCAAAGCTGCCTGACGGTAAGCACTGACATGTCCCTATAGAGCTGGACTGTAGGATAGCGAAAAGGCTTATTTAAAAGAACCTTTATGACAGCGCGCTGGGCTCTCTCCAGTCGTAACATAGAAGTTTTGTAGGTACCACCCCAGACTAATATGCAGTATGTAATGAGAGACTGCACTAATGCAAAATATATATTTTTTAGTAGTGGGGTGTCGACAACATTTCTTAATTTTTTTAGCGGGAACATTAGTTTGCGCACACGAGCAGTCGTGAGCTTTACATCTTGGTCCCAACTTAACGTAGAGTCCAACTGTATTCCCAGATATCTAATGTCCGAAGCTCTTTGAACGGATGGACATGGACAATTAGGTGATATTGCTGAGCAGCTGTGTGCTTTCAAAGTAATTTCCCTCGGTTGGGTAGCAGTGTTAGCTGTAAAAGCAACGAACCGAGTCTTTGTCACATTTAAGGTGAGTAAATTTTCATTTAGCCAATGCATCACAATTTTAACGCATTTTCTGCGGATTTTGTTGCACGACTCCAGGTTTGGTCACTTATTATAAGAGCGGTGTCATCAGCATAAGCTAGTATTTTGCAGTTTGGAATAGATAACATACAGAGTGTGTTGACATAAACAAGGAATAGAGTAGGAGCAAGCACGCTGCCTTGCGGGAGGCCATATGTGAGGGTTTCTTCGTTGCTAACGCAATTATCGACCTTAACACGTTGACTTCGGTTTGTAAGATAGTCACGGAAGATATCTAGGGCACTATCTCTCACTCCAAGACTCTCCAACCTTAGCAAAAGGTTATGTGTAGAGACCGTATCGAAAGCCTTGGCCAAATCTAAAAATATTCCTATGGTTTTAGTCCTGGACTCAAGATTGTCAACGATAGAGTTCGTTAATTCTAGTAGCGCATCTTCAGTAGATTTATTCTTCCTGAAGCCATATTGATTTGGGGCAAGAGCATTATTGTGTTCTAAAAAGTTGAGCAATCTTTTATTCAGAACTTTTTCCAGAATTTTTGAAAGAACAGTTAAGACTGATATTGGCCTATAGTTTTCGATGCGGTCCCTATCACCACTCTTGAAAATGGGGTGAACAAGTGCTGGCTTAAAGACATTTGGGAATACTCCCTTAGATAAACATAAGTTACACACGTGAGTAATCACTGGAATTAGGATATGTCGGGTGGCTTTGATGACAGACGCTGGTATTGATTCTCTATTCCCAAACTAACTCTAACTCTCATAATTCACGACCTGAGTGATCAGGTGCAGGACCAATGGTTTACGTGCTTTCATAGGGTGTTCAACACCGCCAATAGTTATTATTATTGGGAATATCTTGTAGTAAAACGCAGTATTTTTTTCTGGCCTGTCTCGGGACTAGAGTTCGAGACCTCATGCACAGCAGTCGCATTCGCTATCATAGCGCCATTAAGGCAGTCAAAGGAGGTTGTCATAGGCACTCAGGTGCTATAATTAGATTCTATCAAATATTGGCAGTTTCAAATCAATTTAACGCCATTTGCTTGAACATAAATAAGATTAGATAAGAAGACTATGCTAAACTGATTGGCACATTAGTTGGTTCATATAAATATCCATTTATTATTATTGTATAAACATTATTCAAATCTTATCCATTACTATTAAATTCTTGTAAATAGTGAAATAATGATTACATATTTTTTATTTACTTAATAGTTTTGCAGCATTTCCATTTTGTATTACATTCTATATATATTCTATATATATATATGTATATATATATTCTATATATATATATATATATATATATATATATATATATATATATATATATATATATATATATATATATATATATATATATATATATATATATATCTATAACTAAAGAAAACTTTCATACCTTTTACACAATATGGTAGATGTAAATACTTTTTTCCTTTTTTGGCAGCTTGTTCAATGTTGTAACCTGGGCTTGGCGCATTAGACAGTTTCAATACTCTTGCAAATCTAAAACAGAAATAGGAAACAATTGCTATAGTTAGTCTCATTCCATAAAATATTTTGTAGAATTTATCTTCCAATACTTCCCAATTTATAAAATTTCACTTCATACAGTGAAATTTTGGGCAAAAGCATTGCTTTCATTCAATGCTTAACTAGTGTCAGTATCATAGCTCGTTAGATGGATATGTGTTATCCACACTTAGCCTCACAATTGAGTCATTTTGTGTAAGTGACCAACAAAGTTGTTTGGTTACTTATACTAACTCAGCTCTGTCCAGAAAGATCGTAGGTGACATACATTGCACAGTACTTCCTTCATCGTTTCTGAACCGTTCAGAAGCTTCGCCCATTAGAATGTAGGGGCATGTGAGCTGGTGTTCTTGTTTTTCATGTGGGCCCTACATAGAGAGCTGTCAGTGACACCAATGTTGAAAAGGTGTTTGTAGAGAGGCCTGTGGTCCGTTTTCATGTCCACTAGTGTCAGTATCATATTATCCTGCTATCCCACTTTTACACTACCATAGTGCAAAAGTGGGATCAGTGTGACAATAGTTATATGTATATAATATACAGAAAACTTCCTAACAAATGTCTTACCTATCTAAACAATTGCCCACAGCAATGTCGATGGTCTCCCCAAATATTCTATATCTCTGCCTGGAGTAGGCTATGATCTGTGTGTTACCTCCACTCACATAGAGCACTGTTGGGTTGTTGGCCTTGGTTATCAGACGGCCCATCTCTATATCTGGTTGTGTGTTAAGGAATAAAACACTGTGTAGGATTGAGTAATTGCTTGAGGGATTTTTAGTGTATCTAAGAAACTTACAATCAGCTGTAAACTCGTAAGACTATTGAGGCAGTCATTATACTATTTAAATATTGTCAAAAGAAATGTTGTCTTTAGCATAAGTTTCTCTAGCAATCTAGAAGGGAGTAAATCTAATATGTCATCAGCAAGCTATGTTAAATCTCATATAAGTATATAAGCTTCTAGTGATCATCACTTTGCTCTAGGAACCCAACCAGGAATCCTGGATACACAGTTAAGCCTTATGCCTTGTGCCACAAGGATAGTGTATACTTCTGCAAAAATGTTCTTTTTGATCAGTATGAGCTTTTTCTATTCAAACCAATACAGAAAGTGTTCAGTACGATTTCTTGTTCCACTTCAGCAGTATTTATAAAATGTCTTGATAATATAAAAAGGATACGCCCTATACAATGATTAACTCCTAAAATAGGTTTCTTCCATAGTTTAGCACAGGTTCTGGCTACTATAGCGCCGACCATCAGTGGTGCACCCATACCCGGGCCTTTAGTGTAGCACACCACATCTATCTCCTGAGGAGTTATGCCAGATTGTTCAAGAGCTTCTTTTAACACTACATGGATATTTTCCTGGTGGTGTAATGCTGTTTCCCGCGGTAAAAAACCTAGAAAATGAATAGTAAAATATTTATAATACACTATTATTAACTCAGTTTAGTATTATTCTTTATAGTGTTTACGAACAAGATACGGTGTAGGTAGAATTCCGAATTTTTTAAATAACTAATGATACGAATCGTAAGCCTCGGTAGATATATACAGTCATAAAGAATATAGTTAATGGAATATTACAGCCTTTAATATTTTAACTATGTACACAAAGTTAAAGTAAAAGGTATTTTTACGTGAAATATAATTATTATGCTTATTTTATGTTCATAATAATGTAAAATAGCTTTTATTTATTTATTAACTAACCTTCTCCCGGCGGTGTGATGTAGGTTCTTCGACAGTTAGATAGTATTTCACCATCTTTGACAATACCTATACCAAGTTTATTGGCGCTCCCCTCAATTCCAATTGCTATAACCATTTTTATGGTTAATTTTCTTCGAATATTGATAAATAAAATTTAACAACAATCTGAAATCGTATGTTTATCACCAATTGTCATAGTCAACTGACATCACTGACATAAATGATAATCTATGCATAGAAGAATGACAGTAGACATAACCATAAATCTCAAAACATGGGCTTTTTGGAAAGGCGAGTGACGATCGGATCTGATTGCCGTCTTGTTAAATTACGAGAATGAGGGAACAGAGAGCATAAATAATACAATATACACCAAAACATAGAGAGTGCACATATGGACTATATCCTCCGTAAAGATAACCACTCTACATTAAGATAAGCGAATCGAATTCAGCCATCTTCGTCAGGTCCACAAAGCCAAAAACCATATTTTTCTAAGAATCATGTCCTAAAACAGCCATCTATTTTTTCGGCAGATTGTCAAACTATTACCATTTTACCTCGGACACAGGATTTATTCCAAGAGCGTGAGTTATCTTTTTTAAAGCACAATTAAATTAAATTATTTAATTTCAGGTACAAACCATAGGACAGTGCCTCTATTCTACAAAAGATTGTAGGATAATGTGTCAATGCGTCTTGTGTTCTGAGTTTTAAGTTATAATGGAGGTGCTATGAGCTGTGCTAACAACAAGGAGATGAATGACAGAGGCGTGAAGTCACAAAACATAATGTCTGAAATTTATACTCCACCTACTCTATGAATTCCGCACAGCATCTTCTTTTTAACACAAAAGCGTACTTCGTAAGTGCTTGCAGGTTAATGTCATGCCCTTTACAACCTTTGTGACAGAACTTAAAACTAAAGAAAACAATAATTACGCTTTCAGCATAAGCAATTTATTTCATAATGAATGATTAATTACAAAGTCTAATGTCTTATAATAATCAATATTTTATCTTATGCATAAGCTTGGCACATACATCAAATCCTAATTTGATAATTCGGTTTTACCCTCTTCAATAACTTCGTCTACGAAATCGGCTAACATATCATCTACTGATATTTCTGTAGTAGTGATTTTAACTTCAATATTTTCAATTACTTTATTCTCATCTCCATTTTCAACTACAGAATCAGTTTTATTAATACCATTTACTTTGGAAATTTCTTCTATAGCCTTATTTTTATCTGAATCTAATTCTTGGGAATTCTGCACAGCTTGACCACATGTGATTTGCACATCGTCCGTATCATTTGTGCTTGGTAGATTTTCGTCATCCATTTTTTCCAGTGCTGTTACTTTGTGTTCTCCATGCGGATCATACACAATCTCCAGTGATACTGGACTTTTGTCTCCTTCTATTGTATCACTTGAAGTATTTAAAGGTTGCTGTGTTTTTGCTTCGTGAATATTAGTCTCTTGTGTCATTTCTGGTTCGTTGGTGTCTTCCTTTGGGGCATGTTGACTTGTATTTCCACTATCGACAGCATCATTATCGATGACTAAATTTTGTTTACTTGCATTGTCACTATCTTCTGTACTCTTCGAGCTATCTTCTATATTAGATTCCGATACAGTATCGACTGGTGTTAATTCTGGATTTTCTTCTTGTTCTACATCCAGAATAATGTCGTCATCTGAATCATTGTCACTGATTTCTATGGATTCAGCTGATTCGCTGCTGACGCTGATATTGTCTGTAATGACTTCAGAATCTAGCCGCGCTCTCTTGTTCGCTGGCTCGTCGGGAATAGTTATTACTTCTTCCGTTGATGGGGGCATTCTGTAATATAAACGTAGATTATTATTAGCATTGGCTTGAAGGTGCTGTGACGTAAGTTAGCGGATGTTTATGTGCGATCGTACAAAACTAGGTTTGATTCCATCGTCGAGCAATGTCACTGGGTTTCTCTTCTAGAAAGTTCTCAGCAGCAGCATTTAGCTCGAAAAAGTTAGTAGACAGTAATATGCTCACTATCTTTTAGGTGAAACCTAATAATAAATAATAAAAACAGCTTGCGAAATGTTGGGTTTAAAACTCCTGTCCATACTCGTTTGGACGTATACACATGTATGATAAAATGAAACGATAAAATATAGCACTACAGTAAACCATTCAATATACAAAATAAATTTTAGTTTATACTCGACCCTTTTAAATTCCTACAGTTCATCATCATATCATCAAAGAAACTCACCTATCTTTTCCCAACAACGTTAGTAATGCGGCTCTGTTCTTCTCTGATAGTCTCTTTCTCTTGTCCTGTGTTTTCTTCTTGTCTGGTTGTACTTCTAGAGCGAAGTTGAGTGATGGCGGAGAGCAGTGTAGGTGAAGTCTGATATCCAGAAGTGCTTGGGAGCAGAACTTTTTAATCTGAAATTCAATTATTATTTAGCCATAAATGCATTTTTTTTTAACACAGCAGACATAAGATTCAAGATAGTACTAAACTAATTTGAAGACAAAAACTGATATGATGATCATTGGCTCAGCTTTGGTAGGCCCAAGTTTGACATTAACCTTATATGTGCCTTCTGCTACGTAATTTTTTTATGATACTTTATTAGCTTCTACTCTCGGCTTGGTCCAGTGAATCAGACAAAAACTCATACTGGGGTAAAAAGTATTCCGTGGTCCCAACTGTGTGCCACGTTTCATCCAAAACTGTTCAAAGGGTTTACGTCTGATTAAGTAACAATACTTCAAACATCTTCACAAATGTTCACATTCATAATATTAGCATTAGCGTATATAAGAGAAGCCTGGTGGCCACAGCCCACTTTAGAAATGTCTTGTCCCCACCCCAGGATATTAGGTTCTAACGCTAGAATCTAGTGTTATACTGGGTGTAAGGGACGGTGTACCGAAAACTGAAATAGTAGATTCAGAGCATTGTTCTGAGTTACAATCGTTACAGTATAGGCCTTCGCTTTTTAGGACCCAGGCCTAACTTAAATACATCAATAAATAAGAATAAGACGACTGACCTCATCAGACTGGCTGTTAATCAGTGTACTGTACAAGTGCAGCAGGTACTGCGTGGGAGGTGGTACGTTCGGCGGTGTGTTCTTCCTGGCCGCGTCTAACGCGCGGAGTAGGCGAGCGCCGCGCTCCGCCGAGTACTTGTCTAGACTGTAGCACTCTCGGACTAGACGCTCGTGAAATATCTGAGGAGGGAAACAGTTTCATCTATACATTATAAAGAGGCAAGATTAGAATGTTTTGTTTGTTTGTAACGATTTAACTCAAAAACTACTCAACTGATTTTATAAATTCTTTCACCGTTAGAAAGCTATATTATCACCGTACCAGTAAAATAGGCTATATTTCATTAAAAATACTACTGTTAGTTATGTTATGGTTAGGTTATGTTTAACCTAATCAAATTTGACGCGAGCGAAGCCGAGAACAAAAGCTAGTTATATACAATACTATACTTTCCCCGCGACTACCCTCGCGTAAATGTATGTCAGTAACATAATTTTTTTCTGGATGAAAGATAACCTATGTCCTTTTCTGTTTCCCTGATAACGTATATGCGAAATTTTAATATGATCGAGTTAAGGCGTGAAAGCGTACCAGAAAAATAACTTTTCCTGAGGAACTTAAGTTTATAAAACAAGATTTTATGAGATTCTAGCGACCCGCTCCGGCAGTACAAAACCTTGACAAATTATACATCTAAACCTTCCTCATGAATCATTCTGTCTATTGGCGAAAACCACATGAAAATCCGTTCAGTAGTTTTTGAGTTTATCGCGAACAGACAGACAGACAGCGGGGGACTTTGTTTTATAATATACAGTGTGTATAATAAACTCTGTCCGATCCTTAACCTTTTGAACGCCAAC
Source organism: Catocala nupta (assembly GCA_963675205.1). Classification (NCBI taxonomy): domain Eukaryota; kingdom Metazoa; phylum Arthropoda; class Insecta; order Lepidoptera; family Erebidae; genus Catocala; species Catocala nupta. The sequence continues at coordinate 4,734,242 of OY776095.1, read as the reverse complement.
GTCGGCTATACTCGACATGCGCAAGCGTGCCCTGTGCGCCAACGTCGTCTATACTCGACAAAAAACAGGGCACAGAAATATACAAAATAAACATATTATTACAAAATAATCATTACTTTTCTGTATTTTATTGATCTAACTTAAAAAATTGAATCCCCAATTATTACTTAATTGTACACAGCAAACAAAATTTGCATATTAGTTATTCAAATATTTGATCATAAAAACAATATATTAATATATCGATTTTCGGGCTTGGCGTACAGGACATGGAGCTGGCGTTATGACGTGGCGTTCAAAAGGTTAAAGGTGTTATACAGTAGCTTAGATGAACTAACCTTATGGGTTGCGGGTTTCAAAAATATTCCGCAAGTTGTGAGGAATGTTTCTGCACACTGTAGAGCCGCGTTAGCTATCTCATCATTGCTTTCTTCGGACCTACAAATGTAAACATATATTTTTTACTTTTTAGAATATTTAGCTATAACGACTATATGGATGTGTAGGTGTAGTCATCCGTAGAGGTTTTTGGCTACTATATGTGTGTGTGATGTGGGTTTGATACCTACTTGGGGATGAATAATTGTGTGATCCACGCATAGTTGTGTCAGTCTCGGTGATTTTTTATGTTTTGAGTGGCCTGAAGTTATCTGGCACTCCTTTTTCTTTATTTAGTGCCACTAACTTACGCCTTTTCGTAAACATTTATTTAATTAATAATATAATATATTATTTAATAATGCGAGGTTAAGGTTACAATTTTTATCGTGTTTAATTAAATGCATAACCTTAAATATTTTTGCGCCAAAAAAACTGAACTGTCATGTGTCAATATCAATTTATTGTTTTATTATTTTTAAATGTAAATACGCCTATCATTAATATTATGTAATCTTTCTGTTTTTGCTAGTCTTGTACCTTTCCTTTCACATGCCTGATGTTAAATGTGGCTGAACTTATATAATTTGGCGTCCTCGATGGAGTCGTGGTTAGGGTAACCGACTGCCACGCCTGACGTCGCGGGTTCGATTCCCGCACAATTCAAACATTTGTGTGCATGAACATAGATGTTTGTCTTGGTCTGGGTATTTCTATGTATAATATGTATGTATTTACAAAAAAAAAAAGGTATATATGTATGTTTATCCATTGTCTAGCACCCATAGTACAAGCTCTGCTTAGAATATAATATAATATTATAAATATTATATTATATTATCTATATCATGTATTGTATCTATATTTTCGAAATAAATTATCTTATCTTATCAACCCACGCTTAAATGGCACCATCCTTCTAACATAATGCAGAACCTGCATTAGCTCATTTACGGTACTTACTCAGTAGTCTTGTTCTTCTCGCCGGGCATGTGACTAGCTATGGTACTCTGTTGTAGCATCGTGTTGGCTAGCTTCTTTCGCGCCTTCTTACTTAAATTCTTAGTGAACTGGTTGCTCATCTGCAAAGAAATATAATATTTAACATATACATGCTGTAGAAAGGATATTAATAGGCGCGTTACACCTAGATTTCGTTATATTTTAGGTCACACGCATCTATTGCCAGTTATTGGGTTCATATCCCTGGTTATCAAACAGTGTTGCCACATGTCTCAATTAAATTAGCATTAATATAGCTGATAAAATATGGCTGCAATACACATATGTGAATCCTTGGGGGATAAATATAAAAATAAATAATCACACATTCTTACATTTGGAGTTCTTCAAGTAGGACTTTTATGGCTTGCAAGGCTTTGATAATTGCAAATAATATAGCCAAATGGACTAACAGAGTTCGCAGGTTAGACTCCCAGAGCCCATTCCTTGTACTAACGAGCAACGTGAACTTTCATAACATAAGTATTTTACCTTAGCTTTATAGGTTAACACGAATACTAATTATTTGTAATCCCAAATTGCTGGTCACATTTAAAAGAAAAGCTGCATCGGTAGTTAGTTCTACTAATAGTGTTACAAATCTCTATACTATAGACACTATAGCGTAGGGACCGTACGCATACTACACAACCATTTTTATTTTTACCTTCATTCCCCCTCAGTGACTCACATAATGTATGTCAAAACCCCCATCCTCCTCCTTCAGATTTCACGTAGTTATTTTATTTTATTTTATTATTACATGGAAAACTTACAGCTATACGATACGAGTAATAAAAAAATAACAACATAAATATGGCCAATGACAAGTTTTCACAATCAGTTAAAACAGCTAAAATAATAAATATGGTTTTAAATAACAATTTGCCAAAAGAAAGTTAAAAAAAATTGGCCAATTTTACTAATAGCCTGAGTTACTTTTTATAACATCAACTATCTGCCAGTGAAAGTCCGATCAAAATCGGTCCAGCCTTTTCAAAGATTAGTCGGCACAAACAGACAGATAAAAAGTTAAAATTGATTTTTTGATATAAGTACCGTATATACTTTTCTTATGCATTGAGTAATAAGCTGGTATTTTGACATTACAAGCAGACGCTTCAGTTTTATTTATTCGTTTAGATAGGCTATAGTAATTACTTACCATCAAGCGGACAATAAGCTTCTTTGCCTTCTTGCTAGTGGAAGATATAATTATTTTCTAGTGTTGTGGTACTTACAGTGAGCTGTACAAGTTTCTTAGGTGGTGTGACATCGTCGACGATATGGTTGGTGAGCTCTTCCTCCCACGCGCGGCCCTTGCCGTCGCATGACACGCGGTGCACGTGTAGTGTGGACAGCCATTTGTCTAGCGTATTGTAAGCCACGGATCTCACTTTCCTGTAGAATTGGAGTACAATGTTGGGTATACAGGGTGTCCCAGAAGACGTTTTTGCTAATGCTTCTTTAAGCTTAATATTGTCTTCTGTTTACGCGAATGTTATTCATTGAAATTAAACTACTATATACGGATTTTATCGTAATCTTCTTTAAGCTCTCGATTTTTTTTCGATTACTCGAAATTACATTTAAAAAAATATATATATTAAATATCTGTAGTAACAGGAATGAAAAGACCGTCAGAGGGTGTCGATATTTTTGAATTTATTTAAAATGCCTATACCTTTTGAAATACGTAAATTTTTTTTTTGTTTTCTCTTATAACTTAGCCTGTTACCTGATTCCGGCTTGACGTCGAGTTCTGGGACACCCTGTAAAGGGTTTTTTTACTCCAGAACTTGCTTAGTCTTTGTGAATGTTGCAAGACAATACTGAAAAGTATATCTTGTGGGTTCGAATCCCACACGGGACAAAAATTTGTGTGATCCAAAAATGGTTGTTTCCAGTCTGGGTGATCTTTGAGTCCGTTGTTTTAATATTTATAATGTCCCCCGTGACACAGAAATTATTGGTAGTGCGGGAGGTGTCTTTAAAAATATATATTGGGTAGAGAGGAACCCGGTAGGCACCCTAGGATTGCCCAGCCCAACTATGGCTCACCGGCAACGAATGGCTCATTCGTTGCCAAATGTTCCTAAAAATACTAGAAATTTATTATTATTATTTATCACCTAATGCTTAAACAAGAGTTACGTAACAAGTTGTACTTTGCGTCTTTCTTACTGCATCATGTGAACCCATACTAGTAACGATAAATTGTTTAACTACTGCATCATATGAACCCATACTAGTGTAGTGTTTGTTAGTCCTGTTTGTTAGTTATGTTTAAGGTTCTTAACAAAAATATTTATACAAAAACAACTTACCTTGATTCCTCGCTAGGATTATCCGAGCTCCATCTGAGTGTTTGCATCACACATCTGAACACCAACGCTGAGAATGGAATGAGATTTGGTCCCAAGCTGCAATACAGAAATATGAACTGTTTTTAAACATGATACGGGAGACGAATGCGGGACCTCGATGATCAGACACAAATATTTTATCTCTAGGTGTATCAGTAAAGTAAGCATCACTGTTTCATTGGCCTAGCCGTTGGTGAATCAGAGATTCGAATCTCAAGTTGTGCCAACAAAAAAATATTGGTTTATTCGTCACCCGTCACGAAACGCAGAGTAGCAGCTTGGAGTTAATTAAACTTTAAGAAATTGGCGAAAAATGATGTGATCTAGAAATCATTTTCCGATTTATTTTTTAATGTAATGGTTTTTCCGAGTCTGGGTGTTCTGTGTTGATTGTTGGAATGTTTGTACAGTCGTCCAGCAGTACAGGAATAACAGCTAGTGCGAGAGGAGCTATATTAAAAGAAAAAGGGATAATATACAGAAGATAAAGAATCTAGCTCTCCAAATAACCTCTGTTAAATATCCTGTAAAGGTTAACTTAAGCCCTTGTGACCTTATTTAAATCCAGCACTGTTTACTGCAATGTTTTAAATGTTTGTTTAATTAAAGTCACAGTGAATCTAAAAAAATAGTTTAATAAATGATCTTACCATGATATCATAGCATCTAAAGTACGGAGCGCCTGTGTCTTGACAGTGGCGGCCTCTGTCACGTTGGTGTTCACGCTACTGGACACGCTCAGAGCCTGCACTATTACTTCTAGTATTAGCTGCGGCTGTACCGGCTTGGCTACTGGGTATATTTCACTGTGAATTGAGTCTTTGAATAAGTTCGAATAAACAATTTCCAATATGCTAAGATGTGTCTGGGTTAATTTGTTAATTTAATTCTTGAAAATAAATGATTTACAAATTGCCTTCACATATTGGAACTTGAAAAAAAGGTGGATGCTTTCGATTCGACTGAATATGCTCGGCAATAACAGTCGGTTGGCACTTTCTGGATTCTTAATTGGCTGGTTATCCAATGAAAAAATCGTAACTAATATTATAAATACATATTCATAAAAATTTGCATACATGTTATCACGGGTACAGAAAAGGACAAAAGAACCTTTCATCCAGAAACAAGTGCGAAACGGCAATGAACGTGAATTGCCGTAAATCTTAGAGTTCGAAAAAATGGTTCAAGTAATATGCAAAGGTCACATGATACCACGTGACTTTGAGGTCAGAGGTCAAAGGTCATAGTAATTTCGGGGGTATATCGACTATGCTGCGTCGAATGGCGACGACCGCGAGTCTCTAGCTCTTACGGTTCTTGAGTTGAAAGTTGTAAAACAGACAGACGGACGGACAAAGCTGTTATATAAGAGTCAAAATCTAGTAATCTGATTTACGTTACAAAGAGTATATTACACTTCACAGCTACTGTAGATGAGATCACTTGAGAGAATGAATCCCTTAAACGTATCCTGTTATTTAATGTGGAATCTCTTGTCTCCAAAACAAATTACAGCTTTGATAGAAACAATAAAATATACTAAACAATATGAATTTATATACTTTATACTTACACAAGCATAGCTTGAATGAACACGAATACATTTCTCAGTTTATTGCACAGCACTTGGTTTTTATCCAAAGTATTTGCAGTCTGTCCTTTCTTTACATTCAGAATGTGTGACAGGGCTTTTGTAAGTGGTGTGTTTGACAACAGCGGAGTGTCCAGTTTCTGTTGAAATAAAAAAAGTTAAATTACATTACATTTAGTCACCTGCCCAACGCTCAGATCGCAGGGTCTGGTCTGGTTTCTGGCACATTCAGTCTTCATCTTTTCTGCAGTTTGCCATTCAAATTGAAATTGTTTTATTGTGAATCACAGGTACAGAGAATGTTACACAATTTCATTATAGATCAGCTGTGTGCTGCCACTTGGGTATACAATATAATCATAATAAAAAAATTGCAAATAAACACATGTTATACAAAATAAAAATTATTATCAATTAAATACTGCAAAAAGATTAGTGAAAATAATAATTAAGAGAACATTATACATCAATAATAAATTAAATTATATCCTTTTCTCTGTTAATCTGAGTGATATTCTTTGGTGCACTTATGTTAATGAAACAAGCATTATAGACATAAATAACGATCCTAATCTATTCCTGAAAGATGTCATAAGGTAAATCGTAGGCCAACGCGAGCAAAGGCAAACTGATACAAGGCAAGTTTGAAGAAAACCAATGCAAACGGCCAATGTAGACGAGCTTTGTGGAGCTGTCCACACGTTGGGCGCTGTCAGTATTTATTCAGCATTGAAACAATATGGACGTTTTAAAAGTTATTGCAGCTGCTGCTATTTATTTTATTAGGGCACTCCAACGACTTATTCAAGATTGATGAGCGCATATATTTACTATATCAGTGTATACCATCATAGCGATAGCTCAGTGGGGAGACCAACAGACTGCAATGCAGAGCGTCTCGAGTTCGAACCCGTGTCGCGCACCTCTAACTTTCGGAAGTTATATGACTTTTCGAAATTATGTGCGTATTGATTGACAATTATCGCCTGCTCCGTGCCTTGGAGAGCACGTTAAGCCGTCGGTCCCGGCTGCCATGAACATCTATGGCAGTCGTTACTGGGAAGTCAGTGCCTTATAATATCCTGATAATGGTCTAGCCTTAGGGTATCGTTAGCCTCCGGGTTGCGGAAGTCAGGTGGCAGCCGCTCCGTGTAAAAACTTATATTCAGTCAAATCCGGTTAGATCAGAAAAGTCGATCCCAAATGACTTGGGAATAATAAAGCTAGGGAGAAGAAGACCATAGTAGACTTGTAAAATTAATACATTTTGTACGTATAACGGCGATGTTCGCCAAGCGCGAAATGGCAGCCAGTCCAACATGTGGACGCTATTGGCCAAGCGCAGACCAACGCCTTTGATTTGTGTAGAAAAACCGACACCACTCCGAAGTGGTCGCGAGCGACTGCGAGTTGTTACAAGTTACGCAAATTAAGCTCTCAATTAAGGTATCACTCGGCCAACTAGGCAAGTGATACCAAACACTGGCAAGGTAAAGCAAATACACTGTCTATACGTTGGTATTGGCTGTCACTCGGCAACGTTGGGCCAACATGTATTGCCGGTTTTAGAGTTGTATTACCACCACAATTCATCAGATATGTCTTTACATGCTATGTTATAGAGACAAGCCTATGCACTGCTTGGTACATATTTGGCACAGTGTCATACTCTGTACTGTTACTTTGATTCGGAACTAGTGAACTGGCATTTGAGTGCAAATATTAGCACATACTTATGATACTTACACTTTTAACTTAACTGCAGGCTGTTCTTAAGTAATAAATATCTATTATTTTATTACAAAAGCATTATAGTATACATAAATAGTGAGCAAATTATATTAAAATCTACAAGCGTACCTTCACATTTTTGCCACCCTTATAAATGTCAACCGTCTTAGAGAACAATGCTTCAATGAGTTTGTGGGCTGTGTGACACAAGATGCTCATCTGTTCACGCCAGCAATTCTTGGCTGTAGCTGCCTTGTCTTGTGACGGGCGAATCTGACAACATTATATAAAATAAGTAACAAGCACAGTAGTATTTCTTTTACATAAAATATAACATTAGGAGCATAACAACAACACAAATGCGAAACATGATATTATTTCAACCCACTATGTGGCTCATGAAACGCTGAATTAGGGAAGCGCAAATCTAGTGTTTATAAATTTATAGAAGACAGTTTTCCCTCATCACCATAAAACCCATAGTGGATTGAATTAAGGCCTCTAGATGGTAGTTTACTAGAACTTTGACATAAATCAACAAATTTAGCTCCTATTTTCTGTTAAACAAATTAGAACTAATAACAAGTTCATGTGTTTCATTCCTAATTAAATTTAGAATATGTTAAGTGGCCAAAATATCTCTGCTAATACTTGTCTGCTAAAATAGAGATGCTTTTTTCATTTTGTGATTGAGATTCAGTGTCCCATTAATGCAATGTAGTAATATTCTATACAGTAATAACCCGAACTAACGCGATAATTGGGGTCATAATCTAAATAAAATAATAATTTTAATAAAAATTACTATAATCTTAGATTACACAAATATTAAAATGCCAACTGAAGTTATTTTGATGTAGGCTTGGCATTTTATAAAATCTACCAAACTAATTTGATGACTCAAAGATTTATTCGCCTGCAAAGTTTCCTCAAGTCCTGAACAATAATGTCGGCAGTAAGTCTATAATCGATAATCCAGAGTTGTATAAATCTTAAACAAAAGACGAATCGAAGATATTTGAAAATCTCGTAACTCCAGGTTTGCATAAGTCAGAGTAGCGTAAGACGTGGTATTACTGTAATAATATTTGTCTGCAGGTTAAAAATTAGTTTTGAAACTAGTTATAGTCTTACTGGTTCATATATAAATGGGAATGAGAGGCCCTTAGTTTAGTACTGCTTCAACCATAATCTAGTCTTGGGTTGGCACTGTCTTTAGGTAATGTAAGCAAAAGTGTTTATTGTAGTTACCTGTTGTAAGCCATGAGCACATTTACCAGCTTCAATGGCATTGTAGTAATTAGGAGAGTCCAGAAAGTGCACTAAATAATTTTCAATTGTAGGTCTATGTTGTGCACAGAACCTCGGAAAACTGTAAAAAGAAAATTCTATTTATAATTGTAGCTGGCTACTAATTACTATTCTGACATTCAACTCTGCCACTGTCTACCCATCTCGTAGGAATATAATCTTTAATATCTACCACCTGTTTGAGAGACATTTAATAGAATCCAATAATTTTATTGTAGTACACAGATCAAAAAAGGGCAAACAGTTGGTTTTTAGTTTAGGTATGCGATGAAAATATAGAGCAAGTTTTGTAGTTGCTCATTACTTCCAATGCACAGTGTTGTGGGCATTTATCACCAAAGCATATTAACATTTGTGTAATCTACAAATAGTTGTATCTAGGCAAAGAGTTCTTTGTGTCCATTGATTCAAAGTTTGTAAAGTCAGTTGGGACACTGGATCCCCAGTGTGAGAGATCTTATATTAATAGGAAATAGAAAATTTTACTGAAATTATGAAAACAATCATTCATTTTGTAAATAAGTTGATTCTTAGTACAGTCCTTTTTCTTAGACACTTGCTTTATTCCAAACATATCTCTCTTGCTAAATTTACTCTCACAGCTCACTTCTTTCTTTATTCCCGCTTGTCAATAATAGAATAAGCAATAACAAAATTAAGTTAAATCTATTAACATGGAGGTCCCTATGTACTAATAAGCAATAAATTCACTATAGGCTGTCATAAAGCATTGATAATCATGGTTAAAACATAGGTTATGTTACCGGGTAATAACGCTCTCTAATACGCCTAGCCACACAGTACAATTAAGTTCCGTGTGCTTGGGAAGGTTCTGAAAAAATGCTGTTATAATGTCCTTTACAGCATCACTGTCATTTGGATCCACACTGCGCAGGTTTTCTATAATTTGACCTAAAATAAGCATATATGCAATTAAAAAACACATAAATTTTACAACCAATATCTACTGATATAAAAGTTAATGAACTACTTACTCATTTTAGATTTTCTACAAATATTTGTAGAATGTAAAGGATATTAATGTTATTTCATTTGATTTTTTTAGGTAAACAAGCCACACGGACACGCTTTTTTAACACATGACATGCACATGACATGCATTGACATTTGACATTTAAAAATGGACGTGATACATATCGGATTTGTAGCATAGCATATTTTATTATATTTTAGATACCTACGATTAAAAATAAACATCTGAAAAGAGGAGCAGTGTAAATTAAATAATAATAATTGTAAAAAATAAGTACAGTAATAGGTTAACATTTACCTCTAAAGGCTATTTTTGAAATATGCTCTACTTGTTAGCTTGTTTGTTGGTAATTTTTAGAGGTAGCAACATTAGTTACTTCATTTACGGGAAAATAACACGACAGCATAGATAGTGTTTGACTGTTTGACTGATTTTGACTTTTGAGTCTTATTTGAGGCAGTTGGACTGTAAAGTAAACGCTTGTGTTCAAATTACAATTTTATTGTTTCAATTGTATACATTACATTTTTATTGTTCTGAATCATCTATTGTAAGGCTAACAGTAACTCGGTATTTGTGGTTAAGTCATGGCGACTTTGGAAGATAAAATTTTGGGCGAAAAGCTACAGAATTATTGTAGTAGTAGTGAAGATGAAGGTGAATCTGACGACGACAGAAGTGGAGACGAGGAAGGCAACATGCCGAAGTCTGAAGTAACAGCATCTGCGGAGCCACCTCCCATAAACAACTGGACTGGCCAAGCTAGCAATACTGGCCCAAAAGGAGTTTTAGAAGATTGGCGACGATTCAAGCAACTCGAGGCAGAAAACCGTGCAGAATTGGCTAAAGAACGTGTTGCTCTAGCGAAAAAGCTTACTCTCACTGTTAAGCCTGAACGCGAAGTGGCTCAAGAAAAGAAGATCGAGGAATTGGAAGATGAATTATCTGAATTAATGGATGAAGAATTTCTCCAGCAGTACCAACAGCAACGCATGCAGGAACTGATGTCGCAGTTACAGAAGGCGCCGAAATTCGGTACAGTGACCACTCTCAACAGCCAGGAGGAGTTCCTGAATGCCATAGACAAAGAAGATACAAAGGTGACAGTAATTATTCACATCTATAATAGCAGTACTTTTGCTTGTGGGACTATGGACGGTTGCTTGAACATCTTAGCGTCTGATTACCCTGCAATAAAGTTTTGCCGCATAGCAGCAGATATGGCAGGCCTGAGTCGACACTTCCGTGTTGATGGAGTGCCTGCATTATTAGTCTACAAAGGAGGTCAAATTATCGGTAACTTTGTCAAGTTGGCCATGGAACTTGGTAATGACTTCTTTGCTACTGATGTGGAGCGTTTTCTTATAGAATTTGGAATGTTACCTGAAAAGTAATAGCACTATAGTTATTTATGACATATAGCTTGTAATTTATTGATTATAAAGTGCAAAATCTCTAATAATTTTCTAGGAGTTTTATGTACACCAGTGAGTATTGATGCTTGGTATTGTTGCTACTTAAAAATAATTGCTTTGTGTTTTTTACAAACACTGAATAGTATTTAGTAACAAGCTATTATTATGAAACACTGAGGTTAACAATTAACACAGCACTTTAAAATATGTCAAATTTATTGATAAATGTTCTGATTTTATTCTCACTCAAAAAATAAAACTGTATACAGGCTGTCCCAGAATATGTGAAACAAATTATAACAGGAGATTCCTTAGGTAAGGAACTATCAAATGTGATAAATATAAAAAAAAATTATGAACTTTGGTAAAAATAAAAAAATCATTGTTTTAAAAAAGTAAGGCAGACTTTGTACTACAGCTACTTTGTTTATGGCTAATTTTCATTATTTGTGAAGGATTGCTTTGTCAAACTATAAAAGATTTTTTTAAACTGACATAGTTTTGAAATCGTAGTGTTATTTTGGTGTACTTTTTTAGCACCAAAGAAAAACTTGTAAGTTTGACCAACAAGGTATAAAAAATGTATGCCTTTTTATTTTTTCATTAAGCAGATTTGAAAGTTCCTTACCTAAGGAATCTCCCTTTACAATTTGATTCACTTATTCTGGGACACCCTGTATATTACAATTAAAATGAATAGCCAAAGAAATAATGGTGTAGCATAAACTAATTATGTTATGTAAAAAACATATTTTGAACTCGTAAAAAAGCAGCAAATAGGCATTGATTCTCTTCTTGTTTGAGGATATTAAATTATTCTTTATGAATTCATAATTTTGCTTGAATATATGTATTCAATTTTAAGAAGTACAATGTCTCTTTTAGTGCTATAACTTCTCATCAGAACTCATCAGATTGTATGCAGTATAATGAGTTATATATAGCACTAAAAGAAACATTGTACTTCTTAAAATTGTTTTTCAACAATGGAATATGAGTAACAACACAACTCTAGTGACAGTGCTATTGTATTATTTAATTACTATCTGTCCCTGATTAGGCTATCTATGATGCAATCAACTGGTTTGATTTTATAAGAGTTCTCTAAACACACTCAGTGACCAGGTATGTTTATGTAATCAATAGATTTTGTACTGTATGCTAACAGATACTAGTTTATAGGCCACAATTAGACATTTACTAAAGGTACAACTCTCAATTTTAGCCCACCATTTATGCCAAACATTATTATTATACTGCTTTGGCAATAATGACACTATTAGATATATAAATAATGTACACCCATATTTAACAGAATTTATAATAATTTATTTTAGCTGATAATATTCTTAGCAATATTTACAGTTAATTATAAAAATATTATTATTAAAATATTCTCAGCCTTACTAGTTTGTAACTAAAGTGTTGTGTGGTTTGGTCTTTGCTTTCCAGTTATGTTTTAATTTATTTTGTATTTAAGGTTTAGTTATTAAGTTAAAATAAACAGTAGGTACTTTTTATTGTTCTTAACATGTCTATGGATATTGACATGCTTAAAGGAAATACTAGAGCAGATCTATATTTCTTAAATATTCATTTTAATTAACAGATATTAGAGAAATTGGAACTATTATTTAATTATAATATACTTATTCGTCATTGTCTTTATTAATTCGATAAATTACCAAGTATATTATTTCATAAATAAGCCAGTTCTTTATGGCTTGCATGAAGGTACTGCCAGAATTGAGTTATAACTATATAACAATCGTAAATATAGATATAAATGCATTTAATTTTAACGTTTAGTACTTAAAAGGTTTCCACTTCAAAATAAACATGAGCTCTTTCAATGTTGTTTAAGAGGATATAATATTATTATTACTATAGTTGTATAATGCGATTTTCATCAGCATTAAATCCGCCTACCATTTGATTTAGCGGGTGCTAAACAGTAATAGTTTTGAAATACCTCTACGATATTAATTTTAATATATAATAAACGTGGATTTTACGTATTATTTTTAGTTTTATTCTTGTTAGCATATTATTTGTTTTATTTACTGGTGCTGACTCCATAATGCCTGAGGGTGCTCGAGTCCTTCAAATGCATTATTGGTAGGACTGAGCCTCTCCATTAATATCCTATGTCCCTTAGTAATTGAAAGTAACTAAATGAAAGGTGAAAATTTTAAAAATATTTCTATGTAAGTACGGGTCGCCTATTGTTGTATTGCGAAACGCAAGTTAACTCGCTTTTTATCTCGTGCCGTAAAATGGTTTGTTACGGTCACTAATTACTTTGGTGATAAACGGCGAAGAAAGTTGGTTAACGTACCTACTGACATGATTGTTACGTCGAGTTTACGCAGTGGGAACATCGTGTGTAATTGTACCTTTCTGTAATTACAACCTACGTTTATATAATAGTATAGGTACTATAGTATCACGATTATTTACTTTAAAAAAAGATTCGTAGAAATTGCGTGTAAAATTTTGTTAGATTCATAAAAATACTATCTTATCTTATCTTGTGTGGGGGCCATCCCTCTCTCTACGACTATCCCAGTTTATGATATAGCGTTCCCCTACACCAACCGTATAGTTTATATTAGGGGACACATCGACCCAGTGGGATCTTTTGTGTCGACTTCCCCAATAACGACTGCCATAGATGTTCATGGCAGCCGGGACCGACGGCTTAACGTGCTCTCCGAGGCACGGAGCAGGCGATAATTGTCAATCAATACGCACATAATTTCGAAAAGTCCTATAACTTCCGAAAGTCAGAGGTGCGCGACGTGGGTTCGAACCCGAGACTCTCTGCATTGTAATGTGTTGGTCTCCCCAGTGAGCTATCGCTCCTCTTTACGACCCTAAATCGAAGTATTCCGCAACAAACGGGCATATAATTGCATAATATTTTTATTTACGTTTCTTAAGATTAGTGCGTTCAAATGTAGGCAGTGTTTAGTTCTAAAGCATAACTATTTTCGATGACATATCAGACAGAAAAGTTAAGGGATTAAATATAATGACCATTAAAAATAATAATTGCACAGCAAAATGTGCTTACCAATATATATCATAACGAGCACGTATACGCCTCAAATCACTGCATTCCGTCTTGGAAGGGTTAGGTTATGTTAAGTTCTTTCTTAAACCCACCCAAAAATAGGAGAAAATAAGAGGAGTATTTTTGGTGGAACAAAGGCCAAAAAATTGAGGAACATTTAACATATTTTAAAGTTAAGTTGGTTTCCAATTCTTTTATCTTTTATTGCCAGTTGCTTCGTTCGAATTAATCTAGGTTTTGTCAATAAATATCTATCCCTCGGGAATAGTACTGTTTTCTGGATGAAATGTACCTTATGTTCTATGCCATATTCCTGGTTTATACGAAATTGCGTTTATTCAAATATAGTAATTGAAGCGGGCATGCTTCCGTGAACTTCCTTGAACGTGTAGAAAGACTTCAATCGGTTGTTGAACAAACATTCTTTTCCATCAAACGAAGGAGCATTCGTCAATCTATTTTAAAATTGTGGACTCTCACAATGACGCACGAAGTTACCCCGCGCGTAAATCCGGCTTTCAACACACCCACGCACATCACAATCAATTAACTAAGCGTTCTAATTCTGGACATATAAAAGTACGACGGAAATTGTCCTTTGTTTGAAAATTCAAACAAGGGCATATTTTATCTTAGCTAGATACTTATAGCTAGAGCTAAAATTGTTCTTAGGCGGGCAGGCAGGCTTTTATTTAGGCACTGCAGCTAGGCATGTGCCAAGATGCACGAATATATGCCTGATTTATACAATTTCAGCTCTAGCTTTAGGTGAAACCGGAGCTAAAATTTTCCCTAGATAGGCAGGCTCTTATATCACTGCAGCTACCCAAGTGCCTGGCTGCAGTAATATAAGCCTGGTTTATACATTTCTTACTAAGCAATGGCGTTTTCGCACTTATGCCTTATTAGAGTTGTCGTCACGCTGTTTTTAGTTAACCGCCAAGAAACATTATGAGATGAGCATGTTACGCTGGTCAACGGGTATCACAGTATTAGACAAAGTAACTACGCAACTACTATATCAGAGGAAGTTATGAAGATGCCCCAATCTCGACTATCCTAAAGGTCTCGAAGAAGAGATATAGACGTTGTGATAGCGTAAAACGGAGAAAAATAAAGAAGACCGACAAGGAGATAATGGGAAAAGGCTTAGGACAAGTCAAGAAACATTAGGTATACCTAATAATAACTTCTAAAAGTCAAGCGTGCTGCGATTAACTGAAGATGAGGTAATTGCATCACCTTAATGGTAAGTATCATTGCTGCGGTTACCGTATGTACTAAGATAATACTAAAAGGAGTCACTGCGTTTCTAATACAAAGACAATGACCGCTGATTCCCTTGATACAAGATCTCTGGCAAACCTATGTAGTCGTATCTCGTATGCATAGGCGTCTTAGCTTATTTTTCAGAGGATCACGGTCCTTGTATACTCCTTTTTACATACGCCAATGCTTTTATTTAAATTAACTTATTAGAACATTAATTTTGATAAGATTTGTCAGCATCTTTTTTGTACTCAATAAGAATAATAAGCACCAAAACGGTGTATTTTTCACTATCACGGTTAACCGAGTCAAGTTACATTAGAATTGTGATTTCTTTATTAATTCTAGACTATAAAAGCAATATAAGATAAGCTAGCACTAATTTAGAATTGAATAGCAAGCTAGAAAATTATGTCAAATGCGCATACATTTTCGTAGACGTCCAACGGAAAACGTCCGGTTTCGACGATTATAATCGGTTTGTTTTACCGTTATACTGTTTCCCGTCTCAATCGTTAATAGTAACTACATACTCCAACATACAATCGTAATAATTACACTACGTAATACTGAATGCTTTCTTGGTTCCCTGGCATAAGTTGCCATTATAGCAGCTGATCATAAGGTCCTGGATTCGATTTCCGTATCGAACAAAGTGGCATTGGGATTTTCTGTTAGAAAGTTCTCAGCCTGTTAATATGGTGAACGACAATAATAGGCTTGGCCCAATATATGAAGTCAGAATTTATTAGATATGTACATAATCCATTTGTGTAAAATAACTAATTTCATACTTACTTAGTTACTAAAAAGAAACGAGATCACATATTATAGGTCTCGAAACAAATAAACAGTCGAACATAGGGGTAATACACGCATGCACACATAATATATGTATATATAATCAATGTTAGTATGTATACCTACATAAAACATACAGATTTGTACTCGCACACACCAAAAGTATAAACATGTATCTAATAAAATATACGAAAATTATATTCCTATACGGTATCAAAACAAAAACATCTGTAGGTCATACAAATATTTTCTCGCTCGGGTATTGAACCCGAGTGTCACTGCAGGTGGTTGGCAAACCGCTACGTTATTTAGGTCGTCGAATAAGATTTTCGTGTAAGTAGTCACGCATTTTTACCATAGTTTTGTAGCACGGTCGATAAAACACGGTAAGTGCTTATAGTAAATTAAAAGTTTTAGAGAGTAATTTAATAGGCCTCTGTTTTTATCCGACTTCGGTAGGTATAGCCAAAAGGAAGAGTAATAATTTTAACGGCTTATGTATGCACCTATGTATGTTTGTGTTCACGTATGTCCCAACATACTGCCTAAATTACTGAGACAACTTTGATGAATGATTATTTTATTTTTGTAGCTGTATATATATGATTAGAAAACAAAGACGTTATACAGTTGCTTATGTAAAAAGACTGGTAGCGATAGTGAATGTAACTGCTGCATGAGGCTTCGGTTACGATACCTGGGTCAAAGAGTTTTTGAAGAATCTGCATATATTCCTGTCCAGCGGTAGACTATAAACATTGAAACAACGGACACAAAGTATATCCAGGCCTGGAACAACTATTTGCCGATAACACATTTTTTTTATTTCTACCTTCTTTTAATTATTGAATAAGAAAAACGAAATGAACGGATGTCGTTAAAGTGGCCATTTTATTTCTAATACGCCAACTGTTGTGGTTTCGATCATCACACAGGTCACCATTTAGTGTGACCCATAAATAAGTAGTAAGATTCTGGGTGTCCTACTTCTATTGTTTATGAAGTCTTCGCGCCACAAAGACGAGAGTGACCTTCAAAATACTGTATTCCTACTAATATTATAAATATAAAAGTTTGTGAGGATGGATGGACGGATGTTTGTTTGTTGCCTACTCTTTCACGCTGAATCTAGTGAACTGAATGCGATGAAACTTGGTATGTAGAAAGGTGGAGACCTGAATGAACACATAGGCTTGCTAGGCACTTTATACTCCGATTTTCTCGCAGCATCGGGAATTAGGCGGGTGAAACCGCGGGGTGCACCTAGTAGAACAATAAATTAGGCCAGCGATATTGCACGTTTTATGAATTAAGATCATGTGTATAATGTGTACTTCCAGAAGCGGTCGTCGCAAGATCCTAATTGACAGTTTCCTCCTTAAAAGAAACGTGATACGAAAATGACTTGTATGCTACCATTAGTACCTATATCTAGGTTATTTTCCAGAGGGGCCCAGCCCATAAACTGTGATGCGGTGTACACACAATAAACACTTATTTATTTATAACTAGATTTTGCCCGCGGTTTCACTCGCGTAGTTCCCGTTGCCGTGGGAATATCAGGATAAAAAGTAGCCTATGTGTGAATCCAGGTCTCCAGCTATCTACATACCAAGTTTCATCGCAATCGGTCCAGTAGTTTTTGCGTGAAAGAGTAACAAACATTCATACATCCGTACAAACTTTCGCGTTTATAATATTAGTAAGGATATAGATATAGAAGAAACTATTGAATTTTGCCCAAACTAGGGCAGCAATAGATTTCCCTAGTTTGGTCAAAAAACACAAATTAGATATTTCTGATTTCTGTTTTCTTTCCTTTCATTTCTAGACAAGAAAACAAAGCACGGGTGGCGCATTGGTTTACGTGGTTGCCTCATCATTGCCACAACGCCGAGTGTTGTCGTGTCGGTCCGCCCTCCCCGCACATAACAAACATTTGTGTTCGCAAATAGTTCTTTCGAGCCAGGGTGTTCTTCTTTGTTTGAATGTTTGTAGTCTGCTGCGACACTAGAGTTATTCCTAGTGCGGGAGTTGTCTTAATAAATTAAAATGTACCTATAATCCAATCACTAAAAGGCGGCAAAGATACAGGTACCTACAATACAGTCTAAGGCCGTCATTGTTTCTATGAGTACCTAACTATAAATAAATCTTTATCTAATGTTGACTTGAATCCTAACATCCAGAGCTGAGTGAACGTGAGTCCCGATTAACTATGTGTAAAATTATTTAGCCTACTTAGTACCTAAGTACCTTCTTTCTACAGCAGGAAGATATTATCCAGGCTTGGCTGCATAAACATCGTTGGCATAAACAATGGCTTGTCAAATTCAAGTTTGCCGGATAAAATTTATGGCCTGATTTATTACTGTTTAAAAGTATTGCAGCTGGCTAAGTTTTTTGCTGGAGCTTTTATTTTCTCGACGCCCAATAAATGTGTGTCAGCGTCAAGCGTTTGCGCAATCGGATTAAACTCAGGTTTCTTAAAGGTTAATCAACGACGTGTCATTTGATCATTGTGTCACAGCAGTTGATCTGTCTTTCAAAAACCGCAATTCATCAGCCGAATGGATTAAAAACGTGGTCGATTAGGCTTTTTATAAACTAGCTATGCCCCGCGGTATCACTTTTATTAATATCTTATTAAGACGAGCACGATAAAGCTTGACCTTTCGGTCAGGCTGTATCTCAGTAACTATCCAACTGATTGAGATAAATCATGCCTCAGCTTTTAAGTAAGAGTAGTATCTGTACATTGATATACATTTTATTGAAATTCGCTGCGCCAATTTCGAATTTTTACAGGGCAAACATACGGGCTGACATTATTTCTAGAAGTAGGTACAAGGCGTACTATTTGCCTGTTTTTAGTTGTACTCAAATCTACGTACTAGGTACTACTAAGATGTTTTTTAATCCAATTTCATGTATGTACAGACTGTTTTATATCTACAGCTTTATCGTATCGATTTCTTCATTTGCGCGTGTATATGCATCGTTCATTTGATCGTATTATAGCTATTAAGTCGGTCATGTGTAACTAAGCGACTATATATGCTTATTAAGATTAAGTATCTAACCAATGTTCCAAGTTCTAGCTTATCTATAAGCTGTCTTATCAGCCGTTTCTTTACTAGCCATAAAGACGGTACGTCTAAACTATAATTGATTACACACATGACACAGTGTGTTGAACCGATTAGTATGCATATATCTACGTTATGACAATAAATTGTGTTAATTTTATGGACAACCTGAACCGACAATAATTAAGGAAAATGAAGAAACCGTGGCGTCTTACTTAACTGACCAGAACCAATTGCAATTCACCGTATATTTGTAATGATGACAGATACCTACATGTGTCTCGTGTTTAATTTATGATACTGGCTTTCTTTTACGTATAACTGCAATTGTCATTCTGCTAGTTTCTTTCGTTTTCATGGCTACATGGCTGATCCAAATGCGTGAATCTTGGCTAAAATGATTTTTCTGAAGAATTATTACTAAGTAGTATTGAATCAAATTAGGCAATACGTGGCTGAAACCCATCGTAATAACATATTTGGGCTCATTTATCGCTCATTCCTTGCCAAACTGTTCAGCCAATGCCTCGCGCACAGGCAAAACACGTGTCGTTGCATATTTTGTGTTCAATGCAGAATAGGTAGGTACTGCAAGTTCAAGTAGGTACGTCCGGATCCTACGAGCGCGGCTGTCCCTTTCTAGAGAAGTTCGTTAAGGTCAACCTATTTCTGTTGCAATAGTTGGGATGGACTTTCCGAGGGTGCGTGGCGGGTTCTTGTTTTCCGAATTATTTTACAATTAGGTAGCTACTAGTTTTTTGGTAAATATTCTTGTTAACCGATCCAGCTAAGCTTATGCTACGAGTAAGTGCTCGTCGGTAATGCAATAGGTGGGATATCGAACAGACGACCCCTCGATCGCTGTTCCAGTTCCTTATCTGTTGGGCGACTACCGCATTTTATACAAACATAAACAAAGGCGTTATAGCTAATCTTCATATAAATACAGTATAAAACGGTTTTAGGTATAAGAAACGGTAGTCTAGATAAGAATTACATTATCATATATTTTGTGGTTATTGGCCCGCTGTCTGCTATTTTGGATCGTGTTGTTATGATACTTATATGGTGGATAATCCAAAATGGGCCAGTCATTTCTGAGATTAGCACATGCAAACATTTAAAGTCTTCATACATGTAGATATCAAAGGGTAGGCAGATGTAGTTATATTACACCCACAAGTACTTCGCCAACTATGGACACATGTAATAGAACGCTTGTCTATTCACGTTTTCCGGCCACAAATCCAGACTTCTTGCTGTTACAGATACCTATCTTGACAGAAAAACCGAATAACACTTTACTGTATCCGAGAATCGAACCCGAGATGCACAGCGGTTATATTCACTACAACTGGGACACGAAGGCAGTCTTCAGCTCTATAATATTATAATATTTTAAGTGCTTACCTAATGATTTTAAATGGCTTCTCTTGAAATTGTTTTTGATTCATACCATTTAGGTAGGTAGGTACGTTACGTTAGTACGCTGGCTCGCGTTTCACGCATAACAAAGACGTAGAATTAAAATAGCACGATGACCTTGTGACGTACTTTCATGTGGTAAACCTTTTATAATAAAAATCTCGGCGTATGGGAGAGTAAAAAACAAAAACAGCCGATTAATGTGATTTATTTTTATGTGCGCCTACAATCATAACTGTAAGTTAATAAAAAGATAGCATGGATACAGCTGGTATGGTATTTTATATGGTGTAGAATGAAGTGTGGTTTGTATTTCAATTATTTACTCTATATTTTACGGTTATGATAATTATATACAGGGTGTGGCGTAAATAATGGATACCCCTAAAACTGTCGAGTGGCCCGATTATCATCTATCATTTATCCCACTTAGGTATATCATCATATGCCACCATACCTTTTTTTTCGATATAGGGGCCCAAATATTCATAATTCCTTAGAAAACATGTTAAAATTTGAGAATAAGTATTTTTTGCGAAGTTATCTTAGATTGTAATAAAAAAACTCTCTGATGATACAAGTATTCAGGCGTGTCATAAAAAATCAGAACGAGGAAATGTCACCAATTGTAGAAATGGCAGCTGATTTTGTATGAGTAAGTACGATTTGGTCCATATCAGCATATGGTGATATAAGTGGGGTAAATGATAGATGATAATCTGGCCAGTCGACAGTTTAAGAGTTATCCATTATTTACGCCACATTCTGTATGTATTTCTAAATAACAGTGATAGAGAAACCATTGGACTGTCACGTAGACGATGTAGAGATGGCTTGAGTTCGCTCCCAAGGCAACCTCCGACTCTTCGAAGTTACGTGCGTATTAAATAACCGATAAGGTATTACTCGCTTTAACGGTGAACAAAATTATCGTGAGTAAGCCTGAACGTCTCAGAGTTCTCCTTAATATTCTCGAAGATGTGTGAGGTCTACCAAGCCGCATGCTGGCCAGCGTGCTCAGCAGTAGAATAGTTTATATACTGAACTGATATTATTATAAAACATAATTCGTACTTAGTCATACATAATGCGGTTTTGTAGGCCGTATAATTTGTTGTAAATTTATACTAATATTATAAAGCTGAAGAGTTTGTTTGTTTGGTTGAACGCGCTAATCTCAGGAACTACTGGTTCGAATAGAAACATTATTTTAGTGTTGGTTAGCCTATTTACCGAGGAAGGTTATAGGCTATATAACATCACGCTACGACCCACGGGAGCGGCGCAGTAATCATAAACGCGGGTGAAATCGCGGGCACATCTAGTCTCTACTAATATTATAAAGCTAAAGAGTTTGTTTGGTTGAAAAATTCTTTTAATTTTGGATAGCCCATTTGTCGAGGCAGGCTATAGACTATATAACATCACACTATGACCAATAGGAGCGGCGCATCAATTGAAAATGTTGTAAAAACGGGTAAAATTCTCTTATGTCAAGCGAAGTTGCGCTGGTCAGCTAGTTTACTCAATATATCTTTCTCAAATATCTTTCTGGGCTTCGTCGTACCGAGCGTGTACGGGACAAAAAGTATCCTATAATTAATATAGAACATGGTCTATCTGTATACCAATTTAATAGCATAACTTCAAAGGTTTACGTGAGACTGAATAAAAAAACCTCTTTATACACTTAATCTGAATCTTATGACATTAGAAAGATTCAGCAGTTTGAGCCGCCGACTGGACACCGTATCTCAACTAGAAGCGATGTATATTTCACATGACAAAAAGTCTTGCTTATCAAGCTTTCGAAACTGCCAGGATACAATTATACAGTTTATTCTACGATTCACAATTGATGTTGGTCGCGTAATATTGGCGTGGGAATGAGAATTGACCACATTGCAATTAACGGCACAATCAGCGAGCGAATTGAGGAAATAATTCTCATAGACGGTGTGGAAATTACCTGTGAAACTGCAGGCTGCATTGGCTATTCACCGAGCATAAACTACTTAATTTGTTTTTGTGCTGTCGTTGGGAACAAAAGAGGTTTCTAAACAGCCAATATTTTCCACTAGTCCGGCTATCTCAGCGACATTCTAATGCTACGGCCATGCCATATGTTATTGTCTGGCTTCATAAATGGGCCATACGCAAAATATTGCCGCATATTGGTTTTATTATTGTCAACGTTACTGGTTGCTATATTGTAATAAAAATAATGCTCATTTAGAAGGTCCTTAGGGTATTTGACGCGCTGCGAATTAAACTAGGTTGAGTACGGTCCACTTGATAAAACAATATTTTTCAGAAGGGCTTAGCGCTGTCTTTTTTAATAAGGTTAAGGTTGGACTATATTTAGCGGTAAAACTACTAAGTTGGCAACACTGCTGATTAATTAACCTTTTGAACGCCACGTCATAACGCCAGCTCCATGTCCTGTACGCCAAGCCCGAAAATCGATATATTAATATATTGTTTTTATTATCAAATATTTGAATAACTAATATGCAAATTTTGTTTGCTGTGTACAATTAAGTAATAATTGGGGATTCAATTTCTAAGTTAGATCAATAAAATACAGAAAAGTAATAATTTAATATGTTTATTTTGTATATTTCTGTGCCCTGTTTTTTGTCGAGTATAGACGACGTTGGCGCACAGGGCACGCTTGCGCCTGTCGAGTATAGCCGACGTTGGCGTTCAAAAGGTTAATCAGCCAACAAGAGTTAGCCTGTTATATTTGATGAGGATAATCTAAAAAGATTTATGGTCTGAAAATTCTGTTCAAATATCCATGAAGCGTTAACTCATCGTTATAAAAATATTGTTATGGCTTTTATACACGCATTCATAAACAAACTGGGAAACTAACTATAATAAATTTGGTAAAGTAGGCAATAAGAGTAGATCTTTTCTAATATATATTAACTAACTTTTGCATGCGGCTTCGCTTGGGGGCAGCATTTTTTCTGGACGTGAGGTACCCCATGTTCATTTCTGTAGGTACCTATGACAACGTGTAAGTGAAATTTCATGGTGATATAAAATTTAATCAAACAAATAAACTTACGTACTTATCGCATTTATAATATTATTTAGGATCTATACGAGACAAATAAACTACAACGGAAAGGAACCTTCTGTTATATGCTAATATGACTGTTCTTTAGCTTAAGACGCAGCACATAATATACTGTTTCAAGCCTTTTATCCCAATAGGGTTGAATGAGGTGTATTTACATTTCGGTAACTAAGATTCGTCTTAAAATTTCAACTTAATTTACTTGTTAAAAAATACATACTGGAATTTAATAGTTCTAAAATGCTATCTGTTCAAGGATAACACGATATTTTTGCCAATTATTTATATCTTACTTGTATTTCCTGGGTCATGTTAGGGGCCACACGAGATAAAGACGCCAAAATCTTATCTAAATTAATTTATTAATGAGACAGAGTTCTAGAAAAGGTATATAACTCTTAAATTATAATCATTGTTCTTAACATTATCACTCCTACGGGAGTTTAAATACTATGTCCGCGCATCTTTGAATATTAGATACTACATCTTGAATATAAACTTTTTGGTCATTATTTAAGGAATTGTTGACCTTTTAACATTGATAAACGGTAATATTTTTATAAAAACATGTATTGAACATCAAAACTTTATGGTAGAAAACGTTTAATTTATGGTCCTATAGATATTGCTTGCGCTTCATTTCTTTTTACAATAATAGTACTAAAGTTAACACAGCTCGACTATTTCATCGCTCATCTCCGTGCGCCTGCGCTTGGGTGGTTTCATTGTTGGTTCGTCATCATCTTCTTCGATAATTTCCATGTCACTGTCACTGTCGTCGCGGGGCCTCGACGGTCCAGGCTTAGGGTCACTGCCATTAGATCCAGAACCACCACCATTGGATCCGTTTGCTGCTGCTTTTTCTTCCTCTTTAGGTCCAAGCATCGGAGAGTCTGTATCAGTCACCAAACGCCACGATTTCTCCTCATCTTCTTGCTGTAATCTGACTCTTACTTCGTAGTTTTGTAGGAAATCGTCAACGAGTAAAGCACAGCCGTCGTTTAGGCCGATTTCTTCTAGAGTTTTGTCATTGTTATGGTCAGTTTCACCCGGCTCTGATGATAGGACTACTAGACCTTTGCCTTCGACTGTCGCGTCAGGCGCCTGCATGTTTAGGCCTTCTTTGAACGCGGTTGTGAGATCTTTGAGAGTGAGAGCCTTCAAGTTGCAGGCGAGGCCGACTTCGGGCTTCGGTGCGCATACGTAGCATTTTGGATTGGGTGCAGTAAGTTCTAGAAAGAAAAAATAATGTTAGCATAGGATAGTGACAGGATTGGACATACTGGGGTAGCACTACCCTACAGAGTATTATAGCTTTATAATCTTGAGACTTGTTTTATTTTTAAAGTAATAGATGGCAAACAAGCTTACGGCTCGTGTGATGGTAAGCGGTTACCGTCTCCTATGATTACTTTTATACCATCTTCAATTACTGTTACCTGGATTAGAGGATACAAGTTGTCTCCCGCGGTTTCAACCACGTTTATGATTACTGCACTGCTCAAGTAGTGCGATTTTATATATACAGGGTGTCCGGTAATTAATGGATAACCTGGAAATGTCTTATAGCGGAACTGATGGCCGTTCAGAAAAAAATATGGAAATAAATCTATCCTAACTACTACCTGAGATATGTGTTTTTTTTAATTACCATGTATAACTTTCTTGTATACTACGACCATAAATGAATGAAATCCATCGGTATTTTGTTTTTTTATTATTAAACACTAATTATGCTAATACTCGTAGATAGACAGTCAAAAGTATGCTATGCTAATATAGCTTGCACTTTTTAATATATATATATATATATATATATATATATATCTTCTTTTTTTTTTCATTCTTTTTGAACGGCCTTCAGTTCTACTATAAGACATTTCAAGGTTATCTATTAATTACCGGACACCCTGTATATAGCCTTTAAACTTGCTCAAGCTTCAGTCAATTAAAAATATATATTCAATTCCGACTCTGGTAGTCCCAGAAATTAGTGCGTTCAAACAAAAAAACAAACATTATCTTCAGCTTTGTTATAATTATCAGTATATATTGTAACCTCTTACCATCAGGCGGGTATACGTGTATGCCACGTTTGTTGTATCAAATAAATAAAATAGATATGTTTGTTTGCAATGGCAAAATAACAGCTTTTTACTAAACGCATGTAAAAGTATATACGGCACTTATAAAAAAACCAAATTTTAATATTTTTGTCTGTCTGTTTATTCCGGTTAATCTATGAAACGATTGGACGGTCTTTAACGAGACTTTCACTGGCTTTCACTGATGTTATAAGGAGCATGGTAGGCTACTTTCATGATAGAAAAAATCGGGATTCGAGAAAAATAAATCTAACCTTGCAAAGTCGCGGGTAAATATATAGTAATAAATATTCAAATTTCTACGGAGCAAACTTGCAACGAGTGTATACAGGATGGATGGTATTTACAACTTCAGCTACTAAACTTCCCGTGGGAGTACTAGAATGAAAATAATAACACTACGTTTTATATATAGAGTGTGTTTATCGAAAGAGAAACAGTTTTCAATCGAGATTATTTTAAGACTGGTGAGTTATCTGTTTCTGTGTGAAACGCATATATAAGTAGATTTATATGTATTCCCACAAGAGCTTAGGCAAACCAGTTTGAGTTATAAACATATGTATGTATATACAGCCTTGTTGGTTCAGTGCCATATGTACGTGAGCTTGCGCAATGAATTCTCAGATCCCAAATCGATTGCCGACTCGGACAGTGAATTTGGCCTTATAATTTTTTTGTTGTTTGAATGTCGGTTTACTATTTGGACTGGACTTATACATTTTTGGAGTTTGGACTTATACATTTTTAGTAGTTTGAATGTCGGTCTACTGAAAATGGCCTTATATCAGACGATAGGCGGTAACAGGCGTAACAGTACTTTCCCGGGCGAGCCAGCTTATTCGTACCGTCGCCGCGTCGCTAAATACTTGGTTGTAGAGAAATTTTCGACTTGACCTTAAGAGCATTTACGCCTTGTGGTCTGTTCCAAATAACAACGTCGCTAATAAGTGTCAAATTTAAGATTTTAACTTTATCGAAGATTTTTTAAAACATATCTTGACTAAAATATGTGATGGCATAATGATATAATTTTAGTAAACTTTTTACTATGTAAATATTATGTATGATACACTTTTACGTTAGTCTAGAAGTAGTTTTACCTTATTCGGGTTCGATTGTATTAACATTTCGAATTTCAAGCCCAAATAAATGAATTACTTTTAAAAACGTCAAAATATGCCAGGCACTTATTTGGCTACGATGCCATTCAAACAGGGCACAAGGAGTAAAAGTTCCTAATCCTAATTTTCTAAAAAGTGATTCACTGCAAGTTACTATAATATTGGTTGGACACAATCCAACACATGAAGTTCGAGATAGTTTATCAGTACGTCAATTCATCATCAGTTCATCAAATCATCTTTTACAGTTTGTTTTTGATATCCGCGTCGATAGTAAATTTCTTATTGGCGATTGACTGGACTGGCCTTGACTATATTGTACGATTTTTTACATGCCAGTTCTATTGTAAGATCGAAAACTGGTCTTTTATTATTGTTCTATTTATTTAATAAATTTTGTGATAATATATATTTGTAGCGAAGGTAGCAAACAAGACTATGAGTTATCTGATGGTAAGCAGTTCCTTACCCGAGCTTATGGACGCTTACAACAACGAAAATATAACTTTTCAACATAAACATTAGCATCCAGCCATTTAAGAGGAGTTCAGTAACATAGACACGTACAGAATTATAAATATATATTAAGATATTGATGAGTTATCTTAGATGAAAGTGGCCGACATATCGCTCCGGGTAGCAAAGCTGAAGTGGCAGTGTGCAGGGTACGTAGCGTGCAGAACTGATGGCCGTTGGGATAGAAGGGGTCTGGAGTGGCGGCGGTTGGATGCGGGTGGGCCAAGACCGGCCTGTGTAGAAAACCTTAGGGGTGGCCTATGTCTAGCAGTAGACGTCTTTCGGCACAGATGATAGTAGATGAGTAGTTTACTTCTCATCGCTCTAGCTTTATAACTGTATATAATAGTATCTGCCTGAATGACCAGCTCGACCGGGCAAGTAATACTTTTTCACAGAAGAAAGAACAGTACTCGTATTATTGCATTTCGTTCAGCGAGGTGAGGGTCCATAAATCTATTCTCTATGTTCTCCTTTCCTCTTATTTTCATCCGCTATATTTAAGATGACAATGTGCAAGTGATGCCTTCAGTGCCGCATGTAAACATATGCTATATTAAGTGCTTATTATCAGGCAGGTCGTGTGCTTTTTTCCTATCCAATCGTAAGGCTAAGTGCGGACAACATACATCCAGCTAACTAACGGTAGGAAGCGGTTTGTAGTAGCTAACTTGATTATACGTATATTTTCAAAAGAGCAAAGATTTAATTCTTCTGACGAACGAGGCAGTCACATAGTAAGAGTAATACGTACTGCCGTCGGGCACGAAGAGTTGTCCGTGATGGTTGACCTTGGGCCGTAGCACGGACTGCGAGAGCTAAGAGTTAAGAGTTTAGAGTAATACGTACTGCCGTAGGGCACGAAGAGTTGTCCGCGATGGTTGACCTTGGGCCGTAGCAGGGACTGCGAGAGCTAAGAGTTAAGAGTTTAGAGTAATACGTACTGCCGTCGGGCACGAAGAGTTGTCCGCGATGGTTGACCTTGGGCCGTAGCACGGACTGCGAGAGCTAAGAGTTAAGAGTTTAGAGTAATACGTACTGCCGTCGGGCACGAAGAGTTGTCCGCGATGGTTGACTTTGGGCCGTAGCACGGACTGCGAGAGCTAAGAGTTAAGAGTTTAGAGTAATACGTACAGCCGTCGGGCACGAAGAGTTGTCCGCGATGGTTGACCTTGGGCCGTAGCACGGACTGCGAGAGCTAAGAGTTAAGAGTTTAGAGTAATACGTACTGCCGTCGGGCACGAAGAGTTGTCCGCGATGGTTGACCTTGGGCCGTAGCACGGACTGCGAGAGCTAAGAGTTAAGAGTTTAGAGTAATACGTACTGCCGTCGGGCACGAAGAGTTGTCCGCGATGGTTGACCTTGGGCCATAGCACGGACTGCGAGAGCTAAGAGTTAAGAGTTTAGAGTAATACGTAATGCCGTCGGGCACGAAGAGTTGTCCGCGATGGTTGACCTTGGGCCGTAGCACGGACTGCGAGAGCTAAGAGTTAAGAGTTTAGAGTAATACGTACTGCCGTCGGGCACGAAGAGTTGTCCGCGATGGTTGACCTTGGGCCGTAGCACGGACTGCGAGAGCTAAGAGTTAAGAGTTTAGAGTAATACGTACTGCCGTCGGGCACGAAGAGTTGTCCGTGATGGTTGACCTTGGGCCGTAGCACGGACTGCGAGAGCTAAGAGTTAAGAGTTTAGAGTAATACGTACTGCCGTCGGGCACGAAGAGTTGTCCGCGATGGTTGACCTTGGGCCGTAGCACGGACTGCGAGAGCTAAGAGTTAAGAGTTTAGAGTAATACGTACTGCCGTCGGGCACGAAGAGTTGTCCGCGATGGTTGACCTTGGGCCGTAGCACGGACTGCGAGAGCTAAGAGTTAAGAGTTTAGAGTAATACGTACTGCCGTCGGGCACGAAGAGTTGTCCGCGATGGTTGACCTTGGGCCGCAGGTACACGCTGGCACACGCGTGCAGCTCGCCGCGTAGCACGGACTGCGCGCGCAGTACCGCCAGTCCGGCCACGATGGCGTTGGCCGTGGCTATCGCCGGGATTATGTTGCCGGCCATCGCTGTGGAACAACATGTATTATTTAGATATACACAAACGCCAGTTTCCTCCTGAGATCACCTATGATACTCCAAATCTTTATATCTTTTTTGAGCCATTTATCAATATTTATGATAACTACGACCGTATTTCGAACTTAGGGATCAGCGATTTTCTGCTAGGCAGCGTTTGAATATTTACTCGATCTTTTTAAAGTGTGCGTGTTACGATATGGCAAATTCGCGGCGAAGTAAATATTCATAAATTATTTTCCTTTTCTGTGATATACTGCCTGTTTTTTTTGACGTACCATTGCTGATACTTTGGGCACTAAAGAATATTTTTTTGACTTCTACATTGCTTCGATATGGGGCATTTGAGAATATTTTATTTATTTTGATGAATCGAAATGCGAATGCTAGCGAGAAATTTTTGTTCACGCATGCCTTAGGGACCGCATGCGGAAACTATTTTTAGTCAATGGGGTCCGAATACGGGGTACGAGAGATTTAAGTTTAAGCATGCCATAGGGTCCGCATGCGGGATGTTTAATTTTCTTCACCGCACATTTATGAAGTTGTTTTGAAAGAGTGTATGTGTATGTAGTGTTATTTTTTAAGCACGACTCAACCAGAGTCGGTTAATGTAGTCCTTAACTAGTCTACAATCCACTAAGCTTTGGTTTTAGAATTTTAAGGTCGTCGGCAAATAGGTAAAACTTTGTATGATGGAAACACTCGGCGGTGGAATTAATGAGAATTAAAAATAAAAGAGGTCCCAATTGCGATCCCTGTGGAACACCAGAGGTGATGATGAATTCGGATGACTGCGCACCATTCACTACTACGCAGGGACTTGAAAACGAAATGGATTTAGTTCCGTTACACAAAATGTTATCTCATAACGTTCCAAAATTTGTAACGTTACTAAATCTTTATGCAATGTTTAACGTTATAAAGTGATAACGTTATAGAATATCATTTTAGCAGAACAATATTTTCCGTAACGTTATAGGTTCAGTAACGGTACTGGACATATCGTTCTGATACGTAACAGTTTCACTTGAAACGATTTAGTTTTACCTCTAACGTTATTAATTCACCCCTCCACACTGCGCGGCTGCTGCGTTCAATTCAAGGTTAATGAGAGAGTGCGTTGTAGTTTTTGGCCTACAATTAAATTCGTGTGAATAATAATAGGTACATTTTTGGAGCATATAAATATACCTATCCGTTTTCAGTGGATTCTATTATTATAATGTGTGAGTATCATATTAATATTATATATCTCATTATTTCTAACTAATATGGCTTTTATTACAAGTATAGATTTTCATGTTCTAAAATTCTTGAATATTCCGTTGATTTATGCATTTAGCTACTATTTAAGTTGTTATTATGGTACTATAGGATTTTAATTAGACTTGCAACGAATATTCGGCAACTATTCGGTTTTCGGCCTAAACAAAGCTGAGAACTGATGGTCCCAAACGTAAATTTATGCCGCGTGACCAACGAAGCAATCTATCAATTACCTACATAAATTTATTATGAGTTTTTGTGCTGACAGTACAAATTAATAATGAAGTTGGGACTCCGCGATTATCTTCTAATTTCAAATCCATAGTAGTTACCTACGCACTTTGATTTACGATGCTGCATTAAGACATGTATAAAAACAGTAGCGCATCCAAGGGGAGGCTTAGGGGGCCGAGCCTCTGAAAGGTCCCAAATTTATCATTTTACTCTAGTAAATCCACGGTCAGTTGACTCAAAGTCCCCTCAGAAGAATGTTTTTAACATTTCAAGCAAATCAAGTATCAATTTCAATAAAGCAGCCCGCCTGAGGAAGTACCTCCACCCTACAGAAGACCGCAGCCAAAATAACCGTGTGTTGTGTTCCTGCGGTGAGTAGGGGTGCCAGTGCTCCTTGAGGAGGCGCTGCACTGTCAGTGAGGGGACTAGTGATTGTGTGAGCGCCATTGCCTTGTACGGGCGCGAAGTGTCAACGCGGCGGTCAGGGAGACCCGGTGAAACGGCTGTCCGCTTGCCACCCGCAGGCTGAACGGGTTCCCGAACCCAGGGATTACTTAATCTCCGCCCTGGGAGGCTGAACCACCAGCCCGTGTAAAGTTCCCTATGCAGTAGTTGTTGCCGGAGGAGACCGGAGTGGACTCGACTACTGTATCGGGAAGGGACCGAGTGTCCTTCCGGCTGCCGCGTTGGCAAATCGCTCTACCTGTGCCAGGCTCTGGTGAGATGTAAACACGTCTTTGTCCTTTGCGCTGACAGTACAGCATCTCCTGATATCCTTTATACGCCCTTTTTTAAAATATGGCCATAAAGAATAGAAGAAATGTTTATTCAGCGGCATCCTCATCCACATTACAGTTGGACTTCTGCAACATAAGAGGACTTCACTCGAACATCAACGCTGTCCATCAACATATGGAGACATCGAAGCCGACCTTGTTCTTCCTTACGGGAGACGCAAATATCATGCCCGACCGACATATCGTATCTCCTATAGCCTGGCTACAAGTTAGAGCACAATTTTGTACGTCGTGCAGGGGTCTGTATATACGTCCGTGATGATATTTGCTGTCGCCGTCTTAATGGCCTTGAAGACAGAGGCCTGTCGGCTTTGTGGGTACGCGTATATTACAGAGGCCACACCTGTATCTATGCATGTCTTTACAGGTCCTATAGCGGTTACGCAGAGACGACTTGTCTCTTTGAGCATCTGCAATCGTCGACTGACAAAGTTCTTGAGCAGTACCCTTCTGCAGAATTAGTGATCTTAGGAGACTTTAACGCCCACCACGTAGAGTGGCTTGGTTCTCGGTCCACTGACTGTGCGGAAAGGTCTGCTCATGAGTTTGCTCTGGCCTATGGGTTTTCTCAACTGGTACATAGTCCTACCAGAATACCAGACGTAGAGATCCACACCAGCTCCTTATTGGACCTTCTGCTGACTACGAGCTCGGATGGATACTCCATCCAGGTGGATGCACCTCTTGGTTCTTCTGACCACTGCCTTGTTCGAGAGCGAGTGCCATTTGCGCAAGCAGATCCACTCCGGCCCACCACATGGCGTCGAGTGTGGCACTATAAGTCAGCAGACTGGGATGGGCTGTGAGAGTTCTACACAGGTACTCGTGGAGGCAGCTTTATTTCACTTCAGCTGATCCCAAAACCTGCGCTAGCGCCGTTGCGCAGCGATACTTGCGGGAATGGGATGCTACATTCCAAACCCGCGGATCGCCGCAGGAATTAAAAAACGACCGTGGTTCTATCAGTCCTGCAGAGATGCTAGAGCCTTAAAACAATCTGCCTATGAGGCTTGGACCACGGCCTGTACTAACAAGGAATCTAACATCCCCGAAGTGAAACGCAAACTAAATGCTGCCTCGAGGCTCAATAAGAGGGTGGTTGCCAGGGCTAAGTTTGATTTCGTCGGCAGAATTGGCGAGCGACTTGCTAGCTTCCCTTCTGGGAGTCGCTCTTTCTGGTCCCTCGCCAAGGCTGCCGAAGGTAATTTTTGTCAGTCATCCTTGCCACCACTCCGAAAGCCCGATGGTAATCTGGCCCATAGTGTCAAAGAGATGGCCGATTTGCTGGGTTCTCTCTTTACCTCAAAATCGACTATGAGCGATGGAGGCGCCGTACCACCTACTATTCTGTGGTGCGGTCATTCCATGCCGGAAATCTCAATTTCACAACGTGAGGTCCGGCGGGAACTAATGTCTCTAGATGTTCATAAGTCGAGCGGGCCAGATGGCATACCGGCAGTGGTACTAAAGCGGTGTGCTCCTGAGTTGTGTCCAGTATTGACGCGCCTCTTCTCGCTTTCGTATTCCACAAGACAAGTTCCGTTTTCATGGAAGACCTCATTCGTTCACCCAGGGCCAAAAAAAGGTGACAGATCTGACCCATCGAACTACAGGCCTATCGCTATAACTTCTCTCCTCTCAAAGGTGATGGAGCGGCTGATTAACTCTCGGCTGCTGAGGTACCTTGAGGATACGATTTGTTGAGTGACCGACAATACGGCTTCCGCCATCGTCGCTCAACTGGCGACCTTCTCGTGTACCTCACGCACCGATGTGCACTAGCCATTGAGAGCCAAAGTGAGGCATCCTCCGATCGGGGCTGGCACAAAGGTCTTCTATCGAAGTAACCATTTTACGGAAACCCAAGGTATTATGCGAATGGGTTGCCAGCTTTTTGTCCGGCAGATGCATCCAAACTGTGGTTGACGGTGATTGCTCTAACCGCATGGACATAAATGCTGGCGTCCCGCAAGGCTCTGTGTTATCACCGACGCTGTTCCTGCCGCATGACAATAATATGTTGTCAATTGATAGCATTCATTGCTATGCGGATGACAGTACTGTGGATACTTATACCACGGGCCGCACTAATATCCCTCGGTCCACAGGGGAGGAAAGTCGCGAACGACTTGTGTCTGAAATCGGAAATACTCTGGATAGAGTGTCTGAATGGGGAAGACTAAATTTAGTCGTGTTTAACCCAGCTAAGACACAAGCCTGCGCGTTCACCGCTAAGAAAATCCCATTTACTGTGTTTCCACAACTCCAGAACACGCCTCTCACCATATCCAAGAGTATTGGAATCCTTGGCCTCGACATCTCAAGTGATGTACAGTACCGAGCAAGGTCAAGCTGTCTTCTAAAAAGCTTGGTGTGCTCAATAGAGCTAAGCGGTACTTCACCGCAGGGCGAAGACTGCTTCTATATAAGTCGCAAGTCCGGCCTCATATGAAGTACTGCAGTCATCTTTGGGCAGGAGCACCAAAATATCAGCTTGATCCTTTTGACGCGGTACAAAGACGAGCATTAAGAATTGTCGATGAGCCCAAACTCACAGACGGTATTGAGCCACTAAGTCTCAGATGGAACTTTGCCTCCCTTTGTGTGTTCTACCGCTTGTATAATGGAATGTGTTCTAATGAGTTGTTTGAGATGATGCCTTCAGCTACTTTTTATCATCGCACCGCTCGCCATCGGCAGGGATGTCATTCTCACACCTTACAACCTAATTAGTGACGCACCAAGCGGTTCCAAAGGAATTTTCTCCCGCTGACGCTCAGGTTGTGGAATGAACTCCCTGCCCAGATTTTCCCACTAAACTACAGTATGAGGTTCTTCAAAAAGGGCGTTAAAAGATTTTTACTAGTATTGCAGGCGTTGATAGGCTACGGTGACCATTTAGTAGGCCTTTGAGAATACCAGCGTTGTAGTCTATACTGCAACAATAGCTGACGCAGTGCCAGTAACCAGTACCAGTGCAGTGTTGATCTCCATGTACCCCCTTCTGATAAATTGTATTTAATATTGTTTTCTTTTAAATTATGTATGTATGGAGATTCAGATTTAGTAGTATAAAAAAATATATATATATATCCTATTGCGAAGATTTTTGTCGTCATTTAAAGTAAAATATCTGTATACAAAATTCTTCTTTTTACGACCCATGATTTAACAGATACTTCATAAATGTAGATTTAATAATTATATTTTATAGTAGTTACACTAATCGCACATACAAATAAACTTCAAAGTCAAACAATAACAAACTACGGCTTCGATCGAAAGTAAACTAGACAAGATCGGATAAGATGTAAACACGAAAAAATTATGCTAGGTTGCCATTCTTACCATTCTGCACGCAAGAGTCCCGGAAAGGTGCGACCGCGCCGAACTTGCAATAACGTTACGATAAAGCTGGCAACGTTGCATAACAAAATAAATAATGTTACGTTTCGTGATATAGTAATAACGTTACTTTATTGATACTGTTATTAAACAAAATAGAAATTTCGTTCCGTTATGTCATAAAGTTAGAACAAAATAAAGAATTTCGTTACGATCCTAGTGAAACGTTACAAATTATCGTTACGAGAACAGTACATAACGTTATTTTCAGTAACGTTTCAAGTCCCTGCTACTACGTAGGATTTTCGGCTGGTAAGGTATGATTCATACCATTTCACAATGGATCCGCCTACTCCAAGGCACGCAAGTTTTGAAATCTGTGTTCTATGGTCTACTTATTAAAAGGCCTTGCTAAAATCTATATATACGTTGTCTACCTAAGTACCCTGATCTAAATGATAAGATATTGTATCTGTAAAAGCTACACAATTAGTAGATGTGGATCTTTTTTATACAGCCGTGTTGTTGTTCAATAAATCATGATTTGGCCCAACTGTTTAAATATGGCGAAATTAATTACTCAAATATCTTTGTCTATAGTACTCAACAATGATTTTAAGACCTCCTTTATGAAGGTACAATTTTGGCCATTCTCCAAGTTAGGTAAATATCCTGCTCGGAGCGGCTCGTTGAATGTAAGTTTTAGAGGAAAGGATATTTGTTTGGCACATTTAGTCAAGAATATACGTGGTAGATCATCCGGTCGGTTTTTTTTCTAGTTTATGAAGAATACCTGTTTCGGTTAAGATTAATGTGTTAAAAG
This sequence comes from Catocala nupta, assembly GCA_963675205.1. Lineage (NCBI taxonomy): Eukaryota > Metazoa > Arthropoda > Insecta > Lepidoptera > Erebidae > Catocala > Catocala nupta. The sequence continues at coordinate 4,698,418 of OY776095.1, read as the reverse complement.
ATAGGGAACTATTATCAGAGATATAAACTGTTGAATTTGTAGCAGTTTGAGAGTCAAGTGTGTAAATCGATGACAAATGCTTAGCGAATAAGATACTAAAATCAAGTATATCTGTAGCTTTTTCACCTTCTAATTGTATATTAGATGGTATGTCGCTTCTACAATTATGTTTATGTTTTATGAATGTCCAAAAATATTTAGGATTCTTAGCTATACTCATTTCTAGATCTTTGCAATAACTGGTGAAACATTGCTGCATCAGTAGTGCCGTTCTGCCTTTTAATAAATCCAAGACGACTTTATCCATAAAATTCTTAAACAGTAGTAGTTTAAAGAGTTTTAAGTTTATGTAAAATTAGTATCGCGTATTCTATTAACACTTTTATTAAATAGTTTTAAAAATATTACACTTACTACTTTTGAACCTTTACTAAATTATAAAAACGTATTCCTAAATAAAAACGTATTCTCTTCCTTGTACATTTATCTTGGCTGGTATGTGTCAACACTTAGGAATGAGATTATGATCAACGCGAAAAATCCGTATGAACTTGTTTAATTTCAAACTATTCTATGCTACTTCAGAGGGAACTAAGAGCGAAACCTTTACTGAACTTTTCTTGTCTAGAATGTCTCTAATTTACTTACATTTGATCTCAAAACGCGATTTAAGCGAGATGTTGAAGATGTGCGCGCGGATGTTTGCGCACGCCGTCACGAAGTCCATGGCGCTCTTTTCGTCCTTGTCCCACACGAGGTGGTCTCCCTCGGCACAATTCTTGAGCTCTTTCTGCAGCGCAGCGCAGCTTGAAGCGAATACCTGGAATGTAACGCAATTATGAGGTAGTTCTTGCTGTGTGGCAGAGAAGTCAGCCTGTATGACGGTAAGGAGATAAGCCGTTGGTTAATTTTATTAGTGACTAGCTGTTACCCGTGACTTCACCCGCGAGAAAATTTAACAAAAAACATATTTTCGCGGTCTCCTAATTTTTAGAATTTAACAAATAACATTTTTTCGCGGTTACCTAATTTTTCCTAAAATAAAAGCCTCAGTTTCTCCTTATAACATCAGCTATTGGTCAGTGAAAATCCTCTCAAAATCGGTCCAGCCGTTTCAGAGATTAGCTATAACAAACAGGCAGACGAAAATTAAAAATGATTTTAAGATATAAATTCCTTATATACTTTCATATGTATTAAGTAAAAAGCTGTTATTTTGACACAAACAGACACTTCAATTTTATTTATTTGTATAATTATATAAAATTGAAGTGTCTTTGTAAGGGAGTTCATACAGATGTTGTAATCTTTATGATGTTTTAAGTTGGAAATTATAATTTTTACTTTAATAAGTTAAATCTTTACTAAGAAAATAGTAATCTTATAGTTTCCAATTTGAAACAATTTTTGAAAATTTAAAGATTCAGTCTAGTTATGTGAATATCACATTACTAGTGTGAATGTTTCCAAAAATAATCAAATAATTTGAATATTTTTTGTAACCTGTATTCAAATCTTGATTTATTTATTGATTGTTCATAGTAGGAATTCAAACACTGTTTAAGAGGACATGATAGCAATGATAAAGCTCATTAGCTTTCAACTGCACAAAACCAAAACATTTATTATATTGTCTGCCAAAACAGAAATTTGTCATAATTTCTATTAAAAATCAAATGCATTGAAGTAACATTCGCCATTATTATAGCCACAGTATTTTTTACTTTCTCCAATCTAATGCTAGAATTGATCTGAACAGCCACACTTTTTGTCACCTATATATATATATATATATATATATCTTTAGCGATACAAGACTAATAACTTAAGGAAATAATTACCTGTGCACATTCATGTACTGACCAAACACGTTGGTCAGGCAACCCAGAATGCTGTGCTGGTGCATCATCCTTTCCAGGCAAATTATCCCACACCAAAGGGGTAGGTGGACGACGCTTCTTCCAAAGATTCTCCATTGATAATAGATAGCGAATATCATCTCCAAACAGCTTGGAGAATAATTTCTCTGGGTCATAATGAGATTCTGCAGCCCAAGCTCTGGTACTCTTCCTTTCTACGTTCCCTGCGGTGTTTCCTTCTGTTGATAACGCTGAAGCGCCTGCTTCTCCAGCTGCTTCAGGGTCTGCAGTATCAGGACTGACATCTTGGTCAGGGTCCTCCTCGCCAAACAACTGATTGAACAGGTGTTTTGCCCATACAATGCAGTGAATCGGTTCAGATGGTGTGTTACGGATGGTACAACCAGGGAATGTCTTCTGTGGTGCCTTGGGCTGACATTCATAGCACTGGGTTAGACCTTTTTTGATAAGTTCCACCTGCGGAATTAACAATAACTAGTTCAGATGAGGGAGTATATATATAATAATAAAATAAAGTTATTGAACTAAGGAATACATACTAATATTTGTTTGTATTCGGTAAGCTCCGAAACTACTGAACCAGTTTTAATAATTCTTTTTCCATTAGTAACATATTTTATGCACAAATTACATAGGATTTATAATATCACACTACAAGCCAGCTAAGAAGTAATCATAAATGTGGGTGAAACTTCTGAACCAATAAAAACAGCCTGTCATAATTATGTTTTTCATTATTCAGTCTAGTATCATACATACATACATAAATTCACGCCTGTTTCCCAGAGGGGTAGGCAGAGACTACGGATTTCCATTTGCTACGATCCTGACACACTTCTCTGGCTTCATTCACTTTCATAACATTCCTCATACACGCTCGTTGGTTTAAGGTGCTCTTAACCTGGCCTTTATCCAGAACGTCTCCGATCTGATCAAGAAACGTTCGCCTAGGTCTTCCCCTTGCGACTGTTCCATTCACACTAGCCTTATAAACTTTCTTAGTCAGTCTGTTCTCGTCCATTCTTTCTACATGCCCAAACCAACTTAACATACCCTTTTCTATTCTCGTCACTATATCCACTTTTATGCCGCATCTCTCTCTAATCACACTATTCCTTATTCTATCTTTCAGAGTCACACCACATATATTTCTCAGCTCTCTCATTTCTACAGCATTTATTCTGCTCTCATGCTTCTTTTGCCATACCCAACTTTCACTACCATGCATAAGTGTAGGTACTAATAGTCCTCTATGAACAGCCAAACGTGCCTTTTCGGATACATTTCGACTGTTCATAAAAGCGCGTAGAGCGCCATTCACTTTATTGCCAGCAATCGTTCTTCTTTCAATATCTCCCTCATGTGTACCATCCCTTGTAAACAAAGTACCCAAATATACAAACTCTTTCACTTGCTCCACTTGTTCTCCATTAATAATAATATTGCACATCGTCATGCACTCCTCCCTTTCAAATACCATTACTTTCGTCTTGCTTACATTTATTTTCATTCCTTTACTCTCACAAGCATCATGCATATTAGTTACCATCGCCTGTAACTGTTCTGCCGATGACGCAAGTATTACTTGGTCGTCGGCATAAAGTAGACATTTGACAAGTAACTCATTCATTCTTAATCCCCATTCACAATCTTTGAAATCTTTCAAACAATTGTCCATGTATAGGTTAAACAGCCAGGGTGACGCTACACATCCTTGTCTAACACCTTTTTCGATGTTAAACCATTCTGTGTAAGTCCCATTTATCCTAACACAAGCTATCAGTATCAAAGCTTGCTATTGCAGCAAAATACTTTTAATGTACTAAGAGGAAAAGAGAGGCCTTAAGTCTTAACACCTAAGGTGTTAATGACGCTACTTACTTACAGAAGTAACTTACATTATAAGATAAATTATAAATATATTACCTGTCCAGCATAGCCGGCAGTACCAGTTTCAATCAGTGGAACATTGGCAGCGAGGCACATCCTATTCACATGGTTACGTGCAACACGGTTATCTAGTGCATTCATCACAATGTTGAACTGTTTGAAGTAGGCCACCCCATAATCATTGCTGAAATAGTCAAATAAAATATTTCACTTTAAGATATTAAATGGTTAAACCTTAATTTTTGCTCTTTTGAAAACAACAACCTGCATGTCACAGAGTTCTCTATAATGTTCTCGAAGACATGTGAAGTCAGTCAACCAGTATTGGACCAGCACGGTGGACTATGGACTAACCCTTCCCACACTGAGAGGCCCGTGCACAGTGGAACAGTTAACATACAGGGCTGATATAGTCCATTACCAAACTGTTCCTCTGCTGATATTATATGTATTATTATACTACATTAGGTACATAATTAACATGTTTCAAGTATAAATATAAATCCACATTTTTATAAAAGTAATGGTGAGTTCATGTTGACAATTATTGTTTAATAAGTTAACAATCTACAGTCATTAATTTGACACCATTGTATCAAATATTGACATAACATTCAGAAACATGATGAATTCTGAATGTTATGTTATGTTTTGTCACTGAAGAATCAAGATATGGAAGGAGATTTGGAGACTGAAATTTCTTATTCCTATTCTGAAGATTAAATTTTGCATGTTTGTCATAGTAAATGGTGAAATAATGTTAAATTAAGTTTAATATTGATCAGGCATTATCTTCTAACTAGCATACAATAAAAAAATAAGTGCATGACTGATATTTCAGAGTCAAGTACTATTAAGTGCCGTAACAGTATAATGTTTTTTATTAATCAATCATCAAATTTGTTTTTAACCTTTTGGGCAATGGTCTTACTAAGCGGCCCAGACTGAATGCTTTCTTCATTGTGTCTGGTTTTAAGCTAAATGATGAGTTAAGTGATAATACTCAAGGGATTTTTACTATTTATTTTGCATGGCTTGGTTTATTTTGCTGGTTACACTACATGTTCATGTCTCAAACAATACAGGGATGTACTAGTGACCCTTTACATGTAAAGTAGTTGGCATCATTATTTTATACTTACAATATGCTTTCAGATAATGCTGATCATAAAACATTAATTTTACAACTAACCTTATAACACTGTCGTGATGTGCAACAATATTGACATTGGGGTTGAAGCTGAGTGCGCTGTCCTTTGCCACTTGAGCTTTTGACTTCCCAACATGCTCTTTGTGAAACAAAAACTGACGATTTAGATTGCTTACGTCGATCGTATCAAGGTCGATCTGCAAAATATAGTCAAAATCAGACATTTTGGTACTTCAATATTGTCGATATGGCAAATAAGAGGTGCAAAACTCACTATTTCAATGTAGGGGAAGCCGGTAAGCACGAGATTTTTCAATATCTCACAACCTATGCCGCCGGCCCCGACAACCAATATCTTAGAATTAGCGATGGCTTCCGTCAATTTCTCATCAAAAACGCCTGCCACGCGAGCGACCATCTTGTTTTTAATAAATAACACAACTATTGAGGATATAAAATGATTATTTGCAGTTTTATTTTAATTTTACAACGTAAACGTTAGCGAGGACTCATTAGTCAACTGTCAAAATTGGCGTCAGTTCCTCGTACGTTCAGAAACCAAATTGCGTCTAATTAATATTTGGGTTTGCATGACCTACATTTATTGAGGTAGACCTTTTTTAAATTTGTTAGTTTGGGATTTTCATGGAAAATATTGAAAAATATCCGTAAACAGTAAACATATAAGACTTTTGGTTTAAATTTTGAACGAAAGTAAACTTTACGTTTCGTTTTTACTTTGCACGTTTTACGTACCAATCGGTTTATTATGTTTTAAACGTTTAGCTGTATATAATATAAGTACGTATCATAAATTACAATTAATATTTCCATGATTATTATAATCTAAACACAAAACATTTTTTAAAGTGAATATAGAAAGACGTTATACTAAACTTATAGATCAAAAGAATTTCTAATACATAATTATATACTTTTCTAACTCAGCGAAATATTACGCGTAATTATCGCTGATGTTGAAAGATAAAAATAAAATCCTTTGGAGAGGATTCTAAATCTTACGTCTCCTAAAAGCTCGTAAAGGACTATACATCGAGTATAGTTAACAATCTTGATGTGACTTTTTATACAAACACATATTAATCAAATAAATTACTGCTTAAACTAACGGTTCAATTGATTTAGTAATCGTTATTGTTGTATTTACATTGACCTTTAGCAGCATTTATTTTAAACTGAGTTTTTAGATGAAAAGACACATCAAGATTGTTTACCTTAAGTACACACGGCTACACATCAAGTTAGACACCCTATATACGCATAACTACGCTACATACAAAATAGAGAATTGTCGGAAAGGGACAGTGCATAGTGGTGTCGATGTAAATAGTAAGGATAGAGCGTAACAAAAATATGACGCACTCTCTCGCACGATTCTCAGCGTTCATCTTTTAATAGTTCAAAGTCTAAACAGTCTACGTTGATGCGTCGCTGTGTGTACATAACCAAATGGATTATAGGTACTTTATCCAAGAACATAAACTTAATCAAATTTTAATCGACATATGCAATCCATTAGAATTAGAAAACGTATTCTGTTATTATATAATATGAACTTGATAATTATGTGTAATAAAATACATATACCTACTTTCGTGATTCTAGTTCTCAAAGACGAAACGAGATGACGCTGGTAAATAAATGGTAAGTACTCCAGCCCGCAATCTTAGCTCACTCTCGTGTGCTAGTTTAACTTACTGAGTGCCAGCGGCACACCGGTGGCTAGATACAATTGATTTTTTATTAATTATGTCTGGTATTCTAAGACTTGATTAACGAGCATGCTTTGAAAAATATGTCATTTGAATAGAAGTAATGCACATCAGACGTCTATGCAAACGATGGATTGTAGCAAGATTATTTATGGCTGTATGTGCTTATCTCTATTTTAAATGTAAAAATTATCATGGCTCTTTTTTCATAAGGCAGATAAAATACAACTCATATTCATAATTAGGTATCATAGCCAATATCCAACCGATGCCAATAGAGGGAGTTAGTGTGTCAAATTACAAATATTACAAAAATAATGTTTGATTTTGTCTTTTTCCTTAGATATTTTCTCTGCGAACTTTCATATTACAATAATAATATATCTAATGATTGCCAGGATTTAATTTGACTAAGGGCCGGTTTCCAATCGTCAGATAACTTTTATCTGAAGAGTAAATAATATGGCGGTATGACATAGGTATTTTCTATACAAAAGCTGTCAAAACGTCAAATATATTCCCAAGATAAAAGTTATCTGACGATCGAAAAATCGGCTTTAAGTGTCGATTTTTCAATCGTCAGATAACTTTTGGTGGCGGTAATCGCTTACCATCAGAGCGATCCGTCTGCTCGTTTGACTCCTAATCAATAAAAAAAAATTACACCTCAAATATATTTGCTGTAAATAAAATGACACGTAGAGGCTATAGTCATTATATTCCTTAATCACGATAGTACATAGTACATAAAAGCCTTAAGAACACTCATGGTTAATTAATGTATTCATAATATAGTTAATACATACCATAGACAAAATATTACTTAGGTATGTGCATTAGAAAAATGCATCTTTATGCCTTTGAAAGAGTCTCCATGAATCACTTGTTTGTTACCTATGCCTCATCTGGCAAAATGCAGAACACCTATATTTGATTCACAACCAATGACATCCACCCATAAAGTATTTACTTTAAAATGTGTTTTACGACATGTTTGAACATTTCGAGTGGGAAGAACCATACCTTCATATCGTAAAAATAAAACAAACTTTTACGTGACATGGTTTCATTAAAATTGCTTTTAAGTTTATGGAACAGCACTTACAGGTTTTATACTTATAAAATGCAATAGACTCTGTTGCGTAGCCATCCATCGTTGTTTTATTTCAACCTTTTACGTAAAAAGTCGTAACAAAGTAGGCAATAGCAATCGTTATTAACCCTTAAGAGTTCATACCTATCCCGCTAAGAGTAATTTGGCATAATATTGTCTTCTGTTTACGCGAATGTTATTCATTGAAATTAAACTACTATATACGGATTTTATCGCGTTGTTTATTTAACACTCTATTACATAATTTAGAAACTGTTACACTACTATACTGTACTATTAAACTTTACTAATTTTAAGCTAATTAAATTATTAAAACTACCAAATCTATTTGTTTTTAAGTTTACACTTTCCCCGACGTTTCGGTTGCTTTTCAGCAGCCATGGTCACGGGGAGACTAAGATGGTAGTTGTCTCAATGTTCCAGTGTAGTTATTTCAAAGTACCCGAACATAATTTAGTTATTGGTGTTTCTATTTATGCAGAATGAGCTCAAAGTATCATGAAGTCTAGCTGTGGTTTGTTTCTTCTTGGGTTTGACTATTTGAAGTACTGGATCCCAAGCTGGTGGTACATTCCAACCATCTTCTCTATTGAAATTTGGATGTTTTTTGATCTCAATAGCCTCGCGAAGCATCCTTGGTAGGAATCGGTGTTCTTTAGCGAGAATCTGTGGTTTGTCAAATCTCAGGTAGTGGTTGGTCCCCTGTTGTACATGTTCACACACAGCAGACTTCAACGAGCGTTTGTGTTTAACGTCAGCTATGTGTTCTTTTATGCGGGTGCCTATGCTTCTCTTGGTTTGACCAATGTATGAGAGTCCGCAGTCACAATCTATTTTATAGACCCCTGCATCTTGTAAAGGTAATTGGCACTTGACGGATGGTAAAAATTGACTTATCTTCGTTGGCGGCTTGAAGTATGTGTTGATTGAAGCTCGCTTCAAGATGTAGCCAATCTTGTCAGTGACACCCCTTACATAAGGCAGTATAGCAGGCTGGCGCTCGACTGTGGCTGGCTTTTCTCGGGATCTGTGACAGCGGCGCGGCTGTTGGAGCTTGTTGTCTTGCAGTACTTGCTTGACATGTTGAAGCTCGGCGTCCAGGTGTTTCTTGTCACAGATCCCGCATAAAAGAACACATAGCTGACGTTAAACACAAACGCTCGTTGAAGTCTGCTGTGTGTGAACATGTACAACAGGGGACCAACCACTACCTGAGATTTGACAAACCACAGATTCTCGCTAAAGAACACCGATTCCTACCAAGGATGCTTCGCGAGGCTATTGAGATCAAAAAACATCCAAATTTCAATAGAGAAGATGGTTGGAATGTACCACCAGCTTGGGATCCAGTACTTCAAATAGTCAAACCCAAGAAGAAACAAACCACAGCTAGACTTCATGATACTTTGAGCTCATTCTGCATAAATAGAAACACCAATAACTAAATTATGTTCGGGTACTTTGAAATAACTACACTGGAACATTGAGACAACTACCATCTTAGTCTCCCCGTGACCATGGCTGCTGAAAAGCAACCGAAACGTCGGGGAAAGTGTAAACTTAAAAACAAATAGATTTGGTAGTTTTAATAATTTAATTAGCTTAAAATTAGTAAAGTTTAATAGTACAGTATAGTAGTGTAACAGTTTCTAAATTATGTAATAGAGTGTTAAATAAACAACGCGATAAAATCCGTATATAGTAGTTTAATTTCAATCAGTAATTTGGCAGCAATTTATTGAGCTTTCTAGTCGATAATCTAGCGTTAAGCGCCTGTGAAATGTAAAAGGTTATACGGATATGTAAAGATTTAAGAAATCGAGACAATACGCGAGATAAATCACACACAACAAGGTTAATTAAGGCTATTTACTGCTATAGGAATGGTTTAGTTTGTTAGCAAGCGAAATGTTGGTAATTAGACCGCTAGACTTTGTCTAAGTCTCAGCTAACTAGTTGGAACAAGAAGTGTTTTGCGGACACGACTTCAAGAATCTAGTTGGTATAATCTTGTAGTCAAAAGATCCATTAAGACGTTGCACGCCACATACAGACTTACATATTATTACTATCTAAATTAATTTAAATTCCCGAGCATGCTTTAATAATGGCAATAATTTAAAATTATCAATAAGAATATATTCCACAATTTTGTTATTTAGTTGATAAAATATAATGGTCTTAAAATAACAAGAACATTCGTGATAAAATAAAAAAAGATGTCCGGTAGATTTAAGGATGTAGGTGTATACTTATGTAATTAATTAATTAATAGACCGAGAAATACTGCACTGTACGTGTATTTTAATCCCATTAATTAAACATTGAAGTATGGATTATATTGAAAACCCATTGATGGAATTTTATCACCAAAAACATCCAGTTTAAAATGACTGCGTTAAAATGTTTTCCTATACTTTTTTCGTACAATGTTTTTGTTAATCCTCTTGTTATTGCTTTTAAAATAAAATGTTCTTGCCTTTTTGGATCTGTAAACAAATCTACTGTTAATTGCACCGTTAGCGCACGTAGGTGATCGTTCGGAAGTGCCGAACTGTGCAGATTAGGGTTGTCAAAAAAAGAAATGGGACTTTTATCAGTAGGAACAAAAAGTTTTCTTACTGTCACAAGAATATGATAAGCTTCAAAAAAGTGAAAGATCAGCATTTTTGGTAAACGTGAGATCCATGGCATGTTTTAACGTGTATTTATATTATAACATAAGAAAATACCTAACTTCCATTGTGTTTTACAAAATTAGACCTAATTTACAAAAAGTTGTGCAAGTAATAATTCAGAAAGTTTTACTCGTATATGTTGTCTGTTTTTATCAATCAACTAACTACAGTATAATTTGTTGGCACTTGTATTTGTCCAGTGGCTTCATACATAGAAAGAAATATATTTTAGTGGTAAGATTCTAGTTTTCAGATCGCGCTAAGATCGCCTTTACGTTGAACCAAACTATAGTTGGCGAAATGTAACGTTTGGTATCAAGCGAAGCGACATATCGCGGTAGACTTAACGAATGCATAATTAACCGACACAAAGTACACAAACTCAAAACAATAATTTATAGATCGCACAAAACATTTTGCAGTGTGGGTTTCGAAACCACAACATTTAGTGCACTACAGTGACGAGGTTACTACTTGCCTGCTGAGCCATACGTGGAGTCAAAGTTAGAATACAGTATCAGACCCTATCTGTAGGTCGATAAAGCAAGTACATTCCCGCAAAGAACAGCTTGTACAAAAATTACTTTTTTTCCTTAAAGTGAAAAAAGAGAGGGACAAGCTAAAAACAGTGTGACCTCTGCTGTCACCGTATGTTTTAAACCGGACGTTACTAATATTGGGAAGTGTAAAAGGCACCCCTGTTTCCGGGCGGGTGACTTTGTCCACGTTGGCGTTTGATCGCATGCCCGACCGCCTAATCTGATTTTATCCATGGCTCCCACTCGTAAATTGTTATTTAGCTGGATATCCTCAATGCCGAGCGTTTGTGTTGGTGACGCCAGTGAATCTGTTGCTTGACTCGTTTGCCATTTGTGAATGCTGCGATTAATTGTTGATTATTTATTGTGTAGGTACCTTGGTCCCAAAATAGACGTCTATTTATCTACGCACGTATAGATACGTATATTTATCTGAATTAATTCTTATTTACAAAGCTAATATACACAGGCTTATATCTATGTATATTATTTTCATTACTTATCACAAAAACTATTTATGCAAGTTAGTTTTTATATATAGGTACTTGACCAAATAGTTTTTATTTAATAACCATTAGATAATATATTTTTAACATCAAACTGTCAAATTCAAATTGACCTCAGTCAGCGCAGTCAGCTGTCCATAGCCACAACGTGTTTTTAAATATTTATAAAATGATAACATCTGACAATACTGATTTGAGAGAAATTTACGACATTAACAATAATTTGATAATTGTTATTTATTTAATTGAAAGTATACCGCTTTCATTGATTTAAAAGCTTTTTGCCATATAAATATATAGCGAAAAGTCGAAATGGGTCCGAAGAAAGGAAAAGAGGCAAAAGCTAAAGCTAAAATGTCCCTTGCGGCTGCAAAAATGGCGGCTGCAGGTCCACCAAAGCCGAAGAAAATTCCACCACCTCCAGCTTGCTTCAAACCTGAAGAAATCATGAGATTTAAGGAAGTGTACAAATTGCATGATGAGTCCAATATAGATAAGGTGCGCAACGCCGTTTAATATATCCCGCGAGCTTTACGCTTTGCCACGACATGAATTCCACGGGAACACATAAAACGTGTGAGTTAATCGAGGACATGCTTTGCCTGTGGATGTATAGTGTAGGATTGTAAAGAAGGGTTGTCTGTTTATCTGTGCGACTAAAACATGATAGTATGATTTAATCACAGTTTAACAATTGAGAATAATAAATATAATTTTAATTCACAAAATACTTTTACGACTTTATTTAATATTGCTGACTACATACATAAAAATAAGATTAATTACACTATTCAAATAATTCAAATATAATATATTATTTTGGTTTTTATTAATTGTAAATTAATAAATGGTTTTTTATAACGTAGGTGCCGATAGCAGAGATCCCATTAATGCTGAGACAACTTGGGTTTAACCCAAAACCAGCTGAAATCAAAGAACTTTACACTCGTTTTCTTGAAGATAACTTGGTAGATACTGTAGAATTTCACGAATTCTTGTTTATGATCGAGGCCAAAATCCAGTATGGCGATGATTTTGAGATAGACATAGTTAGGGCTATACAAGCGCTAGGCCATGACGATGAAGAAACTGGATTCGTTGACTTCGAATTGTTCAAAAAAGAGCTGATGTCATGGGGCGATCCTATACAAGAAATTGAGTTCATGGATTGGCTAAAACTGGCTATAAAAGATAAAACCTACAAACCAGAAGACGGTACGTTTAATTATGGTAAGTTTATAGAAAACATGAATGGTAAGGATCGAAGATTCTTAGCGGAGCCTATAAACTTCTTCAAATTGGATCAGAAGACTTTGGCAGAGATGGCTATGAGGAAGGCGCAAGAAGAGAAAGAAGAACAGGAGAGAAAGGAGGCTGAGAAGAAAGCGAGGGAGGAGGCCAGAAGGCAGAAGATGATTGCAGAAGGGTTGTTGCCACCGGATTAGATTTGCTATAATAATAAACCTTAATTATCTTTGTGCAAGAATAAAAACTGATCTTCCAGTGTTTATATATATTTTATTTGTTCCGGCCTAAAAATCTTAGTACCTTAACCGAGCCTTAAAGTACTGCCAGTAACTGCCAGTAGTAGAGCCTCGCTGATTTCAGCATGAATGGGCCGGCTAGACCGGGGAAGGACTATCCTTTCACAGAATATTGACGTGAAATAGCAGTACCATTTCACGTCAATACACATCATTACTGTTGTGTTTCGTTCGGTGAGTGAGAGTGCCGGAAGCCCAATCACCCTTTTTCCCCCTTCCAACTCTTTCTCCTTCCCACTTCCTTTCCTAAAAGGTTGGCAACGCGCAAGTGATGCCTCTGGTGTTGCAGGCGTCTATAGGCTACGGTGACCACTTACCATCAGGTAGGCCGTATGCTTGTTTGGCACCTTAGTAGTATAAAAAAAAAACACAAGTTCAACTTTTTTTTTACTCAAAGGGTGCAAGCAAGCTTACGGCTCACCTGATGGTAAGTGGTCACTGTATGTAGCCTAAAGACGCCTGCAACATCAGAGGCATCATTTGCGTGTTGCCGACCCGGTAAAAATCTTTTAACACTCATTTTCTATTTCTCATGCACAATAGTTGCATTCCTTACAGATAGGTCTCAGCAGCATTCTGACTTTGAATTCAGACAAATTCAGTATGCCAAAGTATAATTATCTACGTAATTTCACACATCGACCCATCGATTAAAAATCCCACATGAACCTATCGTTATAAAATCTATTTTGGCGAAATTTAGTTATTGATAAAACTTGCATAGCGTGCTTTTAAAATCATGACAAGCGCAAAAAAAAGTTGTTCTACCCAGAAAATAGATAGTGCAGTATAAAACTTTTATTTTAAAAATAACGTAAATATTCCTTTAATCCTCCACAAACACTGTATAATATATAATTTCATAATTATAGTATACAAAGAGCAAAAAAAAGGAAGCAATGTAAAACCGAGTTTATTTAAACTAGAGGCTATTGCGCTTTTTTCAGTTGAAGGCTAGATAATATAAATGAGACATCTAGTAAAATATGGCTCTTCTTTATAGAATAAAAAGTTTGAAAGTGTTGATCGTAAAGAAAACGCGACACAGGAATAATTAAGTAGCTAACTTACTTAGCAACTACAGAGTAATTTAAGTTTGTTGCAGTTTTTAATTAAACTTGATATTTTTTACATACAATCCAATTTAAGGCATAATGTCGCAGATTAGAGACTGCGCGCTACGCTTCTATTAGCAACTACTACAACTTCTATTAGTAATGATAATGTTCGTGTTAACAGCAGCTTGACTTGAGCCTAGAAGGAGCCCGTGGGGCTGACTGACCACGCAGAGACCTCAAGCTCGATCCTAAGTCACTGATCTCTGACTTTTCTAAGTTATGTGCGTATTAAATAGTTCATAACCGCTCGCTTTAACAGCGAAAGAGAACATCGTGAGGAAACCTGCATTTCTAAGAATTCCCTATGTGAAGTCTGTCAGCCGGCACTGAGTCAGCGTGGTGAACTATCGCATGACCCTTTTCACACTGTGAACAGGCCCGTGCCCACTAGTGGGACACTTTATATGTATGACGTTGAGCACGATATACATTGTTCGATTCAGTTCAGTTTTATCTATACGTGTACCTACTGTGGTTCCTTTTATACATTTGATATTGTTACTTCCTTAAGCCAAAAAATGTTCTCGTTATAGGCTTAAGGATGCGTTAGTTTAAGATAAATTCAATAGAAATACATACATATCATGTCCTGTTCGTGTAGACACCGTCTCAGTACCGTCATTCAACGTAGGTAATACGACCATTTATAGTACGACCGCTATATGAATACTTTACTATCCAAGGGAGTCGTAACTGAGACAGTGGTGCCAATTCTGTTGTCACAAAATTCTCTTATCTTAGCTAAAAATCTCTAAAATTTAGTTTAGTCCTGTACTTTTAGCGATTTCAGAATACGAAATGTCGTTTGATATGACTAAACTATATTTTAAAGATTTTAGCTAAGATAAGAGAATTTCGTGACAACAGAATTGGCACCATTATCAAAATAGAAAGAAAGAAAGAAAACAGTTTATTTTGGCCTCTACACTGGCATAAAACAAAAAACAAAAAAAAACAAAGAAATATTAGAAATACAAAAATAAAAGCAAAGAAAACATAAGAATACGCAATTAAGTATCACCATACCGCCAGTGCGAGACCAAAAATGGCACTTATCTCAGCATAATGCTGCAGCACCGTGGTAGGTAGTGCAGCGCTGATTTTCAGATAAGTCCAGTGAGGCCATATAATAGTATAGTCACGGTGACAAAAACTCGTGTGCATCTTATCGCCCAAAAGGCCTGTAAGTTGGCATCTTGTGGGCCGTTAGGAAGATAACCCTTCAACCAAAGTAACCAATAACAATATAAGTCAATAATAATAAAAAAATATCACTCTATTTACTTGTATGATGTCTCCTTTATAAAACTACTACATTTAACCTGCGACTCTGCTCGCGTAAATGTAGACTATGTCGATTTTGTATCCCTCGGGAACTGTACTTTAAGGAAAGGTACCTATGCCCTTTTCTGTATCCCTGATAAGGTGCATTCGAAATTTTATAATGATCGGTCGAGTAGTTAATGCTTGTAAGTATAACAAACAAACAAACTCACATTCACATTTATAATATTAGTTAGGATATAGGTGTATGAAAGAAATTTTTTTACCATTTAAATATAATAATAATAATATAAAATACGTGTGTTATTTTTTAATGGAGCAGTTCTACACTAAAGAATAAACAGTATTTTAAAAGTTTTAAACGGTTTTAATTTTCTCTTAAAAGAGCTAAGAGAATTCAGCTTCCTTTGATAAAAATACTGCACATTAGACTCCTACATAAAATAAGGAATTGTTAAGGTGCGTATCTACTGGGAGTGTACGGCGTAGTTAGACGGTAAGCTATATTTCAGCTACAAAACTATGCGTCTACTACCAGTGCTAAGTGACGTGGCCGTGCAGGGAATATGTGCGAGAAGGATGCGTTTTGCGCGAGGTAGTAGTGCTAAGAAGATGCACGCTATGAATTAATCGATGCTACTCTTTCAGTGATATGAGCGCGCGTAACTACTCTCTCCACCTAGCTCCGCTCGTTCTCCTCGTTGTACCACCAACTCGTGTCAACACTGGTACGACAAGGAATTTCATTTCCTCTTCGTGCTACCGATTGAAATGTCATTGCCAGATACACATTAAAAGTTGCTCTACATGTTATTATTATTATCTAATAACCTTTTGATATAAATATTATGTACCTAATATGTATAAATAAATTGTTATGTTTTATAAATAATCTTCAATAATTATCACTCGATTTTCCTCGGAGTGATTTCCGGCCGCTAATGGATCTTATTAGTAGGCTCGGCACTGATTATATTCAAAACTGTTTGGTGACTTTATTTGACAGTGTTATAAAAAAAGAAATACAATGAATTGTCATCAAAATTTGTGTAATTCAATGGTGTAATTTGTTTATTTTATTTTATTTCTGGGATGAAATATGGAAAGCGGCGATTCAGAGCCCATATGTATTACCAGAAAACATGGAACCGTGTTACTTTACCAGAGTTTTCAGTATTTCATACACAAAACCTACAAAAATGGACTGTGCAAGTAAATAATTTATTTCTACTTAACATTATTTTTCTATGCATCTAATGCAAAATACCAATCATTCATCATCTTTCTCCTCAACTCCTTGGTCTATTGGTCGTAGTATAAAATTTGCCAATCTCTTATGATAATAAATCATTAATGGTTTTTGGTAATTTATTGTAAATTTTAATTGAAATAATTAAAGGGCTAGATGAATATAAATATTTAAACGTGATGTTGGTAGATTGTTCATTTTCGTATCTTAGAGTAGGGTAGAGTACCTACATATATTTTGTTCCTTATTTTACAAAAGAATGAAGTGATAAAATATTCGATTCATACGGGGAGTTGTAAACAAGATTTCGCAAAGAACACGATAGCGGAAAAATACATGAAGCTCATGTTCTTGCTACTACATCTGACAGTACTATCAACAAAATTTACAACTGTGATGTTCACTAATTTAACCTTGGGTATTGAATAAAGCACCAAATAACCCAGCAAGTAGGTAGACAGCTCAGCGGCGTGTCTGCTCATTACGAGACAGATCGAGAGTGTGCAGGTGGCGCGACCGTTGATCTTTGTACTACATTTAATTATACATCTGTATAAATCATATCTCTTCCTTTTTATATAATTGTTTCAGCACGAATACAAATGATACTAATTTTGTTGTTTTTGACGAAGTTCTTTACGTATACTTTCTCACCAATTTCCTGTTCTCTATCTACAGCGTTTCTCTTTCTGTCTTCGTTTAATTTGATTTTCTTTTTAGTTTCTCTGTCTCGATCTCTAATTTCCTAATCTTCATAATTATTCTCAAAATCTGTCAGTAAAGGTAATTTGTCTCTAAATTGTCTTTCATAGAATAACTCCAACGGGGACTTATCTGTGGAGGAATGGAGGAGTGTACTATTGTACATTAATAGGTATTTTAACGAATCGTCTTTCCAGTCCGATTTCTCGCATTGGCTGATTTTAAGTCGTTTAAGAATATCCCTGTTTTGTCTGTCAACCTGAGGCCAGTAGGGGATTGTGTTGAAGAGTGTTATACCTTGTTTGCTGCAAAATGCCTTGAATTCCTGACTACAAAATTGTCTGCCTTTATAGGCAGTTATACTAGCAGGATTACCAGTAGATGAAAAAATTTTCTTTAACACTATAATTGTGTCCTGTACAGAAATCGTTTTCATGATCTCGGTCTCTTTGTATCGGCTGTAATAGTCGATAA
The DNA here is from genome assembly GCA_963675205.1 of Catocala nupta. Taxonomy (NCBI): domain Eukaryota; kingdom Metazoa; phylum Arthropoda; class Insecta; order Lepidoptera; family Erebidae; genus Catocala; species Catocala nupta. Next base: position 4,680,557 of record OY776095.1, on the reverse strand, counting down.
TCACAAAAAGATAATCCCCACTTGGCAATGGACCTAAGAAATTAACAGCGGCATTCACCCAGGCTTTTGAAGGAAGTTCACGTCTTTTCATAGGCACTGGTGGAAAGTACACCCTCTACAGCTTTTACAGTATTTTCGGCATCCTTGTCTATTTTTGGCCACCAGACCTTTGTGCGTAACCTAGCCTTCATATTGACTATACCTGTGTGGCCTAACCTAGAGGCTTATGATCGGTGACGAGCTCAAACTTCTTTCCATATAAATATATATGGAAGTGCTCGATTGCCCACACCAAAGCTGGAGCCTCTTTTTCGGTCTGACAATACCGTTTTTCTACATCGGTTAGGCTTTTATTACCGAATGCAATGATACGGCCATTATTGTCGTACTGAATCAGTACCGCAACTAATCCTACAGGACTCGCATCAGCGAATACCTGGGTACGATCTTTTGGCTAATACTCGTAGTAGCCAAGAGTGGGAATCTTGGAGAGACAATGCTTGTGGTTCTTGCCAAAATGCAGTTATTTTGGCATTCTTATGCACTTTTTTGTTGTTTTAAGTAATTATTGAATTGGTTCTGTTAGGGTGGACAAATTTGGAATCCATTCACCAATGAAATTGATCAGTTCCCAGAAGCTTCGGATTTCTTCGATGGTTTCTGGTTATCTCAATGTCTCGATTGCTTTAATATATTTGTCTAGTGGTTTAATGCCCGTTGACGAAACTTTGTGCCCAAGAAATTGAATGGATTCTGCATTGAAAACGCCTTTATTTTTATTCAATAAAACATTGTTGTCCTTGAGTACTTGTAAAATGTGAGGAAGCCTTGTTTAACTTTCTTTCATGTCACGTCCAAAAACAATAATATCATCGATAAAGTCTACGACACCTTCACACGGTAACAGCATTTTTCCATAATCCTTTGGAAGTGTTCAGGTGCGCAAGAAATTCCGAATATTGAACCTTTTGTACCGGTAAAATCTTTACTAGTAATGAATGTCGTAATTTCTCTACTATTTTCTGCTAATTGAACTTGAAAAGCGTTTTTGATATCTAATTTAAAAAAGAATCTAGCTTAAGCTAAACTAGCTAATCTGTGAATGAGTTGCTCCATCGTGGGCAGCGGATGATTCTCTCTAATAATAGCTTTGTTAGAAATCCGCATATCTAAACAAATGCGAATATCATGATCAGGCTTTAGAACCGGCACCATCGGAGAAACCCAGAGAGATGGCTCATTTACAGGCTTGATTATGTCCATTTGTACCAATTCGTCTATTTTCTTGTTTATTTTTTATTCCAAAGGAATCGGCACACGTCTATAGTTACTGTAAGTTAATTTATCTCTTTATATTGTGTTTGCATTTATTTTATTTTAATTACACCATTGAAATACCTAATTGTGAAATAATATTTATTTTGTCGGTACATTGTAAAATAAAGTTGTGTGTAGATATCTATTTCTGACACAAGCTTACTATTATGAGTGTAGGATACTTCCAATTTCCTATAAAGACAGAGCTGAATGCATTGGCATCACTCTGATTTATGACACTCATTTGGTTATGACATAAGTCAGGTACTTAACTGCCGATAATATCGGATTGGTACTTTAATTAACGGTTATCCTATGATACCGTTGGTAATTCGATTGAAAAATATTATTCGATAGGAATCACATATGTTTGCTAACAGATTCGGTCGACAATACGTAATACGAATGCATATTGTAAATATCTAATATAGGTAAATAACTAGGGAATGTTATCTACGTGAAGCAAAACTTTGTACCCTTTTTTACGAAAATTACGCGGACGGAGGAGTATGAAATTTGGCATAGTTAAAGTTTATAGGGAGAAGGAGGGGCGAATACTAATATATAAAATAAAAATTATAAGTTTGTCCATTCGTTTATTATCTTTTTGACAGCTACCTTAGAACGTAACTGTTTAATTATTGTAATATTTAACTTTAAGATGCTCAGAAAATAAAATGTAGATTACATATTTTCATTTCATTATAATATTTTATATCAGTTTGTAGACATTATAATATTGAGTGTATATTATTGTCGGAAAAATTAATGATTATTGGTTTACGTATTAAATACAGTAATGTTCTACCGCACATAGCGAAGAGATCAAATGCTTTTACAATATTGTAATTAATCGAAATTAAATCAGTAAAAAGGCTTTCGATTCTGCTTATAAATAGTATTATTTGCAAGAAGTTAAATCAAAATATTGGAATTCAAGTAAACCAAGAGTAAAGAACAATAAAATAGTCAAAATGATGAAAATGAAGTACCTACTTACTTGGTTCTTCTTTCCAAATCAATAATTAAAACAAATAAAACAAGTTTTATATATTAATTTACCAGATGAATTATCAGACTCTTCATAAAAACTGCACTCGTCATCAGTTGTGTCCTCTGTTTTATTGATTAGTTCATTATGTTGAATATTGTCAAAGGCAACACGATCCCAGTCAGACATTATTGTCTTTTTTGTTTTTCGACGACACTCGCCCAGTTTTCAGGTGTCACATCACCACACGCGTTATTTAATAGATCTATTATTTTGTTTGACGTAAACGATGGCGTAGTGTTGTTCCTTGCGGAATTTACTTTCACTTGTGCCCATATGAGCTCAATGGCATTATATTGGCAATGATATGGTGAGATTCTGAGCACAATATGTCCACATTCTGCTGCCATTTCAGCAATCGCATATCGTTTTGGTTGCTTATTTCCGTTTAAAAATTTTACTGGAACGACCTTCAAGTATGAGTCGTCCACATCTTTGCCATTAGTACGAAGCAACTTAATGATTTCTCCTTGTTATTCGATTTTGTTGGCATGTTATTTATTTGACGAGAACGGGTGCGTTATCAAGAAATATTATGGAAGATTCTTCAAGCGATAACATCACTTCCCTAAACCAATTTTATTTATTATTTCGTAAACCTCCGCAATAATTTCTTCATGATATTAACCGGAGTTTTTTGATTTAACGCTAAAAGATCATCTGCCATAAATCGTTTAGCTGTTCCTGCCTGACAAAGGATAAGGCGTTCGCCTTTGCCCATAGGTACAGCGGAAGTTGAGGCAGTCCGTCCACGATTTTGAGACTGTGATTGTGTAATGCCATTGCAACCCAACCATGCATTTGACACACGCAGTCGAATCGCGTTCGTAGTATTTCGGCATTGTTCGGCTGATGTAGTACTATTCTTCGTAACTATGGTTACATATATCAAAATAATAATTTGTTTGACAAAGATAGGTAAATTAACCTGTATAGATCGAAATCTAAATGAAATGTGATTATAAGGGAATAAACATCACATCGGTGGAGCACCACCCTTAACTTGTTGTCCATACATATTCATTCGTTTAGTAAGTAGGTCGTAGGTAATACGGCTGCATAATTTTTTACTTACAAAGCAATGGCTCGGGTGTAATGGCGAATATTTTTCGCTTCAAGTCTCATTTATGATAAAAATATGGAATTGAGCTCATACTGAGTTAAATGAATCGCCTGTGAAATGCACGTAGGCGTTTCAAAAGAAAATCTTTATATAATATACTTATATACACAGATTTAAGCCTGAAAGGCAAAGGAAAAGGCATACCGTATTGCACCCACTCATTTTACCGCATTATACCCACACATTCTTTAGAAGTGGGTTGGCTCTGTAGACTTCTGATATTCTAAAGTAAGTCCATGGGGTCCAGTTACTTACCGCCAGGTAGGCCGCTAGCTCGTCTGCGAATTGACGCAATAAAAAGAGTTAGGTACTTGTTTTTTTAAGACGTGATTCACATTAGTAATAATTTCTGCGTCGCGGTTGGCTTTACAAACATCCAAACAACGCATATAAAGAACACCTAGATTCAGACCAGCTACTTGTGGACCGCACAAATTTTTGTCACTTATCTACAATACTATCAAACTCACAAATGGTAGTTCTCAAAGTTGTCCAGGTGGAACCCCAAGGGTCCACGGGAGACTCGACAGGGGTCTACGTTGGCGTGACAAAAAAATGGGGGTTCACAATTTGTAAGCGGGGGTCCACGAAAATTTACTAAAATGTGGCAGATAATATTTTAAGAAGCTTAGCGACTGTTACTTATTTAAGAAGACCCGAGAATGTCTAAAAAATAATGATTTGCCAGCCAAACGTGGTAGGTTCAGTCTCAAAAATTAAAAAAAATATATTTGCCCGTAGAGAATTGATATTTTTTAAAGTTTTTCCCAATTTATTAAATTTCTAGCTGCAGGGGGTCCACCGGAACCAGATAAAGTTTAAAAGTGGTCTATGAGAATAAAACTCTGGGCACCTCTTATTTAAGCCATTACGTGATCCGTGGAGTCGTATATTTACACAGATTTATGCCTAGAATATATTAAAAGGCTGAGCAAGGAATTAAAGACAAAGCGTGTGTTTTGCGCGCACTCATTTTACCATATTACACACATTCTGTGGTAGCGGCTTGGCTGAACTCTTAATATTGCTAAATTCCATGGCCGGCAGTTACCACTTACCACCAGGTAGGCCCTCAGGCACGTCTGCAAAAAGACGCAACAAAAAACAGTTAGGTAATGTATCCGCTCTAGTTATAATTCCTGTGTCGCTGGTGATGCTCAAACAATCAAACAAAGGCCACAGAGAACACCTAGACTCGGCACAACTGTATGTGAAATGTCACACAATCTTGTTTTGTATATTTCAATGTGGTATGAAAGTCCTATTGTGACTATAATAGTGAGGGTTAAGCCTCGTAATTCACAAAGCAATTAACCACAAATTATAGCATTGTCCACGCCATGATTGCGTTTTATGTGTGTGTGCGTGTGCAACTAGATAATTGATAGGAGGTGCCAAACCTTTGTTGTATTGCTGTATGTATATTTGTATATTTGTCAAAATATATATTCATCCATAGCATCACGCATATAACTCCGAAGATTCCTCTTGCAGGAAGAGTAGAGAGAGCAGGAGGCAGGAGTGTATCACACCTATACTTTACCAGCTATGATTTTAGGTCCAAAGTAATGGGGCGTGAGCTTATTCCCGTCTACTGGGCACAGGATCAGTATTCGTACTTTCATATGGACAGGGAAAACCAATAATAGGTACATAATACACCCGACAGCCAAAGATCTCAAGTACAGCAGACGTATTCGCAACCGCTGCGTTACTAAGTCACTTACATATATACACATACAGAAATATAAAAAAAATAAGGTCACGTATTAGAAAATACTAGCGATCGCCAAATGGTCAATCGATCAATCGATTCGACTATAATTGATTTAAATTTTAAGTTTGATCGTTATTAAGGTTTTATTGTCTATAACTATACCCTTATAATCACATAAATTAATTTAGTCACCTACTCCACATACTATGTAACCATAGTTACGAAGAATTCTACGACATCATCCGAACAATTCCGAAATATTACGAATGCGATGCGACTGCTTGAGTCAAATGTATGGTAGTGTGAGCGTAGTGTTTTTCCATTATTTAAATGTATTTTTGATGCATATTTAAAAAAAATATTACAATTTGCCTCTCCTTCTCCATATAAACTTTAACTGTGCCAAATTTCATACTACTCCGTCCGCGCAATTTTCGTAAAAAGGGATACAAAGTTTTTCTTCACGTATTTATTATAGAAGATATGGGAATAATGAAAATGAAATATGTACAATATATTAAATTTATTTGGATGCTCCTTTCATTTTTAAAATACAAACAAAATTATTATAGCCTTAATAGTTAGCTTAAAACATATTTCAGCTAATTTAAATACTCAAGAGAAAAATGTTTCCAATAATAATTTGTTCTCGGCGTTTAATTTTCCATAACTTCGTATAAGAAGCAACATAATGGAACTCTTCTATACCTTATTTTTTAAATTTATTAAGTTCATATTTTGTTCGAAATTGAATATTTGTGTTATAATTCAGTTTTCAAGAGAAAAATACGTTTCATTGAGTTTAATACTCGTAACTAAGTCTCCCAATTACGTGTATTAATGATAGCAATAAATTGCTATCGGTTGCTATTGAGCAGTTTATTGTGGAGAAAAAGGTTTCCTTATTGTCATTGCAAATAAATAATGCTTTTAGTTTATTTGATAGCTTGTTGCAATAGGCGGCGTTTATCGTGCTTCGTTTGTTTTGAGTCATAAACTGTTCTTCTAATTTGTACGATCAGCTTAAGTAGAATTAGAGTGCGTTTCCACTGACGCGGAGCTGGACGGATTGGAGCGGAGAAGAGCAGTGAAAAATAGCAAGTGTTTCCATTGTAGCGGACCGGAGCAAAGCGGAGCGGGGCGGAGCAAAACGGAGCGGGACGGAGTGAAGCTAAGCAGACCAGAGCTACAATGATCTTTTTATCCAGTGCCTCTCACTATGATTTCCCACACCATATCTTTGGTTTCATTGCATTTGTATGTTATCAGACGTGTATCTCATAAACATGGAAATTTTTTGACACCTTCGATTATTTTCTCAACCATTTTGATTCACATACAATGTCGATGACATGTGAAGTATATGACGTAATATCGCTAACTAAACTAAAATGCAGCGCACGAGTCCTTTCCTGACAAGTCTACACTAGTCGCCGCGCCGCACCGTTCCGCTACCCTCCGCTTCGGGCGCTCCGCGCGGCATCACATCCCGCTCGACTCCGTTCTGTCCGGCTCGGGGCCGCATGCACACCACTTGCACTGTTTCCACTGATGCGGAGTGGAGATATTAAGCACTGTGATTGGCCAGTTCATGGTCCGCTTCTCTCCACTCCGCCCATCTCTGCGTCAGTGGAAACGCACCCTTAATGGTAGACAAACATGTTTTTTTTTTCATTTAATTGAATAAAATGTTTATTTACAATATACTATACATTATTTATTATTACACTAATTATTAGGCTAATATATTAACGCATGTATTAAAAAGAGAAAGTAATTATAAAAAGACAACTCCCGCTCTAGGAATAATAATTATTACTAATGGTCGCCTAATGGTCAAAATTCGTTCAAAATTCCTAAGCTTGCTACTTTGTTTTCTGTTTTTCTCTATCTTTATATATATAATTCTTCTGTACGTGTGTTGACAGTGAACTCCTCCTAAACGGCTGGACCGATTTGAATGAATTTTTTTGTGTTTGTTCAAGTGGATTCGAAGATGAATTTGTTTTTTTTTTATTTTCGCCTTTACAGGACAACGTCTTTCAGGACAGCTGTAACAGACAGTTATCTATATATTAATACGTGAAACTTAAAGTAATTCTTTGTAACTATGGGTACCTATACCTTATTTATCAAGGTATAGGTAACCATAGTTACAAAGAATTGTACGACGTCAGACGAACGATGTCGTAATACTACGAACGCGATTCGACTGCGTGTGTCAAATGCATGGTTGTGTGCGGGTAGTATTTTTTCATTAATTTAATGCATTTCTGATGCATATTTTATAAAAATATTAGGATTCGTCCCTAAAACTTAACCTAAGTGTTAGTAATAAATATTTTGTCGCTGCAACATGCATGTCACAGCACCTTTGCATATAAGGACAGTCTAACCTGTCCGTGATCATTGCCAGCTCGGTGTTCGAACTAGCCCGCACCCTACGAACTAAATAAGTACAACGCTTGCGCATAGTTGTGTAAAAGCAATCAGTTCGCGCTTCAGTCAACATAGCTGAGGCACTGCAGTGGCGAGATACTCCACTCCCAACATAGTCCGTGATCGTATTCAGAGCTATGTTGGGACTACCTCGCTACTGCACGTTCAGGACTATGTTGAGACTACCTCGCTACTGCAGTGCCCCAGCTATGTATGTTCGCCGAAGCGCGAACTGATTGCTTTTACACAACTATGCGCAATAATGCGTTGTTGAACTGTACGCGGACTTAAGCAGGCATAGGTATACCTTACTTCGTAGGACTTAAACCATGGCTGTCAAAATGTTAGTATGATACACCCCTAGCTAGATACTATATATAAATTAAACTCCTTAAATTTATTATTAAACTGATCAGAGTACATAAGTCGATGTATTCTTTTAACGATTCTTTGGCTGACGAAATTGCTTTTGCTTCAAGATGAGATAATCTTGTGCCTGAAATATTTATGAGCTTGTTAAGGCGAGCTATAATTGTTGGAATTCGTCGTTTCGTTTACAAATTTGATTACGGTTGTGATCCTAATTATAATATAACTGTAACGAGATTCTCTCTGTGAATGATGCTTATTTTTGAAAAATATTGGAATATTTTAATTATTTGGAAGCGCCTCAACCCAAAACATTGCAGTATTCCTCAAAATCTCCATTAAAATACTCTTTTATTGTGTTTAAGAGAGGAAAGGAAAGCGTAATAACATATTTCGAGATTTACTGCAGTCTATTCCTTTATCCTAAAGAAGGAAATTCTGTTATTAAAGCTTTTAATGAGATGGCTTCATCATCTCTAGAACGGTCCTTAGTTATCCTAGATAGATTTATTTAAGGATCTATCTGGACTTGACACGATTTTAGATGTTGATGCAGATTTTACGATTTACTAGCTAAAAAGCTAAAATCAAACTCATATCAAGCGTTTTTATTGGTTGTTGCTAATTCAGTCATCCAATCTCAGTAGTTGACATGCACTTAACCGTCTGTTAACAAATTGTTGTGTTGACCTGCCTTTAAGAAGCTGGGTGTTAATCATGTTTCATCTGTTGACGTACATTTATCCTATTAACGTTTTTGAAGTGAAGACTTATTTAGGCGCATTGAGCACTTTTTGGGTGAACAAAAAGAAGCTTTCCATAAGCTATATGTATATTGTGTATATATGTGTACTTTTTGGGTGAACAAAAAGCGTGAAACTCGCATCATCGTCACCGCATACTAGTTAGTTAGTTTTCACTTCTATCGGCAGTCCCCAAATACTGCTCCGCAATCTTTTTTCTGTACGTGTGTATGTCACTGAACTCCTAAACGGCTGCACCGATTTTCATGAACCCAGTAGGTAGCGCTGGCAAGCCAACTATCGGGTAGGACAACGTCTGTCGGACCCGCTAGTAAGTATGTGGATTTAGTAAAACACCTAGGTCTATCCCTTGAAGGATCTGCAGGCACGCAAACATATATGCTATACGCTTGTGTTGAAAGGCAAAAAAACAAACAGATTTAATAAATTAGCGTGGACGATGACGTCACTAGACTAGTCTTTCTATTACATATATTCATATGTCTATCGCATACCTATTACCTCTGGCATTTTTTCACATATCCTGCTTAACAAAGCGTGGCCTGTCATTTTCATTATCCGAGGTAGTCTCGTCCACGTTTCAATCATGGGGTGCACCGTCAAATTATGGCTCATTGTTTTTTTGTCTCGTGTTTAGTACGCATGTGTGCGTTTGACGCACGTCTGTGAGTATGACGTATGGATGTGCATGTGTGTGTGCTTGACGTGTGGTTTATTTGAATGTGTATTTGGCGCCTGTGTGTGATGGATAGTGCCTCTGTATGTGTGATTTGATTACATGTTATCTATCGTCTAATATTATAAATGCGAATGTTAGTTTGTCGCACTTGTACGCCACACACACAATCGATCATCATGAAATTTGGCATACACGTTGTCAGGGATAATAAAAGGACGTGAAGTACCCTTCATTCAGTAAAAGTACTATTCCCCAGGGGTACAAAATTTATATAACCTACATTACGGGTTCGATTCCCGCACAAGACAAATATTTGTGTGCATGAACATGGATGTTTGTCTTGGTCTGGGTGTTTCTATATATAATATGTATGTATTTACAAAAAAAAAGGAAGAATATATGTATGTTTATCCATTGTCTAGTACCCATAGTACAAGCTCTGCTTAGTTTGGGCTAGATAGTGTTGTGTGTATGTGGTAGAATATTATTATTATTATTATTTACGCAGCGAAGCAAAGCTGCAGAAAATCTAATTATACTAATCTAATTATATATATATATATATTATCTAATTATACTATATAATTAGCCTTGTATTAAACTCTTCTGCTGCTGAGCACGGGTCTCTTCGAAATGTGAGGAGAGTATGCTATCTCCAAAAAATTACAGTTAACAAATTTCCTTCATCTGTAAGTATAATAAAAGAGTACTTCAAACATTTCTATTTAAATTCTTGTCTCCCTGGCCCTAAATATTAAATAGAGCAGCAATCTCATTACTAGTCTGAAACAAGAAATGGTAGTGATTTGTGTTTTGTCGTAAAACGCCGAGATTTACGACAAGTCCTGTTTTTTTTATTTTATTCTTCTAGTTCGAGTTATGGTGAATAGATGGTTTCAGTTTTATATAAAATATTACATTACCTACTGCTTTATTGATGCTGAAGTGGGTTATGCTAAATAAGGCATTATTTATTTTAGCAATTAATTTATAAGTGTGTGTTTTTAACCTACATTATATAAATAAGGAATCATGAAACGAATTAAGTTTGAGAAAGCTCTGAGAAAATCCTTCATACAACGTGTCCTAAAATTCAACGATAAGCGGGCACCAAAAGTTGGACCTACTTATGACTACTTGATAAAAAAGGAAAAATTCAAGCTTGTTTTTTTTTTAATTACGAAATAAATACGAAATTCTTAAAAATGGACAACCTTTATTATATTTTAAGTACCATTGCTACAATTTTACAAATACTTCTGTGCTTTTTTTGTATTGGCAAGTAGCACTACCATCCATCACAATCATTAAAAATTCCAGAAAGCCTGTAGCTTTTACACAAAAATCAACCAAAATGATGAATTTCTTAAATTATGTAAGATTTTGACTTCCACTTCACTTTTTCTTATCGTGGTGAAAAAAAAAGTATTGATAGGAAGGAATAGGAAGTCAGGTATACAGAAAAGGACATAGGGTGCCTTTCATAAACTACTACTATCCTGTCTAATCTACATTTACGCGAGCTAAGCCGCTGTCAATATCTTAAGGGATAACATAAGTTTTATTTGTTTTTTCATGACCACTGTTTTGATATACTTAAGACTTATATTAATTATAGCAATTAAAACAATGGATGTTCGGTGCCAGTTCACAATGCACAAAACTGGCGTGGGCTATATGTGTGTTACACATGTTACCCACACCAGTTTCATGCATTTCATTCCTTATCATAGTCTGATAACTATTTCCTCGAAGGATTAGGCATAGGAGTATTAAAGCCCCATATCGCCAGTTATGGTTTTAAACATTCTGTAATATGAACATTTATGCCGTTTTATCGAGCACAGGTCCAGTTTGCTACTGAGAAGTTCTTGTCAGAAATACTTAACATTTTACTTATCTCGGCAATCAAACTCAGGACCCCATGTACAGTAGTCGCAATACACTACCGGTGCGCCACTAAAGCAGTCATTTAATTTATAGTCACATAAAATCTCTATGACCCTTCTCAGACGTAATTGAAACCTACAAGTTAAAAGGCTGACACCTAATTAAAAAATTTGGCTAGACTCTCACTGAGCCAACAACTTCGTTAATTACTTGACCTATATTCTGTAACTTAGTCTAATTAAAAATAAACTTATGATACGAGAAATTACTTGCATTGGCATTGAAGAACGATGTTTACACTAATCCTAACTAACATTATAAATGCGAATGTGACTTTGTTCGTTTGTCGCTTGCACGCCTTAACTACTCAACGGATCATCGCGAAATTTCGTATATCCGTTGTTAGGCGTATAGAAGAGGACAAAGAGTATCTTTCATCTAGAAAAAAAGTCCTGTTTCCAAGCGTGCGAGATCGTGGGTAAAAGCTAATAAATAATAATAATATCAGCCCTGTTTAGTGTATATAAACCGTCCCACTGTTGGGTATGGACCTCTTTTCATTGTGGGAAGGGGTAGGCCATAGTCCATTACGCTCATTGCGGGTTGGCATACTTCACATATCTACGAAAACGCAACAACAAAACAACCAGATTTGTGATACTAATGTCATAACTGTAACATCTTAATTTGTACCATATTTTCGTATCATATGCAATGCAATAAATAAATTTCCATTTCATTATGGAGAACTCTAAGACATCAGATTTCCTCACGAGGTTTTACTTCATCGCAAAGCGAGCTGTAATTAATAATACGCACGTAACTTTAAATAGTCTGTGTGCCTTGAAATCGAATTTGAGACCTCTGCGAGGTAGTCCAACGGTTTGCCACAAGGCTTTCGGTGTTCTTCACACAAAAATAATATTTTTTACATCAATAGGGTCGGGTAGCGAATTATGAAGGGAAAAGGCTGGAAGATTACGCAGCGATTTCAGGTAAGTAGTTTCTGATTGTGTATTTATTTTGCCTACGAATAAATGTAAGGCTTCTTACCAAAGTGAAAGTATTAAGAGGTATTTTCGAAGCTATTTTGGTCGTAAGAAAAATTCTATTCATTATATTTTTGGATATTTAGTCGTTACCAGTTAAAGGGTGCTTAAAGTACCTATAAACATTTCTAGCACTGATTACGCCAACTATTCTAGAAAAGGTAGGCAACTGATATTTCGCAAAGTGTAGTTCTAGTTTATTTTACTGTAGACATAATATTATGCCTCCGTGGCGCAGCGGTAGTGAATGTGGCTGCTGTGCATGAGGTCTCGGGTTCGAATCCCGGGTCGGGTCAACAAAAAGTTATTGAGTTTTTCTGTTAAGAAATCTCGATAGCAGCCCGGAGTTAGGAAGTTGGCGGTGTTAGACACCCCCGTGCCTCGGAAAGCACGTAAAGCTGTTGGTCCTACGCCTGATCTCTCTCCGGTCGTGTCGGATTACCGTCCCATCGGATCTTGAGAGTTAGGGAACAGAGAGTGCATTTGTGTTTGCGCACACGCTTGTGCACTATAATATCTCCTGCGCAGATGGCCAGTCTCCGTTAAGATTGGCCGCCGTGATCGAAATTCGGTCTGGAGGACATCATTATTATTATTATGCAAATAATATATAGTTCACACAAGAAGAACCATTGACACGAAGAAGAAGACTACCAAAATGTCTATAGTCCGCCTGTTGATAAGCAATCGTGTAGACCACGAGCAGAGCCTTAAAGAGCTGAAATGGGCTAAGGTTTCTACTTTGACGGCCTAAGGAGGTGCTCTTTTTGCCAACTTGAAGGACCCAGGATCGACGGAAGAACGATATACACGTAATAGAGGGCTAGTATATTATGTGGGGACTCTGTCTTCGTCTTCGGGATAGAAACGCAAGATTAAGTAGGTACGTATTTCTTTTTAAATTAATATTTATTATTGTGAACTGTAGTAGTGGAAAGTTAGAATAGAGGGACTAATGTAGTCTGATATTCGTAGTATAGGTTTCTGTAGGATAAGGAGGCTGAAGTAAGTTAAGAATACGATCCCTACGCTTATTTACGATCTTCTGCAGAATATATTATAAGAAAGTCAATTTTTTTATTAGTGATCTTAATTCGCTGGGTTGTTTCTTTCAATAATGTATAACATCATTAAACGCATCTTAAGAGTTAACCCAAGACTAATACCAATCTCTGTCTCCTTTTTTTATACGACTAGTGTTTATACTAGTATTTTTTTTTATACTAGGTGGCACACATGTGTATGGTCCTCCTGATGGTAAGTAGTCACCGTAGCCTATGGACGCCTGCAAGACCAGAGGCATCATTTGCGTGTCACCGACCCTTTAGGAAAGGAAGTGGGAAGGAGAAGGAGCGGGAAGGGGGATAGAGGGTAATTGGGCCTCCGGCACTCTCACTTACCGAACGAAACACAACAGTAGGAATACTGCTATTCCACGTCAATATTCTGTGAGAGGATAGTCCTTCCCCGGTCGAGCCGGCTCATTCATGATGAAATCTGCGAGGCTCTACTACTCATAAATCATCTCATCGTAATCCGTTCAACAGTTTACGCGTAAATGAGTAACAAACGTTTCAACAGATTTACATTTACAACATCAACTAATATTCATACACGTGACATATAAACTCTGTATCCTAACTAATATTATAAATGCGAAATTGAGTTCGTTTGTTACGCTTTCACGCCTTAACTACTCGACCGATCATTGTGAAATTTCGCATACACATTGTCAGGTGTGCAGAAAAGGGTACATAGGGTACCTTCCATCCAGGAAAAAGTATAGTGCCTAACATAATCTAACCTAACCGAGTATTTACGCGAGCGAAGCCGCGGGCAAAGTCTAGTACAGTTATAAGCGAGATGGGTGTAAACACCCAGGATTCAACCTCTTCGTTTTCATGTAACCTATTTTTTTTTCTTTTTCATTAGCTTTTTGTAATGTCCCACTGCTGGGCAAAAGCCTCTCCCGTGGACTTCCAAATCACTCTGTTGGTGGATATCCCCCGAATTTATAATACCTATATCTTGGGGATCTTTTGACCCACAGGGCCCATATTCAAACTCAACCGAGTGATGACCCCAAGGTGTCTGTATACCAAGTTACAAGTGAATCGGTCCAGTGGTTCCGGAACTATGTCTGTCACTAACGAACTGTCACTAACAGACAGACACACAGACCCACATAGTTTTTTCATTAACCTCTTCGAAGAAGACTCAGAGGTTAATAAACAAATTGTCCGAAAATACTTGGTAGTACCTCCTTCTTTTTAAACTTTGAAGGTTTACAAAATAAAACGAACACTACCGTCGTTAAACAAGACGTTCGTGTCACTATCATATGCAGAAACATTAGGTTTTCTACATGTAACGCAAGGTGCAAACGCTATTACTCTTGGGTATCCAAATAGTCTGGTAAGTTCTGGTTTGCGACAGGTAGACACGTTTGATAGTAATTCTTTGCTACCTTTTTCTGAAAAGGGAACTTGAGAGTTAGACTGGACATGAACAGTAAGTCTTAGAAAGTTCTGAGCCTAGACTGGTAGGTTTATTTTCAAGGTTACCGGCAATTTGGGTTATGGTTTTGTTTGTATTGTTAGACTGATTTATGTGATTGCCGTGCACGCTATTCCGAATACGAAATTCGGGTCGGGCCAAGAAAAGTTGTTGGGTTCTCATGTCAAAATCTTCTTAATCTCATGGAAGTCGACGGTGTTTCAAACCCTCGTGCCTCGGAAAGAACGTAAAAGCATTGGTCCTGTATCTGAACTCTAGCCGGTCATGTCGGATTGCCGTCCTATCGGGATCATCAGAGTTAGCCAACAAAGAGCGCAATTGTATTTGCACACATGATTGTGTACTATAATATCTTCAGCGCAGATGAATAGTCTTCGTTAAGATTAGTCGTTGTGTCCGAAACTTGGTCTAGAGGACTAATTCTTCTTGACCCCTCTAGCTAAGCTATGCTTATGTTAGAAGTGGATTCTAAAGTATTTTTATTAGCATAATCCCATTTGTTAATATAATTTTAAAAGCGTTCAGCTATATTCATTACTATCTTTTAACCGCTCGCGTAAAAGTAGGTTAGGTTTGGAAACAGGACTTTAAAAAAATTAAATAGAGCCTTTATTACTTGGCTGTAATATAGCTATCTAATAGTGAAAGAATTTTAAATCGGTTGATTAGTTTTCGAATTATATTATTACTAATAAACAAACAAAAATTAAATCTTTTCACTTTAATATAATAATATCATCCAGACCGAATTTCGGCCACGGCGGCCAGTCTTAACGGAGACTAGCCAAGTACGCAGGAGATATTATAGTGCACAAGTGTGTGCGCAAACATAAGGGCACTCCCTGTTCCCTAACTCTCATGATCCGATGGGACGGTAATCCGACACGACCGAAGAGAGATCAGGCGTAGGACCAACGGCTTTACGTGCTTTTCGAGGCACGGGGGTGTCTAACACCGTCAACTTCCTAACTCCGGGCTGCTATTGAGATTTCTTAACTGAAAAACCCAATAACTTTTTGTTGGCTCGAACCGGAATTCGAACCCGTGACCTCATGCACAGCAGTCGCATTTACTACCGCTGCGCCACGGAGGCAGTTAAAAAGCTTTTCACTTTTTAATAAAAGGTTAGATGTAATATACCTCATACATATTGGCAGGCATTTCATCGCGTAATAAGCGAAGATATATATATTTTCTTGTAACGAAAATGTTTATTCAACTCTTATGCTAATAACCCTGTAAAAGATACAAATAAGGGCATGTAATGTGCCCGCGGCGTTTCAGTATTGAAGGGCGTTTTATCTAATAACGGTTGTATCATCGAATCAATAGCTTTTCCTTACAGTAATCTACAAAAATCTTAAATTCATATGATATACTCGTATGTATTATTAACCGTACACTAAGCAAAACTATTTTGTAAATTATTAGAGGGGAAAAGATTACACTGAGGAACAGTCATTTTGCGGCAAGGTCAAGTCAATTTTGTGTAAGTTCAGTATGCTGAATACGAGAGAAATATCAGATTTGTTAAATTGACTCTCTTTACGAGGTAAGACTTTATAACTATATGACTGAAAGAAGGTCGAAATAAAAATACAATTACATATTAAATATATATTTTAGAAGCGGTTATATAATACCGACAAGACAATTTAAAACATTAACAAAAATCATAAATACATGCTAGAAAAACTTTATCTGTAAGCTTTTCTATTGTGTTAATGTTCAAGACAATCCCTTATTAAACTCAAGCAATAGTCTGCCATCATAATATGGCTGTCCCATCGGCCTTGGTATCTTTTTTTCATAGTTCTAATGTACTGATGGAACCGATCTTTATGTTGAATATCTCAAGAACCAGCGTCAATCTATACAAAGTAAATACATTTCGGGTATGACTAATAAAGGTGTTTATTATAAAACCAGTAACAAAATGAATGCCGCAGAAAATATATATTTTCTTGTTCCCAGTGTTATTCATGAACTTAGACTCGAATCTGCGATCTCACACCTTTTTTGTTTTTTTTTAAGTTTATGCATAAAACAATACATCGGTGGACTTAATGCCAAGGGTATTCTCTACCAGTCAACCGTAGGGTGCAGAGATAAAATGAAGCGCCTGTCGCGGGGGACTTTACAAGCATTCAAACAACGGACACAAAGAGCGCCTAGATTCGGAACAATTAATTATGGATCACATAATTTTTTACCCCGAGTGGTGTTTGAACCTACAACATTCGGTGCCATCAAAGGCGAGGCGTCCACATTACAACACTACGAACCATGCAGTCTTCCCTCATGTTTAATTATTTGACCTCACAATACTTTTAGAGCTGTGGAAATAAGTTTAGTGGGTAACCGTTGGACTGCCACGCAGAGATCTTAAGTTCGATCCCAAGGCGCGCATGTCTGACTTTTCAAAGAGATGTGCGTATTGTGTGCTTATTTAGCGGACACGACAAACGTTGCACACAAGAAAAAAAAAACTATACCATTATCGAATCCACATGAACACACAAAAAATTTCATCAAATCGGTCCAGCTGTTTAGGAGGAGTTTAATTACAAAGACACGCACAGAAGATTTATATATAAAAAGATTATCGCTTACTTTAACGCTGGAGGAAAACATTGTGGGGAAACCTGCATGTCTAAGAGTTCTCAATAATGTTCTCAAAAGATATGTGAAGTCTGCCAACCCGCACTGGGCCAGCGTGGTGGACTATGACCTAATCCTTCTCACACTGAGAAGAGGCCCGTGCCCAGCAGTGGGACAGTTTAATAGAGGGCTGATATTATAATTATTATTTAGATACATACATATTATCATGCCTGTGTCCCCAAAGGGGAAGGCAGAGATATATAACGCCCATATTGCACACAGGTATGATTTTAAGTTCCACGTAACAGGGGCGTGCACAAAGATTTCTGGTAGGGTATGCACGCCCTACCCGAAACCTCTGCGAGGGCACTACATTTCATTTATAAATGTTTTTGTATGTAGGTATATATATCTGTGTACAATAAATAAATCAAATATCTTACCAAATTCAATTCAGCGACTTTTCGACATTGATGATTGTGTGTGTGGCCACCATGAATATCCAAATAAGTGACTGATGGTGAGAACAAGTCACCTAAATGACATCCATTGTGGCCTTGTAGGTATTACAAGGCCGTGAGATGTTAAGACTGTTTATTGCGCAAGTGAACAAAAATAAATGAACGGAATTACTAACATACTTGACTAGGTATTATTTTAACTACGTCAATCAACCGTTTAAAAATATTTCTATTTCTTTCACTTTTGCGTTGTGCCATTCAATGCCTAATTTGAACTGTGTATTCAAACTAGACTCGATTCTACCTTTTCCAAACAATTGGAACTTTAAACAAGAATCTATATGTTTTGCCGACGAATTGTGTTTAGAAGCAGCTTTGTGAAAATTATTTAAATCCGAATATCCATTATAGGTCCAAACATTATTTTATCTTGTTTTGAAAATAATATACACGGAAAACAAAATAGTTTATTTGTGTGTAGATGATGTGTGATTTGTGTAAGCTATAAATATCATAATACTTTTTATTAAAAGAACGTGTCGTATTATCTTTCTGTTGTTTTAGATCTAAATCGCAAACACAGCGTCCAAGAGAAGAATTTTATTTTTGTCATCAAATGACAACGTCGTGAAAACACCAGTTTTTAATTTATTTAAACACATCACCAACACAGATATCACAGATATAATTTTCCGTAATTTACAGTAATTCCGATAATTTCACTAATTATTTAGTTATCAATTACAAAGCGCTCAAAATCCCCTCGACAGCTCTGTGAAATAGTTAATAATGGCGTACGATGCTATATTGCTAAAATAATAGGCCTATAAATAAACAACAATTATGATGTTTTTGACAACTATTTAAGCTAGTTGGATTATGTAGGCAGTGCCTTCAGTCGGCGAGCACACACGTGCATTTTACACACACAAGCAAAATATTAGTCTCGTAGACAGCGTAATCGATTGACGTTTAAATGTACTGCCAATAAGCACAAAATATCTCTGCTTCCAGACACCTCTCTATTATATTATATGCTATTTGTTTAGTAGTTCGCTCGAGGACCAATAGATGGCAGTGGCACAAGCTATTTGTTTAGTAGTTCGCTTACGGACCAATAGATGGCAGTGGCACAAGCTCTTATTGTATCTGATAATTTTATAGTGTATTTATTATTTTTCAGATTAGACTAGATTTACATAGGTCAGCGGACTAGGGTATGCAGTGCTTATTTGCTTGCATGAAGCGCACGCGCCTGCCACGTAATAGGGGCGAGCCCATTGCTGTATATCAGGCCCAGTTCCAAATTTAATGAAAGAAGAAAGAAATAAATCTTTATTGCTATTATACAGCTTTCATTATTACCTCTTGAGACACATGCGTCCCACAGCTGTAACAATCAGGACTCCAGTTCAGCATTTGCCTGGTCCCAAGAACCAGGCACTGGTTTTCCACTGGAGCCTGTTATTATGACGTACGGAAGCCAACAAGTATAACGATATATACATAGTTATATATAATTTAGAATTATGTACATATTAATAGCATAAGAAGGTATAAAATATATAGACAAATGTTAAATAAGTACCTACACAATTATATCTATACCTACATTATAAAGCTGAAGAGTTTGTTTGTTTGTTTGGTTGAACGCGCTAATCTCAGGAACTACTAGTCCAAATTGAAAAATTATTTTTGTGTTGGATAGCCCATTTATCGAGGAAGGCTTTAGGCTAAATAATATCACGCTATGATCTACGGGGGCGGTGCAGTATTCATAAACGCGGGTGAAACCGCGGACACATCTATCTATACCAATATAAAGTATTGTAATATAAATACTCTCGTAATGATAAAATAAAGAAGCATTCTGAACACGCAATCGTAGTTTTCGCTACGGTACTTTATAACTTACGAAATGTAGATGTCACTCAACTCTGCTTACCCTTTAGTGATATAGACATGGAAATAGGTACATATGGACATAATAAAGTAATCGATGCTATGTGATTAATAAAAAAGTTTTGTCAAAGTAAACAATGGTTCAAAAGGCTCAAAGCGACAACTTTTGGGTCAAAGGTCCGACCGTGGATTAAATGCTTCGGGTTCGAAACAGTAACAATGGCGCATACGGACACAATCCAGTGAAGGGCTCTTGGATAATCTCTAACAAATATATTGAAAACTAGTTTATGTCCGCAGCTTCACTTGTTTAAATGTAGGTTAGGCTTATAACTGTGTTGCTGATGTAGTTGCAGTTCCGGCGGTCCACCCACCATTCCAAGCAGCCAGTTGGCACACCATGGTATTTTTAGTCAGTAGTATCGTTTCGGAACGTTCCATCTTTGCCCGGGTGAGCCCGACATAACCTCTCCGCTCCCCTTTTCCGCGGAGAGGTAAGCGTCATAGCATTAACACCACGTCAAAAAAACAGTTTAGTAACGGTACTTTTTTTTTAAGAAATACTATGGCCTTTTTTGTTCAGCTGATAACGTGTATGCGAAATTTAATGATGATCGGTTGAGCAGTTAAGGCGTGAAAGCGTAACAAACAAACTCACATTTGCATTTATAATTTTAGTTAGGATATACATACTTGAACGAATAAAGGAGTCTGCCCACTACACCGTCTCATACCATGACCATGCTAGGAACGTATTAGACACGAAAAGCAACACGATACGCCCTGCTATAGGAACTGCTGGTCGGTGACGGAACGGTCTAGTGGGCATAGTCTTATACATTTCCTTACAAGGAATATTTTTTTGCCTGACACGTTCCTAGCACGGTCATGGTATGAGACGGTGTAGTGGGCAGACTTCTTAATATAATATAATAGAATCAGCATTGCCATTTAACGTGGCAGTGCTACCAGTCTTCTGAGCACTTTCCCGGTCGATAGCGATGCTGGAGAATTTTACAACGCTGCCTAAACCAGCCATTCTATTTTACTATAATTTTAAAATATACCGTCCTATATTTTGTGCCATTTCATTTTGTTATAATTAAAGTTTGTTTATATTAGTTAAGTTGTAAATTATGACTGTTGCTTTTGTACATGTAATAACAGAAAATAAATATTCATTCCCTTGATCGAATTAGTATATTTAATGAATAGCGCATTCTTAAACTAGCTATGAAATTATACAATCATAACTAATGAAATGTGGGTGAAATACATCTCTTAGTGAAAGTTTCATACAATTTCCTAATTACTTAACAACGAGAACTTGTACTGAACTCAAACATCGGTGAAGTTCAATACTTACTGTTTGTTTTAAGTGTTCCATGCCAAACACTCTAGTCACTCAGCTCTGGTTTAATCACTGAAGCTTCGCTATCACAGGCATCTGCAACTAATAATAATAATAATAATACCAAACCGCAGGGCAGCAGCTGAATGTGAGTGGTGACACTGCGCTCCTGAATACCTCAGAGAGTCGGTTTGGGCCTCGTCCCCGGCTTGCCGTTACTGGTTGGCTGAGGTGGAACTACAAGACAGCCCGTAGGACTCTCAACTCTGGCTTGCCTTGGTCGGCCGGTCAGAGGGAGGCCGCTAAAGCTATATGCTTGGAGGTGGAAGTGTCATTTTCAACGGCATAATTACGGCAAACCCGCTCTGAGTCTCCGTTGTCACGCGACCCATGATGGTGAAACCGGCGCCGCACCGATCGACACCCCCAGCCGCTCGCACCGGTGTTGCCCTCTGCTGCTGGCTTGTATGCCTATGGTGGCTATTCAGGGGGCCCATCTAGTGATTTGGCGAGTCACTGTCTGCCCATTGCATTGATGATATTAGAGTATTCAAGACAGACGCCGTTTTTCATCCATAGTTACCAGTATACCGGTCCACCAAACATCCATACCCATAGCCCATATATTAGAATCCATACGTAGCAATAGTCCTACGCCTGCTGCAGCTAGAGCCGCTGTAGGTGTTCCATCCCACCTTTGATTAAAACTTTCGAAGGGCCTGTTCACATTGGACCCACGTTTCCGTGTAAGCCTCCCAAAGGGCTTGGTATTTTCTAATATAATATATTAGAAAATACCTGTGATAACAGAAATATAATAATAATGTCCTCCTGACCGAATTTCGCTCCAGACGGCCAATCTTAACGGAGACTGGCCATCGGCGCAAGAGATATTATAGCGCACAAGTGTGTGCGCAAACATAAGTGCACTCTCTGTTCCCTAACTCTCATGATCCGATGGGACGAATAATTCGACACGACCGGAGAGAGATCAGGCGCAGAACCAACGGCTTTACGTGCTTTCCGAGGCACGGGGGTGTCTAACACCGCCAACTCCCTAATTCCGGGGTCGTATTGAGATTTCTTAACAGAAAAATCCAATTACTTTTTGTTGGCCCGACCCGGGATTCGAACTCGAGACCTCATGCACAGCAGTCGCATTCATTACCGCTGCGCCACGGAGGCAGTAGCAATTAATTTTATAAATGCGAATGTGAGATTTTTATTTGTTACGCTTTCACGCCGACTCGTCCAATCGTCATGAACGTTACGCATACGGTCAGGGCCTATTCCCCTGACCGTATGCGTAATTTCATGATGATCGGTTGAGTCATAGGATACTATAAAAGGACCTTTAATCCAGAAAAAGTTCTATTACTAATCTAACCTAACCTTTATTATGCGAGCGAAGCCTCAGGAAAAAACTAGTTAGTATATAATTCATAATGAATTAAGACGGGCATGCATATTGTTAACCTCTGAGTCTTCTTCGAAGAGGTTAATGAAAACACTATGTGTTTCTGTGTGTCTCTTTGTTAGTAACAGGCATAACTCCGGAAACACTGTACCGATTGACTAGAAACTTGGTGTGCAGACACCTTGGGGTCATACCTCGGTCGAGTTTGAATATGGGCCCTGTGGATCAAAAGAACCCCGAGATATAGGGGTCACATATTTTAAATGGAAAATATTGACTTGTAACATGGTGTGCAGACACCTTGGGGTCATACCTCGGTCGAGTTTGAATATGGGCCCTGTGGGTCAAAAGACCCCCGAGATATAAGAGAGATTATTTTCATTACTTTTTCATTTAAGGCGAAGAGGTTGAATCCTGGATTTTTACACCCATCTCGTTTATTGTTGGAGCTAAAGTCAGCTTGTGACCACAGCCGGTGTGACCTGGTTGAAATGCACCTGAAGAGAGTTTTGACTTACCTTTTACGTACACATCTGCTGGGCACATTTCCAAACGCGTGCTGCTGAGATATACCTAACATAAAAATTCAGCAACGCTTTTGCTGACACAAGCATTGAACATGGAATATGACATTTACAGAAACTCCGCCATCTTACAGTTGGAATGGGTTTTCGTTCAGGCGAGGGTGTTAGTATGAACGCATAATGTTCACACCTTCTTACAAAGAGTTTTGTCTCGTCGATGATCTATAGTCTATGCTCTCTCTCTCACCGGCTCAGTGACGCGTAGTAATTTGTTAATTCATATTTTAAGTTAATATAAAATAAAAACAGTTTATAATATAACCAAGTGCTTTATTTATATACAACTCTCTGACCGCACGCATTTATTTAAAAGCATCTCCTTCATTATGGACCAGCCCTGGATGAATTAAGAAGTACATAATCAAAGTTTTTAGATTACACGTAACAAAGGGCCTATTTTCCATCTACTGTCTACTACCTTTTATAAAAACTCAGTAACACTTTGGCTGACCTTAGAATTGGAAACGGCTCCATACGACCACACGCATTTATTTAACGCAACTGCTTTACTATGGACCAAGTGGGAGACTTTACAAGTACATAATCAATGGACACAGAGTCAACCCAGACTAATAATAAATTACCCGTGTGGGATTCGAACCAAAAGTCAACGCTATGGCAACGTTGAGGTGAAGCTTGCTCGTTGCGCCATATTTGCAGTGAAGACCATTACTCGTATATTGGATACTTTCGATAAATTTATTTATTTATTATAATAAATTGCCAAAAGATATATATTTATACCATGGCTGCTGAAAAGCAACCGACACGTGGGGGAAAGTGTAAACCTAAATATAAATATTTTTAATAATTTTATTAGCTTATAAATTAGTAAAATTCAATAGTAGTAGTAGTGTAACAGTTTTCAAAATTATGTAATAGGTACAGTGTTAAATAAACAACGCGATAAAATCCGTATATAGTAGTTTAATTTCAATGAATAACATTCGCGTAAACAGAAGATAATATTAATTAACTTTCTCGTTTAGCACGTCATGTAGATTCATGTACGTTATACTCTATGTCTTGTTATGATGGTATCTACTGCCTGTGAACTGTAAAAATTATTTATTTACCCACAATCTCTGCACTAGCATACTCTGATTGTAAACTTAATTATTTTTATGTAATATAATATTTAAATAAGTAAATTGTAAAATTGTTCTAAGAATAAATAATCTATGAACCGATATTTACCATAATAGTTTCAACATGAAAATATAGTGCAGCTTTTGTTATGAAAACCGACATTCATCCGAGGCAAAATCTAGAAATATAGATCTTGTGTTAGTATCCATATTGTACAGAGAAATGAAATACCGAATATAAAATGTAAACGAATGTGTTTTATCTAAGCTCATCCCTCTTCTATTGTATCTAACATTGTGCATGGACATTTTTATTCAAGAAATATGAGTAATGGTTAAATTTTGCATCGTTTGTTCTGTAGTGAACTTACTTAGGGGACGTGTATCGTTGGAAATGTTCTTTAGAAGTTATTATTTAGATGTTTTGTGACTGTCTTGGTTGAGGTCATCTAAACGTACAATAAATTGTAACTGGTTGATGTTTGTGTGTGTAGGAAATATCTTAGCAAACTAATATGATGGGTCTTTATAAGAGCTATAGAATCTAAAACAATTATTTTAGAATTTCTGTATGTCTGTCTGTATCTTTATAAGCGCATCACGCAAAAGTTTTTGTCCTGTACTGTACTAAAATAGTAAGTTCAAAATTAATTAATTAGAAAACATCAGCATTTCGTAGCGCGCGTAGCACTCTACGCCGTAGACTCATTGTAGCTACGACACTTTATCAGCAACATTTAACGTAGACGTACATCAAATATTATGACACATGGAAATAAGTATTATGAGTGGAAAATTGGGTTTACATTTTAGTAATATTAAAAATAGAATACGATCATGTCGTAGACGATATACTTTTAAACTACGAAAGGTATTAGTAATTCTTTTTATTTATATGTTGGGAAGCTTTGTAAGCACTCACTTTGGACGAAACTTTTGACGTAGGTAAATATTCATATTCTTCGGAGACAGAACCCGTAACAATCAGCTCTCTGACAATAGCGATATAATCACTAGAACTACTGCACCATCATTGCAATAGAGTCTTAATTTAAGTAAGTAAAGAAGTATCATTTCACTCTTGCTATTCAAAGTTCCATGCTGAAAATATGTTTACAGAAATCTCAACGACTTTTCACCAGACCTTGCTACCAAGCCCCATATTTCACGTACCAGTACCTCAATGAAACAACATTACAAGTTAAACTAAATAAGTCTAAACAGCACGAGCGAATCAAGTTAGTATTTGCAAGTATACGTATGTACAGTTCAGAAACAAACTTGATTGAAACCGAGAAACAACGATAACCTGATATTGCCAAGAATTTCCAAACGTACATCGTAAATTCCCGACAGTTTTCGGAAACGCATTCTGTTGCACTACTAGCAAAACAAAAATGTAATATGAAACGTTCGAGAACTGGCCCGGCTCCAGGGTAATTGTGGACTTGAAACGTGCTCCGTACGATAATACTGTCGTAAGTGAAATATCTGCTTGTAAGATTTATACGACCACTGCCAGTGTGGTGAGTTTGCCTCATAGGATCGAAATTCAAAATTTTAAAATGACTTTTCGACGATTCTTTCTATAGAGTTTGTTTTGGGGCTCTATAAAAAGTATTGTCACCGACAGATCTATTTCAATTGGGTGTGTGGTTATCTCACTGTGATTTGTATGCCGAATACCTATTTGCCTTAATCTTATAGTCCTCTTTGTTGGCTCGAATAGAAGGCTTATGATGAACAGTAGTCGGTTTTGGGAATTTGTTACGTTTTATTGTAATAAAATGAAAAATTAAATCAGATGAAATCAAAAATTTACATTTTTGATACACCGATTTAATCTGTAAAATCTTAGAATACGGAGATAATTAAAAATCTAATGTGTCTGGCTATCAGTGTGCCGCTAGGACTCAGTTAATTGAAATTAGAAGTTTGAAAAATCGTTACGGTCAGCGTTAGTCTAACCCGTTAACCACGGTTGCTGAAGAGGAACTGAAACGTTTTTAAGTGTTAATATTTAAATTGGCAAGCTCAGGTTACTAGAGTTAGTCAGAGAGTAACCGGGACGCTACGAAGAATTTTCTACCATTTAAGACAAAAATAATGCTTGTGCAGACTTTGATATTTCCCTTAATCGACTATGGTGATATGTGTTACTATGTACTGAATGCAGATCTACTCAATAAATATGACCGACTTCTAAATAACTGCTTTCGATTTATTTATAATCTTCGTAAATATGACCATATTTCATCTCATAGATCCACTTTAAAATGGTTACCGCCGTCAACGCCGTAGTTTGCGTGCCCTTAGGTACAAAATTATTTTCTATCTAATTATATCTAATTATTTAACCTGCCTTTTCTAATACCTATGTGCTAATTACGATACAAATCTTCGTTCTTCCAATAACCTCCTTTTACTTTGTCCCTCCCGTTTCCTACATTCTTCATTCCTCGTCCAGTCCGTTTTACTATGGAATGCGCTCCCTCATGAAGTCAGGATGTCCACAAACCATCACTTTCAAGGTGAAAGTACGTGCTCTCATCCTTGACAGTTTATCAAATTCATCTCAACTATAATATAGTACGTATGTACGCATGTATCTATATATATTTGTATATGTTTTATTTAGATTATAAAATATGTTTATATTATGTAATATATCGTTTTTATTATGATATTCTTTAGTATAATAATATACTTACTCAGTTCTAAATGTATATTTCATCATAATGTATGCACCTACTATTTTTAACTCTGCATCACCCAATGGTTGACTGGTAGATAATGCCCGTGGCATTAAGTCAGGCGATGTAATATTTTGTGCATAAAGTTTTAAATAAATAATATGAATAATTTAATAGAAAAACATAGATAATAATAGAAATGTTCAATTTTAATACAATAACACTACCAATAATGTTCTGTGTTAGATAAAAAATAATTCTGTAACACGGTATGTAAAAAATAAACAGACACATTTATATAACTA
Source organism: Catocala nupta (assembly GCA_963675205.1). Classification (NCBI taxonomy): domain Eukaryota; kingdom Metazoa; phylum Arthropoda; class Insecta; order Lepidoptera; family Erebidae; genus Catocala; species Catocala nupta. The sequence goes on along the minus strand of OY776095.1, from coordinate 4,653,237 downwards.
CGTTATAATAAAAAAGAAGTGAATTTCAGTTAGTTACTTAGCCAGTTAATCAATCACAGTGGATGACAGTTAAAGTAACAGGTGCTATTGACGTGTTAACGTGATTGATACTGGCACACGGTGCCGGCGCGGCTCGCATCGGTATGTGTGGCGAACGAATTAAAGTAAACAATTTAAATAAATTCCGTGTTCCATTTGATACTTTTTTATTTCATATGTAGGACATGTCTATACACATCAAACAAACCTGACATTGATCTAGCGTTTAAAATAACGCGAGAATTTTGAAGTAAAATAAATGAAATCCATATTTTAACTTTATTGTTCGATTACACTTGTCATGAATGAGCTCCTTGCATCCTTGTGTTACGTTGAACATCCGAACTAATATTATAAATGCGAATGTGAGTTTGTCTGTTTGGTTGTTACGCTTTCACGTCTTAACTGCTCGACCGATCATCATGAAATTTCGCATACACGTTGTCAGGGGTACAGAAAAGGACATAGGGTACCTTTTATCCAAAAACATAATCTAACCTAGCCTATATTTACACGGGCGGAACCGCCGGCGTAATCTAGTCTAGTTACAAATAAAATGTGAATGTATTCGTTACGCTTTCACGTTCTAACTACTCTACTGATCATGATGAAATTTTTATCCAGAAAAATATTTTTTTATCCTTTTATCCAGAAAAAGTACCAAACAGAGAGAAATAAAATAAAAATTTCCAAAGTCTCTGTGTGGTGACGGAGTAAGAATACTACATCTCACCACCCCATTTCATCCCGTGGGTGTCGTAAGAGCCGACAAAGGGAGCACATTAAGCAGACAACAGCTCTGCAAAGAGAGGGAGAACTCGAAACAAACCCTATACTAACCCGTTTGGCCAGCGTGGTATATAGTAGGCTAAAATCCTCTCATGAACACAAAACCACAAAAATGGCCCCCAGTTCCCGGCAGTCCCGCTATTCCCAACCACGGCAGCGGTCGCGGTAACGGCGGGATGGGGGGTGCGAAGAATCTCAGGGCTACGGAAGGCTGCCAAAAACAAATACACCTGGCGACGTATAACGGCAGGTCACTTCGGCTCGACCAACACCTCACCGAACTCGAGGTAGAACTAAGTCGCCTTAACTGGCATATATTGGGGTTATCTGAGGTCCAAAAACAGGGGGAGGACACGATAACCCTTAAATCAGGCGACTTGTTCTACTTTCGAGAAGGTGATCGGCTCTCCCAGGGTGGTGTCCGTTTCCTGGTTAATAAGGCCCTCGTAAGCAGCGTTGTGGAAGTTAGTAGTGTGTCGACACGGGTAGCGTACCTTGTACTAAAGCTCACCGCTAGGTATACCCTGAAGGTAATACAGGTATATGCGCCGACCTCGACTCACTCTAACGAGACAGTCGAGGCCATGTACGAAGATATTGCAAAAGCAATTCATGGTACGGCCAAGGCTCACTACAACGTTGTGATGGGGGATTTTAATGCCAGAGTGGGAGTACAAGAACGCGGCGAAACGATACTCGAAGTCCACGGCCTGGGGCGTAGAAATTACAGGGGGCAAATGCTAGTCAACTTTCTAGAATCGCAGGGGCTCTTAACGAAAGTGGACTTGGCAAAGCCCCGATACTGTGACAAGGAACGAAATAGATTTCATCATTACGGACCGGAAGCATATATTTAGAGATGTCTCCGTGATCAATAGGTTCAATACCGGCAGTGATCATCGACTTGTCCGAGGCACTCTAAATATAGACTTCAAAGTAGAGAGGGTCCAAATGGTAAAATCTGGTCTCCGATCTACACCGCTCCAAATAGCTTTGGGCTCTAAAAAGTTTCAATTGGAACTTCAAAGTCGTTTCGAGTCGCTGGAAGCTACAGGCAATGTTGAGAAGAAAACCGACACAGTGGTCAGAACGCTACTAGAGCTGTCACGGAGGTGGATGCCCGCAAAGTGTAAGAACAGGGAGTCTAAGCTCTCGCTCGAGACTCTCGAACTTATGAGGGAACGACGAGAAATGCCATCCACTGAGTCGTCTTCGTCAGATAGGAGAGTTTTAAACCTACGCATCCGAAAGCTGATGCGACGTGACCTTCGTCGCTCTAACTCTCGCCTCATCGAGGCAGCGATTGAGCGAAATAGAGGGTCAAAAGTTTTCGCTCAGCAGTTAGGGAGACCCGATCTGACGAAACTCAAGGCTACTGATGGCGGAATCAAAACCTCAAAGTTCGAGATACTCAACGAAGTCGAGAGTTTTACAGACACCTGTACGCATCACGGATGGCGAGCCCTTCGGAATATAGCGGCGATGACCACAGAGCCCCACTTACGCGCCACTTCACCGAGGACATCCCGGATATCGACCAGAGCAGCTTAAGAATAATAAATCTCCCGGTGATGACGGAATTACAACAGAGCTCTTAAAAGCGGGCGAAATCGGAATCCTGAAGGAGCTAACTAGCCTGTTTAATTTCGTCATCCAACAGGGCTTAACACCTCAGGCGTGGAGTGGGAGTGCGGTGGTTTTGTTCTTTAAGAAAGGTGATAAAATCTTACTTAAGGACTATAGACCATCTCACTCCTAAGTCACGTCTACAAGTTGTACTCGAGAGTCCTCACAAACCGTCTCGCTAGAAAACTTGACAAGTTCCAGCCTCCAGAACAAGCCGGGTTTCGAAGAGGCTTCAGCACCGTGGACCACATCCATACTGCTCGGAAGTTACAGAAGACCGAAGAGTACAATCAGCCGCTATGTATGGCTTTTGTGGGCTACGAAAAAACCTTCGACTCCATCGAAACTTGGGTGGTTCTGGATGCTCTGCAACGATGTCACATTGACAGGCGCTATATAGAAGTGTTGAGATGCCTGTAGGACACCGCCACAATGACCGTCCAGCTTCAGGACCAGAAGACAAACCCGATAGAGCTGCGTCGAGGAGTGAGACAGGGAGATGTAATATCTCCCAAATTGATCACCAACGCGCTTGAGGATTTTTTTAAAACACTGGCCTGGGCCGGACGGGGAGTCAATGTGAATGGTGAGTAAATCTCACACCTACGGTTCACCGATGACATCGTCATTATAGCAGAGTCGCTGGAACAGCTTAGCGGGATGCTGCACAGCCTAAATGGAGCCTCGCGACGGGTTGGTCTCGGCATGAACTTGGATAAAACCGAGATCATGTTTAATAGACACGTTATGCCGAGACCGATTTACGTCGATGGGTCGATGCTCGAAGTTGTTCAAGAGTCACCTTGGACAAGTGATTCGAATTGGTAGGAACAACTTCGAGAAAGAAATCGACAGGAGAATCCAGTTGGGGTGGGCAGCGTTTCGTAAGCTTTGTCAGGTTTTCTCATCGCCTTTACCGCAATGCTTGAAGACCAAAGTCTTTGAACAGTGCGTCCTACCTGTTATGACCTACGGTGCCGAAACGTGGACACTCACGGTAGGGCTAGTCCAAAAATTTAAAGTCACCCAGCGGGCTATGGAGCGAGTTATGCTAGGAGTTACTTTGAGGAATAAACTTAGAAATGAGGTTATCCGTCAAAGAACCAAGGTTACCGACATAGCTTGCAGAATAAGCAAGCTGAAGTGGCAATGGGCTGGCCATATCTGTAGAAGGACCGATGGCCGGTGGAGACCGCGACTTGGTAAACGTAAGGTAGGACGCCCCCCGGCTAGGTGGACCGATGACCTGAAAAAGGTAGCTGGGTCAGACTGGATGCGGAAGGCGGAAGACCGGATGTTGTGGCGTAAAATGGGAGAGGCCTATGTCCAGCAGTGGACTGCGGTGGGCTGATTGATTGATTGATTGAGATAGAAATTTTTGTTGAATTTTAGAGAGCATATACTCTTACTCGTGTTACAAAAAAGTTACTTAAGATGTATCCCCAATTACATAGTACTTTACTATCTTAATGTGATCAAAGAAGTTGTTGACCTAGAACTTACAACTCTTGGCATACTAACAGTAGTGAAGTGATCGCTAAAGCTCCAGTGCCAAGCATGCAATCGTAAATAACTGCATATAATGTACCAATAACTATTATATTATATGCCAAAAACATGTAATATGTAATAAAACACCAATAAAATTGGCTCTTACGAAGAAAATATATGCTATTTTCGATATGGGTTTGTAACAATTTTGTACCGACCCTTTTCCTAATAGACCTTTACAAGTAATAAGGTCCAATATTTGTTGCACTGTAATTTGCTTCTTATAAAATGATTTGTCATGGTGGCTCTAATATTGGTATAGTTTTTAATATACATATACAGTCGAAACCGAATATAACGACATCGTTTATAACGCCGGATCGTTTATTACGGCCGAGTGGCAAGGTTCCGGCCGAAACCCTGTATAAACAAGTAATCAAAGCGCCTATAACAACATCGGATACAGCGACATATCGCTTAAAACGACGAAACATTTTCGATATTCATCGGCTATAACGACCAACCGATTTACCTGTACCAGCAAAACAAAAAAATTAGAACAATTTAATTATAAAAAAATTGACTTATTGCAATCTATGAAGGAATATTTTAAGCTGAGTACAGCTTATAGACTACACTTAGTATATTGTATATGTATATTGATTTTTTAGAATAACATTTTTATTTATTTTTCAACATTTTATTTGAACACAAGTTTTTAAGCATAACCTATACCCATACATAAGCAGCAAAAGCCTAGTGGGAAACCGTTGGACTGCCACGCAGAGGTCTCGAGTTCGAACCGAAGGCGCGCATCTCTGACTTTTCGGAGTTATATGCGTATTAAATAGGTAATTATCGCTTGCTTTAACGGTGAAGGAAAACATCGTGAGGAAACCTGTATATCTGAGAGTTCTCCATAATGTTCTCGAAGATATGTGAAGTCTGCCAATCCGCACTAGGCCAGCGTGGTGGACTGTGGCCTAACCCTTCTCACACTGAGAAGAGGCCCGTGCCCAGCAGTGGGACAGTTTAATACAGGGCTGATATTATATTATATAATAATATAAGTAAACAAAAGATATAATCTTGTTGAAACTATTTTTGCATGAGGGTACGACAACAAATTTGTGTTAAATTTATAATAATCTTGTTGTTAATTGTAGTGTGGCGGTGCAAAACGAGTACAAAAACACCGTTATGTAACACTTTATTGCTAATTGTCGCGCATAACATAGTTTACATACCTAGTACAATATGTCTTCTAACTCTTTAGTGTCTATTTATTATCAGAATACTAGGGGTTTGCGAACGAAATCTCATGACTTTCTTTGTAATGTATTAAATAGCGATTATGATATTATCGTAATAACCGAAACATGGTTGAATGATAGTTTTTATACTGCGGAATTTTTTGATAACCGTTTCGAAGTATTTAGATGTGACCGTGATCGCGCTGCAAGCGAGTGTTCGCGAGGCGGCGGCGTATTGGTGGCGGTGCGCCGCGAGCTGTGTCCCAGCGCGCGGCCAGACTGGTGCGCGCCGCCGCCAGCCGACGAGCTGTGGGTGAGCGTGCCGCTGCGCGGCCGCCCGCCTGCCACACACTGCGCTTCGCCGTCCAACGTTAATCGTTACTTCTTACATATTGCCTGTACGTACATACCGCACAGTGTTCGACATCAAACTTTATTAACATCTTTCTTCAATCAGACATGTGATATTATTCAGCAACATCCTGATGACTTATTTTTGGTATTAGGTGACTTTAATGTGAGTAATGGATCGTGGTATTACGATGACGATACTAGCAGTATGAAAATTGAAACTAATGATCAGTTATCATGTCTCACTAGTGATTTTATGAGTTTATCATTATTGTTACAATATAATTTGCACCTCAATTGCAATGATAGAATTTTGGACTTAGTTTTCTGCAGTACAGTTTGTCACATTAACACTTGTGATCAACCATTGGTACCTGAGGATGTCCACCATAAGGCCTTATCTATTGAAATACCGTTATGTCTTCCCGAAACTTTAGTCAATAATACATATACAAAGAAAATGTTTTTCCAGGCGGATTACGAGTTAATTCGTAATAAACTCAGATCTATTGATTGGAATACCGCATTTGCTAAAACTGATGGCGTTGAATACAGAGTTCAGTTTTTCTATGACAATATAAATAGTATTATAGATACATATGTTCCATCCCGTACTGTCCATAATAATAATAATAAATTTCCTCCATGGTACAACCGCGCTCTTATAAAACTTACTAGAGAAAAGCGCAAGTATCACAAAAAATGGAAAACATACAACAACCTAAATGATTATAGAACTTTCTCCCTACTTCGACACAGATTGAGAAAAATGGAGCATATTGCGTATTTACAGTTCAACATTTTATCGGAAAATAGAATTATTGATAATCCGAAATATTTTTGGTCATATGTTAAATCAAAAACCAAAAGCAATGACATACCGCATGAAATGACTTTTGATGGGAAAATAATTACCACGGGTACTGACATATGTGACACATTTAACAAATACTTTCATTCGGTATTTGTTAAACCTCCACCCACTGATAACTCCTATAGAAATAAACCTTTTGACTTATCTTTATCTAGTATAGATACGAACACCGTAAACCTCTCTGATGAAATTATTCTCAAGCACCTAAAAACCGTGAACATTCACAAAGGGCCTGGTGCAGATCACATTCATCCTCTATTTATTTCCAAATGTGCCAACGAACTACTCACTCCCGTTGCTGACATTTTTCGTTTATCCATCAAAACGAGTGTATTTCCTAGTATATGGAAACGCGCGCTTATAACCCCAATACCTAAGAACACACAAAAAGAATTAATTACCCAATACAGACCCATTTCTAAGCTTTGTGTCTTAGGTAAAATACTTGAAAAAATCGTAACTAGTGAAATATCGTATACTGTGCGTAACCAAATCACTGAAAACCAACATGGTTTTATTAAATCTCGAAGTATCGACACTAATATGACTATTTTTACTGACTTTCTTCTTCGTAACATGGATAATGACAGTCAGGTGGATGTCGTGTACACCGATTTTTCGAAAGCTTTTGATAAAATCAATCACGATCTGCTCCTTATGAAGCTTTCAAGACTCGGTGTGCACGGCGACCTCCTAAGGTGGATTGAGTCATATATACGTAATCGTACACAGGCCGTTTGCTTGAAAGGATATTGTTCTAGTTTCTTAACTGTTCCCTCAGGCGTTCCCCAGGGATCCCATCTTGGTCCTGTTCTCTTTTCTCTGTACGTTAATGACTTGGGCGATATCTTAAAATACAGCCAACATTTACTTTACGCTGATGACACAAAAATTTATAGAGTAGTAAAAAATGTCGACGACTACCTTATGCTACAGTCCGATCTCGATTCACTAGCCAAATATTGTCACGATAATCAACTTTTTATTAATGCAGACAAATGTCACATTATTAGTTACACGCGAAAAAAGTCACCATTTCACCATAATTATACGTTAAATGACTGTTATCTAAAACGTGAGAAAAAGATCAGGGATCTCGGCATAATAATGGACGATAAAGTAACTTTCAATCACCATATTGATAGTATAATTACTAAAGCTTACAAGAATCTAGCATTCATTAATAGAATTACTAAGCCCTTTCAGAAAACCATAACTCTAAAAATTTTATACTTTGCATTTGTCAGGTCCATCCTTGATTTTGGCTGTATTGTTTGGTCGCCTTATTTCAGTTGTCATATTGAACGAATTGAAAGGGTTCAAATGATATTTTTAAAAATCCTCAGATTTCGGTCTAACATTCAAAATGAACCATACAATTTAACGCTCAAAAAGCAAAATATGCTAAGTCTTCGGGACAGACGTAAACTTTTTGATATTTCTTTTCTCTTTAAAATTGTCAATAGTGTTATAGATTGCCCAAAGTTACTTTCAAACATACATTTTGTTAGCAAAGTTCGCCTCCCCGTTCGGTCTAATCGTACATTGCAATTGTTTGCACCACCTCAACTGCGAAAGAATTATACCCGTAACTGTTTTTTGTCCCGCTCTTTAATTCTATACAATAAGGAATTTATAGACATTGATATCTTTAACACCTCTTTGGTATGCTTTAAAAAGAATGTCATAGAAAAATTAAAGCACACATAAATGTATAATTGTACCTATATGCAATTGCTTAATCTTCTTCTTCGTCTTAGCCTTATAGGTTTGTCGTTATTTCATTGTATTTAATCAAAATGTATTATTGTTTATATTTACTTTCTATTATCTATTTTTTTATTTTCTAAACCTTACCATATTCAGCATGTCAACGAGCTTAAAAATTATATTTGCATGTATGTATATTTTCGGCACTATTTGTCTGCAGAGTGTGTATGCATTCCTATATGTATTATTATTATATTGACTGTTTGTGCCAAAATAAATAAAATAAAATAAAATAAAATAAAACAAATCACAGTTAGCGTGACAGCGTAGACAGTAAGAAATATAAGCAGACCCCATATGAAGATAAAAAGTGCGATCTGTGTCACAATAAAGGTAAATGACTCAGTAGTACTACGTTGTTTTTTTTTCTACTTAATAATATAATTATGAATTTATTTATGGCATTAAATTTTTAAGGTAGTTAGTTTAGTTTTAAAAATGTTAAACGAATTCGCACTCTTTGTCGGTTTTGGTAAATTGTCAAACAATTTTTTTATGATAAGTAGGTGGCAAAACCGCTGTAGCTCATCTAACGGTAAGCCGTTACTGTAGCCAATAGATGCTTCCAACCTGTGCTTCCAATATAATTACTGCTCTACTTACAGGGATCCAGTTATTATTTTGATAACAAAGGAAACCGGGGTAGTGACTTTCCTATCTTGCCTGTGCTTCTGTCTGGAATAGTCTAATATGAAACAATGACATCCTAATAGATTGATAAGGCCACACCACGTTTGACAGAGTGCTCGGACAAGTCTTTATTGTCCGAATAAATGTTGTAGGTTATTAAAAATTGTTGATCTGACTTTTCGAAAATGAATGACATCCCCCATTTAATTAGAGTTTTGTTTTACCCTGCCTTTCTTATCGAGTGTTGGATCATTTAGTAATTGCCAGTAAATCGAATCAGTCAAATTAAAAATATGATTCATTAAGTCCAGCATTTTTCTTCATTAATTAAGGACTCTGTATACGTAGCACTTTTTGGAGATCATTAATTTATTGAAACGGAGATTTGTTATTATATTTTTAGCTTAGCATTGAGACAAGTCAATAAAGCGATGATAATTATATGACATAAATTAGTTAAAAATGGATGGCCGGTTTGATAGTACGCGTGTAAAAGTATGCACACACATAGCATACATGTAGCGGTTCTGAATTATGTCTGCTGTCAGTAAAAATACACACTAAACTATAGACTGTTAGACGAAGCCTATACAGAAGGGCTTACAGCAATATTTTTGAAATGACATTGCTATAATGTTATAATACTAAATTATATTACTATTTGTCATCTTCATTATCTTATGATACATTTCTACAGAATGCGTCGGCAAAGTGTAAAGTAGTACTGCATCATATTGAATTAATCGGAAATCATCGTAGGCACGATTATACTAAGCTGGCATTCTGTACTTATATATTTTGTGTCTTATGTGGGGGGGTAATCCAATATCGTTGTATTAGATTACAATCGGCTGAGAAACCCAGAAGAAGAACAAAGTTAAAAGTTCTTGAATAAATTTAAAGTTAATTATTCTTTATTTTTTTCTATTTTTATTTTAATAGATAAATCCCACACTAGAAAAATTCTTGTTTCGCGAGGAACTCTGCAAACCGTGATGACAAATTTAACAGTTGTAGCGCATGTACGTTCGGTTCAAAGAACCTGCTTATATTACGGCTTCAAGAATTTAATACACTTGGTGTTCAATTATGATAAAAAGCAAATAACTTTTGGTTTATCTCTATACAATTAAATTAGCACCCGCGCCTGCGTTGAGGTGTGATATTCTTTAGACCTTAAAGTTAATAATAACTGCTATTTTATTGCTATTAATTTTATTGCAATCAAATATACCAATCCTACTGCCTACTAATATAATAAATGTGAAGATGCTTGGATGTTAGTTATTCAATCAGATGAAACTTAACACAGCGGTTTACATTTGATTAATTTGTTATTTACTTAATGGATTTTCCTTATCATTTTTATATTGTTTCCCATCGAATTGAATACTATTCTGAAGATATTAACAACTTTCCTTTCTATAAAAACCTTTCATTCTGATCTGATTTTTGTATTACCTTGTACGAGAATAAGGAAAAACCTAATGACTGCTTTATAATTGTCATTTAAAAAACGACGTCGTTAACTTCGTATTTTGATGATTTAATCTAATTTAATTATACTCAAGGAAACTTCGCCAGCAAAAAATACCAGATGCCATTTATTTAAACTTTTTAATTTAATTTCTTTCATCGCGTTAATGGCTACGTGAATTATTTTTTGAATAATCAGCCAGTGTTTCACAATTAATGAGGTGTCAAAGTAGAAAAGAGTTTTACTGATTTGAAACCCTTGTCAACTTTAGAGTTACGTAATTAATAAAAAACAGAATGTGCACTATACATGGAAGTAAAAATAAGAATTCTTTATTTGATATATATATACACATATATAACAATAATATTCTTACTGAGTGTCGGACAGTGCTAAGCGCAGGCAGTACTGTCGGTTCGTTTATATAAAGTACAAAATTTTAGAGCCAACAGACCGACAACATTTCAGCATGGCTGATTTTTCCAATTTATGTGTAATGTTTAGGTAGACAACGCATGCACTCGCAAGTTTAAAAGTTATGCCAATTATTCTTTGTTTTTATTTTGTTTCTTGGAGTTGATTGGCCTTTCGGTTTGTCTGTGCACCTGCTTAAATGTTAACCATAATAATACATATAAAATGTTGTATGACTACTTTAATATAACCTAATTTATGTAAGTCCAAAGTCTGAACTAATGTTATGCTTAAGGTATGATTCCGATCTCGGCTGCACGCGGCAGTGCTGCCGCAGCAGTGCAGCCACTGTAATGCTGTGCAGCAGTGCTGCCTGCCGCACTGATTCCGAGCAAGGCGGCAGTGTTGCGCTGTTCGTGATATTGCGCTGTTGTATATTCATTCAGTTGCTTTGACAAGATGTCGATTGATCACCAACTTCTATTTATATTGTTGGAAAAGGAAGAAGATGATGATGATGTGTTGTTGTTTTATGCCAATAGTAAAAGAAAAGCAACAGGTTCGTTTTATAAAAGCAGACAACGGGAAGGATGTTACAAGACGCTGATTAAAATTGATCTCCTTCGATATATCCTTCCATATATTGTCTTTAATTAAATTATTCCGATAATTAGTATGACTGCTATCGTAAAGGGCTGGATATAAAGTCACCAAGTTAACTAAATGTTCCTCTTCTGAATCAGAAAAATTCATCTTTCATTCACGTACGTGTAGGTAGGTACTATTGTTGCGGCGAACGCATCACTACTGGTCTGTCGCGGCGGCGGCGCGACACTGCCGCGCAGCAGTGCTGCCGTTGCATTGCAGCCGCGGCATTGCTGCGAAGCTCGGAATGTAATCTATGATAAACCTATAAAGAATATATGGGGACCAGTAGTGCTGTGGCAGCACTGCTGCGTGCAGCGGAGTTCGGAGTCATACCTTTATAGTTTAGCTTACGTTATAGTAGTAAGCCGGAATTTTACATACATTGCTAAGGTCTCTATTTAAGCCTATTTGTAAGCGAGAAGATCGATAGGAAAGCTCTATAAGCCCTAAGAAAAGACTACTAAACTATCTAGTCTAGGCATACGTTGTTTACCTATACGATTAACCATCTACTAATTGCTGTCCTATTTACTGATAGTAGCTATCTCTAAACGGTTAGATATATTGTTGTCGTACTCGTTTGACTTCGCTAGAAAAATATTAAACTCAAGACGGACGTGACGTCACATCATGCGATAACAGTGTTTTATAAAACGAAACGATAACGGCGGGCAGTCACTTTTGCTCCTGACTTCGTCGAGATAACACGGATAAACGATTGATGTTGAAGTGTTCCAATTTGATTGTGCAGTGTAATTTAATATAAAAAATAATAATAATAAAGGGTAATAATAATCATATTGTAAGATGATGTATAACGGTGTTTGCAATATTAATTGAGGAATTTAATTTGATTAATGTATTTAAAACTGATTCATACAAATATAAGGCTTGTATCTAATATTGTGTTTGTTTTTAATATGTTATAAGTTTTGTAACATTTGTTTTCTCGACATAAGCATAACTTTTATCAATAGTTATTTTCTAATTTATAAGCAAGTGGTGTTAGTGTAATAACTGCTGATAAACCAATAAATAAATAAAATACATATAAGTCTGGTCTTATCTGTCTTATTAAAATTACATAGGCCGTAGGCTCTAAGATCTCAGTCGTTAACATAACACATCGTTATGTTTGTACTTCGTGTGTTGCTGTCGCTGACACGTTTGGATAATATGAAATATGACAAGTAGGACGTCTCTAGTGGGCTAGCGTGTTCCATGATATATTATTAAGGAATAGGATGCTATGGGAATATTAAAGAAATTAATCTTTGCATCATTGCTTCATTAACATTGATCGTGGGTCTTCACATCGACATGACATAGGTTAACCCACACATATTACACACACCAAACGCATGCAAATTATGATTATAAGTTCTAGTATATCTTTTAATTTTAATGCTATTTTTATTTTTATTTGTCGCTCTCTTTTTAAAGTATTTTTATTGAATAATAATTATTAAGTTATACATAATATTGCGTAGTAAATATATTGCGGAAGAGCGGAGTCTTCTACTACAGGCATTTGTTGCTTAAAAGGAGACTCATCACTAATTTATGTAAAACTGGTAACACTGTAAGGCAATAAAAATATTATTATTATTATCACATCGCTTACGGACACAAAAAACTGAGATTGGTAACAACTATTTGTGGACCGATAGTTGTTCCAAGACTGGGTGTCCTTTGTGACTGTAGTTTGATTGTTTGTAAAGTCCTCTGACACAGGAATAATGGCTAATATGGAAGTTGTCTTAATAACAACCATTACTTGCTTTCCAACCACGGCTTTCACAAATTGTTCAGAAAGTATATTAGTGCCATCCGATGATCTTAGTATCGGCTTAGACTGTTTACTTTATCATTGAAGACTGTAAAGTTTCACGTAATATTGAGATCGACAGCGTATTCATACATTAAATAATCAAAACATAACCGACTCACGGATGTATCTCTCTCTAAAGAGGTAGGCAGATTAGTACAGAAATATATACTAGCAGATTTTTTTTTAGGTTCTGCTTAATAGAGGTGAAATCTAGACTAGTCACATTGTCAGTTTCCGTGCCGATAAAGTGACAGAAAATTTATTAACAGAAAGAACCAATAAAATGTTCCTCACTCGTGAATTGAACCCGAGACGTCGTTGAAGGACCGAGACAGACTAATTAAAAGAATAAACAAAAAAGTCTTTTTATTCCTTGCTTGTAGTCATTAAGTAATTGCCGTGGCGAGAGAGAGTTTCCTTTAAAGCTCAATCGACAACCGTTTTAACTCTCGTTGTGAAAAAGCACTGAAGGCAATTTCACTTAGTGCACGATATTAAAACGTTGTACGAGCTACAACACTTGTGAGTCTCATTAAGTTTGACGGTCATGTTGTGACGTCATAGAGCGGAAAATGGCCGCCGTAGGTAGTTTTCTCTTTTATATTTGATGTTTGTAATAGGGTAGTTGTCTATGTTTGGTTTTGTATATTATTTTTCGCACAAGAACAAATAGCAATCAAAAGGTATTTTTTGTAAAAGCAGTATTTAAATTTGCTAAATAAGAGAGTAATTAATATTTTAATATTGGATTTATGAAAAGTATATATACAACATGTCACAGATATAACGCACAACCTCAAACACCCCAATTAGATTATTAAATCGTTATAATAATATAATCATTAAAATGTTACTTTTATGTACTTAAATATTTTAATTTAACGAATTAGTTCTCCTAATTGTGCGCGGATTGGGTATATTATTATTATATTATAGTCATTATTGGGAAGTCAGTGCCCTATAATATCCTAACACTGGTCTAGCCTTAGGGTATCGTTAGCCTTCAGGTTGCGGAGGTCAGGTGGCAGCCGCTCCGTGTAAAAACTGATATCCAGTCAAATCCGGTTAGACCAGAAAAGCCGATCCAAAGTCACTTGGGAATAATAAAGGCTAGGGAGAAGAAGTATGGATATATTACAATAACTCTAACATTATTGCCTTTATTGCATCAACAACCTTATTGGCTTGAATTATGATATATTTTCGTTTATTTCAGCTGTTTAATGGGTGACTATAATTTAATTCGTTTTGATTATTATAGGGATGAAAAATTACCTATATTAAAAATTGCTGGAATTGATTCAGTAGCCGATTTTGAACAAACTACTATCAGGATGTGCGTTTTTTTTTTAATTGTCTTTTGTGGCTGACGAACAAGTGGCCCACCTGATGGAAAGTGGTAACACTGCTCATAGACTTCAGCAATGTCAGGACACAGCAAAGCCGCTGCCTACCGTGAAAGAAGAACTCTCTTTAAACCTCGTTTGAAGAAGGACATATCATAGCGCTCGGTAAACACCGAAGCAGGCAGTTCATTCCAGAGCTTGTACGTACGTGGGAGAAATGATCGCTGAAAGCGTATCGTCTTGGATTTAAACGCTTCCAGGTGATATGGATGAAACCTGCTTCGTTGTCGAGTGGTACGGTGATAGAAAGGGGCCGCTGGTACCAAATCAAACAGTTCTTCAGAGCACTCCCCGTGAAAGATTCGGTAGAACACGCAGAGAGACATGTTGTATATACTGTAAGGTAGGTTAAACGTAGAGTGGGATATCTCGCTATCTCCCTCGGATAGCTGCAGTTAAATAGCGGTTACGTCACAGTTTGTACCGTACATCCTTTTTGTCATTAGACACTTAGCCCTACTACGAGATTTGAAACGCTTGTATTTGAGTACAATTCAAAAATTCTTTGTATTTCAGAGTTTGGATAATGTAACATTAAATTTGACTTAAATAATACAAAATTTCGAGTCAATTACCTTATTGTAGCTGTGTGATGTACTTGTGTAAATCATTGTTCTTTTATTATTTTTTTAATGGCGTTATCAATTGGTAGCCTCTGCCTACTCGTCCGAGAAACAGGTGTGAGTTTAAGTATATATACAAATAGTCTCTAAATTAACCATGATTTTATTTTCAGAGGTTCAGGTAAGAACTAGAGGGCAATCTGTACGCTGCTATCTTAACTTAATGCGCATTCGAGTTTGTTACGCTTTCACACCGTAACTACTTGACCGATCATCATGCAATTTCATATACACATTGTCAGAGGTACAGAACTTATAATGACATGTTCGACAGCGATAGGAAGTGGGTAGCGGTAGCATCCTTCTGCGAGGACGTCATCTCGCAGTAGGAGGCGGCGGAGCGGATCCGTGAGGAAAATATCCTGGTGGATCCGTGCGGCCGCCGGCGTACCGGGCGGCGCAAGCGCAGGTCTTATGCTGCTGTAGCGAAGGCCGGGGGGGTGGGAGAACGGGGATCTCCCGCCCGCCAGCCATTGAGTCGGCGCGAAGTCCTCTGTCGCGCCGGAGTCGTCGCCTGCAGACCTATTCTTTCCTGCATTGGGTTCTGCTGGGTGGATCGTTGGTGTAGTTCTAGTTCCGGCGACCTACCCATCTTACAAAGCAGCGAGGTAGCACACCGTGGTAGTTTTAATCGGTAGGCCTGAAAAGTGTCGGGAGAGCCCGACATAGCCCTCTTGCCTCCCTTTGTGGCGAGGGGTAGGCATAAGGAGCATGTACCCACGTTGAAAAAAAAGGTACAGAACCTATCGTCCAGAAAACTACTATTCTGGAGGGATAGAAAATTAACAAAATCTAGATTAACACCGGCTAAGCCGCGGATGAAATCAAATCCTAACTAATATTAAAATGCGAATGTGAGTTTGTTTGTTTGTTACGCTTTCGCGCCGTAACTACTAGACCGATCATTATGAAATTTCGCATACACGTTGTCAGGGGAACAAAAAAGGACATAGGGTACCTTTCATCTTGAAAAACCTAAGTTAACCTACATTTACGCGAGCAAAGCCGCGGGCAATATCTAGTACAAGATAATTTGAGATAGTTAGATCTTAGAGATTGCCTCGTTGATCCGTAGGTAGTATAAGATTGCGAGCAATAAAAAAGAATATGCAGGGCAGGTGTTATTGCGTTTTCCTGTTTGGTAATTCTTTATAGAGTACCTACAGAGTTTATAAATGTGCTTGTTAGACGATAATGGGCTACCTTCCTATTATGTAGGATTTACAAACATAACTAACGTAATTTAGGTGTAGTTAGTGTGTTGACTGTACAAATAGCACTGCCGGTGCGCTGTATGTTATACGTTCAATATCCACAGAAGACAAAATGTTTTGGGACTCATCAATAGTTGTGCCGGTCAGAGTATCCTTTATGTCCGTTTACTGAAAGTGTGTAAAGTCCCTCGCGGAACAGGATATATTCCTGGTGGTTAATAAATGAAATTAAATGAGTTCTTTTCTTTTTCTGTGAAAAAGGCATCTATACGATGTGATATTTTTAGATTAATAGCGTGCTTCAACTCCTGCTGTTACTGTTTATTTCTCTCAAGGCTTTTGCGGCACAACGAATCCTTTTTTGCAACGACAGCAACGCGTGAGTATCTTTCTACAGACCCTGAGTATCTGTATACAGACCCTGAGTAATATAGCTGCACGTTTGTATTGCTTCCTTGTCTTCTTAGTAATAAAACGTTACGATACTTAAATCTTCTCCTTAGCCTTTATTATTCCCAAATCACTTGGGATCGGCTTTTTCTAGTCTAACCGGATTTGACTGGATATCAGTTTTTACACGGAGCGGCTGCCACCTGACCTCCGCAAACCGAAGGCTAACGATACCCTAAGGCTAGACCAGTGTCAGGATATTAGGGGGTACTGACTTTCCCAATAACGACTGCCATAGATGTTCATGGTAGCCGGGACCGACAGTTTAATGTGCTCTCCGAGGCATGGAGCAGGCGATTATTGTCAATCAATACGCACATCATTTCGAAAAGTCATATGTAACAAATGATAATGCCGAGTCTGAGCGAACTTTGTATCCATTAATCATATGTTTGTACAGCTTCTTCAGGTCCTGAAGCCTAATGCGGGATGAGTTGCCTTAAAAATATTATTAATAAGGTTAAAGTCGTCGTCTCGACTCGTCCACAGAGTGTTTCTAGCAACAATATTTTACGGCATAACTTTTACAAAGAAGATTATGATAAGATTAATTCCAAACTAGACGAAATTATTTAGGCAAGTGAATTCGCACAATGACAAAATGTAAACGATATGGTATCACTGTTTTACATAATTTTGAAAAATCTAGATGAATATGTACCTAAATCCAAATGTGTTCAAGGAAAGCATCCACCCTGGTTTAACAAACAATTAATAAAGCTATCAAATGAAAAAGTAAATTGTTACATATGTAGATTTAGTCTTTAATAAAGTTTAAAAACTATAACCCGACTACGTAAAAAAGGGGTCTAAAATGGAGGAATTTATTTTTTTGAGCTATTATTACAAATCGATTGACACCTCATTCATTAAAATCGGTTCAGCAGTTTAGGCGCTACGGTGTAACGTACAAACATACATACCCAGACTGCCAAAATCATTACCCTTTTGGCTTCGCCGTAGTCGGCTAAAATCCCCTCGATGAAATATTCTTAAAAATATTACTAACTAGATTTTTTTATTTTAATACATTTTGACAATAAATTCCTGTCCTCGAAAACAGTACGTTTTTCCAGGATGAAAGGTACACTGTGTTCTCTTCTACACCTCATCGTGTAAGCGAAATTTCATGATGATCGATCAAGTGGTTTTAAAGTGGAGGTGTAACAAATAAACAAACGCACACTGGCATTTATAATATTAATTAGGATAACATATGAAACAATTATCGTATTTCTAAATGGTAACTATAAATGCCAATATGTATGTTATTAATAGAAATATAAATAAATTGCTTGAACTATATCTAAGGTATTCCTCAGCCCACTCATGTCTATGATATGCCATTAATGAACTTGTTTATGTTCCTCACGTATGAAATCATCTGAATAACAATTTCTATTTATATCTATAGATTGTTGTTATTCATTTGTATTAGTTTTATTTGATATATCAATATTTACATTAAATAAAACCGCATCTACACAATGTGAGTATCTCGAACGTGATATTTTCTTGCTATGCAAATATATTGCCGTCCATTCTAAACGAATGGTTACGAGTCTTGGTTTTCGAAAGCAATGATCACCTCCTAACCTCTCTTCGATCATAGCGTAAACAAGATTTACGAGTTTCAAGTAGGAAATGTTCAGCGTCAACACGACTGACTTGTTCCCTTGCCCGATTCTCGCCTAGAACGCACAAATTCTTGTACGTAGTTTAAGCAGTTAAAAGAAGCAAGATGCCTTGATGTTTGCACATACGCTTACATATTTTTATTACAAGCTATGGCGACACACAAGATCTGATTTGTTTAACTTTTTCAATACACAGTAAGATAAACGGGTATGACTTATGATTTCTCGCTTCTCGCGTTCGAGAAATTAATTTAGTATATATGAGGCTTTAGTTACCGAATGCGAAGGCTATGTTAAGCCCTCACGGGGTTTGTTATTGGAAATAAGTAATATATAATATTTATAAACATTGAAGGTACAATAATAAATTGGGCAAAAGATAAACAAATGTCGAACTGAACGAAAATATAAATATTATTTGGCTAAGAAAATTAAATTATACTTAGATATAATAGTCACCCGTTTCACGGAGCGGTACGAAATCTCTATGGATTTATTAGTACGATTCTTGCATTCTTTCTTGAAAGTTAATTCAATACATTCTATACGCACACTTGCTGTCGCCGTGGCACATTGGTAGTGAACGTGACTAATATGCATGACGTCTCGGGTTTGAATCCCGGATTGGGTCAACAAAAAGTTATAATAGTCTCCCTGTGACCATGGCTGCTGAAAAGCAACCGAAACGTCGGGGAAAGTGTAAACTTAAAAACAAATAGATTTGATAGTTTTAATAATTTAATTAGCTTAAAATTAGTAAAGTTTAATAGTATAGTATAGTAGTGTAACAGTTTCTAAATTATGTAATAGAGTGTTAAATAAACAACGCGATAAAATCCGTATATAGTAGTTTAATTTCAATGAATAACATTCGCGTAAACAGAAGATATTATTATAAAAAAGTTATTGGATTTTTCTGTTAAGAAATTTCAATAACAGTCCGGAGTTAGGAAGTTGGTAGTGGTAGACACCTCCGTGCCTCGGAAAGTACGTAAAGCTGTTGGTTCTGCACCTGATCTCTACCCGATCGTGTCGGATTGCCGGATCGGATCATGAGAGTTAGAGAACAGAGAGTGCATTGTGTTCACGCACACACTTGTGCACTACAATGTCACCTGCGCAGATGGCCAATCTCCGTTAAGATTGGCCGCCGTGACGGAAATTCGGTCTGGAGGACATTATCATTATTATTATATACGCATTTGTCGGTTTTAGATGCTTTAAAGAGCGTTTACATGACTGTTGTAACCTGTTCTGAGTGGCAACGTCGCAAATAAGTGTCAAATCAAGCTAAACCTTTTGCATTGGTACTATAAAAACCGCATTCAATTTCAGGCAGCAGTTTTGTATGATGTGCGTACAGACATACATATACAATAATTCTAAAATAATTGTTTTGTCTTCTAAAGCGCTTATAAAGACCGTTCACATATCTTTATCTATACTGGGTCTGGGGTCTTCTGACACAAGTATTCATATACTTAAAAGAAGGCCTCTACAACGTTTGTGTTTAAACTTGTTAATAAAATAATAAAATAATTTATTGTTATTATTATACTAATATTATAAAGAGGCAATATTTTTGTTTGTTTGTAAGGATTTATCTCGAAAATAATCCGAAGAACTAATTTTAAAATTATTTCACCATTAGAAAGCTATATTATCGCCGAGTAACATAGACTATATTTTATTTGAAAAGAGAACTGTTACTAACAAAACCTAACCTACTTGTATGCGAGCAAAGCCAAAAAGCAAAAGCTATTATTTTAATTAATATCTTCTGTGTAAGACCTCGACCAAAAACAATTTTATTATATGTATAGATAACACAATAAAGACTGTCAATAAATATTAAACGCAGATCTCAGCTCATAATGCTCGTGACTCGAGCACACTTATTTGTGAGCTATTGTGGCATTTTGGCGCGAGTCAAGTCCTGCGAGACCTCAATTCAGACCTCTTGTGTCATAACAAGAGGCTTTGACGAAGAACTGATCTTGTTTTGGGTGCGGCGCTAGTGTTAGCGGCAGAAGCTGTTTTATTGTATTTCTTTTTGTTTTATTGGGAGTATGATTGCATGCGCTTAAAATATAATTTAAAGCAATTCTGACTACGTAATATTGTCTCACGTTTACGCAATACATTGAAATATTAATAATAATAACAACCGACATCCCTAGCTGCTTACACCGGTGTTGCCTTCTGTTGCCTTTAAACCTTCTATGCTTTCATCCAAATTTGTACTGAAACAGTATATCAGGCAGACGCCGGTTTTTATCCATAGTTTTCATTATACCAGCCCATCAAACATCCATCCCTATACTTTATTAGGTGCCATATATACCCAGATTTATAAGTTCCATATGTAGCAATAGTCTCCTTCACTTGCCGCGGCTTGTAAGTGTCCCATCTCACTCTCAACTAAGACTCGAAAGGCCTCTGCTTGTTGGATTCATGTCCCCGTGTAAGCCTTCCAAAGGGCCGGGTTTTCCATAACACATTAGGAAAAACCCGTGAAAGAGAAAGACATAATAATAATAATCATTTACTTTCTCCTCACACCTCACACAGAAATTGTTACAAAAATAAGATCTTATATTTTTTGTTTTTCTTTTTATAGCTTTTGGTGGCGGACGCGCAAGTGGCCCACCTGAAGAAAATTGGTAACCGCTGCTCATGGAATTCAGCAATGTCAGGACACAGAAAAGCCGCTGCCTAGCGTGAAAGAAGACCTCTCTTTAAACCTCGTTGGAAGAAGGACATATCATAGCGCTCGGGAAACACCGAAGCAGGCAGTTCATTCCAGAGCATGCACGTAAGTACGTGGGAGAAATGATCGTTGAAAGCGTACCGTCTTGGATTTGAACGCTTCTAGGTGATATGGATGAACCCTGCTTCGTTGTCGAGTGGTATGGTGATAGAAAGGGATACCAAATCAAATAGTTCTGCTGCTTATGCTAGGTGTTACAATATCAAAAGGGATAATCTGTGTGAGAGACTGGTATCTGTACTAGGTAGACCTTTATGACAGATTACCAGAAATTATAGATGGATAGATCAAAATTAACTAATTTATAGCAATTTTATAGCGCTGTTTATTTTTAAAACCACTGCTATTACATAAACTCGAAACTAGTTCTGTTAAACACTGTTTGCTTCTAAATGATTAAAGCTATTCATATTTTAGTTTATGCTGTTGCTTTTCAGCAGCCATGTTCACAGCGAGACTTTCTGACTTAGCTTATTTTGTAAATTAACACATGCCAAAATTTACTACTTCTTACTTTCGGCGCCCATTCAAGAGACTATTATTTTTTCGTCGCTGTCCATAGAAGTTTTGACAGCACACATGAAAACCTAAAGTTTGCGAACCAATCTCTAAAATATCACCGTTCCTCTTTCGGTCACGTGATTTATTAATGTCTATTTCACTCGGATAGTAATCGCAACATTGTACTAGAAAATATTAACATCGAATAGTAAACAGGTCGATTTTTTTAACATACTAACATTTTACCCACGGCTTCTCTTGCGTAAATATATAGGTTAGGTTAGTTGTTCGGCGGGGTCGCGATTGCATGTGAAAGCGATTCGCGCGGCTCCGCCGATTGTGGTTATGTCAAGAAACACCGTGGTAGGTTTAGCCGGTATTACCGGGATGTCGCTCACCATCTTGCCCCGGTTATCCGCTCCTTCTCACGCTCCGCCGCCTTCTTGATGGACATGACTTCCTCACAGAAGGAGATGACGGCGTTCCACGACCTCTCGCTACGGACCATAGATAGAACCACGGTCGGGAGCGAGAGAGCAACCAATCCGACTACCGCTAACAACTCACGGCACTGCGATACCCAGGCGGGGCAATCCGCCAAAGTGTGCAGCGCCGTGTCCTCAACAACGTCGCGGCAGTCACCGCAATGATGACAACCGGGCGTCTCTTTTCGGCCTATGCGACACAGGAACTGGCCAAAGCAACCGTGGCCAGTCATTACATATGTCAGCCGGAAGGTGATAGCGCCATGCCGCCTCTCCAGCCACTCCTCAAAGACGGAACTTACCGCCACGATCGTGGCGTGCCCGATCCTTTTCTTTACCTCTGACAACTTGTTTGTAACATTGCATGATGATTAGTCGAGTCGTTAAACGTTGTCTTAATATTATAAATACAAATGTAAGCGTAACAAACAAACTTACATTTGTATTTATAATATTAAGTAGAATATTAGAAAGATATCGAATTTCTAATCCAAAAATAAATTCAACTTTGACAATAGGTATTTTGTCACTGTAAATTATCTTCTATTCGTAATATTTGATATCAAACTGAAAAACCGGACTCTCTTATTTAATATGTCAGTCAATTAATAAACCCAATCTTACTGATCTTTTATCTCGTTCGTGTTTAATTTGTAATATGAGATGAAAGCCTATGATTGGAACGCTATTGCTTCAAGACGTCATGATAAAATAATGATTTTTTGTTTTCTGTATGTATATTGTTAATAAATGTTCATCTACACAGTAGCTATATCAATCTACATAAAAGTAAAAAATAAAATTCAAAGGAATGTATTAACACTTTTTGGAAATGTTAGAATTTCTTGTGTCTTCAGCGAGTGGTATTCCTCAAAATATCAGTCGACCGACGTTTAAACAAGTAACAGTCCCTGAGTTTCTTAAAATATGATCTGCCCACATTGATAGGTGAAGTCAAGCCAACATTTTAGTTCTTCACTATCGAAAGCAAATAAATTTTCGTGGACCCGCGCTTACGAATTGTGAACCCCATTTTTTTTGTCACGCCCACGTTGACCCCCGTCGAGTCTCCCGTGGACTCCTGGGGGCCCACCTGGACCACTTTGGGAACTAAGGGTATAAACAAATATATATAATGTAATAGGTCACGTTTATAATATTGTCTTACATTTACGCAAATGTTATGGTTAACTTTAAACAATTACCAACGCGATTAAGACCTATAATTGAATCTAATATTATATTAAGTATGTGTCTTTAAAAATAGTTATTTGTGTTACAAGTCTAGATGTTCTGTTCACTGTTTGAATATTCGTAAAGTCACCACGAAAGAGAATTTATTCCAGGTGCCTTTTTAAATTAAGAACTATTAACAAATGTGTACAATATGAATGTAATGAGTACATGTTTTTTTTTGTTCTGAATTGTGTGATTGTGGCGTGAATTCCGGCTGGCAACACATTTAAATTTCTGTGTATTATTAGTTATAAATAGTACTGCCAAAAGACGACGTGATAAACTTCTTCATATTACGCAACTTGTTATGAAGATAGACCTCGAGACTTAGAACCTAATCGAGTAAGTTTTGATAGGGTACCTAACTCGTATCATATTTTAATACTAATATCGTTGAGAGCCTAGTACTGGTAAACTTACTGCTGTTTGTTTATGCGTATGTGTATGTGTATGTGTGTGTGCGTCTTTGACTGCATGTGTGTTTCTGTGACAGTACTTACATATATTCTCTCTCTCTTTCTCTCACATACACACATGAAACAGAAGATGACTTACACGTAGAAAATGCTTACGTCACTATTAGGTTGTTTTTCATTCCCTTCAACTACTCAGGAAATATATTGTTATGGTTTCGCAATAGGCATGTTGACAGGGTTAAATATAAGTGACTGGAATTAGTCCATCTTTTAGATAAGTAAAAAATATGGGACACCTATTTTTTGTTTTAACAAAACATAAAATATTTACGAAGATATAACGCATTAAAGTTCGGAAGTCCCGGCTTGTGTCACTGTCCTATAAAATTTGTACCGACAAGTGACGTAACATGAAATTTAAACCCGTTGTATCTTCGTTATTATTATGTAGTTTGTGTAACAAAAGAAAAATACATGTGCATTATTTTTTGCTAATCTTAAAGACGGACTAAAATCTTTTTTTAGTCAACATGTTGTGTTTTTCATGCCCTTCAACTACTAAGGAAATATATTGTTATGGTTTCGCTATATTAATATAAAATATAATAAAGTAGCGGAATTTCGAAAAGAAACACTGACAGAAGAAATGAAGTATCCCCATAGTTTAACTATGCATAAGGATATCAAACATATCGTCAATGTTTAAGATTCTGTGAGTGATGACTACTTTAGTCATTCAACGGCATTTACTAAATTCTTTCTTCTGCTTACTTACTTTATTATACTTTTATAAAACTTAGTTCTTTGCTACATATTTAACTGTAAGTATAAAGTATTGGCGAATGCTGTTAAGTGTTTATGTATAATTGTGTAAATAAATAAACGCCCTGAACAAGTAGTAAGTATGTCTCAATTCTTTTTTTATTTTGACAAAAATATATTGGTTCTCCATACAAGGCAAAAACAACACATCAAAACAACCTCTTTATGTATAAAAATAACTTAAAAGAAGTCTTTATTCTTAAATTAGAAAAGAATTAAGGCTTCTATTTTCAAATATCGACTTAAGTTTAGGCGTATGTTACCAATGACGTAATATATAGACGCGTCATGCATGAACATCACGGCACTCGAAAACAGCGTAAATACTATCGGTAGCTAGACAGCTACTTAGACGCACGAAGATAGGGAAAGAAAATTAAATATCATCTACGGAATGCCTGTTGTTAGAGAGAGATTATACTTCTTTAATTACGTTGTCATTCTGTGGTGGATGCTCATTGGCCGAGCGCGAACGCTAACATGACTTACCTCAGGCAGATGCCAGCCGTCATTAGGAGGCATCGAAAAAAATAAACAACTATTTTTCTTGATACTTACGCATGAAATTATACTTTTGTATCTTTCACAGCTGCAGTATAATTTTTACATTTCCTAAAAACACAGGACGGCAGTTATTCACTCAAGTTATTTTAATGTCACGTATGGGTGTACGCGGCACTTACTTGGTACGTGACTAAATGGACTTCTGGTAATTACCTTGCATTCATGTTGCCACTACAGAGCGCGGGCAACGTATCTATAGTCTATAATATATCATTGTATGTTACACATTGAAATTAAACTACTTTTTTCCTACGTATTATTTATTTTTTTGAAAAGATAATAAGTAATTTGGGTTTCAAATTACTAGTATTCTTTTTACCCCTCCAGCTAAGGTAGAATGCTTGTATTAGGAGTGGGTTCACGTCAGTAGTGTGATTCAAATCCGTGACATCTCGATCCAAAGTCTAAGACCTTAGCCATTGGGCTTCCGCCGCTTCTACATTATACGATATAAAATAGTATTATTAATATACTTATTCTATTTACAAAATCCGAATTTTAATAAAGTTGGTTATGGATTGAAATATATTGACCGCTACCATAGTCTTTCCTTTGGTCTTCATACTTTCACTCCATGCATTCCAAGCGATACTTTTTAATTCTCGTTAACATAGGTTGCTAAATTACGTTGTCGTTGCCCTTTCCTTGTAACCTTTTTAAATAGAGTTTTGGTGTCAGTCACTTGTTACTTAGAAGGGAGACGTTTTATTGTTTCATTTTGCTGTTCACTAATATATTTGTAGATTGCAGAAATAGGGATCAACCGTTATTGTAATATAAATTGTCCTATTTATACACCCAAGTAGATAAACTACGATAATCGCTTATTAGCGAACAAGCTGTATATGTTTGACGGTAAGTCTGATCGTATGGTAACATGGAATATTTTATGGTTACCGAAGCCTGTTTAAGGGACAAAGATACCGGTCCTCTGCTAACAGCATAGCGCCTTCATAAGGAGCCTTACTTGTAATCAGCGCAGAAACACAATACAAGGATTTTTGCTTGCGTTTTTCTGTAGGTCGGTACTCCCTAAGCTTTTCTGCTCTAGTTTAAGCGCAATCTCAAATTGTAGCGAGGATTCTGTTGTGCTATACCCCTTTTGACTTCGTTTTCCTCGATATATGTAACTGAAATACTGTTGGTTAATTAGTCTAGCTGTCAGACTTGATGCAATTATGAGGGCACTCGTCGAAGTTCGTTATGCCGAAATTTTTATGACACCAAGTAGGTACTGATGTTTGAAATTTAAAAGGTGTAAGTTTCTAGACATCACTATTTAAAATTCATTTACATTTGCCATTATAAAGGGCGTTGTAGTGAATATATACTTTACAATTAATAAACATTAACAAAATTTAAACCTAAATTTTCAATTATTTATAATGTTCCGTACATTTTCTCAACATCGTTCAGCCAAACGAAGCTCTGCTTTGGCCAGTATAAGAATACTTACATATATTAAAAACAAAACGAAGTCACTTTGAAGCAGGCAAGCGCGGGCTGGAGCCATTTAAAAATAGAATGCACAATACATGGCACATTAAATTTGTTCTTTACGATTTGTAGCATCCTTGTTGTTTTGAAATAGTTCTATATTCTCTATTTAAAAATTACAATAAGTTATCTTTTATTACTTTGTACAGTTTCAAGTTTTTAAATGTTGCTTATTTAATTATATACCAATAATATTTTAAACTACAAAAGTTATGTTAATGAACTTCAAAAATATGGTGTTTAGATTATTTCAATATTATTAATTACACTTATGTTAACAATTTAAACTAATTAGTAGCGCAATAGATATGGGAAAGGCTTACGTGAAATAGATAACTATCTTTCGGAGAGATACGTTTTTAATATTTTGTAAGTGATTTTGTTGAATTGTTTCTTTAGAGTAATAAAATAACGTTCAGTTTAGGACGTTTTTAAGTCTGCACTTTGCGTCCGTTAATAACATATTTTCTTCTTTTCTATATGTGATATCATTAATATTATGTATTTTAGACACGTTTGTTTAGTTATTGATATTGATTTCATTATTAAAATCACGACCTTCATTGTCGCTATTAAGTCTGGAAGCATGTCTAGCAGTCGGCCTCGATGGCGTAGTGGTTAGTGTAACCGACTGCTACGCCTGAGGTCGCGGGTTCGATTCCCGCACAAGTCAAACATTTGTGTGCATGAACATGGATATTTGCCTGGGTGTTTCTATGTATAATAAGTATGTATTTACAAAAAAACATGTAAGTATGTATGTTTATCCATTGTCTAGTACCCATAATACAAGCTCTGCTTAGTTTGGGCTAGATGGTGTTGTGTGTACGTAGTAAAAAAAAAAACAAAAAATGGTATCTTTAATACTTTGTTAACAAAATCTAATAATTTATTTGCTTTGATTTGTTTTAAAACAACCCATTTTGTCTTAATCCCTTTGTCGTAGGGGACTTTACAAATGTTAAACAGGCATAAAGAACAGTCAGATTCGGCACGATCACACAAATGTTTGGCCCGTGTGGCGATAGAACCCACACCACTTGCGGCAGTGGCGAGGCAACCATTTAAGCCACAACGTCATCTGTGGATACATTTCTAAGGTAATGTATTTTTCTTAATATAGTCTTGCGGGTCTAACGATCTAATAAAAGAAGTAATTCACTTTGAATTTAAAAGGAATATAATTTGAATACATATATACTCTTTTCAATATTTTTAATTACGTCACAACAGCCTAATTAACTTTTCAAAGCTCGAAAACATTCTGTCCTTTTCCTTTGACATGAGTAAGAGAGGGATGTAACACAGAATCGAGAGTAATATCAATTATGCGCCGTTTTCCAGCCAGGTCTGGCGGGTATTGCTCCAACTAAAGCGTGAATCAAATAATCAAGGGATCACTGCACGAGTGAAATCTGTAGCCACGTGCAGATGGATATTCTCCGCACGTTGGCTCAATGCAGCAGACTGATGTTTATTCAGATTTATAACTTTTAACTTGGTTTATTCTCTAGTAACTATTTAAATTTTGATGTACTGAGTTTAGGTTACGATAGAACCACAATAACATTTTGTTAAACGTTTCTTTAAATAAATAAAGATTGAAAATAAACTTTTAAGAAAACATAAATTACTTATCATCTGTTGGCTGGCAAAATAGGATGGACGAAGGCAGACACATTCACACAGACGCGTGTGTACATCACTATAATCTATTTAACAAGGTTTAAAACAAAAAATAGCAACCCCGTGAACATGGCTGCTGTAAAGCAACCGAAGCGTCGGGGCAAAGTGTAAACTCAAAACTCAAATATAAATAGTATTAATTAAAAATATATAGCTTAAATAGTAGTAAAGTTCAATAATAGTAGTGTTAGAGTTTTTCAAAATTATGTAATAACAGAGTTATAAAGTAAAATAAACAACGCGGAAAAATCCGTATAAAGTGTTTAATTTCAAAGAAAGACATCGTTATTATTTAACGTCATCCCTTTAATATGCATCTTTATTCAGTAGTAGGTATTTATACTTTGTCAATCATTACATTTTAAGTATTTATTATATCATGTAATTTATGTAGGTATTAGACCGATTTAAATATTTTGAATTAGATAGTATATTTTTATTAATAAATTAACATATATAAATAGTTAATTATCGCTTAAGAGCAGCGATAGCTCAGTGGGGAGACCAACAGACTGCAAAGCAGAGGGTCTCGGGCTCGAATCCACGTCGCACACCTCTGACTTTCGGAAGTTATATGACTTTTCGAAATTATGTGCGTATTGATTGACAATTATCGCCTGCTCCGTGCCTCGGAGAGCACGTTAAGCTGTCGGTCCCGACTGCCATGAACATCTATGGCTGTCGTTATTGGAGAAGTCGACACAAAAGATCCCACTGGGTCGAAGTGTCACCGGTCTATACTGACTGGCCCCCACATAAGATAAGATAATTATCGCTTACTTTAACGGTGAAGGAAAACATCATGTGGAAACTTGTATGTCTGAGAGTTCTTTATATTATTCTCGAAGGTATGTTATATGTATAAGGCTGACGGTCCGTGCGTGGCCCATGTGGTAGACTATGGTACGGAGAAGAGGCCTATGTTCAGCAGTGCCACAGTTTATATACATGGCTAATATTATTATAATTTATAATTTATACATCTTATTTTAGAATTAATGTAACAAAATGTAGTAAAAGAGGTTTATTAAAATAAGTTTAAGTATTTAATTGAAATCAAACATTCTGTTTTATATGTATATATTATTATATGGGCTCTATGTTTCAGTCGCAGCAATTGCAAAACGTACAAACGTACAATACTACCTAATTGTTATCTGAATGTACTTATTTGATGAGAATACCGAGCTTTTTCGTATGACCTAGTTACGTCAGCAGTGATTGTGGCTGGACAGAGACCGTAGCACATTCGAGTTAATGAAATGAACAGATTAGTGGAGATGTGGCCTAGTTTCTTCAAATGGACTTTCCAGAAATTTCTCTTAAAATCGGCAAAATATTGAGATACGCTGGTACGGAGAAATATGAAACTATTCGTATTACGTGTCGAGAAATTTGTTCAAAGATAGTAAAACAAAGCAGGCTAGTCAAAAATCAATACTATTCAATCTTTTTTTGTAACTTTCACCCTAGACTGCAATCGCGTAATCTGTATCTTTTATTTTGATTTAAGGCTTTCTGTTTCTGTTCTGCCTGTCTATAAAACACTAAAATACAGTCGTTTAGACATGAAAACATAACAAGCCGTTTTTTATAATTGATATATTTAATTTTAAATGATATATAACTATTGCG
The DNA here is from genome assembly GCA_963675205.1 of Catocala nupta. NCBI lineage: Eukaryota > Metazoa > Arthropoda > Insecta > Lepidoptera > Erebidae > Catocala > Catocala nupta. Next base: position 4,623,102 of record OY776095.1, on the reverse strand, counting down.
CTATCTAATTTGCATGGTGAAGGATGATCGCTACTAAGAGGTAATCATATAGGCATAAACGGTATTCATACTATATAAACTTCCACTCATTGACTTAGAGAAATAGAAGTCATACAAGGGGGAGTCGGGGGGCCAAAACAAACTTCTTCCATACAAAAAAATTATGGCCGCCATACAAACTTTGACCTCTAATATCTCCGGAACGGTTAGAGATAGGCGAGGTATGTTCGAACAAATGTCATAGAGGTAGACGAGATCTTTCCAGACAAGGTCATTTTCAAGGTCACCGAGGAGAAGGAGAGGTCCCTGAATCCGAATCTAAAATTAGTTTTTTGATTTCTTTCGCCCGCAACCACGCGAAATAAAAGTAAAGCTTTTTTTATAAAACTAATGCCACAAACAAGTATGTGGCCTGCCTGATGAGAAGCGGTAACCATATCATATGGACGCTTGTAACACCAGGGATATTAGTCGTGCCACGTGCGTTGCCAACTAAGTATACAGAATGTCCCAGAAATCGACGTCAACATTTACAATAAATACATAACAAAAAAAAACAGAAAGTAAATATCTGTAGTAACAGGAGTGAAAAGACCGGCGCAGGGGGTAGACATATTTGTTTTTTTTAAATGCCTATTGTTTTAAAATACGTAACTTAAACTAAATTCTAAAATCCTCTCGCTAGGACTCTCCTCTCCTAAAAATATCGGTGACAACATTAACAAGTTTCTCGATAGCCAACTATCGTAAAGTGACGATAGCTTAAGTCAAAAAAAGGTTCGTGATGCTGTAACTACTTGTTTACTATACGAAAGTTAACACTACATGTTCGTGATTCCAAATTTTAGCTCATAATATGCCCTGAGCGCTATACAATACCTATGCACACACACAGGGGCGTGCGCAAAGATTTCTGGTAGGGTATGCACGCCCTACCCGAAACCTCTGCGAGGGCACTACATTTCATTTATAAATGTTTTTGTGTGTATATATATGGGTACAATAAATAAATAAAATACCTATCTTACCAAATTCAATTCAGCGACTTTTCGACATGGCACCATTGATGATTGTGTGTGTGGCCACCATGAATATCCAAATAAGTGACTGATGCAATGGTGAGAACAAGTCACCTAAATGATATCCATTGGGGCCTTGTAGGTATTACAAGGCCGTGAGATGTTAAGAGTGTTTTTTGCGCAAATGAACAAAAATAAATGAACGAAATTACTAACATACTTGACTGTAGGTATTATTTTAATTTTTATAAACTAAATCAATGCGCCTATCTTTTTTAAAATAATTCTGTAATATGTCGTCGTAAAAATTACAAGAACGTTTTAAAATCATTAAAAGTTATTTTTCAATTGAAATCATAGACAAATAAGTGAGTCTGCTTTGGCCCTGTGTGTTTCGTAGATTCGTTTAGCCGATGCGCTACTAACTGGAATCGTAACTATTAATTTTGCTTATTTGTAAACTTCGGGAAATATGGGTGTTAAATTGTTTGTATGTGAATATTGAATAAGATCAAATATTCCTAACGTTTTTAATTCGTCTGATTTATAAACGCATCGGAGCTCATTCTTAAGGCGATCCGCGTTAAAGGAATGTTCATGCGAATTAATGAGTTTGACGATCGATTGCTCTGAAAAATTATTACAATACAAAGTATAATATTCATACGAAAGTAGATTGAAAAACTTAAGGTCTTTTAAGTTTTTATAACGACTACGACACTCGTTCAAGACATTGTCAATAATCTCGCGCCTGTAATATTGTTGAACATTGTCAACACCTCGTTTTCTTTTCGGTCGATTGCAATTTGGTTAACAAATAAAATAGTTTATTTGTGTGTACACAGCCCGCTAGTTAACTATAAATATCATAATACTTTTTATTAAAAGAACGTGTCGTATTACCTTTCTGTTGTTTAAAATCTACATCGCGAACACAGCGTCTAAGATAAATTATTTTATTTTTGTCATCAAAAGATAACGTCTAGAAAACACCAGTTTTTAATTTATTTAAACAAACGTCACCGACACAGATCTCACAGGTATAATTTTCCATAATTTACAGTAATTCCGGTAATTTCACTAATTATTTAGATAACAATTACAAAGCGCTTAAAATCCCCTCGACAGCTCTGTGAAATAATTAATAATGGCGTACGATGCTATATTGCTAAAATAATAGGCCTATAATAAACAACAATTATGATGTTTTGACAACTATTTAAACTGGTTGGATTTTCGTTGTAGGCAGTGCCTTCAGTCGGCGAGCACACACGTGCATTTTACACACCACAAGCAAAATATTTGTCTCGTAGACAGCGTAATCGATTGATGTTTAAATGTACTGCTAATAAGCACAAAATATCTTTGCTTCCAGACACCTCTCTATTATATATGCTATTTGTTTAGTAGTTCGCTCAAAGACCAATAGATGGCAGTGGCACAAGCTATTTGTTTAATAGTTCGCTCACGGACCAATAGATGGCACAAGCTCTTATTGTATCTGATAATTTTATAGCGTATTTATTATTATTCAGTTTGTAGTACTTAATAAATAGATTTCGATTATATAGATATACATAGGCCAGCGGACTAGGGTATGCAATGCTTATTTGCTTGTATGAAGCGCACGCGCCTGCACACACACAATTAAATGTAAAGTACAACAAACACTATACTACACTTTTCCACTGTAACTGCTACAAACTCCGTAGTATTTTCAATTCCGTTCGCTTCGATGAATACTTGACCACTTACGATTGTAAACTGACTCGGCGAGCGCTGGCCTTCCCCTTTCATAAGCGGTTAAAGCGGTTCCTGAGTTTTCTAGAAACGTCATACCCGTTATGTAAACAATACGAAGTTAAATACTAGTACCGATTAATGTACGTAGTTCTGTTAGTATTCAATAGATGGCGCTGTAATAAATTATTAGACGGAACTGCTGAGTCTGTCACACAATGCCGAGAGATAGCACTGGGTGTAACATTACTATTACTAACGATAATTATTCGATGACTCAAAATGTTCGTGCTCGAGGCACTGATCTATGTAACTTCTCCTTAATCTAACCCGGTCTCTACTTTCTTCTATTTTACCTTTTAAGCTGCTAGTGCAAGACACAGTAGCACGAGTTCTCTGGTGATAGCATAGCTCACCGGAGGATAGGAGCATGACACAAGGTTGTTTGGCCATGATCTCTGGTAAGGAGGAGTACTTCTACAGTGAAGGTACTTCAGTTTGAGGGTTTGACGTGCAAGGATGGCGTACGTAGTATCGCTTCAGCCAGTGCACTGAGTGTTGTGACAAAAATATGTTTGATCTTCATGTTTGATCAGTCGGGTGGTTCTCGCCAGTAAACATGGGCCATAAACAACATCCATATAATTAAATTTGACTAGTACCAAGCTGTCCACTAGTCTCTTTCGTAATGCTACACTTAAATATTTCCTGAATCTATAAAGAAGTTTTAATCTATAAAAACAATTTTTTACAACATTATTTATGTATGCTTCAAAATGAAGTTGTGGGTCAATTACCAAACCTAGGCTACACGCCAGTTCCACTCGTCCTATTTCTATCTCCTTAACTTTTATCACTGGCTTAGAAGATAATATGTCTTTTATTTGTTTTTTACTGCCTAGTACGATATAATTGGATTTTATCGGGTTATGGTTATGTATGACAGCATCTTGTTAACAAAGATTTGACTAAAAAATATGGCGGATGCGTATGTGTAAGTGAATTTAATATGTAAGTAATTATACATAACGTATTTTCGTAGCAAAAAACACTTAATGTCTGATTTTACATAAGAACGACTTATTTTTATTTTTTTAGGTAAATATCACAATTGACTTAAATACGACTCCGTCGTATCTCGTAATGTCGGCTTGCCAATCAATTGCAGTAGTGTCAGAATGTATGATGAGTGATCCTGGCGATACTAGAATAGACAATTTCTAGTTTAGAAGATGCCGTCTGTGTATTTAAACGTCTATATTTAACACAAATTTTCCCCTTTGTTTTGTCAGTGTCATGTAGTCAAGTTGCATACAATACGAGGGAATTCTCTCTTCTTCTTTGAACTGGAATCGCATTCACTATCACTTGGTGATACTGCATTGGTAGTGGTAGAGGAATTGGATCCGTTCCCGAGTTAGAAAAAAATTCACTAAGCTTTCCTATTAAGATATCAGTAGCAGAATGGAGTCAGGAATTTGTACCCGGTAAATGTCAATGGGCTCGCCCCCTATTACATGAGGGCCTTAAACCATAACTGACGTAATTTAGATGTAAAATATCTTTGTGGACACGTCAGTCATGTATGTATATATTTTTATATTCATAGCACAAGGTCTGACATGTAACAGATAAAAGACAGTAATTGCAAGTGCATGAATAAGTAACATGAAAGCAGTACGACATTGTGACGTCACATGCCGTCGGGATGCGCGCTCATTCAGATGGAATGTAAATAGATGGCTAATAAATAAGTATGCATTTTTAGTAAAAGAGAAAGCGTCAAATGTTTTGTCTCTTTGCTCTAACTAAGATTTTTTACAGGATAATCCAATAACATTGGAAATGGCTCAAACCAGGAATAGAAACCGAGATGCCATACCACACAGTCTTCCGGCTCATGTGTTCCCTCCCTTCTATGACATTGGGTCCTTCAAACGTAGTGTGAAGAAGCATCTGGTCAGACCGGCTTGACACTGACGACGACTAGAAGACATCTATCTTCTCCTCGTCGTCACTGTCTCTGGACTGTAATTGGGCTTTCCATCAGGTCCGTTACAATCACTTTGCTGTGTCACGAAAAAACAAAAAAAGAAATGTGCTGAAGTTGCAATTATTATCGCTGCGCTAATACTTAACGTTGTTGTCATTAAATCAAACCGGATTCTTTTGTTTTGCCGTCCCTTTTTTCCTCATTTCAAATTGCATTCGAATCGGTTTAATCATGCAAAGTAAAAAACAGACAGAATAGGGGAGTAACATATGTTTGATTACAATATATTACACGCAAGAGCAAATATCAATCAAAAGAAATCTTTTTATAAAAACATTATCAGACTTGGTTGCAAAATAAGGGAGTAAAAGAATTTCTTTCCGGGTTGTAGCCAACGAGGAACACATGTTGTATTATATATAATAGATGTGCCTGCGGTTTTACCCGCGTCAATGATTACTGTGCCACCCCCATGAGTCGTAGCGCGATGTTATATAGGCTATGACCTTCCTCGATAAATAAGCTATCCAACCAGTAGTTCATGAGATTAGCGCGTTAAACCAAAAAAACAAACTCTTCAGCTTTATAATATTAGTATAGCTTATTGGTACCAGAATACCTACATAGTTACCGAAATATTCTTATATAAATGTTACATAAGATACAATCGCGCGCCTGTATATAAAACGAATGCGTCACCAGCCTGTCTCTACATAATATGTGTCGCTACAGGAGTAATAAATATTATAAACTTGGATATAATAGAAAGAGGGGTATAGTAGGGATATCTCGTTATCTAACTAGAACAGTAGCATTTAAATAGATGTTACAGTTTGTATCGTGCATTCTTTTTCTGTCATTTGACATTTACCCCGTCTACGATTACACTTATACCTATACTAATATGAATATCACAGTTCAGCAAGGCACACATCTCTCCAACAACGATCAGTCAGGATAGAGATCAGCCTAACAAGTAGGCGAGTAACGAGAAGCGAGTGTTTCGTTTAGGTGGCTTTGCTGCCCAGCTGTGAATGAGTGTGCGCACCGATCACAGTCTATCCAATTACCGGCGGCCAGATACAATAGATTTTTAATTATGTCTGGCATTACAAGAATTTACAGGTTAAATATCAATATTGTTACGTGCTGGGTTCGACGGATAAGAATACAAAACAATATTACCAAAAAAAAAAAGAAAAAAAAAAAGAAAAAAAAAAGAAAAAAAAAAAAAGGTATGATTATGTACCAAGAGCGAGCATAGCCATAGTCGCTCTCGAGCTGTGCTGAGAGAGATTATAATCTAGTGGTGATTGTTCTCACCAGCAATTAGCAGACAAAAAAGTAAACAATGAAATCCACTGTTGACCCTTGTACACCATGCGGGTTACATGTTCTAGTAAAGGCATTTTTTAGATACGCTTGTATCGACGCGAGCCACCGTCGCAAGTAGCTATACATGCGCCGATTAATCATACGATTATCTCGCGCATCAAGCCCACGCGCTTCATGCATGTATAAAATGTAGCGTGCGGCACGCATGGAGCCCACGCGTGTAGTTACGTTCTCATGTAGCCCACGCAAGTACCTTGCGTATATAGCCCGCGTTAGCTTGCGCAGTAACTTGCGCCATACAGTCACAGCACACGCTGTGCTGTGCTTTTTAAGTAGATTAGAAACTCTACTCAATACGGGAACATAGCACAGAGTTGCAATCTTCTGCAAGCAATTTCTTTTTCTTTTTTTTATGTGATAAGAGGCAAACGAGCAGATGGATCACCTGATGGTAAGCGATTACCGCCGCCCATGGATACCCGCAACACCAGTGGAGTTACAAATGAGCTGCCGGCCTTTTAAAAGAGAGTACGCTCTTTTCTTGATGATTTGTAGGTCGTATTGGTCCGGAAATACCGCAGGCGACAGTTCATTCCACAGTTAAGTTGTACGATGCAGAAAATTTCTGGAAAACGCATAGTATTGGACTGCCAACCATCTTAATAATGGGGATAGAAATTCTGTCGCGTAGGACGATGGGGAAAAGAGGCAGCAGGGATCAGTCTGAACTATTCCTTGGAGCACTCCCCATAGTAAAAGCGATAGAAGATGCATAGCGAGGCTACATGTCTACGCAGCGCCGAGGGATCTAGCCGATTTGAAACAACCTGGCAGTCGACGATTCGGGTCGCTCTAGGGTCTTCAGGTCCGCTGAATGCGGTCCTGTGGGAGAAGCTGGTATTGGGGTGCCCCTGCCCAAAGATAAGAACAGTATTCCACGTGAGGCCGAACCTGCGCCTTGTAAAGTAGTAGGCGGTGGGCCGGCGTGAAATACTGTCTCGATCTGTTGAGCACGCTAAGCTTTTTCGAAGCTAATTTAGCCTTGCCCTCTAAATGGCCGCGGAACTGGACTTCACTCGATATGTCGACACCAAGTATTCCAATATTGGCTGAGGCAGTTATGGGGTTGTGCTCAAAACGAGGAGATACGATCAACGGCAGTTTTTTAGCGGTGAACGTGCAGTCTTTGTGGGGTTAAATCGGACCAAATTAAGTCTACCCCAATACAAGACTTTTTTAAAGAGTCTCAATTCCACACACCTCTAAGCTCTTGCATATCTCTATTATCAGCAACGTGCGAGTGATCAGGTATTGCAAGCGATTTGGATACGATAATTAGTTACTCTTGGGCGGGTAAAGATACCTCCTCTGCCTTTGCCTTTGAGGATTAACAGGGATGAAGTTATAATATCCTGTCTATAAAGTCAAGTCTTCGTCTTAACACATGTCTCACAGAATAACAAAGTAGTTTGTATTTTGTTCATTAAACATAAAACAGAGTGAGCCAGTGGCAATTTTAGGAAGCGTCGACTAACTTTATTACATGGATTATCCGTGGTCATTCCGTGGCAGTGTTGCCATTTTGATATGCCTGGGTTAAAAACTATTTTGGGTTGAACGTGATGAGAATTTGTTGAAGAAAGAGCGTGATATAAGTCTATTGTGGGGAAAAGAGACACGTGTATTCAAAACACAAATTAAAACAAACGGCCAGGTAGAAAAATTTAAAATAAGGTTCATTTCGCACAGAGAACAAAAATTATGTGAACCGTATTGTTCAGAATTTGGATGTTCTTTGTGTAGGTAATGTCAATATCTGCAAAGTTCCTCTGGGCAGAAGAATAATCTGTAAGGAGAGTGTTGCCTGTTCCTTATGTTACTTGCCAGCCAAATGCATAATTTTTCTTAAACAAATAAATTTTATTTTCACCTAACTTCAAAAATAGGATGATGTTATCATTGAAATTAAACTACTATATACGAATTTTATCGCGTTGTTTATTTGACACTTTATTAAATAATTTAGAAACTGTTACACTACATACTACTACTAATAAACTTTACTAATTTTTAAGCTAATTAAATTATTAAAACTATTAAAACTATTTATATTTAAGTTTACACTTTGCTTTTCAGCAGCCATGGTCACGGAGAGACTAAGATAGTAGTTGTCTCAATGTTCCAGTGTAGTTATTTCAGAGTACCCGAACATAATTTAATCATTGGTGTTTCTATGTATTTACGCAGAATGAGCTCAAAGTATCATAAAGTCTAGCTGTGGTTTGCTCCTTCTTGGGTTTGACTATTTGAATTACTAGATCCTAGGCTGGTGGTACATTCTAATCGTCTTCTTTATTAAAATTAGGATGTTTTTTTGATTTCAATAGCCTCGCAAAGCATCCTTGGTAGGAATCGGTGTATTATATCGCGTAAACAGAAGACAATATTATGATGTTATCAATTCGACTGTATTTTTTTTACGTGTGTTACACACTGTTTTTTTTCTAGGTGAACTGATTTTATTTTTAGCAGCGATAGCCTAGTGGGAAACCGTTGGACTGCCACGCAGAGCAACGGTTTCCGAAGTTCTCGAGTTCGAACCCAAGGCACGCATCTCTGACTTTTCGGAGTTATATGCGTATTAAATAGGTAATTATCGCTTGCTTTAACGGTGAAGGAAAACATCGTGAGGAAACCTGCATGTCTGAGAGTTCTCCATAATGTTCTCGAAGTGTGCCAACCCGCACTAGGCCAGCGTGGTGGACTATGGCCTAACCCTTCTCACAGTGAGAAGAGGTCCGTGTCCAGCAGTGGGACAGTTTAATACAGGGCTGATATTATTTATTTTTTAATTTGAAAGCTGTTGCTTTCCATGTGGTCTCATTCAAATTTGATCAAGATCTTAACAATATTTTTTGAGTTATATTTAATAATACGTATTTGGTTGACGTCGACTACATTGATGATGTTCTTATTTTATTATTTGTCTAGTTGCAGTCGGTTTTCTTTTTTTTTCTGTTATATTTATTTTATTTTCTAAGAAAATAATAACGTACTAGATTTTGCCCGCGTCATTGGTCGCATAAATAAATAATAACAATAATTTTATTTATTCAGGCAACGTAAACCCATACAAAAAATGTTAGTTACTTATAAATTAATGTTAGTATACTTAAAACTAAAGAAAGTTAACATTACATTTGCTTCTAGTTTCTCTGTACATGAATCCTGGAGCAATTATTCATGTACAGAGAATCAAACCTATCGGCAATCATTGCCTAGACGCGATTGGGACTGACTCGCACTCTGCAGAGCAAGGATGCGCATCTTTTACGGATGGTGGTGTACAAGCAATCCACTCTATTTTCAAAGAACATACCAGAGGCGCTGCAGAAACGAGGCAGCCCCTACAGCACCCGGAAAACGTTATTAATGTAGGTTATGACAATTTTTATCCTTCGACATCAGTACTTTTTTTGGACGAAATTTATATTTCTCTATTTTAATTATTGTTATCATTAATGAAAAATTATGAAAAGTTAAGTCGTGAAAGCGTATCAATCAAACTTACATACGCAGTTATATTAGTTAAGATATGTCATCTAAGTTTACGATACAGGCTTTCTAATATAATATATGTACATGTATATAAAGCTCTCTAACGTTGTTATTATTTAGATCCAATTGTAGCGATTAGTGCAGTCAGGAATATTCTCGTCGTTAGACTAATTGGACAGGTGAGCCGGCTCTCAGTAACTGAGACGTGCTAATCACTGTATACCCAACGGCTCTAATTGATGTACACCAGGGATGTTGCGGATGCAGATTTTATGACATGCGGATGCGGATGCGGTCACGGATATTTGAAATCTCACATCCGCGGATGCGGATGCGGACGTCCAAATCGACGCGGAATCTTTGTCGATCGTTTGTGCTATTCGTACCATGATACGTGATGTGCTGATCGTCCTTAACTGTACTATTAAGTAGTTAGTACAACAAAGTAATTCTACATACCTACAAAGAAATAAATGCGGAGACACGGTAATGTTATCTAATAGTATTCTATCTTCATACAAACGGTCGGAACGCGAGTCATACCTACGCGCCTCGAGGCCGGTATGCACTCGGTTTGCAACCAGTCGCGAATGCACCGCAGCGATGAACGGACGGTTTTATGGTTTTGTAAGCAGTAAACGTGCGATTTGTTAATATTTGATTGAAATAACAAGTACTTACATAATAACTATGGTAAAGTACAATTGTAAACAAAAGTATGCTTAATTAAAGTTTTTATCCGAATGTGCATATTTTTTATACTATTAAATTTAACAATAAAGATTTTCGTACATCGCAGTCTAGGCGCAAATATTTTTCAGCCTTAAATATATAAGGTATTTTTTTTATTACATCTACTAATAAAAAACATAACATAATTTTTATTGAACATTTCTTATTTCATTCTCAAAAAAATACTTTTTTTATAATAAAATTTTTATATTTACAATCACTAAACTACAAAGTAAACTTAAGTAAGTAGATGAAATTAAAATACTGCAGATGGGCAGCCCTCTCGCGTATTCGCGGACCGCCGAGTTACAATACTGTTAGATAACATTACCGTGACGGAGACGTCATGGTAGGTAGGTATATCTATACTAATATTATAAAGAGTAAAGATTGATAATTTTGTTTGATTGTTTATAAAGATTTAACTCAAAAACTACTCAACCGATTTGAAAGATTCTTTCACCGATAGAAAGCTTTATTATCAGCGAGTAACTAAGCAAAATTTTATTATAAAAAGTACTGTTAACATAACAGAACCTACTTTTAGGTGACCGAAGCCGCGGGCAAAAGCTAGTTGTTAATATTTTGTTTGACTTGTAGTTTTGGATGGACATTTTCATAGCAAAATATTTTTTTTTTTTACGTGGGCAAATGCTTTTAAGCAAGCGGAATAGTTATGCCGGACTCACCTGGGTAAAAGAAAGATGGCAAAATGATAATGGATCTCCCGTAATACCGACTAAACCTACCACGGTGTTCCTCGAAAAAACCGCAAAAGGCGGGGCTGCGCGAATCATTTTCACATGCAGTTGCGACCCCGCCGGGGTTTCGGCCTACCGTATGAAACGGCAAGCCATTGACGGCGTTCCACGACCTCTCACTCCGGACCATGACTGAACCACGGCCGGGAGCGAGAGGGCAACCATACCGACAGCTGCGATCCGGGCAATCCGCCAAAGTGTATAGCGCCGTGTCTTCAACAACGTCGCGGCAGTCGCCGCAGTAGTGACTACTGGGCGTTTCTTGCCGGCCTATGCGACACAGGAACTGGCCAAAGCAACCGTGGCCAGTCATTACCTGTGTCAGCCGGAATGTGAAGGAGCCAAGCCGTCTCTCCATACACTCCTCAAAAACGGGTCTTACCACCACGATCGTGGCGTGCCCAGCACTGGCGTGCACAAGTCGTTCCTTCCATTCCTCCACCAGAACCTAACAGAGCTAAGAGTAGTTATTACTACAGTTATGAAACTCATTAGAAATTTTAGTAACTTATTAAAGAATTAATTAGTTTATTCGTTAGAGGACAAAAATCGTATGCAGGCTCCTTTTTACGATCCATTTTTTATGTCAATTAACTTTTTACTATATCTAGGTATTTATAAAATAACGAATTGTACAACAATGCCCTCTGTATTAAATAATAATATTAATATTACTAGCGCGTGCCCGTGCGTAAAAGTTCTAAATATGATTGTAAGTCTTAGATTGATAAATGCTAGAAATACATTCAAGCGGTAACGGTAACGACAGGTTGACACGCCGCCCTCGCTACACTTCATCCATTCCAGCTTACGATTTATCGGAAATTAGATTTTGCCCGCAGCTTCGCTCGCGTAAATATAGGTTAGGTTAGCAACAGTACATTTTCTGGATGAAAAGTACCCTATGTCCTTTTCTGTACCCGTGAAACCGTGTATGCGAAATCTCATGATGATCAGTCTAGTAGTTTAGGCGTGAAAGCGTAACAAGCAAACAAATTCACATTCGCATGTATAATAATACTAGATGTGCCCGCAGTTTCACTCGCGTTTATGATTACTGCGCCGCTCCCGTGGGTTATAGTGTGTCATTATATAGCCTAAAACCTTCCTCGATAAATTGAATAGCCTACACTAAAAGAATTTGTCGATTCGGACCAGTAGTTCCTGAGATTAGCGCGTTCAAGCAAACAAACAAACAAACTCTTCAGCTTTATAATATTAGTATAGATTAGTTACGATTACGATTACGATATCAGTACCGAAATCATGAAGCGGTTAAATATAGGCATTGTTTTGTTTAGTTTGAGATTATCAAACCTGTTTTGTACCGGTAAGATAGCTGATGTACCGATAATGTTAACGGTTCTAATTTCCTTCCTTAAAGTAAAATTTTTTACTGTGCCAAGTAGGAAAGCCTTCATTAACATCGGCTTTTTATAGCATATCTGGCAAACACCTGCGGGTCCTATTGCCACTGTGCCGAGTGTTGTGTGTTCGCTCCCGACATGGGATACTGTCATACTGTGTGATAATAATAATAATATTCTACCACATACACACAACACCATCTAGCCCAAACTAAGCAGACCTTGTACTATGGGTACTAGACAATGGATAAACATACATATAAACTATTATTTTTTGTAAATTCTTACATATTATACATAGAAACACCCAGACCAAGACAAACATCCATGTTCATGCACTCAGATGTTTGACTTGTTCGGGAATCGAACCCGCAATAATTTCTATGCTGTATTCTACATAGAAATTATTTTACAAACATAGCAATGTTTGTAAAGTCCCTGCAACACAGAAATTATTCTTACTACGGGAGTGGTCTTATGTAAAACGATAATTCTTTTTAAACAAAATAATATTGTGCATATAATTAAGTAATAAATCTAACTAATATGTAGGTATGTATGGAGAAATGTAAGTCTATGTATATGTATCGGTTTGCATGAACAATGAATTCTACCTTTTGAAGTTACATAAGAGACTACATACAATAATTTATGAAATGTAAATGTATTGAACAGAGAATTTATTTTCCACTTCCTTGCCTTTATCGTTATTCTATTTGGGAATAAATCGAGTATTTTCTATTTCGCCAGCGAGAGTTCATTTTTCAAGTTGCCCTCCGGTACTCTTAACTCACGTGGTGAAAATAAACCGACGCTGTAGGTTTAGCTTCCAATAAATCGTCTAGCTTTTTCGGAAAGTGCTGGTCTATGTACATTGATTTTCTGCTAAATACGTCTGCATTTTGCTCGCAAAAGATGTGATTTATGGGTTAGCGGCCAATTTTAAGTTGTCGACTGCATTCTTTCACACTTCTCACATTGAGAAGAGACCCGTGCCCAGATATGGGATAGTTTAATACAGGGCTGATATTATTGCATTAAGAGTTAACAAAGACCGGGGATATTGCAGCTTTATCAAAAGTTTGGGACTCTCACCCCAGTTTCTGAAATCAGGTAAGTAGAAAATCTCAATTGATTATTCCCAAGTATATACTTAAGTGATTTACGTTTCATAATTTTATTGAACATCGAATTTCGTCAAACCGCTATCAACTGAGCATTTTACTTAAGTATGATTTTTTGTTTATTGCTGGGAGATGCATTTACATTCCAATATACTTAAAAAACTAATTTTAACTATTATATAAATAACTTGTCTATGTAACTCTAGCAACAAATACTCTATGGAAACAGAAAAGTGACTGACTGTAAACAAAAATGGATTCTTCACGTATGGCTCGTTAAAAGTCCGTGTATCCTAACAGACCTTGCTGTCTTAATTTTACTGCTGGATTTAAGAGCGTTAAATTCCTGTGACGTAGGCTACGAAAATTCGAAAGACGTATCAATTTCTTTTTAAAACTTCCGATTTTTAAAAGGACTAAGGAACATAAAATTTTGTTGAGACGACCTGTACCTACACCAAGTTACTAAATCAAATGCGCATACTTAAAGCTTTTTCATAAGTCCAGTCAAGAAGATATTAAAAAAGTTTCCATATTATATTTTAAAGACATGACTTACTACAAGTTAATTCAATATAAAACCTCGTCACAAAAGCTTTTACTATTTTTATTAGGCTTCCTCGTCGGTTAAGAGGTAGCTAATGGGACTGTTGTGCATGAGGAATCGAGTGCGATACCCAGACAAAGCGTTATTGAGAGAAATTCTTAGTCGCAGCACGAATTCTGGAACTGTTTTTTTTAAAGACAACACTTGCTGCATTATCTATTTTCGCGGGGACTTTGCAAACATTCAAACAACGGACATAAAGGATATCCAGACTCGGAACAAGTATTTTCGCATCAAATAATTTTTGTCCCGCGTGAGGTTCTAACTCACAACACTCGGCATAGCGGCATAGCACGGAGACCACCTAAATCATTATGCCACCCATGCAGACAAACTATCCGCGGCTGACGGCAATTAGGTTCGCAACCTATCACGTGGTAGCTTATACGAGTATAGCTGGTGAAATGTTAGTCCCCTTTCGAGATATAGGCAAGAGCCTATGTATGTATTTTTATTATTGTTAAACAGAACAAGAAACTGCCATATTGTAGAAACATTTTTATACCACGTAGGTGGCAAACCGGCGTGTAGCCTGGTACTAAGTGGTTTTGCTCATATACAGTCTTACGCCTATAATCTTGAAAGTGTGGACAGCGGCACCGACATTACTACATATTATATTATAAAACAAAGTTCTTCGTCACGTCTGTCTGTGTGTCTGTTTGCGATAAACACAAAGCTACTGAAAGGATTTTAATGCGGTTTTAACCAATATACATAGTGATTATGATAAAAATGTCTTCATATGACATATTTATAATGTCCACGGCCATTATCTCCAAGAATACATTTATTGGATGTTTTTATAAGTCGTCTATACCATTATAATGAGGCAGTGTCTGTGCCTTGGGGATACACGTATTTTTAGACTAATTGGAAACGATAAGATTTATCTTGTAAGTTTGTCTTTTCTTAGAATTGTTTCTATAATGTTGTCTTTTATCTGTCTGTTTGTTTGTTCTGGCTCCTCACTTTGCACTTTGCCTGAGCCGAGAGACGAACTTGAGACGTCACGTCGCAACTGCTGCACCACTGAGACACCTCACAAATTTACGAATATTGAAACAACGGATAGTAATTTATTTATTTATTTATTTATATTTAGGATCTCCAACAAAGAATATACACAACACATGACATATAAATAAAAAAAAAAATTTACAAATGTATCGAATAGGTGTACTCTTTCACTTACAGGAGACCACAGCATGCACAGTATAGTTAACAACTAAGCTAACAAAGTTAAATATAAAAAAGAAGAGAATTAAAATTAAAATTATGAACAGAAAACGATGAAATTAAAAATTATAAAAACTTTAAACAAAAATAAATATAAAAATAAATATTACGTACAAAATTAAATACACTCACTTAAACATTTTTTAAACTTGGACAAAGACGTACAGATATCCAAGTCCGTAGTCTTTGCCAGGGTATTATATTGCCTACAAAGCCTTGGCGCAGCGGCGTAATGACCGAGGTTAGTTTTGGATCGAGGGATACAAAATAGCTCATAAGTATTGTGCCTGGGAATCCGAGTCGGAACTTTGATAACTAATGAGCTCAAAAGTTCATTGCAATCAATCGCTCCACTTAAAATTTTGTGAAGGATGATGCAATCCAGTTTCTTTCTACGACTGGTTAGAGTTTCCATACGATAGTATTTCAACCTGTCGGTGTAACTAGTCATTTGTTTAGCCAAGTGATCACCGTAGCAGAGATGGTAAAGAAACCGCTTTTGGACACTCTCTAAGCGCTTAGAATAAACCTCGTAATGCGGATTCCATACTACTGAATTATATTCCAATATTGGACGGACTAAGGTGTTGAAGAGCTTTATTTTTGTAGCTGGTCTTTTAAATTCTTTACTATTTCGCAAAACAAATCCCAGTACCTTGAAAGCCCTTGAGACGATATTCAAAATATGTACATCAAACTTCAGCGCGTGATCTAGTTGGACTCCTAGGTCACGTATAATGGTCAGCTTCTTTATTTCGACTCCCTCAATGTAGTATCTATTCTCTAACGCTTTTTTATTACGAGTAAACTGAATGTAGTGACATTTACTGATATTTAAAATCATCTTGTTTTGATTACACCAGTCTGCTAGTCTGTTGATGTCATCCTGTAGCATTTTGGAGTCTAAGTTAGTTTGAATTGGTTTCATTATCTTTAAATCATCAGCAAACAAATAATAGCGGGAGTGTTTGAAGCACTCTGTGATGTCATTGATAAAGACGTTAAAAAGAATCGGACCCAAATGCGAACCTTGCGGGATTCCTGAAGTTGCTTGATAAAATTCAGAAAAATGACCATTTACTACCACTTTTGATTCTCTCTTTTCTAGGTAAGATTTAAACCACCCTATCATCGTTCCACCAACACCCAGTTGAGTCAGTTTGTTAATGAGAAGGCAGTGGTCCACTTTATCAAAAGCCTTGCTAAAATCGGTATAGATCGCATCCACTGGAATACGATTGTCAAGGCACTTAGTCAAAGCTGATGTAAAACACATGAGGTTAGTGTTAGTAGATCTAGATTTAACGAAACCGTGCTGATATTCAGTAATGTGTTGTTGAAGAAACCACATCAAATGCTTGCTAACAAGTTTTTCAAATACTTTTCCGAACGTAATAAGTATAGAGATTGGTCTATAATTAGCCACTAAGTGCTTCTCCCCAGACTTCAATATGGGTATGACGATAGCTTCTTTCCAGATGTCGGGAAAGACACCATCGCGTAAAGACCTATTAAATATTATTTGTAGGGGAGGTACTAAGGCCTTAGCACAGCGTTTAACAAGAATAGGAGGAATACCGTCACTACCCGCGCCCTTACTTTCGTCTAATCCAATTAATTCACAATATAGTTCTCTGCTATCAACTTCTAAGTTACACAGTGCTGCAGACGTGAGAGAGTATCCAGTGTTGGTATTTGTGTTGGTGAGACTTGGCCCATCTGTCGGGGCACTAAAGGTACTTGCAAAATTCTCTGCGAACATGTTGCAGACATCTCTTCCACCTGATGCGGTTTTGTTGTTGTGTGACATTTGTGCCGGGTATGTGCTGCTACCTTTTCTCTTACTTTTTATGAAAGACCAAAATGTTTTAGGGTTCTTTTTAATGTTATTTTCTATACTACTGATGTATTTCTTATAGCTTGATGAATTTAGGTCATTGCATTCATCCCGTAATCTCTCAAAAAACTCACAGTCTAATGGATTCTTGTACTTTTTAAAACGAGTGTGGTATTTGTACTTTTCTCTTAGTAGTCGTATAAGATCACTTGAGTACCAAGGTGGATATTTATTGCAGGCCGTTTTTTTCATAGGAATACAATCCGTAATAGTATGTCTCAATAGGTTGTAAAAAATGTGTACCATATCGTTAACAGAAGTACAGTTTTCGAGCTCATTTTCCCAGTTTATTGCTAACAAATTATTTAGAACTTTCTCATAATCTGCGCGAAGAAAGTTAGGTTTTTGTACATTTTTCGCTTCTAAAAAATGTTCTGCAATCACTGTTAGATTAAACTCTAGTGGGGGGTGTAAAGGGTCCTCCTTTGTTAAACTGTAATTAGAACGAGCGACATTTGTAATGGAGTTATTACTAAGTATCAAATCTAATATTTTAGACTTGTTGTTTAAGATATTATTGTATTGATTAAGGCCATTTAAATTCAAGAACTCTGACATTATCGCATTAATATCTGAGGAACTGGCTTCTGGGTACAAGTATATAAATTCATCGTTCGCAAGCCAGGTTATATTAGCAAGAATAAAGTCGCCTAAAATCAAAATTTGTTCATTTTTATTAAATACCCTATGAACATTTTTGGTAAACAACTCCAATGAATCACGATGAATTGGTGGCGGTAGGTAGATACCGCTGACATACAATTTATTGTTACAATTATTTGAGGAACTTATATCAACGCTAATCCATAAGTCTTCAATCTCGCTTTCAATATGTGATAATCTACATGATTTCAAAGTTTTCGCGACAGCGATTAAAACTCCTCCTCCTTCTTTACGAGTTTTATACCTACTTGATTCACGGTCCCGTCTGTAAACTTCATATCTATCGTCAAACAACTCAGAATCATAGACACCGCTGTTCAACCAAGTCTCCGTGAGCACTACAATGTCATAATTATGTAAAGATATGTTATGGTAAAAGTTAACAGTTTTGGTTTTTAAGCCTCGCACATTTTGATAGTATACATGAATTGGACAATTGAATGTGACTAGATAATAACAATAGGAACTTGCAAATTAAGCTAATTTATGCTAGAGATTTTACCTTGTTTAGACTATTGATAACAATTCTTTGCGAAGACTCGTCTTTTTTCATAAAGACCTTGCCGTCCCGAACCCAAACAAACTTGAATCCTAGTTCTTTTCCGCGGATCCGGGCTGCTGCATGAATTGTTTTATTTTCAGCAGATAGGTGTTCCGTGACGTAGATTGGTTGCGGTTTCTCTGCTGCGATACCGAGGTGACTAGTGTTCAGTTTTTCTTGTTTATTGTTTCTGTTATATTTCATTGAAGCGGCAAGGAAACTATCACGTAGACGTGGGCTACTGAATTTGATAAGAATAGAACGAGGCCTAGTGCTCTGTGTGTCTTTCTTAGCTATTCTTGTGCAATGCAGTATGTCAGGATCTTTAACATCACAACTAATCACCTTACTTAGTTGCAGCACAGTGGTAACTAAATTTTCTGCTTTGTTTTCTGGCACGCACTGTAACTCGACGTTGGCTGACCTAGAATTTTGTTCTACTAAGTTTAGCCGCTGACTAAGTTGTTGAATAGCATCTCGTAAGGCACAGTTGTCTTTTTCAAGCTTTAGTATCCTATTTGACTTATCTTCCAGCGTGGCCTTCGTTTCTTCAAACTTTTCATTATAGAAAGAAAGTGACTCATTGAAACCTGCGATCAACTCGTTAATTTGCTTGAACTGATCGGATACTATATCTTTAAGCGCACTTTGTATTTCTTGTTTAATAATTTCACGCAGCGTGCCTCTCGAAAACTCAATTAAAGAGTCATCGTTTGCCTGAACTGGCGAGTGGCTTTGTGATTTTTTTGACTTAGAGCGAACAGTGACGTTGGTGATCGTGGGTGATGACGATAATGGCGATTGCTCCGTAATGGGACTCGTAAGTCTGGTCGGCCTGACAGGTGTATTTGTGTTATCATCCTTAGGTTGTCTGCTTAGGCAGCTAGGACACTTCCAAGTTGATTTATGTTTGATACTCATGCTTTTAAATACTTTATCACGAACATTAGCGCACAATAAATCATACCATTGGTGGCAAATAGAACATTGCATGCATTCTTTGCTGCTAAAATCGTTCAAACAACCGGCGCAACTTTTTGTTGACATTTTCATCAATACCTTTTAAAATATGAGTTGTTATGATAAAGCGCTTCCAGCAAGTCCAAAAGCATACGGCGTTTAGCGGTGCAAAATATAATAAAGCGATGGTATACTTAGAGCGTTGAGTGGCGTAGAGTTGTGGCTTGCTTGAAATGTCGCGACCGAAAGGTCGCAAGCGCCGTGGTATAGATAGGCGTCACTTACGCGTTAAGATCGGCACTGGTTTTGGAATGAAGACAGCACTGATAGTTTTATAACGGCTAGTTTTATGTTGATGTTTTATGGTTTTACGTTATTTCACCGAACTTATTCACTATAAAAACTTGGTCACTGTATTTATTTTGTGATTATTTGCGTGTTACACTCAGAACAGGGTTAAAAACTATACTTTAGACTAAAAACAATCAATTTTTATGCGGAGCGAACGATAACACTTGTTACTTAGTTGTGGTGTATAAGTATTAAAAAAAAAAAAGTAATGACACGTAATCTAAAAACAACTATTTAGGAAACACACATTTTTGTTACCTTCTTTTTTACGTGGGGGAATGCTTTGTCACATACCCCTCCGCGGGGGCGGGCAGAGGAGTTATGTCGGACTCACCGGGGTGAAAGAGAAAGATGGAATAAGAATGATAATAATGTATCACTCGGAATACCGAATAAACCTACCACGGTGTTCCTCGACAAAACCGC
Organism: Catocala nupta; assembly: GCA_963675205.1. Lineage (NCBI taxonomy): Eukaryota > Metazoa > Arthropoda > Insecta > Lepidoptera > Erebidae > Catocala > Catocala nupta. The sequence goes on along the minus strand of OY776095.1, from coordinate 4,602,789 downwards.
AATCGACGAGGCCACGCGAATGACTTGCACATGCGGTCACGATCCCGCCGAGGTTTCGACCCGCCGTATGAAACGGCAGGCCATTACACGATAATACCTACCCTTTGGTTACTTCTCACTTTTATAAAACCCTGCTGTCCCCCTTTGGTGGGGAGAAGGACTTGACACAGAGGCGCGCGTAGGAACACGCACGCCTCCTCTCAGACCTAGTGCTGATCGGATAGCGGGCAGGCCTACGAAGCCCACCACCCCCAGGTCAAACCTTAGGGTGACTGGAGGTCATCTCGCGCCCTACGGCGCCCGGATCTACGGTTGGGGAGAAGGTTTAAGCGCTCCCTCTTCCGCTCCGCCGCCTCCTTGATGGAAATCACTTCCTCACAGAAGGAGGCGACGGCGTTTCACGACCTCTCACTCCAGACCATACACTGAACTACGGCCGGGAGCGAGAGGGCAACCATTCCGACTGCCGCGATCACCTCACGCCGCTGCGATGCCCAGGCCGGGCAACCCGCCAAAGGGAGCAGCGCCGTGTCCTCAACATTTTTGTTCCCTGTGTGAACCCTCACCAATCAGCGCAGATGTAAGAGAACCATTTTAACTACTTCGCCATCCGTGCATTCGTTAGCATAGTTTATAAATAAAACTACATACTATTGTAATATTGTCTTCTGTTTACGCGAATGTTATTCATTGAAATTAATCTACTATATACGGATTTTATCGCGTTGTTTATTTAACACTGTATTACATAATTTTGAAACTGTTACACTACTACTACTATTAGGAGACTCAGTCTCCCCGTGACCATGGCTGCTGAAAAGGAACCAAAACGTCGGGGAAAATGTAAACCTAAATATAAATAGCTTTAATAGTTTAAATAATTTTGTTAGCTTAAAAATTAGTAAAATTTAATAGTAGTAGTAGTGTAACATTTTCAAAATTATGTAATACAGTGATAAATAAACAACGCTATAAAATCCGTATATAGTAGTTTAATTTCAATACATACTATTGTATTATCTTATACGGCCTATTTATTCCTATCTCCAATAGATGCTATGCAACTTTGTATCCGATCCCATATTCGTGTGGAAATCAGATACACATCTACACACTTTTGATATCCGCATAAGTAGATTACCATATCTCTTTGTAAGGGTGGATTGCTTTTCGTATCATCTATATTTCTGATCACAGTCTGTCTCGTCAGCGCACCAGTAGTGAAGGCGACTACTGTACATGAAGTCTTAGAAGTAATGTTCGTGCCGAGCAAAGTGTTTATTTATTTATTTAAATATATATAAACTGAACGGCTTTTTTACAGTACTTTTAGGAACAACAATCAACATGCAATCAGCCTAAAACCTGTTGCATTTACAATAATCTAAGCCAATTAAAGAGATGCGCATCAGTTCAAAATGAGGCAAACGAAAAAAGTAATAATAAAAAAAAAGAAAATCAGAAAATACTGTATAAATTACTAGTACAAATTTAATAACTATATTCATGATTTCTATTTGATATTAGGACTTATTGGATATAAATGTGAAGTGGTTATCGGGATAGAAGGATTTATTTTTTCATTTGTTTTGTTTAGGAAAAATATGTCTATGTCTTTAAATCTATTGTTATAAATACGGGGCATCGTGTCATTAGTCATGACACGATTACACCGTATTATGCTCGTAACTCAGTTATGACTCATTACTTAGTTACGAGTATAATTTGTGCGATGGTGAGGTACTGCGAACAATGAAGTCTGCTTAGTTCGCGTTTTTGGTGTGCTAAATTGTACAAATTATTAACCAATAGGATTGCATACTGGAGCGGAGTGGAGATTTTATGCAATCCTATTGGTTAATATTTCTCAGTTTCTTAGCCTCGCTCCGCTTCAATGGACAGGCAGCCTAAGAGGTAAGAACTGTCTAATGCCCCTCGCATTATTATAGGGTTGTGTCTAGAAATTTTCAGTATCACCATAGTTTAGAACTGTGGTCGGTAGACGCTAATACGCTTGCCTCGTATTATGACAGAGCTAAAGTGTAGCTGGCATTTAGGTATTAGGTATTCCGGTGAGCTGTCTACGTTGTGAAACGTTTGGACAGCGGTGCGCCGTTTTAATCCAAGTTAATCGTCTTGGAATAAATTTAAATACGCTAACTAGTAATTTAATAAACCAGCATAATGCCACCTAAATTCAATTCTAATGAAATTAAAATCGTAAACTTGCGATGCATTGGTGGAGTAGTTGGTGCTACATCATCTTTGGCCCCTAAAATCGGTCCTCTTGGTCTCTTACCCGAGAAGGTTGGTGACGACATTGCCAAAGCCACCAGCAACTGGAAGGGTATCAAGATAACCGTGCAGCTGATTGTACAAAACAGACAGGCCCAAATCTCTGCTGTGCCTTCTGCAGCTGCCCTCATCATTAGAGCACTCATGGAGTCCCCACGTGACCGCAAGAAGCAGAAGAACATTAAACACAATGGTAACATCACACTTGAGGATGTGATTACTATCGCCAAGATCATGAGGGCGCGTTCAATGGCACGGTACCTGTCCGGCACAGTGAAGGAGATCCTCGGCACCGCACAACCTCATCAACGACATCAACACTGGTGCACTCATAATTGATGAACAAACTGAGGACTTACCTGCCTAGCTCTTTGGGTTATATAGTTGTGAGAGTACATAGTCTATACGCCTATAAATTTAATACATATATCCATGTACTACATACGTAATACGAGTATGTGTACATGTTGAATTCAACAGAATTTATTGTTAGACTAGTTGACCCGACAGTCGTTGTCCTGTCAATCTATACAAAAATACATTTCACGAAATTAAATTCAATATTGAAACGTCAATAATTTTTTTCATAGAAATATACTATAAATTTTCGTTTATACAAACCTCCTGACAATTGCAAACATAGCAAAACAAGTCGTTCTTAAGTAATGCTCAGTTATACATGTGGTGATTGATTTTTATTTTTATACATAGATTTGAAAATCTTAGGCCGGCAGTTAGGTACCGTGCATTAGTGATAATATCACAGTCGACGCAGACTCAGTAGTTTAAAGTATACCACTTATAAGATTTAACTAAATATTTAACGGAATTAAATCTTCCACAGTTCCGAATGGCGCTTCGTTCTATGTGCGTACTAATGATAGTATACAACATGAACTTTAAGGAATTGCTGTGGTTACAAGTAAACTTCAGCCCACGGTCAGTGCTAGCTGGCCGTCAAGCCTTTAAAAAGGTAGGAAAACACAGCATGATCAAATACAGATCGAACATAAACAATATGGTGACGAGTTCACCACTTAAATCATTACGCCTTTCGCGTGTTCTAACTTTCTATACTGGGTGTAAAGGACGGCGCACCGAAAACTGAAATAGTAGATTCAGACCATTATTCTGACTTAAAAATCATTGCAATTTTCTTCAGGTAGAATCAAAATTTTTTTCTGACTTTATCATAAATTAATAACATAATGTACATATAAATCATCCTTTAAAATAAATAAAAACAAAGAATTTTACTAAAATACAGCAATGTAATTAAATAGTCGTGATTTAAACAGATCAGCTGTGTCTGCGCGCGTAGCGCAGAGGTCGTTCCCCGCTCGCGCCGCGCGCTGGCGCGAGCGTTACGTTGTAGCAATCCATTGCGTACCGCGTAAGAATGTTAAATAATATAAAATCCTTATCTTTCGTTTTTATAATTAAACGAGGTTTGCGTCGAGATAAGTACCTATAGAAAGACGTCTTGCTAAAGTTTTCGGTACGCCTTCACTTACACGCAGTATACTTCTGATTACGATACATAACACATGTGATATATATATATAATCAAGTTTGTATAATGAAATTATATTACTTTATACGGATTTTGCCGCGTTGTTTAATACAATTAAAACTATTTAAATATTAATAGTTTTAATAATTTAAATAGCTTAAATTGTAGTAAAGTTCAATAATACATAGTAGTGTCTTAGTTCGAAATAACGCAATAAAAGTATTTTAAAGTAAACGACGCGACAAAATCCATGTGAAGTAGTTTAATTTCAATGTACAACATACGCGTAAACGAAAGACAATATTAAGTTTATATAAATTACTAGCTACCCATCCCAACAAATTATACAACTAAACCTTCCTCATGAATCACTCTGTCTATTGGTGAAAACCGTATGAAAATCCGTGCTGTAGTTTTTGAGGTTTTTGCGAAAAGACAGACAGACGCAGCGGGGGCTTTGTTTTATAATAATTATGTAGTGATAAACAAGGAATAAGACAAGCAATAAATCTTTGCAAACCGCGTCGTCGCTTTCATCATGCGTTTTCGCATACATTTAGTTAGGGGTATAGAAAAGGACACAGGGACCTTTCATCTGGGAAAAAGTACTGATGTCGAAGTATAGCAATTCATTGATAAATCTAGATTAACGCGAGCTATGCCGCGGCAAAAATTTGTATTAATGATTAGCGCTAATGATATGTATATCATTAGCGCTAATCATTAATACAAATTTTTTGATTTTGTACAGTCAAATATCTAATACATTAGATTCGTATACCTACTATAATCAAATAACGCACCCCCATTGGAATAAAGGCGTAAGAAGAATATGCTAACTTTAGAGATGAGCAAAAAAACTGTTTGTCTGATATATTTAGTATAGAAAGTACTTTTATAATATTTTGTTCAATTTAGTGAAACAAAGGCATAATGTAAGATAAGGTGTTTTTATCAAATTTCAACTATTTTTGTGGGTTAAAGTCTTTTATGATAAAAAAATATCAAACTTATTACGACGCAACAAATTATTTTTTTGAGATGAATTCTTTATTTTTTGTCTAATTACAACGAAAATAATTGAGCTTGTGTATCTTTACTTGCACTATTCAAATATGCAATTTAAAAATTCTACACAATTGTACTTACGCCTTTATTGCACTCGGGGGGCGATATATAGACTATAATTCCCCAACAATTCCCTGGAAATTGGCTTGAGGAATCTCTGCAGAGGCCATTAATCAAACGGGCAGCCATCCAAAGCCATCGGGCATTATGTTGTCGCCGGGCCACCATGAGTGGGTTACCCGAGAGCAGTAATTAGTGCGGACACGATGACGCATGCGATTCGTCGGTAATTGCGAAAGTGATCCATTCATTAAGATATATCTTATAAAAATATCAGTCTCCTAGCTTTACCCCCGACTTCGCTCGCGTTTTTGTAGATTCTCTCTAAATATTTCTATCCCTCGGATTCAGTCCTTTTTTATGGATTCTTTTATCCATACCCTAGATAAAAATTTCATGATGCTCGGTAAAGTAGATAAGGCTTGAAAGCGTAACAAACAAATGTTCTATCGACTTGAGCGACGGATGACCATTTCAGAAAAATTTTCGCTTACACATGTTGACTTTAAGTGACTCCGCCCTTAAAAAAACTCAAACAAAAAGGTCGTAGTTGTGGCCTGCTATGAGATTTTAACCTTAGGAGTGGTCATCCGTCACTGAAGTCGATAGTACATTCGCATTTATAATATTAATTAGGAATTAGTTACATATTAGTTGTTTCTTGCGATTTCACCCATCCCCTAAGTTATCATTAGAAAGCTGCTTTACCCAGAAGGATAAAGCAGCTTCTTAATGGTGAAATAATTATTAAAATCGAGTAAGTAGTTTCAGAGTGTATCGCGTACACACGGCTACACATCAAGTTAGATACACGATATACGTATAACTACGCCACATACAAAATAGAGAATTGTCGGCAAGGGACGGTGCATAGTGGTGTCGTGTCGATGTAATGGTAAGGATAGAGCATAACAAGAATATGTCGCACTCTCTCGCACGATTTGCAGCGTTCAACTTCTAATAGTACGAATTCCAAACAGTCTGGGTTGATGAAACAACAAATGTTTATTCTTAATAATATTACTAGGTATAGACTAGCTGTCCCTCGCAGTGTTATCCACGTTTCTCTGCTCCTGTGACTCGTACCGTGATGTTATATAGCTATGTAACTTCTGGATAAAGTAGCTTTCTAATAGAGAAAAAGTTTTAAAATCGGTCCAGAATTCTTAAGTTTATTCATTACAAAGAAAAATCTTTTTTCTTCTTTATAAAACTGGTACGTTCGTGTGATACACCAATATTTTTTCTACATCTAATTTGTGTTCACTAATGTAATGTAAATCCCTCGGGTAATTCGATAATTTTGAAATGCACCTTTTCTTTTCAAACGGGCTTGCCAAAAGATCGTTATCGATTTTCAAAATGTTACATAGATCAGATACTCATTAAAGGTTGTAATTAAGAAGATACGTGGCGATATCATGTAATGACTTTACAGTTTGTAACTTTAAGTTGTGTCTTGTAACTTAACGTCACATGTGATAGTTACACGTGTCACATACGGTAAGTTATTGTAATTAGCTTTAGGGATTTGTGACGTGTGGTAGCAGTACAGTCAGTACGTGCCAGAAAGCTTGGGTGTGCGCGCCATCGCCGTTAAAATGCAGGAGACTAGGCTGCGGTGGCATGAACACGTAAGAAGGAGACCACCTGACTACGTAGGTAATCTAGCACTAAATCTTTCACTCATAGGTCAAAGATCCAAAGGCAGACCCAAGACAAGATGGAAAGATGTAAGGCAAAAAGCCTCATATGTTTTTGCACTACATCTTTCCATCTCGTGAGTGCCAAGTGACTGAAGATGAGGTCGAAGATAGAGCGAAGTGGAGGTAGGAAATTAGGAAAGCTGACTCCACGATCATGTGGGACTTAAGCTAGGAAAAGAGAGAGGATAAGGTACAGTCAGCGACATATTTAGCTAAACATTAAATAGGGATAGGCTTAGTATGAGGTTTTTAATCGTCCATTCCCCTGACAAGTTCGAAACAAAAAGTGTAAAAACATAAAAATGCAATATGTGTAAATTTTGAAAGTCATTCGTTGAACAGTTTTGTTTTTAATTCTCGGATTGTGCGTACACAAACGTACGTAATTCACCTCTTACCACGGGAATGCATACTGGCGTATAAAATATATATCCATGCTAATAAAAGAAAAGAGAAGAGGAAGAGGAAAGATTTTGTAGCGACACTGCTGACGTTTTATATAGTTAGGCGCAAGTATGCACAGCGCCACGCGTCAGTCGTCTCCCCGCAACCACTGAGTCACTGAGTTAGGTCGTAGCTTGTGTGTATGTATTTACTAGCTTTCCCCGCGGTTTCACCCGCGTAAGTGCCGTGCCCGTGGAAATATCGGGATAAAATGTAACCGATATGTGAATCCAGGTCTCCAGCTACATACCAAGTTTCATCGCAATCAGTTGAGTAGTTTCTGCGTGAAAGAGTAACAAACATCCATATATCCATACAAACTTTCCCGTTTATAATATTGGTAAGGATTGTACATGCTTCTGGCACCAGTAAATTGTATACCATATACACCATAAAGTGTTTGATTTGGACACCCACAACATACTTCTAGTTACTCCCTAAAATTTGTAGTTTTAATGTGCGATTTTATGTTTATTGGTTTGTCTTTTAAAATTTTTACACCAGTAGGCGTTGGTGAAATCCCGCGAGACAGTTAGTGACATATAATGCTCGCTGCTTATATTTTATATGTTTTTAACATGATTAATCTATATGCAAAGATTCATCCAAAACCATTCCACGGTTTTCGCGTAACTGAGTGTGTGGTAGAAATCTTCTTCTTCCTAGCCTTTATTATTCCCAAGTTACTTGGGGTCGGCTTTTCTGGTCTAACCGGATTTGACTGGATATCAGTTCTTACACGGAGCGGCTGACACCTGACCTCCGCAACCCGAAGGCTAACGATACCCTAAGGCTAGACTAGTGTCAGGATATTATAGGGGACTGACTTTCCAATAACGACTACCATATATGTTCATGGCAGTCGGGACCGACGGCTTAACGTGCTCTCTGAGGCACGGAGCAGTCGATAATTGTTAATCAATACGCACATAATTTCGAAAAGTCATATAACTTCCGAAAGTCAGAGGTGCCCGACGTGGGTTCGAACCTGTGAACCTCCCCACTGAGCAGTTGAAATCAAGTATATATAAAAGGTAGCGGCATTAAATAAACTACCCTGTAAAATAATACCTAATAATTCTGTAAAAATTTAACATTGTCCATTTTGCATATGGTATATTCATTTAATATCTCGTAAATTTTAATCTATTTATGTCGCTGACTGTACGTTAATATATAGTCAATAAATATAATCACACAAATAATTACGTGTAGGTTTCGCACCCAAGACATTCCACGCAACAAATTTAATAAGTAACGCGGCGTTTGCCAATGTATGCCCCGTAGAAGACAGTTTATATTAGATTTCCGGTAAAGGGTTTTCAGCGCTTGTGTGGAACGATGTCGGATATCGTATAGACTGGAACACTGTATATATCTTTATCAATACTATATAATAGTTTTAGTTTAATAAATATATATGGCGTATTTTGATTTTAGTAGTGATATTAGCCTTGCATATAAATTGTCCCACTGCTGAACACGGGTCTCTTCTCTGTGTGAGAAGGGTTAGACCACGGTCCACCACGCTGGTTCATGTGGTCCAGCAGACTTTACATTTCTTTGAAATGCGGGTTTCCTCACGATGTTTTCCTTCACCTTCAAAGTAAGCGATAATGAAACAAATCAATACGCACATAATTTAAAAAAAGACAGATGTGCCCTGCTTTTATCATGCATCTCTTTATATTGTCTTTTAATTTTATCATTTCTATTTATTAGAAAATGAGTAGAACCTGAAAGCTGTCACTGCATGGCTTTTGAAATGAGTTTCTTTGTTGCCGAAGTAAAATAAAGGTGATCCATACATAGTATCACGCCAATATATGTTTTTATTGCCTTTTCTGGCAAACGAGCAAGTGGCCCACCTGATGGAAAGTGGTAACCCCGGCTCATGGACTTCTGCAATGTCAGGACACAGCAAAGCCGCTGCCTATCGTGAAAGATGATGTATATGTATTACATCTCCATCCCACGTGAAAGAAGATGAGCCTATTATGTCTACCGGGCAAGTTTCAAAACATGTTGCTGCTCAACTGTCTGCTTTCTTGGCAGAAATATCCAATACCTCATACGTTCAACAGTCACAGTCAATACGTTCAACAGTCACAGTCAATACCGCTGCGACGCCGAGGCAATCTTTGAGAAATAAACTATTAAACTTTAATATTTTTATTATAGGTAGAATTAAATATACTGAACTGAAAATTGTAAAGCTATATTTCTAGTCAAGACAGACCAAGCAAAGAAAATACTTAACAAATTGCCATTACAACTTTAATTACGAAGAAAGCACGAAATTCTTTACGTTATCGATTTAATAGAGAAGATATATCATCTATAAGTTATGACTGCGATTAATCCCGGTTCATTTGCTTCGCTACGCTTGTAATAAAGGAGGGATCGTGTGCTATCTGTTTGCCAATCAATTAGTGCATTAAACCAATAAACGATGTACGAGGGATATAAGCGACACGTGTCTTCTTTATATTGCATAAAACTGTAATATTCGTAGTTTACGTGCGTGTTACATCGTAAATTAATTATCCGTCGCTTTACTGGTTAGAAAAATATCGTGAGGAAACTTGTATGTCTGAGAGTTTTACATATATAATGTTCTCAGAAATGTGTGCAGTCTGCCAAACTGTACTGGCCCAGCGTGGTGGATTGTAGCCTAATCCGTCTCATACTAAAAAGATGACAGTGTCGAGCAGTGGGAAGTTTATTAGCAGGGTTGATTCATATCAGCCTCACCTACCCGTCGTAAAATAACATAATAATTATTTATTATGCTAATCTTACCATAGGCGTGCTGAACTTTTTTAAATTTTGAAATTTATTGGATCTTGTAGGAGGCTTACACGGGTACACGCGCACGTCCCACGTAACGAGGTACTTACCACGATAGATGCAGGAAAGGGAACGTAAATAATGGTGCAGTACTATTGCCACATAATATGGTATCTCGTAATCTGGGATATACTATTATCTCTGGATAAAAACCGGCGTCTGTCCTAAATATCCTTATCCACACATAAAATGGGCTCCCTAGATAGCTGCCATAAGCATACAAGTCTTAAAGGCAGCAGTGGGCAACACTTGTACGAGTGCCTAGTGGGTTTGAGCAGAGCAGCACCGGTTTCGCCATCACGGGTCTCGTGTAAAACGGAGACCTGTGATGATGAATGCATAATAGAGTAGGGTCACAATGCATTCCAGACCGACGTTATTCTTATTAACCCCCGACGCAAAAACGACGTGGTGTTATAAGTTTAACGTGTCTGTGTATGTGTGTGTGTGTGTGTGTGTGTCTGTCTGTGGCATCATAGCTCCCGAATGGATGAACCGATTTTAATTTTGTTTTCTTTTTTAAAGATAATTAACCCCCGACGCAAAAACAACGGGGTGTTATGAGTTTGACGTGTCTGTGTGTGTGTGTGTGTGTGTGTGTCTGTCTGTGGCATCGTAGCTCCCGAACGGATGAACCGATTTTAACTTTGTTTTTTTTTTGGTTGAATGGTAAATTAGTCGGGAGTGTTCTTAGTTATGTTTGATGTAAATTGGTCTAAGATGGCCGCCGCCACAAAATGGGTGAATACATATTTTTTCACAACTCCCTCAATATGAGTATTCAATGAAAAGGCTTGACTAGTAGAATACTATACACTATAATAAGTTTCAAATCCAAGATGGCCGCCACCACAAAATGGCGAATTACATTTCTTTTTCACAACTTCTTCTATATGGGTATCAAATGAAATTCAGGTCGGGTGTTTTTTAATTTATTTTATTTATAGTTTTTAATAATAGGGTTACACAATATGCCTTTATATTTGTATTTTTTTGTTACGCAGCCTATAGTTTAGTTAGTTCCAAAAAGTTCCAAGTCTAGTTATAATGTAAAATTACAGTTATTAAGTAAAAACCTACTTATAATTATCCACTTGTATCCTATGGTAATAAATTTAAGATTTTAATAATATTTTTTGTTTTTCGTAATTAATCTGCTTTAATATATACATGTTGTGTACACTACCTTAGGATTACTGTCCGGTTTATATATTATGATCATTATTACTGCCTACTATGTTAAGACTGTAATCTGTTTGTGTACCTTGAAATTAAACACTTTATAAGGATTTTATCGCGTTGTTTATTTTACTTTAAACACTTTTATTATATAATTTTGAAAACCCTAACACTAATATTATTGAACTTTACTACTATTTAAGCTATATATTTTCTAAATAAAACTATTTATATTTAAGTTTACACTTTGCCCCGACGTTTCGGTTGCTTTACAGCAGCCATGTTCACGGGGAGACTAAGATGGTAGTTGTCCCAACGTTCTGAAGTGTAGCTAGTTATTTCAAAGTACCCGAACATAATTTAATCTTTGGTGTTCCGTTCCTATTTACGCAGAATGAGCTCAAAGTATCATGAATCTAGCTGTGTTTTGCTTCTTCTTGGGTTTGACTATTTGAATGACTGGATCCCAAGCTGGTGGTACATTCCAACCATCCTCTCTATTGAAATTAGGATATTTCTTAATTTCAATAGCCTCGCGAAGCATCCTTGGTAGGAATCGGTGTTCTTTTGCTCACATGTTGCACATGTTCACACACAGCAGACTTCAACGAGCGTTGGTGTTTAACATCAGCTATATGGTATTTTAAGCGGGTGCCTATGCTTCTCTTGGTTTTGACTTATCTTCGTTGGCGACTTGCAGTATGTGTTGATTGAAGTTCACTTCAAGATGTAGCCAATCTTGTCAGTGACACCCCTGACATATGGTAGTATGGCAGGCTTACAATGGGAGCGCTTCGGCTGGGGTCGTAACGGAATAACAAATCTTTCACTGTGGGTGCGTCCCGGCCGGGCGCGTACCGGAATGGGACCCAAACGGCCGCACCCAGTGTACCTGCACCTTACTGCTCATATCCTCACGCTTGTCTTCTTAAAGGAGATTCATATTACGGGCTTAAGCTGTCAAAATATAAATAAAACTGCATGGATGGAGTAGTATTTAAGTAGTCACCTCGCCATTGCCGAGTTTTATGGGTTTCTTATCCCACACAGGATAAAAATTTGTGTGATCTACAAATGATTGCCTGGATGTTCTTCGTGTCCGTTGTGGAACGTTAGTAGAGTTCCCCGCGATACGGGCAATCTGAGTACAATCTGGGTGTCTTCAAGTCGCGAGTGAATAGCTTTCTTCTAGGCAAGCGTGCTTCAACGTAGACTTAAACAAAAAATACATAACTTAAAAACTTTTTACATGTGCCAGAGACGTAGGTATTTTTAAAATAGGTACTTGCATGTAAGTAATAATGTCTTGTCAGTAAAGTGTGATGTTGCTCTTACATTTGCAAGCCGTGTAAGTTTAAACAGGCGTGTTAGTTTATCGCTCCTTGTGTTTTCATCTCGTTGCGGACCTAACTTATTTCCCTCTCGGTTAATTAAAAGGTTTCCTCGAGACCGGTTACAATATTACCTACGCTGCAAAGGGAGTCTCGTTATTTTTCCCTGTTTTAGTCTAAGGTTTGTTTATTTTAACGGGTAATTTTTAATTACAAAATAATAGATTATTTATATTGCAACTGCAATTTTGTGACAATGGTGTATTTATTTTTTATTTTTTTCATTTACGTGTAAATCGTTAAAAGGATTTGGATTAAACTTGGTACACACATAGATTTTCTAAAATCTTCTATCTGTGTACCGATTAGTCATCTTGGATTAACACAAAGGATACAATATTTATTCCGCTATGCGTTCGCTTGGAATTTACGCGAAATAATATATTCGGAGGGCTTTTAAAATATACACTTACATACATACATTTATATTCATGTTTCTCCAAGGATAGGTAAAGCCCACGGCATTTCACTTATTACATCTTGTTTATGGTATACAAGCACTCTAGAAATCGAATGTTGAACCTGTCGGTATGGCGATCTCTAAGGTTGCACACAAAGTAATACAACGCACCTAACAAGTCAGTGGGAATAACCGTGTAAAGATAACCATTGCTTATTTCTCTTCTATATTTGAGATGTTGAAAATGTTCGAGAATGGAAATTTCGAGAACATTTGCATGATACTAGGGTATTAAGCGAGTATTAGGCATGTTTTCATAAAATAACACTCCTCTGTTATACCAAGTCTTGTTTGTTTTGCCGATTACTTTAGAAATTTCGCAGTACATTGTGTACTGAACACGGTGTATCTTTATTAGAATTAGGGTATCTTTTCATTTGCGTTAATGTACGCGAAAGTAATATCCAAGAATAGGAATGTTTAAATTCCATAGTTCAGCTTAAATTTCGCAAAATATTGAACAATTATACCAGAGCAATAGGAATAATATATTTTCGTTTGACTATGAAATTAAAGCAGCGTCTTAGTGGAGAAGGCATCGGATTTGCGATCAAGAGGTTGTATATTTGAATCCTACCTATTGCAGTACTGATGTGATGACTTCTATCACGAGCGTAGCTAAGCTAGAATAATTAACAAGAATACTAGCAATCCGAAACTCTAATTCCTAATAAGACTAAAAAAGCATTAAAAAGTGTCTCATTAAAAATTAATGAGTTATACAGCTTTAATCCTTTATAATAGGAGGGTAGTTTATTGTCGCGTAGCGGTATAACTAATCTCAAGGATATTTTCTGACACTGAAAATTGCCTGACAGATAAACCTGCAAACATTTGTCCTTAACTGGTATTGAATACAGTATACAGTCTGCAGTAGTGTAATCGCTCATAATTATACCGCTGCGGTGGACCCAGGCACATAATACATAATTATATATTAAATAAAGTAAATAATGTTTATATATCATACGCACATCCACAAAACATTCATACATAAGTACTTACTCACACACCTATACAGCACAACCTTACATATTATCTTATTTATAAAATTCTCGTGTCACAATGTTAGTTACCATACTCCTCCGAAACGGCTTGATCGATTTTATGAAATTTTATATACATATTTAGTAGGTCTGGGAATCGGATACTATCTATTTTTCATACCCCTTAGTGATAAGGGTTGTCCAACACTAACATTTTTTTTAAATCTTTTGGTCAAAACATTTTTTTTAGGGCAAAACAACGTTTGCCAGTTCAGCTAGTATGTATCTATATTTATGTAGTTATAAAATATTATTTAATACTCTGTCTGCCGTCCATTAATAACGGTTTCTCGTGACGTAGTGCATTCCAAGCGCGGCGCGGCCGCAGCGACCTTTAGACCTCCCGCCAGTCACTTCTTATATTTAACGCTGGACGCACGTTCGATCTGTATTCGCGAAATACGACATAAAAGTCAAAAACCTCACGCGATATTGCTTACCGGGACTCTGCTGTGTATATATATTATCAACTGCTTTATACTATTGTTATTCTCCTGTGCCTTTTGAAAATATACGCTTCAAAACTGTCAAGTTCTCTCTCCTTCATCTCTCTACGCATTATACATCCTCTCCAAACCGCTAACCGAATAATATGTCAACTTAACATTAAAAAGGATATTGATTAAACATTTCGTTAAATGTATTTCCAAAATGTCAGTATGCTGTCACTAGTATGTTTAATCGCGTTAAAAGCATTCTGTTGTTCACACCGAGTAAAACGGATGTCGCATTTATTAAATTGGTAACACATTATCATGGTTGATTATTTTACGCTGGCAATTTTATTAACGGTTTGTTTGATAAGTTATTAAGTTGTCGTTGCGTGCGGACGTTTCATCGGAGTGTAAATTGCATCGTCGGTTAATGCTATTAAATGGATTTTGTTTAATGGAAACTTTATAATAATGTTATGATATGGATGTTATTAAACTCGTGAAATGGAAACTTTTAAGTGGGTTAGTGTGTTGTTGTTGTTTATGTTTGTTCGTAAGGGTTAAATCGTGTGTATACATATCCTTCTATAGCGAAACGTTAGCTTTAAGTCGTGATTTAATTCGCGTTTTATAAGTTGCAATGTATTTTCTTAAGGTTATAGGTATGTATCGTTATGAATCTGAATGATACGATCAAGTTTAGTATATGTGTATACATACTTAATTTAATCGTAAAATGAACCTATAAGAAGTTTATAGCTTTACATAACAGTTTTCAATGCAACATTTTTATTTACCTTCTTATTAATACATATATTATTGAAATTAAACACTTTATACGGATTTTGTCGCGTTGTTTATTTTACTTTATAACACTGTTATGACATAATTTTGAAAAACTGTAACACTACTATTATTGAACTTTACTACTATTTAAGCTATATATTTTTTAATTAAAACTATTTATATTTGAGTTTATACTTTGCCCCTACGTTTCGGTTACTTTACAGCAGCCATGTTAACGGGGAGAACATGGCTCGCATGGCATTCCCGTGAACATGGCTGCTGTTTGCTGAGTTTTCAAAATTATGTAATAACAGTGTTATAAAGTAAAATAAACAACGCGACAAAATCCGTATAAAGTGTTTAATTTCAATGTATAACATTCGCGTAAACATAAGACAATATTATGTAATACATATATTAGTTAATTGAAGTGTCCAAGAAATGTTTACATATTTTTATAGAATAAAGGTTTGACCTTTGAGTTTAACTATATATTCATAATTGCAAATCGTGTTTGCAAGGTCTTGGCAACGACCCACATTGGTTAGACATTACATTCGTAGCTTAGTTAGTTAAGACTAAAAAGATAATAATTATTTCCTTCTTTTTACTGATTTCAAGTAGTATTTTTAAATTTGGAATTAAATATAAAACAAGCAAACATCCTGCTTACTGGTAAACGGTTACCGTAGCATATGATTGTATGCATTATCAGGGGTGTCACTCGCGATTTCTGTCAGTCGTTTCATGTGCACCTTAGGGAAACGTAATAAATAAGTATGCGATCCTCTGCAGCTCATACTTCACCGGGTAAAACGTAATAACATAGTTACTATTTTTAAGCCTGTTTCTTGTAAAAGGGCGGTGTTTTCCGGTCGGAACGTCTCATTAGTATCGTAATCAAAAAATTGTTACTCCATCTGTCCTTTCAACTCTACCAGTCACATAAGATAAACTTTATTTGTCTGTACTAAAGATTTAAATAATAGATGAGACCTAACCGTACATCGATCGCACAAAAAACTACTTACGAAGAAGTGAGCTCACATAACCTTTACATGATAGAAAACGATAGTGTATGTTCTACCACTTTAAAAAGAAATGGTAGAAAGTTCTGATAACATCAAAACTGCTGATCCAAAGACCTAAGTCGTAAGGCAAGTACCATGAACAAAACATATTCTATTCCCACATACAAACGTACGTATCAACGCACACACACATACACACACAGGTGCACAAACACGTGCACAAACACGTGCACAAACACGCACTCACACACACATAACCTTAAAATCTGTTCTACTTTCTTTTATTTTACTTATCTATATAAACTAGCGGTCGCCTAGTGGTCAAAGAGCGTGATCATTCTATATTCATAATTCTGTTGTCCATATTAGCATTTTGTATCAGATGACATCTGATTCTTAATGTCCAGAAAACTAAAAATATTGAAACGTAGTTGGGTACATCTATAATTTAAACCTTCGGTCCATAAATAATGAGTTAATAACCCTGGTCTACTTATCGTTGAAATCTGACTGCACCGAAGACGTAGTGGGTTAAGTGTCACCCCGTAACTGCCATTGCGTCGAGTGTTGTGGGTTCGAATCCCACACGGGACAAACTTTGTGTGATCCACAAATGATTGTGCCGAGTCTGGGTGTTCTTTGTGTCCGTTATTTGAATGTTTGTAAAGTCCCCCACCGCACAGGACTTATACCAAGTGCGGGCGTTCTTTTTTAAAAAAGAAATCTTCACTTGTAACATTTAAAGCATTGTTATGTATATTTCCAGTCCAAATTCGCAAGAATCCTTTATGATAATTAGAGATTTTACAATCTGTTTCAATTTAAAACCCTGAAGGGTATTTAATTAGTCAGTAGATTTTATAATTTCGATTCGAACGAATTTAGGAATTAAGGAAACATGTTTTAATTAAGATGTTATTTTTGGGTTGTTTGAACTGAATTTCAGACATTTTAATAGATTGAGATACTAAATGCAAATGGAATAAATACCGGTCAAGGTTTTCTTACAATTAATAATAGATAAGTATTATTTTTTCCCAAGATGCCTCTGTGTGGAAAATGTTGGAGGAGGGCTTAGGTCCAGAACCGTTGAAGTCCTCCAGCTGGTATTGAAGCGGTGGGTAGGACGGCAGCATGGGACCCTTTCCTTCCGACTGCTACAGGTGTTATCAGGGCACGGTTGCTTTGGCAAGTACTGCACACGGTCGCTAGGAGGGAACCGAGTTCCATCTGCCACCACTGCGGGTGTGTTGGGGACACAGCGCAGCACACGCTCGAGGCATGTCCTGCCTGGGCGGTGCAGCGCTTTGAACTCGTAGGCGTTGTGGATGTCGACCTCTTGCTGCCGGCCGTGATCAAAGCCATGGTCGACAGCGAGAGGAACTGGATAGCGGTCGCATCCCTCTGCGAGGACGTTATTTCGCGTATGGAGGCGGTGGATCCGTGAGGAGAGTATCCTTACTGATCCGAGCCACCGCCAGCGGACCGGGCGGCGCAGGCGCGTCTACGCGCGCCTGATGCCACCATAGTGAAGGCCGCGGGCAGGAGAACGGGGGTCGCTCGTCCGCCAGCCATTAAATCGGTGTGACGCCCTCTGTCGTGCCGGGGTGTTACCCAGGAGTCGTCGCCCGCAGACATCTCTTGCCTGTGTTAGACACTGCTGGGTGCGTCGCTGATGTAGTTTCAGTTCCAGCCAGTTGGCACATCGTGGTAGGTTTAATTGGTAGTACCCGGAACGTTCCATCTTTTCTCGGGTGCGCTCGACATAACCTCGTCGCTGCCCTTTTCAGCGGAGAGGTATGATAAATAATGCATTCCCCCACGATAAAAAAAGCTCTTAGGTCCAGCAGTTGAAGTCTTTTGGCTGGAATAGGAACAATGGATCCTGATAAACGATCCAGTACATAGTCTTGGTACGTAGGCACATATTAAATGGTGTAGAAGTATATTACATACGCATTCCACATTTATATTGTATGGTATGCACGCAATAGAGAACGAGCCTACTGCCATTTACCAGTACCGGACTCCATACTTTTATTGAAAATTACTTTATTTCTTTTTTATTCAGAAAAGACAACTTCTGCACTAGGAATAATTGGTGTGTCGCGGGGGACTTTACAAACATTCATACAACGGACACAAAGAACATCCAGACTCGGAACAACCATTTGTGGATCACACAAAGTTTTGTCCCGTATGGGGATCGAACCCACAACACTCGGCGCGGCGGCAGTGGCGTGGCGACTACTTATACCACTAAGCCATCCGTGCAGTCAAAACTTGATACTTGATAGAAAAGTCCAACAATATTTTGCTCCACCCTCGCATCCCGCGACCTCATGCATGACAGCCAGTTTCACTCCCAACACTTTAGTAGACCAGGTGCCGAGTTTCGAGATTCCCGCATCGGATATACTTTCCTTTTATTATCTTATATTGTATTTATATAATTATAGCTTATGCCCGTTGTTTCACTCGCGTAAAATAGGTTAGGTTAGGTTACGAGGGGGGGGCCTGACGGCTGCTGGTCCTTTCTACATTTCTCGTGGATTGGAACGGCAGTCGTTGGGCCGGTACACCCCGGGCAACACGGGTAATAATGTCCTTTCGGGGGCATTATTACTCGTGGCTAATACTCTGGCACGCGCGTAGGGAACCCGAGGCAGTTTGTCTCGGGGTTATCGGCCCGCGAGGGCCGCGTTCGGGGGTCTCAAATCCACGTGTTCCTCTGAATAGCAGAGGACACGTGGATTTGAGACGGGGGGGATAGAGGAAGAAAACCTCTTTAAAAAATCACCAGTGGGAGCCGTAAGGCCCAACAAGAGGGGGTCTCTCGCGAGACCGCCAACTCGTAACCCGGACCCGTAGGCGTCCGGAACGAGGGCCGCCACCTTTCGAGGTGGGGGTCGCGGAGAAGAAAACTCCTCAAAAAATCACTCGCTTCGTTTCCGCTCCTCAGCTCCCCTGTAGCAGGGGACTCCGAGGTTGCGGGAACGACCGTCCACTCCAACTCAGCTCTCCCACATTGGGGGACCCGGGGAGGAGTGGGCCCCCTCCAGTTTCACGTTCCCTTGCACTCCTCTGTTATCAGGGCTGGCAAGGGAACGACTACTGGAGGCTACCCTGCCGCGCAGGGTTGAGGGCTGCCAATAGCTCTGGCTATTGGCCGCATTAGGCGGGGGCACATAGGGGAGGGGAAACCTAACCCTGCCTCCGTCTTCATATCGTTACCCGTTGAGTGTCGTTGATCACGTCTAGCGGCTCAACGGGACCGAGGGGCTTGCCTTAGTTGGCCGGCCCGCGAGAAGGAAAACTCAGACCACCCAACAGCGAAGTTGTAAAAACCTCTGGGCACCTGCCGTCCCCCAGCAGTATGTAGGCCTTCCCCCGGAATGAGCGTCACCCGGGGGTCGATTCTATATCGTCTCTTATCGTGGGAATCAAATGGAATGTCTTACTAAACAAAAACCCGAAGATGAAGATAAGGAGAGGAAGATGGAGGAGCATGGAGGCCCATTGCGGGACTCCAAGGGGCGCTTTAAGCGTCCCTCAAGACTACTCGCCAGCGATGGCAGAGGAACGGGGGCATGTACGCCCACGTCGTTGGCGTCGACGCCTAATAGAAGCCGGAGGAGCTCAATGAGCCTCGGCGTTGAGTCCGGGTCTGAGGACCTAGACTCCCGCGACCTCAGCGGCCGGGTCTCTAGGACCCGAAAGCGTAGCAGGGGTAGGTCGCAAGAAGCGGAGCGCAGCGCACCAGCCACTAAGGTGCCTGCGAACCGGGGGATTTCGCCGTCGCGATCCGTGACCCCGACTCCGTTCAATAGGCGGGCATTGGTCGCCCGCAACCGACAAGAGGGGGAGCGCGCAGCAGAACAATTTGTTGCGCAGCTCCTGGACGAGTCCCGGCACCCGAGCTCGGATGTAGACCTCGTCCAGTCCGCCGCAGACTCTGTGGCCGCCATAATTACGGTGGCCACAAAGAGTCAAAATTTGAAGGGCACTTTCACCAATGCCCTCAAGAAGGCGGCCTCTCACCTCCAGGAGGTGGTGCATACGCTCGCGGAGCGCACCACTTCCGACGAGACGAGGCGGTTGCGGGCGGCAAACGACCGCCTGGCAGGGGAGGTGGCTGAGCTCCGCGCTGAGCTCAGCCAATTTCGCAAGTCGATGCAGCAGCCTAATGCCGTACCTCGGCAAGCAGAGGAGCAGCGCTCCCTGCTGACCGACGCGCAGCTGCGCCAGGTCATGTCGTCCGTAGGGACAATGATCAACGCGCGGCTGGGGAGCCTGGAGGCAAGACTGCCTCCGGAACCGCGTCGCCGTCCACCGCTCGCAGCGGACAACCTCGCGTCCGCTGCTAGGGACCCAGTGCCCACGTCGGGCCAGCGGTCCTATGCGACGGCGGCGTCAGCGTCGGTCGGCGTCCCCGCAGGGTCGAGACCTGCGGCCGGGAAGAAGGGGACTTCCAAAGCCCCTTCCCAGTCCCAGAGGGACTTCCCGCCCTTGAGGCCGAAACCTGCGGGCCCAACTCGCGCTCCGGCGCCGAAGGAACGCGCACCCGCGTCAACCACGGGTGCGCCTCGACTGGTTTCTGTCCCTGGTCCGTCTGCGTCGTCTAATGAGGGCTGGCAGACGGCTGGGGAGAAGAGGGAGATCCGGCGTCGGAAGAGGCGCGAGCGCAGGAGCGCTGCGAGGGCTGCGGCTGCCGAGCGGAAGGAAGGGCAGAGCAAAAAGGCCAAGAAGAAGAGGCCCGGGAAGCTCCGACCGCCAAGATCGGCCGCCGTTGTCATAACGGTGTCGCCGGAGGCGGTGGAGCGCGGCCTTTCATACGCCGCCGTCTTCAAGAAGGCGCGGGAGAGCGTCGGTGTGGCGGACTTGGGCCCCACCGGTGCCAGGACCCGCCTCGCCCAAACGGGGGCTCGTATCCTCGAGTTCCCCGGTGCGGAGGGCGCAAAGACGGCGGACACAGTCGCAGAAAGGCTGCGAGGGTTGTTCGGGGCTGAAGAAGGCGTCAAGATCGCCAGGCCCGTGAAGTGCGCGGAATTCCGAGTCGCGGGCCTGGACGATTCGGTCGCGCCTGGCGACGTCCGGGAGGCTATCCAAGCCAAGACTGGATGCCGCCTGGACGACGTCAAGGTTGGCGCCATCCGCCCCGGTCCCGGCGGTGTCGGAGCCGTGGTAGCGCAGTGCCCCGTCGCAGCAGCCAACACTCTGGTTGCTGCAGGAAGGCTCCTCGTGGGCTGGAGTTCCGCCAAGGTCTCCTCGTTGGCGGCTAGGCCCGCGAGGTGCCATAAATGCATGGCCGAGGGGCACGTGCGCGCCACCTGTAGAAGTGGCTTCGACTGCAGCGGACTGTGCTTCCGCTGCGGCCAGCCGGGGCACAAGGCGACGGACTGTTCCGCCGCCCCCCATTGCCCCGCGTGTGCGGCGGGTAAATTGCCCGCCAATCACATAATGGGGCGAAGGGGATGCAACCCTCCCCGGGCTTCCAAGCCTAAAAACGTCGCGGGTAGCCAATCGACCCCAGCTACCCCCGTCGTCGTCGCCGCTCTTCCACCGTCGCGGATGGAGGAGGATGTGGTTGCAGGTACGTCGGCCCAATAATGGACCACGACTGCACCCTCCTCCTCCAGGCGAATCTCAACCACTGCGCCCGTGCGCAGGATCTCTTCCTGCAATCCATGGCGCAGTGGTCGATCGGTGTGGCCGTAGCCGCGGAGCCCTATTATGTTCCTCCCCGCCCAAATTGGGTGGGTGACTGGGACGGCTCCGTGGCAGTCGTCAGCTCCACGGCTCCGCGTTCCCCGCCCTTGTCGCTCAAAGACAAGGGCCCGGGATACGTGGCGGCCGAATGGGGGGGAATACTCGTTTTCGGGGTCTACTTCTCCCCCAACCGGAGTCTGGCTGATTTCGAGGTCTTCCTCACATCTCTGGAGACCTCGATACGGCGTTTGGCATCAGGCCGCGTCCTGGTGATGGGAGACTTCAACGCAAAGTCCGAGGCGTGGGGGTCTCCCAGAACGGACGCCCGCGGTAGAGCGGTGGAAGAGTGGGCGAGTTCGGTGGGCCTCTGTCTGCTCAACAGAGGCACCACCGACACTTGTGTTCGGCAGCAGGGCGGGTCGATAGTGGACCTCTCGTTCGCTAGCCCTGCTGTCGCACACAACGTAAGGAACTGGCGAGTCCTGGAGGAGGTCGAGACTCTCTCGGATCATCGCTATATCCGAGCAGAGATCTCCCGGAATCCCCAGGACCCAGTTAGGGGTCACATGGCGGACAGAGCTCCCCGATTTCCGCGGTGGGCTGTGGGTCGTTTGAACCGGGACCTGTTGGAGGAGGCAGCCATAGTGCAGTCGTGGCTGTCTCCGGTGCCTCCCGACGAGGGGGTCGATGCTGCGGCGGGCCGCATTCGCGTTGCGCTTACGCAGGTTTGCGATGCGGCCATGCCGCGCGTCCGACGTCGGCCTCCTAGGAAGGAGGTCTACTGGTGGTCCCGGGAGTTGGTGGACCTCCGCGAGGCCTGCATTCGTGCCCGGAGGTCCTACACCCGCAGCCGGCGGCGACGCCGCGACGATAACGGGGAGGGCCAGCTGTACGAAGCGTACCAAGCAGCGCGTGACGCTCTGAAGCTGGCCATCTGTCGCGCCAAAGAGCAGTCGCGGCAGGAGATGCTGGAGGGACTCGATCGTGACCCCTGGGGTCGCCCATACCGCGCGGCGCTGAGCAAGCTCCGCGCGACGGGCCCCCCCCTTACCGAGTCTCTTCAGCCTAGCTTCCTCACCGAAGTGGTCGAGGGCCTATTCCCGCCACAGGCGGAGCACACGCCCCCGGCGATGGCCGCAGAGGCCGAAGTCCGGGAGGCCGACGAGGAGGACGTGGTGGTTCCGCCTGTCACGGAGGCGGAGATGGGGGCGGCCGTTCTGCGCATCCGCTCGAAGCGGACCGCCCCCGGGCCGGACGGAATTCCGGCCCGAGTGTTGGCCCTTGCCCTTGACCACATGGGCGACCGCCTCAGGGAACTGTTCGACGCGTGTCTGTCGTCGAGGCGGTTCCCTGAGTGCTGGAAGGTGGGGAGGCTAGTGCTCCTGCCCAAGCCGGGGAGAGCCCTGGACTCGGTCGCGGCCTACAGGCCTATCGTACTGCTGGACGAGGCGGGGAAGTTGCTGGAGAGGATTCTCGCTGCCCGCATCGTCCGGCACCTCGAGGAGGTGGGGCCCGATCTGTCGGACGCCCAGTTTGGTTTCCGCGCCGGGCGTTCGACGATCGACGCCATTTTGGCCCTGAGGGCCGCGACCGAGGAAGCCGTCAGGGGAGGCGGCGTGATGTTGGCGGTGTCCTTAGACATCGCCAACGCATTTAATACTCTGCCATTCGGCAGCATCGGGGAGGCACTCCGGTTCCATGGGGTGCCCGCATACCTGAGGCTGCTGATGGCAGACTATTTGGAGCGGAGGTCCGTGCTGTGCGAGGACCGAGCAGGCGACGTCGTGCGCAGGGCGATATCGCGCGGTGTTCCACAGGGGTCCGTCCTTGGCCCTCTCCTGTGGAACATCGGCTATGACTGGGCCCTGCGCGGAGTCTTGCCCCCCGGGCTGAGCGTATTCTGTTACGCAGACGACACGCTGGTTGCAGCCCGGGGTCGCAACTTTGAGGAGGCGGCTCGCCTGGCCACCACGGGGGTCTCTCAGGTGGTCGGGCGAATTGAGGCGCTGGGGCTTAAGGTGGCCCTCACCAAGACGGAGGCCCTGTTGTTCCATGGGCCCCGTCGCGGGCCGCCTGCCGGCGCCTCGATCACCGTCGGCTCGGTCCTCGTACCGGTTCAGGCCCAGATGAGATATCTGGGCCTGGTGTTGGATGGACGATGGCTCTTCGACGAGCACTTCCGTCAGCTCGAGCCCAAGCTGGACGGCGCGGCGTCCGCCCTGGGGCGATTATTGCCCAACCTGGGCGGACCCAGTTTGGCGTGCCGGAGGCTCTACACGGGGGTAGTCCGGTCGATGGCGCTGTACGGCGCACCGGTGTGGGCGGGGTCCCTGACCGCCCAGAACCGCGCGCGGTTAAGCCGACCGCAGCGCACTTTGGCGGTCAGGGCAATACGCGGTTACCGCACCGTGTCCGCAGACGCGGCATGCGCGCTGGCCGGTACTCCCCCGTGGGATTTGGAGGCGGAAGTGCTCGCCGACGTTTATCGTCGAGCGGCCGAATTTCGGGCAGGCGGAGGCGGTCGCCCTCTGCCCGAGCAGGTGCGCGAGTGGCGCGAGGCCGCTCGCCGAGCCATCGTGGCCCGATGGTCAGTCCGGCTGGAGGCTCCACGTGCGGGTTTTCGCACGGTGGAGGCGCTCCGGCCGGTCCTCTCGTTGTGGGTGTGGCGACAGCACGGGACCCTTTCCTTCCGGCTGGTGCAGATATTATCCGGGCACGGGTGCTTCGGATACTACCTGCACAAGGTCGCGAGGAGGGAATCGAGTCCCGCCTGTCACCACTGTGATTGTGGCGAGGACACGGCGCAGCATACGCTGGAGTTCTGCCCGGCGTGGGCGCAGCAGCGTCGTGTCCTCGTCGAGACCATCGGTGCGGATCTCTCGCTATCGGCCATAATCCGCTCCATGGCCGATAGCGACAGGAATTGGAACGCAGTCGCCTCCTTCTGCGAGAACGTCATCTCGCAGAAGGAGGCGGCGGAGCGGGCCAGGGAGGAAAGTCTCCTCGCTGACCCGATCCGTCGCCGGCGAACTGGGCGGCGTCGGCGCGCCGATGCGCGTCTGATGCCACCCTGAGTGGGGCTGAGGGTGGGAGATCGGGGTATTTACTCTCCCACCCTCACCCTTCTGCGTAGTGGCGGCGTCTCTGGTGCACCCAGACGCCGCCGCCAGTGTTGGTGCCCGCGGGGCGCGGGCTGTCGCTGGGTGGGTCGTTGATGTCGTATCAGGTTCCAACGGCCCACCCGTCACGGTGAGGTGACGGTGCACAGGGGGGTTTTAGTCGGTATGCCGGTCGTGTCATCTTGACCGGTGAGCCCGACATAACCGTCCCACTGCCCCCCGAGTGGGACGGTATGCATCAGGAGCATTTCCCCCCTCAAAAAAAAAAAAAAAAAAAAAAAAAAAAGTTACGAGGGGGGGGGGGGGTGTGGCCAGAGAACCTCCTAGTGTGCCTGACGCCTGCTGGTCCCTTCTACACTTTTCGTGGATGGGAACAGCAGTCGTTGGGCCGGTACACCCCGGGCAACACGGGTAATAATGTCCTTTCGGGGGCATTATTACTTGTGGCTAATACTCTGGCACACGCGTAGGGAACCCGAGGCAGTTTGTCTCGGGGTCATCGGCCCGCGAGGGCCGCGTTTGGGGGTCTCTCCACGTGTTCCTCTGATTAGCAGAGGACACGTGGATTTGAGGCAGGGGGGATAGAGGAAGAAAACCTCGGTAAAAAATAACCAGTAGGGGCCCGTAAGGCCAGGGCAGGCTTAGGTAGGTAGGGATGTAGGATTAGGTTAGGTATATATGTATATATATATATATGTGTGTGTATATATATATATATAGGTTAGGCTTGTTAGGTTAGATTAGGTTTAGGTTTAGGAGTCCTGCCCAGGTAGGCGATTTTGGGGTGTTGGGGCGGGTGGATTGGTCCAACATGGACCCCCATCCGGCCCAACACGGGGGGATAGAGGAAGACAACCTCTCTAAAAAATCACTAGTGGTGGCCGTTAGGCCGGTTTGGGAAGCTTAGGCTTCCTGCCCAGTCGGGCGGTTTTGGGGCGGGTGGATCGGTCCAGCATGGACCCCCATCCGGCCCAACCCGTAATCCTGAACTGACAGGACCGGGGGCCTTTGGGCTGCGAGGAAGAAAACCTCTATAAAAATCACCAGTGGGGCCTGTAAGGCCCGGGCGGGAGCACATAGGGGAGGGGAAACCCAATCCTGCTCCAATAAACTCGTTACCCGTTGAGTGTCGTTGAACATGTCTAGCGGCTCAACGGGACCGAGGGGCTTGCCTTAGTTGGCCGGCCCGCGAGAAGGAAAACTCACACCACCCAACAGCGAAGTTGTAAAAACCTCTGGGCACCTGCCGTCCCCCAGCAGTATATAGGCCTTCCCCCGGAATGAGCGTCACCCGGGGGTCGATTTTAGTTCGTCTCTTCTCGTGGGAACAGTATGGAAAATTTAATGTCAAAAAACCCAGAAGATGAGAAGATGGAGAAGACGGAGGAGCGCGGAGTGCCTTTGCGCGACTCCAAAGGGCGCTTTAAGCGCCCTTTACGACCACGCACCAGCGATGCTGGAGCTGGCGCATCAACGCCTGACGGAAGCCGGAGGAGCTCCGTCAGCGTCGAGTCTGGATCCGAGGCGGGCTCCGGCTCTGAGGCCAGTCGGCCTCAGAGCCGGTGCTCGTCGACGGCTCGACGGGAGAGGGAGGAGGGGGGGGATAGCCCTGCTTCCCTCTCCCGCAAGCTTAGGGCGACGCCCGGCGCTTCCGCGAAGCGCCGGAAGACGTCGCATCCCGTGCCAACGCGTTCGTGCTCGGACACGGAGGTGGAGGTAGTGGAGGGGATGCCCTGTCGGGAAAGGGCTGGTTCCCCGATGCCGCCTCCCTCCACGAGGAGGCTCCCCGGGCAGCCTTTGCCTGCCCGTCGAGACATCTCGAAGACGGCTGGGGTCGCGGATGCGTCCCCCTTGGGAGAGGACTCGGTTGCCGACCTCAGGCAACGGTTCGAGGCTGGCGCCGAGACCGTGTTGAGGGTGGCGGCCCGGTCCGGCAACCTAAAGGGGGGATTCGTCCGCGACCTCAAACAGGCTACGGAGGATATGAGGGAGGCCTTCTTCGGCATGTGGGGACGGGCTTCCTCCGACCTCCAGAGGCGCTGGAGGTCGGAGAACGAGGGGCTGCATAGGCAGCTCGCGGAGCTCCGAGCGGAGGTGGCGGCCATGAAGGCGGCCGCTGCCACTGCCGCTCGGGCCAACGCCGCCAAGACGCCCTCGGCCGCCGCCGGGGCGCCTGCCGGGAGGCCACGGGAGGAGTTCCCACCCCTCCCGCGGCGCACAGCGCGGCCCCTCACCCCCGCGGAGGACCGGCGTCCCGCCTGGGCGGACGAACTGATGCGGGCCACGGTGGCTCAGGCGCGCAACGTAGTTGATGCGTGCCTGGCCAACTATGGCCTCACGCCCGTTCCCACCCTGGGCCCTCCGCTCGGGGGCCGCCCCCGGATGGTCGGAGGCACGCCGGCTGGCCCGGCGCCCTCCAGTCCACCGGTTGCGCGGCAGACATCTGCCCCCACACCATCGGCCTCCTCTTCTAAGGGGAAGGGGAAGGGCAAGGGGAGGGCGACCGCTGCTGTGGCGCCGCGGCGCCCCGCCTCCCAGCCCCAACCCGCCCCGGTGGCCTCTACTTCGGCTGAGCAGCCGTGGACAGAGGTCGTCGGGAAGAAGAGGAGGAAGAAGAAGAAGAAGAAGGCCTCCCAGGCTCCCCCGGTGAGCAAGAAGAAGGGCCTCCGCCCAGCTGACCTGCGCCCCCCGCGCTCCACCGCCATTGTGGTGGAGCTGACAGAGGAGGGGCTCCGGCAGGGCGGCAGCTATGCGGGCGTCCTCCGGCAGGCCACTCAGGCTATGAGAGACAATCTCGCCGAGATGGGCCTCGCCGGAGGCGTCCAATTCAAGGTTGCCGCCACTGGGGCCAGAATTCTGGAGGTCCCAGGTGCCACCTCCGGCGACAAGGCGGACAGGGTAGCGGATAAACTCCGCTCCCTGTTCTCGCCTGAGGAGGTCAAGATCTCCCGCCCGGTGAAGTCCGCAGAAATGCGGATAACCGGGCTGGACGACTCGGCCTCCTCTGAGGATGTCGCCGCTGCGGTGGCACAAGCCGGAGCCTGCCCCCTGGTGCAGGTCAGGGTGGGGGAGATGCGCCGCGGCGATAGTGGCTTGTGCACGGTGGTGGTGCGCTGCCCCATCGCCGCGGCGAAAAAGGTGGCGGCCGGCCGTTTGCTGGTCGGGATGGTCTCGGCTCAGGTGAATCTCCTGGAGCCGAGGCCTAGGCGGTGCTACCGCTGCCTCGAACCGGGGCACGTGAGGCAGCAATGCACCGCCGAAACTGACCGCAGCGATCTCTGCTATCGCTGCGGTCAGCCCGGCCACAAGGCCGCCGCCTGCTCCGCCGCAAAACCTTCCTGCAGCCTCTGTTCTGCTGCAGGAAAGCCGGCGGAGCACCGGATGGGGAGCAAATCTTGCTCCCCACCGAAACGACGTAGGGCCAGAGGGGCGGTCGCCGGGACTCCGGCCGCCCCGGCCCCGTCCCAAGCAGGGAGCAGTACGGAGGCGATGGACACATAATTAATTATGGCCCATCGCCTCCTACAGGTGAATATTAACCACTCCGCCAGGGCGCAGGATATCTTGCTGCAGCACATGGCGGAGTGGTCAATAGACATCGCCGTGGTCGCCGAGCCTTACTGCGTCCCCAGCCGACACAACTGGTTTGGGGACCTCGGAGGCTCGGCGGCCATTGTTTCGTCCGGACCCTCGCTCCTGGTGATGACAGACAGGGGCGAGGGTTATATATGTGTTGATTGGGAGGGAACCGTCCTGATCGGGGTGTACTTTTCTCCGAACCGGCGCCTCGCCGAGTTTGAGCAATTTTTGGGCGCGGTGGGGGCCGTTATTAACCGGTACCCATCGCGTCCGATCGTGGTGGCGGGGGACTTCAATGCCAAATCAACGGCTTGGGGATCCCCTGTCACCGACGCTCGCGGCGACGCGCTGGAGGAGTTGGCGATTGCGACCGGTCTCGTGGTCCTTAACCGGGGATCGGTCGCCACGTGCGTGCGCTGGCAGGGCGAGTCCATTGTGGACATTTCGTTCGCAAGCCCTGCCGTAGCGCGCCGCGTCCGGGACTGGCAAGTGCTGGTCGAGGCGGAGTCACTGTCGGACCACCGTTACGTGCGTTTCGACATCTCCGCCTCGCCGGCGATCCCGGACGATCACCCGAGGAGAGTGCACACCCCGTCGTCCCCACGATGGGCGTTGAAACGTCTCAACGTAGACGTGCTGGTGGAAGCCTCCATCGTCCAGGCCTGGACCCCAATGGGCGAAGGGCCTGTGGAGGTTGAGCTAGAGGCGGAGTGGTTACGGGGCGCGATGACGCGGATTTGCGACGCGTCGATGCCCCGGGCCAGTGCTCGACCTCCTAGGCGTCAGGTGTACTGGTGGTCTGACGACATTAGTCAGAAACGCGCCGCTTGCATTGCGGCGCGTCGCCAGTACACTAGGTACCGCCGACGCAGGCGGTACCGTGACCCGACCGTGGAGGCACGGCTGCGGGGCGATTACGTACAGCGGAAGCACGCCCTGCAGTCCGCCATCAGTGAGGCCAAAACCCAAAGATGGGAAGAGTTCCTGGGGACTCTCGAGGCAGATCCGTGGGGCCGCCCGTACAAGGCGGTCAGGGGCAAGTTGCGCCCCTGGGCCCCACCGGTCACCGAGAGTCTCCAGCCCCGGCAATTAGAGGAGGTGGTCTCCGCTCTCTTTCCTTCGAGAGCGGAGCACACGCCTCCCGAAATGGCGCCGCCCGATATTGAGGAGGGCGGTGCCGATGCCGGGGCGCCAGAGGTTACAATGGCGGAGCTCGGCGCGGCAATGGTTCGGCTCCGGGGCAAAAACACCGCCCCGGGGCCGGACGGAATTCCTGGCCGCGCCTGGGTTTTGGCCTACGACGCCCTAGAGGACCGGCTCCTCAGGCTGTTTAGCGCCTGTTTGGAGTCGGGACGGTTCCCTGCCATGTGGAAGACGGGTAAGCTGGTCCTCCTGAGAAAGGAGGGCCGCCCCGCGGACTCTCCCTCCGCGTACCGCCCCATAGTGCTGTTGGATGAGGTGGGCAAGCTCTTTGAGCGTGTAGTGGTTGCCCGCCTCTCCAGGCACCTGGTGCGGGTGGGCCCCGACTTGTCCGAACTGCAGTTCGGATTCCGAGAGGGCCGATCGACGATTGACGCGATCAGTCGCGTCAAGGCCCTCTCGGATGAGGCGGTCGCCTCGCGCGGGGTGGTGTTGGCGGTGTCCTTGGACATCGCCAACGCGTTCAACACCCTGCCGTGGGCGACTATTAGGGAGGCGCTCCGATTTCATGGAGTGCCTCCCTACCTGCGCCGAATAGTCGGGGACTACCTGCACCAGAGGAGCGTATTCTGTGTGGGGCGGAACGGAGAGACGTTCCGGAGGGAGGTGTCGTGCGGTGTTCCGCAGGGTTCCGTTCTTGGACCGATCCTATGGAACATCGGCTACGACTGGGTTCTGCGGGGCGCCCTGCCCCCGGGCGTCGGCGTAACTTGTTACGCCGACGACACGCTGGTCACGGCCCGGGGAGAGGATTACGGGGCAGCTGCCCGTCTTGCCACGGCAGGGGTGGCCCTGGTTGTCGGTAGAATTAGGATGTTGGGACTGGAGGTGGCGCTGGAAAAGTCCGAGGCCCTGTTATTTCATGGGCCTCGGCGGGCGCCGCCACCAGATGCCCACATCATAGTTGGAGGGGTCCGCATCGGGGTGGAGCCGAGTATGAAATACTTGGGGCTCCACCTCGACGGCCGCTGGAACTTTCGCGTCCATTTTAGCCGCCTGGCCCCCCGGCTGATGTCGGCGGCGGGAGCGCTTAGCTCTCTGCTGCCGAATATCGGGGGGCCGAGTGTCGTCTGCCGCCGCCTCTATTTGGGGGTGGTGCGGTCGATGGCCCTTTACGGGTCGCCCATTTGGGCCGGCGCCCTCGATCGCCGAAACATCGCCCTCTTGAGGAAACCTCAGAGGGCGATGGCGATCAGGGTGTCGCGGGCGTACCGCACCGTCTCCTTTGAGGCGGCGTGCATCCTGGCGGCATCGCCGCCCTGGGATTTGGAGGCGGAGGTCCAAGCGTCGGTGTATCACTGGCGCGTGGACCTCCGGCTCCATGGTGAGGAACCCACTCACGGGGCGGTGGAGACGCGAAGGTCCCAGGCTCGACTGGTCCTCGAGGCCAAGTGGGAGGAAAGGCTGGCCCAGCCCCGCTACGGGGTGAGGACCGTCGAGGCTGTCCGTCCGGTGCTAAGGCAATGGATGGACAGACGGCGCGGACCGCTCACCTACCGGCTTACTCAGGTGCTCTCCGGACACGGCTGTTTCGGAGAGTACCTGTGCAAGATAGCCGGTAGGGAGCCGACAACCAGGTGTCACCACTGCGAGGAGTGCGACTGGGACACGGCGCAGCACACGCTGGAGGAGTGTCCAGCGTGGGCCGAGGAGCGCTGTGCCCTGGTCGCCGTGATTGGCCCCGACCTCTCGTTGCCGACCGTCGTATCCATGATGGTCGGCGACGACAGGTGCTGGGGTGCAATGAGGTCCTTCTGCGAGGCTGTCATCTCGCAGAAGGAGGCGGCGGAGCGGGGGCGTGAGGAAGATCCTTACGCCCCGGACATCCGCCGCCGGAGGAGGGGGCGCAGGAGACGCGCTTATGTCGCTCTCCTGCCCCCCACCTAAGGGTTCTGGGTGGCAAGGCCTCAGGGGACCCTGCCACCCGTGAGTAAGAACCCATAGAGGGCGCGCGCGGTGTTCCCGCGCGCCTTCTAGCGTCGAAAGGGGAGAGCTGTGAAATGCTCTCCCCCGGGGACGAGAGGAGGTCGGGTCCCATTGACCCGGCCGGCACCCACACGGGGGGGCCTGCTATGGATGAATCTTTTTAGACTCCCAACAGGCCCCCCCCATTGGGTGGGAGAGGGAACACCCCAGGTTATTTTAGTGGGTATCCCAGCACTAGGCTGGTGAGTCCCACACGCCCCGCCGGTGCCGTCCCCTAGCCGGCGGGTAGTGCATCAAGCATTTTTTCCTGGGAATCAAAAAAAAAAAAAAAAAAAAAAAAAGGTTACGAGGGGGGGTCTCTCTGCTGCCGAATATCGGGGGGCCGAGTGTCGTCTGCCGCCGCCTCTATTTGGGGGTGGTGCGGTCGATGGCCCTTTACGGGTCGCCCATTTGGGCCGGCGCCCTCGATCGCCAAAACATCGCCCTCTTGAGGAAACCTCAGAGGGCGATGGCGATCAGGGTGTCGCGGGCGTACCGCACCGTCTCCTTTGAGGCGGCGTGCATCCTGGCGGCATCGCCGCCCTGGGATTTGGAGGCGGAGGTCCAAGCGTCGGTGTATCACTGGCGCGTGGACCTCCGGCTCCATGGTGAGGAACCCACTCACGGGGCGGTGGAGACGCGAAGGTCCCAGGCTCGACTGGTCCTCGAGGCCAAGTGGGGGGAAAGGCTGGCCCAGCCCCGCTACGGGGTGAGGACCGTCGAGGCTGTCCGTCCGGTGCTAAGGCAGTGGATGGACAGACGGCGCGGACCGCTCACCTACCGGCTTACTCAGGTGCTCTCCGGACACGGCTGTTTCGGAGAGTACCTGTGCAAGATAGCCGGTAGGGAGCCGACAACCAGGTGTCACCACTGCGAGGAGTGCGACCGGGACACGGCGCAGCACACGCTGGAGGAGTGCCCGGCGTGGGCCGAGGAGCGCTGTGCCCTGGTCGCCGTGATTGGCCCCGACCTCTCGTTGCCGACCGTCGTATCCATGATGGTCGGTGACGACAGGTGCTGGGGCGCAATGAGGTCCTTCTGCGAGGCTGTCATCTCGCAGAAGGAGGCGGCGGAGCGGGGGCGTGAGGAAGATCCTTACGCCCCGGACATCCGCCGCCGGAGGAGGGGGCGCAGGAGACGCGCTTATGTCGCTCTCCTGCCCCCCACCTAAGGGTTCTGGGTGGCAAGGCCTCAGGGGACCCTGCCACCCGTGAGTAAGAACCCACAGAGGGCGCGCGCGGTGTTCCCGCGCGCCTTCTAACGTCGAAAGGGGAGAGCTGCGAAATGCTCTTCCCCGGGGACGAGAGGAGGTCGGGTCCCATTGACCCGGCCGGCACCCACACGGGGGGGCCTGCTATGGATGAATCTTTTTAGACTCCCAACAGGCCCCCCCCACTGGGTGAGAGAGGGAACACCCCAGGTTTTTTTAGTGGGTATACCAGCAATAGGCTGGTGAGTCCCACACGCCCCGCCGGTGCCGTCCCCTAGCCGGCGGGTAGTGCATCAAGCATTTTTACCTGGGTATCAAAAAAAAAAAAAAAAAAAAAAAAAGGTTACGAGGGGGGTCCCTAAGGGACCGGCTCCTCAGGCTGTTTAACGCCTGTTTGGAGTCGGGACGGTTCCCTGCCATGTGGAAGACGGGTAAGCTGGTCCTCCTGAGAAAGGAGGGCCGCCCCGCGGACTCTCCCTCCGCGTACCGCCCCATAGTGCTGTTGGATGAGGTGGGCAAGCTCTTTGAGCGTGTAGTGGTTGCCCGCCTCTCCAGGCACCTGGTGCGGGTGGGCCCCGACTTGTCCGAACTGCAGTTCGGATTCCGAGAGGGCCGATCGACGATTGACGCGATCAGTCGCGTCAAGGCCCTCTCGGATGAGGCGGTCGCCTCGCGCGGGGTGGTGTTGGCGGTGTCCTTGGACATCGCCAACGCGTTCAACACCCTGCCGTGGGCGACTATTAGGGAGGCGCTCCGATTTCATGGAGTGCCTCCCTACCTGCGCCGAATAGTCGGGGACTACCTGCACCAGAGGAGCGTATTCTGTGTGGGGCGGAACGGAGAGACGTTCCGGAGGGAGGTGTCGTGCGGTGTTCCGCAGGGTTCCGTTCTTGGACCGATCCTGTGGAACATCGGCTACGACTGGGTTCTGCGGGGCGCCCTGCCCCCGGGCGTCGGCGTAACTTGTTACGCCGACGACACGCTGGTCACGGCCCGGGGAGAGGATTACGGGGCAGCTGCCCGTCTTGCCACGGCAGGGGTGGCCCTGGTAGTCGGTAGAATTAGGATGTT
The DNA here is from genome assembly GCA_963675205.1 of Catocala nupta. Classification (NCBI taxonomy): domain Eukaryota; kingdom Metazoa; phylum Arthropoda; class Insecta; order Lepidoptera; family Erebidae; genus Catocala; species Catocala nupta. The sequence goes on along the minus strand of OY776095.1, from coordinate 4,568,673 downwards.
GGGACTGGAGGTGGCGCTGGAAAAGTCCGAGGCCCTGTTATTTCATGGGCCTCGGCGGGCGCCGCCACCAGATGCCCACATCATAGTTGGAGGGGTCCGCATCGAGGTGGAGCCGAGTATGAAATACTTGGGGCTCCACCTCGACGGCCGCTGGAACTTTCGCGTCCATTTTAGCCGCCTGGCCCCCCGGCTGATGTCGGCGGCGGGAGCGCTTAGCTCTCTGCTGCCGAATATCGGGGGGCCGAGTGTCGTCTGCCGCCGCCTCTATCTGGGGGTGGTGCGGTCGATGGCCCTCTACGGGTCGCCCATTTGGGCCGGCGCCCTCGATCGCCGAAACATCGCCCTCCTGAGGAAACCTCAGAGGGCGATGGCGATCAGGGTGTCGCGGGCGTACCGCACCGTCTCCTTTGAGGCGGCGTGCGTCCTGGCGGCATCGCCGCCCTGGGATTTGGAGGCGGAGGTCCAAGCGTCGGTGTATCACTGGCGCGTGGACCTCCGGCTCCATGGTGAGGAACCTACTCACGGGGCGGTGGAGACGCGAAGGTCCCAGGCTCGACTGGTCCTCGAGGCCAAGTGGCAGGAGCGACTGGCCCAGCCCCGCTATGGGGTGAGGACAGTCGAGGCTGTCCGTCCAGTGTTAAGGGAGTGGACGGACAGACGGCGCGGACCGCTCACCTACCGGCTTACTCAGGTGCTCTCCGGACACGGCTGTTTCGGAGAGTATCTGTGCAAGATAGCCGGTAGGGAGCCGAAAACCAGGTGTCACCACTGCGAGGAGTGCGACCGGGACACGGCGCAGCACACGCTGGAGGAGTGTCCGGCGTGGGCCGAGGAGCGCTGTGCCCTGGTCGCCGTGATTGGCCCCGACCTCTCGTTGCCGACCGTCGTATCCATGATGGTCGGCGACGACAGGTGCTGGGGTGCAATGAGGTCCTTCTGCGAGGCTGTCATCTCGCAGAAGGAGGCGGCGGAGCGGGGGCGTGAGGAAGATCCTTACGCCCCGGACATCCGCCGCCGGAGGAGGGGGCGCAGGAGACGCGCTTATGTCGCTCTCCTGCCCCCCACCTAAGGGTTCTGGGTGGCAAGGCCTCAGGGGACCCTGCCACCCGTGAGTAAGAACCCATAGAGGGCGCGCGCGGTGTTCCCGCGCGCCTTCTAACGTCGAAAGGGGAGAGCGGTGAAATGCTCTCCCCCGGGGACGAGAGGAGGTCGGGTCCGATTGACCCGGCCGGCACCCACACGGGGGGGCCTGCTATGGATGAATCTTTTTAGACTCCCAACTGGCCCCCCCATTGGGTGGGAGAGGGAACACCCCAGGTTTTTTTAGTGGGTATACCAGCAATAGGCTGGTGAGTCCCACACGCCCCGCCGGTGCCGTCCCCTAGCCGGCGGGTAGTGCATCAAGCATTTTTTCCTGGGTATCAAAAAAAAAAAACAAAAAAGGTTACGAGGGGGGTGGACCCTCGCTCCTGGTGATGACAGACAGGGGCGAGGGTTATATATGTGTTGATTGGGAGGGAACCGTCCTGATCGGGGTGTACTTTTCTCCGAACCGGCGCCTCGCCGAGTATGAGCAATTTTTGGGCGCGGTGGGGGCCGTTATTAACCGGTACCCATCGCGTCCGGTCGTGGTGGCGGGGGACTTCAATACCAAATCAACGGCTTGGGGATCCCCTGTCACCGACGCTCGCGGCGACGCGCTGGAGGAGTGGGCGATTGCGACCGGTCTCGTGGTTCTTAACCGGGGATCGGTCGCCACGTGCGTGCGCTGGCAGGGCGAGTCCATTGTGGACATTTCGTTAGCAAGCCCTGCCGTAGCGCGCCGCGTCCGGGACTGGCAAGTGCTGGTCGAGGCGGAGTCACTGTCGGACCACCCTTACGTGCGGTTCGACATCTCCGCCTCGCCGGCGATCCCGGACGATCGCCCGAGGAGAGTGCACACCCCGTCGTCCCCACGATGGGCGTTGAAACGTCTCAACGTAGACGTGCTGGTGGAAGCCTCCATCGTCCAGGCCTGGACCCCCATGGGCGAAGGGCCTGTGGAGGTTGAGCTAGAGGCGGAGTGGTTCCGGGGCGCGATGACGCGGATTTGCGACGCGTCGATGCCCCGGGCCAGTGCTCGACCTCCTAGGCGTCAGGTGTACTGGTGGTCTGACGACATCAGTCAAAAACGCGCCGCGTGCATCGCGGCGCGTCGCCAGTACACGAGGTACCGCCGACGGAGGCGGTACCGTGACCCGACCGTGGAGGCACGGCTGCGGGGCGAATACGTACAGCGGAAGTACGTCCTGCAGTCCGCCATCAGCGAGGCCAAAGCCCAAAGATGGGAAGAGTTCCTGGGGACTCTCGAGGCAGACCCGTGGGGCCGTCCGTACAAGGCGGTCAGGGGCAAGCTGCGCTCCTGGGCCCCACCGGTCACCGAGAGTCTCCAGCCCCGGCAATTAGAGGAGGTGGTCTCCGCTCTCTTTCCTTCGAGAGCGGAGCACACGCCTCCCGAAATGGCGCCGCCCGATATTGAGGAGGGCGGTGCCGATGCCGGGGCGCCAGAGGTTACAATGGCGGAGCTCGGCGCGGCAATGGTTCGGCTCCGGGGCAAAAACACCGCCCCGGGGCCGGACGGAATTCCTGGCCGCGCCTGGGTTTTGGCCTACGACGCCCTAGGGGACCGGCTCCTCAGGCTGTTTAGCGCCTGTTTGGAGTCGGGACGGTTCCCTGCCATGTGGAAGACGGGTAAGCTGGTCCTCCTGAGAAAGGAGGGCCGCCCCGCGGACTCTCCCTCCGCGTACCGCCCCATAGTGCTGTTGGATGAGGTGGGCAAGCTCTTTGAGCGTGTAGTGGTTGCCCGCCTCTCCAGGCACCTGGTGCGGGTGGGCCCCGACTTGTCCGAACTGCAGTTCGGATTCCGAGAGGGCCGATCGACGATTGACGCGATCAGTCGCGTCAAGGCCCTCTCGGATGAGGCGGTCGCCTCGCGCGGGGTGGTGTTGGCGGTGTCCTTGGACATCGCCAACGCGTTCAACACCCTGCCGTGGGCGACTATTAGGGAGGCGCTCCGATTTCATGGAGTGCCTCCCTACCTGCGCCGAATAGTCGGGGACTACCTGCACCAGAGGAGCGTATTCTGTGTGGGGCGGAACGGAGAGACGTTCCGGAGGGAGGTGTCGTGCGGTGTTCCGCAGGGTTCCGTTCTTGGACCGATCCTGTGGAACATCGGCTACGACTGGGTTCTGCGGGGCGCCCTGCCCCCGGGCGTCGGCGTAACTTGTTACGCCGACGACACGCTGGTCACGGCCCGGGGAGAGGATTACGGGGCAGCTGCCCGTCTTGCCACGGCAGGGGTGGCCCTGGTTGTCGGTAGAATTAGGATGTTGGGACTGGAGGTGGCGCTGGAAAAGTCCGAGGCCCTGTTATTTCATGGGCCTCGGCGGGCGCCGCCACCAGATGCCCACATCATAGTTGGAGGGGTCCGCATCGGGGTGGAGCCGAGTATGAAATACTTGGGGCTCCACCTCGACGGCCGCTGGAACTTTCGCGTCCATTTTAGCCGCCTGGCCCCCCGGCTGATGTCGGCGGCGGGAGCGCTTAGCTCTCTGCTGCCGAATATCGGGGGGCCGAGTGTCGTCTGCCGCCGCCTCTATTTGGGGGTGGTGCGGTCGATGGCCCTTTACGGGTCGCCCATTTGGGCCGGCGCCCTCGATCGCCGAAACATCGCCCTCTTGAGGAAACCTCAGAGGGCGATGGCGATCAGGGTGTCGCGGGCGTACCGCACCGTCTCCTTTGAGGCGGCGTGCATCCTGGCGGCATCGCCGCCCTGGGATTTGGAGGCGGAGGTCCAAGCGTCGGTGTATCACTGGCGCGTGGACCTCCGGCTCCATGGTGAGGAACCCACTCACGGGGCGGTGGAGACGCGAAGGTCCCAGGCTCGACTGGTCCTCGAGGCCAAGTGGGGGGAAAGGCTGGCCCAGCCCCGCTACGGGGTGAGGACCGTCGAGGCTGTCCGTCCGGTGCTAAGGCAGTGGATGGACAGACGGCGCGGACCGCTCACCTACCGGCTTACTCAGGTGCTCTCCGGACACGGCTGTTTCGGAGAGTACCTGTGCAAGATAGCCGGTAGGGAGCCGACAACCAGGTGTCACCACTGCGAGGAGTGCGACCGGGACACGGCGCAGCACACGCTGGAGGAGTGTCCAGCGTGGGCCGAGGAGCGCTGTGCCCTGGTCGCCGTGATTGGCCCCGACCTCTCGTTGCCGACCGTCGTATCCATGATGGTCGGCGACGACAGGTGCTGGGGCGCAATGAGGTCCTTCTGCGAGGCTGTCATCTCGCAGAAGGAGGCGGCGGAGCGGGGGCGTGAGGAAGATCCTTACGCCCCGGACATCCGCCGCCGGAGGAGGGGGCGCAGGAGACGCGCTTATGTCGCTCTCCTGCCCCCCACCTAAGGGTTCTGGGTGGCAAGGCCTCAGGGGACCCTGCCACCCGTGAGTAAGAACCCACAGAGGGCGCGCGCGGTGTTCCCGCGCGCCTTCTAACGTCGAAAGGGGAGAGCGGTGAAATTGCTCTCCCCCGGGGACGAGAGGAGGTCGGGTCCTATTGACCCGGCCGGCACCCACACGGGGGGGCCTGCTATGGATGAATCTTTTTAGACTCCCAACAGGCCCCCCCCATTGGGTGAGAGAGGGAACACCCCAGGTTTTTTTAGTGGGTATCCCAGCACTAGGCTGGTGAGTCCCACACGCCCCGCCGGTGCCGTCCCCTAGCCGGCGGGTAGTGCATCAAGCATTTTTTCCTGGGTAACAAAAAAAAAAAAAAAAAAAAAAAAAAAAAAAAAAAAAAAAAAAAAAAAAAAAAGTTTAGGTTTAGGAGTCCTGCCCAGGTAGGCGATTTTGGGGTGTTGGGGCGGGTGGATTGGTCCAACATGGACCCCCATCCGGCCCAACACGGGGGGATAGAGGAAGACAACCTCTTTAAAAAATCACTAGTGGTGGCCGTTAGACCGATTTGGGAAGCTTAGGCTTCCTGCCCAGTCGGGCGGTTTTGGGGCGGGTGGATCGGTCCAGCATGGACCCCCATCCGGCCCAACCCGTAATCCTGAACTGACAGGACCGGGGGCCTTCGGGCTGCGAGGAAGAAAACCTCTATAAAAATCACCAGTGGGGCCTGTAAGGCCCGGGCGGGAGCACATAGGGGAGGGGAAACCCAACCCTGCTCCAATAAACTCGTTATCCGTTGAGTGTCGTTGAACATGTCTAGCGGCTCAACGGGACCGAGGGGCTTGCCTTAGTTGGCCGGCCCGCGAGAAGGAAAACTCACACCACCCAACAGCGAAGTTGTAAAAACCTCTGGGCACCTGCCGTCCCCCAGCAGTATATAGGCCTTCCCCCGGAATGAGCGTCACCCGGGGGTCGATTTTAGTTCGTCTCTTCTCGTGGGAACAGTATGGAAAATTTAATGTCAAAAAACCCTGAAAATGAGAAGATGGAGAAGACGGAGGAGCGCGGAGCGCCTTTGCGCGACTCCAAAGGGCGCTTTAAGCGCCCTTTACGACCACGCACCAGCGATGCTGGAGCTGGCGCATCAACGCCTGACGGAAGCCGGAGGAGCTCCGTCAGCGTCGAGTCTGGGTCCGAGGCGGGCTCCGGTTCAGAGGCCAGTCGGCCTCAGAGCCGGTGCTCGTCGGCGGCTCGAGGAAAGAGGGAGGCTGCCGCGAAGCGCCGGAAGACGACGCATCCCGTGCCGAGACGCTCGTGCTCGGACACGGAGGTGGAGGTAGTGGAGGGGATGCCCTGTCCAGGAAGGGCTGCTTCCCCGATGCTGCCTCCCTCCACGAGAAGGCCTTCACCTGCCCCTCGGGATACCCCCAAGACGGCTGAGGTCCCGGATGCGTCCCCCTCGGCCCCTCGGGATACCCCCAAGACGGCTGAGGTCCCGGATGCGTCCCCCTCGGCCGGGGACTCGGTTGCCGACCTCCGGCAACGATTCGAGGCTGGAGCCGAGACCGTGTTGAGGGTGGCGGCCCGGTCCGGCAATTTAAAGCGAGGGTACGTCCGGGACCTCAAGAACGCGACGGAGGAAATGAGGGAGGCCTTCTTCGGCATGTGGGGACGGGCTTCCTCCGACCTCCAGAGGCGCTGGAGGTCGGAGAACGAGGGGCTGCATAGGCAGCTCGCGGAGCTCCGGGCGGAGGTGGCGGCCATGAAGGCGGCCGCTGCCACTGCCGCTCGGGCCAGCGCCGCCAAGGCGCCCTCGGCCACCACCAGGGCGCCTGCCGGGAGGCCGCGGGAGGAGTTCCCACCTCTCCCGCGGCGCAAAGCGCAGCCCCTCACTCCCGTGGAGGACCGGCGTCCCGCCTGGGCGGACGAATTAATGCGGGCCACGGTGGCTCAGGCGCGCAACGTTGTCGATGCGTGCCTGGCCAACTATGGCCTCACGCCCGTCCCAACCCCGGGCCCTCCGCTCGGGGGCCGCCCCCGGATGGTCGGAGGCACGCCGGCTGGCCCGGCGCCCTCCGGCCCACCGGTTGCGCGGCAGACATCTGCCCCCACACCATCGGCTTCCTCTTCTAAGGGGAAGGGGAAGGGCAAGGGGAGGGCGACCGCCACTGTGGCACTGCGGCGCCCCGCCTCCCAGCCCCAACCCCTCCCGGTGGCCTCTACTTCGGCTGAACAGCCGTGGACGGAGGTCACGAAGAGGAAGAGGAAGAAGAAAAAGAAGGCCTCCCGGGCTATCCCGGCCCCCAGCCAAAAGAGGGGCCTCCGCCCGGCCGACCTGCGCCCCCCGCGCTCCACCGCCATTGTGGTGGAGCTGACAGAGGAGGGGCTCCGGCAGGGCGGCAGCTATGCGGGCGTCCTCCGGCAGGCCACTCAGGCTATGAGAGACAATCTCGCCGAGATGGGCCTCGCCGGAGGCGTCCAATTCAAGGTTGCCGCCACTGGGGCCAGAATTCTGGAGGTCCCAGGTGCCACCTCCGGCGACAAGGCGGACAGGGTAGCGGATAAACTCCGCTCCCTGTTCTCGCCTGAGGAGGTCAAGATCTCCCGCCCGGTGAAGTCCGCAGAAATGCGGAAAACCGGGCTGGACGACTCGGCCTCCTCTGAGGATGTCGCCGCTGCGGTGGCACAAGCCGGAGCCTGCCCCCTGGCGCAGGTCAGGGTGGGGGAGATGCGCCGCGGCGATAGTGGCCTGTGCACGGTGGTGGTGCGCTGCCCCATCGCCGCGGCGAAGAAGGTGGCGGCCGGCCGTTTGCTGGTCGGGATGGTCTCGGCTCAGGTGAATCTCCTGGAGCCGAGGCCTAGGCGGTGCTACCGCTGCCTCGAACCGGGGCACGTGAGGCAGCAATGCACCGCCGAAACTGACCGCAGCGATCTCTGCTATCGCTGTGGTCAGCCCGGCCACAAGGCCGCCGCCTGCTCCGCAGCAAAACCTTCCTGCAGCCTCTGTTTGGCTGCAGGAAAGCCGGCGGAGCACCGGATGGGGAGCAAATCTTGCTCCCCACCGAAACGACGTCGGGCCAGAGGGGCGGTCGCCGGGACTCCGGCCGCCCATGCCCCGTCCCAAGCAGGGAGCAATACGGAGGCGATGGACACGTAATTAATTATGGTCCATCGCCTCGTACAGGTGAATATTAACCACTCCGCCAGGGCGCAGGATATTTTGCTGCAGCACATGGCGGAGTGGTCAATAGACATCGCCGTGGTCGCCGAGCCTTACTGCGTCCCCAGCCGACACAACTGGTTTGGGGACCTAGGAGGTTCGGCGGCCATTGTTTCGTCCGGACCCTCGCTCCTGGTGATGACAGACAGGGGCGAGGGTTATATATGTGTTGATTGGGAGGGAACCGTCCTGATCGGGGTGTACTTTTCTCCGAACCGGCGCCTCGCCGAGTTTGAGCAATTTTTGGGCGCGGTGGGGGCCGTTATTAACCGGTACCCATCGCGTCCGGTCGTGGTGGCGGGGGACTTCAATGCCAAATCAACGGCTTGGGGATCCCCTGTCACCGACGCTCGCGGCGACGCACTGGAGGAGTGGGCGATTGCGACCGGTCTCGTGGTTCTTAACCAGGGATCGGTCGCCACGTGCGTGCGCTGGCAGGGCGAGTCCATTGTGGACATTTCGTTCGCAAGCCCTGCCGTAGCGCGCCGCGTCCGGGACTGGCAGGTGCTGGTCGAGGCGGAGTCACTGTCGGACCACCGTTACGTGCGGTTCGACATCTCCGCCTCGCCGGCGATCCCGGACGATCGCCCGAGGAGAGTGCACACCCCGTCGTCCCCACGATGGGCGTTGAAACGTCTCAACGTAGACGTGCTGGTGGAAGCCTCCATCGTCCAGGCCTGGACCCCAATGGGCGAAGGGGCTGTGGAGGTTGAGCTAGAGGCGGAGTGGTTCCGGGGCGCGATGTCGCGGATTTGCGACGCGTCGATGCCCCGGGCCAGTGCTCGACCTCCTAGGCGTCAGGTGTACTGGTGGTCTGACGACATCAGTCAAAAACGCGCCGCGTGCATCGCGGCGCGTCGCCAGTACACTAGGTACCGCCGACGGAGGCGGTACCGTGACCCGACCGTGGAGGCACGGCTGCGGGGCGAATACGTACAGCGGAAGTACGCCCTGCAGTCCGCCATCAGCGAGGCCAAAGCCCAAAGATGGGAAGAGTTCCTGGGGACTCTCGAGGCAGACCCGTGGGGCCGTCCGTATAAGGCGGTCAGGGGCAAGTTGCGCTCCTGGGCCCCACCGGTCACCGAGAGTCTCCAGCCCCGGCAATTAGAGGAGGTGGTCTCCGCTCTCTTTCCTTCGAGAGCGGAGCACACGCCTCCCGAAATGGCGCCGCCCGATATTGAGGAGGGCGGTGCCGATGCCGGGGCGCCAGCGGTAACAATGGCGGAGCTCGGCGCGGCAATGGTGCGGCTCCGGGGCAAAAACACCGCCCCGGGGCCGGACGGAATTCCTGGCCGCGCCCTGGTTTTGGCCTACGACGCCCTAGGGGACCGGCTCCTCAGGCTGTTTAGCGCCTGTTTGGAGTCGGGACGGTTCCCCTCCATGTGGAAGACGGGTAAGCTGGTCCTCCTTAGAAAGGAGGGCCGCCCCGCGGACTCTCCCTCCGCGTACCGCCCCATAGTGCTGTTGGATGAGGTGGGCAAGCTCTTTGAGCGTATAGTGGTTGCCCGCCTCTCCAGGCACCTGGTGCGGATGGGCCCCGACTTGTCGGAACATCAGTTCGGATTCCGAGAGGGCCGATCGACGATTGACGCGATCAGTCGCGTCAAGGCCCTCTCGGAAGAGGCGGTCGCCTCGCGCGGGGTGGTGTTGGCGGTGTCCTTGGACATCGCCAACGCGTTCAACACCCTGCCGTGGGCGACTATTAGGGAGGCGCTCCGATTTCATGGAGTGCCTCCCTACCTGCGCCGAATAGTCGGAGACTACCTGCACCAGAGGAGCGTATTCTGTGTGGGGCGGAACGGAGAGACGTTCCGGAGGGAGGTGTCGTGCGGTGTTCCGCAGGGTTCCGTTCTTGGACCGACCCTGTGGAACATCGGCTACGACTGGGTGCTGCGGGGTGCTCTGCCCCCGGGCGTCGGCGTAACTTGTTACGCCGACGACACGCTGGTCACGGCCCGGGGAGAGGATTACGGGGCAGCTGCCCGTCTTGCCACGGCAGGGGTGGCCCTGGTTGTCGGTAGAATTAGGATGTTGGGACTGGAGGTGGCGCTGGAAAAGTCCGAGGCCCTGTTATTTCATGGGCCTCGGCGGGCGCCGCCACCAGATGCCCACATCATAGTTGGAGGGGTCCGCATCGGGGTGGAGCCGAGTATGAAATACTTGGGGCTCCACCTCGACGGCCGCTGGAACTTTCGCGTCCATTTTAGCCGCCTGGCCCCCCGGCTGATGTCGGCGGCGGGAGCGCTTAGCTCTCTGCTGCCGAATATCGGGGGGCCGAGTGTCGTCTGCCGCCGCCTCTATCTGGGGGTGGTGCGGTCGATGGCCCTCTACGGGTCGCCCATTTGGGCCGGCGCCCTCGATCGCCGAAACATCGCCCTTCTGAGGAAACCTCAGAGGGCGATGGCGATCAGGGTGTCGCGGGCGTACCGCACCGTCTCCTTTGAGGTGGCGTGCGTCCTGGCGGCATCGCCGCCCTGGGATTTGGAGGCGGAGGTCCAAGCGTCGGTGTATCACTGGCGCGTGGACCTCCGGCTCCATGGTGAGGAACCCACTCACGGGGCGGTGGAGACGCGAAGGTCCCAGGCTCGACTGGTCCTCGAGGCCAAGTGGCAGGAGCGACTGGCCCAGCCCCGCTATGGGGTGAGGACAGTCGAGGCTGTCCGTCCGGTGCTAAGGCAATGGACGGACAGACGGCGCGGAACGCTAACCTACCGGCTTACTCAGGTGCTCTCCGGACACGGCTGTTTCGGAGAGTACCTGTGCAAGATAGCCGGTAGGGAGCCGACAACCAGGTGTCACCACTGCGAGGAGTGCGACCGGGACACGGCGCAGCACACGCTGGAGGAGTGTCCGGCGTGGGCCGAGGAGCGCTGTGCCCTGGTCGCCGTGATTGGCCCCGACCTCTCGTTGCCGACCGTCGTATCCATGATGGTCGGCGACGACAGGTGCTGGGGTGCAATGAGGTCCTTCTGCGAGGCTGTCATCTCGCAGAAGGAGGCGGCGGAGCGGGGGCGTGAGGAAGATCCTTACGCCCCGGACATCCGCCGCCGGAGGAGGGGGCGCAGGAGACGCGCTTATGTCGCTCTCCTGCCCCCCACCTAAGGGTTCTGGGTGGCAAGGCCTCAGGGGACCCTGCCACCCGTGAGTAAGAACCCACAGAGGGCGCGCGCGGTGTTCCCGCGCGCCTTCTAACGTCGAAAGGGGAGAGCAGTGAAATGCTCTCCCCCGGGGACGAGAGGAGGTCGGATCTGATTGACCCGGCCGGCACCCACACGGGGGGGCCTGCTATGGATGAATCTTTTAGACTCCCAACTGGCCCCCCCATTGGGTGGGAGAGGGAACACCCCAGGTTTTTTTAGTGGGTATCCCAGCACTAGGCTGGTGAGTCCCACACGCCCCGCCGGTGCCGTCCCCTAGCCGGCGGGTAGTGCATCAAGCATTTTTTCCTGGGTATCAAAAAAAAAAAAAAAAAAAGGTTACGAGGGGGTGGGGTGTGTGGCCAGAGAACCTCCTAGTGTGCCTGACGGCTGCTGGTCCTTTCTACATTTCTCGTGGATTGGAACGGCAGTCGTTGGGCCGGTACACCCCGGGCAACTCGGGTAATAATGTCTTTTCGGGGGCATTATTACTCGTGGCTAATACTCTGGCACGCGCGTAGGGACCCGAGGCAGTTTGTCTCGGGGTTATCGGCCCGCGAGGGCCGCGTTCGGGGGTCTCAAATCCACGTGTTCCTCTGAATAGCAGAGGACACGTGGATTTGAGACGGGGGGGATAGAGGAAGAAAACCTCTTTAAAAAATCACCAGTGGGAGCCGTAAGGCCCAACAAGAGGGGGTCTCTCGCGAGACCGCCAACTCGTAGCCCGGACCCGTAGGCGTCCGGAGCGAGGGCCGCCACCTTTCGAGGTGGGGGTCGCGGAATAGAAAACTCCTTAAAAAATCACTCGCGTCGTTCCCGCTCCTCAGCTCCCCTGTAGCAGGGGACTCCGAGGTTGCGGAACCGACCGTCCACTCCAACTCAGCTCTCCCACATTGGGGGACCCGGGGAGGAGTGGGCCCCCTCCAGTTTCACGTTCCCTTGCACTCCTCTGTTATCAGGGCTGGCAAGGGAACGACTACTGGAGGCTACCCTGCCGCGCAGGGTTGAGGGCTGCCAATAGCTCTGGCTATTGGCCGCATTAGGCGGGGGCACATAGGGGAGGGGAAACCTAACCCTGCCTCCGTCTTCATATCGTTACCCGTTGAGTGTCGTTGATCACGTCTAGCGGCTCAACGGGACCGAGGGGCTTGCCTTAGTTGGCCGGCCCGCGAGAAGGAAAACTCAGACCACCCAACAGCGAAGTTGTAAAAACCTCTGGGCACCTGCCGTCCCCCAGCAGTATGTAGGCCTTCCCCCGGAATGAGCGTCACCCGGGGGTCGATTCTATATCGTCTCTTATCGTGGGAACAAAATGGAAGATTTAAATAAACAAAAACCCGAAGACGAAGATAAGGAGAGGAAGATGGAGGAGCACGGAGGCCCATTGCGGGACTCCAAAGGGCGCTTTAAGCGTCCCTCAAGACTACTCGCCAGCGATGGCAGAGGAATGGGGGCATGTACGCCCACGTCGTTGGCGTCGACGCCTAATAGAAGCCGGAGGAGCTCAATCAGCCTCGGCGTTGAGTCCGGGTCTGAGGACCTAGACTCCCGCGACCTCAGCGGCCGGGTCTCTAGGACCCGAAAGCGTAGCAGGGGCAGGTCGCAAGAAGCGGAGCGCAGCGCACCAGCCACTAAGGTGCCTGCGAACCGGGGGGATTCACCGTCACGATCCGTGACCCCGACCCCGTTCAATAGGCGGGCATTGGTCGCCCGCAACCGACAAGAGGGGGAGCGCGCAGCAGAACAGTTTGTTGCGCAGCTCCTGGATGAGACCCGGCACCCGAGCTCGGATGTAGACCTCGTCCAGTCCGCCGCAGACTCTGTGGCCGCCATAATTACGGTGGCCACAAAGAGTCAAAACCTGAAGGGCACCTTCACAAACGCCCTCAAGAAGGCGGCCTCTCACCTCCAGGAGGTGGTGCATACGCTCGCGGAGCGCACCACCTCTGACGAGACGAGGCGGTTGCGGGCGGCAAACGACCGTCTGGCAGGGGAGGTGGCTGAGCTCCGCGCCGAGCTCAGCCAAATTCAGGAGTCCATGCGGCAGCCGAATGCCATACCTCGGCAAGCAGAGGAGCAGCGCTCCCTGCTGACCGACGCGCAGCTGCGCCAGGTCATGTCGTCCGTTGGGACCATGATCAACGCGCGGCTGGGGAGCCTGGAGGCAAGACTGCCTCCAGAACCGCGTTGCCGTCCACCACTCGCAGCGGACAATCGTGCGTCCGCTGCTAGGGACCCAGTGCCCACGTCGGGCCAACGGTCCTATGCGGCGGCGGCGTCAGCGTCGGTCAGCGTCCCCGCAGGGTCGAGACCTGCGGCCGGGAAGAAGGGGACTTCCAAAGCCCCTTCCCAGTCCCAGAGGGACTTTCCGCCCTTGAGGCCGACTCCTGCGGGCTCAACACGCGCCCCGGCGCCGAAGAAACGTGCACCCGCATCAACGGGTGCGCCACGACAGGCTTCAGTCCCTGGTCCGTCGGCGTCCGCCAATGAGGGCTGGCAGACGGCTGGGGAGAAGAAGGAGTTTCGGCGCCGGAAGAGGCGTGAGCGCAGGAGCGCTGCGAGGGCTGCGGCTGCCGAGCGGAAGAAGGAGGAAGGAAAGAGGCAGAACGGGAAGGCGAAAAAGAAGAGGCCCGGGAAGCTCCGACCGCCAAGATCAGCAGCCGTTGTCATAACGGTGTCGCCGGAGGCGGTGGAGCGCGGCCTTTCTTACGCCGCCGTCTTTAAGAAGGCGCGGGATAGCGTCGGTGTGGCGGACTTGGGCCCCACCGGCGCCAGGACCCGCCTCGCCCAAACGGGGGCTCGCATTCTTGAGTTCCCCGGTGTGGAGGGCGCAAAGACGGCGGACACAGTCGCGGAAAGGCTGCGAGGGTTGTTCGGGGCGGAAGAAGGCGTCAAGATCGCCAGGCCCGTGAAGTGCGCGGAATTCCGAGTCACTGGCCTGGACGATTCGGTCGCGCCTGACGACGTCCGGGAGGCCATCCAAGCCAAAACTGGATGCCGCCTGGACGACGTCAAGGTTGGCGCCATCCGCCCCGGTCCCGGCGGTGTCGGAGCCGTGGTAGCGCAGTGCCCCGTCGCAGCAGCCAACACTCTGGTTGCTGCAGGAAGGCTCCTCGTGGGCTGGAGTTCCGCCAAGGTCTCCTCGTTGGCGGCCAGGCCCGCGAGGTGCCATAAATGCATGGCCGAGGGGCACGTGCGCGCCACGTGTAGAAGTGGCTTCGACTGCAGCGGACTGTGCTTCCGCTGCGGCCAGCCGGGGCACAAGGCGACGGACTGTTCCGCCGCCCCCCATTGCCCCGCGTGTGCGGCGGGTAAATTGCCCGCCGATCATTTAATGGGGCGAAGGGGATGCAACCCTCCCCGGGCTTCCAAGCCTAAAAACGTCGTGGGTAGCCAATCGACCCCAGCTACCCCCGTCGTCGTCGCCGCTCTTCCACCGTCGCGGATGGAGGAGGATGTGGTTGCAGGTACGTCGGCCCAATAATGGACCACGACTGCACCCTCCTCCTCCAGGCGAATCTCAACCACTGCGCCCGTGCGCAGGATCTCTTCCTGCAATCCATGGCGCAGTGGTCGATCGGTGTGGCCGTAGCCGCGGAGCCCTATTATGTTCCTCCCCGCCCAAATTGGGTGGGTGACTGGGACGGCTCCGTGGCAGTCGTCAGCTCCACGGCTCCGCGTTCCCCGCCCTTGTCGCTCAAAGACAAGGGCTCGGGATACGTGGCGGCCGAATGGGGGGGATTACTCGTTTTCGGGGTTTACTTCTCCCCCAACCGGAGTCTGGCTGATTTCGAGGTCTTCCTCACATCTCTGGAGACCTCGATACGGCGCTTGGCATCAGGCCGCGTCCTGGTGATGGGAGACTTCAACGCAAAGTCCGAAGCGTGGGGGTCTCCCAGAACGGACGCCCGCGGTAGAGCGGTGGAAGAGTGGGCGAGTTCGGTGGGCCTCTGTCTGCTCAACAGAGGCACCACCGACACTTGTGTTCGGCAGCAGGGCGGGTCGATAGTGGACCTCTCGTTCGCTAGCCCTGCTGTCGCACACAACGTAAGGAACTGGCGAGTCCTGGAGGAGGTCGAGACTCTCTCGGATCATCGCTATATCCGAGCAGAGATCTCCCGGAATCCCCAGGACCCAGTTAGGGGTCACATGGCGGACAGAGCTCCCCGATTTCCGCGGTGGGCTGTGGGTCGTTTGAACCGGGACCTGTTGGAGGAGGCAGCCATAGTGCAGTCGTGGCTGTCTCCGGTGCCTCCCGACGAGGGGGTCGATGCTGCGGCGGGCCGCATTCGCGTTGCGCTTACGCAGGTTTGCGATGCGGCCATGCCGCGCGTCCGACGTCGGCCTCCTAGGAAGGAGGTCTACTGGTGGTCCCGGGAGTTGGTGGACCTCCGCGAGGCCTGCATTCGTGCCCGGAGGTCCTACACCCGCAGCCGGCGGCGACGCCGCAACGATAACGGGGAGGGCCAGCTGTACGAAGCGTACCAAGCAGCGCGTGACGCTCTGAAGCTGGCCATCTGTCGCGCCAAAGAGCAGTCGCGGCAGGAGATGCTGGAGGGACTCGATCGTGACCCCTGGGGTCGCCCATACCGCTCGGCGCTGAGCAAGCTCCGCGCGACGGGCCCCCCCCCTTACCGAGTCTCTTCAGCCTAGCTTCCTCACCGAAGTGGTCGAGGGCCTATTCCCGCCACAGGCGGAACACACGCCCCCGGCGATGGCCGCAGAGGCCGAAGTCCGGGAGGCCGACGAGGAGGACGTGGTGGTTCCGCCTGTCACGGAGGCGGAGATGGGGGCGGCCGTTCTGCGCATCCGCTCGAAGCGGACCGCCCCCGGGCCGGACGGAATTCCGGCCCGAGTGTTGGCCCTTGCCCTTGACCACATGGGCGACCGCCTCAGGGAACTGTTTGACGCGTGTCTGTCGTCGAGGAGGTTCCCTGAGTGCTGGAAGGTGGGGAGGCTAGTGCTCCTGCCCAAGCCGGGGAGAGCCCTGGACTCGGTCGCGGCCTACAGGCCTATCGTACTGCTGGACGAGGCGGGGAAGTTGCTGGAGAGGATTCTCGCTGCCCGCATCGTCCGGCACCTCGAGGAGGTGGGGCCCGATCTGTCGGACGCCCTGTTTGGTTTCCGCCCCGGGCGTTCGACGATCGACGCCATTTTGGCCCTGAGGGCCGCGACCGAGGAAGCCGTCAGGGGAGGCGGCGTGCTGTTGGCGGTGTCCCTAGACATCGCCAACGCATTTAATACTCTGCCATTCGGCAGCATCGGAGAGGCACTCCGATTCCATGGGGTGCCCGCATACCTGAGGCTGCTGATGGCAGACTATTTGGAGCGGTGGTCCGTGCTGTGCGAGGACCGAGCAGGCGACGTCGTGCGCAGGGCGATATCGCGCGGTGTTCCACAGGGGTCCGTCCTTGGCCCTCTCCTGTGGAACATCGGCTATGACTGGGCCCTGCGCGGAGTCTTGCCCCCCGGGCTGAGCGTATTCTGTTACGCTGACGACACGCTGGTAGCAGCCCGGGGTCGCAACTTTGAGGAGGCGGCTCGCCTGGCCACCACGGGGGTCTCTCAGGTGGTCGGGCGAATCGAGGCGCTGGGGCTTAAGGTGGCCCTCACCAAGACGGAGGCCCTGTTGTTCCATGGGCCCCGTCGCGGGCCGCCTGCCGGCGCCTCGATCACCGTCGGCTCGGTCCTCGTACCTGTTCAGGCCCAGATGCGATATCTGGGCCTGGTGTTGGATGGACGATGGCTCTTCGACGAGCACTTCCGTCAGCTCGAGCCAAAGCTGGACGGCGCGGCGTCCACCCTGGGACGATTATTGCCCAACCTGGGCGGACCCAGTTTAGCGTGCCGGAGGCTCTACACGGGGGTAGTCCGGTCGATGGCGGTGTACGGCGCACCGGTGTGGGCGGGGTCCCTGACCGCCCAGAACCGCGCGCGGTTAAGCCGACCGCAGCGCACTTTGGCGGTCAGGGCAATACGCGGTTACCGCACCGTGTCCGCAGACGCGGCATGCGCCCTGGCCGGTACTCCCCCGTGGGATTTGGAGGCGGAAGTGCTCGCCGACGTTTATCGTCGAGCGGCCGAATTTCGGGCAGGCGGAGGCGGTCGCCCTCTGCTCGAGCAGGTGCGCGAGTGGCGCGAGGCCGCTCGACGAGCCATCGTGGCCCGATGGTCAGTCCGGCTGGAGGCTCCACGTGCGGGTTTTCGCACGGTGGAGGCGCTCCGGCCGGTCCTTTCGTTGTGGGTGTGGCGACAGCACGGGACCCTTTCTTTCCGGCTGGTGCAGGTATTATCCGGGCACGGGTGCTTCGGATACTACCTGCACAAGGTCGCGAGGAGGGAATCGAGTCCCGCCTGTCACCACTGTGATTGTGGCGAGGACACGGCGCAGCATACGCTGGAGTTCTGCCCGGCGTGGGCGCAGCAGCGTCGTGCCCTCGTCGAGACCATCGGTGCGGATCTCTCGCTATCGGCCATAATCTGCTCCATGGCCGATAGCGACAGGAATTGGTGTGCAGTCGCCTCCTTCTGCGAGAACGTCATCTCGCAGAAGGAGGCGGCGGAGCGGGCCAGGGAGGAAAGTCTCCTCGCTGACCCGATCCGTCGCCGGCGAACTGGGCGGCGTCGGCGCGCCGATGCGCGCCTGATGCCACCCTGAGTAGGGCTGAGGGTGGGAGATCGGGGTATTTACTCTCCCACCCTCACCCTTCTGCGTAGTGGCGGCGTCTCTGGTGCACCCAGACGCCGCCGCCATTGTTGGTGCCCGCAGGGCGTGGGCAGTCACTGGGTGGGTCGTTGATGTCGTATCAGGTTCCAACGGCCCACCCGTCAAGGTGAGGTGACGGTGCACAGGGGGGTTTTAGTCGGTATGCCGGTCGTGTCGTCTAGACCGGTGAGCCCGACATAACCGTCCCACTGCCCCCCGAGTGGGACGGTATGCATCAGGAGCATTTCCCCCCTCAAAAAAAAAAAAAAAAAAAAAAAAAGGTTACGAGGGGGTGTGTGGCCAGAGAACCTCCTAGTGTGCCTGACGCCTGCTGGTCCCTTCTACACTTTTCGTGGATGGGAACAGCAGTCGTTGGGCCGGTACACCCCGGGCAACACGGGTAATAATGTCCTTTCGGGGGCATTATTACTCGTGGCTAATACTCTGGCACACGCGTAGGGAACCCGAGGCAGTCTGTCTCGGGGTTATCGGCCCGCAAGGGCCGCGTTTGGGGGTCTCTCCACGTGTTCCTCTGATTAGCAGAGGACACGTGGATTTGAGACAGGGAGGATAGAGGAAGAAAACCTCGGTAAAAAATAACAAGTAGGGGCCCGTAAGGCCAGGGCAGGCCTAGGTAGGTAGGTAGGGTGGTAGGATTAGGTTAGGTATATATATATATATATGTATGTGTGTATGTATGTGTGTGTGTATATATATATATATGTATGTGTATGTATATATATATATATATATATTTAGGGTTGTTAGGTTTTGTTAGGTTTAGGGTGGTAGGATTAGGTAACCTACCTACCTAGGTAGTTTAGTTTAGGTTTAGGTGTAGGCGTCCTGCCCAGTTAGGCGGTTTTGGGGTGTTGGGGCGGGTGGATTGGTCCAACATGGACCCCATCCGGCTCAACACGCGGGGCGATGGAGGAAGATAACCTCTCTATTTTTTAGAGAGGTTGTCTTCCTCTATCACTAGTGGTGGCCGTTAGGCCGTTTTGGGAAGCTTAGGCTTCCTGCCCAGTCGGGCGGTTTTGGGGCGGGTGGATCGGTCCAGCATGGACCCCCATCCGGCCCAACCCGTAATCCTGAACTGACAGGACCGGGGGCCTTCGGGCTGCGAGGAAGAAAACCTCTATAAAAATCACCAGTGGGGCCTGTAAGGCCCGGGCGGGAGCACATAGGGGAGGGGAAACCCAACCCTGCTCCAATCAAATCGTTACCCGTTGAGTGTCGTTGATCATGTCTAGCGGCTCAACGGGACCGAGGGGCTTGCCTTAGTTGGCCGGCCCGCGAGAAGGAAAACTCATACCACCCAACAGCGAAGTTGTAAAAACCTCTGGGTACCTGCCGTCCCCCAGCAGTATGTAGGCCTTCCCCCGGAATGAGCGTCACCCGGGGGTCGAGTTTATATCGGCTCCACTCGTGGGAATTATATGGAAAATTCAACCAAACAAACACCCGATGTTGAGAAGGAGAAGATGGAGGGGCACGGAGTGCGATTACGTGACTCCAAAGGGCGCTTTAAGCGCCCTTTACGACCACGCGCCAGCAATGTTGGAGCTAGTGCGTCAACGCCTGACGGAAGCCGGAGGAGCTCCATCAGCGTCGAGTCTGGGTCCGAGGCTTGCTCGGGTTCAGAGGCCAGTCGGCCTCAGAGCCGGTGCTCGTCGGCGGCTCGACGAGAGAGGGAGGAAGGGGGGGATAGTTCTGCATCCCTCACCCTCAGGCTTAGGGCGGCGCCCGGCGCTTCCGCGAAGCGCCGGAAGACTTCGCATCCCGTGCCGTCGCATTCGTGCTCGGACACGGAGGTGGAGGTGGTGGGGGGAATGCCCTGTCAAGAAAGGGCCGGTTCTCCGACGCCGCCTCCTTCCACGAGGAGGCTCCCCGGGCAGCCTTTACCTGCCCGTCGGGATGCCCCCAAGACAGCTGAGGTCCCGGATGCGTCTCCCTCGGCCGGGGACTCGGTTGCCGGCCTTCGGCAACGATTCGAGGCTGGAGCCGAGACCGTCCTGAGGGTGGCGGCCCGGTCCGGCAACTTAAAGGGGGGGTTCGTCCGGGACCTTAAAGAAGCCACTAAAGATATGAGGGAGGCCTTCTTCGATTTGTGGGGACGGACTTCCTCTGACCTTCAGAGGCGCTGGAGGTCAGAGAATGAGGGGCTGCACAGGCAGCTGGCGGAGCTCCGGGTGGAGGTGACGGCCATGAAGGCGGCCGCTGCCACTGCCGCTCGGGCCAACGCCGCCAAGACGCCCTCGGCCGCCGCCAAGGCGCCTGCCGGGAGACCACGGGAGGAGTTCCCACCCCTCCCGCGGCGCACAGCGCGGCCCCTCACTCCCGCGGAGGACCGGCGTCCCGCCTGGGCGGACGAGCTGATGCGGGCCACGGTGGCTCAGGCGCGCAACGTTGTTGATGCGTGCCTGGCCAACTATGGCCTCACGCCCGTCCCCACCCCGGGCCCTCCGCTCGGGGGCCGCCCCCGGATGGTCGGGGGCACGCCGGTTGGCCCGGCGCCCTCCAGTCCACCGGTTGCGCGGCAGACATTTGCCCCCACACCATCGGCTTCCTCTTCCAAGGGTAAGGGGAAGGGCAAGGGGAAGACGACCGCCACTGTGGCGCCGCGGCGCCCCGCCTCCCAGCCCCAACCCGCCCCGGTGGCCTCTACTTCGGCTGAGCAGCCGTGGACAGAGGTCGTCGGGAGGAAGAAGGGGAAGAAGAAGAAGAAGAAGGCCTCCTCCCCGGTGAGCAAGAAGAAGGGCCTCCGCCCAGCTGACCTGCGCCCCCACGCTCCACCGCCGTTGTGGTGGAGCTGACGGAGGAGGGGCTCCGGCAAGGCGTTAGCTACGCAGGCGTCCTCCAGCGGGCCACACAGGCCATGAAAGGCAACCTCACCGAGATGGGCCTCGCTGAAGGCGTCTTCTTTAAGGTTGCCGCCACTGGGGCCAGAATCTTAGAGGTCCCAGGTGCCACCTCCGGCGACAAGGCGGACAGGGTGGCCGAAACAATTCGGTCACTCTTCACGCCTGAGGAGGTCAAGGTCTCCCGCCCGGTAAAGTCCGCGGAAATGCGGATAACCGGGCTGGACGACTCGGCCTCCTCCGAGGATGTCGCCGCTGCGGTGGCACAAGCCGGAGCCTGCCCTCAGGCGCAGGTCAGGGTGGGGGAGATGCGCCGCGGCGAGAGTGGCCTGTGCACGGTCATGGTGCGCTGCCCCATCGCCGCGGCGAAGAAGGTGGCGGCCGGCCGTTTGCTGGTCGGGATGGTCTCGGCTCAGGTGAATCTCCTGGAGCCGAGGCCCAGGCGGTGCTACCGCTGCCTCGAACCGGGGCACGTGAGGCAGCAATGCACCGCCGAAACTGACCGCAGCGATCTCTGCTATCGCTGCGGTCAGCCCGGCCACAAGGCCGCCGCCTGCTCCGCCGCAAAACCTTCCTGCAGCCTCTGTTCTGCTGCAGGAAAGCCGGCGGAGCACCGGATGGGGAGCAAATCTTGCTCCCCACCGAAACGACGTAGGGCCAGAGGGGCGGTCGCCGGGACTCCGGCCGCCCCGGCCCCGTCCCAAGCAGGGAGCAGTACGGAGGCGATGGACACGTAATTAATTATGGCCCATCGCCTCCTACAGGTGAATATTAACCACTCCGCCAGGGCGCAGGATATTTTGCTGCAGCACATGGCGGAGTGGTTAATAGACATCGCCGTGGTCGCCGAGCCTTACTGCGTCCCCAGCCGACACAACTGGTTTGGGGACCTCGGGGGCTCGGCGGCCATTGTCTCGTCCGGACCCTCGCTCCTGGTGATGACAGACAGGGGCGAGGGATATGTATGTGTTGATTGGGAGGGAACCGTCCTGATCGGGGTGTACTTCTCTCCGAACCGGCGCCTCGCCGAGTTTGAGCAATTTTTGGGCGCGGTGGGGACCGTTATTAACCGGTACCCATCGCGTCCGATCGTGGTGGCGGGGGACTTCAATGCCAAATCAACGGCTTGGGGATCCCCTGTCACCGACGCTCGCGGCGACGCGCTGGAGGAGTGGGCGATTGCGACCGGTCTCGTGGTTCTTAACCGGGGATCGGTCGCCACGTGCGTGCGCTGGCAGGGCGAGTCCATTGTGGACATTTCGTTCGCAAGCCCTGCCGTAGCGCGCCGCGTCCGGGACTGGCAAGTGCTGGTCGAGGCGGAGTCACTGTCGGACCACCGTTACGTGCGGTTCGACATCTCTGCCTCGCCGGCGATCCCGGACGATCGCCCGAGGAGAGGGTACACCCCGTCATCCCCACGATGGGCGTTGAAACGTCTCGACATAGACGTGCTGGTGGAAGCCTCCATCGTCCAGGCCTGGACCCCGATGGGTGAAGGGCCTGTGGAGGTTGAGTCGGAGGCGGAGTGGTTCCGGGGCGCGATGACGCAGATTTGCGACGCGTCGATGCCCCGGGCCAGTGCTCGACCTCCAAGGCGTCAGGTGTACTGGTGGTCTGACGACATTAGTCAGAAACGCGCCCCTTGCATTGCGGCGCGTCGCCAGTACACTAGGTACCGCCGACGCAGGCGGTACCGTGACCCGACCGTGGAGGCACGGCTGCGGGGCGAATACGTACAGCGAAAGCACGCCCTGCAGTCCGCCATCAGTGAGGCCAAAACCCAAAGATGGGAAGTGTTCCTGGGGACTCTCGAGGCAGATCCGTGGGGCCGCCCGTACAAGGCGGTCAGGGGCAAGTTGCGCCCCTGGGCCCCACCGGTCACCGAGAGTCTCCAGCCCCGGCAATTAGAGGAGGTGGTCTCCGCTCTCTTTCCTTCGAGAGCGGAGCACACGCCTCCCGAAATGGCGCCGCCCGATATTGAGGAGGGCGGTGCCGATGCCGGGGCGCCAGAGGTAACAATGGCGGAGCTCGGCGCGGCAATGGTTCGGCTCCGGGGCAAAAACACCGCCCCGGGGCCGGACGGTATTCCTGGCCGCGCCTGGGTTTTGGCCTACGACGCCCTAGGGGACCGGCTCCTCAGGCTGTTTAACGCCTGTTTGGAGTCGGGACGGTTCCCTGCCATGTGGAAGACGGGTAAGCTGGTCCTCCTGCGCCGAATAGTCGGGGACTACCTGCACCAGAGAAGCGTATTCTGTGTGGGGCGGAACGGAGAGACTTTCCGGAGGGAGGTGTCGTGCGGTGTTCCGCAGGGTTCCGTTCTTGGACCGATCCTGTGGAACATCGGCTACGACTGGGTTCTGCGGGGCGCCCTGCCCCCGGGCGTCGGCGTAACTTGTTACGCCGACGACACGCTGGTCACGGCCCGGGGAGAGGATTACGGGGCAGCTGCCCGTCTTGCCACGGCAGGGGTGGCCCTGGTCGTCGGTAGAATTAGGATGTTGGGACTGGAGGTGGCGCTGGATAAGTCCGAGGCCCTGTTATTTCATGGGCCTCGGCGGGCGCCGCCACCAGATGCCCACATCATAGTTGGAGGGGTCCGCATCGGGGTCGAGCCGAGTATGAAATACTTGGGGCTCCACCTCGACGGCCGCTGGAAGTTTCGCGTCCATTTTAGCCGCCTGGCCCCCCGGTTGATGTCGGCGGCGGGAGCGCTTAGCTCCCTGCTGCCGAATATCGGGGGGCCGAGTGTCGTCTGCCGCCGCCTCTATTTGGGGGTGGTGCGGTCGATGGCCCTCTACGGGTCGCCCATTTGGGCCGGCGCCCTCGATCGCCGAAACATCGCCCTCCTGAGGAAACCTCAGAGGGCGATGGCGATCAGGGTGTCGCGGGCGTACCGCACCGTCTCCTTTGAGGCGGCGTGCGTCCTGGCGGCATCGCCGCCCTGGGATTTGGAGGCGGAGGTCCAAGCGTCGGTGTATCACTGGCGCGCGGACCTCCGGCTCCATGGTGAGGTACCAACTCACGGGGCGGTGGAGACGCGAAGGTCCCAGGCTCGACTGGTCCTCGAGGCCAAGTGGGGGGAAAGGCTGGCCCAGCCCCGCTACGGGGTGAGGACAGTCGAGGCTGTCCGTCCGGTGCTAAGGCAATGGACGGACAGACGGCGCGGACCGCTCACCTACCGGCTTACTCAGGTGCTCTCCGGACACGGCTGTTTCGGAGAGTACCTGTGCAAGATAGCCGGTAGGGAGCCGACAACCAGGTGTCACCACTGCGAGGAGTGCGACCGGGACACGGCGCAGCACACGCTGGAGGAGTGTCCGGCGTGGGCCGAGGAGCGCTGTGCCCTGGTCGCCGTGATTGGCCCCGACCTCTCGTTGCCGACCGTCATATCCAAGATGGTCGGCGACGACAGGTGCTGGGGCGCTATGAAGTCCTTCTGCGAGGCTGTCATCTCGCAGAAGGAGGCGGCGGAGCGGGGGCGTGAGGACGATCCTTACGCCCCGGACGTCCGCCGCCGGAGGAGGGGGCGCAGGAGACGCGCTTATGTCGCTCTCCTGCCCCCCAGCTAAGGGTTCTGGGTGGCAAGGCCTCAGGGGACCCTGCCACCCGTGAGTAAGAACCCATAGAGGGCGCGCGCGGTGTTCCCGCGCGCCTTCTAACGTCGAAAGGGGAGAGCAGTGAATTGCTCTCCCCCGGGGACCCACACGGGGGGGCCTGCTATGGATGAATCTTTCCAGACTCCCAACTGGCCCCCCCCATTGGGTGAGAGAGGGAACACCCCAGGTTTTTTTAGTGGGTATTGGTATACCCACTAAAAAACCTGGGGTGTGGGGCGTGTGGGACTCACCAGCCGAGTGCTGGTGCACTCGGCTGGTGAGTCCCACACGCCCCGCCGGTGCCGTCCCCTAGCCGGCGGGTAGTGCATCAAGAATGTTTCCAGGGTATCAAAAAAAAAAAAAAAGGTTACGTAACAGTGTTTTTTAAAAATAAAATGTCGCCCATGTTACTCGGTGACAATACAGCTTTCTAATGGTGAAAGAAACTTTTAAATCGGTTGAGTAGTTTTTAATTTAAATCCTTACAAACAAACAAAAAATCCAATCTCCCCTTTTTATAATATTAGTATATAAAGCGGGTGAAATGTGTGTTTATTACAATTCTGCCTATCTTCGCGCGCATGTACAGTAGATATGTATTTATAAAAGCCTGGATTGTTTACTTTATTCTCAACTACGACTAACTGTCCCCTACGGTTTCACCTACTTTTATAATTACTGCTCTGCTCCAGTGCCTTATAGCGTGATGTTATATGGCCATTGACCAGCCTCTAGACTTAGGCTATTAAATGCAAAAACATTTTTATTATCCGACGTATTATATATATATATTAGAAATTATAGTGATCAAACAAAAAAACAACAAATAAACCCTTTTGCATTAATAAATGTGTATATTATGTAAACTTTTCAACGCATGATTCTGCATATAAATGATAAAAGCGCTTTCCAGCCATCGATTTTGTTCCGTGAACAAAAAACATGGAGATTGAATCAGTTTTCCATCGCTTCATGCAAATGGCCGCGCTCAGCTGAGGTAAGCCTATCCATTTTCCAATCGAGTGAAACGTATAATGTGTAGGTTTTTTGGCAACTATTATGATGTTTCGCAGCACTATGATAAATAAAATGAGTCGATATATAACACTGTAACAATAATTGGAGGTCATATTTAGGGTCGTAAAGTAATTACATTACTACATTTTTATTTAAACGGTTAGATTAAACTACGGATTACAATCATGCCTTGTCTTGATTATTTATGTACATGTAAGTGGATGCTCCTATTTACCATACTGCTACTTTAGAGGCTACCATCAAATTTTATCAAATGCTTGAGTATGTTCAGTAGTAGTTCATGGAGAAATGGTTGCAGCACCTTACAGTTATGATTTGTAAACGAAATATTATTGTACACTTGGCGATTAAAAAGAGTGGCTATGAGTTTCTTTCCCGTTCTTCTCATGAGCCCTACACCCTTGCTTTGCGGAACATGGCAGTAAATATAAATTCGCAGAGAAAAGAAAAAATTACGTGTAGCTTTGACATTCATAAGTGTTACCTTGTAACCTAACTTGAATAAATTTATTTAGATATTTTATTTGCTTTTATAATTATTATATTTATTTGTTTATAAACTATGACGGCACGAGCTATATTACATAACAAGAAGGTTAAGGTTACCAACACAATGGTTCAGTGTGGATTGGCAGACTTCTATTCACATATCTTTGCGAATATTATGAAGAATTTGCGGAGATACAAGTTAGGGATTTTTTCGTCAGTCTTAAAGCGAGCGATAATTAACATCGTACGGTTAGAGGTGCGTGATTAGGGATAGAATTTAAGTACGTGACACTTCTCTTCAATTAAATTCTAATCCACAATTCTACATACAGTGTATCATGCTTGCATTTTATCTTATGTTACCAATTGAGCTTCTTTATTTATTTACGTGTATTTTTTCGAACAAATTCGGACATATTATCGGCATGTTCGAGGTTCTTATGGCTATTGTGATTCTGCTAAACCTTACTGCCAAAGTCACATCCGCGTCGGCTGTTACAGAAAGGAATTAAATACAGGAAGAAATGTAATTTGTAACGTCCTATAACATTACTGGATTCTTAATTGTAAAAGAAAATGTAATATTTTCATCTGTTAATAATAGCTTAGATCAAATTAAATTTTATTTCACTGATTATAAAGTATGGCTGACTTTGTTTATATTTTTACTATCTGACCTGCGCAACTTCGTCTGCGTCACATAAGAGAATTTGCTCCGTTTTTGCAACGTTTTTTATTTATGCTCTGCTCGTAGTAGCGCGTTGTCGTAGCGTGATGTTATATAGCCTATAGCCTTCCTCGATAAATGGGCTATCCAACACTGAAAGAATTTTCCAATTCAATCCCGTAGTTCCTGAGATTAACGCGTTTAAATAAACAAACAAACTCTTCAGCTTTATAATATTAGTATATATTTAACATTACACTGTACCCATATTTGCTAAATAAAATATCCTTATCTTTATACTTTGAGTTTTTCTATAGTAGGCGACAATCGAGTTTGAGATGAGTTCCTATGTTTAGCCGGTTTAGCAGTATAGCAGGGATGAAGGTAACGCGAGTGAAATAAAGCCTTAATAAAAATTTTGGTTATTTTTTTGTGATATCAGTTCAGTTTAAAATCAATTTACATAGTAAAATAAAATGCGTATAGTATAAAATATTCTAGCTGTAAAACATATAAACATCGTCATAGCGCACTGCGGAACTATCATGTTGATTGGATCTGAATTTTTCAGTTGCCACATAGTTTGTGCCTGTATTTATTTAAGCTTCATCTATTTTCTATTTTGTGGGCACATACATGTAATCGCTGCAATTTTGATTGTATTGAAACATTTTATACCTACCACGGATAAACTGGATATTTCATTATTAATATTCAGAATGTACGTATTATAACTTTATAAGCAAGAAAATTAATTTAAAATGGTTTCATCCGATCAGGTAAAGAGTTATAGCGTCCGGCACTCTTACAGACTGGTTAAAATGGCTAGATTGGTATTTACTTAGGCGAATCTGTTAATTCCTTCACATGTTTAGCGACAGCCGGCTTATCCAAAGAATTGTGTACGAAGTGTGGGTATCATTTCCTCATTTCTTTTAAAAATAAAACGTCCATCGAGGAATTATTCCTGTGTCACGGGGGACTTTACAAACATTTCAACATTTAGTCGGCCTCAATGGCGTCGTGGTTAATGTAACCGACTGCCACGACTGAGGTCGCGGGTTCGATTCCCGCACAAGTCAAACATTTGTGTGCATGAACATGGATGTTTGTCTTGGTCTGGGTATTTCTATGTATAATACGTAGGTATTTACAAAAAAAAATATGTATGTTTATCCATTGTCTAGTACCCATAGTACAAGCTCTGTTTAGTTTGGGCTAGATGATGTTATGTGTATGTGATAGAATATGATAGAATAGATATGTAGTGCATTAAATCACTGAAGAACTACATATAGTCCACGCGTAAGAACTGGTAAGCAAAAGCTGTCTATTTATTCTCCACGCTAAAATTATTATACCAGCTTCGATACAATTTGAATTGGATATAATATGGATACTGGAAGCCTAGGCTATTTAAATAAAGGACACCCATACTTGAAACAAGCATTTGTGGATTACACTATTATTTTTTCGTTGGAGGGATGGAACGGATCACACTCGGCATAATATTAGCAGCTGCGAGGCGACCAATGAATGTGTAGTCGGTTGCTCATCGCTAACAAGAATTACCCTCAATCAAATAGCACTTTTCAATCATAGAATTAAACCATACAATGTAAGCGCCTGCATTTTAAATCGCTGGTGTAACGACCACAAACTACGAAAACCATTTAAGTATTCACTAAAGTAAGTTTTAAAATATATCACAATACATTCGGTCAGCTCACAACAAATAAACTTCTACTTTCTTTCCTGCTTTAAAATGCGTTTAATGTTAATTAAAAGCAGTTTCACTTTGTCAATAACGTTGTTGGTTATATGAGTAGGTAATTAATTTGTCAAATGTATTTAGTTTTGATGTTCAAAACGGAATAATACATTTGCAAAATGTATAAGGTTGTGCCATTAGGTATATTATATTTTGCCGCGCTATATATTCGTTGCTAGTAAAGGCAAATAGAAATGGTATAAAGACTATTTGAAATCTAGATTTTTAGTAAAGACCACACTAGCGACTTTTTTAAATCTTGTCTGTCGAGGTGACTTCACAAATATGGTAAGAGACATAAGGAAGATCCGAATCTGACTGTGCCGAAGTATCCACATACAGTGCTGCAAAAATGCATACCCATTTCAAATTAAACTACTATATACGGATTTTATCGCGTTGTTTATTTATCACTGTATTACAAAATTTTGAAAATATTACACTACTACTACTATTGATTTTATTTTACTAATTTATAAGCTAAAATTATTTAAAGTATTAAATCTATTTATTTTTGGTTTACACTTTCCCCGACGTTTCGGTTGCTTTTCAGCGTTTCTCCCCGTGACCATGGCTGCTAAACAGTGATAAATAATCAACGCGATAAAATCCGTATATAGTAGTTTAATTTCAATGAATAACATTCTCGTAAACAGAAGACAATATTATATCAATTTCAAAACTAAAATGGTATAAACCGGTAATTGCCGCCATCTAACGGCAATCGATACAAGAGCTCTTAAGTGGTTTATTTATATCGTAATAGATGGCGGTGCACTACTATAAAATACAAAGGAATAAATTTCTTAATAACTCAATTTTGATAAATTTACTTTATACAATTTCTTTATCTCTATTCACAATCGTTTATTTAAAAAAAGTACACAATAACAGGGTAAAACAAGAAGCAAAGAGTTACAAATGAATTTATACATTTATAGTGGGTAGTTTATTTTATAGATACTTTCGATGACTCGCTATTCTGTTCTTGGCTCAGCGGTCGTGAATGCGACTGCTGTGCATGAGGTCTCGAGTTCGAATCCCGGGTCGGGCCAACAAAAACATTATCCTCCTTCAGACTCAGTCGGGTAAAAAGATATTAGGTTTATCTATTACGAAAACTCAATAGCAGCCCGGAGTTAGGAAGTTGGCGGAGTTAGACACCCCCGTGCCGAGGAAAGCACGTAAAGCCGTTGGTCCTGCACCTGATCTCTCTCCGGTCATGTCGGATTACCATCCTATCGGATAATGAGGGTTAAGGAACAGAGAAAGCACTTGTGTTTGCGCACACGCTTGTGCACTATAATATCTCCTGCGCAAATAGCCAGACTCTGTTAAGATTGGCCGCCGCCGTGACCGAAATTCCGTCTGGAGGACATTATTGTGCCCGAGTGTTCGAGTGCCTTTTCGATTGAGATTATAATTTCTTATAAATTTCACCTATATGCCTAAATGAGTACGCATTGCAATATTTATAATACAAAACCACCTAGTTCATTCATTTTCATTTTAATTCGGGTGTTCACCTCAGTGTTATGCACTATACAGGTGACTGTACATCACTGTGCCATCCATTCAGTCTTATCTTCTTTCTATCGAAACACAGAAATTGTCTAAATACTGCTGTGCATGAGGTCTTAGATTTGATTTTCAGGTCAAAACTTATACAGCGGGAGCAATAGAGCAATTGTACCCACTTAGCAAAATCGTACCCGAGCCGTGTTCGAAGTTCGGATCAAAGCGTTGTTGGACTTTTCTATCAAGAAATTCTTAATAGCAGTTGCTGCAATTATTATTTTTTAGGAATAGTTTCGTAGAGACAGCTCGCCACTAATATACCTAATCATCATATTATTCGTACTTTCTGTAACATACCATCGAACATTGACAGTCGTTAGCAGACTGTATGGATTAACATTTGCTCGGCAGTGGCATGATAAACATCGTCACCTTATAAGCTTTGAATATAAAGTGGCGTAGATTCTGTAAGGAGTCACGTACGAAACATATCGAAATATAAATTGAATTGGCTGCTGACGTGCCTAGAGATGAGTATCTTTTTCAATGCTCTCATCATAATCTAATTTTAATAATAAGTTTGAAAGGTAATATATAATAGATTATACAATAGGCATGCTGACAGGGTTAAAAATAAGTGATTCTAATAAGTCCATCTTTTAGATTAGCAAAAAATATTGGACACCTATTTTTTGTTTTTACAAAACAAATAAAATTTACTAACATATAACGCATTAAAGTTCGAGAGTGTAGGCTATTGACGTCACACCTTTTTAAAATTTGTACCTACAAGTGACGTAACACGACATTTAAACGCGTTGTATCTTCGTTGTTATTTGTTCGTGGGTCAAAAGAAAAATTCGCGTCTAATATTTTTTGCTGATCTAAAAGACGGACTAAAAACATTTTTTTACTCATCATGCCTATTCATCGAAAGAATAACTTATTAGTAAAGTAACAGGTTGAATTTATAACAATATGAGTATATATACAGAACGTAGAAGTACTTGCACAGAACATAGATGAAGAATTGCGTATTTTCGCTCTATATATAAATCTTATTAAGACCTTTGACTACATAAAACATGACATTCTTAGGGATTCCCCAGGGAAGTGTAGTGGATCTTTTATTATTTAATCATCAATGATATGCCAAAGATAACCAATTATTTCACAATATTGTTCCTGTATCACGGAGACTTTACAAACATACATTTAACTGGCGCAAAGTACACCCACAGGCTAAACAATAATTTGTGGACAGAAAAGCCCAATAACAGTTTGTACAACCAAGGAATTGAGGCTGCGATCGGTCCCAAGTGTAAGCCCAAACTTATACAGTGGAAACAATGGAGCGATTATGGTACTAGTTAGAACAAGAAGAAAAAAGAAATTCACCACTTTGTCGTGCCAATCCTTTCTTAGTCCGTATGCAAACTGAGGGATACGCTATTTTTAACCGACTTCAAAAAAAGGAG
The DNA here is from genome assembly GCA_963675205.1 of Catocala nupta. Taxonomy (NCBI): domain Eukaryota; kingdom Metazoa; phylum Arthropoda; class Insecta; order Lepidoptera; family Erebidae; genus Catocala; species Catocala nupta. The sequence goes on along the minus strand of OY776095.1, from coordinate 4,537,762 downwards.
GAGGTTCTTAATTCGACTGTATTTTTTATGTGTTTTACTGCATAGCTTTTATCTATGTAAACCAATTTTGATAATTCTCTCTTCAAATTTTTTTATTTGGATGCTGGTGCTTTCCATTTGGTCCCATATAAATTTGATCAAGATCTGTCCAATAGTTTATGAGTTATGCGTAATTGAACGAAAAACAACTGTTTAAGATGGTTTGGACGCGCATCATAGTATTTCAAGGTGATGTTAATAATTTGGTGATGTACTGATGAAAATCTTATTATTGGTTATGGATTAAAATAAACTTTGACACAAGGAAGTTTTATACGTCCTTTCACTTACAACAAGAAGTGACAGATAGCATTGTTGCCTACGCCTTTTATAGCTAATCAAACTAAAGTATTTGACTACTATTTATATTGTATGATGTTAAGTTATACAATTACTAAGGTGCAGTTATTCTAAATAGTTAAATATCATAATTAATTAATTTTTGCATATATAAATACTTTATTAAACTTAAAAACAAATAGATTTGATAGTTTCAATAATTTAATTAGCTTAAAATTAGTAAAGTTTAATAGTATAGTATAGTAAGTTTCTAAATTATGTAATAGAGTGTTAAATAAACAACGCGATAAAATCCGTATATAGTAGTTTAATTTCAATGAATAACATTCGCGTAAACAGAAGACAATATTATATAGCGATTAGTTAATATAATAAACGATTGATATAATTTTAAAATAACTAATTTTTATAAGTGTAGCATACATTAAATATAACATCGTTTGACATAACATACATTAAATATAAAATCGTTTGACATACCACTCAAAAGATATAAAACTTATTTGGTCTAATTATACTGAAATAAATATTCAGAGTGTGAATTTTTACGAGCTGTGGCTTCTAATTTAAACTTAAAAAAACAATAACTTTGTATTTTTTTAAATAAATATTTAAAAGTATTTTTCTTTGTTTTATTCTTTGTAAGTTCTATCGTAGTTATAGATAATAGTAACCTAAGTAGATATTAAACATAACTAGTTACTGATTACCACCTGCGCTAAGATAGGTCGATGGGGCCCCGCTTCGGGGGGCTCCTATTTCTGAGTGGTTTAAAAAAAATAACCACGAAGGCTAAGGCGGGAGCTCCGCTCCGCTTCGCTTCCGCCTTAGCCTTCTAACCTAACCTATCCGAGTCGGGGTACTCTGAGTCGGGGTGTTAACCATAATGACGTTTTTTATATACATATATTAAACGTTAGACCTAATGTTTTTTGATTAAATAAACAATATACATATTAAACGTTAGACCAAATGATTTTCGATTAAATAAACGTTATATCAAACAACGTTATACTAATTAAGTTTTAGAATAAATAAATGTTATATGTAAAGAAATTATATCAACAGTTGTATATATATCTCACGTTGATTATATCTTATGAACGATAATAAAATGAAATTAGACTAAATTAGTTTATACGTTATGAGACGCACCCTTTAATTTCAGTCGATAGATACTCTCCACCGTTATCACTTATCACTATACAAAAGTAAGCAACTAATTTTGAATTAAACCTTTACTCGCTTTTTGCAACAAAATCTTTGAATGCCGAAAACACATCTGATTTATAAATCAAGGAATAAACAACACAATAATGAGTGAACTGGTCCAGAAAAAAAACAAAATAATTCTTATTATCAAACATTGAAAGAGTGATTGGTCCGCATACATCAGAATGCACAATGTATAATGGTCACTTAATGTATTCTTTATTATTCACCTTATTGAAGGGTAGTCTAGTCTGTTTACCGTTTATGCAAGCTTCACATAAATCATCCGTAGGTAGTATTGTTTTAATCAGTTGTTAGCCTTCAATTTAATTATTACACTTTAACTCAATAAATTTACCCTTACGCATATGATAAAATACATATTGATGCCATCATTTATAATTATTTACATTACCTTGACATGCTTGGGAAACAGACTGACGAGGGGTCAGTACTTTTAGCTTGCTAAATATATTACTCTGTGGGTCAGTCTGTTTCCCAAGCATGTAAGGGTAATGTAAATAATTATAAATTATGACATCAATAGTTATTTTAAAATCTAAAGTATTAAAATTATGTAAAAGCTTATTTTTCATAATTATGTATTTTACCTTCCATTATAATGATAGTCCCGTGCTGATAAAAAATAAACTTTAATCTGGCCTGCTGCATGCATCTTTGAAACTGACAATAAATTAAAAGGTACCTCAGGACAATACAACATATTCTCCAAAACACCCGGAACACCAGAGCTGCTCACTACATTGATTGAACCTTTTTTTGTAGCGAAATAATTTGCTGCTGGTACTCTCCAGTCATAAATGCATAGTAAATATGGCACTCCTTTGCTCAACACAGTAGTATCACGATTTGAACACTAGACTGCAGGTAGTTGTGATTTATTTAATAAACAGAATTTTCAATCGCGGCACTAGGCCCATAACTTATTAGAGGTTATGGATTAAATAACACACTGTACAAACACTTTAACTATTTATTTTAAACGCTGACACAAGGAAGTTTAATACGTCCGTTCACTTACAGGTCACAACAAGAAATAACAGATAGCAGTGTTGCTACGCCTTTTAAGAGCTAATCAAACTAAAGTATTTGACTACTATTTATATTGTGTGATGTTAAATTATACAATTACTAAGATACAATTATTCAAAATAGTTAAATAATTTTTGATTATGTATATATATATATATATAATTCAACAGATCTTCGGTGATATACAATGAAATTCTTTAATAAATGACAACAAATTTGCCGTGATTGCTGCAATCACATGTATATTGTATATGTATTGTTTATATAATTCCAAATTAGTTTTTGATAGCATTTAATAGTATAGAGGTTATGTGCAACTGTAAAACTCAACACTCAAAAAAACAGCTTTTGATTTGAAGCCATTAGGATAACATAGCATCCTTGCGGTATTTGGAATTATCATGAGATGCACTATGGTCAAAAATGATTTCTCTGTTCAAAGCATTTTTCATGTAATCCCGCATTTTCGAAATCGTATTTTTGCGCACTTCACAAGTCTCTTTTGAAATGGCCTTGGAGGTGGATTTCCTATTTTGAGATAGGCGTTTCTCCCTTTCTTTGTTTGCCTCATTTAAACGGCGCTGTCTCAAAAGAGCAGCGCGTTTAGTAGGTCTACATATATTCATAAAATAGACAAATTAAAGCAGTTATCAAACTTCAGATTCACTAATAACCGAGGAAATAAACAAATATTTTAACAAATGCGAAAACCGACTTCAGAATATTCTAAACCAAAAAGGTAAAAAAATAATTGCGTTTTCTTGTGTCTACAACAAAATGATTAGGATAATTTATTGTAATGTATTTGTTTTTTTATAAGATAAGAAGATATATTTATTTGCTAAAACACGTGTAGGTACATAATTAAACATTTTGAGATGCTTAGTTACAGATGTTAAATAATACTTTGTATCAACATGTTTGACCATATCTGGTGTACAAATATCACACGTCAATTTAAAATATAGGTAGTTAACAATTCATTTAACACATAATCCAAATAACAAGATAAAGTAATATAAAAATGTCGGTAAAAATAATAGTAATAATAATAATAATAGGTCGGGCGTGCCACCAACCCGGTGAATCCCTCAGGCATATAGTTTCCGGTTGTTCTCGTCTTGCTAACGGCGAGTACTTGCACAGACATAACCAAGTAGCCAGAATTATCCATCAGCAACTTGCTCTGAAGTACAAACTTGTAGAGGTCGAGGTGCCTTACTACAGGTATGTAGCGGAACCAGTTCTCGAAAAGGACCATATCACACTGTATTGGGATCGATCTATTATCACAGACAGGACTGTTGTTGCCAACAAGCCTGATATTGTGGTAATAGATCGATCAGAGCGCCGTGCAATGATTGTCGATATTACCATCCCTCATGATGGCAACCTCGTGAAAGCTGAGAAGGAAAAAGAACTAAAATACCTGGACTTAGCACACGAGGTTGTCGATATGTGGGATGTGGACTCGGCAATCATTGTACCGATAGTCGTTACGGTAAACGGTCTAATAGCCAAGAGCCTCGACCAACATCTTAAGAGGCTCGCGTTAGGTGCTTGGGTCAAGGGTCAGATGCAGAAGGCGGTTCTCCTCGATACGGCACGCATAGTGAGGAGATTCCTCTCTCTGGACCCCTAACCACCGACAGCTTGGACCTTGTCTCGATGTCGGTGGGCATCCATAATTTTTATATTTTTAAATGTGTTTTTTTATAATTATATATTTAAAAATGTAATTTTTATTGATAATTAATGAATAAATGTGAATAATAATAGTATGTCAACATTGTAAAATTCAAAGAAAATATAGTTTATACATACTATTTAAATTTATAAATATTATTATTAGATATAGGTATTTATTAAAATATTATAATTTGTCATTAAGAAAATCATCTATAGTATAATAACATTTTGAAGACAACAATTCTTTTAATGTATTTTAAATTTATCTATACTTAATTGTTTAATGTAATCCGGAATTTTATTGAATATTACAGGCGCTTTACATACTACACTTTTATGTAGAAGTGCTGTTTTAGAAGGATGACCACACAATCTGTTCACATCCCGGCGATTTCTCTTTACTTTGTTTGAGAGTCGAGGGAATAAATGAGAATTGCTTTTAACAAACAATGCTATTTCATAAATGTAAATCGAAGATAATGTCAGAATATTATTATTAGCGAATATCGGCTTACAACTATCGGTACTCTGTAGGCGGAACATAGCACGTAAACATCGCTTCTGCATTTTAAATACCATGTCAGTGTTGGTCGAGTTACCCCAAAAAATGACACTATATCTGAGCACAGACTCGGTAAAGAAGCGAAGAACTGGTTTTAAGCGGTTACTGTAACTTTAGATCGCTTCCGATATCAAGATTACACTCGTGCATTCTTAAACGTCAAAAGACACGATATATTTGGTTTGGAAATTAAATATTATAAATAAATTAAATAGTATACTAAATTAATATATTTAGTACCTCGATAAACAGCGGGAAAACGTGATAAGAAAGTTTTCAAACATTCTGACGTCAGGATCTCTGGACCACATTTGTTTCGTATAGTTTGACACAATATAACTTATTTCTTTCTTTGTAATCACTTAGTAACTTCTTTTTCATATCAGAAATAAGTTACACGTGGAAGAAATTTCGCTAGGTGTATTCACTCGTCTTTTTTTCGGCCATCATAATTATTGTGTCTTCTAAATGCTATTGGAGAAAACCAAAGCTTAAGAGAATAGTACTTACTTTCGTAAGGAAACAGCGGCAAGCACATCCAGTGTTCTATATTCAAGTTCCCAAAAAATAAAATATTGCATCAGGTAACATCGAAAGCCTACAGGGAAACTTCAGACCTGCCCTCGCGAGAATGAAATATTGAGTCACCATCTTGTCATTAATTTCTGTCACGAGCTACTCAGAGTGTGTAATCAATTTCCGTTATTTTCTTTAATCTTTAAAGCCTGTGGCGTACCCAGATTATTTGTGGGCGCTTGAGGTATATAAAGCTTGTTAAAATATTTGTAATTAACAGCTACTTAATAACATATTGAAATTAAACTACTTTAATCACGTCAAAATTCGTAAAATATAGTTCACATTTTACGAATTTTGACGTGATTAAAGTAGTTTAATTTCAACTTGTAACATTCGCGTAAACGTAAGACATACAAATTTTAGCGCAAGGGAGCCCCACAATCAACGAAGTAAAACTCCATTAAAAAGAAACGTGATTGTATGAAATTGTATAAGTACGTACGAATTCGAGGATATAATTATATGTATTGAAAGGATTTTCCGAAGCACAACTTCGCAGCGTCTTGACTTTAATCAATCAATATAAGAATTAATAAAAAATGCGACGAGAAATACCACTCCCGTATACACAGACACAATGGATCAAGTTATAAGCTGAAAGCGGATTATTTTATTGCGAGTCTCTTTACAGTTATTTATGTGACCTACATGAATAAACAAATTCGATTTAGAATTATATTATTTATTTAGGTCACATAAGAAAACTCAATCGTTATTTAGTTGGCTGATGTTATATTTAGGTGAGTTTAGCAACTAACAAGTCCATGAGCTAGGAAAAATACTACACTACTAACATTTGTAGCCGAATATGTTCGATCCCCGAGCCGTACGAAAATGTACAAAAATGCGTTATTGCGTTTTCTGACAGGACAAGCATGTTCTGTAAGAGTATTTAATTTTTATAGCAGCATATTTTTATGGCGTTTGGCTGCGGACGTATACAGGCTCGCCCTATAAGGTGGGTCATAATTTACGAAATGTGTGTGTAATCTGTTATCGAGATCTTGGCTACTTGCCCCATCATTTTAATTGTGAAAAAAAAAAGAAAAACATCCTGATCCGCAATAACCATGGTGCCACCGTGGATCATAATCATTGTCGGCCTCGATGGCGTAGTGGTTAGTGTAACCGACTGCTACGCCTGAGGTCGCGGGTTCGATTCCCGCACAAGTCAAACATTAAACATTTGTGTGCATGAACATGGATGTTTGTCTTGGTCTGGGTGTTTCTATATATTTACAACAAAAAAAAATGTATATATGTATGTTTATCCATCAGTCTATATGTCTATATGTGTCTATATGTCTAGTACCCATAGTACAAGCTCTGCGTAGTTTGGGCTAGATGGTGTTGTATGTATGTGGTAGAATATTTATATTTTATTTATTTATAATAAATTTTCCATGTGATTCAAACACACAACACTAGGCATAGAGGCAGAAAGTGGTAAACCATATTTTCAAAAGTACAAATTTCAGCATTAATTGAAATTAAACTACTATATACGGATTTTATCGCGTTTTTTATTTAACACTCTATTACATTCTCTATTACATAATTTAGAAACTGTTGCACTACTATAATACTATTAAAAATTTACTAATTTTAAGCTAATTAAATTATTAAAACTATTTGTAATTAAGTTTACACTTTCCCCGACGTTTCGGTTGCTTTTCAGCAGCCATGGTCACGGGGAGAGTCTCCCCGTGACCTGTTTTAATAATTTAATTAGCTTAAAATTAGTATAGTTTAATAGTAGTATAGTAGTGTAACAGTTTCTAAATTATGTAATAGAGTGTTAAATAAACAACGCGATAAAATCCGTATATAGTAGTTTAATTTCAATGAATAACATTCGCGTAAACAGAAGACAATATTAAGTATTTATTAGATCAAATCCTAACTTATTTCCACGACTAGAAGACACAGTTTTGCGGAACAGCCGCGACAATAGCAGACTGCGCCTGCACGCACCTAAGACTGCACTTATGCGTAAGAGTGTTTACTGTATGGCTCCGGTTATTTATAACAATCTGCCAAAACGGTTGAAAGATTTAAACGTTAATGAATTCAAAAGACAATTAAAAGAAATTTTACAAGTTAAAGTATATTATAATGTATCAGAATTTCTCACAGATAGTATAAGTTAATTCTATATTATTATGGCTGCAATTGTAAATTAATTTTATTTATAAATATTAGAATGACCTTAATTATTTATAGTGACTCATAATTATGTGATATATATAAATATACACGATGACATTGAATAACGTTACTGAATTTTTTTGTTTTATAATTTATAAACTATTATAATTAATTTATATCAAATCTAATAACATTTACAATTACAACTATTTTAAATTTGCATGCCTGAAGGTAGAATGTGGTAGGACGACTATATAAATGTTACCATCCTAAATGTACACCCATGTTCGCAATTGAATAAATTATTTATGAGGGGCGAAGCGATCACTTAAAGCAGTACGCTACCGTGCAGTGATTATAATAACGCTAACCGCTCTAGTCTAAGGCCTTCATCTCTCACTTCAGAGTTGATCAGACGCGAGGGAAGTTCGCAGCTTATTCGAAGTAAGCGAAGTAGGCTATGTTAACGGGATTGCACTCACGCGCAAATTCATCTAAAAACCAATTTATTAATATTACTTCCACGCCTCTTGTTTCCACGCAATATTTTCTCGCGTTAGGCCCGTTTTATTTTATGATTCAGATTTTAGTGCTTGTTTTCCTTTGATAGACAGTAAGTACCTAATAAAAAAGTGTTTCTTTCTTCGAAGCCTTATTTGCGTTACTCTTAAAAAGACTTCTGTAGAACTTAAATGCGTGAAATACCTATAATTTTATTTAGCCATTTGTTCATTTTCGCTACTTAATCGCTCGCTTTAACGGACAAGAAAAACATCGCGAGGAAGCCTGTTTATCTGAAGGTCCTCGAAGACGTGCGAAGTATGGCAAACCCGGACTGATCCGTGGTAGATTAGGACGTAATCCTTCTCATACTAGGAAGAGGATCCAGCTCAAGAATAGGACAGTTTATATACACTAGCGGTCGCCAAGTGGTTGATACGCGACCATAATTGATTTAAATTTTGCTGTCTATAACTATACCATTATAATCACATTTCATTTAGATTTGACTATTTACTTCCTTTGCCTACTCCACATACATATGTAATGTGTGTTGTTTTTTCATTAATTTAATGTATTTCTAATGTATATTTTATAAAAATATTAGCATCCGCAACTTCTTCTCCATATAAACTTTAACTGTGCCAAATTTCATACACCGTCCGCGCAATTTTCGTAAAAAAGGGTACAAAGTTTTTGCTTCACGTGTTAATATATAGATAATAATAATATCAACCCTGTATACTCTCCCACTGGTGGGCATGGGCCTTTTCTCAGTGTTAGAAATGTTAGGCCAAAGCCCACCACGCTGGGCTAGTGCGGTTTGGTAGACTTTACATATCTTCGAGAACACTATGGAGAACTCCCAGATATGCAGGTTTCCTCACGATGTTTTCCTTCAACGTTAAAGCAGACGACAATTAACTAATTAATACGTGATAACTTCGAAAAGTCAGAGATGCTCGCCTTGAACTTAGTCCAACGATCTTCCAGTAGGATATAGATATTATTATTATTATATATGTGGTATTTTTAATGGAATGTCAAGCATTTATTTCTTTATTATTTTAGTTAATCGTTTATTGAATTTAATTTTGATGAATGCTTGAGTGTGTTTAGTTGTGATACGATGTCAGATGATGACAGCTAACGAATAACAACTGACAGATGACAGTTAGTCGATTTGACGGGACTGACGTCCCTACGACGATCATTCTATTGAAAACGCTCGGAGCCTGATGACCGACCGTCATATCGTGTTAAAACTAACCTGACTACATTTCACGTGTTTGTAATTATAAAATAGTAATTGAATCGTCAAGCATCCTTAGTGATTTTGTAACCAAAGTTAGGTTTAGCCTCGCTGATTTCAGCATGAATGGGCCGGCTCGACCGGGGAATTACTACCCTCTCACAGAATACCGACGTGAAATAGCAGTGTTCCTACTGTTGTGTTTCGTTTGGTGAGTGAGAGTGCCGGAGGCCCAATTACCCTCTTTCCCCCTTCCCGCTCCTTCTCCTTCCCACTTCCTTTTTTTTCTAAAGGGTCGGCAATGCGCAAGTGATGCCTCTGGTATTGCAGGCGTCTTTAGGCTACGGTGACCACTTACCATCAGGTGGGCCGTATGCTTGTTTGCCAACTTAGAAGTATAAAAAAAATGGTTAACTATAAAGATTTCACTCATGTTTGACCACCACATGGATGAACTAGAAAATGAAGGGGCCTCTTACGCCATCATATATATATATGTATATATGTTAGCACAACCTCTTTTGCTCAGGGCTTTACAAACATTCAAATAAAAGATACAAACTACACCATAAAAATTTCAAGTAATATGGGTGACAAATAACCCACCAGTATTACCTGCTAACCCCTCCAGATAGAAGAGTGTTGACATCAGTACCTACTGTAATGGCTGGAAATCGAACCAACGAACTGTCATTCACAAGTCTGATGCTTTAACCATTAGGCTACCGCTGGTTATAGTATGCATTAACTTGTCCGTGTTAACAGTGGGCTTTCATTAATCTATTTAAAGATCGTACAAATGTCATTATGTAGTAATAATGAAAGCCCGGTTTTTTCCATATTATAAATAACCTTAATTTTTATACCTATTATTATACAGTATCTTTCCGAAAGAATAGGCAGACAAATATCCCATCTACATTTCGTTGGCTACGTTTGAAGTCTTATGCGAGATTATTAGCGTTCATCAAGCATAATACTAAACTCCTGATTATTATAACCAAAAGAAAAATAAGTATATTGAACTACTGAATATTTACTAATAAAAAACGCAATAAACCTTTTACCGATTAAGGAATCAAGCCTGAAACACACGATCGGATAATATAAGAATAAACTTGTGCCTCGGCACCAACGTAACAGTTTCGCTATTGATTCTTTTATCTATGCCGCATTGATAACTCATATAAGCACGTGTTATGATTTAAAGAAAAACATTAATCGTTGTTCCATTTCACACCTAAGTACATTTAAATAGAACAGATGCTTTATATAACAAACGCGAGTGTAACATCCAACACACTCAGAAACGCGATATCGGATAGTCTGAAAATGTGATTAAACATTTTTACGGCGAAGCATACGCCGCTCGCGTCTCCCGCCGCCCGTTTGCAACGCTAACATAAAGTGAGACAGCGAAGCGGGATAAGAGCGAGACAAAACGACTTATCCGCAAAGAACGGCAACGTCACGAGGCCCATTCAGGAAAGCGAAAGCGATGACACGAGACGCGGAGCGAGAGCGAAGCGTGCCAGTTGTATTTCGAGAGATTCTCTTTTTAAAATTACGTAGTTATGGATAGAACTGAAACCGAGAAATTTATTCTATGTATCAAAAACCATCCATTGTTGTACAACACGGAACATAAACAATACAAAAATGTTGTGGAAAAGGCTAAAGTATGGGAGCAAGTCGCTAAAGAAATGAACGAAACCAGTGAGTACCTATTAACATATTTCATTCTCTATAACTAGTTTCGCTCACTAAGCGTTTTAATTGTCAACGGAGAAATAAAGTATAATACTGTTTTGAATAGTATGATTCAAAACAGTATTATACTTTATTTCTCCCTATCTCTATCATACCATTCATTGTTCAACACGAAAAATTATACAATATACTGCTTTCGACATTACTTGTACCTACAGCTATGAATAAAACATGTCTATAAAAATACACAGGCAAGTGTATAATAATTAAAATATTAAAGTATTTGTTTGCCAAAATACTCAAGTATACCAATTCTCGTACAAAATATTGGCGTTACAAGACACATAAAATTAAAAAACATATATTGATGTGTTCAAATAAATGAACTTGACATCATATCACCTGTAAAAATATAGTAAAATAAAACAAATAATTACAAATATATTTTTAAAATAGAAAATAATTTTTGAACAACATCTTACGAGACATGGACTTGTCATGTACTTAACCAAGTATCGTTCGGAAAGAAAGAACAGCTGCGTTTCGTTTCACCCTTTTATACATTTTGACACGAATGTTGATTTGTTCTGTTACACCCAGTGCTATCTCTCGGCATTGTGTGAATGACTCGGCAGTTCCATCTAATAGTTTATTTCAGCGCCATCTATTGTATACTTACGGAACTACGTAGTTCGTCGGTACAAGTAGAGTAGAGAGAATGCTAGAACACGGCACATTCTCGAATCTTCTTATGTGTTTTAGTCGGTAATATTGTTTACATTCTTATCCCTAGAACCCAGCACATAACAGGGACAGTTACTCAATATTTAACAATACTATTCGAACTTCTTATGCAAAATATTTTAATATATATTATAGCAGGTAGTGTTAGGAACGCTAATTTTTATTACAGACTATTATTTGCCCGTGGCTTCATACATTTTTTCATAATATTAGTAAGGATTAGTAATTGTGCATGGGTGTTGACACCATTCATGATGAATATAATTATCTATCTATAACAAATTTCGTCAGTCCGTATTGTACCCAGCCATACATATAGATTACAAAAATCGATTTATGTTTTAGGTGAAATTCTGCGCACTAAATGGAAAGGCTTAAAAGATGGATACACAAAATATAAAAAATGGCAATTACATCGCAACGGTGCTGTAAAATCATACAGCAACTGGTGTTGGGGAAGGCGTTTGGAATTTTTGGATCCCTTCATAAAAATCCGAAAGAGAAAAGATGAAGACAGAACAGCTAATCAAGAAAGTAGCTTTTTAGATATGGATCATTCTCAAGACGATTGTACAAGAGACAACTTGGAGCAATATTCTTGTGATACAAAAAATGTGCTGGAAACCGAAGAAATCTTTGACGACGAGATTCACATCAAAATGGAACCACCAACATCTGCTATATCTAATCCCTCTACATCCAGATCTCAATCCCCGACATTGCTTCGGGATCCAATCACTACAGAAGAAACTGACAAATCGAAGCTTCTAAGTTTTATGCAAAATAAACGTTCAAAGGGGATTGATTCTGTGGACCTACTGTTCATGAGTTATGCTGACACGTTTAAGAAGTTCTCTGTATTAACACAGACTGAGCTTAAGGTGAAATTGGCCACTATGTTTGCAGATGCAGAATTACAAGAATACAATTCGAGTACGTAATAATGTAATAATTTATTGTCATAAGTAGAACAGTTCCAAATGTTCTACACCCTGTAATAGTTTCAACATATTTATACTTATTACATATTTGCACTGATAAAGCGTTTCTCAGACGATGGACAGCGGTGGATCGGATAATTTGTGAGGCATTATAGAACATTATGCAATCCTTAGCAAAAACGGACACGAAGGGAAAGTACAAAAAGTCCATTAAAACAAAAATGGACAGAACCGGACTTTTCAGTCCATTGGAAAAGTCACCATCGTCTGTAGAACACCTAAGTGTGGTCGAGACAAGCCTGGCATATGTTATTTATACCTACAATAAATTTATATCTGCACAAATAAGTGTAATCCATCTCGTACTGTTTTTATTCTTAAATTTGACTGATATATTTGCATCACTGATCCAGTCAGTTTGTGACCATAGACGGTGTAATCTGTTCGAATACACCTATAGATAAAATAATATGCATGATCGCTTTAAAACCCGTCACAAATTATATAGGTATATATATGCCCACTGGTGTAACTCACTATATTACAGAATAGTAGTACCTCTTTAACTATGTCTAGGGACGGTGTAATAGAGAGCGAGCCTTTATGCAATGATATTAAGTACAGAAAAGAAGCAGATAAATTCCTAGTGATTCAATTGTGTCGTTTTCATATTGTTCTCAAAATAAAATCTATAGCAAAACTGCCAAAGCACAAAAAGATTATTGACTCATTTTTACATTATTTAAGTCAAAATCCTTTTAATTTAAAATGAAACTAAATTATCCAAACTTGAAAATAAAACGTATTTACTAATTAACTAAAATATACAGATACAAGCGTTTCAAATATGGTAGTACAAAAAGATTTCTTTTGATTGGTATTTGCTCTTTTGTGTAAAATAGTGGGTATAAATCAAATATAGGCCGTTTTGCACGAATTGTGCAGAACGACATTTTTTTTCGTGTGAACACATTCAGGCGAAACGATCAATAACCTACCACTAATAACTACCCTACTGTTTATATGATCCCTATTTCTTTTATGTCAGCTCCCTTGTTATTTATTGCACTACTAGTAATTTTTAATTTTTTATCGCAAATGCGGTTATTAATAACAAAAAAGTATGGATCAGATTCAGATTTCAACGTCGATTACTATAAAAGCACAGTGTAACGCGCCGAGCAAGACGACGTAACAACACTACTCCCGCGTCGTCCGACACATCGCGCGCAGCCCCACCGCAGCGCCCCCGCCGTGTCCGCAACACCTATAAAAGCTAGCGCAGCCGCTAGGAGCGCCAGACTCAGGGACGGCACGCTCCGGTTGTACGCTCTGCATCGACTTAGGTCGGTCAAGCCTACTCCGCTTCTTGTCGTGTTTGAGACTCCAGTCGGGTATTGTAGGTATGGTGTGTTAGTATCGCTAGCGGTCCTCACAACATATTTGCAGTATACGACACCCATAGGGTTAACATAGCCGTTATACTAGATCGTTTTTTCCTAAGATATTTATTGTTATTTTGTTAGCAAGATCATACTTATTGGTTATGTAACTTTTTGCAAAGCAAATAAAAATCTTTGTTTATTTGCTGATTGTGAGTTTGGTATTATTTCACACAAAAAACCCCTTACAACAGTACATAAATATACAGTAACCTATCTTCATACAAACGGTTGGAACTCGAGTCATACTTACGCGCCTCGGCGTCGGCATGCGCTCGGCACCCAAGCAGTCGCGAATGCGCCGCAGTGACGAACGGACGGTGTGTTATTTTTTAAACAGTAACCGTGCGATTTTTTACCCAAAATAAGTACAAGTCCTATTTAATATGACAAGTATATTGTACAATATATTGTGCTGTTTTTGGTTGCATGAATTCCTCAATAACGCACCTAAAGATAACTTTTTTTAGATTACCTGGTAACTCCGAAAGGTAACACTATAAAATGATTATACTTACTATTATGTAGGTACGTAATTTAAGTCCTTTTAAAGGATTTTTCCCCTCCCGAAAGGTACCGGGACTACAGTAAGATTAATTCGCAAACTTTTTTAATTGTACCCAGCGATGATTTCGTGGAATATATAGAAAAAAGAAATAATCCGAACTTCTTTTAAAACTAAACATATGTAAAAGATATTCCTTTTTCTCCTTCTTGTCCATGTTTCCCAAAACGATTTTTAATGAATCTTTATATTCGAATGCGGATTTTTTATACTTTAAAATAAAATAATAAAGCATTCCGTACGTCTCAGTCGAGGCGCAAATATTTTTCAGTCGCAAATTCATAAGACCGATTTGTTATTAAGTCTTAAATCTAACATAAACATGTTTTTTAAAAATAAATCTAGCAATCAAAAACAACATGCATTTTTATTGAACACTTCCTATTCCATTCACAAAGTATTTTATTTGTATAAATAAAATAAAAATATTTACAATCACAAAAATAGATAGAAACTCAAAGTAGGCAGATTTAATTAAAATGCTGTAGGTGGGCAGCCCTATCGCATGTTTACGTACCGCGCGGCTGTAGGCATTTATTTCAAAGATACGGCCATTACAATACTGTATATTTATGTACTGTGATAAAAGTGACATCTGGCGGCCTCGATGGCGTAGTATTAAGTGTAACCGACTGCCACGCTTGAGGTCGCGGGTTCGATTCCCGCACAATTCAAACATTTGTGTGCATGGACATGGATGTTTGTCTTGATCTGGGTGTTTTTATGTATAATGTGTATGTATTTACAAAAAAATATATATTTATGTTTATCCATTGTCTAGTACCTATAGTACAAGCTCTGCTTAGTTTGGGCTAGATGATGTTGTGTGTATGTGATAGATTATTATTATTATAGTAAATATATAATATACATGGCTTTATGTCAACACTTCTGCCTAGCCTTACAAGAGTTAAATGCGAAATACTATGAACATTAAAGTTCCGTATGGGTGTAACTTAGAGACTGTTTGCCTAAGTTACTAGTTCCTAATGTACTAAAGTTGTTCTACTGAACAAACTGCACTAAACTCGAGTAACAAACATACAAACACGCTTAGAATTAAATTAGCCACTGTTTAAGTGCTACACAGAACCTTGTTTTGTGTCTTAGCTTCTAGAACATTCGATAAGAACCTCAGTTAGTCTTTATAATATGATAATATCAGCCCTGTACATAAACAGTCCCACTGCTGGGCACGGGCATCATATCAGAATGAGAAGGATTAAGCTATAGTCCACCATGCTGGTCCAGTGCGGCAGAATACACATATTTTCGAGAACATTATGAAGGCCAGAGTTCCCACGATGCTTTCCTCTACCGTTCAAGCAAGCGATAGTTAACTACTTCATATTTATTTATTTGGACAACCAACAAGAACATACACCTTAAAAGCTAAGCTACAGAGTCAGTGGTATACAAGTATTGGTGCTGCCTTAATTACAGGTTGCCACGGAAAGCAAAATACAAACGTTAGTTAAGAGCATAAGGCTTCCCAGAACTTAAAAATAAAAACCTAAGTTAACAATTTCTTACATAATTAGTACATATATACTAAAAGAACAAAACTTTATACTACTGTATCTCAGCTTAGTGATAATATTTTCTTTTAAAAGTTCGTAAACTTAGATTAAATATATCAATATCCATATTTTTACTAACAGAATTATATTCCGCTTGGAGCCTATTTATAGGAGAGAAAAAGCCTAGGTTAGTTTTGGATCGTTTAGGTGTAAACAAGGAGTATCTAGACAGCCGTGGAAGTTTATGAGTGATTGTAATATTAAGTTTCTGTACCAGATGAGGACAATTTATATTTCCATTGACTAATTTATGTAAAAATGATAAATTTAAATTTTACGGCGTTTTTTGAGTGATGTTATATTGAAATGAGTTAATCGGTTAGGGTAACTAGTTAGCTTCTTTGACAAGTTAAATTATATGCCAAGTGGTACATAAATCTTTTTTGGACGCGTTCAATTTTATAAATAATATACAATAAAAAAAAATTGTTTTGAGACGGGCGGAGGGAGATGAACAGTGCAAAGTAATAATTCTTCAATATTTTTATCAAATCAAATCAAATCAAATCAAATTTCTTTATTGTGGATCATAGGTATGGAGGATGTTCACATGATAATATTAATTTCTACTATGTCCTGCCATTTAAGCATACAATTAAAATTATTATCTACTAAGACTTCGATTTAGATCCATAAGTCCTCACAGTCGCTTTCAAAATTATTCAACATGCGTGATCTAATTCTTTTCGATACGGCTATCAAAACACGCCCCCGCCTTTTTTACGTTGTAAAGAGCATAAACATTGTAATTACTCGTAAACAACTCAGAATTGGTAGGTAATACTACTATTAAACCACGTCTCATTGAGAATAATAATAATAATACTCACAGCTAGCTGTGTTGATATATAAATCATTTGTCTTTGTACGTAGACCTCTCACATTTTGGAAGTAGAAATTTAATTTAGAGGAGACCATTAATAACTAATATATTAAAATACACATTTTTGTAGAAAACAATTGTTTTATATAAACTATTAATCATTAATTTTTTTCTAGCACATTCCCGTTACGTACAAAAATTTCTTCTGACGTTTCCGTTTTGCGAAGGTAAACTCTGCCACCACGGATCCACACGAACTTGTAGCATTTTTCTTTAGCCCATTTGCGTGCTGCAGCGTGAAGATGTTTGTTTTCTGGAGACAAATTCTCCGTAACATAGAAAGGGCTCACTTTAGTAGAAAGACTTTGCCGAGATGTCCGGTATTAAGTTTGTTACCAGAATTTTTCTTGTTAAAATTAATAACAGCAGCGAAAAAACAGTCTCGGACTCGAGGTGAGTTTAACTTGATTAATATTGAACGAGGCCTAGGGCTGTCAGATTGTAGCTTGGCAATGCGAGGACAGTACATAATGTCCTTCTCATTCACATCAAAATTAATCATTTTGCCAATTTTCTGTACTATTCTATTAAGTTTGCGTTCGGGAACACATTGCGGTTCCAGATTGGACGAGCGGTACAGCTGGTCGAAAGTGTTGAACCGTAATTTTTGGCATTTGCAGGTCTTTCTTGAAGCTGTCAAAATCCTCACTAATAAATTCAAAAGAATTTATGAATTTGTTGAAATCACTCAATATTTCAGAGAATTACAATTTTATGGTATTCTTTAAATCAATTATGCATTCGGCCATAAGATCTTTAATTACCCCGCACAGCTCATCGCGAATGATTTGTCCTATATTTTGCACGACCGTATCGGGGTGGTCGATGATAAATGTAGAATCGGGTCGCTATCGGTCCGGCTATGCAACTTACGGCGCGTACTTATAAAAGTCATATCTGCCATTCCCGTAGGCGTAGATGGCCGCACTGGTTTACTCGAGTTTTAATTTTTTGGCTGTTTTGTTTGACAAATAGGGCATAGCCAATTCAGTTTAAAATCTCGAGGGGCATTTTCCAAATCACATTTTTTTAAGTTAATGCATAAAAGTTGAAACTTATTGGAGCAACGGTGACATTCCATAAGACAATCATCGTTGATCGCATCAGGACAAGCCGTGCATCAACTCATTACGGTTATAATTTATAATTATGTTGTGCAAGTAAGTAGTAAATGACAAGAAACACCTGGACGCCGAGCTTCAACATGTCAAGCAAGTACTGCAAGACAACAAGCTCCAACAGCCGCGCCGCTGTCACAGATCCCGAGAAAAGCCAGCCACAGTCGAGCGCCAGCCTGCTATACTGCCTTATGTAAGGGGTGTCACTGACAAGATTGGCTACATCTTGAAGCGAGCTTCAATCAACACATACTTCAAGCCGCCAACGAAGATAAGTCAATTTTTACCATCCGTCAAGTGCCAATTACCTTTACAAGATGCAGGGGTCTATAAAATAGATTGTGACTGCGGGCTCTCATACATTGGTCAAACCAAGAGAAGCATAGGCACCCGCATAAAAGAACACATAGCTGATGTGAAACACAAACGCTCGTTGAAGTCTGCTGTGTGTGAACACGTACAACAGGGGACCAACCACTACCTGAGATTTGACAAACCACAGATTCTCGCTAAAGAACACCGATTCCTGCCAAGGATGCTTCGCGAGGCTATTGAGATCAAAAAACATCCCAATTTCAATAGAGAAGATGGTTGGAATGTACCACCAGCTTGGGATCCAGTACTTCAAATAGTCAAACCCAAGAAGAAACAAACCACAGCTAGACTTCATGATACTTTGAGCTCATTCTGCGTAAATAGAAACACCAATAATTAAATTATGTTCAGGTACTTTGAAATAACTACACTGGAACATTGAGACAACTACCATCTTAGTCTCCCCGTGACCATGGCTGCTGAAAAGCAACCGAAACGTCGGGGAAAGTGTAAACCAAAAATAAATAGATTTAATAGTTTAAATAATTTTATTAGCTTATAAATTAGTCAAATAAAATCAATAGTAGTAGTAGTGTAATATTTTCAAAATTTTGTAATACAGTGATAAATAAACAACGCGATAAAATCCGTATATAGTAGTTTAATTTCAATTTATAATATTACTTTAGATAAAGAGAGGATTTATATTTATGCTTGTAATGAATAAACTCAGAAACTCTCCGTATTTATATCTGTAGGTAGAACAACAGGTACTTACTTAACGCATTCTCGTACGCTACAATTTTTATAAACCATGCCGTCATACATTTTACTTGACTAGTGAAATATATGACAGCACGGCGTGAGCTAACCCGCGAACGAGGTCTTAGGTATTATAAATGTGCTACAGTGAACACATTATGTGCATCCCTGGCACTGAATGAGTTAGGGCAGCGAGCTGCAAACTATAGGTACGTGATTTTTAAATGTTGTGCATGGGGTCTCAAGTTCTTGTCCAGGCACAGTGTTATTGTGGTTTTTGTCAAAAATTCTCAGTAGTGTGTGTGGTGATAGGAACTCTGCCCGAAAAACGGCAATAGGCTCGGGCCTTAACTACTGGGACCTAAAATCTTAGGGTGTGTCCAGATCTGGCGAATGCGCCGCTCGCATCCCATTCTCGAGTTGCGAGCGTGCATTTCAAGTTCACGCGTCGTTCCTCAGCTCGCGCGCGCGTTCACTATACAAGCCTTGCGTGAGTTGTGCCAAAGAGGCGCACCAAGCAATTGCAGTAAGTGCACGCGTGCCACACGTACGCAGCTCGCGAGTGGGTCGCGAGCGGGTCGCGAGCGGTGCATTCGCTAGATCTGGACGCACCCTTAGCTGGCGGATTGTGGGTGTAATACACTTCTGCTTATCCCTTCAGTTGTTTTTTGACATCCGCGCATGCGGATACGGATGCGGATGTCCAAATCTATGCGGAAGCTCCTTAATTGCGGATGCGGATGTTGATGAAAATTCTGCTTCTCCCTCGCCTTTATTATTCCCAAGTCACTTGGAGTCGGCTTTTCTGGTCTAACCGGATTTGACTGGATATCAGTTTTTACATGGAGCGGCTGCCACCTGACCTCTGCAATCCGAAGACTAACGATACTGTAAGGCTAGACCAGCGTCAGGATATTATAGGGCATTGACTTCCCAATAAGGACTGCCATAGATGTTCATGGCAGCCGGGACCGACGGCTTAACGTGCTCTCCGAGGCACGAAGCAGGCGATAATTGTCAATCAATACGCACATAATATCGAAAAGTCATATAAGACAAACCTAGGGCTTAACTCGCCAATAACTAGATTGACGAAGTTATATAATGATCTCGCTCGTCTGCTTAAGTTAGACATTTTTTGTGATACTATGCCTAAATTTAAAAGAGGATTATTAGAGTATCTCAGAAATACAAGTTAATTAACTTGTATTTTTACACTGTTAACCATTTTTTAAACACATAGGTACTATCGTTTTCTCATTTTCATATTTTTATTATTTTAATATTATAGTTTATTTTTAAGTTTATTGTACTGGTACTTCCTGTGTTAGCTGTGGTTGCCTATAACAGAATGAGCACAAGGCATATATTATTGTATCATCTTTTTTATTATGTAAGAATTGTGTATCATTTGTTGGCGATCCTTATAAATAAATAAATAAATAAACTTCCGAAAGTCAGAGGTGCGCGACGTGGGTTCGAACCCGAGATCCTCTGCATTGCAGTCTGTTGGTCTCCCCACTGAGCTATCGCTGCTTCAATTATGAAAATCTTATTTAATAAAAAGTATCTAATGTCACTACCTTCGCATGTTCGAGCCTGTTTTACAAAGGCTCATAAATTAAACACGCACTACTGAATAATTGTTTTCTTTCTTGTCACAACCTACGCTATATCTGGATCCGCATTAACATCCCCGTTGATTATTGTGGATGCGGATGCAGATGTCCAAATCAATGCGGAAGCTCCGCAATTACGGATGTGGATGCGAATATCCGCAACGTCCCTAATTTCTATATAACATACCAATATAATTAGTAATCAGTCTAATTGTACGTCTATAGCTCTATCACCGAAATAGGCTTTGTATGCTTACATAATACAAAACATCGATCAATTTTCACGATACCAATTAATGTACATTAATTATTTGTAATTAGAGTAGATTTGATTCATCGGGTATCTGTGGAGTGACTACTCTATTATATTGATAGTTCGACATAATACCTAGGGTTACTAAGAAGCAAACTAAAATTCAGAAATCGTAGACTCTGCTAGGGATTATTAGTTTGCGCTTCCCTAGCCGATAGTGTGATCTCGTGTTTGATTTCGTGACATGCAAGGATTTTGCTGTTATGAAATTTTCAATAACACGGTACACACGGCTACACATCAAGTTAGACACCCTATACCTATACGCATAACTACGCTACATACAAAAAAGAGAACTGTCGGAAAGGGACAGTGCATAGTGGTGTCAATGTAATGGGAAGGATAGAGCGTCGCGTCCCGTTCAGCGTGAATGAGACAAAATAACAAAAATATAACGCACTCTCTCGCACGGTTCGCAGCGTTCAACTTCTAATAGTTCAAAGTCCAAACAGTCTAGGTTGATGTGTCGCTGGTTGATTCGATTTCGATTCGATTTAGTTTTAGATATGAAGTTGATTTGATCGGTTGTCGATTGTGCCAAGTACACCTGGCATACACTTAAAACACTGTTCGTGGTGGTGAGATAATTTAAACCTGTACGCCATATCCGTATTAGTCTGTGGCTGCACGGTTCGCGTAGCGATTTAAGTGTTCGCCTCGCCGCTGCTACTGCGCCGAGTGTTGCGGGTTCGAATCTCACACGGGACAAAACTTTGTGCGATCCACAAATGGTTGTTCCGAGTCTGGATGTTCTTTGTGTCCATTTGAATGTTTGTAAAGTCCCCCGCGACACAGGAATTATAACCAGTATAGGAGCAGTCTTTAAAAAAAAGTAGTAGTTGCGACTGCTGCACACAAGGGCTTGGGTTCGATACTGGTTTCCAGTATTTAATTTTTCTATCCAGTTTGTGAGTTGTTGCTGCATTGCCTTACCCCTTGTAGTATCGGCGTAAGTTCATATATGTATATCAGCTCTGTACATAAACTATCCCATTGCTGGGCACGGGCCTTTTCTCAGTCTCAGAGCTTAATGAGTTGGTAGACACACATATCTTCGAGAAAGTTATGAAGAAGTTGCGGACATGTAGGTTTTTAAATTTTTTGGTTATGTCAATTTTGCCTCTAGAACAAAACTTTTTTCTGGATAAAAGGTGACCCTGGTGGATAGACCATATCATTGTCCCTGTCTGTTCCCCTGAGAATGTATATGCGGCATTTCATGATGATCGATCAAGTATTTAAGACGCGAAAGCGTAACAAACAAACAAACTCACATTCACATTTATAATATTAGTTAGGATTCCTGAAGAATAGATGACATCCTTATTTCGCTATAGAGGAATCTTTAGACATCAATCACCTAACAAACTGATTGCTCTAATTACACAAGGAGGAATATAAAGGCCATTGAGATAGCAATATTGTACAAAGGCTCTCACGTACCGACATATGGCTGACGTTATGTCAGTCGCAGACCAGACAATTGTCACATTGATCACGTTCTGTTTTGTTTCAAGTTTGTATAGACAGCCTGTGGTCTAAAGCTAATTACATAACTAATACATAATTTTACAGAAGCCGTAGTGGTTTTTATATGGCCCCTTCGTCGCTACGTCGAGTGTTATGTTCGATCCCTACACGGAACAAAAATGGCGTGGTTCGCAAATTGTTGTTTCTGTTGTTTTTTTAATGTATGCCGCCGCGGCAAAGGAATAAATGCCAGTGCGGAAGTATAAAAAAAGAAAATTTAACACAAAATAAAAAGGCGACATGCGAATAGTGTTTCGTCTATATAAACGTATTCCCTTGTTTACTCCCTTCAATAACACTACAAAAATATTAAGATTTGATTTAGGTATGTCTACCACTGCCATTTTCCTATGTTTTCCTATTTTCCATCATTATAAGGGAGTAGAAAACTTCAAAGGCTACATTCGCTACATTCGCTAGGTTTTACTGCTATTTCAGACATATAAAAAACAAATTAAACAATACTAATAAAAAAAATAAAGACACACCGATAAAGATTTCTCATATTGTTTATGAAAAATATAGAAACCGGTTTAGTTTTAAACGTGGAAACTGGGTAATACGATGAGATGATGCTTTCAAAAATATAATTAGTACGAACTGCAGTTATCTCTTTTGCACATTGATATATCATTCGGGCGCAGCGCGACAGCAATAGAGTTGTTAAAATCCTTTTCTATAATTTTTTTTATGACAGTGACCGCTTTTCTGTATAAGTATGTATGCAATGGCGCTCTCTCTCTAATATCCCAGTAAACGCAAATGGTTTTCGGTTTGACATCCTCGCTTTTCTTTAACTATGTATTACTTATCGAAACAAAAGGCATGAATTATAAAACTACCAAGTTCCGTACATATTAAATTAATTGGGCACGTCGTCTATAGAAAATGTGCCTACAGATTTTGGTACTATATATATTTTATGGATTTGATTACAAACTTTAACTAGCCATTTGGGAAGAACATACATAATTTCAAGATATGTGTTATAATAATTTATTTTCTTAAATAAAGTATGCATTTCTTCATTACCTTATCTTGTATAGTTTTCTAAGTAAAATGCACATGACAAATTTATGAATCGAAAGCGAACGACCTTCCATCATAATATTATAAAACTCACAGATTACAATCTGAAAGATTAAATAAACATAACTGAAATATTAGAAAATATTCAAATGAATTTGCTTCCATTCATTCGCTTATAAGCACAAATCCTATCCTAACACCCTTCAAATCTAATTAAGTTCAACAAAACAAAATAATTGAATCTCTGTATTGTCATCGCCATCGATCTGGTTCGCATTACGTATAGAAAACTCTTTTAAAGCTCTTCGAGATGCTTTGTCATTTACGTATATTTTCTACCAAGGCAAGCATTTTGTTTGCTTTCTACTCGAGAGTATATTTAGAAATGTTTCTATTATACGTAATATCGTTTACATGTAGTGTAATTGTATCACAAATTACTTAGATATAGATAAAGAAAGAAAATATCTATCTACCTTACACAATACAATAACATATAAATACATACAGAGCAGTATTAAGTATGGAGACCAAATCAGGTACCTGCATCAGATGTTGTTGCAATTGAAACTGCAACGCTGGTATTCTCGCAGGACTTACACAGTAGGTATGTGAGCAAATTACAACAGATGAACAGCAAATAAAACTTGTTTTAGTTTAATTCGGTGATACAAATTACAATATACAACGATTACCGTTCAACGCTGTAACTACCCTCCTAATTTAAAATTAAAATTTAATAGAAATAAAAATAGCAAAACAATCAATATCTTAAAATATATAATCCTATCATGGACATATATTTATAATTTGTATAAGTATATATGTACATTTCTATAATTTTATATATAAAATATCGCTACATAATACTTTTTAACGTGTTTCCGAATGCACGCTCTTTCTGATTTGTCAAGATAGCGTCTATTGCGTCCGTCAAATGTCAACTGTCAACAGACCGAAGCCAATTGCATAATAATAACAGATAGATGGCTCAGTCAGTTTTTTGGGGTCGTACAACGCTCAAAACCAGATGCACTCACATACTTAATCTGTTTTTACACACTATTTGGAATGATTTCGGTCGCATAACGATTACTATTACTTTTACTTATTACTTTATTTGAGTGATTCGCTCTCGAATAGAGATATATAACCGCTTTTGCCTTTATTAGTGGCGCGTCAAATTCTTCGGCAATGTTTCTATTTTTGGGATTGGTTCTGTACCGTAAAGTTGTTCAGTACGATAAATAATTCATGAATTATGAAGGATTTCATACATGTTAAAACAACGACCGTGCGAAATACAGTTATGCGCAACGTAATACTTACTTTACATGCACACGCATTAAAATACGCGTAGTGTTGTTGTTATTTATACGAATATAATTTAAATGCAATGCGCATATCGCTACACCAGTCACCATTACTGACATGAATGTCTGGCTGTCTCTAGGTGCGTTTAGATCTGCCAAATGCGCCGCTCGCAACCTGCTCGCGAGCTGAGTTCGTGCGGTACGCGTGCAGTTACTGTAATTGTTTGGTGTGACTCTTTGGCGCGACTCACGAAAGGTATGCGCGCGCGCAGCTCGCGCGCATGTAGTCCCGTTTGCTTCTATACTGTATATTATGTCAGTAGAAAATTTGCTCGCGCGCGGTTCATGCGCCGTTCACGCACGCCGCGTAGCTGACACGCGAGCGGCGCATTCGTCAGATCTAGACACACTCTTAAGGCGCGATTCTATTAGGCAAGTTACTTGCATGCAAGTTTCAAATTGCATACAACTTGCATATAAGTTACAACTTGTATTGGGTAGTTTGAACTTGTACATATTTTTATTCAAGTGACCTGCAAATTGTACGTGCAAACGTTAGTTGCACGTTTTGGATTTCGAACGAGTGTCATGTACGCACATGATATCAATTGCTGTACAAATTATCGAAACATAATAATGTCTGTTACGAGAAAATAATCATTTTTATTGAGAAGCACGTCTTCCACCCATAATGGCCTACTCAATTGTTGAACATCTCCATATGCAAGTGAAACCTGCATGCAATTTGCACACTCTCGAAAATATGTTTCCAATGCAAGCAACTTGTACGCAAATGTGACGTCATACTTGCATACAAGAGTTGCTTAATGAAATCGCGCCTTTACACTCGGCATACTGACAGAGTTTGTACAAACGAACTACATTACATGCAGTAGAAATGATCATGAATAGCGTTCTGTACCTGAATGTTTTGTGGCCGTATTTAGTATGCTTTCAAAGGCACTGTCTGCATTTAATGGTGGCTCTCAGTGATTGACCTAGGACACTGAGACTAAATGCCGTGTGTGTTTGTTATGTTGGTAGTATGTCACTACTAGTTACTGAGTCTATCAGTCTTGCTGAAATAAAGATACCTAGTAAAAAATATGTCTATCCAAATATACAATACAACTCATACGAGATATCTCTATGAAATTAAATAAATTTATAAGAATTTTATCGAGTTGTTTATCTTTTATAAAACAGTACACTGCACAATAAAATTGCAACTTTTATCTGATGAATGACTTTTATCACATGATGTTTACTAATTCGAAGTCGCTGATTCTACGTATACCCTCATTTTTTTTTGTAATAGCTCTTGTTTACGAGTTGTAGCTTCCACTAAATTTGCTGATAACTAGAAAAAAAAAAAAAAATATGTGATAGAATATTATTATAGAATATTATTAAAAAAAAACTCTTTATTACATAATTTAAAAACTGTTACACAACTACTACTATTAAACGTTACTAATTTTAAGCAAATTTAATTATTAAAATTGTAAATTAT
Organism: Catocala nupta; assembly: GCA_963675205.1. Taxonomy (NCBI): domain Eukaryota; kingdom Metazoa; phylum Arthropoda; class Insecta; order Lepidoptera; family Erebidae; genus Catocala; species Catocala nupta. The sequence goes on along the minus strand of OY776095.1, from coordinate 4,511,050 downwards.
AAACGGGGAAATAATAATCCCTATTGTTTCCCTGTTTATAATTTACAATTTTATTATATTTTATAAATATTGGCATGTAATTATATCATTCACTAGCTTTTGCCCGCAGCTTTGTACGGGAATAGTACCTTTTTTTTGAATACCATATGTCCTTTTCTGCACCTAAACTATGTACATGTATGCGAAATTTCATGATGATTGGTCAAGTAATTACGGCGTGGAAGCGTAACAAATAAACTCATGTTGGCATTTATAATATTATATAGGACTTCTTGCATTTGTAGACACACTCAATTAAAATGTGTATTCGTTTGTTTTTCTTTTATATAGCATCTAAGAAAGGAATCAGGATACATTATTGTATAAAGATAGTTTACAGACTGGAGAGTAATATCGGCAACTTTTCCCGGAAAATATTCGTTCCTGTGGGATAGTTACTTTTCCTTAAAAATACGTTAGGTAAGACGTGGATAAAAAGCTCGCATTATGAATTGGGCCGAAGAGAGACATAGGATTTTCACACCGTAGAATATGCACATTTCTGGAAAAGAATATGTTTAAAAATAAAGGAGCAAATTTTTATAATTAACAAACTCATTTCTGTTTCCCGGAAATATTTTTGTATGTATGTTGGAGTGTTAATAAAGTCGTCCGTAATACAGGAATTATATTAAGTACAGGAGCTATCGTCTTCAACATTAAATCAAAAACAAAAAGCCGTCACTTCGTATTTGATCGCTCCTCACCAGTTTTGCTTGAAGCTCCCTTCGATGGGTTTCCATTCCAGCGATATCTGGGCAGCCTAAAACTAAGCAACATTAATATATTAGCACTACTGTTAGTTAACTTTATCTTTTAATGGTTCACCGAGCTCTATAGATCATATTAGTAACGCTTCTTGTTGACTAAACTATTAAGGTTAGATCTAATTTATGATTTGGGCATGTTACGAAACAGTTAATGGACATGTATATATATATTTAGACATTTGTATTTTAAAACTAATATATTTGGGACTGCCTCTGTGGTCCAGCAGTAGTAAATATGACTGTCGTGTATAAGGTATTTGGTTCAATTCGCCAGTGCCATTCAATAAGCCAAGGGTTATCGGTTCGGGACCCAACCGAAATAAAAATGTGGATGATGCACAAATGGTTGTTACGAGTTTTTATAAGTTATTAAAATCTTCCACGATATTTAGGAAAAAAAAATGTTGATACAGCTGTCATGATGTTTTCCTTTACTAATGGTGGTCTTGGTTTGTAATAGATTGCATCTACATTTTGTAAGCTATTAGTGCTTTAAATAGACTGAAGGCAATTAGACTTTAACCCCGTTTCTGAATTGAGAAGCAAATCTCAGCTGATTATACTCAAATATTTTTAATACAATCAAATTGCATCAAACCTTTTACAACTAAGCACTTCCTAAAGTATGTATATGATGTTCAAATATCTACTCAATTATTATTACGGTTTAAGGAAACTTGATACCGAAACAAAAAATAATGTTCATACAGGTTGATTGGTAAAAGACTGGACTTATTGAAGGAGGGTATTCAGTACTCGATTCTGGACACGAATATCTAAAAAAAAATAGGTACTTTAAATTTGACCTAGTTATCCAATAAAAACTTAATGTGCGGACACTTTTGTGCATATACCAAAGCTAGACAACTCCCTGCTTCCGCACCCCGTACTCGCCCGAATTTGCACCCAAACCCGTCCTTTTCTTATCAAAGGTCATTTGCCTCAGTAGCAGCTGTGTGCGATGCGCGCAGTTTCCACATTTTATGGATATTTCATACAAATTTTCATAAAGGTTTTCTATGCAGGTTACACAGATATTATTTTTATTTATTTTATTTGTTACGTCCGGCCATAAATTACAATGTTTAACCAGTCACACTGTATAATACTTAAGTAGAGTTTGAGTCGTTATCAACATGTAAATTTAAATTGACTGATGCACAGATGGCTTACTGGTTTAAGTAATTGCCTCGCCACTGCCAATGCGCCGAGTGTTGTGGGTTCAAATCCCACACGGGACAAAACTTTGTGTGATTCACAAATGGTTGTTTCGAGTCTGGATGTTCTTTGTATCCGTTGTTTGAATATTTGTAAAGTCCCCCGCGACACAGTAATTATTCTTAGAGCCCAAGTTGTCTTTATTTAAAAGAAAACAAAATTAAGAAACAGTTAAATATCTTAAGAGCAATATATACGAGGTAGAATATAAATTAATAATTTAATATAATGCATACTAAAGTGAAATCTAGAGCTGCAGCTAATTAGGTGTTACGTCAGATGCAGCTGTCGAGGTTCTGTGAATAATAAATGATCTATTTCAGCTACTTGCAATGTGCTTTAAAATATTGCATTAAAGGAATTAGGAGGTACTTAGTACTATGTTTAGCTCCGATTGCCTGGGTGCCGATGCCGCAGTGGTAGTAAATGCGACAACTGTGAAGTAGGTTCCGGTTTGATTCCAATGTCAAGCATGATGTTAATGGGTGATGACGACTTAAGGTTGATTACAATGCACAACAAAATTGCAACTTTTGTCTGATGAATGACTTTTATCACATGATGTCTACTAATTTGACGTCGCTGATTCTACATATACACTCATTTATTTTGTAATAGCTCTTGTTAACGAGTTGTAGCTTCCACTTTTGCTGATAACTAGAACAATATTAACTTCTCTTATTATAATTTAATATGGCATCGTCACGACGTGTTTGTATGTATAAACCGAATCATTTTTGTTACATTTGCGGAGAAAATATAAATAAGCTCAGCTCTCTACATTCACCTTCAGCAAGGAAGTCAAATAAAAGAAAGATTTTTCAACTTAATAACTAAATAAAATAAGGTAATCTTTAAATATAATGTGTTTTATTATATAAAGACCCATGTGTCATATTTTGTTAACTCTAGTTAACAAAATATGACACATGGGTCTCCATCAATCCAATTTTAGATCCAGGTAGACCTGATGGAGAAATTTCAGTCACAGATTTGAAATTGTCATTAAAAGTTGGATTAATATCATGTAACATAACGCAATCATCAGACATGCTGTTGTGCAGTGTTATTGTTTGAGGTACGAAATTTAATATTTATACTAATATTATAAAACTGAAGAGTTTGTTTGTTTGTTTATTTGTTTGTTTGGTCGAACGCGCTTATCTCAGGAACTACTAGTTGGAATTGAAATATTATTTTATTGTTGGATAGCTTATTTATCGAGGAAGGCTATAGGCGTAAAACATCACGTTACGACCAATAGGAGCGGAGCATCAATGAAAAATGTTGCAAAAACGGGGAAAATTCTCTTATGTGAAGCAAACGAAGATGCGCGGGTCAGCTAGTTTTTTAATAAAAGGACACGATTGTTTCGTAGCTTTGTATTGAAACAACTGGTTTGACATAAAACGATCGGACAGTGGGTTTTCTGTGAAGAAATTCGTGATCTAAACTGAATAGGAAAAGACTTGAGACGACATTCGCCATTTGATTCTTTTAAAAAATCTAGTACATCGGAATTCAAATAATTATACGGATTTTATCGCGGTTATAATATCCGTATAAAGTATTTCATTACAATTTATAACATTCATGTAAACGTAATACAATATTATGTAAATTTAGTACATTAAGAAATGGACCCATCGTCGTTCTTGTGTCGTCAGGGATAAGCAGGCATAACAGAGTGCCGCTATATTACATATAGGTATATAGGTACTGTCTCCGTGGCGCAGCGATAGTGAATACGACTGCTGTGCATGAGGTCTCGGGTTCGAATCCCGGGCCGGGCCAATAAAAAGTTATTGGGTTTTTTGTTTGTTTTTCAGCCCGGAGTTAGGAAGTTGGCGGTGTAAGACACCCCCGTGCCTCGTAAAGCACGTAAAGCCGGTGGTCCTGCGCCTGATCTCTCTCCGGTCGTGTCCCATCGGATCATGAGAGTTATAACAGAGAGTGTACTTGTGTTTGCACACACACTTGTGCTCGATAATATCTCCTGCGTAACTACGCAGGAGATATATGGTCAATCTCCGTTAAAACTGGCCTCCGTTGCCGAAATTCGGTCTGAAGGATATTACGTATAGATAGTCAAGCCTATATCTAAAAGGGGTAGGCAGAGATGTATTGCGGCTACATAACGGTATGATTTTAAGTTCAACGTAATAGTAAGCAAGCTTTTTGCCGTATAACAAGCACAATTCCTAATGTACATAGAACAGAGAAATAAAGACTATGTCACTTTAATTAGCATTTTCTAAGCAAAATAACCCAACAACACATTTTTCGTCACGGCATTTAAACCCCAAACCTCCACAACAGTCGCCTTTACTTCTGTTACACAGATACAATATAAATAATATTGCTAAAATAGAAACCTGGCGAAAATACCACCAATGAAATCATACTGCCTAAGTAACATTATAAATGCGAATGTGAATTCGTTTGTTACGATTTTACGCCTTAACTACTTCAGGTATACAGGAAAGGATATAGGGTACCATTCACCTAGTAAAAAAATAAAATTTATTGTCATAATAACAGACGCAATTTATTAACGCGAGTGAAACTAATATTTTAAATGCGAATGGGAGAGTTGTTTGTTTGTGACATATTCATGCGCTAACTAGTCGATATAATTATATTTCGCATACACCTTGACAGAAGTACAGAAAAAGACATAGGGTACCTGTCATCTAGAAAAAAGCTACTACTATTTCCGAGCGAAGCCGCGCGCTAAAGCTAGTATTTTATATGAAGAAATTGTCATATAGAGAATGATACGAGTATTTTGACTCGATGTCCGTTTGAGAAACAACCAGCCGAGAGCCTTATCACGAACGAGATTGGAAAATCGGTCAAGTGTAAACGTATACGTCTGTTTCGTTATTGCTTTCACAGAGTAACGCATCAGATGTGTCCTGTTATATATTAATGTCATATGTATGGACAGAAGTCAAACTGTGGCAAAAGAAAGTTATTTTGTGGTTACGAAAATGGAATATTATTTTATTATATCTGTATCTGTATGTATGTATGTATTCAATTCTACCCGCGGCTTTGCTTGTGAGAATCCCATGGGATCCCGAAATAAATTGTGTTTTATGTGTTAATTCAAGTCATGATCTATTCATGTGCAAAGTTCTTTTTTCAAATCTGTTTAATTCAATCACAGCAATGCATTGAATGGATTTAGATGAAACTTTCCATAACGAACACAAATTATTTTTTACAAATTTTCACATATATATATCAATAGCATATCTGCTTTGTGAAGTGAAAACTTCTTTAGGCGCGTTGAGCACTTTTTTGGTGAACAAAAAGCGTGAAACTCGCGTCATCGTCACCGAACGCTTTTCATGAGCTGTATGTATACTGTGTATATATGTGTACTTTTTGGGGGTACAAAAAGCGTGAAACTCGCGTCATCGTCACAGCACGCTAGTTACTTAGTTTTCACTTCTATCGGCAGTCTCCAAAGACTGCCCCGTATGTTTTTTCCTGCATTAGGCTTATAAAGTGCTTTAGTATGTGCTCTAACACAAATGCAGTCTTTATTACCTTACTGTCATAGTCCGATGCGATGACAATCCAACACAACCTGAGATGAGACGCAGGACCATCGGCTTTACGTACATGAAAATGTGCAATACCACCATTTTCCTAACTTCGAGCTGCCATTGTAATTTCCATGACAGGAAAACTCGATTACATTTTTTGGTAGATGCACAGCGGTTACTTTCGTTACTACATCGCCATTATGGAAGTCGTATACCTCGCGAGAAGTACCTAGCAACTAAAAGATTCTTATTTATTAAAATGCTCAGAATTCGAGCGAAATCTCTTCGCAGATTATTTAGCACATTTAGGAGCGCGAAGGCCTAATTACGAAATCACTTCCGCTGCTTAATGCGCTATCTACATTAATGGACCTTCTGTAATCTCTTATGTTTCTAAATGTTCAAGTTTATTAACAAGTTACTGTAAGATGTCAATTTGGAACGTTTTGTCGTTTGTAAGACATTAAAATGTGAAGAATTGACAAGGTTGTCTTTAAGGCTCTAATTAGGCTGTATTTTTCTTTTATTTTTTGCAATATGTGGCTGCTAAGTTTTCAGCAAAGGCCTGGCCATACATGTGAATATTTGAGCTATTACATATCCTTTGCATAGCCATATACAATATATTGACCCGTATTCAATAATATGGTTTTTATTACTAGCCAGTATGTTGCAACACATTGCAGTAAAAATAAAAGCCAGTTCGAAGCCTTGTTACTCATTCCGATTAATATATTCTTGCGTATTTGATACTTAATTAACTAAAAAAACTCATATTAACAATACGTAGGTTAAATTCTCTTAAATAATCATATGTCAAAACAATTAATAAACGTGGAAAAGAAAAATGCCGAACGCAAATACTGACACGGAAACGATGTTGTCTTGGCGATGACAGGAAACAAAATGGACGAGTTTATTTATTTTTTGTATTTGTGTTAGTTGTTGGCGTCAGATGGCCTTGACAATTTTACGCGGACTGTGAGTGAGCGCAGAAGGCTCTCAACCCGTAAGGACGAGACTATTTATTTTTTGTCTGTTAGTTTTTGGCTTCAGATGGCCTTGACAACTTAACGCAGACTGTGGGTGAGCGCAGAAGGCTCCTAACCCGTGGACGAGATTAGGGAAGCGCGCCTCTTTGGCCTCGATGGCGTAGTGGTCAGTGTAACCGACTGCCACGCCTGAGGTCGCGGGTTCGATTCCCGCACAAGTCAAACATTTGTGTGCATGAACATAGAGGTTTGTTTTTATCTGGGTGTTTCTATGTATAATATGTAGGTATTTACAAAAAAAAAGTATATATGTATGTATATCCATTGTCTAGTACCCATAGTACAAGCTCTGCTTAGTTTTGGCTAGATGATGTTGTGTGTATGTGGTAGAATATTATTATTATTATTTATACTGTTGGGTCACCAAGTGGTGATTGAACCGACAACATTCGGCGCATTGGTATTGGCGAGATAATTTCTAAAACTAGTACGACATCCGAGCAGTTAAAATAATGTTGGAAGTTAAACCTCTAACCTTGACAGGTTAGAGGACACACGGAGAAAAATAGTGATACATTCATGGTTGTCTCAACTCTGGATGTTTTTGTATTCGTCGTTTGAATGTTTGTATGTCCTCGCGATATACAAATTTATTAATGGACTATTTTGGTTTTGCGGCATCTGTTTACGCTTATGTCAGCGGACGATTGGGTGCTCCTGGATTTGATTCCTAGGTCATGCGGAATGTTTTAATGTTTTTCTTTTGCGTGTCGTCTACTTCAAGAGAAAATACAGATTTTATGAAGGAAAGAAATGGGCGAGGTATATGTTTGGCTCCGGAACTCTTACTCGTCGGGCAAAATATAGCAACTTATGGTGGTGTCCTGTAATAGGGTGGTACGTAGTCATTTGTACGGTGACCAAATAATTGGCGATCACGTGTTCTTCTACTTAAAGAGATGACCTCTCCGTGCTAGTCTAATAATCTTCCCCCAGGCTGCTACTTATTTCAGCTGACACATTCATTGTATATCAAAATAGAATCCAAATTAACCCGGCCCTAGATACAAACGGGCTGTCCATCCTCAGCTTTCCAACTATCCCCGTACTAGATTTTATCAAAATCGCTTCAGTGGTCAACCATACAAACGTAACCCAAACACACATTTACTTTTAGATTTATACCATTACCATAGATGTTTTTTCTTTGTATTCCAAACCCGTCAGCAAATAGGTTTACCTATTTACATAAACATGTCGACAAAGAGGTAGTTAGCAATATTTACGTCTTGCAACAACAGCAAACGTTTCCCACTATCTTAAAACGACGATAACCATTATTTACGTACACCAATACTTCTTTAACTCCCGTCCTTTGGAAAGAACACCATATTTAACTAAAAGGGGTCAGTGGAACGTTTAAATCTTAATCGTGCGATAAAACGTTCTCTGGGGATTGAAATCTGGAGGCAATCCGAGTGTCTTGTGCGGTACCGTCCGGTTAAATGGACGGGGTGTAAGGCACTCGGTAAACATAATAAAGAAGAGTAAATAGAGGATTTCGTTCCCGCAAAGTGATAAAATCATTCATCAGGATTTTCGGAGATTGAGATATGTACCTGTATTTTACTGGAAAAGGCTTTTAATATGTCTTTATTAAATATACCTAGCAATTTGAGTCGTAAATGTCTTGTGTTCTTGGTAACACCTTCAGTTTAGCTATATAGCTTGAAGGCCTCGATGGCGTAGTGGTTAGTGTAATTTACAAAAATGTATGTATATAATATTACATGCTTGTGTTAAAATTATGTTCACTTTGGTAGTGCAATGGGTCGTACCTAGCCGTTCTCTCCCAAGCTATGGGTAATAGCTTGCATAAGCCTATTGGTAATAGCTTGCATAAGCCTATTGCCCTGTTCATAGGAACGTTTATTAAATGATGAATATTATGTATGTGATGTCTACCATCAATATAAAGCTAAAGAAATTAGTGTGAAAGTTCTAATTTCTGGAACTTCCAGATGTTAGACTTGAAAATTACTTTTGTTTGTTATAGCCTATTTATTGCAAAAAGTAAAGATATTGAAGATCACGTTGCAATTTTTCGGAGAAAAGCGCTTAAAATCTCTAAAATTAATAAATAACACAACCACAAATGAAATATTATGTAATTTAATGACGTACTAATAATATATAGGTACATCTATACTAATATTATAAAGCTGAAGAATTTGTTTGTTTGTTTGGTTGAACGCGCTAATCTCAGGAACTACTGGTTCGGGCACGCCACGATCGTGGCGGTAAGTCCTGTGTTTCAGGAGAGGCTGTAGAGGCGGCATGGCGCCCTCACCTTCCGGCTGACACAGGTACTGACTGGCCACGGTTGTTTTGGCCAGCTCCATCTTTTTTTTTTTTTTTATTTTGCTCGTCAAAATGACCACACTCCGCCTCTCCGCCTGATGGTAAGCAGTCGTGTGGTCTAAGAGCAGTGGCCTCCACATCGTCCTCATAGCAGCCGAGGCGATGTTGAGGTCTCTACTTTGACGGCCTGAGAAGGTGCTTTTTCACGCCCCGCTTAAAGGACCCAGGATTGAAGGAAGTAGGAAACACGTGCCTTGGCAGAGAATTCCATGCCTTGATCGTTCGGCAGAGGTATGAGGACCCAAACTTGTTGGTACGCACTCTGGTCGACTCCACCGTGTAAGGATGGCATCTGAGCCCAGCACGCGTTGTTCTGGATAGGAAAGGGGAGGGCGGGATAAGGTGGAATAACTCTTCAGAGCACTCCCCGTGGTATATTCTGTAGAAACATGCCAAAGAGGCAATATCCCTACGGAGTTGCAGAGGTTCCAGTGAACTCGTGACCTCTGGATCTCCGATGATACGGACAGCCCGCCGCTGTAACCTGTCAAGAGCATCTAGCAAGTACTGCGCGGAGCCATCCCAAAGATGAGAACAGTACAGTACAGTAGGCACAGCTGCCCAGGCGCGAAGAACCGCCCACCCTGTTCAGAACTCCGAGTTTTCGCGAATCTTGCCTAATGACGCTCTCGATGTAGGTTTTGGGATTAAGAGAGCGGCAAAGATCCATACCTAAGATGGAGAGGCTGTCACGTATCACCAGTGGAGTGTTCCTGTGTCGTATACGCCGGCAAGAAACGCCCAGTTGTCACCACTGCGGCGACTGCCGCGACGTTGTTGAGGACACGGCGCTGCACTCTTTGTCGGTTTGCCCCGCTTGGGCATCGCAGCGCCGTGAGTTGATCGCGGCAGTCCGATCGGTTGCCCTCTCGCTCCCGGCCGTAGTTCAGTCTATGATCCGGAGTGAGAGGTCGTGGAACGCCGTCGCCTCCTTCTGTGAGGAAGTTATTTCCATCAAGGAGGCGGCGAAGCGGGAAAGTGAGTGCTTAAACCCTCTCCCCAACCGCAGAGTCGGGCGCCGGAGGGCGCGAGATGACCTCCAGCCACCCTGAGGTTTGACCTGGGGGTGGCGGGCTTTGTGGGCCTGCCCGCCCACGCGGAGGGGTATGCGTCAATGCATCCTCACATGTAAAAAAATAAAAAATAAAATAAAAAATCGAACTGCTGGTTCGAATGGAAAAATTATTTTAGTGTTGGATAGCCTATTTATCGAGGAAGGCTATAGGCTATATAACATTACGCTACAACCCACGAGGGCGGCGCAGTAACGATAAACGCGGGTGAAACCGCGGGCACATCTAGTTTAAATAATATTTATATGGATATATTACAAGATTTTTGGTTTGCTTTGCGTTACTGCCGGCTTACCTATTCTCATCCACTAGGTATGATGCCAACCGTGGTGCTGCTACTGAATATTTCCTATGAGAAAATCTCAATAACACTTTGCCCAACCCAGAAATCGAACTTGGGAATTCACGATCGCACGCAAACATAACTCCAAACTTATTCCACGAGACGAACGAAATAGCTTATCGCTTCTAGAACGCGAGCATTTAATTTCCATAGCATCTTACGAAACGGATCGCGAATATTCGATAGTAAATGGACGAATAGATCATTCGGCAAGACGAAATTCCAATACTTACTCAATGTATTCAAATTCTGCGGGTTGGATGAAGTTCGTGGGATTGTTATATAACGAAGTTTATGCATTTAGCTTTAATTATGTTATTGGGAGCGACGGGCTAAGTAACATAATTAAAATGAAGGTGTCTTTGTTGGTAATCCGACTGCGTTGGAAGTGGACTTCTGTTTTCAGGTGTATTACGAGACCAGCTGATCCGCGCATCTTCATTTGCGTCACATAAGAGAATTATTCCCGTTTTTGCAACGTTTTCCATTGATGCTCCGTTCCTAACCGTCGTAGCGTAATGTATATAGCTTTTAGCCTTCTTCGATAAATGGGTTATTCAACACTGAAATATTTTTTTAGTCGCATCAGTAGTTCCTGAGATTAGCACGTTTAACCAAACATTTGATATTGCTTAACGAGAAGCAATAGCGTAGTTTGATTTTGTATTTCAATCAAAATGTTATTTTTGTACACACTGTTTACAAAATAAGGAAGAAATTAATATTTTAAATTTGGGTATAAGATATTGTGGGCTTTGAATGGGAATGTCTCGCTATCTCTCTCGCACAGCTGCGGTTTAAAAGCGTTTACGTTATAGGTCGTATCGCGCATCCTTTTTCTGTAAATAGACAATTACCATTTTTACCAGATTTGATACGCCGGTATCTTATTTTGTGTTTGGGTAATGTAACTATTTGTCTTTTAAATATATTTACAAATTACCACGGTGACGTATCGGAAGTGTTACCGGTTGAGCTGTGCATGAGGTCTCCGGATTCTCGAGTCGGGTAAAGGGTTTTTCTGCCAAGAAATTGTCATTGAAGGCACGGCATTCGGACTGGCCGATTATTATGTACGAATTAAACCTTAGCTGGCGAAATCACCTCTGCCAACCTCTTTATAGATTTAGGCGTAATATTATGTATGTGTAACATATTAAATAGAAGAAAATGTCTATGTTGAAGACTGGTTTATTATTTTTATTTAAATAAATATTGAAGAAACCTTGCCTATTACGCTTTGCGTATTTATAAGGTTTCGTGAGTTTTGATCTTGAGACTGTAATAACTTTTTGATATATTCCTGTACCTCAAAATAAATATGTTTAGTACATTCGATAAATAATATTTGTAGCAATCCTAACTAATCACGTCTGAGCAGTATTTCGGTACTAGCTTTTATTTATATTTTCTTTCTTCAGAAGGATAATGGTAGAAATAGCTTATATGTCTCTCGACATTCCAACTATGTCTTGTTTATTACGGTTCCTAGGCGGCATATCAAATATTTCTTATTATTAATACTCGACTTCTAGGCGGCGTATCAAGGTGAAACATGCACCAGATTTTAGGTAAGGATATCAGCAATACATCTGAAAATCGCATTTAATTTCGTGCTGTAGTTATTGCGTGATGCGCTTACCAACATACATACAAAATGACAGAAATTCTAAAATAATTCTAATAGCAATTCAACCCGGTCATTTTTATCTCTTTATTATGCCTGTAGCAGCCATGTTCACGGGGTTTTCTTAGTCTCCCCGTGAACATGGCTGCTGTAAAGCAACCGAAACGTCGGTGCAAAGTAAAAACTTAAATATAAATAGTTTTAATTAAATTAAATAGCATAGTAAACTTCAATTATAGTAGTGTTAGAGTTTTCAAAATTATGTTATAAAAGTGTTTAAAGAAAAATAAACAACGCGACAAAATTCGTATACAGTGTTTAATTTCAATTTACCGATTTAATTTCCGACAAAATTGTCAGCTCACTAGCGTTCTGGGTTTATCTGGGTTGTAATTATACCAACGCATGATCGTGAGTTCATTCATTTTTAAGTAATTTTTCGATTTATTTCTTTAACTACAGGCATGCTATTGAACAACGACCTCGTCTTGGGCATCCTCAATGATGGTATCTATTATACCGAGTAGGACTTCGACGATGATGACAGAGATTTTATTCCTCTGCAGCCGGCAAATGATGAAGAAGGTGAAGTTGAACTATCCTCTCCGCCTCGCCCATCTCTGGCAGCTGAGCAATCGCAAAATAACAAAGATAAAGTTTCTAAAAGTAAGTCTACGTCTGTTAACATGGATGATAGGAAAGCAGGACCATCTTGTTCTAAAAAGTCAAAGCAGACACCTTGTTCAAAAGTAACAAAAAATACAAAGTTTGTTAAAGTGAAATTGCCTGCTCGTAAAAGGTTATGGAAGAAAACTGATTACGTCGATAAATCACATAACTTCTCAGGTCATCCACAACCAAATGAAATAAGATTGCCGGTGGAATATTATAATGATTATTATAATGATGATTTTTACGAGCGCATGTCATTGTGTACAAACTTGTACTATTTAAAAAAAACTTGGCGAGTTTTAAATACCACCTAACAGGAAATAAAAAAACTGATTGGTATCCATCTACTGATGGGTATACTTTCATATCCCAGGATCGCAATGTACTGGCGACGAAATATTAAAATTGACATGCTTGTTTCTTCAATGACAAGAGATAGATAAGAAACAGTTTGCATGTCGTGGATTCCGACTCTCCACCCGTCTCGGAAGCAATAAATCCTCTCGGGTTCAGCCGATGATCGACCTTGTGAGAGAAGGCTGCAACAAAAGTCTAAGGACACCGGGCAGATATTCGATCGATGAACAAATGGTACCTTTCAGTGGCAAGTGTCATCTTCGCCAGCTAGTAAAGATCAAGCCTCGCCCAGTTGGTCTTAAGAATTTCGTAGTTACTACCAGTGAAGGGCTAATGGTGGATATTGAAATTTATTATGGCAACAATCCCACTCTTTCCCATCCTTTGGGGCTTGGACCGGCTGTAGTTCTTCGCCTGATTCAAAGTGTTCCACGAGGGAGCTGCCTTTTTTTTGACCGATATTTCACAACGGTTCCCTTGTTGGAAGAATTGACAAAATTGGACTATCATGGCACAGGGACAATTATGTTTAACCGGATACCAGATCGACAGCAGCTTAAGTTCAAAGATGACAAAAAAGGATAAGAGGAGAAATTGTACAAAAGGTGTCAAACGACGTAGTTTTGGTCAAATGGAGGGACAGCAAGGCGGTATTGACAGCATCAAATTGTACTGAGGGTACAGCAATCGACATAGTAAAGCGGTACAATAAAACAGAAAAATGCTACGTTGATGTTGATGCTCCAAAAATTGTAACATCATACAACTCTTTCATGGGCGGGGTAGATCTTTTGGACCAATCCATGGAATATTACCGTACATTCATGAAGATCCGAAAATTGACTCTTAAGGTCCTATTCCACTTTATAGACCTAGCAATGGTAAATTCGTGGCGTCTCTACAGATCTGACTCATTGGCTAAAAGCATTCCTAAAAATCGAATTCAAGATCTCCTTTCATTCAGATATGAAGTAGCTGAGACTCTCATATGCACTCCTAACAGAGATCGGCGCGATTCATCCCCATTACTTGAAACGCAGGTACAAACTTCGGGCAGATACAAACCCGCTAATCATCCATCTGTGGGAAAGAGGTTTGATGGATATGAACATTTTCCTATATTTGACGACTTGAAAGCTCCTCGCACATGTCACTCAGAGATTTGTTCATCTCGCTCTAAAATTAGGTGCCGTAAATGTGATATCTACTTGTGCATGAGTCGTGATAAAGACTGCTTTTTTTGTATCACCAAAGAAACTAGTCTACTTATTTAATAATGTTTCCTATGATAAGAATGTGATTTCGAAAGATATTTCAAAAGATTATCTAGATATTAAGTTTTACGTTATTTTTGTAAAGCCAGAAAAGCTCTTGAGTTAATTTCTACGTTTTTGTGTTAAGTTTTTGTTTCCTAAGAAGCATGAGTTTATCTCAAATTGTTTACCTCATAAAAATATTTGAATTTTGTTTCCTTTCTTGTTGTTGTCTACTGAAAGAGCATTTGTATTCCAATGAAAACAAAAGACTGTAATTTTGTACCTAAATTATAATGTTGGCAATAAATAAATAAGTCTTTTCTAATAACGAGATGCGTTTTATTTCATTATAAATATTTTTCAGGTAAGCTAACATCATCATTGCGTAAAAATCTCATTAAAACTTATAAACGCACGATCGTGAGTTGGTAGAAGTCAGCCCCAGAGCTCCCTATCGTGCTTTCGGCTTTCCAAAATCCTGGTATAAGCTGGATTTTTTAAACTATTTTTTGCATTAATATTACCACTTCTTTGCCAAAATATTATAGTTTACATTTCAAATCAAAGGAACGAAAATCTCGGAAGGAGTATACTGTGTACCTAACAGTGAATAGGTTGTTTGAATAACGTCTGCTCAATGGTAGTCCACATCAAATACCAAAACGAACTATTAAATAATTCTTATTCTTAGAAAAATATTGCTAACATTCGCCACAGTCTGCGTTTAATACAGATATTCCGAGAAATAAACATAATGCCCTCATACTCCTTTGGTAATGAAAAGGGAAAATAGCGTGGGACGAGCGTCTTTTTACTGTTTATAAAAGCTAATGACAGATCGCATAGTTCTTCATACAGTATATACAGAGTATAAGGCAAATAATATATGACTTATATATCGCTAAAGACTTAGTTTGAGGTAATCGACTTATACCTGTAAATTCTCGAATTATTGTATCCACTTTTCGCCTACTGTATGTGATTAGATTTGTTGCGGCTCCAGAACAGTATAGCTTTCTCCGGGTGCTAGCAAGTATTAAAACGGAGCGTTTTTCATGTTCACCACTACTAATCCTGTTTAATCAGGCTTGGCAGTGGTGACCATGGAATTTCACCCGCATTCTTACCTTTGTAATATCTGTGTAGATGTTGCAATATCTCGTGTACTCCCGAGTGTATAGGTGTACATGTCCAAAGATTATAATATATGGCTTATATATCGCCAAAGGGTTAGGTTGATGTTTATTGACACCAGCATATTAGTAAATACCTAACGCATTGGTATATTACATTCATGTTTTACCAACTGGTGTTTAGGCTTAACATAATAGAAAGCGATACTGTATTATTTACTGGACTTAAATTCAGATTCCGTACCCCTACAGGAAAACCCAATAACTGACTGACTGACTGAGTCGGGAGTCGAATTCGGGACCCCACGAATACACACAGACTTATGCCACGGAATCAACGAAGAATCATTTTCTAATTTACGCTCTTAAAAGAGCTGATAAACAGAATGAAAATCATTCCAATGTATTTTACAGAGCTTACCTATATATATTTTACGTTAAGAGATTAAACCAGGATAAAATTTAATTATCATCGTTGAGGATCGTCTTGATTGAGAACGACTCCAGCTCTCAAAGTAAACAATCTGCTGGGATCGCCGACTTTTAATTGAGATTATGTCGTGAATAAAAACTCCTTGGTCGCCGTCATTTGCATTTTTATTACAGTTTTTGGCGGCTAAAGTAGGTTTTGTAGATACGACATTGTTATAATTAACTAAAGTTAATTTTGGTAAAAGTTAACTATTTTCAGAAAAGAAAATTGTATTATGAAAAGGCATTATCTTTGCCTTTATTCCTGCTTTAAACTATTCTAATCTTTTCTTTAAATTTGTCTAGTGGTTTATCCGTGAGGCAAGTGACAATGAAAATGATAGCGGTATAATTTTTCTAATACAAAAAAAGTGGCAAACATGCATACGGTCAGCGTGATGCATGGTAAGCGAGTCATAACCTATTGCAACCAGAGGATTGGGTCGCGTTTTGCCAGCTTAAGGAATTACTACTAGGACTTAAGGAATTAAAAATGCGTGTAATATAAGGAGATATGTTTTCCCTAGCCTTTATTATTCCCAAGTCACTTGGGATCGGCTTTTCTGATCTAACCGGATTTGACTGGATATCAGTTCATCAGTTTTTACACGAAGCGGCTGCCACCTGACATCCGCAAGCCAAAGGCTAACGATACCCTAAGGCTAGACCAGTGTCAGGATATTATAGGGCACTGACTTCCCAGTAACGACAGCCATAGATATTCATGGCAACCGGGATCGACGGCTTAACGTGCTCTCCGAGGCACGGAGCAGGCGATAATTGTCAATCAATACGCACATAATTTCGAAATGTCATATAACTTCCGAAAGTCAGAGGTGCGTGACGCGGGTTCGAACCCGAGACCCTCTGCATTGCAGCCTGTTCGGCTCCCTACTGAGCTATCACTGCTGCTGCTGTGTAATATAAAGAGATATATTACAATATAATAATGATATACAAAATATTAAAAATAGACCTATTTTTCCGAGAATTATATTCTTGGAAGAGAAGAGAAGAGGCGGGTGACAAATTTACTTACTGAAATCCTAACAAAAAATATTATAAATGTGTGTGACCTTGTTTGTTACGCTTTCACGTCTTAACTACTCGACCGATCATCATGACATTTCGCATACACAATATCAGGGGGACAGAAAAAGGTACAGGGTACCTTTCATCTAGATAAACATAACTGTACCTACCCGAGGTACAGAAATTTATTGATAAAATTAAGACTAACGCGAACGGAGCCGCGGGCAAAATCGAGTACTTTATAGAAACTAAGTGCGTGCTATATAGAACTAGATGTTTATCGTTCAATAGTGCCAAGAGCGACAGCCACAGTACGTTGCCTGGAACCAGCTTACATCATTCCGACGGCTCTCATCATCTCTTCTCGTGTTAAATGATGTCTTGGCTCCATATCGACGCAGTTTTTTCAGAAATTGTAATGGTTTTATAAAAACGTGTTACACACTTTTATAGAAATCCTGATTGACAGTTGATTTTCTATTTTTATCGAAATTTAAAGAACATTGTTTTTTCCAAATAGTGAAAATCACTAAAAAGAACCAATTACAATAAACAAAAAAAAAAAATAATTCTCAATTGCGTTGAGCCTCTAAAACGTATTTGATCCCTAGACTCTTTTGATGTGTGTATATGTAATAGCAATTTAGTTCGCGCTTATGCGACCAGACTGGCACTCAAAATTAAGGCTAAAAGCATTTCATTATCTGCTGAGCAAGTGTAATTTAATTACATTTTACATTTGTATTTAATTTCTCATTTCGGTTTATATACGAGCACATATGAAAGGATAAACGCGTCGGTTCTCTGCGTGTATTAATTCTAAATTCTATCAGTAACCGATGGATAATTAAAAAGTTGTCATTTGTCTATATTATTTTTGATCTGAAAATATATTTTGTAGTATAAGTCTTTGTGCGTTTTCTGCTATATGATATACTCTGTCATATTGCCACGGTAATGGATGTGACTGCTGTGTATAGTGTATGACATGATGTGTTGAAATCTCGGGTTGCACAAAGTAAACTGCATAAGGCGCCATTAATTGTTTGGAGACCTAAACAATACTTAGAGAAATATGGGTGTAATATACTCTTGCCTATCCGTTCGGGGATATTAATAAATTAAAATATGCATGATACCATTAGACCCTCTGCATTGCAGTCTGTTGGTCTCCCCACTGAGCTATCGCTGTACTCAGATGACAACATGATTTCCATCTCAAAATATATATTTTCTTTGACAACATCCTCGCCTGAAATCGGTTCAGTGGCTTTCTTTACAAATAATAAATAAAAGTATAATATATTACGATGATTATATACGGGACTCCATTTTAGATTTAAATGTTGGTATACATAACGTACGAATGTAATTTTCCTGAACGGATCGATTTCATCAAGTTGTTATTATACCAATGTTTAACATTAAAGGCACCGTAACTACTGATTTGTTTGCAATGCTTAGTGACATCACCAATAAAACATTTAGGTCCGTTGCGCTAGGTATAAATTAATAAGAGAAGGCTAATTCGGCAGAACAGCATTGATATTCTGTAAAACCTTACTATCGAATTCACTTTTGAAAACAAGAATTATGAAGTTTTTCTCCATCGTGACTTTATAATTATTGTTAATGTTAATGAAGTCAGCTTGCCCAGAGAAGTACTACTTATATCAAAGGAAACTAACAAGAGTAACAATGTCACTGCTTTTCGATCTGTGAGTATTGTGAGAGTGAGATTCATATTAGGTACCTATATGATCTATCCCATTCATATCCAAATTTAATTGTTTATCCTTAGTGGCAACGCCCTTAGTTTGTGAGATTGAGAATTAGAAGTGACTATAGGTTACATTAAGTGTTTACGATCAAACTGATGGCGCGTTTAGTATTGGTATAGAAATTGCATTTGTTTTTATTTGCATCATGATTTTTTTTACTATATGTAGTTTTGTTAAAGTCATCTATAATAATTATCTGCATTTTATAATGGTGTAATAATGTTTTATTGAAATATGTTGCTTTCTGCCTCATTGAACCTGTGGCATCAGTTTCGTTTATGTTTGGGCACGATAGTAAGATCTTTGGTACGGCTCCTGGGTCAAAAATATTATTATGATATCATAAAGATGGTACTCCCTTACTTCTCCTAAAATTGTTTGTCCGAAAATCACTGTCCATAACACGTATGTTATAAACTTCAGTAAACATAATGTTCAAAAATTCGTAATTTTGTTTTACATAATATATTTTCTTCTATTACTATTCTGTCATATAATATCAAGATATCAAGGAATCAGGAAATACTTGAATCTCCTAATTTTGTATGAAATAAAGTCATATGTCTTAAGTATTATATTATATAAAGTGTGTTATTCCAAATGTTCATTTATAAATATTAAAATTGTCAGTCCCAAAAAAAGTGCTTAAATTAGAAAATTAGGTTGTAGTGTCAGAAACGAATCGCTGTGACTCCGACTCCACGCAGTCTTGTCTGCCCTACCCCTAGAGTGTAATTTAGAATCGCGTAGACGCGTAGGGGCGAGGCGGCCCGTGGGCTGAGGAGCAGGAGGCTGCAAGCGAGTCGTCGCCACCGCTGAGGCTGGTTGGCCAGCAAGCCGAAGCTGCAGAGGTGAGCGAAAGCCGTCTACGACGATTAGCACGCGTGGGACCGCCGGAGACCCGCAGCACCGGAGCCGTGACAAAAGCCAAGCTTTGTAAAACAAATTAGTTTTAAAAACATTATTAGGCAATTATTTATATAAGCATTAAATAATTTGAATTTAGGACTTATAACTTTTATTGAAAACGGTTTTAAGTCTTTTGTATATTATTGATTAGAATCTTTATGATAAACAAATTTAGGGCATATTGTATTTAGGGATTTCAATTTTATGGCATGTGATATTATGTGACATAAAGTTCGAGCAAGTTATCATTCGGACAAATTAAGATTATGACAAAAAAAATTATGGCACTTTAGATTATGGAAAAAAAGTTAGGTAACACAATAGAGAACCTGTAAAAATCATCAGTAAATGCACGAAGTCTAGAAACGTGTTCGCAAGACAAAAGTAGGTTCGCATTGTATTTCGTGGGACTTCTCATTCGAATACAGTTAACTCATTGGGACACGGCGGTGAAAATGCAATAACTCCCTATAAAATCTGATATTTAAAGGAATTTAGATCGTATCACCATCTCTTAATATAGCATTATTACTCTGTGCGTGTGAACGATATAGACCTTGATTTGAATGGTCACCTTGCTGCTGGCACTAAACCAAGTGTGTTCGATTTCCTGATGGGTTTAAAAAAAATGTGATCCACATATGGTTGTTCTAAGTCTGGGCGTCCTTTGTTTGAATGTTTGCAAAGCTCCCCGCGACACAGGAATTAACACTAGAGCGGGAGTTACCTTTTTTTAAATTGAATCATATCAAATCCTACTCTGTTACTTTCTGTTTAGTTCTCCTATACGCTATGAGAATGCTATAAGAGATATGGCGTTATAAGGTAGTAAGCTGTAATAAAAATGAAAATATAATTGGAAAATTAATGCTTCCTAGATTTTTCCTTAACAGTATCCAAAGGCAATTAGATCATTATAATTCGGTTTGCTGAAAATGATCGATATTTTGTAGCCATGTTCAAACTGCAATTTCCAATGATTGGCTAATCTTGATTCCGTGAGCAGACTCGAAGTTGTCTGATTATAAAACATCGATTTTAGATAGCTTTGCTCATAAGTCAGTTAGCACTTTGCCAATTGACGACGACGCGGAGAAATATTTTGACGCTTTTTAATTTTGAAGTTTTATTTTTTCTTTAGTTTATATTTCTTGTAAATAATTTGTGTATATATTATGTTAATTATTTAATAATGTCACTAAAATAAACGTTCCTACTATCTCCAATTGCTGTAAATCAAGTTTCAACTTTAACTTGTACTTTGGCGTTCTAGTAATAGATTAATAATTAATTTTGATTTTTAAATTGGTACTTCTTTTTATTCTACCTTATACACACAACACCATCTAGCCCAAATTAAACAGAGCTTGTACTATGGGTACTAGACAATGGATAAACATATATATACACTTTCTTTTTGTAAATACATTTATATTATACATAGAAACATCCGGACCAAGGCAAACTTCCATGTGCATGCATACAAATGTTTGACTTGTGCGGGAATCGAACCTGCGATCTCAGGCGTGGCAGTCGGTTACACTAACCACTACGCCATCTAGTTTGCCATTGAGTTTTTATGTATGATTTTCTACTGTCGTTATTTAATTCATTGTCTCGGTGATGCAGTGGTAGTGAATGCAACTGCTGTGCATGAAGTCTCAATTCGGTTTCAGGGTCAGTTTTGGTTTTAGGACGAAGCGTTATTGAGGTTTTCTGTCCAGAAATTCTCAGTGTCAGCACGGAGTCTGGAGCTGTGCGGGGTAGTCGACAATAGGCTCGCTCGATATAATGTGAAACTTAAAATCATAGCTGGTACAATGTGTCTAAAACATCTTCATCTATGCCTTCGCGAGTATACATGTGAGATTAGATATGTATTTAATCGTAGTCCTTAATGACGTAACTGTTGTATGAATCGGTTTGCTGCATATGGTTTACTCGTATATATAAAGCTAAAGGTTGCTTTTAGTATAAAATATGTGTGTTCATATACACTGCAAAATCGTGTACATACGTATATTTTTGTCATAGTTTTTATAGACTTCAGATCAAAGATAGCATGAAAAAAGTAGCAGTTGGTGATCGATGTTTTTTAGGCTCATTTCTTTTCCAATGCATACTCACTGGGTCTTTCGTCTAGTAGTTATAGTGTTCTGCCAGTAAGTGGCCATTCTCTAAATAAGCCGGCTCTTACTTAATACTATAAATGCGAATGTGTTCGTTACGCTATCACGCCTTAACTACTTGAGCCATTATTATGAAATTTCGCGTTTACATTGTCAAGGGAACAGAAAAAGATTAGCGAAGCCGTGAGCAAAAACTAGTTCTTATTAATTATAAAATCTTAAGCCTATTTCGCACAGGAAAATATATTAATTAATTTGGTTTTTAAACTGACAGCATCAGCAATCAAGCCGCTTAAACTCGATTACAGTTCGATCGTGTTAATGGCGAGATATCAAATCAAATCAAATCAATTTATTATTGCAAATATGGGTACATTTAAGATGATACATGTGTATTATATAGTTGCTTATGCCATATTTTACCATTGTGGTGTGCAAAGTGGTTTAATATTGACATAAAAGTTAACTAAATGTCACAGAAATTTATAAATGTCATGAAATTAAATATTGGTATCATAAAAATAATAAATGTCAGATAAGAAATATAAATACAAATTAAAATTATCATTCTGGATACTTATAAGCTGTAGGAACTTATAAATTCTAAATTATTGTAATAATTAATCAATTTTGCTATCTAAATATTCTGTTACATTGTAATATGCATTGGTATACAAGAATTGCTTTAATTTGTATTTAAATGAATTAATATTATTACAGTCTGTTATATTTCTTGGTAAGTGGTTGTATACTCGTGGTGCCATACATAGAATACTTCTATTAATTTGTGTTGTTTTATTATGTGGAAAACATATTTTGTTTTTACACCTCTTGCTCCTATATTGTTCAAATAGAGTTTTATGTGAATGAACAAATACGGCAACTTCAAAAATATATATACATGGGAGTGTCATTAGCTTTAGATCGATAAAGTGAGGCTTACAGGACTCTGTTGATTTAATTTTACAAATTGCTCTGATACATCGTTTTTACCTTAGAGTTGACTCAACATATGCATGATAAGCCATAATGACAACATCCTGACTTACAACTCTACCTAACATATAGAGTGCATAACAGAACTGGTTTAGTTTGGTACAAATATTTTCCACTTGAGTTTTCCAATTGAGATTACAATCAACGTAAATACCTAAAAATTTTGTATTTTCTACTCTAGAAATTTTTTGTTTATTAAATTCAATTTCAAGATTATGCAAATAATTTTTCCTATTTCTAAATGTCATCATAGTAGTTTTGTCTAAATTCATAATTAAATCGTTACAATTAAGCCATTCAAATATTTTATTTAATGTCAAATTCATGTCAGTTTCTAAATTGTATCTATCTTTACTGGCAAACATAACAGTACTATCGTCGGCAAATAGGACCATTTGTGATTCTGTAGCTTTAGGTAGATCATTAATATATATGATAAATAATAAAGGTCCCAGTACACTTCCCTGTGGGACGCCTTGTCGCACATCGCGATATTGGGATGAGTACACAGTTTCCCTCTTTGTTTTAGGGCATATTCGAACAATTTGGGTACATTGTTTTCTGTTTTCAAGATAAGATTCCAGAAGATCTAGAACATTGCCTCTGATGCCATATGCCTCTAACTTAAGGAATAGAGTCTTATAATTAATATAGTCAAAGGCCTTTGTAAGATCCATATATAGAGCAGAAATTAGTTGTTTATTGTCTAGGCCTGACATTATTCTTTGTGTAAATTTATAGATTGCCAAGTTGATTGACCTATTTTGCCGAAAACCCACTTGTTCCTCAGCAAAGAGATGATTTTTTTCAAAATATTGATACAGACCTTGATGTATAACCTTTTCAAACACTTTGGATAAGACAGGAATTAGAGCAATAGGTCTGTAACAGCTCATATTATTTTTGTCATTCTTTTTGAATAGAGGTTTTATCAAAGTGATTTTTAACTTATTGGGAAACACTCCATACACTATGCATGTGTTAATGATGTAACTAAGCACATGAGAGATGAGACTAGCAACTTCTTTTAAAATGTTTGTTTTAACATCATCATAACCAGTACTGGTTGTGTCCTTCAATGACTTTATTTACTTATAGATATCTATAGGAGTAGTAGCTGTCAGAAAACAGGAATTTAAATTCTTATTAATATTGTGTGTTAATGATTTAGGGTCGTTATTATTATTTAAACAAGGTTGTATGGTAAAATAACTGTTGAAAGATTCTGCAATGCAAGTAGGGTCTTGAATAAAATTGCCATTTACATTTAATTGGTTTATGTAGTCCTTTGATAAATTACTTTTATTACTATTTATAAGTGACCATGCAGCCTTGGACTTATTTGACGCTGTTTTGATGAAATGGTCATTCTGACATCTTTGTGTCAACTTAATAATCTTATTAAGGCGCAAAGAATAAGTTTTAAATGTATTTTTGTTCTCCTCACTACAGTTCATTCTATAACACCATAGCAGTTCACGTTTACGCTTTGAACATGCACGTATCCCATTAGATATCCACCTAGGACGCCTTTTAAGAGTTCTTTTAATCATTATTTTAGGAAAGCATAAGTTGTAGAATAAAATAAAAATATCATAAAAATTATCAAAGGCTGTGTTTGGTTCATTAGTATGATAAACATCACAAAATGTTAGTGATTGCAAGCTTCCCTAAATTTCCTTATGTTGTCCTTACTGTAGTCTCTTTTTTTAATATACTAGTGTGTAAGAGTACTACTCAGTTTTACTGGACAAGTTAAAAGTTGAGCTGTGTGATCTGATAATGCAAAATCATATATTTTATTTTTACACCCTCTTACATTATGAATAAAATGGTCAATACATGTGCCACTTTTCAGTCTTGTTGGCTCATTAAATGCTAATTTTAAATTAAAACTATGTAACATTTGAATTAGACACTTAGCTTCTTTACTTTCTTTTAGAGTGTTTATATCGAAGGACTCGTTCGAGGTCATGAAATTAGTTCGCTAAGTAGACTTAATACTTTATAAACTAAGCAACCCTTCACTTGCAATGTTGGTTTTGTTCATGTCTCAACTCTTGGCTGTTTTCTTATGTAGCTTTACTTGAGGTATTTTCTTAAAACGTTTTCATTCTAGAAGTAAGGTCGAGGAAATCCATATTGGTGCCTAATGATAAGCGGTTACCGTAGCCTATAAACTACCAGGAGTTTTATGTCAATCAACCCTTCACAAATGGGTTCAATGTACTACCAGCAGCGTAAGGGACAATGCAGCGCTTTCTGGTCCTTTCTTCCTACTGGTTCTTTGTTGACAGCGTATGCTTAGTTATGTAATATAATTAAAATATTTTACCAGAAACCCCCACCAATATATTTTTACCCGTGGGTATTGCTAAGCGATTTTATTTGTAACTAATCGTATATAACAATCATCTGGTTTCGTGGCACGCCCACTTCGTACACTCGAAAACGATCAACTGCGCATTACGCTCAAATGGTAAGCATTTATTTATTATAGATTAGAGGGGCACGTAATTTTTTTTAAATCATCACTTGACTGTGTTTATTTAACCTGTGGCGATTTCTGGAATAACTGTTGCAGATACACCGCGAGGATTTTTGGAATAAAAATTTAAAAGGATAGACAGAAAATCCAGTTTATGCACAGCAATGGCTATAAGATAAAAAAAATTATTTCAGTAGCTTCCACCTACAGTTGAGCTGGAATTAATAGCAACTGTTAAAAGTTTTATGAGTAGTTCCGTTACTTTGGATATATTGCCGTACCGTATTTTAAATCTATAAATTTTTCACTTTGTTTTCTTATTTTATGGGCATGGAACTGCATGTTTCTATTTTATCTATGCCTGCTGTTAGAGGCTAAATACTATTGAGATTTTATTTTAAGTTGCAGAAAGGTTGACATGACAAATCTCGACATTATTGAAATATTGTATTAACGAAAAATTGTAAATCATACAATGATATTCTAATGAGATACATTTATTTGAAATATCTATAATCCAGTATGTAACGTAATAAAATCTCTTATGGCCGGGGCAGCCACATCAGCAAACACCGCGGGCTTCC
This sequence comes from Catocala nupta, assembly GCA_963675205.1. Classification (NCBI taxonomy): domain Eukaryota; kingdom Metazoa; phylum Arthropoda; class Insecta; order Lepidoptera; family Erebidae; genus Catocala; species Catocala nupta. Next base: position 4,485,202 of record OY776095.1, on the reverse strand, counting down.
TCGGCAATGTACAACTGTCACTCCAAGATACGATACCAAATACCACACCATTCTGAACAGCTGCACCACCAGAATCGCCACCACACGGTCCTATACCGCCAAACTGGAAGTTTCCTCCACACCACATATTCCTCGTTAGCAAATCGGCGTACGTACTCCAGCAATCATAGAAATTGACAACTGGAACCTCAACAGCCATTAAAGGTCCAGGGTTGCTTTCATTCAGCGCAACCAGTCCCCAACCGGTCACTGTGACTAGTGAATTGTCTTCCAACGGCGTGTTCTTACGCGGCAATTGGACTGGCTTTATGACGTCACTGAAGTCTATTGGATTCACTGTCTTCATAATCGCCACGTCTTTATCCATTGGATTTTTAAAGACGAAGTCAGGGTGTCCTATTACTTTAGCTATGGGTATGATGGTGCCATTTGTTCGGAAAATACTGCCTGCGTAGACAATTATTCGCGAAGGGTCTCTCCCTTTTATACAGTGTGCAGCAGATAATATGTAATTCGGACTGATGATGAATCCACCGCAAAGGAAAAAGGTTTCGCCGTTAGAAAACGTCCATGTTATCGAGACTTGGTGAGGATAGTCTTCTATTGAGGCTTCATGTCCTCCGATGATTCCAAGTCCATCTTCGGGTGAGATCGGGTATTTCCGTCTTTCGGGCACATTTAGGCCTTCTAATGATGCAATTGTGCCGAATAAAATAATTGTAATTTGAATGAGATCCATTATCGAATATATTGTGTCGTATGAATGTTTGCAATAATATGAAACTCTGCATTATAATATATATGTAGCTATGTAATCTTTGTTTTTACATAATACATTGTTAGTCAAGTTATTTGATTTTATTACATTTTTGTCATTCGACATCCGATAGTGCGCGATTCGGTATGCATCGTTAATGTTGACGTCACAATTTACGTCTAATGCTTTTGGAATTTGTATGTATATAAAATGGTTTAGTATAAAAGTATATAAAATAATTTATAGGTACCATAACATACACCTCAAGGTCTATCCCGTGAAATTGCGTGAGATTATGTATACTTATATATATGATGTCATTTGATTTTGAAGAAATAAGTCTGGTTTAAGAAATCATGTAATGCAGTTTGCATAGTAGATAACTGAAATTCTGGATGAAAGGCATAGTAGTTTAAGTGCGAGTTCAAACTAATAATAGCGCAATTATGTGTAATCTTAACTAATATTATGAATGCATTCGCAATTTGTTTGTTTGTTTGTTACGCTTTCACGCCTTAAGTACTCGACCGATCATCACGGAATTTTGCATACACGTTGTCAGGGGTACAGAAAAGGACATATGGTTAATGATATATAAACTATAGATACATTGCCCGCGTTCTGTAGTGGCAACATGAATGCAAGGTAATTACCAGAAGTCTATTTAGTAACGTACCAACCAGTGCCGCGTACACCCGTACGTGACATTAAAATAACTTGAGTGAATAACTTCCTCAACAACAAAAAACAAAATGTCATCCTGTGTTTTTAGCAAATGTAAAAATTATACTGCAACTGTGAAAGATAAAAAAGTATTATTTCATGCGTAAGTAACAAGAGAAATGGATTTTATTTTATTTTTTTCGATGCCTTCTAATGGCGGCTGGCGCCTACCTGGTCACTTAAGTCACATGCCGTTAGCGTTTGCGCTCGGCCAATGAACATGCACCACAGAATGATAACGTAATTAAAGAAATATATTTATTTCTCTCTAACAACAGGAATTCCGCAGATGACATTTAATTTTCTTTCCCTTTCTTCGTGTGTTTATGTAGCTGTCTAGCTACCGATAGTATTTACGCTGTTTCGGAGGGCCGTGTTGTTCATGCATGACGCGTCTATTTATATTACGTCATTGCATATGGTATCTTCCATCCAGAAAAAGTACTGTTATTAACTTAATCTAACATAACCTACATTTATGCGAGCGAAGCCACAGGCAAAAACTAGTTCGTACTTATATTCCATTTTGAAATATACTGACAATCACTGTAAAGACCGGTGTGATACAGCTAGTCTTGACGCTTCGTATTTACAGTCAGATACCTACACATCATTTCTCCTTAGAGGTTTGCATTGCACGATGTCGTGTTATCGTTTCAAATCTTGAATGCAAACACAGCTCCTGTTGATCGTTTACGTTCGGGATTAGCATACGAACCGCTCTTCTCTGCAACGCGGGCTTAAATTGCACCTATAAATTTATTCAATTGGAAATTGCAATTGTAGAAGACTAATTGTAAAAGTAGTAGAATTAGTATCTACAATTATTTAATAACTTGCCATTGCTACGTCCCAAACGTGTTTTCAGAGATCGGTTCACTAAAATGCTTTTTTTGATAATTGTATAAAAACAAACAAAAAATTGGGCACAACCTTTCCGTTTGTTTCAGTCTAAGTGCTTTTCATAAAATAATTATTCTTAATTTTTTTTTCCTTTTCAAAAAAGGTAATTTTCGCTCCAGGTTTAAATTCTGTGTTGCGGGGGACTTTACAAACATTTAAACAACGGACTTTACAAACATTTAAACACCCAGACTCGGCACAACCATTTGTGGATCACACAAAGTTTTGTACCGTGTTGGATTCGAACCCACAACACTCGACGTGGTGGCAATTGTGAGGCCATTTAAACCACTACGCCATGTTTGTAAGGTCTGTGATACAGGAATTTTTCTAGTTGCGGCAGTTGTCTTATAAAAAACTAAATACATGACACTAGGGATGTTGCGAATATTCTCATCCGCATCCGCAATTGCGGCACTTCTGCATCGATTTGGACATCTGCATCCGCATTCGCAATTATCAACGCGAATTTTATGGATCCAGTTATAGAGCAGGTTGTGAAAGATAAAGAAAATGGCTGGAATAAGCGCGATAATTTTTCAAGTGATGATGAGAATCAAAAAGAAATTGCTGTTTTGCCTCAACAAATTTAAGATCAACGTAAATGGTAAAAGCATTTATCGAAAAGAATTGAAAATATTATCAACAACACGCACGCAGATTTGCATTACCATCACCAGGTAGTGTTCCTAGTAAAAATTTGCTCAGTAGTGCCTGTTAAATTTATGAACCTTTGCAAGACAGGCTTGAACCTGCCAAGATACTTTATTTTAAATAAAATGCGCAATTGTCATCAACTTCCGCAATAGCGGAGCTTCCGCATCGATTTGGAAAGCCGCAATTGCGGATGTGAGTCTTCAAATATCCGTATCCGCATCCGCGGATGTCATAAAATCTGCATCCGCAACATTCCGGATCAACATCACCGAAAGCAATGCAGTATGCAATTTTCGGTGGTCATTTGACTGCCAAAAGCTTTGTGTTACCAATTCTGTTAAGAGCGCGCGCTGTGCATGTGGTCTCGGGTTTGATTTCTGGATAGAGATATTTTATCAAAATATTCTTTGCTGTATGTATATAGGTATATACCTATATAAACTGTAAGTGAAGCATTAGAGGGCTGCTAGTATATTTAAAATGTAATAACGTAGGTGTTATCAGTAGTTATGACAGGTGGAATATAAAAACTAAATTATTATTTTTATTTATATTCTAGGTATGTAAATTATAAACTAAAGAGTTGTTTATAATTCTAGCTAATAGAAGTCAACCGTATTGTCTAGACATCAAACTATTTCCATATTGCTCACCAAAACCGATTTATCAATAAATCCATTTAACTGTGATAAAAAAACAAGAAGTATTGTTGTTGTCTATATAGATAACTAGCTAATGCCTGCGAGTCCGTCCGCATGAACTGGAGCTGCAGTGCTTTTATCATACCCTGAGGCAAAATTAAATATTGCAGAAAGTAGTTATTTATGGTTATATCTACCAAAGTAAATGGCAAATTCTCGATTCTCTGTTAAATAGTATTTATCGTAATAGGCATTTTGAAGTCAAATTCCAATTTAATCCTTATGCCGTGAGCATTTCGAGTAATCCTTATTCCTTGTTTACATCGTAAAGGAAATCTGTGAAATGTTCTTATTTCTAGTTTCCTAGTCCAAGGGTTCGGACTACGGAACCCTTGGACCTACAAATAAGAAAATTTTAATATAGAAAAAAGACCATGGTGAGTCAGTCAGTAAATGAGTCGGACATTCCCTTTTTATGTATATTGATATATGTATGATACACATAGTGTAAGTGTAATGGCCTTTAAAGTTGTTCCTAATAGTAACATGTTTTTTATGGCGTTACCTTCATTCGCAGACAGAAATGTAATCATCAAGACAAACACAATCATCCCTTCTTCTGATAAAATCGCTGACACTAACAATATATTCGACCATCCATCAAAGTCAAAGTCAAAAATCATTTATTCATTTAGGTCACAAAGTAACACTTATGAACGTCAAAGGGGTAAGTGAGTTTATTACATTTACTGAATTTACATTTATGTTAGTTGCAAGGTTCAGGCAAAAGGTTGAGCATATGAGAAGATACCTGCAAGAAACTCGAGGCCACTCTTTTAAATTGCCATCAACTTATAATTTTAGTATTTTACAACTCATTTATGCAACAGGTGTTGCAGTCATTATGCCTTATGTCACTGCCCATATAAAAATAAATTCTAAACATAAAGAAAAAGTTAATAATATTATGTAAGAAGCATTTGAGGTTTGAAATAATATTTATCAGTAGGTAGCCATTTGTAATAGACAGTAGGATAGCATGAGGACGCATACACTTACATTTTGTGACATGAAAAGGTAGTTTGTGACTAAATGTAGTTAAAACAAAATTTACGTCAATACTTATAACGTTTGTTTAAAAGAAAAGAAAGATACTTTAACACCACAAAATAAACACGAAGTACCTTCACATAAAATCCTGAATCCTGTATGAAACAAGCAACTAGTTCCATGAGATCTTTTCATTTAAGTAATCATTGATTGAATTATAGCCCTTCCGGATAAGCTGACTTTTAACAGTATTTTTAAATTTGAGTAAAGGTAAATTTATAATATCAATCGGTAGTTTAGTAAAAAAGCGTATACTGAGTCCCGCAAATGAATTGTGAACTTTATGTAAACGATGATACGGACCTACTAACTCCGCATCCATCCGCAAACAATTCACAGTCAGGATTGGCGTACGCAGAAAGCGAGCGCGCTATGGGGACTTAGCGCATGCTACGGTGCGACATGATGGCACGGCAAACAAAATGTGCCTTCGGTTGAACAAAATAAACAAAAAATCGATACAGCTCGTCATGAAGGTCTAGTGCATAAATTTTTCCCCTAAGAATTTTGCACAAGGCAACAAATTGGTGCATCTCCCGTATAGGTATGTACAAATACCTTCATTACATTGGAAGGAGCTACAGCTCCGGAACTCTTACTCACCGGGGGGAACGCAGTATTATTGTTGCTTCTCTTTTTTTTTGGAGGTTTGTACTTCTAAGGCTAGCTGGATTATAAGTACCGTCATCAAATAATTGTCAACACCGCGCCCTCTCGCTTTCAATATATGGAGTGTACTTTAATATTTCTATTCAGTATTCTATAGATGAAATGAATATATTAAAGTAAAGTAGTCAGCTTTACTTTGCCTCGGTGACGTAGTGGAAGTTTGTGTCTACTGTGCATTTATGTTAAAGGTTCGATTCCCAAGCCGTGTAATGTGTTATTGCGATATTCTTCGGCAATTCTCAGTAGCAAAGCGAACTCTAGAAAAATGCCGGCGAGAGCTCCGTCCTCTATTACGCGACACTAAACACGTAACAGTTGAAATGTGGTAATACAATACACACCTCTGCCTGCCACTTCGGAGTATACAGGCATTAGCATTACCTTTAATTATATTTTTATTTATTTAGCTTTATTTATCCCTTACAGACATCTAGATTAATCCTATTTATAAAGTATTCTGCTTATTTTTATTTGTTATTAATGTTATTGTGTTTTAGTAGGTATATTAGTATTGTGTTAGGTGTAAGGGCTTTCTTTAGAGGTATAAGTCTCTTCCATACCACTCCAGCATATTCTGCCTTGCGCCAATCTTGACCACAGGGTTCCCGCTACTTCTGCTATGTCGTCGCTCCATCTTTTTAGTACGATGGGTGAGTACCCATTTTACCACCAGAGTACCAAAGTTAACATTTTAATATGGAGAAATGAGTATTTCTCCATATTGAAATGTTAACTTTAGTTCATAGCCATTTACTCACGTACTGATGTCAATACAAGACGGAATCCCTAGTAAATAAATGTCAATTTTGTTTCGCAAATGTCTATAAATGTATGTATTTATTTGCTGCTAATCGCCCACGGCTATCATCTCCTGGTATATCGGAACGAAAATAAGAGCAAAATACCTTGTTCTCTAGCATTTTGAAGATATTTTAATAAGATAATAGAGTAATAAAGTAGGGACTCATTTGTAAGTACATTCAGTCAAAAAAGTATCGGGTATGGATGATTTGTTTATGGTTCCAAATTCAATATCTTGACTTTTTTTTGTTGTTAGATTGGCACAACTGTTTGCCATTTTGGCGCGGAGTTTCAGTTGCAACTGCTAGTTAGATTAAATACAGTGCTGCGAATTTCATGGACAAAAACATCGAACAAAGAGTTTGTCTTCAATTTTGCATTGCCAATGGAGTACCGTGTTCGGAGTCACTGAAATGTTACAGAAGGCTTACAGTGAATAGGCTTTATCAAAAACACGGGCTTATGAGTGAAACAAAGCGTTCAAAAGCGGTCAAGATGTGATAGAAGATTTGCCTTGCTCTGGTAGGCCAACAACGTCTTCAACTGAAGTTAACATTGCAAAAGTTAAGGAAATAGTGACTAAAAATCCTTATTGAAGTTTGAGAGATATAGCCGCTGAACTTTCTGTGTCTCACGAGTCGATCCGTACTATTTTAAATAACCATTTGGGTATGAAACATGTTACCGCTCGGCTAGTCCCAAGAGACTAGTTTTTTTTTAAACTCAATCGCATAAGATTTGTATAGGACTTGCTAAAATGAGTCAATTTTACCGACCCTACATTCATGAAATGCATTGTTACTGGTAAAAATTAAAGAGATATGGGATTACGAGTTTGACATGCAAACTAGTCAACAAGCTTCGGAGTGGCGCCTTCCAACTGAACCGAAACCGAAAAAACCACGCTAAAGTCAATCAAAAGTCAAAGTCATGTTGGCTGTTATATTTTACTATCGAATATATGTTGTGCACTCGGAATTATGCGAAGTTATGCGGCGTTTAAGAGAGCAAATTCGACGAAAAGGCCAGATTTGTGAAAGGAAATTTCTTGGATTTTGCGTCATGATAATGCGCCTGCGCACAAAGCCATCGTTGTGAACGAATTTTTTACCAAAAACTCAACAAATACCATCCAACCACCAACCAAGGTGGTTGGTGGTTGGATGATATTTGTTGAGTTTCTTTCACCAGATATGGCTTCAGCCGACTTCTTTCTTTTTCCTAAACTCAAATTACCACTTTGTGGCACCCGTTTTCGTTTGGTAGAAGACATAAAGGAGAATTCACGGCGAAAACTCAACTCAATACCGGAAAAGCGTTTAAAAATCTTTCGATGATTGGATTATTCGTTGGCGTAAATGTATCGTTTCTGAAGGAGCACACTTTGAAGGCGATAAAATAAATTTGGATGAATAACTAACATTTAGTGTATTATTGATTTTTTTTCGGTACTTTCTTGACAGGGTAGTATAATTCAACCGTCTTCATTTCAAAGAAATGTCTCTATTTTATTTTAATATTGATTTTTCTCTGCCTTCCGTAAGATATATTGAGGCATTGTAATAAAGATATTAAAAGACTACAAACAGTTGTCAATTATGTTGGTCATCTTACTAACAAAACCATGACAACCTATTAGTGTGATGGGGACGCACCAAGCTAATGTTACATACACATGACTTTCTCGACATATTTGATTGCTCAATTTGATTGTCTTGATTAAAATGAACCTTCTATATTTTCGGATTTCGTATTTAAAACAGAGTATATTGTAGTTTTCAGTTTTATACTCAATTACATTACATCGACGTATCCAATATTAAATATTTTCTACAGTTTTTAACATTATAACATACTATGAATTTATCAAAGATTTTCCGTCGAACAACCTCCAAAGTAAAATGTAGCGTATCCGAAGTTCCATTTTGTTTATTCAGTTCAAGAACCCAACAATCGGGTGATGTCTTATTCGTATCGAGAGTATAAAGCTGGGAGACAAAGACTGCGCCAACTTTACGAGCTTCGACTAAATTACAAGAACTTTGAATGTTCACTATAGTAGATACGCTTTGTGAACAATATGTCGTAGTGTCAGTGTGAAACCATTGTTCTGTTTTCGACGGTTCGTTGTATTTGTTGTTCGTTCGTTGAATCATATAGACTAGAAGCTACTATAACATTTGAAAAATGAAAAAGCTGGATATATTGTCTGTACTGATGGTGTAGCGGCTTTAGTCAGGCTTACATGTCACCGCGCTGAGTGTTGTGGGCTTGGTTCCTTCAACGAGCAATAATTATGTAATCTACAAATGGATGTTTCAAGTCTGGGTGTATTTTGTGTTCGCTGTTTGAATGCTTGGTAAAGTTCTCTGTGACACATGCATTATTAGTGGAACAGGAGAATTCTTTAAAAGAAATACAGTTGTTATACCCAAGTGCTGTTCAAGGGTTCAGGTTTTTAGGTTCACAAGATTGGGATGTATATCTGTGTAGTAAACTATGCTATGATTAATATCTGTAGGTGAAGTAATTAAAATAACAATATTTTTTTTTACACACGCATTTCGTTAGTTATGAGGCATTTATAGAGTCTTCGGCGACATAAACAAATCAAACGCGTTAGATGTCTTTAAAAAAAAGAAAATGGATATGCATAATATTCTAAAATTCCCGAATTCAAGACATTGAAGCCACCTTTGTCAAATAAAAGAGATATGCATAATATGCATAATGATTTAAAGTAAAAAAATGAGAAAGGGATAATATTGTCCTAATCTTACGTCCAAAATGCAGTATTGAAACTCTGATTAAGCTAGAATAATAAAGCTGGATGTTTTATATTATTTCATTGTAAACATTAACGTAGCCCAGATGTCGTCGTCGTAAACCTCGATTGCCCAGAGGGGCATCAACCGAAGCCTCCTCTATGTTTTATGGTCTTTGAGAGTAATAAAATAGATTAAATAACTTTTTTTAATATATGTTTGAGCAGCGATGGCTTAGTGAAAGACCCTTGGGTCGTCATGCAGATGTCTTGAGTACTATCTCATGGCGTGCACCACTTTCTTTTCCAATTTAAATGCGTATTAATCGCTTCGCCCACGTTCGGATCCTGGAGTCTAGACAAAAAACTTTTTCATTGTGTCTGGATGGCGGCTATTAAAGCATTACATGCAAAATTATTGCAAAACATCGTAAGGAAACCTGCATGTCTGAGAGTTGTCCATAATGTTCTTGAAGAAATGTGAAGTCTGCACTGGGCTAGCGTTTTGGACTATGGCATTGCACTTCTCAATCTAAGAAAAATCCCGTATGCAGCAGTGAGACTTGATAAATAGAGCTGGTATTCTATATCTATATTAACATTATAAACAGAAAAGATTTTATATATGTTCATAGTGAAGAAATTCAAGAATTATTAAAATCGGTCCAGTTTGGTCCGATTTTAAATTGCGGGATACAGCTAGTATATTATAAATATATTTGTCACAAATATATATATATATATATATATATATATATATACAGGGTGTCCAAGAACCTGGCGTCCAACTGGATTCCCACGATGCCCCAAGTTCTAACAGTACTCAGAAAAATATTTTAAAAAATCCACCCCATGTACTTACAGAATTATACTGATTTCAAAAAAAAAGGGGAAATGAGCACCCTGTGACATACTTTTGAATGCTGTGACTGCTAATGCTGATAATTTCGATATTTCTTGGAGGTTTTGTAATCTAGGGTATTGCTGTGTCTAAATAGAATGTAAAAATAAAGTACTTATTGTACCATTTTAAAATAAAATATTATTTTAACTAAAGGTGATATGGAAAACTATTGAATTTCGCAACTTTGACCGACTGTCGTGTAAAAAAAATGTACCAAAATAGTATGGCAAGTGACGTCAAATTTTGACGCGTTTATTCCTCTTTTTAAAAAGGTATAATACTTACACATTAATTTGAAAAAAAAAATTTTGATAATATTTTTACTCAACAACCCAATTTTTACGAAGTGCCTACCTACTAACGGTAACTGTCGGACCCTTTCTTATCTTAGAAACTGTTATGTTACTACTATTATTTACTTCGGTTCCAAGAGTGAGCAAGAAGGAAATACACACAGGTAGATGGGTTCCCAGTAGAATAAAAGCAAAGAATGTTAGTTTAAAGATATTTTATTACAATAAATGTTCAAAATGTTGACCACCCGCGGCAATACAAGCTCTCACTCTCCTTAAAAAGGACCGCTTTATGTTTCGCGAGTAACTTTTTTGACGTATCACCTGCACTGCTTGTGTTATCTTCTCACGAAGGTCAGCGATGTCATTAATGGGCTTCGCATAAACGAGCTCCTTCATAGTTCCCCAGAAAAAAAAATCCAGCGGATTTAAGTCAGGTGAGCGGGCTGGCCACGGGATTGTTCCTGATCGCCCAATCCACCTGTTCGGGTATTGCTCGTCCAAAAACTCTCTAATGGATACGCGAAAATGTGCTGGACAGCCGTCGTGTTGGAACCACATATCTGGTGGGGTCTCTTCTAGTAAGTTTGGCAAATCATTTTGAAGAAAATTTAAATATGATTCGCCAGTCAAATTCTCGGGCATCTCAAATGGACCAATAATATTCCCACAGAGAATACCGGTCCACATGTTCACTTTGAACCGGTACTGGGATCTATCTTCTCGCATCAAGTGCGGATTTTCCACATGCCACTCGTGCAAGTTGTGTAGGTTCATGTAGCCATCCTTCTTAAATGTAGATTCATCTGACCACAAAATTTTGTCGATAAAGTTTTCGTCTTCTCGATGTTTTTGCAGGATTGTTTCACAAAACGCGACTCGGCTCGGATAGTCTCGAGGTAAAAGACTTTGCACTCGCTGTACGTGGTACGGATGATATTCTTCTTTTTGGAGAATACTGTGTGCTGTGCTCTTCGGTATCCCCGTATCAGCTTCTATTCCTCGCACAGAGATGCTTGGATTTGCCGACACCGCCTCTAAAACTTCATCGCGTATGAAGTCATTTACGGGTCGTCCTTCACCAGCTACTTGATTGGGGAACCGCCCGTCACATAGTGATCTGTGCACATTAATGAAAACTCGATGGTCGGGATATCGCGTAGCCCTCGGATACCTTTCTCTGTAAAGTCTCGCTGCAGCTCGTCCATTACCTCTACATTCTCCATAAATGTAGTGCATATTTGCGTATTCTTGCGGAGTGTAGGTCGCCATGGTAGCACACACAAAACACAAACTGTCCAAACACAGGCAAAGGTCGTCGTAAAGAGTTCGTTTCAAAGTCCAGAGCACAAAGAGTAATCGAGTCCAATAAACAAAGCTTTAAATCGTAGTACGTGATCAATGGTAACAATAAGAGAGAGGTGCGTAGTAACGGCAGGAGGCAGTGACGCGTACTGACCGTACTGTTATCCTAAATAGCACGATCCCAGATAGCGTCACTATCTATCTCACTCGCACCTCTAACCTTTTTCTCCCTCACTCTTACCTGAATAATGGGGTACCATAAAGAAGAACCAGCAAATCGCAAAGATAGTTTCTGTCTTGCTCCCTCCTGTTGTAATAACGAATCACTATGGTGAGATGCATGCACATACCGTCCCTTACGGTCTAACCTGTTTTTTGAGAGGCCTGTTGTTATTTTTATGAGCATACAACAGTAATTCTTTAGAGGTTAGATTCAATTCGTCGTAAATTTTTCTTTCTAAGAATTCTGTAAGACATCGTAAAAATTGGGTTGTTGAGTAAAAATATTATCAAAATTTTTTTTTTTCAAATTAATGTGTAAGTATTATACCTTTTTAAAAAGAGGAATAAACGCGTCAAAATTTGACGTCACTTGCCATACTATTTTGGTACATTTTTTTTACACTACAGTCGGTCAAAGTTGCGAAATTCAATAGTTTTCCATATCACCTTTAGTTAAAATAATATTTTATTTTAAAATGGTACAATAAGTACTTTATTTTTACATTCTATTTAGACACAGCAATACCCTAGATTACAAAACCTCCAAGAAATATCGAAATTATCAGCATTAGCAGTCACAGCATTCAAAAGTATGTCACAGGGTGCTCATTTCCCCTTTTTTTTTGAAATCAGTATAATTCTGTAAGTACATGGGGTGGATTTTTTAAAATATTTTTCTGAGTACTGTTAGAACTTGGGGCATCGTGGGAATCCAGTTGGACGCCAGGTTCTTGGACACCCTGTATATATATATATATATATATATATATATATATATACGACGGATCATCAAGAAAATAATAATTTGAATGTAATTTATTTCTGTAATTGGAGTTGAATAAAGCGCCATCTATTGGTTTGTTTCGGAACGTCAAGCGTAAGCTTAAGTGAGGTCGTCACAAAGCCAATTTGTCAGCTGGAGTGACAGTTATAACTGTCAATGTCTTATTGACGTTATATAAGCGCCGGAGACTGGTGCGCGGGCACATTCGATGACGAACTCGCTGCGTTGCGGATCAAATCAGAGATAATCACAGTCAACCTTTATTGTTTTATTTCTCTTGTATTTTCCTATAATATAATAATAATATAATATTCTATCACATACACACATCACCATCTAGCCCAAACTAAGCAGAGCTTGTACTATGGGTACTAGACAATGGATAAACATACTTATTATATATATACCTTCTTTTTTGTAAATACATACATATTATACATAGAAACACCCAGACCAAGACAAACATCCATGTTCATGCACACAAATGTTTGACTTGTGCGGGAATCGAACCGAAATCGAAACTACGCCATCGAGGCCGACATTGTCTTAATTGAGAATAAAAAAGAATCTTCTGATATTTCTTCTAAAATAATTAAAGTTTAATGTTACTATTGTGCAATGTAATTTAGTGACACTCGTTTCTGTACTATGTAGATTAATACCATTTCAATACGTTGGTCTCATTATCTTGTCGCACAAGTACAATAAAAGGAAACAATTTTAATTTTCTATTCAAACTTTAAACAATGGCGACTCAGGTTGCCGTCGACATTTATCTGTCTGTGAATTTGTGTCAGGCGTAGCAGAGCTTTTGCAAATGTTGGCTACAAAGAATATACATTTCTTACTTATTTTCTTTTTCAAAGTGTTTGAATGTTAGTCTTGAATGACTATATGTATCTATACAATAAAATAAAATTGAAGTATCTGTTTGTAATGTCATAATAACAGGTTTTTACTAAATGTATATGAAATTATAAACGTTTAAGTAATATTGTCTTCTGTTTACGCGAATGTTATTCATTGAAATTAAACTACTATATACGGAGTTTATCGCGTTGTTTATTTATCACTGTATTACATAATTTTGAAAATATTACACTACTACTACTATTGATTTTATTTTACTAATTTATAAGCTAATAAAATTATTTAAACTATTAAATCTATTTATTTTTGGTTTACACATTTCCCGACGTTTCGGTTGCTTTTCAGCAACCATGGTCACGGGGATAAATAGATTTAATAGTTTAAATAATTTTATTAGCTTATAAATTAGTAAAATAAAATGAATAGTAGTAGTAGTGTAATATTTTCAAAATTTTGTAATACAGTGATAAATAAACAACGCGATAAAATCCGTATATAGTAGTTTCATTTCAACGTTTAAGTATATAAAAAAAACAATTTTAATATTTTTGTCTGTCTGTCTGTTTGTACCGGCTAATCTCTGAAACGGCTGAACCCATTTTGACGAGACTGGCCAATAGCTGATCTTACAAGAAGTAACTAAAAGGTTTATTTTAGAAAAAAATCTCTGCGAACTGAACAACACTTTTTTGAAGTGAAATCTTCTTTAGGCGCGTTGAGCACTTTTTGGCTGAACAAAAATCATGGAACTCGCGTCATCATCACCGAACGCTTTCCATGAGCTATATGTATACTGTGTATATATGTGTACTTTTTGGGTGAACAAAAAGCGTGAAACTCGCGGCATCATCACCGCACGCTAGTTACTTAGTTTTCACTTCTATCGGCAGTCCCCAAACACTGCCCCGCATGTTTTTTGTTAAATTCCACGCAGATGTAGTTGCGGGCAACAGCTAGTCTACTAATATTACACACAAAAACGTGGTCTCAAACTTCGAGACAGAAGTCTTTTACTCCTACAATTTGTTAGTTATGTTTTTTGGTGCGACGTGAAAGAGTGCGATCCGATTTTTATCCGAGAATCCTTATATCACTTTGTCTGACCTGGGTATCGATTTCAAGATCTCATAATATATAATATAACAAAGTTTATTGACAAAAAATGGAGTGCTATGTGTGGAACTTATTCTATGACTTAGAGTTAGCTCAATAGTTACTAATACTGATTCCCAAAGTAGGTTATAGCCTGTATTTTGGGAGACAGTGCTCAGCCAAAATAAAGCAACAATAGACACTAAATTGTATCAACAATTTTTCATTTTATATGTAAGTTAAGTACAAATACACGTTTATCTATGTGTTAATTATATGATTTTAATAATAAAAGTAATGTAGGTAAGTAATCATGCGAGCAGTCGCATTAACTATCGTTGCGCCATCGAGGCAGTCTAATTCTAATATTATAAAGAAAATAAACACATTTTGAAGAAATTATTTGCTAGTTACACGCGCTATTCTCTGGAACTATTAGCTCGATTTGGCAAAATCTATTTGTATTATGTATTCGTTTGTTGTAGATCGATATAGGATAAAGGAGATTTTATATAGTTGATAAAGCGAAATTATTATATAGTTAATAGCTGACCCGACAAATGTTGTTTTGCCAAATACTTAAATTATTTCTAGTGAATATTTTGTCACATAGCGGTAAGAAATATACTTTACGACCTATCCTCATATCTACCAAGTATCTATACATAAGATATTTCATAAAAATTGGTCGAGCCGTTTTGGAGGAGTGCGACCAAAAACACCGTAACACGAGGTTTTTATATTCATTTAATTTTCATTTAAATCTCATTGAGCTTCGTTCGAATTAATTTATCGATAGTCGGCAATCTCTGCGTTGCGTAATGCATATGCAGACACTTTAATATCGAATATTTATTTCATGAGGATTAAAATTATGCAGACTCGTTCGTTTTGATTAATGATAAGCTTTTTAATTGCCTACGCGGAAATAAAATAGTTTAATAATGTGCATTAAAATGGTATTAGAATGCTGAAAATGGTTATTAACACGATCATGCTCAGTATTTAATAATAATATCAGCTGTGTATTAAACTGTCTCAATGCTGGGCAAGGGCCTTTTCTCAGTGTGAGAAAGGTTAGGCCATAGTCCACCACGCTGGCCCAGTGCGGGTTGGCAGACTTCACATGTCTACGAGAATGTTATGGAGAACTCTTAAACATGCAAGTTGCCGCACAATGTTTTCCTTCACCGTTAAGCAAGCGATAATTAAATATTTAATACGCACATAACTTCGAAAATTCAGAGATACGCCTTGGGATCGAACTCGAGACCTCTGCGTGGCAGTCTAAAGGTTTCAAACTAGGCTATCGCTGTTCAGTATTTACGTAGTGTAACCTGGCCGAATCGTCGTTTTTAATAAAGGTTTATAAAAACGACGATTCGGCCAGGTTAAACTTGCCGTGGTCACAAGCAGTCTGGCGTGATGATGTCAACCACCACCAACCCTCAACACTTTACTTAAGCCACTACATCATCCACTCACAGGTACCCCTGGTGTTGTCAGAAACCATAGGTTACGGTAACCGTTCCACCCTCAGGTGTATTGTATACTCGTCTGTTGTCTTGGTGATATCTTACTACTTTGTACGGATACGCGACGTTTATTTTTTAAAACACTCTTTTCATAATTTTGAATCTTTTAACTACTATTGTTAAACACTTTTACTAGTTACCGTTTATTTCTATTTAAATTATAAAACTATTAAGATTTAATTTTACACTTCCTCCGATGTTTTGGTTGCTTTTCAGCATCGGACGTTACGACATCGGACATCACGTGGTTAAAAATATAAACAATGCTATAAAATCCGTATAAACTAATTTAATTTTAATGTATAACATTTGCTTAAACGCAAGACAATATTATGTTACCTTGATTACTTAAAAATAGTCGGCGTAGACTTGGAACTATACAATTATTTTAATGTGTACGGTTTACAATATTAATTAAATTACGTTTCTATTAAACGAAACTTGTACACCAAGATCGAGGCTTAATAAATGGCTGAATAATAAATTCGCATAGTTTCGGTGTAAAAAGATTAAATTGCGGTTCGATACCGTAATCACAGGTAAACAAACATCGAGATTGAAATGCTAATATCATTACATTGCGTATTCAGAAGCGAGCGTTCGATTTTAGTAATCATTTCAGCCGTCAGTGTATTAGACAATTATATGAAATCAATTGTACGTTTTATCTTTTTAGTAAGACACATTGTTCAAAGATCAAAGAAGGTTTTAAAGCCTTACAAATACTGACTGGCGGTGTCTTAATTAACTCTCCTTAGCTGTCAACTCGATTGTTCAAAATTATTTCCATTTATTCTTAATGAACAAAAATGTCTAATATAATTTTGAAGATTTTTTTACTTTATTTTGGTTCTACGAAGGAGTTATAATGGTGTTTTTATGGGAAGTTTCACTAGGGAGAGCACGGACGGAAGTAATTTCCGTGTTTGTGGCAGAATTAATGCGTTGTTCTGAAGAACAATTTATGTAATTTATACAGTTTATAAAGTCATTTAAACTTGGCCCCTAAGACAACAATTATTTTTGGGCTGACATTACTTTTTAACCGCAATATTCTATAATATTTGATTATGTGCGTGTTTGTGATTGTGACTTATCATAGCTTAGATCGTTAAACCGTTTCATGGATTACAATCTAGATGCATTGTACTTCTTATATATGTAGTTGCTAGACAACTTAATTCCTTTGACAGTAATATTAGTTTAGTTTTACATAGGAACCCTTTAAAGCACTTTCGAATTAGGGAGCTTAAAGTAGCAACGTTGTCTTTGAGTGATAAATTTATAATTAAAATATCTTCCTAATCGCACAATAATAGAAATGCGTCATATCTTTGTCTTGAAATTGCTTTAATCTTGAACGTAATTAGATTTTATATATAGAAAAAGTTATTCATGAAAGTCTTTTAGCTCTCTCTGTTATTGAGACAGATGAGAATTTTAAAATTAGAAGATGCTTTTCATATTAACGTTTTTCTTAGCAACTTCGTTTTCATTCTCAAATGGGACTTATGCTCACATATTATTGTTGTACTACATGCCACCCACATTGGTTTTCCCCGAGGGGTATTGTCATATTGCATATCATGCTATATTTTTATCACCGAAAAGTAAAAAAAAATTTTACATACGTATAATTTTACATAGTATACCTGCACCGAGGTTCGTAAATGTAAACTGTCCAATTTAAAGAAAGAGTAGGTTTTAATATGTGGTACACGCATGTGTACTGATGTTAATTATACATTACACGTAATTTGAACATTTCCTTTTACTTGATCGTACATAATATGTTTACATAGATGTTTGTTTCTCAAACCATTAGATAGATTTGGTTGAAACTTGGCACATAGACCATGTATTAGATTTAAACTTAGATATTTTCCCGGATATTTAAGGCCACGGGTAGGAGCTATGTTTTCATAAGTTCACTTGGAAGTTCATTACACTATGTGATAAACATGGTAATAACAATAGTTTTTAAATTATACTTATGTAGCTGTTTAAATCATCTATATAAATCAAAATCAATTGCCATATGTATGACGGAGCATTACATAAGAATGGCTTGACAGAATTGGCTGTTTTTTTTGTTGTGTTTGAAATTGTCAGGACGAGATTTGTATAAAAGAAAATTTGCGGAAAACCCGCGGGAAATATCGACATTTTTTATAGTATTTTTATAAGAAAAATAGTTGACGTTTTGACATTGAATTAGGTTATTCCCCCGGACACCACTGGTGGTGACAACACCAGTGGTAAAGAACAGGATTTAATTACGTGAAATATATTTTTGTATAGATTGACAGGACAACGACTTAGGTCAGCAAGTATATTTATAAAGAAATTTGTGGTTATTCTCTATTTATACAAAAGTATATTTATATCAAGTCTATTTTCTTATAAGATAATTTAAGCTTGCTACATAAAAGGGTTGATTGAACTAACTAATTGGGCTGTAATCGCTTTAACACTCGGAGGGCTATAATTATTATCAAAGAGCAATCTCAAAACCAATAAACAAGAATCAAGTTAGTGTGAAACGTAAGATAGTCGTTACTGCCGGCTAGCCGGTCTATTATTACTGTATTGGCTTCAGTCGGAATGGCCAGACAATCGGCCACTCGGGACCGGGCACTGAACTTGAAACTTGCCTCTAAGTAATGACCAGACTATAGGAATCGGATTTCAGTAACTTTAAAGAAATGCTTGACAGTTTACGAGGTTTTCTTTGCATTGAGGAGAAAATTTCGGCGTGGTTTTTGGTTTTGCTTTGCTTTGATCGTTGTACGGGTCAAATCAAAGCTTTTACCAGAGTAACATTTATTAACACTAGGTTTGCCCGCGTCTTCGCTTGCGTAAATATGTGTAGGTTAGGATAGTATGGATGAATGGTACCCTATGTCCTTTTCTGTTCTCCTTACAACGTGTATCAGAAATTTAATGATGATCGGTCGAGTAGCTAACAAAAAACAAACAAACTCACATTCGCATTTATAGTATTAGTTAGGATTAAGATATTAATACGCGAAGAAAAACTTGTACCACTTTATAATTTGTCAATTATTAGAACACCGACGTAATTAAAAATATATTGTGTTTGGCCGCCGGTGTGTCACTGCGACTTAATAGGTAAAGTATATTGTCTGGTTGTTTCTATGTATAATATGTACCTATGTATTTACAAAAAAAAGTATATATAATATGTATGTTTATCCATTGTCTAGTACCCATAGTAAAAGCTCTGCTTAGTTTGGGCTAGATGGTGTTGTGTGTATGTGATAGCATACTATATATTATATTATATTATATATTGCGCATATTTTAAGCACATAGAACTGTGCGATTTATTTAAAGGTTATATGGTTCTCCATATAACCTTCTGGCTTCTCAGGAGAGAAGTTCCTGTCAGAAGTTAGAATGCTAAAAAGTATATATTAACTTTTTGAATTGAATATGTTACGGGCCACACTGTGACACACTTCTCTGGCTACATTAACTTTCATAATATTCCTCATACACGCTCACCAGTTTAAGATGCTCTTAACCTGGCCTTTATCCAGAACGTCTCCGATCTGATCAAAAAACGTTCGCCTAGGTCTTCCCCTTGCGACTCCATTCACTTAATGTGAATGGAACAGTCAGAAGTGAGAAAGAAAAGTGAGAAGTGTGTCAGGATCGTAGCAAATGGAAATCCGTAGTCTCTGCCTGCCCCTCTGGGAAACAGGCGTGAATCTATGTATGTATGTATGTTACGGTCGAATTTCAATAATTTGGTGACAAATTATGTGTAAAAATACAGCCTTGCTAAAAGACATAGCCGGTTCAGTAATCACAGTCGAGCTTAAGTCTTCTTGTTTTGTGATGTTGCAAGCGACAGTCAGTTTCATAATAAAGTTTGTTGAGGACGGACGTGTGCTCCACTTATTTACAAAGCACAGTAATAGTGAGACTTGCTTTAAGGCTTTATTGCCGAGCTTTAGCAGCTAAGATAAGCGCAACCATGTGTGTTAACTTGTAAACTTGCTACAAACACGATGGCATAATTCTAACAGATCAAGTTGAAGTTTTTAATCTACTATAATATTATAAAGAAGTAAAGTTTGGATGTAGGAGGTAATCTCGGGAACTACTAGCCCGAACTAAAAATGAATTTTCGCATTAGGTAGTTAGTTTATTATGAGAACATGGGTACGAGTAACGGAAGCAGAGTAGTTATAAACGTGGGTAAAATCGCAAGAGACAGCTAGTACAATCTTTGTAGCTGTTTCGATCAGATTGTGCTTATATTTGCGGCTGATCGTGAAGTCCCGTTCTTGAGAAGAAGCGTTCTTGAGTTTCTTAATATAACATTCTCAAAGACAGCACGGTGTCTAAAAATGTGTCTGCTGGATGGCAATGCCGCGCCTCCTATTACTTGATTCTTAAAATATAGTTAGCGATATGTGGGTGTATTAGGTACAATCAGTATAATTTATTATGCTTATAGCATTAGGTACTCCTCTGCATAAAGATGGTTCCGGCGCTTATCTACTATAACTATAATATAACTATGTCTCGGTCGTGGAGGACTATCTTTTATCTATGGATCACACAGATTAAATTGTTATGCCGTGTGTAGATTGGACCCACAATACGGCGCTCAGCAATGGCGTCAACTGATTAATTAGTTCTGTCAATGATAAACAAGTAAACAGGAACCTTCAAACTTTCTGTGTTATGATATTGAATTTATTTCTATGTACTACAATAATAAGAGTCTTAAGTCCTTATTTATATTTATAGGGACACTTGATGTATTCGACGATTAATTTTATGTAGTCAGGCGCATATAAGCAATAGCGCCGCATGGCAGTCTTACTTTAATTATGTATTTTCGGGTAACTGGTGCCAGTCAATATATATTTCGATTTATATTGAGAATTTTATTTGGACATATACTACAAAGACACATAACATAATCACCACATAAGTACTTTTAAGGTAATTAGTACTAATGTTTATTTTATGCTTACGTATCGACGTTGACGTAAATAGGAGTCTAAATTATGCTATGAGCTGTTTACAGTACAACTTAGCGGCGGGAATTTGAAGTTTATCGCGAGGGTTTATGTACCAATTCATTTTACAAACGCGACGTTGTACAGGTATGAAACGGTAGATTAAAGTGCTCGTATCGTTTCTGCGTCAAACAGTGCGTAAGACGCACGCGGCAAACGCACTCTGTTTGCCGCGTCTTCGCCGACCAAGATGACACGCGTCTCACACTGCGATTTAAGCTGCATTCAACACAAAAACCAAAGCGTAGCAATTGATTTCACTGCTATTTAGTACAAGACAATAGTCGCGGTTATTGAGCGCTTAATAGTCTTGAGGCGATAGTCTAAACTGTAGATTAAAATTGTCACGTCGTAAACGGCGTTGACTCTAACTGTGACTAGTAATTCAATAAAGGATTTTATATATTAGATGAAATAATAATTAAAAATTTATTGACGCTAACATAAATCTAATTACAATAAAATTCTGGTTCGGGTGGCTCCTTTTTCGTAAATATTTACTTATGTCAGAAACCACTGCTGTTCCATAGCCAAATTAAATTAAGGGTATGGTAGGTAAGTACAAAAAGGACATTTTATTTATAAGTCAAGATTTGATTGATTGTGTGCGTGTGTGAGTGTGTGTGTGTGTGAAATCTTGTGCATCTGAACTCGCGCCTTTTGAGGGTTAATAGGGTATGTGGGGCTAACAACGTCTACCGAGCGTAATGCTTAATTCCTTGCCGGTGTCAATAATAAAATTATTTGACAGAAACACCAAATAAAACCTTTGATTCAACTTTACACTGCGTCGGAACTGAGGTGTCTTTAAAACTGACTAACTTACTCTACTGCTTATATCACTCTGAAGTGGCACTACCTGAAAGCAAGTAACTTTGATATGTCCATATTTAATCTGGTAATCTCTACACTACCCTGTCCTACGTCCGTTGTTCTCGTGAATTCTTTATTGTATTTTAATTTGTCATTTTGTGGACCGCTTGTTCTGGGAGTGATACAAATGTTAATTTTCGAAAGTTTTAGTTTGTAATGGAATGTGTTATCAAGTTAATATAATATAATAAGGCTGTATTTGCTTTCGCCCACGACGTTATTTTAAAGATAACACTAAATAAGTAATATGTATTTCAGCATTAGTTTGGCAGAATGGAACTAGTCTCACTATCTCAAACAAGTATCTTAGAATTTAAGTAGAACATAATTAAAATTAAACTTAAAAAAGCTGAAAACTGAATAAGAATCCATTCAATTGTTTTAGCCTGTTACCGGTACAAACATTCAGACAGACAAGCATCATAAAAACGAGTTTTATGTGTTTAGTTTTTTCTAAGGATTAATTTCAATTACAGTACAATCCGGATATAACGACCTTCAAGGGACCGGCGATACAATGTCGTACTAACCGGATAACTCACAAAACAGCAGGATTATTTCTTAAGTACTTACAAATACATATGTATTATAAATGCGCAAGTTTGATTTTCCTATTTAGGTAAATAAAACATTTTATAGGAATCACATATCTTTTATTGTAATGGTTCTTAAACATTTCAAATTACAAACATAGGTACATAATGTACTGTAATACAAAGAGATAAAATACACCCGCAATACATGAAAAAACTCTGTGTTACTTACGTAGAAAGTCTGTTATTTGAGTTTGTTTTTGACAAACTTGTTCGGTAGTAAGAACTTCGTACAGCATTGTGAATTCGTGACATCTTTGTTTTCATAAGATCATCATCAAATCGTTTCCGCAGCCGTCAGAGCTTCAGACACACTCAAGGTAGGATGAATTTCCTCTGGTTCGTCATCATCACCGTCGCTATCTTTGCTATTCGCGTCATTGGCGATGATATTTGCCACAACGTTTTCATCAGACGGTTCTTCACAAGTGGCGACAGCATCATCGACATACGCGTATTGTTCAAAGACCTCGTTTGTTATGGGTAACTGATGCTTATCAATAGCCTTCGCCCAAATGCTCAACGGTGCATCGTCTCCTTCGTTAAAATCATCTGCGTTTGAAGTTATGGTACATTCTACATTGCTTCGAAAAAAACTAGCGTGTTTGTAACAGTTAAAAATTTTCCCTTGCTTGAGTTGTGTCCAGGGATCTTGCATCATTAGAATAGCATCAAGAACAGTGATCTCTGGGTACTCAACACTACTGCTTGCGCAGCCGTCTAGTAACTGAATCATTTTCAGGACAAGGTTTTTACGAAAATGTGCTTTCAAAGCTCGAATAATCCCTTGAGCCATGGGTTGCAACACTGATGTCGTGTTTGGAGGCAGAAAAACCAGGGTTATGCTTTTCAATTCTTCAATATGGGGTGCAGGACAGTTGTCAACTAACAGCGGGATTGTCTTGTTATTTTTCGTAAGTTCACGATCCCATGCGCGTACCCATTTCTTAAAAATGTCAGCAGTCATCCAGGCTCTTCGATTGCTCTCATAATCCACTGGCAAATGCCGTACATTTTTAAAACATCTGGATGTTGAGATTGATCGATTACGAGAAGGGTTTTTTAAAATGTGCCACTCATGTTGGCTGCCACCATCACATTTATTCTCTCCTTTGATAATTTCCCTCCTGTATATGTTTTACCTTTAAATTTCAACGTCTTGTCCGAGGTTAATTTATAAAACAGCCCGGTCGAATCTGCATTAAAAAATTCAACATCTTTAAATTGCGCACGTAGAGTACGCCAAACTTCTTGTAACCAATCGATTACAGCACTCTGTTGAACTGACAAAGACTCGCCAGCAATCTTACCACTGACGATGTTGTGTTTTCCTTTAAAACGGTTTATTCAACTCGTGGATCATGTGAAATTTTGCATGTCTAACTGTCTAGCAAAAAAGTTTGCTTTTCTTGCAGCAGAGGTCCATTGACGGAAATTCCCCGATCGCGCTGAAGCTTGAACCACTGTAACAATGCCTTATCTAACTGCTCATAAGTAGAAGTCCTTACACGTTTGCATTTCAAAACATTGGCACTAAACAGTGGCTCGATCTTATCTTCTTTATTATGGATATTGTAGAATGAGATACGCCAAACTCTTTTGCGAGGGTTGCATTTGATTCATCGGCTTCTAATCGGTATAATATTGCACTTTTTCTTCAATTGTAATACACTTTCGCTTCACAGAACTCATTTTGTCGAGCTTTATGTACTTGTCATAACAAGTGAGAAAACACTAACTATGATTTACGCGCGCTAATAAAGAGAGATGAAGCGCGCGGGGCTGGGTGAAGTTGGAGCGCCGAGGTATTGGTGCATAGATTGTGATAACAAAACATTG
Source organism: Catocala nupta (assembly GCA_963675205.1). Taxonomy (NCBI): domain Eukaryota; kingdom Metazoa; phylum Arthropoda; class Insecta; order Lepidoptera; family Erebidae; genus Catocala; species Catocala nupta. The sequence goes on along the minus strand of OY776095.1, from coordinate 4,460,807 downwards.
CACGTCGTTTTAACCGGACGTATTATCATAACTTTTTTTACATCCCATATCTTAGAGAGCGATATACTATACCCTTTTTCCGAACATGCTGTCACTATCCGACCTTCTAATGACAATTATCTAACAAGAAAAGCCAATAACATATTTTCATATCCGAGGTTTGAAGACGAGACTTCACTATTTCAAGCAAACATAGCCGCTAACTTAAGCCTCGGAACCAACGAAGAAATCTTCATATAAATAACTCCTTGTTAGTCTAATACCGGTAGCTTTGCTCGTAAATATAATGTAAGCCGATTATCACAAGAAACCGATATTTGGCTCCCACGAATCACCTATTAGTATCATTAATGTAAGAATGGACCAACCAGGGATCGACATAATGACCGGGATGTCCGGAATGAACCTTTGATCAATAGCATATCACATTTTCGGTTTCTTAAATCAAAATAAACGTTTCTTGAACAGATCGGAGACATTCTGGATAAAGGCCAGGTTAAGAGCACCTTAAACCGGCGAGCGCGTATGAGGAATGTTATGAAAGTGAATGAAGCCAGAGAAGTGTGTCAGGATCGTAGCAAATGGAAAGCCGTAGTCTCTGCCTACCCCTCTGGAAAACAGGCGTGAATCTATGTGTGTATACAAAATAAACAACCCAATAAATGCCGTATAAAGTAGTTTTATTTTAATGTATAACATTCGTGTAACCGTAAGACATTATTACAAAAATTGCAGTAAAATATCGATTATTATCAAATAACTATAGGTACATTATTGTACATTGTCTATTAATTATCTAGTATGGACTAGGTAGGCCTGCTGTGTGCAACGATAACAATTTTGACTAGGTATTCTTTATTTGCTCAAACATTAATAAAGTAATGATATTAAAAAAATTACACTATTTTGACAAGCGAAATTAGTGTACATTTTATAACAGATTGTAGTGTAAATATAATAAATAATACGTTAAAACGTTAGTACGTATAGTGACAATAATCTTTTCTATTTTCTTTCTTTTCGTGTGGTTAGTGACCAACCTGTTGTTAAAAGTTGTTCAAGCCGCCCGTGGGCCTCTGACATGGCTTAACGACTGCTGTCAATTTGGCAACAACCGGGAACGACCTTTTACGTGCCCTCCGAAGCACGGAGACGCTCAGATGAAATACTACTAAGCTGTCACCCATCTATTTTTTTTTTACTTCAGGGAATGCGTTGACGCATACCCCTCCACGGGGGTGGGCGGAGGGGTAATGTCGGACTCACCGGGGTAAAAGAGAAAGATGGAATAAGAATGATAGTAATGTACCTCCCGAAATACCGACTAAACCTACCACGGTGTTCCTCGACTAAACCGCTATCGACGGGGCCGCGCGATCACTTGCTCTTACGGTCGCGACCCCGCAGAGGTTTCGGCACGCCGCACCGTATGAAACGGCAGGGCACTACACGACAAGATCTACCCTATAGTCACTTCTCACTTAATCCCTATTGTTCTCCCCCTAGAGGGCCTCGCTAATCGTTTACCGGTCAGTGAGTGCAACGGGCTATGAGCGCCCAATAAACAATAATTGATTATATAGAGTAACTAGCTGTCCGGACAGACGTTGTCCTGTACAGGCGAAAAAAAAAAAATCTAAACCATCCTCGAATCCACTTGAACACATACAAAAAATTCATTCGAATAGGTCCAGCCGTTTAGGAGGAGTTCACTGTCAACACACGTGCAGAAGAATTATATATATAAAGATATACTTATGGGATTTATTGGTGTGATTCTATGACTCTATGAAATCATCTGCAACAGGTCATTATACGCATTTGGTGTAGTAGTCAGTATTGTACCATAGGGTTTGACTAACCCTATTTAAATTATAAATGCGAATTCGAGTTTGTTTGTTTCAAACCTTAACTACTCGATCAATAATCATGAAATTTTGCATACACGTTGTCGGGGATACAGAAAATGACATAGGGTACTCAGAAAAAGTACTGTTCTCGATACGGATATATTTTTATTGAAAATTCTACTGCAGGCAAAATCTTTTAAACTATTACTCAATATATAATAATGATAAGTGCCTTTCAACGTTGCAATATGCCGCATTGTGGTCATGCAACTTATGCGTTACTTCTCGGTTAACTTGGCCTCCGATGGTGCCGCCGGAGCTACCTCCCTCTGCTTCGTGTACCCACTCGACTTCGCACGTTCCCGTCTTGCCGCCGACATCAGCAAAGGTAAAGGACAGCGTGAGTTAAGCGGTCTCGGCAACTGCCTCTCCAAGATCTTCAAATCCGACGGCCTTATCGGTCTGTACAGAGGCTTCGGAGTGTCCGTACAGGGTCTCATTATCTACCGTGCGTCATACTTCGGATTCTACGACACAGCCCGCGGCATGTTGCCCGACCCCAAGAACACACCCATCGTCATCCGCTGGGCCATCGCGCATACCGTCACCACCGTCGCCGGTATCATATCACTTCGACACAGTCCGTAGGCGCATGATGATGCAGTCTGTTCGTGCCAAGGCCGACATCCTGTACAAAAACACCATCCACTGCTGGGCCACCATCGCCAAGACCGAAGGTACCGGTGCCTTCTTCAAGGGTGCCTTCTCCAACGTACTCAGAGGCACCGGTGACGCTTTTGTGCTTGTGTTATACGATGAGATCAAGAAAGTTCTCTAAATGTAAGAATTGTTACCATAATAACAAGTAGTTGTGATTCCAAATCACCACAGATAGCCATTACCGTAAATTATGTATACACTTACCATGGTGATTAAGACATGACAGAGAATGAGTCTATAAGTAATATCCAACGTTTCCACTGTGCGATGGCATAAACATCTATGAGGACTGTGAAGATTTTAATTGGGCAGTGTCTGTATTTATTATTGCAGTGTCTGTATTTATAATTTTGCATTTTCATTTTGCAGCAGTGTCTGTATTTATAATTTTCAATAGCGGCATCGTTTGTTTTTGTAATACAAAAGCCATAAATCCCAGCTTTTATGAACGCCTCAGATACTCGGATAGTGGTGTCGAGTCTTCTGGGAATATCCTAGGTACTTGTTAGATAATTTATACTTTTACTCTCGGATAACGTCTAACCATTCGAAAAGAAGAATTAGTGATGGGATGAAGTTTCTGCTGAATAATCGTTTAATATTATACAGTGTGAGTTTTCATAAAGCTACCTGAGATAGATAATGCAAAATATTGTCTTCTGTTTACGCGAATGTTATTCATTGAAATTAAACTACTATATACGGATTTTATCGCGTTGTTTATTTATCACTGTATATCATAATTTTGAAACTATTACACTACTACTACTACTATTGAATTTTACTAATTTATAAGCTTATAAAATTATTTAAACTATTAAATCTATTTATATTTAGGTTTACACTTTCCCCGACGTTTCGGTTGCTTTTCAGCAGCCATGGTCATGGGCAATGGCGACGTTTTCTTGAGTTTTTCAACAATATTTAAAAAAACATTGTAAGTAACTCAGTTTTGGTCTAAAATGTTCCTTATTTTTATGCCACCGGTATTTTTTTGGATGTGAATAGTATACCGTCGTTATTGTCTACACATTGCGTATTATTACTGTTTTTGTTTCAACACGATTAACCACCTGGTTCAAAAGTTACAAGGTTTTCTTGGTAGAAGGTCCATAACTACTAAAGAAAAAATATAAATAGGAATACATCGAAGAATATAATTTTTTATTTTTTTATTATTTTTCCTAGCGATAAAATGATGTCTAGTTTCACTCATTTTCATATGTGCACTTTATGAAAATTCACACTGTATTAGTGTTGTTTTAAGAGAACTTATCATGCGTAACTTTAGCAATATTGTAACTTTGTTCCGACGTTTTATTAACCAAAGTCGTAAATTAATATTTAACGTGTACCTTTTAGTTCGTTCACCTATCGTCCATTACACGGCATGTACCTACATGATTATTTATAAGTATATTCGGTATCCGACTTGCGATTGAAATGTCCTGGTTCAAACCCCTTACTAAACAGTAACTTAATTAAAAGGTAAACGCTGAACGCTTACCTTTTAGTACGATGACCTATCACTTAATACGCGACTAAAAACAACAAATGCCTACAAACTTATACAGGGTGTCCGGTAATTAATGGATAACCTGGAAATGTCTTATAGTGGAACTGATGGCCGTTCAGAAAAAAATATGAAAAACAATCTATCCTAACTACTACCTGAGATGTGTTTTTTTTTTAATTACCATGTATAACTTTCTTGTATACTACGACCATAAATGAATGAAATCCATCGGTTTTTTGTTGTTTCATTATTAAACACTAATTATGCTAACAGTTAGACAGTCAAAGTCTGCTATGCTAATATAGCTTGTACTTTTTAATATATATATTTTTTTTTTTCTGAACGGCCTTCAGTTCTACTATAAGACATTTCAAGCGTATATTCTGCAGCACTTGCGATTGAAATGTCCCGGTTATAAATCCCACTCATTATTCTCGATAACTTAAGGGCAAGACTAAGTTGAGGGCAAGACTCGCCTATTTAGTGTTATCTAAAATTTAGTTTACCGAATATGGATGTAACATAGCCTGCAGACTATGTATCCAGGCTTTTTAGAGACTATGTATCTAGGCCTTTTTATGGATGGGTAGTGTAGAGAATTGACATCTGTGAGTGGAGATATTCTGCTAGTTGTGCTGCTGCGGTCTTGACCAGGTATAGCGTTGTGTCTTGCGTCACATGTAACATAGATCACATTGGAATTACTTAAGGTTAGTCTCAAAATCAAATCAAAAATATGTTTATACAGGTTGTCCGGTAATTAATGGATAACCTGGAAATGTCTTAAAGTGTAACTGAAGGACGTTCAGAAAAAATATGAAATAAAAATCTATCCTAACTACTACCTGAGATATGTGTTTTTTTTAATTATGTATAACTTTCTTGTATATTACGACCATAAATGAATGAAATCCATCGGTTTTTTGTTGTTTTATTATTAAACACAATTATGCTAATAGATAGACAGTCAAAAGTATGCTATGCTAATATAGCTTGCACTTTTTAATATATATATTTTTTTATTTTTCTTTTAATTTTTTCTGAACGGCCTTCAGTTCTACTATAAGACAGTTCAAGGTTATCCATTAATTACCCGACAACCTGTATATAGGCCACAAAAGAATACTTGTGAACGTCAAAGTTAAGTACTGTATTTACTGTTTACACTTACCACTGTAATTAAATTATTAATATAATCTACTGTTTCCTTATCCAATAATGTCAAGATATTTATATTCAGACCAAAACATGTTTGTAGGATCAATAAATCGAAGTTGCCAGATTTAAATATCCCAACTTTTAAAGAAATTTTAATGTCTAATGTACAAAGTTTAATTGGAAAGAAATAGGAGCCGTGCCCTATGAGAAGTAATCAAAATCAAACCCAACCAGATTTACTTGATGGAATCGTGATTTATTATTTATTTATAAGGCTTCTTGTAAGGAAAATTTCTCGTTCTTGCTATGATTTATCGTGAGTGAAGGCAAGAGAAAATCGTTCTACAGTTTTCTTTAGTAAAATCTACACATCGTATATAACGGAAATTGATGTTTATTGAACTTCAACTCATTTTCTTGCTGATTTAAAACTCATTTTCGTTCCCTTTTCTCGATAAAAGCACTGCATCGTAAACTATTATAAAACTTTGATTACCATCACGACCAAATGTGTGTGACCAAAACAAAAAAAATTTGTATATTATTTGTGAGAAAACAATCAAAATGTCGTCTATACAAACATAATGCTAAATGATTTCTTGAATTCCTAGTTACCGTAGTACTTTTACTCCTACGCGAGGCGTCTGGGGGCGACAATGTGACCTACTAACATCCGTAGGTTACAATAATAGGCTATCGATAAGCAGGCCAAATGTTTTATTTACATTGGATCATGATAATGTTCTAAAATATTAGATATTTAGCAACTGTAAGTAAAGAAATTTAAATCATAGATATGTCCTCGCTGTACTTAGGTGTGATTCTAAAAAGAGTGAGCTCGCACATTAGATAGAGAACGACACTGTGCTATTTTAATACGAGTGAGCGTGATAATACTATATTTATAATTCAGATGTTATATTAGTTGAGTCGGATAACAAATTAACGTCCAGGAAGGTGACCATATTTAAACGTAGACCATATTACAATCTTGAGAACATATTTCGGACAATCTACTGAGCGGCGTCCGGTGTGTCGCTCAAGATACCGCTGGAAAGACGAAATAGCTAAAGACCTGAAAGAGATGAAAGTGCCCGATTGGTCTGACTTGGCGCAAAATAGGAAGGAATGGCGGATTTTAATGTTGGAGGCCCAGATCCAATTTGGGTCGCTGAGCTAAAGTTGATATAGGAAGTATATTATAATTTTTGTATGTGTTTAGATAAACAGTAAACCCAGACACGATATTCAGACTTATCGAATTCGCTCAATAACCAAGCAGCCACGTGTGTAGGTTTATACAAATTACATAATACATACGCACAGGTAATTAGCCATAGCCAGTTGTACTCACTGATCGGTAAACGATTAGCGAGGTTAAGCAACGTTGGGTGCGGTCAGTCTATAGATGGGTGACCGCTTAGTGGTATTTAATCTGAGCGTCTCCGTGCTTCGGACGGCATTCAAAAAGTCGATCCGGGTTGATGCCAAATTGACAGCAGTCGTTAAGTCATGTCAGAGGCCTACGAACAGCTCTCGACAACAGGTTGGCCACTAACCACACGAAAAAAAGAAGAAAGCAGGTAATTTTCCGCGCCATCCACTCGTCTCACGCTCACGCTTACCTCACAGATTACCTAGGCTGAAAAGAACGCACTAGAGGTGCCCCATTACTGCTAATAGTCTGTCTAGATTCTATAGCAGTTTATGCGATTGAGTATCGTTACGTTTTTGTAAAAAGCGTCTAATGTTGTGCGTGCGTCGCATGTTATATGTTATGGGAAAGTGGAAATAAGAGTAAAAATAGTTTTTTTTTGCGTACGGAGGAAGATAAATTAACGTTTTCAGACTATCGCGTTTTGTACAAATACTTAATATAATGCTAGGTACCGGGTCTTACTTGTGGTAAAGTATTTGAAAGGTAATAAATACCTATTGATTGCCCGACGTTTCGACCGACTTGCATCGATCGTGGTCACGGGTTAACTGATGTGAGCTCCGATGCTTTCAAGAATTAATAAGTATTTATTACCTTTCAAATGCTTAACGCGAGTAAGACCCGTTACCTAGCATTATATTTAGAAGATAAATAAGTCACTAGATTCAGCATGCCGCTTCGCCCGCTCGAATCCTTCGAAAACGTAAGTCGGAATACAATATTAACATATAGAATCCAGGACGTGGTTTATCCGTGTACCAAATGGTTTTGCAATACAATGGTTTACACATAGCGGAATAACAAACATCTAATTATCATCTGTCCCCTTTACATAGGTTACGGTAACTGCGTCTGTTTGTTTGCCAGCTGTGTTGTTTACGGTAGGCAGCTATGTAGTTTTGTTTCATTGGAATTGCTTCTGTGATGTCAAGTAAACACAGCCGTTTCCATGAGCGATGGTTACGGTTTACCATCAGATGGGTCGCTGTTTCGCTTGCCAACAGCAGCAATTAATAAAAAGGTCGTATCACAGGTATTGCAAATTATCATGGTGAGAACAATTTATGAATCTAATAAATGCACGGATTCCGTAGTAGTTTAAATGGCCGCCATTGCTGTTACGCCGGGTGTTGTGTGTTCGCGATGCATACAGAAAAAAATGCGTGTTCCACTTATGGCTGTTCCATGTCTGGGTCTTCTTTGTGCCCGTTATTTCAATGTTTTATAAGTCCCCGTAATACAGGTATTGTTATATTTCTAGCGTAAGAAGTCTCCTTTAAAGATTAAATTAAAAAAAATATCTTGTGATATATAACGAACAAATGAAGTCACTTGAAGCTACTAGGTATATCAAAATTAAAGAGGTTATATGTTATATACACTACGCCATCTATCAAACTATATAATTGGAAATGCAAATGATAACGCGACATGTATATCAAATGATATCTTCTATATTAGCTTATGGATTTGAAATATTAATTCTAGTTGGCAATTTAGGATAGACCGCCAATATATTGCGGTCTATCTTTATCGTTTCTGGGGCTTTGATGGGATAATTAATACTTAGTAATTTAACTATTGGTGGTAAGACAAGTAAAATGTCTCAATGGAGCGGTGGTAATGAATTCGAATGTTGTGTATGAGGTCTCGGTGCCGTGACGGACAAAGCATTATTGGATATATGTATTTTGTGATCTCCGTAGCAGTACTGGAACTATGCCTAGCAGATATCAGTAGGCTCCCTCGCTTTTGTGTGAGAGTTTGTGTTATTGTGATCACTGGATTTCACGACGCAAATAGATTGAAGCTTCCATATTGCTTACGTATTTCAGCCGTACCTATCACATACAATCCTTGGATAGTACATGGGTCAAATATTTATGTGATCAACAAAACTGCTTTTAGTCTGTATAGTGCCGGATTGATTGCCGCAGGTCTTAGGATGGAGTGAAATTATTTATTGGGCCCCACTCGCTTGCTTCTAATTTATTTTTCCTCCACCGAGGCTTGGTAAGCCTGCCCTGGGACTTGGCACTTGGAGCGGCCGTTACGTTTGCCCTATAGTTGGGCTGGAACTTTGTGTATATTTTGTGTGTCCGTTGTTTTAATGGTTTTAAAGTCCCTCGCGGTACTCGCTTTATGAATATTACATTCATAAAGCGAGTGTTACCTTATCTCTGTAAAATTTCACTACCAAAACAGCTTCTGTTTCGGCCAGTGAGTTTGGTATGAAATTAGAGATCTTTTACAGTAACCGAATGTTAATCAATTCTTTTTTACTGACTTGACTTTACTTGAATTGAATTGTAATTTTACATTCGAACTTGGTTTCATATCGAATCGCGTTAACAATCGGGGTATCTACATCCGTATTTGTGTATAAATAATCGCTATATACATAATCCCACAATCAATGATTAATGTATTCGGATAATTATTAATGTGCCGAATATTTTCATTTGTTTGACAATCCGAATAGTTTAGTAATAGAATTTCAATTAATAAGCCAATATGGCAACATTTCGATAACGTTATAGACACTCACACGGTTAGTCGCTAAAATTGAGTTTTCCCAGAATATTACGGTCATAACTATACAGGAAAATAGTTTATGTCTGGACTAGGTCGAAAACATATAGTGTGCTTTAAACGATAACTACTAGTAAAAAAAAGAACTCATAATGATGGATAAGGAATTCGCTAGGTACGTTCAAAAGTTTGACAAGCACTCGGTTTTTGAAATGTTAATCAACGACGAGTTAAAATTAAACTTGTATCAAGTGATTTTTTTGCCTGTTGCTAATTTAGTTAGAAAAGCCCAGCAGTTGGTATGCGTTTGATCGTCTGACAATAAAATTTTATGTTCATTTGACTTTCAAACGCCAAGGACGTCGACGTCTTCCAAAAACAACAAAGTTAAAAAAGAAAAATGCAGATTAACCAAAAAACATTTTAATTAAAAATATTTCAATAAAAACATAACTTAAAAAATATATTGTATTACTGAATGCATTCGTTTGTACTTCTAAGAATTCATTTGAAAGCATGTTTCTTCTGAAAACATTATTAATTAAACATCAAATGAAGCGTATTCAAATATAAATTTGCAGAAATTGTTTTGATATGCAAAATGTCAAATATTTGATTCACACATGAAAGACAACCTCGCTAATAATAAAAATGTAAAAGTATGCATACTTGCTATTCAACAAACACGTTGGGATGTACCTATATAATAGTTTTGTTTTTGGGACATGGTTATATTTTTCAGTACTTCTTTAGTGTGGGTTAGTACCTACAATATTGTTTTTTATTATGTACAGAACATTTAGCTGTTAATAAATACGTTTAAATGGATTGGCAGATGTACAATCTGACGTTACGTCAACTATGGTTTTAAGGATCATGACATCAATAGTCTGCATATATAATATGTCTACACTTGCCTGACTCGGATATCGAACCCGATACTTTATGCACAGCAGTCACAGGCATCTGCTAATCTATACTAATATTATAAAGCTGAAGAGTTTGTTTGTTTTTTTGTATGAACGCGCTAATCTCAGGCACTATTGGTCCGAATTGAAAAATTATTTTAGTGTTGGCTATTTATCGAGGAAGGTTATATAACATCACGCTATAACCCACGGGAGCGGTGCAGTAATCATAAACGCGAGTGAAACCGCGGGCACATCTAGTATTATAATAATTTAAATAGCAGATAGTTTGAATTTTAATTTATTTACGACTGTTAAAATGTTTGCAAGAATTCTAGTAATTGATAGAATCATAAACAAACAATGTATTGAAGTAGTGTTCTACTAAAAAACCAAAATTTTTTAACGGAATCGTGTGCTCGGCCAGAAACGCAGCGTATTTTCCATGTAATCAATAATATAATGAGTTAAAAACAGGCAACATCATTTATAAAGAGAATAAAATAATGTCTTAGTATAATTGTACGGAGCCAGTTAACAATTCTAATGAGGTTCTTTCAATTAATTTCTCTTGGTAAATTAAACTTGTTTTTTTCCATTATCCTTTTTATGATGTTATTATTTATTCCTTTCTGCCCGCAGCTACACTGCTATGAATCTGAGAGGAACACATGGCGGGATAAAAAACATCCTATGTATCAATCCACGTTATAATCTTTTTATGTGCTAATTTTTATCCAAAACCCTTCAACGTTTCACTTGTGATTCAGTAACAAACATCCAAAGTGAAGTCTGACATTATATTACTCTGAACGTGGTATTTCATGATCTAACACTTTTCTTTTTTAATAATAATCGATGTATACTGGACAACTTATCAACAGGGCTAGCCACCAAAATTGGTATCATAATCAAAATAACTACCTTCTCCAAGCCGTACATTCTTTAGTCAATTCTCTTTGGTTTATATTGCCTGTATTAATTACATTCTTTGCGTGTTTTGGTTCCATTTACATTATAACTAAGGTATTCTACACAATGGTAGGGGTTCACAGCCAGGGCACTCAGGTGGTATGTACACTACGCATTCTTCTTCACCTATACACACATGGTCTTCGCAGACATCGAGCGATGAGTAGCATGATCTGTAAGCTGTAAAAACAAAACAGTTGATTAATCTCATGTACCGGATCAAAGTGGGTGCTAGATTCAATTATGGCGCCCCTCTTGCTTGTGAATAATTCTTTTTTTATCACCAGCTGGGCGCGGCATGTTTAAGACTTTTTCAGCTTGTAGGGCAGGCATTGATCTCATGTTATTGTTCATGTTTCATATTAGATTAGCAACGTAATGATTATAGTATCAGAATATATTCAGGACGAGATCTTTACTTGGTTTAATAATCTTTTTTAGACTGATTGAATGATTCTATGGACAATACGAAATAAATTGCTGAGTTTAGCCTATGTCCACAACAGCTGCAATAATTTTAACATGTTTCATTCAAACTGGTAGATTAATAAAACACGGTCCCAAATTAAAGCATGTTACAAAAAAGTTAAAATAAAATTTTACAAAAAGATCCATTTGCAAATTTTTAATGGCCATACTAAGCAAACCTCCCCTGTGAATGTTATGATTACAAATTTAGTACTTTTTTTCTTTGATTGGTCGTCATCAAAGCTCAAATAAAGCTTAACCCAGGTTATAAACTATATGCTTGTTCATTAAAAGGATGATTTCTGTATTAGGTTTGGACTATTAGCTTCGTCTCCAAAGTACAGTTAAATGTGACATCTCCTTCCAGACATCATACTGCTACCAGACAGAAAAGCCAATAACCCTTTTCTAAACAGTATCCTCACGATTGTTACTTGCACAATGTTCATACTTTTACCATTGCTATAACGGAATAAATGACACACATTTATTATGTATAGATAGATATATACTCACTGTCAATGCATTCTCCATAGAAACAGCAGCCGCCGCAACATTGTTCATGGGCAGCGCACTGCGAATGTCAAACATTATGATTAACATCAACACATACAATACATGCAATATCATTATGAGATCTACAGTTATAGTCGTACTTTTTAGGGATCCGAAGTTATTATAATAATAAAGCAGAAGGCAGTGCTATTAGATACGGCACGCATTGTGAGGAGGTTCCTGTCTCTGGAATCCTAACCACCACCAGCTGCAGGACTCTGTTCCCGATGCCGGCGGGGTACCATGCGTTCTATTTTTTGATAATGTATTTTTATTTATGTATATTTAAAAATGATAAATGTATTGTAAAGATTTAAATAAATATTATAATAATAATATTCTACCACATACACACAACACCATCTAGCCCGAACTAAGCAGAGCTTGTACTATGGGTACTAGATAATAGATGGATAAACATACATATATACTAATTTTTTTTTTGTAAATACTTACATATTATACATTGTCAAAGAAAAACATTATTTGAATTTAAAACTATTTTTTTAGACTATTCGGATTAATTAAGATGGGCGCCTCACCACTGCGACTGCGCTGACTGTTGTGGGTTGGAATCCAACACGGGACAAAACTTTGTGTGATCCGTAAACGGTTGTACCAAGTATGGGTGTTCTTTATGTCCGTTGTTTGAATGTTTGTCAAGTCCCTCGTGGCATCGGAATTACGAATTTCGAGTACGAGAGTTGTATTTAAAAAAAAAACTGTTAGCATGTTTTTAGTAGCAGCAAAGTGTCGCGATATGTGCCTGGAACGAATCATGATTTTCTTCAACAAATAAGATGAAAAATAAGCATATGGTCCACTTAACGATAAGCGGTTATCGTTGCCTTTAAATGCAACGGCTTTTCATTCACTCGTTAGCATACGTGGATTTAAAACGTGTGAATAATATCCTCTCAGTTCAAAAAGCTCTGGTGAAATGTAGGTGCAATAAAACTCTTATGATTACTCCTTCAAGCACAGCTGTGAGTCTATATATATTGTTTATTTGTTACCCTTTCTCGTCTTCACTACTTAACCGAATGCCATGAAATTTCGCATACACGTTATCAGGGGTACAGAAAAGGATACCTATAGGGTATGTTTCATCCCAAAAAAGGACAGTTCCCGCGGGATTAAAATTGACATAAACTACAATTACGTTAACGAAGCCGTGAGCTAAAACTAGTATACTAATAAAGATCTATTTATAAATGAAAATATTATATTCATGATTACATAACAGCTTCTGTCATCTAGGTACATTTTCCATTTGAATAGCTCAAGTATTTAAACGCTAACAAATCACGTGTTAACTAGACAACGCAACGTCGTTATGTCACAGCACGCTTGTGTATGTTGCAAACGTGAGGAAACCGTGCGTTTTCTCCTTGTACATTATTTATAAAGTCGCTCAGTATTTACCTGTGTACTATATATGTAATGGCTTTTAAACAGGCAATATACGCATGTTGAGGCACTTGCGACATGCTTCGTGTAAATGACAAACGAAGGATACATGCGCAAGTAACATACGCATGTAGTACGCGCAAGTAATTTTCGGTGTAGCCCGCGCAAATAATTTACGGTTGTAGTCCCCCTCAAATGAGTAACGCATATAGCCTACACAAGTAATTTACGCATATAGCCTACACAAGTAATTTACGCATGTAGTCCGAACAAGTAATTAACGCATGTAGCCCGCACAAGTAATTTACGCATGTAGTCTGCACAAGTAATTAACGCATATAGCCCGCACAAGTAATTTACGCATGTAGTCTGCACAAGTAATTAACGCATATAGCCCGCACAAGTAATTTACGCATGTAGTCTGCACAAGTAATTAACGCATATAGACCGCACAAGTAATTTACGCATGTAGTCTGCACAAGTAATTAACGCATGTAGCCCGCACAAGTAATTTACGCATGTTATATCTTTAAGAGTTTAATAAATTCGCGAATGTTATATTAAAAGTTTATGCCATATTATGTGTGATTAAATAGTGTAATGTACAAAAGTCGTTCTATTTAAGGTAAAAAAAAATTTAAATAGTTTAATACTTGTAAAGTTTTATAGCAGTAACAGTATATTAGTTTTCATAATTATCTATACGTAGTATTTCCAACTAAACCGCGCTAGAATTCGTATAATGTAGTTTAATTACAATCGTAACTTAATATTCTAATTGTGGATGTGAGTTTGTTTGTTTGTAAAGGTTTCACGCCTTAACTACTCGACCCATCATCATGAAATTTGTTAGGAACGCGAATGTTGTCAGAAGCACAGAACGGGACATGGGGTATTTTTCGGAAAAAAAATGATCCCGCGGGTTAGAAATTTATTGACAATGTAGACCAGGGATGTTGCAGATGCAGATTTTTTAACACGAATATTTGCGGATACGGAATCGTGGATGCGGATGTTGATGAATTTTTTTCATCTTATTTAATAAAAAGTATCTAATATCACCGCCTTCGCAGGTTCAAGGATGTTTTGCAAAGGTTCATAAATTAAACACGTACTACTGAACAACTGATTTCTTTCTTATCGTAACCTACGCCATATCTGGATCCGCATTAACATCCGCGTTGATTATTGCGGATGCGGATGTGGATGCAGATGTCCATATCGATGCGGAAGCTCCGCTATTGCGGATGCGGATGCGAATAGTCGCAATATCCCTGATGTAGACATATACGAAGCCGCGGGCTAAATATAGTTCGTAATATTTGTTTAAAACAAGCAAAGAATCCCTGTAGAATAAGGATCTTCATTACCAAATTGAGTTAGTATTACTTTCAAGTTTATTATAATTCAAAAATAACTTTATCAATTAGTGAATATACTTTCGGTTTAAAAGTTAAGACACGGTCGTATTTCTACTGAGTTGTATTAATTATCGAATCGTTAAAGGTTATTAACTTTTGACTACCTCCTTGGTCCTATTGACCTTCCGATATTCGGTCCTATTGGTCGATAGTGAAGTAGCGAGTTTTATACATATATGGATCGATAAAAGTGATATTTGATTTTTCTGTTACGATTTTCTCAGTATCAGCGCGGTGTCGGCTATCTCAAATAGACGGCAATTAGGATCGCTCCCATTCCGTGGGTCTCTAAAAACGTATCTGCTGAAATGTGGGTGTTATCCTTCTATACTTATATATCCGTTTTAATCCTTTGGGGTTTACAGAAATGAGTCTATATTAATGTATGTAACCAATTTTACTAAGTTATTAAATGTACATACATTTAATAAATGCACCACTTTATTTTACATTAGCTGAGTTTGTTACAATATGCGAATTTGGATTCGACCGCATGTTTTGCCGTTTAAATATCTGTTGACCGTCCATAGGCTACATATAGACTACAAGCAATCTTCACATCAAGTTTTATCCAAATCGGTTTAGCAGTTTAGCTATGAAAACTTAACAAATAGGCAGATTAAATATCACATTTATAATGTTGATTTATAATAAACTAGCTAAGCCTGGCCACGCTTCGCTGTGACTTAGTCAATCTGATATTTTTAATTACCCGTTCACGTAAGAACTTCGTGGTTAATATAAATAAATATATATGCACTCTTATATAAAAAAATTGCCGTTTTGTAAGACTTTCAATATATCTACGACTTTTCGAGTTTTCAATTTTAAATATAAATACATCTATATCTAATATTGTCTTCTGTATACGCGAATGTTATCCATTGAAATTAAACTACTAAGTTTAATTACATCTATATCAAGTTTATTTTCTTTCTTTTAATATACAATGTCTGAACGAGGGAAAATAGAGCTGTATTTTAAACCAACGTGTCAGATTAAAATTTCCAAAGGGTATACATTTGTTTTAGACTATAGAAAAATATCCGTGTTACATTATAGTATCAAAAAACCATAAACCAAACTATGACCAAACCATGCGTGGTACAATGTGGATGCAGTACAACATTGACTACTCTTTGGGGGTATAAGCGTGAGATTACGTGTATATGGAACTGAAAATATAATTTAATACACTGAAACAATGATAACTGCAAATTTTTAAGACAGTGACGCAGCTGCCAAGACGCCTCTCCTGGTTGAAGCATCTTCCATTAAAATCAATAACTCCAACAACATTCAGAAAGGACTTTACAAATATTCAGACGAAGGTCGGGTCATAAAGAAGACCTAGTTTTGGAACATCTATTTGGGGATCGCATCATTATTTTTGCCGTGTGTCTTTCGAAGCCACTACACTTGGCGCAATGTCAATGGCGAGGCGGCCATTTAAAGCGCTACGGCACCCGTGAAAGAATTATGTTACACGAATATATCGAGTAACATAATTCTTTTGTCTCTTGTGAGAATCGATACACAACTTTCGGCGCAATAGTAGTGTGTAAATGATTATGGGAATTTAACCAAAACTGCTATTCATATGTGCTATCATCAAATTTAATCTTATTCTATGAATGGTCAATAATAATAAGTTCGCATGTAAAATTAAATGCAGTAAGTGTTCTGGTAACACCATGACGAACTCCACGAGACAGGCCTGACCTAGTGTGGAGTTCATTAGTAATTTTCCTAATTCTTATAACAGGTACATCTAATTAATAATATGTTTTTAAACTTAAGTAGAATTATAAGGAATTGTAAAATGTGAAATTATATAAAATAAATAAATGTCAAATGTAAATAAATGTCTGCCTATAAATAAATAAATAAATATTCTACCACATACACACAACACCATCTAGCCCAAATTAAGCAGAGCTTGTACTATAGGTACTAGACAATGGACAAACATACAGATATACTTTTTTTTTGTAAATACTTACATATTATACATAGAAACACCCAGACCAAGACAAACATCCATGTTCATGCACACAAATGTTTGACTTGTGCAGGAAACGAACCCGCGACCTCAGGCGTAGCAGTTGGTTACACTAACCACTACGCCATCGAGGCCGAGTGAGGTGACGGTACTAACAAGCTTACAGCAAACTGGTGGAAGGGTAACACTGTCACTGCGTTTTGCCCGGGATGTAAATGTTTCGGAGTGTATCCAGGAAAGGACTGTTAGGCTAGATCTCGCCACCTTATTATACCGGGTTAAGATTTTACGCATGTATGTAGCCAGGGGTATATTGCAATTATATTTCGGCTATCTGCCGGATACAGACGCCCGCTAAAGAGAAGAATTTAACAGAAATATAAAATAAAATATCCAGTCCGGGAATCAAAATTACGACTTCACGATTGAATGAACGCGTAAGCGGAATCTTATCTCACGGGTCGAATACGGCAATCCTTAATTAGAAATACAAAATTTAAACAAATCCGTGAAACTAAAAATAAACTCAAATCAAACTCAACTCTTTTCCCGCCAACTTTACAATCTTGTCCAACAACACACAGAAACACACAACTCAAAACGAACACTTCAATAGTACTCATATTTACACAATACTTTTACACTTATTTATAACTAGTCAGACTCTCATAGAAAGTGTCACCACATGTATTGATACCCGAATAAAATATGAAAATGTGTAAAATCAAAGTGACGCGCGCTAATGCGCCCGCGCAGCCGACCTCGTCCATTGTGACCGAGTTAGCACAGCCGGTGCACTGTGCTATTACGTGTCGATAGCCATTTTGTATGTCAGCCGTATTTTTTTTGGTTTCCTTGTAACGAAGCGATAGTTTTATATTTTACGTCGATAACCGATATTAATTTAATACTAGCGGTCGCCAAGTGGTCGAAATTCGACCATAATTTATTTTAATTTTAAATTTGATCGTTATTAAAGTTTTATTGTCTATAACTTCATACCCTTATAATCACATTTAATTTGGTCACCTACTCCACATACATATTATGTATGTAACCATAGTTAAGAAGCATTCTACGAAGTCAACCGAACAATGCCAAAATACTACGAACGCCATTCGACTGCTTGGTTATGTGCGTGTTTTTTTATGAATTTAATGTATTTCTAATGCATATTTTATAAAAATATTAGGATTCGCCACTCCTTCTCCATATAAACTTAACTGTGCCAAATTTCATACTCCTCCACCCGCGCAATTTTTGTAAAAAGTGGTAGAAAGTTTTTGCTTCACATATTAATATATAGATTTAGTAATCATAACTAAGATAAAGTATCAATATAACCCATTATGTCCAGCAGTGGACTGTAAAAGACTATACAGCCGCTTTCTTAAATGAAGGTAAACACAAATATTTGTTAACAGACGGTCAAACATGGATCAACTGCTGGAATCAGCTGAATGAATTAGAACAGTAAATTTAATTACTTGACATGAGTTTGATTTTAATACGTCTTTCAGATACCAGATATTAATAAATGAATATTATTATATACAGTATACATTTTAATAATTGTGTGTCGCAATTTTGTAAAGATAACCGCGTAATACACTAATCATCCGATTATAAAAACAGATTGCAAACAAAACTTTTACCATTCACACTATAATGTCTATCACACGAATTAGTTCAGCAGGTAAGTGAGATGTCGAAACACCCACCACATTAATAAGGTCCCTGAACGTGTATAGACTTTTCCACTCTATTCGCCATTTATTTTGCGCTAGACAGGGCCAGGGATCTACGTATACTGGTTTTAGTTAAACGCTTGAATAGTTTAGCATAATATATGGGTAGTAAATATTCAGTATGTTTTCTATAACAATTGTGAAAGTTCTTTTGTGTGATAGATTAATGAAGACATGATGGCTTTGTGAGTTGTTTTTATTATTTTGTGTGACAACTGGTCCGTGTAATGATGGTCATATAATTATTTTTAATGTTAGGTTGTTAGAATTCTATTACATTGTTTGATTAATAATGTAATCGAAAAGTCAGTTAGGGTTAAGGATGTCTCTAAAACATCAAAATAAAGAATATTGATGCAAAGATGATTGATGCATCGACGACTCGATGGCGTAGTGGTTAGTGTAACCGACTGCCACGCCTGAGGTCGCGGGTTTGATTCCTACACAAGTCAAACATTTGTGTGCATGTACATGGATGTTTGTCTTGGCCTGGGTGTTTCTATGTATAATATGTATGTATTCACAAAAAAAAAGTATATATGTATGTTTATCCATTGTCCATACCCATAGTACAAGCTCTGCTTAGTTTAGTAGCTAGATGGTGTTGTGTGTACATACATACATACATTCACGCCTGTTTCCCAGAGGGGTAGGCAGAGACTACGGATTTCCATTTGCGACGATTCTGACACACTTCTCTGGCTTCATTCACTTTCATAACATTCCTCATACACGCTCGCCGGTTTAAGGTGCTCTTAACCTGGCCTTTATCCAGAACGTCTCCGATCTGATCGGGAAACGTTCGCCTAGGTCTTCCCCTTGCGACTATTCCATTCACACTAGCCTTATAAACTTTCTTAGTCAGTCTGTTCTCGTCCATTCTTTCTACATGCCCAAACCAACTTAAAATACCCTTTTCTATTCTCGTCACTATATCCACTTTTATGCCGCATCTCTTTCTAATCACACTATCCCTTATTCTATCTTTCAGAGTCACACCACATATATTTCTCAGCGCTCTCATTTCTACAGAATTTATTCTGCTCTCATGCTTCTTTTGCCATACCCAACTTTCACTTCCATGCATAAATGTAGGCACTAATAGTCCTCTATGAACAGCCAAACGTGCCTTTTCGGATACATTTCGACTGTTCATAAAAGCGCGTAGAGCGCCATTCACTTTATTGCCAGCAATCGTCCTTCTTTCAATGCCTTCCTCATGTGTACCATCCCTTGCAAACAAAGTACCCAAATATACAAACTCTTTCACTTGCTCCACTTGTTCTCCATCAATCATAATATTGCACATCGTCATGCACTCCTCCCTTTCAAATACCATTATTTTCGTCTTGCTTACATTCATTTTCATTCCTTTACTCTCAAAAGCACCATGCATAATAGTTACCATCGGCTGTAACTTTTCCGCCGTGTTGTGTGTATGTGATATAAAATATTATTATTAAATCAACATTATTTAAAACTGAAATTTTTATACGACTAGCAACAGTTTCTGTGTCGCAGAAAACTTTACCATTGACCACCGAATTTCCTCATAGAAAACTAAGAAAGCTGCTTGTCCTGGGATTCAAACCTAAGGTATCATAACCTGCGTAAGCTTATGCCGTGGGATTCACTATATTAATGGAGAAATCAGATTTACATAATATTGTCTTCTGTATACGCGAATGTTTTTCATTGAAATTTAACTATTAGGTATATACGTATTTTATCGCGTTGTTTATTTAACACTCTATTAAACAGAGTGTCCGGTAATTAATGGATAACCTGGAAATGTCTTATAGTGGAACTGATGGCCGTTCAGAAAAAAATATGATAAAAGAACTAACTACTACCTGAGATATGTGTTGTTTTTTTTTAATTACCATGTATAACTTTCTTGTATACTTCGACCATAAATGAATGAAATCTATCGGTTTTTGTTGTTTTATTATTAAACACTAATTATGCTAATAAATAGACAGTCAAAAGTATGCTATGCTAATATAGCTTGCACTTATTAATATATATTTTTTTTTATTTTTTTTTACTTTTTCTTCTATAAGACATTTCAAGGTTATCCATTAATTACCGGACACCCTGTATAATAGAGTGTTAAATAAACAACGCGATAAAATCCGTATATATTAGTTTAATTTCAATGGAGAAAACAGAATAGATGATTTGATGTTATAACTGAGTTATCATTTATTTATAGTAGTAACAATACATAAACGTCAAAGTTTAGTGGTCATTGAGATTACTAATACTACATTTAGGTTAGTTACAGATTTATAAAGGGAATTTATTATTATATCTGCAAGAAACACACGCTCTATTCCAATCATTTATTTTATTTAACGTATTTATAACTTTGATTAGTCAGAGATGAATAATTACTGCACTCTTTAACGAAGTATCTATTCGAAAGAAAACTCAACTATATATGAAAATAAATATCAGGTCTGTATATAGAGTCCCACTGATGTGAACCACGCCGGCTCAGTGCGGGAAGGTAGACATCGTATATCTTCGACAACATTATGCAGAACACTATGAGAGGAAAATATACGATAATTTTATTAATGTGAGTTCAGGCGTTTTTCTTCACTATAAGCTATATATTAATAAATCATTCTTGACAATGTTCTCACTTCTACCAACCCGCACTGGGCCAGTATGTTAGACTACCGCCTAACCCTTCTCATACTAAGGAGAGGCTCCTGCCAAGCAGGGCTGATGTCATTAAGATTTAATGTACTTACAAATACTCCAGTATCCTCACAATCCTCACTATCGTCAGCAACTACCGCCACCAAATAAACAATAAATAAAGCTAGCAGCTTCATGTTGGCAAACATGTCACTTAGATTTATTATCCGACGTTATACAACGCAATAGATCACACCAGTCCATTTATTACAAAAATGTGCCAACCCTAGCTCACACACTACAAACTTTACGTCACCCCTAATACAAAGACTTAAAGTTCAAAATCGCTTGAAGCTTAGAACGTCGACGGTATTTTTTAATTTGACGGATGAACATGTCAGTCAAGCAAGGTTGTCACACTACATTAGTAGACAATCGTGATAATTTTTTAACAAATACAGGTCGACGTTTTGTGGATTAGGATACAATGGACTTTTTTTTTAGACAATCCAGGTCATGGTAATCCTATTTCCACCAGTTTTAAATATTTATATTCTCACGCATTGGTCTCTGAAAAGGTAGGCATAGTCGTATTTGAGCCACATTTTGCTAGCTCTGATTTTAGGTCTCATGTGACGGAGAGCTTTACTATTGCCTACTACCAGGTATCATCCCAATCCCCGATCTGTTGTAAAAAATTTTGATAGAGAAACCCAAGAATACTTTGTTTAACCGGCCATCAATCTAGATACTCCCTCCGATGCACATTCGTAGTATTGACTACAATTGCACCGAGACCGTCAAGTCAGTCAGTTTTTCAATTGCTAGTTCAAATCTACGGCAAGTCTATGATTCAAATTAAACCATTTGATTTAAATGCCTGCTGGAAAAAAAAATCCTGGACTTTTACTTTACTACTGAATCAGAAATGTCAAAGTTGTAAGAACGAGTCAAAAAAAAAATCATATACTTTCAAGAGCTATCATTTCACCGAAAAGTAAATGTGAAATATGTATGTGTCATAAGAAACACCGTTTTTAAAAGGATGGTTATTCTTTTAATAATTAAGATAAGGTGTTTTGTGTAGTTTTGTGTAGTTAAGTGGTAAACACAGTTCACGGTTATTTTTCTTGGCATCACAGAATTGATTGCAAGAAACACAACAAAGTTGCTGCTTATTATAAACCATATACGGGCTAAATTAGAAAAATATATCTACATCAATGTCTATCTCTACAGTAATTTATCAATGATTAACAGCACATCACTGTTACTAGACATATTCAACTGATACTCAACGCTGGGTAACGTTTGAAGGTGATTTTTTCTGATTTGTCGCTAGTTGTTACTCAGCTGTGTCTTAAATAATAATAATAATATTCTATCACATGCAAACAACATCATCTAGCCCAAACTAAGCAGAGCTTGTACTATGGGTACTAGACAATTGATAAACATACATATATATACTTCTTTTTTTCTTTTTTTTATAAATACATACATATTATACATAGAAACACCCAGACCAAGTCAAACATCCATGTTCATGCACACAAATGTTTATTAAATGTTTAAATATTTGGAGTAGTTTATTAATGAGGATAGTAGTTATTAAACTAAGGTCTACAAAATTAAATAACTTTTCTCTTTTCCATTCTTTCATGCTCTAATAAATTTAACATGCTATCCTTCTCATTTAAAGTAGGCCTTTAAAGTAAGAGCTCACAATCTTGACCGGGTTCAGTTCCGTTTGTCTTACAGTTGTGAAAACTTTGATCAAGGATCAAGTTGATGTGTAGACGTGTGTGAGTAGACCTGAATTTTAATCCCTTGTTAGTTTAGGATCACTACAGTTAATATAAATGGTAGTTTGTTAGTCGTTCCTACTAATATTATAAACTTCACTCGCGTTCATATAGATTTCGTCAATAAATTTATGTTCCTGCTAACATACTTTTTTCTGAATAATGATAATATGTTCTTTTATGTATCCATGACAACGTGTATGCGAAATTTCATGATGATTGGTCCAGTAGTTAAGGTGTGAAGGCATATTTTTTTAAAATATTAGTTGGGATGTAACGTTTTGAAAAATATTTGGATGTTCGTTGCTGAATCGGGTGTAAACTGTTCAATGTCTTCCGTCAAAGATATAATCCATAGATGCTACTAATTTTAAGTAGCTGGACGTTATAATCTGATACACAATGCGAACATAACATCTGTATTATAATTATTATGATTGAGCGTGATAATACTATATGTATTTTCACACTCATTCATATTGTACTTTATCGTTCTCTATCATGTAAATTTAATGTCTTTTATTAGTGTGGACACTTATTATTATTCCGATCTAAGTACGCTGAGGCATATTTATGATTTACATCTTTGGTTTGAATACCTGGATTAGACATTATGTTATTGTGTTGCTCTGTCAAGAGATTCGGAGTAACAGCACGGAGTACTAACGAGCCAATTCAACTTAATGTCCCGTTATAAAAACCCAAAGTTGCCAAAAGTTAATTAAAAGAAATATTTATAGTCTTATTCGGCATGCGGAAATTAACAATACCCCATAATTTGTTAGATTACGTCGAAAATGGCAGCTATCGAATCCATGGCTTGTTAATTGCAAGTTCTTTTTATAACCTAGTATATATATGCTAGCATATTTCTTACTTCATATTTCATTCAAAAAATTTCATTTTTCAGAATTTCTGCTTGAGGAAAAGGGTCTTTTCTCTAAGGTAACGAAAACTGACGCACATAATATAAAAGGCTTGGTTAATAGAACATGGTTTGTTTCAAGACAGTCCCTTTTCACACAAGCATATTGAAATACAAACTTTTAGTAAAAGCGATTTACTCTACAAAATCTTTATTCCCTTATCTCCATCTTGCAAAACTTTGGCTATCAATGGTTCGCAAATTGTTACCATTTGATATGAAAAGAAATAGTCCTAATGGATCCCCCCGAGTATCGAGTATCAATATTTATAAGTGAGAGTGATTATTTCTGAGATTTTACAAAAAGTATTTGGCTGTTTTTGCATTTTGTGTTCTATTCCCATGTGATAAGGTATGAATTGTTGGATGTGTGTGTTCGGCAGTTAGTTAACTAATGGTGAAGAGGCATTTATTATCGGAAATAATTTATTTACTTTGGTACTTTTACACGCATATTTTTATTTAATATACAGAGTGTTTTGGACGAGGCAGTGGAAATAGCTAAAGAAAACGTTTTTGGAGACTGTTCACGACTTATAAGATGGTTTGAGCTGTATTAAATAGCGATTTTTTTTAATACATACATTCATAGTCGCACACTTATATCCCCGACTGTGTATGCCAATGTTAAAATACTTACGTTTCCCCCCAGCCATGGTTTTACCCTTGGCTAAGGTCTGGAAAAATCCAAATTGAGTGTATCGACAAATAGTTGTTTCAAGCCTGGATGTAATTTGTGTCCACCGTTTAAATGTTTGTAGAGTACCTCGCGATACAGGAAATACTCCTTGCACAGCATAGAATTAAAAAATAATTAAGGATAAAAGGAATAGGAGAGGTAGAATGTGAGTCTCCAAAAATCTTTCTTACCGTGCAGAAGCAATGTTACTTAGCTTACATCGACTCAATTCTACCGTTACGAATTTGACAACACGAAGCTTTCGCTAGTAATATTCCGTAATAGACATGTCCATGAATACAAAATAATATATAAGGTATGTAATAATAAAGGGAGATAGCATCAAATAACGTCCATATTACGAATTATTATGAGAATGCAATAAACAGGGGAATACGTTATAAAGTATATTGGAGCGATGACGTATGTCTGATAATGAAGTCATACATAGATAGGTACTCCTACATTAGTCGAACAATAAAAGTTAAGGTCAAAAGTTGGATCATAGAATGCGTCGTAAAATGACATAATTCTGACAGCACTATTGTCCCAAGCGGACTGGCTGCCAAAGATTAAGTACCCATAGAACTTAGTAATTTTATGCCTTTTATGCTATGTTCACAATAGACAAATATCACGCGTAGGTGGTGGCTTAAGCGGTCGTCACTGCCTGTACACAAATAGTGGTTTTGCGTCAGGCTGTCCATTTTTGTATCATATGTAATGATAGCACTGGGCAACAAAAATGATATATATTTTCTGCGGCATTAATTTTGTTACTGGTTTTAATAAACACCTTCAACAGTCATAACCAAAATGTATTTACTTTGTATGGATTGCGCCCTTGCGTGGAGTACTGTTCTTATCTTTGCAATGACTCCGCGCAGTACTTGCTAGACGGTCTTGATAGGTTACAGCGGCGGGCAGTCCGTATCATCGGAGATCCAGAGGTCACGAGTTCACTGGAAACTCTGCAGTTCCGTAGATATATTGCCTCATTGGCATGTTTCTACAGAATATACCATGGGGAGTGCTCTGAAGAGTTATTCCACCTTATTCCGCCCTCCCTTTTCCTATCCAGAACAACGCGTGCTGGGCTCAGATGCCATCCTTACACGGTGGAGTCAACTAGAGTGCGTACCAACAAGTTTGGGTACTCATACCTCTGCCGAACGATCAAGTCATGGAATTATCTGCCAAGGCACGTGTTTCCTTCTTCCTTCAATCCTGGGTCCTTTAAGCGGGGCGTGAAAAAGCACCTTCTCAAGTCGTCAAAGTAGAGACCTCAATATCGCCTCGGCTGCTATGAGGACGATGTGGAGGCCACTGCTCTTAGACCACACGACTGCTTACCATCAGGCGGAGTGTGGTCATTTTGACGAGCAAAAAAAAAAGAGAGATACCAAGGCCGATGGGGCAGCCATATTATTGTCTCGAACATGAAAATAATAAAAAAACTAATAATATTTTTGTCATGATTTTTTGTTAATAGCATATGTATTAAGTATTCTTGACTTGTTGTTATTTTAAAGCTGCTCTAAAATATACATTTAATATGTAATTGTATTTTTATTTCGACCTTCTTTCAGTTATACAGTTATAAAGTCTTACCTCATAAACTAGAGTCAATTTAACAAATCTGATATTTTTTTCGTATTCAGCATACTGAACTTACACAAAATTGACTTCAACTTACCATGCCGCAAAATGACTGTTCCCCAGTGTAGTCATTACATGTGATACAAAAATGGACATAAAAAGAATTAAGGTACCTAGTGCCGACGATGTATTTTTAAGAAAACTAGCTTTTGCTCGCGTCTTCGCTCGCTTAAGAACAGTACTTTTTTCTGGACAAAAGCTACTTTATATCCTTTCTGTAGTCCTGACAAAAAGTACAAATGGGCAATTTTATAATGCTTAGTCGCGTATTTAAAGCATGAAAGTATAACAAACAGACACATTTATACTCGCACTTATAATATTAGATAGAAGGAAGTTATGATAATGTATTTTTAAGCGTCGTTAAACACTGCGTCTTGATATTCCGCATAAATCTGTGAACTCCAGTTATTGGAGAAATTGCAGAAAACCGCAAATTGATATTATGTTATGCCTTGAGACCTTTAAAAGATATGTTTTTTTATACACAAATCAAATCAAATCAATCTTTATTTGTATTAATGTGGTGTATACAGATGTTTGGTTTAGTTTACAGAGTTCAACATTAGTCATATATTCATGACATACAAATATAAAATACACAAAAATAAAAAAAACAAAAACTTATAACTAAATTAATTTAAATTCTAACTTAATAAATGTAGACTATCACACTGTATCTTACATGCAAAATATTCCTGTAGTGTGTAGAAACATTTATTGCAGAGCCATCGAAATAATTCTGCTTTGAATTTATTTATACGCCACTCATAAACACCCTGTGGCAAGTGATTGTAGATGCGCACCGCCATTGTGTAGCTATTCCGATTATATACATCAGTTCTTATGGGAGGAAGCATTAGTCTATTTGGATAGCGGGTGTTGAAGTGGTAATTATCCTTTTTTAATGAAAACAGGTTACAGTTAGACTTAACAAATACACACATTTCGAATATATAGAGAATATATATTCGAATATATATTCGTAACCCTGGCATAAGAATTTGAAGTAATTGCTTTTTCGTAGAGACGGCAAAGCGCTATTCTCATCTAGAGTAGAAAACACCCAAAAGGTACGGTAGCTGCTTACTATTAGGTGGGCCGTATGCTTGCCTGTACGTTCGAGGCATAAGGTTTAACATATGACTTTCGTCAGTCGAGCTGAATTTGTAAAGTTTTTGTCATCACCTAGTATATTGTGTTTGTTGCAGGTCGTTTCCAGTGATCTACTATTTTAAAAGCACGTAAAGCCGTTGGTCCTTCTCCTGATCTTTCTGCGGTTATGTCGGATTATCCGTCTCATCGGGTCATGTGAGGTAGAGAACAGAGAGTGTACTTGTGTTTGCGCACACACTTGTGCACTATAATATCTTCTGAGCTGATGGCCAGTCTCCGTTAAGATTGGCCGCCGTGACTGAAAATTCGGTCAGGAGGACATTATTATTTTAAAAGGTATGATGTTGTGTATTTATTTATGGAGGTATTATTATTTCTTTGCTATTAACGTAAAGGTACTTTTAAAAATTTTCAGATACTAGTTTTGCTCACGGCTTCGCTCGCGAACAGGATTTTTCTGACAACGTCTATGCGAAATTTTATGATAGTCGGTCGGTGAAAAATGTAATAAACAAACAAACTTATATTCGCATTTATAATATTATGCGTGAATAATGTAGCAAAGAGCCTCCGTAGGCATTTAGTTAAATATAAATTGCACGTCTGCAGAAAACCTTAATCTTTGTTCTCACATTTGTACCTGGAGAATGATACTTATTACTTAATTTTACCACATAAGAGTGCTGTTTCAATCTGCGCTAGATAATGGACTCTATTCTATATAGATACGCCCTTTCCCCAGGGAAGTAGGGAGACATAGTCCATGTCCTACGATCCTAATATCTATTCCAGCTACTTTCATTCTCACCATATCCTCATGCCAGCTTGTCACTTTATCATAGTTTTATAAAAGTTCTCTTTCAGAATAATAAATAATGTCCTCCAGATTAAATTTCAACATTGGCCAATCGTAACGTAGTCTTGCTCAGAGCAGGATGTGTTATAGTGCACAAGTGCACTCTCTGAATCGTAACTCCCATGATCCGATGGGACGACAATCCGACATGACTGAAGAGAGTTCAGGCGCAGAGCAACGGTTTTGCGACACGGGTATGTGTCTAATACCGCCAACTCCCGAATGCCGGGTTGCTATTGAGATATCTTAGCAGAAAAGCCCCAATAATTTTAAGCTGACCCGGGATTTGAATCCGAGACCTCATGTACAGCAGTCACATTCACTACCACTGTGTTACGAAGGCAGTCAAGGCATTCAAACAGAGTAACAGACATTATTATATACTTCAGTTTCCGCTGTAAACTTTAATCTGCACTCAAGTGTACGACCTTTTCCAGGTAGCACATTGTAACGCGCCTACTTTGTAGGCCCTAAGTGCATCTGACGACGCACTACACAGCGTGGGCAAGGCTGGAAACCACTCTTGTAGATCTATTACGGCTTTAGAGCTATGAGAAATGGAGTTGGCATCTGTGTGCCTATTAGGCATAATGACTAAAAGAGCTTTCAGTCCGTCTTTTAGATTAGCAAAAAGTATAGGATGCGTATTTTTCCTTTTGTCCCACAAACTAATAACAACGAATATACAACGCGTTTAAATTTTGTATTACGTCGCTATTGGGTACAAATTTTACATGTGACGTCACAAGCCCCCATTCCCGAACTTTAATGCCATAAGGCTTAGTACATTTATATTGCTTTGTTAAAAAAGAATTGGTGGCCAATATTTTTTGCTAATCTAAAAGAACGACTAATTAGAATTACTTATTTTTAACCCTGTCATCATGCCTATTGTTGAGCCCAATTAACCTATATTCTGTTAATCCTATTAATACCTACTATAAATGTTTGAAGATGGTTGAATGTTTGTTACTGAAGCATGCGTAAATCTATAAACTGATTTGCATGAAACTAGACAAACACATAAACCATACTTACTTTAATATATATATATATACAAATTATGTTGGTAATTATTAGGTAATAAATACGTTCTCACTCGAAATACGATTAAGTTCAGCTGTCTAATATTATAATAAGTAAGTGTACAAACCGTGAAATTCTAAAATAAATAGACTATGTTTTGAATAACCATATGATGAATGATTTACTTTTTATCCTGAAATGTGTTCTTGTGTGATTAGCGCGGGCAAAGATGAGGACAGAAGCTAGCATTTATATAAAACTGCAAAGAACCTGTGCTTGTAAATTAAACATATTTGAAAGAATATATCTTAGACCAACTAATTACGAATTTTTGAATCATAGTTTTTATTTGTTCGAGGCTTACACAAAAGCTAACAAATGGTTTTCTAAAAAAAAAAAAAAGTAAAAATATATTAAAAAGTGCAAGCTATATTAGCATAGCATACTTTTGACTGTGTATATATTTGCATAATTAGTGTTTAATAATAAAACAACAAAAAACCGATGGATTTCATTCATTTATGGTCGTAGTATACAAGAAAGTAACAAATGGTAATTAAAAAAAAAAAACACATATTTCAGGTAGTAGTTAGGATAGATTTATTTTCATATTTTTTTCTGAGCGACCATCAGTTCCACTATAAGACATTTCCAGGTTATCCATTAATTACCGGACAACCCTGTATATGATGTTTAACGCCATATCCGCCGCGTTGTTCTTTCTATACTTCATGGTGTTGTAAAGCCCACTCTATTGTAGATCCATTCAGTTCACCACTACTGTTCTGAACAATGCATTATAGTATACGCTGCATTATATGAAATCGTACTCTAACCAGATTGAATAAGGATTTATAACATCAAAGGAATATAGCAGATTGTTGATGTTGTTCTGAGATACTCCAAAATGTTTACTGTTTATATCCTGTTACTAAGGCTTGACTTTATTTTTTACAAGCTTTTATTTAATTTGCAATGTATGTATGGTTGTTCGGGTGGAATCTTGCAACTCAATGTTGATGCAGATATTTTCAACCGATTAAGCTGAAATTTTGTATATACGGTCATGGTTAACTGTGTGACGTCATTCTAAATCCAACATGGTGGCACACCCAAAATGACGTACTAGTTATTTTTAATGCATTTCTACAATATGAGTATCAAATGAAAAGGCTCCAGCAAAATCGAGTCACGACACTGCAGAACGAAGAATACTGCCAATTATATTACGTTGGGCTTGCACAGTATACAAAATGCAGGGTAGTACCATCGATCATGCCGTTGTATACTTAGGCTCGAAGCTCTTTGCTGTTGGTCAAGTATACGTGGCCTTAAGTAGGGTAAAATCATTAGAAGGTCTCCTTATTAAAGAGCTAGACTGTTCGAAATTAACCGGCAAACGACCATGCAACAATGATGCGTTGAATGAGATGAACAGACTGAGAAAAGTGTCCAGCGATAACTAAAAAGTAAAAATAAATTAAAAGTAAAAGAACGTTTTTTAAAAAACAAGCTTTTATTTAAATGCGCTAAAATGAATAAATAATCTTTTTCTTTAAAACTTTTACTATGAACTTATAACGTCATTACACAATTTATATGATTTTATATCATATAAATTGTGGAATGACGTTAGCTAAGCTTGTCGCGAGATTTACTTGTGTAGATAAACAAGTAAATGAAATAACTTGATGTGATTGATTTTAACTATTAAAATTTTTAAAGTACTCGAATATTACGACAGCTTTTATATCATATAAATTGTGTAATGATGTTACAAGTTGATAGTAAAAGATTTAAAGTAAAAGTTTATAATATTATCTTCTGTTTACGCGAATGTTATTCATTGGTTTATTTATATTTAGGTTAACCTAAATATAAATAGTTTTAATAATTTTATTAGCTTATAAATTAGTAAAATTCAATAGTAGTGTTAGTGTAACAGTTTTCAAAATTATGTAATAGGTACAGTGTTAAATAAACAACGCGATAAAATCCATATATAGTAGTTTAATTTCAGTAAAAGTTTATTTTTCTTTTCAGCACATTTAAATAAAAGCTTGTTTTTAAAAAAGGTTGTTTATATATAAATATAATTAGGAATCACGTGAATCTCCTAAGGATCATACTACTATTTTGTAAATTATAATCTTACTGCAGAGACGATGCTTTAAATAGCACATATCACTAAGTACATACTCGTGAGTGGTGGTATAATATATAAGTATAGACGTGATCAGGCTTCACGTCTATACTTATATATTATAAAGCTGAAGAGTTTGTTTGTTTGTTTGGTTGAACGCGCTCATCTCAGGAACTACTGGTACGAATTGAAAATTCTTTTAGTGATGGATAGCCTATTTATCAAGGAAGGCTAAAGGCTATATAGCATCTCGCTACGACCTACGAGGGCGGCGCAGTAATGATAAACGCGGGTGAAACCGCGGGCACATCTAGTATATTATAAAGCTGAAGAGTTTGATTTTTTATTTGGTTGAACGCGCTAATCTCAGGAACTACTGGTTCGAATTGAAAAATTGTTTTAGTGTTGGATAGCCTATTTATCGAGGAAATTTATAGGCTATATAACATCACGCTACGACCCATAGGAGCGGAGCATTAATGAAAAATGATGCAAGAACTGAGAAAAATTTCTTATGTGAAGCAGACGACTTTGCGCGGGTCAGCAATTTTTTATATATAAATCTTCTGTGCGTGTGTTTTTAATTAAACTCTTTCTAAACGGCTGGATCGATTTTGATGAATTTTTTTGTGTGTGCTCAAGTGAATTCGAGATTGGTTCAGATTTGTAATTTTTTATTTTGTTTTCTTGTGTACAGGACAACTGTCGAAAAAAATAGCTAGTCTTTATATGTATATATAAATCTTCTGTGCCTGTGTTTTTAATTAAACTCTTCCTAAACGGCTGGACCGATTTTGATGAAATTTTTTGTGTGTGTGGATGGATTCGAGAATGGTTCAGATTTGTAATTTTTTATTTTGTTTTCTTGTGTGCTGGACTATGTCTATCGGGACAGCTAGTATAATATAAAAATGTACAGGTAGAAATGCATTTCTAAACTACACTCGTGATTTGCAAGGATTTACAAGGTGGTTTCGCCATTGTCATAGCGCCGAGTAATGTCGGTTCGATCCCTAGATGAGACAAAATTGTGTGGTCCACAAATAGTTATTCCGAGTCTGGGTGTCCTTTGTGTCCGTTTTTTAATGTTTGTAAACTCAACTGGAGTTTTCGTCTTTTTTTTAATATAACTATGGTGGCAATCAAGCATACGGCCCACCTGATGGTAAGTAGTCACCGTAGCCTATGGACGCCTGCAATACCAGAGGCATCACTAGCGCGTTGCCGACCTTTTAGGAACGGAAGTGGGAAGGAGAAGGAGCGGGGAAGGGGGTAAGGGGATGATTTGGCTTTCGGTACTCTCACTCACCGAACAAAACACAACAGTAGGAATACTGCTATTTCACGCCGATATTCTGTGAGAAGGTAGTCCTTCCCCGGTCGGACCATTCATGCTGAAATCAGCGAGACTCTACTGTTGTTTTTTAGAAACATAATAATACTTCATCTGTATGTAGGTGGTTGACAATAAGATGTAGAAGCGAGAAACTTAGGTATGACGTTAACATCTGTGGCGATTTTTAGAATGTTCCTCGAGCGTCTTAAAACGGAACGTTGCTCTCAAATACATATAGTGCTCAGTGAAGCGAAAGAGATATGGATAGCATTGTGAAGTATAGATTATATAATACTAGTTTTAGTCCGCGGCTTCGCTTGCATACATGTTGTGTAGATTATGTTAATAACAGTACTTTTTTTGAATAATAGGTACCCTACAGTCTTTTCTGTTTCTCTGACAAAGTCTATATATTTCCTTACAAAGACAATTTTTTGCCTAACACGTTCCTAGCACGGTCATGGTATGAGACGGGGTAGTGGGCAGACTCCTTAAAACTATATTTAATTGATAGGAAAACATTTACAATTTAAATATTGGACGCCAAAAACATATTTATGGAGTTTCTTTTTTACACGGTATTTGCCTGAATATCCATATTAGTTAGGATATAATATTTTAAGGTGTCTGCTATTGTCGACGTTTGCTAACATGTAATGCTTTGTCACCTAGGAAATGCAATCCGTGCGAGATGTCGATATCAGAGATCGCATCGATATTTTACGAGATAAATCTCGGTCATAAATCGTACGAGATCTCGCAAGATTAGTTAACGACTAGCTTGCAAAATTCCAAGACGTTTGTCGTATGACACTTTCTAACAAGCTATTTTAAATAATTATGAAGCCTCACTGAACTTTAGTAATTGCATGTGATTGTGTTTTTTTTATAGTCAGTAGTATATGCTATAATGGCTGCAACACCTTGTTAATCTGAGTTGTAAAATACTGAAATTATATTTATTTGGCGATTTAAAAGAGTGGCCGTGAGTTTCTTGCAGGTTTCTTCTCATACGCTCAAGCCTTTGCCTGAACCTAGCAGCTAACCTAAATGTAGCTTCAGTAACTTAGTAAACTCACTAATCCATATATTTTGACGTTCATAAGTGTTACTTTGTGACCAAAATGAATAAATGATTTTTGACTTTGACTTTGTGTATTTTATTTGTTAACTGATAGTTAAAAAATAAATGCTTTAGTAACACTAACTCGCGATCACACATTTCCTTGAGAACGAACTACCTTGTAATTACTTCATATAAAAAGTGTATTGCTCAATATTTAAGTGAATTGTAAAGTTTGTTTTTTGAGTAATTAAGTTATTTAAACTTAAAATTTCTAATACTTTACTTACTTGTTTATTTTTTTATAATGCATTTGCTCTGGTCTTCAGTAAAGTATCTTGAAAATCTTATCTCGTAAATGGTGATGATAATACCAATCTATATATTAGGTAATACGTCAAGCAAAATCTTTGTACCCCTTTTTACGAAAATTGCGCGGATGGAGGAGTATAAAATTTGGCACAGTTAATGTGTATATGGAGGAGGAGGGGTAAATCCTAATATTTTTATAAAATATGCATAGGTATATACATTAAATTAATGAAAAATACTACACGCACACAATCATGCATTTGACACAAGCATTCGAATCGCGTTCGTAGTATTTCGGCATTGTTCGGTTGACTTCGTAGATTGCTTCGTAACTATGGTTACATACATATGTATGTGGAGTAGGTGATTAAATGAAATGTGACAATAAAACCTTAATAACGATCAAATTTCAAATTTAAATTAATTATGGGCGAATTTCGACCAATTGGCCACCGCTATTATTTTTAAATTGGGAAACTTTTTCACATTATCATCGAGCCATTCACCCTTTACAGACTATCAAATTGCTAAAACACACACATAAATAAAAATGCGCCATTCCTGGCTTAGTTTGCTAGCTAATACTTTCAAACGTGTCATTATTCAAACGACTACATAATCCATCAAAGTTGATATTCTTCACAGTGTACAATATGTCGCGTCAAGGCCTCCCGTCGGGGCTATTAATGTGATTACTCGCTATGAGTGCCAATTAGGCTAAGCATTACGTGGTAATTACCGAGCCTGAGCCCACTTAGTGCCTATAGGCCACTAGGATTACAAGAAGGGTGTATACTGTCTACCCTTATAGCCATTTGCAATGTAAATAGGTCGTACATATACATATGTTATCCTATCTTAATAATAACTAATATTATTAATGCAAAAGCAGCTAAAGCAGCGATAGCTCAGTGGGGAGACCAATACACTGCAATGCAGAGGACCTCGGGTTCGAATCCACGTCGCGCAGAATCAAAAGTCAAGCAAATCAGAAGTGATTTTCGGAAGTGATATGACTTTTCGAAATTATGTGCGTATTGATTGACAATTATCGCCTGCTCCGTGCCTCGGAGAGCACGTTAAGCCGTCGCTCCCGGCTGCCATGAACATCTATGGCAGTCGTTATTGGGAAGCCAGTGCTCTCTAATAGGCACTGGTCTAGTCTTAGGGTATCGTTAGCCTTCGGGTTGCGGCGGTCAGATGGCAGCCGCTCTGTGTAAGAACTAATATCCAGTCAAATCCGGTTAGACTAGAAAGTCGACCCCAAGTGACTTGGGAATAATAAAGGCTAGGGAGAAGAAAGGATTATAAATGCAAAAGTGAATTTGTTTGTTTGTTTGTTACGCTTTCACGCCTTAACTACTAGACCGATCATCATGAAATTACGCATACAGTCAGAGGTACAGATTAGGACACAGAGAACCTCATATCCAGAAGGAAGTACTGGTAGTTTAATTTTTTTACGTGGTGGAATGCTTTGACCTATACCTCTCCGCGGGGCAACGGAGAGGTTATGTCGGGTTCACCGGGGAAAAGATACTCCGGTAATACATGTAGATAGTTATTAAGTTTTATAATTAACACAATAATATTATCCTATCCTAAATAATATTATAAATGCGAATGTCAGTTAGTTTGTTACGCTTTTACGCCTAAACTACTCGACCGATTGTCATGAAACTTTGCACACACGTTCTCTTTAAAAAAACACAAAGGGTATCTTTTATCTAGAGAAATTATATTGTGCCCGAGGGTAAGTAATATATTGTTAAATCTAGATTAACAAGGGCGTAGCCACGGGCATAATCTAGCATATAAATATTATACTGATATTAGATATGAGAGCAGCGTTAGTCTAGTGGGAAACTGTCGGACTGCTATGCAGAGATCTCAAGTTCGATCACGGCTTTTCTGACTTTTTGAAGTTATGTGCATATGAAATAATAATAATAATATATTCTATCACATACACTATATTATGGGTACTAGACAATGGATAAACATACATGTATACTTTATTTTTGTAACCAAGACAAACATCTATGTTCATGCACACAAATATTTGACTTGTGCGGGAATCGAACACGCGACCTCAGGCGTGACAGTCAGTTACACCAACCACTACGCCATCGAGGCCGTCATATAGTCAATTTATTGTTCGCTTTAACGGCGAAGGAAAACATCGCGAGGCAACTTACATGTTTGAGAGTTTTCTATAATGTTGTTAAAAACAAGTAAAGTCTGCCTGCCGCACCGGGCCAGCGTGGTGGAAAATATCCAGTGAGGCCTGTGTCCAGCAGTAGAAGTAGTTTATAAAAATAGTGTATGCATAGGCATAACACCGCTTCTAAAAAACATCAACACAAAAGATGTAACAGATTGTCAAGCGCACGTTAAATGCTGTTAATGGCTGACCGAATCACGAACAGTCAATCAAATAAAATACATATACACGACATGTGGCCTTTCAGACTCTGTTAGTATCCATCGTACCCTTTGGGTATAGAACCCTAAAAACAAATAAAAGATAAAATTTACTTATCTAGAAAAGACAAAATCTATTTATCCAAAAAGTTTATAGCTACAGAAAAATAAAAATAAATGGCAAATTCGAATTCGGAATATCTTATTTCAAAAACAATTGACAATATCAGTTTCTTTCGCATAGACAAAACATATTGGTATCGATATGTTTTGTCTATGCTAAAACCAAAAACAAGTGTTGTAGTGTAGACAGCCTTGTATTTAATAGAATGACATTGTAATTTGTCTGGAGAATGTTCTTTCGTAGACGATACAGTGCCCCCATTCAAATCATTAATACAAATTACTGTATGTATTGACCTGCTTAAAATAAGGTGTTTATATAAATTGCCACTTAAACTGATGGTATATTTATATTTAAACGATTTTTAAAGTTTTGCAATTTGTTCACATAGTGAATAATAAGTGTGTATATTAATATTGGATAAAAGTGTTAAGCATTTAAATAACAATTTATTGGCCCACCTTTGACCGACTTTCATCGATCATAGCTTATTTTACTTATTAAAAAGAACAACTCCCGCTTTAGGAATAATTCCTGTGTCACGGGGTACTTCACAAACATTCAAACAACGGACACAAGGAGCGCCCAGATTCGGATGGATATACATACAGAAGATGTGAATCAAATTGTAACAGAAGATTTAAGACCTTTCAAATGTGCTAAATAAAAAATAAAATAACTATTATGTTGTGTTGTTGGTCAAACGTACAAGATTTTCTTTGGTCCAAAAAAAGTACACCAAAATAATGATGCAATTTCAAAACTACGTCAGTTTAAAAAAAATGTTTGTAGTTTGATGAATCATTCCTTCACAAATAATAATAGTGAAAAATGAAAATTAGTCATAAACCTGTTGTTAAAATCTGAAAACTGTCATACTTTTTTAAAACTGATTTTTTTATTTTAACCAGAAAAATGTTAAACAGACCATTTGAAAGATTCTTACCTAAGGAATCTTCCGTTACAATTTGATTCACATCTGGGAAATCCTATATATTATAAAAAGTTCCAAGCCTTCGGTTTAAAGAGATTATTTCTCAAAAAAGAACATTACATAGTTCACTTAAAATACGAGAAAATTCAAACAATTATAATATTACAAGTACATATTAGGTAACATTTTATATTCGATTAGTCGAGTTTATGTTCAAGTTAAGTTAGTTTAATAAGTACATTTTTAATCTACTTTTATATATAACTTATTATGTATCTGAGCTCCCGCATACTGTAATTTTTTTACAATACAATGTTCTTATGCGAGGTATTTCTATATTATTTCTGTTCCTTCAAGCCTTCAATACATAATTAGCGGCCGTTCATGGTCCGGCATACAATCAAGTGACCAGCTGTTAGAATATTGTATGTCACGGATTGGACACGGTCGGACGGGTCCGTCTTTATTACGAATGGTCTAAAGGGACCTCAGGGGTCTGTCGTGGCTCATACACTGCGTTTATTGCTATTGTATCTGTCTGCTGGGAGCTATTCGGTTTTATTGCTAAGTTGAAGCAGAAGGAAAATATGTGCGTTTTGGTTTTGATTATTTTTATGTGTATTGTCGTTGAGTTCTATCGATATGTACTTATGTATTAGAGGAGACAGTTAGATTGTGGGTTAGATTCCTTAGAGTGCATACTCGCCATTTATGATACAGGTGCTTACTGCAACTACAACTTTAGTTATTTAAACTAGTTTAGCCCAGTGGTCGAAATTCGGCCATAATCGTTATTAAATTAATGATAAAATTTAAAAAACAACATTTATAAATTATATCATTAATTTACATTAAAAAACATGCGGGGCAGTCTTTGGGGACGGCCGATAGCAGTAAAAATTAAATAACTAGCGTGCGGTGACGATGACGCGAGTTTCACGCTTTTTGTTCACCCAAAAAGTACACCTATATACACAGTATACATATAGCTCATGGAAAGCGGTCGGTGACGATGACGCGAGTTCCATGATTTTTGTTCACCCTAAAAGTGCTTCATGCGCCTAAAGAAATTTTTACTTCAAAAATCCCTTAAAAATATTTTTAGTGATGGAACTACAATAGGTGAATAGCTACTGAATAAAAAAAAATTGAAAATAGTTAACAAACGGCAGAAAAAGGCACTAAACTATTTTGTCTTTGCCTAAGTATACTACGTACTGTTGTCATCACCTTAGTCGTAACAGACTGTATACGCACAAATATATTACCCACAGCCAATGATATATAAACTATAGATACGTTGCCCGCGCTCTGTAGTGGCAACATGAATGCAAGGTAATTACCAGAAGTCCATTTAGTCATGTACCAACCAGTGCCGCGTACCTACACCCGAACGTGACATTAACATAACTTGAGTGAATAACTTCCTCAACAACAAAAACAAAATTACGTCCTGTGTTTTTAGGAAATGTAAAGATTATATTGCTTCTGTGAAAGATAAAAAAGTATCATGTCATGCGTAAGTATCAAGAGAAATGTTTTTTTTTTCGATTCCTTCTAATGGCGGCTGGCGCCTGCCTGAGGTAAGTAACGTGCCGTTAGCGTCCGCGCTCGGCCATTGAGGATGCACTACAGAATGACAACGTAATTAAAGAAATATATTTATCTCTCTCTAACAACAGGAATTCCGTAGATGACATTTAATTTTCTTTGCCTTTCTTCATGCGTTTATGTAGCTGTCTAGCTACCGATAGTATTTACGCTGTTTTCGAGTGCCGTGATGATGCATGACGCGTCTATTTATACTACGTCATTGCCCACAGCCCTATCAGCCCTAATACCCTACGGCCCTAGCCTACCATATACTATGTGACAAATAAATAAATAGATAGATAAATTTGATATGCCTGCACCATGCGTCCTAACGTAACAGGCGGAGAGTAGATGGGATGTCCAGGATGAGGATAGGCGAAAGTTGTCTTGGCCACAGTGAGGGATTGGTAAGGTATTGAGTCACTACTTCTTCTCCCTAGCCTTTACTATTCCCAAGTCACTTGGGGTCGGCTTTTCTACTCTAACCGGATTTGACTGGATATCAGTTTTTACACGGAGCGGCTGCCACTTGACCTCCGCAACCCGAAGGTTAACGATGCCCTAAGGCTAGACCAGTGTCAGGATATTATAGGGCACTGACTTCCCAATAACGCCTGCCATAGATGTTCATGGTAGCCGGGACCGACGGCTTAACATGCTCTCCGAGGCACGGAGCAGGCGATAATTGTCAATCAATACGCACATAATTTGCAAAAGTCATATAACTTCCGAAAGTCACAGGTGCGCGACGTAGGTTCAAACCCGAGACCCTCTGCATTGCAGTGTGTTGGTCTCCCCACTGAGCTATCGCTGCTATATCTATATATATATCGCTGTATTGAGTCACTACTATTTGCCTGAAATTCTTAAACATAAACAATTCAAAACCATATCTAGTCGCGGACGGTACGTTGGCGTAAAAATATAAATGTACTTTTTTTAGAAATTTTATACTTATTCAGATGTAAGCTTTTACGCTACGATTATAATCGCCCGATTTGTGAAAAATTTCAAAGTTAAATTAGGAACGTGCCATTATTTAAATTCATCTAAAGTAAAATACAAATCGGGCAGTTTATTTAAACGATTTTCGAATTGATTCTATTTGTAACTAAAGTCGTTTGGAAACAATGCACATTTTAATTGAAAGCGCTTTGTTTAATTACGAATGTTGTTTATTGTTTAAGCTGATGCTATCTTTTATTTTGTGATTGATCTACCATTTTTAGTTAGAAAGACTTTTATATTTTCAAACATTGCATATTTTTAATTCTGTACATTATTTTACACACAAGATCAAATAACAATTAAAAGATTTTTCTCCAAATAAGGAAATAGGTCTTTATTATTACTTGAAGAACATTACGGTTCACTTAATGAGTATAACATAACATTTAAATTAAAGTAAAATAACACATGAACAGTACTAAGTTATTTGTAGATATTATTTTGAATAGTTCCTGATAAGTATAGATGGATACTTCATAATTATCAACATTATTACTTTGTGTACTTTACTAATGTTATTTTTTTGTATGATAATAGATAATAATAATAATAATAATCTGGCAACACTAAGTAACGTCTATGTATTTTTTGAGAAAAATATTTTATTTTCAGTTTAAGTTTTATTTTTGATATAAATCCATTTATTTTCAAATCATATTAAAACAATAAGACGCTTTGCACAATAAACATTAAAAATTACAGGCATAAAAGCAAATATTCATCAGTATTAAGTATTACAAATCAAATGACAACGTTAAAAATGAAAATTTTCACAGAGACTGAATTTAAGTTTATTAAAATACAAGATGTTAACAAGAGCCAGATCTAGAGCCGCACCGCTACCACCTCCGGGTTCGTCGCTTAGCTCCGCCTCGCAGCCGTCGGTACATCGATCAGAATCACCGGCCGCTGCAGTTGCGTCGAGCTCGAGCGACGAATATTTCTCTCCGCCTTCGTCACCGTCACCTGCACGTCGGCGGGGAAGAGGCCGGCCACCGACCCGCTTGGGACCCCGCTGCCGGTGGTGATGTGCGCCGCATGCGATGGACTCAATCCATTAATGAAAACGTCATGCGGGCATATTTTGGGGCTACAGAGGGAGGAACTAATCTCACTGCGTATTGCAGCCGCATGCTTGTTCTGTTTCAGGCCTTTGAACCAAGCGTCAACGTTTCAGCACAGCGATTATCGGATCAAGTCTGGGTTATCCAACGCAGTCGACAGTTGGATGATACCGTGCTTGATAGGCTACGCTCAGAATACTTGCCTACGAGCCATGCCATTCGCATCCAACCCGCAGTTACGCAACTATCACCTGGTGCGACGCGGACGGGCAATAGTGCCAGCATGGAGGTGGATGACATGACAAATGATGTAAGTATTCAGTACAAGGAGGAGGTAAAGGATGCTTTGGAAAGTGCGATTCAGGAATACCGGTACATGCAATTTACGATTCGGCCCCGTCTGCCTCGGTTACCTATGCATAGAAAAAATATAGCATTGGTGAGTGTCCTGGACTCGCTATTATCTAGTTATTTAGATAATAGCGAGAATCTCGCCGATACTCATTCGATCCTGTACTGTGCTGCTGTGGCGGCAAGTTGTATAGCGGGCATCAAGTTACCCACACATGTCCCTGCTATACGACAAACATCTGTCACCCCGGCCTGGCAGTGCAGGATTGAACGGCGTATTGCTGAGGCAAGGACACTCATCGGTAAGCTGATCTGCTTCAGGGCAGGGAACACACGGCCCAGGGTAATGCGCTATGTGGGCCGGGCTTTTCTGGGGACTGGTGTCAGTCCTCATGAATACGTATCTCGGGCCACAGAGCGCATTGACTTCCTGAAGCAGAAAGTCTATGCATGGGCAAATCGACTGCGCAGATACAAAAAACGCGTGCACCGGTATGTCATCAACCGCACGTTTCAAAGTGACCAAAGATGGGTTTATAGAACCTGGGAACGACCAGATCAATGTGTGGCCGATGTGGGGCTACCAGATGCTGATGCTACAAATACGTTTTGGAGGAACATCTGGTCGGTACCCGTCGGCCACACTGAGGGGGAATGGATGCGGGAGGTCAAGCGAGCAAGT
This sequence comes from Catocala nupta, assembly GCA_963675205.1. Lineage (NCBI taxonomy): Eukaryota > Metazoa > Arthropoda > Insecta > Lepidoptera > Erebidae > Catocala > Catocala nupta. The sequence continues at coordinate 4,418,360 of OY776095.1, read as the reverse complement.
GAGCTAATTGCAGAAATGGAAAACGTGGTCATTGATAGCCAGGATGTAATTAGTGCGGTCCGATCCTATCCGATCCGATCAAATTGGAAATCGCCAGGACCGGACGGACTGCACAATTTCTGGCTGAAATGGCTGCGTAGCTCACATGCTTGTTTGGCTGCTCAATTTCAATCTGCCCTAGAATCTGGATCGTTACCAGATTTTATGACCACGGGAATAACCCACCTACTCCATAAAATAGGTAGTACCAACGAGCCCGGCAATTATAGACCGATAACATGTTTGCCATCGATCTATAAGCTTCTTACATCTATTTTGAGGGCCAAGGTATCTAAACATATTGATACAAATTCAATAATGTCAGCTTCTCAGAATGGATGTAAGAGGGGGGCTCGTGGTACTAAGGAGCTCCTCCTCATTGATATGGCCATTAGCCAACAGGTTCGCCGTAAACAAAGGGATATGGCGGCATGTTGGATAGATTATAAGAAAGCGTATGATTCGGTGCCTCATGCATGGCTTTTGAGGGTGTTAGATTTGTATAAAGTAAATGCAACTCTGCGCACCTTTTTGAAGTCATGCATGGGGCAATGGAAAACGGTTCTTAGCTATCCAGGATGTCGACAGATCCCTGGGAAGGAACACAACTTTCGGATTCCATTAACCTACGATCACTTCTTGTAACCGATACTTACAAGTACTTGGGTATGTCACAGGCGTTAAGTATCAATGAGGCTGACATGAAGCAATCGTTGCAGAAGCGTTTCTTTGGTCGCCTGAAAAAAGTTTTAAAAGTCTTTTATCAGGTGGCAACAAGGTGCGCGCTTGTAACGGTTGGGTCATGCCGGTGCTCATGTACTCCTTTGACATACTTAACCTGTCAAATACCGCTAACGCCGATCGCGTCTACGGACTTGTACACGTCAAACCCCGGTGACCCAATATGGGGTCGAGCACACTCGATAGTGTATTGTTTACGTTTGCATTAGTTATTTGAGCTAACGTAAACATTTCACGACCAAGTGTGCTCGACGCCATATGGGGTCACCAGGGTTTGACGTGTACAAATCCGAAGTCCGGTTTTGACGCCTATAGGCGTTACGGGGTTTGAGCGGTTAAGTGGACTCAGACTGAACTGGATGCCCTGGACCGGAGGGTCCGTACACTCTTGACGGCATACCGTATGCATCACCCACGTTCGTCTGTGATGAGATTGTATATCCCGCGGAAATGTGGAGGCCGAGGCTTTCTGAATGCCAAGGCCCTTCATAACCGCGAGGTATGCAACCTCAGAGAATACTTTCTTCAGGCAGACGTGGGTATGCATCGGGATGTAGTTGCTGTAGACATCGGACTCACCCCGCTCAGTTTGGCTAAAGAGAACTGGCGCAAGCCTGTAGTACTTAGCACTAACGATCGCAGGGATGTATGGCAGAGCAAGGAGCTTCACGGTAGGTTCTACAAGGCTCTATATGGAGCTGATGTAGACCTGTTAGCCTCCGTGAACTGGCTACGTTTCGGTGACCTCTTTGGGGAAACCGAAGGGTTTGTCTGTGCTATTGCGGACGAAGTTATCAAGACGAATAACTACCGGAGATATATCTTGAGGGATGGTACGGTTGACATTTGTCGGGCGTGCCACCTACCTGGTGAGTCCCTCAGGCATATAGTTTCCGGTTGTTCTCGTCTTGCTAACGGCGAGTATTTGCACAGACATAACCAAGTAGCCAGGATTATTCACCAGCAACTTGCTCTGAAATACAAACTTGTAGATGTTGAAGTGCCGTACTACAGGTATGTAGCTGAATCAGTTCTCGAAAATGGTCATGTCACGTTGTACTGGGATCGAACTATCATCACAGACAGGACTGTTGTGGCCAACAAACCTGACATTGTGGTGATAGATCGATCAGAGCGCCGCGCATTGATTATCGATGTCACCATTCCGCATGACGGCAATCTCGCGAAAGCTGAAAAAGATAAGCAAATTAAATATCTCGATTTGGCTCGCGAGGTTGTCGACATGTGGGACGTTGATTCGGCAATCATTGTGCCGATAGTCATATCTGTCAATGGTCTAATAGCCAAGAGCCTCGATCACCATCTAAAGAGGCTCGCGTTGGGTGCTTGGATCAAGGGTTTGATGCAGAAGGCAGTGCTTTCAGATACAGCACGCATTGTGAGGAGGTTCCTATCTCTGGAATCCTAACCACCGGCAGCTTGGACCCTGTTCCCGATGCCGGTGGGGTACCATATATTTTATATTTTTAAATGATATGTATTTTTATAGATATATGTATATTTAAAAATGAAAAATATATTGAAAATATTTAAATAAAGAGAATAATAATAATAATTTATTTATTGATTACAGTGGTAAAACATGAATACAGTCCATAAAGTACTTAATATAGGTAATATAATATGGGTGCCTGTACTAGGGTAAACCTTTTTTGTTTTTTTTTTTTTTTTTTCTTTTTTTATTACGTGGGGGAATGCAATGACGCATATCCCTCCGCGGGGGCGGGCGGAGGGATTATGTCGGACTCGCCGGGGTAAAAGAAGATGGAAAAGAAATAATGTACCTCCCGGAATACCGACTAAACCTACCACGGTGTTCCTCAACAAAACCACTATCGGCGGGGCCGCGCGAATCGCTTTCGCATGCGGTCGCGACCCCGCCGAGGTTTCGGCCCGCCGTATGAAACGGCAGGCCACTACACAAAATACCTACCCAAACTAGGCACTTCCGACAACTAGGGTAAACCTGTGCCACAGGCGTTAAGGGCACTTAACGCCTGTGAGAGAGTTAGATAACATTTCAATATATGTTTTCAATTATATATTTGTTAATATTGCTTTTAAAAATGGTCATATCCTTATCTCTATTACTAATAAATAATTTAATTAGTTAATATTTTAAACTTGGATAAAAAAAAAAAAAAAACTCGCTTTCTCTCTCGGACATATACGCATCTGTCATTTAAAAATACGCCACATAGTGTTGACGTCACAGTTTGTATCGTGCATTATTTTTCTGTTATTTGACAATTCCTCGACTACCAGATTTTAAATGCATGTCTAATTTATGGTTAAGTAGAATTCTATGATTCTATAGTTTTGTGGGTAATTAAACTATTCGACTTATAAATAATTATAAGTTAACTACTCTATTGTTGCACTCATAGAGCTGCAGCATCTCATAGAATTCGTATGTAATTTGAAAGAGTTTTAAAAGCTCAGTTTTGTATTATAAAATCTTATAATATAATATATAAAAACATATATTGTAATAGTTGATTATAATGTGTATCATAATTAGCTTTATATTATATCGTGAAACCATTATTCCCGCACTCATATATTGTAAATTTTCGGTTGCTTTTTCGTACCACAAACTCATTTGCCTAAGTAGTAGATTAAACAAGATGTAGTGACTTTATTCAAATCGTCTGTATTTATATTACAATATTAAGCATGTGTGAACATACACACATACACACATGTTAAAAAAATATATGTACTAAGTAAAAATATTAAATAATAATTCAGCACAATTGAGTTATAATATTGACGTTGTAAGTATGTCTTACATATTAAGGTGTAGTTGTAATGTGCCTACAGGGAATAATCAAAATGTATTAAGTATTACATTTCGCCTGAATGTAGATTTTGACGGTAACAACGTTTTAAATTGATAATTATGTATATCCCTAGTTAAGCAATCGATCGACGTGCGTCAACCCCACGATTGCTGACCAAGCACCGAACGAGTACGGCGCATGTCATCAACATTGCATATTTAGCTATAACTTTCATATTTAATTATAATCTTAATTGTAATTAGTTTTGTAGAACATTTATAACAATAAACTTGTATTTCAATTAATAAATATATTTTGTTATAATAATTTCGTCCACCGATATTTAACTCCCTCGAGAACAGTATTTTTTATGGGTAAGAGAGAAAAGGACATACGTTCTTTTCTCTACCCCTGACAACATGTATGCTAAATTTCATTACGCTCGGATTAGTAGTAAAGGCGTGAAAGCATAACAAATAAACAAACAAAAGCACATTCATTTGTAATAGGTATTAGTCAGGATTCAAACAAACCAAATCACTTTGGCCAATTTAGAGCTGGATCGATACACACTTCGCTTTACTAAAGATGAAATGATCAACTCCAAGCATTATATAATCTGGAATGTCGCATTTTATTCAAATTGCGTTATGCATTTAATAAATAAAATATAACGTGTACCTATACACTTTAATAAATAAAATATGATAGATTCAAACTTCAAGCTATCAGCAAGCATATCCATGTCCAAAACAAAATCAACAACAACATAAATATTTGAAAATAGAACATATCCGCATCATAACAAAAATTCGCATTTCGAAATCAAGTACAATTTCAAAATTTGAAACTAGAATAGTACGCCATAGAGGTTTCATTGTCAGCTGCCAGCCAGTATGACGGTATCCATCAGTCGTTATGAGATGTGCGGCGGTCGCTGCAGTCCCAGTGGAAATCATCCATCTGTTTGAAATAGGCTTCTGCCAACTTTGAGCCATTGTTGCAATAAGAATTATTATCTTGACGAGTTTCTCTGCTATTGTTCTAAAGTAAGGATTTTAATTACTGGCGTACACTGCCAGTTGTTCTCAGAATGTATTCGTGTGACATTCTTGTTATTAAAATTTTCTATTTTTATTAAAAATAACTGAAAGGCTGCAATAAACAAAGAGAGCTATACAAATGAATGCCACAATATTTGAATTGTAAGATAATCAGTGCTCAGTAATATACAGGCGCAGCTGCAATTCTAGTATACATATAAACACGTCAAAATCTGTCTTTAAAAGATATCTCTCACAACTCATCAAATACTCAGAAAGTAGTTACAATGATAAAAACCTGTGCTTGTGTCTGGGCCTCGGGATCTGAGCATTGGCCAAGAGATTAAGAACAACTAACTAAGCCTCGTGTATTGGGCACAGTTCCAGACATCTCCTTAGACTTAATATAAATTAATTATTTCGGGTAATACTAAAGATAACGCCACTTCCATAAGACTCTACAACTATGCTTACGTAATGTCACTGTTCGGAACCAAAACACAAAAATCACATTCATAGAATGACGTGAGTCGCACGTGACAAAAAGTTCTGCAAGCCCGTGACATATTGATGACGTAAAATATACTTTCATATCATTTGCTATTGTGTAATATGTACTTACTAGCGCGGCAATGAGATGTGTCCCAAAGTTGTACGATGAAATAGCTTATGGTTAGCGTTCAGTCTAAGCCACGTTGAAACCAGCGATTACACTGAACAAAGACAAACAGCGTTCCATATTTCAAACTTTAAACATTTAAATTCTAAAATTAAGGTACAATTTGGAACAATTAAAGCCGGTGTGTGAACACACTGTGTTTGTTCGAAATTTGAACTTACACAGAGAATCAACGACCCGTTTTTAATAGGATTTACGTGGCGCTGAATCTTTAAATTGAATTTAGAATACTGTTTATGCATTGCAGTCTGTTGGTCTCCCCACTGAGCTATAGCTGCTCACTGACTACTTAGAGACTGGCCCTAAGTCTAGTCTATAAAAATGTTGGTTAACTTAGCAGATCGCAGAAGGCTTGAGTTTCATTCATTCATATGTAAGTATCACAGTGGTGCTGGTTAACTTAACAGATCGCCATACAGAGAGCTTGAGTTTCATCCTATTCACTGCTACTGCATTATACAATAATAGGATAGGATAGTCGTCTTCAAAATGTCCACGACTATACGTCTCTAATACTAGGCAGTTTAAAAATATATCATCATTACGAGCGTTTTCCAAACAGAAATAGGATCAAATAATATCTATTCCAATGGCGTAGAAATCAACAGTTTTATAACCCATCATTATTCTTTATTACGGAAAGTTGAAAATTATTTTTCTATAATCTTGAGTAAGAGCACCAAAGTCTTTATAAATCGGTACATGTAGGTCGCATGGAGCTGAGATTCGCATAATCTGCGCATAAACTGACGGTTGGATGGTTTACAATGGGATTAAGTACACTGTTTACTGGAAAAGGTAATAGAACTTAAGTCGAAATTTGAATGGGGCTCGTAGCTTCAGCTAGAGCTTATTCTTATAAAGTAAGGTATTAAATTCGAGATCTTTAATCGAGCAATTATGTTAGTGTGTTTTTGTCAGGCAATTCTCTGTAGTGGGACAGTGGCTATATAAAAGACAAGTATCCATAAGAGGGTAATATACAGCTTCTATTATGTTGGACCCAAAACATAGCTGACAAAATGAGGTTGTAATGCACTTAGCCGAGTATGAGTGGGTTTATGTATGTATGTAAAGTTTACTTACTAGTTTTATAAATATTTGTTCAACTACTTTTTCTGGCGGCTAACGTCAAACTCTTAGATAAATAAATTTTTCTTTGAAATTAAACTCATTTATACGGGTATTATCGCGTTGTTTAACACTTTATTACATAATTGAGAAACTGTTATACTACTATAAAACTTTACTAATTTTAAGCTAATTAAATTATTAAAACTATAAAATCTATTTATATTTAAGTTTACACTTTCTCCGATGTTTCGGTAACTTTTCAGCGGCCATGGTCACGGGAAGACTAAGATGGTAGTTGTCTCAATGTTCCAGAATAGTTATTTCAAAGTACTCGTACATAATTAAATCATTGGTGTTTCTATTTACGCAGAATGAGCTCAAAGTATCATGAAGTCTAGCTGTGGTTTGCTTCTTCTTGGGTTTGACTTTTTGAATTACTGGATCCCAAGCTGGTGGTACATTCCAACCATCTTCTCTATTGAAATTAGGATGATTTTTGATTTCAATAGTCTCGCGAAGCATTCTTGGTAGGAATCGGTGTTCTTTAGCGAGAATCTGTGGTTTGTCAAATCTCTGGTAGTGGTTTGTCCCCTGTTGCACATGTAAACACACAGCAGACTTCAACGAGCGTTGGTGTTTTACATCAGCTGTGTTCTTTTATGCATAGGCACCCCTATGCTTCTCTTGGTTTGACCAATGTATGAGGACCGCAGTCACAATCTATTTAATAGACCCCTGCATCTTGTAAAGGTAGTTGGCACTTGACGAATGGTAAAAATTGACTTATCTTCGTTGGCGGCTTGTAGTATGTGTTGATTGAAGCTCGCTTCAAGATGTAGCCAATCTTGTCAGTGACACCCTTTACATAAGGCAGTATAGCAGGCTGGCGCTTGACTGTGGCTGGCTTTTCTCGGGATCTGTGACAGCGGCGCGGCTGTTGGAGCTTGTTGTCTTGCTACTTGCTTGATATGTTGAAGCTCGGCGTCCAGGTGTTTCTTGTCACAGAAAGAAGTTTTCTTGTTCAATAATGGTGAAATATCATGTAAAACTATAAATCTCGTAGTTCCAGGTTCGTATCTTGATATGATCTAATTATTTATAGATGTTTGCTGATCATAATCAACACATGTAACCCAGCTTACGTATCTGGGAAACAGGAGTTTTATTGAATACTAGCTCACCCACGCTGATTCACCCATGTTTATGGTTACTGCTCCGCTCCCGTGGTTCTTTCTAGAGGGTGAAAATTTTATATATCGGTTTTTGAGTTAATTCATTATTAATAAAAACTACAAACCTGAAAACATACAAATCCTCTTTATAATACTACTAGCTGTCCCGACAGACGTTGTCATGCACAGGCGTAAAAAAAAAGCTAATCTAAACCTTCCTCGAATCCACTTGAACACACACAAAAAAAATCAATCAAATCGGTCCAGCCGTTTAGGAGGAGTTCACTGTCAACACACGTACAGAAGAATTATATATATATATACTATTGAAATTAAACTACTATATACGGATTTTATCGCGTTGTTGCGACGTTTCGGTTGCTTTTCAGCAGCCATGGTCACGCGGAGACTGTGTAAACCTAAATATAAATAGATTTCATAGTTTAAATAATTTTATTAGCTTATAAATTAGTAAAATTCAATAGTAGTAGTAGTGTAATAGTTTCAAAATTATGTAATACAGTGCTAAATAAACAACGCGATAAAATCCGTAAATAGTAGTTTAATTTCAATGAATAACATTCGCGTGAACAGAAAACAATATTATATATACTATTATAGAATAGCTAATAAGTGCTGGTTGATCTTTAATTATTTATTAAATGTATTAGAAATTTAATTTTCTATTATTAACCCCCGACGCAAAAACGACGAGGTGTTATAAGTTTGACGTGTCTGTGTGTGTGTGTGTGTGTGTGTGTGTGTGTGTGAGTGTGTCTGTCTATGGCATCGTAGCTCCCGAACGGATGAACCGATTTTAATTTTGTTTTTTTTGTTTGAAAGGTGAATTAGTCGGGAGTGTTCTTAGCTACGTTTGATAAAAATCGTTCTAAGATGGCCGCCGCCACAAAATGGCGGATTACATATTTTTTCACAACTCCCTCAATATGGGTATCAAATGAAAGGGCTTGACTAGTAGAATACTATACACTATGATAAATTTCAAATCCAAGATGGCCGGCGCCACAAAATTACATAATTTCACAAATTAAAATTTTTCAATATGTGTATCAAATGAATAGTGTGTCGGGGGTTTTTTAAATTTTAAATTTATTTATATTATAATATTTTAAATGGTATTTACTTTGTTATATTTACAGACAGTAAATCTTTCTTGTATCATTTGGCTCGATGCGCCTCTGGCCACAGAGGTGTTTCGGTAGCCTATGATGTGCTTGGACAGATGTTACACATAAGTTCACATAAGACGCTGAGATTGCAATGAATTCCGTCACACATAGGTTTGCAGGGTAATTAAAAAGCTGATCGATTAGCAAAATTAGCTATACCTTTTTATTCAGAAATTTTATGCATTATTGTCGGCCTCGATGGCGTAGTGGTTAGTGTAACCGATTGCCACGCCTGTTCGCGAGTTCGATTCCCGCACAAGTCAAACATTTGTGTGCATGAACATGGATGTTTGTCTTGGTCTGGGTGTTTCTATGTATAATATATATTAACAAAAATATATATATATATATATGTATGTTTATCCATTGTCTAGTACCCATAGTACAAGCTCTGCTTAGTTTGAGCTAGATGTTGTTGTGTGTATGTGATAGAATATTATTATATTATATAAATTTAAATCCTTGTCGTAAAACTTAGAAGGAATATTTTGACGAACAGTCCAGATTTAAGGGGATATGGTATAAAAGAATACAAAAAAGGTAGCCTCCCCTTGGTTTCTAAATGTTAATATTAGTAGAAGTATGTAACGTTAATACATAGATTACGCTCTGGGCATATTCCATCAAAAAGGTTTGAACATCTGATGGGACGAGCTATTTCTCCAAATTGTGAAGTGTGTAATCGAATAGAAGATGTTTAGCATGTTTTGATGGAATGTATCAAGAACAAAGGACAAATGGAAGCGCTCATGAATGAATTAAATTGTAATGTTATAGATGATGATATAGTACTAACTGTTTTGGCTCATCCGCCGTCTGAAGAAGCAAGACTATTTTGTAACCTATATAATTACAATATATATTACAATATATATATAATTCATATTATTACAATAGCTATCGTTATCCAAGTAATTAGTTGTAAGCTTGTATATTTATAATTGTTTGTGTTATGATAGGGCTGTCATGTATATTATAGATACATAAGTGCCCAAAAAATAAAGAATAAAAAAAAAATATTATAATATATTATTTAAGTATATTATATTAAAATTAAACTACATTACACGGATTTTGTCGCGATGTTTATTTTAAAACACTCTTTTCACCTAATTTTGAACTTTAACTGTTTAAACTATTTAAATTAATTAAAACTATTTATATTTAAGTTTACACTTTTGCCCGACGTTTCAGTTGCTTTACAGCAGCCATGGTTACATGGAGACAAATAAAATAAAATAAATCTAGAAAGGCTAAGTACCCTATAGGGATAAGTGATCATGAAGAATGGAATGAGCGTGAATGAAGCAAGAGAGATATGCCAGAATAGAAGCAAGTATAATCCTACCCGTCCGGGAAACAGGTGTGCTTATCTACAAGATTGATAGATGTCTCACAAATGCATCAAGGTTCAATCCCGATCTTCATTCAGTTCAAGTCTCGGGGGACTAAACGCGGATATTGCGACTCACATTATCAAATCGAACAGTATTTGAGTCCCCGTTTAAAGTTTAAACATTTTACATACATACGTAGTCTTAAGCTTACTCTTAAAGAGAGAGAGGTGTATTGCACCCATATTTAGCTATAATGATTTTAGGTTCCACTTAATAGAAGGTCAGCCATCTTTATCGCTAGCTTATCTTGTAGAACTTATGTGACTTAGACTCCGTGCGGCTTAAATTGCTAAAAATGTTTTGAGAGAAAATCTCCATAAATATCCTATTCTCGGCATCAAAGCCGAGACCTCACGTATAGTTTTGTTTTTAATGATATTTGTGTGTATTTATTTTGTAATTCAATAATTTAAATTGTTATTACTTTTTTATGTTAACTTAATGCATGTTGTATTCACCTATAATTAGTTGTGCAATTATGATTTTGTAAAATTATATGCTTTTAGTGGATAAATTGTTGTGACAGCTGTTAGTGAATCTAATAAATAAAAAGTGTAAAAAAAAAGGTGGTCAGTGTAACCGACTGCCACGCCTGAAGTCGTGGGTTCGATTCCCACACAAGTCAAACATTTGTGTGCATGAACATGGACGTTTGTCTTGGTCTGGGTGTTTCTGCGTATAATATGTATGTATTTACAAAAAAAAAAATATATATATATGTTTATCTATTGTCTAGTACCCATAGTACAAGCTCTGCTTAGTTTGGGCTAGATGGTGTTGTGTGTATGTGATAGAATATTATTATTATTCCCTGTCACTGTGCCACCGAGGTGGTCAATTGTTATACAGGTTGTCCGGTTATTAATGGATAACCTTGAAATGTCTTATAGTAGAACTGCAGGCAGTCCAGAAAAATGAAAAAAAATATATAATAAAAAAATATATATATATTAAAAAGTGCAAGCTATATTAGCATAGCATACTTTTGACTGTCTATCTATTAGCATATGTTAGTGTTTAATAATAAAACAACAATAAACCGATGGATTTCATTCATTTATGGTCGTAGTATACAAGAAAGTTATACATGGTAATAAAAAAAAAACACGTATCTCAGGTAGTAGTTAGGATAGATTTTTCTTTCATATTTTTTTGAACGACCGTCAGTTCCTCTATAAGACATTTCCAGGTTATCCATTAATTACCGGACATACTGTATAGAGATATTTGTTTCAGTGATCTCACACTTAAACTGTATCTCATGTAAGTGTAAATGATCAACCAATTTGGTAAATAAATAAATTTGACTCGGCTTTACTGTTCGATTCTTAAGTTATAATGAGTTAAAGAAGTGTAGGTCTTGAGGTACTCATGGCTATGATATATACGTTGCTTAACCTTGCTAATCGTTTACAGAACGTTGGGTGCGGTCAGTCTATAGATGGGTGACCGCTTAGTGGTATTTCATCTGAGCGTCTCCGTGCTTCGGAGGGCATGTAAAAAGTCGGTCCCAATTGTTGTCAAATTGACAGCAGTCGTTAAGCCATGTCAGAGGCTTATATGCGGCTTGAACAACTGTTGACAACAGGTTGGCCACTAACCACACGAAAAGAAAAAGAAAAAGAAGAGTGTAGGTCTGTGTTGCGCAACAATTGATCGTGCGGATATAGGTTCAGTTCTGGGAGACTAAATGTTACTGGGATTTTTGTGAGGAAATTAACAAAAGCAGCACAGTGTCTGGAAATGTGTGTAGTGAAAACTACGATTGCGTGTTCAGAATGCTTGTTTATTTGATCATAATGTGAGTATTTATATTATAATATTAAGCATGTGTAAGCACATGTAAACAAAAATATATATGACTAAGTAAAATATTAAATGATAATTCAGCACAATTGAGTAACATAATTGAGGTTGCAAGTACGTCTAAAATATTCAAGAATCATGGATGCAATGTGCATACATGTGTAAAAATTAAATTAAAAATGTAAGAAACTCCCGACACTAAATTCATTTGATACCCATATTGAGAGAGTTGTGAAAAATAAGTAATTTTGTGGTGGCGGTCATCTTGGATTTATAATTTATCATAGTGTATAGTATTCTACTAGTCAAGCCCTTTTATTTGATACCCATATTGACGGAGTTGTGAAAAAATATGTAATCCGCCATTTTCTGGCGACGGCCATCTTGGACCGATTTTCATCAAACATAACTAAGAACAATCCCGACTAATTCACCTTTCAAACAAGAAAACAAAATTAAAATCGGTTCATCCGTGGGAGCTACGATGTCACAGACAGACAGACACACACACACACATACACACATACACACACACACACACACACACACACACACACACACACACACACACACACACACACACACACACAGACACGTCAAACTTATAACACACCGTCGTTTTTGCGTCAGAGGTTAAAATGGGTGCTGACGAAACCGACAACTGATATAAGTTTTGCCAAACCTTTCAGAACTACACGAAAATGAGTCTAAGCAATGTAAATAAATAACTAGAAAAAGAATATCTCTTAAACGGGTCTTGAACTTGCGACCTCAATTAATCGTGTCATCGATTTACTAAGTTATTCATGTCTTCGATTAGACGTTAACGACGTTTTCGACATAATTTTATATTAATAGTTTAGTTTCATTTATAGTTTAGTTCGTAAAACGATAACAAGGTTTGTCGAACACTGTTTAATTGTTGATGTCCAATTTTATTTTATTTGCCACCCGTACTAGGAATAATTCCTAAGTCGAGGGGAACTTTACAAACATTCAAATAACGGACACAAGGAAAACAAAAATTTGTGTGATCTATAAATATTTGGTCTGAACCTAGTTCAGACCAAATATTTATGGATCACACAAATATTTGTCTCGTATGGGAATCGAACCCACAACACTCGACGATCACTTAAACCTGTACGCCATCCGTGCAGACATCTATATACTTTCTTAGTATACGAAATTAAGAAAGAATTTTCCAATTTTTATATAATTTTGAAAACTATCAAGCTATTTTTAATGCATAGCATTCGCGTAAGCGCATGACAATATTAACTTTCTTGAAAAATACCTTTAGATTCTTAAATAATAATAATAATACTCTATCACATACACACAACACCATCTAGCCCAAACTAAGCAGAGCTTGTATTATGGGTACTAGACAATGGATAAACACACATATATACTTTTTTTTGTAAATACTTACTATTATACATAGAAACACCCAGACCAAGACAAACATCCATGTTCATGCACACAAATGTTTGACTTATCCGGGAATCGAAACCGCGACCTCGAAATGCCATATAAATGCATACATAATCCTTACTAATATTATAAATGCAAATTTTGTGTTTGTTTATTTGTTTGTTACGCTTTCTCTCCTTAACTACTCAACCGATCATCATGAAATTTCGCATACACAATGTCAGAGGTACAGAAAAGGACACAGGCTACTTTATCTTTTATCCAGAGAAAAGAACTATTACTAACCTGACCTACATTTATGTGAGTGAAGCTGCGGGCAAAAACTAGTAAAATATATTGTTCGGGTCTTATGTGACCGGCACGGCGTTCAATGTGTTAGTATAGTTTCAGCCATGTTTTACACTGTTTAAAAAGATAACCTTAATAACTATATAAACGTAGTGTTTCACACATACATACACACGAGGCGCTCGCGCGCTCATTTCACACATACATATACTGTGCTGTAAAGCTTAACCTATATATTAATACGTCAAGCAAAAACTTTGTACCCCTTTTTACGAAAATTGCGCGGACGGAGGTGTATGAAATTTGGCACAGCTAAAGTTTATATGGAGAAGGAGTGACATAAATATGCATTAGAAATACATTAAATTAATGAAAAAACACTACACGCAAACAACCATGCATTTGACATACGCAGTCGAAGCGCGTAACTATGGTTACATATATCAATTATAATGACATATATCAGCAATATCTTATAGGCAAACTTTGGTCGAATTTCGAGCACTAGGCGACCGGTAGTTTACTTAAATTTGCATATTGCTTTTCACTTATTAACTATTCTCTAGTATAATAATCTTCGACCCGCTTAAATTGCTATTGTAAAACACCACAACTATTTTATGGGTTATCTTATATTGCAGGGGATGGCGTTGGTGTCTGTCACACAGTTCTCACTAGCTCAGACACCATCGTTTGACTCTATCAGTTTCATGTAAAATCTAGCTTTGTCCATTATTATTACTATAAGATGTACCTATTTTTGGATTAATAAAGATTATTATACTCTTTATTTAAATCATTACAATATATTTTTCATTTTTATATATACATGTATATAAAAAATACATTTAAAATATATGGTATACCACCGGCGTCGGGAACAGGGTCTAAGCTGCCGGTGGTTAGGATTCCAGAGATTAAGATTATTATTATTAGAGTCATGCCTCTATCCTCGAAGGACATTTCGCGTAAACGTATTAATATGCTTAAGGGTAGTATTTAACTGTTCCTCAATTTTTTGCCTTTGTTCCAGTTAAAATACTAATTGCACAGCAAAATATGCTTACCAAAATTACTAATTGCACAGCAAAATATATTTAAAGAGATTAAACTAAGTCGACGGAGCCCCGCTTCGCGGCGACTTCCTATTTTTGGGTGGGTTTAAGAAGGAACCTAACATAACCTAACCCTTCCGAGACGGAATGCAGTGATTTGAGGCGTATGGGTGCTCGTTATGATATATTTTAGTAAGCATATTTTGCTGTGCAATTAGTATTTTTGATGGTCATTACATTCAATCCGCTATGCTTAATAAAAAAAAGCGACTCACTGTCGCGAGGTTTTTCATAAACAGTTAAACAATGGGTACAAAAAACACTGAGGATGAGAACAACTATTTGTGGACCACACAATTTTTTGTGCCTTCAAGGAATCGAACCCGACTACATACATATATTTTTGTAATACATTCTATACGACTCATATGAGAGTAAACAAAATTAGTGTGACCTTACCCCATATGTCGTTTCCCCAATTTAGTACACATAAGCTCCCCATGATGTGGGGTAACACCTGTCATTGTGCTGTCCACCCACAACGATATTATAACAAGACATCATTTCGTTTTGGTTTCCTGTTTCCGGTATTATAAATAATTTTCCTTGCGCTCACAATAAAATAAATATATGAAATTACTTTTATTTTGATGATGTTATTTGTCGCAACGGTAATGATTGCGATAACTGTGTGTGAAGTGTCTGGTTCGGGGGCCAGGCAATATGTGATTGGATTTTTCAAACAAGATTTTTGTAGTAGTATTGTTTTTGTATTGCACCAATGAGATGACATGGGATCTGAAACCTTTTGGGAATGCAGGGCCATGTAATAAGAAGTTAATTGCATCTTGTTTTAATTCATTAATTACCTAATCTTTTTAAAAAAACAAAAGTAAACATTAAGCATTAATAATAATTAATAAATTTCATACCACTAAACGTACTAAGTACTGAATTTCAGTATAGGAAAAAGTGATTTTTATTTATTACGCTAAAGTTACCCTTTTTCAAAATGCAATAAATTGTATACAGTGTTTATTGAAAAATACTGATAACCTTTTACTCGTCACTTATTTTAAATTATAATTAAATTTAAAATTTAAAAAACCCCTGACACATTATTCATTTGATACCCATATTGAAAAATTTTAATTTGTGAAAATACGTAATTTTGTGGCGGCGAACATCTTGGATTTGAAATTTATCATAGTGTATAGTATTCTACTAGTCAAGCCCTTTCATTTGATACCCATATTGAGGGAGTTGTGAAAAAATATGTAATCCGCCATTTTGTGGCGGCGGCCATCTTGGAACGATTTTTATCAAACGTAGCTAAGAACACTCCCGACTAATTCACCTTTCAAACAAAAAAAAACAATATTAAAATCGGTTCATCCGTTCGGGAGCTACGATGCCACAGACAGACACACACACACACACAGACACACACACACACACAGACACGTCAAACTTATAACACCCCGTCGTTTTTGCGTCGGGGGTTAAAAACTAGCGGTCGCCTAGTGGTCAAAATTCGACCAAAATTCCTAAGCTTGCTACTTTGTTATCTATTTTTTTTTTATTACATATTAATAAGGAATATAGGATAATATAGGATAGGTATAATAAATGTAATTCATAGCTTAAGCCTAAGTTTTTAGGTCTCGGCGATACAAACTTTGACATTAATGTCGATACCACTGATAACCAAATTTATTGTAACTATCGGTCGCCTAGTGGTCAAAATTCGACCAAAATTTCTAAGCTTGTTTTCTGTTTTTCTTTATTAGATTAATAAGGTATATATATAACCATAGTTACAAAGAATTGTACGACATCAGACGAACAATGCCGAAATACTACGAACGCGATTCGAATGCGTGTGTCAAATGCATGGATGTGTGCGTGTAGTGTTTTTTCAATAATTTAATATATTTCTAACGCATATTTTATAAAAATATTAGAAATAACTACCTACCTTAACTTTGCCAAATTTCATACTCCTCCGTCCGCGCAATTTTCGTACAAAGGGGTACAAAGTTTCTGCTTCATGTGTTCGTATATAGATAGTATATGCGATGGCAACAAAACACTATCAGATTGTTCCTATTTATACATTTGCCGTAACCAAACTGCTTCGTTAACCGTTTGCTATCTGATGGCTGCTATTTTATTTTTCTTAAACCATAACCAAATTGCATAATATTGTCTTCTGTTTACGCGAATGTTATTCATTGAAATTAAACTACTATATGCGGATTTTATCGTGTTGTTTATTTAACACTCTATTACATAATTTAGAAACTGTTACACTACTATACTATACTATTAAACTTTACTAATTTTAAGCTAATTAAATTATTAAAACTATCAAATCTATTTGTTTTTAAGTTTACACTTTCCTCGACGTTTCGGTTGCTTTTCAGCAGCCATGGTCACGGGGAGTTTTAATAATTTAATTAGCTTAAAATTAGTAATGTTTAATAGTATAGCATAGTAGTGTAACAGTTTCTAAATTATGTAATAGAGTGTTAAATAAACAACGCGATAAAATCCGTATATAGTAGTTTAATTTCAATACATAACCAAATTGCTTTGGCAACTGCTCACTATCAGTTAGTTGCTATCTTGTTACGTATGCCGTAACCAAAATGCTTCAGTAACCGCTTATTATTAGATGGTTGCTATTGTGACGTAATATAATAATATATTATCTTAACTTATCTTGTGTGGAGGCCAGTCAGTACAGACCTGCGACACTTCGATCCAGTGGGATCTTTTGTGTCGACTTCCCCAATAACGACTGCCATATATGTTCATGGCAGTCGGGACCGACGGCTTAATGTGCTCTCCGAGGCACGGAGCAGGCGATAATTGTCAATCAAAACGCACATAATTTCGAAGTCATATAAATTCCGAATGTCAGAGGTGCGCGACGTGGGTTCGAACCCTCTGCATTGCAGTCTGTTGGTCTCACCACTGAGCTATCGCTATAGCTCTTTAATAACATACTAACTAATATAATAAATGCCAAAGTGAGTGTATTTGTTTATTGAAATTAAACTACTATATACGTATTTTATCGCGTTGTTTATTTAACACTTTATTACATAATTTAGAAACTGTAATTACACTACTATACTACTATTAAACTTTATTAATTTTAAACTAATTAAATTAATAAAACTATTAATATTTAAGTTTATACTTTTCCCGACGTTTCGGTTGCTTTTCAGTAGCCATGGTCACGAGGAGACTAAGATGGTAGTTGTCTCAATGTTCCAGTGTAGTTATTTCAAAGTACCCGAACATAATTTAATTTACACAGAATGAGCTCAAAGTATCATGAAGTCTAGCTGTGTTTTGCTTCTTCTTGGGTTTGACTATTTGAATTACTGGATCCCAAGCCGGAGGTACATTCAGACCATATTCTCTATTGAAATTAGGATGATTTCAATAGCCTCGCGAAGCATCCTTGGTGGGAATCGGTGTTCTTTAGCGAGAATCTGTGGTTTGTCAACTTAAATATAAATAGTTTTAATAATTTAATAAGCTTAAAATTAGTAAAGTTTAATAGTAGTATAGTAGTGTAACAGTTTCTAAATTATGTGAAAAAGTGTTAAATTAAAAAAAAACCTACGCGATAAAATCCGTATATAGGTAGTAATTTAATTTCAATGAATAACATAAACAGAAGAATATATTAAGTTTATTTGTTTGTTATGCTTTCACTCCTTAACTACTCGACCGATCCAAAATTTCGCATACACGATGACAGGGGTACAGAAAAGGACATAGCGTACCTTTCATCCATGAAACGTACTGTTCTAGTATGACAGAAATTTATTGACATAACCTAGATTAACGCGAGCGACGCCGCAGGCATTATCTAGTGCAAACTAAATCACGGATTTCTAAAAGCACACTGTGTACTTGATATCATTGTCAGAGCGTCGAACCATATCCCACGCACACATACAAAGCATATTTAGTAGCATAGATAACAAGCGTCATAAGGATATCGAATAAACACATAGTGTGACGTGCCTGCTCGTCATCTCTGCTTTGTATAAAGGCTGACTAGCAAATACATTATTGAGAAACATAAAGTTCACATTTTGAAAATTGTAATCAGAGACGGACTGCATGGATGGCGCAGCGGGTAAGTGGTCGTCTTGCTGTTGCCAGCACGCTGAGTGTCGTCGGTTCGAATCTTACGTGTGACAATTTTTGTCGGATTCGCAAACGACTTTGACTCGACTTTGAATTTGATTGTTTTGAGTCTTAGTGTACCTACTTCGTGAAATACGGCTTATTCATTTAGAAAATACCTTACATATGAATTAAATAAATAAGTCCGGTTAAGTCTTATTTTAATCATGACGTTATAAAAATCACATTATTACTTAATTCGTTACTTTTCTTAAATTCTAGTGATTATTTGATTCATATTATCACTAACATAAGGTTTTTTGCGGGATAAGAGAGTGAGGTAAGGTAGTATATATTCGATTATGATTCAAATCGAAGTTAGTGACGATGAATCGATATACAGGGTGTCCAAGAATATGTGAATCAAATTGTAACGGGAGATTCCTTAGGTAAGGACCTTTCAAATGTGCTAAATAAAAAAATTATGACCTTTGTGTAAAAATATAAAACAAACAAACAAGATTTTCTTTGGTGCAAAACACCAAAATAATGCAGGGATTTCAAAAAAATATGAGTTTAAAAAAAAATCGTTTGTTGTTTGACGAATCAATCTTTCACAAATAATAATAGTAGAAAATTAAAATTAACCATAAACAAAGCATCTGTAGTTGAAAGTCAGAAAAATCGTACTTTTTTAAAAACTTTTGTTTTTTTACTTTTACACAAAGGACATATTCTTTTATTATTTTCGCGCTTAGGACTTCACAGACATTTAACCATCGAATATAGAGACCACCCAGACAAATATTTGTGAATAACACAATTTTTGTACCCTCCGAAGATCGAACCCACTACTTACGACGGCAATGGCGAGACGATTTGATCCACTACGACATATAAGCAGTCAGCTTGTTAACTAGCTGCTATTGATATGTTTCTCTTATCACAGGTACTTTCTAACATATTATATTAGAAAATACCTGGCCCTTTGGGAGGCTTACACGGAGACATGGGTCCAACGCAAAGAGGCCCTTCGAGAGTTTTAATCAAAGGTGGGATGGAACACCTACAGCGGCACTAGCCGCAGCAGGCGTAGGACTATTGCTACGTATGGATTCTAATATATGGGCTATAGGTATGGGTGTTTGGTAGACCGGTATATTGCTAACTCATCCATGAAAAACGGCGTCTGCCCTGAATACTCTAATAGCATCAATGCGATGGGCAGATATTATTTATAACATAACGCTTTTTACTTATTGCATCGTTAACCCCGCTTAGCTTGCATCATTGAACAAATTACCTTCGAGTAGATCCCATTCAAAAACTTCAGCTCTAACGTTAACTTGCCGAGTAAAGTCGTCAAAGTTAAAACTTTTAACTTAGTACTCGAGCTGGCAATATAAGTACTACGATACTTTATGCTTCTCTGAAGAAGAAAACGTTGAACGTAGTTCGAAGAGTTCTTGGTTAATGAGACTGGCGATCGATATCGATAATGATTTTATACATACATAGTCTCACGCTTATGTACCCAAAAGGGTAGATAGAGATGTATTGCATCCACATTTTGACATTTATGTTTTGAATTGTTTAAATTTTTGCACTATTTGGTACGTTTTCAGGGTAGAAAAATAAGATGCGATGGGCAAAAAATAAGCATGATTTATTGTTATACGACAAGAATGAATACACAAAAAACATATTTCCAATATGGTCCTTAAATTGTCCTTTTTTTATTACGCTGTATAATTATTTGTATAATTAGCGCATTATATTATGTGTTAGAGAAATTGCAATATAAATCGCAGAATCTCAATGACTACTCCTAAGAATTTCTTGGTTGAAAATTCCAATAACTCTTACCTGTCCCGGGAATCAAATCCCAGAGTTAACAATTCAATTCATTCACAGCAGGCGCATACACCACCGCTGCGCTACGAAACATGATGCCATTATATTATAATGCTTTTCGTTAGTTGGTATGAGGGAAAATTGGAGGCGAGTGTATTGCCATCTGTCGAGCACATTCAGGACTTAGAGGAATCAGATAATCGTCTGACCAACCGATCTACCGTATAACTTATGGACGCTTGCTATACCACCAACTTTATCATTCGAGCTTTGTCCCAAAAGTGTGGCCACCTAACATAAAATATTAATAAATAACTAACCATTTCCCTTATATTTAGTGTTGCTACGCAAAGATTTAATTCATAGATCCTTCATTATACCTAGAACGCACAAAAATGTCTCCACACCAAGGAGAGCGGGATTACACACTAGATACAGAATGATGACCGAGCGTGGGAATACCATATTTAAAATCAAATGTCATATTGATATTGTGTGTCAGATGACAACTAAACGCTTAGAAAAGTTGTAGTAGAACGCATCTATGAGTTAAATGTTTGTTTCTATGTATTTGATTACATCGCACACCCACAGGATTTGGTAATGAAAGAAATATACAATGTAATAAAGAGCGCTATCTTCGGTCATAAGTCGTAATTTACGACTTTTAAAGTCTTGGGACGCAGTCATTGCGATTTTTACGATGTACCCGCGCCCTAAGATTGTGTGTGACTTATTATGTGTCAGCCTAATAGAGGCTCTAATTACATTATTAGTTAGCACAAAATAAATAATCATAGTTAGTAAATTAAAAAGAAAAAGTAAGTACATTTCTGCCTACTCCTTCGGCGATTTTTCACATCTACTAGGAATCATTTGTGTGTTGCTGGCTACTACAGATATTTAAGCAATGGACAGCAGAATGCAGCAATAGTTTATTGGGACCGTTGGACTGCAACGCCGAGGTCTTGAGTTCGATCCCAAGGCGCGCACCTCTGACTTATAGTTATATTAGTATTAAATAGTTAATATTAGCTCGCTTTAACTGTGAAGGAAAAACATCGTGAGGAAACCTGCATGTTCGAGAGTTTTCCATAATGTTCTCGAAGATATATGAAGTCTGCCAACCCGCACTGGGCCAGGCAACACGGTGGACTATGGCGTAACCCTTCTCACACTGAGAAGAGGCTCATGCCCAGCAGTGGGACAGCTTACAGGGCTAATATATAAGCACACAACATCTAGACTTGGCATAATTATTTGTGGATGATATATTTTTCCCGAGTGGGGATCAAACCCGATTGGTGTGACTTGGCACGGCGACAGTAGCGGGGCGATCACTTACACCACTAGGCCATTCCTATAGTGAAAATTGAATTTTATCCTAAGCCTTTATAGCGTATGTAACGTAGTTCTTAGGGAGGCCACGTTTTTAGAACGTGGTCGACCAGGGAAGTCTTTGTGGCGGAGTCAAAGTAAAAGTCAAAAATCTTTATTTCCATAAAAAATGTGCATACAATTCTTGGACACGTCAATACACTGTGTGTGTGTTAGTTCAGTGGGAGACCAACAGACTGTAATGCAGAGGGTCTCGGGTTCGAACCCACGTCGCGCACCTCTGACTTTCGGAAGTTATATGACTTTTCGAAATTATGTGCGTATTGATTGACAAATTATCGCCTGCTCTGTGCCTTGGCGAGCGCGTTAAGCCGTCGGTCCCGGCTGCCATGAACATCTATGGCAGTCGATATTGGGAGTCAGTGCCCTATAATATCCTGACACTAGTCTAGCCTTAGGGTATCGTTAGCCTTCGGGTTGCGAAGGTCAGGTGGCAGCCACTCCGTGTAAAAACTGATATCCAGGAAAATCCGGTTAGACCAGAAAAGTCGACCCCAAGCGTCTTGGGAATAATAAAAGCTAGGGAGAAAGAGAAGATTAATAAAAAAATATAATAAAAATAAATAGAAGGAAATAAAAATTTGGCATTGAAAAAGCCTGTTCGAGGTGTAAGAGCTTTCATGAGAAGAAGCAGGCAAGAAACTCATGGCCACTCTTTTCAATCGCCAAAAGTTTACATCAATACAATTCAATGTTATATTATTTTCCTTATATGAGCTGCTGTGTGTAATTGTTACAGTTATTTATTTCAATAAGATTTGAAAAGTAAAAAGTATTAAATCTAAGATACATATTAATATCAAATGAAATAATATTCACAGCAACTCATATTACAGTTAGCTTAATAATATGATTAGAAATAACCTGTGAGTGGAAGCAACTCAATCTCAAGCATTTTTATCTTCTATATATTCAGTGACTGAGTAACCTTTCGAATAAAATTTACGTTTTACAAGATGGAGATATAGGAGATAAAACAACAC
Organism: Catocala nupta; assembly: GCA_963675205.1. Taxonomy (NCBI): domain Eukaryota; kingdom Metazoa; phylum Arthropoda; class Insecta; order Lepidoptera; family Erebidae; genus Catocala; species Catocala nupta. Next base: position 4,395,248 of record OY776095.1, on the reverse strand, counting down.
TGCACTTCGCAATTACACGTATTGTAATTAAAAAAACGGTAGTTAATACAAATGGAGGTAACTCAGGGGCGTGATTCTAATTACAAAGGCTTCGGTGCGAGTTCCGGCTGGAGCATAGTTAAGACACTTAACTTAGGGAAGTGTCAGCAGGCGAAAGATCTCGATCCAGGCCATGGCCGTATTTTTATTTGCGGCCACGGAAGGGAGAGTCTCTTTCACGCTGCTGTCAGCGAGCCGCAGCTGCCGAGGCACGCCTGATCCGCGTGACACGTACAACAGTAACATATGTTCAAGTTGTAAGGTCGTGTAGTGGATCTGGAGCTAACGTAAATTATTCAAAATTGTATAAAAATTACATCATAGATTTATGTAACTTTTAATATGAAGTCGTAAATAAACTTAAAACGTTGGATGACTATTGAAATATTTTGAAATTAAACACTTTATACGGATTTTTTCGCGTTGTTTATTTTACTTTAAAACACTTTTATTACATAATCTTGAAAGCTCTAACACACTATTATTGAACTTTAACAAAAATGAGCAAGTCTCTTAAATTAATTGATTGATTGAATCTTTTGCAGTGGAAGCCCAGTTTAATTATTCATAGCTTAAATAGTCCATACTCATACTTTTCAGAAATACGTTTTCAGACCTCAAATATCTAAAGCCATGACCTTTCAGGTGTCATTTAAATCTCAGACGCTTTACACAGCTGACAGTTACCTCCATTATAGAAGTACATGTAATGCTAAACTTAAATGTTGTTATCAGGCGGTTTCAGTGTTGTAATAGAATATTATAACATAAGCCTTTTGTATAATAATTAGAACTAACTTTTAAACGTGATTGGAGAGGCCTGAAGGAAATCTATATTAATAGGATAACTAGTTACAGGTGTATATAGAAGCCGTTATTTCTTTTAAGTACATACTTAAGACACAGGAATAGGCAGACGTGTATTTCATGCACTTCTCGTCAGCTATGGCTTAAGGCCCACGTAATGGACAATTTGAGTAGTAGAGCCTTGCTTATTTCAGTATAAATGGGCCGGCTCGACCGGGGAAGGACTACCCTCTCACAGAATATCAACCTGAAATAGCAGTATTACTGCTGTTATGTCTCGTTCAGTGTGTGAGAGTGCCGGAGGCTTAATCACCCTCTTTCCCCCATCCCACTCCTTCTCCTTATCACTTCCTTTCCTACAGGATCGGCAATGCGCAAGTGATGCCTCTGGTGTTGCAGGCGTCCATAGGCTACGGTGACCACTTACCATCAGGTGAGCCGTATGCTTGTTTGCCAACTTAGTTGTATAAAAAACACAAGCCTATTGTCATATATCGAGAAAAGTTCCAAGCTCCGTTTTACTGAAAATTTCTTGCCAGAAAAATCCAGCAATATTTGGCCCGATCCGGAGAATTGAATCCAATACTTACTACGATGCATAACAGCTATCGCTACGCGGTACACCTTATAGAACCTGGTAACCTTATAAAACAGGCTTAGTGACGACTAAGCCGATTCTATAAGGTCAATAATTGTCATGTTTTACTTCTTAGTTTAAAATTACCTTACAGTAACTTTCGAAAAATAGTACGAAATTATCTAATTTTATTAAAAATGCTTCATCTTTTCTAAACGGGTAATTATAAGCCGTGATGATGATGATGATGATAGACCGTATTAGACTATGGAACACCATCGTAAAACTTATGCAAAAACGTTATTTGAACTTAAATAATAAAATAACTTTATAATTCACTATATTCTTAGATAAAACAAAAACTGAAATAAACATTTTGCTCCGCTTTGCAAACATCCAGAATTCGAAATATATGGTAGATTATTCTGATGCGATGTAATGCTGATGCCGGCCATAAAGCATAAAAACGGTTTGCCTGGGGCCTTAGAATAGAGAAAATTTTCTTTACAAAGCTTATTTGTTATAGTATATCTGCTGATGGGTCACTATGACGAGAGTATCTTAACGTTAAATTGTATTATGGCCATATTGGTCCTCGGTGGACACGGGTCTGTCTCTTGGGATAGCGAGTCATCATGATTGGAATCTACTTTTGTGTTTTTGTAAGTCCATATTAATAAAGACTGTGTTAAGAATGTTTTTATAATAAATATGTAGGTTTTAAATACGTAAATCAGTTGGTCCTGCATTTTGCTTTTAGACTGGTCGTGCGGGGATTCTATTCCATCCAATTATGAACGACGGAACAGAGAGTTTGCTTGTGTTTGCGCCGAAACTGGTGTGCTATGATGTCTCTTGCGCAGATCCGCCATGACCGAAATTCGTTCAGAAAGATAGAAGAGTTTGAAACAACCTGCTAAGAAAATAAATTACGGTTTCATTTCAAATTATTATTTTATCATTTTCTAGGCATAAAGAAATATTATTTAGTTGCACACATTCAAGTTTGGTACGTAATATTTCTTGATTGTATTAGCTATGGGCCAATTATGCGCATAAACGAAATAGAATTATTCGAAAATTGTACTACGCGACGCACTATCACATGTCATGCATCATACATTGTTACTGATGTTTATTCAAATAATGACCATTGGAATCACGATATTACCATACGATGATTCCAACTATCACGATATAATTTTTATCAACATTTCATATTGTTGAATTTTTCGATTTATTGCAACGTTAAGTATGTTGATCTAATAAGCATCGGTAATAATCGTTATGAGTGTGTTAATCTAATATATCCGACGAATTCGAATGTTTAGTCGATAATCTTGCATCGCTAGCGTAGACACTTCGAAAACGTATCGTAAATAAGTTAGAGGTTCGGAACAATTCACAAGTTTCCACGCGGAACTCGTAACAGTTAACCGTATGGTTTAATTGTTTTCAGATAGCACTCGACGAAGTTACTGGCGACAACTGACTGATTTATTCGCTTTCTATCCAATATGTTGCTTGTTAAGACATATTTTGTATACGTGATTATCGTAGGTAAGGTGTGGTCATACTTTAAGATTGTAATGTACATATACCCATATACATATACTGAAAAGTAACTTATGTGCCCTATCCCCCGGTTTCGGGTTCGATTACCCGGTCAAGCAAAGTATCATTGAGCTTAGACTAGTAATTCACTATAGCACGGAATCTAGAACTGGGCCAAAAACACGGGAATCGGTCAGTTTCCTATTTTCTGGGGCCTCATACAATACTTGGTGAAATGCAGGTATAATACACCTGTGCCCACCCTTTCAGGAATATAGATGTTACCGCCACAGAGGCAGTAGTCAGTACCAGATTACAATAAGGTGGGATTAGTTCTTCCATAGAATTCAGTCGAGCAAAGCCGCAGTCAGAAATTAGAAAAGAAAGAAATCTTTATTGCTATTATACAGCTTTCAGATGGGCACAATGTGCATGAAGATAAAAAAAAAATACCAGTTACAATAATAAAAAAAAGGAAATAAAAAAATAAAAAATACAGTAACATAAAATAATTAAACCTATTGAGACACATGCGTCCCACAGCTGCAGCAATCAGGACTCCAGTTCAGCATTTGCCAGGTCCCAGGAACCAGGCACTGGTCTTCCACTGGAGCCTGTTATTGTGATTAGTATTATATTTATTATTAGTATTATATGTATTTCTTATATTAAGTTTAAGTTAAAAGATCATCTTATCTATAAAATTTATATAAGCTTGTTATCGTTATTGAATCGGTAACGGCTCTCGAAGAAGTTAATGAATAACATTAAGGACTTTCATGTTGCTTACTTTCAACTCGGCTAACTTAAACGTTGCTTCTAATTAGGAAACTTCGTTAACAAATCATCTTATAGAAAGTAGTAAGTTTATATTTGATCGAATAACTAATATATTATAAAATATATATTCTCCGTGATTTCTTGTTCGTGGATTTTGGAAATAAGTACCTATATAAGTGTTTCTTTCTATGTATCTAATCCAAGAACTGTACTATATATGTATATACTACTCGACTTCTAGGCGACGTACTACGATTAAACTTGCACCAAATTTTAACATAGAAACAGTAACCCGCATTCAATTTCATGTTGTAGATTTTAAAGACAGACGAAAATCATAAACATAATTGTTTTGGCTTTTGAAGCTCTTTTATTATAAATTGCTCACATGAATTTTCTACTGGGCAACATGTACAAGCTACTTAAACCGAATATATACCTACACAAGCTATTGGCGAGAGCGACGTGAGTTAATCATACAGATTATGTTCGATTTTTAGCTCAATGGGGAGACCAACAGACTGCAATGCAGAGGGTCTCGGGTTCGAACCCACGTCGCGCACCTCTGACTTTCGGAAGTTGTATGACTTTTCGAAATTATGTGCGTATTGATTGACAAATATCGCCTGCTCCGTGCCTCGGAGAGCACGTTAAGCCGTCGGTCCCGGCTGCCATGAACATCTATGGCAGCCGTTATTGGGAAGTCAGTGCCCTGTAATATCCTGACACTGGTCTAGCCTTAGGGTATCGTTAGCCTTCGGGATGCGGAGGTCAGGTGGCAGCCGCTTCGTGTAAAAAATATCCAATCAAATCCGGTTAGACCAGAAAAGCCGACCCCAAGTGACTTGGGATTATAAAGGCTAGGGAGAAGACCTTTTTAGTGTATTTTTTGCATCAACTTTAATCCTCGCAATACATATAGTTATACATATATACATACATAGACTCACGCACGTGTTCCAGAGGGGTAGGTAGAGACTACAGATTTCCACTTGCTACGATCCTGGCAAATCTCTCCAGTACATGTTGTGTACAATTAGTATGAGCAGCTTTATATCCTTATATTATGACTTATTTTTTAAACACTTTGATCCTAAAGCAAAACTTTATCTTTCAATAAAATCTATTCGTAGAAGATATAAAATACGCTCTATTGACATCGTACTGGGAATTTTTGTTTCCTATTTATGTGTACTTAGGCTTTTTGTGTGTTTCAATGGAAGATTTGTCACCCACGCACTGTTTTGTTTGGTTCTGTGAAAATGTTTGGCGACACACGATTCTAGATAACCTTTTTATTTTATTTTTAGGAAATCGTGTTTGTGTTTTTTCTAAAGACTGAAGTATGTATATCCCTGAAAGGGAGTGGCTCTTTTTCATTAATAGAATAATTCAAAAGTTTGGTAGTGTTTGCTAAGTTTTAAATCGTGAAATATTAATAATTAGCTTTTGCCTGCGGCTTCGGTTGCCAAAAATAGGTTAGACTATGTTAGTAACAGACTAAAAAAATAAAAAATTGTCTCTGTTACTCGGTGATAATATAGAATTTTAATAGTGAAATATATTTTTATAATCAGTTTAGTAGTTTTTAGTTAAATCCTTACAAACAAACAAAAAATCAAATATTTTCTCTTTATAATATCTGTCTTACGTGTTTAAAACATTATTACGGCTAATCCACTTATTATGAAATACCGTTTTAGTTACCAAGCAAAATACAGTGTTACTACACCCACGCCGATTTCCTGTAATATGATATTTCGAGTGAGTTGGTAACGAAAGTGTCCTCTACTTAAATTATGGGCTATCGATACAAAATAACCTTAAGGCTGCCACGCAGAGGTCTGATCTGAGATTTCGACCCAACGCATGCAATCTGACTTTTAGAATTTATGAGCGTATTAAATATTTCATTATCACTTGCTTTAACAGAAAAGGAAATAAATAAATAAATAAATATTCTACCACATACACACAACACCATCTAGCCCAAACTAAGCAGAGCTTGTACTATGGGTACTAGACAATGGATAAACATACATATAATTTTTTTTTGTAAATACGTACATATTATACATATAAACACCGAGATCAAGTCAAACATCCATGTTCATGCACACAAATGTTTGACTTGTGCGGAAATCGAACCCGCGACCTCAGGCGTAGCAGTCGGTTACACTAACCACTACGCCATCGTGAGTAAACTTGCTACCCTAAAAGTTCTGAATAATATTTTCGAAGATATCTGAAGTCTGTCAACCCGCACTGGGCTAGTGACAACACTCACTACTTGCAGATACTTGCAGACTGCACATATCCTCCGTGGTAGACTATGTCCTAGGCCTTTATTCACTGAGAAGAGGCCCGTGCCCACTAGTGGGACTGTTTATATACAGGCCTGATGTTATTATTATACATGTCATATTGTTTTCTGTTTACGCGAATGTTATTCATTGAAATTAATTACTATATACGGATTTTATCGCGTTGTTTATTTATCACTGTATTACATAATTGTGAAACTGTTACACTACTATTACTATTGAATTTTACTAATTTATAAGCTAATAAAATTATTTAAACTATTAAAGCTATTTATATTTAGGTTTACACTTTCCCCGACGTTTCGGTTGCTTTTCAGCAGCCATGGTCACGGGGAGACTAAGATGGTAGTTGTCTCAATGTTCCAGTATATTTATTTCAAAGTACCCAAACATAATTTAGTTATTGGTGTTTCTATTTACGCAGAATGAGCTCAAAGTATAATGAAGTCTAGCTGTGGTTTGTTTCTTCTTGGGTTTGACTATTTGAATAACTGATGCTTCGCGAGGCTATTGAAATCAAAAAACATCCTAATTTCAATAGAGAAGATAGTTGGAATGTATCACCAGCTTGGGATCCGATGAAATCCGTATATAGTAGTTTAATTTCAATTGTACATGTTATTACAATAACTGTAACAAGAACTCCAACCTTGATTATAGTTTTCTTAACAGACACTTTCTAGTTTCTTTTACAAAATGTATCTCCTGAAGCCAAGAAAACATTTTAGCGAAGCGATTTTCAAGCACATTGCACTGGGGTGTCCTATAAATCCGTCAGCGCACAGCGAGGCGTTGAAGCGTCCACCGGAAGCTAGATTACGGCCATGTTGTCTCGCGCCGGATGTGACGTGCCAACTGTAATGCCGCTGTGTGGATATTGCAACACACTTTGTTACTTGATACTAATGTACTCGAGTTTGTTGTGTGTTTGTATGACAGATGTACGCGTCGAACAACTTCTTGTCTAGTTGGTTTCATGGCATAAGTATGAATTTATGAGTCAGGCAGTTTCCGTTGAGAGAGAAGTTTTTGTAGCGAGTGTTTTTAAGCAATTTATCGCTAGTATCCACCAAGTATATTACTGGATAATTATATGGTCGGTGCAGAGAAGCAGCTATATAATAACGACAAGAAAACTTAATTCATATGCTATTAACAGAAAATCATAAAAAATAGGTACTATTACTTAGTAAAAACGTTATCTGTAAGCTTTTCTTTTGTGTTTATGTTCAGGACAATCCCTTATTAAACTCAATAGTCTGCCATCTGCTGACCCATCGGCCTTGGTATCTTTCTTTCTGGTGTACATTAACGATCTCTGTAATCTAAGTCTACATCATGAAAAAATTGTTTCATACGCAGACGATACTGCGCTCCTTTTTCCGCTGACACCATTGCGGAGATCTATGAATATGCACAGTGCGGTTTTAATATAGTAAACAAATGGCTTCAATATAATATGCTCACCTTGAATACTGAAAAAACAAAATTTATTAAATTTTGTATGCGTAGGCACCAACCTCATTTAAGTCACATTAATATATATGCACATTACTGTAATAACATTACTGCTTGCACATGTCCTGTTATCTTAAACACTACTAATATTAAATATTTAAGTGTTATATTAGACGACACACTCTCCTTTAAAGAACATATAACTGCTTTAACTAACAGAGTACGCAAATTATTATTTGTTTTAAATAAATTACGCCTTATTGCTGAACACAAACTCATCATACAGATCTATAAGGCATTGTGTCAGTCTTTAATACAATATTGCATTACTTCATGGGGCGGTAGTGCAAAATCCTTCATGTTAAATATTGAACGAGCACAAAGAGTGCTTTTAAAAGTAGCAACCCGACGACCCGACCGCTTTTCCACACATCTTTTGTATGAAAATTGTAATGTATTAACTGTCCGACAGCTTTTTATAATGTACACCGTACTTAAACAGCACGCAACGCTTACGTATAACATCAACCTTACTAACACTAAAAGACGAAAAGATATTGTCTGTACCACACTTTCTGAATCAAAGTTTGTTTTTACAAATAGATTTTTCGCATTCTTAAGACCTTTTCTTTATAACAAGATAAATAAACAAACAGCTATATATGACCTAAGTTATATAAGATCTAAGCGGATAGTCTGTCAGTACTTACAAACTTTAAATTATGAGGATACTGAAGATTTGTTGATTGTTGTTAAATAAGTAATAACAAGTTCCATGATAATAATTATAATCTTGGCCTATTTTTGCATATATTTATATAATAAGTATGGTTAATTGTATATAATTTAGTTCCTAGTAGTATATTGTAATTGCCCTTAACGCCCGTGGCACAGGTTTACCCTAGTACAGGCACCAATATTATATTATCTACAGGTTGATTTTGAAATCGTGTAATTCCTTTTAACCACGCATTCTACTGCTGATATAGAATAACCCTGACCATATTTTTTCTTAATTAGAATAATGGTTTCGGCAAAATTAGAGTACAGATTTTTTTCATGAAATGATTTCATATAGTCATATTTTAACCACCTGACACAATCTTAATATTTTTTTAATTTAAAAATAATAACATAACAATAACTGATGTCGTAAATAATAAGGGGCAATAAAAAGGACCGCCCGTTATTATTTACGACATTAATTATTAATATGATTTTTTATTTTAATTAGTAAAAAATTAAAATTGCCTCGGTTGGTTAACATATGACTATCTGACACCATTTCACGAAAAAAACGGAATAATAATTTTTCAAAAAAAAAAATCTAATTAAATAAAAATATGGTCAGGGTTATTCTATATCATCAGTAGAATGCGTGGTACTTTATGGACTGTATTCATGTCTTACCACTGTAATCAATAAATAAATTATTATTATTATTATTTCATTGTTCTAATATCTTTATGGAACCGCTCTTTATGTTGAATATCTCAAGAACCAGAGTCAATCCATACAAAGTAAATACATTTCGGGTATGACTGACGAAGGTGTTAATTAAAATTTTATTATTAAAATGTTATCTTTTTAACATTATTAGTATATTTAAGTTTCTCATGTAAGAGAATGTAAAGTTCTTTTTAAGAATAAATATCTACCTCTATTTCAACTAATACTGGCCCTCCACACAATAAACAAAAGTATTTACTGAAGTTGAACTAGGAACTTTTTCGAACTACGGCAGTTGAACGAATCGGTACAGTATTTATTTTAAACTTTTCGATTTGTTCCAAACCTAACAGCTTTAAAATAAAAAGACTTTAACATTGAGGTGAGTGTCAACTAAAATAGGAGGAATTAAATAAAGATTTTTGGTCACGTAAAGGATTGCTTTAGTATATCATTTTTAGATTGAGAAGAGGCCTGTGACATTTAGTTTACAAACAGGGCTGAAATTATAGGATGAAATCTTCCACTATTAAATGAACTTATTTAGTCTGTTGGTTTAGAGAGAGAGAGTGTATCTTACTATCCGATACAAAAGAACATTTAAAGTTCATAAATTATAATTTGCGACCTAAATTAATATAATATTATACTTTGACATTGAACGCCAATTTCTTTGGTCTTTATTCGTTTCTCACCAGTCGTTAGCTTGAAGTTATCGTAGATTTAGGTAAACTCGCTAACTATAATCTTGATTTTTCAAATTTGACATTCTTCTGCTTCCACAGTACCACTCCAGCGATATCCGGGATAATTTATAGGCCTTTTAAACTCCCTTCCCTTCCCAAAATTTTTCAACAAGACCGATGTACTAAGTTCATATTTTTTTGCAGAAGTGAAAGCGACTTATTTTCCTACGGTCTCGGATTCGATTTCCAGGTCGCGTAAAGTGTTGGGCATTTCTGTCTTAATATTTGCATTTCCAGGGTGGAGTATGGAGAAACCAAACATAATTGTAACATAGACTCTACCCATATTTGCAAATAAATGATGATATGATTTGTTAAAAAATTCTGTAGTAGTTCTCGTCAACTTATGCAAGCAGCACGGAGTCTGACGCTGTGATGTGACCTAAAACTTTGCTGTGTGTGTGGTGCCTCGGAAATACAGGTGTGAGACCATGTATATTTAGTCTGGCCATAAATACTTACAATTAATAATTACAATTAATAAAAAACATAATATTACATATGAATTTTGAATCTGTCATTCGTATATGAATATTCATTGTGTTTTCTCATTTTTGCCCCAATTAGTGTTAAATATTTTTGTGATATTAAAATGGAGTGGAGTGATAAAGAGAACCAAATTGCTGTCATAGCATTACACAAAGTAAGTATGGAGCCAAATGCGATTTATGAAACTCACCGTCCCCTTGGTATGTTTGTGTACCGGGTTATTGATAGGTACAATTAAACCTCCTCTGTTTGTGGTAGAAAAAGATCTGTCTGTCCACGTAGTATTCGTACGAAAAACGCGATCAAAGTAAAGTAAAGAATTCGAAGAAATCCTGTCCGAAAGCAACAGATTTTATCACGGGAAATGTATAAAGCATGAACCATGTTGCGTACTTTAAAAGATAGCTTAGAACTTGCAGCCTATACGAGATGCACTGGTCATTATTTAAGTGATCATTTTTAAATGAATAGGGCGGTTAAATCAGAACAACTTCTTAAGCGGTACGCAAAGAGAGATGACAGCAAAAATTTATTTACTGATGAGATTTTTTTTCTAATTAAGCAATATTTTATCAAGCAGAATTACCGAGTTTATGCTCAAAGCTCTATAGAAGCTTCCCAGTTAGTCAGCGCAGAGTACAACGTGGACATTATCCGACTTCAGTGATGGTTTGGTGGGGTGTTAGCTATTAAGGAGTGACTGAGCAATATTTTTGTGATAAAGGTTTCAAAACATCGGCACAAGTGTATCAAGATACGATTCTTAAGAAGGTGGTTAAGCCTCTTAACTATACCATGTTCCACAACCAAGAATATTCCTTGCAGCAAGACCGGATCATAAAACTCGATCCACCCAAGCGTGGTTGGAAACGGTCGTTTCGGACTAAATCAGAGCTGAAGACTGGCCGTCATCTAGTCCCGATCTTAACACGCTGGATTTTCCATTAGATTTATATTCAGTTTTAGGGAGTATGGCATGCTCTAAACGCCATGATAATTTTGAGTCCCTAAAACAATCCATCCTCTTTTTGTGTCTCTATCCAAGTTTCACATCCGCACTAATGTACCTGTATTAACTGTTGTGATATATGTATATGTAAATGTTTAATTACTGTTTTGTATATTCATATTTATATAAAGAATACATTTATTCACGTATATATGTATATCTTAATAATATATTTGTTGTGCAAGCACTACGTCACTACGTCTAAGAAGTATAGCAGTTTGATATTTGCATGAACTCACTAACTGTTCATTGCTTGTTAGGAGTGCTGTCTGCACGAGCGAGTTACTGCAACTGGCGACGATTTAACAAGATTGATTTATTTACATTGTCGCCTGTCTTCGATGAAACTTGCAAATACGTAAACATATAGCGTAATGAACGACACAGCTGTCGATTTTCTTAATATCTCGTTTCTATTATATGGATTGCTGCTTAGTTCGCACTGTTTTGCGTAATTATTCATTTAACTACTATACTGCCAGCTATAAATTATATTTTTTTGTCAGAAGGCAGATAATATAATAATATCAAGAAACCCGCAAACAAAACTTACGTTCCAGTAGGTGCATGTCACATAACTAATTGAACAAAATAAGCTTTGGAAGAACTTCCTATTTTCCAAAAAATATGTATTCTTCTCGTCGCCGTCTCGATTTTAACGCCATGGAGGCGGAATTGTACGAGGCCTATAGAGTGGCTAAAAAGTGTCTAAAAATAGCTATCAGGCGGGCTAAAGATCAGGCTCGCCAAGAGCTGCTGGGGACTCCGGACCATAATCCCTAGGGGCGTCCATATCTCATGGTCAGAGGCAAGCTTCGTCTCTGGGCGCCCTTCTTGTCCCGGAGTTTCAAGCCACAGTTGGTAGAAAGACAGTTAGTACAAAGAAAGACGAAGTTAAAGAAGAAGTTGGAAGACGACTATTCAAACCATTTCTACATTTTGTCAAAATGTTGCAGTGAGCTTTAACCCTAACTGGTGCATTGATTTCTTCAGTTAGCTATTTCCAATTACTGTTGGGAACGTAACAATTTTTAATTGAAACCATTTGTCGAGCTTGAGTGCTTTCAGCTCAAATTCTAACAAAAATTCCGAGCAAATGTTTTCAATTTCAGTTGCAGTAGTATTACGACGAAAATCCTAAATAACCTCCTTTTTCATGGTATTGAGCGCAAAAAATAAAAATGCTTGTACTATTATTTTTTATTCTCTAACTTTTCCAATTGTATACGGATATGGTTTACTACTGGCTCGGTGACACAGAGGTAGTAGTAGCTGCTGTATATGAGGTATTGGATGTGATTCCCGAGTCTGGCAACATTTTATTGACTTTTTCTGTCTAGACTCTAGAATGTCCCATAAACAGCGATAGGCTCGCACAATGTTAAGTAGGCACTAAAACCATAGGCTCGCTTTCTTATAAGTTGGTACTTAAGCCATATCTGGCTCAATGTCGATACTGGACGGTAATACATCATTGCCAACCATTCCAGGGATATACCTATATAGGTTCATATATGAAGTGGTTGGCAGCGAGAGTGAGGCTATGTATGTCCTACTAAAAAGCTGCCTCCATGGCGCAGCGGTAGTAAATGCGACTGCTGTGCATAAGGTCTCGGGTTCGAATCTCGGGTCGGACCAACAAAAAGATATTGGGTTTTTATGTTTAGAAATCTCAATACGAGCCCGGAATTAGAAAGATGGCGTTGTTACACATCCCCGTGCCTCGGTAAGCACGTAAAGCTGTTGGTACTGCGCCTGATCTCTCTCCGGTCGGATCGGATTATCGTCCCATTGGATCATGAGGGTTAGGGAACAAAGAGTGCACTTGTGTTTGCGCACATACTTGTGCACTTTAATATCTTCTGCGCAGATCGCCAGTCTTTGTTAAGATTGGCCGCCGTGGCCGAAATTCGGTCTGCAGGACATTATTACTAAAAAATCATAGTTCTCCTACTAGAGACAAATATATTTATGATATTGGTGCTATGTTGCAGACAGTGCTAAACAAAGGCAGTCCTGTCAGTTTGTGTTGAGTGTAACATTTGTATAGACTGAGACGTAATATATTCTATACCTTATTAACTGCATAGTTGTAACTGATAAGCTTGAATTGAATATTATCATAACAAACGCCCGGTTAATTTGCTTATCATTATGTGGACTATATGCCTGTCTTGTACTTTATGTCTACAAATAAAAAACCTGCAATTATAAAACACAAAACAAGTAAAACATTTATTTTAAAACAGGAATTAATAGAGATGGGTATATATTAAAAAGGAAAGAAAGATTTTATAAATATTTAAAGAAGCTCTACTAACTGTCGTCTATTGAATATGTATAAATTTCTTCCATTTTGAAGACGCGACTGTTTAGAAATGATAACGAGCTAATACCACGCTGTACTCAGAGATAGAAACATTTTATAAAATATTTAAATGGCGAAGCGTTATTCTTAAAATTTGCAATTCTATGTTACTTATATTTCTCTTTGTGATATGACATTTTTCTTATAATTGATACTCGACTTCTAGGCGGCATAACAAGATGAAACATACATCAGATTTTAAGTTAAATCCGTAGCTACAATAAAAAAATACAACTTTAAAAGCAGCATTCAATTTCGTGGAGTAGTTTTTGAGTGATGCGCGTGCAAATATACAGGCAGATATGTGTATATAACTTATATATAGCTATAGCTCTTATAAAGACAGTTCACATGAATCTTTCTCAAATATGACCTAAAATTATATACAGATGTCAGCCAGTTTCAATTTTATTACGTACTAGCTCACCCGCGCAACTTCGTCTGCTTCATATAAGATAAGAGAATTTACTCCGTTTTGCAACATTTTTCATTACTGCTCCGCTCCAATTGATTGTAGCGTGATGTTATATAGCCTATAACCTTCCTCGATAAATTGACTATAATACTAAAATAATTTTTCAATTCGAACCAGTAGTTACTGAGATTAGCCCTTACAAACAAACAATCAAAGTTACAAACTTTACCTCTTTATAATATTAGTATAGATATACAGGATGTCCGGTAATTAATGGATAACCTGGATATGTCTTATAAATAAATAAATATAAATATTCTACCACATACACACAACACCATCTAGCCCAAACTAAGCAGAGCTTGTACTATGGGTACTAGACAATGGATAAACATACATATATACATTTTTTTTTGTAAATACATACATATTATACATATAAACACCCAAATCAAGTCAAACATCCATGTTCATGCACACAAATGTTTGACTTGTGCGAGAATCGAACCCGCGACCTCAGGCGTAGCAGTCGGTTACACTAACCACTACGCCATCGATCATCAAATTATAATGGAACTGATGACCGTTCAGACAAAAAATATGAAAAAAAATCTATCTTAATTACTACTTGAGATATGTGTTTTTTTTTTAATTACCATGTATAACTTTCTTGTTTATTACGACCATAAATGAATGAAATCCATCGGTTTTTTGTTGTTTTATTATTAAACACTAATTATGCTAACAGATAGACAGTCAAAAGTATGCTATGCTAATATAGCTTGCACCTTTTAATATATATATCTTTTTTTATAATTAAAAAAAATATATTTTTTTTTCTGAACCGCCTTCCGTTCTACTATAAGACATTTCAAGGTTATCCATTAATTACCGGACACCCTGTATATAGTTAGTGTCACACAAAACACTAAGAAACTTCATAATAGTAAATGGTTACCGTTACCTATGATTGCAATATAAGGGGTATCACTTGCGAGGTACCGACGCTAGCGGAAATAATTTAAGATACTATTTTTATTCTACTAAGGTGGCAAACAAGCATAAGGCGGCCCCCCTGATGGTAAGTGGTCACCGCAGCCTATGGACGCCTGCAACAGTAGAGGCATCACTTGCTCGTTGCCGACTCTTCAGGAAAGGAAGTGGGAAGGAGAAGGATCGGGAAGGGGGAAAGAGGGTGATTAGGCCTCCGGCACTCTCACTCACCGAACGAAACACAACAGTAAGAATACTGCTATTTCACGTCGATATTCTATTACAGGGTAGACCCTTCCCGGTTGAGCAGGCCCATTCAGGCTGAAATCAGCGAGGCTCTACTACTCTAGAGAGATGGGATGAAAGGAAAAGAATGTAAGAATTAGGATAGTAGTGTAGTAAGTAGTAGATAACCAGTACTATCAATTCTGGTCACCGTATTGATAATGCAAAGAACATCTGGAATCAGAAATCTATGGGTTCCATTCCCAGGGTCATCACGCCACTGGATATTTTATCAAAAAATGCTGAGTAGTAGCACGAAGTCTGGAATTGTAACCAGGATAGGCTAAAACCAATGCTGGCGAAATGTGGATTTATTAAAAAAATATGTTTCATGACACTTCGTAGTTATTTTATCGGACCTGATGGAAAGTCCAATTACAGTCCAGAGACAGTTACGACGAGGAGAAGATAGATGTCTTCTAGCCATCGTCAGTGTCAAGCCGGTCTGACCAGATGCTTCTTCACACTACGTTTGAAGGAACTCTGCCTACCCCATCGAGGGTATAGGCGTGGTACTATACATGTAGATTGATCACGACATCCACAGTCGCCTACATTTCTATGAATAATGTAACAACCAAGACTCCTCCAAATATTACAATTGAGCGCTTACAAATTGCGTTCCGAATAAAATTAGTTTATATTAAACCATACATATTTACTTTACAATCATTTTCTTGTTATGTTTGCGGTCGCTTTTGCCTGGTAAAACACATTTCTTGAAGCGTAATAGAATAAATTATTGTAAACGTGAAAGTCATTATGTCATACATTGAAATTAAACTATTTTATACGGATTTTGTCGCGTTGTTTATTTTAAAACACAAACGTAAAACATTATGTTATGTCTGCACGGTTAAACCGCAGGACCAATTTCGGTGAACCTTATTGTGACAACAGGTTGTAAATACAATATTCTTAGAAATACGCTGTTTTACTACAACTTACTTGTTTGAAAGAAACAAACAAAACAATGTAATTTTAATACAAGTGGTATAAAGTATAGGTCGTAAACAAGATTACCTGAACTGAAGGCGCAGTGCTTTGCTATGTTGGGCGGTAGGTTCGATAAATAAAAGATGCCGTTTAATCTAATGATAGGTCCATTAAGAATAATCTTACTTGCTTCGATACAATTATATATGAGGGGTGATGCGTTACACACTAAGGCTTTAATTATCGCCTTGTCTCTGCCTATACGCCGAGTGTTATGCATTCGATTGTTTAGATTATTTGGATGAAAGATACCCTATGTCGACTGATCATCATAAAATTTCGCATAAACATATATGCCAGGGGTACAAAAAAGGACATATAGGTACATACCTTTCATCTAGAAAAAAGTTCCTGAGGAATAAAAGTTTATTGACCAAATGTACACAACGCAAGCCAAGCCGTAAGCAAAAACTAATATCTAATAAAAGTTAATTTATTCATAAAACTGCCTTATTTATAAACTTAATAATGCTGAACGATCAAGTTAAAAAATGTACAAATTGGATGGTAATTTATTTTTCCTTGAAACTCGATCGGTGTTTCTCGATCATACAAGTTTTTAATATAACACGGTACGTGGCCGATACGATATCATAATATTAATTAACCAGCCGCTTTTTAAAAGCAACTACCGCTTTATTTTCTTACCCTGTATAGCAACTACCGCTTTATTTTCTAACCCACAGGGGTTAAAGATCTGGCACACTTAGAACAATAAATAATTAGTGGATCACAGAAATAATTGTTCAGTGTGGAATTCAAACCTACGACATCAAGCGCGTCGGTAATGGGGCGGCAAGATGACCGTTTACCCGTTTCTTCATCCGTGCAGCCCGTTACCCGTTTTAGTCTCACAGATTTATGTCAAACAACTTTATGTTATACAGTGAAATTAACTTTGTGTAATATTTTTTGGAGAGCAGGTTGCAATTTACTTATAGAGGCGCTGTGCTGGCAGTAAGAAATCAGCCTGTTTTTTGCTGGTAGCATAACGAATCTTATTTTAAAGACCTACTATTAGATTTGAAATGCCTTTATGTTGCAAGCATCCAGAAGTAGTCGCTTAACAACAGGCAAGTTGCGTGTTTGGGGCCATCGGGCCGATATTAGTTTACCAGTCACTAAATAACCATGACAGAAATTTGGCATTTTGACCGTTTTAGTGTAAGAAATTTGTCAAAATATCTGATGATTACAAAATCGGTTCCTAAACGTATACAGAGGCGCTCATAGCCAGTTGCACTCACTGATCGGTAAATGATTAGGGAGGTTAAGCAACGTTGGTTGCGGTCAATCTATAGATGGGTGACCGCTTAGTGGTATTTCATCTGAGCGTCTCCGTGCTTGGGAAGGCACGTAAAAAGTCGGTCCCGGTTGTTGCCAAATTGACAGCAGTCGTTAAGCCATGTCAGAGGCCTACGGGCGGCTTGAACAACTCTTGACAAGAGGTTGACCACTAACCACACGAAAAGAAAGAAAGAACGTATACAAAAAATTAGGGTCCGTTAGCTAGACATACCTGTCTCTACAGAAAAAAGTCGCATGCTCATCGCGGCATATTATGATATACTAATTGTACCCCAAGATAACACCCGTGTTTAAGAATACTGCTTTGCTCCCGTAGATTGTAGTGAAATATTATATAGCCTAAGTTAGCTTTGGAAGTAGCTTTCTAATAGTGAAATAATTTTTCAAGCCTGTTTTATTAATAACAAACAAATGTAATAGAAATATACAGGTTGTGGCGTAAATAATGGATAACCCTGAAACTGTCGACTGGCCAGATTATCATCTATCATTTACCCCACTTATATCACCATATGCCACACATTTTTTTTTCTACTTTTTTTCTTCTTTTAATCTACTTTATTATAAATAGCATTACATTTTCCGAGGATATAGGATAGAGGTGTTTTGCTCTCATATTTGTTGCGATTAGTTTTGATAACAAACGGCTTATAGTTCACTAACCTAGCAGATGTTCTGGGTATGTTAATATTTATTTTTGATATTAATGGCGTACAGTCTACACCCTGATTACATATCTTATGTAGAAACAATAAACCCAAATAGTCTCTTCTCCAATATAATGGTTTTATATTAAAATAATTAAGCCTCTCATTATAGTCTTTGACCGTACACTGAATACCGGATACCATAGAAAGCCTCCTTACAAACTTTTTTGTATGCTTTCAATGCGTTGGATATTTTTTTGATACATAGGGTACCACACTATAGAACAGTATTCTATATTACTGCGTACAAAGGCGTAATACAACGTTTTCAGAGCTTTTATGCATTTAAATTGTCGAGTATTACGATTTATGAAAGCAACCATTTTATTACATTTGTTGATCGTGTTGTCTATATGTTTAAGAAACCGCATTTCAAAGTCAATCGTAATACCCAGATCCTTCACCTCACTGACGATCTTTAAAATCTTGCCTTTCATGGTATAAGCAGTACCGAACTTTTGTCGTTTTCGTGAAAACTTAATGTGATTGCATTTATTGATGTTTAATTCCATGGCATTATTATCACACCAGTTGCAAAGTCTATCAATATCCTCTTGCAGAAGGGCCTGATCTGATTTAGATTTAACTATTCTAAATAGTTTTAAGTCGTCGGCATACATTTGGAAGCATCAATTGACAAAACAATACTTTATATCGTCTATAAATATTGTAAACAATATCGGGCCGAGATGAGATCCCTGAGGAACACCAGACGAAGGCATAAAAATGTTAGATGAGTACCCATTTACAACCACTTTAGCTCTGCGATTTACTAAATATGTTTTTAACCAACTCCAGAGAGATCCATGAATGTTAAATATTGTAGAAAGCTTATGAAGTAATATGCTATGATCCACTTTATCAAACGATTTACTAAAGTCACTATATATTGCATCAATCTCATTGCCATTACTAATATCAGTTAGGGTATTTTCAACAAAATCAACTAAATTAATTAAAGTGGATTTATTTTTGATGAAACCATGCTGATTATCAGAAATTATATTCTTGACGTGCCAACTTATATAAGGACATACTAACGATTCAAACACCTTAGCTACTATAGGTAGTTTACTTATTTAACATAATGTTAGACAACGGGTCTTACTCGCGATAAAGTATTTAAAAGGTAATAAAACCTGTGGTTTATGTAACTCAATCCAGTGGTTTGGTCCAGACTCCAGCAAATGCTCGGCTATAGCAGACTTGTTTGCTAACCGGTTCTTGACAGCTGTGATATGTTCCTTGACCCTTTCAGCGATTGTACGTTTGGACTGTCCGATATACGAACTACCACAACTGCAATCCACCTTGTAGACGCCAGGTGTTTGAAAAGGGATAACATCCTTTGGAGTGCGTAGATAGCTTTCTACTTTGGAGAACGGACTATATACAGTCTTTATGGAGTATTTCTTCAGTGCTGTTCCAACTTTGTCCGTTACTCCTTTTATATACGGCATGTATGCCGGCACTCTGCTGACCCCAGGTTGGCTATCCCTTCTCCTCGGACGGTGTATCCTACCCTTATATCCGTTGCGTCTAAGTACCTCCTGAACATGTGTGAGCTCACTTTTTAGGTGTTCAGGGTCACAGAGGTCATACGCTCTGTTCGTCAGTGACGCTACAACGGATTGTAATTGTCGCGGATGGTGATGCGAGTAGGCGTTAAGATACCTGTCAGTGTATGTTGGTTTGCGGTATACAGTATGTCCCAGGGTGCCATCTTCTCTCACTGTTATTTTTACATCGAGAAAGGGTAACGATCTGTCCACCTCCATTTCGTAAGTAAAGCGGAAGTAAGGATGTATAGAGTTCAACCGCATTGCGAATTGTTCTACTTCGTGCTTGTTGCCTTTCATGATACAAAATATATCGTCGACATACCTCTTCCATAGTTTTACATTTGAGGCCTGCATGTCTATGGATTCCTCGAAGTATTCCATCCAGATATTAGCCATTACCGGTGCTACTGGGCTGCCCATGGCTACCCCGTCGATCTGAAGGTAATGTTGTCGATGTTGCCATGGGCAGCCCAGTAGCACCGGTAATGGCTAAAACTAATAAAAATATCTATACCAATTCCTAAGGCTATTTGAGCGCTTTTATAGTGTCCATACTTGTAACAATTTGAGCAGGCACACTTTCTTCTTTTCTTATAAAAATCTTGCCGTTTCGTACCCAAATAAATTTGTAGTTCTTCTCTTTTGCCGCGATCCTGGTAGCAGCATGCAATGCCTTATTCGCAGGGGTAAGGTGCTCACTCACGTAGACAGGAGATTCTTTGTCACCGTAGCCAAGTAGCTTTGTATTTAATTTGTTTTTAGGGTTTGCACGATTGTACAACAAAATTGCTCCTAATAAATTGTCGCGCTTTAATTTGCTAGATAGTCTGCAAATCACTGTGAAGTGGTTATGTTAACTAACTTAGACCACTTGCTTAATGATAAGCGAGAAGGATGCTGACAGCAATTAAATACGCAAGTAATAAGGCAGCTTATATTTGCACGTTATAATTAACAGAAGCAGAATGAATATACATACATTAACGACACACTATTTATACTAAACATTAGATAATAATAATTAAGGATCACGCTTGACATAATTTCTTATTAATAATAATAACGGTTCGGTCTTGACACTTTTCTAGGTAGGCGTTGACCGTAGAACAAAGGACATGTGGTAGCCATCTTGCGCGCGCGCCGCTAATACAATGGCAGGTAAACGGCCATTTTGCTGGAGGTGGGGCTAAGCGCACTAATCCCTTACACGTGTAAAACATCACGCCACGTGTGACGTAGATCGTATGATCTCGTGCTGCGTTGTAGTGTATGGTTCTACTTGCCTACTCGCCACAACTGCTTTAGGCTGTTTAGATGCTGGATTTTTCTTTTGTACACGAGTACATGAAATAATTTCGCTTTCTGATACATGGTAGGAAACGACTTTGCTCATCTGTATCTGTATCATATTTGGTAGGTTTTCTGTTTTGTGTTCGGGTAAGCAATTTATTTCGAGATTGTTTTGCCGCGCATCTTGTTCCACTTGCATGAGCCTCGACTCCATATCCTTTATTTTTATTTGAAGGGAGTTGTTTTCATTGCGCAGAAGTTTTGCTTCATCGGCACATGTTTTTAAAGTGACAGTAATTTCGTCATGTTGAGAGCTCAAAAATTTTAGTGATTCGTCAAAGTGTCCGATTTCCTGCCGTATTGTTGTAAATTCCTCATTGATTGCACTGCGTATCTCTGACTTAATAATATTAGCGATTTCCGAATGTAAAATATACTTTGAAAGATCCACATTCTGAGATGCATGGCGCCTGGTAGTAATATTATCGCAATCCGCTTCGGTGTCAGTTGAACGACATGATTGTGGGGGGTTCCATTATTGTTACCTCTAAGTTGTGTTTTGTGACTGACTATAGCACAGGATGGACATTTCCAACTCCGCTGTTTTTTGTAATTTTCAGCTGAAATATTTACGCACAAATAGTGGTACTGCTTGCCACATGATAGGTTTGAGCAAACAATTTTTTCGCAATGTTTTAACAATGCCTTGCAATCGTGACAGTTTTGGTTACTCATTATAAAATTCTTAGAGAATCTTCGTAAATAAAAACAAAATTTAACAACAAGAATAATAATAATCCAAAAATGTATGGTAATGTAGTTGGGATTTGAACCGGCGACGAATTACTTGCTAGGGCAAAAGTTTATACACTGCGCCATATGCACATAACGATTACATGTAAAAATAATGTTCTGGTTGTAAATCTTGTATTAAAGTTTTATGAATAGTAATTTAATAAGTCGTTTTGAAAGTCATTTCCATGTTACAACACACTTTTAACGGAATATTTTTCGTCTTGATTTGGAAATAGTGGTTATATTTCACAATAAAAGTTTATCGCTGTTACACTATTCGATAGTATTTGATGTTATTCACACATTGGTATAAGTTTCAACACAATCACTGAATGTTTAACGACTTAAACAGTTTATTCTTACGGACAGTTAAATAACATGTATGCTCACTTCTTCACTACACAAATTAAGAAATTGAGAATAAGTATTTTTTGCGAAGTAATCTTAGATTGTAACAAAAAAAACTTGGTACTGATCTGATGATACAGGTATTCAGGAGTGACATAAAAGAACAGAACGAGAAAATGTCGCCATTTGTAGAAATGGTAGCTGATTTTATATGAGTAAGTACGATTTTATTTCAAATTTCAAAAATATCAATAATTTGGTCATCCATATGGTGATATAAGTGGGGTAAATGATAGATAATTATCTGGCCAGTCAACGGTTTCAGGGTTATCCATAATTTACGCCACAACCTGTATATATTTCTTCTTTATAATATTAGTATAAATGTATCTTAAATATCAATCGCCTGATGTAAAATAGTTTATTTGACTTTGAATCGTGTCTGGTTTGTTTTTCAGTAGATAGCAAATAGAAAATGCTGTTTACTTGACTTCTTGAGTCTATAAATTAACCATTGGCTCAGTTCGGCAGATTCTCTGAATATATTGAGAGGCCTGCTATAGTGAGCAGTTTTTCTTTAAGACCTTCATTTCTCGGTATAGTCGGCGAAAATATGTTTATATACCTACTTTTATATTACTAAAAGAAAAATAATTAGTCTCGGTTAGCGCAGTGGTAGCGAATGCACCAGCCGTGCATAAGGTTTTGGACAGGAAAATGTTATTGGGTTTTCTGTTGAGAAATTCTTAAAAAACAGTACGTATCATGGAAATGTGCCGGTATAGAATCGCCCCCTCTTTACGTGGGATCTAATACCTTATAAGCGAAATATACATATAATACATTTCTGCCTACCCCTACAGGCATTTACACACAGCAAAATAAATAGGTTTACGGAGCACACCAACATAGATATTGGTGTGCGTGAAATCAACGTGTGTATTACTTCGCCTATTTGTTACTGTTTGCTACACAATATCCACACACACACTGGCAATTTCTGGCCACTGTAATATTGCAGAGAATATGAAGCATAAATTTAACCATATTTCTAACTGGGTCCCGTGGCATAGGAGTATAAGTATCCGACTAGTAAACCAATATTGATTATAGATGGACTAATTACATAATGTTATTTAAAATAAATTACTATTTTCATTCGATTTTTATATTTTGTATTGGATTATGAAAATATTTTTAACCGACTTCAAAAAAAGGAGGAGGTTCTCAATTCGATTATATGTTCTTTTTGTATGTTTGCGATAATTCCGCCAATTATGAATTGATTTCGATTATCCTTTTTTTGTTTGGTAGGTTATGCTTCACTCGATTATTATCAATGGTAAATAGGTTCATATATAAGTATCAATAATTTCATTGATTGTCCTTTAATGTACTTGCTTTGCAGTAATTAAAATATTATTTTACGTTTTACTTTAAGTTTGTATATATAGGTATGTAGTTTTGAAGTCGGTTTATGTTATTTTAATTTTTTTTATACCACTGCGGTGGTAAATAACATTTGGATGAGCTGATGGAAATTGTAACTTATTTTAGTTTACAATATGTATTTGCGTCGTTAAGCATACTGAAAAATTATTGTCACCATAAAGTCAAGGAATATGGGCTATGTAGTCTTCACACTGATAGTACAGCACAAAACGGCTTGAAAAGAGTAATTAGAATGACACGAGTATGCTTACTTCTCAGAAAGACTACTCCAGCCTTAACAGGAGATACCTTATGTCCTAACTCTCTTGTATCTGTGTTCTTAGCTCCTATTATATCTACGGCTATATTTAATCATAATACCGCCCGACATTGTCTCTTATACCCAAGCAGTTTCTCTCCCTTTAGATTAGGTAATAACATTAGGTAATAGCACAGTTGAAGTTGAGAATTAAGTACGCTTGCTTAGAATGTAGGTACGGTCTACATTTTGAAATTAAACACTTTATAGCTGAGCTCAAAGTATCATGAAGCTAGCTGTGTTTCGCTAGACTTCATGATACGTTAAGCTCATTCTGCGTAAATAGAAACACCAAAGATTAATAATGTTCGGGTACTTTGAAATAACTAGGTACACTTCAGAGCATTAGGCAACTACCATCTTAGTCTCCCCGTGAACATGGCTGCTGTAAAGCAACCGAAACTTCGGAGCAAAGTGTAAACTTAAATATATATAGTTTTACTTAAATAAATAGCTTAATTAGTATCTAGTAAAGTTCAATAATAGTAGTGTTAGAGTTTTCAAAATTTTGTAATAAAAGTGTTTTAAAGTAAAATAAACAACGCAACAAAATCCGTATAGAGTGTTTAATTTCAATATATAACATTCGCGTAAACATAAGACAATATTATACGGTCTACATTATCATATCTCATTAGAGATTTTTTTTCTAGGTGCACGGTTGGCGTTTTAGATTAACTAGTCGTCTCGTCACCGCCAGTGTGCCGAGTATTGTGGGTTCGATCCCGGGACCATTTGTGTGAACTACAGATACATATACTCCCAATTTCTTCGTGTACGTTGTTTGAATGTCGTACAAGCCGCAGGAAATATTTCTAGTACGGTAGCTAATTTAAAAAACACCTTTGCTTGATTGTAGCTCGCTAGTATCTAGCACCCGTTCCCGAGCATGACGCATGATGCCAGCCAACCGTCGCAAATTGAATGATATACTAATTATATCCAGGTAAGGTATCATGTATCAAATTAAAATCCTAATTAATCTCCGAAGTAATAATGCTTTTCAAATACAAAAAATAATTAAAATTATGATTTTATTTTCATATCACGCAGTGAAATATTAAAGGCTAGAAACGTTAGGACAAATAAGTATGGAGACAGCTTCTAGAACATTGCGTATATTACAAGACCAAGTTAAGAAGATATGTATGTGGCCAAATTTCGGTCTATTCCACTTTGATCATAGGCCACACTTTAATGTCCTATGATGTGTATGAAAATAATCACCTAGGTGTACATAGTCGACTTCATTTAAATTTTAATTAAATATATATTATTTTTTACAATTTACTGCCAAGAATGTTCGAATATAATATAATATAATATATTAATATAATCGACAGCCAGGAGGTTACGAAGGACATCGAACCGCTACAACTTCGTAGAAACATTGCGTCCCTTAGCGTTTTCTATCGCCTCTATCATGGCGAATGCTCCGAAGAGTTATTTGACCTCATCCCACCTTCCCCCTTCCTTTTGAGAACCACACGTGCCGGTCTTCGTAATCATCGATTGACGGTTAGCGCAATCCCGTCTCGCACCAAAAGGTTCAGCAATTCCTTTTTATGCCGTACCATACAACTTTGGAACAGTCTTCCGGCTCATGTGTTCCCTCCCTTCTATGACATTGGGTCCTTCAAACGTAGTGTGAAGAAGCATCTGGTCAGACCGGCTTGACACTGACGACGACTAGAAGACATCTATCTTCTCCTCTTCTTCACTGTCTCTGGACTGTAATTGGGCTTTCCATCATGTCCGTTACAATCACTTTGCCGTGTCAAGCACAAAAAGAAAAAAAAAAAGTAGCGTCACAACTATAGCATGATTACATAAAAAAGTTGATCAACCGAAACACAATTTGTATAAATAGATAACAATTGTTTTCATGACATTTGTAGCTTTAATTATTGCCAGTACCACGTATGCATCGTTTTAAAAAAAGTACGAATTAATCTTTCAAACATATTAATGAATCAGATTTATAATTTTAGTAGGATGATTTCATTTTCTACCGGTTCCTACTCCATGCTTAATTGTTATGAGGCATAAACAACTCATGTACGCAGCTTACACTAAGTAGGTATGAACTTTTAATTATTACGTGGTACGTTACCTATTCAATTTTCATAATTGAAGGTGTGAGGCAAAGCGTTTATTACGAGAATACTTTATAGGCTTGTGTTTATTAGATGCTGGCTTTTGTTGATGACGCAGCAGAGGTGTATATGACTATTGTACGCGAGGTCTCAGGTTTGAATCCCAGGTTGACTAAAGTGTTTTGGGAATTTCTTTCAAAAAGGCTCAGTATCACTTTATTGCTGGCAGAAGCCCAACCCTCATCCACACACTGCACAGCAATCGCAATCCCTATCGCTGTGAATGTGAGTTTGTTTGTTTGTTTGTTACGCTATCACGCCTGAACTACTCGACCAATCATCATAAAATTTCACTACACGTTGTTACGCATACCCCTCCGCGGGAGCGGCGGGTGGAGGGTTAAGTCGGACTCACCGGGGAAAAAGAGAAAGATGGAAAAGATTATAGTAATGAACCTACCGGAATACCGACTAAACCTACCACGGTGTTCCTCAATAAAACCGCTATCGACGGAGCCGCGCAAATCACTTGCATATGCGGTAGCGACCCCACCGAGGTTTCGGCCCGCCGTATGAAACGGCAGGCCACTACACGAAGAGACCTACCATTGGCACTTCTCACTAATAAACCCCACTGTCCCCTCTAGAGGGGAAACGGACTCGACGCAGAGGGGCGCGTGAGAACACGCACGCCGCCTCTCGGACCTGGTGTTGAACGGATGGTGGGCAGGCTCACAAAACCCACCACTCCCAGGTCAAACCTCAGGGAGGCTGGAAGTCATCTCACGCCCTCAGGCGCCCTGGTCTGCGGTTGGGGAGAGGATTTAAGCGCTCTCTCTCCCGCTCCGCGGCCTCCTTGGACTTCCTCACAGAAGGAGGCGACGGCGTTTCACGACCTGGTTACTAATCTAACCTTACCTAACCTACATTTACGCGACCAAAGGCGCGGGCACAATCAAGTTTAATAATAAATGCGAAAATTATTGGATATTTGTTACTCAAATGACAAATTCAC
Source organism: Catocala nupta (assembly GCA_963675205.1). Lineage (NCBI taxonomy): Eukaryota > Metazoa > Arthropoda > Insecta > Lepidoptera > Erebidae > Catocala > Catocala nupta. The sequence goes on along the minus strand of OY776095.1, from coordinate 4,368,088 downwards.
GTGAATTTGTCAGACGGATTTGAATAAAACTTGGCATACCTACTGATAAACCATGTCCGGGATTAACAAATAGTAGTGGTTTTATAAGTGGTAAGTGGTTTTAATAGTTACAGCGCCGTACAGAAAATACTTGTAAAATATACAATACTGTAAACTTGGCGATTGAAAAGAGTGGCCCTTAGATTTTTGCCATTACCTCTTATTGGTTCTACGCCCTTGCCTTGCTGAACATGGCAACAGGTAAATGTTTATGTAAATTCACATCAATAAGTGTAACTTAGACGTTCATATATGTTACTTTGGACCTACATGAATAAACACATTTTGATTTTGATTTGATACTTTAAATCATGGTAAGCGTTTCCATGTGATCAACAAGGGCTTAGTCGCGTGCTCAAACTAGTAAGAATGATGTTGTTTTTAGCCTCAAATAGTTATACCTAGTATTGGTTACCGTTTTTCTCCAAGACAAATTGAGCATTATGATTTTTCAGAATTCATTGACACTGAATACGTTTTGTGTAACTCTAGATAAGATACAATGGTAGTCTTATTTTTAAATAGCTGTCACTGCAAAAAAAAGTTCTTAAAACTTTTTATTCCCAATCACATTTATTCGTAGTGGCATTATTTTAATCTGTTCTACGACGTGCTACGACGTAGACTGCTACGGCGTAGCGCAATCGTTTATAATGTCAGCTGTATGATTTTGTTATTGTACAATTATTATAATATTCGTGAATTTGTTGATCAATCATATTTCAGGGGTGGGTAACTTTGTAAAACGAACTTAAGAATAACTTGGAAAGCCTGCTACGATTGATTACCTATTCTTGATTTAGCACCCAAATCAAACATTTTATCAGAGTATTCGTATTTTTACTGCGTGAACAACCTCAATAAAGATGTAATAAAAGTTTTGATTCATTCAGCTTCTGTGAAGTCGTTGATGTTTTAGGTTAGTGAGTTGTTGAGTGGAGCAAAGGCAAGTTGCCTTTGCTATTACTCGGTGAAAGTACGAATGAGCCGGCCTGCTTAATATAGTACCAACCTCTTTGTAATTAAGTCATTAAGGTGTATAGTAACGACACCCTAAGATCTATCAGGGTGTCACCTTGGAGTCTTCGTCCGCAGGCACTCATGCATCCTGCATGGAACATTGCTGGGTGGACCGCTAATGCATATCTATCTAGGACTTCACCGGATGAGTCTGCATTTACATCTCCGCTTCTTCTACATTTCGGAGAGGTATGTGTAAATTCATACCTCCGAGTAAAACAAAAAATACCTACTTCTTACCATCGGCATACGCGTAGATACAGTGTTTCTGCGTTTGGCCTAGAAAGTAAAAGCTATGGAGGCTCATATACTTATTTCTTCTTATTCCGTCCTTTAATCCCATCTTTCATTCCATTTTTTATCATTGGAAAACTACGAGTACTCTTAGTATTAGAAGCGATCATAGGACATATAAACACTTTATGTCCCACTTAGGACCCTGTTGTTTCCCTATTTATCGCCAGTAATCAGTAAAACAGATAGAATAGCCAAAATATTTTATGTGTATGACCAATTTTTATTGACTAAACGAACTTATAGCTGATAGAGTTTGCAGACCGAATCGTACTAACTGAATTACCACGATATAATTTTTGCCTGAGGGTTAACCAGAGACTATGGATTTCCAATTGCTTCATAACCACATACTACATATTATGCCAAGATCATTCCTGCATTCTGCATGTATGCTTATCTTTCCCTATGACCTTTAGAAAGTTTTCAATGTAAGTTTATAATTATATGTATCTATATATTAATACGTGAAGCAAAAAGTTTGTACCCCTTTTTACGAAAATTACGCGGACGGAGAAGAATCAAATTTAGTTTATATGGAGAAGAAGGGGCGAATCCTAATATTTTTATAAAATATGCATTAGAAATACATTAAATAAATGAAAAAACACTACACGCACACAACCATGCATTTGACACACGCAGTCGAATTGCGTTCGTACTATTTCGGCATTGTTCGGCTGACGTCGCACAATTCTTCGTAACTATGGTTACATACCTTATTTATATGTATTAACGAAAAAGAAAACAAAGTATCAAGCTTAGGAATATCATCAATGAAAGAGTATAGTTAAGTAAATAATGATTTGTTTGAAAAAGATAGGTAAATTTACCTGTATAGCCTTGGCGAAATCTAAATGAAATGTAAAGGGAATAAGGGTAAATTTATAGAGAGTAAAACCTTAATAACGATCAAATTTAAAATTTAAATTAATTATGGTCTAATTAAGACTACTAGGCGACCGCTAGTTATGTAAAATTGATAAATCTAATGTTTGTGCAGTTTAGCTTTTTTTATTTAAATTTGACAACACCTTTACATCCACAAATTCATGTCCCGAGTAGAGCCTGAAACCATAACACTCAGTGAAATGGCCGTTGCGAGATGACAACATATCGCACTACGCCATCCTTATATTTCACGATTACTTTACGAGATTGTTTTTATGCCGAAGAATATTGACGGTTTTATAAAGCCTGTCCCTTTTTAAATACTGCCAAGGGAGAGGCAGCCAGTTAGAAAAAAATGAATATTCAATAATTAATTAGTTGGTTATTTAAATTAAGTCCTGGTTCACCTCCTGAGTATGACAGATTGAAGTTTTGAACGTAACCTTCTAGGATAATTGGTAATTATTAAATGAACTCGTAAATAGAACTTTGAAATTAATAATAAAAAATGGAGTCTAAACTATACGCGTAAATACAGTTGTATAAAATATTTTGTATTCACTTATAATTGTTTATGCATTTTTAATTAATTATATTATTTGGACTAACGCATTTTTTTATTTGTATTAAAAATGATGTTGAAGCTAATAAATTTTGACTGTATAAAGGGAGCAAGGATTTTAAATATATTGTCGATCTATATGTTTGTGCTAGTACTAAATAAAAACCACTGAATGTATTTTATTTAGATTTCACAGTTTAATAGCTTTAAGCTTAGTATAAAATGTACGCTCCGTTTTATATTATTCCGTCCAGAACCAGAAATATGAACCACGGTATACGTGGATGACACTATGCATCGTATCTGTAATCGCGAACTGATGTGATCTATTCCAAGTGGACAAAGTCATGGCGAAAATATAATTAAAACATAAATACATGTGTATACATATGTCTCTATTCGTTTTAATTATCTTATGGTAGTACGCCGTTATAGTAAATTTTGCAAGCTATTTTATTAGTTCTGAGTATAGGCCAATTAAAAATACACTTTCAGATTTAATGTTGTATATCCGGACAGAAAAACGCAAATTAGTTTTACTTTACCTTGTCCGATTCTGATCAACGGTCTTGGGTCTTAACAATCACAGGTAAACAAGTCCTTACTTATGCCACAGTGCAAAAAGGTCTTTCTACAATGTTAACCCTTACCCTAATTAAAATGTTAATTTGCGTGTTTGTTTGTGGCTTGCTTTACCTTGAAAACAAACAACAAAACGACGTTGTTTATTTATTAAACTAACTACATATGTCGGTGGTATAGTAGTAATTATTGCGACTGCTGATGATATCCCTGGCTTAATTTTCGGGCATACCCAAGTCAGACTGCAAGCTAATCATTAGTATTATTCAATCATATTTTCGCAGAAATTAATGTGTGTTTTATATGATACATTGTCACGTAGTTCTTAGGGAGGGGAGGCACGTTTTTAGCACGTGGTTGACCAGGGAAGTTTAAGTTGCGGAGATAAATTAAATACTGGAATTCGCAATGACACGATCACGAGCGCGGCTGCCGAGGCACTCCAGGTTCGCGTGACAACATATTATTTAATTGGTCTATCGAAACCGATAGCGTCAGCCATTATTTTTTTAAACTGTAGTCTAACGCTGCGCTATTCAGTTCACCAGCATTTTAACCTAAGGGTAAGATAATGTAAAGCAAGCTATCTCTCATAAAAGTTCGATGAAACGCAAAAAGATACTTCACGACCTTACATACAAAAATACATCCAATAAATATTTAAGAATTTAATACACTCTCGGGTACTTTGAAGTTGGAGGTTCATTTGAAAAAAATCTCTGCCGCTATGGCTGCTGAAGAGCAACTAAAACGTCGGTGACGTTGTAAATTTTAATAGGTTTAACAGTTTAAAATGGTGTAGCAACAGCGTTAACGTAACTGCCTCCGTGGTGCAGCGGTAGTGAATGCGACTGCTGCGCATGAGGTCTCGGATTCGAATCCCGGGTCGAGCCAACAAAAAGTTATTGGATTTTTCAGTTAAGAAATCTCAATAGCAGCCCTGAGTTAGGATGTTGGCGGTGTTAGACACCCCGTGCCTCGGAAAGCACGTAAAGCCGTTAGTCCTGCGCCTGATCTCTCTCCAGTCGTGTCGGTTACCGTCCCATGGTATCATGAGAGTTAGGGAACAGAGAGTGCCCTTGTGTTTGCGCACACACTTGTGCACTATAATATCTCCTGCATACTTGGCCAGTCTCCGTTAAGACTGGCCGCCATGGCCGAAATTTGGTCTGGAGGATATATTATTAATAGCGTTCAAATAAACCACTATAAAAACTATATAAAGTAGTAAAATTTCAATAAAATAAATACGTCTATAATATATGCATAAACGTATGACAATATCATACAAACATTTACTTTTAACTAATTATCTCTCGCTTTGTACATAAAAAACTGAGGTGTTCGTATTGGCAATGTCAACAAATTCTGTCTAATAGACAAATTGCTAGATTTGCTGTGGATTTACTGTCTGTAAACATTCAATTAGAGATCAATGTTTGGCTTTTGAATGATTTGTTTGCTTCGCTTTGTGAGCGATGATCTCATTCATTAGCACTGATGATTCTGAATATACGTATACCAAGTGGCTTCATTGTTTTCGGTTATGTAAATGGGAAACGGATGAGCTGTTGTTTGTAATTTGAATTGAGGATTGATAGATAGATATAATTTTGTAAGTGGCTAGAATATGTGTATGTCCTATATGCATCTTACCTACGTGTTAAATTTTCGCGTATCACGTCAAAGTGTCTCGTTTAAGGAGTCGATCCTACTAAAACTTGACCTGCACCGACGTTTCGCGCACTCATCTCATGCCTGCTGAACACTGCACTCGCGTCGCCTTGATGCATTTTTTTCGACTCGAGAGCACGCACCACATCGTAGACACGTTTTAGCTGTGTGCGCGCAACGTTGGCTCTAGTCAAACTTTAGTTAGAGGATCGCGCTCGCCCGTCAAACACTTATGGCATCGGGTCCTATTAATAAAAGTAGTCATATCTATATGCGCAGGTAAGATATTAACTATATATGAACCATTATAAGCTAAGTATGTCCTATCAGACATACGTAGCTTATAATGGGTCTCTGTGTACTTCCATTTTTTGATGCGCAAATTTCATATATGTTTAGGAGAATATTGTAACTACAAATATAACAATTTAAATCATAATGATAGCAATCAATCGAACTCGAAGCTCTGCGTTCTCTAATGATCTCATTAACATTTTTCTAAACTTTAAAATATGCTATTAAATTACAATTGATTACTTTAATCTGCGTTAAAAGTGCTTCTCCAACTAATAAAAGCCGGCCATCTATTCCGATAACATTATCATTATCTCACCTTTAGAATCTAAAATTCATTTCAATTAATAGGCCGTTCATTAAAGTATTTACAGCCGCCGCAACAATTCATAACTAATGGGAATATTCTCATAGTCACTATGATGAATGCGGTAATTATGGTCTCATACAAAGTTCTTTTAAATTATAATACATTCGGCACTAATAAAAATAAATCGGTGCAAACTCAAAAGAGTATCTAAGCATATTTTTATTATACTATTTGTGGATAATACAGATTTTTGTGCAGCAGCACTTCAAGAGCAGTAGTGGGCCTGCCACTTTAACTCCTTTGCCATCCACATTGTATTTTTTTGCCTTACAGTTTACCTGTTACATCATTAACATGGATTACACCTTGCATCTTATAAATACTACTCAAAAAAATCAGAAATCGATCCCAGAGCTATTAAAAAGTAAAATCAGAACAAACAGACCGACAGCATTTCTAAAAACTGTTCTTTTGGTTTCAAAAGCTTTATTTAAATGAAGCTTTTAAAACTTATACTTAGTGCACAAAAAAGTATACGCATAGCCAAACGCTTTCTAAACGGAAATAACTAAAATATGTTTTGTATATTACGTAAAACATATCTTCGAAAACATTAGAACTCTCAGACATGCAGGTTTTCTCACGATTTTTTCCTTCCCCGTTAAAGCAAGCGATAATTAACTATTTAATACGCACGTAACTTCGAAAAGTCAGAGGTGCGTGCCACGGGTTCGAAGTTGGGACCTCTTTGTGGTATTCCAACAGTCTGCCACTGGGCTGTCACTGAATGCATGAAACTACTCAATAATATTTGTTTACATATTCTGGAATATTTCTTCGGTTAATACCGTAATCATTTTTATGATAGACCGATGGTATCTTGAGTTCATTGACACCGAATTGTCGGTGTATGGAACTCATCCGATCATTATACCGAGAAATCTCATTATCAATTAGTTCTAAGAATGAAAACTGGATTATACTCAGACAGCAACGTGCCTACTTATATATATATTATACTACAAGGCTATGTTTTATAATCTTAAGCCTCCACCTCCGAGGGTGGTAAGCATAGGTATATTAACGCCCATACTTTGTGAACTAAATACTGCTGTGTTTGAATAAGGTTTCAGTCTTCGATTCCTGAAACGAATGAAATGTTATTAGATGTTTCTTTTGAATAAATTTTCAGTAGCAGCCATTGAGTTAAGATGCAATACGTACTAGAGGATACGTCTTAAGTTAGTCCGTTTGTTTGAAACACGCATTAGAGTGCTCACTAAGGCGACTATTGCAACACGTTTGAGAGAAAATCCTTACCACTATTATAAATTAGAATATTAGCTTTTTTGTTTGTTTTTTAGGCTTCCGCGCTTTAACTTCTTGACCGATCTTCATGAAATTGCGCATACACGTTGTCAGGACAAAGGAACTTTTCAGCCAGAAAAAAGTACTGTACTCGAATGATCGACAAAATTTACATAGCGTTTGAATACACTGTTATATGTACATAATTATGTCAATGATAATAATACCAGATAATGAATAAAAATAACTAAATATTCTTATAAATTAAATAGGTAAATGCTTTGATTAACTTTATTTCCAAAAATGTTGCAGCGTTGTTTATGTATTTATATCAAATTGAATAATATATTGTGTTGTTTGTTTCATTATTTATTTATTTATTAAATTAGGCTCGTCAACAATATAAACACAAACATTGACTTATGACATTTACATAGCTTTGGAACTGGTGTTTACATCATTTACAGACGTGCACAACATTATATATCTTAAAATAGTATCCACAATTGTCTTATATTTAAAATAGCGCTTAAAACTAAAATTGAAAATAAAATATATACTTATATAATATACATATAACTATAGATATGTTTATGATAACAATGAAGTATTTGTGTTTCACTAACTATAACCAAATTGTAAATAAATAAATTTTAAAACTTTATAATATATACTATACTAATATAATTTATAAAATTTATTATAATCAATACATAAAATTATAAAGGAAGGGGGAATGATGTGGGACTTACATACCTATGTATGTTGCACTTGCTCGGGCAGTCACGGGTTTGTCGGGCTGCGAGCGGGTCGCACATTTTGTATTATTGCGTTCTCGAACAATATAGATGTAATTCTATCAAGGACATCTTTTATTTCTAAATCCCTGAAACCCGTGACACAACAACGTGAAAGAAGCCGCAAGCAAAATCTAGTTTAAAAATTTAAAACAAGGCATCATATGTGTTACGCTACTGTTTTATTAATATTGCACTCAAACGTGTCGTTCCAATAACCGCCTGACTTAGACTGAGTGTGTCAGAGAGGATGCACTCTAACTCGTATTACAAACAATTTAGTTGAGATGTCACCGTTAGTAAATACTTAATAACTCGATGGTAGAAGCACGGAGGCTGCCATTATGGCCCCTAAACAACAAAACGCTCGCTCTCTTTTATGTGTGATCTACAACCATAGCTAGCGCAGTTTGCTTGGATTTCAAGTCTGGAATCCGAACTATGATATATATGTCAGTCGACTTGAAAGAATACAAAAGAAATTTTTGAGGTGCATTCAATATCGACAAAATGTTACGTTTCCAATTATTTTGACAGTTGCAAAAAATTTCATCTTCTTCCTCTATATGAGCGAAGAAAAATTGCTGATCTTTCATTTCTATGTCAAGTGATGAACGGACCCGTTGACATACCTGAATTGGTGATTAAAATCGGCCTACGAGTACCATCTGCATTCTTACGCAGATCACACCTGCTGTACAGTCCCTTGACAAGGACAAGATATAGGCAAAACTCATTTTTAATTAGAGCATGTTAAACGACACATGCTTCGTGTCCGTTGTTTGTATGTTTGTTAAGTCCTCTGAGACACAGGAATTGTTCCTAGTGCTGGTTGTATTTAAAAGAAATAAATATATATCTTTGCTTATCCCTTCGGTGTTTAAGAATATGTGTATGTACTCGTATGAATATATTTTTAATCACACTTGTTTAAAGTTCTACACAATATTATAGAATTGCAAACATCATTTAAGTAAATTATATTTATGTCCTCAAAGTGTTCTTAAAATCATATGGCGGGGGCTTGGGACCGGCCACCCGCTACAACGGACGCCGCTGTAGCAACGGACTCCCCAAATTCTCTCTATAAACGTACCTACACTACGAATAAAAGTTGAGTACCGCTGATATAATTTTCATCATGGCGCCAATAATTCCGAGAACTAAGTTCTAACAACCTTTTCATCACAGTTTATACATTCAGAATAAAATTACACGTTAAACGTATAGGTAAAGAGCTTTTGAGAATTTAATGTACAGAAAATCAGGGCACGGTGAAGCCATTCTAAGAAATATTATAAATGTAAATGTGAGTTTGTTTATTTGCTACTCTTTCACGCCTTAGAGCGCCCGCATATTGAGCCACTTGTCGTGGCCACAAAACCCGACCACTAGTGACTCAGTCAAGCTACTAAACGCAGCCGCCAATCGCAGTTGCTAGTGGCTTAGTGGCGGCCATCAGTCGCCGCCACTTAACCGCTAATTTTGACCAAAAACATCTACATCGAAATTTGCCGACATCGTGACGTGAAATCGTTTGCGTGACTGATCTGTGTTGGTGGAAACGCGGGTGCCGAGAAGGAACCGGTGACTGTGGCCGAGTGTGCGCGCGATGCGAGCGACAAAACGCGGTCACAAGTAGCGAGCTTGGGCGACTCCCACAGCTTGTGGCTTGAGCGCGGCCATTCGAACGTTGGATTTGCAGTGATACTATACATAATTCAATTATTAAATTAAATTTAAAAAATCCCTGACACAAAATTCATTTGATACCCATATTGAGGGAGTTGTGAAAAATATATAATATTGTGGTGGCGGCCATCTTGCATTTGAAATTTATCATAGTGTATAGTATTCTATTAGTCAAGCCCTTTCATTTGATACCCATATTGAGGGAATTGTGAAAAAATATGTAATCCGCCATTTTCTGGCGACGACCATCTTGGACCGATTTTCATCAAACATAACTAAGAACACTCCCGACTAATTTACCTTTCAAACAAAAAAAAAACAAAATTCAAATCGGTTCATCCGTTCGGGAGCTACGATGCCACAGACAGACACACACACACACACACACACAGACACGTCGAACTTATAACACCCCGTCGTTTTTGCGTCGGGGGTTAAAAACGTTTGAAAAACTCGTCCGCAGCTTGTGGTCGCGTCTAGTGACCGCGACTAGTGGCTCAATGTGCGGGCGGCCGTAACTACACGACCAATCATTATGAAATTCAGTTAGTACAAGTCTGAAATCATCATCCTCTTCGCTCCGCCCAGATTGGAGGAGGACGTTTGAGTATTTCCCACTCTAAAGAAAAGGTTAATAAATATCAGCACTGTATATAAACTGTCCTACTGCTGGAAATGGGTTTATTTTTAGTGGGGTTAAGCTATCAACTACCATGCTGGCCTAGCGCGGCTAGCAGACTTTACGCATCTTCGAGAAAATTATGGTGACCTCGCAGACATGCAGGTCTGTTTGTATTGTCTTCACCGTTAAAGCAAGCGATAACTTTATTATTTAAGTTATTTAATATTTCAAGAAATCATAGTTTAGTAGCCTTGGAATCAAAGTCGATATCTCTGCGTGTCAGTCCAAAGGTTTTCCAGTAGGCTATCGTCATCGATGCTTCTAAAAAGGATAGTGGGATTATTTGTTTTAGAGCTAGGATGGACATTGTTTCGTTATTAAAGAGTTGTTGGAATTTTGATTAAAAATATGACTTTCTAACCCTGTTTTATCTCGCACGAATATTAGGTTGAAGATGATAAAGCAAAAAAATTGGAGGGTTATAATAATATTCAAAGGGTTTTAAAATAAATATTCGGGCTGCCAACTCTGTTGAAATGGGTTGTTAAATACTTTATTTTATTGTAAATTCCTTCACCGTTAAATAAACATTTAAAAGTTATTAACTTTAACCAGATTTTGAATATAGAATCTAGTATGAGCTAAATATCGATATTGTGAAATATACATGTAATGAAGAGAAGCAAATAAAATGGTTCTTAAAAAAATTCTATCGATTTAATTTCTTATTTAAACACTGATTCATTTTGTGTATTCTTTAATACAGCTAACTGTTTAGGATGGTGGTGAAATTCACCGTTTAAGTACTTATTTGTACGGGTCTTTTTCCTAAACACAGTGTGGCTGAAGGTTTGGTCAGGATTTCTGATGACAAGTACATCTAAGAAAGCTAATGAATTATTTGCCTCTAATTACGTAGTAAATTGGATGTTGTTATTAATGGAATTAAGATGTTTCAGGAATGCATTTACACTATCTGTAATTGATAATATTGTGAAAGTATATATAATAATGTAATATACATATATAAAAAAACACATAGCTGATGTAAAACACCAACGGTCGTTGAAGTCTGTTGTGTGTGCACGTGCATCAGGGACCAACCACTACCTAAAATTTGACAAACCACAGCTACTCGCAAAAAAACACCGATTCCTACCAAGGATGCTTAGCCAGGCTAATGAAATAAAAAAAAATCCTAATTTCAATAGAGAAGATGGTTGGAATGTACCACCAGCTTGGGATCCAGTAATTCAAATAGTCAAATCCAAGAAGAAGCAAAACACAGCGTGATCTCATGATACTTTGAGCTCATTCTGCGTAAATAGAAACACCAAAGATTAAATTATGTTCGGGTGCTTTGAAATAACTAAGTACACTTCAGAACATTGAGACAGCTGCCATCTTAGTCTCCCCGTGAACATGGCTGCTATAAAGCAACCGAAACGTCGGGTAAAGTATAAACTCAAAAATAAATATTTTTAATTAATTTAAATACCTTAAAATGTATATTAAAGTAAAATAAACAACGTGACAAAATCCGTATAAAGTGTTTAATTTCAATCGTGTAATAAGACTTTTTCAGCCGTATTATTAGGCTAAGATCCAATCTCGCAACTAATCAAGATAATAAGTATAAGAAATGAACAACACTAACAACATGAACTAATATATATTTCCAATCCTCTTTCATAATTGACAAAGATTTTTTTATTTATTTTTTTTATTTTTATTTATTTCTCCTCACATAAAGTTACTTACAACTAGTTACATTGTACATTCTTTATTATATTAATATGTGAGGAGCTGGTGTCTGTGATAGGCATGGAATGCCTGTGTTACAAATCACCAGGTCCCCACCCCTCGGACAATGGAAACATTTTAGACCAGAATGTTATACAATAAGAATTTAATTTATTAATTTAGGTAACTATATCTTAGGGAGTAATAAGAGAAAAAGGTATTTAAGAAATAATTTTAAAGGTAATGACTCAATATTTATTTGAATGGAGAAGGCGCAACTAAAACTTAAAGACTTTGGCGACTAAGTAATGGGTCCACACATTGATACCATACGCGTTGACTTGCCGTACAAGGTCACTTGCCGGCCTCACAAGTACAGTTATCACGTATGCCTAGGTGTGCGCGGCCCGAGAGCCGGCCAGTGACTAAGACTGCCCACCGCTTGCGCATACGTTATAACGGCACACTGCGTTAGTCCGCGGTTTAGGCTCATAAGCGGAGCGTTTATTAACAAAAGATTGTGCCCTTTCCCGTTCAAAATTGAGTAAATTTATGTGTGCACTGTGGTTTTGTAAATGTATGTGTGGAGTGTAGCGGATGGGGTTGTATGGGAGAATTTATGTGTGTGTAGGAGTCAAAGAGTGTGTGATTGAAGTGGGGTATTTAAGAGTATTAGTTTGTTTTAGTTAATTTAAAGAATTAAAAACTATTTGAGACTCTTAGTATGAATGAGTATGAAGAAGGTTTTCTGTGTGGGTATAGTTTATCTTCATTAATCTCTCTATAATCACCATTTTGCATTTCGTTTTAGGTAGGGAATAAATAGATAGGGCGCGATTTAGCTTGTTATATAAATTAGGTCCCTGGAAGTTGAAAAACCGCTGAGCTAAGCTTGTATGGAATGAGGAAACAGGACAAACTTTATCTTTCCGACGCTGGTTCTGAAATTTTTCTGGTTCATAGGTAAGTAAGGTATGTTGTTTTAATACTGTATAAAGGATAAAAAGCTGTCTGACAGTTAAAACACCACATTTATCATAAAGGTCCGCAGTAGGGTGGTAAAAAGGTAAGGATAGACTTACTTTTAGCAGAGCGCGCTGTGCTCTTTCGACTTTAAGGAAGTATGTCTTATGAGCACCTCCCCATGAGGTTATGCAGTAGCTTAGTTGCGATTGGCAAAGTGCATAGTAAACTGTTTTTATTACATTACGTTCAGCTATATGTCTTAAAGATTTAAATATAAACATTAGTTTACGGACCCGACCCGAGATGAGGTCAATATGATCATGGAATTTTAAATTTCTGTCAATAAGTACGCCTAGATATTTGACACATGGCTTGGTTTCCAGGATAGGACACGAACAGCTGGCTTCGGAAAAATTAGGGCACTTATGCGATGTTATTTGGAGTGATGGGTCTGGCCTATCATTCCATTTAGTTGAAAAGGTTACGTATGTGGTTTTGTCAGAATTTAAAGTTAGAGTATTTTCGTTAAGCCAGTTAGTTACAATGTTAAAGCCCTGTTGGGCATTTCGAAATACTTCTCGCCAAGAGGCAGCATTGAACAGTAAGGCCGTGTCATCAGCAAATGCCACAATTTTCAAGTTGGAAGTCTCTATTTGGCAAAGGTCGTTAATGTAGCAGAGGAACAATGTTGGACCCAGAATACTTCCATGGGGAACTCCGAAAGTTACTGGGACCTCTTTGCTGATTGTGTTTCCAATTTGTACACATTGTGTTCTATCTGTAAGATAGTCCTGTAGCAATTTCAATTGGAGATCTCTGATTCCCAAGCTTTCGAGCTTTTTTAACAGTGTAGGGACAGAGACCGTGTCAAAAGCCTTTGCTAAATCTAAGAATATTGCAATAGTTTTATTTTTATTGTCTAAATTGTTTGCTATATAATTGGTTAATTCTAATACCGCATCTGATGTGGATCTATTTGCCCTAAAACCGAATTGCGCTTTAGATAAAAGGTGTTTACTTTCTAAATATTTTATGAGTCTTCTATTAATCAAGCGTTCTAAAATTTTTGATAAGGTAGGAAGAATAGCTATAGGTCTGTAATTTTTGATACAGTCTCTGGCCCCACTCTTGTGGATTGGGTGAACCCGTGACTTTTTGTAAATTCTCGGAAATACACCAGTCGATAGCGCCAGATTGCAGACGAATGTTATTGGTGCGGTTAGGATTTCCGAATTTGTCTTTATGACTTCGCTTGGTATATTATCAAGGCCCACAGAGCACTTACTTTTCAAGCCTGTAATCAATGATCTGACCTCATCTTCATCAGACTGTAGAAGACCAAAAGAGTGGCGGCACGGGTGTAAGGCAAAGGGTACTGTCTGATGATTTTTTGTTATATTTTCGGCTAGGGTTTTTCCTACGTTAGCGAAGTAGTGGTTTACATCGTTTGCGGATTTCAGTGGATCATCCATGCATATTAATTCCAGTGGATTGTCTTTTGACTTCTTCGAATATGTAATTTCTTTAACAACTTTCCAGAGCTTTTTAGTGTCTTTACCTGCATTTTGAAATTGTAATTTGTTGTAGTTTCTTTTTAGTTTTTTAAGTAACCCGGAACAAAAATTACGATACCTTTTATATGTGGATTGGAGAATCCCATTAGAGGGATCTTTTTTAAGTTTCTTAGACAGGTTATCACGGTTTTTTATGCATTTTAGGATTCCCGGAGTTATCCATGGCTTTAGGACCTTTTGCCGATTAGAAATTTTAATGTTTTTAGAGTTATTCTCGATAGCCTTAGTAAGTAAATTGTGAAGATAATCTGCAGCTTCGTTACAATCGGTAATTAAATATAAGGGGCTAAAATCAATGACTTTTAGTTCTTGGCTCAAGAGATGATAATTTATACATCTAACTATTTTTTGGGGAATTTGTGTAGGGGGGGAAGCTATGAGTAAGGCAATACTGTTGTGATCGGTTAATGTTGTGTTAAGAATGAGGCATCGCGCTGTTAATTTAGTTTTAAGGAGTACATGATCTAAACAAGTTTTATTGTGTGTTGGGAATACATATGCAGGCATCATACCGTGAAAAGCAACTAAATCCAAATATGCAGAGTGATTATTATCTGCAGATTGTTCAGCTATATTAATATTTATGTCTCCTAATAATATTATATTTTGTTTAGATGAATATTTTGATAGAAGACAATTAAGATTGATCGGTTGCCAAGTTTATGGAACATATTTATCGATATAATAGCGCCCTTGACGGTGAAAGCAATTTTACAAATGAATAGCAGAACGTATTTCAATAATGAAATTAATTGAATCATTATGGAATGAAAACATATTAATATTGGAAACTATGAAAGCGTTCATAAAATAGTAACCAAATGTTAGTCAGTATAAGCATTTGAATTAATTTTTAATCAAACGAGGTTTTAGTTATATTTTTAATTCGCGATTTAAAGCTTAAGCCATTCATACCATACTTTATCATAGCGTTTAAAGAAATAAGAATAAAGCGGACATCTATATCCTTACAAATATCGGATATCCTTATAAAATATCACAATAAAATAACTAGTGTTTGCCCAGTGCAGTGGTCAAAATTCATAGAAAATTTGTGAACACTGATACAATTTTTTTATTGAGTTCGCTAAATCTCGTCGATGGCTACTAACGGAAAAAGGAAATTGGTTGGCTAACAAAGAAGAAAAGGTACTGAACTGTTTTGTATTCGCCTATCTATATAATACTACTCACAAATTATTTATTTATTTACTTAGTATTTATTTATGAATTTAATATTTCTCCTATGGACACCTTATATAAACGTGGGTTGCATACCGAATTAAAAAACTAATTTATGTAATAAAAACGCTGAGGCCATGGGATCCAAGTTTATGTAGGTCTGTTTATAAAGACCTAGCTAAGCGGCTAATCGACGCTTTGCGTGACGTGAGGGCTGGTATTTTCTTTGCACAAATAATAAGTAATGCCATTCAACGTGGCAATGCTGCCAGACTTCTGGGCACGAAGATCAGATCTTTATTATGACGCTTTTTAATTTTGTAGATATATTTTTCTCTTTAGTTTAAAATACTTCTTATAAATAATTTGTCTATATATTACGTTAATTATTTAATTGTCACTAAAATAAACGTACCATTTATGTAATAATAATAATAATATATATATTTTTTTTTGAATGTGTTGGTTGTTGGCCTGAGATGGCCTTAACAACTTTACGCGGACTGTGGGTGAGCGCAGAAGGCTCCCAACCCGTTATAAAGTAAACACTATGCAGAAGGCCGCTATACTCAATACTTGTCGTATAGTTCGTAAGTTTTTGCAGGACGAGCCCCTTGTAATAAATAATGCCCCAAATGAATCCCACTTGGTCTAGACCCGTGGTTTTCATTAAATTCCGAATTTTATTTCAGAAAAAGCAAATTAAACTAACCAAAATAATAATAATAATAATAATATTCTACCACATACACACAACACCATCTAGCCCAAACTAAGCAGAGCTTGTACTATGGGTACTAGACAATGGATAAACATAATTATATACGTTTTTTTTTGTAAATACATATTTATTATACATAGAAACACCCAGACCAAGACAAACATCCATGTTCATGCACACAAATGTTTGACTTGTGCGGGAATCGAACCCGCGACCTTAGGCGTGGCAGTTGGTTACACTAACCACTACGCCATAGAGGCCGACATATATATATATATATATATATATATATATATATATATATATATATATATATATATATATGCCAGGCTATCTCCTAATTTGTTTAAAGGTTTTAGTTTAAATTATTTACAAACAAATTACCATTTCCAAAAAAATCACATTTGTCATTTGGGGATTAAAATAAAATCAGAAAACGTGCCTTTATAAAGCAAGATACACTTTTTTTATATTTACTAAAGTGGCGCATAATCACATCCCATGTACCCTTAGAATAAATACGGAAAAGTCCAAAGTTTATGATACATTATGAACAAAAACATGATTTATATCCGCACAAATAAGCAGTAACTTAGCCAGTGTTACAAGATAAGTTATATTCGAATGCCATATATCGTTGTCCGGTGGCACAAGTTTTGAAACTGCCGAATACTATCTGACGGCAAGAAGTAAGACATGTACCGGAACTTGGCTACTTAGGTGTAAGAACAACTTCGGGTTGAATGTGTTTATGCAATGTTTGTCATGCTCGGAATACGTACTAATAAACTGCCTTGTTTCCTGCGGTAGTATGTAACTCGGTTTAGATTCTAGATTTAACAAAGAGTTATTAGGTTTTCCGTTCTAAAAATCCTTAGGTCCTTAAGGTTATTTAAGGATCACTGAAAAGTAGTAGGGTATCAGCGGTAGTGAAAGCGACTGCTGTGTATGTCGCCTTGGTTTTAATTTCTGTGCCGAGTCGCAGCATGGAGTCTGGATATGTGCTCCGTATACGGCAATAGGTTCACCTCATATTAGGTTAACATAATACCATAGCTAGCGAAATGCAGGTGTCATACACATTTGTTTCACACGCCTATAACTCCTTCGGTGATGTAGGATAGATTAT
This sequence comes from Catocala nupta, assembly GCA_963675205.1. NCBI lineage: Eukaryota > Metazoa > Arthropoda > Insecta > Lepidoptera > Erebidae > Catocala > Catocala nupta. Next base: position 4,350,688 of record OY776095.1, on the reverse strand, counting down.
ATATTTACTAATAACAATTAACAGCAACGATTTATTTATTTATTTTAGGTACACAAAACAGAACAAAGTACAAGTAGGTTTATATATAAATACATATTACAGTTATGTTCTAAACTAAGTTCCTAACTATGTGTACACTACATGATCACGATGGACTATGTTGCTAACGACGAAATAACGTTATGAACGTGAATTATCTATATAAAACAAAAAATATGAAACAAAATGCGGATAAAACACAAAGAAAAGAAAATAAGATATAAAATGAGAATCGTACTAATACTCAGCAATTATACTATTATACATTAGACATAACATGTTTAACATTACTTTTAAATTTTGCGAATCGGCTATTGAATATATCCAAAGTGTTTTGATGTGCCGGTAATAAATCATTGTACAGTCTCGATACATCCGTACCATTGGGTTGTAAAATGAGGTGTCAATAATGTGCACATTTAGAATAAAACTTTTAAGGTGGGGATGACGTGATCTAAATCTAGTATTAAAGTTGATAAGAGATTTCCTATGACCACACGTGATTGATATGCCTGGTGATGAAAGCTATCTTAGGGTATGATAACCGCTTTGCTGGGTGGGTCGCTGTTGTAGTTCTAGTTCCAGCTACCCATCTACCTTGCAAAGCAGCTAGGTGGAACACCGTGTTGGTTTTAGTTGGCGAGGGAGAATGCATCAGGAGCATAACTCCACGTTAAAAATAAATGTGTATGATAACCGTTTATCATCCGGCAGATCTTTTACTTGTTTTTTATATTTCCTTGGATGTCGTTGCTTGAAAGCTCAAACGTGTCTATAAACGGCAGATTATTACACGGAAATAATATCAAACCATAAAAATATAATACTTTGATTCGGTATACATCCTAGATCTCGCGCGGCCAGAAGTATTAAATTAGCGATCGCTTTCGGTCTAACGTGTTAGCGGGTGAATCTATTGATAAATAGAGCACAGTTTAAATTTCGTACTGATACTGAGAATTCCCTAACAAAAAACATGCCCAAATGACAGGTTTCTCATAGTGGGTGATTTTAACGTAAGAAATGCACAATGGACATCCATGGACCAACATAGTGAAGCTGTTCTAAAATCTCAGAATACAAACACAGATCTATTGGTTGGAGCATTGTCAAACTTTTTATCGTTTAACAACTTTAAGCAGTATAATTTAATCGTAAACTTAAATGGAATACAACTGTATCTAATAATAGGTTATTTTAGTTGCAATGTTTCTAAAGCAGCATACACTCTGATAAACGAAGATTCTCACCATCTTGCCTTGGACATTTCTATATGTAATTTGAGTTTAAAGATCTTACGTGCCCCACCGAGAACATCGCGTATCTTTCATAGTGCTGACTATGATTGTATTAATGCTATTTTATCTGGGATTGATTGAGGTTCTATCGTGGATGTACATCATATAAATCAATCTTTAATACGGTTTTATAACATCTTGGAGGAAATATTCGATACTTATATCCCAGTTAAACCTATATCTAGTAACAATAAATACCCACTTTGGTACTCTTTAGCTTTGATCAAAATTATCAAGGAAAAGTTAAAGTTCCATAAGAGATGGAAATCTTTTGGACAATATGGAGATTATTCTACGTTTGTTCTTTTAAGAGGTAGACAAAAAAGAGTAGCTAAATAATGTTATGACAATTACATATTAAAAAGTGAGAGTATTCTTGCTAAAAATAGCAAATACTTCTGGACCTACATTAAATCTAAAAAAAAGACAAATGATTTACCTGACAACCTGCACTTAGAGGACGTTAGTTCATCGAACGGGCAAGTCATAGCAGATCTCTTTAATAAATATTTTGGTACCACATTTGAGAAAGAATTTACTTATTCCTCGTCTTCCCAAAATACTGTTGAAAATCATACTTCGTTGAATCTCAGTACAATCAACATTCCATTGGATACTGTTCTGAAATACCTGAAAAATCTCGATACCAGGAAAAGTTGTGGTCCGGATGGAATTCCTCCTTTGTTTCTTTAAAGATGTCATAAAACTTTATCAGTTCCTTTGCATATATTATTTAATGTGTCACTTCAATCTGGCACGATGCCAACCTTATGGAAACAGTCTTATGTGGTCCCTATTTTCAAAAAAAAAGACAAAGACGATGTTAAAGATTATCGCCCTATTTCGAAGCTTAGTATAATTCCTAAACTTTTTGAACATATTGTCTGCGATAAAATCATGCCGTTAATTAAACCAATATTAATACCTGAGCAACATGATTTCACGTGTTTGAAATCTACTGAAACGAATTTGTGTGAATTTATTGAGCATATAACAGCAGCTATAGATGAAGGCTTTCAGGTGGATGTCGTGTATACTGATTATTCAAAAGCATTTGACAAAATTTCTCATAGACTACTAATACGCAAACTAGAGAGTATCGGTATACACGGTGATTTACTTCGATGGCTGGCGTCTTACTTAAGGGATCGTAGCCAGGCTGTTACTATCAAGGGCTTCTGCTCAACATTTATACCCATCACATCTGGTTTACCACAGGGCTCGCATCTCGGACCGCTCTTATTTAATATTTACATAAATGATGTTTATTTAAATTTCAATAAATCAAATTTCTTACTATATGCAGAAGATAAGAAAATTTTAAAGTTATAAAAAATAGTGATGATTGGCAAGAGCTCCAAAATGATATTGATAAGTTGTGTAACTACTGCAAGTATAATATGATTTACCTCAATGTCCAGAAATGCAATGTTATGCCTTTACTAAAAAGAAAATATATTGAATATAAATATAAATTAAACAATGAACTTATCGAAAGAGTATCCGAGGTGCGAGACTTTGGGATCCAGTTAGATAGTAAACTAATTTTTGATCGTCAAATAACATCTATTTCTAACAAGGCTCTACGAATGTTGGGTTTTGTATTCAGGGTTACCAAGGAATTTACGCGTCCATCCACAGTGTTGCTCTTGTATAAGACTATTATTAGACCGATACTCGAATTTGGATCGGTAGTGTGGAATCCACAATATAAAAATCTATATTGATCAAATAGAAAGGATCCAAAATAAAATAAATAATCATATTGCATGGAGATGCTATAAATATGAAAACTGCGGTGAAATGACTGCCTTGCCATCTCTCGAGACGCGACGGAATGAACGTGACCTAGTATTTTTGTTCAAAATTATAAGGAATCAAGTAGACTCATCTTATCTTTTAAGCAAAGTTGACTTTGGATGTCCACGTATCAACGCAAGAAAAAAGCAATTATTTTCTGTGTCCTTTGCTAGGACTAATTATAGGAGAAATTCCTTTATAATAAGATCCTGCCGCTCGTTTAATAACTTTGTTAATATCTGCAGTGACAATTCCATTGATGTGTTCCTTTTCACCTTTCTTTACCAAAATTTGCCTGTCTTGTTCCTGCTTTGTGAAACTGAATTAAATAATATAACTTTGTAACTCTGTGTTCCTGTGTCTGTGTTACTCTCTGTTCCTAGTTCAGTACTAGTACTAAACTATTAAATCTATTTATTTTTGGTTTACACTTTCCCCGACGTTTCGGTTGCTTTTCAGCATGGCTGCTGAAACGTCGGGGCAAGTGTAAACCAAAAATAGCCATGCTTAAAAGCAACCGAGACGTCGGGGAAAGTGTAAACCAAAAATAAATAGATTTAATAGTTTAAATTATTTTATTAGCTTATAAATTAGTAAAATAAAATCAGTAGTAGTGTAATATTTTCAAAATTTTGTAATACAGTGCTAAATAAACAACGCGATAAAATCCGTATATAGTAATTTAATTTCAATAAGCAATCGCATCTTCAGTCGTTACAACCAAAATATAAGAAACGTCAAGATTAAATCAAAGGCCAGACACATTTATTATAAAAACACTTCAAACGTATAAAGAATTTAAGATACGAAGAAACGAAAGAGATTTGCTCCTAAATTTGCTTCGCTACAGGATATTGGGGTCTTGGTAAACTAAATATTTTATGTCAGGTGAAAGGTCAGCGATTATTTTCTCGAATATTATACACCTACGTCGAGTTCGAATGAAAGTTAGATTATTTTTCTCTGAATCTTAGTATATTATATCTCTTTAATGATAAGTGGTATGAGAAGCATTGTGACTTGGTACCATCGTGACCGTTCTACCATCGCAATTCTGACCATTACTATAGCACAAGAGCAAATAGGAATCAAAATAAATCTTTTTGTGAAACTGTATCAAAATTGGTTGAGAAAGTAGTAGTGGGAATATCTCGCTATCTCATTCCGACAGCTGCGTTTAAATAGCGTTTACGTCACTGTTTCAATCGTGCGTATTTTAGTATTTGGGTAATATAACTACGAGTATTTATCTAAAATAATAAAATTGTATTACCACTCATATATAAATATAGATTAATATGTTATATAATCAACAACATAATTATGTCCATATAAACACAATTCTTTAACACTAACTTATACCTAAAATATTATAAAACAGAAATAAAAAAAAGAAAACTAAAACGTCATAGAATTCCTCCGCATCACAGTTGACGGGTAGTGTTCCCAGAAGACTGGCAGCATTGCTACGTTGCATGGCAATAATAATAAAAATGTTAGTGAACTACCCTATTACTGCGGAATAATAAATTACATATTCGAAAATTGCATAATCCTGTATCCGATTGTTGATCATTTAATTGAAATCCGATTATTGTAATCGGATTTTATACGAATATCGGATTGTAGAACTTGATTTGATGCGTTGGCTAGCAGTGGTAATAAAAATACTATGAACATGCTGTGCATGAGATTCTCGGCTCAATCCTCAATATATATAATTTTATTCGATATTCTATTTGTATCTAGCTATGTTTTGATTTCCACAGATAGTGACATGTAGATACAACGCATTTACAACTAAATGAGTTGTTTTGTACTTTGAAGCAAACACAGACATATCGAATCGTGTGTAAATTTTAACAAGTAACAGTCGCTAAGCTTCTTAAAATATTATCGGCCTACATTGATAGGTGAAGTCAAACCAACATTTTAGTTCTTCACTATCGAAAGCAAATAATAATAATACTATAACGTTTATTTTCTTATCACAATATTACGTAGATACATTAAACAGGTTAGGTACATAATAATTACATAAAAATAAAATTAAAATAAATTTTCGTGGGCCCCTGCTTACGAATTGTGAAACTAAAAAAAATTTTTTTCACGCCAACATACACCCCGTCGAGTCTCCCGTGGAGCCCTAGGGGTCCACCTGGACCACTTTGGGAACTAAGGCTCTACCGCCTGAAGAAGTAGGCAGAAGTGTATTAGAGCCACATATCATATATTTTTATAGATTCTACTTAAAAGGGGGTAAGAATGGCAGACGTCAATACGTCCGCTATCATATTTTTAGAATCCATGCTAATACTACAAATTTTATAACAGAAAAACCTAATAATACTGCTCGAATTCTCTCTTGATTGATCCTTACGCCGCAGAGTATGTATATATCCTAACTTCCTAACTAATACTGTTAATGCAGTTTTATTTTTTTATGTTTACCTATTTGTTTGTTACGCCTTAACTACTCGACCGATGATTACGAAATTTTTCATACGTTATGTTGTTATACGTTGTAAGGGGTTCAAAAAAGGACATATATGTATATTATATCCAGAAAAAAAGTACTGTTACTACCCTTACCTAACTATATTTACACGAGCAAAACCACGGACATAATCTAGTAGCAAATAAGCGCAAACTTATGCCACGAGATCAAACGTCAATATTAACAACAATAAAAAACGTGTAAATGTCAAGTTAGAACAATTTCTGTCTGATTATGTTAGTCACTGTCATTCCAGGGCTATTTGTTTCGTCCATAACTCCTGATGGGATGTTAAAGCAACTGAATAGTTTATTTTATTGAAGTAATGATCGTGAATGTGCTACATTCGGTTGATGTATAGCGCCAGGGCCGGATTAGGGTGAAAGCAAAAGGGGTTGGGCTTTTACTGCAGTCACTTCAAAAACTTGATTCATTTTTGTCTTGGTAAAAATAGATGTGGGTCTGCCACATCCCCGTTATCTTAAGCCTAGAGTCTATTAGAAATATATATTATATTTAAAAACCCTATTTTGTGGTCCACCTCGAGATAGGACTTTATTGTACATATTACGAGCCAAATGTTTAAGGCTATACGGGGATGGACTGAGAAACCGCGCTTACTTAACCGCTACGCTATCTGTATAGCTACCGGTTTATCCACAGAATATTATAACTAGTCTTATATGTTCTGTGGGTTTCTCAATCCGGCCCTGTATAGCCTTGAACATTTGGCTCGTAATATTATGTACAATTTCTTTGCTAGATGTATATTATTACAAGCTAAGTTGGCACGTGACTATCGCTCTGTAAACATCAAGAAGTTTTCCATTTCTTTCTAATTTAAAATTGGAACGAATGCCAATAAAATTTGGAAGTGTTTGTTAAAGACATAGTGTTGAAAGCATTTCATGAAATGGTATTTATTTTTCTAATAGATGTGTGTGATGTAGAACAATGTACAAATTTGAGCTGTAAAATATTTTGTACATACACCTACCAATTGGTTTAACTTAAGAAGTATCTGCTTAGGCTGCCTCGGTATCGCAATGATAGTGATGCAACTGCTGCGCATGAGATTTTAATTTTTACGCGCAAAGTGTGTTTAATTTTGGCAATAAAAATCTCTGTAACAGAACTGAGTCTGGAACCATGTCCGGTAGGCAGCTATAGGAACCTATTGCTATCTGTTCCAGACCACATTTTCATATAAAACGGAGCGACATTTTTATGCGGCACTTAAAGCTGCATAGCTGGCAAAATGTTTAATATTGTTTATTTTTCTCTCAAAAAGGTATATAGGTACATTGGATTGTCACTATAATGAGTACAGGATGAAAATATATATATATATATATATATATCATACACGCTCGCCGGTTTAAGGTGCTCTTAACCTGGCCTTTATCCAGAACGTCTCCGATCTGATCAAGAAACGTATTTATTTAAAGGAGTGTATTTATTTTTCCGTAGTGGTAGACAAAGGTAAAATTACCCGCATTTTATCACCTATGGTTTAGATCTCACGTTTGAATCATTTGTAAAACTATATTTTCAAAAGACATCTGCCACACTAGGAATTGTTTCTGTATCGCGGGGTACTTTACAAACATCCAAACAACGAAAATGTAGACTCGGAACAACCATTTCTAGATCAAACTTTTGTCCCGTATGGGATTTAAACCCACAACATTCAGCACAGTGGCAGTGGTGAGGTTACCACTTAAAGCACTACGCCAGTGTAGTCGTGCACATGCATTAATTAAGCCAATAACAATCAATATTTTCCGTGTCATTGGGGATTTCACAAACATTGAAATCACGGACACAACCCATCAATATAATGATCAAATGATCACACAAATTATACTGAGCAGTAACCGAAATGAAATTATTGCACTATTCCTGTAATATTATTTGAATGAATTCGATTTCACCCAGAAAACACGAATGTTTTGAAATCATTAAATTATTCGCGAAACATTAAATTATCTAGTAAACATTTAATAAAACTCCTAACGTTTAACCAAAAACTGCACATTGCGATCAGTCAAGCGAAATGCCACCATTTTGTCAAAATTCATCGACAATCATATTCCGCGCCGGCGCCTCTCGCTGTAAAGCCACTCGACCGTTAAGGCTCGTCAACAATAAACACTCCACACCCGCCTGTGTGCTCGACTCTCCAGCTCCGAGGAACCATTGTGTATGTGTACGTATTAACATTATATAACTTTAGGACTTTTGTGTTTGGTATCTCAGGATACCTGTTAGAAACGTTTTGATATTTTGCAGACTTAAAAGGAGCAAAGCGGTTTGTTGGCGAAATATACCAAAATGCGGAATAAATAAGTAGTGTTGTAGTTTCAAAATGATGTAAGTAATAAAGATATTTTAAAAATAAGCAGCGCGACGAAATTCATGTAAGGTAGTTTAATTTCAATGACAATATTACATACATATTTTTTATTTATCAACATTATACTTAAAACAACAGCTTCGGTTTAGCAAAAAATATTCGTCCACAATATTGTTTGGTTTAAGTAGTCACCTCGCTTACCCTTATCTGTGTGTTGTTGTGGTAACACATACATACCTACATAGATTCACACCTGTTTCCCAGAGGGGAAGGCAGAGACTACGGATTTCCATTTGCTACTATTCTGACACACTTCTCTGGCTTCATTCACTTTCATAATATTCCTCATATACGCTCGCCGGTTTGTGTTGACACGTGACAAATTATTGAGTTATATATAAATATGTAGTTGTTACAAGTTTTGGTGTACTTGTGTCCGTTGTTTAACTGTTTGTATGGTTTCTTGTTATATATAAATTATTAGTAGTGTAGAGGTTGTCAGGCAAAATCCTTAAAATTAGAACGGAGTCAGTAGCGCTGATTTAGTGGTTACGGAGTACTGGGGAGTATGGGCACTTTGCGCTTACGATAGCCGTCAATCGCGATGTGTCAACTTTCATTTCTGGCCTTGCTTAAGTAGTATGGCTTTTATACACCTTTGCAAGCTCAAACATTAGACGGGTAGACAATAGGTTCGCTCCCTATTACGTGGCACCAAAAAATCCGTGAAAAGTGTCTACAACAGTAGTTCCCAAAGTGGTCCAGGTGACCCCCAGGGGTCCATGGGAGATTCGACGAGGGTCTATGTTGGCGTGATAAAAAAATGAGGGGCCACAATTCCTAAGCGGGGTCCACCAAAATTTATTTGCTTTCGATAGTGAAGAATTAAAATGTTGGCTTGACTTCACCTAGCAATGAATATTTTAAGAAGCTCAGCGACTGTTACTTGTTTCAGTTGACAGATATTTTGACTATCGCTGAAAACCCGAGAAATTTCTAAACAATAAAAATCTCAGCTCGTATATATTTGATATTTTTTTTAATTTTAACCCAATTTTATATCGATTTGTCTTGGCGGATTAAATTTCTAGCTGCAGGGAGTCCACCGGAAACAGCAAAATTTTGAAAGTAGTCTATGGCAAAAAATGTCTGGAAACCTGTCTACAACTATCCCAGCAGCAATCTATGATACGTTTGGCAAATTTTTGTGTAACACAAAATAAGCCAATATACAATTATGGCAATCCAGAGTGATATTGTTAAATGTAAACGAGAAAGATCAGATTTTTCTTCATTTACATTTTACATTGTTAGCAATAAACCATTTTACACTGTCGTTTGTATGTATGTCATTTTAGCTTCAAAGTACTCTAGGGACTCACTTGTTCATGACTTGTTTACGAAGTTTGTTTTAAAACATTTGTAAGTTAAAGTCTTTTCCAAATCTAACTGAGTCTTTCAGAGTTTGTAATAAAATTGAGACTCAATGAGAGTTTTATTTTAGCATGTGTCTGACTTGACCATTGTTTTTAAAATGAATCGATTTTTTATAAGTTAGTTGTTGGTTTGATATTATATGGAGTATTCGTGGGTCAGGTAATGTGATTATTTTTAGCCAAGAAATAAATAATATGAATTTGCTCGGTAGACGGTAATAAGCTCTTTGTAGAACTTATAAGACTGCTGCTGATGAAAAATGGGTGTAATAGAATTCATTACCACTGTGTTACCTAGGCAGTCAAGTAGCAAGTCAGTGTAGTAATGAGGTGATCAAACAAAAGTTGCGGTAACCGTTCTTTAAAAAAGAAGGTGGTGGAGAAATATTATTCATACTTCTAGCTTCGGACAGACTCTAAAGTCCTGTTACACAGTTGTTATAAATACAGGCATTTTATGTAAAATATGTTTATATTTAATACTTAAGACAACTTTAATACTTAACACTTTCCTGTATATAAGTTGAAAATGTTATACCACTTTTCATGCACCAATAAATATTATCTGTTAGTTACATACTTCAATCGACTCTATGATTACATAATACTGGCTGCATAAAAAGAAAATCTATTAGTTTTAAGCTGTTTCTTTAGCTAAACTACACACATAGATTCACGCCTGTTTTTTGGGGGTAGGGAGAGACTACAGACGTCAATTTGCTACGGTCCTGGCATATCTCTCGCTTTGATTATACATTCTTTAAGCAAGCTTGTTGGTTTACTGTTTCTTTAACTTGACACGCGTACTGCTCGCGCCATGACGGCTGCGCGTGAGTCGGAGTGGTGGATGGCGCCCCTCTTCCCCTCCTGCCTGGCGATAGCGGATATATAAGCCGATCGCATTCTGGTTCGGTTTCTCTTCCGGCTGGCTTCAACATCATCAGCTAAGTGTTCTTACCTCACAAGAACCACGCAGTTTGCTGTGTTTCGTGTAAAAAGGACTTATCCTTTTCACACGAAACACGCCCTGACTACTGTTCGTGTAGGATTATATAAAGCTACCCAGTAAACTTGTGAAATACATATATATATATATATATATATATATATATATATATATATATATATATATATATATATATATATATATATATAAGTTAGAGATACACACATACAAGATATCTTTGTTAAGTTTCATTTCAAATTTTACTAGAGAAACCAGTCCTTATTTTAATACAAAAATATAATATTAATTAGGGATCTGATCGATCCAGAAAATGGGCCTGGTGTAAATTTGTTTAGAGATTAATCAAAGATGATATGATGGTTAACACTATTAATATATTACTAAAGAATAAGTATAGACAATAATAACTTTCCTACACGACAATAATCAGGGCGTGGTTTGTCCAAAGGCTTTCTTCGTGGTCCTTCAGGAATCAGGACACTTAGCTTGAGAAGTGAAACCGGCCGGAAGAGGTCGCGATTCAGGATGCGATCGGCTTATATATGCGCTACCGCCGGGCAGGAGGGGAAGAGGGGCGCCAGCCACCACTCCGACTCGCGCGCAGCCGTCATGGCGCGAGCGGTCCGCGTGACAATATTAAGCCAAAGCTTGTGTTAATTTTTAGTGTTCCTATTATAGTTTAATACCTTTCTGCAAAGATGTATGGTATCTTATCTTATCTTGATCCGGGGGCCAGTCATTGTAGACCGGCGACACTTCGACCCAGTGGGATCTTTTGTGTCGGCCCCGAGTTTTATCCCTGAGCTATCTTCCTATGAATGTACTTCATCAGTCGCAGCGTACACTTCAGAGGGAGAAGCCTGAAGTCTTCAGGGTTCGGATATGCCAATCCCATCAGACCCATTCTTAGTCCGGCCAACGCGTCACATTAACACAGTAGGTGTGATATGGACTCGTCCTGTTCACCACAGGCTCTGCAGATCGGATTGTTTGACAATCTCAATCTGCACAGGAAGTCGTTGGTGCCAAAATGACCAGTAAACGCTCCTGTGAGTAGGCGTATTTGGCCCTTGTTGTACCCGCAGAACTTCCGGGTAAAGCCCGTGGCTCTGTTTGCAATGAATTTCTTGGAGTGTTCCAGACCCCTAAGGGCCATCCACTCCAGCCTGTGTTTATCATTGCCATGTGCATTCAAAGCTGCCTTGACGGTACTCTCAAAGAGACCTACGAATGGCTCGGGGCCCACAAATAGTTGCTCCGAGCCCTTTTTGGCTAATACATCAGCCTCCTCATTACCCTGCACCCCTGCATGCCCCGGAACCCACACCAGCCTGACTGTGTTTTTCCTGCCAAGTTTGTTAAGGGCTTTAACACAGTTCAGGACCAGTGCTGAGTCCACCCTACAGGAGTTCAGAGCCTTAAGAGCAGCTTGACTGTCACTGAGTATATAAACAATCTTGTCAGTGACATTGTTGTTAATATTCTCCTGCGCACAGGTAATTATAGCATAGGTTTCCGCCTGGAAGACCGTTGCATATTTGCCCATGCTTTGGTTTACCTTGCAGTCGTTGGCATAAATACCAGCGCCTGATCCTGTTTCCATTTTGGAGCCATCGGTGTACCAAATGAGACAACCCTTGTCAGGGGATCGTAGACCTCGTCTCCATTCGTCCCTTGTGGGGACCTTTATTTTAAAATTCTTTTTGAATATGTGTATTGGTTGCATTTTGTCACATCCCATGCTCATAATCTCTTTAAGATTCTTCGAGATCTCCAGTTTTGTGTGTCGAGTTACTGGCATGTTGACGCTCCACAGCCCATGTATAGATAGTCTATGTAGCGCCGTCATCGCCTCTAACTCCACAACAATGTGTAGCAGCGTTAGGTCCAGCAGGATCTCTAACGTAGCCGTTGGCGTAGTAGAGAACGCCCCTGTTATAGCCATGCAGGCTAATCGCTGCACCTTCGACAGCGCTTTCCTGCATGTTGCTAGTTTGGTTCTTGGCCACCAGACAACGCTTCCATATGTGATTATGGGTCTTATCATCATCATGTATAGCCACTTGATGACCTTGGGCTTCAGGCCCCAGGTCTTCCCATAAGTAAAACGAATCATACCGAAGACCCGCTGGGCCTTCATTATGGCTTTGTCTACATGAGGTTTCCACGTTAGCTTGTTATCTAAGGTCATGCCTAGATACTTCACCTCCGTGGACCATTGTAGCTGTCTACCATACATGGATAGAGTTCCCAAGCCAGTCAGATCTCTCATCCTAGTAAACGGCACGACAGTAGTTTTCCCTGGGTTGATCGATAAATGGTTACTACTGCACCATTTTTCTACCATACTCAGGGCCCTCTGCATGAGACTGGATACTGTGCTCGGAAATTTTCCATTGACAAGTATCACCAAGTCATCCGCATATCCGACCGTTAAGTACGGACCTTTGTTGAGTTGTTCTAAGAGTGAATTAACCACCAAGCACCATAAGAGTGGTGAGAGTACTCCACCCTGTGGGCAGCCTTTGGTAGTCATTGCAGTCATTTCATCCCCTAACAACTCAGACCTAATAATTCTTCCTCTGAGCATACAATCCATCCACTTGCAAATGGTTGGCTCTATGCCGTGATTTGCCGATGCCACACTAATGGCATCAAAGGTGGTCCGATCGAAAGCTCCCTCAATATCCAGGAATGCAGCAATGCATACTTCCCGGTTATCTAATGCATGTTCTGCCTTATTTACCACAAAATGCAGTGCCGTCTCAGTGGATTTTCCCGACTGGTAGGCACATTGTAGCCCGTGGAGGGGAAATTTTCTCAATGCTCCCTCCCTGATATGTCTATCTACTAACTTCTCCAGGGCTTTCAAGAAGAACGACTCAAGACTAATAGGTCGGTATGCCTTGGCTTCTTCGTAGTCCTCTTTGCCCGGCTTCGGTATGTAGATGACTTTAACTCGCCTCCATATCTTTGGAATGTATCCAAAAGCTATGCAGGCTCTGTATAGTCTGCACAAATGCGGAACCAAGAGTGCAGCTCCCTGTTGTAGGATAATGGGATAAACCATGTCTGGACTTGGTGACTTGAACGGTTGAAAACCATTTAGAGCCCAGCCGACCTTCCCTTCATTCACTACCTTCCTTGCAGTATCCCAATCTGCTTTGGTTGTACGGTAGCCTAGTTCAACCAGGCTAATCAGGTCCTTCTGCTCCTTTTCTAATATCTTACAGTCCGGAAAGTGTGTGTTTAGCATCATTGCTAGTGTCTCCTTACCGGACCCTGTTCGCTGCCCATTGCCATCTCTGATGGTTGTCAATGGGTGTGCTCTGACAGTCGAGATAGCTTTGGAGAGTCTCATTCCTTCAGGAATAGTACTGATGTTTTCACAGTGGGCTCTCCAAGCCTTCCGTTTGGCTTTCCGCACAGCTTTGTTGTAGTTGGTCAAACAGCGAGCGTAAAGATGATGGTAGAAGTAAAGTAGAGTAAAGTAAAGTAGAAGATGTATGGTAAGTACAGAGGATGTAACGGATACGGCGGCTCAGAATACGTTTGCTATGGCGGCGGTTACTCTAGCGGTTTTTTTTTCGGTGGGTTCTACGGCTGCCCTAACTATAGTCAAGGCATACAAAGACTTTGTCGTCATGGGTGGGTTGGCCATATAGGTGGCTCGATGGCTCGAATATACAAGGCAGTAATGGAATGCAAAATGGATGTTGCGGGTACCAAGATGGTGGTGGCCAGTCTTGACATTGTGGACATGCCCATGGAATATATAATGGTGATTACTAAAGAGGCTACCGCTATAATATTGAAGTTTTAATTCAATTTAGTGTCAGCGACCCGTGATATATACAGCGCCATGTCATTTTAATACATCCTTTTGAATAAACTTTATTTTTGGCTTAATATATCGAAGGAAAAAGCTGCAGTTGAAATTTTGTAAGACACCTAGCTTGATATAATTTTGTATTTACTCTTTTAGATGGCGCTGTTTGACCTGGCTTGGCTGGCCATAATTGACCTGAAATGGCTGACTAGCAGAAGGTCGACAGCAATTTTGCATACTACAAAACACTCAAGTTTTATGAAGCCGCGAATCGGTATGTATTTAATTCTTTCTTTCGCGCTTTGACACGTTTAACGCTGAACAAAATAAGGTATTATCACATCATATCGTGTGTCTCATTAACACGACACCGCGATGATCTATATTGATAAATTATATTTCATGTTCCTAAGGGACACGTTACAAGCTGTTACGTCAAGTCATGCTTTCTAAAAAGTTTGACGTCAGCAACGTGAGGGGTAGAGGGGGTGATTAAAATGTAACATTATACCTGAACGCCACTGGAGCTTGCGAACACTGACATCCGACGTTGTAAGGCTGTGTGCATTGATAGAAGATGAGCGGAAAGCGATAATGGCTCGGTATCAGTTAGTTATTTCGTATAACAAAGTGCAAGATGTTGTGGGAATCTTACTCGGATCAAATTATTCCCGTGTTCCAGAAATGGGTGTCCTGAGCTTGGCTGTTCATTGTGATCGTTGTTTTAGGATTTATTCATTGTGCTGGCGTTATCTTTTTAAAACACAACCATCTAACGGTATGGCGTTAACGCGAAAATTACACATTGAAAGAAAACTATTTATTTTATGGTTTTTAATAATAATAATAATGAATAAGGGTTTTGGGTGTATGTATTTATTTAATTTATTAGATTTAGGTCTTAAAACAACACTATGACATAATGATTTTGTATTTAAGGCCCTGGTCTTTATAATAATTATATAAATAATGAAGAAAAAGGAAATTATTGAGACATTGCAGTGGTAGATATAGATTATGTAAAAATTTGCTTTGCTCTAGTGTCAATATTCACAGTGAAAATAGAGGAAAACGGTTGTATGGAATAAACACTGCCAGCATTTTTTCCTCTTAATATTGTAAAAAGCCAGGCTGGCTTTAACTTTGCAAAGTAAAACGCTTTGTAATTGGTACAAAACAGCACCCGCTTGCAGTTAGGAGCGGCGGCCATATTTGAGTAGCGCTAATTGAGACTCATAGCCACTGAACAAACATAGCGATACCGCGGATCGCTTTGGTACTATCCTGGCTTTGAAAGTGGCCACTATACTGTTATTTTTATTTTCGTGTTGCGGTTTTCAAAGCGTTGATATGAGCGTCAACATTTGCTACCGTTGCTTTGACAGTTATAATATAAATTTGCGCTCGTAACGAACACGAAATCAAACCCGATTACGAGGGTTCGAATTTTGAGCGAAGTATTTGTATTTTCCTCTTCGAAAATACTGCAGCACAAAGTCTAGAAATGTGAACTTAGAACATAATTCGCTTTAATGTTATACACATATGCGTTGCCGCTCTGGGAGTCTCAGTACGTATGTTAAAGGTTTACCTATAATAAGTTTATGTGATACCTACAATGTCTCTTATGTCTTTGGGATAATATTGTCTTCTGTTTACGCGAATGTTATTCATTGAAATTAAACTACTATATACGGATTTTATCGCGTTGTTTATTTAACACTCTATTACATAATTTAGAAACTGTTACACTACTATACTATACTATTAAAATTTACTAATTTTAAGCTAATTAAATTATTAAAACTATTTGTATTTAAGTTTACACTTTTCCCGACGTTTCGGTTGCTTTTCAGCAGCCATGGTCACAATAAAATCCATATATAGTAGTAGTAGTCTTTGGGATATTCAAATAAAAGAGTTCTGGTTGATCACTGAAAATATTTTGCAAGTGCCTAACATACAAACTGTCTAGCTATCGGTCTGCCTATTATGCCCGGCGGGTGACGACTGGTGTAACTCGCTTACATTATGCATTGCATTCCCTAATGGCAGAGAAACGCAAAGTACATGCATGTGTCGTTATAAAGTATCTGGCAGATAAACGGTTATCTGATTTTCGAAGTTGACTTTATAAAATCTGTATACTTTATTAAATCTGTCCCTAGATACTTTATTTGCCATATGAAAGAAATTATTGACGATTTAAACTTTGAAACTAAAACGATTAAATCTAAAAGTATCATATACAATGCTTTATATGTTTCTAAAAAGAGTTGCTGAGATACAAAGCAGCAAACTAACCTCGGCATCTATTCGGTACACAATATTTTACCCCGCTTGTTCAATCTGTTTCCAAGCACCTACACTTATACTGGTAGGGAAATAAAGGGAAAACTTGCAAACGTTTTAACTTTCCGTGGAAACTTAGATAGGATGCATACTTATGCAACCAACACTTTTCCCTGAAAGCTGAAAATGAGACTGGAGATAACAAAACGAGTACAACTTTGTATTTTAAAACTGAATTCTCGGAGGAAACGTGAACTTTTGCTAACACGCTTTTATTAAATTGTTTATGTGTATGTAACTATGTAGGAATGTAAAGGAATCCTGCGGTTTAATGTTTATCCACTTACACGTCATCGTAAAAAAGTGAAACAGGTTCTTATCAAGTGTGCAAATTAATGAAAATTTTTACAATCTATTTGAGAACTGATTAAAAAGTCACAACAAGAAATAATTTATTTACATTGAAATAAATATATACATAGTTTTACACTTATATGCTGGAAGGAGTAGGTTTAACGCCCACGTACCGCAAGTCTATTGTGATTTATTTGACGAAGTACCAGGCTACGTGCTACTACTAACATTTCTTAACAGGAAAACCCTAATATACCCGGCTATCAAGCCCGTGACGTCATTCAACCTACGATTACCTTAAAAATCTATAATATTTAGTTTCATAATAAATAATTTGTTTTAAATAGTTATATGAAATATTATAAAAGCGTAAGGATCATGACTTTATCTTTACGATCACGCTGTGCACCATCTGGTATAATATTCCTCTATTCACAGCAAAACATCTTCTTTGAAGTTTGGTAATGTTACCTACCGCACGATCATCACATGAATGCGTTTGATATCTTCTATAGGTCGGAGGTACCTCGCTACTTTAAGTATCAAGTTGTGGGCACCCTACGATCCTAAGAAGTTTATTCTTCTGAAACTTAAAGTGTTTTCTCATGTTCATTTAGGAATCAAAAGTTCGTGTTGTTTCGTTTAGGAGTTGTGATATCGATTCTACTTTATACTTCTGCCTCTATTGTTACCTAGAAAAGTTGTGCTTAAATAATGTTGTGTTTATTAATTCTCCATCATCGTAATGAAGCGAGGGAAAGCTATAATTGTATTTGTACTAAGTTCATAATAGACTCTAAGACTAAATATGTGGTTAAATGCATTATAGTCACCAACGCCATAAAAGTCAGCTGTGTCAAGCAAGAATAGTCCGCTTCTATGATCTGCAAAGCAAGTCTTTTCTTGCAAAGCTTGTCTATTACAATCTAACAGGCAATTTTCGAGCACCATTTCGCTACTGATAATTTCGTTAAGCCAATAATACTTTGTCCGAACTGATAATCAAACTCGAAACTACGTCATCAAAGTATCACGATTTACCCATCAGCATAAAATCTATCAGAATCACTGAGCCTGTCTACACGCAACTTAGCTAACGCCGACGCCGGCATATATATAAAGGAATAAACAGACTTCAATATGTGTATTATTTATTGCAGACAAGGCGCACGATCTTCCCATAAACTGAGATTTTGTTGCAACTAACGCAGCTCAGCTGAACAACACCTGTGTGCCTCTTTTGTGTGGGGAGGGGTATCTTGGTATTTTAAATGCTTGGCACGAATATTCACAACGCATTCAACCCAAGTTAGTATTCACAGATGTCGTATTTACATCTGTTACACAACCAAGGCAATATATAATTGTATACAATTACAATAAGCTAGATTTTGCCTGCGGCTTTGCTCGCGTAAATGTAGGTTAGATAAGGAGAGTAATAGTATTTTTTCCTGGATGAAAGGTACCTTATGACCTTTTCTGTTCTTCTGACAATGTGTATGCGAAATTTCATGATGATCGGTCGAGTAGTTAAGGCGTGCAACAGTAACAAAAAAACAAACTCACATTCGCATTTATAATAGTAGGCTTCCGTGGCGCAGCGGTAGTGAATGCGAGTACTGTGCATGAAGTCACGGGTTCGAATCCCGGGTCGGGCCAACAAAAAAAGTTATTGGGTTTTTCTGTTAAGAAATCTCAATACGAGCCCGGAGTTAGGATGTTTGCGGTGTTAGACACTCCGTGCCTCGGAAAGAACGTAAAGCCGTTAGTCCTGCGCCGGATTTCTCTCCGGTCGTGTCGGATTACCGTCCCATCGGATCATGAGAGTTAGGGAACAGAGAGTGCACTTGTGTTTGCGCACACGCTTGTGCACTATAATATCTCCTGCGCAAATAGCCAGTCTCCGTTAAGATTGGTCGCCGTGACCGAAATTCGGTCTGAAGGATATTATTAGCTAGGATAGGTTTTACCCGCAATTTCGTGGGGTTTTCTGAAAGAATAAGGTAAAATAGCTTATGTCTCTCGTTTCGACTCTCCAACTATTTCTATTGTCACGACTTCTAGGCGGTGAATCAAAGATGTATCTTAATTAAAACTCGACTCCTAGGCGGCGTATTTTGATAAAAGATGCACCAGATTTTAAATTAGACCTTTAGCAATGCAACTATGACAATCGTATTTAATTACGTGCAGTTGTTTTTTCGTGATACACGTTCAAACAAATAGAGAGACAAAAATTGTTATAACTTCTATATCGCTTGTTAAGACCTCTCACATGATGAACAACAAAAATGTTACCTGGACGACAAGTTAATCTTTGTTACACGACAGGTGTTGCTCGAGGCGAGACAGGAACAAGGAGTGACAAGGATATACGATCCAGATTGTGTAGAGATATGACGGGATTAGACCTTCACATTTACGCTACGGGTGATTTGTTCCATGAAAAGTATTATGACATTAGCGAGGAGAAAAATTATAAGAGAAGTTTCTTTTTTAGTTTTGTGTATTCCTGATAGGTGACCTGGAGTCTATTTTCATAGCTACGTTTGTTAAATGT
This sequence comes from Catocala nupta, assembly GCA_963675205.1. Lineage (NCBI taxonomy): Eukaryota > Metazoa > Arthropoda > Insecta > Lepidoptera > Erebidae > Catocala > Catocala nupta. The sequence continues at coordinate 4,331,260 of OY776095.1, read as the reverse complement.
TTCGGTATACGGCCTGTTTCCGTCTGTCAGACACTTTTATTGGCATCAGGAATCTCCCGATGGGAATCGTAGGCTTAATCGCGGATCTTATAACCCGGCAATTACGAGGCATTTGAGTAATCTGTCTGATAAAAAATAAGGTTTCAAGTTTAATATCTTCTTGTAAATACACGGGCCTTATCAAAGTGTATGAAAAATGAGATTATAGTCTAACACAAAGGCCCAGTGCGCGTTGGCAGACTTTACATCTCTCCGAGAACATTTAATTTTTATATTATACCTAACATCAGTCCAATCGTAAACTTGTTTACTCCCTAACCATAGTAAAATCTATGAGTAACTCTCTTGATATTCGACACTAACAACAAACGGTTCTCAACTCCCACACGAAATATTATCACTAATATTATAAATGCGAATGTGAGTTTTCACTACTACTATATCATCATGGAATATCGCATGCACGTTATCAGGGATGCTAAAAAGGACAGAGGACAAATACGATTGTGAACTTGTTTGTTACGTTTTAACATTGTAACTACTCAACGGATCATCATGAAATTTCGCATACAGGTTTTCAGGGATTCAGAAAAGGACATACCTTTACCATACAGAAAAAAAAACTGTTACTTATCTAACTTAACCTACATAGGGACTTTGTAAGTATGCAAGATATGATTAGTAGTAGAGCCTCGCTGATTTCAGCATGAATGGGCCGGCTCGACCGGGGAAGGACTAGGTACCCTCTCTCAGGATATCGACGTGAAATAGCAGTATTTCTACTGTTGTGTTTCGTTTGGTGAGTGAGAGTGCCGGTGGCCCAATAATCCTTTTTCCCCCTTCCCGCTCCTTCTCCTTCCTACTTCCTTTTTCTCTTCTTCCTTTCCTAAAGGGTCGGCATCGCGCAAGTGATGCCTCTGGTGTTGCAGGCGTCCATAGGCTGCGGTGACCACTTGCCACAGTATGCCACCTTAGATGTATAAGAAAAAAAAAGATCACAGTTTTGTGTGTAAGCGAAAAGTATGTTGGTGTCGCCGACAGTTACTGTGCGTTGTTCGGTCGGTACGAACTTGGATGGATTTTAATGGATTTCGACATTATTTCGGACAATAAATGCAAAGGTTAAAGTTTTATTCACCGTTTCATTTAACGCCAGTGAAAATGCAACACATACATATATCTAAACATACACACACACACACACACACACACACACACACACACACACACACACACACACACACACACACACACACACACACACACACACACACACACACACACACGCGCGCGCGCGCGCGTATTAGGACATCCTTAAATACATTTACCCAAGCGAAGGCGGGTGCAAATGCTAGTAAGACTATATATAAATTATAACTATTAGTATTTTGTAGTAAAAGTATGTAATAAACACGTTCTACGTCAAGCTGTCAAGGTTTCGCTGAGAAATGCATGTAAAGTGTTTAATAGAGAGCAATGAGCACCACTAAAACAAAAGAATGTGCCATAAACGTGAATGCTATTCGCTGTTATAGCCGAAACATGGCTCAATTTGCAACGATATTGCTTTAAGGAGCTGCGGTAGCTCAGTGGATGAGGTTTTGGACTTCGAGAGGTCGAAGTTAGTTCTTACAAAGGAAGAGAGAACCCGGGCATCGGATTTGGTTACTCACGATGATATGCAAAATATAGACTATTTAATAACCTATTGAGTCGCAGCGATACACCGGTGGCCAGGCACAATAGATTTTAATGATGTCTGGTACTACTGATTTTGATGTATGGTACTCTAACACTTGACATATTAACTTAACCGCAAGGTCAACGAAGCAGGTGATATGTTTTTAGCGGATACTTACACACATACATAGTCACACGCTTGTATTTCCATAAGAGGGTTGGCAGAAGTGTATACTGTACGTCAATGGTTTCAAAACCATTGACGTCACGTGGGTCTCATGTAATAGAAGGCGAGTCTATTGCCGTCTACTGGGCACGGATCAAGACTCTTTGCTTTTAAAACTATCTTGCCGAAAGGGTAGAGCGTTTTCAGTGTAGGTTTGTACCTATTAATCATTGAGTCTCCTTCAAAGAGGTTAATGAAAACACTATGTGGGTCTGTGTGTCTGTCTGTTAGTGACAGTTTGTTAGTGACAGGCATAGCTCCGGAACCACTGGACCGATGGACTTGTAACTTGGTGTACAATCATCTTGGGGTCATTTCTCGGTCGAGTTTGAATATGGGCCCTGTGGGTTAAAAGACCCTCGAGATATAGGAGTCACAAAGTCATAAGGTCAGGGGATATACACCAACAGAGTGATTTGGAAGTCCATGGGAGAGGCTTTTGCCCAGCAGTGGCACATTACAAAAAGCTGATAAAAAAAAGTTTAAATGAAGACGAGGAGGTTGAATCGTGGTATTTTACACCATCTCGTTACGTTATAACATACTAACGTAGAGGTGCGCCTATACTACACGTTATACGCTTGACTCAGCGTGAGAATCGTAAATGAGATTTCATGCACAGCAGCTCCAGAAACTGGCTACAGTTAAAGGCTTTTAAAGCGCTGGTCTGCTGGAAGTTTTAACAATTAAGATGAAGTTCGATAGATGTTGAGTTAAGTGCGATGCAGTTATAATGATATCCTCTCGTTAAAACTTTGCAACGGATTGCCACGATTTAAACGTCAGTAATAGTGCCCCGATAGCGATGTGCAATTGCTACGAAAATAGATTTGAAATATTTAAATATATTACACTATATATGGCAGACACAGAGCCGGTATTGCTGCAAAGTAAGAGATAAATTACAACCATAATTTATATTGTCGACTACCGAGCATATATTTCATATATTCAAACCCTGAACTGCTAACTGAGAATTTCTAGACAGAAAATCCAATTACTTGATAATATTGTCTTCTGTTCATGCGAATGTTATTCATTGAAATTAAACTAATTTATACGGATTTAATCGTGTTGTTTATTTAATACTGTATTACATAATGTAGATATTGTTACACTACTACTACTATTGAATACATGTTCAAGGGGAGACTCCCCGTCTCCCCGTGACCATGGCTTCTGAAAAGCAACCGAAACGTCGGAGAAAGTGTAAACCTAAATAATTTTATTAACTTAAAAATTAGTAAAGTTTAATAGTAGTAGTAGTGTATCAGTTTTTAAATTATGTAATACAGTGTTAAATAAACAACACGATAAAATCCGTATAAATGAGTTTAATTTTAATCCAATGGCTTAACTTGACGCAAGCTGCAAACCTAGGACATTAACTACAGGACTTGTTGTAAAGACCTGTACTATATATCTTGACATTATGGATAGTGCAGTACATAGTAAATTATGTTCTTTCTTGTATCAAGCCACGTTATACAAGCGAGAATATAATTCACGCAACAGATAAACTTTCTCTCACTGACATCCCTCATCTTTCCGACTAAATACAGGGTGTCCAAGAACCTGGCGTCCAACTGGATTCCCACGATGCCCCAAGTTCTAACAGTACTCAGAAAAATATTTTAAAAAATCCACCCCATGTACTTACAGAATTATACTGATTTCAAAAAAAAAGGGGAAATGAGCACCCTGTGACATACTTTTGAATGCTGTGACTGCTAATGCTGATAATTTCGATATTTCTTGGAGGTTTTGTAATCTAGGGTATTGCTGTGTCTAAATAGAATGTAAAAATAAAGTACTTATTGTACCATTTTAAAATAAAATATTATTTTAACTAAAGGTGATATGGAAAACTATTGAATTTCGCAACTTTGACCGACTGTAGTGTAAAAAAAATGTACCAAAATAGTATGGCAAGTGACGTCAAATTTTGACGCGTTTATTCCTCTTTTTAAAAAGGTATAATACTTACACATTAATTTGAAAAAAAAAATTTTGATAATATTTTTACTCAACAACCCAATTTTTACGAAGTGCCTACCTACTAACGGTAACTGTCGGACCCTTTCTTATCTTAGAAACTGTTATGTTACTACTATTATTTACTTCGGTTCCAAGAGTGAGCAAGAAGGAAATACACACAGGTAGATGGGTTCCCAGTAGAATAAAAGCAAAGAATGTTAGTTTAAAGATATTTTATTACAATAAATGTTCAAAATGTTGACCACCCGCGGCAATACAAGCTCTCACTCTCCTTAAAAAGGACCGCTTTATGTTTCGCGAGTAACTTTTTTGACGTATCACCTGCACTGCTTGTGTTATCTTCTCACGAAGGTCAGCGATGTCATTAATGGGCTTCGCATAAACGAGCTCCTTCATAGTTCCCCAGAAAAAAAAATCCAGCGGATTTAAGTCAGGTGAGCGGGCTGGCCACGGGATTGTTCCTGATCGCCCAATCCACCTGTTCGGGTATTGCTCGTCCAAAAACTCTCTAACGGATACGCGAAAATGTGCTGGACAGCCGTCGTGTTGGAACCACATATCTGGTGGGGTCTCTTCTAGTAAGTTTGGCAAATCATTTTGAAGAAAATTTAAATATGATTCGCCAGTCAAATTCTCGGGCATCTCAAATGGACCAATAATATTCCCACAGAGAATACCGGTCCACATGTTCACTTTGAACCGGTACTGGGATCTATCTTCTCGCATCAAGTGCGGATTTTCCACATGCCACTCGTGCAAGTTGTGTAGGTTCATGTAGCCATCCTTCTTAAATGTAGATTCATCTGACCACAAAATTTTGTCGATAAAGTTTTCGTCTTCTCGATGTTTTTGCAGGATTGTTTCACAAAACGCGACTCGGCTCGGATAGTCTCGAGGTAAAAGACTTTGCACTCGCTGTACGTGGTACGGATGATATTCTTCTTTTTGGAGAATACTGTGTGCTGTGCTCTTCGGTATCCCCGTATCAGCTTCTATTCCTCGCACAGAGATGCTTGGATTTGCCGACACCGCCTCTAAAACTTCATCGCGTATGAAGTCATTTACGGGTCGTCCTTCACCAGCTACTTGATTGGGGAACCGCCCGTCACATAGTGATCTGTGCACATTAATGAAAACTCGATGGTCGGGATATCGCGTAGCCCTCGGATACCTTTCTCTGTAAAGTCTCGCTGCAGCTCGTCCATTACCTCTACATTCTCCATAAATGTAGTGCATATTTGCGTATTCTTGCGGAGTGTAGGTCGCCATGGTAGCACACACAAAACACAAACTGTCCAAACACAGGCAAAGGTCGTCGTAAAGAGTTCGTTTCAAAGTCCAGAGCACAAAGAGTAATCGAGTCCAATAAACAAAGCTTTAAATCGTAGTACGTGATCAATGGTAACAATAAGAGAGAGGTGCGTAGTAACGGCAGGAGGCAGTGACGCGTACTGACCGTACTGTTATCCTAAATAGCACGATCCCAGATAGCGTCACTATCTATCTCACTCGCACCTCTAACCTTTTTCTCCCTCACTCTTACCTGAATAATGGGGTACCATAAAGAAGAACCAGCAAATCGCAAAGATAGTTTCTGTCTTGCTCCCTCCTGTTGTAATAACGAATCACTATGGTGAGATGCATGCACATACCGTCCCTTACGGTCTAACCTGTTTTTTGAGAGGCCTGTTGTTATTTTTATGAGCATACAACAGTAATTCTTTAGAGGTTAGATTCAATTCGTCGTAAATTTTTCTTTCTAAGAATTCTGTAAGACATCGTAAAAATTGGGTTGTTGAGTAAAAATATTATCAAAATTTTTTTTTTTCAAATTAATGTGTAAGTATTATACCTTTTTAAAAAGAGGAATAAACGCGTCAAAATTTGACGTCACTTGCCATACTATTTTGGTACATTTTTTTTACACTACAGTCGGTCAAAGTTGCGAAATTCAATAGTTTTCCATATCACCTTTAGTTAAAATAATATTTTATTTTAAAATGGTACAATAAGTACTTTATTTTTACATTCTATTTAGACACAGCAATACCCTAGATTACAAAACCTCCAAGAAATATCGAAATTATCAGCATTAGCAGTCACAGCATTCAAAAGTATGTCACAGGGTGCTCATTTCCCCTTTTTTTTTGAAATCAGTATAATTCTGTAAGTACATGGGGTGGATTTTTTAAAATATTTTTCTGAGTACTGTTAGAACTTGGGGCATCGTGGGAATCCAGTTGGACGCCAGGTTCTTGGACACCCTGTATATTGTCCTGATTTGTTGTCTCTTATTAATATTGTCTTCTGTTTACGCGAATGTTATTCATTGAAATTAAACTACTATATACAGATTTTATCGCGTTGTTTATTTAGCACTGTAATACAACATTTTGAAAATATTACACTACTACTACTATTGATTTTATTTTACTAATTTATAAGCTAATAAAATTATTTAAACTATTAAATCTATTTATTTTTGGTTTACACTTTCCCCGAAGTTTCGGTTGCTTTTCAGCAGCCATGGTCACGGGGAGACTAAAATGGTAGTTGTCTCAATGTTCCAGTGCAGTTATTTCAAAAATAACTACTAAATAAATAAATAAAAACTAATATAAATACTAAATTATTGGTGTTTCTATTTACGCAGAATGAGCTCAAAGTATCATGAAGTCTAGCTGTGGTTTGTTTCTTCTTGGTTTTGACTATTTGAAGTACTGGATCCCAAGCTGGTGGTACATTCCAACCATCTTCTCTATTGAAATTGGGATGTTTTTTGATTTCAATAGCCTCGCGAAGCATCTTTGGTAGGAATCGGTGTTCTTTAGCGAGAATCTGTGGTTTGTCAAATCTTAGGTAGTGGTTGGTCCCCTGTTGTACATGTTCACACACAGCAGACTTCAATGAGCGTTTGTGTTTTTAAGTCTGCTGTGTGTGTTTAAATAATTTTATTAGCTTATAAATTAGTAAAATAAAATCGATAGTAGTAGTAGTGTAATATTTTCAAAATTTTGTAATTCAGTGCTAAATAAACAACACGATAAAGTCTCTTATTAACTTTAATACTAGGTTTAGATCACGTCATCCCCATCTTAAAAGTATTTTTCTTAATGTGCACATTAATAACACCTCATATTACAACCCAATGGTACGGATGTGTCGACTGGACAATGATTTATTATCGGAATATCATAACACTTTGGACATATTCAGTAGCCGATTCGCAAAATTTGAAAGTAATGTTAAACATGTTATGTCTAATACTATAATTGCTGGGTATTGGTACGATTCTCATTTTATTTTTCATTTTCTTTTCTTTTTGTTTCATCCGCATTTTGTTTTTATATTTTTTGTTTTATACAGATAATTCACGTTCATAACGTCATTTTGTCGTTAGCAACATAGTCCATTGTGATCATGTAGTGTACACATAGTTAGGAACTTAGATTAGAACATAACTGTAATATGTATTTATATTCAAACTTACTTGTAATTTGTTCTGTTTCATGTATCTAAAATAAAAAAATAAATCAGAGACACTCTTCGGTTGAGAGAACTTTAAAGTCACGAGCGTGCATGAAAATCATAATGCTATGATCCCAAAACTTCCACATACTTCATGAATGAAGCAAAAGGGAAAGGTTAGGATCGTAGCATGTTGTAATCATTTGACTACACGGATGCCTTTAATGGTTTAAGTAGTCGCCTCGCCACTGCTACTACACCGAGTGTTGGGGTTCGAGTCCCAGACGGGTTATAAGTTTGTGTGATCCACAAATGGTTGTTCCGAGTCTGGATGTTCTTTGTGTCCGTTATTTGAATTTTTGTAAAGCCAACCACGTAATTGCAATTGCAACGCAGGATTTATTTCTAGAGCGGCAAGTCATTTTTCAGACAAAAGAATTCGTCTCTGCCTACCCCTCCTGGCATCAGACATGACTCTGAACATACACGTGCCAGTCATAACATCAACCTACATTGATTTGTTGTCTTAAGGTAGTTAATTAAACCACAAATATATTAACCAAACATTTCAATACCAAATCCTATCCATTCACAATATAAATCAAATACTGCAATGAGAAACCCTATTACAAAATTATATCTGCCTATAAACGACCAATTAAGAAGACCTCGCAATATTACAATTTCCTTCAGATTCAAAGTTATTCTTAATCTGGTTATATCTTGATTACCATAGTATAAATTGATGCCCATATTTTGTTTATCGTCTCAAAGCAGACGACTTTCGATCTCGGTATTAAAACGATTAGCAAGTGTTTAAAGGATATTGAATTTATGTAAATCTCTTCAAGCCGCGATTAACGGTGTCTTGAAATTGCTTATCGCGTGATCAATGGTTTTAGAATGTTGTTGTACAGTGATAAATTGGTGTTTTACTCAGTCGTATCCTTCTTATTATTATTAAGTTTTATTTTTAATTTTTATATAATTTTGTGTTGTATGATCTGTGTATTATGTTATCTGTGTCTGCGTGTAAACTGGATATCATTCTGTTTTTATATAATGTACTGTATAAATTTATTTCTATTTTCTTTGTTTTCTTTGTTGCTATATATTATAGATGATTTTATATCCGTGAGTCACTAAAGAACCCAGTTGAAAACCAGCGTCAGGCTTTCGTCTGACACATGCTGAACTAGGTCCTATTTGACACTACTGTTAGACTCTTACTATAATTTGTTATTTACGGTTTTTATTTTTTTTGTTCTCATTTCGCTAAGTTTATTTTTGTACCTATTTATTTTTATTTTATACTTGTTGTTATATGTTTGTGGTATGTGTCAAATAAATATTTATTATTTCTTTCTTTCTTTCTTCTTATCTAAGAAAATCATGGTATTTACTTGTACGGACTACTTAAACAAGATTCTCCTTGTTTAAGTAAAGTTACCATAATGCTATTAAAAAAATATAGATTCTATCATGATTACCACACTAAAGTTGGTTTGATTAAACCACTACTTTTTCAATAAAGCATCAGGGACCTCTGCCTTTGCTCTTTAAAGACAGTCACTTATTTCTCAGAAAAAAGTTATTTAAATATTTAAAGTCTATTTAACACTAAACATGTGACCTGCCCTTGAATCTATATGTACAAACTGCTGAACCTGATAGATACACCGCAAAGTGACACAGATTACAATTATTGAAAGCCAAATCATTGAAAGCATAAATTGAACAGTGTTTTTGATGTATCCAATAATTATTTAAACTTAAATTTATAGGTTATTGCCAAATTACATTCAGTTTCTGAATATAATATAGCGAGCAGGATATCGTAACAATATATTGAGTAAATATAAATATGTTTTTAACACGCTTTTATTAGCTTGGTATATCTATGAATCTATGTAACGGAATCTTTGATCGTGATTTTCACCCCTGTCAAACCAACGCGCAACGGTTTGATTTAAAACTGCACACTTATCGAGGATCGATGACAATACAATAATTTAGAAAATAAAATAAAATTGTTTAAATAAATAATAGTTTAAAACTAAAAAACACGCTTTATTAAAAATAGTAGAAAATAATTTAATAATTTTAATGTTAAAAAAGCGTGGGGTGGGAGTTTTCAAAATATCTTAGAAAGCACCCCACGCTTTTTTACATTAAAATTATTAAATTATTTTCGACTTTTTAGTTTGGTTTTTAATATAGCGTGTTTTTCAGTTTTTTAAACTATTATTTATTTACATATATTATAACCCGGCGGGAATGTGGCAGGGTATTTTACACCCTGCCCATTACATAAACTCACATAATATATTTTTTATTTCGCGTCTAGCAACAACGCGACGTTCAGTAGCTGTAGGTAAGGGAGTACGGAGGGAGGTAGTGTCGTGATCTCAGTATTGCGTGCGCCTGCGCGGGAGTTATACGTGTGCCAACCTGTCTCGGTTAAGTTTTACCCTGCCACATAGCTGGTGTATGTGTTTTGAAATTTAATTTTATTTATTTATTTAGCTTTTAAATGCTAACATAAGCCTTTTTTTAGTTTTACTTCAAAATTAATAACGAACGAATCAGATTTATGTTAGAGAAAGTGCTGAACGATTCTTTCGACGAATCTAACTCAGAAGTTGGCTCTGATCACCGTAGCAACAAGAAATTGGCAACACTGGCAACAGAAAAAGAGGCGAACTAGTCAGGGATTTGACTCAAACGGGTGCAACTTGCTCCGGGAAGTACCTTCACTCTGCATAAAATCGCCGGGATTGTATCATGTTCCTGATTTACAGGATTTCTTAAGATGGCGTTGTGCTTTTAGAAATATCAGTACTAGGTATATCTTTATTTCTTACACTGATACCACAAATATTTTATGTTGTGAATAGATTACCGTGAAAATGACTAGCGCGAGTGATTAAGATTATTGCTATTAGTAGGCCTGTGGAAAACTTTTGCATGGCATATGTTTAGCTGGATTCCATCTCACACATATTCATAGTAATAATATATTTATTGTATAATATATAATTATTTGTCGGCCTCGATGGCGTAGTGGTTAGTGTAATCGACTGCTACGCCTGAGGTCGCGGGTTCGATTCCCGCACAGGTCAAACATTTGTGTGCATGAACATGGATGTTTGTCTTGGTCTGGGTGTTTCTATGTGTAATATGTAGCTATTTATAAAAAAGTATGTTTATCCATTGTCTAGTACCCATAGTACAAGCTCTGCTTAGTTTGGGCTAGATGGTGTTGTGTGTATGTGGTAGAATATTTATTTAAAATATTTATTTACAAGCTGCTAGGCATGAGCATTTCCACACTACGAAAAAAGACCTAAGATTTCTCATACTAAGAAGAGGACCGCGTCAGCGTAGTCGTCTATGCCCAGTGCGGGTTGGACTCAAGCTATCTTAAACAAGAGAACTCTCAGATATGTTTAGTTTGTTATGTCGCGCATATGAAAATTATTTTTGTTTTATGGATGTGATTTTATTTATTTATTTAACTTATGGCTTACCAACTAAAATACATACTAAGCATTTACATGACGGGCTCGGTGGCGTAGTGGTTAGTGTAACCGACTGACACGCCTGAGGTCGCGGGTTCGATTCCCGCACAAGTCAAACATTTATGTGCATGAACATGGATGTTTGTCTTGGTCTGTGTGTTTCTATGTATAATACTTTTTTTAATTATATAGGTGGCAAACGAGCAGACGGGTCGCCTGATGGTAAGCGTTTACCGCCGCCCATGGACACCCGCAACACCAGAGGAGGCACAAATGCGTTGCCCGCCTTTTAAAAAGGAGTACGCTCTTTTCTTGAAGGTTTGTAGGTCGTATTGGTCCGGAAATACCGCAGGCGACTGTTTATTTCACAGTTTAGTTGTGCGAGGCAGAAAATTTCTGGAAAAGCGCACAGTTGTGGACTGCCAACCATCTAAATGATAGGAATGGAAGTTCTGTCGCGTAGGACGATGGCGAAAAGAGGCGGCAGGGATCAGCCCGAACAATTCCTCGGAGCACTCCCCATAGTAAAAGCGATAGAAGATGTATAGCGAGGCCACATCTCTACGCAGCGCCAAGAGGTCTAGCCGATTTGAAACAACCCGGCAGTCGACGATTCGAGTCGCTCTCCGTTGAATGCGGCCTAGAGGGAGAAGCTGGTACTGGGGTGCCCCTGCCCAAAGATGAGAACAGTATTCCATGTGAGGCCGAACCTGCGCCTTGTAAAGTAGTAGACGGTGGTTCGGCGTGAAATACTGTCTCGATCTGTTGAGCACGCCAAGCTTTTTCGAAGCTAATTTAGCCTTACCCTCTAAATAGCCGCGGAACTGGACTTCACTCGATATGTCGACACCAAGTGTACCAATATTGGCTGAGGCAGTTATAGGGATGTGCTCAAAACGAGGAGATACGACCAACGGAAGTTTTTTAGCGGTGAACGCGCAGACTTCTGACTTATATATGAATGTATTTACAAAAAAAAAGTATATATGTATGTTTATCCACTGTCTAGTACCCATAGTACCAGCTCTGCTTAGTTTGGGCTAGATGGTGTTGTGTGTATGTGATAGAATATTATAGAATAGAATATTATTATTATATTATTGTTACAAATATATATGTGTATGCTTTTAGATTAAAGGTGAGCACAGCATTGACTATATCTAAAGTGTACATACATGTAACGTTACAATTTAATTTCTAAGTTCTATAAACTACACAAGAAAATAAGGCTTTCAAGGATTGCCGTAACACAGTGTTCTACTTTAATCGAATAAATAAAAACATTTACTGTATTGTGTATTGATGTAAAATAAATAATTGAATAGTCACTTAATATATTTAAGGTGAAGAACTACGCTAGTGATTAATTACAATTATCAAATGCAGTAGTAAAAATGCAATAGAACAGCCATAGACTGATCAAACATAGGATATGTTGATGGAAAGTCTTGAGTAACTGATCGTTCTAAATCCTAACTATTCTTATCCCAAAACAATATTATAAATACGAATGCAACTTTGTTTGTTTGTTAGGTTCTGACGCCTTAACTACTTGACCAAACATTATAAAATATTGCATACACGTTGTCATGGGTACAGAAAATGACTTAAGGTACTTTTTATGCAGAAAAACAAGTACTGTTGCCGAGGGATAGAAATTGAATGCCGAAATGTACATAAACGCGAGTGAAGCCGCGGGCATAACCTACAAGACAAAACATACTTTGTCTTAGTTATCCAATAAATACATTAATTAAAAGCAGGGATGGTGTAATGGTAAAATTGGTCACCTCGCTAGTATTGTCTTCTGTTTACGCGAATGTTATTCATTGAAATTAAACTACTATATACGGATTTTATCGCGTTGTTTATTTATCACTGTATTACAAAATTTTGAAAATATTACTCTACTACTACTATTGATTTTATTTGACTAGGTAATTTATAAGCTAATAAAATTATTTAAACTATTAAATCTATTTATTTTTGGTTTACACTTTCCCCGACGTTTCGGGTGCTTTTCAGCAGCCATGGTCACGGGGAGACTAAGATGGTAGTTGTCTCAATGTTCCAGTGTAGTTATTTCAAAGTACCTGAACATAATTTAATTATTGGTGTTTCTATTAACGCAGAATGAGCTCAAAGTATCATGAAGTCTAGCTGTGGTTTGTTTCTTCTTGGGTTTGACTATTTGAAGTACTGGATCCCAAGCTGGTGGTACATTCCAACCATCTTCTCTATTGAAATTGGGATGTTTTTTAATTTCAATAGCCTCGCGAAGCATCCTTGGCAGGAATCGGTGTTCTTTAGCGAGAATCTGTGGTTTGTCAAATCTCAGGTAGTGGTTGGTCCCCTGTTGTACGTGTTCACACACAGCAGACTTCAACGAGCGTTTGTGTTTTACGTCAGCTATGTGTTCTTTTATGCGGGTGCCTATGCTTCTCTTGGTTTGACCAATGTATGAGAGTCCGCAGTCACAATCTATTTTATAGACCCCTGCATCTTGTAAAGGTAATTGGCACTTGACGGATGGTAAAAATTGACTTATCTTCGTTGGCGGCTTGAAGTATGTGTTGATTGAAGCTCGCTTCAAGATGTAGCCAATCTTGTCAGTGACACCCCTTACATAAGGCAGTATAGCAGGCTGGCGCTCGACTGTGGCTGGCTTTTCTCGGGATCTGTGACAGCGGCGCGGCTGTTGGAGCTTGTTGTCTTGCAGTACTTGCTTGACATGTTGAAGCTCGGCGTCCAGGTGTTTCTTGTCACAGATCCCGTGGGCTCTCTGAAACAAAGACATTCCCACGGTAGCTAACTGTTTAGGATGGTGGTGAGATTCACCGTTCAAGTACCTATTTGTATGGGTCTTTTTCCTATACACGGTGTGGCTCAAAGTATGATCAGGATTCCTGATGACAAGTACGTCTAAGAATGCTAATGAATTATTTGCCTCTAATTCCATAGTAAATTGGATGTTGTTATTAATGGAATTAAGATGTTCTAGGAATACACTAACACTATCTGTTGGTAATATTGTAAAAGTATCATCTACAAACCTCTTATAAATCCTGGGTGTGATGGGGGCAGTCTGTAAAGCTCGAGCCTCGAAGTCCTCCATATATATATCGGCAACAACAGGCGATACTGGGGAGCCCATTGCCACACCATCGACTTGTATGTAGAATTTATTGTCCCACAACAGATAGCCAGTTGTTAAGCAATGCTTAAGTAGTTCTGCATATTCCTCAGGCATATTGTACTCTATTAGCTTTCTTTTAGTTATTTCAATACAGTCATGTACAGGTATGCATGTAAATAATGACTGTACATCAAAACTAACCATTGTTTCATTGTTAGTGAGACATAGGTGTTTAATCTCACTCACAAAATGGTATGAATCCTTTACATGTGCTCTCGAGTTGCCTCTGAGTGGTGAGAGTATCTTAGCTACGTGCTGAGCCAATCTGTAAGTTGGTGTGTCGATCTGACTCACAATAGGACGTAGAGGAGCGTTTTCCTTGTGTATTTTTGGTAACCCATACAGCTTTGGAGGTTTTACGCAAGCTGGTATTAATTGTTTAACGTCTAGATCTAGTCTTTCGGAGTATTTATATATGATGTCTTTGGTTTTGTTTAATATTTTGTTTGTAGGGTCTGTTTTAACCTGTTTATATGTTGTTTCATCCGAAAGTAAATTTTCAATTTTATGTTTATAATCTGACGTATCCATTATTACCGTAGCGTTTCCTTTATCTGCACGGAGTACTGTAATATCTGGCCTAGCCCGCAAGTTCTTCAATGCGACGAATTCATCTTTGGGAAGATTCGGTCTGGGCACTTTACTTCGACGCAAGACCGATGAAATATCCTGACGTATAGCCTCCAAATCTTCCTTTCTTATGTTATTCTTGACTAGGCAGTCCTCGACGTTGCAAATAATGGCCTCATACGGTATCCTAGCCGGTGTTATTGCATAATTTAAACCTCTACTTAATACTTTTTCGGTTGTTTTGTCTAAAGTTTGTTTTGACAGATTAATAACTGCTTGTCTTTGAGATGACGGCGGCGTGTCATTGGTCCGTGCATTGACGTTTCGTTTCTTGCTGTTGGCATTTGATTTTGATAATAATTTTTCATATTTTTGAATTTTGTTCGTTTTACACGCATTATATTTTGATCTTTCTCTGTGATTTATAGCATTGATGCATTGTTTAAAATCAAATGGAGTTATTAATCTCTGTATTTCATTAGACAAAATCTCAACGTTCCTATTTATGCTGCGTAAGTCAGCGCGATGTTCTCTGATAACTTGTATTAATAACTTTTGACTTGCCTGTTTTAAGATCTTAGCGCTTCCTCGTATGTCTTTCTTGGATGATATCTTGACACACGTAGGAATGAGACTGTGATCACGACATCTCTTCAAGAAATTTAAAGATGTTACATATCTTGCGCGCTTAGTTTGCAGATCTTCTAACCGGCGTATTTTTGTTGCTGTTTCCAGTCCGTACTGATTTACATAATATTGTCTTCTGTTTACGCGAATGTTATTCATTGAAATTAAACTACTATATACGGATTTTATCGCGTTGTTTATTTATCACTGTATTACAAAATTTTGAAAATATTACTCTACTACTACTATTGATTTTATTTGACTAGGTAATTTATAAGCTAATAAAATTATTTAAACTATTAAATCTATTTATTTTTGGTTTACACTTTCCCCGACGTTTCGGGTGCTTTTCAGCAGCCATGGTCACGGGGAGACTAAGATGGTAGTTGTCTCAATGTTCCAGTGTAGTTATTTCAAAGTACCTGAACATAATTTAATTATTGGTGTTTCTATTAACGCAGAATGAGCTCAAAGTATCATGAAGTCTAGCTGTGGTTTGTTTCTTCTTGGGTTTGACTATTTGAAGTACTGGATCCCAAGCTGGTGGTACATTCCAACCATCTTCTCTATTGAAATTGGGATGTTTTTTAATTTCAATAGCCTCGCGAAGCATCCTTGGCAGGAATCGGTGTTCTTTAGCGAGAATCTGTGGTTTGTCAAATCTCAGGTAGTGGTTGGTCCCCTGTTGTACGTGTTCACACACAGCAGACTTCAACGAGCGTTTGTGTTTTACGTCAGCTATGTGTTCTTTTATGCGGGTGCCTATGCTTCTCTTGGTTTGACCAATGTATGAGAGTCCGCAGTCACAATCTATTTTATAGACCCCTGCATCTTGTAAAGGTAATTGGCACTTGACGGATGGTAAAAATTGACTTATCTTCGTTGGCGGCTTGAAGTATGTGTTGATTGAAGCTCGCTTCAAGATGTAGCCAATCTTGTCAGTGACACCCCTTACATAAGGCAGTATAGCAGGCTGGCGCTCGACTGTGGCTGGCTTTTCTCGGGATCTGTGACAGCGGCGCGGCTGTTGGAGCTTGTTGTCTTGCAGTACTTGCTTGACATGTTGAAGCTCGGCGTCCAGGTGTTTCTTGTCACAGATCCCGTGGGCTCTCTGAAACAAAGACATTCCCACGGTAGCTAACTGTTTAGGATGGTGGTGAGATTCACCGTTCAAGTACCTATTTGTATGGGTCTTTTTCCTATACACGGTGTGGCTCAAAGTATGATCAGGATTCCTGATGACAAGTACGTCTAAGAATGCTAATGAATTATTTGCCTCTAATTCCATAGTAAATTGGATGTTGTTATTAATGGAATTAAGATGTTCTAGGAATACACTAACACTATCTGTTGGTAATATTGTAAAAGTATCATCTACAAACCTCTTATAAATCCTGGGTGTGATGGGGGCAGTCTGTAAAGCTCGAGCCTCGAAGTCCTCCATATATATATCGGCAACAACAGGCGATACTGGGGAGCCCATTGCCACACCATCGACTTGTATGTAGAATTTATTGTCCCACAACAGATAGCCAGTTGTTAAGCAATGCTTAAGTAGTTCTGCATATTCCTCAGGCATATTGTACTCTATTAGCTTCCTTTTAGTTATTTCAATACAGTCATGTACAGGTATGCATGTAAATAATGACTGTACATCAAAACTAACCATTGTTTCATTGTTAGTGAGACATAGGTGTTTAATCTCACTCACAAAATGGTATGAATCCTTTACATGTGCTCTCGAGTTGCCTCTGAGTGGTGAGAGTATCTTAGCTACGTGCTGAGCCAATCTGTAAGTTGGTGTGTCGATCTGACTCACAATAGGACGTAGAGGAGCGTTTTCCTTGTGTATTTTTGGTAACCCATACAGCTTTGGAGGTTTTACGCAAGCTGGTATTAATTGTTTAACGTCTAGATCTAGTCTTTCGGAGTATTTATATATGATGTCTTTGGTTTTGTTTAATATTTTGTTTGTAGGGTCTGTTTTAACCTGTTTATATGTTGTTTCATCCGAAAGTAAATTTTCAATTTTATGTTTATAATCTGACGTATCCATTATTACCGTAGCGTTTCCTTTATCTGCACGGAGTACTGTAATATCTGGCCTAGCCCGCAAGTTCTTCAATGCGACGAATTCATCTTTGGGAAGATTCGGTCTGGGCACTTTACTTCGACGCAAGACCGATGAAATATCCTGACGTATAGCCTCCAAATCTTCCTTTCTTATGTTATTCTTGACTAGGCAGTCCTCGACGTTGCAAATAATGGCCTCATACGGTATCCTAGCCGGTGTTATTGCATAATTTAAACCTCTACTTAATACTTTTTCGGTTGTTTTGTCTAAAGTTTGTTTTGACAGATTAATAACTGCTTGTCTTTGAGATGACGGCGGCGTGTCATTGGTCCGTGCATTGACGTTTCGTTTCTTGCTGTTGGCATTTGATTTTGATAATAATTTTTCATATTTTTGAATTTTGTTCGTTTTACACGCATTATATTTTGATCTTTCTCTGTGATTTATAGCATTGATGCATTGTTTAAAATCAAATGGAGTTATTAATCTCTGTATTTCATTAGACAAAATCTCAACGTTCCTATTTATGCTGCGTAAGTCAGCGCGATGTTCTCTGATAACTTGTATTAATAACTTTTGACTTGCCTGTTTTAAGATCTTAGCGCTTCCTCGTATGTCTTTCTTGGATGATATCTTGACACACGTAGGAATGAGACTGTGATCACGACATCTCTTCAAGAAATTTAAAGATGTTACATATCTTGCGCGCTTAGTTTGCAGATCTTCTAACCGGCGTATTTTTGTTGCTGTTTCCAGTCCGTACTGATTTACATAATATTGTCTTCTGTTTACGCGAATGTTATTCATTGAAATTAAACTACTATATACGGATTTTATCGCGTTGTTTATTTATCACTGTATTACAAAATTTTGAAAATATTACTCTACTACTACTATTGATTTTATTTGACTAGGTAATTTATAAGCTAATAAAATTATTTAAACTATTAAATCTATTTATTTTTGGTTTACACTTTCCCCGACGTTTCGGGTGCTTTTCAGCAGCCATGGTCACGGGGAGACTAAGATGGTAGTTGTCTCAATGTTCCAGTGTAGTTATTTCAAAGTACCTGAACATAATTTAATTATTGGTGTTTCTATTAACGCAGAATGAGCTCAAAGTATCATGAAGTCTAGCTGTGGTTTGTTTCTTCTTGGGTTTGACTATTTGAAGTACTGGATCCCAAGCTGGTGGTACATTCCAACCATCTTCTCTATTGAAATTGGGATGTTTTTTAATTTCAATAGCCTCGCGAAGCATCCTTGGCAGGAATCGGTGTTCTTTAGCGAGAATCTGTGGTTTGTCAAATCTCAGGTAGTGGTTGGTCCCCTGTTGTACGTGTTCACACACAGCAGACTTCAACGAGCGTTTGTGTTTTACGTCAGCTATGTGTTCTTTTATGCGGGTGCCTATGCTTCTCTTGGTTTGACCAATGTATGAGAGTCCGCAGTCACAATCTATTTTATAGACCCCTGCATCTTGTAAAGGTAATTGGCACTTGACGGATGGTAAAAATTGACTTATCTTCGTTGGCGGCTTGAAGTATGTGTTGATTGAAGCTCGCTTCAAGATGTAGCCAATCTTGTCAGTGACACCCCTTACATAAGGCAGTATAGCAGGCTGGCGCTCGACTGTGGCTGGCTTTTCTCGGGATCTGTGACAGCGGCGCGGCTGTTGGAGCTTGTTGTCTTGCAGTACTTGCTTGACATGTTGAAGCTCGGCGTCCAGGTGTTTCTTGTCACAGATCCCGTGGGCTCTCTGAAACAAAGACATTCCCACGGTAGCTAACTGTTTAGGATGGTGGTGAGATTCACCGTTCAAGTACCTATTTGTATGGGTCTTTTTCCTATACACGGTGTGGCTCAAAGTATGATCAGGATTCCTGATGACAAGTACGTCTAAGAATGCTAATGAATTATTTGCCTCTAATTCCATAGTAAATTGGATGTTGTTATTAATGGAATTAAGATGTTCTAGGAATACACTAACACTATCTGTTGGTAATATTGTAAAAGTATCATCTACAAACCTCTTATAAATCCTGGGTGTGATGGGGGCAGTCTGTAAAGCTCGAGCCTCGAAGTCCTCCATATATATATCGGCAACAACAGGCGATACTGGGGAGCCCATTGCCACACCATCGACTTGTATGTAGAATTTATTGTCCCACAACAGATAGCCAGTTGTTAAGCAATGCTTAAGTAGTTCTGCATATTCCTCAGGCATATTGTACTCTATTAGCTTCCTTTTAGTTATTTCAATACAGTCATGTACAGGTATGCATGTAAATAATGACTGTACATCAAAACTAACCATTGTTTCATTGTTAGTGAGACATAGGTGTTTAATCTCACTCACAAAATGGTATGAATCCTTTACATGTGCTCTCGAGTTGCCTCTGAGTGGTGAGAGTATCTTAGCTACGTGCTGAGCCAATCTGTAAGTTGGTGTGTCGATCTGACTCACAATAGGACGTAGAGGAGCGTTTTCCTTGTGTATTTTTGGTAACCCATACAGCTTTGGAGGTTTTACGCAAGCTGGTATTAATTGTTTAACGTCTAGATCTAGTCTTTCGGAGTATTTATATATGATGTCTTTGGTTTTGTTTAATATTTTGTTTGTAGGGTCTGTTTTAACCTGTTTATATGTTGTTTCATCCGAAAGTAAATTTTCAATTTTATGTTTATAATCTGACGTATCCATTATTACCGTAGCGTTTCCTTTATCTGCACGGAGTACTGTAATATCTGGCCTAGCCCGCAAGTTCTTCAATGCGACGAATTCATCTTTGGGAAGATTCGGTCTGGGCACTTTACTTCGACGCAAGACCGATGAAATATCCTGACGTATAGCCTCCAAATCTTCCTTTCTTATGTTATTCTTGACTAGGCAGTCCTCGACGTTGCAAATAATGGCCTCATACGGTATCCTAGCCGGTGTTATTGCATAATTTAAACCTCTACTTAATACTTTTTCGGTTGTTTTGTCTAAAGTTTGTTTTGACAGATTAATAACTGCTTGTCTTTGAGATGACGGCGGCGTGTCATTGGTCCGTGCATTGACGTTTCGTTTCTTGCTGTTGGCATTTGATTTTGATAATAATTTTTCATATTTTTGAATTTTGTTCGTTTTACACGCATTATATTTTGATCTTTCTCTGTGATTTATAGCATTGATGCATTGTTTAAAATCAAATGGAGTTATTAATCTCTGTATTTCATTAGACAAAATCTCAACGTTCCTATTTATGCTGCGTAAGTCAGCGCGATGTTCTCTGATAACTTGTATTAATAACTTTTGACTTGCCTGTTTTAAGATCTTAGCGCTTCCTCGTATGTCTTTCTTGGATGATATCTTGACACACGTAGGAATGAGACTGTGATCACGACATCTCTTCAAGAAATTTAAAGATGTTACATATCTTGCGCGCTTAGTTTGCAGATCTTCTAACCGGCGTATTTTTGTTGCTGTTTCCAGTCCGTACTGATTTACATAATATTGTCTTCTGTTTACGCGAATGTTATTCATTGAAATTAAACTACTATATACGGATTTTATCGCGTTGTTTATTTATCACTGTATTACAAAATTTTGAAAATATTACTCTACTACTACTATTGATTTTATTTGACTAGGTAATTTATAAGCTAATAAAATTATTTAAACTATTAAATCTATTTATTTTTGGTTTACACTTTCCCCGACGTTTCGGGTGCTTTTCAGCAGCCATGGTCACGGGGAGACTAAGATGGTAGTTGTCTCAATGTTCCAGTGTAGTTATTTCAAAGTACCTGAACATAATTTAATTATTGGTGTTTCTATTAACGCAGAATGAGCTCAAAGTATCATGAAGTCTAGCTGTGGTTTGTTTCTTCTTGGGTTTGACTATTTGAAGTACTGGATCCCAAGCTGGTGGTACATTCCAACCATCTTCTCTATTGAAATTGGGATGTTTTTTAATTTCAATAGCCTCGCGAAGCATCCTTGGCAGGAATCGGTGTTCTTTAGCGAGAATCTGTGGTTTGTCAAATCTCAGGTAGTGGTTGGTCCCCTGTTGTACGTGTTCACACACAGCAGACTTCAACGAGCGTTTGTGTTTTACGTCAGCTATGTGTTCTTTTATGCGGGTGCCTATGCTTCTCTTGGTTTGACCAATGTATGAGAGTCCGCAGTCACAATCTATTTTATAGACCCCTGCATCTTGTAAAGGTAATTGGCACTTGACGGATGGTAAAAATTGACTTATCTTCGTTGGCGGCTTGAAGTATGTGTTGATTGAAGCTCGCTTCAAGATGTAGCCAATCTTGTCAGTGACACCCCTTACATAAGGCAGTATAGCAGGCTGGCGCTCGACTGTGGCTGGCTTTTCTCGGGATCTGTGACAGCGGCGCGGCTGTTGGAGCTTGTTGTCTTGCAGTACTTGCTTGACATGTTGAAGCTCGGCGTCCAGGTGTTTCTTGTCACAGATCCCGTGGGCTCTCTGAAACAAAGACATTCCCACGGTAGCTAACTGTTTAGGATGGTGGTGAGATTCACCGTTCAAGTACCTATTTGTATGGGTCTTTTTCCTATACACGGTGTGGCTCAAAGTATGATCAGGATTCCTGATGACAAGTACGTCTAAGAATGCTAATGAATTATTTGCCTCTAATTCCATAGTAAATTGGATGTTGTTATTAATGGAATTAAGATGTTCTAGGAATACACTAACACTATCTGTTGGTAATATTGTAAAAGTATCATCTACAAACCTCTTATAAATCCTGGGTGTGATGGGGGCAGTCTGTAAAGCTCGAGCCTCGAAGTCCTCCATATATATATCGGCAACAACAGGCGATACTGGGGAGCCCATTGCCACACCATCGACTTGTATGTAGAATTTATTGTCCCACAACAGATAGCCAGTTGTTAAGCAATGCTTAAGTAGTTCTGCATATTCCTCAGGCATATTGTACTCTATTAGCTTCCTTTTAGTTATTTCAATACAGTCATGTACAGGTATGCATGTAAATAATGACTGTACATCAAAACTAACCATTGTTTCATTGTTAGTGAGACATAGGTGTTTAATCTCACTCACAAAATGGTATGAATCCTTTACATGTGCTCTCGAGTTGCCTCTGAGTGGTGAGAGTATCTTAGCTACGTGCTGAGCCAATCTGTAAGTTGGTGTGTCGATCTGACTCACAATAGGACGTAGAGGAGCGTTTTCCTTGTGTATTTTTGGTAACCCATACAGCTTTGGAGGTTTTACGCAAGCTGGTATTAATTGTTTAACGTCTAGATCTAGTCTTTCGGAGTATTTATATATGATGTCTTTGGTTTTGTTTAATATTTTGTTTGTAGGGTCTGTTTTAACCTGTTTATATGTTGTTTCATCCGAAAGTAAATTTTCAATTTTATGTTTATAATCTGACGTATCCATTATTACCGTAGCGTTTCCTTTATCTGCACGGAGTACTGTAATATCTGGCCTAGCCCGCAAGTTCTTCAATGCGACGAATTCATCTTTGGGAAGATTCGGTCTGGGCACTTTACTTCGACGCAAGACCGATGAAATATCCTGACGTATAGCCTCCAAATCTTCCTTTCTTATGTTATTCTTGACTAGGCAGTCCTCGACGTTGCAAATAATGGCCTCATACGGTATCCTAGCCGGTGTTATTGCATAATTTAAACCTCTACTTAATACTTTTTCGGTTGTTTTGTCTAAAGTTTGTTTTGACAGATTAATAACTGCTTGTCTTTGAGATGACGGCGGCGTGTCATTGGTCCGTGCATTGACGTTTCGTTTCTTGCTGTTGGCATTTGATTTTGATAATAATTTTTCATATTTTTGAATTTTGTTCGTTTTACACGCATTATATTTTGATCTTTCTCTGTGATTTATAGCATTGATGCATTGTTTAAAATCAAATGGAGTTATTAATCTCTGTATTTCATTAGACAAAATCTCAACGTTCCTATTTATGCTGCGTAAGTCAGCGCGATGTTCTCTGATAACTTGTATTAATAACTTTTGACTTGCCTGTTTTAAGATCTTAGCGCTTCCTCGTATGTCTTTCTTGGATGATATCTTGACACACGTAGGAATGAGACTGTGATCACGACATCTCTTCAAGAAATTTAAAGATGTTACATATCTTGCGCGCTTAGTTTGCAGATCTTCTAACCGGCGTATTTTTGTTGCTGTTTCCAGTCCGTACTGATTTACATAATATTGTCTTCTGTTTACGCGAATGTTATTCATTGAAATTAAACTACTATATACGGATTTTATCGCGTTGTTTATTTATCACTGTATTACAAAATTTTGAAAATATTACTCTACTACTACTATTGATTTTATTTGACTAGGTAATTTATAAGCTAATAAAATTATTTAAACTATTAAATCTATTTATTTTTGGTTTACACTTTCCCCGACGTTTCGGGTGCTTTTCAGCAGCCATGGTCACGGGGAGACTAAGATGGTAGTTGTCTCAATGTTCCAGTGTAGTTATTTCAAAGTACCTGAACATAATTTAATTATTGGTGTTTCTATTAACGCAGAATGAGCTCAAAGTATCATGAAGTCTAGCTGTGGTTTGTTTCTTCTTGGGTTTGACTATTTGAAGTACTGGATCCCAAGCTGGTGGTACATTCCAACCATCTTCTCTATTGAAATTGGGATGTTTTTTAATTTCAATAGCCTCGCGAAGCATCCTTGGCAGGAATCGGTGTTCTTTAGCGAGAATCTGTGGTTTGTCAAATCTCAGGTAGTGGTTGGTCCCCTGTTGTACGTGTTCACACACAGCAGACTTCAACGAGCGTTTGTGTTTTACGTCAGCTATGTGTTCTTTTATGCGGGTGCCTATGCTTCTCTTGGTTTGACCAATGTATGAGAGTCCGCAGTCACAATCTATTTTATAGACCCCTGCATCTTGTAAAGGTAATTGGCACTTGACGGATGGTAAAAATTGACTTATCTTCGTTGGCGGCTTGAAGTATGTGTTGATTGAAGCTCGCTTCAAGATGTAGCCAATCTTGTCAGTGACACCCCTTACATAAGGCAGTATAGCAGGCTGGCGCTCGACTGTGGCTGGCTTTTCTCGGGATCTGTGACAGCGGCGCGGCTGTTGGAGCTTGTTGTCTTGCAGTACTTGCTTGACATGTTGAAGCTCGGCGTCCAGGTGTTTCTTGTCACAGATCCCGTGGGCTCTCTGAAACAAAGACATTCCCACGGTAGCTAACTGTTTAGGATGGTGGTGAGATTCACCGTTCAAGTACCTATTTGTATGGGTCTTTTTCCTATACACGGTGTGGCTCAAAGTATGATCAGGATTCCTGATGACAAGTACGTCTAAGAATGCTAATGAATTATTTGCCTCTAATTCCATAGTAAATTGGATGTTGTTATTAATGGAATTAAGATGTTCTAGGAATACA
This sequence comes from Catocala nupta, assembly GCA_963675205.1. Taxonomy (NCBI): domain Eukaryota; kingdom Metazoa; phylum Arthropoda; class Insecta; order Lepidoptera; family Erebidae; genus Catocala; species Catocala nupta. Next base: position 4,306,471 of record OY776095.1, on the reverse strand, counting down.
CTAACACTATCTGTTGGTAATATTGTAAAAGTATCATCTACAAACCTCTTATAAATCCTGGGTGTGATGGGGGCAGTCTGTAAAGCTCGAGCCTCGAAGTCCTCCATATATATATCGGCAACAACAGGCGATACTGGGGAGCCCATTGCCACACCATCGACTTGTATGTAGAATTTATTGTCCCACAATATGCCTGAGGAATATGCAGAACTACTTAAGCATTGCTTAACAACTGGCTATCGGTTGTGGGACAATAAATTCTACATACAAGTCGATGGTGTGGCAATGGGCTCCCCAGTATCGCCTGTTGTTGCCGATATATATATGGAGGACTTCGAGGCTCGAGCTTTACAGACTGCCCCCATCACACCCAGGATTTATAAGAGGTTTGTAGATGATACTTTTACAATATTACCAACAGATAGTGTTAGTGTATTCCTAGAACATCTTAATTCCATTAATAACAACATCCAATTTACTATGGAATTAGAGGCAAATAATTCATTAGCATTCTTAGACGTACTTGTCATCAGGAATCCTGATCATACTTTGAGCCACACCGTGTATAGGAAAAAGACCCATACAAATAGGTACTTGAACGGTGAATCTCACCACCATCCTAAACAGTTAGCTACCGTGGGAATGTCTTTGTTTCAGAGAGCCCACGGGATCTGTGACAAGAAACACCTGGACGCCGAGCTTCAACATGTCAAGCAAGTACTGCAAGACAACAAGCTCCAACAGCCGCGCCGCTGTCACAGATCCCGAGAAAAGCCAGCCACAGTCGAGCGCCAGCCTGCTATACTGCCTTATGTAAGGGGTGTCACTGACAAGATTGGCTACATCTTGAAGCGAGCTTCAATCAACACATACTTCAAGCCGCCAACGAAGATAAGTCAATTTTTACCATCCGTCAAGTGCCAATTACCTTTACAAGATGCAGGGGTCTATAAAATAGATTGTGACTGCGGACTCTCATACATTGGTCAAACCAAGAGAAGCATAGGCACCCGCATAAAAGAACACATAGCTGACGTAAAACACAAACGCTCGTTGAAGTCTGCTGTGTGTGAACACGTACAACAGGGGACCAACCACTACCTGAGATTTGACAAACCACAGATTCTCGCTAAAGAACACCGATTCCTGCCAAGGATGCTTCGCGAGGCTATTGAAATTAAAAAACATCCCAATTTCAATAGAGAAGATGGTTGGAATGTACCACCAGCTTGGGATCCAGTACTTCAAATAGTCAAACCCAAGAAGAAACAAACCACAGCTAGACTTCATGATACTTTGAGCTCATTCTGCGTTAATAGAAACACCAATAATTAAATTATGTTCAGGTACTTTGAAATAACTACACTGGAACATTGAGACAACTACCATCTTAGTCTCCCCGTGACCATGGCTGCTGAAAAGCACCCGAAACGTCGGGGAAAGTGTAAACCAAAAATAAATAGATTTAATAGTTTAAATAATTTTATTAGCTTATAAATTACCTAGTCAAATAAAATCAATAGTAGTAGTAGAGTAATATTTTCAAAATTTTGTAATACACCTCGCTAGTGTCAGTTTTCATGATGACAATTGGCATGGAAATGTTTTCAGTAGACAGTAATTAATGACTGGCAGTAAGAATAAGAATATAATATTTGCATAAATAAATCTATATATTAATACGTGAAGCAAAAACCTTGCACTCCTTTTTACGAAAATTGAGCGGACGGACAAGAAAGAAATTTAGCACAGTTAAAGTTTATATGGAGAAGAAGGGGCGAATCCTAATATTTTTATAAAATATGCATTAGAAATACATTAAACACTACACGCACACAACCATGCATTTGACACACGCAGTCGAATCGCGTTCGTTGTATTTGCGGCATTGTTCGTCTGACGTCGTACAATTCTTTGTAACTATGGTTATATATATACCTTATAAATATTTAATAAAGAAAAACAGATAACAAAGTAGCGAGCTTAGGAATTTTGGTCGAATTTTGAACACGAGGCGACCGTTAGTTACAATAAATTTGGTTATCAGTGGTATAGACATTAATGTCAAAGTTTGTATCGCCGAGACCTAGAAACTTAGGCTTAAGCTATGAATTACATTAATTATACCTATCCTATATTAGGGACATTGTCAAACTTCATGCTGCTACTAAACAAATTCTGACACAAAAATCCAATAACACTTTGCAGTAAATTTATTTCAGGACCAAAATCGCTCGCAAATATCAACGTAAATTTATGCCTAGGTAGTCGATCCGGTTATAAAATATTGTAAAATATTTCAAACGATCTCTAACATAATGCCATTTCAATCGTTATATCCTTAAAGTATTTTATTAAATCCTCAACCTTCTATTTGATTTCTATCGTATCAGCATTTCAATAGACATTCCGTGCAACATTAGAATTCAAAATGTCAAGTTGAATGTAAATAAGTAAATTGTCGAGATTTATTTATCGAACCCGGTCCCAATGGGTTGAGCGCTATGTTTTTGTGTACCAAACATTTAGAATATGAATAGGATTTAATTAAAATTTACAATGGCAGTCCGCAATAAATTATATTGGGTATAATAACATTCTAGTTAAGGAACTCTGGTGGTTTTGAGAATACAGGCAACGTTATTTTAACGATAGTATAATATATTAAGAATGTTAGATTCCACAGTCCAAAAGGCAATCAGGGATAAACTTTGTATTGTGTTTGCAATAATACAACACAAGGTTATGTTCGCAAGAACTTACCACATAGTTGGATTGTGTTCACAAGAACGTCACACGCACATCGCGAACTTTTATTTTGATAGCAAGAAAACAACAATAATCTTGTTTAGATGGACCCACAAAGTGAGTAGAGTTACCAGACTCATAAAGGTCATCAGGAATTTCGAGTACTTTTTATTTCCTGACTGTTATTGTGGACACTTTACCTCTTTCAAAAATTGCGGAGTCTGGCTATTGCATGGATACACCACAATATTATATGGCTAAGATTCTGTAGGGCACAAGTATTTCATTAGTTTGGTTGCAGGAGTTAAAGTGGCTACATATTACCCGCGAGGGAATTCTTTAAAATAATAATTATAAAACTGAAAAAACACGCTTTAATAATTATCTTATCGACGACCGATGACAATACAATAATTTAGAGAAATATGTAAAAAAATAGTTTATTAAATAACCAAACTGAAAAGTAGAAAATAATTTAATAATTTAAATGTAAAAGAGCGTGGGTTGGGGGTTACCAAAATATCTTAGAAAGCACCCTCACTTTTTTACATTAAAATTATTAAATTATTTTCTACTTTTCAGTTTGGTTTTTTAATAAACTATTGTTTTTTTACATATTTTTCTAAATTATTGTATTGTCATCGGTCGTCGATAAGTGTGCAAAGTTTTAAATCAATCCATCGGTTTGAAAGGGGAGAAAATCACGTTCAAACATTCTGTTACATAGATTCATTATAGATACATACATACCAAGCTAATAAAAGCGTGTTAAAAATACTAATTAACTTTTCCCGACAAACCAATCCAACAAAAGAATACATGTTCGAAAAAGCAACTGTTTATCATGAAGTCTCTTTTACACTGACAAGCTACTATATACAGATTTTAACGCGTTGTTTATTTTAAAGCACGATTATTACATCATTTTGAAATTATTAAACTACTACTGTTTAATTTTACTTCTATTTAAGGTATTTAAAAATTATAAACTATTTTAGATTTACACTTTTCCCGACGTTTCGTTTATTCTTCTGCCATGGTAATAGGGAGACTAAGATGGTGGCTTTTTCAGTGTATTGAAGTGTAGTTATTTTAAAGTAGCCGAACATCATTTAATTATATTATTGGTAAATATGCCACTAGACCAAAATATGAATAAGTAATGAAAACATTACTATATAACTTTATTCAAATTTTAGCATCTGCCTTTTAGTAATAATGTTCAAGTAAATCTTTGTAGTGGTTAGTTAATGAATTGCCATCACTTTGTGGTCTTACTCGCTTCTATGCTTCAAAGGCGACATGTGAACGTCGGTGTTGAAACGTAATTAGGTTTTATTTTACTTTCATTCTGCTTAAATTTTCTACTTATATAAATGATGTTGAAAGAAATGTTTTCTAAAAGAGTCGACATATTGGCTATCGGCTAGCTGAACGAATGGTTTACAAGAAAATTCGATATAAAAATATTTAGAACTATCATGATAAGAATTTTATGGCAGGTATAAATCTAATTTTGTCTAAAAAAATAAAACAATATAACTACAAAAATAGCAAAACTATGATTTATAAACAATTTTCTGAGCTGAGTAATATAATAACGATATATTTTGATAAAAACATTCTGGTCGTTGACCTCATTAGCGACGGCCGTCTTTAGTTAAAATATTGTCGATTTTTTAAAAGAATTCCACTATTTCTCAAAGTTTCCATCGTATCAGAATTTTATTTTATTATAAATAAATCTGCCCAAAAATGTCGGATACATCGAAGTGCGGAATTTGCAGTGAGCTGTTGACAGATGGTGCGCACTGCATGGCGTGTAACCTCACGGTGCACTATCATTGTGGTGGCGTTAACGAAGCTGGATATCGGCGGCTTGGCGAACGCAAGCTTACGTGGCGCTGCAGTAAATGTAAACAGGCCGGGAATACCATGCCCTCCTCGCCTATGTCTCCTTTGTCAGTGCCGGATTCAGCAGTGCTGCAAGAAATACGGGCGCTATCTGAAAAATTCGCCAAATTAGAGAACATGAAGGAAGACATCCTGGCTCTAAAAAACGAATTCGCAGAGTTCAAAACTTCCTTAATCGATCAGCATAACAAAGTTATGAAGGAAATCACTGGCAAAATTAACGACATTGAACTACGGATGGTGCAGGTTGAAAAGCTCCAAGGTCAGGTTGAACAATTACAATCTCGGTTAGTACGATTGGAAGAGGAGCAGAACAACAAAGATCAGTGGTCGCGCTCGAACAACATCGAAGTTAAGGGAGTACCACAGGCAAGCAATGAGAACCTTTTCGATATAATAGCGAAAATCGGTACAAAAATTAACTACCCTATCTCAAAAGCCCAAATTAACTTCATCACCCGAGTACCAACAAGCAACAAGGACCGCATAAAACCAATAATAGTCTGTTTCTGTCAGCGTTATGTAAAGGAAAACTTTGTAGCAGCCGCCAGGAAAGAACTGAAATCCACGAGCCTGACACCAGCGAAAATTGGACTAAATGGCAATCAGAAAATCTTTATTAACGACCACTTAACTATTATGAACAAGATGTTACTATCAAAGACTAAGAAAACTGCTGCTGAAATGGGGTTTCGATATGTCTGGATCAAGAACGCAAAGATACTCGCAAGAAAAGACGATGTATCTCCAACAATGATGATCAAAACCGAAAAAGATCTCAAAAATCTTGTCTAAACATTTTGGATATCAAAATGACTTCAATATTTGTAATGAAATCCTGTCTAGTTAAGTCATTGTTATTCACTTTCAAAGCAAAAAAGTTTGAGAATCATTGTCAATGTTGTGCTGATTGTGTTTTCCTGCTAGTACTGTGTCACTACACAGTGCTTCCAGGTGAGTTCATAAGGTATAATTTTCGCGGTGTGACTACTTATTATGTTAATTTCAGCCGTATGTCCTACAAGTTATGGTATATTTTCCTGTGCAAGCGTTACCGACTAATAACTATTGGTTGCGAGTTACCGGTATCTCGACACCGGCCGACGCCTTTTGTCTGTATTCAAAACATCTGTTTCGATCTATTAATTTCTTATAGATACTGTGCATTGCTGTGCTTATTATTTTATTCATTCACTACCTTACATTTACATTATAATTGTTTTAGCAGATTTTTACTCCTAAAATTTTCTATTTTAATTTCATATTGTAATTTAATTTTGGCCTATTATAAATGTGTTAAAAATTGGATTATAGCTAACTTTTACTATGTCTAAGCTTAAAATATATTATCAGAATGTGCGTGGCCTGCGTACGAAAACGAACAGTGTGTTTCGTGGTGTGTGTCTTAACTCCTATGATATCATTATTTTTACGGAGACGTGGCTTGATGATAGTTATTACAATAGTGAATTATTTGATGGACGTTATCTCGTTTGGAGACGCGATCGTGATTACGCGCGAACCGGTCAGAGACGAGGTGGCGGTGTTTTAATTGCAGTGAAGAAAGAACTTACTATTATTGAGAGACAGGAATGGCGCAGTTCGGCTGAGGATATTTGGCTGTCCTTGCTCCTTAAGAGATCTAAACAGCAGGTTAGTTACAATATTCATATATGTGCGCTTTATCTATGTAGGGAGAATCTAGGTAATTCTTATATTACACAATTATGTAACTTTGGACATAAACTTAGTGACTTAATGTTAGCAAGTCCACTTGACAAATTTGTAGTAGTGGGCGATTTTAACTTTGGCAATGACGTTGAGTGGTCTCACGGGGATTTATCCCTAGGTGAATTAACGCCCCTAAATATCTCATCACAGCATATCACTGCTTTCTTTGATACACTTCATACACTGAACATGTCGCAGTATAACGGTGAGCGTAATTCTAATCGCAGATTGCTTGACCTTGTATTTTGTAATGATTCTATATCTGTGTCAGAAAGTAGGGAGCCATTAGCACTGCCCATTGATTCGCACCACAAACCATTACTCATTCAAACTAAATTTGTTGAAATTGATAAACTCATAGACAATCCTACAAAACGTTACATATTTTCAAAAGGTGATTATACCACTATTAAAGCGGAACTTGATTTGATCTGGTCTCAATTATTACTGACAGTGACTTTAGAAGATGCGGTTACAACATTTTATAACAAATTGTATGAACTGAGGGATAAATACATACCAGTAAAAAAAATTTAAAAAATCTTCCTACCCACCTTGGTACACCCCTGCATTAACTAAAATGATTAAGGAAAAATATAAATATCATAAGAAGTATAAACGATACAAAAACTTATCAGATTATAATTCATTCTCCTTACTTCGCAGCAGATCTATTGAATTAGAAAAAAGATATATAGTATATAGTAGTTTAATTTCAATGAATAACATTCGCGTAAACAGAAGACAATATTATAGAAAAAAGATGCTATGAAAAGTATATTGAAAATATTGAAGCTTCTATTGTTATGAACCCTAAATCATTTTGGACGTACGTGAAAAGTAAGCGCATTGTGGGCGCTTTTCCTAACGTAATGCGTTATGGTGAGACATATGCGGACACAGGGGGGGATATTAGCGAGCTATTTGCTAGGTATTTCAGGTCCACATTTCTGGTACCTGAGCCATCGGCAAGTAGTGAAAGCACCTCGAGTGAGCAGCACAGCGGGACAGCAGTGTCCGTTGGCACAGTTGATATAAATAGATCACGCATATTGAAGCTGCTCAAATCATTGGACCCCACCAAATCGGGAGGACCTGATCTAATACCGCCAAGCTTTATCATCAGCTGTGCTGACGGTCTTGTTGAACCTCTTTGTATTTTGTTCAAACGTTCTTTGATGGAAGGCTTAGTGCCGGGTATTTGGAAATCTGCATTCATAACCCCAGTTTTCAAAAAAGGAGATAAAGCTGATATTGAAAATTACCGTCCCATATCAAAAATAAGCCTATTTTCAAAAATTTTGGAACGCGTCGTCTACACTGATGTTTACACAGCTTTCAAGGCTGGTCTCGGTGAGGAGCAGCATGGATTTGTTAGGAATCGCTCAACAACGTCTAACCTACTTCTGTCACATGAATTTATAAGTAACGGAATGGTACGGGGGCAGGTCGACGTAATCTATACGGATTACTGTAAATGTTTTGACAGGATAGACCATCGCGTGCTGCTGGAGAAGCTATCGCTTGCCGGAATACACGGAGACCTGTACCGATGGTTATCATCTTATATAGAGAACCGAACACAGGCTGTCATCGAGTATGATGAAAATAAAAACAATAATGATGAACAGATCTTAATGAGATTCGACAAGGAGATTTATTTCCGTACTTAATTAGATATATTGTATCCTGGGGTAGGACACAAAGTGTAACGAATGCGAGCTCTTATGGCACGCCATAAGCTGCTAATAATAATATTATAATTACTACTAATATATATTACTACAAGCCTGAAATGCCTAGCTAGCCTGCCTTTTTGAGTTTATTTTTCAGTTATATTTTTTTGAGTTTATTTTTCAGTAATATATCTATATCATAATGTCTACAACACCCTGCAAATATAATTCAAAGGCAATTTAAAGGAACTGAATGAAGATTTTTTTTTAAACTCAACCTTTTGCCTTAAAGTAAAAACTAACATGAAAGTAAATGTAGTAAATTTTCTAACCTATAGGTTAGTTACTTTGGACGGTCACAAGTGTCATTTTGTGTCGTAAATAAATAAATTTCTATGAATTTTTTGCCTTTGAAATAGGCTATGTGTTCGTGTAGCAAACGTATCCCTAAGGCACACCCTAGTTCCCATGTTTCCATGTGATTTATGTAGACGAAGCTATGAGCAGAAACTGATTTTGCATTAATAACGAAAGCAGCGGTTATTCATCACTGAATATTAAATACACAGCAAGCTGTTAGTAAACTCCGATATAGAAGCCGGGAAGAGCGGTCTCATCTGTGATTGCGAACCAACTGTTAATTGAATGTAAACAAAACGTTTTTGTCATTATTAGCTGCTTATTTTTTGTAACAGAATGATTGCGTTAGAGGAAATTGTTATAATAGTTTGTAAGTTATAATATAAGATTTTTTAATCTACTTGATTGTTAAAGTCGCAACAAAGCGAACCTGAAAGTAAAATCAAATGAAAATAATAATAGCTGGTTCCTTTTTTTACTCTAGTACTTATATACTATGGTCCAGTAGTCGAAATTCAACCACAAAATTATATTTGTGCATATTTTTTTGCTTATTACTCTCTGACAAATGTCACACTTCGTTGTACTCGTATGCTTAATAAGGTACAGTGTTTTTCTTGACGTATTAATATTAAAATACAAACAAACAAACAGAAATTAATTATTCATAAAAATATAAACTAAAGAAAAAAATAAAACTTCAAAATTAAAAAGCGTCATAAAATTCCTCCGCGTCGTCGTCAATTGGCGACGGCAAATTCTTCGACGCTTCGCGTGACCAGAGGGCTGGTATTTTCTTTGCACAAAGAATAAGTAATGCCATTCAACGTGGCAATGCTGCCAGTCTTCTGGGCACGTTGCCAATTGACGACGAAGTGGAGGAATTTTAAGACGCTTTTTAATTTTGAAGTTTTATTTTTCTTTTTAGTTTATATTTCTTGTAAATAATTTGTGTATATATTATGGTAATCATTTAATTATGTCACTAAAATAAACGCACTAGTAATTATTCATATAAGTATGTCCGAGTTAGGTCAGCAGACACAGATTTTTCTTTGTTACTATACTTGCATGTTAAGTTTGCCTCATTTTCTATTTTCTGTTCCGTGTGATTTGTTATAACTAGAGGTCGCCAAGTGGTCGAAATTCGACAATAATTAATTTAAATTTTAAGTTTGATTGTTATTAAGGTTTTATTGTCTATATACCATATATACCATTATAATTACATTTCATTTAGTCAACTACTCCACTTACATATGTAACCATAGTTACGAAGAATTCTACGACATCAGCCGAACAATGCCGAAATACTACGAACGTGATTCGATTGCTTGTGTCAAATCCATGGTTGTGTGCGTGTATTGTTTTTTCATTAATTTCATGTATTTCTAATACATATTCTATAAAAATATTAGGATTCGCCACTTCTCCATATTAACTTTAACTGTGCCAAATTTCATACTCCTCCGTCCGCGCAATTTTTGTAAAAAGGGGTACAACATTTTTGCTTCACGTATTAATATATAGATAATTAGGTCAGAACTATCCTTACAGTAAAATATCGTTCATAACTAAAGAGGCAGGATTACTGAACCAAAATTCAATAAGTACTACGGTTGTTGTGTATGAGATGTTAGGTTTTTTTAACAAATTCGATCGTTTCGTCAGATTTTCCGAGTCTGGCAACGTGTTTTTGGGGCGGTTCGTCAAGAATTTCTCTAGTCTGGAACATGAATTGGCTCGCCCTCTATAACATGGAGTCTAACGTCTGCCTACCCCATGGGGGGTACAGGCATAAGGCATACTTACCTAGCGTATATATAAATGAAATATTACTTTTATTGAGTTAAGCGTGAAACAAGGAGGTATCTAGATTTAATAAAACATATCCGTCATTATTAATAGCTGTGAAGTGAGGGAGGTGTCCGGTGTCAGCTTACGTGATGAATAGGTAAATTAGATTTAAATAAACGAAATATATACATGATCATAAGGTAATATAGGTATACAAACATATACTCATACCTGTGCGTCCTAAAGGTGTAGTCAGAGATTTATTTATATTTTTTTATTTTATTGTTTTCGGAATATCAACAGCTTGTAAAACAAAACTTAAACTAATAAGATCATAGCTATTGACAGGTATTCGAAAATAGAATTGTGTAAAGAATACAAATAAAAATAAAAAGGAAAAATATTTATCCTATGAGTTTGTCGCACTTTTTGGATAGGGCCGAAAAAATCGAGAGAGAATTTTTTTCACCTGTTTAGTTTTTATTTGTATAGTAGTAGTAATAGTAGTAGTAGTTTAGTTCTGAATATCTCAAACTCGCTTTTTCTTTTAGATATGTCATTGACAGAACTACTCGCACGTATAGTAAAGGAATTTTGTCGGTAATTAGTGTAGGCTCGAGGTAATGCTATCGGTTGATTGTACCAAATGGGTAGTTTACGCGGTTCCCAAATATTAACTTTAGAGTAAGTAGAGCAAAGTAGATGTAGGTATTAACTCAAAAATAATCTCTTTTTTTAAAAACAACGACTTTGGAGATTAATCATTGTGTCACAGGAGATGATAAAAACATATAATTAGACAATCACACCAAATAATAATGTCCTGATTGGAATTCGAACCCACAACGCTCGGCGCAGCGGTACCGCCGCCAACTATGCTAATTACGTCCTACGTACGCGCTCGAAAGGTGTGTTTATTGCCAAACATTCAACGCCAAAGGTTACCACATATATCCCCAAAAGGTTAGGCAAAGAGTGCATTACATTCACCCTTAATTCATGTAAAAGGAGGAGTCAAAATTATAGACAATTATTTTCTTTTTTTTTAAAAAGGCTTCTTCTGCACTTGGAGAAACCTTGTGTCGCGGTGCAACATTCAAACAACAGATACTTAGAACATCTAGACTCCGACCAAAAATTAATGTCACGTGTGGGATTCGAACCCACACTCGGCGTAGTAACAGTGGCGGCGACTCATTAAACCGCTACGCCATCCGTACCGTCTTTTAGAAACCTTCCGCTGCTTTTTTGTCGGTCTGCGGTCAGCAGTAGCGTAGCAATCTCACAAAGCTATATCATAAAAACGTGTCGTAATTTGGACTTTACCTATTTCTATAAAAATATATGCTTACATACTCACGATTATATATATAAGGGTAGTATTTAACTGCACAGCAAAAATATTCTAATTGCACAGCAAAATATATTTAAAGAGATCAAACTAATCAAACTAAGTCGACGGAGCCCCGCGAAGCGGGGCTTGTATTTGTGTTGGGTGGGTTTAAGAAGGAACCTAACATAATTTAACCGTTCCGAGACGGAATGCAGTGATTTGAGGCCTACAGGTACTCGTTATGCTGTGCAATTAGTATTTTCGATGGTCATTATATTTGTGTGGTACAGTACCAAACACCTTTCGACTAATACGATGCTATTGAATGATACGAGGAGATAGATTAGAGAATATGTTTATTACTAATAAAGTTCTAATGCTAAGTACAAACTGATAGAAAATGCTAAATGATATAATGATAGCGAGTTACACGCAACGCGGTTGACGACCGGTAGTGAACTGATTTTTATATAAAACTAATGAATTACGAATGCGTTTTGGCGAAAATGCTGACATCATATCAAATAATTTTGCAATGTACGATTGCACCGTACAATATTTGATCCCTATATTTAACTCTTACATCGTGAATCAATAAGAAAGATCCTGAAATATGTATAATCATTCGTATAACCATTCTTTACCACCGCATATTATGAAGCAAGGATCGTTGTTGTTAATTTCAATTTGCTCTCCTTATTATTCTGACTACGAGTGCGTATTAAATAATAAATTATCGGTCGCTTTAAAGTTAAACAAAACATCGTGAGGAATCTTGCATATTTCAGAGTCCTCCGTAATGTTTTCGAAGATAATTATGTAATATCTGCCAACGCTTACTTGGCCAGCATGATGAATCTTACCCTTCTCTCACTAAACAGAGACCCGTATCCAGAACGTTGGACTGTCACGCAGAAGTTTAAGGTCAATCGTATGGCCGACTTTTCGAAATAATATGCATATTAAATAAAAATTATCGCTCGCTTTATCGGTGAAGGAAAACATCGTAAGACAACCTGCATGTTTAAGAGTTCTCCATAATGTTCTCGAAGATAATTATGTGAAGTCTGTCAACCCGTACTAAGCCAGCGTGGTGGATTATGGCCTCATCCTTCTCTCACTTAGAAGAGGCCCGTGTCCAGTAGTGGGACAGTTTATGTACAGGCAAATATTATGATATAGTTGTCCGCTTAATTACTACCGCCGTCGTTAAGAAATATATCCTATTGTCTCAAATAAGGCAACAAAAGCAGCTGCGATAGCCTAGTGGGAAACCGTTGGACTGCCACGCAGAGATCTCGAGTTCGATCCTAAGGCGCGCATCTCTGACGTTTCCAAGTTATGTGCGTATTAAATACACTGACGGAGTCATAAACTGCATCAAAGTTCAGGATTACTTTCGAATTAATATTTTTAATTAGTATGCAATCTTTTTAGATCGAACTAAATGAAAATGCCGATTTTGTCTACTAAAATAAAAAAAAAAAACAACTGCGGATATAAAATAAAATAGAACTGCAGTAAAAGATAAAATTATAGCCGGGAAATAAAATTTATGCATAGTCTCAAATTCGTGTGTTATTAGATTAAAGTTAGAAAGCTACTTTGCACTTGCTCAATAAATACTGACATACTGTATTAAGTCCTGGGGTGGTGCTCCTAAAACTACTTTAATAGATCTGGAGAGGACACAGAGGGCCATCCTCAAAGTCTCTTACAATCGACCATTCTTATATCCAACAGAACAGCTATACAAGGAATGCAATGTCTTAACAGTCCGTAAATTATTTATATTAAACACGGTTCTAAGACAACATAATTTACTAACCTATGACCCTTCGATATCTCAGGGTAAGAGGCGCTATGATGAGTTTATCTATGATGAGTGTATGAGGAGTTTATCTGAAAACTATTTTTCAAAACGATTTTTCTGTCATTTAGGTGGATTTCTATACAACAAGTGTAATAAAGCATTAAATATATTTAAACTCACAAAATACAAATGTAAGAAGACACTTACTGCTTGGCTCCAACAATTCAATTATGAAGAAACTGAAAAAATTCTTACCAGTCAGACTTAGAATAAACACAAACACACACACACACACACACACACACACACACACACACACACACACACACGCACGTACACACACGCTCAAAGATACGCACATGCAGATGTTTATGTTTTTTTGGTTTGTAATAAATATCTTACCGTAAACTAATGTAAGCTGTACATAATAAAACGTTAAGCCTAAGGGGTGGAGACCTGGTAACCTGCAATACAGGCCTTGAGTCTAGTTTAGGTATCAGTCTCCCCACAATATCTAATTGAAATAATTATGTAACCTACCAAATGTAAATAATGTTACACACACGTTCCACAATATGTGGTGAGAAAATAAATAAATAATAATAATTATTATTATTTTTTTTTTTTTATTTGCTATTTAAATGATTGTTACAAATAGTATTGATTATTAAGCCAGTCTACGGTTTCTAGAGTATACCGAAGGTTTGTAGAGACAGGTTCTTACAAAAGGAGACCCGGTACCGGCAGAACTCGAGCAACTACCCGTCGTGACGACCGATTTATTGTTTTAACTTCCCTACGAAATCGTTTCCTCACGTCAGTAAACATCAAAACAGAGCTGAATGAAGTGCGTGGAGTAAACGTGAGTGCACGAACAATAAGAAGGAGGTTTAAGGAAGCGGCAATCACCCCTTTTAGACCAGAAAATAGTCCAAAGCCGTCTCCAGCTCACAGACAAGCTCGTTTAAGATTTGCGCGTGAACATCTTAATTGGACTGAAGAGCAATGGGCCTGCATATTGTTCACCGATGAGTGTAGGGCATGTTTAAATAGTGCAGATGATCGCAGCAGAGTCTATCGTCGACGCGGGGAGAGATATGCTTAAAGTTGCATTGAGGAGCGTGTTCCTTTTGGAGGCGGTTCGTGTATGGTGTGGGGAGGCTTTTCAATGATCGGGCGAACGGAACTTCTGTTCATCGACATGGTTCGTCAAAACAGTAGAAGAGGTGGTTTGTCGGCACAACGCTATATAACAGAGGTTTTAGAAGCTCACATGGTACCTTACATGGGATTAATAGGCGAAAATTTTACTGTAATGCAAGATAATGCCCGACCCCACGCCGCTGCACAAGTTCGACAATATTGCGAAAAGGTTTGGATACGTACCATGAATTGGCTAGCACGCAGCCCGGATCTTAATCCCATTAAGCATGTTTGGGACAGTTTAAAAAAAGCTGTATATGCGGGAAATCCTATGGCCACAACAGTGGCAGCACTAAGAACAGCGATTTCACAAGAATGGAACAATATTCCGCAAGATCGTTTAATAACCCTAATCAGATCTATGCGCAACCGATTATAATCTGTAAGGGCACGTTGAGGCAATACACCAAAAAGAAAAAACCCGTGCTTTAAATATTTTTTTAATTGCCAAAACAAATTTTTGACACATTTATCGTTTTTGTTAAAAAAAATTGAATGGTCCTTTCCTGTATACAAACATACACTTAAGGATATGATAATACGCTGTTATGAAGTTAACGAACCAATCTATAGGTTTCAATTTAAATTTGTATAAAAAGTTTGAATACTTTTAATTTATTTTAAAGGCGTCTTGAACATTGATGCAGTTTTTGAGTCCGTCAGTGTAATTAATTATCGCTTGCATTAACGGTGAAGAAAAACATCGAGAGGAATCCTGCATGTCCAAGAGCTCTCAATAATATTCTCAAAGATATAACCCGCACTGGGCCAGCGTGGTGGACTATGACTTAACCCTTCTCACACTGAGAAGAGGCCTGTGCCCAGCAGTGGGACAGGTTATGACACGTCTGACATTATTATAATGGCAACAAAAAATATGACGTTAACATTTCATCGCTGGAAAGGACTGAAAAATTCCCATTTTTAAAAATTGTCTGATGGTCGCTACTGATACGAATACGGCTTTTAATTGGGTCAACGAATTTCTTTGTACCTTCGTTTAATAACATGTCAAAATAGCCTGTTATGTAAGGTTTTATGTTTATAATAACAAAAGTTACGATGGATACTTTAGATTTCTCCTTACAATTAATATTAATTATATTTGTATTTTGACTGCTTCGTATATAGAAACTGAAATTAAAATTGTTTTATGTGTACGCGAATATTACAAATTGAAATTAAACTGACATGACACAACATTAAGAAAAATTTATACTTTTATTAAAATAATACATTTACTTACCGCGACGTTTTTGTAGCTTTTCGACAGACATGGTCAAAAAGAGACTAAGATGGTAGTGTGCGGTGGTCTCAAGGTCTTCAAGTGTAGTTATCTCATTATGAGACTAACGCGATATCGGAGGGCACAGTACACTAGCTTTTAAACTATCACCTTCGCCTTGTGATATAAACAAAATATGTATCACTAGGTTAAATTAAAGCGCACAAACCGCAGGGCTGCTTGTGGCGGGCTGAATGTGAGTGGTGACACTGCGGTCCTGAATGCCTCAGGGAGTTGGTTAGGGCCTCGTCTCCTGCTTGCCGTTACTGGTTGACTGGGGTGGAACTTCAAGAGCGCCCGTTGGACTCTCAACTCTGCCTTGGTCAGCCGGTCAGAGGGGGGCCGCTAGAGCTATATGCTTGGGGGTGGAAGTATCATTTTCAAGGGCATAACTACGGGGAAACCCGCTCCGGGTTTCCGTTGTCACGAGACCCGTGATGGTGAAATCGGCGCCACACCGCTCGACACTCCTAGCCAGTCGCACCGGTGTTGACCTATGCTGCTGGCTTGTATGCCTATAGTGGCTATTCAGGGGGCCCAACTAGTGAGTTGGCGAGTCACCGTCTGCCCATTGCATTGATGCTATTAGAGTATTCAGGGCAGACGCCGTTTTTCATCCATAGTTAGCAATTTATCGGTCCACCAAACACCCATACCTATAGCCCATATATTAGAATTCATACGTAGCAATAGTCCTACGCCTGCTGCGGCTAGTGCCGCTGTAGGTGTTCCATCCCACCTTTGATTAAAACTCTCGAAGGGCCTCTTCACGTTGGACCCATGTCTCCGTGTAAGCCTCCCAAAGGGCCAGGTATTTTCTAATATAATATGTTAGAAAGTACCGGTGATAAGAGAAACATAATAATAATAATATTCTACTACGACACAACACTATCTAGCCCAAACTAAGCAAATGTATTATTTTAATTTTAAATAGCAACAAAGTAAACTAAACTCTATTATCTACAAGTAGACATTTAAAATTAACTCCGAAAAAATCTGAAAACTGCTTAATTTCAATCTGAAATTATGATGTGATGCAACTGAAACTCTTGCCAAAAACGAAAAATTACAAATCTTCGTTGGCAGTAGGAA
Organism: Catocala nupta; assembly: GCA_963675205.1. Classification (NCBI taxonomy): domain Eukaryota; kingdom Metazoa; phylum Arthropoda; class Insecta; order Lepidoptera; family Erebidae; genus Catocala; species Catocala nupta. Next base: position 4,289,516 of record OY776095.1, on the reverse strand, counting down.
CGTTAGTATGTAAGAGACCTCGTCTTGAAAATTATATAAGAACTACTTAATTAACCTTATTCTTATTATGTCCTATGGGACCATAAAATAAACATTTGGATGTAAGGGACCGTGAGCTACAAATGATTACCTTGTAAATATTGAATAGCTCAAGAAGAATACAACTGCCTGTTATGTCAAAATTCTCTCTTAGCGGTATACTAGGTACCTATCTGTACGTAGATATGCATTTGTTTACCCTCCCGTTTAGTTACAATAAATCGAGTATACAAGCCAGACGTGTTTTGCTTTAAAATTCACCTGCAACCAATTTTGAACCTTATCTCGTAAAGAACATGGTCCATCGAACCAGGATACTTGACAGTGACTCGTAAAAACAGTTGGTTCAATAGAAAATCGGTGTAATTTCAGTGAATTAACGAATAATACTGATCAAAATGTGTTAAATTCGTTGGATAATTATGTTAGGCAAGTGAATTACGTAAAAAGAACTTTAAGGATTAAGACATTTCGGTGTTTTTTAACAAAAAACTGTTTGCGGATTTGAAGTGTGATAATTCTACAAAGGACTAGTTATCGTGTAATCATAACGTTGAGTAGCTTAAGTAACTAAGACTGGACAGCATAATATTACAATAGTGAGCCGTCGTGAGATAGATACCTAAGTTTGGTGGACAATCCCGTGGTGCGCGGCGCTCGCTTACCCTACACATAAAAAGTTAACAATTGACTGGAACTTTCCTATAGTTACGTACATACTTTCGTGCTGTGTTTTGAGTGTTTTGACTATATTTGATAGACTTTTGATATTTAGTGGTGAAAGACTTTGATTACAATGGAAACAATCGAAAAAAGTATAGTTATTCAAGCAGATACGTTAGAAAAAGTGAGAAGGGCTTACGTTAACTACAAGAAGTCACCTAGGGAAAGATTAACAGCTGGTTATGTGAAGGGAAGAATAGATACACTGGAAATGTACTGGAAGGAGTTTAAGTCTGTACATGAGACGTTAATTTTATCGGTTGCCATGGAACAGCGTCCGCAGATAAATTATTTTGCTGAGCGCATGTGTGAAGAATTTGAAGAAGTTTATTACGCATATAAAGGCGAAATGATGTCTAAGTTAGAAAGTTTGGTTCCGATGAAATGTGAGTCTCAACAAATACCTACTCCTAACCCGTCTACTGGGGGTGAAGTAAAATTGCCACGAATTTCGATTCCGTCTTTCAATGGCAACTACACTGAATGGCAGTCGTTCCACGATCTATTTATGGTACTAGTGCATAACAATCAAACATTAAAAGATGTTCAAAAGCTACACTATTTGAAGGGCAGTTTATTAGGAGAAGCTGAAACATTATTATGTCAATTTTCGATAACTGCTGAAAATTACACAGAAGCTTAGTCAGTGCTGAAAAAACGCTACGCTAATAAGAGATACATCGCAAATTGTGTTTTTAAGAAATTCTTTACACAAAAATCGATATTACACGAATCGGCTGCAGCTTTAAAACAATTATTGGATACATCGGTAGAATGTATGAGTTCACTTAAACACCTAGGCTTACCTACGAATCATTGGGACGCAATCGTTAGTTATTCCATAGTATCAAAGTTGGATTCGAGCACGCATAAAGAGTGGGAAGAACTGATTAGCAGAGACGAAACGGATGACTTACCTAGTTTTGATAGATTAAAGTCGTTCTTGGAAAATAGATTTCGTACGCTCGAGATGGTCGAACCTGCAAAAAAGAGTTTCAACGCTGTGAAAACAAAGATGTTTCATGTTACCGCGCCGAGCGAAGTGAAGTGTGCATTCTGTAATGAAGATCACTATATCTATCAATGTAAACAGTTTTCCAAGCAACCAATAGATGACAGGTACAGTTTCGTTCAGAAAAATAGTCTCTGTTTCAATTGCCTAGTACCCAACCACAACGTGTTTAAGTGTAGACAAAAAACAACTTGCCAGATTTGTAAAAGAAAACACCATTCATTATTGCACCGAGACAAGAAACAAGCAAATGAAGAAACACACACGTCTGGAGAAACAACAAACAAGGAGAAGATACAAACCTTAGTCGCGGCGCACACGTCGAGTGTACCACAACAACTACAACCTGGTCAAGATATTTTGTTGGCGACAGCGCTGGTGCACGTCACATCCGAGTCGGGGCAGTCACACGTGCTTCGGGCGCTCTTGGACCAGGGATCAGAGGCTTCGTTCGTGACCGCGAGGGCGGTCGAGTTGTTAGGTTTGAGGAAATCTAAAGTCAGCGGAGTAGTCTCTGGGGTCGGTGAGGACAACCATATGTGTATAAAACATTTGGTAACGTTACATGTTACATCAAGGTACGATATTTCCTATTCTATCAGTGTGAGTGCTTATGTATTGAAGTCGTTAACCCGTCAGCTGCCAGCTAGGGAAATAAGAGGATTTATTTGGCCTCAGGTTAACGAAATGAATTTAGCTGACCCTACCTTTAGCAAGCCAGGTAGAATTGATATTCTTCTTGGTGCGAATGTTTTCAGCAAAATCATAGACGCAGGTTTATTGAAAGGTCCGGGCAACGTAGTTGCTCAAAAAACACACCTGGGTTGGATTTTGTCAGGGGGTACTAATCCATCACTTAATGTTTCACAGCACATCACTAGTCTGCATGTTACACGACAAGTAGAAGAAGACAACGACTTCCTGAAAAGGTTCTGGTAGGTAGAGAACGAGCTGTATGCGAAACAAAGCATGTGGACAAGAGAAGAAGAGAAATGCGAGGAAATATATCAACAAACAACAACTAGGGATGAAACTGGGAGGTATGTGGTACAGCTTCCTTTGAAAAAAAACATTAAAGACACTGTAAGATCATGTGGAAATACAAAGCATCAGGCAGTAGGCAGGCTTGAGCAACTAGAGAGGAAGTTCTCAAGAAATGAGCAGCTGAAAGCAGAATACACAAAAGTGATACATGAGTACTTACAGTTAGGACACATGAAGAAGGTCGAGGCAGAAGATGAAGGTAATGTGATTTACCTTGCACATCATGCTGTTATCAGAGAGGACAAGGAGACGTCTAAGGTACGTGTAGTTTTTGATGGCTCAGCAAAGGGCTCCAACGGGTGCTCCTTAAACAACAGCATGATGGTAGGACCTACGATTCAACCCGACCTGCGTAGTCTGATATTTAGATGGAGATCTCACAAAATCTGTGTGGTTGGCGATACAATATACATAAATGAGTTGTAAAATACTGAAATTATAAGTTGATGGCGATTTAAAAGAGTGGCCTTGAGTTTCTTGCAGGTATCTTCTCATAGGCTCAACCTTTTGCCTGAACCTTGCAACTAACATAAATGTAAATTCAGTAAATATAATAAACTCACTAACCCATTTGACGTTCATAAGTGTTACTTTGTGACCTAAGTGAATAAATTATTTTTGACTTTGACTTTGACTATCATAAAGATGTATCGTCAAATAAGGATGGATGACACACACGCAGATTTACAGCGCATAGTATGGCGGGATAATGTATCTGAAAGAATAGATAGTTATAACTTAATGACCGTTACATTTGGAACGGCAGCAGCCCCCCACCTTGCAGTGCGAACCCTTCAACGCCTTGCTGATGATGAACAGGACAACTATCCTCGTGGAGCGGCGGTAGTAAGAAATTCCTTCTACATGGACGACCTTATGACAGGTCATGAAGATCTCGGCGAGTTGAAGGTAATCTGTAAAGAAATTGATCAGTTGTTAAAGACAGGTGGTTTCCAAATGCAAAAATGGTCTAGTAACTCTGAAGAACTCCTGAATGACTTGGCTGATGGCACGAAGACTCCGGAACCTGTAAAAGAAAAGAAAGAAATTAAGTTAGATAAAGTTATTAAAATACTGGGACTTACCTGGGACAGGAAAGATGACACGTTTCACATCTCAGTTAACTTACCAGCAAGCAGGTTACCTGTAACAAAAAGAGTTATTTTATCAGATGTCGCTAGTTTATTCGATCCTTTTGGATGGCTCTCACCTGTTGTAATAACAGCTAAAATCATGATTCAGAAGTTATGGTTGTGTAATCTTGGGTGGGACGACGAATTGGCTACTGAGCTGGTCGACGAGTGGATGAGTTTCAGAGACGAACTTCATGAGCTGCAAACCGTTGAGATCCCGCGTTGGATAAAGACGTCATCACGCTGCAAGGAAGTGGAGCTGCATGGATTTTCGGACGCCTCAACTCTTGCTCTTGCAGCTGTTGTCTATGCCAGAGTTGTAGACGAGCATGATGTAGTTCATGTCATGATATTAGCCTCAAAGACAAAAGTAGCACCTCTGAAACAACTGACAGTCCCGAGATTGGAACTTTGTGCTGCGGTGATATTGGCAAAGCTGCTGCATGATATTTCTGATTTGTTGAATGTTCCCATGTGCAAAATCTATGCGTACACAGATTCAATGGTGGTCCTTTCCTGGCTCCAGTCACAACCCAGTCGTTGGCAGCTATTCGTTGGTAATAGAGTGTCAGAAATAATCCAGCAAATAAACAACGATTGATGGAGGCACGTTTTGTCTGAAGACAATTCTGCTGATCTCGCGTCCAGAGGCATAAGAGTAAGTGAGCTGACAAACAATGATCTTTGGTGGAGTGGCCCTAAGTGGCTAAAGATAAAGGATACAGAGATACTAAGACCAATTGAGATTCCAAGTACGGAATTAGAGATGAAGAAGACTTTTCACACTTTAATACAAGACACACCAATTTGGGAGAGATTTTCGTCATTAATTAGGATGAAAAGAGTAATAGCACACTATAAGAGATGTTTAGACTATAAAAACAAAAGACGTGATATCTTGAGTGCTGCTGAATTGGATGAAGCTGAAGACTGCTGCGTGAGATATTATCAGCAATTGGTCTATGGCCAGGAGTTTGAAGATCTGAAAAAGAAAGGTAAAGTTAGAAACAAGAGTTCATTGAACTTACGCCGTACATAGATGAAAAGAATTTGCTACGAGTTGGAGGAAGGTTAAGTAAAGCGGACTTACCTGAAAACTCTAAACACCCGATTATCATACCAAGCAAACAACATATTGCAAGGTTAATAATAGCGGATGCACACACCAAAACCTTACACGGGACGATCATGCAGATGATGACTTACATCAGGAGCAAGTACTGGATCATCGGTCTCAAATCTTCAGTTCGAGATGTTCACTTACAAGACAGCAGCTGATGGGTCAATTACCCACTCCGAGAGTCACTCAGAATCGCGCTTTTTATCAGAGTGGTGTGGATTTTGCAGGGCCGGTGCACCTGAGAACGTCTAAAGGCCGTGGTCATAACTCAACAAAGGGTTATATCTGTTTATTTGTCTGCATGTGCACTAAGGCCATTCATTTAGAGGCAGTGACAGGTCTGACATCTCAGGCATTCATCGTAGCCTTTAGGAGATTTGTCGCTCGCAGAGGACATTGTGCACAACTATGGAGCGACAACGGCACTAATTTTGTTGGTGCTGATAAGGAATTAAGAGATATGTGGTCAAGGAGCACCAGTAACGTTGCTAAAGAGATTGCTGAACTTTTAGCTAACGACGGCACCACATGGCATTTTGTGCCACCAAAGTCACCCAATTTTGGAGGTCTTTGGGAGAGTGGAGTTCGATCAGCTAAGCGCCATCTAGTGAGAGTCAATGGAACTACAAAATTGACATATGAGGAAATGTCAAGCTTACTTGCACAAGTTGAGGCATGTTTGAATTCCCGTCCTCTTTGTCAATTAGATGAAACTCTGGATACGCTTAACCCACTTACACCAGGACACTTTCTCGTCGGTGAACCTCTGATCAACGTTCCTGACATAAAGTATGAAAACAAAAAAGTGCATTTATTAACTCGCTGGCAACTTATCCAATCACAAATGCAAGATTTCTGGAGGAAATGGCATTCGGATTATTTAAATACACTCCAACAAAAACAGAAGTGGTATGATGTGGTACAGTCACCCTGTATAGGAGATATTGTTATTATAAAAGAACGTGATTTACCACCTACCAAGTGGTTGCTAGGCAAAATCACGGACTTACACGCCGGTCCTGACAATTTGGTACGTGTTGTTACGGTCAAGTGCAAGGGTGATCACATTCTTAAAAGGCCGTTATCCAAATTGATATTGTTACCTAAAACCGCAGATTAAAGTTAACATGTAATTAAAGAATAAGTCAAGATGGGCGGTCAAATTTATATTGTGTTTTAAATAAATATAATATTAAAAATAATGCTGGCTGACTGTACCTACTCAATACATAAGCACAACCATTGATATAGGAAATCATTAAATAACATTGTTAGTATTCATTCATACCATTAATAAACATACTTACCTATTAATTGTTGAGAACGGTCGTAGGTACTTAAGTCGCGTCGTGTTATTTATGATGTACCGATTGGAAATAAACCTATAAAGTAAATTAATGACCTATACTTGTATAGTTACGAAATTTTATCTCAAATGTTTTGTTATTTACTTTATTAGTTGTTTACAAAGTACCTATATTAAAATGTCCACATAAAACATTTGTAAAAACCTTTGGTTAAGTATCCTAGATATGTAAATGTTTTCTTATACTTACTTACCACAAATAGGTACTATTTAACTTGTTTTAGTTAAACGATGTAATGTTATTTTATTTACTTAATATGAACTTTCAAGCGTCCATACGCTACATTGGCCGCTTACCATGTTTAATAGCTAAACTGTATGTTTGTGTAACATTACCTAGTATTTTAGTTAGTTATAGTGTAACTTCTTTCCCATAAAAGCAAATAAATGTACATACATTTAACACATAGAACTTTGTCACTGAGACAAAAACAACATACAGTCCACTAAAGTTTATGCTTAAATTGCTACGTACTGTACATGTAATTTGTTATTATGGTTAGCCTAATATAGATTTTCATATTTGGGAAGTAAGGTAACTATGTATTAGTAGGTTACTAAGTTTTCTGATACCTACCCTACGCGGGCATGTTGCCAATACTTACCTACCCGACGCGAGCTGTTGTTATTAGAAATGTAGTAAAAAATTCGATCAGTATCGATCTGCTTTGGCTTGCGCCGGCGTCGCTTTCGTTTGTTATTAGTTATTTGTTGTGATGCGAGTGAAATGTATTGTAATCTTTATCTTTTTACTTTAGTGTTGAACTTAAAACATGAGATAAATGTGTTAGTGATGTGATGAGTGTCGATACGCATCAATACAAGCAACAATGCCTGTAAGTTATAGATTAAGCACTTTGCTTAGATAATAGTTAAAAACTGTTGTTTTTGGCAGGCGGTATGTTATGTCAAAATTCCCTCTTAGTGGTATACTAGGTACCTATCTGTACGTAGATATGCATTTGTTTACCCTCCCGTTTAGTTACAATAAATCGAGTATACAAGCCAGACGTGTTTTGCTTTAAAATTCACCTGCAACCGATTTTGAACCTTATCTCGTAAAGAACACTGCCAATTGATTTACTATGTAAGAGCGAAATGCCAATATATTAGCTCAATAGTTAATAACAATAATAATTTTACTTAATAATAATTTTAGATATACAACTTGACAAATAAATGTTTCTTTCTTTCTTTCTTTCTTTCACTATTATACGTACAGTTAAATGAAGAATATAGTTGTTACAAATTGTGTTTTACTTGGGGGAATGCAATGACGCATATCCCTCCGCGGGGGCGGGCGGAGGGATTATGTCGGACTCGCCGGGGTAAAAGAAAGATGTTGAAAAGATAATGTACCTCCCGGAATACCGACTTAACCTACCACGGTGTTCCTCGACAAAACCACTATCAACGGGGCCGCGCGAATCGCTTTCGCATGCGGTCGCGACCCCGCCGAGGTTACGGCCCGCCGTGTGAAACGGCAGGCCACTACACAAGAGATCTACCCAAAGGACTCACTCGAAAAATTTCCTACTGTCTCCCTCCTAGAGGGGAGACGGACTCGACACAGAGGCGCGCGTGGGAACACGCACGCCGCCTCTCAAACCTGGTGCTGAACGGATGGTGGGCAGGCCCACAAAGCCCGCCACCCCCAGGTCAAACCTCAGGATGGCTGGAGGTCATCGCGCGCCCTCCGGCGCCCGGCTCTGCGGTTGGAGAGAGGGTTTAAACGCTCCCTCTCCCGCTCCGCCGCCTCCTTGATGGAAATTACTTCCTCGCAGAAGGAGGCGACGGCGTTTCATGACCTCTCACTCCGGACCATAGATTGAACTACGGCCGGGAGCGAGAGGGCAACCGATCCGACTGCCGCGATCAACTCACGGCGCTGCGATGCCCAGGCGGGGCAAACCGCCAAAGTGTGCAGCGCCGTGTCCTCAACAACGTCGCGGCAGTCGCCGCAGTGGTGACAACCGGGCGTCTCTTACCGGCGTATACGACACAGGAACCGGCCAAAACAACCGTGGCCAGTCAGAACCTGTGTCAGTCGGAAGGTGAGGGCGTCATGCCGCCTCTCCAGCCACTCCTGAAACACGGGACTTACCGCCACGATCGTGGCGTGCCCGGGGCCCGACCCTTGGGAGAACTCTATTTTTTATTACATTTATTTTTTTATTTGTACATAAATGATAAAACAAAAAAGAAACAAAGAAACGTACGTGTTAATCGATAAATACATATTTCGATAAGTATGTGTTTGTAATTTGGCAATCAAACATTTATTTTTACTTTATATGTCTTATTTAACAAGCTTGTGTGAGTGTGTGTGTGCATGTGTGTGTGTATATATGTGTGTGTGCGCGTGTGTATGTGAGTGAGTAGTGCGTGATTGAGATTATGCAATGAAAAGAGCGTCAAGTCTGTAATAATTTTTCCGTGTCATTGTAGTTAATAGTCAGTAACCAATTTTTTTATGTGTATTTTAGCGATGTATTCGGTTAAAAAAGTTTTATATAGCTAAGAGATACCCGCTTTTATAATTTATAGTTCTACTTCAATCCATTAATTATTTAACTAGTAGTTCAGCTCCGAAAGAAGGTCGGGTAAGGCCTTAAAAACCTTTAATGTGAAAAAGGTCCATTACACACGATATCTTATATTATACCTAATAGTATACTCATAGTACTTAGTTATTAATTACTTATATGGTAATATGTATAAGTGGAGGTAGACAAGTCAAGTAGCTTCTACCTATGTCCTATAATTTTAAATACAATATAGGTATGTAATAACATTGTGCAATAATAAATGCAATGGACTAAATTATTAATAAATATTATTATAAATATATACCACCAAATAATATATGCAATTATTCTGCAAGTTTAATTAAAATATCAAGTTTATTTATTTATTGATATTTTTAATTTCTCATGATTCTGTTTAATCCTTATTTATCGTAACTAGATCCAAAAGCTGATAAAATTGTATCAAGCAAAACTTTTAAAAATAGCATATTTAACAGCTCTTCCTCTCTCCTAATAGTGTTGTGCCTGACCGGGTCCGTAATTTGTTACTTATTTTTAAGCCTACCACCTGTAAATGTACATTATAAAATGCAATAAATTAAATTTGAATTTGTAAGAATTAGCAGACAGAGTAGTAAATAATGTAACTCTACATTACTCCTGATGTTATTATTAATACTTATGCTGCCTGAGCTTATTTGGGTTTTGATGCTCTTGGTTTGTCTGCACAAAATGTTGCTAACTCTTACTATGGGTATACTTTTTTTTTTTCTTTTTTTTTTTACGTGGGGAAATGCGCCTGATGCATACCCTCTCGCCACAAGGGGAGGCGAGAGTGTTATGTCTGGCTCTCCCGTACTTCGGGCCTACGGACCAAAACCCACGGTGTGCACGCTCGCTGCCTTGTATAGTGGATGGGCCGCTGGCAACAATTACTACCTCAGCGACCCATCCAGCAGTCTACAGCTCCTCGGTGACGCCCCGGCACTACATAGGGCGTCGGACCGACTCAATGGCTGGCGGACGGGAGATCCCCGTTCTCCCGCCCGCAGCCTTCATTATGGCGGCATAAGGCGCGCGTAAGCGCGCCTGCACCGCCCGGTTCGCCGGCGACGGCTCGGATCCGCAAGGATACTTTCTTCACGGATCCGCTCCGCCGCCTCCTTCTGCGAGATGACGTCCTCGCAGAAGGACGCGACCGCTGCCCACTTCCTCTCGCTGTCGACCATGGCTTTGATCACGGCCGGCAGCGAGAGATCTTCACCCACTACCTCAATGAGTTCACGGCGCTGCACCGCCCAAGCAGGACATTGCTCGAGCGTGTGCTGCGCCGTGTCCTCCTCACAGTCGCAGTGGTGGCAGATAGGACTCGGTTCCCTCCTAGCGACCGTGTGCAGGTATTTGCCAAAGCAACCGTGCCCTGACAACACCTGCACTAGCCGGAAGGAAAGGGTCCCATGCTGCCGCCCTGCCCACCGCTCCAATACCGGCTGGAGGGCCCCAACGGTTCTGAAACCGGCCAGGGGCGCCTCCAGCCGCGCCTTCCACTTTAAAATCATGCCCTGGTGGGCTCGATTGCGCGCGCACTCAATAGCTGTCGGGAGGGGACGACAACCCGTCTCCTCCCGCACCGCCTCACTCACTGCAAACACTTCGGCGAGCACTTCAGCCTCCAAATCCCACGGGGGTGCTCCGGCCAACGCGCAAGCTGCGTCGGCCGACACCATGCGGTATCCACGTATTACCCTGACCGCTATGACTCTCTGCGGTCTCCGCAAGAGAGTCCTGCACTGAGCGGTCAGGGAGTCCGCCCACACCGGTGCGCCGTAAAGCGCCATCGACCGGATAACCCCCGTGTAGAGTCGCCGGCAACCAGCACTGGGCCCGCCCAAATTTGGCAATAACCACCCAAGGGCGGACGCAGTGCCTAGAAGCTTCGGAGTGAGTTGTCTGAAATGCTCGCCGAAGTGCCACCTTCCGTCCAGCACCAAGCCCAGATATTTCATGTGGGCCTGGACGGGAACGCGCGTCGAGCCCACCATTATCGAGGCGCCGCGGGGTGGACTGCGACGAGGCCCATGAAAGACCAGGGCCTCCGTCTTGTTAATAGCCACCCGTAAACCCAGCGCCTCGATACGCCCGACCACCTGGGAAACCCCCACGGTAGCCAAACAGGCCGCCTCCTCGAAGGTACCCCCACGGGCTGTGATGAGGGTGTCGTCAGCGTAGCTGATGACGCTCAGCCTGGGGGGTAGGGCAGCACGTAGGACCCAGTCGTACCCCATGTCCCACAGGAGCGGACCAAGAACCGATCCCTGCGGGACACCGCACGACATGGGCCGCCGTCAAACCTCGCCTCGAACCTCGAGGAGGACACTCCTGCCTCTCAGATAGTCTGCCACCAGCCGCTCCAGGTAAAAAGGTACCCCGTGATATCGGAGCGCCCCCTGGACACAGCTGTATGGCAGACTATTAAACGCGTTGGCGATGTCTAAAGACACCGCCAACAGAACACCGCCGCCGGCGACCGCCTCCTCGGCCGCGGCCTTCAGGCGCATAATGGCCCCGACCGTCGAACGTCCTATGTTAACCAATATAATACGTACCCATAACCAATATCAACTCATTAATATGAAATTTAGAATTTAACAAACTTGTATTAACCTGTTTCTTACAACGAGGATAATAAGTCCACTTAATTTCAACACCTATACGCTACTAAGTATACTTCATATTCTTATAAGAACCAGTAATAACCTTTACTAGCAAGATATTATAATAATAATAATAAAGTTTAAAAAAGTTTATAGAAATTATAACGCATGACGGCCATACTAGCTGCACTTCTAGTTAGATGATGAATGGATTGAAGTAGAAATACAAAGTAAATAAAGAGTGAGTATCTCCTAGCAGACTATCCTCATATTTAGTCCCTTCCTTCAGCACCCGAGTAGGTAGGGTTCGGGGGAAAACTACGGGTCTCCCCCTTAGGATCAGGGTACTACGGGGTCGGGCTAGCCCACCGCGCCTCGAAAGGCGTGTTCTATCGGCCGCTGATTAGAGTGCGCGGTGCCTGACATTGAAGTTGGACTCGTAGTGGCTATGTGGTTAGCCGTAGAGGACGGCATGTTTGCCGAGCAACAAACATGCCGTCCTCCACGGCGCCACGACGCCACGGCGTTCGAGCGTCGGAATCATACGCGGCTAGTGCGAACCAGTCGGTCGCGCGAGGCATGGAGTTGGGGAATACCCGGCTTGTAGGCCAGAAAGGGTAGACGTATGGATGTACGTCGGGAAGTGAGCGTGCCTTACAGCTCCGGCACCATACTGGAAATATGCGAGGCGGCTTCTCCGTCGGCCCCAGCGAGGAAATCGTTAGCAACTCTCTGAGTTCGCGAGTGGTGAGCGGCTTTATTGCTCCGATACCTATTTGATTCAACATCTACAAGTTTGTATTTCAGAGCAAGTTGCTGGTGAATAATCCTGGCTACTTGGTTATGTCTGTGCAAGTACTCGCCGTTAGCAAGACGAGAACAACCGGAAACTATATGCCTGAGGGACTCACCAGGTAGGTGGCACGCCCGACAAATGTCAACCGTGCCATCCCTCAAGATATATCTCCGGTAGTTATTCGTCTTGATAACTTCGTCCGCAATAGCACAGACAAACCCTTCGGTTTCCCCAAAGAGGTCACCGAAACGTAGCCAGTTCACGGAGGCTAACAGGTCTACATCAGCTCCATATAGAGCCTTGTAGAACCTACCGTGAAGCTCCTTGCTCTGCCATACATCCCTGCGATCGTTAGTGCTAAGTACTACAGGCTTGCGCCAGTTCTCTTTAGCCAAACTGAGCGGGGTGAGTCCGATGTCTACAGCAACTACATCCCGATGCATACCCACGTCTGCCTGAAGAAAGTATTCTCTGAGGTTGCATACCTCGCGGTTATGAAGGGCCTTGGCATTCAAAAAGCCTCGGCCTCCACATTTCCGCGGGATATACAGTCTCATCACAGACGAACGTGGGTGATGCATACGGTATGCCGTCAAGAGTGTACGGACCCGCCGGTCCAGGGCATCCAGTTCAGTCTGAGTCCACTTAAGTATGCCAAAGGAGTACATGAGCACCGGCATGACCCAACCGTTACAAGCGCGCACCTTGTTGCCACCTGATAAAAGACTATTTAAAACTTTTTTCAGGCGACCAAAGAAACGCTCCTGCAACGATTGCTTCATGTCAGTCTCATTGATACTTAACGCCTGTGACATACCCAAGTACTTGTAAGTATCGGTTACAAGAAGTGATCGTAGGTTAATGGAATCCGAAAGTTGTGTTCCTTCGGATTCCACTATCCTGCCTTGCTTTACATGGATGACAGATTATTATTATTATTATTAGTGCAACTTATGTATATCTATTCTTAAACCTTTTCCCTGTCTCTTGTATTGAGAGCAACAAATGCTATTATGTTTGAAGTCTAGCAACACGCACTGGGCCAGTGTGGTGGACTATGGCCTAACCCTTCTTAAACCAAAAAGGTCCGTGCCCAGAAATGAGACAGTTTATATAAAAGGCTGATATATATCGATACATCTTGTTATCTCTATGCCTCTTTAGGTTTAAATACAAGTGCGAGCCGAACCAGCACACAAAGAGCTTCATAACATCGTATATTACTATGATTATTATTATTTGTTCTTATAACGGCAATATGTTACTGTCTTATATGCAAAATTTATTATTGTTGTTTACTGTATCTTACCCACAATGTATGGTAGAAGCTACTGATTTCTGAGATACAAGTGTTACCTAGTTTAGGAGTCAGAGGTTCATAAACATAAAGGCTATGAGTAGTAGGTAGAATGCGCCGGCTCGACCGGGGAAGGACTACCCTCTCCTAAAGGTTCGGCAATGCGCAAGTGATACCTCTAGTATTGCAGGCGTCCATAGTGAGCCGTATGCTTGTTTGCCAATTTAGTTGAATATAAAAAAAAAACTTAGTTTTATGTCTATCTACATAAATTTATTTTCTATAAATAGCATAAATTAATGTGAAACTTAGAGCTAAGATATGGAGAAGGCAAGTTCCCTGGAATTCAAGTTGTTACTTAGTCCAGGAAACAGTACCACATTATAATGTATATTGTATAATACATGTTTGGTTGCGAATAAATTTTATTATTCTTAATACACACTCTATGCAAATTTCAAATCTTTTTTTATTACAGCACATAATATATAAGCCCGCTGACAGGAGAGACGGAAGGACGGACAGCAGAGGCTTAGGTCCCTTTAGCACCTTTCGGGTACAAAGCCCTAAAAAGATCTAAGGCCTCACTAAAATGTTAGTATTTCTGCTTACACATTCGAGGGCGTAATACAGTCGTGACTATAATATATGTAATTTATTTGTAATATCATCTACGACTAATAAGTAGTCATGAACGTGTAGAACGCCAACCATCGTTCATAAACATCAACAATTTGAGCTCCTTAGCATAAGCTTATTTTACCAACATAACTTAATATAAACATGTTTAAACGTAAACACGATCACTTTGTTTATTCATTAGTTTCTGGAAGCTTCTGTTGTAAGATATAATAATATTAGCAGTCTCAAATAAACAGTATTTGAGACTATCTTCTAGCTACTCGTGGGAATATTCTCAGGATGAAAGTACCAGCGTACGGTAATGCAGAATATATGTTTGTGGTCTGCAATAGATATTAAGTAAATTTTTAGTGAAAACAAAAACTCATTGCTCGACTATACCTACAAGTACAAACTCGAAATTAAAGTAGAACATACAAACATTTTGCTAAAAGGAAGCATAAAAAACAAAATGTCATCAAAGTATACATTATTTTGTTATATTTGAATTTTCACAAAGCGCTTAATCAATGTCGATACAATTATTTGGAACCATCCCTAAAGTAAACAAAAAAATAATCATCAAAATTAAATCATAATTGTTGAAGTAATCCCGTAACAAACATATAAAAAGAATATACATTCGAATTGAGAAAATCCTCCTTATTATAAAGTTAGTTAAAAATACCACAAATTCTATATATTCTCCATAAACAACTTACTGATATCTTGATTTGATTTACGCCATAATATATAATACCTAAACTAATATTAATTTGCTAAACTATATATTATCAATTCTAACTAGACCTCCCACAGCGATGAACGTGCCTATTAACAGGGTCTCAATGTAATGAAGTACTTTGTGTGGAAAGTTTCTAAGAACATTTTCTAAACGAATACATAGAAGCCATACAGACGACGTGAACTGAATACTTATTTACCACAAAATCTAAATTATAGTTGCAGACTCTGTGCTATATAAGTATTCTTCATTAATTTTCCAATGGTAAATTTATTTAATTTCTTTGGTTATAATAATCTATTAATAATTTAGAGAGTAACTGACGTGTCTAAAAAATTTTCATCCATTTTTATGTACATAAAATTCATACTTTGATCTTACGAGAGAAATTACTGTGACTTCATTTTATAACATTGCTTTGCAATGGGGTGCACCAATTGCCGATAGAATAGATATGAATTGCAGTCTATGAATTGGTCAATTTGATGTACAGCTGGATGTGCAAAGCAGAAGACTGGGTATAATGGCACAGATTGGGAGAAAACTCCAATTACATACTTTTTACTTGCAACTTTAGGTACAAAATACTAGTGTTCTTGATAACCCCATCAGCTAATCTAAAATGCTTGCCATAAGAGTGGATTCATCGTAGTAATGCATTGTATACGATTCGACCGAACTCACAATCGCAAATCCGATTCCTTAACCATGCTTCTTCTTCCCAATTGTGACGAATATAAAAAATATGTTCTCGCGGTTCTTTAACAAAACACACTCAGAGTACGTGACGATATACGTCGTCACTGCAAAGTCATGAATGCGTAATGACGATCCATGTCACAGTGACAAGAAAGGTAAATGTGTTGTCAATATCACACCGTGTTAGCTCCACTCGTATGTAAATATTTACCTGAATTTATTTCTGTTCGGTATAACGCGTGCTTTATTGAAAGTGCTTATGTTTGTCTGCAGATTGACGAGCGATGATATATTTTTATTTGATGTTTGTTTTGGATATTTTTGGGACATAGATATATAATATAATGTTGGTTGCGGAATGCGAGGTAAACAAGTAACGTCACGAATCGTCCGATCGAGCGGGTCATAAAAGCGTGCTTTGACATCGAGCGGCGGACGGAACGGACGTGCTGTGTGATCGCTGTTGGATGATATCAATTATCTCTTACTTTATTTGTTAATGCATTTGTTAAATAATTAAATGATTATTTAAAGGTGAAAGTGCATCTGTTATTTTTAAATTGTTTCACTTCTGATTCCTAACAATAAATACATCTGTTTGGGAGTGGATGAATAGACTAAATTTTATTAATTTACTAGATCTTACCTGCGATTTCACTCGCTTAAATGTAGGTTAGTTTAGATTAGTAACAGTCCTTTTTTCTGGATGAAAGGTACCATATAGCCTTTTCTGTTCTCTTGACAACGTGTATACGAAATTTGATGACGATAGTCGAATAGTTAAAGCTTGAAAGTAGCAGACAAACAAACATACATTCGCATTTATTATATTAGTTGGGCTTTGCTGTTGTGATAGAATAGAATATTATAAGGTCTTCAAACCACTCCTATGCGTTATTTAGTAAAAAAATATGAATGTACAAGCTTTTACCCGCGGCTTCACTCGGGCACAGTACTTTTATTTGGATGAAAGGTACTTTATATCCTTTTTTGTACCCCTTACACTAAGTATGCGATTTTTATGATGACCGGTCAAGTAGTTATGGTGTGAAAGTGTAACGAACAAACAAACAACTCTTATAAAAATGTTAGGATTGTCTTTAATTGTATGGAATGAATGTATGGACGCATCCCAGGTCCCCATAGACTAAAGAGTCGTAAAAGTTTTGTCAAGTGTGTTGAATCCTTGACATTGGAACCAGCAGTCGCGAGGTGCAACCTGTGGAGGGAAGAAGTATCCCTGCCAGTCTCATTCGTATCACCGGGTGAGAATCTTCCACCTGGACATAGCTTATCATGGCCGGTCTGGAAGTTACTAAACAGACTTCGAACTTAGGTAAGCCGATGCAAAGAAAATATATTCAGATGGGGATTCTTAGACGATCCGTATCTGGGCTGATGGTGCGGTGCAACTCAAACTATGTCGCATCTTATATTGTGCCTTAAGTGCCCCAACAACTGCATGAGGTATGAGCAACGTATGAGGGCTTGATGATTGCTTCAGGCGATGTAATCAAGGTGGCTGCGTTCTGGACCGCATGATCTTGAGTTATGATTGCCACCAAAACGCTAAGAAGAAGAAGATTGTTGGTTACCTCAAGTTATTAGATAACGTTCGTATACCAAATAAAACGAGATGGTACCCAGGATTCAACCCCTTCGTGTTCATGTAACCATTTTTTTTTCATCAGCTTTTTGTAATGTCCCTCTGCTGGGCAAAAGCCTGTCCCTTCCAAATCACTCTGTTGGTAGATATCTCCTGACCTTATGACCTTGTGACCCCTATATCTCGGGGGTCTTTTGACCCACAGGGCCCATATTCAAATTCAACCGAGGGATGATCCCGAGGTGTCTGTACACCAAGTTACAAGTCAATCGGTCCAGTGGTACCGGAGCTATGCCTTTCACTAACAAACTGTCACTAACAGACTGACACACAGACCCACATAGTGTTTTCATTAACCTCTTCCAAGAAGACTCAGAGGTTAATAAGTAACATAAAATGGGCTAGACAATAATACCCTAACGAACTCGCTCAGTAAACATGAGAATATGTCTAGATTTATTGAAACCAGATTTAGTGCGTGATTGCAATGTGGAAGAACTAAATTACTAGACAAGTGTCAAGGGAGCCTTGTCTAGCAATTTAGTTCACCCATGTAGCGCCGCAAACGAGCTTAGCTTCCATCTTCACTGGACATTTACATCTGATATACACAAACTTAGCCACTGCGTTACCTGGGTTACTTATTACACCATGTAATACTATATAACATCAGCTTTGTTGAGGTTCCACGATATAGGAGCGATTCTTTTGTCGACCACCCGTATGTCGTATTCCATGCCATAAGCGCGTAATAATCACAAAGGTAATAAAAATACATGAAAGAAAAGATAAAGCGTTTATTCGCAGTATAAGACAATAACTAAAACCTCTGCCAAACTTCAAAACAGTTTGTTGGCAGACGTAGCTCCTTAATCATCGATATATAAAGTTTCACAATATAACACTTTCTCACTTATACTACTGTAAGCCTATCTCATTTGAGAAAGGTATTGTAAAAAAGAAAAGGCAAGTTTATTTTAAGCAATTAACTTTTCACTGAATTTACCCAGTAGAGACTTTGTGATCCTATGTCGTTGAACTGACGGAGTCGCCTGCAGTCGGCACTGCCCGTCAAACAGTACGAATGTTATAATTACTTTCAGTAGAAGCGCAACACGTAGATGTGTTCTATAGGGTGGACCGACATTTTTGTCGACAAGTCGACATGCATTGGTGACGCATATTGACTTGCATACAATAATGTGAATCTTTCCTAGTTTGAATACAGCAAACGGTTAACGAAGCAGTTTGGTTACGGCAAATGTATAAATAGGAACAATCTGATAGTGTTTTGTTACCATCGCATATACTATCTATATACGAACACATGAAGCAGAAACATAGTACCCCTTTTTACGAAAATTGCGCGGACGGAGGAGTATGAAATTTGGCATAGTTAAAGTTTATATGGATAAAGCCCTCCTTGATAAGGCATCAGAAATACATTAAATTAATGAAAAATACTACACGCACACAACCATGCATTTGACACACGCAGTCGAATTGCGTTCATAGTATTTCGGCATTGTTCGGCTGATGTCGTAGAATTCTTCGTAACTATGGTTACATATGTATGTGGAGTAGGTACTAGAAGTGTAGTTAAATAAAATGTGATTATAAGGTTATAGTTAAGGACAATAAAACCCTAATAACGATCAAACTTAAAATTTAAATCAATTATGGGTGAATTTCGACCACTTGGCAACTGTTAGTAAATGTAAATAAGTAAAATTAATTTTGTATGATTAAACAACTCCAATAAATATATAATAAATATAATATTTATTTGCATAATATAGATTATAAACGTAATAAAAGGTACACTGTATTGTCCCAAGAATGGTGTGCAAAGGCTTACATTAATATTCGGCTTCAGGAATTTTAATATTTTTGTAAGCAAATCCATATACATACTTTTAAAATGTCGAATACAGTATAATACTTTGCCTTCCCTGTCGCTTTCTACATTCCCTAATGTCAAGGTAAGACGACAGCTGTGTCTGTCTTGAAGGCGATAAAGATTATTTACTGCTGTGTTTTGGCGTCGTCTGACATGTACAACACAGGTGTGAATACTGAATGTTAGCAGTTTACATTCTGTCGTATTTTATTCAGTATACTATTGTGTAAACTTAGAGAATATGCCTGTGTATATATACTCTATTAATTATACAGCAAGTGACTACAGTTTGCGGTTTGAAGTCTTAAAAATAACGTGAAACTTTAAACATTTTAAAGAAAGTCATATTTATTTATTCAAGGAATATAAAGTCAAAGTCAAAGTCAAAAATAATTTATTCACTTAGGTCACAACGTAACACTTATGAACGTCAAAGGGGTTAGTGAGAACACATCAGTCACAACACCATCTAGCCCAAACTAAGTAGAGCTTGTACTATGGGTATTAAACAATGGATAAACATACATATATACTTTTTTTTTGTACATTTTTTTGCAATTGACCGTAGTTTATGATTTAATAGTGTGTTAATTTCTGGTCCGAATTTGTCTAGAAAAGTATGTATAAACAACTTAATTATTGAAATTATCTGTACTAATACTATAAAGCTGAAGAGTTTGTTTGTTTGTTTGGTTGAACGCGCTAATCTCAGGAACTACTGGTTAAAATTGAAAAATTATTTTGGTGTTGGATAGCCTAACTATCGAGGAAGGCTATAGGCTATATAACATCACGCTCCGACCCACGGAAGCGGCCGGCGCAATAACTATAAACGCGGGTGAAACCGCGGGCACATTTAGTAGAATATATTTATATTTATATAAATTGTGTATCGTCATAAAATATCTAATAAAATTTTAAAACAATATTGATAGTTTTCCGATTACATGAAGTTTAGATACGTCACGCAATAACAACTCATATGTAATCTAATGTGGGACCTAATATCGACTCAAATCCTAACGGGACAGGCTCACGCAATAGATTATCAATTATTGTTTTTAATACTCAGTATATCGGAAATCAACATCTGAGTGGCTAGTTCGAGTTTGTTTTACGTTAACGCGATCGACACGTTGTCGCCTCGATGGCGTAGTGGTTAGTGTAACCGACTGCCACGCCTGAGGTCGCGGGTTCGATTCCCGCACAAGAAAAATATTTGTGTGCATGAACATGGATGTTTGTCTTGGTCTGGGTGTTTCTATGTATAATATGTATGTATTTACAACAAAAAGATATATATGTATGTTTATTCATTGTCTAGTACCCATAGTACAAGCTCTGCTTAGTTTGGGCTAGATAGTGTTGTGTGTATGTGGTAGAATATTATATTATTATAATTAGGTGCTTCGATTGGCCCGCTCCAAGCTCTTAACAAATCGGAGAGCCAAACGCGGTAAACGATTCGATCGCATTAACGTAAAAATATGTCGCACTAGGTACCCTGATATCTTACAATTTTCAAAACATGCCATCTAAATGTGGAAAATGTGGAAATCCAAAAAGCACTTTGCAATTCCGTTTAACACTATATTTTAATATTGTAGCACTATTATGTAATATACAGGGTGTCCGGTAATTAATGGATAACCTGGAAATGTCTTATAGTGGAACTGATGGGCGTTCAGAAAAAAATATGAAAAAACACTATCATAACTACTTCCTGAGATATGTGTTTTTTTTTAATTACCATGTACATCTTTCTTGTATACTACGACCATATATGAATGAAATCCATCGGATTTTTGTTGTTTTATTATTAAAAACTAATTATGCTAATAGATAGACAGTCAAAAGTATGCTATGCTATAATAGCTTGCAATTTTTTTTATTTTTTTTTCTTTTTTTCTGAACTGCCTTCAGTTCTACTATAAGACATTTCAAGGTTATCCATTAATTACCGGACACTCTGTATATATATAGCTATCGTCTTTCCACACTTCCTCACATAATTATATGTACATATGCTGGAACAGTCTGTACTTACTGTAGATCGTACAAATATTTACATAGCATCCGCTTTATCCGTTGCACTTGCATATTCACCACAATGCCATACATATGGCAACATGGTACAATATTCCTCTGTAGAGCGCCATGTGTGTGAACAATCGTACTATATCATCTTGTGTTTATATAGATTTTTGTTTCTGCAGCATGACCCGTGTAAAGCACACAGAATACTTAATTACCTAATTCAAAAACGCTAGGAAATAATCCAGCTCCAAATCCTAGAACTAATTGAAAGTTAGACTACTCGGAATAATAGAAACGGGTATGACTTCAATACACCTACGATTCGGTATAAAGTTCTATTATAAAAACGACTTCAGTCATCAACAAAAATAACTGTCAAGAATCTATTATAAACATTTAAACTAGTTTGAGCCCGTGCCTTCACCTGCGTGAAGATCTCAGGAACCCTTTTCTGGTTAAATATAATTTTGGGCTAACACAGGACATATCCTATTCCTGTGCCAAGTTTAATTACGAAGTTCGTTCAACAGTTTATGCGTTAGTTGAGTATAGTCAAAGTCAAAAATAATTTATTCACTTAGGTCACAAAGTAACACTTATGAACGTCAAATGGGTTAGTGAGTTTATTATATTTACTGAATTTACATTTATGTTAGTTGCAAGGTTCAGGCAAAAGGTTGAGCCTATGAGAAGATACCTGCAAGAATCTCAAGGCCACTCTTTAAAAACGCCATCAACTTATAATTTCAGTATTTTACAACTCATTTATGTACCAGGTGTTGCAGTCATTATGCCATATGTCACTGTCCATATAAAACTAAATTCTAAAATAAAGAAATGTTGGTAATATTATGTAAAAAGCATTTGAGATTTGAAATAATATTTATCAGTAGGTAGCCATTTGTAATAGACAGTAGTATGGCATGAGGACGCATACACTTATACTTTGTGACATGAAAAGGTAGTTCGTGACTAAATGTAGTTAAAACAAAATTTACGTTAATACTTATAAAGTTTGTTTAAAAGAAAAGTAAGATACTTTAACACCACCAAATAAACACGAAGTACCTTTACATAACTAAATTGACTTATATAATACATACATTGTTTGAATCCTGTATGAAACAAGCAACTAGTTCCATGAGTTTTTATCATTTAAGTAATCATTGATTGAATAATAGCCCTTCCGGATAAGCTGACTTTTAACAGCACTTTTAAATTATAGTAAAGGTAAATTTATAATATCAATCGGTAGTTTATTAAAAAAGCGTATACTGAGTCCCACAAATGAATTGTGAACTTTATACTACTAAGAAAGTTTAAATTTTATTCATATTTACGAGTGATAATTAGCTTCGACTACTGGGCAGCACAGATTCTGGCAATATGTCCGGTAGACGGTTAAAAAGGTTCATCCTTTATTACGTCAACCTTTTCGAGTATTACAGGCGTGAATTGTTTATCTTGTATGAAGTTAGCGTTGTACGTGTCTTCTTAATTCACTTCGAATCACCATGTCAAATATTACACACAAAAAATTGAAACCAAATAATCCATTGAATTTCATCGCAGTCTCAAAAGAGTACGTGTCGAAAGCTCTAATACTTAGACCCTACGATTTGGCGCATAAAACTAGACCACCTGTATTTAAGGGTGTATAAGAAAGCCGACAAAAATTCCATAGACACAAATGGACAACTACCTCTTATCAGCTGTCGTCATGGGCTATGAAAACCTAATGTTATGGGGAAGGTCCGGAAAATAGAATAGTAAACGCTGAGCGGATAAAGGCGCGTATCTTAGAGCATTTTAGCATTATTTTGCGGTAATAGCCGTTCAAAGCTTCCTAGTATATATATATATATATATATATTACTACTACTGAACTGATTGGTGGTGTATGTGAAAATACCCATACATAATAATAATAGGTGTTAATAATAATAATGAAAAGTTCGATCTGTTCTTTTTTCTTAAATAATATCTTTAAAAAATTAAGAGTGGAAATTGGTTGCTGTTGTCTCGTATTTGCTGAAAGTAGTAGATTTTTCTAATATGAGCCGGCTCAAATTAGAAAAATACCTTTTCTTAACCAGTAGCCGAATATAAATATCTTACTTAATATTATAAATGCGAATGTGTGTACGTTTGTTTGTTAACACTTTCACGCCTTATTTACCTATATATAATTGTGAAAACCTATAAATACCTTGCAGCCAGAAAAAAGTAATGTTGCAAAGCCGCGGCCTAAAGCTAGTATTTAATCTAGAGCTGTGGTCCTTTTACCCCATATTAATTTATTAACCTCTGAGTCTTCTTCGAAGAGGTTAATGAAAACACTACATATGTGTGTCTGTGTCTGTTAGTGAGAGTTTGTTAGTGACAGGTATAGCTCCGGCACCACTAGACCGATTGACTTGTAACTTGGTGTACATACACCTTGGGGTCATCTCTCGGTCGAGTTTGAATATGGGCCCTGTGGGTCAAAAAACCCTGAGATATAGGGGTCACAAGGTCATAAAGTCAGGGGATATCCTCCAACAGATTGATTGGGAAGTCCAAGGGAGAGGCTTTTGCTCAGCAGTGGGACATTACAAAACGATGATGAAAAAAAAATGTCACACGAAGACGATGAGGTTGAATCCTGGGTTTTTATACCCATCTCGATTTTATTATAAACTAACTATTACCCGCTGTTTTACCCACGTTTATGATTTTACTATTCCTTTCCCCCAGCTGGTAGCCTATGTTATTTTTGGATAAATACTGCATTTTTGTTAGCTGTAATAGTTTCAAGTCAGACTAATCGGCAAATTTTTTTTTTTTTTTTTAATCTTTACTTTTCACAATAATAATATCACCATCCGAAACCAGTAGCTAAACTGTAGGATACTGAAATAAAATAAGCTACAATACTTCAGTTGTTTGTGAAGCCAGTGTGTTAAGTCAGCGTCGTCGAGTTATATTCGCAGTAACAAGCGATACAATACAACACATAATATTGGATGTTATCTTTATATATAAAGTTTCAAGTTCTGTTCTTGTCTAAATTATGATGTGAAGTTTCTTCAGAAAGTGTGTTGTGTAGTTTCTAGGTTGAATATTGAAATAAATTTTTATTGGTTTGGGGTGGCAACCCTAGGTTCATGGGGTCCGAGCGCTCGTACTTTGTACAGGGAGATCGTAAAACGCCTGATCGACGTTTCGCGTGATCGGAAGGCTGGTCTTTTCTTGGCCCAAAGAATCAGCATTGCCATTCAACGTGGCAATGCTGCCAGTCTTCTGGGCACGTTATCAGTTGACAGCGATGCTGAAGAATTCTACTAAACCATTTTTGTAAATATTTAGTATTATAATTATATGTATTTAAGTAATCATGTTATCTTCTTAATACGTTTGTAAATATATATTAGATTCATTCGTTTTAAAATTAATAATGTAAATATCTTATGTACCATATTTCTTGCAAATAAATAATTAATTTTTATTGTATTGTTTTTCCTGAAGGTATGTGAGTGGTTTTGTCTTGATAAATGTTGAACATGTAGGTAATGGCTAAACGGCACATATATACAGTCCCATGTCTGTATTTCCGAAGGAGTATTCGAGGCTAAATATGGCTACATTTGGTCAGTTATAGGGGTCTATAGGGGTCGAGTTTATAGCTATTTAACGAGCATTTCCTAACTCTTCTATTAAGAAATTCTTGACAGAAATTTTTAATAATACTTTTTCTGAACTGGGTACCTGTGATCTTGTGCATTGCAGTCGTATTCACACAACGTTACATTCTCGTTTAAAAGAATTTCATTTGTTGTGTATAC
The DNA here is from genome assembly GCA_963675205.1 of Catocala nupta. Lineage (NCBI taxonomy): Eukaryota > Metazoa > Arthropoda > Insecta > Lepidoptera > Erebidae > Catocala > Catocala nupta. The sequence goes on along the minus strand of OY776095.1, from coordinate 4,264,372 downwards.
GTAAGTTCTCAAGGTACCGTGAAATTAACAATATCAGTCTGAGTCACAACGAAGCATGATCTGGTTAGCTAGTGTTGTATGTCTCTTGTGCCCGTCGCAGGCTTAGCCAAGTTGCAAACTTTTTATATTTCTTCTATTTTGAGAACTGGTAACGTCTTCGCGAAAGCTATTTTAGAAAGCGCAGTTTGTATCTCTTATACTTGCAGCTTTATTCCAGTATATGTTTTACGTTACGAATAATCGGTCCAAAGCTTCGGCACCACTTGACCTACAAATTTGTTCTCTCTCACCTCTCGTGTGCAATGTTTAATCCTTTACTGACTTTTTTTTTCACTGGGCATTATTTTGCATTACATTTATTAGACAAACCATTTTGTATTTTAGCTATGCCTATGTTATGTAAACTGTAATATCCCAATTGCAGTTACTTTCCCAACTATTTCAACAGTGGCGTCATCCATACTATTGCCTAACTTTTAGACGAATGTCACATTGAAATAAAGCTACTTTATACGAATGTTACCGCGGCTTATTTAAAAAAGTCACTTTAAACTACTAACAATTGATAGTAATATGTCAAATAAAGTTATGTTTTGATATTTTGAAACTAACTAGGTACATTATAAGACAATGAGACGAGGTGGCCGTCTTATTCTCTTGAAGTGTAGTTAAGTTAGTCTGTTTGCTGGAAAGCGATCGAATCGTAGGCGACAGTGTTCCACATATAGAGTACTTAGAACTTTATTACCTTGTTACATTTTATTATAACGATGACTTCACTGATAGTGTAGTGGTTTAAGTGGCCGACTCGCCACTGCCTGAGTGTCGTGGGTTCGATCCCCACACGGGACAAAAAAGCGCGACCCACAAATAGTTGTTCTTTTTTTTATCGCATAGGGTGGCAAACGAGCAAGCGGATCGCCTGATGGTAAGCGATTACCGCCGCCCATGGACACCCGCAACCCAAAAGGAGTTAGAAGTGCGTTGCCAGCCCTTTAAAAAGGAACGAAGGAGGGAAAGTACAAAGGAAAGGATAGGAAAAGGATCGGGGTAACTGGGTCTCCGGCTCTCTCACTCACCGATACGAAACGCAACAGTACGGGTACCGTACTTCACGCCAGTATTCTGTGAGAGGGGAGTACTACCCCGGTCGATCCGGCCCATTCATGCTGAAACCAGCGAGGATCTACTACCTTAAAACTGAAATTCTGAGACTGGGTATTCTTTATGTCCGTTGTCTGAATGTTTGTAAAGTCCCCCGCGACACAGGAATAATTGATTTTATAAAAAAAGATTATTTGAATCAGTCTTCTTCTTTAGTAAAATAAAATATTGCTTATAAAATAATTTTAATATATCGTCGAGCTCAGTAAAGACGAAGTGTCGATTGAGTACAAATGTACTCTATTAACACTTCGTTTCCTACTAGCCACTTTAAAAAGAAACAAAATAATATAAATGTTTACGTTAAACGTTGTTTCATTACCCTGGCAATTTACTTTCAATTCGGAAGTACGCGAGCGTGGGAAGATCAAGCTGGCTTGTCCCATACGTCATAAAACATCTTTCTGGATACGAGATAAAGGAATTCATAATATTACAAGTATTCGCCCTTTGCGATATCTTCAGGTAAAATATTTACCAAATAGCTTCGTCTACCGAACCGTATCTAATTTTGTGTTATTGCAACCTACCAGGGAAGTTTTACCTTTATTTTTAAGATAAAATGTTTTAGTAGAAGTTCCGGTAGTTTTTCTCATTTTTATTTTTTCTACGACTCTATTTATGTAACTATTGCATGTTCTTGCTTTGTTTGTGCAAGACATAAGACACGGAAACATGGGATCACGTAGTAACATATATATAAGTATGGTAGATAAGATCGATAGTAAAAAGGACTGGGCTCTTGCTCTGTATATGTGTAGGTATATGACTTATTGATAAGACCGTCTCGGTTGTGCAGCCGTAATGATTGAAACTGTGCATGAGCTCTGAAGAATAATTGACGCGATATTCTCTGCAGCAGAATGGCATTTGGACTGTGTCTGCTAGACAACAACAGGCTCGGTATAACCATACCTGGTGAAATGTGAACTCACTTTCTATTTCGCATTTTAACGACTATATAGGTGTATACTTATATAGGCCTATATAACCATAACAGAGGTTCACCTCTGCCCGTGGTTTCGGTGAAATAGGCGTGAGATTATCTATTTATGTATCTAATATGACATCAAATACACGATATATAGTGTTACATATTCGTAAAATAACAAAGAACAGATCTGACATTTATTGAATAATGGTTCTCGAGTCCGAATATCTATTGAAATGAATATCGAGCTACAAACTATGCACTACAAACATTGGTTTTACGCATGTGTGGCAAAATATAGGTACATATAATATCTATATTTCTTTAGCTATTGTTTTAGACTGACCATCTGCGCAGGTGATATTATAGTGCACAAGTGTGTGCGCAAACACACGCGTACTCTCTATTCCATAACATTCATAGTCCGATGGGACTGCAATCCGACACGATCGAAGATAGATCAGGCGCAAGATCAACAGCTTTACGTGCTTTTCCAAGGTCGGGGGTGTATATCACCGACAACTTCCTAACTTCGCGCTGCTGTTAAGATTTCTTCGCAGAAAAGCCCAATAACTTTTTGTCGACTCGACTCTTGATTCGGATACGTGACCTCATGCATAATAAATATATTGTATACAAAACCGTGTTGGTGAAATATGGTTGTCATATACCTCTGCTCTGACGCTGCAGAGATAAACAGGTACCAGCCTATAAATATTTCAAATTATGAGATTATCAGCAATGAAAGTTTTGTAATAGCATCAAAAGATTAAAAGAAAAGCTTTTCAAAAAAATAATAAAAATATACACAGAGCTATATTCAATTGAAAAGCAACCAAAACAGCCAGTGTTTTCCAAATGAATATTCCGAACGAACCCAAAGCAAATTGGTAAAATGAAAACGCAAACTTCAAACCGACCGAGGGGATAAATTTTCATTGCCAATCTAAACTTGATTATAACAATACAATTTGTCAAAAATCCCCGATCAGCACAATGATCCTTTTATAATATCCTTTAGACAATTTTTTGGCGTATTTGTTCCAAAATGATTGGAACAAAACAATCACGGATTCGGAACAAAATTGAATGGGAACAATGTGATTTTACAGCCAATTTTGTTCAACAAGATATCACATTGTTAAGGTTTTATGTGTTTGATAGAAGCGACGTACATGTGTGTCTTGACGAGTTTTAACAACCGTCGGGATGTCGTAAAGATTTCGCTCCATTTGTCTTTGTTTCAATCACAGAGCACGCTAGATTTCCACTAGAGACGCTCACTTGACATCTATACTAACTGAAAGAAAATGTCTGTCTACATTAACGATGTATAAAAGAAACAGATGAACTAATAATGGGTTTGTAATCTAAAGTTATTTTTAATTTTGTTATATTTGTTTCTTGTTTGAGATTCACATGAAACTACGGAATGGATCTTTATGTGGCTTCCCAATTTAATAGCCTGAAATACAATTTAATTTGAATTCTAAGCCTCGGTTTATCGATCCCGTAGTTTAGTGTGAACCGAGTAATAGACGTTGCGGATTAAGTGTAGTCCACGCGAATAAAACAGTGCACAATCAAATATTGTAGACTGTTCAATCATGTCAGCAATACTAACATATGGCTTTAGACAATTGTGATATATGAAATAAAAATAAAAGGTCCTACAGACCAAATTTCGGTCATAGCAGCCAATCTTAACGGCCATCCGCGCAGGACATATTATAGTGTGTGTTCGGCAACATAAGTGCTCTCCCTCTCTTCCCGCATTCTCTTGGTTCGATAGGACGACAATTTGACATGACTGGAGTGATATCACAGGACAATGGCTATATAAATTTTCCTACGTACGGAATCTGCAACCAATGGTCTACTTCCGGTCTACTATTGAAAATATCTGCATTTTTTATGACCCATGATTCTTCTCCCTAGTCTTTATTATTCCCAAGTCACTTGTGGTCGGCTTTTATAGTCTAACCGGATTTGACTGGATATCAGTTTTTACTTGGAGCGGCTGCCACCTGACCTCCGCAACCTGAAGGCTAATGAAACCAAAGGCTAGACCAGTGTCAAGATATTATAGGGCACTGACTTCCGTGTACTGTGCTCGGAAAAGTTTTCATGTGTTTAATAATTGCTTAAACTTTATATCTGTCAGCAACATTGAGACATAATGAAGGACAAACTGCGGCAGCTTATAATTAGCAAGTTGCTTATAATAAATAACTGATCTATAACGTAATTATTCCGTAAGCTATCCTAAAAATAAAATAAAAATAATAAGCGTATATCCGTACGCCGATGGACAACTTAAATGTAGAGCAAATACTAAAGCAGGAATCTTTTATTGTATTTTGCAGTTTGCAGCAAAAAGGAATTTCATTTGAATCGTACAAATAAACTATAAAAAGTTCGATGCTAGGTGTTGCCTTCACATTAACTTTAATAATCTTGTCAATCAGAAACCATAGTACGTTAAAACTATGGTAATATCGTAATACTTGTGAATAACGCTTGTGGCACTTTGCATTATACCTTAAGTCTCAGTCTTCGGAAATTGAAATGCTTTTAGTTTAATCTCCATCTTTGAGTAATTGAAACTGTCTAGAACTTCGTGATTTGAATAATTCTGATTTGAAACTATAGAGTTTGAAGGATATCAAACTAGAATGAACATCTTTGAGGAGTATTAAGAAGTCCGTACTAACATTATAAATCGATCGTTACTCTATCTGTTACGTTTCTACAACTAAATTCCTAAGAAGACCTGATTGAATGCACGAATAGCGTAATGGTTTATGTGATCGCCTCGCCACTGCCAGTATGCCGCTTGTTATGGGTTCGATTTACACAGGTGATAAAAAGTGTGAGCCACAAATGTTTTTTTCTTTTTTTGTCTCGTTTGAGAATCGAACGCATAACACGCGGCACACTGATAGCGACAAGGCGACTACTTACTTAAACCAGTTCGCCATGCAAACGATAAATGTCTGGTATGCTTGCTAACACGAAAACATCCACCTTCACAAGTCTTTATTTACATTCTTGCTGAAAATCCAGCTAAACTCAACAAAGAATGTTTGTACCCAAAGCGCTCATACATTTTTATGTAACCTGGCGAAAACGGATTTATGGATACTATTTGAATTTCTTATCGATTTTTCGTTACTTGAGTGGGTCATATGCACGTATGTAATGCGATATTTTTTTTGTGCCTCGGCAAGCTAGTAGAGCCGACAGTCCTTCGCCTGATATAATAATAATAATAATAATGTATTTATTTTGCTTCAAATGTGGTACACAAAGATGTTACAGAATATATATTAGAACAATACACATTTCACCCGTAATACAGGTATGCAAAATTATATGTCAATTAAGCTACTTAATTACATTTTATTAACCAAATTAGGTACATGATAATATTGAAATTGAGATTAATTATTATTGTAAATAAATTCATTAAATTCAGCTCATTTCAATAAAAATAATATAATATTTTAATCAAATTATATGTAAAATTAAAGATTTTTCGTTTTCGTTTACATGTCAAAATAAATTGAATTAAGTGAGCAGAAATAATTAATAAAAACAAAACATGCATAACATTAAATTAGGCATTTTAAAACACCGAGTTTTAGTCGTAATACAATGTCTCTTAATAAGTGCAGTAACGACAAGAACTATAACTTAAAAAGTCTTTGATGGAATAAAAGTTTTCCTGGATAAGCCATTCCCGCAAAGCACAACAAAAGTTCTTATTCGGTAAATTCACTATCCTCTTGGGCAAGGAGTTGAAAATGAGTGGTGCCATATAGACACAACTTTTCCTAAATAATTCCAACTTGGGCACAGGCATTCTTATGGATAAGTGGGTGACAAGTCGCTTATTCGTATAGTAGATTTTTTCAAAAAGGTAATTGTGAGATTTGACAAATTTAGCCACTACATAAATATAGATGCTGGGAACAGTTAGTAGCTTATTCGATTTGAAAATAGGTTTACAGGATTCCGACCATTTCATACCGAACAATGCGCGAAAGCATTTTTTATGCGCTATAAAAACTCTTAAAATTTCTTTCGAGTTGCCCCGTACAACTATGCCATAACGTATTATAGAGCAAATGTATGAGTGGTAAATCATTATGGCAATTTGCCTGGATGTTGTTTCTTTAACTTTCCGTATGGCAAAAACGAACTTATTTATATTTGTGCATATCTTGTCAATATGTTCCTTCCATGTAAAATGAGCGTTTAAAGTTATTCCTAAGAATGTTGTACTTTGTATTTGCTGGACTTCTATATTTTTATAACTGATATTTAATCGAATAGGTTTACTTTTGTTGGTTTTAAATTGTAAGAGTTTAGTTTTTTCAATGTAAATTTTTAATTTATTTGCATCAAGCCATTTTATGACGTCTTTTAATGTTCTATTAATATCAGATTCATAGGAATTTTCATTTTTACAATTCATGATGATTGATGTGTGGTAAATAGTTGACATAAATCAGGAATAACAAGGGCCCCAAAACTGTGTTCTGGGGCACACCAGAATAATTAATATTCTTAATTTCTCTTTGGTCGTGTCGAATTAGCGTCCCATCGGATTATGAGAATGAGAGAATAATGAGAACACTATTTATTTGGACTGTACCAATGACGTAGTATAAATAGACGCGTCATGCATGAACATCACGGCACACGAAAACAGCGTAAATACTATCGGTAGCTAGACAGCTACTTAGACGCACGAAGAAAGGGAAAGAAAATTAAATGTCATCTACGGAATTCCTGTTGTTAGAGAGAGATTAATATATTTCTTTAATTACGTTGTCATTCTGTAGTGCATGCTCATTGGCCGAGCGCGAACACGTGACTTACCTCAGGCGCTAGCCGTCATTAGAAGGCATTAAAAAAGAAACCATTTCTCTTGATACTTACGCATAAAATGATATTATTTTATCTTTCACAGCTGCAGTATAATTTTTACATTTCCTAAAAACAAATGACGGCATATTTTTTTGTTGTTAAGGAAGTTAATCTCGCATGTTATTTTAATGTCACGTGCACCCGCAGCACTGGTTGGTACGTGACTAAACAGACTTCTGGTAATTACCTTGCATTCATGTTGCCACTACAGAGCGCGGGCAACGTATCTATAGTTTATATATCATTGGACTGCACATTTGTTTCTATGTGCTCGCCTCGCCATTGATACTGCGCCGAATGGTGATTTCCTCACGGCAAAAAAATTGTGTAATCCATGCATTGTTCTTCTAAGTCTGGATGTTCTTTGTGTTCGCTGTTTGAATGTTGATAATATCCTTTGTGACATAGGAACTATTCCTCCTGAAGAAGTAGTCTTTTATAAATAATTTTGTGCACTATAATATCTCCTGCGCAGAGGGCTAGTCTTTCTTAAGATTGGCCACTATAACCGAAATTTGGTCTCAAAAAATTATTTTCTATCATATACATATATTGATTGAAATTAAACAAACTTTATACGGATTTTACCGCGTTTTTTATTTTAATAAAACACTATTATTACATCATTTTGAAACTTTAAACAACTATTGTTAAACACTTTTACTAGTTACTGTTTACTTATATTTAAGCTATTTAAATTATACGACTATTTAGATTTAATTTTACACTTTCACCGACGTATCGGTTGCTTTTCAGCAGCCATGGTCACGGGGAGACTTATGAGACATTATGTAATAATAGTGTTTTATAAAAAATAAACAACGCGATAAAATCCGTATAAAGTTTGTTTAATTTTAATGTATAACATTCGCGTAAACATAAGATAATATTATACTTATACTGATTTTCTTGTGTGTATTCAAAATAAAAAATAAGTCGGTAAGCCAAACGCAGGTTGCGAACGCGAGGCTTCAATATCGGCTATAAAGACAATCGACCTCAAAGCTTCAATGCTCATTAATATATATTTGTATTCAAACAATATTAATCAACTCAAAATGAAGTAATACTATACAATAGTAGATCAGTTCTTAAAGTAGTCCTATTAGCAATTCGATAAGGCCTAAGTTTACTGGTACAAATTGCGTAGGAAGCTTAAAAGCCGGTCTGCCTGTTTTATTTAGCTAGTAAACGTCCCATTATAGCCTCTAGAAGTGGTTAGATGACAGTATTAGATATTGTAATTACTTGTTCGTATAATCACTACTGTTAAATGTCAACTGTTGGCATTTAATGTTCTTAAGAAAATGTAGTTTGTGTTTATTGTAAGGTTGATTGAACATTTTGTATAAAGTGATTTATTTTAAGTTTCTATTGTTCTCCTGCGATAGTTACGATGCGGTAGTGAATGCTCGTGTTCGATTACCGAACAAAGCGTTTTTTTTGACAAGATATTTACACTAGCAGCTAGAAGTCTTTGGCCGGTGCGGTGACCGGAGGCTCGCTCCCTATAACGTGCGATTTAAAGTCGTTGTAGAAGTCTGATATAATTCACCTCTGCTAACCCATCTGTACGAATTAATCTATGAACAAAAGTAAGTTAATGAATACTTTAAACCTACAAGCGTGCATAAAATGTAATGCAAGAATAAAACATAGCGATAAGTCAAGCTCGTAGCATGTAAAAATGTTTAGTTGTTGTAATTTTAACGTGTCTCGAATTAGGAATAATTTCTGTGTTGCAAAGGATTTTAGAACAAGCGACACAAAAAACATCTTAACTCTGAATAATTACTTGCAGATCAAAACATTTATGTGCGTATCGAAACCACAACTCTCGGCGCAGTTGCGAGGGGATCGGTTAAAGCCCTACGTCATCCGTGCATTATCTACTCTTTCGGGAACAGGCCTAAATATAACAATGTATGAGTAAGTATGTAAATGTCATACCCGCCGTCAACTCATAACGCGATATGAGAATGACACATCATTATCACATACCCGACACTACCCTCCGACCCCTAATTCGTCTACGTCTTATAAAGGATGCCATGACGAGCTTCCTTGGGTGCTTTATTGAATGTGTGGTTTCCGTCTTGAAATAGCTACCCTTAAGTGACCCTTAAGGATACTGGTCCGATATTCCCTATATGTTAGTTTGTATTAGCTTTCGTACGAGTTTCGAGTTTATGTAGTTAGGTTCTAGCGTTTGTTTGCAATCCGCCTTCGAGCCCTTTTGGACTTAATTACATCGATCAATTTGACTGCACGTATGGCGGTGTGGTTTGAATGGTCGCATCGCTATTGCCACTGCACCAAGTGTTGTGGGTTCGATTCGGGACTAGGGACGAAATTTAGTCTTATCCAAAAATGGTTGTTCCAAATCTGGGTGTTATCTGTTTCCGTTGTTAGAATGCTTGTAAAGTCCCCCACGACACAGGAAAGACTTAGTGGGAAACATTTCTTTAAATAAATATTGTACTATAATTTTGGTAGGTAAGGTAATCAAGAAAAGTTTATTTCTCATAGTAATAATAAATAAACTTATAAATATAATTTCAAAATATTATTTACGTCTCATTATGAGAAAGTTATTTATAAGCTCTAGTATAGAGCCGAAATCGAATATTGTCCAAAGCCTTGACCGTACTTAAGCGGTCTCTTGAAATTTTACCTAATACGCTTGCTTTTTATTTACTCGAAATATCGTCGTTAAGGAATTATTTGGGTAAAAGAGTTTCCATCACTTATAATATTCATACGCTACGAAAGTAATTCTATTTGTAACGTTTTCTCATTAACGATTGACCAAAATTTGAATGTGACATTTTTTTTTGTTTGTGTCTTTAATAAAAAAGTTCTTGTCCTAAGCGAGCAAAGCCGCAACCAAAAAAGTATTGAAAATTATATTAAATGGCCTCGATCAGAAGACTGCTAATTTAATCCTATTAATATTTATAAGAGTGTAGTACCACGTGAACGTACTTCCTTGCCGCCAGCTGTACAACAAACAGCGCCTGAATGTCAAACCATCGTTATTTACAGTATGGCGACAACTAAAACGAAATGGATGTCTGCAGGCATATTGCACTAGTATGTGTGGAAAATAACTAAAAAAACGTTTTAGCCTCAATCCTCGCTTTATGACTCTTTTACATGATGCGGTAACTCGTCCAAGTTGTTTTATTTTGTTTTTTTTTTATGGCATAGGTTGGCAAACGAGCAGACGGATCACCTGATGGTAAGCGATTACCGCCGCCCATGGACACCCGCAACCCCAAAGAAGTTACAAGTGCGTTGCCAGCCCTTTAAAAAGGAATGAAGGAGGGAAAGGACAAAGGAAAGGATAGGAAAAGGATCCGAGTAACTGGGCCTCCGGCTCTTTTACTCACCGATACGAAACGCAACAGTACGGGTACCGTTACTTCACGCCGGTATTCTGTGAAAGGGTAAAATCAAAATCAAAATCAAAATAAATTTATTCAAATTAGGTTACAAGGTAACACTTATGAATGTCAAAGTTACACGTAATTTTTTTTTCTGTGAATTTACATTTACTGCCTCGTTCAGCAAAGCAAGGGTGTGTAGTACTACCCCGGTCGATCCGGCACATTCATGCTGAAACCAGTGAGGATCTACTACCTTAAAAGTTCATACGTTTGCCCAGGTTACGTGTATCAGTTACACTGATAAAATCGAAATGATTGCTGCGTAACCTTCGATCTGTCACCAGCGTTATTCGTAAGTAGCACCCGCCACTGTACGTAATTTAGCGTTAACATTTTGCCTGTATGGTAGGTGTGCGTAGTTGGTGTGTTGTTTTTTTGTCTGTGGCTGTTACAATAAAATATCACTGACTTGTTGTGTCAGTCTTTCCCCAATTTTGTGACGACGAGGTTAAATCTGGCTTCGTCACTTAATTTCTTTGGTGTCAATATAGCCTCACGTTGCACGAACCATAGCTGAGCTTAGTGACACCAAAATTCGGGAATTCTTGATGATACTGTAACGGTTGCCAGCTCGGATGCGGCGCTGAGAGCGGGTGTTTTATGTTCACTGGTCATGTTGCAAAATTTTTCCGGCTAGATCACGTTGGGGTCACCAATTTGCCTGTACGGTAGGTGTGCGTATTTGGTGTGTTGTGTATAAGGTCTCTTGGTGATCAGTGATTGAAACTCAGGAACAATTCTTCACGATATATGTATATATTTGATTAAATATTTGTATGGTACACAATTATTACAGATCGAGTTCAGAGAGTGACTTCCCAGTACCAATTATTCTAGAAAACCAAATCAGGATACAAAAATGATGCAATTATTTTGCAATTAGTCATGTGACAGACATGATATATGAGTAGGCACAACATTATTATAACTTTCATCTCTAGCAAAAACGCAGCGCGCGCTATGCTGGTTGGTCTAGTTGATCCGCTCCAGGAAATATATTTCTTAATCGCTCTCTAGGATTAATCCTGTGTCGCGGGTGACTTGGCAAATATTCAAACAATGAACACAAAGAATATTCAGATTCGAAACATTATAGTATACTAGTTTTCCCCGCGGTTTCACCCGCGTAAGTCCCGTTTCCGTAGGAATATCAGGATAAAAAGCCTATGTGTGAGATTTCAGGTCAGGTCAGGTTTCAGGTTCAGGTCTCCAGCTATCTACATACCAAGTTTTATCGCAATCGGTCCAGTAGTTTTTGCGTAAAAGAGTAACAAATATCCATACATCCATACAAACTATCGCGTTTATAATATTATTAAGGAAGTAAGGATGTAGATCACACATTTTTTTACTCCGCGTTGAATCTACAACACCTGGCGCATGGCACATGATGGTTTAAGTAGTGACCTCACGTGACTACTAGAATAATTTCGCTAACCGATCAAGTTGGATTTTACATTACTCTGTGCTAGAGCACTTGATCGGTTAGCAAAATGGTTTTACATTACCCTGTGCTCCCTCACAGTATTAAAATATTCAAATCCTCATGACATAATGAGATGCTGAGATTACCGTCCGATTTAGATCGAAATTATTTATAAAGGCCTATATACAATTGAATATAATGAACTCAGACGCTATAAAACGCCAGACGTCTAGACATATACTCGTAGGTAACAATCAGACGAACTGATCTATGAATAATAATGAATAAGTATTTTAATTAACTTGGTATATTATATCAGCCCTGTATTAAACTGTCCCAATGCTGGGCACGGGCCTCTTCTTATTGTGAGAACCGTTAGGCCATAGACCATCACGATGACTCAGTGTGGATAGGCAGACTACACATATCTTCGAAAAGATTATGGAGAACTCTCAGACAGGTTTCCTCACGATGTTTTCCTTCACAGTTAAAGCATGCGATAATTAACTATTTAATACGCAAATAACTTCGAAAAGCCACAGATGCACGCCTTGGAATCGAACATTTTGATGTCGCCTGATGGTCGCGCTGTTGCATTGAGCTAAAGCAGATATATTCCTATTTTAATTTGAACTAGGCGATTTAATAATAAGGTTGGTACTGCATTACATAACACAACAATAATTCATGCTTATTTATAAGAGATAGGCAGAGACGTGAGGAAAGATCCTCACGTCTCTGCCTACATATGGGAATATGAAACTCACATATTGTCTTATATTTATTTAGCTACATTTACTTCATAAAATGTATGTTATTTTGTTACATTTTCAATGTATATGGGTAAGATTATAGAGCGTTTGCCTAGGTTCTAATATATTTGACGCTGAAGTAGTTTCAGTTCCAGTGAACCACCCACTATTCAAGACAGCGAGTTTAGAACACCGTGGTAGGTTTAGTCGTTAGGACCCGAGAATTTCTATCTTTACCCAGATGAGCGCGCCGTATCGAGCGCGCTCCCTTTTCCCGCGGAGAAGGACAAGTAAATGGCGTTCCACAACGTTAAAAAAGTTTTATAATATTTGCTCAAACAGATATCTGGTCTTTTTTAAGATTAACAAGAAAATATTATTACTTTTCTGAATTTAGGCAGATTGCGCTGAAACTGTTTATAAGTAACACAACATTCAAAACAATTACTAAATAATTTGACAGGTAAAATATTTCGCTAGAAGTTTTAAAAGAAAATTCAGCCGGACGATAATATTAATCGAAGTCGATTTGACACCTCACGGAATAAAATCACTCATGTGGAAACACAAACGAACCATCATTAGAGATCACTGGAGAATAAAAGCCAGGACGTTATTTTCAGTTGTCTTTTGACAATGGTGATGACTCTATTGAATATGTTATGCAGTAGAAAAGGACTTATATTAAGTAATTGTGGTCTAGTAAAGATTTCCCGATGATTACGTTGGGCTCAAACATAACTGACGTATATATAAACGAGGTAAAAGACAAACAGTAAGGAAAAACTTTAACATGCGGCCTGGAGTTAAGCCATGCCGTCGATTTTGTTAAACTATCCATCCTAGGTTAAGAATTGAAATATGCCTCTGTGTTTCGCATTTAAATTGATGCGTTATCTATCGCATGGTCATAGAACCATATGTTTGTGTTATATTGTCTAGTTAAGGCAATTTACTGCAATATGTGGCTGCAATCTATTCAGCTATACTCCGACTAACGTAAAACCATTTCAATCGGCCATTATAAACGTAAATCTTTGGATAGGTCTTTGCAACGTAATAACGTGTTATTAATACTTATTCATATTAAATAACAAAACAGCGAATGTATAAAAATTATTATAATCGCAAGCTTTATAGGCCAGGGGTTATTGTGGAAGTGTAGGGAATCGTGAAAACAATGAAACTTCGAACAGCTTCACCGTTTGAATGAATGTGAACAAGTGCACGGTAGTTATTCAGCGTTTTTGCGCAATTTTCAATATGGCGAGCTTCTGTACGGAATGAAACGAGTACTATTGTTTCAGTTTTATTGTTCGTTTGGTTCTACTTATTGTTGAAAGTGTTGAAAAGTAAAAAGGTGAAGAAGACTGTAATGTGATTTGGTGTTATGGCTAAAAATGTTTCCAGAAGGTATTACATATACAAGAGGCATTATAATATAACTAGATTGTGCCCGCGGATTTACGCGCATTAGATGTAGATTTGTCTATATTCCTCTATTCCGAGGGAATAATACTTTTCCTGGATGAAGTTACCCTATGTATCTTCTGTACCCTTAAGATGTCAGGAGTACAGAAGGACGAAGTTATGCGAAATTTATGATGATGAGTCGAGTAGTTAAGGCATGAAAGCATAAAAACAAACTCACATTCGCATTTATAACATTAGTTAGCAAGTTAGGATATTATAAAGCAATAAAGTTTGTATGTAGGGGATAATCTCCGGTGCTACTCATTTAATTTAAACCATTCTTTCAATATTTGCAAAATATATTATTTTAGATGGACATAGGCGTTATATTATGATCAAGCCAGACGAAGATGGCGCTAGCCCGTAATACCTATTTTATATATATTTACATATAGTGACGGAAATCGGGTAAGATGTTAGTATACCAGATTTGGACATATGTCAAGAAGAAGACGACAGAAAATTGAAGAAAAGAAATATACAAAAATGACATTCGGAAAGGGAAGTCAAGGCCTTGGCGAGCTTTTTCTTTAAGTTAATTGGAGCTATTTTGGAGAATTACCAGATTGATCAGGTTCTGACCATGCCTTGAGGTAGCAAGCATAAATTTATTAATGTATTTTATAATCTCCGTTACCAAAACAAGAGACAAAGGCTATCATTGGTAGGCCTGCTGATACAATGGCGCTATCTTAAATAGATACGTATCTCCTTTCACCACAAGAACACAATACAACATTATTTATTGCCTGCTATCGCAAAATTAGAATTTAATGTTATATATATATATTATCTGTATTCTCAAAACCGTAATTGTACTTGTAAAGTGTTAGATAGAAGTAATAATAATAATTTTAAGTCATTATATTCTCATAAAATAATTGGGAAGAGAGGAACCTGCTTAACTACCTCGGATTGCCCACACTATTGCAATAGAAAATGTTAAGAATATCGAACTACTCTGGTTAAGGATCTGGGCGTATTCCAACTTGCAGTATGCCGCTTCTAACACCAAACATGTGTCGACAGATGTTTTGCCTCAATGTGAGGCTTCTTCAGGACAGTTATCACGGTAATTGTTCGCGTAGAATAATAGTTACCAACATTATTAAAGCAAGTGAAGCAACAGAGTACAGCTAGTTTTTAGTAACACATCCCTATTAATATAAATTTCAAAGTATGTTTGGTGTAATGTCATACTCATACGACATATATTTTTGTTACGAAGCTATCTAATAAGTTAATTTAAGAGCCCTTTATTTCTAATACGTTACATATAAATATACGTATGTTGGTATGAATTAGTCACCCCGCCGCCAATCCATTCCGTGTGTTTTATGCTCGATAGGTGAACAGAACAAAAAATTGCGTTGTCTGCAAATACAAAGATGTTCTAAGAAGCTGGTGGGAGACTTCTATGATTAAATATTTTGGAAACACTATTCGCTATTCAATAATACATATATACTTGACCAAGAGTCGGATTTTAAAATGATAATAATATGTTTTTATTTCTTTTACTATTACGGGGGCGGCGCAAGAGTCTACATACAACCATGTAAGTACATATATTAATTTAAATTAAAACCATCCTAGCAATGAATAAAGTATTCACAAAGTTTAAACACGTAACGCATTTAATAATTAACACCGAAATTACAAGGAATTACAAATTAAATTTAGCTTTTAATCAACTCATTTAGATTTTATTACGATGAGTCTTTTAATCTTTTGTTGGATATTCATGAGACGGATTTATGAGTTATCCGCGATCCTTCAAAGAGGTTTTTGATATTGTACAATCTTCTGTAAGTCTCTAGGAATTATGATTGAACATATAAATTAATAGAAAATGATTTTGATATTAGGATTTATGAGTTATTTTTCTTGCAAAGTTTTAAGGCTTGGCTTGGGAACTATTAATACTCGGCTTAAAGATTGTGTTTTTTTTTACTGTTTGCGTTAAAGTTTGGCTGCTGCAGCGTAGCGTAGTTAATGCGATTTCTGTGCATTAGGCCTCGGGTTCGAGACCCGGGTTTGGCTAAGAGTAATTATTTAATTATCGTTTATCACTCAAGATTTTTTAGTAGCAGCATGGCGTTTGGAAATGTAGCTGCTATAACGCAATTGGCTCGCTTCTTATCATGAAGTGTCAGTTTTGATTCCCTGGTTGGATAAGCGTTATTGAGAACTTCTATCAAGCAATTCTCAGTGTTAGCGGAGTCTGTATCATGCTCTGTACACGGCTACTGGTTAACCCCCTTATCGTAATACCAAAAACATAGTCAGCGGAATGTGTCTGAAAATACTCTTCAAAAGTGTAAATCTATTTTAGGATTTTCGTATGACGTCTATTTTAAGGTCGCCAGAAACGCGTCGGTTTATTCAAATTATCTTAAATTTAAAAAACAATAACGGGTATTATTGTGTTAAATTTAAATCGACTAAAAATCGATTTAATTAGTTATGTAGTTATGTGTTTAGCTTTTTTAGCACTAGTCGACCCGCGTAACTTCGTCTGCTTCAAATAAGAGCTGCTATTGGTCTGCGGCTATTGGTCGTAGCGTGATATTATGTTTCCTCGATAAATAGGCTATCCAACACTAAAATAATCTTTCAATTCGAACCAGTAGTTCCTGAGATTAGCGTGTGCATCCAAACAAATAAATAAATAAACAAACAAACTCTTCAGCGTTATATTTTGGCAAAAGCATACGGCCCACCTGGTGGTAAGTGGTCACCGTAGCCTATGGACGCCTGCAACACCAGAGGCATCACTTGCGCGTTACCGACCCTTTAGGAAAGGAATTGGGAAGGAGAAGGAGCGGGAAGGGGGAACGAGGGTGATAGGGTCTCCGACACTCTCACTCACTGAACGAAACACAACAGTAGGAATACTGCTATTTCACGTCGATATTCTGTGAGAGGTAGCTCGACCGCGAGCCGGCCCATTAATGCTGAAATCAGCGAGGCTCTACTACTCTTAAATTATAATAATAATAATTATAATAATATTAGTATAGATTACAAACACTAAGTATAGCCATTTCATGCATGGCTACACTATTTATTTATTTATTTATTTATTTAAGGATTGCTTACAGTTATTACATTATTACTTAATCTAATGACATACATAAGGATTATAAGCTAATGCACAACCACGTTGAAGCAAACACAACTTTCACAAATTATATTTGTTTTACAATACATAAAACTAAACTAAAACTAAGACAGAACTAACTTATTATTTTAATTATATAGACATCTAAATTAAGGACTAGACAGGTAATATTTTATAAGTTTTTATTAGTATTAATTTAAACTAGTTATTAATTTTTTTTTTAAGAATTCGACGAAATCGTGACAAAGAAATATTGAATATATCCAGCGAGCTGCTGTATGATTCTGTCTATAGATTCTTGGTCTATGCAAATACACAACGTAAATTGCTTTATAAAATCGCTTGTGTGTAGAATAAAAACAATATTGTTTTAAACCAGATCGTTCAATAGCCGATCTGTCTTAAAACTATTTCCCTTAGTTGAAATCTGAAACCCGTGTTGAATTGCAAGTAGCTCGGTCGCTGAATCGACTTTTATATTCTCTTTTACAAATACATTTTACTCGAGTGTTGCCAATAGAGGAAACTTCTGGTACTATCTTTTACGGACTAGTTTAAAATTTATTAGACTGCTTTGGTAACACAGTTATTGCGGTTGTGAATGTGCATAAGGTTTTGAGTTTGATTTGATTCCCGGATCAGGGAATTAGGGTTTTCTGTCAAGAAATTCTTAGCAGAAACAGGGTCTCAACTTGGGATCTGAAAGCGATGCTGGCGAAATGGTAATCCATCTCCGGTTTGAGGATACAGGCAGGAGACCAAGCACGTATGTGAAACATGATATCACTAATAGAAACACTACACTACCCGACCGATCATCATTAAATTTCACATACACGTTGTCAGGGGGTACAGAAAGTACATAGAGTGTCTTATCCAGAAAACAGTACTGATCCCGAGATATAGAAATTTTTGACGAAATCTGGATTAACGCGAGCATTACTGCGAGCAATATCTAGTATAACATAAAATAAAATTTCTTAAAAAACTTTAAAATAGATTCACAGATATTTTATGAACACAGTGTTGTTATATTTTCCAAGTTCTGAACTAAGGCGGGGAGTGTTGCTACAAAAATGAAATCTTCGTTGTTCTACGCGAGTCACGTTCATAGTATTAGATACACTGTTTGTATTGACCATTCCAGGAAATTGTATTGTAACCAGTCTCTCTGTTCAATATCGGTTCATCTATAGTTGTAAACAATTTCAAGAAATATATACCCATCGTTCTGAGAATGATGAAGAAAGAAAGATATGGGAAGCAACAAGAAAAAAAACCTTCAGCGCCAAAATAAACCCACAATTCAATACAGTAAAGCATAGGTTTAGATACAAGCAGTGAAAATATAAAATAGGCTGCCTGAACATATATTTAAGACATATTCTTAAAATAAACTTAAACTTTAATATTAACGAGTGCGTTTTAAATCTACTCTACCGATAATCATGAAATTTCACATTCTCGTCGTCGGGGGTAGAAAAATGGAACAGAGCAACACCATTCATCATGAAAAATACTACGGTTCACGAAGCATAGAAATTTATTGAAAAAACCTATATTAACTTGAACAAAGCCGCAGACAAAATTAAGATTATTTTATATTGTGTAAAAACAATATTTTTTTATTGTAAAATACTATTTAACAATAACAGAACATATTAAAACACGCGTCAATATTTTGCATATCGCTAAGTCATGCATTCAATTATTTTTGACCTGGCTGAGCTAAAGTTAAAAACATTGCAACCACATATTGCAGTAGAAATATTGCTCGTTTGGCAGCCTCATTTTTTAATCAGGCATAAACTGCTTAACACATTTGGATCAAACTTGGTAAACAAATTGGACATGTTCTGAATGAATACATAGCATACTTTTTATCCAAATAGTATATTCCACTGAAATTCACACGGATACTTCGAAAATGTTTTTGTGTTTGATTTGTTACTTGGTTATTATTCTAAAAATATTTATGTGATCCTATTTTGTACGTTACTGTTTTAGGCTAGTAATTAATCTTCACCATTT
This sequence comes from Catocala nupta, assembly GCA_963675205.1. Lineage (NCBI taxonomy): Eukaryota > Metazoa > Arthropoda > Insecta > Lepidoptera > Erebidae > Catocala > Catocala nupta. Next base: position 4,245,087 of record OY776095.1, on the reverse strand, counting down.
TAACAATGCAAGGAAATAGTGTCCACAAAAATAACTCATATCAACTATGTGTATTCTATTTGTAGGTTCACATCAAAACCGCCGAATGGATTTTTTGCGGTTGTCAAAGTTTGGTAGCGCGGTTTCGTTTCAATTAATTCTGATCCGTCAAAAAAGTTATGTTGCATAGAATGATTTTTTACGTAACGGACGAAAACGAAAACTATGATTTATTTTTTGAAGGTGCCTTATAATAATATTGTTGAATCTATAGTAATTAACTAGCTTGTAACCACGGCTTCCCTCGCGTTTTTCTGGATGTAAGTTGGGTACCCTTTGTCCTTTTTTGGACCCCTGACAATTTCTGTATGCAAATTTTATGATGAAAGGAGAGTGGTTAAGGCCTGAAAGCGTAACAAACTAACTCACATTCGTATTTATGATATTAGTTAAGATATATGTAGTATTGCGCAGCTCAGTGGCGCAGCGGAAGAGATTGCGACTGCTGTGCATGAGGTCTCGGTTTCGAATCCCGGGTCGGGCCAACAAAAAAAGATATTTTATTTATTTTATTTTATTTTATTCATTTATTTCATGCACAAAACAAGTTACAATTTTTTACGTAAGCATATAAAGCTTATAACTAACTTAGATCTAAATTGTAACTCAGCAATATGTGCATACACAAAAATATGATAGTTTCACGTGACTATTAATAAATTTCGGCATGAGTTACTGTGTACATACAAGATTAATAAAAACAGAGAGAAAACAATATAAGTATATATGTGTATTTTACAATATTAAGTGTCGGTCATACTACATTCAGACAGTTTGAATATTATACCTTTTGAGAAGGTTGTGGTTTTGAATGGAGGATATCTTTGACAATTTAATAATAATAATATTCTGTCACATACACACAACACCATCTAGCCCAAACTAAGCAGAGCTTGTATTATGGGTACTAGACAATGGATAAACATACACATATACTTTTTTTTTTGTAAATACATACATATTATACATAGAAACACCCAGACCAAGACAAACATCCATGTTCATGCACACAAATGTTTGACTTGTGCGGGAATCGAACCCGATATGATATGATAATGTGATAGAAGTCTAGGATTAAAAATATCTAAATATAAATTATTTGTCGCCAGTTCGTTATATTGACGTGCCATCCCTACTAGGGGGCTGAAACAGGAAATATTGCTTTTGTAAATTTTTAATGCAAAGAGATTAACATTATTTGATCTACGCTCACTATATCTGGTGTTCAATCATATATCAGAAAGCAATACAGGGGAGTCAATAATTGAATGCATTATTTTATACAAGTAAACGAAGTCAAAGTACTTGCGGCGTATTTCCAGTGACTGGATTTTAAATTTTAACAATCTCTGGTCATAGTCAGGGCATGTGCGAACCATTTGCCGCCGATAACACAAAACTCTTAGGCACTTCCTTTGAACCCGTTCTATATCGCCGATATGAACTTTATAGTATGGAGACCAAATATTGGGTTTTTCTTTTTAGAAATCTCAATACGAGAAACGAGTGATAGGAAATTGCCGGTGTTAGACGCCTCCGTGCCTCGGAAAGCACGTAAAGCCGTTGGTCCTGCGCCTGATCTCTCTCAGGTCGTGTCGAAATACCGTCCCATCGGATCATGAGAGTTAGGGAACAGAGAGTGGACTTGTGTTTGCGCACACACTTGTGCACTATAATATCGCCTGTGCAGATGGCCAGTCTCCGTTAAGATTGGCCGCCGTGGCCGGAATTCAATTTGGAGGACATTATTATTAAACCAAGTACTGGTTCAAGTGTAAAGATATTCTCATATACTCTCTATATCCCCGAAGGATTAGGCAGAGGTGTATTATATCCCAAAGTTAGCCATGGGTTTAGGTATACGTAACAGAGGGTGACCATTGCCATCTACTGAGCGCAGTGCCAGATTTCGTCAGATTAGGTAGAACGGTGTAAGCATGCCCACCGAGCACGGTTCCAAACACCGTGCAAATAAAATTAACTATTGATAAACACAACATTCCTCAACAGGGTAGTGGTTAGTGTAACTAACTGCCACGCCTGAGGTCGCGTGTTCGATTCCCGCGCAAGTCAAACATTTGTGTGCATGAACATGGATGTTTGACTTGGTCTGGGTGTTTCTATGTATAATATGTATGTATTTAGAAAAAAAAGTATATATGTATAAATCTATGTTGATCCATTGTCTAGTACCCATAGTACAAGCTCTGCTTAGATTGGGCTAGATGGTGTTGTGTGTATGTGGTAGAATAGATTAGATTAGAATAGATTACATCTCAACAAAATTTTGTACGATCCCGAAATCGGACCCAAATATATGCATAGTCGCATTCATTACTATTGCGCCACAAATCAGTGTATTGTGTACAACAAGAATGCTTTAATAAACACTGTTCTAAAAAGCACAAAATAACGCATTCTTTTCTCACTGTATATTCCGCAAGGGTCTTAGCGTAAACCAGGTTTTTAAGTAATAATATTAAAGAATGAAAGCGCAGTGTGCTTTATCTTAAGAGTAAACAGGTAGACCTAATAAAGACACGTTATAAACACGAGACAGTCCCAGTAACATAGCCGTAGTGTATAATTTCCTCGCTACTGAGAAATGATTATTGAAATTAAATACTTTATACGGATTTTGTCGCGTTGTTTATTTTACTTTAAACACTTTTATTACATAATTTTGAAAACTCCAATACTACTATTATTGAACTTTACTATGCTATTTAATTTAATTAAAACTATTTATATTTAAGTTACACTTTGCCCCGACGTTTCGGTTGCTTTACAGCAGCCATGTTCAGGGGAAACTTAACTTTAACTTAAATATAAATTGTTTTAATTAAATTAAATAGCATAGTAAAGTTCAATAATAGTAGTGTTAGAGTTTTCAAAATTATGTAAGTAATAAATATTCAAATAGTCAAACCCAAGAAGAAACAAACCACAGCTAAACTTCATGATACTTTGAGCTCATTCTGCGTAAATAGAAACACCAATGACTAAATAATGTTCGGGTACTTTGAAATAATTACACTGGAACATTGAGACAACTACCATTTTAGTCTCCCCGTGACCATGGCTGCTGAAAAGCAACCGAAACGTCGGGGAAAGTGTAAACTTAAATACAAATAGTGTTATTAGTTTTAATAATTTAATTAGCTTAAAATTACTAAAATTAATAGTAGTATAGTATTGTAACAGTTTTAAAAATTATGTAATAGAGTGTTAAATAAACAACGCGATAAAATCCTTATATAGTAGTATAATTTCAATGAATAACATTCTCGTAAACAGAAGATAATAAAAGTGTTTAAAGTAAAATAATCAACGCGACAAAATCCGTATAAAGTGTTTAATTTCAATTTATAACATTCGCGTAAACTTAAGACAATAAAATGATTATTGTATAATAAACTTTACAGAAACAAATCCAAAAATCCTAACTAATCCTACTACCTATTATTATAAATGTGAAAGTTTGTGTTGATAGATGGATGTTTGTTATTCCTTCACGCAAAAACTACTAAACGCATTTTGATGGAACTTTACAGTATTATTGTTTATATATCAGAATAACATATAGGCTACTTAAAATCTATCTTAACATAAATCTATATTAACGCGAGCGAAACCGCGGGTAAAATCTAGTCTAGTATTATAAATGCGAATGTGAGTTCGTTTGTAACGCTTTCACGCCTTAACTACTCGACCGATTATCATGAAATTTCGCATACACGTTGCCAGGGGAATAGAAAGACATAAAGTACTTTTCATTTAGAAATTAAATAATAGTTTAAAAAAACAACTAAAAATCACGCTTTATTAAAAAAAGTAGAAAATAATTCAATCATTTTAATGTAAAATAGCGTGGGGTGGGGGTTATCAAAATATCTTAGAAAGCACCCCACGCTTTATTACATTAAAATTATTAAATTATTTTCTAATTTCTTTTTTAATAAAACTTGTTTTTGCTTTTTTAACTTTAATATTTTTTTATTTTTTTAACTTTTCTTTTTTTATTGTTATCGGTCCTCGGTAAGTGTGCAAAGTTTCAAATCAATCTGTCGGTTTGAAAGGGGTGAAAATCACGTTCAAAGATTCCATTACATAGATTCATAGATACATACCAAGCTAATAAAAGCGTGTTCAAAAAGCTTTTACTAACTTAACCTACATCTACACGAGCGATGTCGTGACCAAAATCTAGGTCTAGACAATCACACATGTATATCGTCGAAGGGTAACTAGAGATGTTGCCATGCTGCCTTTATTAATTGATGTGATAAAGACTTTTAATTTACCAAAGATTTGGCTAAAGGGTTCAACTTATTACCATCGGACATATTCCTAGCGTCCAAGCTAACTCAGAATTTAATATAAAATAAAAAGTCAGTAACACTTTTCAACAACATGTGCAACCTGGGCTTCAAACCCAGAACCCCATTATTCGCCCGCAACTTAAGCGTAAACTTGCACGGCACTTATGACGAAGTGTAATAGAGCTGACAAAATACATAAAGTATGTATTAATAAAAACTTTGAAATGTATAACACTAAACCGGAAGAAAATTCCAAAGTATTACAAGAGACAGAAATTTTAAAGTATCTTGTACCCTCTGAAACCTTTCGAAACGGTTCCGAAATAACCCTCTTTTGATTTAAACAGATTGGTCGGTAACTATGTCCGAGCTTTAAATGGCAAATTATTTAGATTTGTATAATTTAATTTAGAACTATTCAGTATTTAAATGAAAGTAAATGGTTTGAAAAGGGTTCAATTAATAAGTGGATACATAAGATATGACTGATTCGTTTTCTAGTCTAGTCACAATTGCGATTTATGAGATCAAGGTACGATTGCCAGTCGAGATACAAAAAAAAGGTATAGAATTTTCTATAACAAAATAACAGTAGTTGCTCTGAGCTGGCAGTACTTTATTCTCGTGCTTCGGAATAAAGCCATTAGCTCTACGCCTGATCTCTCTTCAGTCGTGTTGGCTTGCCCACGTATCGTACTATGGGGGTGAGCAAAGACCATGGGCTGAGGGAGGAATAAGTGCTCTTATATTTGTTTCCCGATAATATCTGCTAACCTGTGCAAACATTCAATCACTATTAAAATCGAACGACGTGACCGAAATTGATTCTTTTTATTTAACTTACAATATACTGCCATAATTCTTCCTGAGGTGTAAGTTAATGCTAATGGTTGATCATGGTGGCAGTATATATACATACATATACATATTACATTGCGGTAAAATCGACAAAAAGTGTCAAAAAAACCTCTGAATATCAAAATGATATTAGACTCGCATGCTATTGTGCAACATGAGTATTAAAAATGTAAAATCTCTCTGTAAACCTATTTGTGTTTATAAAGGCGTGAATATAGATGTATGTATGAAATATGAAATATATTTTCTTGTCAGTAGCGAACCATTTTAATTAAATTAATTAATTAGCACTACGATACCAGGTCTGTTTGTTATTTTCATTTTTACGTCGTTCCTTCGTTGGTCTATCGTCAATCGCTACATTATTTGTAATCATAAACATTTCACAGAACTCAATTAAATACCAATCTACTACTAGATATAAATGCTTAGCAGAAAAAAAAAACTTTTTAGTCCAATAACTGTGGAAAATTATACCAAATATCCGACTGACATACATTGAAGGTACTTTTAAGGGTCGTGATTAGCATAATTTGTTGTGAAAAATCTCTAGAATTTATATTAAACATCAAACCGAGTATAGCGGAGGTTTCATCAATGTTACACAAATTCTTTAATGGCTTAACGTATAACAGATGTTCGTGTAACAAATCTCATTTCGTTGGGTCAAGTTGTTCAGGGTTTTGGGACACATTTACAGTTTGCGAGAACACATTTTTCATGGTGGAATACGATTAAATTTCTCTTTTTATTTTTACATTTTTGTCGCAAGTTTGGAACGAACGTTGTTTTGAATAATTACAGTTTACTTGTTTCTTATGTAAGATGACTAATGTCTCGTCTTTTTGTGAATACATTAGAACTCTTGTTCAGGACAAACGGTAACCGAAGTTCTATTGAAACACTATTAAAAGTGACGATGTTTGGATGTTTGCTAATCAATGAGAAACTTGGTACATAGATACACCATGTCTTAGATTAAGACATAGGATACTGAAAGAGGGCCTTTAGAAATCAATTTTTGTTGCAAATATATATAAAAATTTTGTCAAAAACATTGATATATGTATAATACATTCTTCTCCCTAGCCTTTATTATTCCCAAGTCACTTGGGGTCGGCTTTTCTGGTCTAACAGGATTTGACTGGATATCAGTTTTGACACGGAGCGGCTGCCACCTGACCTCCGCAACCCGAAGGCTAACGATACCCAAAGGCTCGACCAGTATCAGGATATTATAGGGCACTGACTTCCCAATAACGACTGCCATAGATATTCATGGCAGTCGGGACCGACGGCTTAACGCGCTCTCCGAGGCACGGAGCAGGCAATAATTGTCAAGTAATACGCACATAATTTCGAAAAGTCATATAACTTCCGAAAGTTAGAGGTGCGCGACGTGGGTACGAACCTGAGACCCTCTGCAATGTAGTCTGTTAATCTCCCCACTGAGCTATCACTGCTATAGTATTATTATATATATTTATGTATAATTCATTATTTGTTTTTATTAGTACTATATTAACTGCCATGCTTGCTGAGTGATAAGGTGATCTGTGATAATAAACATTGTCGTGTCGAGTTTTGCGTGGTGGATACTCTCGTGCTGATCACAGGGAATTCACACTTTGGGCATCTTATATACCTATATTTATTTGCATTAGGGATTTCTGTATAATTTAACTATCTTTTTTACATTGATATTTGTTACATGAAAGATTTGTGGTGTCCTTAAATCATGTTCGTCGTTTAATCAGTATAATTATTTAAATAAACCATTACTATGAATGTGACATTATTATAGTAGATTACAGAATAGCGATTCTTGAACCAAGTAACGTGTCCTTTTAACACTTATCATCAGACTTGCTGCAGACTTGTCTGCCACTAAACTTGGTGCAAAATAGAAACGTAATACACTTTTTTTTTAATCTACTATTATAATAATATTTATAAATCTCGAAGCTATTCAGACGAAACAGTTTAGAAACACAATTCTGTGATAAACTCATTAGTTTGTTTGTCGTGGTTGTGAGCGGTTTTTAAACGATCAAATTATTTCCATCAACGGAATTACCTGACATGACGGCGTTGGCTATTTTTCGTCTATCATCCAATTAACTTAAGATGTTTACTTCCAAATTACGATGGCGGCTGGTCTTTGTTGGTAGCTTTTTATTGCAAGCTATTTTGAGCTTGAAATAGTATTGTAGTCCGCAAGGATTAACTTAATGTAATTGAAAAAAGGCTTCGCAGCAATTAGTGGTAGTGGTTTTGTATTGTATTGTTTTGTTTAATAAAACCTCTTCACTATTAAGTTCTTATTTTTTATGACAAAAGAGAGAAACAATACAGCCTGGCTGTATTTGATTCAAAGACAACTCGGGCTAAGCAATTACGGTACGTGGCTTATGATCACTTGTAATAGGAGAATCACTCATCGCAGTCCATCTTATGGAAAAGGAAATAAATCTTCTCTTCGCCCTAGCCATTATTATTCCCAAGTCACTTGGAGTCGGCTTTTCTGGTCTAACCGGATTTGACTGGATCTCAGTTTTTACACGGAGCGGCTGCCACCTGACCTCCGCAACCCGAAGGCTAATGATACCCTACTAAGGCTAGACCAGTGTCAGGATATTATAGGGCACTGACTTCCCAATAACGACTGCCATAGATGTTCATGGCAGCCGGGACGAACGGCTTAACCTGCTCTCCGTGGCACGGAGCAGGCGATAATTATCAATCAATACGCAAATTATTTCGAAAAGTCATATAACTTCCGAAACGCAGAGGTGCACGACGTGGGTTCGAATCCGAGACTCTCTGCATTGCAGTCTGTTGGTCTCCCCACTGAGCTATCGCTGTTTAAAAGGAATTAAATATGAGATGAAAAGAAAGTAATAATTTAACTCTTATTTATCAGTGATATTAGTCAGTTTATTGCAAAAAACCGACGTTACCCGAGAGAGTTGGGTTGTATTGTCATCATTTAATTGGCGAGGCAGGCTCTTCCGTCCAAAGAACTATTGTGATTAAAAAAAATTGGAACGGTATTCGCCTACAATTTCTATAGAGCTCCCTGAGTCATCAAACCTGCGACATTTTAGCAAGGCTGATTTCTTTAAATTATAATAATAAATAATTTATTCATATTAAGTACGTCATCATAAACGCTAATTGTTTATTTACATCTTAATAATATACATGATACGGTTGTACAATTTGCAACTTGTTCTAATAGAAATACTAGCTCCTATACCACGCAGAGCTTATATAAAAATTTATATTCAATTTGTGTAGTTCGTGTCAACAGCTTCTGTATTTGTTTTTCATTAATGTAATTTGTTAGTTTATATACTGCTTTATTATATAGTTTATGTATATATTATTGGAAATGTAATATCTGTTTGAGAGAGAGAAAGACACAAATGTTCACCAGACGACTGGATAGGTTGTCTTATATAATCGTGTAGTTTATCTACTTCGATGTTGAAACTACGCTGTTCTAGAAAGTTCTCTTAGATTGATTACAGATACGTGTGCGATCATAATCTAGATTGCAATTGAGATCCAGCTGAATTGTGCAAAATGTATAAAAGAGTTGAAAATCTGATTGGAAATAAAATCGAGTGCAGATTCCATGTTCAATTGATCATTTTATTATACTTTTTGCAGCATACTTCGCTCGGATTTAATTCTCATTGTAGCCGGTAGTTTTCATATTTTGCAATATTTCTTGAATTTCATTTTGTTTGGTAGTATAATTTGTTTTAATATGTTCCTGTAGTTGTCATGAGTCTGTAAATGTCATCAAAAAATACTCGGTGCTTTTTATGCTTTTATGGTCAAAGTCAAAAATCATTTATTCATTTAGGTCACAAAGTAACACTTATGAACGTCAAAATATATGGGTTAGTGAGTTCACTAAGTTACTGAAGCTACATTTAGGTTAGTTGCTAGGTTCAGGCAAAGGGTTGAGCCTATGAGAAGAAACCTGCAAAAAACTCACTATATATTTATATGTATATTATATTCATGTATCAAAAATCTTGGAACGTCTTATGAATAAGAGACTGGTAAAATTTTTAGAAGACAACAATCTAATATCATCTTCACAATACGGTTAGAGGTCAAAAAAATCGATGGCAGATGCAGTTCACGAATTGACAAACTTTATTGCCATAAATATTGATAATAAAAAGAAAATTATTGCTGTATTTTTAGATCTCGCAAAGGCATTTGACACAGTCTCTGTCCCTATCTTAGTCAGAAAGCTGGAACAACTAGGAATAAGAGGCCTTCAGCTCAAACTGTTTGAAAATTATTTGACCTACCGTAGACAACGTGTTCAAATTAATAATGTCACTAGCGACGAAACTCCGGTACAATTTGGCGTACCACAGGATAGCATACTGGGTGCTACACTATTTCTCGCATATATAAATGATCTTTGCCAACTAATACTCCCTAAGGCCAAAATCGTAACGTTCGCTGATGATACAGCCTTACTTTTTAGTAGAGACAATTGGGAGGAAACTTTCTCTAATGCCCAACAAGGCTTTAATATTGTAAACAGGTGGCTGGGTGAATGGATGAATATTAAAGATGATGTGAAGTCTGCCAACCTGCACTGGGCCAGTGCGGAACATTCTCTAGTCTACCACGCTGGTCGAGTACGGTGGCCATATAACCCTTCTCACACTGAGAGGCCCATGCCCGGCAGTGAGACAGTTTTTATATAGGGCTGATATTATTATTCCTCTTCTTTTTTCTTCTTTTTTATTATTAGTTCTAAGCTGAAGAGTTTGTTTGGTTGGTTAAACGCGTTAATCTCGGGAACTACTGGTTCGAATTGAAAAATTATTTCAGTGTTGGATAGCCCATTTGTTGAGGAAGGCTATAGGCTATATGACCAATAGGAGCAATGCATAAATGAAAATGTTGCAAGAACGGGGCAAATTCTCTTATGTGAAGCAGACAAAGTTGCGCGGGTCAGCTAGTATAATATAACAGAGATACAATAAATACCTTGTCAGAGTTAATAGATGCCTAACTGATAATATTAGGCGCAAAAGCCTTGGAATTCAGGTGTCAATATCGACATAGTTGATCAATATTAACCAAATCATGGTTAATATTGACGACGGCCTTTTACAGAAATGACTTAATCCAACATTGGAGTGTTCACGGCGATATCTGGGTCAGTATCAAAAGTTCTGGCTAAACGGATTTGTGTTTATCAGTCAATAGGCGGATGGAGTTACAGTTGGCCTTGTAAGGTAAAATCCTGCGTCGAAAGCCCGTTAATTAAGAGCTCGGTTCGTTTATGCGACAAACGTTGCATTTAACCATTGCGTGTAGCGCGAACTAGTTTATTACATACTAGTATACCATCGGAAATGGTTCTTAAGCCTGTATATTATTTTCTGTACCCTAAGAACATAATATATGCAAAATTGCATGATGATCCGCCGAGTAGATAAGTGGACCCAACAAACATTATCTTTTGTGAACGTAAGCTTGGAATCCAATATCCGCTGGAATCGGATTCCAAGCTAACATTAAATTGTAAATCTAAGCCATCTGAGGACCCACTCAAACACACAAAACATTTCCTCAAAGTCCTTGAGGAGGAGTTTAGTGACTTACACACATACAAAAGATTGTTACTTTATAAAGATAAAGTAATTCTTACGATTTAGCTTAGCATTAAACGCAGCGTCAATTGTAGCGCCAGACATGTGTCATCTTGAGTAACGCAGATGCGTCAGACGAAGTGCCTTTGCCGGAGGCGGCTTACGCGTAAATGGAACGAAGGTTTTAAAGGTAGATAGTTGCGTGTCCGGGCTTAAGCGAATTGAATAGGATTATAAAATAACTACGACCGTTATTGTTATTCTCGGAAACTAAATTCAGGTAAACTTTAGTTTATAGAATGTAGGTAGCACTTAAATAACATTATTGAAACTTTAAATGGAAATTATACAGGTTGTGTTTATTATACAATATTTTTGGCAAATCTATTTAATCATACTTTTTAAGTATTAATACCGCCTTTACTCAATACTATATTCTACCACTATTTTATATATTAATACGTGAAGCTTTGTACCCTTTTTTACGAACATTGCGCGGACGGAGGAGTATGAAATTTGGCACAGTTAAATTTTATATGGAGAAGGAGAGGCAAATCCTAATATTTTTATAAAATATGCATTAGAAATACATTAAATTAATGAAAAAACACTACACGCACACAACCATGCATTTGACACACGCAGTCGAATCGCGTTCGTAGTATTTCGACATTGTATGTCTTACGTCGTACAATTCTTTGTAACTATGGTTACCTATACCTTATTTATATCTAATAGAGAAAAACAGAAAACAAAGTAGCAAGTTTAGGAATTTTGACCACTAGGCGACCGCTAGTTATAATATATTATGTATATTTTATCAATATATCATTTGCCACAAAAATCATATCTGTTTGTCTTAATGAAACAATTATATGTATTAACCAATATTTAAAATGTGCTGTTACTTTAGCATGAACTTTCTATACGTTGATCAATAATAAAGACGAATGTACATTTTAAATGGCACATCAGACGAATTGTCGGCTAAACCATCATCGATATAATATACCTAATGTTTTAAACATTATGTCTGGACGCCATCTTCCGTACGCCGATGGATGCATTATAACATATTAATGTTCGCCCAGTGGTCGAAATTCGACCATACACATTTGGATATTTAAGGATATACGAATTAACATTTTTCAACATTTATTATAAAAAAAATGATTTTATTGATGACACCTAAGGCCCGTCAAAAGCCACAAACAAAAAAATTGTGTATCAACACACATAGAAGAAAATGGTACTGAACTGTTTTGACTTTGCCTTTTACTTCATAATATAGAAAAAAAAATGACACATTAAATGTCAGTGTAATTAAGATAGAACAACAACAATGCTACTAACTAAAACAAAGGTATCTCTCAATATATAAGCCTTTGAATAGGTAAAACATACTACATAATTCGGCCAACACCGGGGTCTTGAATGAAAGCATGACGGGACAGGTCAAAAGGACACCTACACAAAGTCTTGCACCAGTCGTTCTAAAACATGTGTACTTTGAACATAAATGAAATACCCTACAGGCCTTTTACTAAGGTCAGTATTCACTATGAGTTTAATTAAAATATATTCTTTTTTTTAAAGACATCTCTTAGGAATAGTTCCTAAAACGCAGGGTCTTTTACAAACATGCAAACAACGGACACAAAACCAAGACCTGGTGAATAACACCCAGGTGTTCTTCACCAGGTCTTGGTTTTGATACCTAAGTTTGATTTGTGACTGCACAGAGGGCGGGTTGATTTATGTGATCGCCTTGCAATTGCCACTGCGCCGAGTGTTGTGGGACGATGCGCCGGGTGTCGATCCATCATGTTCCATCATCAATTTGTCATCCATAAATAGATCCAAGTCTGGATGTACTTTGCGTCCGTATTGGAATGCTTGTAAAGCCCTCCGCAACACAGGTTTTATGTGGGAGTTATAATTTTTAGAGTTCCGTTCCTCAAAAGGAAGAAATGGAAACCTTATAGGATCACTTTGTTGTCCGTCCGTCCATTCATCCCTCCGTCTGTCTGTCTGTCAAGACCCTTTATCTCGGGAACGCGTGAATGTATCAAGTTGAAATTAAAACGATATACTCAAGTCTACAGTCTCTGGAAGCTGTGAAAATCAAACTTTTAAGTAAACGTAAAAAAAAGATACGGCCGTTTATGCTGCAAAAAACGTTTATTTCGATACTCTCAAGGGAATCAAAATTCAAATTAACCTAGAACTATGAAATTTGGCAAGTACCTAATATTGTTTTATACTAGAAGTATAGGAAAATATCTGAAATGTATACATTAGTTATTAATCTTTATGTACAAGCCAGCAGCAGAGGCCAACACCGGTGCGAGTTTATTATTATTATTTTTATAATATGTACCTACAAATTTGTACGGAACCCTCGGTGGGCGACTCCGACTCGCACTTGTCCGGTTGGATATTCCTGTCAATAAAATGTAAGTAGCAGCATGGAGTCTAAAACTATGTCCAGTAGATGTCAGCCGGCTCGCCTTCTATTACATGGAATCAAAGCTGGTGAAATTTGGGTACAATATACCTCTGTTTACCCTTTGGAGATATAAGCGTAACACTGACGACCTCGATGGCGTAGTGGTTAGTGTAACCGACTGCCACGCCTGAGGTCGCGTGTTTGATTTCGGCACAAGTCAAACATTTGTGTGCATGAACATGGATGTTTGTCTTGGTCTGGGTGTTTCTATATATAATATGTGTGTATTTCCAAAAAAAAAGTATAAGTGTATGTTTATCCATTGTCTAGTACCCATAGTACAAGCTCTGCTTAGATGCTAGATGGTGTTGTGTGTATGTTATAGAATATTATTATTATTTTGGTAAGCTTCATTTGTTTTCCTCGAAATAAAATTCGGTATTTAATGAAAACCACGGGGCTAGACCAAGTGGTGTTCATTTGGGGCATTATTTATTACAAGTCGCTCATCCTGCAAAAACTTACGAACTATACGGCAAGTATTGAGTATAGCGGCCTTCACCCTTCTTTGATCTGCAATTCGTTGTGCTGATACTTGTAAGTGTGGATATTTTAAAACAAATTGGTCGTGAAGTTTTTTGCAGTACATAGTTCTCTCTGTCTCTAATTTAGTAATATAAAAGTAAGTGCGCATGATAAAAGTATTGATTTCTTCATTTCATTGCATACGCACTCTGGGTTTGCCAGCTTTGGTGGTCGCAGGACAGGTGGCTGATGCCTTCTGCGAAACATCCTCAGCTGGGGTTACGACTCTATTATTGTTACTAATAAGTGGATCTGTATTATTCTGTTCGTTATAATTACTAGTGATTGAAGGTGATGTTGGGACTGTTGGTGTATAAGAAATGGTACTTGGGCTATATGGTTCATTTGGGGAACTTGTTCTGTCTGTCAGTCTGTCAATATTGTCTGCTGGTTCAGCTGTAGCAACTTTATCGGTGGGAGCCCGCCTGTTCAGCCCCTCACCGCTGACGGTTCGCATGCTGAAACACCCAGCGTCAGCTTCAGGTGTGCCCCGGCGATCGCCCCGGGGCAGCGGTCCTCTCAGTTTCTTTTTAGAACGGGTCTCCATATTGAATGAGTTACCATTGCCATGTTAGCCACGCCAGTAAAAATGTTCATGTGTCCGCCCCTAACGTGTGTCAGGTGTTCGACTTGGACGTATGGTTGGGATTTAGGGGGCTTATTATTATTATGTTTCTCTTATCACCGGTACTTTCTAAGATATGATATTAGAAAATACCTGGCCCTTTGGGAGGCTTACACGGAGACATGGGTCCAACGTGAAGAGGCCCTTCGAGAGTTTTAATCAAAGGTGTGATGGAACACCTACAGCGGCACTAGCCGCAGCAGACGTAGGACTATTGCTACGTAGGGATTCTAATATATGGGTTATGGGTATGGGTGTTTGGTGGACCGGTGTATTACTAACTATGGATGAAAAACGGCGTCTGCCCTGAATACTCTAATAGCATCAATGCGATGAGCAGACGGTGACTCGCCAACTCACTAGATGGGCCCCCTGAATAGCCACTATAGGCATACAAGCCAGCAGCAGAGGGCAACACCGGTGCGAGTTTATTATTATTATTTTTATAATATGTACCTACAAATTTGTACGGAACCCTCGGTGGGCGAGTCCGACTTGCACTTGTTCGGTTGGATATTCTTGTCAATAAAATATAAGTAGCAGCATGGAGTCTAGAGCTATGTCCAGTAGATGTCTATGTATGTAGATAGAGGTATACCTTTGGAGATACAGGTGTAACACTGACGTATTGCAAACAAACTTCACAGGTATTAATGTTTGAAAAGGTCATAGTGTATGAGGGCCTTAAGCTACACGTCTAGGATTCCTAAACGTCGTACGTTTCTGAACTAGTCTTGTCTACGTAATGATCTGTGGCAGCCGGACAGTTAGAGTGAAACTTAAGCGATTAGAGACATGTGTTCAGTATGCTGACGCTGCTTCACAAGACGAGGGATGATTTTAGACGTAGAAGTTGAATTTAGTTCAAGTTTGATCATTATTTGAACCTGATAGCCTTAAAAAGTCTTCCATGTGGAAGAAGCGTGGTCTCCACTGCAAAAGGGTAATGAGCGAGAAAGAACCGAGTGGAACGGTGTCCAACTAGCTAATATAAGTTCAACCTTTCATATGGAAATAGATTTGACTATATATATGATTCGCTAAACAAAAATATTTTGAAACTAACTCATTCAATTGAAATAAATCTAACAACTATTTTGACTGGTCACTTGTACTGTCTTTTTGGCTAGACTCTTTGTTAGTGAAAGTATTTCTATGAAGTTTAACGTTGCGAGTTAAACAGACTCGAGTGAATAAATAAAAAGACTAACAAATGGAAATATTTAGTGTTCACTTCTTTGGGTAATAGAAAACAGTAGTACTATGTGCATTTTACAAGGATATGTGGTATTTAATAACTGCCTGATTTACATGCACTGAAAGCGAATTAATTTAAAAAAATCGGTAACCGACTAAGAATAGTCCTTATTATATTATATATATAGTTCTTAGTCGATTACCGAAAACTCTCAACTTACAAATTACTCAAGAAAATTTTGTTATTTGTTTATGAAATTTATCCATAACTTGTAGACAATGTTATGTCATATGTTATGACAACATAACAATGTATGTTAAGTACTATAACATAAAATATCCGCAGACTTACCTATACATTCGTCAGTGAAGGGTTAAACAATATTCATAGAAAATTCATTTCAATTGACTTAAATTACCAAACCGTAATTTATGAGACAGATCTATAACTTCTGTAAGAGAAACAATGCTGCCTCGTTGAGTAGTTACTCATACGTTACACATCTTGGATACGGTGGTAAATTTGGCAACGTAAGGGCGCGGTCAAACCGCGAGCAGTAGTAGATATTTAATAGCTCATGAAGAATACTGCCGATTTACTAGGTTAGACCGAAATGGCTATACAATAGCTTAATAGCTTTTGGTTCTCATAGCAAACAATTGAGCTTACAGTTCAACTAGTAGAACTAGTGTTATTGAGCAAAAAGATGCTCGCTGTTTTGATAGCTCTCCTTAATAGATCAACTAGTATTGTAGACTATTGTGTGCTATAGCTTTAATAGCACGCTATACATATATTAGACCTATTGAATCGCAGCAGCACACCGGTGGACAGACAGAATAGGTTTTTAATTATGTAACATTCCAAGACTTGACATGTTAAAGCTCATTGATCTGAACGCCATGTCCTATGAATTTACTAGCACACCGCCCTCTAGTTTACAGCTCGCGATCTGACCGCGCCCCAAGAATTTGTAGATGTTTTAAATATTTTATTTTTCTATGGTATGCTTTATAAGCGAAAGATTTGCTACAAATATTCCTTCAGCCACCTTTATAAAATATATTGAGCCATTATTTTACAATTTCGTTTTAATGTTTCCCTGTAGCCGTATTGAAATGATTTACATCGCGTTTAAAGTTTAGAATAAAATTACCCTCGTGAAATATAGCTGCTCATTTTATTTCTTTTTTATTGTGAGCGAGCCTATACCGGAGTTTTCAAACCAGCTGAGGAGCTTTAACACCAACATAATTAAGTCTATACAGCCAAACTGAGATAGTACCGCCTATAGGACACCGTAACCAAATACTTTGAGTCGTACTCCCGCAGTTATAAGAAGATTAACAGATTGTTTGAGAAATAGTGTGATAAAAATTTAAAAGCAAAACGTACGTACTGCTAGATCATCCTACTCAGTACTTATAAAAACAAACACAATGCTGAATATTCACGACTGTTTATTTTCTGAATATTTACACAACACAAACAGACAGAGTTTTCACTTATATACTACACTCGAATTTACTTGGATTTTAGTCTATGATAATTACTTGTATAGCACGACAGCCCTAGTAAAGGGCAGAGTAGACCCGGAGTTATTGCTAAGTTCTAGTTCTACTGAAAACCAGCCGGCAGGCAAGAACCGGGTCCGGAGCTGGTACGCAGTTTTACTAGAAAATAACCAACTGAACGGGTATATAAAAAGTTCGGGTATTTATAATGCAATTATTGATTTTCAATATTGCATTGACGTCAATTGGTGAAAACTGCAATTTAGCATTTTAGTATGGTAAATAGGATTATAACAGTACGTTGACGCGAATGTTAAAATATGAATTTCAATGAAATTAAACTACTGTATACGAATTATGTCACGTTGTTAATTTTAAAACACTTTGATTACATAATTTTGAACTGTAACACTACTATTATTGAACTTAACTACAACTACGATGGCGTAGTGGTTGGTGTAACCGACTGCCATGCCTGAGGTCGTGGCAGTCGGTTACACCAACGGGGTTCGATTCCCG